>CM070526.1:51437984-53956317 GCA_036346145.1 Olyra latifolia
AAGTCCATGGTCACTTCATCCCTTCCATTAAGGATTTTGATTGGTTCTTGATAACCTGTGGGCGTTGGTGTTACTGCCTTCCTTGAGCAGCGAGTATTACATTTGGCCACATAATTCGCTACATCTCGTTTCATTGGGGCCACGGAAGGTGCCTTGAGATCTTGGTACATTTTGTACATCACAGGTGCATGGAAAACGGTGACTAAGTGTGCTTCTTTTAAGATTTCTTCCTTTAATTCGGTGCGTGAGGCACAAAGATCCTCTTCTCCATCCAAAGAATTCCTTGTTCGTCATAACAATATTTGTTCAAAACCCTATTCATGAGTCCTTGAGCCTAAAGTCTTTGGGATGATCTTGTTGCTTATCTTTTAATACTGATCGACCAGATCTGGTGAACGTGATGTTGGCTAATTCTCCAGTTTTACGAGATTGAGCATAACTTATTCAATTCTTCCGATGAGTACATTACGAGGAGGTATCTTCACAGTATTCATGTCTTCTCCACAGGATCACCATCGAGGAAGTTGCTTGGTTCTTTCGCTTAAAGCATACGCCACTCGTTGGCCTTGCGGTGGTATAATATATTTAAGTTGTAATCTTTAATCAACTCTAACCACCTTCTTTGCCTCATATTGAGGTTGGCTTGGGTGGCGTATTTTAGGCTTTTGTGATGCTGTGTAGATGTCACATTGTTTTCCCATCGAGAAAATGTCTCCATAGCTTGAGTGCATGAACTACTACAAGCAAGTTCTAGGTCATGGGTTGGGTAATTGTCCTCGTGCTTAAGCATGGCTAGTGAAGCGTCGCCACAACCTTGCCATCTTGCATCAATACACATCCTAATCGCTTGTCGGGAGCGTCACGGTATACTTCAAACTTCTTGGCGATATTAGGTGTGGCCAGCAGAGTGGTGGTCGAGAAGGGTTTGAGCACAGGCGGAGTTCACAATCTTCGGTCCATTCAAACTTCCTTTCCTTTTTCAATAAATGAGTTAGTGGTCGGGAAATTTTGAGAATCCCGATGAAAGCGCCGATAATATCTGCGAGACCTAAGCTGCGAATTTCCTTCTGATGGCAGGTGTTTTCCAATTCATGACCGTGTCTATCTTAGATGGGTCACTTTAATTCCTTGGCCGAGATATAATATGTCCCAAGCCCGACATCACTAATCCAAAATTCACATTTACTATATTTTGCATATAGCTTATGCTCTCTGAGTTTATCAACACATTTCTCAGGTGCTTCTCATGCTCTTCGTCCGATTTGGAGTACACAAGGATGTAGTCAATGAAGGCGACAACAAACTGTCAAGGTATTCCATTAGGATTAAATTCATGAGGTTCATGAAATAGGCGGTGCATTGGTTAACCAAAGGACATGACCAAATATTCAAAGCAGGCCATACCGAGTGGTGAAAATTTTGTTTTGGGTATATCATCCTTCCGCACCTTTACTTGATGGTATCTAGATCGAAGGTCGATCTTGGAAAAACGTGTAGCTCCTTGGAGTTGGTCAAGCAGTCATCGATCTGGCAGGAGAGGATACTTATTTTTAATAGTGGCGGCGTTCAACGCCCTATAGTCCACCACTAATCTTCGTCTACCATCCTTAACTTATCCACAAACATGGCGGGGATCCCAGCAGATGAGCTTAGCGGATCAAACCCTTGTAATAAGTCGTCGATTGTTTCTTGAGTTCTTCTAATTCTTCGAGTTCATCTTGAAATATGTTTTGTAGATTGAAATTTGTACCGGTGTTAACTCTATAACAAACTCTACCTCTCGGATCGGTGAGTAGTCGGGTAAGTCATCAGGGAATACGTCCAAATATTCTTGGACTACCTTTACCTTACTCGGGTTGTCTTCCTTGAGGTACGGATGGCTCTACCCCATCATGAGGGTTCATCTACCTTCCATACTCTTTCAAACACACCATCCTTTACAAGCGACTTCTCGCTTGGCGCAATCTAATACTCCTTATAGAGTCTTAGCCAATCCATGCCGATTATGACATCAACTCCTAATCGAGACATGACCATTAGGTGAAATAGAATCCTACTCTTTCCTTCCTTATTTCTACCCATTTGCGGGACCTATAGGCCTTAAGTATCCCACCAGGAGATCTAATGGTGAAGGGCTTATTAAGAGGAAAGGTTTGTGGTGGTGCTTATCTCGTATTCTTGTGAAATAAAGGAATGTGATGCACGAGAATCAAATAAAACTTGTCTTTGAGGTCGTGAAGTCCAAGCGTACCACAAGTACTCCTTCATCTTCTTGTGCCGCTACTGCTGATGATATTATTGAGTCTCCCCGTCCCATACCTTGAGCTTGATTACTGCGTTGGGCGACCTCGCCACTGACCCACACAACATTCCTTGAGGTTTTGGCTTGATTCGACTAGAGGCGGTTGGCGGCATAGTGTCGGTGAGTGGCATAGGTAGCGATTGCACTGTCATCCTATTTTGGGTGCTGGTGCATTGCGGGAAGCGATTGGTGCTTGAATACGAAAACCGAGATTCGGCACCGCGCCCGCCCTCATAGCATATCCTCGGTTGAACATGGAAGATTCTTTGTCGGCTCTCTGAGGAGGTTGAGGTTTGAATTGTCGTCTGGCTTGACCCGGCGATCCGTCGTTCGACCATCTTAACGCTTACGCGAGAGATCCTCGCCCTTCAAGTCCCTTTCCAACACCAGGCCTTGTTGACTAAGCGGTGGAAGTTTTGATACTCCAAAATCCTAAAGGCGGGATTTGTACCGAAAATCCATCCCTTCTAGGAACCAATCTATCTTTTCGGTTTCATTCTGGATGTCTTGGGGGGCATACCTTGCAAGCTCATTGAACTTAGTGAGATATTCAGAAATTGTCATCGTCCTCTGAGAGAGTCTGCGGAACTCATACTTCTTCATCCTGGTGATTCCTATGGGTATGTGAAAATTTCTGAAAGCAGTGACAAATTCTTCCCATGGAATGAATCCTTGGACTGGGGAACATAAAGCGACACTTCAACGATTATCGGCTTGTTGAGCTTCGTCGGCATCTCCATCTTGGCGCAGGTTCATTTTCTTCCATTTCTTCTTCATCCACACTTGGCCGGGTGGCGACATAATTATCCCACCACACTGCGGGTCCTACTAGCAGGTGGGAGGAATAGCGTACTTTCTCCATTTACGGACATCGATCAACTCGGGTTCTTGGTCACATGCGTAACGATCTTACGCTTCCATGGGATCGGTAGCTTGGCGAAGGTAGAGGATTGGTCCGCATAAAAGCAGCATGTTTGGATCCTCATTTGATTCTGTCTTTCTTTGGTTAAGCGTACTTGACCCAACATCGTGCTTGATAAGCTAAGACACAGGCCATGGTTGGGTCTCTATGGGAGGAGGTAGATTACCTCGGCCTCGGCCACGACCTGACCTCTGCTGGCAAGCACCACAGGCTTGGCTACTCCTTGGCCTGGAAGGACACTGGCCTAGATCGCCCCTTGGCCGCAGGCGACTCCACGACCACGTACCATCTGCATGGCGGTGATCCTTAACATTATAGCTAAATATGCATGCATGAGGCCAATATCAAAGAAATCGAATAAATGCGACCATTTAAAGCGCTTGTCATTTAAGATACCCAAAAGCGGCAATAGTCAAATCGGTTTTACATCATACCACAAAAGTACAATTATCGACAAGGATACAAGTCGTAATCATCTACTATGGCGAAACAAAAGACACATTCCGATCTAGGTCGGTCTGTCAAGCTAACTAGCTACTCAAGAGGCGGGGATGACGAGTGTAAACTATCACGGTCTCCCAAGGGTGGCAATTGGAAGCTGTGAAGTCCTCTAGCGATCATTGAGAAGGCCTGGCTGACAATGGCGATGGGTGGCTCAAGCAGAACAAGTAGGTCCACGGAGGTCTCAAGTCGAGAAGAGTACTCCGCGGTGACAAAGAGGTCGTGAGGAAGTGTCGTGACGAGAATCCCCCAAGGCACTAGGAGGAAGACCCGTTCCGCGTGGTAGTCGGCGGTTAGAATACTCGGAGTGAAAGGCGAGGACCGGAGAAAGGAAGATCCTACTTCTTTGTCGCGCTAAGCCCGGGCAAGTCTGAGTCCTTTGGCGTCTACTCATCGTCGATCGCTAGCGGCGTAGTGGTGAAAACGCCGTCAGAACCACCCATGACGGTTGTCTGCTGTCTGAAAAGTAGCGGAGAAGCCGATCTCCTCAAAGCTGTCACGGTCTGTCTCGCATACTGGAGAAAGCGCGCAACCCTCTCAAGTGGTCCCTCGGTGAAGGCGGGGCATTGATAAAGCTGGGAGAAGTCTGCGAAGTCTTTGAAAAGGAAGGTCGGTGAAAGAAGTGCCCTCTAAGTCGTCGTGGTACCTCTCAGAAGCCCCCATATCGCCAATCTTTGCCGCATCATCGATAGCGAGGTGCAAGTGGTCATTGTCTCGAATCAGTATGTGTGGACCCTTTGTGTCAGTGGTGGTAGTAGACTCGAACCTCTACAATGTACCCTAAGCGGGCGAGAGGTACGAGCGAGCCTCCGAGTAGCAAGGGCGGTCGTTAAAGCACGGAAGTCAGACAAGCTGGCGGAGGACAAGAACCATCTGGTGGCGTGCAAAGGTAAATCGTCAGCAAGTAGGTATGCAGCTCAGAGAAAAGTATGGGAAAACTGCTCATCCATCTACAAAAGCGAAAGAAGAATTCCTTTAAGTAAGAAATAGTATAGTTGTGAAAGTTAAAAGACAAGATATACAAGAGCGGTTTTGGAAAAAATTTTTTTTATAAACTATCATAATCCTTAGCTAGCGGCGGGGTTTAGGGTTCTCTGATCGTATGCTCGATACCGACTCTTGTCGCGCCCTTCTCGACTTACCTAGCGAGCAGTCGGGACTGCACTAGGCCTGGATCGAAGAGGGCTAGTGCAAGAGTTACAGTGGAATCATTTCATACATCGGTGTCCAAATATTACATAACGGCGATCATCCGATCGCATTAGTAATAAGCGGCATTTAAGCCTTGAATTCTGCATCAAAGTTCATCGAGTAGCGGAAATCTCCCAAAGGGCAACTTGCAAGTTCAAAAGAACAACAAAATCACACCGGCAATTTGTGTAACCACACACGGCGGTGGAACGCACTAAACCCTATCTTAAGCAACTACTCACGGTCACATCGAGGATCTCCTTCCTCATGACAATCGTAGGCATCTTCCTCGACGGGCTCCTCCATGTCTAAAGATAGATATTTATGCGAGGTCGGTGTCATCCAAACAACGGCGAGCTAACACCCAACCCAATGCATTTAGTGATAGAGGTTTCAAAGGAAAGAAATTTGGGTTTATTTATTTGCATGAAAGCCGAGTTTTGGAAATGAAAGCCTATGACTTAGCAATTTAACCAAATTCCTGTCAAATTGATTATTTATCATATTTCCTTTTCAATGCACAACCAAACCCATGGCGTTTCAAGCACTCGCCAAAAGCGTTCTCTTCAGCTCCATGTCATCTTCCGAGTGTGGCGCTCGTTAATGGATCACATTCCCAAAAAGTACCGGTCTCGTCCTCTAGCCGGGTCAGCCACCCACGCTAGACTCACGGCTCTCTGAAGAATGGACCTAGATCATCCTCGGATAGCGACATGAAGCTATCTTCACCTCAATCATGGCGGCGAGCGAGTGCGCCCACAGTCGTAACTACCCACGAATCCCGCTACTTGCACTACGCGCGATGGCCGGCGTTGTGGTGTTAAGAACTATCTCCGCAGCGGATAGTCGATGGCGTCTGCTGTGCATCACGATGCACCGTGCAGGGAATCCTTGATTCAAATTACCACCATCGAGGGCCTCACCCTTATGCACTTCCTTCGCTAACTTCGCACCCTCCGTGTGAATCACACGATGTGGCGGAACCCCTCGCTTTTGAGGCGGCGCCACGGCATTACAGCGGATCTCGCGCTCCTCTTCCATGCACTACGTATGTGGGCGATTAGCTCTCAAATCCGTAGCCCATTTACTCATCTCTTACCCAATGTCGACCCGATGCATTGCATCACATCACAACCATACACACTTTGGCATGCCAGGCCCAATTTCAATTAACCATATTCATTGTGTGATCATGTCGGTGAATATCGGTTCACCGCTTAGAGGCAATTCTAAGCCTAAAATTAATAATTGGACTGAGCAATGTCTAAGCAAGATTTTAACCAAGACTTAGGAGTCTAAATCGGTTTATTTAAATTAACGAGCTACCAAGGGTGATCATCAAAGCGATCAATAGCAAAGCCAAATGACAGATGATTAATTCAAGACAACATCATCATGGTAAATTGATAGCAAGTAAGTAAATGGCATGATACATCATGATTGAACAAGTAGGCATAAGTACTTAAAAGGGCATGCAGTTTAATACTGTAAAATAAATGCTTTAGAAATCAGGGATTCAATATGATATTATTGGATGTTAACTTGCACTAGGGAAGCGATACTCTCCTAGTAAAAGCAACACTATTAAGGTTAAGTATTAACTTCGCACTAGGAAAATCGAGATTCTCCTAGTAAAAGCAAACTCCTTTGAGGGTAGATATTAACTTCGCCTTTGGGAATGGAAGTCCGGGTCTTGTGCGAGTCCTCGAGCAGTGTTCCGGATCCTCTCGTCTAAGCGGAGAATCAACAATTCATCATAAACACGATGCGGCGAAGAAAAGAATGATGCATGAAATGCAATCGAGGTCGCTCGTATTCGCTCATTTACGATTCCTATGTTTAACTATCTACATGAATATATATATATATATATATATATATATATATATATATATATATATATATATATATAGAAAGTTCCATGATCATACAAATAATGAATCATAGCGGAATGGCGCGAAGTGCTTGTGAGATGATGCACATGATACATGTATATATATGTGTAATGAAATTTCTACCTAATTAACCTAATAGGACAAAATATGGTTTTATCGTCTTTTAAAGTACTTTAAATATTTAGAATATGTTAACATGATACATGTAGCTAGTTATTCATGTTTCCTAATTATACCAATATTGAGTTAACATGTAATTAGGAAACATATTATAGGTTATACTATATTCACCTAGGTCAAAAAGTCATTTATCGGCATCCATGATTTTCTTATGTTTAACTTAATTGTTAATCTATTTTAATACACAACATTCTATTTTTCTTATTTTTATATGAATTAATACCTAAAATAAGCAATGGATTTAATCTAGGAACCGTGTTGGATTCTTGTGTGAGTACTATTTTTATTAAATCAACACAAGCTCTAGTATTTACCCTAATTTTTCGAATTTTTAATGATATCTACCTATTTTAAATAAATCGTTTCTATTCTTTGTCTTTGTTTTATTTATAAAATCTGGGAAAAAAAGGTGAACAATCTTCGTAAGACCCGCTAACTCACGGTAGAACCAACCACGTCGAAGACGTGCCGGAAAGCGTAACTTCGCGAGTGAAAGTATTTGAGTCATAAGGCGCCTCACTTACCACGACATGTGGGACCGAGGCCCACATGTCGGGCCAACGTCAAGAAGCAGCGGGAGTTTTAAATCCCATGGCCGACGGCAGTTGGGCCCACTGTCGGCGACCACACAGTGAAGCCGCCACGGATCTTAAGCGCGGTCGGACTCGCCGTCATCGTCTTCCTCCGCCGCGCAGCACGCCGAGGCTTATCCGACGGCTAACCGGAGCTAGGTGCACCGTTTGGGCGTTCTTGGGTTGGTGGAATCGATGAGCTAACAGATCTAGGGGTGCCCTTGTCGAGGCTGGCGGCCGGACGCGGGTGAGCCATGCCCGCCGGCGAGGCTACCGGCGGACATGAGTAAATGACCTAGGGTCGAGCTTATGGAAAAATAAGCGCGCATGAGCTATCTGAGGGGTTAGTGGGTGCTACTAGAGCAAAAAAGGTGGTCGGGACACGGTTGGATCGGGCGATCACGTGCGGGTCCGAACAAGGAAGGCGGCAGCTCAAGATCTTTGGGGAAGGCCGGTGAAGCCCTGGGCCAAAAAGAGGAGCACGGTGTGAGGGAAGACAAAGCGGCTCACCGAGCAAGGACTTGCAAGCTCACGAGAGATGATGATCGGCGCGTCAGGTGTCTGAGTCGAAACAAGGAAAATGGCTCACGATCTTTGGGAGACCGCCAAGGACCTCGAGCCAAAAGAGGGAGCACGGTGTGAGGAAGGCAGACGAAGCTCACCGAAAAGGACTTGCCGCCATGGCTCACCGAGATGATGAAATCGGTGCGGGAAGAAGGCAAGGCGCCTCGGCGGTGGCGAGAGCTGTTCAACGAGCTCGGGATGACTCGGACCAATTCCTTCGGGCAGAGCTTCACGAGGTCAAGGCGAAGCAAGCGAGACAATGTGGAGACTAGGAGGTCTGGTTTGGTGGCGGCGTGAGAGTGAAAAGAGGGAAAACGGCCGATGTGGCGCGGTGGCATATAAGCTCGGTCCGAGCTCGGCTCTTGACCCGTGATCGCGAAGATGTGAGGCGGTCACAGAGGAGCTCTAGTGCTCATTGGCTAGGCTAGGCGGTGGCTTGTTTCCAGCGAATGTCTGGCCGAGCGGCAGATGGCTTGTTTCGGCGGCATTGCCAAACCGAGACGCAGCGGTGTTGGGGGCATCGATGGCGCGACCAAGTCGCCATTGGGCAAGGTGGGCGGTGCTGGGAACTCACGCTGAGCCGCCGGCAAGCCACGGCAAGTCGTCCATGGCCGGCAAGTTGCAGCGGCGATGGCAGCGTCGCGTCATGGTCGGAGGTGGGGTCCACGAGGTCCGGCATACACACACAAGCGCCAATTGAAGATCTTCCCGAGATTGGGCAAGGAGTGATGGTTGGCAAGGGGGGAAGGTGGCGGCGGCGAGCGTTGACCAAATGCCTGAAGCGAAAAGAATAGGAAGCGCCATGTGGGCCTACCGGTCAAATTAGTCAACATCTGAGTCAAACTCTCTATTAGGGTTTAAACTAATCTATGGATTTTTCACAGGATTTTTAGAGCAATTTAACATATTTAGGCTTATGTGATTATGTGTATACATATATATATATATATACATATATATATATATATATGTGTGTATGGATGTTTTATGAATATGAAAATATATTCCCAATTTAAGGTCCATTAGAATCTTATATTTCAACAATTTCTTAAATAGTGCTATAAATTATAAATTCTTATGCAAGGGTTTATTAATTAGCTATTTAGTGCTTTATTCAAACAAAAATCATCAATTTCAAATGGCTTCTAAAGTCTAGAAATGTGTGTTTGTCACATAGAAATTTTACGGAAGCGTCATAGCTTATGCAATGAGTGCAGAAGTGTTTTCAAAATATTATCATAACTTTGAAATTTTACAAATCCTCCCTAAAAAACAAATCTCGACCTCGAGATTGATATTTCTATGAAGCGAATAGGTAGGGGAATTCTTGGCGTATTTTCTCTTGGTTCCCATGAAATTTGTCCTCCGGATTGATTGCTCCATTGCACCTTGCAAAGTCGAATGGTCTTATTCTCGAGCTTCTTTTCACGAGTCTCTAATATTTGAATAAACTTGACTTGATATCCCAAGTTGGGTTGTAGGGTGTCGGCAGAACGGTGAACTACTTCTCCTTGGGTTTTCTCAAACACTTTCGGAGTTGGGACCGTGAAACACGTTGTGAACTTCTCCCAACTCCTTGGGAAGGTCAAGTTAAATGGCGACCATACCCTTACGAGACAAGGCTGGATAAGGTCCCACAAACCTTGGGGCCAATTTTCCCTTGACTTGAAATCTTCTTGTTCCCTTGAAGGGTGAGATCTTGAGATACACATAGTCTCCAACTTGAAAGATAGGTCCCTCAAGCGATAGTCGGCATAACTCTTTTGTCGGGATTGGGCGACAAGCAATTGCTTCCTAATCGTTTTGACCTTTGCTTGACTTCTTGCGAGGTGTTCCTTCCAAATACCGCCCTTCTCGGACTTCGGACCAATAAAGAGGGTCCTACATTTTCTTCAGTATAGAGCTTCAAAGGTGACATTTGCAGTTGCTTTGATAAGCTGTTGTTATAAGCAAATTCGCATAAGGTAACCATTTTTCCCATTCTATTTGGGAATTCCAAAGCACAAGCTCGAAGCATGTCTTCTAGAGTTGAATAGTCCTTTCCGTTTGTCCGTCGGTTTGAGGGTGGTAGGTCGTGCTAAATGACAATTTGGTGCCCGAGGCACTATGGAGTTCTTCCCAAAACTTTGAGGTAAACTGTGATCCACGATCGAGATATAATTCTCTTGGGAACTCTATGAAGGCTTACTATCCCAGGCGATGAATAGTTACGCTAGTTTGCTACCCTTGTGAGTGGTTTTATTTGGGATAAAATGAGCTACCTTGGTCAACCGGTCTACTATTACCCATATAGAGTCATGTCCACTTCGAGACCGGGAAGTCCTATAATAAAGTCCATGGTCACTTCATCCCACTTCCATTCTGGGATTTTGATTGGTTGCGTAACCTATTTGGGCGTTGGTGTTACGCCTTCCTTTGAGCAGCGAGTATTACATTTGGCCACATATTACGCTACATCTCGTTTCATTGGGGCCACGAAGATTGCCTTGAGATCTTGGTACATTTTGTACATCACAGGTGCATAAACGGTGACTCGTGTGCTTCTTTTAAGATTTCTTCCTTTAATTCCGGGTCGTGAGGCACAAAGATCCTCTTCTCCATCCAAAGAATTCCTTGTTAGTCCTTAACAATATTTGTTCAAAACCCTATTCATCGGTCCTTGAGCCTAAAGTACTGGGATGATCTTGTTGCTTATCTTTGATCTGATCGATCGGATCTGGTGAACCGTGATGTTGGCTAATTCTCCAGTTTTTACGAGATTCGGGCATAACTTATTCAATTCTTCGATGGTCGTTACGAGGAGGTATCTTCACGAGTATTCATGTCTTCTCTGGGATCACCATCGGGAAGTTGCTGGTTCTTCTTCGCTAGAGCATCGCCACTCGTTGGCCTTGCAGTGGTATAATATATTTAAACTGTAATCTTTAATCAACTCTAACCACCTTCTTTGCCTCATATTGAGGTTGGCTTGGGTGAAAACGTATTTTAGGCTTTTGTGATGCGTGTAGATGTCACATTGTTTTCCCCATCGTAAAATGTCTCCATAGCTTGAGTGCATGAACTACGGCTGACAAGTTCTAGGTCATGGGTTGGGTAATTGTCCTCGTGCTTAAGAAGCCGTGAAGCGTCACGCCACAACCTTGCCATCTTGCATCAATACACATCCTAATCCTTGTCGGGAAGCGTCACGGTATACTTCAAACTTCTTGGCGATATTAGGTGTGGCCAAAAGCAGGAGTGGTGGAGAAGGGTTTTGAGCTTCGAAGCCGAGTTCACAATCTTGGTCCATTCAAACTTCCTTTCCTTTTTCAATAGCCGAGTTAGTGGTCGGAAATTTTGAGAATCCTTCGATGAAAGCGCAGATAATATCTGCCTGCACCTAGCTGCAATTTAATTTCCTGATGGCGGTGTTTTCCAATTCATGGCCGTGTCTATCTTAGATGGGTCCACTTTAATTCCTTGGTGAGATATAATATGTCCCAAGAAACCGACATCACTAATCCAAAATTCACATTTACTATATTTTGCATATAGCTTATGCTCTCTCGAGTTTATCAACACCGCTCTCGGGTGCTTCTCATGCTCTTCGTCCGATTTGAGTACACAAGGATGTCGTCAATGAAAGCGACAACAAACTTGTCAAGGTATTCCATTAGGATTAAATTCATGAGGTTCATGAAATAAGTAGGTGCATTGGTTAACCCAAAGGACATGACCAAATATTCAAAGCAGGCCATACCAAGTGGTGAAAATTTTTTGGGTATATCATCCTTCCGCACCTTTACTTGATGGTATCCGGATCGAAGGTCGATCTTGGAAAAACGTAGCTCCTTGGAGTTGGTCAAGCAGTCATCGATCTGGGCGGAGAGGATACTTATTTTTAATAGTGGCGGCGTTCAGCGCCCTATAGTCCACCACTAATCTTCGTCTACCATCCTTCTTATCCACAAACATGGCGGGGATCCCCAGCGAGATGAGCTTGGCGGATCAAACCCTTGCTTAATAAGTCGTCCAGCTTGTTTCTTGAGTTCTTCTAATTCTTCCGAGTTCATCTTGAAATATGTTTTTGTAGATTGAAATTTGTGCAGTGTTAACTCTATAACAAACTCTACCTCTCGATTCGAAGGTAGTCGAGTAAGTCATCAGGAATACGTCCAAATATTCTTGGACTACCTTTACCTTACTCGGGTTGTCTTCCTTGAGGTACCAGATGGCTCTACCCATCTGTAGGGTTCATCTACCTTCCATACTCTTTCAAACACACCATCCTTTACAAGCGACTTCTAAGCTTGGCGCAATCTAATACTCCTTATAGAGTCTTAGCCAATCCATGCCGATTATGACATCAACTCCTAATCCGGACATGACCATTAGGGTGAAATAGAATCCTACTCTTTCCTTCCTTATTTCTACCCATTTGCGGGACCTATAGGCCTTAAGTATCCCAGCGGAGATCTAATGGTGAAGGGCTTATTAAGAGGAAAGGTTTGTAGGTAGTGCTTATCTCGTATTCTTGTGAAATAAAGGAATGTGATGCACGAGAATCAAATAAAACTTGTCTTTGAGAGTCGTGAAGTCCAAAGCGTACCCAAGTACTCCTTCATCTTCTTGTCTTTTACTGCGATGATATTGTTGAGTCTCCCCGTCCCATACCTTGAGCTTGATTACTGCGATGGGCGACCTCTCGCCACGACCCGCACAACATTCCCTTGAGGTTTCTTGCGATTGACTAGGCGGTTAGCGACATAGTGTCGGTAGTGGCATAGGTAGCGATTACTGTCATCCTATTTTGGGTGCACGGTGCATTGCGGGGAAGCGATTGGTGCTTAGTCAAAACCAGAGATTCGACACCGCGCCCACCCTCATAGCATATCCTCGGTTGAACATGGAAGATTCATCCTCTCTGAGGAGGTTGAGGTTTGAATTGTCGTCGGCTTGACGGCGGCCGTGACGTTCACCATCTTAACGCTTACGCGAAGATCCTCGCCCTTCAAGTCCCTTTCCAACACCAAGGCCTTGTTGACTAGCCGGTGGAAGTTTTGATACTCCAAAATCCTAAAGGCGGGATTTGTACGAAAATCCATCCCTTCAGGAACCAATCTATCTTTTCGGCTTCATTGTGGATGTCTTGGGGGCATATCTTGCAAGCTCATTGAACTTAGTAAGATATTCGAAATTGTCATAAATCCCTTGAGAGAGTCTGCGGAACTCATACTTCTTCATCTGGTGATTCCTATGGGTATGTGAAAATTTACGGCGGTGACAAATTCTTCCCATGGAATGAATCCTTGGTGGGGAACATAAGCGGCACTTGACGATTATCGGCTTGTTGAGCCGTCGGCATCTCCATCTTGACGGGTTCATTTTCTTCCATTTCTTCTTCATCCACTTTGGCGGGTGGCGACATAATTATCCCACCACACACTGCGGGTCCTACTAGCGGGGAGGAATAGCGTACTTTCTCCATTTACGGACATCGATCAACTCGTGTTCTTGGTCACAAGTCGTAACCGATCTTACCTTCCATGGGATCGGTAGCTTGAGCGAAGGTAGGGGATTGGTCGCATAAAGGCGACATGTTTGGATCCTCATTTCGATTCTGTCACTTTCTTTGGTTAAGCGATATTGACCCAACATCCGTGCTTGATAAGCTAAGACACGGGCCATGGTTGGGTCTCTGCTTGGGAGGAGGTAGATTACCTCGGCCTCGGCCATGACCCGACCTCTAGGTCAGCGGCAAGACCACCGGAACAGCGGCTCCTTGGCCACCCTGGCGGCATCATGCCTAGATCGCCCCTTGGCCGCAGGCGGACTCCACGACCACGTACCATCTCGCATAGCGGTGATCCTTAACATTATAGCTAAATATGCATGCATGAGGCCAATATCAAAGAAATCGAATAAATCACGACCGCAACGCTTGTCATTTAAGATACCCAAAAGCGGCAATAGTCAAATCGGTTTACATCATACCACAAAAGTACAATTATCGACAAGGATACAAGTGCCAATCATCTACTATGGCGAAACAAAAGACACATTCCGATCTAGGTCGGTCTGTCAAGCTAACTAGCTACTCAAAGGCGGGGATGGCGAGTGTAAACTATCACGGTCTCCCAACCTGGGTAGCAATTGGAAGTAGCCAGGAAGTCCTCTAGCGATCGTTGAGAAGGCCTGGAAGAACAACAGCGATGGGTGGCTCAGTTGGGGAACAAGTAGGTCCACGGAGGTCTCCGAGTCGGAAGAGTACTCTGCAGATGACAAAGAGGTCGTGAGGAAGTGTCGTGACGAGAATCCCCACCAAGGCACTAGGAGGAAGACCCGCTTCCGCATGGTAGTCTTGGCGGTTAGGGTACTAAAGGTGGAAGGCGAGGACCCGGAGAAAGGAAAGGTCCCTACTTCTTTGTCGCGCAAGCCCAGGCAAGTCGCGAGTCCTTTGGCGTCTACTCATCGTCCGATAGCGGCGTAGTGGTGAAAACGCCGTCAGACCACCACCGCCGGTTGTCTCTATTGTCTGAAAGAGAGAAGCGGAGGAAGCCGATCTCCTCAAGAGCTGCTGTCAGTCTGTCTCGCGCCTGGAGAAAGCGCGCAACCCTCTCAAGTGGTCCCTCGGTGAAGGCGGGCACCTTTGGTAAAGCCTGGGAGAAGTCGCGAAGTCTTTGAAAGGAAGGTCGGGCGAAAGAAGTGCCCTCAAGTCGTCGTGGTACCTCTCTCCTTGAGCCCGTATCGTAATCTTTGCCGCATCATCGATGCGAGTGCAAGTGGTCAAGTGGTGTCTCAAATCGCCTGGTGTGGGCCACTTGTGTCGAGTGGTGGTAGTAGACTCGAACCTCTACAATGTACCCTAAGCGGGCAGGTGCGAACGAGCCTCCGAAGTAGCAAGGCGGTCGTTAAAGCACTGAAGTCCGACAAGCTGGCGGAGGACAAGAACCATCTGGTGGCGTGCAAAGGGTCGTCAGAATCAAGTAGGTAGCACGCTCGGAGAAAAATTTGGGAAACACCGCTCATCCATCTACAAAAGCGAAAGAAGAATTCCTTTAAGTAAGAAATAGTATAGTTGTGAAAGTTAAAAGACAAGATATACAAGAGCGGTTTTGGAAAAAATTTTTTTATAAACTATACGCAATCCTTAGCTAGCGGCGGGGTTTAGGGTTCCTCTGATCGTATGCTCGATATCAGCTCTTGTCGCGCCCTTCTCGCTTACCAGCGAGAACGGTCGGACTCGCGCTAGGCCCTGGATCGAAGAGGGCTAGTGCAAGAGTTACATTGGAATCATTTCATACATCGGTGTCCAAATATTACATAACAGCGATCATCCGATCGCATTAGTAGCAAACGGCATTTAAGCCTTAATTACAGATCAAAGTTCATCGAGTAGCGGAAATCTCCCAAAGGGCAACTTGCAAGTTCAAAAGAACAACAAAATCACACCGGAATTTGTGTAACCACACACGACCGGTGGAGCGACTAAACCCTATCTTAAGCAACTACTCACGGTCCTGCATCGAGGATCTCCTTCCTCATGACAATCGTAGGCATCTTCCTCGGCGGGCTCCTCCATGTCTAAAGATAGATATTTATGCGAGGTCGGTGTCATCCAAACATGGCGAGCTAACACCCAACAATGCATTTAGTGATAGAGGTTTCAAAGGAAAGGTGGGTTTATTTATTTGCATGAAAGCCGCTTTTGGAAATGAAAGCCTATGACTTAGCAGTTTAACCAAATTCACTGTCAAATTGATTATTTATCATATTTCCTTTTCAATGCACAACCAAACCCATGGCGGTTTCCAAGCACTACGCCAAGCGTTCTCTTCCCGCTCCCGCCATCATCTTCCGAGTGTGGCGCTCGTTAATGGATCACATTCCCGACAAAGTACGGTCTCGTCCTAGCGGGTCAGCCAGGCCACGCTAGACTCACGGCTCTGTAGAATGGACCTAGATCATCCTCGAGATAGCGACATGGCTATCTTCACCTCAAGCATGGCGGCGAGCGAAGTGCGCCCGCAGTCGTAACTACCCTGAATCCCCACTACTTGCACTACGCGCGATGGCCGTGGCGTTGTGGTGTTAGGAACTATCTCCATGGCGAGATAGTCGATGGCGTCTGCTGTGCATCTCGATGCACCCGTGCAGAGAATCCTTGATTGACCCAACCCCGATCCTAAGGGCCTCACCCTTATGCACTTCCTTCTTGGCTAACTTCGCACCCTCGTGTGAATCACGATGTGGCGGAACCCCCCTCCTTTGGGCGGCGGCGCGGCATTACGCGGATCTCGCCGCTCTCTTCCATGCGCTCGTATGTGGGCGATTAGCTCCTCAAATCCGTAGCCCAACTACTCCATCTCTTACCCAATATCGGACCCGATGCGCATTGCATCACATCACAACCATACACACTTGGCATGCGAGCCCAATTTCAATTAACCATATTCATTGTGTGATCATGTCGGTGAATATCGGTTCACCGCTCCGAGGCAATTCTAAGCCTAAAATTAATAATTGGACTGAGCAATGTCTAAGCAAGATTTTAACCAAGACTTAGGAGTCTAAATCGGTTTATTTAAATTAACCGAGCTACCAAGGGTGATCATCAAAGCGATCAATAGCAAAGCCAAATGACGGATGATTAATTCAAGACAACATCATCATGGTAAATTGATAGCAAGTAAGTAAATGGCATGATACATCATGATTGAACAAGTAGGCATAAGTACTTAAAAGGGCATGCGGTTTATCATTGTAAAATAAATGCTTTAGAAATCAGGATTCAATATGATATTATTGGATGTTAACTTGCACTAGGAAAGCGATACTCTCCCTAGTAAAAGCAACACTATTAAGGTTAAGTATTAACTTCGACTAGGGAAAATCGAGATTCTCCTAGTAAAAGCAAACTCCTTTGAGGGTAAATATTAACTTCGCCTTGGGAATGGAAGTCAGGGTCTTGTCGCGAGTCCTCGAGCGTTGTTTCGGATCCTCTACGTCTAAGCGAGAATCAACAATTCATCATAAACACGATGCGGCGAAGAAAAGAATGATGCATGAAATGCAATCGAGGTCGCTTCGTATTCGCTCATTTACGATTCCTATGTTTAACTATCTACATGAATCCATATATATATATATATATATATATATATATATATATATATATATATATATATATATATATATATATATATATCGAAAGTTCCATGATCCTTCTAAATAATGAATCATAGCGGAATGGCATGAAGTGCTTGTGAGATGATGCACATGATACATGTATATATATGTGTAATGAAATTTCTACCTAATTAACCCAATAGGACAAAATATGGTTTTATCAGTCTTTTAAAGTACTTTAAATATTTAGAATATGTTAACATGATACATGTAGCTAGTTATTCATGTTTCCTAATTATACCAATATTGAGTTAACATGTAATTAGGAAACATATTATAGGTTATACTATATTCACCTAGGTCCAAAAAGTCATTTATCGGCATCCATGATTTTCTTATGTTTAACTTAATTGTTAATCTATTTTTAATACACAACATTCTATTTTTTCTTATTTTTATATGAATTAATACCCTAAAATAAGCAATGGATTTAATCTAGGAACAGTGTTCTACATTGTGTGAGAATACTATTTTTATTAAATCCAACACAAGCTCTAGTATTTACCCTAATTTTTCCGAGAATTTTTAATGATATCTACCTATTTTAAATAAATCGTTTATATTCTTGTCTTTGTTTTATTTATAAAATCTGGGAAAAAAGGGTGAACAATCTTGGTGGCCCTACCGCTAACTCACTGGCCGAGCCAACCACGTCGAAGCGTGATTGAAGGCGAACTTCGCGAGTGAAAGCGCTGGAGTCATAGGCGCCTCAGCTTGCGACATGTGGGGACCGAGGGCCCGCGTGTCGGCAACGTGGCCGCGGGAGTTTTAAATCCCGCGAAAGGCCGGCAGTAGGGCCCTTTGTCGGCGACCACCGCTGTGAAGCCGCCACGGATCTTAAGCGCGATCGGACGGCTCGCCGTCATCGTCTTCCTCCGTGGCGCTTTCGCACGGCCGAGGCTTATCCGACGGCTAACCGGAGCTAGGTGCACCGTTTGGGCGTTCTTGGGTTGGTGGAATCGATGAGCTAACGCAATCTAGGGGTGCCCTTGTCGAGGCGAAGCGGCGGACGCGGCGAGCCATGCCCGGCGGCGGGCAAGCTACGGCGGACATGAGTAAATGACCTAGGGTCGAGCTTATGGAAAAATAGCGCGCGCATGAGCTATCACGGGGGTTAGTGGGTGCTATCGAGCAAAAAGGTGGTCGAGGGCACGGTTGGATCGGCGGGCCCACGTCTTGGTCCGAAAGCAAGGAAGGTGGCGCTCAAGATCTTTGGGAAGACGTGAAGCCTGGGCCAAAAGAGGGAGCACGGTGTGAGGGAAGGCAGTGGCTCACCGAGCAGGACTTGCCATGGCTCACCAGAGATGATGATCGGCGCCCCCCGCTGGTCAGAAACAAGGAAAGGGCGTAGGCTCACGATCTTTGGGGAGGCCGTGCGAAGCCCTGAGCCAAAAGAGGGAGCACGGTGTGAGGGAAAGGCAGATGGAAGCTCACCGAGCAAGGACTTGCCATGGCTCACGCGAGATGATGAAATCGAAAGGGGGAAGAGGAGGCGGTCGGCGGTGGCGAGAGCGTTCCGACGAGCTCGGGATGACTCAGACCAATTCCTTGAGGCGGGGAGCTTCACGAGGTCATGGCGAAACAAGCGAGACAATGTGGAGACTAGGGAGGTCTGGTTTGGGCCGGGCGACGTGAGAGTGAAAAGAGGAGAAAGCGGCCGATGTGGCGGTGGCATATAAGCTCGGTCAGAGTTTCGGCTCTTGACCGTGATCGCGAAGATGTGAGAGTCCACAGAGGAGCTCTAGTGCTCATTGGCTAGGCTAGGCGGTAGCTTGTTTGTGGCGAATGTCTGGCCGGGCAATGAGATGGCTTCTTTCGGGCGGCATTACCCGGCCGAGAGAGCGCGGTGCGGGGGCATCGATGGCGCGACCAAGTCGACCATTGGGCAAGGTGGGCGGTCGAACAGGAACTCCAGCTGGCCGACAAAGCAACCGCAAGTCGTCGTGCATGAAAGGTGCAGCGGCGATGGCAAAGGGTCATGTCGCGTCATGGTCTGGAGGTGGGGTCCACGAGGTCAGGCGACACACACAAGCCGCTAATGAAGATCTTCCCTGAGATTGGCAGGGAGTGATGGTTGAGCCGGGGTGGAAGGCGGCGCCAAAGGCCGCGTTGACAAATGCCAAATGACTGCAAGAGAAAAGGAATAGAAGTCGCCATGTGGGCCTACCGGTCAAATTGGTCAACATCTGAGTCAAACTCTCTATTAGGGTTTAAACTAATCTATGGATTTTTCTGGGATTTTTAGAGCAATTTAACATATTTAGGCTTATGTGATTATGTGTATACATATATATATATATATATATATATATATATATATATATATATATATATGTGTGTGTATGGATGTTTTATGAATATGAAAATATATTCCCAATTTAAGGTCCATTAGAATCTTATATTTCAACAATTTCTTAAATAGTGCTATAAATTATAAATTCTTATGCAAGGGTTTATTAATTAGCTATTTAGTGCTTTATTCAAACAAAAATCATCAATTTCAAATGGCTTCTAAAGTCTAGAAATGTGTGTTTGTCACATAGAAATTTTACGGGAAACGTCATAGCTTATGCAATGGTACAGAAGTGTTTTCAAAATATTATCATAACTTTGGGCTGTTACACTGGACATGGCTAAGACCTCCCTAATTAACTCATTACCCATTCCATTGATGGATTACTGGTAGTGTATGATAGAAATTATTATGGAAATGTCAACAAGTATATTATAGCTTACATGACAATGTACTCATCCAATCGCAAACATTAACATAAAACATCAATAGAAATTTTATATCTGTAACATTCTTGTTCAAATAATTTCTGATGCATGTAAAGAATAAATGCCATCAAGTACCTCGGACTAGTACGGCTCACCGGTTACGTTGTCAACACCTTTGTCGTTGTCCTTCGAGTAAACCCATCAGTGCACCACAAATTCAAAGGATTACCTATTATCAAATGGTTTGTTAAAATTTGAAACACAAGTTTCAGAATTTTTAAATTAAAATATGAACCCTAAAAACTAAATAGGGAAACTCAGGCACACCAGTATATCACCTATGTTCTGTTAGTTTAAAGCTATGATAGATTATAGTCTAAAAGTTGAGTGCCCTTGAAAAAAAAGACTCAAAGAGGTTAAAAATATCAAGAAATAGTTTTAAGGGCTATTAGAAAAACCATTATAAGCCCCAAAATATTACTACAGATGCTACTGCATATGGTTTGTACAAAAATAATAAATTTCAGCCTTGTAGATTATAAGCTGCTTACAAGCTAAAAAAACAGAGCTAAATCTTTTCATGAAATTTCTCATAGCCATGATAAAAATAGTTCCCTACAAGCCAACAATCTTTGATCAAGCGTTAGAAAAAAAAAACTTTGGTCACGCACTACACATGAACACCTCATGTCTACGTATTTAGCAAAATAGAATAAAAAAATGTGAAAGTTTCAAGATTAGAAATGTGCTCACTTTCCGGATTGAATATAGTGGTGCTTAATTACCTGTGCGGTGAGTAGCGGTGATGACAGATTAAATACAGCGGTGTGCACCTATTTGGTGATGGGAGGTGGGCAGCGGTGATGGCCAAAAATCAACACTGATTGAATTGGAGATGTGGTAAGTACCTGTGCATCGGTCGGGGTGTGAGGAGGCGTCGTGGCTGCTGTTCCGACGAGCAATGGCTGATCTCGAGCTTCGAGGTGGCCAGGGACAGGGATCCTGTGCGGCACGGGGGATGGTCTGAGGAGGCGCCGATGCTCAGGAGCCTAAGGAGGTAGATGGCGAGTCGGTGCGGTGGGTGGCGGAGCAAAGCAACACGACGGGAGTGGTCGGAGGGCTAGAGCAGCAAGCGGTGGTGGAGAGGATTAGGGATTTGGGTGCGCGCCATGGAGAATGCGACGGAGCAAGAGTGCGGCGGCTCACACGGGGTATTGGGGATTTTGGGGACTAGGGCTACTTAGGAGTCGAGCAATAGGGAAAACAATATCTGGGCCAAATGCAAAAACTGTGTGCCCCGCCAATTTTTTCTCAGCCCGCCAACTCAAGCCGCGCTAGGTCATCCCACGCGCGTACGCGTGTAGGGATGTTGGATTTTTATGGCTGTGCCGACAGACCATTTGACCAAACATATTCTAAGAGACTATCTCACGCTATATTATATATTTGCCGATAGACTGTTTGTCCTTAAAAATTTATTGTTTTCCCAACAGACTATTTGTCACTAAAGGGTACCATTACCGTCAGACCATCTGTCCATATCTTTAGTGACAGATTGACTGTCACTAAATGTTATTTTTCTTGACAGACCGACTGTCATTATTTGTGGGACGTGGTGTAGTGCGCTTGTACGAAACTGCGTGTGATACCTGGCTGGTATCACACTCGGTTCCCTCAACCGCTTATGCAGAGCCTAAGCCAGTGCGTAGCTCTCCCAAGCCTTGAGTGGTCGCCACGTGAGATAGCTCGCATAGCGGTTCGTAATTGGAACGCTTGCGGTATATCTCGCAAGCGGTTCGCAGTTGAACCGCTTGCGGAGGTATTTCTCAAGCGGTTCCAATTCAACCGCTTGTGAGAAGCACTCAGGGAGAATCCATTTCAAAATGGTTTTATAGGGTGTTTGTCGATATCGTTTGAAATAATAAAACTAAATACTAGAAGAGGCTTTTTGTCGCAATTTAATATATATATATATATGCGTACACATGTTGACATGATCATCACAAAGTTTGAACAAACATTCACAAGTATATTAACATTGTCAAAAATCCACAAGTATATATATACATGTTACATGTGATACGAGTGTGCACGCACGCGGGATGTTTACAAGCGGTTTGAATGATTGAAAATTGTCTATCGAGTTAATTTCTTCGCGCGTCACTCTTCTCGGCCTTGCTCGACGAGGTGGTGGATATCGCCACCGGTTGGTGATGTTAAAGGAAGGAGAACCGTTACCCCTCATGTGGTGGAGCGTGCCTTGAGGTTTACGATCTCGTCGACAACGAAACCGATGAGGTGTTCTTGAAGTCTGAGCACCGGCGAGGCGGCGATCTTTGCAACGTCGCGATCGGTGTTGGGTGGCAATTAATAAAGCGATAAGTAAATAATTAAATATCGGAACATATATATGCTTGTAATTAAAAGCGTATGTTATTCTAGCTAGCTAAGCGGTTCACTAGCACACACGAACCTCTTCAAAAAATTAGTGGGAACATCGTAGTGGAGAAAATTTTGCATGTAGTGGAACACATAGTAGCCACACAAGTTGTTTCAGTGATGCAGCGACTAACCTTCATTGGGGCGAGGATTTCATAGAATAAACAAATTAAATATTCAGATGACAAATTGATAAGACGCACATATAATAATAATATCTGATCTTTGTAGTGCGTACTCAATCGCTAGCGGGACATCGAATTCTTTCTTGAATTTTCCTTTTGCTTCTTCTTGAACTCCGTGTATGCCGCGTTTAGGATGTTAATGATCCATTGGTATCTGTCTTAGGCTTCCTTCTTGAGTCTTGTACTCTAATAATTCCATTGCCAAGCTTCGATGGCGAGAAGGATCCGATGAAAGCTCTTGACACATATTGCAACATATATGTAAATAGCTGGTCATATATACTACATATCATTGTCTTAAGAAGTATATAGAGGAAGAAAAGGATTGTGAGAACACTTACTCGTAGTTGAAGGGCGAGGAATATGTACGACTTGTCGTGTTGTTCGAGCATTGCATGGAGAATGTATTCCTCGAAATTCTTTCTTTGAGGGTATGAATACACTTTGTCGTTGATAATCGATGGATCGATGAAGCCATACTTATCGGCATGCCGTCTTTAGCAAGCCGTTGCATCTCCAATCTCGTGAGGGATATATAACTTAGTTAGTTGGAGTTCAAATTTATAATGCGGAGTAAATAACGGTGTAAACTTAGGAGCTCGAGACACTTACGAGCACCGGCTGACTCATGAAAGACACGTTGGCGGCATCTTTGTGGTATATATTGTACAAGTCTTGAATTCCGACCATATTTACGTGTTGTCCCGCGGTGGAAGTGCTCGTCTTTCAAAACTAAAGGAAACATAGTCGTTCCTTTCATGGCTTTGTTTCATGTACCAGATATGCATCTGTCGCATCTTGGTAAGCGAGCGTCTATCTCAGTTGGGTCCACCAGCGGTTGGCCCAGTTGATACTTCCATCTGATCGGTGCCATTGGAAGATTATCCGTCATTCCCAGAGCTGCTCCTTCAGTATCAAGCCCTGCCTCTTCCATGAATTTCCGCACCATCTCTGGATCGACAGTGCTGTCCTCATCTCCTGCATTGTTCTTTTTTTTCTAGGCCGTCCTCCGACTTCTAGTAGCATTTGTCTTGCTCTTCACTATTGTCCTTTCGTAGTTGGTGACCTTTGGAGGTGGCGCCGCATCGCCAACTAACTGCCGGAGATATGTTGGATCAATTTTCAGCTTGGCTCTAGTTTCTTTGGCGCGAATTGTCTAGCCACATCGGCCTTCTTCTTGCCTCCAGCTCTCGGGAGTCATGTCATATGCAAGCTTAACCGGTTCCTTTCCTTTCTCCTCGGCTAGATCCCGTCGTGGTAGGAGATCCGCCACGGATCCGACGCCGGACGGTGAGCTTCTTTCTCGGGGAGATCTTTGGAGATGTGGTTGCCCTTGGATGGTTCTTCTTGCTTTGCGGCGGTGGCGGCGGAGCGGGCTTTCTGTGGAGTCAGAGGTGGCGGCGGCGACGCCGAGCAGCGGCGTCGTTCTCGTTGTGGAGACAAGCAGCCTGCGGCATGCTCCAACTCCGAGGCCTCTCCTACCGGTGATTTCGCCTCACGACATTTGGAAATATAATGTACTTTTTTCGCCAGAGAATGAATGAGCCGTCGAGGGCTGCCCAAGGCTGGTCACGTCATCGCCCGTAGGATTGTCTAGCGTTAGATCTCGGCCGTCGACCACCTCATCCACCGTGACCTTGGAGTAACACGGTGGTATATCAATGATGGAACCTCGCCCGCCTCCACCGGATCGCCATGCCATAAGCCACCTTAAAGGAGAGATTTCTCATCTCGGCGTGTAGCTCGCGGGCGGCGAACCGTGATCTTGCCCATGGATGACAAGCTAGCGAGATCATCTTGGGGGCCACGGCCGACGCCATGCCGCTGCTCCGTCGCGTGGGCGGACTTATCGCGGCGTCCGCCTGCCTGAACATTGACCGGAAATCTGCGCCCCCTGAAGTGTGCTCGCTTCATCGCTTGGCGATCTTCGCGTATCGGTGATCGACGTTTTCCTCATGGGCTTTGAGTCTGCGCCTCAATCGAGCCACTCTGGAAGCTTCTCTCTCTTGTTTCTCTCCCGCTTCAGATGTCGTGCATCGCTCATAAGCCGAGCCTCCACGGCTTCTTCCCAAAACCTCTTGTCCGTCCGGGTGCTCCTTGTTTTGGAGGGCATATGTGAGTAGGTCATTCTCCTGTCCGTCACCAAGGAGCCCGACCGGATATTTTCGATGCCTTCATCAATCCTCCGACGAACTTCTTGCAAGTCCGCTTCCACCACCTGTTGTCGTCATCCTTGAGTTGGCCCCCATGAGCCATGATGTAATTGCGCATGCGGTCATCCCAACCATCGCATTCGGGCACAATACTCTTGGCTTTCAGCTCCTCTTCTCGCTTGTCCCATTTTGGTGCAGCCCTAACGTAGCAGCGCCCGAGATGGTGGTGGTATTTCTTCTTGAGCACATTCTCCCTATTCTTACGCCTTGCGGCTTTGCCTTCTTGAACTGACTTGAAGTTCTCGAATTCTTCCTAATGATCCATAAGCTTAGCAAACTTATTGAAGTCGGCCTTGTTCCTTGTCGATGTAATCGCGGGTGAGCTTCGACTTCCTTCGCTGAAATGAAGTTGCCATCTTCTTGAAGCCCATGCCTTCACCTTCGCCCGACACCATCCGAAATCTGAAATTTGCCTTGATATCGTTCCATATGAGATCCTTGGTAGTGCGGGAACTTTGGGCCATGTCTTGATCTTGATTGGCACATGATCCCTAACGCAAATATCCTATTGCGTTGTTGAGCGGTGCAAGTGCCGAGACCGGGCTATTAGACTACCGTCGTTGCCGACCGGTGATCACATGCTTGGACTTGACTTCTTGTTAGGTCCTCGTTGAGCGGACTTTGCAAATGGTCGATGCACCAAACCTTGATACAAAAACATATAGGATATAAATGAGAACGCGTGTTATGTGTGAATTAACTTATATTGATGAACATGCCTACTTGATATGTACCTCGGAGTCGTCCACGGTATTCTCATTGTCCTCGCCGGTAGTAGCCTCATCGACAGCTTCGCTGGCTGGAGCGTTACCGGTCGCATCGACATGCCCACTAATGAGTGTAGACAATGCGATGAACTCAAACATCAAGTTCTCCTGGTCATCGAAATCCGGGTCACCACGTCTTGATGTCGTCATGGACCCGAAACCCTAATTTTGCGATCTATAGAATAAAAGCAATTACTTTAACAATCTATCTCAGCGCCAAACCAAAAGATAGCATGAGTACATTTCATTAAGTGATAGTGCACCAAACCAAAAGATAGCATATATGAGTACATCTAGCAATGGGCAAAACGTATTTTTGTTGAAAAAATTAGGTAGAAATATATTAAAGGAATAGGTTAAGCTAAAAGATTTAATTATAAGTAAATAATTCCTTAAAATCCCCTAGGCTTACATGTATATATATATACCTACACAATTAAATGGAGAGATTTCACATACATATATATATATATATATATGTATCTATATAGGAGACATAAGAACAATAAAGAAGTGTATGAATAAAATATACATAAATATCACCCTAAAAATCCCACAAACACCCCTTGAAATTAGTTTGGACCCTAATTAGCAGTTTGAATCTAGTGTTGACCAATGCTGACCCATTGTGGGACCCATATTGCAGTCCCTCCCTTTCTCTGCCCATGTGGGCAATTCCACGAGCAGGTGGGCTAGCTGCAGCCACCCCGACCGGCCTCCACCTCACCGGCGCAACCACTCCTCGATCCAGAATCACGGCCAGAGATCTCCCCCGCACCGCCTTGCCCCTCACCGCAGCCCGAGCCGGCCATACCGTGTTTTCCTCTCTGTCCCCGTTGGGACATTTCATCGACACCTGCGGGCAGCAACAAGCAGAGGAGGAGGGAGCATGGGAGAGCGGAACCTAGGCCCTCCGGTGTGGCGGCGTGATGTGGCGCGTGTCGGAGGAGACGAGGAGGAGGCAGGCTGTCGGAGGCGGCAGACGGCAAGTGCTTAGTTCTGCGTGCGTGATTTGAGTCGGCAGTAGCGCGGGTTCGGGACTTAGAAAAATTTGGGTGTGCAAGGTATGATATAAGGTAAGGGCCTCCAAGCGGTTCGTAGTACCAACCACTTGCGGAGGTATCCTTACAAGCGGTTCAGTAGTACCAACCGCTATGAGGTCGATCTACAAGCGGTTCAGTACTACTGAACCGCTTGCAAAGAGCCATTTAGGCAAAGCGACGGGAACCCCCTTATACAAGCGGTTGGTAGTATGAACCGCTTGTCGAGTCGATCTCATAAGCGGTTCAGTATAGCAACCGCTATGAGGTCGTCTCGCAAGCGGTTCGTACTACCAACCGCTTCTAAAGAGCCATTTTAGGCGCTATTTGTCGGGACCAAAATCGGTCGAATCCTTGCTGTGTCTTACATGTACTAGTCCCTGGATCAAGTAGCTAGTACACACAAATATACAGTTTGGATCATCACCATTCAACGAAAAGTACTTTATTACATCAGAGTCACTGAATTATTACAAAGTTTAGGCTTCATGGCCTAGCAGCGGAAATTCAAATAACATAGTTCAACTTCAAATGGAAACCCAATGCAACTCCACAGGCATGTCTGACGGATGCGCCCTAGACGTCGGAGTAGTCTTCGTCTTGAACTCCTTCAGCGAAGTCCCCGTCCTAGTACACTTCCTCCTCGATTGTCGCAACACCTTTCGTTGGAATGAGCAGCCCCGCGTAAAAGGCGAGGGTGAGTATACTTTATACTCAACAAGCAAGGCTGACTAAATGCAACTAGGACTTAACAAGGAGGGGTGAAGGTTCTTTTGCATAAAGCCAGTTTTGCAAGTCTTTCCTAAGGTTTTATAAAAATGATTTGAAATGAGTCGGGGAAAACAAATCTTTGAAGTATTTCTTTAAAACTCCGGCCTCGGCCGGTTTTGCCCAATCCTGGCTACTCACGGCACCCACCGTGCAATTACCCTCATCGCTCATAGCACCTACTATGAGGAGAAAAATCAAAAACACACGACACCGATCGTGGTTTTCCTTTAAAACACCATTTAGAAAACAAAGATAAGAAGTACCAATGAGGCAGCTCCCCGTCGTCCGTCCTTAACCGTGGACATGGCTATCATGATAGTTTTACACTCTGCAGAGGTTGCACGCTTTACCCATGAGAGATGACCTTCCTAGGAATCACCCAAAGGAAAAGAACACCACAAGGTCTTTAACCGACATTCCCTAGCTCGCACTCCTCTAAGGATTCCACCATGGCGCTAGTTACTCCGGTTTGGTGAAGCCCCTCTTGAGCCTCGTGAGAACAACACCAATTGCCTACTCCACCGTCTAGAATGCCAAAACTAGGAGTCAGAAGGGTACTCAACCGTGGCTTGCCCACACAAGCACTCAATGGTCGCCTTTGTTGTACTTAGCTCGTCTACCTCAAGGAATCGGTCCTTAGGGATCAGGGTGGGTCCCGCACTGGACCCGAATCTCGTGCACGCAGCACCATCCTTCAACCATCCACCCCAATCAGGTTTTGCAAAATATTTTTCCCGATAGCACCCACTATCAACTAGCCCATTTATAAAAACAAGACAACAACAATTGTCCTTTCGAAATCACATGGTAAACTGGTAATTAATGGTAACAAGCAATTAATCAAGATCAAGTGGTTCACTACGAGCATTACTAAGCAGATGCAAAACCTATTCAAAGATATGGCCATAATTAATCAAAATTAATAATCCTAAGGTAGGAAGGATATTTTATAAGAATTAATTATCAATGGGGATTTAGCTAGGCAATTCAGTTATTGAACATTTTATGTTACACATACATACTAGTGTTCAAATTCTACAAATCTTGTTTGAAAAACATGGGTTCAGAGGTTTCAGCACTTGCCTTGATCGACGTAGTGGGGAGGATCCTCACATTGCGTCGGAAGCTAACTTCAGTGCCGAATCTAGCAATAAAGTAAATAAACAATAAATACAATGCCAAATAAATAACCAGGAAATATTATGTATGCCAATGCACATGAAACTATATAAAACAGTAGACAATAATTTTACAAACACTTTAAAATTTATTTCACAATTTTTGGATTTATAAAATTAAAGATGTGAATTTATTAAGGTTTACTTGTTTATTTAAATTAAAAGGGCTAAACCGGTTTGGGCTCGGGAACTTGGCCCACGGCCCACGGCCGCCGCACTTGACCTGGCGCCAAGAACTTCGGCGGTTGGCTCGGCTCGGCGGCTGACCAGCGCGAGGCGGCTCGAGCGTGAGCGGGCGGCTTTGTGAGAGGCAATGCCCACGCGGAGGCGGCCCAAAGCGGGGGCGCGCCCAGCGCAAGACGAAGCGGGCGAGGCCCGAGTGGCGACTACCGGCGAAAGGCGGCGAGGCGTGGCGGCCCAACGTGCGCGGCGGCGCGCCCACACGCTGGTGGTGCGTCTGGCGGGTCGTTGCTCCCGGGCGGCGTGATGAAGCGGCGGCTGGCGAGGCCGGTGGTCGACAGTGGAACCCTATCGGTGACCAAGCGGGATGCGGGCGGCGTATTAAGCGGCGGCGGCGGCGTTTAGCGGCATGGCGGCCGGGCGGAGAAGGGAGAGGGCTCAGTGGACGACGGGCGGGTCGGCCGGGCGGGAGGCCAACCCGATGGCCGATGGCGATCGCTTCATGGGCGGCGGCCGAGGTGACGCGCGAGGCGGCGAACGGCGGCGAGGGCGGCGGCATGGGAGAGTGTTCTTGCATGGAGGAAGGTGGGGAGTGGCGGGGCGAGACTTAGCATCGGCGGAGGCCCGTGGCGAGATCGATTCTTGAGGAGGAGAAAGTGGGCATGAGGAGCCTGGCCGCCACTAATTGGCCGAGGAGGAGGAAAAAAAAAAAATAGGAGGGTCCACTTGCAAGAGAGACATAATAATTATAGATTCCATAATTTTGGTTTATTTTATTTCAAATTACAAGTAAATCATTAATTGATGATTATATTGTAAAATAGTATTTGAAAAATTAGTAAAATTATTATTTACCAATTACTTGTTTAAATAAACCTTTTCATAAAACTTTTAATTAACAAGGTTATGCAGTTAAGTTTTGAATGGTTTTGATTTCTTTTTGCAAAAGCTTTTAATTAGGAACATACTCATTTTTAAATACTTTTAATATTTAAATAAATTCTCATGAGATGCAATGCATATGATTTTTATTTTTTTCAAAAAAAAAATGAGGATGTTACAAACCTCCCCCCCTTAAACGGAATCTCGACCCCGAGATTCGGAAAATTTTTCAAAAAGATCCGGGAACTCTGCTCGAAGATCTTCTTCGCGTTCCCAAGTCGCTTCCTTCTCAGAGTGATTGCTCCACTGCACTTTGCAAAGCTTGATCACCCGATTTCGGTCCGACGAAAGCGACTTCTTCCAAAATGCGGGTACTCTGGTAAGGCAGAGTCTCGCTGCAACTCCAACTGTTCTAAGGGCATCTGCTCTTCTGGAACTCTCAAGCACATCCTGAGCTGAGACACATGGAACACGTCGTGAACATCCGATAGCTGTGGGGGTAATTCCAGCTGATAAGCCACTTCGCCTCTTCTAGCCAAAACCTTGAAGGGTCCAATGAAGCAAGGTGCCAATTTTCCACTAACTCGAAAACGTCGTACTCCTTTCATTGGCGAAACCTTCAGATACACGAAATCTCCGCTCTCAAAGCTAAGGTCTCGGCGGCGATGGTCGGCATAGCTCTTTTGTCGGCTCTGGGTCGTCTTCAATCTCTGCTAAATAACTCGGACTTGCTCGTCAGCCTCCTTGAGCAGATCTGGTCCAAAAACCATACGTTCACCGGTCTCTTTCCAATAAAGAGGCGTTCTGCACTTTCTCCCATAAAGCGCCTCAAACGGAGCCATCTGCAGACTGGACTGGTAGCTGTTGTTATAGGAAAATTCTGCATAGGGCAAGTGTCGGTCCCAATTCTTCGCATTTGCCAAGGCACAAGCTCGAAGCATATCTTCTAGTATCTGGTTAACTCTTTCAGTCTGCCCATCCGTTTGCGGATGGTATGCGGTGCTAAAGTTGAGGTTAGTCCCCATCAGACTGTGCAGCTTTTCCCAAAATTTTGAAGTGAATTGTGTTCCTCTATCAGACACAATTTTCTTTGGTACTCGTCTTGCACAAACTATCTTAGCAGATCTGATTCGCCAACTTATCTCTGAATAAGTAGTCTTCATGGAATGAAATCTTGTTGATTTGGTCAAGCGATCCACAATGACCCATATGGAATCATAGCCTGCCTGGGTCTTTGGTAACCCCACTATAAAATCCATTCCAATTTCTTTCCACTTCCATTCGGGGATCCTTAAAGGTTGCAACAATCCTGCGGGTCGCTGGTGTTCTGCTTTGACTCTCTGACAAGTGTCACACAAGGCTACAAATTCTGCGATGTCTCTTCATTCCGGTCCACCAATAGGACTCTTTAAGATCGGAGTACATCTTGGTACACCCGGGATGTATCGATAATTTCGTGTCATGGGCTTCCTTCAGAATGGTCCCCTTTAACTCCTTATTATTGGGTACGAAGATCCTTTTCCCAAACCAAAGTACACCTTCGTCGTCTACTGAGAAACCAGGTGCTTTTCCTATGCCCATTCTCTTTTTGATTCCAGCGACTTCCTCGTCTTCTTTCTGAGCTTCTTTGATTTGCTCCGGCAAAATGGGTCGCATCTCCAGCATATGGATACACCCTTGCTCTACTAAACCCAAGTTTAGCTTCTCGAATTCTTTGCACAAAGCGGGTTGGCTCTCCGAAAGCATCAGGTTATTGCAGCAGCTCTTCCAACTCAGAGCATCCGCTACCACGTTGGCCTTGCCGGGGTGGTAGTGAACTCCAACATCGTAATCTTTGATCAGCTCCAACCATCTTCGTTGTCTCATATTCAGGTCTGATTGAGTAAAGATGTACTTTAGACTCTTATGATCGGTATAGATCTCAGTCCTATTTCCAATTAAGTAATGCCTCCATAATTTCAGAGCATGCACCACAGCTGCTAATTCCAAATCATGAGTCGGGTAATTGGTCTCATGAGGCTTTAGCTGCCTCGAGGCATAAGCCACCACTTTGCCTTCTTGCATCAACACGCAACCGAGACCCAATTTTGAAGCATCACAATAAACTTCAAAATCCTTGTGTATGTCCGGCAAAACTAGAACTGGAGCTGTGGTAAGTCGCTTCTTGAGCTCTTGAAAACTTTGTTCACAAGCAGGAGTCCAAACAAACTTCTTATCCTTCTTTAGAAGTTGAGTTAGCGGCTTGGCTACTCAGGAGAAGTCTTCAATAAATCTTCGGTAGTAACCAGCCAAACCAAGAAAACCTCGGACTTTGGTTACTGTCCTAGGAGCCTTCCAATCTAACACATCCTTGACCTTGTCTGGGTCGACTGAAACTCCTCCGGCCGAGATAACATGACCAAGGAAAGCGACTTCCTTTAGCCAAAATTCACATTTACTGAACTTGGCATAAAGTTGGTGTTTCCGCAGTTTTTCCAAAACTCGTCGCAAGTGTCCTTCATGCTCTTCCTCATTCTTCGAATATACTAAAATGTCATCAATGAACACCACCACGAACTTGTCCAAGTATTCCATGAATACCTTATTCATCAAGTTCATAAAGTAAGACGGAGCGTTGGTCAAACCAAAAGACATTACTGTAAACTCATACAACCCATAACGAGTCGTAAAAGCTGTCTTTGGAATGTCATCTTTTCTTATCTTGATCTGGTGATACCCTGACCTTAGGTCTATTTTGGAAAATACACATGCTCCTTTCAGTTGATCGAACAGGTCATCGATCCTAGGCAAAGGGTATTTATTTTTGATGGTCACCTCATTCAGGGACCTGTAGTCCACACACATTCTCAGGGTTTTATCCTTCTTCTTGACAAAAATTACTGGGGCTCCCCAGGGTGATGAACTGGGACGAATGTAACCCTTTCCTTCCAACTCTTCTAATTGCTTTTTCATCTCAGCTAGGAGATTAGCAGACAATCTATAGGGTCGTTGAGCTATTGGTGCTGTACCAGGAGCTAGCTCTATGATGAACTCTACTTCTTGATCCGGTGGCATGTCCGGCAAGTCTTCAGGGCAAACATCTGGAAATTCTTGTGCGACTGGGACTGATTCCAAAGCTATTCCTGTCAGCTGGTTTAAGGAACTTGTCGCCCTCGAGCTGAGGTTGGAGCAAAACTGGGCAGTTTCTCCTTTACTATTGACCAAAGAAATGGCTCGGTTGGCACAGTCAATCTGTCCTTGGTACTTGGTCAACCAATCCATGCCTAATATCACTTCCACTCCTTGTGATTCTAGGACAATTAAGTTCGCTAGGAACTTTACACCACTGACTTCTAATTCTAGTCTGGGGCATACTTTGTCGGTTTTCATAGTCCGACCAGGGACTGAATAACCATGGGGTTCCTTAGGTTTGTAACATTCCCCTTATTTAAATCCACAAAACTTTTTGCAATAAAGGAATGCGATGCACGTAATCAAATAAAAGCGTGGTCGGTCTTGAATTAACAAGGAACTTACCAATCACGACATCCGGTGCGTTCGCGCCTCTTCCTGAGACATGGTTGACTGGCCTCTACCAAAGTGCGATCTTGGTCTGCGGCGTTCCTCGACCTCTTCCGAAGGTGGTGCGCGAGATGCCGATCCAAGATTGAGCAACCTTTGGAGCCAACGTCTTCTTCTGCGGACAGCGGCTAGCATAGTGTCCCCACTGATGACAGGTGAAGCACTGCACACCTTGAGTCTTGTTGTTCTGAGGGGTCTGAGCATTGGGAGCTTGACGAGGTGTCTGCTCAGACGGGCGAGGTTGAGAGGTTGGAGTCCTCTGGACTTGCTGTTGCTGCGGAGCAGGAGGCCGATGGGACTGATACTGGGTGAATTTGGGCCTGGAACTGCTCAAGCCTTGGTTGTGCTTCTGCGCCATTTTCCTCTTGCGCTTCTCCATACGCTGGCGCTCGATGTCCTCAATGAAAAATGCTTTGTTGACCATTTGCTGAAAGGTAGCAAAGTCATTGGCAGCAATGAGAGCCTTAATGTCCGGGTCCATGCCTTCCATGAACCTCCATATCTTGTCAGATTCATTAGCTACTTCTGTGGTAGCATAGCGAGCGAGATGGTTAAACTTGTTCAAGTACTCAATTAATGGACATGTTGCCTGCTGAGACGATGGAATTCCTCCTTTTCATTTCCATGATTCCTTGGGAGCGAAGGATGCGATGAAAGCTTGAGAATTCCTCCCAAGTAATAGCATCGGCGATACGGTGTGTGGCCTGAAGTTGTCCCACCGGATAGCAAAGCATCTCCTTGGAGTTGGTGCCCAAGAAATCGACACCCTCATGATCAGCACTGCGAGTCATGTCCAGCTTCCTCCTTATCTCACGGCGGTCCTTTGCCACAAGAGGCTCAGCGGATCCAGTGAACACTGAGAGGCCTTGTTCTCATGAAGTCACCGAACTGGATTGGGGTTGATATGGCTGCGGTTGAGCTTGCACAGAGCGACAAGGTTGTTCAGTTGTGAGCTATGGCTGAATAGCTTGCAAATGCATCTCGAGAATCTGGTTAAGCCGAGGAGGATGAGCAGCGGTGGTGGCGATTCTCGGTTCTCTGGAATAGTGGGAGTGGGTTGGCAAGGGTGCACTCAGCTGCAGTTGAGCTTGAGCGGCTTGTCCAAGCGAGGCGGGTTGGGTTGACCTTGTCGGCTGACCTTGACCACGACGCCGGCCAGCAGGCTCGGTGTCCACCATCGACAAACAAATTTTGAAGATAAGATACGAGAAAGGAAACCAGGGGGGCACTAATGGGGAGGTCACAACATCTATGCAAACAACATCCAAATAGCACACCAAAACACAAATAATTCAAAACAATCTTAGTTCAAAACCAAAGTTTGAGAAAGCTACATCACAAAGGCCGATGTAGTCAGTCTCTTAGAAAACTTTAGAAAGCTAACATAATAATTAAGACGTTCTACGATTCTATCCCTACAGGGGACTTAATCTTAGGGTTTTATTCAGAATCTGGGTTCTCCTGAAACACACGATCCATGGGCTCCTCTTCATTGTCTTCTGGAGTCTCGGCCCTCCTGGCCGTGAAAGAAGAAGGCCCTGCCAAGCTGCGGCGCGGAAGAACTCGTCGAACGGCAGGAATTGGTGGAGATCGAGTTCTCTTGTGGGTAGAAGTACTTGGAGTGAGACCCTGAGTTGGCAGCATCTCAAGGTCGGGAGATCCCATGAGGACTGGAGAGGTTGGCAGCTCCGGTTCAGTTGGATTGTCGGTAGACGTCGACGGAGGCGATGGCGTTTGTGTAGCCTTTAGCTGGTTGATAGTCTTGTACGCCTTGGTCAGCTTGCGCTTGTAGTACTCCAATTCTTCCTTGTAACCACGAAGCCCTGCATCGTAGCCTCGGATGGCCTCACTGGTGTGATGCTCCAGTGGGTTTACAAACAAAGGGTTGTTACTCGGTCTTGATTGACATGGTCTCCGTCTGGTTGAGTGGATACCAGCGGTAGGAGAATTTTCCACCTCGCAGAGTAGCGTCTTTGAAAGATGGAGAATAGCAACATAGGCGACCTCTGTAAAGCTTCATCTTTGCGATGGCGCTCGCCAAGCTTCTCACAGACGATGCTCACGATGAATCAATAGGGTGGGCAATGAGATCGACCCTCGGACTCATTTGTCGGTAGCGATTGAAGGCTGGAAGCACTTGAACTCCGGTGTCTTGTGATAACCCAAGTGCTCGATCATATTGATCAGCTCAGCGACGAATCCATCCAAGTCCTGGGCGAAAGTGAACACAAGGTTCGGCATCTAAAGATTTGGAAACAAGAAAAGAGTGGTTAATCAATTTTAATAAAGAAGTGAGTAACAATTTATTAGTGAATAATGAGATGAGGAATCATCAACAAGGAATTTTTTTCTTTGGAAAATAATTTTTATAGTATTATTAAAAATCCTTAAACTACTCCAACTATCTAAGGTTTATCCTACAAACAGGCTCTGATACCAACTCTGTCGGGACCCGAAAATCGGAGTCAAATCCCTGCTATGTCTTACCTGTACTAGTCCCTGGATCAAGTAGCTAGTACACACAGATATACAGTTTGGATCATCACCATTCAACGAAAAGTACTTTATTACATCAGAGTCACTGAATTATTACAAAGTTTAGGCTTCATGGCCTAGCAGCGAAAATTCAAATAACATAGTTCAACTTCAAATGGAAAACCCAACGCAACTCCACAGGCATATCTGACGGATGCGCCCTAGACGTCGGAGTAGTCTTCGTCTTGAACTCCTTCAGCGAAGCCCCCGTCCTGGTACACTTCCTCCTCGGTGTCGCAACCTGCTCGTTGGAATGAGCAGCCCCGCGTAAAAGGTGAGGGTGAGTATACATTATACTCAACAAGCAAGGCTGACTAAATGCAACTAGGACTTAACAAGGAGGGGTGAAGGTTCTTTTGCATAAAGCCAGTTTTGCAAGTCTTTTCTAAGGTTTTATAAAAATGATTTGAAATGAGTCGGGGAAAACAAATCTTTGAAGTATTTCTTTAAAACTCGGCCTCGGCGGCTTTTGCTAACCACGGCTACTCACGGCACCCACCGTGCAATTACCCTCATCGCTCATAGCACCTACTATGAGGAGAAAAATCAAAAACACACGACACCGATCGTGGTTTTCCTTTAAAACACCATTTAGAAAACAAAGATAAGAAGTACCAATGAGGCAGCTCCCGTCGTCAGCCCTAACAGTGGACACGGCTATCATGATAGTTTTACACTCTGCAGAGGTTGCACGCTTTACCCACGACAGATGACCTTCCTAGGAATCACCCAAAGGAAAAGAACACCACAAGGTCTTTAACCGACATTCCCTAACTGGCACTCCTCTAAGGATTCCATGGCGCTAGTTACTCTAGTTGGTGAAGCCCCTCTTGAGCCTCGCAGAACAACACCAATTGCCTACTCCACCGTCTGGAATGCCAAAACTAGGAGTCCGATGGGTACTCAACCAGGACTTGCCCACACAAGCACTCAATGGTCGCACTGTTGTACTTAGCTCGTCTACCTCAAGGAATCGGTCCTTAGGGATCAGGGTGGGTCCCGCACTGGACCCGAATCTCGTGCACGCAGCACCATCCTTGCAACCATCCACCCCAATCAGGTTTTGCAAAATATTTTTCCCGATAGCACCCACTATCAACTAGCTCGTTTATAAAAACAAGACAACACCAATTGTCCTTTCGAAATCACATGGTAAACTGGTAATTAATGGTAACAAGCAATTAATCAAGATCAAGTGGTTCACTACGAGCATTACTAAGCAGATGCAAAACCTATTCAAAGATATGGCAATAATTAATCAAAATTAATAATCCTAAGGTAGCAAGGATATTTTATAAGAATTAATTATCAATGGGGATTTAGCTAGGCGATTCAGTTATTTAACATTTTATGTTAAACATACATGCTAGTGTTCAAATTCTACAAAACTTGTTTGGAAAACATGGGTTCAGAGGTTTCAGCACTTGCCTTGATCGACGTAGTGGGGAGGATCCTCAGCTGCGTCGGAAACGAACTCGGTACCCGAATCTAACGCAACGAAAGTAAATAAACAATAAAGACAATGCCAAATAAATAACCAGGAAATATTATGTATGCCAATGCACATGAAACTATATAAAACAGTAGACAATAATTTTACAAACACTTTAAAATTTATTTCACAATTTTTGGATTTATTAAATTAAAGATGTGAATTTATTAAGGTTTACTTGTTTATTTAAATTAAAAAGGGCTAAACTGGTTTGGGCTCGGGAACTTGGCCTGGCACCACGACTGCCCTTGACCCAGGGCGCGCGCAAGAACTCGGCCACTTCGGCCGGCTGGCTGGCAGCAGCGCGAGGCGGCTCGAGCTGAGCGGCTTTGGCGGGGAGACGGCCACGCTGGCGGGAGGCGGCAAAGGCGGAGCGGCGCGGCCCATGCGCATGAGCTGGCGAGGCAGGTGGACGACGGCAACAGCAATGGCGAGGCGTGGCGTGCCTAACGCTTGGCGGCGAAGCGCCCACCTGCTGGTGGTGCGCGAGGCGGGTCGTTAGCCCATTGGGCTCGGCGGGGCGGCAACTGGCGAGGCCGGTGGCCGACAGTGGGGCCCACCTATCGATGACCGGCAGGGATCGGGCGGCGTATGGGGCGGCGGCGGCGTTTATGGCAGCGTAGTGGCCGGTGGGGAGAAGGGAGAGGGGCTCAGTGACGACGGGCGGGTCGGCCCGGCGGGAGGCCGTGGCCGTGGCGCGATCGCATGGCGGCGGCCGAGGCGGCGTCTTGAGGCGGCGAAGCATGGCGAAGGAGGCCAAGGCATGGTGTGAGGAAGGTGAGGGGGGGGCGGCGGTGAGACTTGGCATCGGCGGAGGGCCCCATGGCGAGATCGATGGTGGGGAGGGAGGCATGAGTGACCCGGCTAGCCGGCGAATGGCCGAGGAGGAGGAAAAAGAAAATAAATAGGAGGGGTCCACTTGCAAGAGAGACAGAATAATTATAGATTCCATAATTTTAGTTTATTTTATTTTAAATTACAAGTAAATCATTAATTGATGATTATATTGTAAAATAGTATTTGAAAAATTAGTAAAATTATTATTTACCAATTACTTGTTTAAATAAACCTTTTCATAAAACTTTTAATTAACAAGGTTATGCAGTTAGGTTTTGAAAGGTTTTGATTTCTTTTTGCAAAAGCTTTTAATTAGGAACATACTCATTTTTAAATACTTTTAATATCCAAATAAATTCTCATGAGATGCAATGCATATGATTTTTATTTTTTCGAAAAAAAAATGAGGATGTTACACGCGCGCCGGGAACCCCCTTCTACAGGCGGTTGGTAGTACGAACCGCTTGCGGAGGTCAGTCACATTGAAAAGGACGCCGTGCCCAGTCTCTGTTGAGATGCAACATTCCTCCCCCCTGGCTAGAGCGCGGCGTTTAGGCGCGGGCTCACCCGCGTGCTCGCAGGTTCGAGCCCCCCTTGTGCCCCCTTGCCCAATTTTTTTTGGTTTTCTAAATCTTTTCTTTTATTAATTTGTTTTATCTCTTTCTTTTCTTTTATAAATTTGTTTTATCTCTTTCTTTTGTTTTATCAATTTGTTTTCTTTTATGAATTAATCTGTTTTATCAATTTTTTTCTTTTATAAATTTGCTTTATCTATTTCTTATCTTTTGTAAATTTGTTTGATCTATTTCTTTTCTTTTGTAAATTTGTTTTATCTCCTTCTTCTCTTTTATAAATTTGTTTTATCTCTTTCTTATTTGTATAAATTTGTTTTCTCTCCTTTTTCTCTTTTATAAATTTGTTTTATCTCCTTCTTTTCTTTTATAAATTTGTTTTATCTCTTTCTCTTCTGTTTTGTAAATTTGTTTTATCTATAAATAACATTAAAGAAATAACACAAGTCCAATATGCGTATTTTTAACTGAAGTTGTACACGTTAAGTAGGGGCAATATTAGCCTTTACAACCATTCCTTCGTTATGATCGCGACGTATGTAAGTATCATCGACGTCTCTGTCATTCAGGACGGTTATGTCCACATCAACCGCAAAAGGAGGTAGCTCGTCGAACTGGCCATACTCTTCCTCGTCGATGATGTCTTCAACTCCAACAATCCTTCGTTTGCCTTGGAGAACCACGTATCGCTTCGGTTTGATCTGCGTCTTGTCCTTTTGCTTCTTTGATTTGCTTGAGTTCATGTCCATCACATAGAATACCTGGTGCACAGCTTGAGCTAGAACAAACGGTTCGCGCCTATAGCCGACTTGTTTGAGATCCACGGTTGTCATGCCGTATTTGTCGACCTTCATGCCGGTTGGAGTCAGCTTCACCCATTGGCACTTAAATAGAGGGACCTTCAACAATGGTCCATAGTCAAGCTCCCATATTTCCTCTATGAAACCATAATATGTGTCCACCCTGCCGTTGTTGTCTAAGGCGTCTATACGGACACCGCTGTTCTGGTTGGTGCTCTTGTTATCCTGGAATCTAGTGTAGAATGTGTAATCGTTGATCTCGTACCCCTAAAATGTCATGATTTCTTGTGATGGTCCACGGGCCAACCGCTGCAGTACTTCATCGTTTGACCCCTTCTAAAGGATGTAGGTTTGTAGCCAACTTTCAAAAGTTTCCATTTGCTTCAAATCTATCCAGCCATCTATCTTTTCTGGGAAGCTGCGCTGTAGGGACCTCTTATGTTGAAGGATATAGGGGCCAATGATAGTTGATTGCTTTAGAACCGTGAAATGTGCTTGCTTAAATGCATTAAGATCATTGCATACAACTGCTTTCCTTCCTAGTGTGCCTTTTCCCCGCAGCCTCCCCTCGTGGCGTGATATGGGGACGCCGATAGGATCAAGATCGCTAATGTAATCAACACAAAACTCGATCACCTCCTCTATCACGTAGCCCTCGGCAATGCTGACCTTCCGGACGAGAACGGTTCGGACGTACTTCTTGAGGATGCTCATGTACCTCTCAAAGGGAACATGTTGTATGAGATACGGCTCGAGAATACCTATCTCCTTCACAAGGTGAGCAGTGAGATGAACCATGATATCAAAGAATGCAGGAGGAAAGATCATCTCGAGACTAACCAAGCTTTGAACCACATCATCCTCGCAACTTATTTAGTTTATTTGGATCGATGACCTTCGTGATATGGCGTTGAAAAATGAACACTGACTTTGTGATTGTACCCGAACCCACTCCTAAATATACCTCGATAGCCACTTTGGGAGCAAGCGTGTCATCATCACAAGACAATAATGAGATTTCAAGTCTTGGAGTTTGTTCTCTTTCGTGTTTACTGAGTCTCCTTACATTCGAGGAGTATCCGGAAGGACCTTCACCACTGTTTAGCCACTCTATCATGCTTTTTTCTCTTCTTTCCTTAAAGTGTAGCTCGCGGGATGCGAGTGCAGTTGTTCATCCCTTCTTTATTTTTTGGATGTAGGTCATTCCTCAACTTCATTTCTTCAAGATCCTTCCTCGCTTGGAGGGTATCTTTTGATTTGCCATACATATCTATGTACCCTAACAGTTTAGGCACACATTCTTAATGATGTGCATGAAGTCGATGAGTGTGAACCTCCGGCACTTCCCAATCTGGCGAGTCCCAAAATATTGACTTCTTCTTCCACATTGGTGCCTGACCATCCTCGTTCGGTACATGCATGCTTCCAGAACCCTTTCCAAATACTACTTTCAGATCTTGTACCATAGCAAAAACTAGTCGGCCATTACGATGCTAAGGCTTGCCACGGGTTTCTTGTTGTCCGTTGAATTTTCTGTCTTTCCACCGCAATGCATGACAACTGCCTAAAAACCTGCGATGGCCCATGTACACACACTTTCAAGAGTTTTTGAGGTACATGCAATCTGTTTCATCCAAGCACTAGGTGCAGGTTTTAAACCCTTTGACAATTTGTCCGGACAGATTACCGAGAGCAGGCCAATCGTTGATTGTTACAAACAACATTGCGCGCAGGCTGAAATACTCTCTTCTGTACTCATCCCAAACCCGTACACCATCCTCCCACAACTTCGCAAGGTCTTCAACCAATGGTTGTAGGTAGACATCGATGTCATTTCCAGGTTGCTAGGGTCCTTCGATCAATAGTGGCATCACGATGTACTTTCGCTTCATGCAGAGCCATGGAGGAATGTTATAGATGCACAACATCACAGGCCAGGTGCTATAGATGCTGCTCAACTGGCCGAAAGGATTCATCCCATCCATGCTAAGCCCAAACCTTATGTTTCTGACCTCTTTTGCAAAGTCCGGGTAAGTCCGATCGACTTTTCTCCACTAAGAGCCATCTGCAGGGTGTCTAAGCATCCCATCTTCCTTACGCTCTTCTTTGTGCCAACGCATCATCTTCGCATGACATTCGTTAGCAAACATACGCTTCAACCTGGGATCACGAAAAAATACCACAACACTTTGGCTGGAGTTCTCTTCTTCGTACGCTTCCCATCCACTTCACCTGGGTCGTCACGCTGCACCTTATACCGTGATTTCTCGCTGCTTGGACAAACCTCCAGATCGGCATACTCATTGCGATACAGGATACAATCATTACGGCATGCGTGTATCTTCTGTGCTTGCAATCCTAATGGGCAGAGGACTCGCTTCGATTCGTAAGTAAATTCCAGTAGAGTGTTACCTTCCGGAAGCAACATTTTCACGAGTGTTAACAACTCATCGAATCCCTTGTCCGATACACCGTTTGTGGCCTTCCATTTCATGAGTTCCAGTGTAGTACGGAGCTTTTTTAGGCCCTGCCCACAATCTGGGTACAAAGGAGTTTTGTGGTCCTCTACCATCTTACGATACTTCTGTCTTGTCTTTCCTCCGTGAACTCTCCCTCTCCGTCACGGAGCATCTGGTCTAGCTCATCGTCACCAAACTCGCCAAGTGCATCTTCCACGGACCCAAATTGAGTGTTCACTTCGTCAACCTCTTCTTCGTCTTCTTCGTATTCTTCATCGTTTTCCTCTAGAATCTCCTCTACTTCGCCGTGATTTGTCCAACAGATATAGTTTGGCATGAAACCTCTCATGACCAAATGGTTCGTAACCAACCATCCTTCGAAGTGCTCCTTCTCGTTCTTGCAGTCTACGCATGGACAAGGTATGAAGCTTCCTGGAGGCAATAATGCATTGGCCGCATCGAGAAAAGTCTTCACGCCATCCCTGAACTCTCTTGACCGACGATCCGTATTGTACATCCATTGTCGATTCATCTATAGCAACAAAAAAAATACAAACATCTATTACAATTTTTAAGTAATGCTAACTACGTCTATTAGTTATAATTACTTTTATTACCTACCACGAAATATTTACTTTCTTTCATTTAATATGTATAGATCTACCAACCAATTTTTTGCATTTCAAACATTTTAAGCTACCATACCTTATGAAACAAGATTTCTCATCATACAATGCATAAAAAAAATCAATATATAGAAGAGAAGAATATGTACAAGATGCTAGTCACCTTTTAAACAATATATTTGGATCTCAGAGCCTCAAAAGTTCTAAAGTGGATGTAGCAAAATAAACACCTTTCCATGTATAAAACAAAATTTCTCAACATCCAATGCATAGAAAACATCAATATCTACAGGAGAAGGACGTGTACAACATGTTACTAACCTTTCAAACAGTTAATTTGGACCACAAATCTTCAATTAAAAATTTGACACACCTCCCCTACGAACAGAGCTCGGCCCACCATGAACAGCAGCTTTGTCCTATGTGCGAGCTCGCTGAGGAAGACAGAGTTTAAATGTGCAGAGCGGGAGGGGAGCTCATTGCAAGCGGTTCGTAATTAGAACCGCTTGTGAATCCCCTATTCTATAGGTGGTTCCTGTTACGAACCGCTTGTAGAATATTGCAAACGGTTTGTAATAGGAGCCGCTTGCACAATAACGGATTCGCAAGCGGTTCTTATTACGAACCGCTTGCAGTGCACCCCTCATCTTGCCCTCCAACACGTTGGTTTCGAATCACTTGCGGTTCTCAAACTACAAGCGGGCCAAAGTGAACCGCTTGTAATGGGCCGTTTGTGAAACTCTTATCTGCAGGAGTGTAACTATCAAATTCGGATCGACGTCGAAATTAGTCAAGTATTGAATTGCAAGCTCAAGAAAAATAAAATACTTGAAACGGTTAAGAAATGAAGAAGTAACTAAAACAGAAAAAGCTCTTTTACGGTACACGTTGAGGATATACTAGGGTAGGGCAGTAGTATATTTGGAAGGTATCTTGGTCTTTTTATTCATAAGTGTTAATGGTAAAAAAGTCAGTTAATTCTCCCTGTTTCTTAATTCAATCTGTTCTCTTGCGCCCACCATCTCCATCGCACCTTCCTTAAGCATCGCCACTCTGCTCTGCCCATCTCGTCGACGTCGTCCAACCGTCACCGCCATCCCCTACCTTAGAGCATCCACACATGGATCTCTATCATCCCACTCCATCCTTCCCTAAAACACACCCCTCTATATTCTCTCTCCTATTAATACGGCTTGTCCTCACATCAGGAACTCTATATCTTTCAAACCTACAACAAAATATAAAAATGTTCAAAATGTTTTGAAAATACTTGACAATACAAGCATTATTTCAAACTTTTGTAGTTTAGGTAATTTATTGGGCAGCACATTTTTTATGTGAAATTTTTAAACGGCTATATTTTGATGTAAATTTAAAAATAAATTGAATATTTTTTAACAACTATATTTTTTTGAATATTTTTAAATATGTTGATTTTTTGCAAAATGGCTATATTTCATGAAAAAAGTCATACAGCCTTATCATAAGTAATATTTTAACACTATTATTTTTGGTTTTTTGTGACATCTCGATTTAATTTTGCCTAGGAAAAATTTATTTTAAATACTAATTAATTCGGTTTTATCTCTAATCCTTCTAAAACTCTATCTGTTCCCATTATCTCCTTCTAATCCACCCCAAAACCGACTTAATCTCCGTCATTATCAGGTTAATCACATGTGGATTTTATCCCCGTCTGGAGCCACCTCATGTTCATCCCGGACTCCCCCTAATCGCCACCGAACCGAGGCCGAATCAGCCGGGAATAACGCCCCCCATCGATCCCTATATAAACCCCGTCGATCCCCTCCCAAACCCATCACAACCGAACCCCATCGGAACACAAACCCTAGCCATCATCACAGAGCAAAGGAGAGGAAGAGGAGAAGTCGCCGTCGTTCGCCATCGTTGCTGCCCGAGGTGAGCTGCGCCGCCGCCACGAGTCACCGTCGCCACGCGCCGCCATCCTAGCCACTTGGCCGCCCGCGCCTCCTCGACCAGCGTCATCGCCGCCGCGCCGAGGTGAGCTGCGCTGTCGCCACGAGTCACCGTTGCCGCGCGCCGCCATCCCGCCAACAGCGCCGCGCCTCGTCTGACCCGCGTCACCACATGCCGCTGCTCCCCATCCTATGCCGCCATGCCATCGCTCCGGGAAGCCGTCGTCGCGTCGTAACTCGCCTCCTCTGCGCTACGTGCCGAGCCAAAGCTCGTGCCGCATGCCGCTGTCGCCTTAGCACCGCCGTGCTGCGCAGTAGTGCCGACGTGCCACCGCCAGCTGAGTCGCGTCACCGCCCGCCTGGAGGAGCCGCCGCCGCCGTCTCTCTCTCTCTCCCTCTCATGCTCGTGGGTGAGAGAAGGGCAATAGCCCTTTAATCCTCTCGGTCAGACCAAGTCCAACCACTCAGCACTGTTCATATGAACAGTACCCTTCGCAATTTTGTATATCCCAAATCACAACTCCGATCCATGTCAAACCAATTTTATTGGCCTTCTTTTACCCTAATGTACCTACTGTATTTATTTTGTAATTTTCTAGATTTTATTTATTGGCTGTTATTTATTCATGTTTCGATTTATGTGTAGACGCTGTCGATCCTTCTAGAGGGGAGTTCGCGACCGGATACCAAGGAGAACCCACTTCTGACCAAGGTGCAAGCTAGATACATGTCGATCCTAGTTTTGTTTCTGTTATTGCTTTGTAGACTTACAAACTTGCATGCTAGTTTTGGCACCATAATTTATTTATTTAGAATCATTTACGACCTATGACGTGTTAATCATCTATTAGTATGTTCTACCTTCTATTAATGCCTAGAATATCATATACTTGTTTTATAGCCATCCCTATTTCCTATTTTATTCACGTTAGATGCTTAGTTGCTACGATGGGAAATCTAGTTTCATATGATGGGAGATCATTTATAAAATTTGTAGAAAGATTCTACTCTTTAGTTATGGTTTTAGTTAATTTAATTCAACTAAAATCAACGTGGCGTGAGTAGATTCGAGGTGGTGGTTTGATTGGTGGATGTTAGTTCTGTGGTATGCCACTTCAGTCAACCTAAGGACCGAATATGGTAGATAATCTAGCCAAGCACAACAGTACAATCATGGGTATTAATAATGGTAATACCTTAGTTGTTACCTCGGAAAATCTAGGGTTGGTTTGTCATAGCGTTGTGAGTGTGGCTCGTGACCACCATATGCTCACATAGCAAAAGAGGGGAACCTCTTAGTGGGAGACGAGTTGGGGCGAATTCTTAGTGAGGCATTCTTGACCCTAGATGGAATGGGGATAGAAGCTTCGTCTCACTCTTGGGTGAGTCCCATGGGTAAAGTGTACACACTTTGCAGAGTTAAAACTATCATGATAGTTGTGCTCACAGTTAATTAAAAGCGGGCTTAGATGACTCTACGTGTTATCTTATCTTCTTAATAATTAACCTGCTGTAGATATAGGGGCAGGGATTGCCTGGCAGCAAGTGCTAGGCAGCGATTGCCATGCAATGTATTACAGCGAGTGTATTACAAGGGTTTTTCGTATAGAGTTGGCAGCGAGTGTCATTTCGCTCTGTGCTGGGACGACATAAGAATATATTTAGTGTTGAGAAAATATTTGTAAAGAAATGAATTAAAATTGTTTTTGAACTATTACTTTATAACTAATAGGATTCTTGAAAATTGTTCTTTATGCAAAATAATTATCTCTATTCCTTTGATAGCCTTGCATTCATTACCTAAGGATATACATGTTTGGTAGGTATGGTTTTCCATACTCATTAGTTGTTCTTCAAATCTGTGCGCACGTGACGACACTGCCGAGTACGTCAACTATGAGGCAGGGTACGACGATGGAGCTTTCGGCTACTAGTGTATCCCCAGTTAAATGCCTATGGCGTATGGATGGGATTATCAAGCTGTCATTTAATTTTTTATCTTCCGCTTGCTACTATTAATATTAAGATAATTATTGTAATATTTGGCGTTTGTTGGCAAGGTATTTTATTTGGTTAATCGTTAAATAGCAAGGTGTGATTTCAATATGCTCTAACTGTACGTACTAGTTTTGATCCATTGGGACTAGTACAGTAAAGCACAGAGGGGTCGGTTTTACTTAGCCGGGTCCCAACAATATTTTTTTCCTAAAAATGGATTTCTTTGAAGTATTTTTTTAGTTTAGGTGGTTTATTTGATCCTTTCAATAACCCAAAGGGATCAAATAAACTTATTCCAATTAGAAATAGCAAAACCACGGTTAAACCACCACGAATGTTATTTGATCCGGTTTTAATAGTTGAAGGGGGATTAAAAGGGTCGTTAAACCACCCACAAACTTCCTCAATAGTTTAGTGTGTAAATGGATTTATTCCTAAAATAAATTAGGATTTTGTTATGCACCCAAACTATTGTGAATCATTTATTTTGCTTGATCCAAAGGTCCAGTCAACTCAAGGCAATGAGTAAAGTTAAACTGTGTATATTTGATCTAGTGTTGTAGAGAACTCTAGCGTCTGGTGCACCGTTGAAGTGCTTAATAAATTAACAATCCGAATTCACTTTTAGCGATTATGCCATGTGAATCCCATCCTACGTAACATCGAAGTACTCAACAGTTAGCGAAATCCCCCTTGAGGTGCTCAAATGGAGGCTCGCTCCTATTACCATTTCATGCAAAACGGAAGTCAGAAATCCCCCTTGAGGTGCTCAAAACGGAAGTCACAAACACACTGGAAGGAGAGGGGAGACTCACACACGCAGGCTCTTGCGCACTCAGAAAGGCACAAGAAGTTCAGCGAAGTGGAGCTACACAAAAGACGACGATAGATTGTTTCGCCAAGATATCAAGTATAACAAAACAGAGGCAGCCAACATCCTAGCAGCAGCTTCAAAACAAAACAGGTCGAAGACAGAATCACTTGTCACCACCCCCGGTCGATCAGCGCCTTCCTGGAAGATCTCATCAATACCTAGCGCCACCAACTCTTTACCATTTATCTTTAGCAACCCTGTCCAACAACGAAGCAAGGAGCGCAGATTGTAAACAACATCAAGAGGGTTCCTCAACTGTTTACGTTCGAAACAGGAAGCATTTCTGTGAAGCCAGATGGCTCAGACCACAACAGCAAGCCCAAACAGATGCAATTTTTTGTGCTTAGGCAGAGCAATCCCTAGCCCAGAGGAAAAAATGAGGCATACTGCCAGGAATACTATTCATCTTAAACAGGTAGCCAAATAGCCCCAAATCACTTTAGCTAATTGGCACCTAAAGAAAAGGTGATCACAAGTTTCATCCTCATTACAGAACTCACAGGTGGGGTCCTCCATCCATTTCCTTTTCTTAAGATTGTACTTAGGATGCACAATGTTTTTTAGGACCATCCAAACAAAAAACTTTAAGAGCTTGCTTCTGTTTTCAGAAAGAGGGTGACCTTCCCCTGCCCCCACCCACAGCAGGAATCATACAGAAAGAAACGGCGAAGAATCCCTTTTTGTCCTTCTTCCAGACACCTTATTGACTCCATATTTTTGAACCTCATTCAACTACTGAACAACAGTGAACCACCTCTCATTCTGTTCAGTTTCCAATCACCTTCTCATTGGTATGTTCCACTCAGTAGCAGCCCCTTGGGCCACAAAAAGAATTTGATCCTGGCCCATAGCAAAGATATCGAGCTGCCTATCTTTCAGATTTGTTTGTCGTACCGAATGGTACAGCTAGAAACTAGTCTTCCTACCATCACCCACACAAATGCTCCTATTGGAAATGTAGAACCCCCTGGCATTCAAGTCAGCCCATATGGCAGGGTCAGAATGATTCTTTTTTTACAACACCAAAGGGGCAATTTTTCACATATTTCCTATTAAGAAAAGCTTGCCAAATCCTCTCACACTGTTTCAATTTCCATCACCATTTACAGAGAAGGATAATGTTTAACATCTTAAGGTTCTGGACTCCCAAATCTCCTCTATATTTATGTTTAATAACATCACTCCATCTAACTAGATGATATTTTCTTTTAGAGCTTTTTTACTATCCTTGAGAAGGTAATAGGAGGTACCACAATTTCTAGCGTAAATTGTGGTATCTTCTTAGGGTTAAGGTACCAGGAGGTATCATAAATTAACACTAGAAATTGTTGTACCTCCCAGTATCTCCTAAAAAACCGTAAAAAATCTCTTTCTTTTATCCAGACCACTCTCCCAAAAGAATTTCCTCCTGTTCTTATCAATTTTCTTGATCACGGTTTGGAGGTAAAAGGAACATAGACATAGTCACATAGTGCAGAGGAATGCTCGAGAGGCATGCATTTATCAAGGTAAATCTTTGTCTTTCCATGCACTCAATCTTTTATGCACTTTGTCCACCAAGTAGTCCCATTCTCTAATCGGGATTCTTTTGTGACTTGACTAGTAGGAAAGGTGAAGATGGTATTTGGTAGGGATTCCATATTTCAAATAGGAGATCAAGACCTTTTGTAGATAGGATGCTGCTCAACATTATATAAAGATCATGATCCTCATGGGGGATATCTTTTGGAGGCAGACAAGCTAGAGTTAACTTAAATCTAGACACAATTTGTTGTAATCTTTTGTTCTCTTCATCGTATAGTGAGGAAAGATTGCAATAGTGATATTTTCTGTCCTCAAGAGTCAAACTAGGGTACAAATTGAAAAGCCCATGTGAGGTCTTTGTCAATTGTCGATTAATCTGCTATCAATATCCAAGGTACAATCGAAAACTGGCACGTTTTGTAGTAGTGTCCAATTTCAGCAATTGCTCAGTATATTACTGCTATTAAATTGCATGATCATTTCATCCTTCAATAAAAAGAGCTAAATGCAGAACAGATCGATAATAGTGAGTTAATTTTTTCTTTTTGAAATTGAACATTGAAACTGAATAAAATATTAATGTACCTATTTAATTGGGACAAATTAATATAATGTTTAAAATAGTTAGAATCATAGCTAAATGCAAAATTCCTGCATCCCATCATATAAAGAATCCAGTCCATTGGAATTAACCAATTTGATAGCCATATTGGGAGACACCTACGCGCTGCTGTATATTCACCGGAACAGAGACGCCTACCCACTATCGAAATGCTTTGAATTTTTTTTTTAACCCAAAGGCAGGAGCGCTGCCATTTCATTGAAGAGAGAAGAAGAACTATAAGGGGTACACGTGTTCATGCTCTAATTGCTATGTTGGGGGGTGGGGAGGGCATGGCCCTGCTAACGACAATCCTCCTTGATCTGATCAACTACTACCTCCGGGGGGAGGCTAACAGACTGGAAGGTGCGCCTATTGCGCTATTCCAGATATTGCGCTCCTTACAGGGGAGGCTAATAGACGAATATTAGAATTCTTCTCCAATACTAAAGATAAGGCATCCCGAGAACATGATGTAAGACTAATAGCATGACCTTAACCGAGATCGACATAGCCTAAAGCATGAACACCTATTCTTAGATTAAAGATAATAGTTTTACCGTTAGTAGAAGCCATAGGTCTTGGCCCTTAAGCCTGCTTGGTGACGATCCGATGCAGAAAAGTCATAGAGGACGCAGGGAGTCGGTTAGCAGCGCGGATGGCATCGTCCTTGAAGGGTGACGGCCTTCACAGATCGATGCAGCGCCCTCCTTGATCGGTTAGGGCTTAGGGTTTGTGGGGATGGACGAGGGAACACGAAGCACGTTGGTGCAAACGTGGTGCCGGGCTCCCTTAGGTTTTTATAGCGCTGCACGATGGGGGGCCGCGACCAAAGCGTGTGATTCGCGCCCCCGATCAGGGCGCTGATTATTGGGAGGAAATCCCCTTAATTACGGCCTTAATTACGGGGCTTTCCATGTTAGCCAAGATCACACTAACATTCTCCCCTTTGATCGTTAGGCTAACATCCTAAGTCCTTTCTCAGTAAAACGGTACTCTAAGGTAAGCGCCGCAAAAGCTATGAACAGCTAGTGAGACAACAATACCTATAGTGTACTATTCTATCTTCGATTGGTAAAATGACTTAAACTTTATGGGAGTTGGTTCGCTTTATGGCCCTTATTTCTAGAATCATAGGCTTTCCAATAATCCCATGCCGACAACATGATCACGAAATATATTGGGTGGTAAGCCTTTTGTGAGCGAATCTGCAAGCATCAACTTAGTGCTTATATGCTTAAGACTTATGGTTTGATCCTAGATTCTATCTTTCACAACATGGTACTTAATGTCAATGTGTTTGGCAGCACCACTTGACTTGTTGCTACTCGCATAAAAGACTGCAGATTGATTATCGCAGTATAACGTGAGTGGTCTCGAGATGCTGTCTACCACTCTAAGCCTCGGGATAAAGTTCTTTAGCCATACTGCCTGCCTAGTGGCCTCATAACATGCTACAAACTCAGCTTGCATCGTAGACGATGCCGTAAGTGATTGTTTGGAGCTTTTCCATGATATAGCTCCTCCTGCGAGGGTGAAGATATAGCCTGACGTGGATTTCTTAGTATCGACACACCCCGCAAAATCTGCGTCTGAATAACCTACAACTTCAAGGTTTTCAGACCTTTTATAAGTGAGCATGTAGTTCTTAGTGCCTTGCATATAGCGAAGGACTTTCTTAATGGTCTTCCAGTGGTCCGGTCCTGGATTCGATTGATATCTACCAAGCATCCCGGTTACAAAAGCTAAATCAGTGCGTGTACAAACTTGAGCATACATAATGCTTCCGACAGCTAAAGCATAAGGAACCGCCTTCATCTGATCAGATTCATATTGGTTCCTCGGACATTGAAATGTCCCAAACTTATCGCCCTTGACAATAGGAGCAGGCGAGGCAGAGCACTTATGCATATTGTATCTCTTCAGTACTCTGTCTATATATGCCTTTTGTGACAAACCTAATAGCCCTTTGGACCTATCTCGGTGAATCTCAATGCCAAGGACATAAGAAGCTTCACCAAGATCCTTCAGATCAAACTTTGAGGAAAGAAATCTTTTGGTCTCAAACAGCAAATCCTTATCGCTGCTGGCCAATAAGATGTCATCAACATAAAGTACTAAGATGATGAATTTACTCCCTTGAACTTAACATAGATGCAATTGTCCACATCATTTTCTTTAAATCCAAATTTTCTTATGACATCATCAAACTTAAGATACCATTGCCTAGACGCTTGTTTTAATCCATAAATTGATTTCTTAAGTTTGCATCCCATATGCTCCTTGCCTTCCATGACAAAACCTTCCGGTTGAGCCATGTTAACATTTTCATGCAAGTCACCATTAAGGAATGCTGTCTTAACATCCATTTGGTGTAACTCTAGGTCATGATGTGCAACAAGCGCCATGACAATTCTTAGCGAATCTTTAGTTGAGACAGGTGAGAATGTATCATTATAATCAACCCCTTCTGTTTGTGAAAAGCCTTTTGCTACGAGTCTTGCTTTGAACCTTTCGATATTTCCTTTAGAGTCATGCTTGGTTTTGTAGATCCATTTACAGCCTACTGTTTTGACTCTGTCAGGAATTTCTACTAAGTCCCAAACGTCATTAATACTCATAGATTTTAATTCATCCTCCATGGCTTCAAGCCATTTAGATGAATGTTCACTCCTCATGGCTTCTTTATATGAGATGGGATCTTCTACCTTTCCTATGTCATTTACATCCTCATACATGTAAACAACATAATCATTTGGAATGGCAGATCTTCTCTCTCGCTGTGATCTCCTTAGTGGTTCATTAATTGGTTCATCAGATACTATCGGGGGCTCTTGAGGCTCATCGTTAGGTGTATCATTAACAATTTCTGAGTCCTCAACAGGAGGAGAAACTACGGTGTTTTCGACCGGAGGAGCAGCTTCCTGAGGCACAGGGAAAATAATTTCCGGGATATGTGGAGAAGGAACATAAACCCGGTTTTCTTCAAGAGTTATTTCCTTGGGCTTGGAGCTCCCATCGTTTTCTAGAAACACAGTGTGTCTCGTTTCGACAAACTTGGTGACACGATCTGGACAATAGAAACGATACCCCTTAGATCTCTCAGGGTATCCTATGAAATGGCAGCTTACTGTCTTAGGGTCTAATTTTCCAATGTGTGGATTAAAAATTTTTGCTTCTGCAGGACAGCCCCACACACGTAAGTACCTAAGACTAGGCTTTCTCCCAGTCCATAATTCATAAGGGGTCTTGGACACTGATTTACTGGGAACTCGGTTAAGAATGTGTGCAGCTGTCTTTAGAGTTTCTATCCACAAACTAATTGGCAAACTAGAACGGCTGAGCATACTACGCACCATGTCCATAAGTGTGTGATTCCTTCTCTCAGCCACTCCGTTTTGCTGAGGTTCGCCCGGTGTTGAATACTGGGCTACTATACCATTTTCCTGGAGAAACCTAGCAAAAGGTCCAGGAATTTGGCCATAAGTGGCATGTTTTCCATAATATTCTCCTCCTCGATCAGATCTTACTACTTTAATCTTTAAGTTGTGCTGATTTTCAACTTCAGCCTTAAATATTTTGAATTTGTCTAAAGATTCAGATCTTTCACGAATAGGATAAATATAGCCATAACGAGAGTAATCATCAGTGAACGTAATAAAGGAGTCATATCCATCTACTGATTTTGTAGGAAAAGTCCACATATGTCAGTGTGGATCAATTCTAGGAGTCCTAAACTATGGGTTGCCCCTTTCTTAATTTGTTTAACGTATTTTTCCTTAATACAATCGATGCAATGATTCATATCAGAGAAGTCTAAGGGATGAAGTATTTCTTCCTTAATGAGACACTCAATTCTCCCCTTCGAAATGTGGCCCAAACGACAGTGCCACAAATTCAAAGAAGTCTCATTCATACTTCTCTTTTGTTTACTATCAACACATGCATTTACAGAAGATTCATAGAGAGGAAGCATGTAAAGCTTGTCTTGTCGGATGGCAAGACCCACATCATTAGAATTAAACTGAATAACACATTTATTGTCACCAAACAAACATTTAAAACCATCATCATCCAACATAGAAACAGAAATTAAGTTTCTCCTCATACTAGGGACAAAAACGACATTATTCAGCTGAAGAGTAAAGCTACTATCTAATACTAATGGAAGTGATCCAACGGCTTCAACTTCAGCTTCCTTCCCGTTAGCCACCCTAATGCTTCTCTCCCCTCTTCTTAGGGTTCTCACGGTAAGGAATCCCTGTAATGAATTTGAAACGTGCACAGTGGCACCAGAATCAATCCACCATGTATTAAGGGAATAATCAACATAAAAAGATTCATCAACAAACGAAATTATATCATTACCCTTTTTGGCAAGCCATTTCAGAAAGCCAACACAGTCCTTCTGAAAGTGCCCCTCCTGACCACAGAAATGGCATCCCTTATCATTTGGTGCATTAGGGTTGCTTGAAGAAGGCTTGGAAGTGGACTTGTTGGGATTAGGGGAGCTGATTTGCTTCTTGTTGGGCTTGTTGCCCCACTGAGCCTTTCTCTTCCCAGTGCCAACAAGATTGACACTATCTTTCCCTTCAGTTCTCAGTCTCTCCTCCTCTTGTGCACACATGGCAGTAAGCTCAGCCAAGGTCTACTTATCCTTCTGAGTATTATAGTTAACTTTAAAAGTATTGTACTCAGCAGACAAAGAGGACATAATAAAGTGGACTAAGAATCCATCTGAAATTGACATGTCTAAGCCCTTAAGCTTGTTAGACATGTCCGTCATCATCATAATGTGCTCCCTAATGCCAGTAGTCCCATTATATTTGCCGTTTAAGAACTTCTGCATCAAGGTGGTAGCATAAGTCTTTGTTGAGCCCTTAAACTGCTCCTCTACATTGGCCAAATATTCTTTGGCATTTTCAGATTCATGGATTGCTCCCCGGATTGCTCCCCTTATCCCAATAGAAATGGAGCTCTTTATAATCATGAGGGACATGCGGTTTGACCGCTCCCACTTTTCGGCATTAGCCTCATAAGTTTTCTTAAGCTCATCATAATTCTCCACGCCAACAGCGGGAGGAGTGGGAGCAGCATCAACCCTAAAAGCATAATCTAAATCAAGCACTCCAAGGACAACCTGGATCCTTTCTCTCCAGGCGAGGAAATTGCTCCCCGTCAAATGCTCAATACCATCAATGATGGTAGCAACAGAGGAAGTGTTCATAGCTGGAAAATGACATAATAATCAACATAAGCATGGTTTTAATCTACGTTGGTACGACTAAAATCATGCATAAAAAATATTGTTCTAATTCATGTCACCGTTGGGCAGAAAATGAATTAAAACAATGTTCACATTTAAAGACGCATAATTATAAAACAACTTTGGTCAGATTTATAATTATGAGCCACCAAAATATCTAATTCAAAATTTCATGTTGGATCCATTTTTAATTAGAGATATAATAATCTAATCACCAGAAAATGTCATTTAACAGCAATAAATAACATTAGCACAGCGGAATATGAATGAAAAAATATAGTGCATAAAACATTAAAACATTAGTGGATCATTAATAATTTCACAGTGTATAAAACATAGGCACCGTTTCGTTTTGGTGTTTTGCGGCGGCCAGCGTTTTGCTACAGTAAATTTGTAAAATTTTAATTATTTGTTTAGGCTCATTACACTTTTTTCTCAAAGACTTATAAATTTGCTACAGTAAAACCGCCAACCGCTAGAAACCGCTGAAAGAAACAGAGCCATAATTAAAACAACAAGTTTAGCACATATTCTAAACAAAATCACACTGTAAATTAAAAGAGCCAAAAAAAAAATGGCCCCCAAACTGGCGTGCAGCCCAGCTAAGGCAGCGTGCGCACAACGCGCACTGCACGCTTGGCCAAAAAGCCCAGCTAGCAAAACTAGCACGCGGCCCAGCTAACGTGCCCAGCGCGCGCGCGACGTGTTCGGCCCAGTCCACGCGCGCTGCGCGGCCCAACTAAGGGCCTGACTAATGCCCGCGGTTGCTAAGGGCCGATTGATCTGAATCCGACGGTCCACATGAATTTGGCCATGTGAGCAGCAAAGAGCAGCCGTTCGATTTGCATTGGGCGGTGATGATCGTGAAGCTGAGATATCAAGAGCACATCCAACTCAACCCTAGCCCCATTTCCATCCTTCCCTCGTTTCTATCCAGCCGGCGGCCACCCGAGTGGCGTTTTTTGCGGCGGCGAAAAATGCGGCGGCGGCGCTGAGAGGCTGTTCGCCGGCCCGTGCGAGTGGCGCTCCGTCGCTGCTCGCACCACCGTCGAGTGGCTTCGCAGCGTCGCGCCGAGGCAACGGCCGAGCAGAGACATGATCGGGCGAGTGGAAACACGGCGGTGGAGCGGGCACAACGACGCCGACGACAACTTAGGGGATCACCGGCAATGTCGGGGCATCGCCGATGAAGACTAAACATGAGGTATACCGCTATTTGGGGATTTAGAGTTTTGGGGATTTGGGGATTTTGGGGCTTTAGGATTCCGATTCGCCTTAATTCGACCAGAAATTGGTCCTTATCCTTTCTTCTCTTCCCCAATTTCTCTCAAATCTTACGAAATTTTTGCCAATCCGAAGCAAAACCAAAAGGGGAAAAATTAGGTTTTCGGATTTTGTGAAAAAATTGGGGCTTTTGATTTTAATTTTCTTATTTGTCTAATTCATCTCCTTCTAAATTCTAAACCCACAACAGTTAGTTCTAAAACCCATTAATCCGAACCGAACTAGACATGACAGTAGCAATTAGGGTTCATATTAGGCTATGTATTGCTTTGATACCAAATGTAAGACTAATAGCATGACCTTAACCGAGATCGACATAGCCTAAAGCTTGAACACCTATTCTTAGATTAAAGATAACAGTTTTACCGTTAGTAGAAGCCATAGGTCTAGGCCTTTAAGCCTGCTTGGTGACGATCCGATGTAGAAAAGCCGTAGAGGACGCAGGGAGTCGGTTAGCAGCGCGGACGGCGTCGTCCTTGAAGGGTGACGGCCTTCCCAGATCGATGCAGCGCCCTCCTTGATCGGTTAGGGCTTAGGGTTTGTGGGGATGGACGAGGGAACACGAAGCACATTGGTGCAAACGTGGTGTCGGGCCTCCCTTAGGTTTTTATAGCACTGCACGATGGGGGGCTGCGACCAAAGCGTGTGATTCGCGTCCCCGATCAGGGCGCTGATTATTGGGAGAAAATCCCCTTAATTATGGCCTTAATTACGGGGCTTTCCATGTTAGCCAAGATCACACTAACACATGACACACGTCAACCTGGCTCTTGAGATTAGAAATTGTATCTAATCTATAAGATTGGGCAACATGTCATGATGGCATACTAGCTTGATGCTCTTGCGAAGGACTTGACAAACATTTGATATCATAACCATATTCGAAGATGACGTGCAGATGGCGATCTGCCGATATGAAGCAAAGCAGCGCACACCCAACTAAATCAGGGAAAAACTGTGCGCACTCTCATCCTTCAAAGGTGGGCATAAAGTCATCTATAATTCTCGGGTCGTATCCATGCAATCAACGAGGAAACCAACTACGCAGAAATCCATTTGAGGAAAAACACTAGGAGCACAAAAGGGATTAATACGGGAGAATCTTTGCACGATGCATCCTTCTCTCACCATCATTTCTCTTTGTAGGGAAAGACACTAGACTGGCGCTCGCACCACCAAATGACGAATTATCATGTTAACCCAAGAAAAAAAATAAACCATCAATGATAGTAAATATAAATTATAATGATGTAGATCTTAAGTTGAATATAACATACTGCATTGAATCTAATTTACTACAAACTAACTAATCTAGCCACGTGAGAGTGCAAGAATATAACAAATATAGATCTTAAGTAGGTTTTTAGTTGGGCGAAATATATGGTGCAAACCACTGTTTTGGTATAAATCCGTGAAAACCATATTTAAAAGTTTTGTAAATTCGTGAAAAAATTACTAGAGATAGAGATAGTCATGAACAATATTATCACCAAATCTCAAGATCAAACTCAACTTCGTTTGAGAGATTTTTTATAGCTCCCAAATAAAGTTGAATTTGGTCTTGAGATTTGGTGATAATATAGTTCAAGTCAAGACCTATCTCCAGTAATTTTTTTACGAATTTATAAAACTTTTAGATATGGTTTTCACCGGTTTACACCACATATTTCGCCTTTTAGTTGAACCTAACAAACAATCTATACTATCAATTAATATAATGCTTCTACCATGCAGGTCATGACTCCAGACTCATAAATATGTTTTTATTTCAATACGATAGATTATACAACAAAATTACGAATCCAGCCGCAAAAATGAACGGGTCACCATGCTAGTTTTCATTAATTTTACGGTGTTTAAAAGTTGGCTTGCCTTCAAATTAAATCACTGCTACGGCTTGAAAGTAGGAAACCTCCTCACTTTGGTAGCCTGCTCAAATGCAAAAGCAATCTCGATGAGCCTGGGCTCGTAGCCATTGAGGCCGCCGAAGCATATACCAAAGGGGGCTCCCTCCTTGTCGTACCCCGCCGGCACCGCGATGCCTGGGTGGCCGCCGATGGCGAGAATATCAACCGCGTTCGCGTCGGGCGCCACAAACGCATCCAACTGGTGTTCCATCATCATCTTCTCCAGCCCGTTGGCATCGAGCTTGTTGAGCTCCCAGATTGCAGCTCTCTCCGTCGGGCCGACGCCTGTGGTGTTCTCTGCCATCAGAAATTGGTCTTGCCCAAATTCTTCTAGCTTCTCCTGCAGCAATTAACATATGACAATGTGTCGGGAGATCTTAATGCCTAATCTGCATTCCGCCACGATAACAGGCAATCTTTGCAGAAAATGTGCTGTTGAAAAATCAAACATTTTTTCAGATAATTCGGTGGTTTCTTGTGAGAGTCGTGCATTAGCGTCAGACTTGTTGTGAGCCTCTGAGAGTTAATTAACTAACCTCAGTAGGATGTGCAATATTGAACGCTATAATTTCCGCAAGGGAACGGACTGGGGAGTACAGCAAGTCCGACAGATAAGCGTTGATGCTTGACTTGAACTCTCCTGCGAATGCGATGTTCTGGGCACTGAACAGATCATCCTGTAGGGCGGTCAAATTTGATGACATGTTGACATCTTCGATCAAGATTGCTCCGAGATTCCTTCATATCATGAATACAAATTAAATTGAGGAATGTCAGAACTGCAGTACTGTGTGATAAGGAAATTGTGTTTTTGGAATCTGGATTGTCCCCTCAGAAAACCAAATACTGTGGATTAAGAGCGATAAAATTTAAAAAATGCTTCCTCAAAATGACAGTTTCATGACCAAAAGTTTGGGAAGAACATATTCCAGACAGGGGATTAGATTGGATATTATGCCTATCTGCCAACGTGTAACCGCCTAGATGAAGATGGGAACCACATCTTCTTTTAATGCAAAAGCTGTCAAGAATTTTTGGAGATTGCGAATGTTTGAAGAAATGAGAATCAAACTAGCCCTTGCCCATCCGCATAGTATGTACTTGAGGCAATTTGGGAGACACCTGAGGATCAGAAGCATCTCAAGATCATTATCCTGATTTAGACGTGGTGGTCAATGAGAAATAATGTGATTATTTAATGAGGGGGGCTCTATCTCAAGTTCTCAACTCAAGAGGTGATCTGCAATGTTATTTTCTGGACGCAGGATTTTAAGGAGAACCTTAGTCAAAAGGAAAAAACCAGCTGCCACAGGATGCTTACCAGACTGAAATTATGGTGGATGCTAATACAGTACAGATTCCATCGACAAGTGGTTTTGAAGAGCGATGCGCAATATATATCAATGTAATACAGTCGCACGAGAAGTGCAGTGTCATGGAATAAGTACTTTTATCCTACATGAACTGAGTTTTTTCATCTTTATATCATTTTGACAATGTAGAGGTGGTTGACTTACTGTCCTAAAAGGAGCAATGTTGTAGCGCAGGACCTAGCGAAATATGGGCTCATCTTTGGAGATTTACAAGTCAGCCTGTGTGGCTTGAGGATTTCTAGTTTTTTGTAATTGTACTGGCTGCAAGTGATTTGTCTAGCTTTCCAGGTTGATGAAACATATTTTGTTTATTTGTTTAAAAATGGAACAAAATTCTAGAATCTACATGGTGAAACCTACACAAACTTAATATGTGGCACATAGTGCCTGTAATACACCAAACAAAAAAAGAACAGTTGGGCCGGTTTAGTCTAGCCCAGCCTAGCCCGCTCATGCCCCTCTAAAAAGATCTAAGAAGGAGGGGATCTAAATCCCTATCTAGCCATTGCCTCTAGAGGTGGCCAACTTGCTTGGCCTGGTTTCATTGAACGAACCAGGCCGAATGGGCCAACGGGTTGGGTCTTAGAGCAAGTACAATTTGTACAGTAACTAGGTTATACTAGGCTAGACCGGTTACAAACGAGCCACCCATTTAGACCTAAAAATATATAAAAATTAAGAAAATAATTATATTTAATGAATATGATTTATAAAATAAAGAAATCAATTATAGATTATAAGGAAGTAGACATATAAATATATATATTTAATTAAATATGTGGGGCTACACTAGTGGGCCAAACCTAATCGGGGCGGGCCACTACTATATGAACTGAACCAAGCAGACCCAGCAGGCCGAGGTCTTGGTCTAGGTTTGGTTCGGTGAACAGTACGGACCAGTCTGATTCATCCTACTAGGCCCGGCACATTTGGCCTAGCGAGCATCTCTAACAGGAACTCTGTAACACTGTTTATCTGACTTTTCAGAGATAGAGTAACTGCTGGAGGAAAGAAATCTTTTAGAGTGTAGTATAAGGTGTAAAGGAATTTTAGAGCATTGATAGAGTATGTAGAGAATAGCATTTTAGAGTAGAAATTTGAAGTGGCTGCTGGAGATAGTGATTGAGATAATGGACTAGTGTTTTGCAGTGTTTACACAGCAAGTTCAACAGTAAAATCAGGACATTTAAGCTATGAATTAGAGCTTGGTTGTATAATGAAATATGTGGGATATACTTCTAGCTTTCCATAGAGTCCTAAAATGCGAAATTTGGTTAAGAGGTTCGAAAGTTTTGATCTATAAAAGCTGTCAGTGCTGAGATTCATTGTGGCACGTCGACACTGTTTTAATATGATAATTTCACCCAGTAGAGTGCCAAATTGAATTATGGCCATAACTAGGGGAAGATAGATAATTTTGTGCAGTTTCCAAAAGTGGTATTATTTGGTACTTTTTGAGAAGTATAAAAATAGATGCAAAATTAACAAGCCTGCTGTCTGGATCTATCGATTATCGGTTTTGGTGGTTAGTGGGTATTAGAGAGATTTATGTTGAGCTGCAAGGGGATATAGTTGCGACGTATTTGTGCATTGTTTTGGTTATGTGTGACTCTGTGATGAGACGATATCTTTTCTTTAGGAGGTGGTTTTTCCGAATCAAGGACTTTTCACATCATTCCCCATGGGTTAGAAGGCAAGTGCATACTTAACGAAAGCAGCGTAATCGGTTTATATTTGTATGTTATAGTTCTCTCTTGCATGTGTGATATTTGATGTGTTACTATTGTTGCTATGGCTCAATGGAAGAGAAAAGTGGTAAGTTGAAAAGAAGGGTAAGATAAAAGATGATATCATTTGCATTCATGTGCATAAGAGGCCAGGTCAGTGAGATAATCATATAACTATTCCGGAGCGCCACGGGCGGTGAGAAAGTTATATGGCTAAACCTAAGTGCTCTTGGAAAAGTCCTATAGAGGTAGGGACTCCACAAGAGTAGACCCCGTATGAAAAAGGGTGGGGCATGAGTGTGTCACCAATGGGTGAGCACTATGCTTTCGCATTGCAATACACTGATTATGGAAGATGGATTATGAATAACTATGGATTTCTAACATGTGATTATTATGATTTTGTGGTATCGGTGTGTCTCTTTATTTAAATATGTACTTACTAAGTCTTGGACTCACGCTCGTTTCTTTTCTTTATGTATTTTTAGTTGAGCTGTAAAGACGACATGTATTGGGAAGGGCGTAGTACTGCACTTTTGCTCATAATGCTAATGCTCTAATCACTTAAAATACTTTGAATAAAACTAGTGAATTAGGTTCCGTTTGGATGCAAGATAGTAGAGTTTGATGAAATAGTCATGTATATATATAGCATGTTCAAATAGCTTTTGGTGGCTTAAATGTGTCCTTCTATTTGTATTAGCATAAAGACCCATCATCCTTCGTCATAGTAAGTTGGCGATTGAACATGTGGTTCCAAGGTAAGGCTTGAATATATGGATGTTTTGGAATGGAGTTAATATATTATGAAATGCAATGTATGATACTGTGTGTGGATATACAATTTTTAAAGAAGATGCTGCCGAAATTTTGAGTATTTTGTAAAGTTGGTAACATTCTAAGCTTGGGAGGAGCTGGGGTGTTACAGCTGATCCTAGGGATTGAACCTAGGTTGGCGTTCTTCCATCACTAGGCTGCAATCCTATCTGCCAAAGACATGTATGACACAGCCAATATGTAGCAATCAAATGGATGTTACAGACAACAATTGACTAGTTACTCTACGGGGCAAGTGGAAAATTGGAAGTTATGTAGCTGATTGCACGCAGTATTTATCCTTTTTATCTCACAAACTGAATTCAATTTGTTCTTAAAAAGATGTTAGTGTCAACACCTTTTCTCATTGTTTTGAAAATGAAAAATTTCCACCTCAAAAATAAAAAATTTCTGCTCAAAAAATTACCTCATTGTTTTGAAGTGCTCGAGGTAGGCCCTCAGCTTCGCCTTTCCAAGTGATCTAGTGAAATAGCCATTCGGTATGCCTATTCTTTTGCCCCTTAATCCATCTGTCCGAAGGAACTGCCTGTATCCGCCGGCAGGAATGTACTTGGATGCTGCACCAGTAGCTTCAGCGTCCAGTTCATCATAGCCGACAATAGCATCCAGGACATGGACAGCATCTGTCACGGTGCGGCATATTGGCCTGCGATTCAGAGTTTCAGACAGCCAAATTTATTCCCAAATTCAGTATTCCATCTGTTTGATTATAGATTTTAGGATCAGCGGTAATAAAACATTTCTAGGATTGCACATTTTATCGATAAATTTGCTGAGCCAGATCTCGAATTCATAACTTTGAGCACGGAGTGAAATAAATTTGTAAGCCCCTGGTCTTGAATTCTTCACTATTTCTCTATGGTTCCATATTGACTTCAACACCAAAAGTTTAAGCTGACAATCGGAAAATGAAATAAACTAAATTGGCCGTCATGGGCACTTACCCAACAGTGTCTTGCCTAGGGGTGATTGGGATGACGCCAGACCGGCTAGTCAACCCGACGGTGGGTTTAATCCCGACCGCTGAATTGAACACTGACGGGCAGATTATCGAGCCCGCAGTCTCCGTCCCGAGCGTCACCGCCGCCATGTTCGCCGCCACTGCCACCGCCGACCCGGTGCTCGACCCGCATGTGTAGGCCGAGAGCACGTAAGGATTCTTTCCATGCACCAAGATGTCAATATCAATCAGAATTCAGAAGTAATAGATTGTTCACCGTTAATTGAATCATTCATGGGTTTGTACCAGGGCCTGGCCGCCGCGGGCGCTCCATCCGTTTAGATCCACGCCGCTGCGGTAGTTGGCCCACTCGTCGAGGTTAGCCTTCCCGAGGATCACGGCGCCGGTGCGCCGCAGCCGGGCCACCACGCCGGCGTCGCGCTTGACCACCGAGCCGAGCAGCGCGAAGGAGCCGGCGGTGGTGTTGAGGCGGTCGCGCGTGGCGATGTTGTCCTTGAGCAGCACCGGGATGCCGTGGAGCACGCCGCAGCCGTGCATGCAGCCCGACGACGAGCGCTCGTCGTCGGCATGCGCCGCCTGCGCGAGCGCGTCCGGATTGATCTCGATGACGGCGTGGAGCTTGGGGTTGAGGCGGCTGATCTGGTCCAGGTAGAAATGGACGAGCGCCGTCGAGGTGACGCTGCCGTTCTTGAAGCCGAGCTGGATGGTATCGACGGTAGCCTCTAGAATCTCGAAGCCGCGGCAGCTGCCGGCGGCGAGTAAGAGGACGGCCGCTGCGAGCAGCAGTGGGAGCTTAGCCATTCTTGCTGTGTCAATCAGTTAGGTGGCATGTCCTGCTCTGTCGGTGGTGTATATAGTTGAATACTCGTGGGCTCCTAGTTATAGATGCATTGTTATTTCTGTGTTGTTTATGGTGCTGGCACTACTACAAAAAGGATATCACTTCAGTAAGTACGTCCGTCACGATCGGACGTTGCGGTCTGCATGGCCCAATAGCGATCTAGCCCACAGGCACCCTTTAACCCATGGAAACACCGCTGGTCGAGTCCATAAGATATCCTTTTAACCTGTGGACATATCCAGACTATGAGACATCCTTGTAACTGGTGGACACAACGCTGGTCCAGTCCACAAGACATCCTTTTAACCAGTGGACATAACGCCGGTCCAGACTATAAGACATCATTTTCACTGATGGAAACAATGAACAATGCCGATCCATCACACAAGGCATCCTTTTAACCGGTAGATGTTTCTGGTCCTCTCCAAGTTTCACCAGGTCGTCATGTTTCTATCTATATATTATCAAGTTTCATCAATGGTTTTCTAAGTTTAATCCATAGTTTAGCCAAGTTTCATTGGCACTCTCAAGTTTAATCAGTAGTTAGATAAGTTTCATTGGTATTTCTTTAAGTTTCATAAGTAGTTTTTCAAAATTTCATCCGCTATTTTTGCAAGTTTTATCATTCATGTGCATCTGTTCGTATTTATATTACTAGGTTTCATCGGTATATTTTTCAAGTTTCAGTAATTATTTTTTCAAGTTATCGTGCTAACGTCAGCATGATGTCAGCCGTCCAATGGATCGAACGTCCGATTTCTGCCGTCCGCCCTACAAAAATGGTCATTCATGCCTCCCAATCACCGCTGGTTAGACCAGAACCGGCAGTGATAATTTATCACTGCCGGTTCGTAAGTCTCAGTGGGTTGCGTGCTTGAGAACCGACAGTGATAGAACTTATCACTGTCGGTTCGTTGCTCAAACCGACAGTGAAGTATCACTACCGGTTTGAGAAAAGAACCGGCAATGATAAGTCCTATCACTGCCAGTTCTTTAGACCTCCCGCTCCCAATTTTCAACCGGTAGTATAGGAACTTATTACTATCGGTTCTTTTCTAGAACCGGCATTATCACTGCCGGTTCTAGCCAAGAACTGCTAGTGATAAGTTCTTTCACTCCTGCCCCCAATTTTTAAATTGGCAGTGAAAGAACTTATCACGTAAGTAAGAACATGAGATTGGGTGGATGGTTACAAGGGTGGGAGTAGAGTGGAGAGGTCCTAGGTTTGAGTTCTGGGTAACGCAACATTTGTATTTCGTGTGAAAACGTGTTCTAATAACCTATAGTAGGTGGTAGATGATTATTGTATAGATTCTAGGCGTAAAAAAATATTTTTTCTATTTTTACACAGTTCGGCAGGGACTATCACTGTCGATTTTTACTTGAGAACCGGCAGTGATACTTACGCAGTGCCGGTTCAAAAACTGGCACTAATGCCAGTTCTCAACCGGCACTGATGTGGTGTTTTGTAGTATTGTGGCCTTGTTAGCATAGACAGTGATTAGCGCACAACGTGAACTATATTTTTATTGTCATTTATCTAGATCGATCTGGCATTTAGTTAGTATAGCGCTAGGGTTGCACCTAAAAGCTTCAACCATAATAGAGATGATTGGCTAGGTGTGATGAATGAACAAAGGGAAAATGTTTTAGTTGGGACATAGCCTTTTGTTGGGGCATTTGGGTCTGTTGTAGTGATGTTGTTCTTGACAAATGCCAAAATTTAATATTTTTACAGGTTATTTTCAGAGGAGCCACTGGTTACGATATTAGGCATTCTTGTGGAAGGAGCATGACAAAAAAGAAATCAGCAAGACATACCAATATATGGAGGTCTACGCTGTGGAAATCATCAATAACCATGGGTGGAGATTTAACAAGAAGGCTTGGACTAATTTTTTATTGTTTTTGTATAACGTTGTGCACTAAGTTTTATAATAAGTATTGTGGTCGTATATATACATCATAAGATGTAGAGGCCAGGAATTATTTCCAGTATCTAAAAATATTTTCCAAACACATATGGAGAAAGGTAGCGATGCCTCCTCGTACTGTTGTCGTAGGATTGAACGAAAGTTAGCCACAACCTACACTCACACAGTGATTCAAATAACACCGTATGGAGAAAAGGAAATCGGGCGGGACAGGGTGTGGAATGGCCCAAAAAATGGTTTTTCGGCCTGTTTATTCAAATATATAAATTTCACTTCAACAAATCATAAACAAAAATTGAATTGCAACAAAGAAGGACCAGGGGGCAGCGGGAGCAGAATGACAATAGATGGTTTTTCTGATAGCTAGTTTATTCGAATATATAAATTTCAATTCAACAAAACATCAAAGAAATTGAATTGCAACAAATAAGGACAAAATTTATTTGAATTCATGCCAAATTCATGAAATGTCAGTGTTATCTTTGGAAATTACATATAATGAATCTATTTATATGGAATTCATGGATCCCTTTTATAATTATCTGAAGGTACATGCTGGTGCCTCTTTTTTTTTAATAAAACCATGGAAGTGCCGCATTGATCTTGGAAGGATGTGTCTTTTGTTGTTGTATTGATCTAGATTGTAGGCAACATTTTTACTTAAATTATTTATCTAGAAAAACACTTTGACTCCTCATAGTCATAGTCCTGCCTCGAAAATCTTGAAGCCACGATATAAAAGGCATTAATTCCAACTTGCCACCTTTTTATGTTTAGTTTTAACAAATAATTAAATAGTTTCACTACAGCAGTCACACGGTACTACTGAAGAATAATCTTTTTAACTGGTCTTCAAGAAGAGACATGTAAGCAAACCACCAAAACTATTTGTCGGTATCGCGCTATTGCTAAAGAATAATTTTTTTAAGTGTCTTCAAGAAGATGAGACCTGTGAGGAAAACATCTAAACCATTTGTCAGTATCACGGTTTCAATCATCAGCCTGATCTTCCGTGGAAGCGGATAATCCATCCTCAACTCAATTTTTCAATTCGAGAATTGACCTAATCACAAACTCAAATTTTACAACAAACATCATCAATAAATCATCACATGGTGTCTCAAAGATTGATTGCAAACATTATCTTTCATCCATATGACATTCGGTGTTCGTGGTACGTGTGCAATTTTATATTCTTTCTCTCTTTATTGCTATCTCAGGAGTGTTATTGTCATTCTTAAAATAATCTATCCCTGAATAACATCTAGTTGATATTTTGTGTCCGAGAGCAATTATAACATGTATATATGCATAAAAAAGATAGTGCCCATTGGTCCTAGCATCACAATTACGATGCCCACAGCAAAATTGCCCTATTTTATATGGCATGGTCAATAATCCTCGTTATACATCATCCCTCGTACTTATTTTGGAACAAATTAGATGTAAACCACGTATAATCAAGTAAACAGGACATCATAAAAAAGAACTAGAACAACATATTAGCTAGCTTTAGATGCAAAAGCATATCTGAACTAAAAGCAATGATTGTAGAGTGGATCAATTCAGCAGGTTGGATGTTTAGTAAAGCAAGAGGCTGACCGGCCGTGTTCTCCACCTGCTGATGCAAACCAGCTTTGAGGACCTGATTTTGTATAGTTGTATTTCTAGCCAAATCATATATGTGAGTTTCCTATTCTAATTACCAAACCATCCATACTTCAGAATCATTTCATGCTTGGGTCCTAGCCTCATAGGCACTAACTTCTGTCCATTCACTTTTGTAAGCTAACTTTTGTGATAGCCATGATATGCCTATATGACATATAAATCCACTTGTGGGGGATTTTTGCAACAATCTCCCTCTTGGACCACATGAATTACTCCCTCCATTGTTTTTTCAAGAAGGTGCATAGGCATTTCAAGATTTAAACTTTGTTATTTTTGACCAATGATTTGTCTAACTATACACTGATTTTTTTGATAAAAAAAATGTTACCATTTGATTCGTATTTGAAATTATATTCCAATGATCATAATTTTGTTACTATGAACATATACTGTAAAAGAAATTAAGGGTCAAAGTATAGTTTTAAAAACTATGCCAAATCAAAGCACGTCTTATATTTTCCAACGGAGGTAGTACTGCATATGTCATATCTTTGTGGCGTCAAATGTGCTATCATTATCAAAAGCATCCTCGAATAATAATCTTTTTGTCAGTTATATCAATGTGATTTTGAAACAGTCTCTTGTTTGTGGTGAGTAAAAGTAAGTGATGTCATACTTCATTAAAATTATGCATCATATATTATTTCATAAATTTCTCTCCCACTGTCAAAATTACCCCCCATATCCCATCTTGTATAGGCCATTCTTTGAGTTCCATTTACAACCACCGAGTTTTTTAAATTCACATATGGACCCTTAGTTTTGTTTCTTTTTTATACCTTGATTTTCCTCATTTCAAAAAGAAACGTCTGTCTTTTTTAAGTCCTTTCTCGTCACGAAGCAGGAACATCAGACTAGATTGCATAGAAGCACGAAGGATCTGGCGACCGTGTTGATTCAGTTGCACGTGGCAGTGTTGTCCTTGAGCAGCCACTGTAGGAATCCGACGTATTTTTGTCGTCCAAAAGTATTTACATCGGCTTAGAAAAAGCATATGTATATTAAGAACTTTTTGTGTCAGCAACCGAAAAACAGATATAAATGAAAGTATTTACATTGGCCGTGGAAAGAAGGAGGCGTAATTGCGAGCAAAAGGCAAACAAGACATGTGGCACTGTTTGCGTTGGCTAGGCTGACGTAAATAGCGTCCCATCCTGCCAAAGGAAATTTGAAATCTGTTAAGCAGGACACATAGTACCGATATTATTTACGTGATAAACAGCACCACGTGTTAGCTATTTATGTCGGCCATGTCGGCGTAAATAGGACACGTGACGTGTTTATGTCGGCCAGGCCAATGTAAACAACGCCATGTGTTTGCTATTTACGCTGGCTACTTGGGCCTTATCCCCTGTAGCCGGCCTTCAAAGTGTGGACAACGCACCTAACGTAGGCATGCGTCCATCGCCCGTCACCCGCACCCATCTCGACGCCCGCGCCGCTGCCGGCGCCACTGCCCGCACTGTGAGGGTCATCCACTCCCACATCATGACTTACACTAGTCCTTGAATCAGTACACTAGTACTCACTATTTACGTAGCCGGATCATTTCATACAAGCGAAAAACTTAATATTAAATTAGAAACCTCTACGTTAACAGTATATGTAGAAAGGATCAAAGCACATATCCATAGTAAAACAAAAATAAAGTAACGAATCCAACACTTCATAATAACTAGAAAGCAAATCAGAGTGCGGCGAAGCCACTTATTACAATAGTTGATAATCTCAGAAGAATAAAATAAGAACAAATGGAAGTAGACCCATCATAAGCCACAGACAAACTGACTGGAAAAACTCTAATAGTCCGGATCACCCTATGGGAAAACTCTAACGTTGTCCTGTGTATCCTCATACTCCTAACCTGCTCGTAGAATAAACAGCCCCACATGAAAGGTGGGGTTAACACATAAATGATATCAAGTCTTTTCTATGAAGATCTAGGTTAGGGCTCATCCTACAAAAGGTTATAGTTTATTTGCATAAAAGTATTTAACTTAGAAGTATAAAAACATTTATGAAACTTATATAAATAAATAGTAATTGTGATGATTGGCTTGAACAACAATATTAACATGGTATAATTCTCAATCTCAATGTCTCATGTCTCAAATTTTCAAGTCTCAATATCTCATCGCAAGTCTCAATGTCCCAAGGAAACCACTCTGTGGTCCCCCAACGAAGCATTGCTAAGCCATTAACCATAAAAACAGTAGGGAATACATAATATTAATAACTTAATGGCGAATTTCAGGTAGTGGTTGCATATTTTGAAAAGATAACATGCAATTAGAACATCTAGGTTAAAATATTGCACGACTAAAAACATAGTATGTTTTGGCAACATCTAGAAAACTGAGAATCTATGGAAAAGACGTGCCTTGATATTGAACTGATTGATCTCCTTGAACGTCGGTGTATAGCTCGTCGGCAACGGCATAATCTAACACACATAAATCGTGAAACAATATATAGCAAGAAAATAAGATAAATATGAAATTTATAGAAAAATTATTGTATGTAGATTTCAGTTTTATGAGTTTACAGGGACTAGAACCACCGGATTTAGAGCAAAATATCGAAGAAACACTATTCATTCAAAAATCCAGAAAATAAAGAAACTACTGTGCTGCATGGGCTGTACTGTAGCAGTAGCCTACTCATTTTATTCCTTTTGTTTAGATACGAAAACTCTCCTGTGCGGGCATGCGACACCGCTCGGACGCGTGTGGCCTAGCCCAAAAAATCAGCGCGAAGCCACGCGCTGTCCAGCCCATTGCTCGTCCATCCACCCCACCGCTCTTTTTCCTTCCACGTACACGCGCGTAGCTTGCTTTTTCCTTACACGTACACGCGCGCAGCTTGCTTCGTCTACACATACGCAAAGTCGCCGCTGCTCTAGCCGGTAGGGCTCGCCAGCGCAGGTGCCGGCACCGACGCCGCCACTGGCGCTTGCCTGTCTAGTGCACTCTATTTGTTCTCTATCTGTCTTCATCTCTCTATTTCTCATTTCTTCTCTCCATCCCTCTCTCCAAACGATGAGTGAGCTTGGCGAGTTTTGATTGCCGGATCTGACGAGTATGGCATGGGGCTCACCGGATCTGGAAAAGAAGAAGGCCAGGAGGAGGTGCACCCCCATTTTCACTACGAACTTTGAACCATGTACGTATGGAACTTGGGGTTTACCTACTGAAACTTGGATCTTGTTCTTGCGAAACTTTTTGTTTTTGCATCGGTGTGGTGGCGCACCGGATCTAGACAAGACTAGGAGGAGGTGTACCCCTATTTTTTGCCACGAAACATGAGACATGTATGTATGAAACTTGGGGTTTGCCTGGTGAAACTTTGCTTCTGTTCTCGTGAAACTTTCTTATTTTCAATCGGATGATTTTTGAAAAATAGTGAAGATGAGGTTTCATCGGTAGTTAGCCAAGTTTCACTAGCACTTCTTCAAGTTTTATCAGTATATAAGCCAAGTTTCATTATTATTTCTTCAAGTTTCATATGAACTTCTTCAAGTTTCAACAGGATTTAGCCAAGTTTCATTGCATTTCTTTAAGTTCCATCAATAATTTCTTGAAGTTTCATTGGTGGTCTTTTTGAAGTTTCATTGGTACTGTAACCAAGTTTTGTTAGTACATTTTTAAGTTTCAGTAGTTATTTTCGCAAGTTCATCAGTATTATAGCCCAGTTTCATTAGAATTTCTCCAAGTTTCATCAGCATTTGTAACCAAGTTTTATTAGTATATTTTTTAAGTTTTAGTAGTTATTTTTTCAAGTTCCCGTAACGACGTCATCATGACATCATGCGTCCAATGGAGTTCCCTCCATCGGACATCCGAGCGCCCGCCGTTTAGATAAGGGGGAGAGAGATGGGTGGCATGGCCAGCGGCAGAATCAGCCGGCGACGGCAACGGGCGCCGCTAGGAGCAAGGCACGGTAGCAACCGGTGTCCCGTGATTTGGCGAATGTGCACGCAGCGACGGCGGCAGCGGCAAGAATGGCGGCGGTGGCGAGCGGCTCCGAGCGGCGGCGGCTGCCCGCAAAGGAGGAAAAGAAGGGGAAGGTGGCGGTGACGCGCGCTTGATGGCGGTGCCGACAGCTGAGAAAGGAAGGAAAAGGGGGAGGATGGACAACAAGGGATGGCGCGGCAGCGCCTCAGCAATGGTCGGGCGGCGAGGTCTTGCGTCGGCGGCGCGGCCTATGGCACGGCCTAGGGCGGTGCAATAGGGAGCAAGCAGAGTGAGGATGGTGGCGCAATGGCACACGACGCGGCAGCGCTCACTAGGCTCAACTGGCGAGGCAGCAGATGGGACAGTAGGAGATGCGGCGCCCGAAAGGAAGGCTGTACGTTGCGGCCTTGGAGGACACCGGGCGACGAGTGACGACGGAAGAAGGCAACGCCGACGGCAACTGCGTCGACTCGAACTCGACTAGGGTTTGACTGAGCTCCATCGATGGCTACGTTGGATACAACTCACTGACGATGCCCGTTCTAATCCTGTCCTGGTTCTTTGATGTTGATGGTGTTTCTTGCCTGATGATGACAAGAGCACGACGACGAGGTTCCGTCTTGGACGATGGCACACTACCAGGGAACGGTACAACACAAGGGGTTATCGAACCGCTTGTACGCAACCGAGAGTGATACCCTCTCCCGAGAGGTATCACTCATGATTCCTCAACCGCTAGGTGCGGCACCACAAGCGGTTCGGAAGGTGTCCAGGAAGCGCAGTGGAGCAGCCACGTGGGGGGCAAATCACAAGCGGTTGGTGTTACCAACCGCTTGTTGAGCCCCTAAGCATATATTCCATCATGGGTGGCGAGACGTCACGTGTGCTCTCTCCACAAGCGGTTGTTGTTACAAACCGCTTGTGAAAAGGCTGACAGCTATATGGCCTTTTGAGCTAGGCTTTCAAATATGAATTTTGACAATAAAATTAAATACAACTATAAATTTATTTCTGTATAATTAAATATATATTATAATTGAGAAACCATTAGTTTATTTGCACAAATAGTATGAACTTATAATTTAATTACAAATTAAATGCATATATATATATACAAGTTTTACAATACATGAAATGATGATCAGCACAAGCAACGTTTTACAACTTTCAAAGAGTACAAAGGTGGTGATCTTGAGATCATTTCTTGCGTGCATCACTCTTTAGGCCCATAGACGGAGATTCAGTAAGTTCACCTGTCCTTATTGAAGGACAATCTCTCCATGCCTTTGCATAAAACTCGTCTCTAGGGGATATAATCTCATCGACAATGAAGCCAATAAATTGTTCTTGAATTGCTTCAACCCGATGCGATGGGATCACGCCTGTCTCATCGATGCCGAGCTACGAAAAGAAAGAAATAAATAAATCTTTGAACACGTCCAGTATAAGTGTATTAAGAAATTTGTTTTTAACACACACGCACCTCGTTGTCCAGTTGTCGCATATCGCTATGGGTAAGATTTTGCATGTAGAGGCACACATAATAACCACATAAGTTGTTTCCAGCCGATTGCTGTAGAACCTGGAGTGATATTTGAAAAGAATGCAATTAATTGTTGAGAAGATAAATTTTTACACCATATATATTCTTTAATTGATATTTTGTAGTACATACTCGATTGCTGAATTGCACTGCGAATTCATTCCTAGAACTTTTTCCTCTATGCTTCAATATTACCTGTTTAGAATATCAATGACAAATTGAAAATCTTGCTGTGGTTTTCTTCTTGAGTCTTGCACAGTGATGTTCGCACTATCGGCATTGATAATAAGTAGGATCCAGTGAAACCTATTCATATATATGTATTGCAACATATATGTAATTAGTCATATTATGAATGTCTTGAAAAGGATAAACGAGAGGTTGTGTGATGACATGTATATATACGTACTAGAAGTTGAAGGGAAGAAGTATGTACGGTTTATAGTACTGTTTTAAAAGAGCCTGCAGAATGTATTCTTCAATTTCTTTTGGCTTGCGTTTACAGTTAGGCTCGTTGACAATTGATGGGTCGATGAAGCCGATGTTGAAGATAGTCTCTCTTCTACATCGTTGTATCCCCATTCTACATACAAAAGAGATGAGTTATTAGATTTTGCAGCTTGAACTACGGCAAAATTAACACATATATAAGGTAAACTCAATCATTAGGTAGAAGTACTTACAGACATCAGCAGCTCATTAGAGACACGTTGACGGCGTCTCGATGGTAAAATTGGTAGAAGTCGTCAAATTACAACCATATGAGTTCATCCCCATGATAGAAATCTTTGTTTTTTATATGGACGGGGAACATTGTTCTTCCTTGAGCGGACTGTTCCATATGCCATTCATGAAATTGTCGTATCTTGGTTGGCAGATCCCTTATCTTTTCCGGTGCAACCAACTCCCGGCCCAGCTTATATGGCCACCTGACCTCTGCCGTTGGAAGATTATCTGATAGTCCTATAGCTGCAGCGTAAGACAGCCCCGACTCTCTCAAGAATTCCTCTAGCTGGTAATCTTGGGCTGTCTTGTTAGGTGTCGCCGCTGCCTTAGCCCGTTTTCCTTTCAATGCAGCCTTCGCTATTGTGCGTTCGTAGTTAGTCGAGGCAGGAAGAAGCGCTGCACGGCATGTCGCAAAGTGGGCTGCAGCTTTCGGATCAATTTGCGTCTTGGGAGGTGACACCTTTGGTACGAAGTGTGTCTCAATTTCCTTTTGAACTATTTCTCATGTCTTCTCAGCCGTCATGTCGTATGCCCTTTTCGAAGGTTCCTTTGACGACTGTGTTGACCGGCTGGACTGGGCCTTCTTGGGAGGGGGTAGCGTCGCAGTACTGGTCCTTCGTACTTGGAGTTTCTTCCTTGCAGGAGATTGTGGAGCCAGGCTTCGTGGAGCAGGAGGTGGAGGCGGAGTGCTCTGTATTAGAGACGAGGCATGTCGTTGAGGTGATGTAGGAGTAGGCGTGTTTTGTCGTTGCGGTTGAGGCATGGTCCCTTCGGTTAGCTCCAATTGTTGGATTTCTCTTAGTGGAGAGGTCACCTCCACGGTCTTTGGAAATATGATGTATCTTTTTCGGCAGAGGATGATTCCGTGGAGGGCCTGTCCAAACTTGGTGATGTTGTCCCTTCCAGCAATCTCGAGCAGAAGATCTTCATAGCCGCTCGACACCTCCTCCACCGTGACCTTTGAGTAACCTGGCGGTATCTCGTTGCATGGAAAAGTTGGCCCAACTCCACCGGGTACGCCACGCCATAAGCCACCTTGGTGGAGAGGTTATGCGCCTGAATGTATAGCTCACACTCCCGGCGAACTTTGATGTTGTCCACTGCGTACTGTCCCAGGTCCGGCACCGGTACCATGTGAGTAGAAAGTGTGGCGGCGTTGGACGCGTAACTACTCCGTCGTGCGGAGGTGGGCGGGCTAACCATGGCGTCGGCCGGTGTATTGCTTGTACCTACTCCCTGAAGTTTACCGAGTGCCGCCTATAGCTTTTGCTCAACAATCTCTCTGATGCTCTGCTGAGTTGCTCTGAGCTCCCTTTCCAATAAGTTGTATCTGTACGACTCTCTTCTTTTGCTTCTTGACCGGCTCCTGTACGTATCGGCACCTTTGGAGAAACCGTACTTCCATGGCACGGACGATCCCATTCCTCTTGTCCGTCCTGGGTGCTCAAGGTTTTGAAGTGCATGTGTGAGCTCGTCATTCTCCCTGTCTGTCACTAAGGAACCGGAGCGAGACATGTCGACAATTTGGACAATTCTGTTTCCACAATGACCCATGAATGACGAGCTCACACATGTCTCCTCCCGTCCCCCGTTGCTCACGAACCGTTTCTGGTGCAAAGGACAGAAGTGGTTCGCACCTAATCGCTTGTAATAGCCCGCTTGTAATGCCCAGTTCTGTAGTAGTTGCAGCTCTGCTTTGGTGTTAAGAGATCAGACTGTGGGAGGGGTTTTGGATTGATTGCGATGGTGTGATCGAGATGAATCTTACAGGTTTATAAAGAGGCTGGTAAAGATAGAATTGGCAACGAATTGGAGATGATTTTTTTGGATTGTCTGTGGGATTGGAGTCCAAGGTGAAGAGGAGGGGTTTTGGACTCGGCCTAGAGGGAGTCCACGACCATGAGGTGGCATGCACAGCCTGGGCATGCATGTAAACCTTGGCCAAGAGACATGCTAACTCATGGCTAGCACTGGATAAAGGAAAAAGAAGATGGCTTTTGCTAACAGTCAGTCGACCGTTTTTTCTCATTATTTCAGTCGATCCTGTCTTGATCACTGGCTTCTGTACATAGGGCTGCAGCAATACTACATGTCTCAAAGGTAGCGAACTTGTTCGCATCTCACATCAGCTACTGCAGACACACTACTAGTTAGCTAGCGCATGTTGCCTGCTGGTACACAAGAGGCTAGCACATGTTGCCTGCTGGTACACTTGTGTATTTTGTGGTCGTGCATGCATGGAAGACGAAATTGCTATCGGTGAATGGATTAAAATTTTTATATAAAAAACAAGGTACACAAGAGATTACTTATAAAACTGAATGTATGTGTCAAAATAAGACAAACTTTTTTACAGTTAATTACGCACTTTTTACACATCCAATTATATGTAAATTTAGTTATTTACTAGTGTAAATCACGTCGACTGAGATTTCACCTATTTTTAGAAGACTGATGAGGAGTTATTCCCAAAGAAGATATGGGAAGAGAAGGAAATAAAGAAAAAGGGAAGAAAGTAGGATTAGGACTTTTTGGGGAAGTTGAACTTGCTTGCAAATTTTAATTGTTATAAATCTTTAAATTTGAATCTTTGAATTTTGATTTTGAATTCAAATTTGAATTTTGTATTTTGAGGATGTGGCAATCTTTTGGAGGGATTTCAACCAAACCAAGTTCACTAATGATAGAGTTAAAAGTGAGAGTATCATGCAGGTTCCCCTAGGTTCATTTCTATTATCAACTGACCTCATTAGGTTAAAGTCTCCCATGAATATCCAATTGACGTTGTCAGGGATGTCGAGATTGTGCAACCAATTGAGAAATTCTTCTTTAAGCTCTCCGGTGCCAGGAATGTAGAGCATCTCCAGGAGAGTCTCTAAAATAGAATCTTCTCTATATTTAGAGTCTCTCGTGTTCCAGCAGAGTCTCTATCTTAGCCTCTAAATATAGAGTTTCTCTCTTCCAGCCTCTAAATTTGAAGGCTCTCTATATCAACCTCTATAGTTTTTCTAAATAGAGGCTCTGCTGGAGAGGATGAAAATATAGAGAGCGAATAGTGATTTAGAGGGGTGTATAGAGGCCCGATTTTAGAGTTTTTGCTTGACCAAAGAATAGTTAGAATTCTATTGTGAGAGCAAATGGCAAGGTATGAACTGAGGTCTCAGTAAAATCATGACTGCACCAAATCACAAGTAATCTCCCCCGAAGCACCATTAGTAGGCACAAAATGAAATTGATTATATTTTCTGCGAGCAAACTTCTTAAGAAAGGAGTGATTGGTGTGTGAACGCTTAGCCTCTTGTAGGCATATATACAATACTTGCTTTAGAGGAATCTATCAAATCACGGAGAGGCATCCATTTTTGTCAGCATAATTAATACCTCGGATATTCCAATAAATAATCTTCCAAACCTTGTTTCTATTAGATGTCGACATTGATAAAACTAGAAGAGCCAGATAAAGGTAATTCCCATTGAAAAAGCTGAGTTGGATGAAGATAACAAAAGACCCCTGAGGTCCAAACCAGTATGAAAACATAATAATTGTTATCACAAGCCAAAAGTGATAGTATCTGCTGAAAGCAGAAGAGAGGCTAAGCCAACTTGCGATAGCTTGTGGTCTAATTGTTGTTGTTGTGCCGGTCATCTTCATTGGAGGTATAGTGTCGACGAGCATAAGACCCTGTGATGAAACACCACAGAAGGAGGAGCCCCAGAAGTGCATGACTCCAACTGGAATCTCCTGCGAGCCCATGTCATGTTGAAGACGTAGGGTGTCATGTTGAAGACGTAGGGTATCAGGGAAGATTTCCTTGCTTAGTCCTTGCAGATCATGAACCGTAGGAGATTCATCAGTAGCCACCGGAACTAAGATCAATTGACGGTGGTCATTTCCTGAAGACATCTGTTGAGTTTAGTTTGCATGAACGGGCCAGGATTGAATGGGCCTAGAGATGGCGCCAGTTGCTTGTTCAAACAGTCGTAGCACCAACGAGTTCAGGTCCAAAACCTGATCGGTGGTTGTGGTATGTTCAATGGCTGATACACCACCAAAGCAAGATAGTTGTTTTCTTCAGTCTCATCTTGATGAATAGCTGCACTGAGAACCTCCTCATTTTGGGAGCTATCAGAAGCAAGTCCCACGTTGGGGATCATCAAATATCGCGGCTGGGTGTTGCTCCTCTTGAGCAGCAGGAGTTGCATGTGGTGCCTCATTGTGATGAACAGGCCACTGCTCCCAGGCATTAGCATTTGGATAGATATCCATGTGTGCCTCATGTTGGCCCGCTGGATCATGTCCAACTTCTTCCTGCTGGTTTTTACTGTGGGGATGCTGGTAGAAATTAGAAAACCGGAGGGAGATCCTCTAGCGCAGGGATACCAGTCGCACCTCTAGATTGCACAATCAAAATTACCTGCATAGTCCAAGATTCACCAGTTCCATGGCGGCAAGTTATTTCAGGATAATGAATTGTGGAATCTCCTCTCTATTGGTAGCAGTAATCTTAGTATAAAGCCTTCCAGGAACCGGGTCAGCACTGTGCGAAGAAAGCTAGGAACCGAAGGGTGAAACTGCCTGAGCAATAAAATCCGTGTGATAATAATCTAGAAGAAACCCTAAGAGAACAACCCAGACCCTGGAATTAAAAGTTGTGCCATGCCTGTTTGGGCCCTCATCATGATTGTGATAGGTGTGCAGAAAGCCATCTAGAAAGTGAGGGTTGGCATCAACAAGCATGTCTATGAGCATCTGAGTGCAACTGATATAAACCAACTCCCAGAGGGTGATAGGTGCCTCTCACTACAATATCACCATACTCTTCTTGGATGTAGTCTCTAACCCTAGCAATCATGGGAGGAAGCTGACATTGAACAGTAGGCAGATCAAGAGCTGCAAGGACGTACTGTTCATGTTTGTCTTGGAGATCGATGTTGCCGATTGGGGCCTCCGTTGATGAGTTGAAGTCCAGTCATAACAAATCTCTCCTAGAAGACGACATTGACGTCCACCATGACAGAGCTTTGAGTCGGGAGGGTCAAGAGTGGATGGAGTGGAGGAAGACGAAGCGACTCCCCACAAAGAGTAGTGCTTTCCTTCCAAACCACGATTGTTGCCTTGAGGAATGTGTGTTGATTGTGCTAACGATTCACACTGGCCAGCCCATTAAGGTTGCGGGCACGAGTGTTAATGATACGGGGCGTCCGATCTTCACAATGTACAACTTTAGAAAACCATGAAACCTGATGAATGATGGTGCGACCACTATGCCGTGAGAACACTATGGCACAGTAATTCACCTAACATCACGTTGTGTTGCACATCCACTTGACCACGCCAAGTGCAAGCTATTCTCCGGCAATCCGAGAATTCGCAAAAATAATAGGGTAAATTATTCTCTAGCAATCCAAAAATAATGGGCACCAACTTCGTGAGAAACCGATGAACAAAGGATAAAGATCTTTACGGCGTAGGATTTTTGGATAAATTGGTGGAATTGTGACCCGACGATGAGGAAGCCAGCCATAACCTGCTGTCCGAACAATCACAGGTCCACAAACCGAAGAACTAATCCATACAACAATGCTCGAAAGCGAAGAAGCACAGATTAGGTGCAATTCACAAGGAATCACAAGAAGTTGGCAATAAGAATACTTCTTATTCTTAGAGATATCATGTGTCTAGCACAAGAGTTATATCAAAGTTGATCAAAAGGTTGCAGCGCCTTCGAGTACATGTTGAACAGTGGAACGGTGAGCAGTTTCACCATGACCCCTTCAAGCATTAGCATTCTCTAACAATCCTTGTGTCATCCGGCCACTCCGAATAGACAATTTCGAAGGCACCCCTCCTCGCACCTTCACAACTAATGAAGCGGTCACGAAGCCTAGACAGGGATGACTTAACAAGGGAACACGACACTAAAGTCCCTTGGAGATTTTTGGATTGTGTATGGACACTTTTTCTTTTTGCATAGCCCTTTACATGTACATTGATCCTCTCCCCCTATTTTTAAGGGGTGAGAGCTAGGGCCAAATGACTTGTGAACCCTTGCCACTCCGCTAAGACAGGGACAAGTTAGTCATTTGGCTCATACCTCGCAAGGGGAAAAGATTGTGACACCCCTCCAGCATCATAACAAAGCAAAGGGATGAGGGGGTCTTTTACATTCCAAAGGCAGTTACAACTTGTCCTTTCTAGAAAGGCAGATACGGTGGAACCAGACAGGTTCCACCGTATCTTGTCTCCTGAGCTAACTTGATCACCAAGTTGGTAACGGGGGCTTCGGCCTCCTAGCCTTGTCCTTGAAACAGCTTAAGGACCATATGACGCGACAGTGTTTTAAACGAAGGTTTCGCAAGGGTCTCCTGAGTGAAGGTCATGCAAGGCTCCGCGAGGGTTTTCAAGACGATCTCATGAGGACCTTCAGGTCCTGCGGGCTCTGCGATGTTCGGCAAAGGTCATGTTTCCTTCATGACGTAGGGGTGGGACGGTGGGTGCGTCAATGGCTGCCATCCTTAGATAGAGGATTACACATTGGATAGATTATGTCAAAGGCAACTCCCCTTTTAACATTCCGTTGCAAACTATTGTGAGCATGTTGTTCAGCTACTGATCGAGACATCAGCACTATACCGATTAAAGACACCAACTTATTCGACATTCTACGTAATGGTTGTTTTTAGGGCAAAACAGAAAATTTTGATGTTGTACCATAAGTGGCCAAACTTGCATCTGGTTCACTTAAGGCAAAGTTGTTCCAGCATCAGGACTTTTATAGCAACTATGTAAGGTTTTTGTGAGCATTCAGGATCACATCATGTATCCCTTCTGCACCGGCGGATGACATGCAAATAATTGTTCTAGTTGACAGTTTCTACTTTCACTCATTATCGTCGTCATGGCATTTCAAGGATTATTTATTGCGACGGATTATCATGCCATCTTCTAATGTACAACCCAGACCAAGGTTTTAAATCCTGTTCTAGGGCCAAATCCAGTTCGCTAGCGATTTACAATTTCCCCGCAGGAAATCATGATTTCCCATTTTTTAACCGAATTCGTTAGCTTCCCCGGGAAGTGTTTGATTCAACGCTAGGAACTAATAAGAAACCGGTGGGTTTTTGTGGACAGGGAAATCGAGCATGAATTTTAGAAAATCGAGCAGTTTGACAGGATATCGATCGACCAGTAAGAAACTGTTAGATGTTAAAAAGATATTGAAGGAAAAGTAGAAAAAGGTAGGCAAAATTGCTAAAAAATTATGTAAAATTCACAGGAAAATCCTAAAAATTAGTATAATTGTGTGGAAAATCTGTTTCAAAGGCTTGGGGCCCATTTCAATGGCTTCCGCGCTATTTTTCAATTTTTGCCTCAATTCAAATTTAAAATTCCACTTCAATAAAGCGTTAAATTTGAAAAAAAAAAAAAACCCATTGTCTTATTATGTAACAGTACTATCTTTATGAATATTTCATATTTCTTTAAAATTTTAAATTCAAATTTAGGTTTGAATTTCTTAGAGCGGTTTCCCAATCCAGCTCCGCCACGATTTAATGATTACCAGCATAAAACCTACCATTTCATGTGGGATTCTGAACCCTGGCCCAAACTGCTTGGTACAAATGAAATGCAACAAAAGGAAAAGAAACAAGAAAATTACTAAACACTATTTTACAGTTGAATCGATCTGAGTTCACTACTACTTACAGGATGTACACCATTCGAACACCAATCTCACCAACACCTTGCTGTACAGTTGGTACCTGTTTTCATCTAAACCTAAAAACTGCAGAAATCTAGCTCACCCAAAATACCAAGCCTATTCTATTGACCAGTACATATTGCAGACTAACACGATTCTACTTTGAATATATCTGCACTATGATGGAAAGCTCCCAGAAATAGGAGGAAGTTCCAGGTTTAGATAACGCCGCTGCTTCTTGAATTCTGAAACTGCATTACGCTGACAGATGCAGGAACCAAAACGCAGTTTATCAGCATCATGCATGAGACTTGAGACCGCCTATCTTGCAACCGATGACTACATTGCCCAAAACCTGTCAGGATCAAGGCTAAATAATGAACAGTCCTGGATCTCCAAATTTGCTACATGCCAATTGACCAGTCCAGCTTGCATTGACTTCACAAGAAAAAGGATAATAGGCAGTATCCACCATTCATTATCTTCCCTGCTCTTGAAGCTGCACAGCAACACAGGTACCGGAGGACAGAGATAACCATGTAAGACCGATATAGCAAGTTGAGGGTTATTTTCTATCAATGAAGAAAACTGATATAGGCGTAACTCCAAAATACTTGTTTAAAGATATTTGGACTGCTTGGATATTGCTGGCATCCAAATATAGATAATAAGATAATAAGATAACCACATATTGAATGAGACACAAGGTACAAATCAGATATACCCAATTCACATTAGATTTCTGTATTTGATTTTAATTTAGCAATCAAAAAGCTAGAGTTATATTGTTTAAACGAAGAATTGAAGATACAATTCAAATAAAGTTGCACACGATTTTTTTCATTACATTCAAGAGATCAATTATAAAAATAGGAGTGCTGAAAATTTACCCAAGTACTTCATAACCAATCAACCCATTTTAATATAGATTTGGATGGAGCAAAAGAGAATTTTAAATGAAAACTATTATCTAAATCCTTATGTTGTACACTGTTTTAAAGTTGCGCGACTAGTCACGAGTAGCCGACGACTAGCCAGCAAATCGATATTCCAAACCTAGTCGGTTGCACCGACTCGACTTGCGCAGCTAGTCGCGCGACTAGGTGAGTAGTCGGTGGCTAGTCGCGACTAGCCGAGGCGAAGTAGTCGGGCGACTTGCAGTTTCTGGGCTGGTGAAATGTTTCAGGCCCACGCCAATACATGTGCTTGACCCGCGCCAGTATCGGGCGAACGAAAACGAGCAGCGCGCACCCCTCTAGAGAAGAAGTCACCGCCTCCTGTGAAACCCTAGCGCCCTGGGCCAGATGCCGCCGCCGCCGCCTGGTGGGAGCAGAGTCACCGCCGGGGAAGATCCGCCGAACGCTGCCACACAAGTAAGCTTCTACTCCCATCCTTCTCCATCCTCCATTCCTCCTCTAGGCAGCGAAGAAGCATGGTCCTTGGCTCCTTGCATGGCTGAATCTTTGATAGTCCTTGGCTCCTTGCGTGGATGCTTTCCTCACTTCATGTGTGACTCTATGGAAGTATGAATCTGATATTCTGATGTCTCACAGTCTCACTGCCTCCCTTGTCCCTTCCTCAAATCCTCCCTTGTCAATGCTACTGCTTCAATGCTTCAATTTGTGTTTTAGTGCTTGATTCAGTTGCTTTACTCCTGCTCTTGCAGTGCTTACTCTGATTACTCTGAATTTCTTTAAGTACTTCAGTAGTTCAGTGCTTGATTGACATTGATTCTGAATTTCTTTTAGTATACTTTATTGCTTGACTGCTTGTAGTGCTGCAGTCCTTGTATTGTAGTGCTTGTAGTGTTTGTGATGCAGTGCTTGACTCCTTGCTATGCACTCTGCAGGTAGAGGCTGTAGGCGGTAACCAATTGATGCAACAAATGGCAGCGGCGGCTGAGCAGTATGATCCATCCAAGGATCCCAAGCAAAGGCCATCTAAGTCAAAGGATCCTTTTGCAATTCTGTTTTTCAATGCTATATTATGTTGGTATATTTGTAGAAATTAGAAATTATAGTCAACGACTTATATGGACTAGTCAGCAGCTAGTCAAACCTAGTCGCGGCTAGTCCACAAGTCGGTACCCTAGCGACTCGACTCGACTTTGCGACTTTAAAACATTGATGTTGTACCAACAGTGGAAAATTCTGGAATTTTGGTAAGTCTACTCGTTTGAATTTCCAACTAGACATATCTTAGACTCTTAAGTCACAACGTGCAGCGCTACAGGTTTACCAATGTCAACTAATACCACCTAAACTCTTAGTCTTAGCTGGGATATGACTATGAGATGCCCCCAAAATTATAATAATCTGGATTCTTGAATAGTGGAATTTATTTTCTTTTCCAGGAGAATGAATATTGGAACTCGGTTCAAATATCGACATTACAGGATCAGAAACTGATCTAACCTTTTTGTGTTTGACACATGAGCAAAAGAAGACACTGCTAAAGAAGAGAGTCCAAAGTATAAAGCTCCATAGATGATTGCTACAATCTGCACGGAAATAAATAATATCAAAAAATGCAAGTAATCAATTTTGTTAAAAAAAACCCCTCTTGCAACAGAATGCCAATTGATTGCATCATGGTTACATGCATGAAATAAAAGATTCATGTTACTTGTACAATACCAGATGTAAAATGAGTTCATGGACAAATGAAATAAAAGACTTACAATGTTTACAACAGATGTAGCATTCCAAAGTGCAAAAATACAGGTCACAGAAGATCTTTTTGGTCCTCGGCTGAAAAGTGCATTAAGACCAGCAAGAAAAGGAGAAAGTAAAGCAAGAGGGGGAATAAGCAGTACAGCAAGGAAAGCTCCAACAGATACCCAGTAGTACTGTACAAGCATAAGTAGGGTAATGGAAAAATCACCCAGAAGTACAATACATATAAGGAGCTGCAATGTTTCCTGAAATGTCATAGCATGGTTCAGGTTAAAGTGATTGTCAGTTTTACCATGAACACTTTAAGTTCTTAAGAAAAGGGTCCAGTGGTTACCGCATAGCCAATAGGCCTGAAATTTTGCAAAAGCAATGAGAAAGGAAAGAGATAATCTCTTTTATAATCCAGTGACTTCAGTGTTCCCTCGTTTATTATCCCACCATTCACTCCACCTGTCAATCGCTTTCTTGAAATGGCATAGCTTGTGCATGGCTGATCCTGACTTGCCTGCTTGGAACCCTGTGGAACTGTAGTGCTTTTCCTGTAGGAATAAAAATATTATTGTTCTTTTATACAGCAAGAGATATAGTGTAAGACATGCCTATTGTAGTTGGTAAATTTGTGATACCTTGACCGATCACCAAAATCTGGAACATGCTCATGATGGAGACTCTTATAGAAGTGTTCATTCACGGCTACAACAATGCCTAGCTGGTAATAACCAGATGCAGTGGCCTGGAACCACCATAGCTCCACTCGAACACCATGTCGCTCAAGTTGGGGGTTCCCGTGGCTATTAATCCAAGATACAACGGGTTCCAAAGTTGAGCGGATGCTTCCTTGCTTTACTGTCCTCAACTGAGCATTCAAGCCAGCAACTAATCTGTTCCAGATCGCAGTCGATACATACTATGCAAAGGAAACAAAGTCAGTGGGAGTGATTAAACAAAGAAACTGCATTTTGTAGCATATTTACCAAATAACTAAAAGGAAATTTCAGGCTCAATAAACCTAGAATATCATATCTAAACCAGTTTTAGCTAAAGCCATATGATTTCAGTGATCCTCAGTCAAGAAATTATGCATTTGATTTAAAACATCCTGATCAATAACTGACAATTTTTCACTTTGACAATGTGGGACGAAGTGGCTAGTCCTCATATAATAATATAATTGGAAATCCAGGAATATAGCTGCAGAAACAAAAGGTGGTAACCTTAAAATCAGCATTATGTTTATTTTTTTACCTGGCCAAGAAGATTTGATAACAATGTATCGCTGTGTAGGTAGTATGGGGACATATAGCTGCCATCACCACCAAAAATTAAACACATAGGGAATCTCTTCTGGATCGTGGATGTTACATCAAGTCGCTTCTCATCACCTCCAAGAAAGAAATCAATGTAGGCGACCATCAAGTCTGGTGTTGAACCAACCTGTAGTTCAAACAATTATCTATATGCTGATATGCTCTACACATGGACCTATTTGTCTACAATCTACACCTATTTGTCTACAATCTACATACTACAATATAGATAATGCATCAATTGTTTTCTCTTAATTCCTAACACAGTGCTACTAACACTTCAGGTTAATGGGCTAACAAACAATATCATTCAAATCAGAAGTATGGAGTATTTTACTGAATAATCTCTGTTTTAAAGCAAGCTCCAGACTAGTGAAGTTTGGGTACTCATGTTTAGAAAAGTGAGCTGGTATTGACTAGTTCCCAGCTGGTTCCTCACTTTGTTCTGGCAATAATGCTGCTTCATCCAATTTTAGGGTTTTAAATTGGTTGATTTTCTAATGGTTTGTTATAGTATAAAACCAAGAATAGCTGTTTTTTCTTTGGAGGCTGAGGAATAGCTGTTGTTTATTATGTTGCCAAATTTAACTTCTCATTTTCAAAAGATTGGCACCATTACTGCTGGTTCTAATACTAAACAATTAAATAACATTACTGAACTACAATTACTGACCTTCAAACCTTTATAGAGAGCCCGTGATCTGCAAGAGCGCAGACATGAATGGTCGTATTCAGACTTAACATACTCTTGAAGTCGATGGATTTTCTTTCTTCTGCGCCATTGCTTCCAAGACCAAGCACAAGGATATGCAAGTACAGATAGTATACTATGTACAGATCCTTCCCACCACTCATATGCGGCCACCAAATTGATTTCATCGATAAAACGGTTAAAAGCATCTTCATATCTGGCAAAAAAAAAGACACAAATTGTTACCTATGGTGCAGATATGAATATATGACGCAATTCTAGTAGAAAAAAATGTACATTTTGAAGTACAGATGGAAACATAAAATATTATTCTTCTGAAAAAATATGGGCCTTTCAATCAATGCCAACATGTAATTCTTGTGCAGCTATGAACCGGTGCTGATTGTACCCAAGGTTCATTGCATCCTACAGCAAGGATGACTGTAAGAGAACATCCAAGCTCCATTTTTCTTCAAAAGAAAAGTAGCAATGAGCCGCGTGGAGGATCTATATAAATGATTAAGCAAACAAGAAAGTGCAATATTTTCCTGTAGAACACTTATCACATGTCAAACAATCTAAAAGTAGAAATGAGCCACATGGAGGATCTATATAAATGATTAAGCAAACAAGAAAGTGAAATATTTTCCTGTAGAACATTTATGACATGTCAACCAATCTAGAACCAATGGCACATTTTCACAAAGAATATGTATTAACTGTTCTCGACCAGTTTGAGATGAATGAAAGCAGTATAAATTATGCTCTACTAATGTAGATTCCTAAGACAAAAAGTCATACACAATTCCAATTATAGCATCAGGAGGTGAGTATGGAAGATGCCAGGGCTCTCGGAAGGTATTAGGTCCCATGAAATACATTCTGTGAACATGGCTTTGTGTTTCTTCCGCCCTGCTGGCCCCAGGAACCTACACAACAAATGGTGTGCTACTATTCATCAGCACTATCACAAAAAAAGCAAGATTTCCTAAACAAATCAAAATAAGACTGCCTGAGTAGGTATTAAATTTTGTTTAACAGCTAATTGACTAATCACCATTAATTTTCATGAATTATGAACGTTATCATTTTAATTTTGTGAAATCACATACTGAGCATTCGACCTTTGTTCTAAAACAAAATTTTGAAAATTGTGAATGTTAAGGTACACATTACACAGTGAGTTATATTTCTTGTTATAAAGTATTATCTTTCATTTCAACAAGTATTCTATATTAGAGGCTAGGGTTTGTGGATTCATGCAATGCATATATGCATATGCATGAGGGTGATATACTGATGTCACAGGAAGTACAAATAACTGGAGTAATTTGCTCAATCTCTTGGATCCAATGATTACGCAAAGCTCCACATGATTACATTATGTCCCTTGTATGAATGAATAAAATACCTCAGCTAGCGAAAGCAAAAATGGGAAAGAGGCACAGCCATCATTGTGGATTGCATTTGTTGACCGATATGTGATGTCGCTCTCACCAATCTTAACTCTTAAAGCACTTAAAATAAGTGCCAAAAGAATAATTGTAAAAGATAGTATAATTGAAAAAGACCAAGGACCACCAAAAGTATACATAAGTTCCTCCAATGGTGTGTAACAATTTGGCATCTTGTACTTAGAAGATATGCATTTATACGGGCATGATGGCTGGGTAACACCACCTAGCAAGTAGCAAGTCAAAGTTAATTCGTAGTTTCTTCAATTCAGTGTCAATAATTTTTTAAGTAACAAGGCAATACAACAATTCTAAATCCCTGCAAGACCATGTAAATGAAAGGACCTACCTCTTACATATACGAAGTCAGCACGGTTTGGAAGACTATCCAGAGAACATGGGGTGCACAGGGATGTGTTGGACCCAACAACATTTTTATATGTGCCAACTGGGCATTCCTGGAAGGAACTATAATCAATAATGGTCTCAATGTAACTAAAAAAATCCATATGCTAGTTAAATAAACAATGCATAAAAAGCATTTCTTTGTATACAAATATAAGTCATTTTGATTTTCATTTTCAATGCGAGACTTTGGTGTGGTTCTTTTCAGCTTATCTCATTTGCTTATCTCGTTTGCTTATTTGTTTCCCGACGTGGCCTCGAGAGTCAGATCCGCTTCGTTCGACTTGTGTTAGAGAGCTTTTATACACGCCTTCGAGATAGAAAAAAAACGGAATCCAAAAATTTTTAAAAAATCCCGATAAGTCAAATAAGCAAACAAGATAAGCAAATGACATAAGCTGAAAAGAACCCCACCTTTGACTATGGTTTTTCATGTAAATAAATTTGGAGTATCTTATAACCATTACTGGAGTATGCCTAAAAAGATGACATATAACATCATTTAAGCAGTATATAATAAGTGGAAACTCCTAGGAATATGGGACCATTTTCACACATATATGAAAAGCTCACCTGTCATAAATATATCAATGATATAAAATATTCCATTCCCAAACTCCAAACTTTGCATAGATCATACCCATCTAATCGCCTCATTCAATCCTACACAAATCGATAGTGATTATATATGCTAAATATCTGTTATTTTACTTCGCATAGTAAGTTCATCATAGACCAATAGCATTTATAATTATCAATTTGTGTTAAAGTTACTATCATTTACATCAAGTTACTATCAGTTCTGTATGGTGAGTTACTATCGAGTGAACCCTTGTCAATTGTCATTGTTGCAGGGTCATAGGCCTATCTGGCATAGATTAGCGTTAACGGTGCACATTCTAGGCCCAGCCACAAACAATACCGTGGGTAATGTACAATACAGTGGGTAGTGTATCTTCGTGGTGCCAATCACCCACCCTTGATTTTTGCACCATAATAAGCGATTTGATTACGATAAGATATTCAAGAAAGAGACTTATGCTAGTTAAATTCCTTATAGATAAATAAGAGTATGATCTCTTTGAGACAAGAGATCAAGCTATTTTGCAATTTGCTAAGCCTGTCATAGAAGGAGGCCTAATGTATTTGTTGGAGTCAAGTAAGAAATATATATCAACTAGTCGGTAGACTACCTCCCTCCTACCTCTAAACCCTTTCCCTGGAGTGCAGTTGCTGACCTCGGCTTGATCACATCCCTCATGTTGGGGGCCATCCAATCTAATCCGTAACAGAACCACCTTTAAAACCTTAGAAGCATAGCCCAGCCACAACATACCCCTGGTCAGTACGAAGCTATCTGCGCAGGCACGAATGGATTGTTTCAACAAGCACCAGAACTGGCACCCCAATTCCAAAAAAAAAAAAAAAAGAACTGGCGCCTTAATCCCTGTTGACACAAGTTATCAATGTGTGGCAGTTTCAAAGGGTCTCAAAGGTGTCATTATTTTGCTCAGTTCATAAGCCAGGTCTAGATTGACAATTTTTGACTCACTTTCCATCCATGTGCTTGAGCAACTCAGGAAAACCCAGACAACGGCTAACTATTTCACACTAAATCAAGATTATAAACCCGCGAGCCTGAGCTTAACAAACAGGCCATAATTATTCCACCATCATTGCATATAAAAAATTGCAGAAAATTCGTATTTAGAACAATATTTTTTCCTACGCATATATTACCAATAATGGTACACATGGTTTATCTATATAAGCTGAATTAACAAAGACGAGATGAGTTTAGTGCTCATACAGTGCAAAATATTCCATAGAGTCCCATGGGGCACTTCTTTCCTGTTACTGTTCCATCTTCTCCAAAACGTCCATCATCATTACCAGATCCTCCACTGCACAAAAGAAAAGCAATAGGAAGTTGTCACAAGAATGTATCATTCACCAACACTTCTCAAGGTTTGAAGCAGCATACAAATAAGTTCCATGACCAATAACAACTTGATGGCCCATAGAATTTTTTTTTTTAGCTTGCCCATGGAATCCTGGTAATGGAACCTTAAGGCTACTTTCATGTAGGTTCACACAGATAGTTTTGGTTATATTTCATAAATAAATCATGCATCTCAGAAAATTTTGCACAAGGTGTCTCAGCCAATTCACCTTATAGCGTCCCTAAACTAGAAAATTAATCTGGCAGGTTCATGGTTTTGCAACACTATGTCACTTAGGCATGATTGTCATGGCGTATTAGGCGATAAGTCGATAACATTGCCTAGCGAGTGCCTTGTCCACTAGTTAACTAGGCTGTGGCCTATCTTATGAGAGCAGCTTGTATTGATCAGAGGCCAATAGGCCGGTATTTATAGATGTACAAGGGTATAAGGGGAAAGAAAGAAAAGGCCCAAATACAAGGCCCAAAACCCAAATATACATATACATCATTAACATCCCCACAACAACATTGAGTTTGGAGAGATAAAAGCCATGTTGTGCCCTAGTCTACGCCTTGTTGAAGAAATCTGCAATCTGAAGCTCAGAAGGCACGTACTGAAGAGCAATCACCTATTGCTGGACTTGGGAGCGAACATATGAAGCATCAACACCAATATGCTTGATAAGTTCATGCTTCACAGGATCTCGGGCTATACCAAGAGCACAAGAGCTGTCAGACAAACTGCACTGTCGTAGGCGTAGAAATAGTAACACCAAAATCTGCTAAGAGCCGATATAGCCAAGTCACCTCAGCCATCACAGACGCCAATGCTCGCAACTCGGCCTCCGTACCGGAGCGGGAAACAGCCTGCTGCTTTTTGGTCTTCTAGGCAATAAGAGAAAAGCCAAAAAAGACACAATAGGCAGAAAGGGATTTGCGATCGAAAGAATCACTAGCCCAAGAAGCATTAGAGTAAGCAGCTACAAAGAACTGGAGCTAGGAAAGAACAGACGGCGATCAAGGGTACCACGGAGGTATCGCAGAACACGAAGATGACTGTAATGTATTTGAGTGGGAATTTGCATGAATTGACTCAGCATGTGAACAGCATGAGAGATATCCAGACGAGTCATGCAAGATAACCAAGACTCCCAACCAAGTGACGGTAACGAGTAGGGTCCTCAAGAGGAACACCGTCAGTAGAGCGAAGCTGCACATGATGCTCCATAGGAGTATCAACGGTACGTGGTACGCTCGCTCGATCTAGAAGATCCTGGATATACTTTCGCTGGGAGAGATAGTAGCCCTCAGGCATGGAAGTCCCAAGAAAGTATCGAATAGGACCCAGATCGGACATCTAAAACTGCTCACTGAGACAGATTTTAACAAAAAACGTCTAAAACTGCTCACTAAAACTGCTCCCTCTGCATCTGCTTGGCTGCTTGCGCCACTGCCCCCTGCATCTGCTTGCGCTGTTGGTGCCGCCTCCCTCTGCATGTCCTTGCACCACCTCCCCCTGCATCTGCTTTTGCCACCACCCCCTCCCTCTGCATCTGCTTGGCTGCTTGTGCCACTGCCTCCTGCATCTGCTTGCGCCACCGCCGCCGCCTTCCTCTACATCTGTTTGCACCGCAGCCGCCCCCTCCATCTGTTCTGCTTGTCCTGCCCTCCCCCTCTCTGGCTCTCTTCTTGCTGCCCTCTGCCTTTCTGCTTGCCAAGTGCTAACTGCTAAGTGCTACTGCTGTCTGCTACATGCTCCAATGCTACTGCTAAGTGCTACTGCTAGTGACTTAGTGGCTTAGAGCTAGTGTGCTACTGCTCCAATGCCTTCCACCCTCTTCTGCTAGTGCTAGTGCTAGTGCTAGTGCTCCAGTGTCATTGTGCTGCGGTTCTTATGGCAATATGGCATTATATTAATTTGGCTTGACTGTTTGCTTGTAACAGAAGTGGCAAAGGGCAAGATGATATACCATTAGGCATTAGACTTATTTATGTGGATTGTGGACTTATGTTGTTTTCTAACCGATTGTTCGTTCGCCATACTTTAAACGATGAAAAGGTAAAAAGGTAGTGGCACACCGCGCCTCGCCTTACCGCCGTAACAACCTAGCCAGGACCTGATGGCTTCCCTGCTGAATTTTATCATTTTTTTTGGGAAGTGATCAAAGTGGACCTATTAGCACTTTTTGAGGCATTTTGTCAGCAACATTTTTTTTTTGGATTGTCCCAATTATGGGGTCATAGCTTTATTACCTAAGGAGGTTGATGCCAAAAGAATTCAGCAATATAGACCTATAGGTCTTTTGAGTGTCAATTTCAAGATTTTTACAAAGGTTGGTACTAATCGAATAAACCAAGTGGTTGATATGTGGTTAGACCAACTAAAAAATCTTTTATGCTTGGTCACCATATTATGGAAGGAGTCATTGTGTAAATGAAACTATTCATGAAATGCATACAAAGAATTTAAGTGGAATGATTCTGAAGCTTGATTTTGAAAAAGCCTATGATAAGGTCAAATAGCCCTTTTACAACAGGCTTTAAAGCTGAAAGGTTTCTCTCCTAAATGGTGTAAATGGATTGAGAATTTTGTTTCTGGAAGAAGCAAGGGAATCAAGTTTAATGGCGTTGGACCTTATTTTCGTACTTGGAAGGGTTTGAGGAAGGATCCTTTATCCCCTATTCTTTTTCATATCGTAGCTGATATGCTCACCATTTTAATTGCTTGTGCTAAGTAGAATGGCCTGATCCAAGGGGTTGTTCCACACCATGTGGAAGATTGATTGTCCATCTTGCAATATGCAGATTACACTATTCTCTTTTTGAATCATAATCTTGAACAAGTGAAGCACCTTAAGTTAGTCCTGAGTGTTTGGTCTAAAAAATAACTATCATAAAAGTGAGATTTATGTTTTGGGGATGTGAAAGGTTAAGAAGATTTTTATATTCATCTGTTTGGCTGCTAGGTTGGCTCCTATCCTTTTCGGTATCTTGGTATATCAATGCATTTCCGCAGATTATGGAATGCAGATTGGAAAGAGGTCGAGGGTCATTTCGAGAAAAAAAATTGAGTAGCTGGAAAGGGAAACATCTCTCTTCTAGTGGGAGACTGATGTTAAGAGTAGACTATGCTTATTTTAGATCTAGAATTTTTTTGGCAAAGTGATTGTCATAAGAGGAAGTATAGACTCGCTAAGTGGGACATCTTATGTCAGCCTAAAGATCAAGGAGGTCTAGGGGTTTCTAACCTAGATCTTCACAATAAGTGTCTTCTTAGTACATGGTTGTTCAAGCTATTTCATGAAGATGGGCTTTGGCAAAAGCTACTCGTTAATAAATACCTCACTAACAAGACACTGACACAAGCTGAAAGCAAACCTAGTGGTTCTCACTTCTAGAAAGGCTTGATGAAGGTTAAAGAATAATTTTTATCTTGTGGATATTTTCAAGTCTGTAATGGCTGGGAGGATAGGTGATTGGGCACCACAAGTCTTAAGGAAAAGTTCAATGTGTCAAAAGTTGGTAAACCAGAACTTAATTTGTACAAAGAATTTTTTGAGGAAGTAGAAGATTTTGCTCAAAATTAAAATTTTCCTCTGGTTTGCTGGTAGAGGAGTTATTTTAACAAAGGACACAATTTAGCTAAGAGGAATTGGCCAGGGGATCCTTCTTGCTATTTTCGCCATAAGAGGGAAACTGTGCAGCGTTTGTTCTTCGATTCCCTTTTAGCTAGGTCAGTTTGGCATTAAATTAAAAGTGTCCTAGGTTTAAGACACTGGATGAATATGCAATATATGATCACTAATTGGCTTTCAGGTATGAGAGGTCAGCATTACAGAAGAGAGCAGCAGAGCGCACAGCAGAGAGAGCAGCAGAACAGATAGCATCAGCACCACTACACTTCTACACACTACATGGAGAAACAACCATAGAAGATCTATGCATTATCCATCCATTGCTAGTTCCAAAAAAAAAAAATCCAATGCACTCTAGCAAAAACTGCATAGGCAAGCACCAAGTGCTATAAAAACAATCTGGGTGCACAGTCTCCAACAATTGTAAAGCAGACATGTCCTCCCTCTCTCTCTCTACCTCTCTCTCTCTCTCTCTCTCTCTCTCTTCGACGTATTTTCGAACACCAGAGCCACTCTTTCCCCCTTCCTTCTACCTCCTCACACAAACAACTCTTGGCGCTTCATACTTAAGACATGGTGTGTCTGAGGCTCACCAGGAAATAGTACAATATGTGCCAGAGTAACACTGCCTCCCAGGCAATGCAGCTGCCAGCTGTTCACCATGGATGCCTAGAAAAACTGGATTCTTGCCTAATGGAGCAATGCAAGGCTCCATGGTATCTACCCTGGTCTGCCTTTGAAATTAGGCAACGTCTAGGCAACTCCTGAGACATCCATGCACAGGTCATTTCAGCTCTAGGTAACATGCTGATGTTACACCTAAAAAAGGGTACATGACTAATGGGGATTCTGCTTTAACATTGTAACAGCAATGAAACTCCATAATCCCCTTTTTTCAATATTTGTACAGCAGTGAAGTTATCTATGATTTTTTCACTATATTTCCCACCCTGATATGTAATCGTCATATGAAGCAATCCACCTACTGCATAACTGATACCAACATAATTGAAGTAACATGATGTCATGAATCGTGATTTTGGACAGAGAAGTATCTGTGCTAGAAGCTAATCTTATAAAGATAACATCCAAGCAACCTCCTCTACTATTATCAGCAGTTTGACATGAATTGCATACCTTGATGCTACTGTACCATTGACAGCAGCAATCTGAACATATTCATCTCCAGTAGCAATATCTGACCAATGGAAGTGTATTCTGCCACCGCCGCCACCACCTCCACCATGCAGGCCTCCATTGCCACCAGATGTTGACAATGATGAGTTCTTCTCTAGTAGAAGCCCTTGAAGAAATAAAAGAATTGTCCCACCAGAACCACCGCCAATCCCACCTTTAAATGTCCCACTGGAATTTCCAGTTGTGCCTCTATGGCTTTCACCATCAGAGTTCACCGAGCCATAAATTAACAATCTTGAAAGTGGCCATTTCATGGACCCAATGACTGTGGTAGCAAATTAATTAGAAATCAGAAACCAGAAGTCATACAAAAGAACTTAGCAAAGTAAATGCAATAACTGCCAAAAAGAACAGGTAAGTACAGTAAAAGAGTGAAGTTAGGAGAATACGTGCCCATTGTGTAGTGCATTATGCACATCAAGCACAGATTTTTTCCCCCTAAAAAAGAGGTGACTAGCCATTTTGGTCCCAGAAATTTCACTAGGAAGTCATTTTGCTCCCACACATTTCAAAAAGGGTAAGTTAGTCCCTAAAGATTGATTTTTCAGCAAAAGCAATCCTTTTGCCAGCATGGCATGTTGTGTTCTCATGCTGGCTCAACCCATGTGAAATGACATTTATGTATCTCCTGCCCGCATGCATATGTAGTATGTACCCGTAGAAGAAAGCCAGCGATGAGGCCTGTACCCAATTTTTGGCTGCTGATGGACCTGTAGAAATGCTAGGAGGTAGTTTACCCACAGGCGAGAGGGCTTCATATTTGTTAACACAGCATTCTTAAATTCAGGCCAGTGCTACTTCTGCAGGTAGAAAATGCATATGCTTTCTTAGTTCATTGGCAGATCAAGCTGAACCACTGAAAGTTAGGCGGATACGATTATATGAAGAAAATTGTGGCTTGGTTTCGGAGCAAGCAGTGAACTGTTAAAGGCAAAATCAGAAGAAAAAAAGACGAAAAGATGAAATTATCGACTTAGAAGGGAAAATTCAGAAAACAGTGGAAGAGGAAAAGTCACAAAATTCACTCCACACTTCTCGGAACGAATCTTGGTCAAAAGGGGAGGGACTGTTGCTAATTTCACCCAGAATAAGAGGAAGAGAATTGTCTTTTTTAAAAATGGACTAAGTCACTGCAGTTGGTCAGTCAGCACGAGAACATGACATGTTTTCAAAATGACTATTCTGGCCAAAAAAACAAACTTCAGTGAAAATTGGAATTTATGGAATGAGGGACTAAACTGATCTTTTGATGAAACATCATGGACCAAAGTGACTATTCACCCAAAAAAAGAAACTATGCTCACAACAAACCTAGAAGATGGTACTAAACAGCTTGATGGAAAACAAAAACAGATGGAAACATCCGAGGGATAGATAAAGATAATATACAAATACGAGATTGCAAAATAGGATTACAAAGGATAAGTACCTACCGATTAACCCCCCACCAGCACTGCTATCAGCTGACTCAGTAGAACCACTACCACTTCCTAGCTCACAAGGAAGATCAGCATTGCCATACGGTTGACCTCCAGCACTAGTCATTCCATTGTAAATGCCTATGCCACCCAGGCCTCCATGCCCAGCACCACCACCAGCTCCATACTTCTTAAAATCTCCTTTCCCAATGCCTTCCTTGCAACCTATTCAAGGATCCAGACTGCTGAGTGAACAAAGTTACAACGTGAACACATTCCAGTTCTTTTACAGATTACAGCTTGAAAAGACAGAATCACCTAACTCTGAGGCACTTATTGTGCCATCATTTGTAACAGTTACAGTTCTTGCACGATGAATATGGATTATACTCCCCCTGACTATGCCACTCACAGTTATGTCTTCAACGCGGCAAATCTGCAAAATGTAAATTTCTTACAAAAGGCTAGAATACACCTCATACTGATCTGCAACGTAGCCATATTTGCTTCTACAGAAATATAAATGAGAAAAGCGTGAATTTTTTGCCATTTTTATTGCAGGAGGAAATAAATATTGTTTGAACAGCCAATATCTATGGATCTGTCCTAGCATCAAGCTGCATTTTCATCCACAAATCACAAATACTTATTGTAAGAAGGATGCTCCCCTATGAAGATTATTGTCAACTTGTTACCATCCTAGCTCTTAAGCATGTTAGGCAACAAGATGTGCTTCCTACTTCTCTATCTATTTGTTATGTTCATTATCCTGGTTGGGTAGAATGTACACAACCATTCAGGTTCGCAAACCTGCACATTTTGCATTTAGGCAGTAGAGATAGAGTTGCATGGAAAAAAAAGTGAGAAAATTGTCACAGATTGGAGAAAACATGTCCATCTACTGTATGACCATGAAAGTTGACATGCATGTATCAATTTGAAATGGTATACAATTTATTTCCATAGGAAAAGAGCTCTTAGGCTCATCCCATGGAATGAAAATGAATACATTAAGGCGCAAATGTAATTAAAAATCCAACCATCACACTTCCTTTCCCCAAAAGTTATCTAGTTAATGGGAGCATATCTAGTGGGAAAGGTGCATTCAGTGTTAAGGTGTGAAAGCCATGTGGGCCATTGGATCCAGCTCAAAGCGGTCAGATAGAGGCAAGTAGGAACACCCACATATGTTCTTTGCAGGAAACCCCTCATGTGGTGAAATTTTATCTTGAAAAGGCCTCCCTCCAACCTCCCTCGCTCTCGCCCTCTCTACACCTCATCGGTCAATGCCACCATCATTGACATTGCCCCACCGTCACAGTAGCAGATGAGGAAAGCGGTCATAGTCTTGCAGTCTGCCTCCTACTACTTGCTGCATCTATTCCCTTCTCTGCACGTCTGCACCATGCCAGCCACACCGCTGCCACCACATAGGCAACCCTCGCACGCAGGAGTCAAGCGGCTGGTCAAGGCTAGATCTGGCCATCTGTGGTCCTAGACTCATCAGTCCCAATGCCACCATGGCAACCTGGGTTCCGTGTACTGGAGGCTCAACTCCGTGGATAAGAATGCCAAGACATAATGGAATCAGGCTAGAAATTGCGATTCTTTTCAGCTTATTGTCAGATTCTGATTTTAAGCTGAATATTTATTATTTTTGTACAAGTCAAACACTTTAGTGTTTTGTAGCTATTTTTGGAAGATCTTAGTGTTTCTTCTCAAAGCTCTCAAAACTAATTTTTACTAATTTTTTTGGCCTCTTGAAGCTCCTTATCGAGGACCTACAACTTTTCAGATTATAATCGGAAGCAGCTTTTCAACTCAAAAGAACACATAGACTCAATCCTCCAAGAAGGGAATCGAGGAAAATATGAAAACAATTCAAATTTGCCAGATCCAGATAGAATCCCAACTGATAGCATTCAAGAAAAATACAAATCATAGCCAATAATCGTACCAGAATCATCCAATCGCAAAGAACAAAAGTACATAGGAAACTAAGTAATTCTAGGATTCTAAAGCTACAATACTAAATATTTTTTCATTTCTAAAGTATTGATACAATGGTTTTGACATTCTAGCCTTCTAGAGGAGGGCATTACAGGGCAAGAAGGCTAAGGCCCTGTCTGAGGTCGAGAGCGGCAGCAACACACAGACGCTCACGTGGTGATGCGTAGCTCGTAATATGCCCCTATGTACATGTACATATATTGGCCTATTGGCCTCCGATGAATACAAGTGCTATTCATAACACTCTACACACAGAGCAAGGAGCAGGACGATGAGAATCACTAGCTGGGATCATCACCAGCCAGCATCAAGCAGGTCCAGTGACCTCAAGCAAGGGAGATGGCAGCTTTGTTGGCTGGGCAACTGTGGCGCTGGTTGGTGAAGTGATACACGAGAGGGAAAAATGATGGGGAGACAAGAGGTAGAGATATGGACCTTTTGTGATAATTTCATCACGTGAAGGGTTTTAGTTTTATGTAAAACAGCATAAGTGGGTTGGGGGTAACCCCGTCTCCATATGAGGCACCTGAGCCAGATCTAGCAGTCCGCATGGTCTTTCACACCTTAACATTAAATACTCTTTTCACACTAGATATGCTACCCTGGTTAATCTTCCATTGTTATATAAAAGATCTACATGCTGAAAAAGTATAGGGCCTTTTTGAGGAAAGGAAAAGCACAGCAAACAATTCTTACTTGTAGTGTAAAGGACAAGGAGCTGTTAACATGGCAATCATCCGGGGGTGTGATTAGCTCACTAGGGCATGTTTTACTTTCACAACGTGCAAGTGCATCCCTGGTAAACACAAATGTCAAGTCGTCAAACCACAACATTTTTAGCAGGAACGAAAGATCATTAATTTAAAGTGGTGTAGCAGAACTTACAAGCTGCTTTGAACAGCCTCATCTAATGGAGCTTGAACAAGAGAACCAGGACCAACCTGCTCATACATAAGGGAAATTGCAATGTCACAAAAAAATACATGGAACACATTTCAAAGCATACATGATGGTTCAATATGATAACATGGACCAGCAGAACAATAAACACACCAAAAAGGAAATCCTAGGAAGTACAATGGCACAGAATTAAAAAAAAGAGTAAATTGCACTGCAGGTCCTTAAAGTTGTCCCATGTTATCGCTTAGGTCCAAAACTTCTAAAACCAAATATTTGGGTATACAAAGTTGCATTACCGTTTCAATTAGGTTCAAACTGGTATGAAGAGAGTGGTTTGATGACATAGGCTGCCTACTCAGCATAACACGTGGCCACGTGTCATCCTAAATCCATAAAAAATTGAATTCAAATTCAAAATTCGTAAAAAATTTTTAAAATTCTCAAAAATAAAAAGTCCCAATAGTTCATTTCAAAATCCTAAAATTCATAACAAAACCTTAAAAAATTCATAAAACTCATAAAAAATTTCAAAATAACTAAATTTCGTAAAAAAATTAGAAAATCCTAAAAGCCATAAAAACTTAGCAATTTCTAAAAATATAAATTTCTAAAAAAATTAGGTTTTTAGAGTTTTTTACGAATTTTTGAATTTTCAAGTTTTAAAAAAATTTTAGATTTTTAAAATGCTTTTAAAAATTTTATGTTTTTACAGATTTCAGGACTTTTTATATTTTTAGAATTTTAGGTTTTTTATATTTTTAAAAAATTTTTGCAAATTTTCAATTTAAATTCAAATTTGAATGGATTTAGGATGACACTTGGGCATATATTACGCTGACTAGACAACCCATGCCATCAGAACCACCTTCTCCATACCATTTTGGATCTAATCAAAACAGTAACGCGACTTCGTGTACCAAAATATCCGGTTTTGGAAATTTTGGACCTAAGCGAAAATGCAGAATAACTTTAAGGACCTGCATTGCAATTTACTCTAAGAAAAAAAATGTGGAAACTGGATGTACTTGATCTCCAAGGTAATCAGTCCAGAGGCATCCCAATAATACTAGCAACAGGAGTTAAGGCCAAACAAGTTCAAGTCAATACAAACGGAGAAAACAATTGGAGGCACATACTGTAGGGAACAGTACCACTTCAATTAAACTCATAAACCTGAGAGTTCATAGTTAATCTACCTAGAATCTCGTATATATGACATGCCAGTATTTAGACATAAGCCCTATGAGAAAAGTTAGACCACTCCATACATGAAACTATATAGAATGCCATAACACACACCAGAGCCATCAGTTACAAACAGATAAACATTGTGCAAAACTCCATTTGGCTACTAAACTCTTTTTGTTTACCACCAACGACCAACCCTCAACAACATATTTTCTGTAAGTTACTTGTGTTTCAGACCTCTGATCCTGATTCTGTCCAGGAGTGCAAGCAAACAAAACAAAACTAGCAAAGAACATTTTATGGTCTATGGGCCTATGTGGCTGTGTGGCCTAGAATAGGTTTCTTCTGTAAATCAGGCTATAAGGCTTCTAGACTAGACTAGATGTCCAATAAAGCATATTATTTCAAGTTTTTTTGTTATAAACTCTCCACATCCTTATAAGACCACATGTAAAGATATATGAGCAAAAAGCTCAGGGTGGGTTCTTTTCAGCTAATCTTATCTAGCTTATTTGAGTTATCTCGTAACTTCGAAAATTTCCCGAAATAGCCTCGAGAGCCGGTTGGCATTTGTGTTTAAGGTTTAGGGAGCTTTTAGACACGCCTACGAGATTAAAAAAAATTGACTCAAAAATTAATTAAAAAAGTGAGATTAGTTAAATAAGAAATGAGATAAGTCAGCTTATTTGATTTATCTCGTGTCTTATTTGACTTATCTCATTTTTTTATTAATTTTTAGTCCTTTTTTTATCTCATAGGCGTGTGTAAAAACTCCCTAAATCCTAAACACAAAGGCCAACCGGCTATCGAGGCTATCTCGAAAAATTCTTGAAGTTACGAGATAAGTCAAATAAGCTGGATAAGATAAGTTAAAAAGAACCCAACCTCAATCTTACACTTATCAAACAGGGCCTAAGCAAAGTTCAGCTAATTAAAAAATCATTATGGATTATATCATGAACAGCTCATCAGATGTTTTGCTCTGATGCTGACTGGAAGCATGCAATGCAGTTCAAATATTTATTTTGCAAGTTATCAGACCTTTAAGAAACTATAAATTTGGAATACATTTGACAATACAGATCGAGTATCCTACTATAACAATGCTTAAGTTGTATCATATATCGACCAAAGAAGGAAGAAATAAATGGAGAAAAAACAGTATAGGATTCAGGCAAGTACCATTACAGTACAAAAATTTATGAACGTAGCGCATATACTATAATCTTACTTCAATGTTGTAAAACAGAGACAGAAACAGTCGCCGTGCTTTGATTCCATCGCCAGGGCCACTCAAGTTAAGAAGTCCTTGTCCATAGACTCCCAAAGCAGCATTTGAGGATATCACTGACCCATGCTATCATAACACCAAAAAAAGGAACTCTGAACTTCCACTACCGAATAAGACATTTTGGCAATAAAATTTCTGTTTTTCCAACAACATACCCTGAGTACAACAAGGTTTCTTGCCTCAAGCATAGATGCAAGTACAACATCCTTACTACCGCCATCTATATGAATCTTTGAATCCCACATCAAGAGCACTTTCACATACATTCTGAAAGCGCCATAGACCTTCGAAAAGAGGAGGAAGTTAGGACTGCAGAAAACACACACAAAGTCACAAAGGATATTAGAATGAAGTAACCTTATGATAAATTTAGGATGGCCAAACATCACAGATCTGAGCACCAGTATCACATAGGTTTCAACTAATAGCATCTCGCATCTAAGCAAGCATACAACCTTGACATCAGAGATCAGCTATGTCTTTCTGTTGAATCTAATGCCACTATATCAAGCAGTTCTTCCATGTCCACAAGTGTTGGATGCACGAAATGTGCCCAACACTTGTACAGATCATGTGGGAGCCACTGTCAAGCGTGACAACAGATCACATGTTGAAATATAGTTATTCTATTCCTTAAGAGTTAACTTTTCCACTAAGTGTGTCACCATACAACACTAGTACATTAAGTTTGGTATATAAGGAATAACTTGTATCAAGCCCGTAGCATTGTGTTTGGCTAGGCAAGGATCCGAGGACAAAGGATAGAACACTCACCTTGATTGCCAGGCCATGCTGCTGCCAAGGCCTTGAGCCCAATTCAGAAGAGGAAGAGATTAGAGACTTTTCTTTTATTTCTTGACAAATATGAAGCCAACATCTTCTTAAAATGGCATCCTGACAATCATATCTATCTTAGAGATAGCTAACCAAGTCCTAACTGACTCCATCTCCTAATGATTTCCGAAATTAATGTAACTCCTAAACTTCTGTATGCCTCAGCTGCTTGCAACCCAAGAAATGGCTGCTGGTGCTTGCAAGTGCAGCGCACAACTGCTGTTGCTGCCAAGTGACAGAACCGTTGCCCACAGGCCCAAAACCTAGCACATAGCATATGATTTATGTAGAAGGGGAAGGCTTCTGAGTTTCATGTATTTGGTACATGACCTCAACTAATATAGGCATATAGCATATGATGTATTGATGTCAGACAAGATTAAAAAATATATTTATATACATGATAGTGAAGTCTTCAAGTAATATATTTGGTGGGAAATGACATATTCCCTCCCCATTATCATGCCATACCAGTGTTGCGCATGACAGTGTATAAAACATTGCAATCTACCCAACCATTAATTAAAACAAGATGATCATCTTAAAAACATATTTTCTGGAACCGCAACATTGTCTGGACTCTTGGAAAAGACCATTTGTCCATCTCAAAAACATATATTTATACTATATTGTCTAGTGTCCACCAAAAGAATGTTCACCTATTAAAGGTTGTGCATGCACCAAGACTGGAGTAACAAGCAGGAAGAGCCTCTCTTGGATCAGCTAGACTTGTATTCCACTTAATAATTCGACAACTTACCGACATACTATGGTGACTCCCTTGGAAAGGTATATGCAAGATTGTATACCATGTATGATGAGTATCAAAAATCAAAATACACATGCCCAAGTCAAGGATTTTTCATATCTGAAAATTTTTTGATTGAACATTCAGGCTTTCGGCCTGTAATTTTTTGCTACTGGAACCTCCCATCCAATGAAACTTTTTTGGAGAATATTCGAAGTACCCATGAAAAATATCTGTTAGCTGAGCTTAGTCATAAGTAACAATAATCTAGTCATTGCCATGGTTGGTGGATTAGACGAAAACCATAGACTCAGCAAGCCAGAATAGAATTTGCAGAAAATTCTAAAGTGGCTTAGAAGAGCAGCATCCACTCAGCAGGCCATAATAGGGTTCTTACAAAACTCTAAATTGTAATCATATCAGTTTACTACTCTATGGACAAATTTACTGGACACAGCATGGCACAATTCAGGTGAAATTTAGGGATGAAAATATAAAATTGTTTCATGCTATGGCCACCAAAATTTACAGGCGCAATAGCATCTCAATCCTAAATCTACAGGATAGTAAAGTTGCCTTAGAGCAACACCACAAGACAGCAATCTTATGGCAAGCTTTCAAAGATTGAATTGGTGCAACTGATACAACACATATGCAGTTTAATTTATTAGCTTTACTTACATACTAGATCGATCTCTCAACACACACACCTCCTTTTAGACAAGATAGAATTGAAGAAACTGTCAGAGAACTCTGTAATGACCGTGCCCCAGGCCCATGTGGTTTTAGTGTATTCCTTTTGCAAAGATGCCCAGCCAAAATTTCCCCTCACTTCTATAAACTCTGCGTAGACTCTCCTTTGATAAGAGTTAATTTACAATACAACAAGTCCTCCGTCAGCTTGCTGCCTAAGGAAAACTCTCCATCAAGGATGAAAACAAATATATAGATACAGACTACTAGTATCACTTGCCATGATGAATAGGACCTTCCATATTCACAAAATATGCTCGCGCCCATGAAATCTTCAGGAGACGGACACAAAATTCACTAAACAGAATATATCGAATTGATTACCTTAATATGTGATGAATATGAATCATTACTTATGAGCACCATCAACAAAAGAAAATATGGAGCCAACATGGCATACCTTTATAACAGAGTCACTCATTAGAAGCTCCTCTGCAACCAACTCAAATTCTGATATCGGATTTTCAGACAACCCAAAGCAGATGCTACCCTTACTAAGTAGTCTAATTTGGCCTGTCACCTGACAGGTCAAAAATAGGGGCCAAATAAGAAGAGTAAATATAATAATAGAAATGCAAGCCAGCAGCAGTAAAAATGGTAACACAGTAAAATAGGCATCATTTATCACTGTACCTTACAGTGACAATTGAGCAGGTGGAGGCAAAAGAATGTACAGCGAATATAAAGGGCATGGGAGCCATTCAATAAGATTATAAGATTTAGACAGAAGCATAATGATAAATAAATTTGAACATGTCTGATATGCATATTTGACGGCTGATGTCTGGAAAGAGTTTTTTTCTTTTGAGAAACTGGAAAGAGTTTATTGAATTATAAATTATCCTGTAAATGTAAGTACATTACTGCTCAGTGGCCTATGTATGCTGAATTACATAACATAGCCTCAGTAAAAAGAAAGAGTTACACTCAAGTGATAAGAACTGTACAAATCAAAGGTCATAACATACAAGTACGGACATTCCATTACACATACTAGTGTGTGGTAAGGAAGGAACACCACAAGCCAATTAATTCAAACAATACTAGTCCCAAACGACCTAGTCAGATCATAGCACCATTTCATGTGGTGGTGCCAAGCCCAAGCATAGAACTACTTTACAATCACATTAGCATGTTAACAACATCATTTACATTGGACCAAAGTCCAATGTACTTGTTAATGGGTTAAGAGTTACTTTTTAGAATCAGATTAGTCCAGATTTATAGATACACGAAGGCATAACGAGCATTAATTAACATCATGTTAATGGGTTATAGTATTCCAACCTGTACTCTGGACCACAACAGTGGAACCAACACTTTTGCATTGCACTCCACAAGTACATTGGACCAAAGTCTAGTCATTGGGAAACCTAGCAATGGGGTCTCCGTATGTGTGGTGAAATTCCCATTGCTGACCTTTAAGGTATGCAATGAACTATCATATATAGTACCTGCAGCACCAGCATTCTGATGACACCCAAAACTCTGTCCACCTGACGAATGTGAACAAAAGCATTTGCCATTACAAGACAAAGAAAGGGGGATTGGATTACAAAAATGTTATAAAGGAAAAAACCACATTTCAAAATGTTATTGACACCTAATCAATATTCAGGATGGATACTGACAGCTTAAAGTGATGCTCACAATTTCCACAGAAAGATCTAACCGTGATGAAATTTACCAATGTAGGACAATAAAGAATTCGATTGTTTGGAATGTGTAGTTACATACTATTGTCAAAAATCAAGGTAAGTGATATTTTAACTGACAAAAAAATAGGGCTTCGTAAGTTTTCCTAATTCGCAAATTAAAGTGATAAAGGCTTCTCAAAATCAATAGACATTGCCAAATTCAAAATATTCATTTCAATCATTTGTTTACTGGCAGGAGAAGTATCTAAGTTCCAACATTCCTAAATATTTAGCATCCCTCTGCCAAAATTTATGTTTCCCTATTGTTTGTACTAAAAAACACTACTATGCTAAAAAGTACTTGTGAAAGCACACATACTGTAATATAATCACATATTCTGTAATATAAATGTCTGACGTCCCTGGGCCTTTATGCTCAATCCTACAATCATGTCTAAATCAATAACATGATTTATGGATATTTAGCAGTTGCAACATCAGGGCAAGACAGTGAGTGAGGAGAAAGATGCTTGCACTTTCCAGGCAAGTTATCTATATGCAAGGGACAGTCCCAAAAGGCCAAAATAAGACTGCATAAGCATCAAAATATTAATGTGCATAGCTATGGTCATTAGCTTAGGGGTTATCATGGCAATGCATCTAATCACAAGAAATGAAAAAAGCCAGCTTATTTTGCATCGCAGCTAACTCATCAGAGTACATTAATTGAGCTATTTCTGCAAATTTCCAGCATGCCACACCCCTAACACCTTTGCTACAGTCACTAACTAGTAACTACTATCAGAATAGTAAAAGTAACTAGCAACAAATATCCATTTCCACTTCCGTATGCAATAGTTTGGCTGATTATGTTGACTTATGAAGAAACAGTAGGGCCAGAAGGATCAGAAAACAATTGTATAAAAACTAAAGCCAGGAAATATTCACCATGAACTGTAATTTCCAAATCTTGTTGAATGCTGTAAATATCCAGAGATATCCTCCCACCACCGCCTCCACCCCATCCATTACCACCAGCAGCACTTATCGTTCCATTTCCATATCTAAGATGTATGCAGAGTCGGTCATCAGAATTAGGTTAGAGAGAACAAGAAGATTGATAACATAATTTGGATCAGCAATGATCTGGGTTTGGGTTCAAATGGTTGTAAGGGTTTAGACCTACTGATGAGCTGCCACAAATAATATGAATCATAATCAGGCTAAATACTGTCAGATTTGTGCCGGAGCATTCATGTCCGATAACATTTAGCCTGTCACAACCCAAAATACTTTTCAATGTTTCAAATTTTTAAGAATGTTCCTAGTTAAAGATTGCCAGTTTGAGAAAAATAATTGTGTATAAGACAACAGGAAGAAAGGTTTCCTGATTTCCAACTGTATCCAGCAAGTACCCTCAAATTTTAGCATAGTGGTAGAAACGAACAAGTCATAGAAACTCTTGCTTGTAGTTCTCCAATTACTTTTATTTTGGTCTTGATAAACACAATTTCAAGTAAATTCAGCAGAATGAAGACCCATCTAATGCCTAATATAGCGTAATGACATGGAAATCCAGAGTGACCTAAAAGTTTCTTATCTAGCACCACATCATTACGTTCATAAGGAACAATTAAGTTGTGAGGACATTTAGTCATATTGTGTAGTTTATTTATTCACATGAAATCTAGGGTCACCCATGCCTATGGAAAAATAAAAGGAACTAAGATAACGAAATCCTAAATAGGACTTGGATTCTGATACCCAAAGATTTCAGATTACTAACATAGAACATATTAAAACAGGTAAATTTTGAAGCAATGTCATTCTTACAGCTTGAAAGCGTGTATTATAATGCTTCCACCAGACCCGCCACCACCTTTGAGACTGCCCACACCTCCTTCAGCAAGTACATCTCCATCAACATTCAAAAATTCACTTGCCCTGAGCATGACACGGCCTCCACCATCCCCTCCAAACTGATGATCAGCAGACATGCTGCCCCCCTTGCTGCCATAACTCCACGGCCATGCCAATGTCGACCACGCGTACACATCGCCTCCCCAGTTTGTGTCGTTAGACACTTTACACGAAGCGCCGCGCCCACCATGTCCCCCGCCAGCACCTTCCAGGCTGTGAGGTGTCCCGCTCGTCTGGGGAGGGGGCTCACCCGCAAGTGCAGTGGTGTTAACAGTGGAATGGTGATCCAATGACACATTGGCCGCGTACAGACTAACCGACCCCGCAATCACCTCGACATATTCACCGATTGTGATGCTCCCTGAGACATTAACTACGATGTAGCATCCCCTGAGAGGGCAAATGATCTTGACATGGGGCTTTATCTCCACATTCCCGTGACCATAAACGCAGAGATTGCCGTCCAAGGAAGAGCTCGAGCTTATCACGCAGGTGGAGTTGAACGACCCAGAGCCGTTCATCTCCTCGCACGACCTCGAGCTCCCCGAGTACGTCTGGCACGGGAGCTCCCCGCTGCCACCATCGCCGCTGCCACCCCGACCAACCTTAGCAGGGACCAGCCCGAATCGGTCCTCAGGCCGCAGCGCCGACGCGGAGGGGCGGTCGCCTCCGCCGCCAAACAAACCAACCGCGGCGAGCAAAACCGCCCAGCAGGCGATGAATCTCATAGTAGCAGCCGCCGATCGCCCAGGATCATATCTCAGCGGCGCATTTCAGCAGAGGGGCGTCCCGAGCAGCAGAGCGAGCCAGCCAGCAAGCAGCACCTCCAGCTCCCCACAGGAGGAAGCGTGGCCGCGCCCCGGCGACCACACGCGGAGGCGGCGGCAAGATCGACGCGGATCTCGGGAGCGGGGGAGCGGGAGTGGAGATCTCTAAACCCTAACGCGCGCGGGGGAGGAGGCGAGGAGGAGGATGAGCAGGAGGGAGAGGGAAAGGGAGTAGTGTGTGCGCTGCTCGCGAGGAGTTTGGGGAGTGATGAGAGGAGAGAGAGAGAGAGGGAGGCGGAGGGGAGGTGGCCGGCCAGCTGGAGTGATTTGTCTGGGTGGGTCATCAATACGAAATTAGTAATCCTAGCTGTTGTTTTCTCCTCTCTTCTCCGCTGTTCTCTTTGACCATAATCAACGGAGTAAGAGTTTTTTAATCCGCTGAAAAGAACGTGAACATTAGGAAACTGCCGCACTGTCCACATCTCTTCCCAGGATATATGGTTTTTTTAAACCGCGCTGTAGCCACCGACTATGGTTTTTAATTTGGTGTGATATATGAAAATGACCTCTCTCGTAACTTCTCTGCTCTTTTATTTTTCTTAAATGGAAAGGCTGAACTTCTACCACATTCCGCTCAAAAAATGGTAACTTTCAACTCAAACGAGTACAGTGTATTCATTTTTTTTTCATGAGTGTAGCGTGGAGGTTCTAATGTTGTGACCGTGTATGTCCTTTTTCTAATTTAGTTGTCACATCCCAAAATTCCATCTAATTAAAATTTACATACAAAATCCAAATTCATTAAAAAAATTATGTATTTCTTTTCTTTCTTTTCTTCCTTACTTTCTCTTTTCCCGCAGTCGTGTTCCCTTCCTTCTACCTTTTGTTTGTGGCCTTGTCCAAGCCGAGCCATGTTGAGCCGAGACAGCCCCAATTTCAATTTGATTCTAAAAGATTGCATATCAATCCCCTTTCAACGGCGCTCTTCACCTTTGTTGTTCCCTTCTCGCCAAGCCTAGTGAATTCCACTTGATCTAACCAAATTATTGTCAAATCCATCCCTAACCCTCACATGCATATAAACCTGCAAATCTCATCACAAACACCCCCAAACCAATCTGTTATCGAGAACAGGGGCAGAGCTTACGCCATCATCAAGCCACCGAAGTTCCAGGGAGCAGGAGTTGTTGTCAACGTCGTTGCCCTAGTCCACTCTGTGATCCACCGTGGTGATCATTGTGAGGGCCCTCCAGAATTTGCATTCAGCTCCATATAGCAATCGGCAAGCTCGATGCCCACTAGTTAAAAATTTAACATACGGAGGCATATCTCACATGTTAATGTTTAACTAGAACATAAGCAGGAAACATCCCCTCCATTGAAAAGAAGGCAAACCGAGGTGCCCAAATATGTAATCTGTGATAGCTTCCAAGATCAAGCACTATCACACACATATCCTTCCAACAATCGACATCACAACATATACGACAATGGACATAACTTAAATAAGAACAAATAACTGGATTTTTGTCTATACAAAATATATAGCTCATTTGTAGTTCAACAACAACGGAAAAAAAATCAGTGGCACGAAATTGGGCCGAGTCTAAGTGGCCAGCACGAGCACGGCATGAAATCGGTGGCACGAAGCACGACTCGACCCGAATTCTAATGGGCCGGACCAACACGGCCAGAATACCGGGCCGGGCCATGCCTGGAATCTAGGCACGATGGGCCGCCAGGCACGGCCCGATCGTTCGTGCCGTGCTTGGGACGGCACGGCCCGATTTGCAGCCCAAGTCAGTAATATGCATTTCCTGAGGTGTCCCCGTGCTCAGATGACTATATGTTCTACATAAAAGTTGTAGAAAATTTCGAGACACATCTTTTTCATCTAGACAAATTTTTCATTTGAGCAACGCATGAATTTATAAAAAAAATTATTTAGTGTGCTGCAGTTACTGGGCTGACACTATCTGCCGCGGTAATCTGCATTTTTCGAGTTGTTCCAGTGCTCGGATGATTTTGAGTTCTACATAAAAGTTGTAGAAAATTTCGAGACACATCTTTTTTATGTAGACAACCTTTTTATTTGAGTAACACACAAATTTATAAAAAAATAATAATGCAGCACTATCTTTTCCCGTGTTGTGCTCGAGCCGGCACGACCCGACAGTGGCCCGGTGTGCTTTCGAGCTGTGCCAGGACTTAGTTTTGGCCCTCCGTGCTAGCCTAGCACGGCACGGAGAGATGGCCGGGCCAGGCCGGCCCGATTTACTTAGGCACGATGCACGATGGGCCTAGGCCGTGCCGGCCTGGCCGGGCCCAATTCCCACCTCTACTGGCGAGCTTCTCAAATGTTGCGAGCTTCTTAATGGTGGCGTCCCTCCTTCCAGCTGGCCAACACTATTAGATTTTAATCTTAATCTTAAATGTAATCTGATTAGCCTAATACACGAACACCAAACTTAATTAGTGCAAAAACAGGATGATTTACCTGAACTTGAGGATGCCATCGCTTATAGATGTGTTTAGGCTTTAGGAAGCTTGCTTGGCCGATGATTCGATGCAGTAGGACGTAGAGGACATAAGGAGTCGGTAGTAGTGAAGTCCCCGTCTATGTAGCTTGCAGCGGCGTCGGCCTTCCCAAAGCTCCAGCGATAAGTCTCTAGATTGGATTAGATTAGAAGGAGCTAGCCTTAGATCTGTCTGATGATCTCTTTGCTAGCCCCTCCCTTATATTTATAATCGCTGTGCACTATGGGACCAAAACCAAATAGGTTTAGGTGTCCCCGATCAGGACACTAATAGAGTCCATCTCGAATACGGATATAGTCCATCTTATACACGGATTGAGATCAACTCCAATATTCTTCCACTTGATCGAAAAGCTAACATCATAAGTCCTGTCTTGATAAAATGGTACACCAAGGCAAGCGCCGCAAAAACTTTGTTGCTGTTAATGAGGCTTCAATACCTATAGTATACTAATTATATCTCGATTGGTATATACGTATTTCTTATGGGAGTGGTTTCTTTTATTGGCCCTCGTATCCAGAATCAGAGGCTTTCCAACACACCCATGCACGCAACATGATTACGAAAAGTACTAGGTGGTAAGCCTTTAGTAAGTGGATCCGCAAGCATTAGCTTAGTACTTATATGCTTGACAATAATGGTTTGATTCTAGATTTTATCTTTCACAACATGATACTTAATGTCAATGTGTTTGGCAGCACCACTTGATTTATTGCTATTTGCATAAAAGACCGTGGGTTCATTATTGCAGTATAACTTGAGTGATTTAGAGATGTTGTCTACCACTCTAAGCCCTGGGATAAAATTCTTAAGCCATACGGCCTGTCCGGTAGCTTCATAACATGCCACAAATTTAGCTTGCATCGTAGATGATGTCATAATTGTCTGTTTGGAGCTTTTTCACGATACAGCTCCTCCTGCGAGGGTGAAGATATAACCTGACATGGATTTCTTAGTATCCACACACCCTGCAAAATCAGCATCTGAATAACCAGTAACTTCAAAATTATCAAATTTCTTATATATGAGCATGTAATCCTTAGTGCCCTGCAAATAACGCAAGACTTTCTTAACGGTTTTCCAGTGGTCCAAACCTGGATTTGACTGATATCTGCCAAGCATCCCAATCGCAACAGCTAAATCAGGGCGCATACAAACTTGAGCGTACATGATACTTCCGACAGCTAGAGCATAAGGAATCGACTTCATCTGATCAGATTCAAACTAATTCCTTGGACATTGGAATGTCCCAAACTTATCGCCCTTTATGATAGGAGCGGGTAAGACAGAGAATTATGCATATAAAATCTTTCTAGTACTCTGTCTATGTAGGCTTTTTGAGATAAACCTAATGTGCCTTTGGACCTATCTCGTTGAATTTCAATGCCTAGAACAAAAGAGGCATGACCAAGATCCTTCATGTCAAAATTAGAGGAAAGAAATCTTTTGGTCTCATGCAACATATCCTTATCGTTGCTGGCTAATAAGATATCATCAACATAAAGCACCAAAATAATAAACTTATTCCCCTTAAACTTTATATAAATGCAGTTATCCACTTCGTTTTCTTTAAATTCAAATTTTCTTATAACCTCATCAAACTTAAGATACCATTGTCTAGACGCTTGCTTTAAACCATTGTCGACGAATTATGTCGGCAATATACTTTATGGGGCTATGTGTAAGACCCAAACCCGATGGTAACACAGGAGACAGATTTATACAGGTTCGGGCCCTCTGCGGTGGAGGTAATACCCTACTCCTGTGTTCGTGGATTATATTGGGGTTGATCTCGATGGATCAATGTTGAGGATGGCTATGGATCGATGTGATCTCTCCTCCTCTTGTCCCGTACCGAATTAGGGGCTCCTGCCTCCCTTTATATAGTGGAGGAAGGTAGGGTTACAGATAAGTACGTATCCTAGTTGGTTATGAAACTGGGATAGAGATAGTGCGGAAAACATGGGCCCTGGGTGTCCGAGAATATACTACAAGACGTACCGCCTCCTTAGGCCGAGTCAATTGGGCCTTCCAGAAGGCAGACTTGGAAAGCGGTGCGGCTGAAGATAACCTACAAGGAAACGAATTCGTTTCCTATTCACGGTACATGGATATAGTCGTAGCCGGATCGGTTATATCTATATCTTCCAAACGCAGACCAGGGTTTCTATCTGTAACCCGACCCCTACACTATATAAAGGGGGTATAGGGTCCCTAGAAAAACATCCAATCTCTCATCTTGTAATCATCATCAGAATCCACCCCAATACAATCCAGGAGCACAGGAGTAGGGTATTACCTCGCCCCGAGGGCCCGAACTCAGATAATTTCAGCTCCTGTGCTACCATCGTTGTTGTGATCTCGATCGCCCATAAAATACATTGCCGACGCAAATCGTCGGCGGTTAGTAGCGCCGGTAGGGGCTAGCGTCACGATCAACTACATCGACCTCGATGGCTTCCATTAGCGGATTCGTCCTCACCTACGCTCCCGGCCAAGGTTTCATCTTCGGAGATCTTGGCTTTATTGCCGGGGACTTTGGAGAGCTTCGGTTATGTAAACCGAACTTCGTTCGGTCCACACATTACCGGGGGAGATGGTACGTGACTCCGGCCGAGCCTCACCACTTTGGGATCTCTGCCCCGGATTTTGATCCAGAGGAGATCCGATCTGATGATGACGATCTCGACTAGCCTACCGCGGGGCTTCCCTTCGGTTTTGGTCGGGATCTACCACTCCTCTCCTTACCAGCACCTTGTGCTAACGAAGGATTGAGTCGCGATCGATTCTGGCCCGACCGCCTCGAGATCCAACAGAGTCACGATCCCTCTATCGTGGTTCGCCCCCTTTGGATTTGGAAACTCGGCCGCTGTTTTCCATCCGATAACGTGCCGGTTTTTCCAATCTGGGACAAGGGGAGGAACACGGCTTGTACACACCGGGACGAGCTTTCTGAGCCAAAACTCAGGGACAACTCCTACCCGGTTAATTCCCCAAGTGGTTATGCCATTCGGTCTGGTCAATTCGGCTGAAAGGTTCTAACAGATCCGTTCTGCCGAAACTCAGTCGGATCCTCTTTTGACTAGAGATCCTGCACGAGAGGTGGGAGTTATAATCACTCCCATCGACGAGCCAACGAATCGGGATCAGTTGAGCCTTTCCTTCTCGGAATCCGAGTCGGGAGAGAGTGTCAATGGGATCCTCGACTTCCGCGGTGTCTACGTCCTGGATGGCCAAGCCTCTAGGTCGGCCCGGCGCCCCACGGGGGAGGCTGGAGCCGAACCAAACCGCGAAGGTGGAGAAGACTTGCGCGACCAACTACGTGGTCGTGCACGGGAAGTTCGGGAGGAACTGCTTCAAATCTGTATGGGAGATCACTCGGTCTTCCGTACGCCACAGCAGAACCTCCTCGCCTGTAAGACCCTCCTAGACAATGTTGGTTCTTTACTTGGAGAGAACAACCCCGCAACGCCGATCATAGAATAAGTCAAAGCCATGGTGACGGCTGCGGCTGTTCAAGGCACTCGGGATCAACCAGCCAACTCGGCTAGAAGCCAGACTGCTACAAGTAGTACTCGGCGCAGTCGGCACACGCAAAGTCGCGGGCAAGACGCCCGCTGGAGTGCAAGCCACGACCTTCGTCTCGACATCGAAGCCCGGCGCAGGGAGCGAGACAAAGATCGGCGCTGTACTCCGCCACGTCGAAACCTCCCCCGACGATCTCCTTCCCCCGTGGATGGGCTGATTGATGGGATCAACGCATGTTAACCCCTCCGGCTCAGAACTGGCTCGCAGGCCTTCCAGAGAATTCGATCGATTCCTGGGGTGAACTTTGCAACCAGTTCGTTGCCAATTTCCAGGGCACTTACGAGAAGTCCAGAACCCAGTGGGACCTTTATCAGATTCATCAGAAAAAAGATGAGTCGTTAAGGGATTTCATTCGGCGTTTTACCAAGAAGAAGAACACAATCCGGGAGATCTCAGAGGCGGTCGTCGTCGCAGCTTTCCAGAAAGGAGTTCACGACCCCGACCTGATCAAGAAGATGTCCCGGAAGCCTCCGACCACCGTCAAGGAAATGTTCGCCTTGGCGGATCGATATGTTACTGCCTCGGATGCTCTAGCCGAGCGTCAAGAGGATCACCCAAGCAGGCATGAAGGCAAGAAGGACAAGCTCGAGTCAGCCTCCAAGAAAGACAAGAAGCGCAAGGGTGAAGAGATGGTAGCGGCCGCGGAGCAGGGTCGGCTAAGGCCACCTCGACCCGCCGACTACAACAAAGTCATGGAGGCGCCGTGTCCTTTCCACCCAAACGGGAAGCACGCGGCCAAGAACTGCAACATCTTGAAGAAGTTCACTGAGGAACACAACGGCGACTCTCCGAGAGATGCCAAGCAAGATGATAACCGCGACCCTCCCGAGGGTGATGCTTACCAAGAAACTGAGCGAGAGCTCAACTACATATTCGGGGGATCGGATGCATATGAGTCCAAACGTAAGTAAAAACTTACCGATCGGGAAATCAATGCAGCTATTCCGGTGACCCTCGGGTATCTCCGGTGGTCTGAAATTCCGATCAAATTTGATCGCTCAGATCATCCAGATCACATCCCGTGCCCGGGAAGATATCCACTCATCCTGGATTCTGTGGTGCGGGGCGTCCGACTGCGCAAGGTCCTGGTTGATGGCGGGAGTGGATTAAATATCCTTTTCGTTAAAACTTTGGACGAGATGCAGATTCCAAAGATGGCGCTCCAGCAGACGGAAGCGCCGTTTCACGGTATAATTCCGGGAACCTCATCGGTGCCAATCGGGAAAATCACTCTCCCTGTCACCTTTGGGACTCGAGAAAATTACCGGACAGAAAACCTCAGTTTTGAGGTGGCCGATTTTGAGACCGCATATTATGCGATCTTGGGAAGGCCGGGCTTGGCCAAATTCATGGCCGTCCCACATTACACCTACTTGGTTATGAAGATGCCAGGTCCGCGGGGCGTAATCACGGTCCGTGAAGACGTCAAGTTCTCCCGTCTCCTCGATAGGGAAAACTGCGACTTCGCACAGTCCAGAGAGGTGGCAGCTGGGTTGGACAAGATCCGGCAGACTGCCACCACCCTTTGCGACGAGGGCAATCTACCAAACAAAAAGCCGTCTAAGTCAGGCATCAAACCTGATGAGGACGATGAGTAAAGACGTGCCCGGCGCTCTTCCCCAGAAAGATCAAGACGTCATCTCGTCACTCGGCGGCACGCCCGGGGGCTTGCCGAAGTAAAAGAACATCAAGCAATCGCGTCGGGACTATACCTGACGGCTATTATAATCCGTGTTTACAAATAAATAAAGATAAGTTTTCGCTCAACATTATCTCAACGCTTATGTAGTTCAGTTTCTGACTTGCTACTTATTTGTACGTCAATTAAGTAGTAAGTCGGGGGCTACACCTAATTAGGTGCGCAATCGCGCACCTAACACATTCATTTGACACGACTCACTACCTTGAGGCTAGTAAGTCGGGGGCTACACCCAATTAGATGCAGTCTGCGCCTAACCAATACCTAATCGTTTTTTCTCTTTTAAATCTATGATGAAGCCTTGCATAAATCATTCCAAGTAACAAAGGAACATAGTTTATTCGGGCAGAGCCATGACTTAAGCAGAGAAAAGATGGTTAGCTTAGGCCATGTTAAAAAAATGGAAAGTCATGTACATGGATAATTTATGAGTTCCTATATTTTCACAGGAAATCTAGCTCTAAGTTGTCCAAAAGACATTCGGCGGTCGGCTTCACTCCCTCAAGCAGCGCCATTGCCTCCTCCTCTGAGCTGGCGAAGCCATCCTTGGCAGCGTCAAGATCGATTCGAGGATAGTGCGACTTGACGATTCCCAGCACTTGACTGGAACTCGTCAGGGCGACTTCCCTGAGTCGCGCTTTCAGTTGCTTGGGGGCTTCGGTCCACCTCTGGATCAGCTCAGCCCGAGAGCTCGGCTCGTCTTCGCCAGCATAAAGTTGGCGTCGAGTAGGCTCCACCGCTGCCAAAAGCTCATCATACCGCGCCTGCGCAATTTTGGCGTTCTCCTGAAGAACGTCATACTGCGCTAGCGTCTTCCTCCTGTGCTCTGTCAAAAAACAAGGAATGCATGATTACATAACCGTGTGGACACCGGGGGTTTAGAGCCGGTCGGGTTTGGGGGCTCACCCTCCAACACGGCGACGGCTTTTGCCTCTGATTTCTCCAGCGCCAGCCTCTCGCCTGAAGCTTGGTGATCGTGGCGTCGCGTGCTGCACATGGTGTGGTACATAATGTCACCCAGTCACACACAAGACAAACAAATTCTGGCTCAGGTCAGGGCACTTACACCGGAGGGAACCCGCAAGGTCGAACTTTTCGTCCTGCAGTTCCTTGATCCGGGCCTGCAGCTCTCAGCGCTCCTTGGCTGCCTCGGTCCGGGCCCCGATGACCTCCCCTTCCATGGACTTAATCCGTTCTATCTGGAGGAGGAAGTAATTAAGGAACTTGGTTTTCCTCTTGGAATAATCACCAAGTTCCTACAAGGACAAAGGATGGTCACTGTCCCAACTCAAGCAAGAGAAGATTTGTGATCAAGTTCCTGCATATTAAAAAGCTTACCCGAACCATTCGGCCGCACTCGGCGGCATATTCAAAGAGGACTTTCCTCATCTCTGCCTCGGCCTCGTCATCAACAAGGGCCCAGTTTCCGGCCTCGTCCCTCCAACCCGCCGAGAGCTTTGGCTCAGTCTTCTCTGGGGAAGATAGGGGCTGGCGGAGGATTTCTTCGACTATTGGCTCCGCCCCCGCGCTGCTCCTGGCGGACGGGCTTGGATCGGAGGTCACGGCGGAAGCACCTCCTCCGATTCCCGACGCAGTTCCCGTCGGCTTCGCTGGCGGGGGCACCACATCGGGTGGAGGAGGAGGAGCTCCTTGACTCGGCTTGGCAGGCCCTGATGCTGGCTCGGTCGGGCGACTCGACGGAACCTCTACCGATGGTTTCCTTGGAATAGAGGATACTTCGGTCAGAGAAGATGCACAGAAAGGCTATCAGAAGGTGGCGGAGTTGCGCTTACCAATTGGTGGTCTTAATCTTGATGCCGGTACCCTTTCGGGAAGAAGCTTCGCTCGAGAAGGTGTCAGGCGGGCCTCTCGGCCTAGCCTGAGGGGTTGAGTTCTTTTCCCCCTTTGGCGTCGCGCTACCGCCCGTCCTCGGGGGGTGAGTCCCCGGACTACACCCGGAAGCCGAAGTTGGCTGGCTCGCTCCTCCTTTGGGAGCTTCACCCACCTTTGGCCCCGAGCCATGCGGGCCGCGTCCTCACGGCGGCGGGATTTTCTCCTCCACTAAGGGAGCCGGGCCCTTGCCTTTTTTGGCAGCCGGGGTATCTTCAGGTTCCTCTCCTGGGCGCTTCTCGCCCTTGTTGGTAGGGGCATCAGGGGTAGGGGCCGCGGATACGAAAGACCGGCGGCTCTGCATAGGAGCAAGGCATCCCCAAACAATAAGCTTCAACGACAAGGTTACGCGATGTCCAACAAAAGTAAAAGAGTATACTCGAACCTTACCTCAGGAGGTGGATGGTTGAGGGAAGAACTCCTGGGGCTCCCTGGATTTGAAAAGATAGTTCCGGGAGCGAAGAATTCGGAGAGTCGATCGATGGCGTCGGAATTGAAGATTGGGACATCCGTCTCTCTAGTAGAGTCGGATGGCCCGGTGTACTCGAACCCGAGCCCGATCCTTTCCTTGAGTGGTCGACGCGGCGTTTCGTGAAGGAAACTTGACTCTGGCTGACGCGCGGTCACCCTCTTCTTTGAGATCTTTGGATCATACCGAGTAACTCGATGCGCTGATCCATTCGAGAAGAAAGAGGAGAGTTCCAAGAGGAGGAAGCTCGGGGCTTTCTCCCATCGAAGCAAGGAAGACTGGGGGGAGGATTGGAACAATAGAACCAGTCCTGATGCCACCCCTTCAGAGAAGTCCGCAGCGGCAAGGCGAAATATTCCTTCTTGAGGCCGCTCCGGAGTTGGAACCCAGCCCCGCCAACGGCCTTAGGGGCAGTGTCGGTGGGGTTGGCCTTTAGGAAGAAGAGATGGCGGAAAAGGACGAAATGGGGAGCGATCCCCAGAAAGGCCTCACAAAGATGAACAAAAATCGAAAGTTGAAGAATAGAGTTGGTATTCAAATGGAAAAGCTCAATCCCATAATGATGGAGCAAACCACGAAGAAAAGAGGATGCGGGGAGTCCGAACCCGCGGGAGAAGAAAGATTCGAAGACAACAATCTCCTCTTGATGAGGAGTGGGGGGGATTCACCTGTGGCGGCGCGCCAATCAATAAGCTCTGACGACGGGAGAACGCCGGTGTCGACGAGGGCTTGCAACCGCTCATCGGTGGTGTTTGAGGTTGCCCAGTCCCCCGCCAACGGAATGTGGTGGATTTGGGGCTTGACGACGGCGGCGGTGCTAGGATTGCCTGGAGGCGGCGAGAGCACAAAAACCCTAGTGGGGAGTCTCAGGGAGGCGAACGGTTTGGGGCGCACAGTATAAGTGTACCAGTTCAAACTCCCTTAAAGGCTTCACTCAGAAGGAAGCGGGCAATGTTTCGTTTCCATGCAAAGCGGGAAAGGAATGAAGCCCTAAAATTGTCGCTTCAAGACTTGGGTTCTGATTTAAGCCCCTGAGGACATGCCCTATAAGGGCCGTGTGCTGTACACGACTTACTCGGGTACAAGTGTCACTCGGGTCGTCTTAGTCGGGAAAAGTAGCGTGCTCCCTGTTGGGTTCATTGCCAGTCTTCAATTTGAGGATTGGGCGCTTCCCAAGGTCGCTATCCAGCTTTTGATGTGCCCCTTGGGGACGGTAGTTGGTTCGGCTTTTTAGCCGGGCTGCGCATCGGAAGTTCTTTACAATTGTCCTGGTGGCACATCTACGGATCGTTTGTTGACAGGACAAGCACCACTTGGGCAAAATTAATCCAGCTCTTGGCGTACCTTTTGGGGTCAATGGCTGGTCCGATTTTATAATTGGATTAGGCGTCAAAGAGTTACCTCTTCAGTTGGGTCTCAGTGGCACATCTCCGGATCGTTTGTCGTCACGACAAACACCACTAGGAGGACTTTAACTTGGAGGCGGGCGTATTCCTCTGGGAATCACTAGATTGTATCTGCATTAGTCGGATCGAGGCGCCTGAACACCCTACGCAGGTTGTGGCATGTCCCATGTTGGACCGAATGTTGAGCTCTGCAAGTCAGACTCGAATGTCATAAGTTGTAACAGGGAGGATAACGCTGGGTGGCATTACTTACTCAGAGACATCCACTTTTTCTCTGGTATGCCTCCTCGAGGGGCCATTAGCCAGCATACCGACTCATCGGGCTGGGTATCAGGCATATTTAACGGCTTGGGAATTTTTCTCGAGTTCTTTTCAACTGTGTTGTTTGATCAACAGGTTACTCGGCAAGCAGACTTCATCAACCAGGCGAAGAGTGACGTCACTCGGGTAACATCTGAAGGACTGCAAGTTGAACCCCGAATCAAGACAACCCAATCCCGAAGCACTCGGGGGCTACTGTGAAAAACATGGGCCCTGAGTGTCCGAGGATATACTACAAGACGTATCGCCTCCTTGGGCCGAGTCAATTAGGCCTTCCAGAAGGCAGGATTGGAAAGCGGTGCGGCTGAAGATAACCTACAAGGAAACGAATTCGTTTCCTATTCACGGTACATGGATATAGGCGTAGCCGGATCGGTTATATCTATATCTTCCAAACACAGACCAGGGTTTCTATCTGTAACCCGACCCCCTACACTATATAAAGGGGGTACGGGGTCCCTAGAAAAATATCCAATCTCTCATCTTGTAATCATCATCAGAATCCACCCCAATACAATCCATGAGCACAGGATTAGGGTATTACCTCGCCCCGAGGGCCCGAACATGTATAATTTCGGCTCCATGTGCTACCATCGTTGTTGTGATCTCTCGCATTGCCACATAAAATACATTGCCGACGCAAATCGTCGACAGATAGGAAGTCTATCTCTATCCTTTCTTGCCGAGTACGTAATATACCCGATTACAACTGTGCCTTCCTTGTAATACAAGTCGGGTCTTCATGCGGGGCAGGCCCGTCTTCTAGATGGTAGGCCTGACCCTGCTCTGTGAGGTGGTCCGCCTAACTTGTCTCTGTGAAATACCCGGGGACCATGTTATCCACAAGAGCCCCGAGTGCTTTGGTACCGAGTTGATGCCGAGTGCTCCGACCGAATCTTTCTATGCCGAGTGCTCCATTGGCATGCAAGGAGGTCATGAAGGACTCAAGAGAGTTTTGCGTGTTGAAATCTCCGAGTGACTCCGCCCAATTTCTTGGAGTCTGGAAGTCGTGCGATGGTTGACGTCATGGCGTGAGTAGAATGTCGACGAATCGTCCTCAGTATGATGTGAGAAGTCGGCATAGTAAATCGGCGCTGGTGTCCTCGGTGTAATCTGAAGCTTGGCGTAGTAAGTCGGCGTGGTTGTCCTCAGCCTTGATCGCGAGAAGCATAAGTTGAGTGGCCGTCCTCGTCGTTCTCGGAGCTGCAAGTCGGCGAGGAGTCGGCGTGGCTGTCCTCAAGAAGACGCGAGAAGCCGAGCCGTAGTTTACGCTCGAGGCGCTGGCGTAGGCATGCAGCCAAGCCATATAATGCACTCAGGGTGCTGGCATAGGTGTGCAGCCATACCGAAGTTGGTGTAGGCGTGGAGCCATACCATAGATTACGCTCGGGGCGCGGGTGTTGACACGTAACTGTGCCATGGTCGGTTCTTCTAGCGTAAACACTTCCTTAAACCCCTGTAACATGTACATGTAGGATTTAGGCAGTATCTGAATATGAAAATATTTGGTCGGATATAAAATCTGACTATCTTTATGTGCGAAATAGCCATTTTTTATTTTTCTTACTTGATGATTTTTGTTAGTCCGAGTGGTTTTTCTTCCTTTTGTTATGCACTCTGCCCGACTAGTCTAGCCCCCGAGTGTATGGAGTTGACACATGGCTTTTTATCCCAGGCACTCGTTTGGGTGATGTAGAGTTCTCCGTGTTATGGGTTCAGAGCTTCACTACTCAGAATTATAGCGCGCTCGGATTTCACTTAAATCACTCAGTAACAAAAGCATAATATAACTATGAAAAAGATGGGTGCATGCAGGTGCACACAATTATGTGTAGCCCTCGACTTACTGCTTAGTTGGAATTCAACTAAGTAGCAAGTCAAGAAATAGCACGAGTTATATGTGAAAAGATTATGAAAAACTTAGCTGCTTTGCTGACGATGATGTCGTCCTTCCTTTTCAGCTTTTAGCCCCCGGGCGTATCACCTTGTAAGCTTAAAGCGCAGACATGGGCTTGTAGCCTTGCCGAAATTTGCCCTCGGTATTTGGCGTTAGCGTGGAGCCGTCGCCGAGTTAGCGTAGGCATCTTGCAAAGCCGTATGATGCACTTAGGGTCTTTGGCGAGGCGTCTTGGCCGTCTTGAAGGTTGCGCCGAGCCGGTGTTGGCGTGAAGCCGTCGAAGTTGACGAGGCATGCGACTAAGCCGTATGATGCATTTGGGGTCTTTGCCATAGGCGTCTTGGCCGTTAAAGGTTGCGCCAGTGGCGTTGGCGTTGGCGTGAAGCCGTCTCAAGTTGACGTAGGCATGCAATGAAGCCGTATGATGCACTTCGGTGGCGTGAGACGCTTGATTGTGCCAAAGGTTGCACTCGGCGCCGGTGTTGGCGTGAAGCGCGTCGAAGTTGAGCGAGGCATGCAATGAGCCGTATGATGCACTCGGGGTGCTACGCGTGAGACGTCTTGATCATGCCAAAGGTTGTGCTTTCGGGACGCTGCTGCTGGCATGTAGTCGCGCCGAAGTTGACGAGGCATGCAATGAGCCGTATGAAGCACTTTCGGTCTTTGGCGTGAGAGCGTCTTGGCCGTGTCAAAGGTTGCGCTTCGGTATTGGCGTTGGCGTGAAGCCATGCCAAGTTGACGATGCATGCAATGAGCCAAATGATGCACTCGGGGTGCTAAGCGTGAAGCGTCTTGGCCGTGCCAAAAGGTTGCGCCGAGGCTTGGCGTTGGCGTGAAGCCGTCGCCGAAGTTGACGAGGCACGCAATGAAGCCGTATGATGCACTCGGGGTGCTAGCGTAGGCGTGCAGCCGTGCCATCGAAACTATCTCGCATTATCCTGCATTGTACCCTGTGGAGACAATGAAAAATACGAGTAGTAGAGAAAAAACTGGATTGTAAAGCAATATGCATGATGTTCAATTATGTATTTTTATTATCTCAAATTGTCCTTTTTTTATCTTTTCCGTATTGATTTACGCTTCTCCGAGTATGTTTAATTCCTTTTGTTAAGCACTCCGCCTAGCTCATCAAGTCCCTTAGCGTTAGGAATTGGCGCGGAGCTCTGTCTCCGGACACGCGTGAGGAAACCCAAATTTTGCATAGGAATCAGAGTTTCACTACTCAGAATGTGTGACACTCGGAATCGGTAAAAGTCAAGATGGAAAAGAACAAAAGAAACTCGAAAAGAGATGGGTGCAGATAATGCACCTAATTAGGTGTAGCCCCCGACTTACTGGCTAGTCGGAATGCGACTAGGGAGCAAGTCAAATTAATCTCAATAAAAGAGAAAGGGTGCGCGATTGCGCACCTAATTAGGTGTAGCCCCCGACTTACTACTTAATTGAAACACAAATAAGTAGCAAGTCAGAAACTGAATTGCACAAGCGTAAAGACAATGTGAACTATAATAATATAATTGAGTATAAAAATAGACAACTTAGCTGTTGATCATGTCATCCTTACGTCCGACTGAATGAGCCCCCGGGCGTGTCACCTTGTCAGCGCGGCTGTCTTCGGCGTCGTGCGTGAGAAGCTTGTGTAAGGAGGTCGGCGTGGCTGTCCTCGGTGTCATGCGCGAGAAGCCGGCGTAAGGAGGTCGGCGCGGCTGTCCTCGGCGTCGAGCACGAGAAGCCGGTGCAGTAAGTCGGCGCCGTTTTCCTCGGCGTCGTGCGCGAGAAGCCGGCCTAAGGAAGTCAGCGCGGCTGTCCTAGGCGTCGTGCGCGCGAGAAGCCGGCCAAAGGAAGTCGGCGTGGCTGTCCTCGCCGTCGTGAGCGAGAAGCCGGCCTAAGGAAGTCGGCACGGCTGTCCTCGATGTCGTGCGCGAGAAGCCGGCCTAGAAAGTCGGCGCGCCAATCCTCGGCGTCGTGCGCGCAAGAAGCCGGCCTAAGGAAGACGGCGCGGCTGTCCTCGACATTATGCGCGAGTAGCCGGCCTAGGAAGTTGGAGCGGCTGTCCTCGACGTCGTGCGCGAGAAGCCGGCCTAAGGAAGTCGGCGCGGCTGTCCTCGACGTCGTGCGCGAGAAGCCGGCCTAAGGAAGTCCGCGCGGCTGTCGAGCACGGCTGTTCTCAACGTCGTGCGCGAGAAACCGGCCTAGGAAGTTGGCGCGGCTGTCCATGACGTCGTGCGCGAGAAGCCGGCCTAAGGAAGTCGGCGCGGCTGTCCTCGACGTCGTGCGCGAGAAGCCGGCCTAGAAAGTCGGCGGTCACGGTTTTGACCGAAACCTCTTCTATCATCGTCATGGTGACGTCTCTCATCTTCTTCTTGCTCCCGTCGCCGAGCTTCAATATCTTGGCGAAGGTCGCGGTTCGTCGTTGTTGCCGGAGCAACGAGTGGGTGCAGCGGTAGTCGTTGTCGTCGTCGCCGCAAGTTGGGGGCGTAGGAGCCGTAAGTCGGGATGGTGTAAGAGCCTCGCCGTGATCTCCGGGATGAGATCCGCTTTGTCGTCGAGGTCCGCCATGCCCCTGCTGAGGTGCACCAAGGATCGCCGAGGTGCCGAGCGAAATTCACGTCGAGCTCCATCTTCGCGCGGGATTCACGTCACCCCCGCGCAGTCTGTCTTCAAACGGTCACCACGGTCACATCCAAACTCATTTTTCGATGATCTTGGACTCGTTGGAAATATAATGAGATAAGCTTTTCAACGCATCCAAAACCACCCCAAAATTCCTTTCGAGTCAATGGAAAATCACGACGCAAGTTCTGTCCAGATTCTGGACGCGAATAGATCGCATTTTCCCGCGTTCGCTTCGCGGTTGAAGTTGTCTTCCGATCGGATCTAATCCGATTCTTCAAGGGAAAGTTTGCCGAGGTTGTTGATGACGAAATCCAAGCCTCCAAAACAGGAAGGTTGGCCGAATGTGAATTCGACGGCGCTGCCACCGAGAGATGCCATCGAGCTTGATGAAGATGATCTTAGCGCTGCCTCTACCTGGCGGGCCAACTGTCAACGAATTATGTCGGTAATATACTTTATGGGCCTATGTGTAAGACCCAAACCCGATGGTAACACAGGAGACAGATTTATACAGGTTCGGGCCCTCTGCGGTGGAGGTAATACCCTACTCCTGTGTTTGTGGATTGTATTGGGGTTGATCTCGATGGAGCAATGTTCAGGATGGCTATGGATCGATGTGATCTCTCCTCCTCTTGTCCCATACCGAACTAGGGGCTCCTGCCTCCCTTTATATAGTGGAGGGAGGTAGGGTTATAGATAAGTACGTATCCTAGTTGGTTATGGAAACTGGGGATGGAGATAGGAGGTCTATCTCTATCCTTTCTGGCCGAGTATGTAATGTACCCGATTACAAATGTGCCTTCCTTGTGATACAAGTCCGGTCTTCATACGAGGCAGACCCGTCTTCAAGATGGTAGACGTGACCCTGCTCTGTGAGGTGGTCCGCCTAATTTATCTCCATGAAATACCCGGGGACCATGTTATCCACAACCATAAATTGACTTCTTAAGGTGACATCCCATATGTTCCTTGTCTTCCACAACAAAACCTTTTGGTTGTGCCATGTAAACATTTCCTTGCAAGTCACCATTGAGGAACGCAGTCTTAACGTCCATTTGTTGCATCTCTAAATCATGTCAATCTTTAGTTGAGATAGGCGAAAAAGTTTCATTATGATCAATCCCTGGTTTTTGAGAGAAGACTTTTGCTACAAGCCTTGCTTTGAACCTTTTGATATTTCCCTTAAAGTCACGTTTGATTTTGTAGATCCACTTACAGCCTACTGTTTTGACTCCATCAGGAATTTCTACTAAGTCCCATGCATTATTGGTGCTCATAAACTTTAATTCATCTTCCATAGCCTGAAGCTATTTAGATGAATGCTTACTCATTACATCTTTCTTATAAGAAATGGGATCATCTACCTTCCCTATGTCGTTCATGTCTTCATTCATGTAAACAACATAATCGTTCAGGATGGCAAATCTCCTGTCTTGCTGTGATCTTCTCAGAGGTTCATTAGCTACTATCGGAGGCTCTTGAGGCTCATCATTAGGTATTTCAATAGAAATTTCTGAGTCCTCAACAGTTGGTGCAACCACAGTGTTTTCAATCGGAGGTACAACAACCTAAGGCACATGAAGAGTAGTTTGTGGGATTAGTGGTGGAAAAACCTGAGAAGGAACATAAGTCCGTTTCTCCTCAAGATCTACCTTCCTGAGCTCTGAGCTCCCACTGATTTCGTCATTTCTCTAAGAACAAAACATGCCTCATACCTACGAACTTAGTGATACGATCAGGACAGTAAAAGCGATACCCCTTGGATCTCTTAGGATACCCTATGAAGTGGCAACTTATTGTTTTAGGATCTAATTTCCTAATGTGTGGATTAAACACTTTTGCTTTAGCAGGACAGCCCCTGACCCGTAAATGATTTAAATCGGTTTTCTCCCGTTCCATAATTCATGAGGTGTTTTTGGGACTGATTTACTGGGGACCCGATTAAGTATATATGCGCCTATCTTTAATACTTCCATCCACAGACTAACTGGTAAACTGGAATGACTGAGCATACTTCCCACCATGTCCATAAGGGTACGATTTCTTCCCTCAGCTACTCCATTTTGCTGAGGTTCACCAGGTGTGGAATATTGGGCTACTATGCCATTTTCCTAAAGATGCTTAACAAAAGGACCAGGAATTTGGCCATAAGAGCCGTGTCTCCCATAATATTCTCCCCCTCGATCAAATCTTACTACTTTAATCTTAAATTTGTGCTGTCATCGATGAATGCTTCAGATCTGTCACAAATGGGAAAAATATAGGCATAACGGGAAAAGTCATCGATGAATGTTATAAAAGAATCATAAGCATCCACGGATGTTTTAGGAAAGGGCCCACATATGTCAGTGTGGATCAATTCCAATAATTTTGTGCTATGTATGGCTCCTTTCTTAATTTGTTTGACATATTTGCCTTTGATGCAGTTAGGGCTGGACACGAGCCGAGCCCGAGCGAGCTCGGTCCGGCTTGTTCGGGCTCGGTACGGGCACTGAGCCTAGGGAGCAGCTCGGTCCGGCTTGTTCGGGCTTGGTACGGGCACCGAGCCTAGGGAGCAGCTCGGCTCGGGCTCGTACCGAGCTCGGTCTAGCTCGTGAGTGCTCGGGAGCTCATGGCCGGAGTTGAGGGCAAGGGTCGCGGGCGGAGGCGGCGGCAAGGGCCCGCCCGAGCTCCAGCCACAAGGCGCAAGAAGTGAGGCCGCGACACGAGGCCGGGAAGCGATGGACTTGTAGAGGAAGGTGAGGAGATCGAGCCACGAGTTGGACGGCAAGAGGAAGGAGGCGAGCTCTGCGGCGGCCAGAGAGCTTCTTCGAGATGGACTTGGAGGCGTGGGTGCGGATGAGGCGGAGAGAGCAGCAATGGAGTGAGGATGTGGCGGTGTGTCGCACAATAGACGAAGGCACGGGACCCGGGAGATGAGCGGTGCAGAGCACGGCAGCCATGGGCGCGGAGGGGTGCGCCGAGGAGAGCAAGTGCACGAGGCGGAGCGCTTAAGCGTCCGGGTCGTCGAGCGGAGCACATGGAACGCCTGCGCGCCCGCCATGACAGCGCCTCATTTGCCGGGAGGTCAGGTCCCCAGCCCCAATTGTCGGCCTGGGCTGGTCCGCCTCAAAGAACGCCAGCGGTGAGAGGGGATCTGCTTCGCTGGGATTCGGGCGGCACAGGATTTTTTTTTTCGTTCATGGAGGGGAGGAGAGAGCGAGGCGGCAGGGGATTTTTGTGGGGAAGAGTAGCGGTGCGGGGCGGGGAGGCGCAACGCAGCGCAGGAGCGGAGAGGCACAGGAGAGAGGGCGCAGGTCGGCGGGGCGGAGGCGGAGGTCGGCGGGGCTGGAACCGAAGGCCGAAGGGGCAGATCTGGAAGACTGGAACCGAAGGGGAGGAGACGCTTGTGTGAAGTTGTGTCTAGCCAAGGGGGAGTGGCCGCGTAGGGCTGGAATCAAAGAGCTAGGATGGCTCCGTGGAACGAGCTCCGAATGAGCTCCGAACGAGCTCGCTCCGGCTCGGCTCGGACTCGGTTAGATGACCGAGCTGAGGAGAAGGCTCGGCTCGGGCTCGTTTACGGCTCGAGCCCGAGCCAGCTCGCGAGCCCGAGCCAGAGTTTTAGTCCTAGATGCAGTCTACACAGTGGTCTGAGTCAGAGAAGTCTAAGGGGTAGAGTATCTCTTCCTTAATGAGACGTTCCATTCTTCCGTTCGAAATGTGGCCTAAACGATAATGCCATAATTTCGACGAAGTCTTATTATGACTTCTGTTACGTTTAGTACAAACATCACAGGCATTTACAACGGATTCATTGAGGGAAAGCAAATAAAGCTTGTCTTGTCGGATGTCAAGACCAATGTTATTGGAGTTAAACTGAATAATACACTTATTATTTTCAAATAAACATTTGTAACCATCGTCATCTAACAAGTATACTGAAATTAAATTTCACCTCATGGTAGGGACATAAGCAACATTATTTCACTGAAGTACAAAACTGCTGTGTAAGACTAAGAAAAACGTTCCAATAGCTTTAACTTCAGCCTCCTTTCCATTGGCGACTCTAATGCTTCTCTCCCCCTTTCTTAGTGTTCTCACGGTAAGTAATTCTTGTAATGAATTTAAAACGTGCACAGTGGCACCAGATTCAATCCACCACGTATTAAGGGAATAATTAGCATAAAGTGACTCATCAATAAACGAAATTAGGTTATTACCATTCTTAGCTAGCCACTTTAAGAAGCCAAAGACAATCTTTTCTCGAAATGCCCTACGCAGACTGAAGTTTACACTCCGATCGCTTGATGTCAAGACTGATTTGAGGCCTTCTTATCATCCTTAGAAGAGTTTTTAGGCTTCTTCTTGAGCTTATTATCATTCTTGGCTTTTTTTTCCAGAGCTGACACAATTGACAATGTCCTTTCTATCAACCCTGATTCTTTCTTCCTCTTGGATGCACATAGCAGTAAGATCGCTCAAAGTCCACTTATCCTTCTGAGTATTATAATTTATCTTAAAGGAAGTATACTCAGAAGGCAAATATGTCATGATAAAATAGACTAAGAAATCATCAGATATAGACATCTCTAAGGTCTTAAGCTTAGTAGAGATATCTGTCATCATCATGATGTACTCTCTAATGCTACTAGAACCATTATACTTAGTGCTTAAGAGCCTTTGAATAAGGGTACTAGCATAGGTCTTGGATGAGCCTTTAAACTGCTCCTCAATCTTAGCTAAGTAATCCTTTGCATTATCAGAATCAGGGATATTTGCTCTCCTTATTCCTTCTGAGATAGAGCTCTTTATAACAATAAGCGATATGCGGTTGGACTGCTCCCACTTTTCTGAGTTAGTGTTGTAAAATTTCTTCAACTGAGTGTAATTAGGCTCTCCACGAGTGGGAGCCTTAGGGGGATCAGCACTAAAAACATAATCAAGGTCTAACACCCCAAGGACAATCTGAACCTTCTCCTTCCAAGAAGGGAAATTGTTGCTAGTGAGTTGCTCAATGCCATTAAGGGTAGCAGTAACATTTGAAGCGTTTAAGGCTGATTGAGCGAAATAAATGGAAAAAAATTAGCATATTTGGCATGAATTTAACCTACGTTGGTCCGATTAAAGACATGCAACAATACTGCTCTAATTCGCATTACCATTGGGCAGAAACGAAAAAGAACAATATGACCTATGATTATACATCAATGTTGGTTAGAAATATAATCATAAGTCATCATTAAATCTCCAATCAAAATTTCTCGTTGGTTCCATTTTAATCAAATATAAAAATATAAATTTTTGCAAAATTTGCCATTTAACATTATCAATAATAACTTAACACATCATTATTAAACAGTATTTCAAATTATAGGATGGGGCTTATTTTATTCGGCCTAAATGGCCTGCTAACACCCCAACCTACTGGGCTCACTAATTTATTTACTGCCCTTTTGCCCATAGAAACGGAAATACTAATATGGTCGGGCTAAAAGTCAGTTGTAAATCACCCTCGGCACGGCCCAGACGCACGCGAAGAGGAATTTTTTATATTTTTTAATTCTAAAATTTAAAAATTCATGGCCGGCCCATTTTTTTTCCATTTTTGGGCGCTCGTCGCCCCTGGGCCGGGCGATCGTCTCTAGGCCGGGCGATCGCCCCTGCCATGGGCGATTAGTTCGTGGCCGTTGTGCGCAGACGGACACGTTGGGCTATCCGTTGGGCTGGCGGCAGACGCTCCGGTCGCCTGGCCCATGGGCGATCGCACCCCCCATGGACAACTGGGCATTGGCGCGCTGCTGGCCTAGGTAGAGGCTCCGGTCGCCCGGCCCATGGGCGATCGCACCCACGGGCGCAGGCGCCAAGATAACGCCCAGCGTCTTTAATTTTTTTAAAATATTTATAACAGTTGTAACATACATATGTATATTGTATAATATATATAAAAGTATATATATTATAACATATATATAATGTATATAATATGTTATATATAATAGTTATGTACATATAGAACATATGTATAATATATACTATATAGGGTGTACCGAATTTGCGTGGTCCGAAATTAGGGTTTACGAAGGGAAAAATTTTGTTATTTTGTATGAAAGGAGCCGACAGTTTTAATTTTAATCTTTTCTATTATTAGATTTAAAAAGAAAAAATATTCCTCTTGTCACAAAGCATCCCTCGCATGCCAGCAGTTATAGCGTTTAAGGTAGAGTCCTCTCAGGAAATTTTTATTGTCAGGATTACAATTACAAGGAAGCTCCTATTGAGTACAACGGGGATATTTCCCCTTGCTGCTAACATCAGGTTCAGCCTCCTTTGCGCGACGTGCCATCTCGCGCTTTTTCTCTCTTTCAGCCTCTCGTGCCTCAGCAGCCTGACGTTCAGCGTCCTCTTGTCACTTGCGGTACTCCTCCTGCTAACGCTTGTATTTCTCCTCTCACTCCTCCTCATACTGGCGCTGCCTGAACCACTGCCTCTTCCAACGGACCTCACGCTCGATGTGTTTCTTGTCTTCCTCCGATTGCTCCGTGTCTAGCCACTGCTAGAAATCACAGAGAGGTGGAGGAGACTATTTGTTCAACATAAGTTAGTACAGATCACATGTGCCATGTAGGTAGATATAATCATGTAGGACAGGGTGAGCAAGTACCTTTGGACGCTCGCCAAAGGCAATCTTGGGTGGATCGTACTTGTAGTTCGCACACACGAAGAACCTCCTTCCGTAAGTATATGAGAAACCTTTATCGGATTGAACAAACTTGCAAAGGTCACCGTAGAAGCACATTGGAACATTGACCCCTTCTGTCACGGTGGTGCTAAACTTGCTCCTCGGAGGGGTCTCAGAGCCGGAGGCTGCCATTGCTCGTTACAAGGAGATTTGTGAAGTGTATGGGCCGGAGTAATATGCGAGTTTCAGAGGGAAGTTGCAGCGCAGAGGACCCGAAGGCAGGAGGGTTTTTATAGCGAAGTTTGTTCGGTGCATGAACGGAGTTCATGAAAGCGTACGCATCCCTCCCGAGGTCTGCTGCTGCAGTTGATGTGACTGGACGGTGAAAAGCGGTACTGTTGGTCAACAGTGCGGTGAAATTATTGATGGATGCTGCAATTGATGTGACCGGGTGGTGAAAAGCGGTACTGCTGGTCAGCAATGCGGCGAAATTATTGATGGATGCTGCAGTTGATGTCATCAGGGTTGAAAAACGATACTGTTGGTCAATCTCCTCGGCACACACTCCAAGCAATGATCAGCAGGCATGCAATGTTAGTAGTGAATGCACTGCTTTACCGACGAAATGAATGGGCTGCATTGATATAGGCAGATGTAGGGCACTATTAGCACGTGTTTAATTAGTAAATGATGACAATAAGCATAATTAACAAACTAATTAATCCAATTCGTTAATTACTCCTCGGCCTATATAAAGGGAGGCAGAGTCAATGTCGCTCTCACTCCCACACTCACTCGCACTCTCACTCTGTGTGTAAACTCCCTACTTTGTTTAGGAACTGAAGGGTTGGCTTAGTAGGAGGGAGCCGAGTAGAGAAAGACATCACTTTGCTATCGCGATAGTGCATAGTTTGAGGAAGTACTATTTCGTCCTGTCTTGTTCATCAAAATTTGTGCAGGCTTGGTGTAATGTCACATTGGTTGCATTTTCTCTTCTTTCAACTTACATTCAATACTTATTTTCTACTTCATAGCATTCTTCTTCGGCCTACCGCATTGCACATATGGTTTCACGACACTCCACGAACGGTTGGATCAGACAATGTGGGTGTCAAATGGTCCTGGATCTGAAGCGTGTCTACCAAGCGACGACTTGCCTATTCGGACCAGAACTAGCTATAACACAGAGCCAACCATGATAAGAGACCCAAACTTCTACAGGGGGTGGCCACATTGTGCATATGGAGTGGACACAGTTGTACAAACTTTTGACCTTGTTGTCGGACTGGCCGACGTTTTTCCCGCCTTGAGGGGTGAATTGACTTTGCTACTCGCTTGAACAACGTATATACCCGTGTAGAATCGCTCCATCGACGCCACTAAACCTAGCGTCCCTACTACAACAGGGGTTTTTTCATGTATTTTGCATCAATCATCAGTCTACGTGGATTACTTTCATGTACTGCGTACCATAATTTCAATGTCATGGGAGCACCATCTTCAGGTCGTTTAAATCATGCGTACCATAATCTCAATGCCTTGAGTGGTCCAGATCAATTGGTTTCACGACGTTGTGCGATTGCCCTCACGGATCCAGCCCTACTTATAGCCATCGTGGCGGAGAGATGGACGAGACAGGTATGAATTATTGGAGTTCACGGACGGCCCGTGCTGTCTCAGCAGGCGATGGCACGGAATAAATTTTTGGAGTTCACGGGCAGCCCGTGGTGCCTCAGCAACCAATGATATTGATGTGATGTGACAGCGACGTGATGAGACAATTCAATATGGTGCGCTAGGCTTTCACGGATGATGAGACAAGTAGGTTGCCGCATTGCCACACCGCGACAGCCTAGTTGCCGCTGTACCGTATAGTGCCGGAAGGGGTAATCAGAAAAGGCACACGTTGTTAAAAAAAACCTGAAATTGTGTCCGCTTAGGGAAGTAATCGGAAAAGGCACACATATGGTAATGCCGTTACAATGAGAACTTTAGAGACAGTAGACTATTTATTGCCTACAAGATAAAGAAGAAAAGAACATCAAGTTTGAAGAACTCTATGTAATATACAATAGGTACACATATTGTAGCAATAGCAACATTAGCGACGTATGTTTCGTACCGTTGGGTCAGGTTATGGCCACTTAGGGGTTTTCGTAGGGGTTTCCGTTCGGTCAGGTTATGGCCAATTACGGTGAAAATCACGGGTGACCTACGCAACGCTGGCTACCACCTTCCTGTGGACGGCCCCCTCGGACAGTGCAAGACGAGCAAGGTGCGAAAATCCGAAAAGGCTAACCGGTGCACATAAGCCGGAAATTGTGGCCACTTAGGGGTTTCCGTAGGGGCGCGGGGCCCACCGGATGCGTTCGAAAATTACGGCAAAAATCACGGGTGACCTATGCAATACTGACTACCACCTTCCTGTGGACGACCCCCTCGGATGGTGCAAGACGAGCAAGGTGCGAAAATCTGAAAAGGCTAACCTGTGCACAAAAGGCGAAAGTTGTGGCCACTTAGGGGTTTTCGTAGGGTCGCGGGTCCCACCGGATGCATCTGAAAAATTACGAAAAAAATCACGGGTCACCTACGTAATGCAGGCTACTAGTTATATAAGGGGGAGCAGGTCGGATGATGTCCGAGCAGTAACGTGCAAAAATCGGAAAAGCCACTCGCTCATCGATACGAAGCAACCGGTCAGGAACACGAGGGTGCAGTGTGTGCAGCTTCTTGTCCTCCTATGCTAACAATAGGACCTGTGCTTATGATCTATGTTTGGGTCGAACAACTTTGGCGTACCCCCCGACTAGGTCCAGCACCGGCCATGGTCACTCGGCCCAGCAGGTTATGTCGTACAAAACGAAATAGGATAAACATGACACGAAAACAGTAAATTTGATGGCGCGACATTTAATTGCAATATCAATTACAACGATAGAGTCCGTGACAAATGTTACAATACCAAACAAATGTTATGGAAATACAAACATTACATTGCATTACATCGTTAATAAAAAAATCCGTACAGGAAGATAAAGATGTTACATTGTAGTGTTACAATGGTCATGAACACTCATCCTCTCCCGGTGCGTGACCCCGATGTCCCAGCTTGACCCACCGATGACCGACGCCCACCTTCGGCCTCGTCCATGTCATTGCGGATACGGTGGGTCCTCCGACGACCAGGCTTCTGTCTAAGCCTACTCATATCTGGCACCCAACGATGGTCTGCGGGAGGATTTTCCATGAAGGACCCGTCGATTCTGTATCCGTAGACCTCATAATTCCATATGTCCCAAACACTTTTCTTATGGTAGTAAGGCGACACGAAGGAGCGGGTTGATTCATTACAGACAGCGGAAGAGACTATAATGTGAGAGCACGGGAGGTGAAGGAGCTTTGGCTTCTGGAAGGTGCACCCACATTGAGCCCTGCGATGCTGCAGAGATGTGTCCTTGTCACCTAGTGGGTTCCTCGACGACCACGCTCAGCACAGTGCACATGAAACCGACGGACGGTGCTACTCTGTGGAGTCACTCGATGCATCTGAGCCTTTCTTGTTTTCTTCGCCATGTATTCACTGATAAGAGTTGAATAGATAAGATGGCTGTCGGTCATAGCTGAAGCAGCCTTCTGCACCCGCTCAATAAAATACCTTAGAACCCCATGCTGGACACCTTCAACAATTCTGACTAGAGGAAGACATCTCGTTTTTTTCATTACCCAGCTGTACACCTCGGCTATGTTCGTGGTTATGATACCATACCGTGCACCTCCGTTGTCATGTAGGAGGGACCATTTCTCCTTTGGCTCATGACATATCCAGTCTGAGAAACTTTTAATATCTGTGCCCGCCTTTCTACGGATGTTCCGACCGTCCGTGGGGAGCACGCATAAAGCAGTCGGGTCATCTCCTTGTACATGATGAAGCATGGGATTTCTGGATAAAGTTGGTGCGGTTGCTGGTTGTGCCGTCTAATTCCTTATCATGTCATCTAACGTCTTCCAGAGCGCTTCGAACTTGCCCGGCTGGTTTGTTTGGCACAACCTCTTGAACATGTTCATCAACGTCTTGTTCTTGAACTGACGGAAGAAATTTGCTCCCATATATCTCATGCACCACCTACTAGTCATGTCAGGCCACTTCGGTACTCCCACAATGGCTGAACCTTCTGGCATGTCTACAATAGCCTTCATCAAACCTGCGTGCCGATCGTGTATGATGCACACGTTCGGCCTAGCCTGCACCACTCCTACCTTAACCCTCTCCAGGAACCAATACCAGCTATCCGTGTTTTCCCTCTCGATAATAGCAATTGCGACTGGCAATAGCTGGTTGTTCGCGTCCACAGCAATTGCGGTAAGTATCTGTCTTTTGTATTTACTCGTCAGGAAGGTGTCATCCATACAGATTACCGGCCTACAGTGTCTGAAGACATTTATGCAAGCTCCTAGCACGAAAAATACATAATGCAGCACCTACTTGCCCTCATGGACACCACTAGCGGGATACTCTTTTATGTCTATGTACGTTCCAGGGTTCCTTCATGCTATTGCCCTTAGCATGTGAATCACGTGAACCACGTTCTCGTACGATGCCTCATACGTCCCGAACCTAACCTCCAACGCCTTCCTCTTTGCCCTCCAAGCCTTTCCATAGTCCTTGGCGTACTGATATCTCTCCTCCACAGCTCGAATGATATCCGCAGCTGGCATTTGAGGATTACCCGCAATCTCTCCATACAGAACATTAGCCACCCAAGTCGACGAAAGATTGCGGTGCACTTGCTCAGCTTCCTCCAGTATACACTCGTGTTGCACCACTATAGAGCACTCCCAGTAGTCCTCCCACTTCCCTCTGTACGCATGCACCTGCCAGGGGCAATTGTCCTTCACGCACTTCATGTCGTACTCCTTGCTGGACTTCACCACCTTGAACTGACGGTGTATAGATATTGCCCAGTACTTCACTGCATCCACCAATGATTCCTTATCCTTGTATATGGCTCCCTGCGTGACCTCGTTCGCATGGTACTCCCATGCGTCATGGCTCCCTTCATTTACTGTTAACTTCTCGAAGTTGTAACTGTTCCATGTGCTGAGGTAGGGACATCGGGGACATTACCCTCCTCGTCGGACTGGTCATCATCCGGCAACTCTTCATCCTCTTGATCCTCCGTCTCCATCATATTCACTATGATCTCCACCTCTTCACCTTCGTCTGCCACCCTCCTCGCCTCTACGTTTGCACCCCCTCCTCCTGCGCCTCCACCAACATGGTCATCGCCACCCTCTCCACTACAATCTCACATGCTAGTGCCATGTCCCTCCATTGTGTCCACCTCCTCATTTTGCAATTCGAGCACGGCTGGGTTTACTATTGTAACATCCTTATTTTCAAAAACTAAAAATCATCGTGCATCATGCAATTTCATTTTAATGAATTTCACTAGAATTTAAAACTTCTTGAAAATAAGTATGTTACAATAACTTTTGAGCTTACAAATCAAATAATTTGGTTTCCTTAGTAAAAGAAGAGTTTTAAATGTGATTTGCTAAGGGTTTAACCCTAGCTTTTAAAACATATTTAATTGCAAAGGTGTTTGTTTTTAAATGAGATTTTAAAATCTTGCAAAAGTCCGTTTTAAAGATCCTAGCTCTAAAACAAAAAGGCTTTAGAAATTTTCCTTTTCATATCAAACAGGTGTTTGGTAAAGTAAAATGTTCCCATCAATAAATTTATTTTGATTTATGTTTGAACTTAAGTGGAAACATAGATTTCCAGGACTAACCGCCTTGGTAAATTATGTTTTCAAGAATTTTAAAATCTTTGTTTGAAAATCTTTTGAAAAGCAAAAGCATGGCGTCATTGCATGCGATTTAAACGATTTTAAAATTCTTTTGGATAATGTGCATGTTACTACATTTAATTTCCTAAAATCCTAATTAAAAAGATTTGCTTTTAAAGTATTATTTGCAAATTATTTACTAAAAGCCTATTATAATGATTTGTAAACTTTGTCATTTCAACTTAGATCTTTGAAACAACAAATTAAAATTTTCATCCAAATAAAAAATTTTAAATTACAAACTAAGTGGTTAATTAAACAAATTATTAATTTTCTTATTTAAACCCTACCTACTTTCTCTCTCTTAAACCCTTCTCTCTCTATGACAAGTGGGTCCCTCCCCCTTGTCACTCTCTCCTTTCTCTCTCCACACCCATCTCTCACTGACATCCTCTCCTCTCACACACTCTCTCACGTGCACCCTTTTTCCCTCACCGCCTCCCTCTCACTTCTCTCTCACTCCCGTGCTCACACCTCCCCCCTCTCCGCGGCGTCTCCTCCTTGAGCAACCTGCCCCGTGGCGGCTTGCTTTTGCCTCCCCTCCCACGCGTCCCCCTTTCTCTGCCGCACGCCAGCTTCCTCGGTCGTTTTCCTTCTTCCCCGTCCTTCCTCCCACTCTCCTCCTTCTTCCTCCTTCACTGTCTCCCTCCACCGTCAGGTACGTCTCGTCCCACGGCCGATCCTTCCCATCACCTCCCCTCCATCACCCTCCCCTTCTCGTTTTGCTAGGCCGCCACCCTCGCCGTCGCTCGGAGCCACCGGAACACGACGCCGATCGTTCCAAGCCGAAACTCGCCGGCGACCTCCTCCCCACATGATTCGCCGTCATAGCTCGGTGACTTCCCTCACCGTCCCTCCCTTTCGCTTTCCCATGATCCGCTCCACTTCCCCGCCGCCTCCCGTGATCCAATTTTTGCTCGCCGCTAAGTTGTCGTCGCCGTCTTCTTCCTCCACTCCGGTCGCACGTCGCCGGCGCCATCTTCAAGCTCCCTGCGCGGCGGTTCAATATGACCCTTAGGCGCGCCATGGCTTCGCCGACCCGCTCCCCAACCCCATTCGCCGTCGGCCCGCCCGCCGTGCTGCTCTGCCCGCTCGCGCCTTGCCAAAGACGTCGCCCAGACCACCTCGGGCACCCGCGTAAGCCGCCACCCCTAATTAGCTCTTGCGCCATAGTTGCTTGCCAACCCGCCTCGCCTCCGTCGTCGCGCCGCCAATCACCGCCAGCAGGTGCCCGCCATTGCCGCTTAGGTCTCGGCAGCGCCGCCGCCTCGCTCAATTTCACGCCAAATTCGGCTGAAGGCTGCTCTCGCTTCCTCGCTTTTCACGCTCACGGGGCCACCCTTGAGTGCCGCCACCGTGGTCCCGCCCCGCCTCCCCTGTTTTTCATGGCCGACGGAGGGCCCCACCGTCATGCCCTCCCTGCCTCTCTGTGTGTCATGGATGCCAATTGGGCCGGCCCATTCCAACCCGAGGCCCACTTCTCTCTCCCTTCCTTTATTCTTTTAATTTCCAGATATGCTTTATTTTGTTAATTGCATATAAATTCGTAGCAAATTCAGAAAAATATGAAATAAATTTTATTAGGTTCATAAAACTCTAAGTTATTTTTATGTACTATTTATTTACATATTTCTGTTAATTTTAATTTTAATAATTATCTTAGTGTTTAAACTTGTAGGAATTTTATAGAATAAAATATAGATCCAAAAATATCAAAACTTGTTTTCTGAAGTTAGATATATTGTAATCTAATTTCTGTACTGTTTTAGTAAATTTTTGAAATTTATTTATAATTAAGTCTCTTTTGTATCTTTAATATTGAACTTATGAAAACCATAACCAATAATAGGGTTTTCCCTCTCTATTAAAATTTCCAGAAGAAATTATTTTTGGATAAATGTTCGTTGTTGTGCATAGTTAGCTCATTTTCATGCATAATGTATTGCATGCATTTTTTTCCAGTTTATTTGTTCTTATTTGCGTGTTTCGTATTACGTGTAGAACCGATCGCGTTTAACGCTGCCGAAGACCCTCAAGCCGAAGATCACGCCTTTGCAGCAGCAGGCAAGTGCTGAACCATTGGTCCTATGTTTACAAACTGTTTGCTAGAGATTTAAATATTGTATGCTATGTTAAAATATAGAAAAATGCTAATTGGTAGTACTAGTTACAACCTCACCAATACAACTTTATTAAAATTGTTCATTGCTGCCCTAGGTTATTAAAATTGTTAAAATATTACCACACCTTTGGATTAGGTTTTACACATGCTTAGAAATGCTTAGTACTGAATTATTGTCTGTACTGGATTGTCATTATCAAATGCTTGTTGAACTATGGATTTCAAAAGGTTAGCTTTGTCGTGTTTGCAAATGGGTTACTTGATAGTGGGTGCTATCGGGAAGGGAAAAATTGTTTTGCAAAACCTGATCGGGGTGGATGTTTGCAAGGTGGGTGCAGTAAGCACGAGACGTGGGCCCAGTGTGGGAACCACCCTGGCCCCTAAGGACCGATTCCTTGAGGTAGACGAGCTAAGTACAACAGTGCGACCATGTGTGCCTGTATGGGCGGGCCCTAGTTGAGTACCCTTCGGACTCTTAGTCAGGCATTCTAGGTGGAATAGGGAGTGGGCATCTGGATACGTCCATAGAACTGAACCTTCCTTGGTGGTTGGGAGTGGGTATCCAGGTGTGTCCATAGAACAGAACCTATCGGCACAAGAAGGGCATTGGTGTGGAAACCTTAGTGGGAATGCCGGGCTAAGGGAAGGTCGTGGTGAAAGACCTTGTGGTGATCATTTTTCCTTTGGGTGCACCCTCGGGAAAAACCACCTCGCATGGGTAAAGCGTGCAACCTCTGCAGAGTGTAAAACTATCATGATAGCCGTGTCCACGGTCAAGGACGGACGACGGGGAGCTGCCTCATTGGTACTTCTTATCTATTTGTTTTCAAAATGGTGTTTCAAAGGAAAACCACGATTGCGGTCGTGTGTTTTGGTTTTTCTCCTCACAGTAGGTGCTGTGAGCGATGAGGGTGTTGCACGGTGGGTGCCGTGAGTAGCCTAGTGGGGCAAAAACCGGTTGGTGCTAGAATTTCAAAGAAAATGATTCAAACCTTTGTTGTTCCTCAATATATTTTAAATCACTTTATAAAACCTTAGATAAAAATTTTACAAAACTGGCTTTATGCAAAAGGAGCACTTACCCTTCCCTTGTTAAGCCATAATTGCATATAGTCAGCCTTGCTTGTTGAGTATAAAATATACTCACCCTCGCCTTTTATGCGGGGCTGCTCATTCCAACGAGCAGGTGGCGATCAGCAGTGTCATCCCAAGGAAGAGAGGTACCAAGAAGATGGCCTCGCCGAAGGAATTCACGACGAAGGCTATGCCGACGCTTAGGACGCTACTACAGCTTGCCTGTGGGATCGTTTTGTGTTGCATTTGCTCTTTCCATTTGGAGTTATGAGAGACTTCAAGACTTCTGCTGTGTAAGGCCTGTGTGCATGATTTCTGTACTCTGATTTAGTACCATGTAGCGCACTCTGATGTAATAATTATTCGAACCTGTAAATGGCAATGATCCAATGATCTGAAATCTGTGTGTACTAGCTACTGATCCAGAGACTAGTACAGGTAAAGCACAGGCGGGACCTACCTCCTCAGGGGGGGAGGGTGGGTCCCGACAACTATCCGGTAGAATTGAACTAGTAGCATAAGAGGCCAACCACGCTGCAGTGCATTTTCTACATACCTCCTCCAGTTGTGTGTTCCTTTTATAAGAAACAACTCTCCAAAAAACCTTCATGGGCATGACTCACCACGACTCTAACACATAGCCGACATGTTTGTGCATCCAGGCCGAACAATCGAAACAACTATTCTATTAGCCACCGGTATGTCCTCTCGCTCGGCCTAGATATAACACGCATAACAGAGGCAAATACCGATAGATCCACTCTATTTGGCCCTTCTGCTATCTCTCCATCTCCGTAAAATATTTGGAAATATTTTTTTTTGATATTTTACCTATAACATATGACCAACCATACTATTAATTAGTGTGTATTTCAACATCAAAAATAATACTATGTAATATTTACCATAACAACAGCGCAAGCATTAACGTCAAATTTATATTATACATCGTGTGCCTATCCTAACATGTCTTCAATTAACATATAAATTACATCTATTTATGTCTAACTTAACTCCATTGTTTTAAATTACCCTATTGTCATGATTTTTCTATTTTTCTATGGTCTACTAAAAATTTTAACTGTAGCTACAGGCATGAATAACAAAATTACATATATATTTCACGTGTCACTATTCTACCATTTTCCAATCATCAAATTAACTTACATGTATTTATGTCAGCTATGGGCGTAAATAACAAAATTATATATCTATTTAATATGTGACCACCCCTAACATGTCTTCAATTAAAATTTTACAATTACACATTTAGATCAGCTATACGCGTAAATAACAAAATTATATATCTATTTAACATGTCACTATCCTACCATGTTTTCAATAAAAAATTTAAATTATACGTATTTATATCAACTATCTAAATTAATAATAAAATTATATATTTCTTTAACATGTGACTATCCTACCATATTTTTAATCGTAATTTTAAATAACACGTATTTATATCAACTATGCGTGTCAATAACAAAATTATATTTATATTTCACGTGTGACTATCCTACCATGTTTTCAATCAAAAATTTAATTTACATGTATTTATATCAACGATGCGCATCAATAACAAAGTTATATATATACTTAACGTTTGACTATCCTACCATGTTTTAATCATGAATTTAAATTACATACTTACACTACTAAATTACTGAAAAATTAACTTACCCAATGTCGATGCCGCGCGATCCATTTTTTCTCTCTTTTTTTTTCCTTTTTTCTCTTCTTTCCCCTCTTCTCTTCTCTTTTTCTCTCTTCTTTCCTTTCCTCTCTTATCTTCTTTCCCTAATCTTCTCTTCTTTGCTCTCTTTCCCTTCTCCTCCTCTCTGCCCGAGCGTAGCAGCCAGCCAGCGCGCGGCGCTTATATAGCTGGCCCGGTTGCCCATGGGCTAGGTGATCGCCCATAGGGGGGCGACCGAGCCGCAGCAACGGTTGGGGCAACGGCTCCAAACGCCATGTGACGGCCACCAATCCGTCGCCTATGGCAAGGGTGATCGTCTGGCCTAGAGGCGACGGGCGTCCAAAAATAGAAAAAAGGGCCGGTCTTATATTTTTAAAATTTAGAATTAAAAAATATAAAAAAAATTCCGCGGAGAGGCCCGTGATGCGTGCGCTACGTGCAGCCCAGCTCTTATCGTACAATGCACTATCGGCCCAGCTAGATAGCACGTGGCGCGGCCCAAGGCGCGAGCGTGTGCGCAGCGTGGCCCAGCTCACCCCAAGTGTTTCTTTCCGCGTTTACGTTTGCTTATAAGCTGAAAATTTGTTATTTTTGTAGAAGTCAAACGCTTTGACGTTTGGTAACCAATTTTGTAGGTCTTACTATTTCTTTTTAAAGCTCTCAAAACTATTTTTTTATAATTTTTTTATCCCTCAGATATCTTTATCGAGAAGTTATAAATTTTTAATTTTAAACGCAATCGTAACCGCAACCGATGAAACACTGCCTATACTCGCACTGGCCGCCGCGGCCCGTCCTTATCCTCTCGGCTCAGGTCGGCCCGATCTGTGGCACGGCGGCGTTGCGCACCCACGACGCGACGTTGTTCGTCGTCGTGTCCTCCGCAGATGCCGCCCGCGAGGTGATGAAGCTACACGACATCAAGTTCGTGTCACGGCCATGGCCGCTCACCATACAGAAGCTGACGGCCCACCAGTCCACGGCGAACCCGTGGCCCTCGCCCGTCACCATCTCAGACGCGACCTACTCATTGCGTGCCAACAAAATGAGTACGACTTCCCCCACGCGGTGGCCAGGTTTGAGGAGTCGAAGCTCGCTGGCTTCCGGCTCACTGGCGACACCCACACCCAGGAAAGCAGCGGAGTCGCTCCTTGCGGAGATGCGCGTCCAGCGGTGGCCATGGAACACAGGCGGCCGAGGAAATGACGGCAAAACCAAGATTAGGGGAGAATTTGGTGATTAGGGTTCTTAGGATTTCTAATTCGCCCGAATCCCCTCCTCCTAAAATCTCTTTATCCCATCTAAAAAGCAATCAATCTTATAACCCGCACACAGCAAAATTTTACGGTTCGAGTTGCATTAATCCGATACCAAATTAAGAGTTAATTAGATTACTAGGTTTAGGGTTTGTGTTGAGCACGAGATGGCTCTTGATCAGGGGAATTTTGATTCCCCTCCTACTGATTTCTCTTAGCGATGGCTAAAAGAAGATTAGGGTTTTAATTGGATTCGGGATTAGGCTAATTGGCTCTGATACCAATTGTTAGATTTTAATATTAATCTTAAACATAATTTGATTAGCCTAATACATGAACACCAACTTAATTAGTGCAGAAACAGGATGATTTACCTGAACTTGAGGATGCCATCGCTTATAGGTGCGTTTAGACTTTAGGAAGCCTGCTTGGCCGATGATTCGATACAGTAGGATGTAGAGGACGCAGGGAGTCGGTAGCAGTGAAGTCCCCGTCTATGTAGCTTGCAGCGGCGTCGGCCTTCCTAGGCTCCAGCGACAAGTCTGTAGATCAGATTAGACTAGAAGGAGCTAGCCTTAGATCTGTCTGATGATCTCTTTGCTAGCCCCTCCCTTATATTTATAGTCGCTGTGCACTAGGGGGCCAAAACCAAATAGGTTTAGGTGTTCCTGATCAGAACACTAATAGAGTCCGTCTCGAATACGGATAGAATCCATCTTGTACACGGATTGAGATCAACTCCAATAAACACATCTCTCCACTCCTTCCTCCCGGCCAACCACCACATCCCTCCCCTCCTGACTCGTAAGCCCTCACGAGCTGGCTCGGGCTTCACACGAGTAGCCGAGCCACATTTCTAGCTCGGTCATCCAACCGAGCCGAGCCGAGCTAGCTCGCTTGTTTGAATGAGCCCGAGCCGAGCCAGCCCTGGCTCGCTTAAGCTCGGCTTAGTTCCACCCCTACTTACAAGAGACCCATATATTTAAATGAAATTATTAACAAGTCAAAACAATACTTTGTTGTAAAGAGACACATATATAACATCCAATATCAAACAAAGCCACAAACCATATCATCGATTATCACTTTCTAATCAATCAAGCAATAGAATGTACAAGTACTCATAGATTCAATCAAGATCTCACTGTTTATTCAATCATGGAGAATGTTTGTTTTACAACTAGTATTATATATGGTAAGTGTACTATAGTTGTTAGCTATAACTAGTACTATAGCAGGTAATTGTGTTTTTTTTTTGTAAATACAAATAAAAGAAAAGGCCATGTTGTGCATCTTACCATTTTGATTTTGTTGGAAGATATGGCAGGCTAAAAAGTACCATGTCTTCCTTTTAGTTCTTGCTCAATTTGCATGGAGTAAAATGGAATCCAACCATGTAAACTGGAATCTAAAGAACGTGCAAGGCTTTTGAGTTTAGTATCCAGAGTTACCTCCTGTGTTAGACATTTTACATAGCACTAGAGGATGTACATCGATCATTGCGAGTATATGACATGTAATTTTAAAATCAGTAGTAGCTATTTCTATATTGAGATAATATATTCTGTGATTATGACCAAACCTTAGAAGAATTCAATCTTCTTCAGATTATATCCCAAATTGTATAGATATCGCAGAACATATTGAACTGCACACATTCAGCGAAAATCGAACCTACTGAAAAATATGAGCATTTCAATTTTATCTATATTGATCATGTTGCACAGAGCGATTTAACATTTGTTCAGTCTTTTGACCTTGATTCTAATTAATCGAAGTTTAGACTATAATCTACAGGTTATTAGTTGGGTGATCTTTTCAGTCAAATTTATGAATTGAACAATATGAATCCCGAAGACAGAGCATTTCAATTTAACTAAAATCTTTCAGCAGAAAAAATTTAAACTTGGAATGGGAAATAAAAAACCACATTTGTCTCCAAATGTTGAAGAACAGAGGCCTGATCGTTGGGGTCAACATATATGCTTCATCCTTGAAGACAACCTACGTATTCAATACTGGAGTAACATTTGATTGCTTTTTTACCCTGATTCTAATTAATGGAAGTTTGTAACGTAATGTACAACTTGTTAGTTGGTTAATTTATTACCTGGAGCAATTGAGCAATCTGAATCTTTAGGACAGAGCACAATTTAATTAAAAAACTTCAACATGCTAATAAACATGGAAAAGTCCATTCTTGAACCAAATCCACACCAACATGTTGTTGTGCTTTAAAGAAAACAGAGAAAATCTAAACATAGAATGGGAAAATAAAAAAAGACAATCGAATTGAATGTTCAGGAACTGAGGCCTACAAATTTTGTAACGTGAGTGTCTCCTACTAAAGAAAGCACGAAAACAACATAAGGGCACAAAAAAGAAGAGTTATAGAGACACCTTTGATTTTAATCTTTAAAGGAACCTCAAATGTTGAACAATGCAAGTAAGTACCAGTAAAATAAATAGGTTATACATCTGATCTAGGGCTGGAACTTTGGCTCGGGCTCACCGAGCAGCTCGGGCTCGAGCCTCCAATGAGCCTGAGCCAAGCTTCCACCTCAGCTCGGTCACTCAACCGAGCTTGAGCCGAGCTGGTTTCAGTTCGCTCGGAGCTCGTTCGGGCTCGTTCCAGCCTCGGCCTCCCCGCAGTCTGCACGCACGAGGCACGACAGAGACCTCCCCGCACCCGTGACCTCCGGGCTCCGGCGCCTCCACTCCGCCACCGCTCCGAAGGCCCTTGGCCACCGCCTCCGCCCGCCACGCTTGAGCTCTGGCGCCTCCACTCTGCCACCGCTCCGATGACCCTCGGCCACTGCCTCCACCCGTCATGCTTGAGCTCGGCGCGCCCGATCGGCCGCCGCCTCCCGCCGGGCTCGAGCTCCGGCGCCTCCACTCCGCCACCACTCGACGACCCTCGGCGCCGCCTCTGTCCGCCGTGCTCGAGCTCGGCCGTGCCTAGTCGGCCGCCGCCTCCCCCCGCCCGCTGCGCTCGAGCTCCGGCCATGACCTTAACGCCCCTCGGACACTGCCCACAACCCCGGCCCCGAGCTCACGAGCTGGACCGAGCTTGGTACGAGCCCGAGCCAAGCTGCTCCCTTGGCTTGGTGCCCGTACCAAGTCCGAACAAGCCGGACCGAGCTCGCTCGGGCTCGGCTCGTGTCCAGCCCTAATCTGATCATCACACTAGGTTGAACAACTGCTTTGGGTTGTTGCAAAATGGTTCTTGTATGAACCTCAAATTCATCCGTAGTTAACAGCTGAAAAATGGTTCTTGCATGAGTGCATGACTAAATTCTGCATGAGTGCTGACTAAATTCACTCTTTCCACAGTGATTCTTGTAAAATGATGTGAATTCATGACTAAATATCTTGACTACAAAAAATATTTTGGGTCCATGCATGCTATCTAAGCCGTAACAGTAGCAAGATATCAGTACACATCAATTAGCAAGCAGCAGGTAGTGGCACAGGAAACAAAGAGGAGGAAAGGCAAGATGGTCGGCACAAGCACAAGCAACGGGTGTCAGCACAATACCTAGAGAAACCAAGAGGAAGGAGGGAAGATGTCGGAGCTGTACCTAGGAGTGTTGATGATCTAGCTTCGAATCAGAGCTGATTTGAAACCTACAATTGCAACTCACATGGTTTCCAATGGTTATCAACCACGTGTGAACACAGTTGACCTCGCCAAGAAGGATTATCCCACAAGCGAATTGAGAACACAAGCAAGAATGTAGAAGAAGAAACTGAAATTGTATTAAGCACACGAAGTTGATGTTTCACAAACTGATAATCGGCAAAACAACAATGACAGAATAATCTAAACAAAACCCAAGGAAGAAGAAAGGGGTTAGCAACCATATACAACAGAGGTATGGTGGCCAGAAAAGCCATGCTGGCCAGAGAGACATCCCCACGCAATTCTAGGTGTACATGAGCCTTGGGGCCAAAAATGAGGTGACACAACACTTGGTAGATTCTGTTTATTATGGTATTTTGGTGATTTCGGGGGATCCATACGGAATTTGGTAGTAGAACCGAATTTGTTGGAACGAGGAAGAGAAAACATTTCCGTGAAGTGCTAATTTGCTTTCAATCTGACTTCATATGTTATTTTTGGCCTTTAAAGATAGATTGGTTATAGACAGCCGAACTAGACCCGTGAACAAATTGAGCTTGATCTTGGGTTGGGCCTAGAGCATCGGCCTCTGGTTTTAGCTTAAGTTAGATCCATTTGTTTTTGAACCTCTGGTGTAGATGGCTTAAATGGCTCAACAAAAGGGTTCATGGCAATTCGTTGCTCTGCTTGATCATCTCGACGTTGTGGGGACATTGGATGGAAAGTAGTGAAAGGAGTGGATGGAGCCTTATTCATATTCATACAAGTGATGTCCTCATCTTCCTCCTCTTCTTGAATCTGAGTCGTCCTCAACTCAATCACAGGCAGCATAGCAATAACCAAAGCAATAGGAGGTGTTGTAGTCAAATCATTGCAACAAGAATTGTTTTTCTCCTCGTCATGTAAAGTAGATTTAGTAGGAAGCATAACATCACCATTTAATTCCCTTAGACCTAGAGCTAGGTGTTTTGTATCCTCATTCTCATTAGGTGTTTTGTATCCTCATTCTCATTTTCATCTTTTTATCACATCGCACAATTTCAGCAGGTGGCATAGGAAGTAAAGTGATTTCTTTTATGTACAAGAGTGTATTTATTACTTCTGTCATAATGAGTTGCATCAGTACAAAATTCTGACCTAATAAAAGTGAACAAGCTTGCATAGACGCTACATCGAAATTAAACAGAATCACAGTATGTTCTAATGGAAAAAATGCACTTTCGTGGTCTGTGTCACCTTTGCCTTACCGCTGTTGTTGAACCATTGCATATGGTATATGGTATGGATGAGGATGTGCATGTGTGGTCAAGTCAAGATTTTTGACCAAATCTGAACTCATCAAGTTGTGGCAGCTCCCTTTATCAGTTATGACATGAACATGTGGATACTTGACAATAAGATACATGAAACAACATATATATATATATATATATATATATATATATATATATATATATATATATATATAGTGTTAGAGTGTTGTACCTTCTCCATTTGAGTGCTCAACCCTTGTTGCACAAGTAGGGTCCTATAATTCTCCACGGCGGTAATGCCAAATATCTCCCCACCATCCTAATGCCAATTCTGTGTCCCTAAATTGTTAGTAGCAAACAAAATATAACACACAAGTATTATCTCTATAAACAAAATAAATCAGCATGTAAGAATGAAAATTAGTCCAAAGCAATAGTCAATGTTCTAGCTTAGCCTAGACCTAAACTAAGTTTAAGCAAGCAACTAGAAACATAAAGGACTATCACATGGTGCACCAATAAAAATGATCACGCTACTCTTTTTATTTCTAAATTTTTCTTCTTTTCTTAAGTGTGGCTCTTCTTTATGCACTTGCATTTTCTTTTTTAGCACGTCTCAACTATGTAGCAAAAGTAGAAACATTGTTCAATAATTATGTGCCCTAAAAACTCTGGATCTATAAACATTATCTATATCAAAGTCATAGAGAATCTTCTAAGCTTTCGAACGAGTACAAGATCATCAAAAACAGAGTTTGGACAGATGAGTTATGACTACATTGCCAAACTAAATTGTAATATATCAAAACTCTATGACCCAACAAAGATGGCAAGATATCTAAATGATGGAGGTCAAATCAGACCGGCATGAATACCAAACTAGGAGAGCACATTCTAGGGGTTTCAAAAAGGCATAAGATCACTGAAATGTGAGAAAACTGAATACCAAAGTACAAAGATATGGTGAAAAGACTGAACTAGATGGTGGCAAATTATAGTTGGATGTCACGACAACAACGAAAATTGCATGGAATTGTACTCGGCGTCAAGATGCAAGACTCAAACTAGACCAAGGCTAGAACTAAAACTAGCACACAACAAAGGATGTACCAAAATTCAAAGATGCAAACTAATATGAATGATGCAAAAGCTAATGACGATGGTTAGGACAACAGATGTGATGACGAGCACAATTTTTTTATGGGGCGGTTTTCTAGACACTAGGTGATGGAATAACAAGGAATGAGATGGGACACAAAAAGGAATTAGCCTTCGTGATGAGGTCAACCGAGTGTGTGCATGTACGGTTGATAATGACAGGCATTTGGGTGTAGTGATTAGAAGAATTCAATCATACTGGCTGGAAGCCTTGTTTCATGAACATCTTTGTTCCGTCAAGTAGAACCTATCAAAAGATTGGGTCGCTGTGTCCATCAAGTCTTGTCGATCTTGTGTGCGGTTGAATTGGCATAGGTGGTAGGGGATATGTCCCGATGGAGTGGGGTGAGCGAAGGCTTCCGCAGCGGCTGGACCTTAGGTGGTAGCAGACAAGAGGGTAGGTAATCCTAGTTCTCTCCTGAGACCCATCTCATCGGCGGTGGAATGGCAGCGGTGAGGACCAGAGGTGGCGACATGCGAGCAGCTAGGTAACCCTAGCTCTCTCCTGAGACCAGTCTCGTGTGCGGGCATATCGGCGTAGTTGGTAATGGAGATGACATGGTGGAGTGGCGGTGACTGGAGGCTGCCACGGAGGAGGGGACCAGAGGTGGCAGCGGGTGAGCAGGTTAGTGGAGCTAAAGTCGAGAGAAATGGAGAACGGGTGAGCGACCAGGGTAGGACGGGAAGAAAATTCCATTAGTTGGGCGTGAGGTGTTCACTACTAGAGAAGTGTGTATCACTACCAGCATATCACTACCGGTTATCTGCGAACCGGTAGTGATAGTTGCTTTACTACCGGTTTGAACCACGAACCAGTAGTGATAGTTGCGTGAGCCATGAGTTTGAGCCATGAACCGGTAGTAGTGCCTCGTTTCTAGAAAGTTTGAGCCACAAACCGGTAGTGATACCTATCCTCTACTACCGGTTTAAGCCACCAACCGGTAGTAGTGTCTCATTTCTGGAAAGTTTAAAAGGAATGCATATTCTATCTATATCATTACGCGATAGTGAGTGGGTTAGCTAGAAGGGTGAGGCTAGAGTCACGAGATCTTGGGTTCGAGGTCTCGGGTTCGAGTCCTGTTTCTCCCAATATATTCTCAACATATTTTAAACATTTCTAATACTATCACTGCCGGTTGCATGAACCTGTAGTGATACCCTAGAGTATTACTCCCGGTTGTCCTCTACCGGTTTTAAAACCGGTACAGATGCTGGTTTGGAACCGGTAGTGATGTGCTAATCTGCAGTAGTGGTTTTTTTCCCTGGGCTTTCACGTGGAACAGGCCAAAACCGTGTTGGGTGGGCATCCAAACGTGCCAGGAAATAGCCTAGGAAAATAGGGAAATCCTATTTCTTGCATGCCATCCTGTGCTCCTAGGGCAACGTTCATTGGATCAAGAACATGCAAGCATCCTTACAGGAAGTTCCTCCAACCTTTAGTCCATTGCAGTTGTACTGGCCCCCATCTATGGTGTTGCTCTACCGCTACCCGGCTACATATGCACCACACAGTCACATGACGTCGACGAAGTTTAACCCAAATGTGAAGCACATCCATGCCAATAGACCATGATTTTCCATGGTTTCTTGGTCAAGTTGGTACAAGGTTGTTCTAGTAAAGCCACTAGATCAACACCATATTTGAGCCCTCTCAAAATACACCTTCTTCAACAAAAAAAATGTAAAAATCTGCTCTTACATTCTTGCTGCAGAACTAGAATACCTTCAATACATGCATGGTTGCATCATAAAAAAATACATCGGGCCTAATCATTTTAATAACCCTATTTAAAACCAAAAGTTACATATTGCTCTTCCTGTCCTTAAATACTTCCAACAACATGTTTTGCACACTACAGATCTACCACTATTAAGTGCCAAGAAATAAACATCTAGATCTATTTATTTTGCTTTGAAGAATTAGAACTAGGAGAGAAACTTGCCATGTTGAACTCTCACAATTTTCTGTTTTTCTAGCTGCCTTATAAATAGGCCCATTCCGCAACGTGATAGCACCAATCCGCTACACAACCGCGCCACGCCGCATGGCAGGGGGAAGCCTGCAATGCTACCATACTATGGCATGCATTTGCAATATTGTCGTGGCGCGGCTTCGCTCCTTGTAGCACTTCCATTGTGTAGCGCAGCGCCATGAGAGCATGTGTGGTGACGGGATATTAATTTATGTTAAAAATTTAAAGGTAGGGATGTTTCTATAACTCTTTTTGAAATTGGCATTTAAATCAAATCAAAACTTGCGCACAGCCTGCATAGTCTTTATTAGGCTAATTAAACCTTATTTGTTTTGTTCACACATTGTTTCGTTTGAACAAAACTTGTTATTTCAACTAACCGTATGGTGTATGGTTTTTTGACGTTTCTTGGAACCAAACGCCTTGGCTTCTCGAAACTATTTCTTTGAATATCTTGAAGCCGTTTCACAAGGCGCTCCAAGCAACCAATATTTTGGTCTCTTAAAATCAGTTTTTGAAGCTATAGCTTTCAAGCCATTCAACCGCAATCAAACAAAACATGCCCTATAGACATCTCATGGATCAAAGCAAACCTTTCCAATTTATCCTGTTGAAGGCATGCTGAAATCTTAGTGGTACAGCGCTACCAATAATTTTCTATTAGTGCCCATTTAATATTTGCAATTGGTATGGCATTCTGAATAGTAAAAAAGATTGAGAGGAAGGAAGGGATCGGAGCCAAGGTTTTAAATCCCATGGGAAATCATTGAATCACTCTGGTCTGGGATCGGTTTCCTACTCCAAAAAATCCAAATTTGAATATAAAATTTTAGAAAAAAATTTTTCTAAAAATGGTAGAAATACGTAGGAACACTATGAATTTTTTTTCCCAAACTGACACTTCATTCATACGGAAATTTGAATTTGAATTCGAACAAAAATCAAAAAATTCAAGGAAATCACAAGAACAAGGCAGAAGAAGGGGAGAGCTCAGGACATGTTTCAACAAGAACTGACTGCTACTTGGCAAGATGATGACAATGAGGAGGCACATATACATGCCATGAATCTGTCGAAGGAGGAAGCAAACTATGTGTCATAGGCAGGGCCAAACTACGAGTGCGGCGGCGGTAGTGTGTCTAGGGCCTCTAAGGGTACTGGTATGTTGAAGAAGATCTTGAAATTTTTTTTAACCCTTTGTAAATAATTATTTTAATATTAATCCTCGCGAAAAAATATTTTCACATCTAACCCTTTTGGCCGCGCCATTGCGGTTAGCGCGGCTAATGTCCATGCCGCGCCAGTGCATGTGGCACGGCAGGATCAAGTTGCCGCGCCAGGCGGCCTGGCGCGGCAGGGTTGGCCTCATGTGGCAGTCATATGAACCGCGTTCCTCGGTACCAGCGTGTCACCCCTGCCGCGCCACATGCACTGGCGCGTCAGTGGACATTAGCCACGCCAACCGCAGTGGCGCGGCCAAAAGGGTTAGATGTGAAAATATTTTTTCGCGAGAGTTAATATTAAAATAATTATTTACAAAGGGTTAAAAAAATTTCGAAGATCTTCTCTCGAAATTTTTAGGATTTTTTCTTCCTTTAGTCATATATTTTCTTAACTTTCCTGAATTGTGTGGCTAATTAACATAATTTTTCTGGCATTGCTATGATTTTCCAGCAATTTCACAATTTTTTGGTGCAATTTTACTAATTTTATAACCTATATTATGATTTTGCATTTCTTTTTTAACCACAATTTCTTGCAACCCGAACAATTTCCTTTTTCCACAACTCAATTGATTTCTCGATGAATTCGAGCGATTTCCCGTTGCTTTCGGATGATTTTTTAGAAACCCTAGCAATTCTGTTTTTCTGCACACTTAGTTTGTTTGCGTTTCAGATTACGATTTTCGACAAAAAAAAAAGGGAAATCAATGATTTCTCGTGGAAAATCAAAATTCACTGCCAGCGGGTTTTTGACCTGAAAACGGAATTTCAAACCGATGCAGCACATTTTAGAGAATCAACCACCGCTTTGAAAGGTAGTTGCATTGTTTGAGTAGAGAGCTTTAACACGATTTCTGAGTAGAGTTTTGATGAGATTTATTCGAAAACTCTTGATCAATTGGATTCTTCCTCCACGAAAAGTTGTCATTTTGCTTTAGTGTATTCAAACTTTTTGAAAGTATGCAAGGTTATCTACTTATCTATATATTTTAAAACATTTAGATTGGATATATAGATGAAAATTATGTATTTATATTAGTCTAAAAATACTTCCATAATTCTATACTTCTATTGAATTTTATAAATAAATTATAATAGTAATTAATTGTCAAAGTTCTATTTTGAGATTATGTGGATGTCCAAAATGACAGCCCATAATCGGAGAAGTTTTATTGCGTTTGTTTTTTATTCATAGATAAGCTAACCTTGTCGTATATATGTATGTAGAACAAGCGTTGCCTAGAGCCCAAGAGGGTCCTTACGGTCTTCGAAGAATATATATCTTTGCAATATTTGCTTTGTACATTTGGTCTAATCCTATCTTCAAGGGCTTCCCTTCTTAGGCAGGATTCCCGTCGCGAAGAGAATCTCATTCCCTTCGTGGCAGCTCCAATAGATTCTCTTCACCGTTCTCTTTCGGAAGTGATTCTTTTTTTCATTCGTTTTAGAAAGGATTTTCTTTCCTTTTTTATATCATTTCTTTCGAAGAGATATTGTTAGAGATGGTAGAAAATGAAGGGAATAAATATAGGGAAGAAAATGGTGAAAGGAAAGAAATAAAGGCAAAATGGTCGGATATGGTCTAAGATAATGAAATCAAGCTTGTGAATAAAAAAAAGAGAACGGGTTTCGAGAATTCATACACACAACATACACAATCAACGAACATCTAAGAAAACAGCTTGTTTCACCGAGCCCAAATCCATGCTTTCCTCTACCCGGCGCGACGGGCTAATTATAGCCAATTAGCCATCATTCCCATCAGCAGATGAGCTCCAAACGCTTACCACCTCACGGCCTCGTTTCCTTCCCCTCCTCTGGCCACCACCGCCATGCACGCTACTACCCAGCCTCTCCTCTTCCTCCTCCTCGCCGCCGTCCTCTTCTTGCTCGCTCCCGCGGCCGACGGAGACGACGCCACCGGTGAGGGCGACCCCCTGAAGACGTACCTGGTGGTCGTCTGCCGGCTCAATGGCCCCAAGGAAGGCGGTGAGAAGCTGCGCGCGTGGCACGCCTCGCTGCTGGCCTCCGTGCTCAACACCACCGCAGACGTGCTCCTCAACGGCTCCCTGCCCGCGGCCGGTCCACGCCTCGTCTACTCCTACGCGCAAGTCGTCAGCGGGTTCGCCGCGCGGCTTACGGCGCGGGAGGTGGAGGCGATGACGAGGCTCCAGTGGTGTGTCGACGCTTTCCCGGACGCGACCTACCGGCTCACGACGACGTACACGCCTGAGCTGCTCGGGGTGAGCGCGCCCCGGACGGGCACGTGGAGCGTGGGCCGTAGTATGGGGGAGGGCGTCATCGTCGGGCTCCTCGACAATGGCATCGACCCGCGGCACGCATCGTTCGGGGACGAGGGCATGCCGCCACCGCCGGTCAAGTGGCGAGGGCGCTGCGAGTTTGGCGGCGCGCCGTGCAACAGTAAGCTGATCGGCGGGCTGTCGATGGCGCTGCAGCAGCACGGCACGCACACGGCCAGCACGGCCGTGGGCGCGTTCGCCAGGGACGCCAAGGTGTACAAGGCCAACCTCGGGACGGCGTCCGGCATGGGGCCGCGCGCACATCTGGCGTTTACGAGGTGTGCCTCGGGGACCAGTGCTCGTCGACGGAGATGCTCACCATGACCGAGAAGGGCGCGTACGAGGACGGCGTTGACGTGCTCTCCATCTCAATCTCGGACGATAAGCAGCAGCCGTTCTACAAGGACCTCATCGCCGTCGGGAGCTTCTCTGCCGTCGTGTCCGGCGTCTTCGTGAGCACGAGCGCGGGGAACGCCGGCCCGAATGCTGGCTCCGTCACGAACTGCGTCCCGTGGTTGCTCACCGTTGCTGCGAACACCATGGGCCGGCGAGTCGTCTCCGAGGTCCAGCTCGGCAATGGGCTCGTGCTCTACGGCGAGACGACCAGGAGGTACAAGAGCGTCAAGAACAAGCCACTCGTCTACGTCAACGCACGGTTCGCCGACGGCGCCCTGGAGGCGGTCGACGTCCGCGGCAAGATTGTGCTCTGCGATCGCACCGAGAATCCTGTCATGCGCGGCGAGATGGTCCGTGCCGCCGGCGGAGTGGGCATGATCAGCATGTCCGGCCGAAAGCGGGGCGGCGCGACCACGCCCCTAGACAACTTCACCATCGCCGCGTCGCGCGTGCACAATGCCGACAGCGAGACGATCAAGGGGTACATGAACTCCACCTCCAACCCCACCGCGAGCCTCCGCTTCACCGGCGTTGTGCTGAACACGTCTTCTCTGCCGGCCATCTCCGAGTACTCCTCGAGAGGCCGCTGCAACATGTCCAACATCGGCGTGCTGAAGCCCGACATCACCGGCCCCGGCTCAAACATCGTCGCGGCCGTCCCGGGCTCCCCTCCCGGCGGCAACACAAGCGCGAGCACCCGGACCTTCGGCGTCCTCAGCGGCACGTCCATGTCCACCCCGCACCTCGCGGGGATCGCGGCCGTGCTCAAGAAAGCGCACCCCGAGTGGTCACCGGCGGCGATCAAGTCGGCGATGATGACCACAGCCGACTCGACGCACCCGGACGGCACAGCGATCATCGACGAGACGACTGGCCGGCCGGCGAGCCACTTCGACATGGGTGCTGGGCTCGTGAACCCGACGAAAGCCCTTGATCCCGGGCTCGTCTACGACCTCTCGGCACTCGACTACATCCCGTACATCTGCGGCCTCGGGTACAACGACAGCTTCGTCAACGAGATCATCGCACAGCCGATGCAGAACGTGAGCTGCACATTGTTGAAGAAGATCGACGGCAAGGACCTGAACTACCCGTCAATCATGGTGTCGCTCACAACGGCGGCGCCGGAGGTCGAGGTGACACGCACGGTGACCAACGTCGGACATGCGCTTTCGGCGTACACCGCGGAGGTCATCGCGCCGCCGGGCGTCGCCGTGGAGGTGGTGCCAGACAGGCTGGAGTTCAGCATCATGTACCAGAGGAGAGAGTTCAAGGTGAGGTTCAGGAGAGGTGACAGCGCCGCCAATGACACGGCGGAAGGCAGCCTGCGGTGGGTCTCCGCCTCTCCGGCAAGCATTCTGTTCGGAGCCCGATCGCCATTCTGTTGGAACCATGACGAGGTTGTTCGTCAGCATGCACCAGGAAGCAACCCATGCCATTATACGTGGAAGCGTACCAAGTTGCAGTGATTAGAGTAGATCAGGGCAAAGGACACAGTAAAAATTACAATACCAGCTTGTTGACATCTTATGGTCAAGGTTTAATACAGAGATGATGCATACAACATGCTGATCGACATAATCTCTACTATTAAAAAGTACCTACTGGTGGTGGTGGTGGTGGTGGTGGTTTCACCAACTAAAGATCTCCACCATCCATCTATCTCTAGGGAAATCCAGGCCCATTCATCACGCTTAGCCACCCTAATCGCTAGCCACCCTAATTCGCATCTCCACACGCGCATACCTCCACGGCTCCACGCGCTTCGGCCCCGGATCCCCATTCGCGCTGCACTTCGCTGCAATCCTGCGCTTCGCCCCTTGGATCCCTGCTCGCCCTATGCCTCGCCGCCATTCGTCGCATCGCCACCATAAGTCCATGCCTCGCTGCAATCCTCCCTCGCATTGTTGGAGGATGACATAAAAGTATGGTATGGCGAAGTCCGTAGTATCTTCATTACGGGCCACTGCTGCTTATAGTTGCACATGTGCATCTCCAAATTCAATACCAAATCTTACCGGGACATTGAGATTTGATGGAGGATTGTTGGAATATATGAGGTTGGCTTATTTATTTGAGAATAATTCCTGAAAATCTCAAAGGCTCACATATGGAAGGGGGTGTGAGAACTCTTTAGTACTACATTGCTAGCTGAGATGGGGAGATGCACATGTGGGAGAGAGAAAGAGAAGAACACAAGCACGTGCTCGCTCACCTCGCCGGGCCAGGTCGGGCTTGGGCCGATGCTAGGGTGAGGCAGCGCTAGTGCGCGACACCTGCATGAATGGTCCACCGAAATTAGGTCCAGTTGCGTGGCGCGACCTCCTTTTACAGTTTTATTTCCTTTTCGCTCTCCGAAAAAATATGGAATCGGTTACAAGATATGGAGATCGTGCGAGTTTGATCGTGACACGTTCGACCGTTAACGTACGTTCACCGCCCGAGAGCGATAGAGAACAAAAACGTCTTGGATTTTACCTCTTCAATCTGTTACGCCGCCACACATAGCCTACTCTATCCCGCTACGTCAGCGTGCACCGATTATTGGGAGAGCAGGTCTCTGGAACCCACCATCCTTGCGATCCTGCACCGGGTGATGAAGAATAAGGTTTTTAGAAAGCGCTCGGCGTGACTGCTTGCGATCTGCTACTCGTCATTGTAATCCGCTTTCTCTACTTCGGCTACTTCATCGTCGCTACGAGGTCGTCTTCTTCTCTTCTGGGATTCGTGTCTTCTGATCGGAACGTACTCCTCTCTGTCATGGTGGTTCTCAACTGTCTCTGTCTATGAGTATATTAGAGGGAAATATGAATATATTCTCAACTGTTGCAGTAGGAGAAGAGAATTCACATATTATTGACTTCGCACTAGTATACAAAGCGTACAATTTATCATAATTACATCCTCTCAATCCACCACAGCTCGTACGCAAATCCATCAGGAAGCAAATTGACACCCAAGGTTATTAAATTTTCTTTCACGCAAATATAAGATAATGATCCTGTCACCATTGGAAGTCTTCACATGCTTAAGGTGTTAAAGTCTTCTCGATAAACGGAGGTCCTAGTCCTACATCAATTTCAAAATTTTTCATGTTACTTGCTCGTCAAACCAAAGTGGTTTGCACTAAACTACAGTTGGACGCTCCCACGTAGCATAGTGGTAGGATGCATGGTTATTGTAGGGGCAACCACCCTATCTCCGGAAAAAGTGGATGTCCACGAAGATACTGTAAGAGTCCTTCGTGAGGATTTTAACCCGAAGGGGTAAGCGGAGAAGTGCGCCTGACCTCAAGACCCCTTTGGGTTGTGAGCGGAGGACTCGGCCACACGCGAAGGGTTGGGAGACGGACGCGAAGGGTCAGGCATTCCGAGGGGAACTTTGAGCAATGAGAATCCTCGATTCCTACCAAAGAGTGGCTGAAGAGCGAAGTCTCACCGAGGAATTCGCGAAGGTCCTTCGGGAAGACCGAGATTGATCGACAAGTTTTGGGCCAGGGGACAAAGACTCCGCGACAGCCTCTGACAAGGACTGACCGGATCAACCACCTTGTCAGAATGTGCCCCCCGAGGTTAGATTGGGGATTAGCAAAGCTTGGATTGTAAGGAAGATAGCCTAGCCATTGATCGCAAGATCAATGACTCAGGGGCCGGGGTAATTTGGGTATTTCCTATACATGTAAACCCGGACCCTAGAGTTGTATAAATTGATAAGCTCATCAATGAAAGAGGGACAAACATTCTGATCGCACATTTGCGTACTGGTTCTATTCACCTAGCGTCCGCTTTCTAAACCACTACAGCTCGCGGCGTCCTCTCCATCACCGGGGAGGGGCGCCGTACCTCACCGTCGGTGGGAGTTCCCGATGACAATGGTTACCATTTTGAGGTGATTGTTGTTGGTTTAATTTTGTAATTCAGGTATTAACTAGGACGCAAGGATCATGAGCGTGTCTATATGTTTTTCTTTATGCATTATACAAGTTTAAATTCGGATTTTAATCTACAGTTGAAAGTTTGTCTTTTTTACTAGTCAAACATTTTAGCACTTTGCAGTCATTTTTTAAAGGTTTTTGTGTTTCTTCTCAAAGCCTTCCAAACCGATTTCTAACCATATTTTTTGGACTCTCTAAGCCCCTTATCAAGGGCATACAACTTTTCAGATTATAATTTGCAGCTAGATTAATTGATTAAAGTTGAAGAGAACAAGGTAGGTCACGGGCAAGCGGCAACTCCTCTCGGCAGATGCGATCGGTATGCAGCAACCTCATCCTTTTGGGAGCGTGGTCAGCAGGCCATGGGCTGCAATCTCCTTCTCTCTTGATGAATGTGGCTATCGAGCGATGGCCACCTATCCTCAACCAGGTCAAGAGTTTTAAATCCTGTTTTCGTCCTAAATCCCGCACAGGTCCAATTTTCGATTTCCCACGATTTTCCTTTAAAATTTGATGAAATTTTAATTTTTTAAATTTAAATCAAACGGAATGGGCAAAAAAGAAAAACCGTAGGGGTTCCTAAAAAATCGCTTGGGTTTCATAGAAAATCGTTCGGTTTCATCGGGAAATCGAGATGAAAATTGTTTGCTTTGGTTTTTCAGGAAATCGTTAAATTTACAGGAAATCACTCGGTTTTAGTGAGAAATTGTTTGGAATTTTTTAAATATTTTTATCTATAATTTTAAATTTAAATATTGACTTCGATTTTTCGGACCGAGATTTTGATCCCATTTCGCAACGACTTAACAATTTTCTGGATTTGGAACTATGGATGAAGTGCGGCACCAGTGGGATCGGGTCTAGCAGGGCAGGGCGGGCTGAGTTGATCCCCGATGGCAGGACGGGTTGGAGCTAGTTAGCTCATTCAGGTCAGGAGTGACTTGCCTCGACTAGCCCCATTTAGATATCTACATGAGTGTTGCTTAACTCTTAATAAATAGTGTCGGCTAGTAAAGCTTTATAAGTAACAATCATTCAATTAAGAAGAAAATGCTAGGACTTCTTTGAGCTCTCAAAAACACTGGTCTTTTTTTTTTTTAACTTGAAGTTGCTTTCTTAAAAGTCTTAAAACAAGTTGGACAAAACGGGTCGGTTTCATGAGAAGCCACTTTGAGAAGCTCTAGGAATCCAGCTTTTGAGCAATTCAACAAAATCAACAATTCTCAGTTTATGAGTAGCAATTGAAAGGAAGAAAACGTCAGGAGCCTGTTCGCTATCCGAAAGAAAAATCATTCTACTGTGATCGATCGTCTACATCTCAAGTGAGGTTGTGTACATTACGGGTAAACTTTGCCACATTTTGTGGTATGCTAACTTTGATATATTTTACCTAACTTTACCACTTTCTTACATAACCTAAGATGTTTCAATGTGACTTTTTTTTTTAGCTTACTACATCAACCAATCGGACATAGAAAGTCAACAGTTACACGTCCCGAGCTAGTACTACACTACTAATATTTTTTTTTGAAGAAACTACACTACTGGTGGCAGAGCTAGTATTACACTGACCGAGTGGAAGTTATAACTTGTAAGCGCAGACAGAGCACTCACCGGCAGTTCTCCGGCAGGTCGCGGTGTCCAGTGGGTCGGGCGCCATGCAGAGGTAGAGCGTGTCGCGCCAGCTGGCCACCGGCGACTGGTACAGGTCAAAGTTGCTGTGGTACATCACTGCCTTGCCGGGGTCCCGCGATTAATTAGAGCCGCGCCTTGTCGCTGCCCTCCCCGCCGTCCGCCTTGGGGAACCCTCGCACCGCCGCCACCGCCCCTCCGGTACCCCATTGCCCGTTACCTGGAAGAATCCCCACTCCGCCGCGACGGATTCCACCACGGCGTCGCGGTCGCTGCCGCCGAGGTCGACCACCGTGACGGTCACACGGTCAACGTTTCTTGGCCGCTGCTGGGTTCGGGATCAGGGATGTGGAAGATGCGGGGGAGGTGAGTGGTGCCGGAGGCGACGAGGCCGCGGACGCCGGAGAAGGTCGCGTCCAGCGTGCGGAGCACGGCCGTGCGGTCATAGGAAGATATATGGCCAGTTGCCCCATTTTGGGGCCATCAGGCCCCCGTGAGCCTCAAACCGCAGTGATATTTATAAATTGGTAATGTATTATGTATGTATTTATAAAAAGGAGTGACTAAGACCAAGTTGTCTGATAATAAATAAGTGTCAGTTGATTATTAATAAAATTGCACTATAACTATACTAGAATTGCACATTATAAATAAATATAAATTTAGTTTTACCGGTATATAATTTTAAATTGACGGAAACAAACAAGATGGTTTGAAACATAGAAAAAGGAAAATAAGTAAGTATGTGTATTCGACAGATTTATGCAATAACAAAGCATATAAATTAACGAATAAAACTGATGGTTAATAAGTAGCAATTTTGATACTAAAATGGCATCTTTGTCAGCTGTGCCATTTTAGTCTTACTAGAGTATAATTTTAAATTGACTGATAGTTAAGAAAATTTTAGTCACCGGAGAATTAGCAATTCTGTTTATAAAATGGTTAATTAGATTCCTAACTCTCCAAAGTGACTACTTTCAAGAAATGACATCAAAGGTTAAGTAGATTCATACTGCTCCAAAGTGACTACTTTCGAAAAATGACATCTAAGAGTTAGAAATCTTGGTGAATGTCATTGCAATGTTAGATTTATCACATATATACCATTACAAAAATTTAAAGATATTTTTATCTTTCTTTCTTCTCCTTTCTCCTTCATCATTTGCTTTGGCAAGATCCATCTATGCCAAATGTAACCATCCGTCGAGCAGCACCCCGAGCCAAGCAACGCTTGAGCACGCTCTATTTTCCCAACACATCCCTTTGCTAAGAAGTACCCGACGTGCCTCACGGACAGCCATGGCCACCGTGAGAACTAGCACCCCCTTTCCCTCCGCCCTCCTCCTTCTTCCCATCTCCCAGCAAGCCTTCGACCTGCCATGGTTTCGGAGCTCGTAGTTGGCTCCTGCAGTCGTGAGCACAAACACCTTCTTCCCCTTCGCCTGCCTCCTTTGTCCCAACTTCCAGTGAGCACGTCACCCACCATAGCGGCAGAGCTTGTTGATTTACCTTGAGTGCATGAGTTCCCAACGAGAGAGATCCTGTGCGTTCTCACCAGGAGGGTATGTGCCAACAATAGGTATCAAAGCGGGGTCATGAAAGCGGTTGTTATGTGACACAACAAAGCATTGAGCGCAAGTGTCTGAAGGGCACATTTGTCGCTATGCACATGGCAATGGCAATGTTGGCAAGAGGCCATGGCGGCCTTAGAAGACTACCGTGTCAGAAGAGATGGTGATTGTCGAGGATTGGATAAGATGTCCTGGCGGCTAGGTCCCAAAAAATATGCCCTGGGAGCGCATACCAAGGGAGAATAAGCCAAGCATGGTAGGCTCGGGCTGATATCCCGACGATTGGTGCTCGGGAGTAGGCCTCTTTACTTAAGGGCCGTTGCACGTATCACTATGGGCCTTAAAGAAATATACTAGGATGGTTGGCTTGGTGCCCCGCCGCCTTGAGAATTTTCCCATATCCAAAGCCCAAGCCTTCTGGATATGGATGTTTCTAGGGGCGCAAGTTAGCATGTTTATAGAATATATCTGTAAATCTGGTAGGATTCTATGTTATTCAGGTGGTTTTTTAAGTTGTGTAGGACCCGTACTACGTCTACCTTGTACTATAAGTACCGTACCCCCCCAAGAGGAGGAGAGGAGATGTCGGGACCCCAAATCTAAAATCTGGCATCCCTCGTGCATCACTAGTTCATGATCAATTTTAGTGAGCACAAGTGACTTCATCACTGGAATTATCATAGTACATTGATATACAACATTAGATATAACATCCACTATTACAAATAAGATTCAAATGCCACCCAGGGCTAAATAACAAGTTCATCAGAGTAATTTATTGTAGCTAATATGTAAGAATAGATAAAGTAGATGTCCCATCATATAGCCACAGGCTTCTAACTGGGAAATACGTCCAGCTACTTGTCTATAGGTAGATCGTCCTCAAACAACGGAGATGATTCTTTAAATTCTTGTCCTGTTCATTGGATTAAGTAGCCCACAAACAAAGTTTGCAAGTATGAGAAATCATGAAATTCTCAGCAGATCACGCATAGTGGAATTATGCAAATCTGGCACTACACGTAGGCTTATTACAAAGGATATGTTATATGGTTATTTTGCATAAACAACATTTTTAACAAAGCGTAATACATAATAGATTCAAAAGTAATTAATTAAAACATTCGATAAACAACATTTGATCCATAAGCAATGGCACAAAGCCTAAACATAGCACAAAGTTCGATAATCTGCAACCAACAGTAATCATAGTGATAACCCACTATTTGCATTTAAAAACGTTATATCTTACTCAATACAACCAAACATTTGTTCATAACCGAGAACACGGTTATTCGAATAGTTTTTAACACTCTGCAGAGGTTGCACATCTTTACTCACAAGATACTCATATCTCATCCTCTGGCCAGGAAGGAGACATTCGTAACCCAACAGTCACGAGACTAAATTTAAGCAAGCGGGCCTTCCTATGACTACTGCATCACCTCGAGCCAAACATCTGGTCCCTTGGCTTCACACAGATAGTGCAGCAACACCGAATGGATGATGGTCCTCATAAGCAGCACATCTCCCCCAAAGAACCCTCATTAGCGGTTCTTGCCTAACTTGCCATGAGATACCGTAAGCTCACACTTAGTAACTTAACAGTTAGACTTAACCGAAATCAAGTTAATGGTTTGTACTGTATTTTGCTTGGCATGCACTCACAAGATTAAGTCCTTAGAGTAACTAAGGCAATACTTCCTTCTAAATTTGCATCATACCCTGCCACACAGTCTTCCACACACACAGTACGACTTGTTTTAGTCAAAACACCCACCTAGGTTGTTATCAATTTGCAACACATGCCAACAATCACATTAGAGCAACACATGCTTAACCAATACAGAGAAACACATGTCTCCATCATGTAAAAGCAACATATGCCTTTACTCTCTGTTCCATATCTCTCATTAGTCAATATTAATTAACCAAACTAGGTAACGTTCATGACTAAGCAAATTAGATACGACTACCACCCTCATAATATCATCACTATCCAACTAAAACGATGACACTTCCAGGTTACAAAGAATAATTGGTAATACAATATTTAAAAGGGGATATATAATTCAAAATGGAATAACTAAATTCCTAATAAAATAAATTAAACATAGCAATGCAATCTTTGAACCAAATTTATTTTATTTGCAAATAGGATCAACATGATCAAGAACTATGTGTGACTTGCCTCGCTACCACTCCCACTCTTGTCCTGCAGTAAAGTCTTCCACTGGCACACCTTCCGAAATACACGTTTCTACGCAAAGCAATAATAAAATAATAAAATAGTATAATAAAATATTTTGAAAATCAAATAAAATTCATAAATAGGTAGATCTCATTTTTCTAAATTTTTAGAGACCTGAATGGTAATTTTTGACTTCTGGATCAAAAACTATGAATTTTACAAGTTAAAATCAAATTTATAAACTAATTAAACAATTTCCAGAATTAATACCTAATTCAAAAAGTTTATCACGCACCACACTGACTAGTGGGCCCTACTGTCAGCCACACGGCCCATGGTGAACTTGGCCCACGCGTGCTCCAGTCGCGCACTCCCCTCTCTCTCAAACTGACATGGGGCCCCACTAGCACGTGGACTCCACATGTCAGTCCCTCACTCAAACCGAACCGAACCGAATCGGCTGAACCCAGATCCGATCCGTCCGATCCCGATCCAGCGACCACAAGTGACCCACGTCACTACACCACTCCGGCAACCCCAGGGCATGGCGGCAACCTTACCGGCACAACGGCGCGTCACCAGAGTTGCCCGATTAGGCGCTCCAACCCACCAAACCGCGTGCACCTGGGCTCTATGGGTAGGTCTTAACCCGGCGTCCTCTCTGAACCCATGACCCCTCAACGGCGATCACCGGTGACGAGCCACGGTGGCGTGAAGTGGCGACGGTGCTTGGCCTCAACCTAAAACGCATCTACGACCCTTCCCTAGCCCGAATTCGCGATCTAGAACCTCCCAGGAACCTTCCTATGCACTTGTGTAGCCCTGAGGCCCTTTGGCTGACGCTGGTGAGCTTCTATGGCGGCGGTGCTCCGGTGGCCCAATGCCTTAGCATATGCCACCATCGCAATCGCTGGACCAACCTACTGCAACTGACCAAGAATTGGGGATAGATGCTTACTGGCAATGACGGAATTGCTCGCCAGAGTTGCTCGGTCTGAAACGCCCCCAATCGGATTGCCGGCAACTCGCCCCCTCTCCGACCAATCTGGCGGCGGCAACAAACCCTAGAGGCTCTCGCGCACCTTCCCCTGGCTTTATAAAGGCTCGAAAACCCTAGGGCGACACGGATGCCTAGGCCCAGCCCACAGCGGCGCCGCCACCCGGTCCGACTCCGGCGGGGCTTCGGAGACAATGGTGGCGCGATCCAACTGCTCCCATCGCGCCACATCACCCCAACTAACGAGCCAGATGCACACATACCCCTTCGCTCCAATAAGGGACATCCAACGGCCCGCAACGCGCACGTGCAAGCGACGTTGGCCAGGATTGCGCCACGTCGCTTCTTATCCAGAAAAGAAATAAAACTCGTTTATCCATTTACAGAAATATTGTTTACTATTTTCTATTTACTAAAAATACTAAATTACTTTAGAAAAATCTGAGAAAATTCTCAAAAACACTCTAGAGCATCTAGAATCTAGAAAAATTTTATTAAGCACTATTCATGAGTATTTAATATTATTAAATTGTTTTAGTGTTCTATGTTAATTGAAAATGATTTTAATGGTTTTCAGCTATGGGAAAAATCATAGAGTGGATTTTCGCAATTACTTAAGTTAAAACAAAATATTTGTCTTATCAAATTTCAGGATGCTATAGGAGATATATACAATCCCATCACAATAACACAAACACCCACGTGCGACTGGAGTATGGTTATTATCTTTTTCCGAGAGGCCTAAACAACGATAAATCTTTGTCCCTAGTTCGTTTACCATCTCGGCAAATTCAGGCATCCACGATGAAAACCCTTCAGTAGGAAGGGGCTGTTTGATCTCTCAGTTAAGAAGTAAGCTTGGTGGAAAATCTGTTTCCCAATCGTCGATAGCTGTTATCGCTGTGCTACGTTGAGAAGTAATGACATCGACGACACTAGTGGCATCACACTATGGAAGGTAGTGTGGCCAAGGAGCGACAATTGTGTGAAGGGGACATCAACAAGCGGTGTGATAAAATGACATGAGGCAATTTGTGTGTCACATGGAGATGGTTGCCAAGATGGGACAAGATGACAATGGAGGTCGTCTGTGTGTTTCATCAAGAGGGTGTCCAAGGATGTGTGTTCTCGTGTAATTGTGCCTATGAGATATCTTGTGAAGCAGGTGCTGAAGATGAGTCCACACCGCTGCAAAGATGCAAGGAGATATCGACGAGGTGTGCCTGGGATGTTGAGAAGATGTGTTCGCCATCCTGCGGTCAAGTATGAGAAGGTGTTGATTGAATGTTGAGGAGTTTGAGTTCACCATCCATGCTCCGTAAGTGCTTGAGCATGTTGTAGTTGAGTCCGAATGCTCAATTAGAGTTCTGTAAAGATAAGGGGGAGAATTTTGAAATAATCTTGAATTTTTAGTGGGGAAATAATGACTAGTTAACATGAGTTACTAGTGGTGTTTATTTGGAGTTAGTGGCTGGTCAAGATAGCTGTTACTAGTTGTGTTTAGTAGAGTTAGTGGGTCATTAGTAGGAGCAATAAGAGTGGTAATGGCTATATGTAAGCATGTGGCCTATATAAAGCATTTTAAGTATACCTATTTGAGGGGGAAGATGAGAACAAGTCATTAAGAAAAAGAAAGGAAAAGGCAGCGTTGGGCTGCACTAAAATACTCAAGTTCATCTTTGTCGTGTGTGTTGAACAACAAAAACAATGTGTGAGTTTTCTCGTGGGATCCTATGCCAACAGAGCTCGCAATCAGCCGCCGCTGCTACCACAAGCGCTAGCACCTCCATCCACCTCCTTCTTTCCAACTATCGACAAGACTCTACCTGCGCCATGGCAGTGGAGCTCGCGGTCGGAATGGTGACCATGGAGGCGGGGCGTTAACGTGATTGCAACAACCATGGCTATGGCAAAGCTTGTGCCCGTAGTAGCCATGAACAGAGGAGCTAGGACAACACCACCTCTATTGCTACTGGTGATGACCTACTCCTCCTTTCTCGCTGATACAGAGGAGATGGAGGAGCCAGGACAATGGAGAGAGGGAAACTGAGGTTGGCTACTATGGAGCCGAGACGAGAGGTGGGGAAGAGGAAGAAGAGAGGGGGAAAGGGAGAGGAGAGGAGAAGAGGGTGTAATGCCTATAAATTTGATAAATGAAAAGAGGGCAAAATGTATGATCACGACACATTTTCAATTTTGATTTTTGATTTTTTTTAATGGCATTTCTCTAAAGTGGCAACTTTGTGGTATGTATCTAATTAACCATTTATAAAACTATTTTGCAGGATAAATATTCTTCGACTTATATTATTATAAGAGTCACATCTTAGATCTCATGGCAATCTATTAGCTTGTTTGGTTTCAGAAATGGGACGGTGAATTGACTGATTACATTTGGTTTGATGAATGAATGTGTTGATTTGTCATCACCTAGTACAGAATAAGAAATATTGCCATCCTACCAAAATTTATGGGATAAGCCCATTCCATCTGGGACGTGTCTCCTTAATCCAACAACTTTATCTGCTTTGATCAGTTGCTTCAAAGAGGCAAAGTGTTAATCTAAGCCAGATTTTAGAATGTTTATCTTTATTTTGAGATTTTTAAAAAATACGTAAAAAGTCAAAGCATTAAAAAAAGATAATCAAATAAGTTAAGAAAAAAATATGTTAACAGACTCGGGCCAAGTGGACGTGACCTCACCCACCCGAGCTCGAGTCCGGTGTGGCACCCGCACATAACAGGGATTACTATTCCTAAGGGCTCAACTTCTGGGGTGGGAAAAAAACCTTTTCAGGCTTTGTTCACGACCACATCACCATTCCCCCCTAAAAATCTAGATTTACATGTATTATAAAAAGCAAATTAGGTAGAAGTGTAGAAGCAGTTGTGCAAATGAGGCCTTATCAATCAATGTGCTTTACAATTTTTCCAATTTTTTTTTCATGCATTCCAAAAAATTGTCCTTTTCGGCTTCAGTGTGGCCATCGGGGTCGAAGAATCTGGCATCACAAATATGAGAATTGTGAAATCAAATTGCAGCACTTCCACAAAAAGGATTATCAAAAGGATAGATTATGATCAAGTCCATATGTCACAAATCAGGATAGTGTACTCAATAGTCCCATACCATATCAAGCTGAAACTATACTGTGCTTTATTTTTTGAGCTCCGAGTACATGGATACTGTCTACACTAGCAGAATATTAGATTTCTTTCAGAATTCATAGCCGGAAAGCAGAAATAGCAGCCTTGCCATCTAACCCAATGGCGTTGTAATGCCCAACGTAATCTCTGACGAGTGTTTCTCTGTACAGAGGGGGATTCTCCTCGGACAGCAGCTCCTTGATTGGGCCATACATCCTCGTTGAAGCTGGATGGAAATGAGTGCTGAAAAAACAGGAGATGGAGACTCTCGGCGCAGCATTCTTCGCAACCACTCTATGCTCCGCACTCCTGAACTTGTCATTCGAGATCAACTGATCATACATTATAACGAAATTAGTCAGTGCGAAATGATCGATCGTCGTGTTGGCAGAACCTAGGAAAATACAGCGGGAGTAGTGGTTAAAGGAAAACACGAAGGAGCCATGTAGCAATGGTAACATCATATAGATGACTTAGTAAGAGAGAGCTATTAGTGCTGCATTAGCATTTAATAAGGGGAAAATATCTTACATGTTACTGTAGAGCCGCCTAATACCTTACATGTCAACACTTAGAAACTTATCTCTTTTATACTATTGCAATTGTTGGATTGTTGTTCTATGTGCCATTGGCAAAAACTTATCTGTTTGTTTAAGTTACGTAAACATTTCAAAAATCCTTAGAAAACACAAAAATATTAAGTATGCACCAATCTGAATGTATAGTTTTTTTAGTACTTTTAAGATAAATCTTTTATGTTTAAAACGTTTTAAAGTGTAACTTTAAAAAATAAAAACTTTTGTAAAAATACTAAAAAAATAGATTGGAAGTATTGCATATGTGATAACACTGTTATTTTTGAGATTTTTTTGGTATGTTACATAGTTTAAACAAAGAAGAAGAAGTTTTCAACAAGCATACATAGTAATAATAGAGCAATTGCGATGACAAATAAGGAATAGGCAACTAAGCAATGACATCTGAATATGCAATGGCATATAAAAAATTGACCCAATAACTTGGAGAAAATTAACAATATGCTACTCTTGAGAGTGGGCTTCAAGGCTTTTTCACTCTCGAGATGCGCTTATTTAAAATGTCACTCACAACATTGTCACTTTGTTTCTTTCCCATTCCGGGTCTCTATTAATTCTTTTTTAGTATTTTTCTCTTGACCTAGCCTGCAAAATGATATTTTTGCCCGTCTTCTTCCAACCCCTCTTCTTCTTCCTTCCTCGGCACAGCCCCTTATCATCGTCATGTGCCGCCACACCATGCTGCCACCACCCCTGCCCAGGGACACCACCATGTCATGCTGCCACCACCAACGCGCCATGCCTCCACCACCACCGTAACCCAACTGTTCCACCACGCCATGCTGCCACCACCGCTACCGTCCAACCACACCACCGCCGCCGTCGCCCTGCCCAGCGACACCACCGCACCATGCTGCCACCATTGCCACCGCCTAGCCACACCACCGCTGCCATTGCCCTTGCCTAGTGATGCTACCTCGTCCTGATGCCGCCCAGCCACTACATCTACACCATCATCGCCGCGCCATGATGTTGTCACCACCTAGCCGAGTTGCCGTCGCCGGTCTTAGGTGGCCATGCCATGGTCTCGAGCTCCTGCTGGCCGGAGGAGCTCGCCGGCGGGAGGAAGAAAGAGAGATAGTGAGGCTGAGGAAGAAGAAGGGTAAAAAGGACATTTCACGTGCCTAAATGAGGGAAAACGGCTGAATGGCAAAAAAAAAACAAAGTGGCAATATTGCGAGTGACATTTTAAAGAAACACATATCGAGAGTGACAAAGTGTTGAAGCCTACTTTGAAGAGTGGCATGATGTCAATTTTCTTCTTTAATTAGTGGTAAAACACGAAGGACCAACGTAGCAATGGTAACATCATATAGTAACTTGGTAAGAGAGAGCTAGTAGTGCTACGTTAGCATTCAATAAGTGGTAAAAGTACTCACTTCTTTGTATTTTTTTTCTCTTACATAAGCTTCTCACTTGGCATTCACGAAGCTTACAGGAAAATAGGTGTCTTATATAATTAGATAACTCAGGAAGATAGACATAGTAGTGCTACGTTGTCATTTAAGTGCTAAAACTAAAATACAATTTTACATAGATTTCATTAGGGGTGAAAACGGATCGGATACAGGAGGAGCAATACCCGGTGGATACGGGTCGGGTATGGGTACCCAGATAATTTCCCTCCACCGAATACCCGGATAGAGCATACAGCCCATGGGCCCAAAGATAGCAATGCGGGAGCCGGCCCACCACTCGCCCTCGCCCACTCCCACTCCCACTCCCACTCCCACTCCCATTGACCCAGCCCACCACCATCAAAAAGTTTCAACTAAAAATGCACTTTCCAAGATTTGAACCTAGGCTGTGGATGGGCTGAGCAATCTTCTAGCAACTACACCATCAATACTTGTTGTTCACATTGCCATATTCAATTTTTTTTTATATGTATTCAGTAGGGTACTACACCATACTGCATGGCCCCACATTTATATTGTCCCATAATTATAAGAGATAGAGAGAGGCCAAAAATAAAAATAAAAATGGACTATGTGAGTGTTTTTATCACATGTTTTGATCCTAGGTAATTCGCGTACTACCTGACTAAGTACCCGTTATCCGTATTATACCTGCCCGCACACTATCCGGTTTCCGTTTTCCACCCATTCGTAGATACCCGTTACCCGTCCCCATATCCTACCCGATTTTTAGTATCCGTACCCATACCATATCCAGATAAAAAAAAAATTAGGGTAGGATACGGGATGACCAACTACCCGACCGTATCCGACCCGTTTTCACCCCTAGATTTCATAGTCATTACTGCTTTTAGGGGATGCTAGCTTTTTTATATAAGCTTCATAGGGGACGTGGGTCATTACCCTCTAGGGGATGCTAAGATTTGGTTCGATACATGTGCCTCGCTCATTTTTGCACCAAATTTTGTTATAGCTGCGGCCAATGATTTGCACCGCCCCCTAATGCATGGCAGGCATGTTTTCTCAATATAATTCAGGTTTGGCTGTTCCTGATTCTGAACATACCTGCAGGAGATCACCAATGTTCACGATGATCGCTCCTGGGGTTGGCTTAACATCGACCCATTTGTCTTCGTGGACGATCTGGAGGCCCCCAATTTCATCCTGAAGAAGTAGAGTCAGGAAGCTAGAGTCTGAATGCCGGCTTATACCAATGGCAAGTTCGGGCTGGGGACACGGAGGGTAATAGTGGCACAGCATAATCTGTCCTTGGTTGCACTCTATGTCTGTCAAGTAGCTCGGTTTAAGCCCAAGTGCCTTAGAGAGCAGCTCGAACAAAGTGTCCCCCAAATCCCTCAATTGTTTGGCATATTCCAACATTGCATCCCTGCAAATAAACATACATAACAGATATTATTGAACAGAAATTCATACATAAAAAAATTTCACTGTTCCACTATCTTCTCCACATTTTGTCCTCAAGAAATTCCAATTTAACACACAGAAGGCCATATATATATTGCACCCTTCATGCTTACAAGTCTCAGAGCAAACATGAATTCTGTAACTTCGGACATAAGCATCCTTTCCAGAAAGTTCAGAACAAACAGATGTCCCGTACAAAGCAATTTCATTGCAGAGTTTATATCTTATGAAGGTTCTTAAACGCTAACATGACAACTACTGGCTCCTATATGAAAATGACACCATCAGTTCTGTCTGTTACCGTGTGATTGGCTGTCTGCATGTGCGGAGCACGGCTCGCGCGAGACTGGCCCACGGGAAACGGCCGCGTGTGGCGTCTCCGTGCGTGCAGGCGCGACGTGATTTTTGGCCCCAGTTGCATGCGCGGGGCCAGGTCAGCGCGCGGCATGCAGCAAACCAAACAAGCGGAGCGCGCGTGGTCAATGAATGCAGCTGGCCTGGCTGCGAAGAAACCTAAACCAAACACACCCTTATTAACTCTATTGTAAAAGGAGGAAGGCATGCAACATCTGTTGAAGTTAGCGTTACTAGAAGAGAATTGCACGTAGTATTGTCAATTACAAAAACATAGCACACTAATTTATGAAGCATACAATCTATCAGAATTGTATTCCACTCAATTCAATTCACTACAGCTCGTATGTAAATCTATTTGGAGAGAAGATATCCTAGTCCCACCTCTATAAGTCCTTTCTTGAAATTTTCCCATGCTGATTTGCCCCTCAAACCAAAGTAATTTGCATGTTTATACCTAAATTATAATTTGCACTAGAGGCGCAATCACGTGATATACTGGTAGGGAAGATCGTTACCAATACCATGTTTGATGTGATGAGCTGAAGCCTCCATTCCAATTGTATATTAGTGGTAAAGAAAAGATCTGATTTGTGGAGATTCGTAGCAAGATGCTCTCAGCCATAAACAAATAATTATATATTGGCACTATTGCACCGCACGAGATCGTGCTGCATCTAACCCGAGACGATATTCTAAAGCCAGGGAATTAACTATTAAAAGTCACGGAGCAGTATTACAGTGAGGTACAGACGGAGCACTCACCGGCAGCTCTCCGGCAGCTCGCCGGCGGCCGGTGGGTCGGGCGCCATGCGGAGGTAGAGCGTGTCGCGCCAGTTAGCCACCGGCGACTGGTACAGGTCGAAGTTGCAGTGGTACTTCACCGCCTTGACGGGCTCCCGCGAGTAGAGGCGCGCCTTCTCGCTGCCCTCCCCGCCGTCCGCCTCGTGGAACCGGCGCACCGCCGCCATCGCGGCGGCCATCACTGCGTCAGGCACTCCGTGGCCCGTCACCTGGAAGAACCCCCATTTCGCCGCTGCCCGGCCGACGGATTCCACCACGGCGTCGCGGTCGCTGCCGCCGATGTCGATCACCGGGACGGTCGCGCTCGACGTCTCTTGGCTGACGCTTTTCGGCTGTGGTTCGGGATCAGGCACGTGGAAGATGCGCGGGAGGTGTGTGGTGCCGGAGGTGACGAGGCCGCGGACGCCGGAGAAGGTCGCGTCCAGCGCGCGGAGCTCGCCGGTGCGGTCATAGGCGGCGGCGGTAGGGGAACCAGGCATGGTGACGTTCGAGGTGTTCGGTGGTGGGCTTGTGCTGTGAGAAGTCAGAGGCTAGGTTGCGTTTGTCTTCTGGCTCAATGGTTTCCGTGGTGGATGGGGCACGTGCAGGCAGTAGGAGACTAGGAGGGAATATTTTTTTTAAGAAATAATGGGGAATGGTATTATGGTATCTATCTCAACGGTGCACGGCGGCTTCCTTCCATGTTTTTCCTCTGCTTTCTTCCTCGTCTGCTCGTTGCTGCACTTCTTCCTCCTCCCTACTTGTGTCTATAAAATACCATATCAGTGCCAGTTCGGAACTGGCATTAGTGCCGGTTTTTGAACCGGCACTGCGTAAGCGGCAGTGATAACTCAGGTTATCATTGTCGGTTTTGGAACCGACAATGATAGCCTTATCACTGCCGGTTCTGAGTAAAAACCGGCATTGATAGTCCTTGCCAAATTATATAAAAAAATAGAAAAAATATTTTTTTTGTGCCCAAAATCTATACACTAGTCATCTACCACCTGCTATAGGTTATTAGGCCACATTTCGCGCGAAATACAAATGTTGCGTTACTCAGGACTCGAACCTGCAACCTCTCCACTCCACCCTCACCCTTCTAACCATCCCACCCACTCTCGCGTTCTTAGTTATATAGGATATGCATACCTTTTAACCTTTACTTATCAGTGCCGGTTTTTGACAAGAACCAGCACTGATAATGAGTTATCACTGCCGGTTCTACCCAAAAACTGGCAGTGATAAGTTTTTTCACTGCCAGTTTGAAAATTGGGGGCGGGAACTCATTATCAGTGCCGGTTCTTTACCAGCAGTGATAAGTTCTTTCACTACCGGTTGAAAATTGGAGGCGAGAGGCCTAAAGAACCGGCACTGATAATGACTTATCACTGTCGGTTCTTTTCTCAAACCGGCAGTGATATTTCACTGTCGGTTTTGAGCAACGAACCGACAATGATAAGTCTTATCACTGCCGGTTCTCAAGCGCACAAGCCTCTGAGGCTTACGAACCGGCAGTGATAAGTTATCGCTGGCGGTTTTGGTCTAACCGGCAGTGATTGGGGGGCACGGATGACCATTTTTGTAGTAGTGCCTCTTTCACTCCCTCTTTACCCCTCTCTCCCCCGCTCTCTCCCTCCTCACCACCGTTGCCGCTGCCTCTCACCGGAGTTTGGGTTTGGAGTATCCCATGCCCCGCAGGTTTAGAGTGAGGCTAGGAAGGTCGCGATGGGAGGGAATTGTGGTGAGCGGCAAGGCGTGGCGACGCTGAAGAAGCCGCATGAGTGGTGGAGGACAGTGGATGGAGCTGGCTAGAGGATCGACACCGACATCCGGAGCTAGGGTGGGTGCGGCCGGCGCGGCGGTAGGAGGATGGGGGAGGATTGGCGTGGGTGCTGCCATCCGTGGGAATTTGTGAAGTTATTTTTCTGATAACAAGTTCGATCGCGCACAATACACCCAAAGCAAGTGCACACCGGCCTTGTAATTTCTTTCGCGATTTTTGACTTTAAGTAAGGCTTACTCGAGAAAGGGATGGTTGTCGCATAATTATTTATGGTTAGGTTGCCTTGGACAACAGAAAGCAATGTTGCCTATCGACTGCCATGGAGTGCCCTTGACGTGTGGTAGTGGTAGAGATAAACATAACGATGACCGTAATTGAGTGCTCTAATAGCTATGCTTTTGTAACATCCTTATTTTCAAAAAATAAAAATCATCATGCAATTGCATTTTAATGAATTTCTCTAGAATTTAAAACTTTTTGAAAATAAGTATGTTACATTAACTTTTGAGCTTATAAATCAAATAAATTGGTTTCCTCAATAAAAGAAGAGTTTTAAATGAGATTTTGTTAAGTGTTTAACCCTAGCTTTTAAAACAGATTTATTTAAAAAGATGTTTGTTTTCAAATGTGATTCTAAAAGCTTATAAAAGCAAAACCCAAGTTTCAAAAGTTCCTTTTAAAAACCCAAAAATAAAAGTTTTCGAAATTCCCTTTTCAAATTTATTTATATTCTTTTAAAGTGTTTGGTAAAATAAAACGATTTGATAAACGAATAAATTGGTTTTGAGTTAGATTTGAAATAAAGAAGAAACATAGATTTTCTAGGACCGATCACCTTGGTAAATTATGTTGTCAAGAATTCTAAAATAAAGAATCTTTGTTTCAAAATTTATTGAAAGGTAAAATCATGGCATCATGGCATGTGACTTAACCAATTTAAAAATCTTTTTGAAAATATGCATGTTACTATATTTAATTTCCTAAATCCTAGTTAAAAAGATTTGCTTTTAGAATATTAGTTACAAATTATTTACTAAAAACCTATTATAATGATTTGTAAAATCTATGACTTTAAAATTGGACTTTTGAAGCAATAGTTTAAAAATTAAATCCAAATTAAAATTTATATTGCAAATTAAGTGATTAATTAAATAAATTATTGATTTCCCTATTTAAACCTCTACCCATTTACTCTCTCTCTCTTTTCTCTCTCTATGACTAGTGGGCCCCGCTGGGCATACTCTCACCTCTCTCGCTCACCCCTCCCTCACAGACACCCCCTCTAACTCTCTGTCACTCCCTCACACGCTCTCTCTCTCCCCGTGCTCACCTTCCCCTCCCCGTGGCACCTTCCTCTGACGCCGTGCACGCGTGGCGCCCTAGCTCTGCCCCCTCCCCGTGGCCATTTTTGTCTGCTACACGCCACCATGACATCCACTTTTCCTTCTCTTTTCTCTTCCCCTCGCTGCACCTCTCCCTCCCCGCTCCCTCTCTGTCGTCCTCCAATCTCCGCCGGTAAGCCGCCCGTGTCTTTCCCTTCCCCGACCCTTCTTCCTCCATCCATGACGAACCCGTTTTGTATCCCGAGCAGGGCCGCCGTCACCGGGAGCCGTCGGGGCGCGACGCAGAACGTTCCAAGCCGGTGACCTCCTTCTCGTGCGATTCGTCGCCACCGGAAGGTATTGTCTCTCTTTCTCCTCCCCTGCAGCACCCCTAAGTGCCTTAGGTTCTGTCCTCGTGACCAATTTGGTCAGGGCGCCGCCGGTTAGCCCCGCCGCCGTGCACCCCTTCTCCTCCACGGCCAGCCACGTCATCCTGCCGCTCCGGTCCTCCCGCCGCCATGCGCATTTCCCCCTCCCTCCTCATGCTGCGGCGAACCTCGCTGACCCACTCCCGGTCATGCCTCGCCACCGGCCGCCCTCCTCGCGTGAGCCCGCCGCTGTCGTCCGCTCCGCTCGCAGCACACCTCGCTGTCGGTTACTTCATCCGCCACCGCCACCCCTCCCGAGCTCCATCTGCTCCCATCTCTTTCTCCCCACCTGGCGGACCTCGCCGTGGGTTCCTTCGCTGGCGCTGGCGATGGCCGAGCGCCTTTCTACCTTCTCATTGCGGAATCGCCGACAGCGAGCCCTCTGTCAGCCAATCGCCCAGCGGTGACGGCGAGGCCCTTTGTCGCCTTCTTCCACCAAAGCCGAGCCACTCATGGGGCAGCTTGCGCATACCGAAGTCGCCTTGCTCCATGGGTCGCACACAGTCTTGCCCAAGTTCCATTTCTCCTCCATTTATTTTTTAAAAAACAGATTTAATTTATTTAATTCATAGTAAATTCCTACAAACTCGAAAAAATGAAATAAATTTATAAATGTTTAGAAAAATCCATTCTATCTTGCATAAAATTTTCATGCATGTTGCACCTATAAAAATTTTCTGTTAGATTTAGTGTTTCCAAATTATGTCTTAAAAATAGTTTCAGAAAGGATTTTGAATTTCTAAAAAATGGTAACTAACTTTCAAAAATTATGGAAATATTTCCAAAAATACTATATGTTGTTCTGAGATTAGTGAAAATATAAAACCCTTATGTTGTAAGTTAAAAATAATTTACTAAAAATCCTTAAGTTCTCCTTAGCTTAATAAAAATGGTTTTCCTCTATATTAGAATCTATAAAAATTTATTCTTGAATAAATGCTTGTTGTTGTACGTAGTTAGCTCATTTTCCTGCATAATATATTGCATACATTTCTTTTCTAATGCATTTGTTCTTATTTGCGTGTCTCGTATTCATACGTGTAAAACCGATCGCGTTCAATGCCGCCGAAGACCCTCAAGCTGAAGATCAAGTCTTTGTAGCAGAAGGCAAGTGCTGAATCATTGGTCCTATGTTTACAAACTGTTTTGTTAAAGATTTAAAAATTACATGCTATGTTAAAACATAGAAAAATACAGTTACAACCTCACTAATACAACTTTATTAAAATTGTTCCTTGCTGCCCTAGGTTATTGAAATTGTTAAAATATTGCCACACCTTTGGATTAGGTTTTGCACATGCTTAGAAATGCTTAGTACTGAATTATTGTCCGTACTGGATTGTCATTATCAAATGCTTGTTGAACTATGGATTTCAAAAAGCAGTTGGTGTTGTCATGTTTGCAAATGGGTTACTTGATAGTGGGTGCTATCGGGAAGGGAAAAATTGTTTTGCAAAACCTGATCAGGGTGGATGGTTGCAAGGTGGGTGTACCAAGCACGAGACGTGGGCCTAGTGTGGGAACCACTCTGGTCCCTAAGGACCGATTCCTTGAGGTAGACGAGCTAAGTACAACAGTGCGACCATGTGTGCCTGTATGGGCGGGCCCTGGTTTAGTATCCTTCGGACCCTAGCTTCGGCATTCCAGTCGGTGGAGTAGACAGTCGGTGCTGTTCTATTGGCGCAAAAGGGGCATTGCAGTGGAAACCTTGGTGGGAATGCCTTAACTAGGAGAATGTTGGAAAAAGACCTTGTGGTGATTAATTTTCCTTTGGGTGTACCCTCGGGAAAACCACCTCGCATGGGTAAAGCGTGCAACCTCTGCAGAGTGTAAAACTATCATGATATCCGTGTCCACGGTCAAGGACAGACGATGGGGAGCTGCCTCAATGGTACTTCTTATCTATTTGTTTTCAAAATAGTGTTTCAAAGGAAAACCACGATTGCAGTCGTGTGTTTTGGTTTTTCTCCTCACGATGAGGTCTTTGTGGCGAGGAGGTGTTGCACGGTGGGTGCCATGAGTAGCCAGGTTGGACAAAACCGGTTGGTGCCGGAATTTCAAAGAAAACTGATTCGAACATTTGTTTTTCCTTAACACATTCCAAATCATTTTATAAAACCTTAGGTGAAAATCTATAAAACTGGTTTTATGCAAAAGAGCCCTTACCCTTTTCTTGTTGAGCCATAGTTGCATATAGTCAGCTTTGCTTGTTGAGTATAAAGTATACTCACCTTCGCCTTTTATGCGGAGCTGCTCATTCCAACGAGCAAGTTATGGTCAGCAGTGGTATTCCGAGGAAGAGATGTACCAGGATGATGGCTTCGCCGAAGGAGTTCAAGACGAAGGCTATGCCGACGCCTAGGACGCTACTACGGCTTGCCTGTGGGATCGTTTTGTGTTGTGTTCTGCTCTTTCCATTTGTAGTATGAGAGACTTTAAGACTTCCGCTGTGTAAGGCTTGCGTGCCTGAATCCTGTAATCTGATTAGCACCATGTAGCGCACTCTGATGTAATATTTATTCAAACCTGTAATAGCAATGATCTAATGTTCTGGAAGCTGTGCGTACTAGCTACTGATTCAGAGACTAGTACAAGTAAAGCACAGACAGGACCTTCTCCGCCAGGAGGGGGTTCCTGACAGCTTTGTCATTACCTGTGGCCGTGGTAGAGATGAACATAATGATAACTGTATGGATTGAATGTCAATGGTGAGGGGGAATTGAGTTTTTTAATTCATTAATTCCTAATATAAAATAAAGGGACAATTAAATGCTTGAACTAAAGGCTATGAGATATAACAAGTAAAAGCATGCAAGTAAGATCATGATATAACAATGTAAACGTGGAAAGTGAAGGCAGACCAAGAGATGCAATTACTTTTTTTTACTTAGGTCTGCGTGGTTCAGTAACCATTCAACTCCTTATTGGACCACTCTATGCCAAGAATATTGATAGCTTTGATCACTTGTTCATTAGGCAGTGCTTACATCCCTATTTATAGGGTCATAGGCGGGTGTATCTAAAATTTTTGATGAAAAAACAAGATTGACTTGGTTAATCATCTAAAAGCTAATAGAAACAAAGTTTCTCTCCCTTTTTGCATAGACATCAAGTCAAGTGGTTGTTGGATTCTTTGCGAGAGCGGGCCCAATCATATAAGTCTATTACAACCCTTTCTTATAACTCAAGTTATCTTGTTGACACCATGTTTTGAGATAAGCCGATGCATCTAGAAAAGTTCCAGAATCGGTTAGAAGGCACTAAGTATGGACAGAAGTATTTTTGGGTTGGGTCGGGTATTTTCGGAGAAAATATGTATTGGTTAGTTTGAGAAAGAGTTGAAAGAGTCTTAGATAAAACAGTCAAATGTACGGTCAGAGTTTGTGTAATGTACAAGCCTAAATCTTAGTCGATTAGGTAACGAGTCTAGTATAAATATATAGCCGATACGTGTAATCGATCCAACATCAATCAATTAAATCTACTATTTTCCCATCCTTTACTTTTCGTCGGCTTTCGCTATTGTTTTTATTGTATTTTGTTCTAAATCAGCTTATTGCACATCGTCTTTTCAATCAATTGGATGGTACAAACTCGCTGTGAGTTGCTTCCAAGTAAGTCTTGTACAAACCCAACATTTTTTATATTCCAAAATTTTTATGACATTACTGTAATCCAATAGAGAGTAGTGCTAGACAGACTACAATTCATAAATTCTCATTTATATCTAAATTTCACCAGTTTTGTGTCATTATAGTTAGTAAGAAATTATCCACTATTGCCAATAAAAAGGGTTTCCACCGCTCCCAACATAGTCGGCTCCTCCTCCCTCGACGCCGCCGCCGCCGCCGCCACCGTCTCCTCCTCCCTTGCCGTCTCCTCCTCAACCAAAAGTTAGGTTGCCAAACAGATACAGCTTCTACAAAAACTGTTTATGCAAAAACTGATCTTCAGAGTCAAAAGACATAAACAACTTTGGAAGAATCCACAGCTCAAACAAACAGGTAACAGGTGCACTATTTCCTAAGAGCATCTCCAACAATAGCCCCTAAAACAGGGTCCCTACTTTTGATTTGGGGCTGCCCATATTTTTTGGGGCCTCTGATTTTGTCTTCAACTCCAGCAGTTAGTCCCTAAATCTCAGCCCCCTATTTGCTTATAACATGTGGGACCGGCTTGTCAATCACTCATTGTTTTTCTTTTCAATATCCTTTTATTTTCTTTCTTCCTTTTCCCCTTTTCTCCTCCCTCATCTCTTCACAAGCGAGACAGAGGGAGCGGCGGCAGCGGCGGCGATGGCGATGGCGGCGGCGGCATCGGATCTGGCGAGGCGAGGCGACGTGCATGGGAAAGGTGGAGGCGGCGGCAGCGGCGGCGGCGGCGACGGCAGCGTCGGCGGTGAGCTGAGAAGACGGCGGCGGGTAGAGGAGGAGACGGCGGCGAACAGCAAGCGCAGCGGCGGCGACGGACGACGGCGGCGGCAGCGGCGGCCTAGATCTGACGAGGCGAGGCGGTGCGGCGAGGTGGCGGGCAACGGCGGGAAAGAGAGCAAAGCGACGCGACGGAGGCAGGCGGCAGCGGCGGCAGCGGCGACAGTGGAAGCGTGGGCGTGTGGCGGAGGCAAGAGTCACATGGAAGGAAAACACCCCAACCAGAAAAGTAGGGGTCCCCTCAAGACCCCTGAGAATTAGGGCTAGAGAGGGAGATTTGGGGGCCTCCTTATTTTCGGGACTTGAGTAGGGGTCCTGCTGGATTGTATTTTTTGATCATAACTATTATTTTTTTGTTTAGAGACTTGAATAGGTACTCTGCTAGAGATGCCCTAGCAGGTCGCACTTGCCGTGCCCATTTCACCTCTAAAGTTCAGACCGACTCGACCGTCGGGACAAAAGGAACAGTCCACCGCAAACCCATCCAATCCCCCACCCTGCCCGGTCGTCTCCTCCTCCTCCTCGAGGTGTTAGTCGCCGGAGCAGAGGCCGGAGGCAACAAGGCAAGGAAGAGACGATGGGGTTCATCTCGTTCGTCGGGAGGGTGCTATTCGCCTCCCTCTTCCTCCTCTCCGCCTACCAGGAGTAAGCAAAGCACGCCTTCCTCTTCGGGCTCAGTCTCGCTCAGATCTCGTGTGTGTCCCGGCCGCCCAGTTGAGCCGCTTCTTGTGTCTTCGGTGGGAAGCAGCCGTCTTGCCGTGCTTGTTTCATTTCTTGCTGTTCTCGGGTAGGTCCTGCCGGTTCTGCCACGGGCTGGTGGAATCGAGAGCTTTCGGCGGTGCTGCGGCAAGATCCGGGGCTTCCTGTTCTTGGATCTTGGTGTGGTAGATCTGCGTGTAGGTCGATGAGGACTAGCCGTGAATCGTACAAGTATAGGCCGTAAGGACGCGTGGATTTCACTGCAGATTATTGAATGGCCAACGAACAAAAAATGGATCGGATCAGAGCAGATTTGCTGTCTTAGACAATATCGGTTGATGTCCTGTCGGTTTTTATCCAAATTATCTAGTTCTTGCATCAGGTTTACTGTCATTTCGTCCTGCATTTGATATGATTTGCTGCGTAACTGGCTTCACCTGGGCTGTCGAGACGCTCGAAGTGCACCACTGGCCAACTGAGCCATTCTCCCAACTTGCCTTCGATCTCATTTCATAATTTAGGTGTGGCTATGTGTCACCGTCCTGAGAGTTTGTGCTATTAATGCCGACATGCGTGGGATTGTTGGTTGGGAAGTGAGTGCTGAGTCTGATGTCTAGTATCTAATGAGGCAGACTACCTGAAATCTAAATGAAAAATTAATTCATCAGACGCGCAGCGATTTGGAGAAAATTGTACTATTGTAGCATGCCCATCTGTAGAAATTGTGTGGAACTTACTAAATTAAATTGGCCAATGTATTAAAGTGGGTGGTCAAACAATTAACAGTTACTGATTTTTAGAGCAGTGCCATTCCATGGTCATATTTGCGTGTGATGTTAGTAACAATTATACTTTGGATAATTTATGATTATGCTTTTCTTGTTCAAGGTCTCTAGCATCAAAACTCATTCCAGATAAACAGGGGGAGGAGGGTGACTAAAAGTCTAAAACTTGTGCTGCGGCCCAGTTTATTTGGGCTTAGGCTTTCCAATAAGCAGCTTATTGCTGCTTTTATTTTTTTAAAAGGCTTAAAAAGCTTCTAAGCCAAATGGCCTATCTATGCTGTTTGGTAATCTGACCTTATTTTTTTTTGGTTTCTGAGCTGTGTGCTGCAGAAATTCTGAAATAACCTTTGTTATCATTACGTATTTGCTCAATGTTAAGTATTACATCACTGATTTGAAAATTTTTCAAGTACTTCACCAACAGTACCAAGTTTAAGAACAATTGTTTGCAAGCATACAGCATGAACAAATTTACATCAACCCATATATGAGCAATAATATATTTTTTAGATCAATATGAATAACCGATTGACCAGATCAAATGCACTGCAATTCAATTTCACAACCTAACCAAATCATTCTATTGGAAGAATTTGATCCATAATAAGGAAGTTGGCCAGACCAAATCAGGGAAAATAGAAATATAAACCTGGATCTAGTGGGCCGTCGCTGAGACTGTGCAGCTGGCAGGCTGTTGTCGCCACCTTCCTCTTCACAGGCATACTGCCTACAGGACTAGATGAGGCCACCACAGGGAGGTATGTGACAGAGGAGGGGATCACTGGACTACATAGGGTCATGAAAGAGCTTATAGTTATTTGGTGGGGCCACCAATTTTATTGGGCTTTGGCTTTTTTCCTTTGAAGCCGAAGTATAAGCTCAAACGAAATGGGTCCCTCTTTTCCCCCCGAAATTGGTATGGTATCGCTCATCATCCTATGTCCCCCTTTGCTGGATGATTAAAGATCCACTCAAAAGATAACGATGTAACCTTGCAAAAACCTGTCTACTTGTGTTATGCTGGTGTTTAAATCAGATATTTACATTTCTGGTGTTATTAGCTTGTTTTGCAAAGCTATTTAAATGTAGTTCCTTAACTGCTATCAGGTACTAACTGATACAAGTTTTTTTTTTCTGAAATTCAACATCAACTCCTTTGATACTAGTAGGAATTTTCATTTCCCCATATGTTTGTGTGATCAACCGGAGTTTGCGACAGGGATAAACACCACCAGGAAGATACACCGCTAAACACCATGGGGAAGAGATAGCTCGGTGCTGTCGGCTGATTTTGGGAGATCGTAGACTGAAAAGAGTTGGAAGACTAGAGTATGATGTTATTTCTTGGGTGATTCTCACATTGCTTCTCCTTATATAGAGGACTGACTCTAATAGATAGACTCTATGCTTATTCAAATCTTAATCAATCTAATAGGCAGCAACTAACCTAATCCTTAGCTACAGTAACATAGGGTCACTGTTTACGCGTGAACTGGTTTATAACGGGCTGAGGCCATGCTTATGTTGGTTGGGCCCATGGGCTATCGGCCTATTGGCTATCGCTCATGACAGTTTACTCTCCTTTTCTTTTTGGCAGTCATACCTTTCTCTTTAACTCCTCCATACCCAAATTGTTTTGATTATTAAAGTGTGCATTCAATTTAAATTTTAACCATTAGAGCTTTTGGTTATTCTATCAGGTTTTTTAACCAGGTTCTGTCAGGCTCTTGAGAACCAGAATTATAGTTGGGAATGGCTATTAAAATTTATGATACTCTGCAATCGCTGAATTTGTGATTGATACTTTTGAAAATTCTCTCTTTCGGTGGTACAAAGAATTCTTGTAGTTCTTTCAATGACTGTTTTATTAGTTGGCTAGTTGAAAACAGTTAAATTAATTTTTCAAGTATATGTGCAGATTCAGTGAATTTGGATCTGATGGTGGACCAGCAGCAAAGGCTTTGAAGCCAAAATTCAATCTCTTTGTCAAGCAAGTGTCCAAGAATTTAGGAATGGCATTGCCACATATTGATGTAGGAAAATCTTTTCTATTTTGTTGCCCCATCCTAACTCAACATTTTAGAATCCATTCTGCTTAGCACCTAGTTTTGATAGCTCGTATGTTATTTGTTTACAGATTAAAACTGTCGTTGCGGCTACCATGTTTTTGAAAGCCTTTGGTGGTCTTCTGTTTATCATCAGCAGTTCATTTGGAGCATTCCTACTGGTGGGTACTATTTTTCTGCAGACACCATACTTAAAATTTTATATTAAGGGCCTTCGAGATGCATACTATTGTGACTGCTATTTAAATATAAACTTGTTTCACCATGTTTAAAAACTTTTAGAAAGTGTTGTCTTCTCAAACTTAAACAAATTGTTTACTGCCTGCGATAAGTTTGAAAATGTGATTTTTTTGTTCATTCTTTTATTATTTTGTAAACCAAAAACTGTATTTTATTAATCTATAAAACAGTGTTCTAATAATCCTTAATCCATGCTAAATTTAGCTTAGATTTTTATATGTTTAAAATAAAAAAAGAGAGATATTTTTTTAAAAAAATCTGATGATTAAAATGATTGTATTTTAACTCTTATCAGTTTCATAGTCGTTCTATTCCCTTTGTTACTTTTCTTTATTTTGCTCTGTTGAAACATGTAATATTGATGCTGCTCTTTTGTTGCTCCAGCTTATTTACTTGGCATTTATAACCCCTATTGTCTACGACTTCTACAATTATGAAATGGAGACGTCTCAGTTTGTTCAGCTTTTTGTCAAGTTCTCACAGGTTTGCTATTCTGCTACCTCACTTAGCAAAGCTCGAATTTCGAACTATTTCATCAATTTTTTTAAGACCTATCAATAGTTGTTATTAGTGTTACAATTTCTGTATCTGTTCTCTATTCAGAACTTGGCACTTTTTGGTGCACTGCTTTTCTTCCTGGGAATGAAGAACTCTATTCCAAGAAGGCACTCCAAGAGAAGGACCACAAAGATCAAGGAAAATTGAGTCGGCAATTGTAGGAGGGAAAGCTATTAAGCTCTTTGTGTTTTACATACTTTGCAACAGTACATGTCCCACTTTTGCTCTTGTTATGACCATAGAAATTGTGAATTGGGGACTTACAGAACTTTATATGTAGGCATCTATCTTGCTTAATCCTGTTTTCGGTATACTGTCGTTGTGTTCTTATGCCATAGTAGTCACATTTTGCTACAGAACCACAGTTTGTGTCCACGAAAGATCAGAAGTCATATTTGGCTGCAGAACCTGTTTGTGTCCAAGAAAGACCGGAAGATTGATGCAATACCACAGCCTACCCGAGACCAAAGTTACAAAATTTGCAGGAAATCGGTCATTTAACATGAGAAATCGCTAAACTGCTGAATCCTGAATTTGAAACTGCTCACATTGAAAATTAAGTAAAAAAGAATTATTTTATTTAAAGAGTTTTATGCGAAAGTTTTTGAAAAAAACCTCTCTAGCTGTGTGTCGACTGCGCTCTGGCCAAGCCAGAAAATCCAATATTTTGAACAGCATTTTGGAGATCTCGCTTTGGATTTCAAAGTTTTTTTAAAGCGTTCGTATTTTGAGTTTTTTTGGTAATTCGTGTGGGATTTTGTTTTCCAACAGCTAACAAATTCAAAATTTGGATTTGTACTTTTGCGCAAATTCTAACAGGAAATAGAAAATCGAGCCCGAGCAGGGACCCAAAAAGGGGATTTGAAACACAGCAGGAGATATGAATTAGAATCCTATCACTGTGGTATGTCTTTCGTGTATAAGCCCTTGAGATTCCTGGTTTCTTATTGTGCCAAAGTGCACTAATGCCGTAAAAAAAAAGTAACCTAAGAGTATGTTTAATGGTGGTCCTATAAAATAAGATTGTAAATAGTGAAAATATGATTGAAATTAAAATATAAGAGAGATATATAAGGATTAAAAAATAGGGGCAGTTGTAGAGTTGAATAGTAAAATAGGGTTATAAATAGAAGATGCATAGTAAGTAAACAGTAAAATAAGAACAGAAAGTAGGGCCAGCTCTACCCATGACCTGACGAATCCTAGAGCCAACATATGCACATTCAACTCCAAAACACGTACGCCGCCGCCACATCTTTGCGCATTCACTTAGAACAGTGAACATATTTAGAAAACGTGGTATCCACGTAGCAGAGCCGTGGAAACGTACGGGAACAATCAATACAACAGGGAATTAAAGTGGAATTACCTGGGCTCTGGGGCGGCTATACGTTCATCTAAACTGGACGTGTATACTCGGAATATGACCTGAAGATCATATAGTAACTGGGCCGCCACGCCACTTATCCGTCTCCAACCTGGATTTGGCTTGCCTGCTAGGTGCTTGCTGACTCTATGTAATATACAGAGAATGTTGGAGCTTCTAGTCAAATATTAAAAGAGAGAAGCTAGCAACTGCATGGCTAGCTTCCCGATGGGATAGGTGGTGTGGATCCATGCGATGGGCTCGGTGAGACTAGTCACATGTCGAGTTGCATGGGTGACACGCAGCCCGCAAAGCCTTGTGCAGTTGTGCATGGGTCTGACTCCTTGAGTCCTCATGTCTGATGTTTGCGAGATGCATTGATGCATGAACCACGAATTTTTTTATTTAATATTATTTAATTTTTTTTGAAAATATTCGTAGATATTGATAAATAGCAGAACTAGGAGCCCATCGCACCCGCGGAGGAGAGAGGGGGCGATCGGCCGTACTTTGGACGACAAATCTCCCAGCCAGATGGCACTTTACGGCGCTCCTATAGCGCTCTTGGCCCCCTAGCCACCTATCACTCTAATAAGAGGCGATCTGTGGGGTCCACTCGATGGCCATCTCCCCGATCATTAGCCCACTAACGGTTGGGTGACCTATCGCCCGTACCTGGGGCGATCACCACTCTTAGGGGCGACGGACTTCTATTTCTGCTATTTATCAACATCCATGACGAAAAAAAGATTTTTTAAAATATTAAATAAAAAATTCCATGAACCATTGCCCCAGACCAGACTGCAGATCGCCAAATTTTGCAATCGGAATGGTGGGTCCTGCTGTCGTTACACATGAATTTATCTAGCCGGAAGTGGTACATTCCCATTTTACTCACTTTAGTTCTTTCGATATTGATTTAATAATCACCCGAATTGCATATCCAATGAGAGAAAAGACCAATTTTGTTTTTCTAAAATCAAGATCCGGCTTCATGCTAATCTTTGTAATTTTTTGATTTTATTGTATTTCCACTATTATTTATTCGGTACATTTTTATGCTCAAAAGTCAAAACTCAACAATACTCGATGCTCGATACTCGATGATACGACGATACTCAATACTCAATTATACCTGATATTTGATAATACTATGTAGATGCCCAACTTGATACTCAATGATACTCAATACTCAACAAAATCCAATATCTAATGATATCCGAGCCGATACTCAATGATACCCAATACTCGATGACATCTAATACTCAACGATACTTGACGCCTGATACTCTATGATACCTGATCTGATAGTCGACGATAGTTATAATATCTACTCATGATACCCGATACTTGACGCCCGATACTTGACGATATCGATGATGATATCCTAACTGATATTTATGAAAGCTGCTCATAATATTCGATACTCGATGATACCCGACCCTATGCTCGATATTACCCAACCTAATACTTATCGATACCCGACTTGATATGCGATGATACCTACTCATGATGTCAAATACTTTGATAATACTTGATACTTTTAGATACCCGATACTCAAAGATATTGAAACTGAAGGACCCGATAGGCGACCAGAGGGAGGTGAATAGAAGCCAAATTAATTTTAACCATTTCTTCACAACGCGCCCCAAACTCCAAACATTCAACAAATTCAATTAACTCCTAAGTCTCAATTATCAAGCAGATCAATCAACTCCTAAATCAAACTAGAACCAAATTACCCTACCAAAACGCGCAATAAGCCTTCCCTCCTTTCTCTCTCTTGGGTTGAACCAAGCTCCACCCAAGAATCAAGGCTATAGTTCCCAAAACTTCAACCCTTTTGTATTTTTCAAAAACTTGGTCATGAACAAGGCAAAAACGAATTCGTCGATCCATGGCTAAACCTCAAGGGCCATTTGGATGAGTTGCTTCTAGATATATTCCAACACATTTTGTGACCTAGAATTGCACAACTACAAGCATCAAAATGAAAGGACCAATTTTTCCCAAGATTCAAGCCAAGAACCCTAAAAACCAAATTGAACTGGAGGCAAAAAGCATAAAAATCAAACCATATTCTAAAGCTTCTTGATGATTACAGAGGAATGATTACATCAAAATGATTAGGGAGGATCAAAACAAATCCATCTCCAAATACCCTTGTGTGATTTAGCTAAATCTATCTGCACAAGCCTCAACAAAAGCCTCTCCATTTCACACCAAAACCTCACCTTATCTCTAAGTTCATGAACCCTTTATTTAGTAGTGACTCAACCAGCCATCCCACTTAGGGTTTTCTCTCATTACACATGGGCTCACCTGAAACCTATTAAGACACCGGTTTTATCTCTCTCACATAGCACGGTTCTCAAAGCGGGTCATACATGACACTCGGTAACCCGTTTTGATCCAATTTTCTCTCCAAGATGGGCCGAGGCCCAAACCACTACTCCTTGTGCCACAGTTTCTCCCAAACCGCTATCCATCACTTCCTTGGTCGCCGAGTTCGCCACAAGTCCAGCTCTCCTTGAACTGATCTGACTTGCGTACCTTGAAGCGTTCTTCTCCAATCAACCTCATCCACGTGCCTCGATCCAGTTCCGATCGACTCGCATGAACCATCGATCACCTATCACGTCCTTGATCCCCTTCGCTGGCGTCGATCCACTCTGGTTACCTATGCACATGAGACAAGCAAACCATTTTCCTAGAAACAAGTATATCTCAACTTGATCCACATTAGTCCATGAACACCAACACTACATGAAACCATCACGAAAATGATAGAAAGCACATGCCAAACCAAAGTATGTAGCAATGGTAATACAAATGACCACAAACACCTAAGTCCTTACACAACAGTGCACTTCAACAATTTTTATGAATTTTTCATTTCTCAAATGAAAACGTTGTCAACATAAAAGACGCGTCACGAAATTCTCTATAAATTTCATATATAATGTTGGGACCCCAAAAGGAGTCTAGCTCCTTTTGTGCATTACCTATATTAGTCTTTGGATCAAGTAGCTAGTACACATAGTTTCAAAGCTAGGATCATAACCATCATGAATAAGACATTTATTACATCAGAGTTCTGGCCAACATGGCACTTAATACAATATTTTGGCACCATGGCCTTAAAAGAGCGAAAGTGTTAATATATGAATTAAACTCCAAAAGGAAGACCCAAAATAACTGCACAAGCAAGACTAATGGAATGCACTCTTAGTATCAGAGTGGTCTTCATCTTGGACTCCATCCGTGAAGTCATTCTCCTGGAACTCCTCATCCTCAGGATAGGAGTTCTGTAGATCACGGTCGGGATCACGGTCTGCTTGTTAGAATGAGCAGCCCACATGAAAGGTAAGGATGAGAATGCAACATTCTCAACAAGCAAGGCTGACTAATGCAACATAAAGGATTAACAAAGGAGGGATCGGGGTTTATTTGCCAAAGCCAATTCTGCAAAGTTTTTCCTAGAGTTTGCGAAAACAGCTTAAAAGTGTCGAGGATTGGATAAAGTACCCTAACAGCTAGGCCTATACGTGATGTACCCCTAGGGAGCGTACCCAGGGAGGATAAGTTGAATATGGAAAGCTCGGGCTGATACCGTGGTGATTGGTGCTTAGGAGTGGGCCTCTTTGCTTATGGGCCATTGAACGTGTTATCATGGGCCCTAAAGAGGTGCATTAGGATGGTCAGCCCAACGCTCCCACAATCTCGAGAATTCTTCCACGACTAGAGCCCGAAGTCTTCCGGATATGGATGTTTCCTTAGGCACAAATTAACATATTTTTAAGATATACCTGTAATTCTAGTAGGATTCTAACTTATCCAAGTAGATTTTTCAGGTTGTATGAGACCTGGATTGCGTATACCTTGTACTATAATTACCCCTAGGGGAGAGGGAGGGTATCACTATGATCCACATCGACATCCACAGCTGCAATAACAAAGACGCACACGTGCGACTGAAGTAGGGTTATTATCTCCTTCCGTGAGGCGCGAACCAGGATAAACCTCTGTGTTTGATCTACTCTTCATCTCGACGAATCCATACATCTATGACAAAACCCTTTGATAGGAAGTGGTTGTTTGGTCCCTTAATCAACAACTAAACTCGGCGGGAACTCGATTTCCTAATCATCGATAGCTGGCGCCGTTCGTGGGGACCAACAAATCCTTTGTTGAAGAGATCTCGAAGATGTCGAACGCCGAACACTCACTTGATCATCATGCTCCTGTTGGGCGCAGGGTTTGAAAAATTGTTTGTAGACCAAAAATCAGTCAGGGCCGATTTTCGATTTGCCGCGGCAAATCGCAGAAAATTGGTTGAAATTTGAGTTTTGAATTTTAAATCAACCAGGGGTTTAAAAAATCAGAAATCGCTTGTTTTTTTCGATAAATCGGTCGATTTCTTCGATAAATTGACCGATTTCTTCGATAAATTGTTTGAAAACGAAAAAGCGGTATTGAAATTTCGAAATCTCGAGCCAAACTTCGATAAATCGGTCGATTTCTTCGATAAATCGACCGATTTCTTCGATAAATCGAAATCGCTTGTTTTTTGATAAATCGGTCGATTTCTTCGATAAATCGATCGATTTCTTCGATAAATCATTTGAAAACAAAAAATCGATATTGGAATTTGAAATCTCGAGCCAAACTTTGATAAATCGGTCGATTTCTTCGATAAATCGATCCAAACTGATTTTAAATTTTGAATCAAAATTTTGAATTTAATTCACGATTTGCCGTTATCGACCGGCCTCGATACGTCGATTTGCCGTGATAAATCGCGGCAAATCGTCGATAACTCAAACCTTGGTTGGGCGGCACGATGGCCATCATGAATGAGAGGACTCGAAGTATGTTCCTGAGCTGATCTCGTTCCAAGCCATGCTGGAACTACTTTTCCCCACGTTTGATGCGGACAACGACGAGCTCTATGCTGGGTTGGATATTTTGGATCGCATTGAACTTGAAGACGGAGTCATGTTGTGCGGAAGCTTGATGATGACCCCTCATACCCCTCTACTGGTAGATGCGTCAACACGGTTGCCTAGGGCAGTCGCCAGCTTGAGGAAGAAACCTCTGGAGCGGCCTCATAATGCACCCGTTATACCGCCCGAGCTTGCATCAAATCCTCTATGGAAAGAATCTTGGCGAGCATTCGACGGCACGCCAGAGGCGGGCCCCGCAATGACACCCGAAGACCTTTGCCTTCACCAACTAGGGCACTAGAGGCTCCGTCCGAGGAACGACATCTTTTGGCTTCGGTCCCTACTGGGCAAGAAAGGCTACAGGCATTGGCGGTCGTCATGCGCAAGCCCATAAACGAACCTACACAGGAAGACCAGGGAGCCATGGGCATTGCTGTAGTGGGAGATGTCGAGAGGGTAGCCGCTGATTTGGCCCTATCGCTATAACTCGAACAAAATGGACCCGAAAGATGTGCTCGCGAGCGCCGTCTAGGGGGGTCGACTGGCTCTTACAGTGACGAATCCCAAAGTGTTACCCAGGAGAGCCGCGACCGTCGCCGCCGGCGCCACGACCAAGTAGGAGGAAATGATAAGGAGAGCTCTAGGGGCCGCGGCTAGGGTGGACGTAGCTTCACCATGGTGCACTCCCGGCACTTCAACCGGGAAGTTCTTTTGTAACACTTTAATTTTTATTAAACAGATTAAACTTGAACTGTTTTAATATTCAAATATTAAGGAAATAAACTTCCTGAATCAAGCAAGAACTAAAACCTAGAGGTTTTAATTTTGCAAAAATCCAAAAGGCCAAGTAGAATTTAAATTCTATATAAACTCAACCTCTAATCATTATTTTATAAATTTTATAAAGTAACAAAACAATACTACTTAAATAGTTTTAGTGCCCTAAAAGCTTATTTGAAATTGTAAAAACTATTTTATTTTTCCCGGCCTACCCATTTCCCGTCTATCTCTCCTAGCCCGCTATCCCTTGCTGCCCACTCTCTCCCCCTCTCGCTCTCGAGTTGCCTCCTCCCTCGCCCCAGGCACGTCTAACGTGCATGGGGCCCAGCTACAGTCCGCGCCCGTTGCCCCTCTCCCTCTCATGCGTTCCCCTCCCCTTTCTCCTCTGGCCAGCTGGATCACGACCCAGCCCGGCCTACCCGCTCGCCTTTTTCTCCTCACTCTACTCTGTCTCTCCCTTGCCGCACCCACGTTGTGCTCACCTGCGCCTGTGCATGCACACAACGAGCATGCCGCACATACATTGCCTGACACGTGCGACGGACGGCCAGGTGCATGCGCGCTTGGCCGTACTGATGCGACCTCGCCTTGCCCCTTCTTTCTCCTTGCTAGCCACGCACGACATGCCGGACACCCAAGCCGTCGCCTCAGCCACGCATTACGAAGGCAGCACCATGTTGTGCGAGTCGGCATGACATTCTGCCTCATTGCTCAGTCACCCACGCCATCACTCCTAGCCACCTAGCTCGACTACTCAGCTAACTAGCGACGCAACATCAATGCCATGACGCTGCTCATTGCTATTGCCACCCGCGCTATTCCCTCATGGCCCGGACCCGTGGGTCAGCACCCTGAGCAGCCACCTATGGCCCTACCTAGCTCCTCGGCCGTATATGACCTGAGCCACCCCTTTCGTTTTCTTTCCCGTAATGCCAATTCGACCGCTGCGCTCTTGTTCAAACTTGAGCTCCATGGAGAGCTCTCCCTCTCTCCTTCACCGTTCTCCCTCTAATCACGTTTTCTTCCCCTGTAGCTCGTTGGAGCGCCTGTAGAGCGCTGCCAGTCGGGAATCTCCCTCTTTTCGATTTTGTCACCATCGGTGTGTGTTACTCCAGTTCCTTGCTATGGGAGCATCCCCGGAACCTCACACTCACCCCCGTGCATCTATTTTGACCTAGGACACGCCAAAGCTCGCTGCCGACAAAGCCCCTGTTCTGACCACCGCCGACCTCCACAACGCAAGGACGATCCAGCCCTTTCCCGTGCTTGTCATCACTGCAGGTAGCTCCCCGGTACTTCCTTGTAGTTTCCATGCCTTCCGCACATGGCCAGTAGCCTAGGATCGGCCGGCGCCACGATGAACCATGACCGCCGCTGCCTCTCCTCATCGCGCCGCCGAGACAGTCCATCTCTGGTGACGTCATCACTTCCCATAGGTTCGCCGTAGGACCTAGAGCCTTGGCCGCTGCGGTGGCCCATGTCGTCGACGCGCCGACGATCTCTTTTGCCCAGTCGTACTCGGTCGAAGGAAGACGACAATGACGTCGGCTGGTGTCATGTCTCTCCGATTGAGTCGCTGACCAGTGGGCCTAGCTACTTAGCCATTAAGTGGCGGTTAAGCCGCGCTGTGTCACTAACATGTGGGAGCCGCTGGTTTTAACCATGGAATTAACCCACGCAGCGCGATTCCATCACTGACAAGGAGGGCCTAAGGACACACCTAGCTATTTAGTGGAAACATACTCCCTGGAGTACAGTTTCTTCAAGACTGGCGCCGTGTCGTGCCAAGCAACCCCGCCACGCATTGCTTGAGCTCGATTCTGCTGTGATCTTGGCCGAGCCCGATCTTGTGTTGAGATTTTCCAACCTTTAACCATTTTATAAACTCAGTAAAGGCAAATGGATTTATTAAAAATTGCAAATGACTTTAAAATTCTATAAAATATTAGATATGTTTCTAGACTTAGGAAAAATGTTGTACCTGTCACTCTAGTAAGGATAAATGTATTTAAAAATCCAGTAGCTCTCTAGGAGCCATTAAATGAATTTTCAAAATGCAAAATCCTTATATTTTGTTTCTATAAAATTCTAGGAAAACTGTTTGTAGAAAGTTTCTAAGAGGTATTGTTTAGTTTGTTGTTCGTGTGTGAGAGTAGGACCCGGAGAGTTCATGGAACCCCTGGTTGGAGACGACTACCTGCAACCAATGTTCAACCAGGGCAAGTCCCTTCAGGCATATTGACAGAACCCTTGTCTAATTTAAAGATTTTAGTAGAATTCCCAAATATGCTTGCTACCTATAAAATAAGTAATTTCTAGAGCATAGTTACAACTAGAAATTAAAAATGTGTTCATGAGTCATGACCCTAATAATGTTGAACTTTACGACTAAATATAATATACCTTTACTATACAATCTCCTCAGAAATAGGATGAAAATACCTTACATGATGACCCCATGATTTCACATATTAAAATGTTTGTAACTATGTGGTTTGGTGAAATAAGGCATTGGATGTAAATGCAGGGATTGGAGTTTTATATTTCGCCTCTTAAATGCTTCTGACTAGGGAGGACCCGGTTGACGATATGGTGCAGGGTATGCACGGTTTTGGGTAAAGCGTAACTACTCTACAGAGATAAAACTATCATGATAGCCGTGCTCATGGTTAAGAGCATGCGAAGGGAGTATTCCTATGGTAGACTCTTCTTTTCTAGAAATAGATCTTGGAAAATGGTTTTGTGAAAGGAGATTTGACAAAGAAAAAGGCTAAACAAATGATGTTGATTACATTCAAACAACTTCAAAAGCTGCTTCTCTCCTCTTAGGAGAAATCTTAAAAACTTGCTTTCCGCAAAAAGGAAAAGGCCTAAGGCTTTTGTTGTGCTAAACCCCATACTGCATCCTCCTCTAGACTTGCGGAGTACAGTTGCACTCACACTTGCCATTTTCCTCTGTTATTGTTGCAACCCCAGTCGAGGGATAGCATGTGGAAGACCCACAGTATGGTGAAGCAGATGCTGACTACAAGGATGAAGACTTCGGGGATTTTCTGGAAGACTAGGGTGTGTTCTATTGTCTTGCTACCTGTGGAGTAGTAGTAGTACTATTGTGTGGGTCCTATGTGTTGTATTCCACCAGACTCTGATTTGCGGCCTGCATACTGCCATGTTTGTACTGTATTGGGGCTATGCCCTCGTTATGTAATATTTTATTTTCTCTGGTAATGCATCACTTTGTTTGGACTGTGTGTACTAGTTATGATTCTTGGGATTAGTATGGAATGTATAGAGGGGTTCGGCCCTTTTCGGCCGGGTCCTGGCAGTTCTCCTGCCTCAGTCCTCACCCGTACGACCAACAACCTCATGATGGTCGAGGTCACCTTGATCGATTTGAGCATCACAGTTCTGCGACTTACGAGTGTCAAGCTTTCTCCCGTACCCTTCGCGACGTCGTCTGGCCAAACATGTTCAAGCCCAAACACATTGAAAGGTTCAACAGGACCCAAAATCCCGATGAATTCCTCTCAATCTATAGGACCGTCATTTTGGCAGCTAGAGGGGATAAGGGCATAATGGCCAATTATCTGCCCACCATGCTTAACGGGATGGCTCGAACATGGCTCTTCAATTAGAGGGAGAGATTCATCCACTCCTGGGACTTGCTCAGTGAAACACTCAGATCGAATTTTCAAAGCTACTACGCTCAGCCAGGCAGAGAAACGAACCTCGAGCGCGTGATCCAGACCGAATAGGTTCTGCTCAATCCATGAAACCTATGGGCATGACTTGCGCAATTGCCGTACTTGGTTAAAAGCTATATGCCCAAGGACAACTTCCCGCTGCCACGATCAGTTGGTCGATACAAAAGCAGAAGCTCGGTTGATGAGTTTTTTGGATGCCTACGTAGGATACCACCAGATCAACTTGTCATCAGAGGATGAGGAGAAAACAGACTTCATCATCTCGTTCGGTACCTTCTTCTATACGACCATGTCATTCGGTCTAAGGAACTGTTGACACCTAATTTTGACGTTAGCTAATGGTCTAGAAACTTCTAGAAATCGGTTTGGGCTTTAAGGAGATACGGGCTAGAAACAAACAAGGGAAGGCCCATATCGGCTAAGCTAAGTATGGCAAGAAGAGTCCAGGTCGACCAGAACCCAAGTATATTAGGAAAAGTTAGGCAGATTTAGAAGATAAAATCGAGTCTATATCGGTCACGAGACAAGAGTCCTAGTTAGAGTCAAGGTAAAGGAGCCTGTATAAATACCTAGCCCCTAAGGGCATGTAAAAGAATCAAAACATCAACACAATATATCTACTTTTACCTGTTCTTTACATTTCATGATTGCAATTAGAGTAGTTTCATTGTATTTTGACTTCGATCGACTTGTTGCGCATCGCCTTTCGATCGGCTTTGAGGTACACCCCAGGAGTTGCTTGCAAGGAAGTACTATCTCGATTAAGTTCGATCTACGTACTTGCATCGGATTTTGGTTAAAATACTATCTTTGCTGATATTGCTACGCATCATCATTTTAACTACAGGTTAGATTTCACCATTCTTTCTGTTGATTAACACATTCATTAGCAGTAGACTGTTTACCCTTCGTTCCATCGGCTTCTTGCTTGCTATCTATCGATAGTCTATTTATCTCGTTCTATTGGTTAGGCTGGCTCGTCAATCCAACTAATAGTCTGTTTATCCCTTCGTTCTATCTTCTAGACGATCTAATCAGCTAATTGATAGTCTGTTTACCCTTTTGAATCTACTGGTTTAGATCCAAACTAAGCCAATAGTTTCGCTACCTTTTACCTTGTCTGGATCTACTTCTAAGTGTTGCAGATTCGTTATATTACAGATGCAATTGGCTATCTGAAAGCTGATTGCATCTTCTCTTGCCAATTGTAGATCAAATTGGCTAGCACACTAGAACCATGCTTCCTGTGCTGTCGGGGATCCAACTCCCTAAGCCCCCGTGCGTTGGCGTGGAAACTAGCTTTTTGCGTCAACAGGAACGCTGGAGAAACTTTCCAACGCCTTTTGCAGAAAACGTTCCTTGACCAAATAGGCCACAACTTAGAAGTCTACGCCCATGATATCATGGTCAAAAGCGTGCTCGAGTTCAGGCATGTCTTCGATCTCCAGGGAACCTTCAGTAACCTTAATAAGCACTAAATAAAGCTAAACCTGGAAAGGTGCGTCTTTGGCGTGCAAGTGGGAAATGTGCTCGGTTACATGGTCGGTTTAGCAAGTGTAGGCGTGAACTCGGAAAAGATCGAAGTCATAGAAAGGATGTGCCCACCCTCCAGCGTAAAAGAGGTGCAAGCCCTCACTGGCGCATGGTGGTTCTAAGCTGCTTCATTTCTTGGCTAGGCAAACATTGTCTGCATTTCTTTAAGGCGCTTCAGACGCACGATGTTTCATCTGGACTGAGGAGGTGAACAAATCTTTCGAAGACCTCAAGCAGTACTTATCTAGCCTGCCCTTACTAACCACACCTAGAGCAGGAATGGCTTTGCTCTTGTACATCGCTACCACCCCTCAGGCCGTTAGCACTGTCTTGATGTGGTCTGGGATGGGAACCAGTGACCCATTTATTATTGAGTGTAGTGTTCCATGGACCAAAGGAGCGTTACCGTGAGGTCCAGAAGCTCCTCTACACTTCGTTCATGTCGTCCCAAAAGCTGAGGCACTATTTTCAAGCCCACACGATCACTGTGCCAACCAGTTTCCCCTTGGGCGAAATTATAAGGAACCAAGACACAAGCGGGTGCATAGCAAAGAGGGCCATGGAGGTCTCTGTGTTTGACATCCACTTTGTGGCTCACTCAACAATCAAATCTCAGTTTCTGGTGGATTTGTCACGAAATGAACAAATCACAACTAGGCTAGTTGAAAGCTCGATTCCTCGGACAGTGGTCATTGGGCAATGTTCATCGATGGGTCTCGCACATCCGACTGTTTGGGGGGCTGGTGTTGTGCTCGTGTCACCTAAGTGGGAGAGTCTACAATACACTATGCAGCTACGCTGCATGACGACCAACAACGTCGTGGAGTACGAAGGGCCTCTAGCCGGGCTACGGGCAAATCACTCGGCATGTAGTGGTTAACTGCGAAAGAGACACACAGGTGGTTGTCAACCAGATCTGCAAGGTGTTCAAGTGCTCCAACAAATCGATGGCTTGTTATTTATTCTGGGAAAGAAAGATGAAGAAGAACTTCAAGAACTTTGAAATATTATACATCCCCAGAAGAGACAATGCTCTGGCTGTCCAACTCTCCAAGCTAGGGTCTTCTCAGGACGGCGGCAGTCGAGCGTGCCAACGGACAGGTAATCTAGGACTTGAAGAAGCTGCTCTTCAAGCATCTTAACCATTGTGGGTGGGCATGGGTAGACAAGCTCCCTTTCTTCCTATGGTCGATATGTACTATGACTAGTCGAGCAACCGGGGAAACCACGTTCCAGCTCATTTACGGCATAGAGGCTGTCTTGCCCCCCCTGAAATTCTGCTAGGATGTCCGAGGGTCAATGCAGTCGACAGCATCAGCCAGGAGGAAGAACTCCTTCTTGACCTGGACCTCTTGGAGGCTACTTGTAATCGAGCTCTGCTACGATCCGCCTATTACTTGCTAGCTCTTCGCAAGCATGCGGCAAAAGTGGTGTGACCAAAGACCTTACAAGTTGGGGATCAGGTCTTACGAAGAATTCAAAACCTTCCAAACGCCGATGAGCTATCCCCCTGCTGGGAGGGTCCTTACACGGTTGTTTCAATAATACGCCCAGGGGCTGTACGCCTAGCAATAGAAGACGAACATGAGCTCTCTAGTATATGGAATATAGACTAGCTTTGAAAGTTCAATGTGTAATTGAGAAAGCCTTTCGCTCTTTTTTTAATTAACAGTTGCATCTCAACCATCCTTTTAATTATCAGTTGTTTCTTTTTAGTGTTGTCTGCTCTTTTGGAATGATCACCGTGCACCACGCACGCAAGCCGGACGTGCCCTCTGCGCTCCGCAGCAGGCTCCTGCCACCGTTCTAGGGCGTTGCCCATCTCCACTCTGCTGTCGCTCCGCGCCATGTGCGCCGCATGCTGGTGCCGACGCTAGCACCGACTCTCCTAGCAACTATGCCATCTCGTCACTGTTCGGGCCGTCTTGCGCCCCGTGCTCTATCACGGTTGCAGTGACTTCCCCACTCTTGCAATGATCACCATGCCGCTCAACGCCGCACCATCCCGTCGTTGATCCCCCTCAAGCCCTCACCGTGGGAATGATCCTCTCCCCCCTGACCCTCCTTCGCCTATTTAAGCTGTGGCTTGGCCCAATTTTCCACCTCTTCGCCATTTCCGTCGCCACACTAGAAACACCCCCTTTTGTCTCACTGGCGCCTTAGCATGTCGCCGGCCAATTCCTCGTGTCCCTATCTTCCCAAGAGTCGCTCATCATGACCCTGCCTCCAAATTATCCCATGGAATGCCGGAGCTTTGGTTGCCACCTCATCAATGGTGACAGCTTGCCTCCGTCCTTCCCTGAGCTCGGCACCGCCATAGGTAGCGTTTTGGTAGTGCCAAGATGCTACCCTTCCCGGTGACCTAACCACCGTTCTCACCCTTCACCGTACAACCATGTTCCCATTGCTTTCCGCCGCCCGCGCTTTTGGCGTCGCCATTCTAGCTCTCTGCCGACGATGCTCCAGCCATCATGTCCAAGGTCATCACTAGTTGAACCTATTCCGACCATGAATTAGTAGGATGGTGGACCATAGAGCCGCTAGTTCCCTGCCGAGGGTTCACCGGAGTTCGGCCGGAGCCCTGGGAGAACCGTCGCCTTGCTGACATCCCCCCCAATGTTGGCCAACGAGATGGAGTCACTAAAACATGGGACCCTCAGTGTATTTTTAAATGCCTCAACGCCATAAACTTGAGTCAATGACATGTGGGCCCTAAACCTAGATGTCGGGTTTAGTGGAGACGTATTCCTTCGGAATACATTTCTCGGAGCCAGTCGTGCACTCCGTCGCCAGGCGTTAGCACTCCTGACTAGTGGGCCCTGTGGCCCACCTGCCCATTGCATGGCAGTCATCGAACAATAGGGCCCCATAGCCAATCAGTTAGAGTCGCCGCGGGCCGATCAAGTGCAATCTGTGTGCGCATATTCTCGGCTGCACAGTGGCAGGCCTAGTATGAATAGTAATAGGCCGAGTCTATTACTATTTATTGGAATTTTTGAAGATTTCCAATTTCCAGTAAATCCAGAAATAGAAAGTGATTTTTTAAAATAGTTTAATTTACTTAAAAATTCTATAAAACACTAGATGTAGTAATGGACTTAGGAAAAATAGTATAGTTCGGATTAAATTAAATATTGTGTTCTAAAAAACTGATAGAAGCTAATTAAACCTTTTTTCCTTAGTAATTTCTTGCTGGAAATCACTTTAGCTTTTTTTAAAATACTTAGTGAACTCTAAAAATTTCCAAAATTTCACATAAACTGTTCCAACTTAGGAACAACTTAAGAAAAATATTTAGTCTAGTTTTAACCTTGTAAAAGAATTAGTAAAATCAAGTAAAACCCTATGGGCTTTACAAAATTAATAATTTTAACACTTTTAATAATTTCAAAAATCATTTTTTAACATGGTTACCTTTACTTAAGGGTAATTTAGACCTTTTCATGCATGCCTTATATTGACACGTAGGAACCTTGCCACCTTAATTAGGAGATGGTTTGCTTGGTGTAGATAATCGTAATTGATGGCGCGTAGGCTGGAATACAGAGTCTGGCAGCTAACAATACATGGTACACAAAGCAACAGTACAACTACTCTACTCCCACATGCATCAAGACAGTTGGAAGGGCCCTAGTCTTCTGGGAAGTCCTCATAATTTTTCATTCTCGTAGTCTGTGTTGGTGTCGTCCAACTGCTGGTTATAGGCCTGCTGCTCCTTGACTGGGGTTACAAAAATAAAGGGAAAAACAACAAGTGTCAGTACAACTGTACTCTGCAAGTTTAGGAAAGGATGCAGTATAGGGCTTAGTATAAGAGAAGGCTTGGGTTATTTTGACGGTCATTCTGCCATACCGTCAACCGGGTCCTCCCTAATTAGAAGCATTTAAGAGGAAATATAAAATCCAATCTCGACATGTGTATCCAATGCCTTGTTTCACCAAACCACATAGTTGCAACTATTTTAACAATATGAAATCATGGGATCATTTAATCAGGTAGAGTATTTTTATCCTATTTTCATGGAGATTGTATAGTCGAGGTACTTCACATTTAGTCCTAAGGTTCAAAGTTATTAGGATAATGAACACATTTTTATTTCCTGGTTGTAGCTAAGCTCTAGAAATCACTTATTTTATAAGTAGCATGCATGTTTGGAAATTTTACTAAAACCTTTAAATTGGACAGGGGTTCAGTCAATATGCGTCAAGGGACTTGCGTTGGCCGAAGACCGGGTGAGAGTAGTCTTCGTCGACAAGGGGTTCCACGAACTCTTCGAGTCCTACCCTCGCACACAGACAACACACCAAACAATAGCACAATATCAAAAACTGAAATTAACATAGTTTTTGAATTTACAAATCAAAATATAAATGGTTTTGCCATTTTTAGAATTTATTTAATAACCCTTATCATGGTTCTAGAATTTTAAATACAATAATACCTATTGAACATAGAGTATGATATTTTTCTAAGGTCCAAAAATGTATATGGTATTTTACAGAATTTTTCTATAATTTTTAGAGGTCATTTGCTATTTTTAATAAATTGATTTGTCATTTCTGAGTTTGCAAATTAGTTAAATGATGAAAAATCGCTCAGCACAGTACTGGGCCTGGCCCAATACTACGCGGAGTGGGCCCAGCCTAATACTACGGCACGAATGCACCAGGGCAAAAGGAAAACGTACCCGCGAGAGTATGCTTCCACTAAATCTGATGGGTGGGTCCCTATCCTACTTGTCAGCGACGAAATGCGCTTGCACGGGTTAACTCCAAGTTTAAACTCGGTGGGGCCTGCCTATCAGTGACGCATTAACTCCTAACCGTTAATTAACGGCTAAGCACCGAGGCCCACCGGTCTGCTACTCAGCCGGAGAAACATGACGCTAGCAATCGTCATCGTCTTCTTCCTCCGACCGTTCGCAACTGGGCAGAAGAGAGCGATGGCGCGCCGGTGACTCTGGCTACCGCGGCACACGAGCGTCGCGGCAAAGTTCCTAGAGCCTAAGGTGAACCTACGGGAAGTGACAACGTCGCTAAAGGTAGCCTATTGCGGCGACGTAACAAGGGGAACAACGATGGTCACGGTTCACCATGGTGTAGAAGCTGCTAGAGAGGGTTAGGGAGTTTCCAGCAGTGACGGTGAGGACGGAAGAGGGTTGGATTGCTCTGGCGTTGCAGAGGTCAGCAGCGTCCGAAACATGATCCTCGTCGGTAGCGAGCTCCGACATGACCTAGGCTAAATTGAGGAGAGGAGGGTGTGGGCAATATCCCTAGGATGCTTAAAGTACACGAGATTAGGGACGAGACTTACCGACAGCGACGAAATTGAGAGGGTGGTTCCTTGCAGATGGTGCTCTACGGGTACTCCGAGGAGGTACATGGCAAGAGAACTCAATTAGAGAGAGGACGATGTAGAGAAGAAGGAGAGCTCTAATCTGAGCTTAAGCTCGAGCGAGATTACTCACCACAGGAGGCAGGGCACTGTGGTGGAGCATGATTGTGGACTTGGGCTGGAAAGGAAAGCGACGGGAGAGGCACTTCGGGCTTTATACTACCCAAAGACGGGTCAACGGCACTGGCGGTGGCTCGGGGAGCTTGCTTGCAGGTTGGGGCAGCCAGGGGAGGTCGCGGGTGGTAATGGTGGTGTTCAACGATGAGACATTCATGCCTTGTTGCTGGTTAGCTGAGCAGCCAAGCTAGCTAGGGACATGGGCGGGAGTAATGGCACGGGATGACCGGGCGGTAAGGCATGACACCATGTCACGTCGCTCTGCCTGACGTGGCCTCGGGGAGGGTTGCGGAGGCGTCTACCTGGAGCTAAGGGCATGTCGATGGCATGAGAGGTAATCCGAGGAGGATGCAGGGAGATGACTGTGCAGTCGCATCGGTACGGCCGTGCACGTGTGCCCGCTGGTCCATCGCGTGCACGAGAAGGGACGCGTCGTGGCACGCTTGTCACACGCGCACGCAATGGCAAGAGAGTGAGCGGGTGAGCAACAGAGAGGGAGAGGTGAGGGGCAGCAAGCTAGGCCAAGCTAGGCTTCGGCCTAGCTGGGCTACGGTAGGAGGCGGCCTAGGAGGGGACGAGAGAGAGAGGGAGAAGGAGATGGGCACCGGCCAAGCTGGCCCCCAAGGGAGGAGGACGGAGCGAGAGGGAAGGGAGCTGGGCCAGGGGAGAGAAGGTAAAGCTTGAAGATAAGTTTTGTACTCGATTAATTTCTCAGTCCCTCTAGTCGGGTGGGCACCGGTCGGCCGGATCCCTCTGAAAACCTTACGTGCGGGTCTCCCCGCATGCGGCTCACGCTATTTGAGGAAGTCCATTTTCACCCAAGCAAAAGACAGACCTGAGAGTGTGCTCTATGCGGCAGAGAATGATCATGTTGAGGAAGAACTGGGCGAAAAGACCATAAGGCCTATTCTCAACGCTATTCCACAATGCTTCTTTGATTTATGTGTAGAAGCGGTAGTAGTGAAGAAAATGGAGGGAGAAGAAAGAAAGCGATGTGACACGAGAATAGAGGCTTGACGATCAGAGACGCCATCAGTCTTATGGCCCAAAGCATAAGTGCTTTAGGTACACAGTCAGTAGGAGAGCAATTCTTGCATCTACCCTCTCATCGCGGGATAAGGGCTGGGGCGTTAACTTAAGTACTAAAGCTGCTGGAGTGGCTGCCTTCGTTGATTCCCCACGAAGGAATCGGAGGCTGCTTCTAGGCAAACCTCCTGGCTGTCTTTGCACCCCCACCTCCTTTATCACTGAGAGGTCATTGCTCTACTCAAGTTAGCTTCGGCTATTTCAAGTGCCTGTTGAGCTTCTTCCGAATCAATGTCACTACCCAGTTCCACATCATTTCCCATAGCCTTGAACCGAATAGAGCAATGCGAACAGTTCAAGAGGTCGTAAATCAAACCCTTAGTTCAGTGCCAGGTCTCATAAGTACTATCGGTCAATCTGCCCCACGCATCTAACCAGCTCGCGTGGTTCACCGGTTCCACCGAAAACTCTCATTTGTTGAAGCGGAACATAGTGCGGCGCCGAGCGAGAAAGGTCAATTTTTTCGGTTTATACACAGATCAAAAATGAAACTTAACACTTGTCAGACCCCGAACCGAGCAGCAAGAAAACTACTGCGCTAACGCTATACGAGCAAGAAAACTACTGCGCGTGCGTTAGCGCAACGAGCAATCAAACGTCGCACATGCGTTAGCGCAAGGGCTTGAGCGCTAGTGCGCTTGCCTCAATAAATGTGGAAGGAGGGGTAAGGTCCTCACTTGCGAGTGAGGCAAGGCTTTCTTTTATAATACATCCTACCCGATTGACGAGGGGTATAGTGGAGATGAATGGGAAGATAGAAAAAAAGATAAGAATTTTTTTTTGATTAGACGCATGCAATTGGTGAAACATCAAATATGAAATTCAAATGATTATCGTGAGTCTGCTATGGGATAATGGTCTATAGTTTGATATTAGGCCGAGGGAGGGGTTTATTTCATTTTCTTTTCTTTTTTCGCTTTTCTCTTTTCTTTTCTTTTCTTTTACCCATTTATTATTAGGGTTTAGGGGTTTAATAGTTTAAAAGTAGTTTAAAATCAGGTTTAATTTATATTTTCAAGATTTAAATTTTGCATGGTTTTGGGTTTTCAATTCTTGCTTTACCATTCTTATTTTATTATAAATTTTGAAAATTCAAAAACATTCCAATTTTCTTTATTTAATAAAAATTAGGATGTTACACCTGATGAGTGGGTCCTTGGGCCCACTTATCAGCGACGAAGCTACTTGGGGCAAATTAACTCTGAGTTTAAACTTGATGGGCCCCGCTTGTTAGCGACGGACAACCTAACTAATCGTTAATTAATGCCTAAACGCTGTGGCCCACCTAGCAATGACTCTCCCAGGAAAACATGACGCTGGCTGGCGTCATCGTCTTCCTCCTCTGGCCGAGCATGACCGTGCTGAAGGAAATGACTGTGCGCTGGCGACTCAGGCCATGGTGGCTTGTGAGCACCAGGGCCACGGTCCTAGGCTCTATTGCGATCCTATGGGTGGTTATGGCGTTGCTGGAGGTGGTGTAACATTCCAATTTTTATTAAAAAGAAATAAAACTTGGATTGTTTAAAAATATATATATATATATATATAAATAAATAAATAAAAGAAACGAGTTATTAAAAACATAAAACAGAAGGAATTCAATATTTAAAAAAAAATTTAAAAGACCTTAAAAGTGGCAATTAGAAGTTGCACTCTAATATGATACTACTTTAGAAAATTTAAAATATTTTCTACCCCATGCACCCCTTTTCCTTAATAGGATAAATAAAAAGAAAAAGAAAAGACAAAAGAGAAAAACAAGAAAAGAATAAATCAATTAAGATTCAATCTCTAACTAGATTTTATAAGTTAATTAAACTTAGTTTCCAAGTTAAATCCATCACTAAAAACACCTATTAATTTATAAAAGTAATTTAGTTCATCAAGCACTCTGCGTGCTTGACGCCGAGTCAAGCCATGCATGCCTGCGTGTGCCTGGTGATGAGACTGCCATTAAACACTGCTAGCTCCTCGCTTGACCTCCCACTTCGTCGTCTTCGCAACGCATCCCCTCCCCTTTCAGCTGCATGCGACGCGACGTGACTTGAGCGCCAGCCGCTCGACGACGGGGCATCTGACCACCATTACTCCTCCTCAGCACGCACACTCAAGGTTGGTCTTGCAAGCTTGGTTGCTAGCCAACTTAGCGCCAAGCTTATTGAATGAGCTAATGGCCCCTCGCTTGCCCTCTGCTGTCTTCAAAAACCGAGCTTCTCCCCTTGTCACTTCCTTTAGCTTTCACAGCCGAACACCACTTCACTCCATGGCTGCCCATGCTCGTTGAGAGCTCACAAGGTACAATAGGCTCCTAGGTAAGTTTCCTTTAAGCTCCTCTGTGTCTTCTCAACCCGCAGCGACGCCTAGGTAAGCTCCACACTCCCTCCTGTACTCCTAGGTTGCTACTTCAACGTCAAGCGAAAACTCAGCTAACTGTACCATGCAAAGCTGCATGGCTACTTGTTGCTCGTCGTGCCGCCGCTATAGGTCACCGTTGGCCACGCCGTCTGCGCCGTTGGGTGCGCAGGGTCGGGGTGACCCCATTTTGGTAGTTTGTTTGGGTAGCCGCGACATTCCGATCCGGCGCCGAGCTCTACGTGTACTGTTCATGGCTGTGCTGTACGCGTACACAGCCAGAGGTAGAAGAAAACTGTAGCTGCCAGTTAGCGCATGTGTAGTTTAGTGAATAAACCAAGTTAGTAAACATAGCAAATGAAGCCAAACAATTATGAAACTTTTGTATAGCCTTCAAAGTAGCATTTAATACATAGGAAAAATACTACACTTGTTAAAAAGTAATAATAAATGTATTTAAAAATCCAGTAGCTCTTTAAGGGCTATAGAATGAATTTCTAAACACATGCAAAACCTTTGTATCTTTAATCTGAAAAATTCTAAGAAAAATTCTGTAAAATCCTAGAAATGATTCATGATTCTATAAAAATAACAGACCTAGCACTTCAAGAAGATTGTTAATGTTTAAACATTAAATAACCCTTTTGGAATGACTCAAAATGGAAAGCTTTACATTCTATACATATGAACTATAAAAATTCTTTTCAGAAAAGTATTTCAAAAATTTAATTTTTGGTGTGATGCTTGTGCGAGGTTAGATCCCGAGGAGTTCGTGGAGACCCCCGCCGAGGACGCTTACCCGCACCAGGAGTTCGACCAAGGCAAGTCCCTTGATGCATATTGAGTAAACCATTGTCTTATTTAAAGGTTTTGGTAGTATTTAGAAAAACTGCATGCTACTTATAAAATAAGTAATTAGTAGAACTTAGTTATCACCGGAAAATAAAATGTTGTTCTACACCCTTTATGAATTTTGAACCTTAGGATATTTATAACTACATTGCTTACAAATTTCCTTGCTATAGGATAAAAATGCTATACATGATTGTAGGATTTCACCATGATTTCACATGATTGCAACTGTGTGTTTTGGTAAAGTACGGCATCGGGGTAGATGCCAGGGATTGGAGTGTGTTTCTACTCTCCCCTTAAAATGCTCTGACTAGGGAGGACCCGGTTGCCGGTATGGTGCAGGTGATGCACGGTTTTGGGTTGTGTTAGAACTCCTCCCCTAGTCTAAGGACTTTTTTTTCCTATGATCCTATGAACTGAGCCTCATAGTACAGCCTCAGGTTCTGTTATGGGACGGACCTGGCCTATTAAGCTTAAATCTCTAGTAGCCACTTGCAGGTGGTGATGTCCCTTGTAGACATCCGGGTTGTACGGACGGGGAAGATGTATCCGTGTTCGCCGGCGCCTTGGACTTTATTTCCTCGGCCTTCTTGTACAACGTGAAGACTTGGGCCGTGGGCCGATCCCCCACAGGGTGCCCAGGAATGATTCACAGAGCAAGTGCTACTAGGGCTTTTGGCCCAAAATGGCTTTGTGATACGCACCGCTGATGTGTTACCTCCTGAGGGTAAAGTGTACCCACTCTGCAGAGTTAAAACTATCATGATAGCCGTGCTCACGGTCAAGAGCATGCGAAGGGACTGATCATATGGTAGATATTTCTTTTGAAGAAAACAGGTTTTGGTGTGAGTAAGGATTTTGCAGACGGAATTGCAAAACTGGATTGGCAAAGGAAAAACTCTTTCAAATGGTTTGATTTACCGCCATGGTTTTAAAAACTGCTTTTCCCCCTCTTAGGATAAAAATTTGGAAAACTGGCTTTCTGCAAATTTTCCCAAACCCTCCATTGTACTGAACTCCATTCTGCACTCATCTCCCTGACTTGCGGAGTACAATTGTACTCACCCTTGCTATTTCCTTGCTTCTTTTTCTAAACTTCAGTCGAGGGACAGTTCGCAGAGGACCCGCAGTTTGACGATGCCGGTGCTGACTACGAGGCGGGTGATTACGAGGACTTCCCAGAAGACTAGGGCCACTACTTCTGCCTGTCTGCCTATGGAGAATAGTAGTAGTTGTCTAGTGGCATGCGTATGCCAGTGTATGTGGACTCTATGTTGTATTCCGCTAAACTCGATTCGCGACTGCGTGTCGCCATGTTTGTGCTAGATGGGTTATGCCCTGTTATGTAATATTTTATTTCAGTTGGTGATGTATCACTCTGTTTGAACTGTGCGTACTAGCTGTTGATCCTTGGGACTAGTACGGGATGCACAGAGGGGTTCGGTCTCGTTGACCGGGTCCCGACAGGTGGCCTGTAGCGGCGGCATGATGAGGAGGAGCGTTGGTGGTCACGGTTCACCGTGGCATCGGCCACCTAGAGGTATTGGAGCATATAAGATTCGTGCAAAAGCTACTGGGGATGGTTTGGGAGCTACATGTGGTGATAGCAAGGACGGAGGAGGGCCGGATTGTCCTGGTGTCGTGGAGGTCCACAATGCTTTAAACAGAGTCCTCGTCGGTAGCGAGCTCTGGCAAGACCTAGGCCAAGAGTGGGGCAAGAAGGTGAGGGAGGTGTCCCATGGATGCTCCTAGAGCAAGGGATTGGGGCAGGGCTCACCGATGGTGACGAAATCAGAAAGGGGGCTGTTCCTGGCCGGCGGTGCTCTATGGACGCTCCAGTTGATGAGGACATCACCGGCAAGCTTACGACCCCTACTTCGACTACTTCCACTACGTCCGCTATGTCGTCAACGTCGCCGGCCCCTACATCAGCTGATGGAGATGAAAAGTGTCGAGACGGCATGAATCCCCATGCCATGCCATTCAAACCCCTGCCAAGGGAAGATAACCAAGAGAAGTCCACGTTTCAAGGGGCACCCGCCAACCAGGCCCAAGCTAAGAGGACGTCGAATTCGTCGTCAACTCGGGTTCGCGCATCCAGGAGCAGTCCTCACGAAAACGGATGCTCAGGCCACATACAGACTCGGTTTTCGACGTATGACCACTTCACGGAAATCTATCGAGATCATCTTTCCAACGGATCCAACCCCGCCTCAAAATTCCTTCCGGATCAGCGGGAATTCGCGTTTTACGGAGGCATCCAGAATCTGCCAGGCACTGCATCACCGTATTATTGGGCCCAAAGCCCGTGTATCCCTAGGGTTTGTGTCCAACACGTGTGGGTCCCACTTTGGGCGCCCCCTCCCTGTCCTCCTCACTATTTAGGGCTGCCGTCATATCTCGTATTCGCTGGGTTTTGTTTAGTTGATTTCGTCACGTTCGTGTGAGATATCGCCTCGTTCCTTCTTGTGTCGGCTAGACCAACAAGACCGAGTTTTCAGAACCCCAACTTGTGTTTGATCTTAATCATATATTTGCAATTGAGAGATTGCTTATCTTGTGTTCTTGCTCGTTCTTCGGTTGCTTGCAGGAACCGTCCTTCGTGGACAGGTCGATCGCGCCTCTGGTTCGGTCGATAACGCTCGTCGTGGTGGTTTAGCGATCGCTGGATTTTCAGTTCCTTGTGGGGTTGGAAGCCGGATCGTTTAGGTCTCCGTGACACCTACCGAATTATCCTCGTCGTCTCTCACCAGAAGATCGGGACCCCGCGTCCGCTCCTATCATTTGGTATCAGAGCTTCCGGTTGACTGGTGACAATCTTTGTTCTTAGTTAGTAGATTGATTTCATACCTAGAGTCCAAAAAAAAGCCTCACACAAAAATTGCATCTACCATCATCCAAGCCACGTTTAGCCTTTACTATTTCTGCATTAGTTTAATTCTTGTTGAGTTTGTGTTCGCCGTCGAGTCATTGCTGGTCTTAGTGTCTAGTTCCTTTAGAGTTTTGAGTTCGAGTCTCGTTTTTGTCACAGTGTTCATCCTATTTTTTTTTTTTTGCATCATTGCATATCCACCGGTCACCGCCTTCATCAGTTCGATCGATTTTCCAGCCGAGAAACGTTTTACCTCTCGGTTTCCAATTTTCTCCGCGCCGAAGCTTTCCAAAACAAAAACAAGTCGTGTTAACATCGGTCTGTTTGAGTTCCCTTGTAAATAGTGCACCAATCCTGGTCAATCCGAGTGCACCCTAAGTTTTAGGGATTTTTATTGCCATCAATATCCAAACCGATCCACCTTTTGCAAAAGAAAACTGAGCCAGCCTGTATACCTTACTTTAAGCCGACACAAGAAAGGAAAACCAAGCCGTATAAAATACCAATTTTCCTGTTGTGTTCCAACTTCCAAGCCGTGTGCATCATTGATCAAGCAGCCAATTTTTTTTTTTTGAAAAAAAAAAAGGAAAGAGGCTAGCGCAAGAAAAGTGCCGCGCTGAAAAAAAAATCAAAAAAAAAGAGAGGAAAAAAAAAGGGAAAATACAGTGCTCTCGGCTTAAAAAAAATAGACAAAACAGAGAGAAAAAAAGTCAGTGCACAAAAATTTTTTTTGAGGAGCTTCATGTGAATGTTCAGTGCTTGTTTTGTGACTACATCTGTGATTTGGCTCGCGTCTCTAGCACGGTCTAGCCTAGGACCAGCACAGTACCGCCGTTGAACGCTTATTCAACTTGTTTGGACTAGTCTGGTTATAGTTTCTCCTTTGCTACATATATAAGCCTGCCCAAGCTCCACTTTCTACTAACCCAGCAGGGACGGATACTAGCCATCGCTTTACCACCTCGTGTGTTCAAGTTATCCCCGACCAGTTGCCGATCATACCTATTGCTTGCTAGGTAAGAACCGGTAAGAGCAAGAGATATCATTGAGAGTGAGAGTTTTGCCACTTATATACATTAGTAGTGTATAGGATATATACATCTGTGTATTTTTTTTTCCTACTAACCATGGCAGGAAGTGGATCCGAAGAAGGAAATTGTGTGCCGCACATTGAGTTCGCAAAATATGTGGAGGATCAAGCGAAGACCATGAATGACATGAACAACAATATCACCAAGCTAATCAATGACAATGCTCATGGGATGGAGCGACTCGAGAGGAGGGTTGCCGAGCTGGTCACGCGGATGGACAACCTCGAGAGGAGAGCCCAGCTCCAGCTGACCCAAAGTGGCCACCGCAATTGGGCCGATGAGGTTGAAGAAGTTGAGAAAACTACGTTGCTGATTCCGAGGCGCACGATGGTTTCAACGTGAACAATGATCGAGACCACCGACGACTTCGCCATAATCGGCAAGGTATGGCAAAAATCGACAAGGTAATCATGCGGTAAATGATGACTCCTTAGCAAAGGTTAAATTGACGGTGCCTCCATTTGATGGTAGATATAATGTAGATGCTTACCTTGAATGGGAATTATCTATTGATCAAAAATTTTCTTGCTTTGATATTTCACCGATAAACAAGTTAAGGTTCTTTGTTAGTGAATTCACTAGTTTTGCATCCATTTGGTGGCATGAAACATGTAAAAGAGGAAATGAACCTACAACTTGGAATGCTTTAAAACGTGCCATGCGAAATAGATTTGTTCCCTCTTATTACGAGCGAGATTTACTTAATAAATTGCAACGATTGAACCAAGGAAGTAAATCAGTTGAGGAATATTATCAAGAATTACAAACTGGCATGTTGCGTTGTAATTTGCAAGAAACTGAAGAGGCTAAAATGGCTAGGTTCTTGGGTGGGTTAAATCGTGACATTCAAAATATACTTGATTTTCATGAATACAATTCTGTCAACCGTTTGTACCATCTTGCTTGTAAAGCTGAAAGACAGGTACAAGGACTACAAAACAAGACTCGAGGGAGTTTTGGTGGTTCGTCCAAAACGAACTATGAGGCTGCAAAGCCACCAACTTCAACACTCCATCAAGCATCTCCGCCAGCCGTACCTTCTACTACTCCGGCACGTGCTATGAATGTGACCAAGAATACCACGGTGCAAGGCCCCGCTCAAAGTGCTTCTTCCATTGCATCAACAGGACGTATTCGCGACATTCAATGTTTTCGTTGCAAGGGATTTGGTCATACACAACGTGATTGTCCTAACAAACGTGCTCTCATTATTCGTGAGGATGGTGAGTACTCTTCCGCTAGTGAACATGAGGATGAACTTGCTTTAGTTGCCGCTAACCATGCAGGTGATAAAGATTCTGATGGTGAGGTCGTCACTGCTTCGATGATGAGGGGTACCTGCACTTGTTGTCACCCCAGTCTTGTCGCACAACCGAACGACCACAACAAAGCCAGCGACATAACCTTTTTCAAACACGGTTCATTGTCAACGAGCATGCGGTGCCTGTCATCATCGATGGGGAAGTTGCAATAATTTCGCCCGGTGTTGACATGGTCGAGAAACTTGGTTTGACCACAAATCCCCATCCTCATCCATATTGTATTGAATGGTTCAACTCATGTGGTAAGCTCAAGGTAACAAGAACTGTTCGAATTCACATTATGCTTGGTTCTTATCATGACTACATAGGCGTGATGTTGCACCCATGGATGTTTGTTCTATTTTCTTGGGTAGACCTTGGATATATGATGTAGATGCTGTTCATCATGGTAGGTCTAATCAATATAAATTTGTGTTCAAGGGGAAGAAATTTGTGCTAGAACCTATGACCCCAATTGAGTTAGCTAAATCAAGCCTTCACCGCTCCAATTCTAAAGATACAAATCGTGATCATAATGAGAAAAAGAATGTGCAAATGGGTGTGGCCAATAATAAAGGTGTTTACGTAGCAAAAACTGATTCTAAATTGAAGGGTTCTGTACTCTTAGTTAAACAATCTTGCACCCATGTTATGAAGGATGTGCCTGTGGCATTGCCTGTTGTTGTTACTAACCTTTTGCAGAACAATAAGCTTGAGTCGCGGACGACTCAAAATCAAGAAAGGGGGGATGATGAGGACATCACCGGCAAGCTTACGACCCCTACTTCGACTACTTCCACTATGTCCGCTATGTCGTCAACGTCGCCGGCCCCTACATCAGCTGATGGAGATGAAAAGTGTCGAGACGGCATGAATCCCCATGCCATGCCATTCAAACCCCTGCCAAGGGAAGATAACCAAGAGAAGTCCACGTTTCAAGGGGCACCCGCCAACCAGGCCCAAGCTAAGAGGACGTCGAATTCGTCGTCAACTCGGGTTCGCGCATCCAGGAGCAGTCCTCACGAAAACGGATGCTCAGGCCACATACGGACTCGGTTTTCGACGTATGACCACTTCACGGAAATCTATCGAGATCATCGTTCCAACGGATCCAACCCCGCCTCAAAATTCCTTCCGGATCAGCGGGAATTCGCGTTTTACGGAGGCATCCAGAATCTGCCAGGCACTGCATCACCGTATTATTGGGCCCAAAGCCCGTGTATCCCTAGGGTTTGTGTCCAACACGTGTGGGTCCCACTTTGGGCGCCCCCTCCCTGTCCTCCTCACTATTTAGGGCTGCCGTCATGTCTCGTATTCGCTGGGTTTTGTTTAGTTGATTTCGTCACGTTCGTGTGAGATATCGCCTCGTTCCTTCTTGTGTCGGCTAGACCAACAAGACCGAGTTTTCAGAACCCCAACTTGTGTTTGATCTTAATCATATATTTGCAATTGAGAGATTGCTTATCTTGTGTTCTTGCTCGTTCTTCGGTTGCTTGCAGGAACCGTCCTTCGTGGACAGGTCGATCGCGCCTCTGGTTCGGTCGATAACGCTCGTCGTGGTGGTTTAGCGATCGCTGGATTTTCAGTTCCTTGTGGGGTTGGAAGCCGGATCGTTTAGGTCTCCGTGACACCTACCGAATTATCCTCGTCGTCTCTCACCAGAAGATCGGGACCCCGCGTCCGCTCCTATCACCAGTGAGCTGCAAGACAAGAGGGCCCAATTAGAGAGAGTGCTTTGGAGATGAGAGGGAGGACTTTGATCTGAGCCCAAGGTCGGACGAGATGGCTCACCAGTGGAGGCTATAGGTGGTGCTGGAGCGTGGTAGCGAAATTGGTCAGGAGGGGAAAACAAGGGAGGAGGCACCTCGGGTTTTATAGGACCTGAAGGCGGGTTGAGGGTACAGTCGATGGCACGGGGTGGTTATCCGTGGGTCCGGGCCATCAGGGAGGGATGAGGGTGGTGACGACGGCGAGCGAGGCCCGGCATTGAAGCCTTATCACCGGGTGGTTGAACGGCAACGCTAGCTAGGTGAGAAGAGGAGTAAATACGGTACGGTGACCGGCTGGCGAGGCATGGTGTCGGGTTGCGTCATGCTAGGAGACACCACCTCGAGGAGGAGAGCTGAGACAGATTGCGCGGTGTTAGGGGCGTTGTGATGGTGCGGGCAGTCCCTCGAGGAGGAGGCAGGGAGATACTGTGTGTGTGATCACCGGTCCATCGCATGCGCGTGGCGGTATGGCGCCACGACGCCTTTCTCCTGAGTGGTGAGCATAGGGCGAGAGAGAGCGAGCGAGCGAGAGAGAACACATAGCTAGGAGAAGGGGCAAGGGAGATAGGCGCAAGCCAAGCTAGGCCTCGGCCAAGCTAGGCCTAAGGGGGAAAGGAGGCCGGTCCGGGAGAGGGAGGAGAGGGGATGGGCTAAGCCCACTAATAGCTTATTTATTTTTTGAAATTAATATGGTTTAGGAGATTAAAATTAAGTAGTAATTAATTTAATTTATATTTTGAAAATTATAAACTTGCATGCTATTGGTTTTAAATTTTTGTCATATTTTATTATTTTATTATAAAATTTTTAAAATTCCAAAACATCCCAAATTTTGTTTATTTAAGAAAATTGGAATGTTACGGGCCTTGAGGTATAGAGGCTGATCGGAGTAGAGATACATGGAGAGGGTTCGATGCGTGGGATCGGGAGGTAGAGGAGTTGTTGATCCTAGGTAACAAGAACCAAGATCTATTGTGTTTCAACGACACTAGTCTCTTGATCAATAGCTTGTACATGTAACCAATGTTCTGTTTTTCGGTTTGAAAAAAAAAATTGATGGGGACCGAGAAAACCGATTTTACCAGAAATCAGAAAAATTTGGTTGTTTTTCGGTCTGATTTTTTAAATTTTATATTTGAATTTAAACAGAAAAATAAGAAATTTCAACAAAATTGAGGATGTGAGTGCTTGAGCTAGCAACCTATAGTCTTCTAAGAGTGGATACTAACCATAAGGCTATGCTATGTTTGTCATACAATACTTCTTTCAACATTATTTTATATGTTCATGCAAAATTTATCAAAACCAAATTTTTTCGTCCAAGTTTGTAAAAAACCGGTCGACAAACCCGATTTTCACCGAAACATAACCTGCACATAACTCAACTCTAAATCATATCCAAACATAAATTAAATAACATGACGCAATAGTTAAAATACAAAGTCGTACAACGCTTTATATTAAACAACGGAAGAACAATAAAAGTGAATCTCTAATTGGTTTGCCATAACCTAAACAAGCAACCAACAGGGAATTGACGATCTTTAACTAGAAACTACCCTCTCTGCCATCTTCTCTAAAAATTGCGGAGTAGAAACTACCCCAAACTGGCTGTTCCAGGAAATGATCTTTAACTAGATGGCCTTGTCCTGCTCGTTTGAATATGCATCTCACATTAGAAAGGCATGGATGAATATGTGAATGCTCAACAAGACTTTAGCGACGACTATTAGCTACATGCAGGGCCATTCAAACAAGGGCTATACGAGTCATTTATGTGAAATCCAATTTTGTTTGTAAGGATAATCATAATACCCCTTACCAAATGGCTACCTCCGCGATACGCTAAGGTCACCGCAATGCTGGTAAGTGGTAACCAAGCTTTTGGGGATTATCTACCATCAGTTTGTTATATATGCGCTATAAATTATTTTTATTTTTGTGTGTTATCTAACTAAATATATCCATATTGGTATCGCATCTGCTCCTTATTTATATCTCATTATACTATCCTATTTTATTTGTATTTGTACTTGTTGATACCAGATTTTGGCAAGAAGCCTATGGTCTAGAAGTTTCTGGAAATCGGCTCATGTTTTCAAAGAATATAGGAAACAGGTGATGTGAAGGCCCAAATCAGCTAAGGGATAGATATGGTTATAAGAATCCGGGTCAGCTAGAACCCAAATATATTTGGAATAGTTAGATAAATTTAGGAGATAAAGTCAAATCTGTATCAACCACAAGATAGAGTCCTAGTTAGAGTCAAGGTAAAAGGGTCTATATAAATACTTTGCCCCTAAGGGCGTGTAAGGCATGATCACATCAATACAACACATCTATTTTTATCTGTCCTTTACTTTTCTCCGCATTAGGAGTAGTTTTCGTCGTTTTTAGATTTCGATCGACTTGTTGTGCATCGCCTTCAATTGGTTTCGAGATTGTAACAGCTCAAAATTGGGGATATTTTGAAACTTTCAAAATAGCAAATGAAGGACCATAATTTGGTTCCAAAAATCTTGAAAACTTGTGAAAACCAAGAATAGTATTGTAAATACTAATTTAGAAGCAAGATTAAAAAAAATACCATGGAAATTGTTTCTTTGGGCACTCACATATTATATATATATATACACACACACATACACACACATTTATGCATATATGCATCCAATAAACAATATCCCCTTAGCTATCAAATTTTTTAAAAAATTAACCCTATAATGGATTCCATGATAATGCCCCCTTATAATAAATCAAAAATTTAAATTTCTGAAAATGAAATCAAAATTGGGGGATCCAACCACTTGCCCCCAAAAGTTTGCCTTTTCATTCAAATTCATGCTCTATCTATGAAATTTCCCTGAAACTAAACCCATTTTTGACCACATGATTTCACTTCCTTGCTCTTTTGACCGGTTTGACTCAGCCAACAGAGCACCTGACCAGTGGGGCCCACTGGTCAGACCCCTCCGCATCTCTCCTTTCTTTTCTCTCTCTCTCTCTCCCGGTGTGGACAATATGGGCCCCGGGTATTTGGAGACAGACGATTGGACGCACCACCTCCTTGGGCCAAGTCACGTGGATCTTCCAGAAGGCGGGCTTGGAGGGTGGCGCGACCCGACTTGCTTTACAAGAAGTAGGATCCTAATTCTACTCGAATACGTGGAGATAGACGAGGCCGACTCGGCCATATCCCTTATCTTCTTAATACGGACTAGGAAACTAATCTGTAACCTGATCCCTTGCACTATATAAAGGGGTCGGGGTCCCTAGTTCATGATCATCATCATCTGATTATCATCTTCATCTTAGATTAGTCCAAAGCTATCTCCCGCGATTGCTTACGACCTCGAGCAATCTTGGCGAGAACCTATGATCATCGTGATCATCCTTTGTTCATTGTGATCAACCCCACATAATACAGAACCACAAGCACAGGAGTAGGGTGTTACATCCTTCCGAGGGCCTGAACCTATATAAATCTTGCTCCCTATGCCACCATCGAGTTGTGATCTTTCGCATAGCCCTGTTAAATACATAGCCGATGCAATTCGTCGACACCCGGGTGAACTCTCTCTCTGCTCTCATGCTCGCTCTCTCCCCCGCTGACATTCCTCTTATGAGCGCCATCACCCTGTTGCCCATCGGACCGAGCTGTGCCCCTCCCTTCGTGTCGCGATTGGCGCACAAACCCCACCGGGCCACCTCGTGGCTCCCTACCCTTGCCACTGCCCTGGTTGCAAGCCGCCCGCATGCCACCGCCTCCCCTTGGCCAATTGACGGAGCCGCCCTCTGCCCAATGCACTATGCCGTCGCCTCACCGTCCAAACGCCAAATAAGCTCTCGCCGGCCCTGCGCCGGAGCCGCCTGCACCTCGCTGCCGCACCATCATGCCCTGGCTACTGTGCTCGCCACCCCGCAGCTGCTGCAGCGCCGCTGTCGCCCCCTGACACGCCGTATTTTCCTTGTTCGAGCGTATGAGTGCGCCGCACTAGCCTCGCTCGCCCTCGCAGCTCAATTGCATGCGGCCCGACCACCGCGCCTATAAATTTGCCGGTCGAAGCTAGCACCATTCCTTTTACCTTTGCCTTACTCTCGCCATCCTACTCCAGCGCCTGATTCCGTCCCGACTGCTACACTCCACTCCCCGAGCTCTCGACCACAGCACACACGCCCCCTCCCCTTTGTCGTCCCCGAAGGAATCAAGCCGAAACGATGTGGAGCTCACCGGCAACACGATTCCCTCACCGCCAGCCGAAAATCCCCTTTTCTTCCTCTTTTTCGATCTCTCGCGCTCGGGTATGTTTCCCTCAAATTTGTTGCACCCTGAGCATCGCCAACCCCTAGCTAGTCTCCCTCTACCTTCGGTTTTGCTGGGGCTTCGCCGGAGCTCCCTCGCCTCGGTGACTCGCTCCTAACCGCTGCAGTCCCCCGCCACCAGCCTTCTCAGACCCGCTTCCGGCCCGTCCGAGCGCTCGATAAGTCCTCTCCTATCCCCTAGTCTCTCATGCATCCCATATTTTGGCTTGCGGCGTTTGTTTCCACCACCACCGTCGTCTTCTGAGCATAGCATCGCCGTCGCCCTTAGCGCCGCCACGCCTGACCACCTCCGGCCTCGCCGGTGGTACCATCGGGTGCGCGAGCAACTCCGGAACTCTTTTTAGGCTTCTCCCTGTTGCCCTGGCTCACCGGAGCCCACCGCCGCACCCTTCCGTCCCCAGTCGGACGAAGGAGGGAGAAGGGTCTCCCGACCGGTAACCCTCGCCCAGTCTCTGACCAGTGGGACCTTTGGACCTACCGGTCAGAATAAGTGAACGCGTATTCTATGGATATGTTTTCCATGTTCGGTAGCGCCTCCGGTCTAACCACGCAAAGCGTGGGCCAGTTCCAAGCCATTTGGGGCACGTGCTATAAGGTTGCTATAAGGCTTTCTAGTCCTTTTTATTTTAATAAAACTTGTTAGCTATTAATGAATTTTTGAAAATATTTGTTACCTTCCAAAAATTGTGGGAAAATCCTAGAAAATACCTAACTGCAAGCTGAACTTAATAAAATTATGATTAGGAACAAAAGCCCCCTTTTAACCCTCTGTTTATATCAATAAACTCCCTTTAGGGTATTCCATAAATAGCCTTTCCATTTAATTGAATTAATCAATAAGTTCCTAAAATCATGCAAAAATTTCAGTGGAGCATGAATATAATTTGGGAATTTAACTAATTTAATGTACAATTTTAGGATCATTATTGCTCTCTGGATAATTAAATTGTGCACTTAAACCATTTTTTATATATTAATAAAACAGAAACTGAATTTGATTTATATTAAATACCAAATGATTTCAATTAAATCTCAAAATTTTAGAGAAACCTTGCTAACCTAAAAGGAATTTATTAAAATATAGGGACTTAATAAAACATGATAGAATTACTTAAATTGCTTAACTAGGGTAAATAAGACCTATAAGTTATAGGAATTAAATACCAATTTAAAATTTACAGCAACCAACCTACCCTATAATCAGTAAGTTAATTACCTTGAGTTGATGAAGAAAATACTTCAAACAAAATTAATTTTTACCTTATATATTTATTTGCTAAATCTAAGGACAAACTATTAAGGGTAGCATTATGCATCATCACATGTCATCTTCATAACGTCCACACTACCGTTATCTTCTGTAAATTATTATATAATAGCAGGATCATGGAACTTCCTCGATATCTAGGTTAAGACTTAACGTGAGTCCTCAATCGCTTAGCTAAGCAAGTTGCATTCCATACATCATGTTTTCCTATTGCACTTTGCTGTTTTATTTATTGTTCTTCGAATACGTTCCGTTAATAGACGCTGAAGAGCCTGAGGGACATTTCGAAGAGCCGCCAGAAGACCCCCACTACCTACAAGACCAAGGGGAGTTAACACTTCTCCTATAGGGTGTTTACTTTTACTAGGGAGAGTTTAAGCTTTCCCTAGTGCGAGATAACATCTTTCGTATTGGGTGTTTGCTTTTACTAGGGAGAGTCTCTATTTTTCCTAGTGCAAGTTAACATTCTAATAGATCATATTGATTCCCAGTTTATCAAAATATTTTATTTACAGTATTAAACTGCATGCTTTTTAAGTAATTATACATGTTTGCTTAATCATGATATATCATGCCATGTTATTAATTTGTTATTGATTTACCCTCATGATACTGCCTTGATATAATCATCTGTCATTTGACTTTATTAATGATTGCCTTGATGATCACCCTTGATAGCCTATTAGGTTAATAAAATGATTTTTAGACTCTTAAGTCTTGGTTAAAATTTGCTTAGACATTGCTCAGGTCCAATTAATAATTTCGGGCTTAAATTGGCCTTAGAACGATGAACCGACATTCACCGGGCATGATTACATAACAAACATGGAAACTAGAAATTGGGCCTGGCATGCCAGTGTGAGTGTTTGGTTGTGATTGGGGAAAGCGGACGTGGTCCGGCTTGTGGTTAAGATGGAGTAGCTTGGCTACTGGGTGTGGTGTGAAGAGGGCTATGCGTTCACAGACGTAGTGCTGAGAGGAGTACGGGGCAACACACATAGCTGCCAATCGCTGCCACCAAGGGTGGTTCCGCCACATCGTGTGCAGGGCACACGGAGGAACGATAGCGGAAGAAGGAAGTGATTGTGAATGTGTGTGGACTAGCCGGATCCGATGTGACTCCTAGAGAGGACCGGACGGACGTGCAGTGAGGCACGCAGTGGGAAAGTCACTGACCAAATGCCTGCGAGATTTGGTTCCTATCAGCACAACGCGTGGCCATCGCGCGGTAGTGCAAGTATTGGGGATTCAGGGGTAGGACGACCTACGAGCGTACCCTGTCTGCTGCCATGCTTGAGGTGAAGACAGGATTATGTCGTCATCCACGGGATGATCTAGGTCTTACGTGACAGGGAGCCGTGACTCTAGTGCGGGCGTGGCAACCCGGCTAGAAAAGAACGGGCACTTCGCTGGCGTAAGATCCACAACGGGTGCGCCACACCTGGAATATGATGATGGGTGTGTGGAGAAAGTTCTAGGAGGAGTGTGGATTGTGGATTTTGGACTGTGGATTGTGGATTGTGGATGGACAACCATAATGAAAATAATGATTAATAGAACTTTGGGTTAAAAGAGTCTAAGTCATAGGCTTTGGTTTATAAAACTGGCTTTCTGGAAATAAATAAACCCTGACCTTTCCTTTGGAACCCTATGACTAAAATTTTCATCAGGTTGGGTGTTAGCTCGCCAGTGTTTGGATGACACTGACCTCGCATTCATATTCTCTTTTAGATGGAGAGTATGAGCAGGATCATTACGCCTGCCATGAAGACGAAGAACAAGAATTTGCTGACGATCAAGGCGAGGCACATGTATTTGTGTAATATAAGTCTTCCACTTGTATGAAATGATCCGGCTATGTGAATGGTGTTCACTAGTGTACTGATCCAGAGACTAGTGCAGATCAAGTGTTGGGCAAAAGACAGGCCCCACAGAGCCGGTATTAGAGCATACGACTATAGAAACCATAGACCTTGGCCTTTAGCACTCCGTAATTTAAAACTAAGAAAAAGTATTTTCTGAAATACACTACTTTATAAAAATTGCTGTAATCTTTCCTCCTGAATTGCATTCCAATTCTCTATCCTTTTCAAAAGATTTTGGGAAACTCTTCTCTCATATCTCCTCTTACCTGACATTTTCAGCTTCTATCTTGTCTCATATTCTCCTCAAGTAAGTTTGTATGCTTTGTTTATTTCTCAAACAAGAGTCACTTCTAAATTCTCTCCTGATCCAAAGGTCTAGTCGACCCCTCTTTCTCATCATTGGAGACCTGAAGCTACACGTCTCGACAACATACTCAAGGAGCTTCAAAAAGGTAAAAAAGACATGAAGATAAAGAGCCAAGAGACTCCTCAATCAGCCATCACCCCTACAACAGATCACAGCGGATCTGAGAAGGCACTAGCACCTAAGACCATCTCAGAATATCACTTCTCCAACTATAGGCAACTCTACCCCAATATCTCCAATTTCTCTACTCTAGTTTGAAAAATTGCGCACAATATCAGATGCCAAAACAATTGATAATAAGTGCCCCATAGTCTTAAGTGTGATCCCTAGTCTTATAGGGCATCGCTTTAAAAGACTTGTTAGTCTATTAACCTTCAAAACTTGTCAAGTCCGTTGTAGGTATGTGAGGTTGGTTTAGATAATCTTAGCTTCGGGCTGCTATTACGACTTTTAGTCAAAAGTTACCCTACCCTAGAATCGTAAATTACTGATTGTAAGCTGTAGGACGCCCTAATTAGAAGAATGGTGTCCTGCCCCTTACAAGTTAAAATTTGAGCCTATTTGAGCCTTATGGATGCCATTGGATCTTGTTTACATTTGTTAACTTGGTTCTTCTGCATCTGCATATCATGCATATAGGCATGGGACTAAAATAGTTAAGATTCACCTTGATGCCAGAGAGGTCCCTCAAGGGATCAGTGCCGACAACGTTCGTCGCAAAAGTGAAAGCTTGCGATAGCTGGAGTTGTGCCTGAAGGCTAACACCTCCTCTCGTACTAGTTACCCCTAGTTTGACCATAGTTGGGCAAAATAGACCCAGTTGCTCCAAGCCCCTGAAGCTATCTAGACCCTCCAGAAACAACAAGAATCAAAGGCTGAAGATTCCCTACACTCTATGCAGCCGAAGACTGGAAGAGCAATGAATAACCCAAGACTACTCAAGTTATAGTTAGAAGAAGCTTTACGAATAGCCAAGGAGCATAAGAGTTCATGGAACTACTTATAAGTGCAGGCTAGTCTCTCAACTAAGCCGTCAGTTACAAGACCCAGAAAACCTAAATTCTCCATTAAGGATCTCCATCATCCTATTGTGCCACATCTTCAACAACCGACCATTCAAGTCATCTATCCTCTAAGGAATCCCCGCGGTATTCTCCTTCCTTTGATTTAGTCTCCGAAAGTCCCACTTTGAACAACATTTTGATTAACACCAAATTATAAGCTGTATGTTTCAAAGATTATCTTTCAAAAAAAAATTGTTTGCATAACGATTTACTCAAATACCGAGTCAAAAACTAAGTACCTTTGTGGAAAACATGGTTCCAACTTTTAGAGCTGTGTTTAAACTAATCCCCTTATTTTGAAAGCTCCAAAAATTTCTTTGATATTTTGGGGTACAAAAAAAAAATTGCTGTTTTCTAAAAGGTATCTTTAAAATGTATGTTCAAAAGATTTGGAAAAAGAGCTTCGCAAAAGTTTTTCAAGGCAATGTTTTGAAATGTTGAAAAATATTTGAAGACAAAAGTATTAACATAAAATTTATTGTGACTTCATGAGTTAGTTTCAAAGAAGTTATCTTATTCAAACTTTCTTCAATTTAAATTTCAAAATCCTTGCCTTTTCAACTATGTTTTCCCCACTTCGTTACAACCTTTTGTTTTATCTCAAAGGAATAATTTTCCGACTGTTAGTTGCAAGCTATTAGCAAACTATGTATGATATAAGCTATTCATTGTCCCTATTCAAAATATTAACCTTGGTCAATCTCCCCTTCAAACCCAATTTATTCTCTCCCTAGATTTGTGGGGTGCAAAACTTATCCTTGCACCGCCATGAATGAGATAGGAAATTTCTCCCTACCTTTCTTATTTTCCTTCATGCTATTCCCTCTTACCTATTACTGAGACTTCTATCAAACTACTCCCTCCGTTCCAAAATATAAGGCATATAAGTTTTTGACGTGGTCTTCAACGTAGAACTTTGACCATAATTAATTTCTTTCACAATATATCATCAACTACAAAAGTAACATCATATCAAAGTACTTTCAAATACGAATCTAACTATATCACAGGCATAACACTAAACGTATATGTTTTTAGCTTAATTATTGGTCAAAAGTTTCAAACATTGACTTTTTCAAATACATGCACACCCTATATTTTGGAACGGAGGGAGTAATAGAGTTGCATGAGGCAATGAATATCTCGGAACCAATTAAAAGAAAGCCCTATAATGGATGGAAGGATGGATTGATGTGTGTTGTCATGCTTGAGGTGAAGATAGGATTATGTCATCATCCGCGGGATGATCTAGGTCTTATGTGACAGGAAGCCGTGACTCTATTGCGGGCGTGGCAACCCGGCTAGGGAAGAATGGGCACTTCGCTGGCGTAAAATCCACAACAGGTGCGCCACACCCGGAATATGATGGCGGGTGTGTGGAGAAAGTTCTAGGAGGAGTGTGGATTTGGACTGTGGATGGTGGATGGACAGCAATAATAAAAATAATGGTTAATAGAAATTTGGGTTAAAAGTTGCTAAGGCAGTGTTTCTTTCAGCGGTTGCGGTTGCGGTTGCGTTTAAGCTGGAAATTTGTAGCTCCTCGATAAGGACATTCGAGGGATCAAAAAATTATAGAAAAAATGGTTTTGAGAGCTTTGAGAAGAAATAGTAAGACCTACAAAAATTGGCTACCAAACGTCAAAGTCATAGGCAAATTTCCAGCTTATAAGCAAACACAAATGCAAACGCTAAAAGAAACACTACCTAAATCGTAGGCTTTGGTTTATAAAACTGGCTTTCTGCAAATAAATAAACCCTGACCTTTCCTTTGGAACCCCTATCACTAAAATTTGCATCAGGTTGGGTGTTAGCTCGCCAGTGTTTGGATGACACTGACCTTGCATTTATATTCTCTTTTAGATGGAGAGTATGAGCAGGATCAGTATGTCTGCCATGAAGACGAAGAACAAGAATTTGCTGACGACCAAGACAAGGCATAGAGCGTCTCTCCAGTCGAGTGCTTAGGTATAGCTAGCACGAGACCTTTTGGATCTTTTGGTTCTCTGCACTTTGATCTTTTGAATATTCTGGCTATTTGAGCCAATGTGCCGCGTTGTAAAACTTAAATAGCCTTTGGGCTTAATACAGGTATTTGTGTAATATAAGTCTTCCGCTTGTATGAAATGATCCGGCTATGTGAATCGTGTGCACTAGTGTATTGATCCAGGGACTAGTGCAGATCAAGTGGTGGGCAAAGGACCGGCCCCACAGAGATACACCCCAAAAGTTCCTTGTAACTAAGTACTGTCTCGATTAAGTTCGATTTACAGGCTTGCATCGGCTTTTGGTCGAAATATTATCTTGGTTGATATTGTTGTGTATCGCCATTCCAATTAGGGTTAGGTTTCACCTTCTTTCTACTGATCAACACATTCGTTGGCAGTAGACTGTTTACCCCTAGTTTTATCGGTTTGTAGCTTGCTATTAGTCGATACTCTGTTTACCCTTCGTTCTATCAAATAGACGATCATATTGCCTGGTTGATAGTTTGTTTATCCTCTTTCTGCTGGCTTGTTGATTTTATCGGCTTAGCGGTAGGCTGTTTACCCTTTGTAACTGTTGAATTAGATCTAATCTAGCCAATAGTTTCATTACGTTTTACTTTACTCGGATCTGTTTCCAAGTATTGCAGATTCCTCATATTATAGATCTAATCGGCTATCTGAAAGCTGATTGCGTCTCCTTTTGCTGATTTTAGATCAAATTGGCTGGTATGCATTGAACCCTGATTCCTGATTTCGGTGCTGTCAAGAATCCGACTCCCTAAGCCCACGTGTGTTAGCGTGAAGACCAACTTTTTGCGTCAATAGTACTCTTCTATGACATTATCCATACCCGATAAAAAATATAGATATGGATATGAGATTTGTGATATCCAACCATATTTGATGAGATTACATCTGTGAGGGCACCAAATTATACAATTTAGCGATTCTTATGCTACAACAGTTTAGGATTAATTCTAGTCCGCACATGTGACCATCAATGAATATCATCACGATAATTCAAAAAGAGTAACAATACTCTGTTGCATAGTAATGAATATGCCTTACAAATAAGAACCATTATCACACATCGCTAAATAAATAAGTGCATCAAAGTATTTTATTGCAGCAAATAATACTAATAAATATAAATGTGAACGATGTCCCACCATGAGCTAGATGAACTCCTCCAACAGTGGCGTAGATTCTTGAAATTTTGGTCTTGCTTGTTGCAATAAGCAGATAATAAATAGAATTGTAAGAATGAGTATTAGCGAATACCCAACAAAATCAATGTAATAGATTCAAAACCAAATAAATAAAAAAGTTTAGTAAACATCATTTGATCCATAAGCATAGAAGAAAGGCTGATACGTTCACCCAGCAGTCGTCACGGTAATAACCAACCATTTGTATTTATAAAATTTATACCCTACTCATGTATGGCCAAGCAGTGTCCATAACCATAGAATCGGCTATTTGAGTAGTTTATACAACTCTATAGAGGTTGCATATCTTTATCCACAAGATGCATCACATCTCAACCCCTATCCAAAAAGGAGACACTTGTAACCCAACAATTATAAGACTACAGATTAACACGTGCCCCTCTCAATATCTACGACACCACTTAGAACCAAACATCTGGATCGCTGAGCATCAATAGTTCATGCATTAGCATCACTTAGATAGATATCTCAACTGATGACCACATCTTCCCTAGTACCTCAACACTTGAACACATTCCTGACTACCTGGAGGTGCCATATGCTAACATGTAATAACTTAGCGGCAATGCCTAACTGAAGTTAAGCCTGTGGCTCGTATTGTTTTAATTTGGAAATGTTTTTACAAGATTAAGTCTTTAGGAGGATCAAGGCAAGACATCCTTCTAGATTTGCCTCATAGTTTAGCCACAAAGGTTTCATCGAAACACAATTACACTTGCCTTGGTCAAAACATCCACACAGGTTCTTAATAAGTTGCAGCAGATGCTAACTTTTACACAAGAATAGCACATGCTTTATTGATACGGGCAACACATGCCTCTCTTATACTCCCTCTGTTTCACAATGGTTTTAGTTCTAACTAATTGCACATAAAATAAGGAGACATGGAAAATAACTTGTCTACCCTCATTTAATGAAGGGTAGTTGAACAGATTAGCTAAATAGATGGCTGCATTGATGAAGGGTACAAAGGTCATATTGGCTCTAAAGTTATATTGGAATGTGAGAACTACAACCATTTTGATTAAAATTTTAAATGCTAGAACTACAACCATTGTGAAACGGAGGGAGTATAAAAGTAACCCATGCATTACTCTCAGTTACATAACTCTCATTAAGCATGATTAATTATTTATCCCATGTAACATACATGGATAAGACAACTAATTATGACTATGAATCCCCACCGGTAACATCATTCTCTTGCTAAAATGATGATAGCTAGGTTACAATGGAATAATGGTAATACAACAGTTTCAAAGGATGTCAATTAAGCAAGTAGGCATCAACTTTATTCCCAAATAAATTAACAGTTTACATAGCAATGCATATTTAAAAACCAAACATTTTATTTGCATGTGGGTTCAACATGTTCTATGACTATGTGTAACTTGCCTTACTGCCAATTCAACCTTGACCTGCAGCAAAATACTCTCCTTGCACACCTTCCAAAGCAAACATATGTAAACGAAATAAATACCAAATAGCAATAAAAATACAAACAATAAATAAATAGATTTTAAAAATTTAATAAAATTCTTAAAAAGGCATATATTATATTTGTGAATTTTTAGAGACTTCAATGGACAGATTTGGAATTCTAGATAAAAAATATGAATTTAACAAGTTTTAACCAATTTATAAAATAATTTACTCAATTTTTAGAATTAAATTTTGATTTAATTTAAACCTGATGAACCAAACAAACAGGTGGGCCCTATCTATCTGCCTCACGGCCCACGGTGAACTCAGCCCACACGACCCCTCTCTTGCCCATGGTGAGTTCCGCATCAGCTCTAATATGTTGGACCCACATGTCAGTGACACGATCCACGAAAAAGCAGGTCAATGGAGCCGATCTAACCAGAATCAAACTAATCCTGCACGAACCAAGACTACCTGATCTGGATCTGATCGCCACAGTTGCTCCACGAAGCAGCTCCGCTCTATCGACCAAAACCCACGCGGTGCTACTCCTCGACACAGCGAGCGCTACTCCAGCGAGACCTATCTCCGCTACTGACCCCAAAATCGCACGCTCTTGGGTTCTATAGGTTCCTCTTGGCATTGCCTTGGCACATGGACCAATGGTCATCACGAGCGAGCTACGGCGACACGAAGTGACAACTCTACTTGGCTCACATGCGACTACACGCTAAAAGGCTCTAGGCTCAAATCTAAGGCCAAATTCGAACTCTAGAGACTATTAGGAACCTTACCAACATGGCACACAACTTTGTGGACCTCTGGTTGGCTCGAGTGACCTCGAACATTGACCACGATGCTAGTGCTCAATGGTGACGGCTCTCCTGTGCTCCCTAAACCAAAAGCATGTCACGATGAGGATTGCAAGGCCAAGACATGACGACTGACCAAAGATCTTGGGCTCAGACTCACTGGCATGCTCACAAGAATTCTTCGAGCTTGATCCTTCCCCATGCTCTCCACGGTGACTCAGACCTCCTGAGCTTGAGAGGACGGCAACTACGAGACCGGGAAACCCCAATGCAACTCTGGCCGGGGTGGCTTAAATGGGCTTAGAAAACCATAGAACAACACAGACGCCTAGGCTCGTCCTGCGGTGGCACAACAGCGAGCTTGCAATTTGCCGCGGAGACAGAGACCCCTTCTCACAAAACGATTGAATGGCTCTAATGCTGCCACGACCACTAGTGCAGAATACGTCATCACTGGCGGTTCTGAATTCACATCACTGGCGGTTTTCAAACCGACAGTGATTATGTGACAGTGATAATCAGGGATTTTCACTGGCGGTTGTGGAACCGCTAGTGATATGCATTATCACTGGCGGTTCGTAAGAGAACCGCCCGTGATATTAAAAATATCACCGGCGGTTGTTTTTAGAACCGCCGGTGATAACAGATTGCCACTGGCGATTTTAAATAAAACCGCTGGGGGTATATAGACATTCACCGGCGGTTTTAAACTAGAACTGCCAGTGACAGTGCATATCACTGGCGGTTGTTATATGAACCGCCAGTGGTATCTTTTCAGGGTCAAAAAAATTATTAGGTTGCCCTATATTTCATCCATACATATCCAGAATTCATCCATATTCATCCAGAATTCATCCATATACATACACATCCAAAATTCATCCATATACATACACATCCAGAATTCATCCATATACATACACATCCAGAATAAACAGATTTCATCCATATACATATACATCCAGGTTGTGGTTATTCATCCATATACATATACAAAACAGATTGTTCTAATGGTGGCTAGTTTCTTCCATATACATATACATCAAATAAACAGATCTCATCTAGATTCATCCATATACATATACATCCATATACATCTAGATTTCATTTAAATAAGAACAACATCAAATTCAAAGGAACATATCATATATTAATATAACAATATGTACTTCATACAATATGTCTGTTATAGTTAACTATAGGCGTCCACTGTTTACACGACCATTTGGATCAATAACTTGGGTATTAATAAACATAGCCAAACTATCTCTAATGTCTGCAAGAGTATTGAAATCGATGTTTGTATCTCCAATGTTCAGATCTTCATTTTGTCGTAATCCTAGAATGATTTGCATATGTCGCGCAACGTAGAAGCCGCAAGCATGGCCTCCGGGCTGCTGGTGGCACTACAGAAGGAAGTATAAAGATGACAAGGCACAATAATTAGTGGGGCAGGCACTAAAAAAATTTCCATTTTATTATGAGGAAAAGTGTGAATAGACACTTACTGGAAATTTTTCTATATGCCTAAGTTCCATGCCCATCGCATCATTGTGCTTGCCCCCACCCTTGACATAACTCTTGAACACCGCATTGAGTAGGCCTTTTAAATCTTCCCACTCATGTGCGGGGCTCATCCTCAACGAGTCGAGGTAGACAACCTTGTTATCGCTAGGTTCTATGAGCAGCAAGATCCAATGAAAATTTTTATTGAAGGGCAACAAGAAGTATGCTTTGTCCTGTCCTCTAGTCAGGGCCCTCTTCAGGTATTGCCCGGTATTCTTTCTATCCACCTTTATGTTGTCCTGGGTGACAATGCTAGGGTCAAGAAAATCGGCCTGGACTTGACATCATTTGGCAACTAGGTACATTTGGCTGAAAAGTAAGATATATGTGATCAGTATATATGTGGATCAGAAATATACACTGACAATGCGCAAGACTTGTATACAGTTACACTGCAAAGCAGCGGATGAGAGAGGCGTTCAACTCCTGCAATTGAAACATATACCATAGGTCCTCGAAGGTTATGGTAAGATAACTATCGTTATCGTCCAGGAAATACTTGCCCATCACCTTACCCACGATGCTGCATGATCGTTCCTTCACAGGAAGGCGTGAGTTCCTGAGGTAATAATCATGTAGGATCTGGCAGGCCGTACCCATGTCATTTAATGCGGCAAGGCTATGCAGTGGTTCTCCCATCTGAAATTTTTTCCCTTTCTGCGCCCAGTGAATCTTCCTCTTAGGCGCTGAAGATTGACGGATGATTCGTTTCCCCTTCTCTGGGGGCAGTAGCGCACTGGTGGTGAGGACGCAGCACGCTTATTGCTCTGTGAGCTTGTCTTCAAAGATTGAGGGGCTGCCACAGACAAGGCTTTCTTCGTTCTCTCCTCTTCATCGTTACGGATCAGATCTATGGGTCCAACGCCGCCGGCCTCGATTTCTTCAAGATTTGGTAGAAGAGTAATATCCTTCTTGGCCCACTGGATGAAACTATAGACAGCATCCCCAACTGTTATGATTTCATCATTGGGGGGATTCACATGTGGGATCTTCGCTGCGGTGTTGTCCATAACAGTGTCTACCTGGACCTTCGCGTAGCCCGCCGCCAAGTCCGCACCATGAACCTTCATCCCCGAAATGCAGGGGTACACGGTACACCACCTCGAGTGAAACACCGGCGCTATACGAAACTTGGAGCAAGCAATGGGTAATCTCCTTTATGTCGTCCACCGGGTATTTCGTTGGGCCAGCCTTATCGGGCGAAGGTGCGGAAGCATAGCGCTTTTAAATGGAGGGTGCAACCAACGACTTGTGTATTAGGGTTGGTTTCGGTCTGCATTCCTTATGAGTTCCTCCAACTGTTGTACCCGAGGCTCCCATTCTGCTCGTATCTTCTCAGCTTCTGCGCGAACCCTATTTTGAATTTCATCCTCTAAGTTATGTACACATTTCTTTTTCTTGTAGTAGAGATAGTCATTGGGGAACCCATCCTTCCAGGTAACATAGATCCCGATGCCCCGCGTACGGCCTGGGTGCTCCTTGTTTCCTAGGGCCTCAGTTAGGATGTCTCGCTCCCTGTTTTCGACAAAGGAGCCTTGCGATGCTTGCGTGTCATACTCAATCTGCAATACGTGGAGAAATTAAAATTGGGGTGTTACAAAAGTAAACATTGTAAGGGTCATTGTGCACTTACTAGCTTTTGAACCACCTCAGCAGTCTCGGGCGTGGAGAAAACTGGCCCCATCAGTGTGACTTTGACCCTAGCCCTGATCCAGCGGTCAGCACGCATGTTACTGAGCCTTGTGGCGGCTTCAGATTGCTCATTGGCGCAGTCGGCCAGCTCCTACTCGCGTTCTTTTGCCGCATATCCAGCGGTGCCGAGTCTGTGGGGGTGGGTGTTCTTGGCCTGAATGGCCTTGTGTTTAATGGAGGACTCCTTGAACTCCATCGTTGTCTTCATTCTCTTGAACACCTCCCACACCTCATTCGTAATGAAAGGGTACTTCTGAAACGGGGTCTTTTCCTCATTGACGAAATCCTTGACAAGATCCACCTTCCAGTTCTTCCAGGCGATCCCCATGCGCTTCAGGGTGTTCTTCCGCACCTCAGGAAGAGAGTCTTCAGGAAATCGAAATGACCGTTTGTGCTCCTCCCATAGTTGGTCCCTTTCTTGAGCGGTGAGGTCCTTTCAGGTGTTGGTGGTGCATGGGATTCGTGCCCTAGCCACCACCCCACACATTGTTCGATACGCTGATGCAGCTTTCGTGGGATGGACCGGTATACCTCCTGTCCGGACCTCTGTGATGGTATGAGCGACATCAGTCTTGAGCTTGTTTGGCCCTCTGCTAACCCTTTTCTTCACAGCTGGGGTGGCCTTGGGCTCGGCCCCTGCTTAAGGGGCGGCCTCGGGGTCCATTCTACATACAAGAGAACTCTAGGTAATTTCTAATCTTTATTTGGTTATACAGATAATTTGTGTATTGGCTACAAATAAAAATGGGCACAAATGTATATTACTATTTACTTCTAAATACTTCTAAAAATGGGTTTTAGTAGGCAGGAAGGAGAGAGAGAATGGCAGGAAGGTATGAAATAAGATCCTAAATTATAGGATCAGTGGTTAATTACCTACCACTAACTGATGACTCATTAAATGAGATAGGAATGTGCTTCATGAACCACATGCAATCCCGACCGATCTTAAACTGAACGAGGGACACTGAATAACTATTCAGGACCTAGCTCCTAAATAGTGTGTGTGTATATATATACATACATACATACCATATGAAACCACATGATACCACACTCGGTGATGGGGACACCCAATGATACCACATGAAACAATGCAACTTTTTTTGTCTTTTGCTATCCAGTTACTTAGGCTGTCAACACTACCCTTTTTTCTGATTCTCTATGATCATATGTGGTAAAATTTGAAATATATGTAATCAGACAAAGATAAAGTTACCTACATTGGTATAGTAATTAGCAGCCTATATCCTAATTTTTCTTTAAAACCTATAGTAGAAAATGCGGTTTTTACTTCTTAGGGAGGAAAAATGGATGAAAGAACCAAGCACATGGAGTTATCTGCAGCATAATGTGGGTGGATGTGGATCGGATCTGTGTTAATGCTACTTCTGATGTGTTGCGAGTTTTTAAGTGAATGGCTATAGCTGACATTTTATTGGCTGAACTACTTGAGCTATCCATGTGTTTATGTGCTCGGCACTATAGCCTACTTAAGCAAGAGTTTGAAGTGCTTTTAAGTCCCTTTTTGTAAACTGTAATGCATAAATTTTATGGTAAACAGTTCTATTTTCACATGATTGAATTAAAAATTTTCTTGTCCAAAAATGAACCTATGTACTTTTGTCTCTATAAAATCCGTACAGTAGATTGTATACGAGGAACAAAACTAGAAACGAATTTTATCTTCGCAGTATACCATACAGATTTCTTCGGTGTCCAAAAGAAAAAAAAGATAAATTTTTGGTGTGGCCGTGGGATCCGAGGGTGGTTGGTGTGGCCGTGGTGAGAGATCGGCACACAGCATATGGTAACATATTCAAACAAAACCACCAACTATGAGGAACAAAATGGGACAACTGCTGACCTTGAGGGCGAGCAGGTAGCAGGAGTGGCCCCGGAGCCGGCGGACGCAGACGTCGAGGATGCCATGAGGGCGGCGGCGACGACGAGGGCGGCGACGAGGACGGCGACGAGGGCGCGGCGACGAGGGCTCGGCGATGAGGGCGGCGATGAGGGACGTGACGAGGGCGTGGCAATGAGGGCGGCGACGAGGGAGGACGCGACGAGGGCTCGGCGACGAGGGCGACAAGGGCACGGTGGCTAGGGCTCGGCAACGAGGAGTGCGCGCGTGGGACTTGTGAAAATTTGGGGGGTATCGGGCGGCTAGGGCGGCCAGAGTATATATATAGTGGTACTACCGCTGGCGGCTCAAGATATAACCGCCAGTGATAGTAGACCACCACTGGCGGCTCAAGATATAACCGCCAGTAGAGGTAAACCATCACTGGCAGCTCAAGAGATAACCGCCAGTGATATCTATATTAGGGCTATATAATAGAACTATACAGGACTATATAGGATTATAATAGGAATATATTTGGGCTATAAAATAGGATTATAATAAAACTATATAATAGGACTATATAATAGGATTATAATAGGATAATAGGATTATAATAGGATAATAGGACTATATACATAGGATTATACATTCTGCCAGTGGTAGTAGACCATCACTGGCGGTCCATGAGATAACCGCCAGTGATAGCTATATTAGGGCTATATAATACAACGATACAGGACTATATAAGATATAATAGGACTATATTAGGGCTATATAATAGGATTATAATAGAACTATATATTAGGACTATATAATAGGATTATATTGGATTACATTATACATTCTATAATAGGATTACATTACAAAATGGGATTACATAACTCAAATATAAGATACAAATAAAAAGTACAATCAGTCCTCAACGATCAGCCCTTCTTGATGATCGTTGCGCACATAGGTGGTTGCATTGGCCATTTCACTTGATTTTGGGTCGGTTTCATCATGTAATGGAAGTATTTCATCGAATTGGTTGTAATCCTCCTCGTCCACCACATTCTCGACTCCAACGATTCTTCTTTTCCCACTAAGAACAACATTTTTGTTCTTATCAGCAGGATCTATGACATAGAAGACCTGTAAAACTTGGGTTGCGAGGACAAAAGGGTCATCTCTATATCCCACTCGGGCAAGGTCAACGATAGTCAAACCAAACTCATCAGATTTCTTAACCCCTCCACTTTGGACCCATTTGCACCGAAAAAGGGTTATTTTGGAAATCACATAGTCCAGTTCCCAGATCTCCTCAATGAAACCATAGAACGAGACCTTGCGTTGGGTTACTAGGCCTTGGTTGTGCTCCTCCTCATATGCATCTATACGAATGCCGCTGTTCTGCACAGTGCTCTTCCTGTCTTGCGATATCGTGTAGAATGTGTACCCATTTATGTCATATCCTTGCCACGTCACCACCGTGTATCTTGGTCCCTTTGCTAGCCATATGAGTAGATCAGAACACTGTGTTCCAGTGAATCGTGCCTTGAACCAATCATTGAAACAACAGTTATGCTCCTTTTTTATCCAAGCCTCCATCTTGTTTGGGTACTGGCGGCGTATGAAATCCTTGTGCTCTTCTATGTAAGGGGCCACCTCCGTCATGTGATTCAGAACAATGAAGTGCGCTTTACGGTACATGTCTCCGTTGGGTGTGATCTGTTTTCTGCCAAGTGTGCCCGTACCATGCAGCCTACCCTCATGATGGGATACGGGCACACCTATGGGGTCAACTTGCGACATGTAATCAATGCAGAATTCGATCATCTCCTCTGTAGCATACCCTTCGACAATGCTAGCCTTAGGACGATATCGGTTGCGTACGTATGACTTTAGAATTCCCATGTACCTCTCGAACGGATACATGTAACGTAGAAACACCGGGCCACATAACTTAATTTCCCGAACAAGGTGAACCATGAGATGTACCATAATATCAAAGAAGGATGGGGAAAATACATCTCGAGATCACATATAATTCTTACCGCTTCGTTATGTAGCGAATCAAGAGTATCAGGATCGATGACTTTCTGATGGATTGCATTGAAGAACAAGCTTAGCCTTGTGATGGTTCGTCGGACGTCCGGAGGCAATATACTCCTTATTGCAATGGGAATCATCTGAGTCATTAGAACATGACAGTCATGTGTCTTCATTCCAGACAATTTCAAGTCACTCATGGACACTATCCTCTTCATTTTGGTAGTGTACCCGGATGGGTATTTTACACCATGCAAGCAATGACAAAATTCTTTTCGCTCGGCCTTGGATAGAGTAAAGCAAGCTGGAGGGAGTTCCGTCCTGCCCGTACTACTAATTATTGGTGCTAACTCTCTTCTTAAGTTCATATCGACCAAGTCGAGCCGTGTGTTTAGTCCATCCTTCGTTTTGTCCTTCATATGAAGCAATGAACCAACCGAACTATTGCAAAAGTTAACCTCCACGTGCATCACATCCAAGCAGTGTCGAACATATAGCTCCTCCCAGTAAGGTAGATCCCATAAAATTGACCTTTTCTTCCATATGCCGTTTTCACTGCTTTTTGTTTTCTTCCTCTTTCTCCCCATTTCACATTTCCAAACTTAACATGCAGGCCTGTAAACATGTCATGCACTTCTTTTCCACTAAGTATGCGTGGAGCCGATCCATTTTCCCTGGTTCCATCGAACTGTCTGGTCATCTTGCGATATGGATGATTCACACGTAGAAACCGTCGATGACGCATATACACAGTCTTTCGGCAATTCCTGAGCCACACACTTGCTGTATCATCTAAGCAGTGAGGACAAGCTTTACTTCCTTTTGTTTTCATGCCCGAAAGGTTTCCAAGTGCGGGAAAATCATTGATGGTGCAAAACAACATTGCACGTAGCGTGAAGTTCTCTCGTCGATCCGCATCCCATACTCTGACCCCTTCGTTGCAAGACATCGTAGTTCCTCTACCAATGGTGCAAGATACACATCTATATCATTGCCGGGCTGCTTTGGTCCTTGGATTAGTAGGCACATCATAATGTACTTCCTCTTCATGCAGAGCCAAGGAGGAAGATTATATATGCATAGGTTCACAGGCCATGTGCTATGCTTGCTGCTCCAATTTCTAAATGGATTCATGCCGTCTGTGCTCAATCCAAACCTTAAATTTCTAGGATCTGCACCAAAATCCGGGAACTTGTAGTCAATGTTTCTCCACTGTGGAGCCTCTACGGGGTGCCTAAGCTTTCCATCTTCCTTACGATGCTCTGAGTGCCACCTGAGAAGTCTAGACTCTTTCTCATTTCCAAACCATCGTGTCAAATGAGGAGTGACTGGCAGATACCACAAAACCTTTGTTGGGATTCCGCGATTAAGATCGGCATCCTGATCCTCGTCGCCGTTACGGCCTTTGACATTTCTCTTATAGCGGGATGCTTTACACTCTGGGCATGAGTGCAGGTTGCTATGCTTGTGACGGTATAGGATGCAGTCATTGGGGCATGCGTGGATTTTTTGCACGTCCAATCCTAAGGGACAAATAACTTTTTTGGCACCATATGTTGTTTCTGGCATCAAATTTTCCTGGGGAAGAAGTTCCTTCAGTAGTCGTAAGAGCTCCGTGAAACTCTTATCAGACCAACGGTTCCTAGCCTTCAATTGTAGGAGTTCAAGTACAGTCGCCTAAAGTGTGTTTCACCTTGCAACCATGAAAGATTGGCCTCTCGGACTTCTCTGACCATTTCCTGAATTTAATGAACTCTTCCGTAGTGCCATAGTCTGTTTTGACGTCACGCATCATTCTATCGAACTCGTAAACTTCCTCATCTAATGTTTCACCGACATCATCACACTCGACACCTGCATCATCACTATCCACTACTTCAAAGGCGTCATCTTCACCCTCAGTTGTACTCTGTGTCTCACCGTGGCACGTCCAAATGGAGTAACCTTTTTTGAAACCCCGCTTAATGAGATGAAACTCGATTTGAGATGAGTTTCTATACAATTTCAAATTATGGCAATCAACACAAGGACAACATATCAAGTCAACCACTCTCTCCTGCATATCCGCCAGTGCAGCTCTCATAAACCCTTGCACCCTATTCACGTACTCTTCCGTCGCGCGATTTTCTGTGTACATCCATGATCTGTCCATTATCTGCAAAAATGTATTCACGGTTTTCTTTATTATTACATGGTTACTGGAAATTTCGAAATAACAAACTTTATGAATAAAAGTTTACTAGTTTATTACCTTAGGATGACAAAGCTAGTATGACAAATAGTTCGCTAAAATAATTATTATAAATAATTAGTAGCTGAAATAATTACTTCCTCCTATATATTAATATAAATCAATTGTTACTTATCCCATTAATTGTGACTACAAACTCATTAACATATTAATATATTGTTACTTATCCCATTAATTACTTTTCTCGTATTCTACACATGCAAAACACATCACAAGCCAAAGATAATAATTATATATCCTACTCTCCATGTACATCACAAACCTACAAATATTAATATATCTAGATCTCAAAGCACTTAATCTAGAGCTGGTTCTTTTATCTTCAAAAACAAGATGTACAAAGAAAAATAAAAAGCATCACTAACCTCTACCACTTGGATCTTCAAACAACCACTTGGATCTTCAAAAACCAGTTGGAATTGAGTCAACTCCAGCTACAGCCATCGCCGCATCCGCCGCTACAGTCGAACAGGAAGAAGACAGAGTGAGCAGAGCTCCAATAATGGAGGTAGGGTCGGCACTATGTAGTGGAAACTATTACTGGCGGTTATCTCTTAAACCGTCCGTGATATGCTAACTATCACTGGCGGTTCTCTTTAAAACTGCCCGTGATAGTTTCCTTTCACCGGCGGTTCGATCACTAACCGCTAGTGAAATTTTCTGTTTCCCGCCAACTCCCGCTAGTTTTTTCTACAAAACTATCTCTGGCGGTGTTAAAGTGAACCGCCAGTGATGTGAGACAGTCAGTGGCGGTTGTAACATGAACCGCCTATCACTGGCGGTTTGCCATATAACTTCATCACTGGCGGTTGGTGTTTTGTCCTAAGCCGCGCGGGGGTCCTGTGACCCTCATCACTGGCGGTGACAAAAATAGCCGCCAGTGATGAGGGGTCGGGGATGAGCAATTCTGTAGTAGTGGACACTTATCGAGCCTACAAGATTAGAAGATACCGATCCGCTCAGTTAAATGGCATCTAGTGGATACCAACATGCACGTGGCCCTTTTACTCAATTACAGAAATGTTATTAATTGTATTCTTAGGTTAGAAATTATCAAAACACTTTAGAAAAATCTAAGAGAACTCTTAAAATTCATCGGAGGTATTTGGAACTTAAGAGAAATTTTAGTGGGCACCGTTCACTTATAATTTATTTATTTTATTGTTTTAGTGCTCTAGGTTAATAGATAGTTGCATTTTTAATTGTTTTTAATTGCTGAAAAATTATAAAAAATTTTCTCAAATATTCATAGCAAGAGCAAAGTAGTTTGAACTTACCAAAATTTAGGACGTTACAGCATCCCTAAGTAGCGGCGTGTTAATTAAGTTGTGACAATGTGTACGTTGAGCTGAACAAAGGAGAAAATTTCTTGAAGCTTTTGTGCTTTTGTTCGTCTGCTTCGTTGGTTCTCTCATGAGTTACTACGCGCGGCGTGGACAGCACGGTGATATGAATACATTCGATCAGAATGCCCCGCCGCCGCCAGCCCAGGGGGGAGATATTCCCACTCCCACCCTCCCCCGGCGGCCGTATAACGCTATAAATATCGTGCTGCCACAGGCATCCATCTGCACGCCTTCTCAGCTTTGGTAACTCTCCTGTGGTTGCTGCCTACAACAACAGCTAGCTTGCTGCTGCTCAGTGGTGTAGGTAGCTAGGTTTTCGTGGACGTTGTAACGGGAGATCATGGCGTCGGCGGTGGTGACGGTGGAGAAGATGAGGACGGCGCAGCGGGCGGAGGGACCGGCGACGTTGCTGGCCATCGGCACGGCCACGCCGGCGAACTGCGTGTACCAGGCCGACTACCCGGACTATTACTTCCGGGTCACCAAGAGCGAGCACCTCACCGAGCTCAAGGAGAAGTTCCAAAGGATGTGTATGTCACTGCGTTCTTTCTTTCTCCATTTTTTTCTTTGAGCGCCTTGTATGGACACCACGACCTCGATCGATCCATGCAGACTATGTGTGACCTCCATTGGAAGCTAGTTTAATTAATTGCTACTTCGATACTTACCGGCCATAAGAGTAGCTATATGTTCTTCCCGTTTAATTTGTAGCTTAATGACGCTCGCTCGATACGGTTAGTTAGCATTGAAGAAAAAGGACGAAAAAAATAGAAAAGAGGCTACGTATATATGTACGTTAATTAAAATTGAAAATAAAATAAAAGGCTAGCTAGGTATATTAGTATATATGCTCCTGGATGACCCAAATGCATTCTGATATCCAGCTGTTAGTGGTTTTTGATATCAATATATGTGACTTCACTTGACGAGTTCCTACAATTTGACATGAACTTCTACTTTTGCTTGATTACTAATTTCGTCACTCATGCATATATTGATACTAATTTCAACTACATGTTAGTAAACATCCGAAACAGGTAAAAATTAATCGATCATTTAAGAATATGTATATGCTTTTTTAAAGCAGGGAATTCAACAATCTACAGTACCTGAATTCAGAGGGGGGCACCTCACAGATAGCAACTAGACACATGACTGATGGCATGACTCATGACTCAACTTAAGAGCTAATTAACTAAATGAAAAAATGGATAAAACCCACTTGTAGTTATCTCGTAATCTCGTTAACGCATGCATCCCTTTCTCCCATCATGTCATGTTCTCTCCATGCGATGGATGACCTTGCAGACACGGCCTTGGAGAACACACTCTCATTGTGTTTCGCGCGCACACACGAGAAATATGAATACTAAAACACAAGTATTTTTTTGGCTCAACCGACTGGGGGCTAGCCTTTTCTTCTCTCAATCTTCATTCTTTCTCTGTATATCTAAAAAGTACACTTACATTGCTTTATATAGGCTGCATCCCGCATGCTTATATGCAGCCACTATATCTCTGATTGCTCCTACTAATGACCCATTAACTCTACTAAATACCACTAGTAACAGCCCTCTTAGCCAGCCACTAACTCTAAATAAACACCACTAGTAACCCAAGTTAACGGACTTGCCTTGACGTCGCCGACGGGTGATGTCGGTGCAGGCGACAAGTCGATGATCCGGAAGAGGTACATGCACCTGACGGAGGAGATCCTTGATGCAAACCCCAACATGTGCGCATACAATGCGCCGTCCCTGGACGCGCGCCAGGACATCGTGGTGGTGGAGGTCCCCAAGCTGGGCAAGGCGGCGGCGCAGAAGGCGATCAAGGAGTGGGGGCAGCCGCGGTCCAAGATCACGCACCTCGTCTTCTGCACCACCTCCGGCGTGGACATGCCCGGCGCCGACTACCAGCTGGCCAAGATGCTGGGCCTGCGCCCCTCCGTGAACCGCCTCATGCTGTACCAGCAGGGCTGCTTCGCCGGCGGTACGGTGCTCCGCGTGGCCAAGGACCTCGCCGAGAACAACCGCGGCGCGCGAGTGCTGGTCGTGTGCTCGGAGATCACCGCCATCACGTTCCGTGGCCCCACCGAGTCCCACCTCGACTCCATGGTGGGGCAGGCGTTGTTCGGCGACGGCGCCGCCGCGGTGATCGTCGGCGCCGACCCCGTCGAGTCCGTGGAGTGGCCGCTGTTCCAGCTGGTGTCGGCGAGGCAGACCATCCTGCCGGACTCCGAGGGCGCCATCGACGGCCACCTCCGGGAGGTGGGCCTCACCTTCCACCTCCTCAAGGACGTGCCCGGGCTCATTGCCAAGAACATCGAGCGCGCGCTGGTGGAAGCCTTCGAGCCGCTGGGCATCGATGACTGGAGCTCCATCTTCTGGGTGGTGCACCCCGGCGGGCCGGCCATCCTGGATCAGATCGAGGCCACGGTCAGCCTTGACAAGGCCCGGATGAGCGCCACTCGTCGCGTCCTCTCCGAGTACGGTAACATGTCCAGCGCCTGCGTCCTCTTCATCCTCGACGAGATGCGCAAGCGCTCCGCCGAGGACGGCCACCGCACCACCGGCGAGGGCATGGACTGGGGCGTCCTCTTCGGCTTCGGCCCTGGCCTCACCGTCGAGACCGTCGTCCTCCACAGTGTCCACATCGATGCTGGCGCCGCCGCATGATCCATGCGTCCGCCCGCAACCATCCATGGATCGTCAACGTACACAATAAATACTACATACTGGTACTACTGCTCCCAAGTATTTACGTGGTGGTGATCATCTCCATGATCGTCATACTACTATTACTATTTTGCATGCATGGTTTCGTCCATACAGACAGCATTTGTTAAAGTGTATTGCTCGTCTTCACTGTCAGCATAATTAGCCTTTTTGGGTGAATTGTGATATCACAGCTAGAAGATATTAAAAATAAGAAATGTGGCCTACTTCAAGCCGACTTCAAAGCCATTGGAGTCTATACACATGAGGTGAAGTTTCCAAGTATATTATCCATCTTTAATTGTGAACTTTAAGCTTTTGCAGTTTATTGGTCCGAATACGCAATTCATGGCCATTACATGTGTACAGGAAAGATTGGTTGCTTAGAGTGTGTTTTGTTGCCTATATAAAGCTGAACATGTATGTGATGGTACAAGATGTAAGCAGTATAATAAACTCACGCGAGAAATTTGGTGCTGCTCAACAACTGCAGCGTTTTCTTCTTTACTTATCTTGCTAAAGAACTGAACATAATAGATTACACGCACTGGCTTATATACACACGCAGCCACGAACTGTTAGCTAACAGCTCGTCCTCATCGCGTGACCTGGCGCGTCTCCCGCAGAGTCCACGATCCGATTTATGCGCCACGCATGGATGCTCGACGTCCCGCCGTTGCTCGCGTCCGCGCTCGATGTAAACATGCATGGGCCTCCCACGCTACGTACGTGCACCTACGAACATGCACGCATGGGCCACTAACCCAACTAATTAACTTCCTAACAGCATTCACTCTACTGCTACCAACATGCAACTAGAAAAAAACACGACGTGAAAACTACATGCCAACGCACACATGTTAAGACTATTTCCTAATGACACATCTATTAATCTAAGTTACAAGATTAAATCCTAACACAAGATGAACGAGATGATTATGTATAGGATGGTTCATGTAGATAGATATAAGATTTTGTTTGGTTACTTGAATGATTTTTCGTACTGTGTGGTTCTATCAAATTAGTTGAATAGAATGATACAACATATAAGAGGAATATTCTCATAAGTTGCATTCCACCATCGACGATGATATGATACGATTCACCCAACCAAACACATAGATGTAACCATATCTCGCACTATCCCATACAAATTCAACCTGGTACAGGAAAATAAACACACCCTTAATCAATTTCAAGTTTAATTATGCTGTGCTGCAAATGATGGTTGACATCTCGGATCTGCTTCCTCTGAATCTTTGATATATCATGTATTGTAGCTCTATATGCCAACAATTATTTGATTCAAATTACGACGGCTCCATTCTCTTACTCTTCTATGATGTCAAATTTGAAACTTCAGGGTGACGTGTATGTTTTCTAGTGCTTTGGTAGCCAAAGCTGCGTGCGTGCTGACAAATCAGCCTAGAGCTCGATATGTTATTGTGAAAAACATGGGCCCTAGGTGTCCGAAGATACACTACAGGACGTACCGCCTCCTTAGGCCGAGTCAATTGGGCCTTCCAGAAGGCAGGCTTGGAGGACGGCGCGGCTGAAGATAATCTACAGAGAAACGAATTCGTTTCCTATTCGAAATATATGGATATAGCCGTAGCCGGATCGGTTATATCTATATCTTCTAAACACAGATCAGGGTTTCTATCTGTAACCCGACCCCCTATACTATATAAAGGGGGTCCGGGGCCCCTAGTTTATAATATTGAATCCCACATCTTGTAATCATCATCAGCATCCACCACAATACAATCCACGAGCACAGGAGTAGGGTATTACATCGCCCCTAGGGCCCGAACCTGTATAAATTCGGCTCCCTGTGCTACCATCGTCGTTGTGATCTCTCGCACTGCCCCATAAAATATATTGCCGATGCAAATCGTCGACAGTTGGTGCGCCAGGTAGGGGCAAGTGTCACGATCAACTACATCGACCTCGATGGCTTCCATTGGCGGATTCGTCTTCACCTACGCTCCCGGCCAAGGCTTCATCTTCGGAGATCTCGGCTTCATTGCCAGCGACTTCGGAGAGCTTCGGTTGTGCGAGCCGAACTTTGTTCGGTTCACGCATTATCGGGGGAGATGGTACGCGACTCCGGTCGAGCCTCACCACTTTGGGATCTCTTCCCCGGAGTCCGATCCCGAGGAGATCCGATCTGATGATGACGATTTCGACTGGCCTACCGCGGGGTTTCCCTTTGGTTTCGGTCGGGAGCTACCACTTCTCTCCTCGCCAGCACCTTGTGCTAACGAAGGATCGAGCGGCGATTTGATTCCTGGCCCGGATCGCTCTCAGATCCAGTCGGGGGTCACGATCCCTCAGTCGTGGTTCGCCTCATTTGGATTTGAAAACTCGGTTGCTATTTTCCATCAGATAGCATGCCGGCTTTTCCAATCTGGGACAAGGGGCGGAACATGGCACGTGAATACCGGGACGAGCTTTCTGAGCCAAAACTCAGGGACAACTCCTGCTCGGTTAATTCCCCGAGTGGCTATGCCATTCGGTCTGGTCAATTCAGCTGAAAGATTCTAGCAGATTTGTTCTGCCGAAACTCAGTCGGATTCACTTCTGACCAGAGATCCAGCGCGAGAGGTGGGAGTTATAATCACTCCCATCGACGAGCCGACAAATCGGGATCGGTTGAGCCTTTCCTTCTCGGAATCCGAGTCAGAAGAGAGCGTCAATGGGATCCCCGACTTTCGCGGTGTCTACGTGCTGGATGGCCAAGCTTCCGGGTCGGCCCGGCGCCCCACGGGGGAGGCTGGAGCCGAACCAAACCGCGAAGGCGGAGAAGATCTGCGCGACCAATTACGTGGTCATGCACAGGAAGTCCGGGAGGAACTGCTTCAAATCCGTATGGGAGATCACTCGGTCTTCCGTACGCCACAGCAGAACATCCTCGCCTGTAAGACCCTCCTAGACAATGTTGGTTCGTTACTTGGGGAGAACAACCCCGCAACGCCGATCATGGAACAAGTTAAAGCCATGGTGACGGCAGCGCCTGTCCAAGGCACTCGGGATCAACCGGCCAACTCGGCCAGAAGCCAGACTGCCACAAGTAGTACTCGGTGCAGTCGGCGCACGCGAAGTCGTGGGCAAGACGCCCGCCGGAGTGCAAGCTGCGACCTTCGCCTCGACATCGAAGCCCGGCGCAGGGAGCGAGACGAAGATCGGCGACGTACTCCACCGCGTCGAAATCTCTCACGACGATCTCCTTCCCCCGCGGATGGGTTGGTTGACGGGATCAAGGCATTCACCCCCGACTCCGTCAGGTAAACTGGCCCGAGGGGTTCAACCCTAAAGGCATTGTGAAATTGATGGAGAGCGAGACCCCGAGGCTTGGTTGCAGATCTATTCTTTGGTGATTAAAGCCGCAGGTGGAGGATATGATGTGATGGCAAATTATTTGCCCGTCATGTTAACCCCTCTGGTTCAGAACTAGCTCGCGGGCCTTCCAGAGAATTCGATCGATTCTTGGCGAGAGCTTTGAGACCAGTTCGTTGCCAATTTCCAGGGCACTTACGAGAAGCCCAGAACCCAGTGGGACCTTTATCAGATTCATCAGAAAAAAGATGAGTCGCTAAGGGATTTCATTCGGCGTTTCACCAAGAGGTAGAACACGATCGGGAGATCTCAGAGGCAGTCGTCGTCGCAGCCTTCCAGAAAGGAGTTCGCGACCCCGACCTAATCAAGAAGATGTCCCGGAAGCCTCCGACCACTGTCAAGGAGATGTTCGCCTTGGCGGACCGATATGCTACCGCCTCGGATGCTCTAGCCGAGTGTCAAGAGGATCACCCAAGCAGGCATGAAGGCAAGAAGGACAAACCCGAGTCATCCTTGAAGAAAGACAAGAAGCGCATGGGTGAAGAGATGGTAGTGGCGGCGGAGCAAGGTCGGCTGAGGCCGCCTCGACCCGCCGACTATAACAAAGTCATGGAGGCACCGTGTCCTTTCCATCCAAACGGAAAGCATGCGGCCAAGTGATGAGGACATCATACCTTCAGATACGCGCATTGAACCGGACCTTCAACCGGCCCTTGAAGGTCCCATAACAAGAGCTCGAGCACGACTACTTCATCAACAGGTGAACTCGCTCCTAAGTGAGTCGCATTGTATTTTCGAGGATGGATTGCTATTTAATGATGCTATTATACTTAGGAATCATGGAGAGGACCACCGAGCATGAAGACCAGCAAGGAAGCAAAGGAGGCCAACAACCACGTCGAATTCGAGTTGGAGGTGAAGCCCATCCGTCATCAATTCGAAGTTCGAGTCCACCTCGGAATCCAGGAGCAGTCTGCACTAAAATCGTCGCCCAGGGCGCATACGGACTCCGTTCTCGGCGTTTATATACCGTTGGAAAGCTAAGGAGATAAGCTTTCCAATGGAACTGGTTCCACGTCAAAATTCCACAGGAGCCAACGGAAATCGTCGAAACAAGTCAGCGTCCAGAATCTGTCAGGGTGCTGCGCCACCGTCTTTGGGCCGTTGGCCCGTGTACCTCGTCGAAGCCCATTAGGGGAGCGTCCAGGGGTCCTTGGCTGACCCTAACACTTTATATTCAGTAGCCGTCATCCGAGTTAGGGTTGGGTTTTGCTTAGATTATTCTGCTTAGACAGTTTCGCCGTTCATCGGTTTGTGGAACCCCAACTTCATGTGCTAAATTGATTCGATTCGCAATTTCAGTTTACATCTACCGTGTTCTTACTTGTGTTCTCGATTCGCAGCAGGGATTAGCCTTCTTGGCGAGGTCAATCACGCTCACGCGAGATTGATAACCAACGGAGTAGTGGTGTTGCGATTGCGGGGTTCAGATCGTGCCTGATTTGAAGCCGGATCGTTCTACGTCGAAGCTCCACCAATCGATCTATCACGTACCTTTCGGAAGATCGGGCACCCAGTGTCACATCACCAAGAACTGTAACATCTTAAAGAAGTTCGCTGAGGATCACAACAGCGACGCTCCGAGAGATGCCAAGCAAGATGACAAGCGCGACCCTCCCGAGGGTGACGCTTACCAAGAAACTAAGCAAGAGCTCAACTACATATTCGGGGGATCGGATGCATATGAGTCCATGCGTAAGCAAAAGCTTACCGATCGAGAGATCAATGCAGCCATTCCGGTAACCCCCGGGTATCTTCAGTGGTCTGAAATTCCGATCATATTTGATCGCTCAGATCACCCAGATCACGTCCCTTGCCCAGGAAGATATCCACTCATCCTGGATCCTGTGGTGTGGGGCGTCTGACTGCGCAAGGTCCTGGTTGATGGCGGGAGTGGATTGAATATCCTTTTTGCTAAAACTCTGAGCGAGATGCAGATCCCAAGGACGGTGCTCCAACAGACAGAAGTGCCGTTCCATGGTATAATTCCGAGAATCTCATCGGTGCCAATCGGGAAAATCACTCTTCCTGTCACCTTTGGGACTCAGGATAATTACCGGACGGAAAACCTCAGTTTTGTGGTGGCCGATTTTGAGACCGCATATCATGCGATCTTGGGAAGGCCGAGCTTGGTCAAATTCATGGTCGTCCCACACTATACCTACTTGGTTATGAAGATGCCAGGTCCGCGGGGCGTAATCATGGTCCGTGGGGACGTCAAGTTCTCCCGTCTCCTCGATAGGGAAAACTGCGACTTCGCTTAGTCCATAGAGGTGGCAGCTGAGTTGGACAAGATCCGGCAGGCGGCCACCCTTCGCGACGAGGGCGATCTACCAAACAAAAAGCCGACTAAGTCGGGCATCAAGCATGGAGAAGATGATGAGTGAAGAGGTGCCCGGCGTTCTTCCCCAGACAGATCAGGACGTCTTCTCGTTGCTCAGCGGCACACCCGGGGTCTTGCCGAAATAAAGGAACATCAAGCAATCGCATCGGGGCTATACCTGACGGCTATTGTAATCTGTGTTTACAAATAAATAAAGATAAGTTTTCGCTCACATTATTTCAACGCTTATGCAATCCAGTTTCTGACTTGCTATTTATTTGTATGTCAATTAAGTAGTAAGTCGGGAGCTACACCTAATTAGGTGCGCAATCGCGCACCTAACCTATTCATTTGACACGACTTACTACCTTGAGGCTAGTAAATCGGGGGCTACACCTAATTAGGTGCAGTCTGCGCCTAACCAATACCTAATCGATTTTTCTCTTTTAAGTCTATGACGAAGCCTTGCATAAATTGTTCCAAGTAACAAAGGAACATAGTTTATTCGGGACCAGAGCCATGACTTAAGCGGAGAGAAGATGGTTAGCATAGGCCATGTCAAAAAATGGAAAGTCATGTACATGGATAATTTATGAGTTTCTATATTTTCACAGGAAATCTAACTCTAAGTTGTCCAAAAGGCATTCGGCGGTCGACTTCACTTCCTTGAGCAACGCCATCGCCTCCTCTTCCGAGCAGGCGAAGCCGTCCTTAGCAGCGTCAAGATTGATTCGAGGATAGTGCGACTTGATGATTCCTAGCACTTGACTGGAACTCGTCAGGCCGACTTCCCTGAGCCGCACCTTCAGTTGCTTGGGGGCTTCGGTCCACCTCTGGATCAGCTCATCCCGAGGGCTCGGCTCGTCCTCACCAGCATAAAGTTGGCGTCGAGTAGGTTGCACCGCCGCCAAAAGCTCATCATACCGCACCTGCGCAATTTTGGCGTTCTCCTAAAGAACGTCATACTGCGCTAGCGTCTTCCTCCTATGCTCTGTCAAAGAACAAGGAATGCACGATTACATAACCGTGTAGACACCGGGGGTTCAGAGCCGGTCGGGTTCGGGGGCTTACCCTCCAACTCGGCGACGGCTTTTGCCTCCGACTTTTCCAGCGCTAGCCTCTCCGCCTGAAGCTTGGTGATCGTGGCGTCGCGTGCTGCACATGGTGTGGTGCATAACGTCACCCAGTTACACACAAGACAAACAAATTCTGACTCAGGTCAGGGTACTTACACCGGAGGGAACCCGTAAGGTCGAACTTTTCGTCCTGCAGTTCCTTGATCCGGGCCTGTAGCTCTCAGCGCTCCTTGGCTGTCTCGGCCCGGACCCCGATGACCTCCCCTTCCATGGATTTAATCCGTTCTATTTGGGGGAGAAAGTAATTAAGGAACTTGGTTTTCCTCTCAGAGTAACCACCAAGTTCCTGCAAGGACAAAGGATGGTCACTCTCCTAACTCAAGCAAGAGAAGATTTGTCCTACAAATCAAAAAGCTTACCCGAACCATTCGGCCGCACTCGGTGGCATATTCAAAGAGGACCTTCCTCATCTCTGCCTCGGCCTCGTCGTCAATAAGGGCCCAGTTCCCGGCCTTGTCCCTCCAGCCCGCCGAGAGCTTTGGCTCAGTCTTCTCTAGGGAAGATGGGGATTGGCGGAGGATTTCCTCAACCATTGGCTCAGCCACCGCGCTGCCCTCGGCGGACGGGCTTGGGTCGGAGGCCGCGGCGGTAGCACCTCCCCCGGTTCCCGACGTGGTTCCTGCCGGCTTCGCTGGTGGGGGCACCGCATCGGTTGGAGGAGGAGGAGCTCCCTGACTCGGCTTGGCAGGCTCTGATACCGGCTTGACGGAATATCTACCGATGGTTTCCTTAGAATAGGGAATACTTCGGTCAAAGAAGATGCAAAGAAAGACTATTAGGAGGTGGCGGAGTTGCGCTTACCGGCTGGTGGTCTTAATCTTGATGCCGACCCCCTTTCGGGAGGAAGCTCCGCTCGAGGAGGCATCAGGTGGGCCTCTCGGCCTAGCCTGAGGGGTTGAGTTCTTTTTCCCCTTTGGCGTCGCGCTACTGCCCATCCTCGGAGGGTGAGCCCCCTGACTACATCCGGAAGCCGGAGTTGGTTGGCTCGCTCCCTCTTTGGGAGCTTCACCCACCTTTGGCCCCGAGCCTCGCGGACCGCGTCCTCCTGACGTCGGGATTTTATCCTCCACCAAGGGAGCCGGCCCTTGCCTTTTTTGGCGGCCGGGGTATCTTCAGGTTCCTCCCCTGGGCGCTTCTCGCCCTTGTTGGCAGGGGCATCAGGGGTAGGGGCTACGGATACGAAAGACCGACGGCTCTGCATAGGAGCAAGGCATCCCCAAACAATAAGCTTCAGCGACAGGATTGCGCGGTGTCCAACACAAGTAAAAGAGTATACTCGAACCTTACCTCAGGAGGTGGATAGTTGAGGGAAGAGCTCCTAGGGCTCCCTGGATTTGAAAAAAATAGTTCTGGGAGCGAAGAATTCGGAGAGTCGATCGATGGCGTCGGAATTGGAGATTGGGGCATCTGTCTCTCTAGTAGAGTCAGATGGCCCGGTGTACTCGAACCCGAGCCTGATCCTTTCCTTGAGTGGCTGCACGCGGTGGTTCGTGAAGGAAACAGCTACAGCGACGCCGGTCAGCCCCTCTTCTTTGAGATGCTGGATCATACCGAGTAACTCGGTCACCTGATCCATTTTAGAAGAAAGAGGGGGAGAGTTCCAAGAGGAGGAAGCTCGGGGCTTTCTCCCATCAAAGCAAGGAAGACTGGGGGGAGGATTGGAACAATAGAACCAGTCCTGATGCCACCCCTTCAGAGAAGTCCGCAGCGACAAGGTGAAATACTCCTTCTTGAGGCCGCTCCGGAGTTGGAACCCAGCCTCGCCAACGGCCTTAGAGGCATTGTCGGTGGGGTAGGCCTTCAGGAAGAAGAGATGGCGGAAAAGGGAGAAATGGGGAGCGATCCCCAGAAAAGCCTCACAAAGATGAACAAAAATCGAAAGTTGAAGAATGGAGTTGGGATTCAAATGGAAAAGCTCAATCCCATAATGGTGGAGCAAACCGCCAAGAAAAGAGGATGCGGGGAGTCCGAACCAGCGGGAGAAGAAGGATTCGAAGACAACAATCTCCTCTTGATGAGGAGTGGGGGAGGATTCACCTGCGGCGGCGCGCCAATCAATGAACTCTGACGATGGGAGAACGCCGGCGTCGACGAGGGCTTGCAGCCGTTCATTGGTGGTGTTTGAGGTTGCCCAGTCCCCCGCCATTGGAATGCGGTGGATTTGGGGCTTGACGACGGCGGCGGTGCTAGGATTACCTAGAGGCGGCGAGAGCACGAAAACCCTAGCGGGGAATCTCAGGGAGGCGAACGGTTTGGGGCGCACAGTGTAAGTGCACCGGTTCAAACTCCCTTAAAGGCTTCACTCAAAAGGAAGCGGGCAACGTTTCGTTTCCGTGCAAGGCGGGAAGGGGATGAAGCCCTAAAATTGTTGCTTCAAGACTTGGGTCCTAATTTAAGCCCCTGAGGACATGCCCTATAAGGGCCGTGAGCTGTACACGACTTACTTGGGTACAGGTGACACTCGGGTCGTCTTAGTCAGGAAAAGTAGCGTGCTCCCTGTTGGGTTCATTGCCAGTCTTCAATTTGAGGATTGGACGCTTCCCAAGGTCGCGATTCAGCTTTTGATGTGCCCTTGGGGATGGTAGTCGGTTCGGCTTTTTAGCCGGGCCACGCATCGGAAGTTCTTTTTAGTCGGTCCTGGTGGCACATCTCCGGATCGTTTGTCGACAGGATAAGCACCACTTGGGCAAAATTAATCCAGCTCTTGGCGTACCTCTTGGGGTCAAAGGCTGGTCCGATTTTATAATCGGATTAGGCGTCAAAGAGTTACCTCTTTAGTTGGGTCTCAGTGGCACATCTTCGGATCGTTTGTCATCAAGACAAACACCAGTAGGAGGACCTTAACTTGGAGGTGGGCGTATTCCTCTGGGGATCACTAGCTTGAATCTGCATTAGTCGGATCAAGGTGCCTGAACACCCTACACAGGTTGTGGCATGTCCCATGTCGGACCAAATGTTGAGCTCTGCAAGTCAGGCTTGAATGCCATAAGTTGTAACAGGGAGGATAGCGCTGGGTGGCATTGCTTACTCAGTAACATCCACTTTTTCTCTGGTATGCCTCTCCGTGGGGCCATCAGCCAGTATACCGATCCGTCGGGCTGGGTACCTGGCATATTTAAGGACATGGGAATTTTCTCGAGTTCTTTGCAGCTGTGTTGTTTGATCAGCAGGTTACTCGGCAAGCAGACTTCATCAACCAGGCGAAGAGTGACGTCACTTGGGTAATATCTGAAGGACTGCAAGCTGAACCCCGAATCAAGACAACCCAATCCTGAAAGCACTCGAGGGCTACTGTGGAAAACATGCATACTGGTGTCGAAGATACACTACTGGGACGTACCACCTCCTTGGGCGAGTCAATTGGGCCTTCGGAAGCGAGGCTTGGAGGACGGCGCGGCTGAAGATAATCTACAGGGAAACGAATTCGTTTCCTATTCGAAATATATGGATATAGGCGTAGCCGGATCGGTTATATCTATATCTTCTAAACACAGATCAGGGTTTCTATCTGTAACCCGACCCCCACTATACTATATAATGGGGGTCCGGGGCCCCTAGTTCATAACATCGAATCCCACATCTTGTAATCATCATCAGAATCCACCACAATACAATCCACGAGCACAGGAGTAGAGTATTACCTCGCCCCGAGGGTCCGAACCTGTATAAATTCGGCTCCCTGTGCTACCATCGTCGTTGTGATCTCTCGCACTGCCCCATAAAATATATTGCCGACGCAAATCGTCGACAGTTATTATGTTATTTCCGAAGTAATTACTCTCTGCTTTTTAATTTGCTATTTAGCACATAATAATCTCTGCACAGAAATGGAGGCCATCGACGACGATTGAGAAACAAATTCTCTGACAAGCTTAATTATTTCTTGATTGAGGGACCAATCATGGTCCTTTCTGCTAAGCTGTTGCTTTCGAGATGCTACGAATGACAGGCATAAGGACGAGCAAGACATGGTGTTTATCCTGATTCGGGCCTCTTAAGGATGAGATAATAACCCTACTCGAATGCATGTTATGGAATTATGTGTGTGATTGTCTATACAAGAGTCTGGATTTTGTTCCTCTTAATGTAAATAGGAGGGGTATTTATAGGACTCGAGGTCCCTAATGACCCTAGATATATAATGGCAATTACAACCCGCAAGTAAATATTGTTGGTGACAAGTAACTAACGTGACTCTAAACTTATGTCTATAGTTAACACCACATTCAGGTCGTGGGCAATGGCTCCAAAGTCATGGGCATCGTGGCCACGCAGCAACTGATCCGAGCAGTGAGTATCCGAACATCCATCGTATGCTTCTTTGGTTGCGAGTGACCGCCTTGCCCATTGGCAAGCAAGGGACCCTATGACATCATGCTTACACCCGAGCAAAGGGGGCCTAGGCATAAACCTTGGTCCACTATAGTTGAGGCTGAGCAACTCCTTGGCCATAGTCTCTAAGAGCACATATTGTAGTTTGGGCTGTCAGGTATATATCTCTATCACACATATTACTTAATCCTTGACAACTAGCCTCCGAGGCACAAGCGGAAAACTACTTGACCAGATCTTCCTCTTGAGCCTTCTGACTTAATGTAGGGAGTGAGACGTGATAGTGAAAGACTAGTGTCGCTTTCAAGCAAGGCAAGCCCGGCCAAGAACAAGGTAAGGTAACGACGAAACATGATCATGCCATTTGATCTGAGCAAGCACTGCTCGTGAACTCCACTCCAACAGCCGGATTGGTTTTTTCGTCCATTAGAGTAATGTTTCGCACTATTACGTTTGAATAAGACAGTTTTCAAAACCCGTGGCAATACATGGTGGTCTGATCTTCCACTGGGTTCTACTTGGCAAAGTGAAAATTTTCACAATCCAAGGGTTCCGATGAATAAGATCGAAATTTTGCAATCGCTACACCCACCTAGTTCTTGTTAAATGTGTGCACAACCGGATGACCTCATCACAAAGGTTAATTCATGCAGGTAGTAGAAAAAATGAGCAAGAACGAGATACATGCAAATCTGAATTGCAACAATAAAAATTGCGGTTTTGTAATCCCTCATACAAGTTCAGCACTACCTCAACGAATTGGGGTCACCCACATAGGAAGACACACGACTAAACAAAATCTATGATGGCTATATGCACTAGGGGTGGCCACCTCCTCTTGTCCCAATTTCCCTATTTTGAAATATTGCCAAGCCCAAGGTAGAAAAAAGGGGAGAAATGTTGCGGTTACAAGACACAATTTCATCTTCAAAAAGGTGGACGCAAAATCCTAGGAGTACACGGGCATTTGACCCAAAGCTGAGGTGGTGCATCACCCAGTAGATTCTGTCTGCTTGCTTGTTTCAGTGATTCCTGATAATCCAGAAGAAATTTCATAGTGGGACCAAATCTGATCAAAATCCAGAAGAACATCAAAAATAGACTTCGTATGTTTCTTGGGCATCCGTTCGAAGCTAGATTGCTCATAGAAGACCGAACTGCACTCGTGGACGAATTTTGTTTGACACGTTGGGAGTTGTTGGGCCTTAGTCTTAGCTTAAGACACATCAATAACTTGCTATTCAGTGTAAATGGCTTGAATGGATCAACAAAAGGGTTCATGCCGAATAGGTGTTGCCCTTCAGTATGTCGACATGGTTTTTTTGGCATGTTGACAAGACGTGAACCTTGGCAAAGGTGTAGTGCAAGGAACGAGAGTTGTCGTGTTCATGTCCATGTTGGTGATGTCCTTATCATCCACTCCTTGTAGAATCCGAGTCATCCTTGACTCCATCATATGCTCCTGCAAAAAGTTAATAGTGAAACGGGAAAAAACATCATACACATCCTTTTTAATCAAATCAATGAAATGAATACAAATGTAAACATGATGTACTCTCTTTTATCATTATAGTTGTCTCAAACATGAAAAATATTTCCAAATATCCACGGAAAATCAGAATGTACAAAAAGCAACTTATCTAAATTATTTAGATCACAAAACATCAAAATCAATGTAAACCAAAGTATTTAAAGAAGATATCAATTTTAACTCATCTTTTTCACTAACATTGTGCATAACATATTTATTTTCAACACAAGTGTTTGGTTCAAAAATAAAAACTACATGTTCATTCACTAATTGTGATATGGATATGAGTGAAGTATTATCACACAACTATTCGTTATCAAAAGAAATAGCAAGCAAATCATCCTACAGAGGTGTACAACTTTACCCACATGACACAACAAGTCGTACCGAAGAATCTTAGATGTATATGTTAGTCCTTTGGGTCACTCGGATGAATTTCACTCCTCTTCCACAACACTTCGTGTTGGAGGGAGCCAAACATTGCTTTTTGATTTATCCATTGCCCACTATCTGGGACTTTAGACATACTACGGACGAGGCCATGCAATTTTTGAGCCGTATGAGGTAGGAAACTCTCAAGTACGGTTCTAGGGGAAGGCCCCCACACAAACACACATAGCCCCACTACATGGTACCTATAGGCTCTAGCATGCATATAGAATTTACCAAGTGTTCTCATAAGACACATGTTGCCGTACATATAGTACTTGAGAGGAAGGTACCCAATGTTCGGTTTTTAATCGACTCAAATGGGGCTACATCTCCAAGAGCCCATTCCCATCATCGCCTATCACCCATTCAAGTCCATCGAACTCACAAAGCCACATATGCCATAACTATCATCGTCATATAAATAAAAACCAGCCATTTAGATCGTCACATTTGAAACAGTAGAGACTGAAGGATTAATTTCATCTATTGCCTTCCATCGTGGACCTAAGCTCGGCTAAGCAATCACAAAGCAAAATATAAGTAACGGTACCCACGTAGGTAGCAAGGAAATATAAATATGAAGCCTACCAAGGTACTGACCGCTAAATAGAAGGTAACAACATTCTGTCCACCAATTTAGCATATATTTCAAAGTAGCATGGAAGCAACTCAAAGAACTTAATTTAAAATCATGCATTTTCAAATGATTGGATCATTATGATTCAAAGGAGAGAGAGTATTTAGTGTCTTGTTCCTACATGTCATGGTGTGGAGCTTTTAAATCGAGCTCGGGCTCCTCCAAAATGTTAGAGCCTATTGTTTGGTAACAAGAACACCAAATAAGATCCAAAATAAATATGTAAAAACTTCAAACACCAAATATTTTAAGATATTCAGAAAATTCATGAGCTGATGCAAATTTATCAAACAGAATAACTCAATTCCGTGTTCGGATGAGTGAGATATGGTTATTTGAAGTATAAGTACTGTTTTTAGACGGCAATAGCTCGACCTTCATCTGGAATGTTATTCATGGCCACAAATAGATTGGCTTTGGTCGGCAATAACTATTCATGGTCGGGAATGGCTGTACCTTAGTCGAGAATACCTCCTTATGGTCGGGAATGCCTTAGTCTTGGTCAGGATAGCTCGTTATGGTCAGGATAACTTTTTATAGTCGCAAATGGCATCTAGATGCTTGGGACTAATCTTAGGTGGTCCTACCAAGCTTGGTTGGACTGGTGTTCTACACAAAAGTTGTAGAGTATTTTGAGACTCATCTTTTTCATGTTAGGACAATTTTCATCTGAGAAAAAGATGATTTTATAAAAAAATATTTTGTGCACTGTTGTATTGTGAATGTGCTGAAAATATGTGTTTTAGAGGTTGGCTGCACTAGTACATTAATTTAAGCAAGTTAATGACTTAGCTATGAGTTCTAACTGATGAGATGTATAAGGATAGGTAGAGTAGGGTTTTTACCAAGTAAGGAAAGCCTTGCTTTGAGGTTGGAAACCCAAGGATGAAGAAAACGGAGAGGAAGAAGTCGATCTGTCCAACAGACAGTCCTGATTGCTTCTAAGCTTGTCCCTTGTGATTCCTTCACTTCCAAGGCTACGGATCTACTCCTACTCCTTAGCTCGTCGATAAACTCCTCTTGGTCATTTTAAGCTTGCATGTTGAGCCAAGGTGACACAGAGTACGAAACAAAGACATCATCTCACTATAGCCTAGGATAGCGAAATAGCGAGGAAAGCATGAAGAACTCATCCAAAACCTTTTGCATGCACGAATGGCTTGGATGGATCTAAACCTTAGGAAGTAGGGAAGCTAATCTTGCTCATCAGCAGGTCTGCATATGGGAGAAAGTTGCACAAAAGAGAAAACAGCAAAATTAGCAACTTGTTGTCCACTGAGCAGCAGAGAGAAAAGAGATCAAGAACCATAATAAACCTTTGTTCATGTGCTTACTATAAGGATGGATGGATAGCTGACGATCCAAGATTTTTAATAGAATATAACACTCTAGGTGAATCTTTATATTTTGGCAGCAGATTTGAAAGAGAGGGAGTGGAGTATGAACAACACAGGTCTCTATAGCCAAGAGGATTAGTGCTCCACATGTCATTGGATGGATAAGAAGGGTCCTATGTGCCGCTAAACCCAGATTCTATATTTTTAGAATTTGACAATAGCTTATGGTGGGTTAAATGTCACTTAAGCAATTTATGGTCTACCAACTTTTGTGATCATTGGTTGAGAGTTCGTCAATAGAAATCTTGTTTTCAGATTTTCGGCAAGACTTTAGTATCAATCATATGCATAATAGCATGATGCACGAGTTTAAAAGTTTCCACAAAATAAGCATGAGCATGAATATGAATGCATGTCTAACCGAAATAAAGAATTAGGACTGTTACAAACAGGTAACAATTGTAGCATAGAAAGAGCAAATGTTTACACAAGCAAAGTTGAAAATATGCCACTACTACAAAACACCACATCAGTGCCGGTTCGGAACTGTCATTAGTGCCGGTTTTTGAACCGGCACTGCGTAAGCGGCAGTGATAACCTAGATTATCACTGTCGGTTTTGGAACCGGCAGTGATAGCCTTATCACTGCCGGTTCTCGAGTAAAAACCGGCAGTGATAGTCCCTGCTGAACTGTGTAAAAAATAGAAAAAATATTTTTTTATGCCCGGAATATATACACTAGTCATCTACCACCTACTATAGGTTATTAGGACATATTTTTGCACGAAATACAAATGTTGCGTTATCCAGGATTCGAACCTGCGACCTCTCCACTCTACCCTCACCCTTCTAACCATCCCACCCAATCGCACGTTCTTATTTACAAAGGATATGCATACCTTTTAACCTTTACTTATCAGTGCCGGTTTTTGACATGAACCGGCACTGATAAGTTATCACTGCCAGTTCTTGTCAAAAACCGGCACTGATAATGAGTTATCACTGCCGGTTCTAGCTAAAGAACCAGCAGTGATAAGTTCTTTCACTACCAGTTTAAAAATTGGGGGCGGGAATGAAAAAACTTATCACTGTCGGTTCTTGGCTAGAACCGGCAGTGATAACTCATCATCAGTGCCGGTTCCTGACAAGAACCGACAGTGATAAGTTGTTTCACTACCGGTTGAAAATTGGGGGTGGGAGGCCTAAATAACCGGCAGTGATAGGACTTATCACTGCCGGTTCTTTTCTCAAACCGGCAGTGATACTTCACTGTCGGTTTTGAGCAACGAATCGACAGTGATAAGTCTTATCACTGCCGGTTCTCAAGCGTACAATTCGCTGAGGCTTACGAACCGGTAGTGATAAGTCATTACTGCTGGTTTTGGTCTAACCGGCAGTGATTGTGGGGGCATGAATGACCATTTTTGTAGTAGTGTGCCCAAAGTAATTGACAATATGCTGGCCTAACCTAAATCTAAGCTCAAGCAAGCAACTGGCAACACAAAGAACTTGGATGACACAATACACCACTAAAAATATTCTCCCCCTTTGCTCTTCTTTTTCTTCCCTTTTCGCCTTTGTTTATTCTGTGTTGCTTTTTTATGCACTGGCCTTTCTTCTTTTCTTTTCCTTATAGTGCTTTTTTTCACATGTCTCTTCCCTTTTGACAAGTTTCAACCTGTTAACAAGAGCAGAAACATTGTTCAGTAATTACGCGCCCTAGCAAATCTGAGAACAAGTTCTATAAAAAGTTCTAGAGGGTCTTCTAAGCTTTCTAACAAGTACAGAATCATCACAACATAGTTTGGACAAAAGAGTTATGATCAAATTATATAACCGTATCATGATAGAAATAAATCTGTGCACCATGACAGAGATGACAAGATATCTCCTAAATGGAGGCCAAACAAAGATTTCAATTGAATACCGAATTTGTAGAGACATTTTTAGAGTTTTCAACGAGCACAAGAACACGAAAGTCCAAGTTGATATGAAGGATATATGATGAAAATGCCGAACCGGGCAGTAGCAGATTGATTTGGACATGGCGACGACAACCATAATGAGATGGAATTGGACTCGACGTCAAGATGCATGACTCCCACTAGATGAAGACTAGAACGAAGATCAACAACGACACACTATGTTGTGCATCCCGGTATTTCTACCGGCTTTAGTGACCAAATACTAGTCCCAGAAGATCATAGCTAGTATTGCATTCAAGGACAGTTTGGATTATCATCGCAGGCATTGAAATAACTAGAAAATTAACAGTTTACATAGCATAAATAACATCCGATAGACATAGACATTCACATAGTCTTGCACAGGACATAATTCAATAGCATAAAGCACACAGGGGAAGACTTTAAATGCGACGATACTCCGAGGTTGACTTGTAACGCGTAACTAATCACCTTGACCCTCTTGGTCACAACTGGCACCGACGTCGAAATCTTCTCCTGAACAAATAAACTGTGATCCATATAATGAGTACACAGCTACCCAGCAAGCAATCCTTAATAAATGAATGCAAGGTCAAAGGATGGATTGGGTTATTTTGCTAAAACATTACCTATCTACTTGTTCATTTGTTCTTGATTCGTTGAACACATGATAACACACGACTGTAGCCAAAGGACGGTTAACTAGCTCAGTACACGACGAACGTAGCCATAAAAACGGCTAATCAACTCAAAAGAGAGGCACTCCCTGTCTACACTACCATCAAGTCAATTAATTAAAACACATTGGACTACCTTGTGTCAAACTTCTTTCCCCCGCCCATAACCACAGGCACGGCTACCATAATAGTTTTAACTCTGCAGAATGTGTACATGTTCCCCACAAGCCCTGTCTTATCCCAAAGGGAGAAACAGTACAAAGACCGTTCACTGCTTTCACCTGCCCCAATACTGTACCATTTCTTTTGGTTTCGCGCCCCACACGCTACATTTCGACCAGGCCGATAGTCATACGCATCTCCTTCAGCTGGACTTGATAGCGCACCGTATGAGGTTAGCCCCTATTTAAACCATTAGGAACTGGTGATCGCGAATCACGTCCGTCCACTATGAGTACAGCGAAAACAGGTTTCCCCAGCTAATAAGTTAGGGCCAAAAGGCACAAGTGGCTGTACGGTTCAGGTTCGGTATGGTAGTCACAAGTATAAGGTCCTTATGTGACACAGGAGACCTGCACATCTCAACCACAAGCCCAAAATCCACCTCTTACATGGTCTCCTCAGATCAACACACACCACGTTGATTTTAGTTGATTAGGTTTACCAAAACAGTACCATGAAGCCAAAAGTCTTCACGGATACAAGTTTAATAATGAGTGGACCTATCAACTACCAATCCTAGAAGCAAGGCTAAGCAACTACATAAAGGATAGGCTAGGAAAACAGTACCAACGGGCTAACAAGGGTAGGCTAAATCATATTAGTGGATGACTAACATGAAAATAGGATCAAATAGCACATATGATGATAATTCAAGCATGCCAATACAATTAAGATGAAATAAATAAATTTTAGAAAACTAGGAATTCAATATGAATCTAGTTTGCCTGCGAAGAAGCTGGATCTGGATCTCCTCATTCGAAAGGCTTCGGAATGACTCCCGGACAGCAGGTACACGTCGGATTTATGCGAAAAGGAAATAAAAAAAAAATAAATAACAAACACAGAGAAAATAGTATGATAAAAATATACAAAATTCTTGGGATTATTTGTGATTTTTGGGCTCTGGAATCATCCAAATCGGAGTTCGAAAACTCCCTAAATAATTCCAGGAAGTTTTGGGAAAATAGAAAAGACTGAAAAAGATTAAACCAGGTTAACCGAGGCAAAACCGAGGAAATCCCGGGTTTTTGGGCCGACCGGGACGGCTGACGCGGGCCGGCGGGTGCGGAGTCATGCGCGGACAAGTGGCAGTGCGTGGTTCGCGGAAGGCGGCGGCGCAGACACATGTGGCGGAGGTGAATCGAGGCGGCCACGTGGCGGGCGAGGGTAGGCGGCGCGGGAGACAGCACGGCGGGGACAAGCCTAGGCGGTGGCCAATGGCGAGGCAACACGCGGCGGGCCGTGGGTGGATGGGTGCGGCATCACGCGCGTGCGTGCTCGGGGAGGCGTCCATCCTTTGTGGTCTGCTGAACCACTATAAAATCGAACATTTCCACTTGAATCCCAACTCCATTCTCCAAATTTCTCTTTTTGTTCAACTCTGCGAAGGTTTTCTGGGGATTGCTTCCCACTTCGCCCTTTTTTGCCAACTCTTCCACATGAAAGCCTTTCCCAACGATAGTGCCTGTGGCGCCCCTTCTGAATTCACATTCGGCTCAAAGAAGTCACTGCCCTTTCGCTGTCCAAGTGATTGGAAAATAACATACTAGCTGCCTAAGAGCAAGCCGAGCATGTTAACTCCCAACCCGAGCTTGCAACGGCACACACGAGCGACCTCCGTTGAAACGAATGTAAACCGGGTGCCCGGATATGTGTTCGGTGATGGCTCCCAAGATCAGCTACCATCACGCACATATCCTCACAATGATCGATAGCACAACACATACATTTTCAGCATAATTTTCATCCAACCGGGCAACATGAACTGCTGCCCGAACAATAACTTTTAACATCATCAGAGTTTTACTACAGCGGAAATACAAGTTTGTTCACCAAAATAGCAGCGGAAGAACATCATGATAAACAAAAGACTAGCGTGGTATGCCCCCATTAACCCCATGGGCAACCGACTGGAAATTAGAACTCCGCTTGCCCGCTAGCGTCACTGTGCTCGGCTTGGTAGTAGTACTCAAGCACGGGGTCATCTCCACCTGAAAATTGCAGCACATCGGTTGAGTACAGATGGTACTCAGCACTAAGAGGTAATGTATATCCTTAATCATGAATATTATGTACTCCAAGGAAGGGCTAGCAGTACTTTTAGCACAATTTGCATTTTCACAAGACGTATGTATATGAGTAGGTTGTAAATTGCATTTGAGGAAAACATTCCAAACAGTAATGCTCGTAGTATCCATCATAATTCATCATCATAAAGAGTCAACCAAATCCTTGAAGACATGCTCCGAGCATGCGTCCTCTCCTATGGCAAGGATTGGGAGAAATGCCTACCCTTTGCCGAATTTTCGTACAATAATAGTTACCAGTCTAGCCTTCAAATGACTCCATTTGAAGCTCTCTATGGGAGAAAGTGTAGAACTCCCCTAAATTGGTCCGAATCTAGAGAAAGGCCATTATTTGGTCTTGACTTAGTTGCTGAGGCCGAGGAGCAAGTTAGGTTAATCCGAGAGCGATTGCGAGCAGCGCAATCCCGTCAGAAGAGCTATGCTGATCGTCGTCGACGCGAGCTTAGCTTCGAGGTGAATGATCATGTCTATCTCAAGGTTACCCCGCTGAAGGGTACCCATCGTTTTCATGTGAAGGGAAAGCTTGCACCTCCTACATCGGTCCATTTTGAATCCTATCCAAGCGAGGAGCAGTAGCTTATGAGCTTGAACTTCCGTCTTCCCTCTCCGACGTGCACAATGTCTTTCATGTCTCTCAACTCAAGAAGTGTCTTCGAGTTCCAACCGAAGTTACCGAGATAGAAAGTCTTGATCTCCAATCTGATCTCTCCTATCAAGAACATCCCATTCGCATTCTTGAAGAAAGGGAGCGAACAACAAGAAGCAAGACCGTAAAGTTCTACAAGGTGCGGTGGAGCAACCACACCGAAAATGAAGCAACATGGGAAAGTGAAGATTATCTCCGAGCAACTTATCCATACCTCTTCACCGAGACAGCGGAATCTCGGGGACGAGATTCTTTAAGGGGAGGTGCATGAATGACCCATTTGTTAAATTTAAATATAGCTATGCATATCATTAGCATGTTCATTCATTTTTATGTTAGTTTACAAAAATTTTGCATTCAACCACCATACTCTATGGTGGGAACATTGAGTTTTTAACTTTAAACCCTTTGGCCAAGCCACTAGAGTAGTGAGACCTAGCCCGACGGGCATGTTCCTTAAAGGCCTGAGCTAGATGTAGCTTGCCCGAGCAAGGTAGAGTTCACCCGAGCTCTATCAAGCAAGGTAGTGACTATGCCGGACTTCACCGAGCTTAGTTGCTATCCATCCGAGCTAAATATCACTTGTCCGAGCTAGAAGATGTCTGGAGGAAGCTGCCCGAGCTATAGATGGTTGGACCGAGCAACAGAAGACCCGACCGGGCAAGGAGAAGCTCGAGTAAGCTCGTACCTATTCAAACAACCCAGCCACCACATCTGTTCTTTATTCCTTTTTGTCTTCCGGCAGTATCAGCCGAATCTTCCATCCATTGGCTGGCTTGGACGGTGCTGGACAATATCAGCCGAATCTTCCATCCACTGGCTGACTTGGGCGGTGCTGCAGGCAGCCCAGTCCCTCAGCTTTTCTTACCCGAAATCTTATCCACAGACTCTCTATTACAGGTGGGACCTAGACCCACTTGTCAATGGAAGAGTATACCTCTATTTAAACCCCTCTCCACCCACTTCAACCAACCCTCACTCTCATTCTTCCCACATCCAAGTTCGGACAGCGGCAAAACGACAAGTCGTTCTTCATCTCCACCTCCACCATTTTCAAATCTCCCCCCCCCCAAACCACCAAGAATCCATATAGGGTGTTATATATCGTTGGAAAGCTGAAATCGTTGGCTATCCATTCCACTCCATGGTAAGCACATGCACGAAGGTTTACTATGGATTTCTCTTTCTTTTCTCTTCTTTGTTCGGTTTTGGGGTAGCAAAGGCTGATTTCGTTTTACGCCCATCTATGCCCTCTTCAAATCCAGGCCATGGAATGAGCAGGAGTAACATCTATACTTCCTAGGCTTCAAGTACATCCAACTCCTTGCACGTTCACAAGGATTTGGGTGAGTTCTTGCTTCCTTTCTTCATCCACTTATTTGTTTGGAGCAGCGGTGAGGTTCTTCATTTGTTTTCTCATCTTGCATGTCATTTTCCTGAAATGCAAGCTTGGGGATGGCCAAGAAGAGTTCATCTTGTGAGCTAAGGCGTCTAGGAGCAGATCCACGCTTCTGGAGTGAAGGGACCTCAAGGAACAGTGAAGAGTTGCTGAATCGAGTTACGAGCAGAATCAAATCCATCATTTCGATCTCCTCATCTTTGGGCTCTCTATTGTTAAGCAAGGCCTTCCTTGCTAGGTGAGAACCCAATACTCCCTCTCATTTCTGTTCTTCAATATTTGGCATTCATGGCTAAGTCGTTCTCTGGTGGAAACTGAAGCATTAGAACCCCAGATCTGAAAAACAGCCTGTTTCAGCCTTTCTTTTGAACAGCAGGCTAGTAAATAAATTTTATAAAATTAACCGTAACTCGGATGAAAAAGTGTTCTACATGAAAATTGTGCACCAGGAAATTTCCTACACCTTTTATGTTAAGCCCGAGCTTAGGCGAGCTTATTAGGACCCTCAAAAGTGGCTCGTACTGAGCAATATACAAGCTAAGTGACTTTCCCGAGCTAGAGCTAGTTGAGCCCGACCTTGGCCATGTCCTAGCCGACCAAGCTATGCCGTATCCGACCTTGTAAACCCACTCTTGACTAAGTCAATGTCCTTCCTGAGCTAAGAGGCTCATTCCCGAGCTATCCTGGTCAATTCCGAGCTTAGTTCCTACAGCCCCGAGCTAGTATTGCACCCAAACTGCAAATGGCTCTATCTCACTCATCCGAACTCGGATTTGGGTGATTCTTTGTGCAAAATTTGCATTATATCGTGAACTTTCTGAATCTCTAAAAATATTTGATGTTCCTATTTGTTTGGTATTTTATTTGAATTTTATTTGATGTTCTTGCTACCGAACCTTAGGAACCAACGTTCCGGAGGAGCCCGAACTTGAGCAAGGAGCTCCGTACCCCGACCAGCAGCAATAAGGCACATATACTCCCCTCATTTGACTCACCATATTGATCCTCTATTTATGAATGCATGATTTCAATTATGTTCTACATTTGCCTGCATGCTAAGTTAAAACATATATGTCACTTGGTGGGTAGAACTTAGTTATCTCCTACTTAGTGGTCTATGTTTGATATCGCTATTCCTTTGTAGCCTAAGAGGGTAGTATTAATTGGGTTTGGTCAGCGGAAGCTTAGCCATGCTTAGAGTCAATGTGGTAAAGCGATCGATGGAGTGATTCCATTGGTTGTACGACTTCGATTGTGAATGATTTACTATGTGATACTGGTGATGATGATGATGGATTACGTGTGACCTCTGAGTTAGACTTGAACGGGTGATAGGGGAATGATGGGAGGATGGATCCAGGACACGTAGCCCCGTTCGAGTGGATTAAGGACCGAACATGGTGCCAATCCCTTCGAGTTACTATACGTACGACCACACGTGTATTATGGGAACACTTGGCCAATTTCCTGTGCATGCTCGCGCCATTGGGTACCAGCGGGGCAACTTGTGTTGGAGGGTGGGGTGGCAGGGTGGACCATCCGTGGTGCGTCCTTGTGCTTGGGTGTAATGGGCCTTGGACAAATCCATTGCAACGGTTGACTCCCTCCTGCACTCGTGGAGTGGGGAGTGGATGAAGTCAACTCGGGTGACCCAATGGACTGGCATGTACATCTAAGAGGCTTCGGCATGGCTTGCTGTGTCGTGTGGGGAAAGTCGTACACCTCTGCAGAGTGTTGAACTGTTTGAACAGCCGCGTCCAGGGTTAAGGACCAGGCATGGAGGACTATATTGCAATGGTTGACATCACCGTAAGGATCGCGGCGATAAGCAGTCCATATCACTTTGAAGCAAAGGGAACTACAATTGCCATGGCTATTCAAGAAGTTGCCCGTATTGCCATATCCTTTCTTCGTCGTGAGCACCGGGAGTTGGCACGAGCACCGTACACCTATTTTCCAAAGTTGGACAACGACTCCTATAACAACTTCTTAGGCTACAAAGGAATAGGGATATCAAATATAGACTACTAAGTAGGAGATAACTAAGTTCTACCCACCAAGTGACATATATATTTTAACTTAGCATGCAGGCAAGTGATAGAACATAATTGAAATCATGCATTCATAAATAGAGGATCAATATGGTGAGTCAAATGAGGGGAGTATATGTGCCTTGTTGCTGCTCGTTGGCGGGAAGGACTCCTGGATCAAGTCCGGGCTCCTCTGGAACGTCGGCTCCAAATGTTCGGTAGCAAGAACATCAAATAAAATTCAAATAAAATACCAAACAAATAGGAACATCAAATATTTTTAGAGATTCAGAAAGTTCATGTTCTAATGCAAATTTTGCAAAAAGAATCACCCAAATCCATGTTCGGATGAGTGAGATAGAGCTATTTGAAGTTTGGGTGCAAAACTAGCTCGGGGCTGTAAGGACTAAGCTCGGGATTGACCCAGGTAGCTCAGGAATGAGCCTCCTAGCTCGGGAATGATGTTGCCTTGGTCAGGAGTGGGTTTTCAAGGTCGGATATGGCATAGCTTGGTTGGCTAGGACATGGCCAAGGTCGGGCTCAACTAGCTCTAGCTCGGGAAAGTCACTTAGCTTGTATGTTACTTAGTACGGGCCACTTTTGGGGGTCTTAATAAGCTCGGCTAAGCTCGGGATTAACATGAAAGTTGTAGGAAATTTCCTGGTGCACAATGTGCATGTAGAACACTTTTTCATCCGAGCTACGGTTGATTTTATAGAATTTATTTACTAGGCTGCTGTTCAAAGAAAGGCTGAAACGAGCTATTTTCAGATCTGGGATTCTAATGCTTCGGTTTCCACCAAAGAACAATTTAGCCATGAATGCTAAATGGTGAAGAACAGAAATGAGAGGGAGTACTAGGTTCTCACCTAGCAAGGAATGCCTTGCTTAACAATAGAGAGCCCAAAGATGAGGAGATCGAAATGATGGACGGTATTCTGTTCAGAACTCGATTCAGCAACTCTTCAGCTCATTCCTTGAGGTTCCTTCAACTCCAGAAGCGTGGATCTGCTCTTAGACATTCCTTAGCTCGTGCATGAACTCTTCTTGGCCATCTCCAAGCTTGCATTTGAGGGAAAATGACATGCAAGATGAGAAAACAGCGAAGAACCTCACTGCTGTTCAAAACAGCGAAGTAGGTGAAGAAAGGCAGCAAGAACTCACCCAAATCCTTGTGAACGTGCAAGGGATATGGATGTAGTTGAAGCCTAGGAAGTATAGATGTTACTCCTGCTCATTCCATGGCCTGGATTTGAAGAAAGAGGGCATAGTTGGGCAGAAAACAGAATCAGCCTTTGCTGTCCCAAAACCGAACAGCAAAGAGAATAGGAAGAGAAATCCATAGTAAACCTTCGTGCATGTGCTTACCATGGGGTGGAATGGATAGCCAACGATTTCTGCTTTCCGACGATATATAACACCCTATATGGATTCTTGGTGGTTTGGGTGGAGATTTGAAAATGGTGGAGGTAGAGATGAAGAACAGCTTGCTGTTCTTGCTGCTGTCCAGAACTTGGACGTGAGAAGAATGAGAGTGAGGGCTGGTTGAAGTGGGTGGAGAGGGGTTTAAATAGAGGTATACTCTTCCATTGACAAGTGGGTCCAGGTCTCACCTGTAATAGAGAGTCTGGGGGTTAAGATTCCAGGTAAGAAAAGCTGAGGGTCTGGCTGCTGCTGCAAGACCGCCCAAATCGACCGATGGATGGAAGATTAGGTGACATCTTGTCGGACCGTCCAAGTCAGCCAAGGATGGAAGATTCGGCTGATACTGCCGGAGGGCAAAAAGGAATAAAGAATAGAGGTGGTGACTGGGTTGTTTGACTAGGTATGGGCTTACTCGAGCTTTTCCAAGCCCGGTTAGGTCTTCTGTTGCTCGGTTCAGCCGTCTATAGCTCGGCCAGCTTCCTCCGGACATCTTCTAGCTCGGACGAGTGATAATCAGCTCAGATGGGCAGCAACCAAGCTCGGGTAGAGCTAGGTGAAGTCCGGCATAGTCACTACCTTGCTTGATAGAGCTCGGGTGAACTCTACCTTGCTCGGGCAAGCTACAGCTAGCTCGGGTATTTAGAGAACATGCCCGTCGGGTTAGGTCTCACTACTCTAGTGGCTTGGCCAAAGGGTTTAAAGTTAAAAGCCTTGTGTTCCCATCATAGAGCATGGTGGTTGAATGCAAAATTTTTGTAAACCAACATAAACAAGAACGAATGAACATGCTAGTGATATGCATAGCTATACGAAATTTAATAGCTGGGCTGTTACAAACCTCCCCCCTTAAAAAGAATCTTGTCCCCGAGATTCCGCTGTCTCGGTGAAGAGGTATGGATAAGTTGCTCGGAGATACTCTTCACGTTCCCATGTTGCTTCTCCTTCGGTGTGGTTGCTCCACTTCACCTTGTAGAACTTCACAGTCTTGCTTCTCGTTGTTCGCTCCCTTTCTTCGAGAATGCGAATGGGGTGTTCTCGATAGGAGAGATCAGATTGGAGATCAAGACTTTCTATCTCGGTGACTTCGGTTGGAACACGAAGAGACTTCTTGAGTTGAGAGACATGAAAGACATTGTGCACGTCTGAGAGGGAAGATGGAAGTTCAAGCTCATAAGTTACTGCACCTCGCTTGGATAGGATTCGGAATGGACCGATATAGCGCGGTGCAAGCTTTCCTTTCACTTGGAAGCGATGAGTACCCTTCAGCGGGGTAACCTTGAGATAAACATGATCATTCACCTGAAAGCTAAGCTCGCGTCGACGACGATCAGCATAGCTCTTCTGACGGGATTGCGCTGCTCGCAATCACTCTCGGATCAACCTAACTTGCTCCTCAGCCTCAGCAATTAAGTCAGGACCAAATAATGGCCTTTCTCCAGATTCGGACCAATTTTGGGGAGTCATACACTTTTTTCCAACATCATCCCATTTCCACTCAGGCACGGGCAACGGTTGGAGAGTACCTGCTGGTCTAAGATGGTCGGCCTTCACACGCTGACATATGTCACACTCCGCAACATATCGGGCAACTTCCCGCTCATGCGAGTCCACCAAAATCTTTGCTTCAGATCTTGGTACATCTTGGTACCTCCGGGGTGAATCGAGAAGAGAGAGTTGTGAGCTTCATTGAGGATGGATGTCTTTAGCTGCTTGTTGTTAGGCACCACTAGGCGTTTTTCAAACCATAAGACACCTTGGGCATCCTCGGAGAAACAATTAGCTTTGCCTTCCTTCATTTTACCTCGGATATGAGTCACACCTTTATCATTCTTTTGGGCATTCTTGATTTGATTGATAAGGTCAGGTTTTACCTCCATAGCAGCAACAAATCCTTGTGGAACCATTTCCAAACCGAGCTTCTGAAATTCAGCGCACAAAGCATCCGATTCCGACTTAACCAAGATGCAATTGCATTGTGATTTCCGGCTTAACGCATCGGCAACCACATTGGCTTTGTCCGGATGGTAATGGAGACCTATATCATAGTCCTTGATCAACTCGAGCCATCTTCTTTGTCTACCATTCAGATCTGACTGTGTGAAGATGTACTTCAGACTCTTATGATCGGTATAGACCTCGCAGCGTTTTCCGATAAGGAAATGTCGCCATATCTTAAGAGCATGCACTACTGCTGCGAGCTCGAGGTCATGGGTGGGATAATTTACTTCATGGGGCCTTAATTGCCTGGATGCATAAGCCACAACCTTGCCTTCTTGCATAAGGACACAACTAAGGCCGAGGTGAGAGGCATCGCAGTAAATGTCAAAGCTCTTGTGAATGTCCAGTAGGACTAGGACAGGAGCGGTGGTCAATTGGTCCTTCAAGGTTTGGAAGCTCCCTTCACATTCTTGTGACCATTCAAACTTCTTATCCTTTTTCAAGAGTTGGGTTAATGGTCGGGCAATCTTGGAGAAATTCTCAATAAATCGCCGGTAGTAGCCGGCAAGACCAAGGAAACTTCGAATTTCAGTGACTGTAGTGGACTGTTTCCAATTTAGTACATCTTGTACTTTGCTCGGGTCTACAGCCACTCCGCCTTTGGATAGGATGTGGCCAAGGAAGGAAACCTCCTTTAGCCAAAATTCACACTTGCTGAATTTGGCATAAAGTCGGTGCTCTCGAAGTTTGTCCAATACAAGCCGAAGATGCTCTTCATGCTCCTCTTCGGTCCTTGAGTAGATAAGAATGTCATCGATGAAGATGACGACAAACTTGTCAAGAAACTCCATGAAGATAGAATTCATGAGGTTCATGAAGTACGCCGGTGCATTGGTCAAGCCGAAAGACATGACGGTATACTCGTACAAGCTATAGCGAGTAGAGAACGCCGTCTTAGGGATATCCTCCGATCTGATTTTGATTTGATGATAGCCCAATCTCAGGTCAATCTTGGAGAATACACGGGCTCCGGTCATTTGGTCAAATAGATCATCAATCCGGGGCAGTGGATACTTGTTCTTGACCGTGACTTCATTCAGCGGTCGATAATCCACACACATCCTTAAACTATCATCCTTCTTTTTCACGAATAGTACCGGGCATCCCCATGGTGAGGAGCTCGGACAAATGAAGCCTTTCTCTTGCAGCTCCATAAGTTGCTTCTTCAGTTCTGCTAACTCGTTGGGAGGCATCCTATAAGGCCGTTTTGATATTGGGGCGGTTCCGGGCAGCAATTCGATGACAAATTCTACTTCCCGGTCTGGTGGCATTCTAGGCAGCTCTTCGGGAAAGACATCCGGGTAGTCACATACCACAGGTACATTACTAACCCCAGGGGAAACATCACCTCTCAAGCCGAAGAGATGAGTGGATTTGGACCCAGATGGAAACATGACTTGTTCGCCGGTGGTGTTGGTAAGAGAGATAGATTTTCGGGCACAATCGATCTGTCCTTGATTCTCGGACAGCCAATCCATACGTAGTATGACATCGATGTCCCCCATATCGATCAAGATAAGGTCGGCCAATAATTCTACCCCATTGATATCAATTTTTGCTTCCCGGCAGACTCGGTCAGCTCTAAATGTCGACCCCGGGGCATGAATGCGAAGGGAGGATTGCAAGGCTTGAATGGAAAAACCATGTGATACAGCAAATTCCTCCTTGATGAAGGAATGAGATGTTCCAGAGTCAAATAAAACAGTGGCCGGGCACAAGTTGATAGAAAGCGTACCCAAAACCACGTCCGGTGCATCTTGGGCTTCCTCTGCCTTGACCTGGTTGATGCGGCCTTGCTGCTGCACTTGTGGAAGCTTCCGAGCAGGATTCTGAGGTGGTGCTGCTCGGCCAGGCACATTGGGTGCTCTAGCAACTATTGCTCCTTGGTTCTTCCCTGGACATTTGTTTGTATAGTGCCCGGGCTGCCTGCAGGTGAAACAAGTGGTGTTTGGGCGAGCTCGAATGTTGCCTCCAGGTTGATTCCCACCTGAGGTAGGTGGAAACCTCTGCTGAATTGGTCGGGGTACAGGGGCTTGTGGTCTTTGGGGAGGTGGAGCTTGAAGTTGAGGTCGGGGCTGCCATGCGCGCTGCACTGGCGAGCTACTGTTTGCTGAAAACTGTGCTGCTCTCTTGCGCTTGCGTGATTCATCTAGCTTGTTCCACTTCTCCTCCACGATTATAGCCTTGTTGACCATGTGTTGGAAGTCCCGAAAGTCATTTGCAGCGAGCTCAAGCTGCAGCTCATCAGAGAGACCATTCATGAACCGATCTCGCTTGCGTTCGTCATTGGAGACATCATCGGGGGCATAACGAGCAAGGTAATTGAACTCGTGCAGGTACTCCATGACCGACTTGCGGCCTTGCTTCAGTGCTAGAAATTCCTGCCTCTTGATGGCCTTGATACCAGTGGGGACATGAGCTCCGCGAAAGCCCGTACAGAACTCTTCCCAAGTGATAACATGCCCGGCGGGCTGCATGGTGACGAAGCTGTCCCACCACGCACATGCCGTGCCTTCCAGTTGGTGAGATGCGAAGAGAACTTTCTCGTCTTCGGGGCAGCGAGCAACAGTGGGCTTGCGCTCGATGGTACGAAGCCAGTCGTCCGCGTCGAGTGGATCCTCAGAATGGGAGAAGGTTGGCGGTTGGGTACGAAGAAATTCGGCAAGTCCCCCAGCTGCACAATGTGCTGCTCCTCCAGCACCTTGAGCATTGCCCACAGCAGGAGCGGTGTTGCGAGCAATCTGCTGCAGAATGAGGGTCTGATCTTGGCGATTTTGCTCGATAAGAGCAAGAACTTGAGCCATGGTTGGGGGTGGTGGCGGCAAGTCCTCCTCCGGTTGATGTTGAGGATGCTCGGGATAAGCATGGGCGCTATCCCCAGCTTGAGAGCCAGCAGGTGGAGGGTTCTGGGATGAAGAAGCACCTCCATGCTGCGAGCGAGATCGAGTGTTGGCTCCTGTCATCCTGTTGCCAAACCATAACAAAAAGTTAGCAACTCGGATGATGGATAGCCGATAAGGTAGGATGGAATAGAATGGGACAGCCAGCAGCCAACGCTAATCCTATATGCATGCAGCGAGCAAAATGCTCATAAAATCGTTCATGATAAGAACCAAAGACCCATAGGGCAAACAAGATCCATTAAAACAAATTGGTAGTTTTCCAACACGGTTATACCAATACAAAGCCTGTAAGCTAGTGGTGGCTGCTTGGAACGGAAAGACAAGTTCACCATACAAATACATGAGTTCATAATGGAGAGAACACACTCTCCGACCAAGGTTTTACTTCACTAATCATTTCTAACACAGCCTAGATCCCTATCAAAGCCGTCAGGGAAAGCACTGAGTAGGTGATATCCTGGTGAACCTGTATCTTCAGGGTCACGAGGATCGGTGAGACGTTGAGAAGGACCCAAGAGAGTAGAAAGACTTTCATGGTTGCAAACAAGAGTCCTTGGTGGCTCCACTCCATCAACACGAGGAAGCTGAAGATGAGGTGGAATAGGCTCTCGAAGAGATATGCCATGGGATCCTAAGGCATCCTGAGACACAAGTCCGATCCGATCAAGGAGGTGAAGTTGCTCACGTGCTGCTCCAAGGTAAGCACGAGTAGCCCAAAGTTCAAGAAGAAGGCAGCGATGAGCTCGGTCCATAGTGCGAACCAAGCCCGCCAAAGAACGGATGGTCAGATCCCCATCCATTGCTGGTTCAACGAAGAAGTTATTATGGGAGTCGTTGTCCAACTGTGGAAAAGAGGTGTACGGCGCTCGTGCCAACTCCCGGTGCTTATGACGAAGAAAGGACATGGCAATACGGGCAACTTCTTGGACAACCATGGCGATTGTAGTTCCCCTTGCTTCAAAGTGATATGGTTGGCTTCTCGCCACGATCCTTGCGGTGATGTTGACCGTTGCAATATAGTCCTCCATGCCTGGTCCTTGAGTGTTGGTGTAGACAGCATACTCCGGGGCATAAGTGTAATTGGCATTCCAAAGGAGATCTCGAAGAAGAGAAGGATATCCATCGACTCCCTCGGCACGAGTGGCTAAAACAAGTCATCCGCGAGTCATCTACCATTTTAGAAAGAGAAGAGGAGTTAGGAAAAATTCCAGTTTGCAAAACCAAATGAATATGAAGGTACGATTGAGCATAAGATAGATGAGAAGAAAATGCAGCAAGCTTATATTTCAAAACACCTTTGATAGTTAAAATAATTTGGACTCAAGACCTTCTAGCTAGCTAGCGACCATGCTAAGTTCTAACCTGCAGTCACATGTGCTCTGGCGCCCCCTCTGAATTCACATTCGGCTCAAAGAAGTCACTGTCCTTTCGCTGTCCAAGTGATTGGAAAATAACATACTAGCTGCCCAAGAGCAAGCCGAGCATGTTAACTCCCAACCCGAGCTTGCAACGGCACACACGAGCGACCTTCGTTGAAACGAATGTAAACCGGGTGCCCGGATATGTGTTCGGTGATGGCTCCCAAGATCAGCTACCATCACACACATATCCTCACAATGATCGATAGCACAACATATACATTTTCAGCATAATTTTCATCCAACGGGCAACATGAACTGCTGCCCGAACAATAAGTTTTAACATAATCAGAGTTTTACTGCAGCGGAAATTCAAGTTTGTTCACCAAAATAGCAGCGGAAGAACATCATGATAAACAAAAGACCAGCGTGGTATGGCCCCATTAACCCCATGGGCAACCGACTGGAAATTAGAACTCCGCTTGCTCGCTAGCGTCACCGTGATCGGCTTGGTAGTAGTACTTAAGCACGGGGTCGTCTCCACCTGAAAATTGCAGCACATCAGTTGAGTACAGATGGTACTCAGCACTAAGAGGTAATGTGTATCCTCAATCATGAATATTATGTACTCTAAGGAAGGGCTAGCAGTACTTTTAGCACAATTTGCATTTTCACAAGACGTATGTATATGAGTTGGTTGTAAATTGCATTTGAGGAAAAACATTCCAAACAGTAATGCTCATAGTATCCATCATAATTCATCATCATAAATCCATGGGGCTCTATCCGCCCTTGGTCTCTATCCGACCATAATCAAAACCTGCTCGGGCTCTATCCGCCCTTGGTCTCTATCCGACCATACACTACGAGCAACCCTGTGCTCGGAAAGACACATGGCTATCCCACCATGTCTAAAACCAGTACCCAACTGAACCAAGAGCTAACATCAGTGTCTTGCCTCACAAGTTCTCGTCCTTAACCCTGGACGCGGCTGTTCGAACAGTTTAACACTCTTCAAAGGTGTACGACTTTACCCACACGACACAGCAAGCCATGCCGAAGCCTCTTAGATGTACATGCCAGTCCACTGGGTCACCCGAGTTGACTTCATCCACTCCCTACTCCACGAGTGCAGGAGGGAGTCAACCGTTGCAATGGATTTGTCCAAGGCCCATCACACCCAAGCACAAGGACGCACCACGGATGGTCCACCCTGCCACCCCACCCTCCAACACAAGTTGCCCCGCTGGTACCCAATGGCGCGAGCATGCACAAGAAATTGGCCAAGTGTTCCCATAATACACGTGTGGTCGTACGTATAGTAACTCGAAGGGATTGGCACCATGTTCGGTCCTTAATTCACTCGAACGGGGCTACGTGTCCGGGATCCATCCTCCCATCATTCCCCTATCACCCGTTCAAGTCCAACTCAGAGGTCACACGTAATCCATCATCATCGTCACCAGTATCACATAGTAAATCATTCACAATCGAAGTCGTACGACCAATGGAATTACTCTGTCGATCGCTTTTCCACGTTGACTCTAAGCATGGCTAAGCTTCCGCTGACCGAACCCAATTAATACTATCCTCTTAGGCTACAAAGGAATAGGGATATCAAACATAGACTCATGAAGGCTGTACTTAGTAATCTTCATGTTTGTTTCATGCCCGCCGAGTGGTTTTATGGCCATCATACCAACTCATGAAGGCTGTACTTAGTGTCCCCCGCCCCGACGCCTGAGGCCCTTGCCCATAAGGGCGAGAAGCGCCCGGACGAGGAGCCTGAAGAAGCTCCCATGGCGAAGAAGGGCAAGGGCCCAGTCTCCTTCGAGGAGGAGGACGCCTTACCATCCAAGGGGCGCAGCCGACAAGGCTCGGGCCCCACGGTCCACGAAGCCCCCAAGGAAGGAGTGAGCCAGCCAACGCCAGCCCGAAGGCCGAGCAGTCAGGCGGCTCGTCCTCCGAGGGTGGGTCACAGGATGTCGCTGAAGAGGAAACAGGCGCATTTGGCGCCTAAGCCTGCAGCGCCCCAGGCCAGGCCGAGTGGCCCGCCCGACACCTCCTCAAGTGGGTCCGCCGCTCAGAGGGGCGCCGGCATAAAGATCAAGACTTCGCGCCGGTAAGCATGACTCTGTCACTTCTTGGTAGCCTTTAATGTGTTCTTGTTGCACTGAAGTGCTCCCTTCTCTCAGAAAACCGTTGGAGGAAATTCCGACGGACCGCCCGACCGAGCCAGCACCGAAGCCTGCTGAGTCGAGTCGGGCGGCATCTCCTCCCCCTCCTGTTTCGTCTCCTCCTCTGACAGCTGACGCAGTTATTTCGCCGACCGAGCCGACGGAGGCCGCGTCGAGGCCAAGGTCCGCGAAGATGGCACCGCCGCCCCCTCGAGCCCAAAGCCGACCAACGGGGACGGCGAGGAAGCCGAGCCGGTGGTGGAAGAGATTCCACGCCGGCCCCTATCTCCCCTAGAGGAGCCCGAGCCCAAGCTCTCGGTGGCCTGGAGGGACGAGGCCGGGGACTGGGCTTTTCTCGACAATGAGACAGAGGAAAAGACCAGGGTGACCTTCTACGAGCACGCCGCTGAATACGGCAAACTGATTAGGGTAAGTCTTTCGATCAGCCAAGTAAGTTTTTGTCATCTTGAAGTAGGATAGTCATTATTCACTCTTTTTGCAGGAACTTGGTGATTTTTTCGAGAGGAAAACCAAGTTTCTCAACTACTTCCTCCTCCAAATAGAACGGATTAAAGCCGTGGAGGGGCAAGTAGTTGAGACCCGGATCGAAGCGTCCAAGCAGCGACGGGAGTTGCAGGCCCAGATCAAGGAGCTGCAGGACGAGAAGTTTGACCTCGCAGGCTCCCTTCGATGTAAGTATCCCAACCTGAGTCGGAATTATGAGATTTGTGTGCGACCGAGTGACATCACCTTCTGCTCACTCTGCAACTCGTGACGCCACGATCGCCAGCCTGCGAGAGGAGCTGGCCATGTCCAAGGACTCTGAGGCCACCACCCAAGTAGAGCTGAAGAGGTCCCAGGACCAGAGGCTGGCCATGGAGGAGTCGGAGGCCCGAGCTGTCGCCGAGCTAGAGGGTATGTCCCTTAACCCGACCGTTTTCGAATCTCTAGTGTTGCACAGTTATATGACTGCACTTATGTCTCTGCTGACAGAATAGAAGAAGAAAACGCAAGCGCAGTATGACGTTTTGCATGAAAACGCCAAGACTGCGCAAGCGCAATATGAAGAGCTCCTAGTGGCCGTGGAGCCCACTCAGCGGCCGCTCTATGCTGGTGACACCGAGCCCACTCAGCGGCCACTCTATGCGCAAGTCGGCTTGATGAGCACCAGTCAACCGCTGGGAATCGTCAAGTCATTATATCCCTGAGTCGAGCTTGAGGCTGTCAAGGATGGCTTCGCGTGCACCGAGGAGAAGGCGCTGGCCCTGCTTGAGGAAGTGAAGCCGGCTGCCGAGTCCCTTGTAGATAACTTAGATCTAGATTCCATGTAAATATTGGAACCTCTTGTAAATTATCAGTTCACTGTATGTAAATAGTTTTTTCAATATAATAGGTTATGTTATCTTTCTGTGATTGATTCTATATTTTGCCTGAGTAGAACAGATTTCTTTTACTAAGCACTCTGCCAAGCGCATCAAAGTTTCTTAGCGTTAGGAGTTGGCGCATAGCTCTGTCTCCAAAAACGCAGTCGGGAAGTGTTGCATGGAAATAAGAGTTTCGTTACTCAGAACGAACAATACTTAGGCTCAACAAGATCTCAAAAAGAAAGATATCGATATGGTGCAGATTGCACCTAATTAGGTGTAGCCCCCCGACTTACTGGCTAGTCAAAATCCGACTAGGGAGCAAGTCAAATCAAACTCAATAAAAGAGAAAGAAGGGGTGCACAATTGCGCACCTAATTAGGTGTAGCCCCGACTTAGACCTTCTCCAACGCGCTCCCGTCCGGTGTCCCGTCCCCGTGGCGATGGGAAAACGCCCGCGAGGGGAGAGCTCGCGCTGCTCCAACGGCGTCCCCTCTCGGCGGACGTTCATGGGACAAGAGAGAGTTCCCCAGCCGGTCCTCTGTTATCCTCAAGGCTGGGCGAACAAGGCGGCGGTTGTATTGGCGAGCGAGGCCGGATCCGGGGAACGGCGAGGGGGGAGGCAGCGGTGGGTTCCGGCGGGGTGGGATTTCGGCGTCTGGTGACGGCGAGCGCGGCGGTTCGGCCAGCGCGGCCGTCAAGCGTGGTTGGACCAACCAGTGGAGCGGCGGAGGCGACGCGACGAGGCACAACTCCGGCGGCGAAAGGTATGTTTCCCCGACTCTCCGGCAGTCTTCTTGTGATGTGGGGGGTGGGGGATGCGCCGATTTGGTCGGTTTAGGGTTGAATCAAAGCAGATCTGGGTGGATTTTGCTTGTGCATCTCAGATTTGGTTCTACATTTCGTCGATGTGGTGGACGATTGAACTCTGCGCATTTGCCTCATGTACAACAAGATGCTCAGTGTGGATTAGGCATGACAATGAACTAAGTATCAATGATTGTATATTTTGCTTGCCGTGGACATTTTGCTAGCCGTGTAGGTCTGACAACGAACTGAGTACCGATTGTTCCATCGTAGTTGTTCTGATTGGGGAAAGTTCATTGTCATCGTGGTTGTTCTTACAAAGAACTTAGAAAGTATGCATTTTTATCCAGTTAGTTTGAAGTTGAACTGGCTAGCAAGGTTGGAATAGCAATAGCAATTGCGTAAGAACTTAGAAAGTAAGCACTGCTGTAGTTTTGCATAATCCCAATTGCGTACTCATTTTGTTTTGATCAATAGCAAGCTTGGAATAAGATTAAGGCCTATGACAATACTCATTTAGTTTTGAGCAATGGAAAAGAGGAATTACCCAGTTGAAATTGTTGTGACCATAAGCTCTAATAGAAGGCATCTCTTTGTAAGCTGGGACAAACCAACAAAAGAAAAAGAAAAATGTGACGTACCAAGGTAATTGCTTGTATGAAATTACTTGATTCATTGCTACAAAAAAGCCATGGAGAGAGTGTGAAAACTGCTAGGCCATATTGTTGTATTGCTGCAAGGCAGCATTGTTGTATTACGAACTGCTAGGCCATGATCAAGTTTTTAGCTTCCCATCTGATTTTCCTTTTGTCTGCATAATATGCTGTTATGTACTTATGTGTCTACATTTTATTGTCAAGTGAGGTCTTTTTTCTGCTATATTTCAATTTATGAGGTCGGCTGCTCTCACAATAGTATTTTAGCTTATTTGAGGTTGTAAACTGTAATGAAAAGGAAATGTTCAGGTTCATATAATTGTACCAACTTTGAACTTCGGTTTGTAGCTTATTTCCTTACCTTCAAGTTTAGGGATAGGGATTAAGTAACTTATTAGTCCATCTACTGTGTAGATGGATGGCCTTGCCAATGTTTTGGCCAACCTGCGCGAGCAGATAGAGCTAGAGGCTGCAGCACTGAAGAAGGTGGTCATTGACAACTTCAGTCCCGGCGACTAACCAGCTGCCATTGAGATGAACCGTGCGCTCCTTGAGGTCGAGGCGATTGCCACCAGGCTAGAGGACCTATCATTGCAGACCGGGGACCTCGTTGGGCTGAGAACGGACCCACACGGCGTGGTTGGGTCTTCTTCAGTCCTGGGAGCTGTGGACCGCATGCTGATGGTTCCAATGATGTCGACCCCGACGATGTAATTCCGATGGACTATGTCAGCCCCGACGACCAATCGGACAAGAGTGATGACGTTCTATCTTGGGAGTCCGACCGATCATGGCATTTAACACGTCTGTAATGGTCAAAGTACTTCATGGGCAGTCCCGGCTAGATGGTTTGCTGTAGGCAGTACCTAGAGTACTGTCATATGTTGTAATAAACGTATGCTAAGTATGGAATAGCGAGATAGCGCTGTCATTGGAACTTATGCTTTCTGTTTTATGTTTAGTAATGTAAAACTCCATGCGTTATGTTTTATGTTAGGTAATGTATGACTCCATGTGTTATGTTAATGGTGTAAGTTATTTCTGCATTGCCTATTACTTTTCCTACGTGTTGTCCAACTGTTATATGTTTATTTACAATTCGGTTGCATTTCAAATGAACTGCTGTCTTGCGCATACTTTGAACTTATGCAGGGTTTCGATGGACCCATTTCTTGAGAGCTTGCTTGAGGAGGGAGTGCAGAGTCTGAATTGGAGCGCTTCGGCCAGGTTGACTGCCCCTCAAATAGTTGAGGCCTCAGCACAGTGCGGCCCCTACTATCCACAGGAGTCAGCTCCAAGCACACCATGCAGTTTGCAACCTTTGGGGGTGTTCACGCAGGGCTCTTCAAATCCCAACCCGGGCAGTAGTGGTTCGAGCAAAAAAAGTAAGAAGAAGGCAGCGGCGAAGATCGACAGGACGAAGTGGTCGGCTGAAGAGGATGAGCTCCTAGTGTCGGCATGGCTTAATGTGAGCCAGGAGCCCATAGTTGGGACTGACCAGTCGTCTGAGAGCTACTGGGGCAGGATTGGTACCTATATGAAAACCCACAAAAAAGAGGAATGGCTTGAGCGATCGACCAAGGCAATGGTCAACCACTGGTCCCTCATTAGTGAGGCAGTGAGCAAGTTTGCGGGCTACTTGCACAAAATAGATGCTATCAACCAAAGCGGAACAACTGAGCGTGACAGGGTATGTTACTATGACGTATTGTTGGTGTTATATTAGGCTATTTCACCATTACGACCTGATACCTTTCTTTGTTTACATTTGTGCAGATGGCTCAAGCGGCAACAATGTACAAGGATCTAGAGGGCAAGCCATTTGCTTTCAACCACTGCTGGGTGCTTCTGTCCCAACACCCCAAATGGGCAGCACACTTGGTCAGCAAGAGGCAGAAATCCCACGTGGATGCCTCTCCTGCATCCAGTCCTATGGGTTCTCAGGGGTTCCCATTGAATGTGGACTCTCAAGCTTCGTTCGACATGCCTAGGCCGATTGGGAGAAATGCAGCGAAGGTGGCTCGGTCTCGGGGTGCTTCATCTAGTGGGTCTCGTGGTACGGTAAGTAGTGGTCTATATGCCAGTCACTTGGAAGAATTGAATGCGACAAAGGCTAGGATGGTTGACCTGAAGCGCGAGTAGCTTGACATGATGAGGGAGCCTGAGGATGAGAGGATAATGAAGATAGATGTGCAGACCTGTATAGGACCTCTCAAGGAGTACTACGAGTGCAGGCAGGAGGAGATCCTTGCCAAGTGGGCGGCGAGGCGTCGTGCTACCTGAGCTTGTGTGTACTATTTATTATTATGTGGATTGATCTATGTGGTATGAACTCTGTATTTTGAACTCTATATTGTTCTGTGGTCTGAACTCTGTGGTTTGAACTCTATATTGTTCTGTGGTATGAACTATGTGGTTTGAACTCTATATTTAGATTATGTGGTATGAACTCTGTGGTTTGAACTCTATACTGTTCTGTGGCATTAACTCTGTGGTTTGAATTCTATATTTAGATTATGTGGTATGAACTATGTGAGATTATGTGGTTTGAACTCCGTATTATTGTGTGGATTGAACTATGTGAGATTATGTGGTATGAACTATGTGAGATTATGTGGTTTGAACTCTGTGTTATGCATACATGGTGACATAGTAGATGATTGCATTCATTACAAATACACACATGATATTGATGGTAAATGGTACATGGTACAAACAGATAACCACGAATGACGACTACCTTAGCATACACAAGGGACATTGATGGTAAATTGGAGACGGTACAAACTGATAAGCACGGCTGACAACTACCTTAGCACGGACACGTGACATTGATGCTAAATTGGAGACACATTACAGACGATTATAGAACTATGGAGGATTAGTCCCCTCCGTGAAGTACCCATAGGTGCTCCACCAGATCATCCTGCAGGCGACGGTGCACTTGCCGGTCACTGTGTAGCCTGGATGCAATGCAAGATCGACCTGTTTGGATCACGACTAACATGAACTCCCTCGCCCATGTAGTCGAAGACCTCCTCCTGGGGTGGGCCGTCCTTCTCATCTTCTATTATCATGTTATGCATGATAATACATGCTATCATGATGTTGTGGAGCGTCGTCTGATCCCAACATCGCCCGGGACCTCGAATTATTGCAAATCTGTCCTGAAGGACCCCGAAGGCTCGTTCCACATCCTTCCGTGCTGCGGCATGCATAGCGGAGAAGTGCATCCTCTTGTTGCCTCGAGGCGAGGGGATTGGCTTCACAAGTGTAGCCCATTCCGGATATATACCATCTGCTAGGTAATAACCCTTATTGTAGTTGTTCCCGTTGATGGAGAAGTTCACCTCCGGGGCTGTGCCGTCCGTGTCCCTGGAGAAAACATTAGATCGGTGCAGCACATTTATGTCATTCAAACTCCCCGGCATGCCGAAGAAAGCATGCCAGATCCACAAATCATAAGAGGCGACCGCTTCCAACACTATTGATGGCTTCCGGATATGGCCTGTGTAGGCACCGTGCCATGCTTTTGGACAATTCTTCCAAACCCATTGCATGCAATCGATGCTACCAAGCATCCCTGGAAAGCCTCTCTGCTCGCCAACAGCCAGCAAGCGCGCCGTGTCCTGAGGGGTTGGAGCTCTAAGATATTCAGCTTCGAATATCTCGACGACAGCTTGCACAAACTTCTTCATGGCTAGGAGCGCCGTGCTCTCCCCTATGCGCACATATTCATCAATGGCATCTACAGGGATGCCATAAGCTAGCTGGCGGATGGCTGCGGTCATCTTTTGGAGCGACGATAGGCCAAGCTTCCCTGTTGCGTCCCGCTTCTATGCGAACCAGTCATCATGTGCTTCGACAGCGGCCGCAATTTGCTGGAATAGCCGGCAGCTCATCCTAAACCTGCTATAAATAGGAAGGAAGCAAAGCAATTTCAAGTTCTGTAGTACATATGGGAAAGACAGTTGCAACTACGAGTACCTGCGCCTGAAATACATATGGCCATATACTGGAGAACTAGCAAAGTAATCCCTGTATAGCCTTGCAGCGCCATCGGGATGTCCTCGATCGATGACGGCGTGTCCAGGAACTCAGCCTCGCCTGAGGTTGCCGCTCTGCGCAGCCATTTTCTCCTCCTCAATGATGGCGTGGTATACAACATCCTCGTCATCGTCGCTGGAGGAAGAGAAATGTGCAAAGGGGTTCCCTTCGAAACCAGGGTAATTCATATCTGGTTATGTGGATCTGGGTTTGGATGGAAGGGAGAGCAAGGTTGTGCCCTTCTTTATAGGCAGACAGGGAGGCTTCTCTGGTAAGCTATCACACATGGCATGGGTTCCTTACCTTGCACGAAACCTGCCAGCTAGGCAGCAGAGAATCTTCTCCTGTAAGCTATCCACAGTATCGATTCCGTTCCTTTGCACGAAATCTGCTTGTTCCTTCCATCGGAAGCTATGTGTTCATTAAGCTAATTTTTTTTATTTTCACATTTCCAAAATTGGTACCATCATTCAAATACAGTAACTGTACGTATGTATACGCCACGTCATTCAAATACAGTCTCACGAATGGCGGTTATGTGAAATTCATAAAAAAATGGAGTTCTGGAAGGGAAGGGAATGGGGAAGGGAATGCTGTTGGAACGTATTTCTAGGAAGAGAACGAATCTGGGAAGGGAATCCCCTTTAGGGTGGGAAAGGGAATGGAATGAAGGGAATATGGTTGGAGAAGGTCTTACTACTTAATTGAAACACAAATAAGTAGCAAGTTAGAAACTGAATTGCATAAGTGTAAAGATAGCGTAAACAAAAACTTATCTTTATTGAATTGTAAATGTGTGTGCAATGGCCGTCAGGTATAGAACCGACGTAATTGCTCGATATTCCATGAGTTATCCATGATAGTGCTGTCTTCTCGGTTCAGTCGGTAAGCCCCGGGCGTGCCACTGAGTCAATAATATACGGACCTTCCCAGCGTGGGGAGAGTTTATGGCCACTCGACTGATTGACCCGAAGGATCAAATCACCAACCGAGAAGGCGCGTTCCTGAACAGTACGACTGTGGTAACGACACAGCCCTTGGAGGTACTTTGTCGACCGAATAGTTGCAGCATCCCGAGCTTCCTCCAGTCGGTCGAGTTCATCAATTCGACTGGCCTCTGACTCGTCCTCGTTGAATTTTTTAACTCGGGGCTACCCGAATTGCAGCTCCATTGGGAGGACCGCCTCAGATCCATATATAAGGAAGAAAGGTGATTGCCCTGTTGCCCGACTGGGACTTGTGCAAAGCTCTCAGAGCACGGCGGGCAATTCCTTCATCCACTTTGCTGCATATGGCTTGAGCCGATCGAAGATGCGCGCCTTGACACCTTGTAGAAGCATGCCATTTGCGCGCTCGACTTGCCGATTGCTCCGAGGGTGTGCTACCGAAGCAAAGTAAATCTTTATGCCTACATCTTCGCACCAGCTTTAAAACTTGTCGCTTCTGAATTGAGAGCCATTGTCCGTAATGATCCAAGAGGGCACACCAAACCGACTGACGATATCCTGGAAGAACTCGGTGGCCTTGGCTGCCATAATCTTGATCACAGGTTTAGCTTCAATCCATTTGGTGAATTTTCAATGGCAACGAAGATATGTTCGAAACCACCCGGGGGCTTCTTGAGAGGTCCAACAATGTCAAGCCCCTAGACGGCAAACGGCCAGGTGATATGTATCGTCTGAAGTTCCTAAGCCAGCACATGAATCTGCCGAGCAAAGAACTGACAACCCTTGCATTTCCGTACGATCTCCTTTGCGTCCGAGACCGCCGTCGGCCAGTAAAACCTTGACGAAAGGCTTTACCGACCAACGTGGCTGAGGCAGCGTGATGGCTGCACATACCCGAGTGAATTTCACGCAACAGGACGCGTCCTTCCAACTCAGATACGCACTTTTGAAGTATGCCGGAGGCACTTCGGCGGTATAGGATTCCTCCAAGTACCATATATGCACGACTCTGGCGCTTAATTTGTTCAGCAGCCCCCGATCGTCGGGAAGCTTCTCTCCTTGCAAATACTCCAAATACGGTCGCATCCAAACCGAGTCGAGGACGAGCGCTTCTCACTCGGGTGGTGGTTTATCCGGTTGGGGTAGTTGTTGTACAAAGATCCTAGCTAGGACTGCTGCCCGGCTGGAGCCCATGTTCGCAAGCTCATTTGCTGCCTCGTTGTCTCGCCGTAAGATATGTATAAGCTCCAACCCATCGAACTTGTCTTCCAGCTTTCTGACCTCCTGACAGTAGGCGGTCATATTGTCGTTGACACAAGTCCAATCCTTCTGTACTTGGCTCACCACAAGTTGAGAATCCCTGCGAACCACCAATCGCCAGATACCGAGAGATATGGCAATACGGAGCCCATGGACGAGTGCCTCGTAATCGGCTGCGTTGTTCGAAGCTGGAAAATGAATCTGGAGGACATACTTGAGTCATTCGCCTCCAGGTGATACGAGAACGATACAAGCCCCCGCGCCCTGTCGCCGGAGAGAGCCATCGAATTACATGTTCCAGTGCTCGGACTATTCGACGGCTGGGGGAGCCTCCATCTCTGTCCACTCGGCAACAAAGTCGGCGAGTGTTTGTGACTTAATAGCGCTGCATGGCTTGAACGAGAGCTCGAAAGCCCCGAGTTCCACTGACCACTTAGCGATTCTCCCCGTGGCTTGCCCGATTATGAAGAATATCTCCAAGGGGGAAAGAAGTGACCACCGAAATTGGATGTTCTTGAAAGTAGTGCTTCAGCTTCCGAAAGGCGAACAGGACCACATACAAAAGCTTCCGCACTTGGGGATAGTGTACCTTGGACTCGCCCAATACTTCGCTAACGAAGTAGACCGGGTGTTGAGCCTTATAGACGCGTCCTCGTTCTTCCCGTTCTACTACCACTACAGCACTTACTACATGAGTGGTAGCCGCAATGTATAGCAGAAGCGGCTCTTGCAGCATGGGAGATGCCAAGACAGGTGTCGAAGTGAGGAACAATTTGAGATCCTCAAAAGCCTTCTGTGTCTCGGGTGTCCAGATAAACTTGTCCCGCTGCTTCTTCAACAGTTTAAAGAAGGGCGACCCACGCTTGCTGAGTCGCGAGATGAATCGGTCAAGTGTCACCATGCACCCATTTAGACGCTGGACATCCCTTTGGCAAGTTGGGGAGCCATCTCCATGATAGCTCTAATCTTTTCCGGTTGGCTTCAATTCTGCGGTGGGACACCACGAAACCGAGTAGCTTTCCCGAAGGGACCCCAAAGACACACTTCTCCGGGTTCAACTTCATGTTGTATGCCGACAGGCTCTCGAATGTCTCCGACAGGTCGGTGACCAAGTCGGAGGATACCCGAGACTTGATGACAACATCATCAACGTATGCCTCCACGTTACGCCTAAGCTGGTTGTGAAAGCATCGCTGAATGCAATGCTGATATGTTGCTCCAGCATTCTTCAACCCGAAGGGTATAGTGACGTAGTAGAAAGCCCCGAACGGAGTGATGAACGAGGTCTTGATGCAATCTTCTTCCTTAAAGCTGATCTGGTGATAGCCCGAGTAGGCATCCAGAAAGATTAGAAGCTCGCAACCGGCAGTGGAATCAACCACCTGGTCGATGCGAGGGAGTCCGAACGGATCATTGGGACATGCTTTATTTAAGTCGGTATAGTCGACACACATACGCCAAGTTCCATTCTTCTTCTGCACAAGCACCGGATTCGCTAGCTAGTCGGGGTGGAGCACCTCCCTTTTAAAATCAGTGGCTAAAAGTTTGGTGATCTCCACCTTGATGGCTTCCTTCTGCTCCTGCGCAAACCGACGAAGCCGCTGCTTGACTGGCTTGGCTTTGTCGTTGTCATTATCAACCGTGCACATGTTTGACCTCACAACGATGGTTAATTCCTGCATATAGTAGAAGAAACGAGAAAGAACAAGATAGATGCAAATCTGAATTGCAACCACAAAGGTTGGGATTCTGTAATTCAGCAAATCCGGTTTACTCGACACTACCTCGATGAAGCAGGGTCATATACAAGGGGGATACACATGACTAAAAAACATAATGAAGAACGATGATGCACACGACTAAAAAACATAATGTAAAACGAAGGAACGAAGTCTATAAGTAGCAGGGGGCGGCCATGGAGGTGGACGCAAACCCTATATGTACATGGGCATTGGACCCAAAGTTGAGGTGGTGTAGCACCCAACAGATTCTATCTGTGGGATTGTTAGAAAATTCCTGATGATCTAAAAAGGATTTCACAGTGATAGTAGATACATTAGAATGCTTATCCCCTATGCTTTCTGTAAAGTGGTAGAACGTCAAGAGCATGCTTCATTTGTGGCCTGGGCGTTTGTTTCAAGTTGGATTGCTCACAAATGGTCAAACTAGACTAGTGGACGAATTGGGCTTGGTCTTCGGCTAGGCTTGGAGTGTTTGGCATTGTTGAGCCTTTATTTTCACTCGAGGCACATTAAAAGCTTATCAAAACTTCGGTGTAGACGTCTTGAATGGCTCGCCAAAAATGGTTCATGCCGACTCATTGTTGCCCTTCAGCGGTTTTAGCATGTCAACGTGGCATGTATACTAATGAAGGTGTAGTGGAAGGAATGAGAGGCATTGTGTTCATCTCTGTGTTGATGGTGTCCTCAACATCAACTTATACCTTCCCTCAATTCGGCCCAGCCAAGGCCCAACCAAAGCTCTATCTCTCTCCCACCCCCCTTCCCCAATGGGAATTTTCCGTCGGTCTACCACACCGAACATGTGTCTGCACATCACCACGTCTGGACCTACCAAGCTTGCATGTAACCGTTCCTTGAGCTCTGCCCCATACATTGTCATGTGCTCCTCTCCCTGCTCCTTCCTTGCCCTCTCTGTTCTAGCCTACATAGCCACATTCTAGCTCGACAAAGGCATCTTCTTTTTTTTTTGTCCTTCGCCGTCGAGCTCCAGCCGTATGCTTCTACCTCTGTGGTGAACCCTAGCTTGATGTTTGCAATCCACACATAGCTCTACTCCAACTCTACAATGCCCTTTGGGCAATTAGCACAAGCAACCCTCTTGTGGTAGAGAACACTCAAGCACCACTGCCGGGAAGTTGCCACCTATTTCGTTTTCATCATCGTTGGTGAGTCATACTTTGATTTCTTTCTCAGGTGAGACGGATAACTATGGTTTATTGGATGCCGATCTTGAAGATCTAGCTACCAACCACACAAGGATCGATACCTGACAATCACTAAACCTCTACACCGAGTTGTTATGAATTGTACCAAGTCGTGGTTGACTTGATCACAAAAATCAATTCCTGCAAGCAACCAAAGAACAACTAATAACAATATACAAACAATTTGAAATTATAAATATGTATAAAGCACACATAAATTTGAGGTTCTAAAACTCGATTTGGTTGGTCCAGCCGACATAAGCAATACGAGGTGGTTCCACGTACATGTGGAAAACTCAGTCTAATATCAAAACCTAAGGAAGAAGAATGCAATCCTGTGTTGTACATGTGCCTTAGGCTCAAAGTGGAAGGTGGCATAACACCCATGTTGTAAAACAACATATGTCTATTGACTTTTTTCATCGATTTTGGGTGAGTCAAGATGAATTTCGTGGTAGGGATAGATTGTTGGAAAGAGGACGAGATAAGCTTTCCATGAACTTGTTATATATCTCAAACAGACTTCCGGTGTAACTTTTATGACCATTTGAATGCATACCACTTCCTAGTGGCCAAACTAGACTCCTAAATGTGGTCAGCTTGAACATGGGCTTGAGCTGAGGCATAGTTGGTATGGATGACTTGGAAGAGCTCATTTTGACATGATTTCATTCATGAACGTTAGGCGACCACGTGGATGGTTTGACAGATTTGACGAAGGTCTTAACAGAATGTCTTTCTCCTTGTGCTTTAGCCAATGGAGTAGGAGTGATGTTCATATCCATCATGGTCATGTCATCATCATCCTTCCCTTCTTCAAAAATATCCATCCTCAACGTTTGATAACCTGAAAGTGTACTTAACAAAGAGAACAACATACATGCATGGTATATGTACTTATCATTTGTTTTTATCCTTCTATTGGTTTGTACAATTAATATATCACAAAAACATGTGTAATTTAACAAAATTCATGCATTCATATTATTCGTCCTTTGAAAGTAGTAATCTGAAATCTTCTCATCCATACCGAAACTACCTAGTATGTCATAGTGGATGTTTTGTCATAAACTTGTAGTCTCAAATCAACATGTTTTCCATTCACACTAGACAGTTCCACATGTACACTCAATCAAGATATTGCATAAGAATCATCAATGAATATCCTACTAAGAAACTTCTTATGTGTAATCAATTTCACATTATGTAAATTGAGCAAATAAAATTTGGAATACGAAACCATCAATTGGATACATGAGTATTCATAATTACCCACGTCCTTTTGATGGACTACCATGTCAGTACCATTATTGTCACCTTTAGCATGCTTCTCAGTTAATTTAGGTGTTGTAGGCATCGTTTCTTTATTATTCAAGGAAGTGCAGTGAGTGTTTCATATCCAATCGATCGTGGGCCAGCAATGGCACGATTGATCAACAACAACCTCCTCTTTTGATGAGGCACAACAATAAACATCTCCTCCAATGAATGTTCATCATCTTTGTAAACCAATGCATTGAATTTAGACTCCCTTTCTAACAAACCAGATGCTTTAATTTTGTTCTCATGATTCCTAACATCAAGTATTCTCAATTCTTTTGTTATCGGATTTTTAGCATAACAAGTAGATTTAAATAAATGAAAGAGAGCTATACCATTCATCAACAAGAACATTCTTATTTTCTTGATTAAACTCATATAAGAACCTAGTTTTAGTAGCCTCTTCGCATTCTTTTAAACCACAACACAACAAACAATTTTGGAATTCTTCGTAGTATGCCTCTATGATTATACCACCTTGTTTTAAACGTTGAAGTTTAGTGACCATATCTATCTCTGGTAACCCTTTTCATTGCATTCCAGTTGTAGAGTTCTCTATCAGATCTGCCAGCATGTTTCCACTACAATTTAATGGATATTTATTTATAACACTAGTGGTAGCTCTAATCTTTTTTTTTTTAGACAAATCATACTTTTCAAATTCTTTATCTCCCACTATTTCCCAGTCGATATAATCATCAACATCAAACTTTCTAGTGATTAGAGGCAATGTAAACTTGATGTTACCTTTTCAATGGTATGAGATGAGACAATAGTGTTGTTGATGTCACAAACCTTGCTATTGAATCAAAGTGAATTCTCATGGAACATGCGGTCCAATTCTTGCTCAAGGGATAAAAGGAGTTGCTTGTCACGGGGTGTAAGAAATTGTTCATTCCCACCATTTTTTTATGTGAACCTGTCATGGTTCGTAGCAAAAAAGGAAACATACAAGTATATGTAATTCCCTATCAACTACTAGGAAGTCGAGTATCAAGTCATACGTCTCTCAAGCTATTATCAAGCTCTCACAAGTTCTTACCAATGCAAGCAAGTAGTACAACCGCTGGCTGGTTCGTTATAAAGTAGTGGTGCTTGAAGAGACAAAATATGTAGCGAAAGAAAAGCAATTGTTCAATACAAATAATGCAAGATTCAAGATTATCCTAAAGTATCAAGTGTTAGATTGGCCTACACCTAGATTAGTCTCAGGCAAACAGGATGATAGAAGGCTAATATCTCCAAGATGCAACATGTACTAATGATGAAAGTTCATCTATTTACTCCTCCCTTGCTCGTTGATTTTTTTATTTTTATCTCCTATTTTAAATAGAGTGACTCTTTTGTTGTGCTTGCCTCTTTTCTACTTTTTTGTAATGTTTTTTTTCTCTTTTTAGTTAGCTGATCACAAAAACTAACACGTGGGACTACTGACAAGAGGTTACACAAGATAGCACGAAGAGACATCACCAAAAAAGGATGTTGTAGAGGTGATACACCTGCCCCCTATGACTGGACGAACCAAGACGAGCTGAGGGGAAGCACCAGCCTCACCACTACCTTGTGGGGTCTACGAACGAGGCCTGGGAACATGGAAGCGTCACTGGGGAGAAGCAAAGTGGAAGCCTAGACCAACCTTTGTGTCTACTCTGCCAACGACTCCGAAGCAAGGTGGAGCCACCCTGACTCAATCTTCATGGCAAAGCAAAGTAGAGGCCCTAATGGACCTTCGACTCTAATCTCTGAAGGCGCAACCCCCGAGCAATGCCCTACCAAGACAACATAAGGGACAAGTAGTATGAGAGGGACCCATGCCATGTTAGGGTAAGCATCGTTGGATCCCTCTTATGGGGGAACATTTGCAACTGCCTGCATTGAGGAAATCTCTTGAATACCCCTACTTTAGAATGATGGTCGGAGGGCACTCTCATCTGGACTTCTCCAACATGGGGATCCAAATACACTTCCACCCATACTTTAGCTATTCAACGAGGGTCGTTTAGGCAATTTGCCATAAAAGTCTGTAGTGCCCCTTGTTTTGTAGATCTGAATGGGCGTTTTGGTCCTTCTTGTGTAAATTCACCTCATATAAATAGAGAGGCCAATGTACATGTAAGTGGTTTGAGCGCTGATGAGGACTTCCCGGGCAGCAGGAGGGAGATTAGTTTCCAGAGGCGGGAGACTAGGTCCTAGATGTGGGAGACCAGGCCCCAGAGTCGAGAGACCAGGTCCCAGAGTTGGGAGACCAGGTCCCAGCGCTAGGCGACCAGTGATGAAGACATCCTAGTTACCCCAACACATGCTACACCTTCACATGCCATCCAAGGACCAATTACCTACAGCCGTGCGAGGAAACTACAACAATAGGTGACTTCACTCTTTGCTGAAATTAATATTACAAATGAGAAGAATTTTATACTACCTAAAAGTTCTACACTCTTGTTACATAGGTTTACATGAAGAAATGGAGGATGCTCAAGCGTGGAGGAGGTACATGAACAAGGACGATGAGGAAGCTAACATGGATACTGCTCAAACTATGATGCAACATGAATCGCAACTTCCAAGAGTTGGGCGCACCAACCTGTCACTTTTAGGTGGTCATAATGCATATGGTTGGAAAGATAATTGAGTCTACTTTCCAACGTAACAAACGGCGGGTCATTTGGACTTTCTAGTAAGGAGTAATGACCATTTTACTGACGACCACGCAGGCTGTTAAATGCTGCGCGAGAACCTAAGATGACTTCTCCTTATTCAAGAAAACATTCATTAGCTTCTATTTGCTTTCACACCTAAACTAGGAGGGATGTTTCTAGTATAAATACCCATGTACTCTACCCATTTCACAACTTTTTGATAATCAGAATATGGACTCTTTGTTCAGCTGTGTGCTAACAAACTCAGAGAGAGATCTCTACCCCTTTGCTCTTGTGGTTTCCTTATGGGGATTGCAGAAGCCGCCGCTTCATCGGCACCCAATCTGTGCTCCTGCTCCTTTGAGTCAGGTTGTGTGGCTTGGTTCTTAAGAGTCTGGTTGGACGAATACTCGATTCAGGTTGCCGTATCAAGACGGTGGTTAGCTTCAAAGTATTTTTGTCAGGTTGCATTAGTTATCTTGGTAGCTTGCAGCTAGTTATCTTATTCGATATCCTATGCCGTGAAGATTGGGACCCCGTGCCGCATCATCTGGTATTACAGCTTTCGTTGCCATGGTAGGATTCTTTACCCTTAGCTACATATATTTGTGTTCGTCCTATCCACTAAAAAGCCACAAAAAAATATATTATTAGCCTTTGATCAATTTGTTATTTTGGTGAGTTTTGTTAAGTTTCTTCCATTAGAGTCTTTGTTCTTGTCGCTGGTCATATTTTCCTTTGCGTACCTTTTGAGCCGTCTATATCTCTATATCTTTTGTTTCCACATCTGAAAATCAAAATAATAATAATAATAATATTAGCCATATCTTCCTTTGTGAAAACTTTTGTTTACCCAAGCTCTAGCTTCTGGTTGTGCTGAGATTATATGTTCAAGTTGTGCAAGTGTTATATTTGTTAGTTGCTTTCAGTTTATATAAAAAAAAGAAATGAGAGCGCTACAAAAGAAAAAAAAGAATTGAGAATAGAAGTGAAAGGGTAGATCGTGTTGCTTGTATGCACGAGTGTTGAAATGTCACAAAGTTGTGCCACCATATTGCTATCCTTTTTGGTGCAATTTTTGCTAGGCATATCTCGTCAAACATACCTTCCTAGCATAATCCTTGTTTGCATCAAATCTGAATTCTTTCTTTGCGTGTGAGTTGCTCAAGATACAACATTCATATCCTTACGATCAGTGCTAGACATTGAATTTCTAGTTTGGATTGTTACTTAGCATTACAATATCTGAAATTCAGATTGCTAGTTGTGCATCATTCCCTACCAAACTCCACAACGAAACCATCGTAGAACGGAACGCTGGTTGCGTATTCGTCTAACCATCACTTTCTTGATACCGCCGCACACTTTACTTCTGTAATCTGCAGAAAATCATCAGAGCTTTGGTTGGTAAGAGAAGGTGAGATTGAGTAATCCACATAAGTAAATTTTTCTATATATACTTGCTGCTCGTGGTCACTAACCTTGTAGAAACGATGGCCGACGATCCCGAGAATGATGATTGTATCACAAGGGCACAATTCGATGAGCTGAGAATGGAGGAGAGGCAAGAAAGAATGGCCCAAGATCTTTAAGCTCTTATTGCTCAACTTTGAGACCAAGGTTGATGTGTTGTTAACCAAGATGAAGAAGTAGATGAAAATGGTGATCAAAATGAAGATGCACATGCAAGACAGACGTGAGTATGAAGAGACCAACCTGCTGGTCGTGCTGTGAGACCACAGGGTCTTGGTCGTAGGAATGGAGAAGCTTTTGGTCATGGAAGAGGAAGAGGTCGAGGACAGCGGAATGAGAACGCTGCTGAAATTGAAGATGAGTCAGAGGAAGATGCCCCTTATCAGCCCTAAAATGATGGCAATCGTTGTCGAGGCCATAATCGATGTGATCGGGCTGAGGATGAGAGGTTTGGCAAGATGAAATTCACCATGCCAGAGTTTGATGGTGGATCTGATCCTAAAGCTTATCTCACATGGGAGCTGAAGGTTGATAAGATTTTTCGCTTGCATAATTATTCTAAAGAAAAGAAGATGGCAATGGCTGCTCTTGAATTTGATGATTATGCTCTAATCTGGTGGAAGCAAGTCCTGAGTGACTGAGAAGATGCTGGGCAAGGTGCTGTTGCATCATGGGCAGAAATGAAAAGAGAAATGCGAGCAAGATTCATTCCTAAGCATTATTGTCGTGTTCTCTTTAACAAGTTGCAGAATTTGACCCAAGGGAACTTCTCAGTTGACAAGTATTATAAAAATATGCAGAAGGCCATGATAAGAGCTAATGTATATGAAAATGAGGAGCAAACTATTGCATGTTTCATGACTGGGCTGCACCGCAACATTCAGCGAATTGTTGAATTTCAGCCCTACCGCACACTTGTTGATCTGGTGCATCAAGCGAGCAAGGCTGAGCGTCAATTGCAGCAAGATTACAAGTCAAGCAAGCACGGTTCCTTCAGCACAAGGATGACAACAAGTGGTAACAAGTTTACCTAAAAGATGGTAGAAGGTTGAGACAAGACAAGCACAGGTGGTGGTACACGATCGAAGACTGAAGGAAATTTTAGCAACAAAACAAAAACTCCCCCAAGTGCAGCAAAATCCACTTCATCGGGAACCAATTCAGTTGGTTCTACTGATCAAAGTAGCCAAATTCAGTGCTTCAAGTGTGGAGGCCATGGTCAAACAACCGTGTGGTACTTGTTAATGACCTCGGGGAGTATGATTCAGCAAGTGAAGAAGAGCAAGATGCTGATGAGAGGCCATCAAAAGAAGCACAAGAAAATGATGGAGAAACATTTTTTGAATTTGAGAGAGGTGTTGCTCTTGTAGTCACTCAAATTTTGAGTGTACAACTGAAAGAAGCTGAGAATGGACAGCACCATAATCTATTCCAAACCCAAGCAAAGGTGAAAGACAAAGTATGTAAGGTGATCATTGATGGTGGAAGTTACCATAATCTTGTTAGCAAAGAGATGGTTAAAAAGCTTGGGTTGATGTTGCTGCAACATCCTCATCCATATCATGTGCAATGGCCGAATAACTCTGAAGATATCAAGATCTCACAAAGAGTTAGAGTTCCATTCAAAATTGGTGAATATGTTGACACTGTGGAGTGTGATGTGGCACCTATGACAGTGTGTCACTTGCTGCTCGGAAGGCCATGGCAATATGATCGTTCCTCCCAACACTGTGATCGCACAAACAATTACACCATCAAGTGGAAAGAAAAGGACCTGGTGCTTAAACCAATGACACCTCAGCAAATCATGGCTAAGAATTTGCAAAAGAGTGCTGAAGTGAAGGTGGATAGTGAGAGTAACAAGCTGAAAAATAATCTGAGTGCCCTCCACAAATCGGTGAGTGAAAGCCATAAGCCAAATATGAAAGATAAAAACAAGATGGGGAGTGAGAATTTAGTCATGATAGCTACCAAATCTGAAATGAGAGATATGAGAAATCACCCAGAACAAGTACAGATTGTACTCGTGTACAAAGATGCTTTGCTTTCAGCTAATGACTTAACATCGCTTCCAAGTGCTGTGTCTCACCTTTTGCAGGACTACCAAGATATTTTTCCATAAGAAACACCTACTGGACTTCCTCCTTTGCATGGCATTGAGGACCAAATTGATCTCATTTAGGAGCTGGACTACCTAATCGACCACCATACCGCACCAACCCCGAAGAAACCAAGGAAATACAAAGGCAAGTGCAAGAACTTTGAGACAAAGGTTATGTGTGTGAAAGTTTAAATACATGTGCTATTCCTATGATTTTAGTGCCGAAGAAAGATGGCACTTGGAGAATGTGCGTTGATTGTAGGGCCATCAACAACATAACTGTTCGATATTGTCATCCTATTCCTAAGCTAAACAATATGCTTGATGAATTGAGTGGTTCAAAGATTTTTTCTAAAATTGATTTGAGAAGTGGATACCATCAAATAAGAAAGAAGATTGGAGATGAGTGGAAAACTGCTTTCAAAACAAAATTCGGATTGTATGAATGGTTAGTTATGCCTTTCGGTTTGACTAATGCTCATAGTACATTCATAACATTGATGAACCATATTCTAAGATCATTTATTGGGAAATTCGTTGTTGTTCACTTTGATGACATTCTAATTTACAGCAAGTCATTTGTGGAGCATATTGACCACATTAGACAAGTTTTGGATGTACTTAGAAAGGAGAAATTGTTTGCTAACCTTGAGAAGTGCACTTTTTGTACAGAACAAGTTGTGTTTCTTGGCTTTGTTGTTTCAAGTGCTAGAATTCAAGTGGATGAATCAAAGGTAAAGGCAATCAGAGAATGGCCAATTCCTATGAATGTAAGTCATGTAAGAAGTTTTCATGGTCTTGCTAGGTTTTATAGGAGATTTGTGAAAGATTTCAGTACCATAGCTGCTCCTTTGAATGAGTTGACGAAGAAAGGAGTTGCTTTTGAATTGGGTGAATCGCAAGAAAGTGCTTTCCAGCAGTTAAAGAAATTTTTGACCGATGCACCATTGCTCATTTTGCCTGATTTCACTAAAACTTTTGAGATTGAACATGATGCTAGTGGAATTGGGATTGGGGGAGTTCTCATGCAAGATGGAAAACCTGTTGCATATTTTAGTGAGAAAGTAGGAGGAGCACAATTGAATTATTTTGTGTATGACAAGGAATTATATGCTTTAGTGCGAGTGCTTGCGATTTGGCAACATTATTTGTGGCCAAAAGAATTTGTCATTCATTCTGATCATGAGGCTTTGAAGTATTTGAAAGGACATGCGAAGCTTAACCGACGCCATGCAAAATGGATTGAATTCATTGAAACATTTCCATATGTTGTGAAATGTAAGAAAGGTAAGGATAATGTTTTTGCTGATGCCTTGTCTCGTAGACACGCTTTGTTAAGCCAACTTGATGTAAAAGTACCTGGTCTTGAGAGATTAAAAGAGTTGTATTCTACTGATCAAGATTTTTCAGAACCATATAAGAAATGTGCAAATGGTAAAGGATGGGAAAAATATCATGTGCATGATGGATTCTTGTTTAGAGCTAACAAGTTGTGTATTCCAGATTCTTCTGTTAGACTCTTGTTGCTGCAGGAAGCCCATTCAGGAGGTTTGATGGGGCACTTTTGAGAGAAGAAGACCTATGAGAAGAAACGTGGAGACATTTGTGCAACGCTGCAGCACTTGTCACAAAGCTAAGTCCACAACGAAACCCCATGGTTTATATACTCCATTACCTGTGCCTAGTATTCCTTGGGAAGTGTCGGCGTATTTAACCGGCAGATTTGTCCGATGGGGTAGTCTGGTGTTCGGTAGAGGGGGTTTTTGTAGCTAGCTAGCACGCCTCTCTCCTCACTTGCTTTGGATGAACTACCCAAGAACACTCAAGAAAACGCCAGGTTCCCCCAGGTTCAAGCCCCCGAAGTGGGTAACAGCCTTATGTCCTGCTTGATCTCTAGTTGCTAGTGGAAAATGTGTGTTCCAAACGGATCCACCCTCTCCATGCACATGAACTCCCCTTATATACTCTGGGGATAGCTCGGGCAAGTGGAGAGGGAACGTTACATTAATGACATTGACTACTATAGCCACTGTCTTTCTTCGGTTTCTTCGTCCGTACAGCCGCCTGCCAGCGCCCCGCCCTGTCTGAAGGAAAACTTGGACACGTCAGGGAGGGCGCCTGACACGCGCGTCTCCCTGCCCTGCCTTGGGCAGCACAGGCGGAACAAGAGCAGTCGTAGGGATAGGCAATCATGCCGTCGGAGGGATTATGCGCCTGATCATGCCTGGTCATTTGCATTTAATGGCCCTGATTCGGTGCGATCCAGGAGAAGACTTCGAGGGGAAGCCTTCCCTTCATCTTCTCCATGCGCGTCCAACGCTGACTGACAGTGGGGCTAGAACGCCCTTCAGTCTTGTTAGTTAGCCACGTGTCCAGGTCGTCCGCTCTGGCGCCGGGGCCTGATCGCTCACCTGCTCACTAAACGGACGTGTGCCTGGGTCGCCCAGTGCCAGGGCCCGACCGCCCACCTGCTCGCTGGACGGCCACGTGCCCTAGTCGCCCAACTCCGAGGCCTGATCGCCCACCTCCTGTCGCCCGATGACGGGTCCTGCGCACCCTTCTATGCACCACGCGACAAGCTAAATCCTTTGACAATAAATCTTTCCTTCTAACTCCTATGCCTGTGGTCCCACACAATAGCGGTGGAGATGGCACCCTAGTGTAGAATACACCGACAGTAGCCCTCGGGCCTGCCCTGGGGTGCGTGCTGGCCACTGGAGAACCTGTAGCGTCTACTTTGACCCTGATACGACCTGAGGCGGGGCCTACCACTTGCGCGTGCAACCGCCGAGTCCTCTCTACTTCTGCCATAACTTCTTGGGAACCGCCACCGTGCACGTGGATCGTGGTCGGCGCGGCTCCTCACGTCCCCACTCTCGGCAACCGAACCGTCCCACGCCGCGCCTACAAATAGACGCAGTTCCTGCGGCTATTTCTTCCTTCTGCTTCCGCTGCCAAAGTGCTTTCCTGCGCCCCTCGCTTTCATCCAGCTCTCCGACCACCGTAGCGCCGCTTCCTCACGCCACCACGGCACCTCGACGTCGACGTGGCGGGATGGCACCTTCGCTACCCTCCTCCACCATCGACGAACAGCGGGCAGGGAGGCTCTCCCTCATTGCACCAGACGGCGCTCTCCACCTCCGCGCAGGCACCATGACGCCTAGGTGCTGCCCCGGCGAGGTCGTCACCTTTCTCTGGGCGCTCTTGGCGGGCCTGGTCCCGCCCTATTTTGAGTTTTTCTTCACAGTCCTCCATTTCTACCGCATCCATCATCTTCACCCTACCCCAACTCCATCCTCATCCTCTCCATCATCGCCTACCTCTGCGAGATGTTCGTGGGGGTGGCGCCGAACTTGCCACTCTTCCGCTACTTCTACACCCTCCGCGGCTCCACCGACGGCAGCGCGGTGGGGAGGTGCGTGCACTTCCCCCTCCGTGACGGCTTTGCCTCCCGCTACGTCCCCTTCTAGATGAGGACCAACTGGAAGGCGTGGTGCAGCGAGTGGCTGTATATTGGCGAAGACAACGACATCGATGCCCTAGAGGCACCAACCGAGCCCGCGGAAGCCAACGACGACTGGGGCTCCCTTGTAGAGGATTTGGCGGAGCTTTGGACCATGGTGGCGTGTGTCGACCAACTGCGCACCGCTGTATGACCGGAGGACTGATGGTCGCCAACTTCCTGGCTTGGCGGATCAGCCCACTGTGCCACCGCGTCCGTTTGGCCTGGCAATACACGGGCGATGATGACGTGACCCGCACGCATCCAGGCAGTAAGTCCTCATTCTTCTTTCTAATTGGCTCCCGCATTTAGCCTCTGTTACTGAACCTCCATGCCCTCGCCAGGTGCAGGGAACCTAGCCCCGCCACATTATACTCGTGGCTGGCGGGGCTACTGCCGCCGGCACCGAGCAACCGTGAGTTCCCGACCGGTGCCCAGCCCATCTGCACCCTGGAGCCAGCGGAGCACCTTCGGGTCGTCGTGTCCCTTCCCGCCATGGACTCCACTGGGGTCATCACAACACCGACCCGCAGCCCCGTGGTGATCAGGGATGGGCCCCCTGTCGACGATCGGGCCACCTGCAAACGGCCGACCTCCGAGGACGCTCCGGACCTGGACCCGGAGAGGACCTGGACCGCAGCTCCGGCTCCTGCTTCGACATCTCAATAGGGTCGTCTTCTTTCTCCCTCCTCGCCATGCCTCCGGGCCTAGCGGGGACGTGGTCTTCCTCTGACGCCGTTGTGCCTTCGACTGAGGAGGACGCAGCGGTGCCACCTGCTCCTTCTCCGACACCAACACCAGCGGCGCCCTTGCTGCCGACGCCCACTGCACCGACAGCTCCCTCGTTGGCTTCGGCAGTGGCACCCGCACCGCCCACTACCGGTCAAAGGGTAGTTGCGGGGGGTGGCCAGCCCGCTGCCCCAAGGAGCGGGCTCATGCTCCCCTCCGCCTCCTACAGCTTCGAGGCTCCACCTCCAGTCTAAGTCTTTTCATTTTAACCGCCATACTGTTGCGTTCGCCCAAGCCGATGCATTTTTTTGTTGTGTTAAGGACGGACACCCGCAGTGCTTCATGCGCTCAGGGGATCACGCCATCGGCCGCCACGGGGCGGACTCTGTTCCAAAGTCCTCACGCGCCCAGGAGGAGGCCTAAGCCGACGACGCCCGTACTAGAGTTGTCGCCAGCTCCGTCCCAGCTGCACCCCGTGACTCCTCCGCCCAGCTGACGATGCTGGTCGCCGAGCTGGGCAGGCTGCACATCTCACTGGATGCGCATGCCACGGTCAGCGCCCGCCAGGAAGCCCAGCTGGCGCAGCAGACGGCGTGGTTGTGGTAGGAGTTGGCGCGAGAGAAGGCGGAGAAGAAGTCACTCTCGCCCAAGCCTAGGCAGCGGAGACGAGGGCGAAGAGCGTGGAGAAAGAATGTGGTGCGGCGCAGGACGAGCTGCGCCGTACTCTGCACAACTTCGCCGCTATGCTCCGCCTTGCCTATTGCCCCATAGCCAAGAGCCCGCCGCCGCTGGGGTTCAATCTCCAATAGCGTAGAAGACAGTAGAGCTTCGATAGGCAACAATTTCTGGCAAAGAAATAACAAATGTTCAAACAAGCAATATAGAGTTTACGATTGGCCCAAAGTAATTGACACTATGATGGCCTAGCCTAGACCTAAGTGAAGGAATGTGCCCTAGAGGCAATCATACGATGATTGTGTAATGTCTTTTATTCATGTACTTATGATAACATTGCTTATCGGTTCCATAAATTAATGTCAAGACTTTGTTCATCAAATACGATTTGGTTGTGAGACACATTGTCATTGTGATATTGTTCTAAACGATCCCTAGTCCATATCATTTCAAGGAGCGGTAATGATTTAATCAGCACACATACCATAGATATGGAGGTATCAAATCAATAATGTGGACACATGTTAGAAAACATGGGTGGTTGGATAAACCTACTCCGAGACGCTGCTGAGATTATTATCTACAAAGTGCCATCAGTGTGTAGTTTCGAGTGGTACACCTATATGGTCCTTAGACCTAAGATCATCATGGAGAACCAGCTTGTGGAGTCGTATGCTTTTGTGTTATCAAACGCTACACGGTAACAGGGTAGTTATAAAGATAACTACTGGGTATGCCGTGAAGCATGGCGTAGGGATGTGATTGATCAAGATGGAATTTGCCCCTCCTCGATAACGGGATAGATATCTCTGGGCCCCTCGGTGTGGATGGATAAGGAAAGCACACGGCCGTGCTGATATAATTAAAGAGTTAATTATGATATTTATATCCATTATATTGACGAGTGAATGGTCGAGCTATCACAAGGGTGGCACATATCTCGCCTTGAGCTTGACTGATATCGTGTGGCAAAAGGATCGGTATGTTGAGTGTATCAGGGTTCAGCCGAGAAGATCATTCTATGCATTCGGGGGTCAATATGTACTGCTAGGTACCACTATTGATCTGTGGATTGGAAAGGATCTTTCCGGATTCATGGCCGACTTGCACATGAACCTAACGGGTCACACACTTAACGGGTTGGAACTAATCTAGTAGATTTGATCCATTAGAAGAAGGGTTTGCGCATGGATATGATTCGTGTAGGAATGGAGTCCTAGTGGGCCTTGACTAGAGCCCACTATCGCATCCATAAAAGGGGAGGCTTGGGACGGTGCGCGGGTGACAGATGAGCTCTCACCAAGCCCTAGCCGCCGCGCCCCTCCCGCTCGCCCGAAACCCTAGCTGCGTGGTAAGGTGCAAGCACACCCCGCATGGCGTTCCTTCCCCAGATGTGTGGATACCTTTAGAGGCGCTGCCACACGTGGACGCGCTGATCGGTGGAACCTCCGACGACGACGACCACGACAACCTCGCGGTGTTCGGCTACGACCACGTGCTGTTTGGCGCTGCTCGGGGATGTTTGATGACCGGCGAGGAGGAGGTGTTCGGTGTGTACGACTACTTCCTAGACGCGCGTGACTCTGCTTCCGCTGCCTCTGCGCGTCAAGAGTAACGATTCGTGATCCCCTACTTGCATGTGATCTTGGGTGTTCGTGGTAGAAATTTTTTGATTTATGCTAGCGTAGCCTACCGTTCCCCAACACTAAGCTCAAGCAAGCAACAAGCAATACAAAGGACAAGGATCACACATTGCACACACAAAAATTTCTCCCCTTTTCTGAGCACAGGACTCTTTCCTATTTTTTATGATGGGCTCTTTTTTTGCACTTGGCCTTTCTTTTTTGACAAGTTTTAGCTGTAGCTAACATGTTCAGCAATTACGCACCCCCAAAAACTCTAAATCTGTTGACACCCTATTTTGGACATAACATAGGTTTCTATAAGTTGCTAGGACACTTGGTCAAAAGTAGATATAACAAAAAGATTCTAAAAAAGTTCGAGTTAGGCATGGTCGGATAAGAGTATTAATAAGAAAGAAGATTCCTAATCGGCTACTACAAATTGGAATAAGAAATCTTACCCAATTAAGAAGCCGATTTAAGAGAGTTCTAGAAAGTAATGTTGTCCACATTGACTACGTAGTATATTCTACACAAGTTATTAGATAAGTTTCTATTTGGAGAGAGTCCTAGTTATAGATTATAAGTTAGATTATATACAGTAAGTTTGAGAGTTTGAGTTGTACTATATTGAGTCTATGTATCGGGCATAAATACCCAACCTATGTATCAAAAAAGAGTCCCCAACCAATCAATCTACTATTTCAATGCAATCGTCTTTTCAATTCCTAGGAATAGCGGGAACTTAGTTTCAACGTATTTTGTTCTTGATCGACTTATTGTGCATCGCCTTTTCGATCGAATACACAATACAAACCAGTAGTTGATTGCAAGTAAGTACTGTCTCAATTCAGTTCGATATATAGTCTTGCACCGACTTTTTGGTTTTATCAAAATACTATCTTTCTTCGATATTGTCGTGTCTCGTTGTTTTGTGCAAAGGGTTTAACATATTTAACTAAAACACAAACTATAGGGAATACAACATAGATGTTGTGGCCATCTGTCTCACAGCCGACCCAAGTTGCTTTGCAAGTGTCTTATATACCATATAGAATGTCAGTCGTCCAACCGATTGGTTTGACACAAACATGGCCCACATCTGATGATTTGCCCAAGGAGGGCATGCCAACTACAACCATAATTATTGACCCCCATAAACATTGATAACTGAACCACCAGCTATGTCAATTTACCAAGTTATATCACCAGTCTCAGTTGCAAATGGACATGCATGCATCGTATTAGTTGGCTCCTATGTCATCAAATCCAACAGCCTATACCTCAGATTGAGTCTCAAGTACATACCGTTGGAAATACAACACAGATATGCCGGTCATCGGTGTCGCAGTCAATCCCATATGTCCCTCCTAACTATACTCCATATAGAAATTCTATTGTAACCCAGGTCGGCTTGGCACTTTCAAGATGCACATCTGAGTATACACCCGTAGGCAAGTTGACTGTATCTTTAATTATAAGATGCATACTATGGGAGGAGTTACACCAGTGCATATGCAATCAGCTTTACCATTATTAGCCACAGCAACAATCGGCTAGTATGGCCGATCATATTACCATAGTTTTGAGGGATCAATTTGGCATTCAGCCTAAGAGCAGATCCATCAACTTTAAGAAGCCTTACCCTGAACACTTGGATCGAGTTCCATATCCGGTGGGTTTCCATGTTCCTGATTTCACCAGGTTCCTAGAAAAATAATCAGCTACTACAATTAATAGATCACGTTTGCCGATTCTTGGCACAGTGCAGCGAAACTGGTGAATGTGATGCATCTAGAATCAGGCTTTTTACTTTGTTGCTTTCTGGGCTTGTGTTCACCTGTTTCACTTCACTCCCTACCAAATTAATCAACACATGAGTAGATCTTGAAAGCTAATTTCATGAGTATTTCTTCTCTCATAGCTCATAATCAGATTTAAGTATTGTCCAATAGAAATTATATCAAGCGATTCAAACATGTGCGAAATTGATGCTATAATGTGACTTTGTGGGACAATCAACTACCTGATTTGGCATATCAGGGATTGTTGCCCCAAATCAAGGAGAAGCTTAGTGGCCAAGAGTTCACTGATCTAAGTCATTTGCTCCAGCTTGTGTTGGCTCATGAGATCCAATTTACCGTGAACAAGGATGACTTTATTGAGTGCAAACCGGATGAGTCATCCGATGAAGAGACTATGCAAGTCGATGCATACCCGTTCGCAATCAATATTGTAGATTGCTCTGGGGCAACGTCAAGGGGAAGGAGAAATCCGACCACATCCAAGATGACAAAGAGTACGAAGGACCAAGTGATGAAAAGCCTTGAAAGTAATGATTCACCAAATGAACATAGAGGCCAAGTATGAAATGGGCTCAAGGGCTATGAAACGAAAGGGACCTACAGACATCGGGTAATGGTACAAAGTAGAAAAAAAAAGTACCTTCAAAGCTCATCCACAAGCCAAATGTAACATTTGTGCAATTGATGGAAAGATATGAGCTAAGGGCTTCACAAAGTCAAACTCAAAGCCGATAGGTTGGTCCTGACATGGCTCATTGGGAATGTCCATTTTTTTAAATTTTGCTCGAAAAACACATGACACTACTGTCGACTTGGGATTTCCCTATGCAACACTTTCGACATCATCAGAAGGATAATCAAAATAGGAGCCAAGTGTAAAGAAAAGAGTGTCGGTCAAGGATAAATTATCAGAGCTGACAGGATCAAAGAAAGCATATAAGGGTGAAGGTAAAGCTTCAACTAAGAATGTGATGAAAAAAAAGTTGAGCCAAAGCCAATGTGATGTCCTCAAGGTATGTCGAAGTCTCAAAGAAGAAGGTTACAAAGATTGAGGACTCGAGAGAAGCATGAAGCTGATAGGGAACATCAAAGGGATGAGATGTTCAATAAGGGTCGTCCTATCGACAAGAGCATAAAACAAGTATGGCGCTGGAAAGAAGAAGAGAATGTTGCACAACCATGCTTGGGTTTACACTGAAAATAGTTAGGCAAACTTCTCGAAGGACACGCAGAATATGCGATCGAATATAAAAGATTTCACTAGAAGATCAAAAGTCGATGGTTAATATTTTTCAACATGATCCTCATATTCCAAAAATAGGGGGCACATATTGACACCCTATTTTGGACATAGCAGAGGTTTCTAGAAGCTGCTAGTATACTTGGTCAAAAAGCCAATATATACAAGAAAATCCTAGCAAAGTTCAAGTGAGGCATGGCCAGCTAAGAGTCCTAATAAGGAAGAAGATTCCTAATCGGCTATGACAAGTTAGGAAACCTTGCCTAAGAAATCGATTTAGGAAACTTCTGGAAGGTAATGTTGTCGATAAGGGCAACGTAGTATATTTTAGGGAAGTTTTTAGATAAGTTTCTATTTAAAGAGAGTCATAGTTATAGATTAAGTCAGTTAACTGTTCAAATTTTGGCATGAAAAGAATCCGAGACAACGCTCCATACAAAAGTTGTAGAGGATCTTCTAAGCTTTCCAATGAGTACAAGATCATCAATAACAAAGTTCGGATGTTAGAGTTATGACCATATTATAATAGATCTAAACTCTACAGCCCAACAAAGATCACAAGATATCTCACTTATAGAAGCCGAATGAAGATTTGAGTTGAATACCAAAGTTGAAGAGCACATTCTAGGATATCTAACAAGCAAAATAATACAAAAATAATAGTTCGTATGAAGGATATATGATGAAATCACCGAACTAGACAGCGGCACATTGGGATTGGACACCACATCGACGACCAAAACAAGATGGAGTTGGACTACTTGTGAAGATGCAAGACTCAAACTTGACCAAGATTAGAACTAAGAACAGCAACAACACACTATGGGAAAAATTCAACAATGTAAATACCACAAGAGCAATGCAAGGGTTGGATGGGCCCAGACACAAGTAGATGCAATTTTTGGTCGATTTTCTATATTCTAGTATGGAAGCAAGATCTAATCTAAAGGAAAAGATGAAGATACCTATCGAGCAACTATAGCTCTAATACCATTTGTGTGAACAACGGCCCGATCTTTCGATAGGTTCTACTTGGCAATACAAATACGTTCGCAAGACAAGGATTCCAACAAGCAAGATTGAATCCTTGCAATCTGTACACCCACCTACCAATCATTATCAACTATGCAATGTGTAGACACCAGAATTTGGTAAAAGCCGATGGGCTAAAAATCGGCTTGGGCTTTAAAGAAAATGGGCTGGAACAAGTGCTACGATGACCCAAGTCAACAAAAAAGATATACATGGAAGAGTCCGGGTCGGCTGGAGATATACATGGAAGAGTCCAGATCAGCTAACGAGATATATACGGAAATTGAGTCAAGATCGGCTAAAATTCTAATATATTAGGAAGGGTTAGTTAGATATAGATGATAAAATCGAGTTTGTATTGGTCACGAGTTAAGAGTCCTAGTTGAAGTCGAGTTAAAGGGTTTGTATAAATAGTTTTCCCTCGAGGGCGTGTAAACCATCGACACATCAATCCAATACATCTATTTTTTACCTGTTCTTTACTTTTCGTCACATTAGTAGTAGTTTTCATCGTATTTAGATTTTGATCGACTTGTTGCGCATTGCCTTTCGATCGGCTTCAAGATACAACCCGGGAGTTCTTGCAAGTAAGTACTGTCTTAATTAAGTTTGATCTACGGGCTTGTATCGGCTTTCAGTTGAAACACTATCTTGATTGATATTGCTGTTCATCGTCATTTCAACCAAGGGTTAGGTTTTACCCCTCTTTCTATCGATCAACATATTCGTTGACGGTAGATTGTTTATCCTCATTCTATCGGTTTTTAGCCTGCTATTTGTTGATAGTCTGTTTACCCCTTCGTTCTATCAGCTAGACGATACTATCAGCTAGTTGATAATCTGTTTACCCTCTTTCTGCCGCTTAGTTGATTTCTATCGTCTTAGCAGTAGACTGTTTACCCATGAGATCGCCAGTTTGGATCTGATCTAAGCCAATAGTTTCATTACCAATTACCTTGCCTGAATTTCTTTCTAAGTATTACAGATTTGTCATATTACAGATCTAATTGGCTAGGCGAAAGCTGATTAAATCCTCTTGCCGATTACGGGATCAAATCGGCTGGCATGGCTTGGACCTTGCTTCCAGTGCTATTGGGAATCCTATTTCCTAAGCCCACGTGAGTTGGTGCGAAAACCACTTTTTTTGCATTAACACAATGTAACGATGACCTTACCACGAAGGATAATTACTGCACGTAGTAGAAGAAATGAGCAAGAATGGGATAGATGCAAATTTGAATTGCAATGATATAAGTTGAGTTCTGTTATCCATCAAACCAAGTCTACTCGACACTACTCTGACGAACCAGGATCACACACATGGGTTAGGGATATACCCGTTGAAACGAAACCTAGCGAAGAATGGAGAAGATGACAACTATAGGCAGCATGGGATGGAAAGAGAGTTAGATGCAAAACTCTACAGGTAGATAGGCATTAGACCCAAAGCTGAGGTGGCATAGCACACGGAAGACTCTATCCACTAGCTTGTTTCCGCGATTCTCGACAATCTAGATAGGATTTTGCAGTGGCAAATTGTTGTGTGGAGGAATCAATATCTCGACATACTCTAAGAGGCAGATCTTGTGCCACTCTACCAGGTTGTATTAAACTGGCATGCATTATGGCTCTCAAGACTCTTTCATAGGATTCCAAAAATTTCTTTGGGCTCTCAAGGCATGCATTATGGCTCTCAAGACTCTTTCATAGGATTCCAAAAATTTCTCAAGACTCTACGTGACTCCTCACTCACTCTTCTAGCCAACCCACACATCCACGCGTATTTAATAGACTAGGTATATGCATTCCTTTTGAAGTATGCTGGAATGAGCCTTTAATATCGGTTCGTAACACGAACCAAAACTAAAGGTCTACCTTTAGTACTGGCGTAACACGAACCGGGACTAATTTGTGCATGTGCCAGCTAGCATGTACCTGCTTGCCAAAGCCACCTTTAGTACCGGTTCGTGTTACGAACAGGGACTAATTTGAGACTCGAACCGATACTAATCGTGCTTTTAGCCATGTAGCCATGAACTGGGACTATTGCTACATTAGTCCTGGTTTGTGGCTAATCGGGACTGATGTACTGGTATGGAAGGTCATTTATCTAGTAGTGCTATGACTAAAGAATGAGCGCATTCGTGGGCCATCGTAGAAACATAGATAGGGTCAACTATGGAATGAACAACAAAAACTTTATGATAGATTTTCGTAGACTTTGTATGTGGCGTAAGCATCCGTTTGAAGATGGTCTACCCCTGGAGGCCGAACGTACCAAGCCTTCTGGCGAGATGGGCTTCAGCTCAGGAAGGACTTGGAGCGTTTGCAGTTGCTAGGCCTTTGTCTTGAATTGAGGTAGATGCTTGTCTTGCTAGACCATTGGCATAGATGGCTTGAAAGGTTCGGCAAAGGGTTTCATGCCAACTAATTCTTCTCTTTGATCATCTCACGACGTAGGGGATGTAGTGGATGGAGTCTTGTTTGTATCCATGTTGGCTATGTCCTCATCAAGGTGTTAACCACAGGAAAATTTAATTTTCTTGAGATTTTATATATATTTGTCAAAAAATTCAGATTAACTTGACGGCTTTATAATTTTCCAAGCATGAAAATTATTTACCATGATAGTTGTTGCGGCCCGTAAGAATGCTATGTTTTGTGGCAGTTACATGTTGTCCTTGGACATGTCAATGGTGTTTTTGAGTTACGTGGTGTTACATGGGGCTATAGTTGTTTTTAAGGAAAAAAGTCAATTTTACACTCTAAACTATCACACTTAGTCTATATAACCTCCTAAACTATAAAAACAGGTATTCTGGCTCTACAAAACTTTTAAACCTATCGGAAATAACCCTCGACGTAATCTTGGAGATGGTTTTGCCCACATGCTAGTGATGTGGCGTTTGACGTGAATATGACGTGATGTGGGTCCACATCATGTGGGCCTGTAAGTGGGTGATCATCACTCCTCTTCTTCCCCTGCTACTCTCTCTCTTCCCCTCTTGCCGTCCTCTTCTCTCACTCTGCAACAGGAGGGCACCGGCGCTGCCCCTACCCACCGCCTCTAGTAGCACTGCCCCTCTAGGCGAGCGCTGCCAAGCCACCCTCTTAGCCTCGTTGTCATGTTCGCTTATCCTACAACTTCTGCCTGATCTCATGGCTGACCCAGATGGATTTGTCTACCACATCGGTGTCGAAGCCGCTCACGAGTGGAGGCCAGGATGGAAGAGAAAGGGAGGAGGAGGAGGAGGAGGAGAAGGGTTGGAGAGGGAGGTACGACGATGTTGGCGAGGCTGGGGGCGACTTGTGGTGCTAGGAGGCGCATGAGAACATGCGAGCGACGAGGAAGGACTAGCATCGCTCGGCATTGTTCCCGGGTGGCTCAGATTGGGTGGAGGGCCTCCATTGCTGCACAGCAATGAGAGGCAAAAGTAATTAACGACACTTCGGCAGCTCCACGATGGCACTCTAGTGAAATACTAACAAGGAGGATAGGTGGAGGAACAGGGTATGAGGATGGAGGTGTCCTACTTCCGGATTTGAGCAGAGGTCACCAGATCAACGGCTACGCAGAAGCAGCGGTGAGTAGCGGGTGTGTGAGAGTCGGAGGCGTTGAGGCGTCGGTGTGGTTGTAACATCCCATATTTAGGGATTTGCAAAATTTTTAAAAATTTTAAAACATTAATAATGCTCTTGATAGTTTAGAAGGATTATATCTAAAATATATTATTTTGACTCCATAAAACAAATATACACATATATATATATGTGTGTGTGAATATTAATCTTTGGTACAAGCATATTTTCAAATCATGAGAAATAGTTTCACCCAAACTTTAATTTTTCAATATATTGCTTGGAATATACTATATTATGAATATATCTATACAAAATGATTGGAAAATGATATTATCGTACCATGAATAGTAATTTCATACAATAAGTAGCAATTCTCAACTATACCCTTTATAGGAAGCCAATTTTCAAAACATCTTTGATCTATTTCTTCTATCAATTTTATACTCAAATTTTGAATTTGTCTAGTAAAATGACCATTGTGCCCATGGGCCCAAAATCCCCCTGCTTCCTCCTTTCCTTCTTTGTTGTAGGCTCATTTTTACTGGGCTTCAATTCTCTTCCCCGGCCTCCACCCCCGGGCTTGGCCCATTCCCCTTCTCCTCTCCCGGCCATGGCCTAGCAAGGCCCAGCCAAGCCTCCCCTTCTGGCTCCCGTCGGTCTGTCTCTGCTCTCGCCATGCTCTCCTCCTTGCTCACTAACCCGGCGCCTCCCCCACCGTTTGGCCGCGCCCCGCCAGTGGCTGACGACCGCCTACGTCACCGACTCCTGGCGCCATGCCGGGACCGAGGACAGCACTGTCCTCCCCACAGAAATTCTAGAGCAGTCGTGCCCCGCCATTGGACGGGCGGTGGCGAGGACGGTACCTCCGCCTTGCAAAAATTCCCGCAAGGACGACAACCGGCGTCGCCGACGTGTGTATCTGTCCTCCCCTCTCCTCCCTGTGCCTATAAAACCCGGCCAAGCTCTCTCTCCCCCTTCCTCCCTCATTCTACCGCTCCACCCTACCCCGAACACCGCCACCATCGCGGGCCCGTTCCGGTGAACCCCGAGCCCAGGTGACCATCTCCACCTCTTTCTCTCATCCCTCCCTTGCTCTCCTCCGAATTAATTGCATTTTCTCGGCTTATAGATCGCGGGAGAGCATCTTCATCACCGCCGGCCACCGCTGCCCCCTTCTTGATTGCTCGTCGACGACAGCGTCCCTAGACCCCCCCCTTCGGCCTACGGCGTCCCTGCATCGTTCTCTTCCTCCCCTTGGATGGAATCGACGCAACCACCACCGGAGCGCTCCCGTGCCGTTCCCCCTGTTCTGGTACCCACGGCTTCCACGTCACCGGCCCCCTCCAGTCCACCCCAACTTCCATTGACACCGAGATAATGACCCATGTAGCCTCTAGAAGCTTTAGGGCAGCTCGCCCTTGCTTCAAACCCCGTGGAACGCCGTCACCGTTGCTTGCTAAAGTTCCTCGCCGCCCTAGCTCATGACGCCGCTGCCTCAGCTCGCCACCGGCGAAACGCCGAAAGGACGTCCTAGGTCTTCTTCGCGCAAACCCATAGGAACCAACAACGTGGATTTGCGTGCCCTGTAGCCCCGCAGAGAGCCCGCCGGAGCTTCGCCGGTGTATCGGCCGGAGAAATGGCCGCGCTGACGCCAGCCTCACGTTAGGAAACCACTGTCTCGCTGCCATATGGGACCCGCGGGGTTTAAATATTTAAATCCCCCACGGAGCCACGTCCTGCTGCTGACATGTAGGCCCTTCGGACCCACGTGTAAGACTAAGTGGAGGCGCATTTCCGAAAACGCGCCTTTGCCCTGGGCTGTGCTCAGGCCTTTCCGTGCGCGAGCCACTTCACGCATGGGCCGAATCGCGCGTGGAGCAGACCCAAAGTGGGCTGCACAGTCTTGGGCCCTGACCTAATACTGATTATAGATGATTTTCCAGCCTTTTCTATTTCTAATATTCCTAGAAATTGATTTCTGTTGGTTAAAAATACCTAGAGGCTTTGTAAAATTATGGAAAAATTAGGGTAAATACTTTATAGCATGTTGGATCTAATGAAATTATAGTATTTCATATTAGTGTATTATTGACCTTTATAAAATATTTAAAGCTCTGTTTAGCCAATTTTTGTAAATACAGAAAATACTTCCTGTTTTGTTTAAAATAATAAACAAATTCAATAAATTCTTATTTTATTTCTGTAAGTACTTTAAAGGCTCCGGACCTTATGAAAAACACTAAACCTGATAGGTTTATAGTAAATAAATTAGTAGAAATACAAAAACCTTTCTAGGGCTATTTTTCCTGTATCTTTAAAATACTTGTTTAAACATTTTAAAGTGCAAATGATAGGTTTATTCTTTGGGAGTCTAATCAAGGATATTTAGATGCATACTCACGTGCATGACATCCTTAGCACATTTATCGAGAAGTTCATGGAACTTTCTCGATAAGTAGGATAATACTATTATATATTCTTCGAATAGCTTGATACAAATAGTTGCCCATGCAATTAGATACGACTGCATAACATGCATCATGCTCTTTCATATTTCTTAATGCTTTTGTGCTATTTGATTTGTTCACGATAGATCTGGAAGACCCGGAAGGACAGTTGGAAGATCAGGATCCCAACACACGGTCCAGGCGAGTCAATATCTCTAGAACATGCTTCTAACCCAATCTTTACTTAAATCTATGTTGATTTAAATTATGAAATGCATGCTTTATATTATGTTGTTAAATTATGTTGAACTCAATGTTGGTAGTTATGCCTTGTTCATTTAATCATGTTGTATATATGCCTCATTCCTTGATTATTGTTACTACCGCGCCTTGATTTCCTTGAATATCAAGTCCAAGGTATCACCCTAGAATACTTAATAAACATTTTGGACTCTTTAAAGTCTTGGGTAAAATGCTTAGATATGCTTAGGTCTAACCAAATTTTGCCCGGGACCCGAATGTCCTGGAACGGTGGACGAATAATCCGCCGAACATTGTAATCACCCTTGTTATAAAGCTTGGTGGTATTTGAATCTTGGTGAATTGGTCTGGGTGACTGTGATTGGTATCTTCGTGATAGGCTATGTGCTTCTATGTGTCTTCTAGTGGGAGGATCCGTAAAACCCACTAAAATCTATGTGATTGGTGGTGTACTTTTCGCCAGCGGACTGTGTGAATGGTGGCAATAATCTCTAATCGCTGGACTCTACGTGAGCAGCGGTTACTCTTCTCTAGCACTGGACTCTGTGTGAGCAGTGATTTTAGTCTACGTGACGGGGTAGATTTATCTAGGCTATGTGATGTTTGGTTTGGTCTTAGGTGACATGGAAAGAGTTAAACACCCTAGTCTTGATCATTTTTGGCATATATAGCCCAGTACGTCTTTTATTTGGTAAATGGCTAAGTCGTAGGTTTTTACTATGGATTATTACAACTCTCACATTTAAGCAAATAAAATCAACCCAACCTCCACCAAACAGCCTATATCATTATATTGCATTAGGTCGGATGTTGGTTCGCGAGCGCGGTTTGATTGCGCGCTCACCCTCGCACCCATTCACTCTTTTAGGTCAAGATGGAGAAGAAGAGGACCCCTACGATGGCTACGATGACAAGGAAGCTCATGGAGCTGACGCACCGAAAGGTTGTTAGGCAGGACTCCAGTCGCTTGCCTATTAGGTGGATGGCATAGCCCTCAGAATCCAAATTTAACTTCGTTTCCGCATTTCCAAACTCTGATTAAAGAGCTCAATTTTGGTATTGTAATATTTGGCTAACTTGGCCCTACAAACTTGAACCACTATGTATTTGAACCTTCATGGTTATATAAAACTCATGCTTGTATGGGATTGTGGACAACATGGGCCCCGGGTATTCGGAGATATACGATTGGATGTACCATCTCCTTGGGCCAAGTGGCATGGATCTTCTAGAAGACGGGCCTGGAGGATGGCGCGGCCCGACTTGCTCTACAATGAAGCGAATTCGTATTCTACTCGAATACATGGAGATAGACGTAACCAACCCGGTTGTATCTCTATTTTCCTTTTACGGATTAGGGAACCTATATGTAACCTGACCCCGTGCACTATATAAAGGGGGTCAGGGGTCTCTAGTTAGATGATCAAATTCTTCATCCACATCTGTAACATACCCAAAATTTTTAAAATTAGTATAAACATTTTTCACAAAAAGTTATAATAACATTCTTGTAATCATTCCTAAATTTTAAAGAATTTTCTAAACAAAGCACCTATTTATTCTCTAAAGAAAATGCCCTATCCATCTTTTTCAAAAAATATAAATCCCATAAAATAATAAATATTATTTCATATTTGAATTCTACTAATTTTTTGAATTTTTAGAAATTTAGTTTATATTTTTCTAAGCTTTCTACAGCTCTCTATAAATTTTCAAAGCCCTAAAACAATTCTGAAAATTCCTTTTCTTATAAAACTAGAACATTCCTTTTTAGGAAAGCTTCGGAATGCGCTTTCCCTTTTGGGAAATACGCTTCCACTTAAGCCATTCCGTCGCCCCTCTCTCACTTAGACCCGCGTCCCACTTGTCATCTCCTGCCCTTAATCCAACGGTGCCCATCTATTCGCTTGGATTCAACTGCTGCCCATTGTTTTTCTCCTTCCCTCACCACGCCGCCATCTTCCATTCCGCCGGCGCCGCCGTCGCCCACATGAATCCCGCCGCCGCGGTCGTTCCCAACCTCCTCCGCCCCGGTTTCATCACTACGGACAAGCCTGCGCTGCCGCCGAACTACCTCGCTGAGTCATCGTCCTCATCTCTACCCCAGCGGCCACCCAGTCCGTCCCCGCCACCTTGCGCAGATGCCGCCGCCACGAAGCCACGATTTCGTGCCCCCCACTCCATCCCCGGCCTATAAAAACCTACCTCCGGCACCGCTATACCCCAAGGCCCTATCCTATGTCCTTCTACATCTCTCACCCACCCAGCATTGCCCCCGCCGCCATCATCTTCTTCACATCCGGTGAACATCTTCCTCCCTGTTCCGGTCATTCTTTGACCCCGACACCCATACACAAAATGATCAACTCTTTCCCACAAAACTCCTCTGACCAACACCCTAACCCAATTTCCAATGGAGTTCCCTCCTCGTCGTCACCCTGACACGCCGCCGCCATAGCTTCGCTGCCCGGCCACCTCCGGCCATCCCGAGCCCCACCGCATCCACCGAAAGAATCCCTAAACATCTAATTTCATGGAACCGCCGCCGATTACTCGCCTCCGGCCTCCCTCGCCGTTGCCGGCAGCCTTTCCCGCTGCCTCACACCATTTTTCCCCCTTTTATTTCACCTACGCCACTGACCGGGCAGCCCCACCCGTCAGCCGAAGCCACTCATGCTCTCTCACTGTCCAACCGGTCCCGCGTGTCAGCTGTGATATAACCGAATGGGCCAAGCCCAACACCAATAACCCAGTAACGGTAGAAATCCCTTTTCTATTTTTTATTTTCCATTCAAAATTATGTATTTTACTTAACCATCAAAACCCTTCCAAAAATCCTCCAAAAATTCATATAAATCTAAAAATAAGATAAAGAATTATATAAAAATATAAAATATCATATTTTTTAATAAAATAACATAAATAAATCCTTTTTACTCTCTTTCTTATTTAAATATAATTCATAAAATTAAAGAACTTAAAAACAAAATTAGTAAAAACTTCCAATATAAAAGTTACTCAAAATAATGTTTTACATCTAGAAATAATATCTCTACATTTTTAAAACCCATAGAAATTCAAATTTGAATTTAAAACCCTTTCCTTAATCTAATTAAAATTCTCCTTGAATATAAAATTAATATTAAACATAAATTTCAACCTATTATATATTTCTCCATAATTCCTATTTATAACCACCAACTATAAACCACATATCACAACCCTAGCATTATACTGCCCAAAATACCTATTTTACATAAAAACCCTACCCTTTTCTTTTAGAAAATATTTTCAAACTTTTAGAAAATCGTATAACCCATCACCTTTTACCCAAACCCTTTTATTTTGTTGTTTATTTAAAACTTTTCTTATTTGGATATTTATTGAAGTTTCTCTCTATTTTTATAACGTATAGACAACGAACTTCGGAAGCTTTAGCCGAATGTCCAAGAAGATATATAAGTATGATCCAATCTCCAAATAAGCCAGATTTTCTACCCATTGAAGCATATTAAATTCCTAATTTCCTTTATTATTTATTTATTGCATTTATTTTCTAGTTACTTATTTAAGAACCATCTTTTATTTAAATTATGATATTTAACATTTTATGTAGAATAGATATTCCAAAATCCAAAACCAAAAGCCTACCTAAAAATGAATAAACTTGACTACACCCTAGTATAGGAAAATCTAGATATATGATTATTTCAATAGGTAGGATAATATTCATTTGTCTTTTGGATAGACAATGAGCTGAAGAAGGAAAAACTGAAAAGTGTAGGCATGAGTTACCAGAATGGTAATTACATGTTTAAGGTATTGCCTTAGTGTTTTTGCAATACCTCTGGAATGCTGGCCGAGTAGTCACCGGTAATGATCGTGCGGAGGCCAGGCATTGCCAGGATTTGTTTCTGGGATATTGGGCTGGAGTGATTCACATGTTATCGGCTGTGTCTGTGCGGAGGCCAATATCGCCAGGGTTTTCCTTCAATGTTTGTGCATGTGCAGAACATTGTAAAACTTGGACTAATGAGAATAGAAATGACATAAATACCGCCCATCCGTATTATCGGCCATTTTATGGGTAAAGATGGGCAGGTTGTGTAGAGCTGATAACAAAAACATTAATGGACCATACTTCTGGTATATGAAGTTGTGTCAACTAGTGATACCTATTTCTATTCAAGTAAATCCATGAATTTTAAGAAAAGATAATGGTTGTTGATGAGTTAAGGTGAAGAAGGAAGTTAATGATTTACAAACTCATTTAAATGTTTTAGAAAACAATTTTAAATGATGACTAAGTTTTAAAATGTTGCATTATATAATCCAGATAAAGATAACCTTTGCCTTTTGTTTGATTCCATTTGTATATAGTTAATATTTCAATTTTCTTTGGAAACCTGCAAGTACGATTAGTACTTGCCCACATTATGTGGGCAATTGCTTATTTCTAAGAACAGGATCCACTTTTTAATCGGAAATGGACATTTATAAAGAAGATTGGAACTCGCATAGGATCGATTTCTAAGGCTTACCTTATGCTCAGGCTTTGCCTGTGGTATATGGGCATGTATTTTCTTTTTATTACCAGGTTATATTTCCACTTCCGCTGTAAAATATTTTGTAACATGTAATAAATCAAGCAAACTGTACTATTTTTGAATGCAATTGAAATCCTGGACAGTTGGCATTCTAGACATTTTCTGGTAAATTTTTACCGGAAATTTGGTCCGCCACAACATCATTGTCTGTTCTCGTGCCATCTCGACGAGAATATACATTGTAATCGGCACCCCACAAGACAATCCACGAGCACAGGAGTAGGGTATTACCTCTCCGAGAGGGCCCAAACCTGTATAAATCCTGCCCCCTGTGCTACCATTGAGTTGTGATCTTTCGCATAGCCCTATAAAATACATTGCCGACACAAATCGTCGACAGTTGGTGCTAGGTAGGGGCTAGCGTCACGATCAACTTCATCGACTTCAATGACTTCAGTCGGCGGATTCGTCTTCACCTACGTCCCCGACCAAGGTTTTGTCTTCCGAGATCTCGGCTTCATCGCCAGTGACTTTGGGCAACTTCGGTTATGTGAGCCGAATGACGTTCGGTCCACGTACTACCGAGGGAGGCTGCACGCGACTCCGGCCGAGCTTCACCGCCTTAGGATCTCTCCATTGGATTCCGATCCGGAAGAGATCCAATCTGACCATGACAATTCCGACTGGCCCATTGCTAGACTTCCCTTCGGTTTCGATCGGGTTCATGCGTCTTTGGCTTTACCAGCTCCTTTTGCTGATGAAGAACCAAGTGGCGAAATTGTTCCAAATCTGGATTGCGATCAGATCCAGTCGGGAATCGCAACTTCTCAATTATGGTTCGCCCTGTTCGGATTAGGAAACTCGGCCACTGTTTTCCATAGGATAAGACGCCAACTTTTCCAATCCGGGCTAAGGAACGGAGCACAACAAGCACACACTAGGACGAGTTTCCTGAGTTCCGGCTCGGGGATAACTCTAACCAGATCGACTTCCTGAGTGGACGACAAGATGCCATTCGGATTGACCAATTCGGCTGCTAGATTTCAGCAGATCTATTCAGTCAAATCTCAGTCGGGTTTACTTTGGACAAGAGATCCATCACAGAAAGTGGGAGTTATAATCACTCCCATTGACGAATCAACGAATCGGGATCAGTTGAGCCTGTCTTACTCAGAGTCCGAGTCGGAGGAGAGCGTCAACGGGTTCCCCGACTTCCGCAGCATCTATGTGGTGTTTGGACAAGCCTCCGGATCGGCTCAGCGTCCCTTAGAGGAGGCAGGAGCCGAACATAACCGCGGAGGTGGAGAAGATCTGCGCGACAAATTGCTCGGTCGTGCACGTGAAGTCCAGGAGGAATTACTTCAAGTCCATATGGGAGATCACTATGTCTTCCGTACACCACAACAGAACATCCTCGCATGTAACTGTAAGACCCTTTTGGACCAAGTTGGTCCCTTACTTGGAGAAAACAGCTCCGTAACGTCGATCATGGAGCAGATCAAAGCCATAGTGACGGCAGCGGTAGTCTAAGGCACTCGGGATCAGCAGGCCGACTCGGCCAGAAGTCAGACTGCCACGAGTAACACTCGGCACAGTCGGCGCACCCCCGTTCGCGGGCAAGATGCTCGCCGGAGTGCAAGTCGTGACCTCCACCTCGACATCGAGGCTCGACGAAGGGAGCGGGTGGAAGCCATGGGACGTCACCAAGATGATAGTGATAGTTTCGGTCGAAGCTGTGATCGTCGCGACAACCATGTAGCACGTCGCAACAATCGGCGCCATACTCCACCGCGCCGGATTCTTCCCCATCAATCTCCTCCCCCTCTGGACAGATTGATTGATGGAATTAAGGCTTTCACACCCCGACTCCGTCAGGTAAACTGGCCCGAAGGGTTTAACCCTAAGGGAATAGTAAAATTTGACGGGGAGCGGGAACCAGAAGCTTGGTTGCAGATTTTCTCTCTTGCAATCAAATCCGCGGGCGGAGGATACGATGTGATGGCAAATTATCTGCCCGTCATGCTAACTCCTCCGGCTTAGGGTTGGCTCGTAGGCCTTCTAGAGTGCTCAATCGATTCCTGGAGAGAGCTTTGCGACCAATTCGTCGATAATTTCCAGGGCACTTACGAGAAGCCTAAAACCCAGTGGGACCTTTATCAGGTTCATCAGAAAAAAGATAAATCTTTAAGGGATTTCATTTGGCACTTCACAAAGAAGAAGAATACTATCCGAGAGATTTTTGAAGCGGTCGTCGTCGCAGCCTTTCAAAAGGGAGTTCGTGACCCCAACCTAATAAGAAGATGTCTTAGAAGCTCCCAAACACCGTCAAGGAGATGTTCGCCCTGGCGGACCGATATGCTGCCGCCTCGGACGCTCTCGCTGAGCGTCAGGAGGACCACTCGAACAAAAACGAAGGCAAGAAAGACAAGCTCGAGTCGTCCTCCAAAAAGGACAAAAAGCGCAAGGCTGAAGAATTGGTGGCTACTGCGGATCATGGGCGACAGAGGCCACCTCGGTCCAATGACTACAATGAAGTGATGGAGGCGTCGTGTCCTTTCCATCCAAATGGAAAGCATGCGGCGAAAAATTGCAATGTCTTGAAGAGGTTTGCTGAGGAGCACAATAAGGATACTCCGAAGGACGCCAAACAAGACGATAAACGTGACCCTCCTCAGGGTGACGCTTACCAAGAAACCAAGCGTAAGCTCAACTGCATATATGGGGGATCGGATGCATACGAATCCAAACGTAAGCAAAAGCTTACCACTCGGGAAGTCAATGCAGCTGTTCCGTTGACCCCGAGTACCATCGGTGGTCCGAGGTTCCGATCAAGTTCGATTGCTCAGATCATCCCGATCACATCCCTTGCCCAGAAAGATATCCACTCATCCTGGATCCTGTGGTACGGGACGTCCGACTGCGCAAGGTCCTAGTTGACGGCGGGAGTGGATTGAAAATCCTTTTCGCCAAGACCTTTGATGAGATGCAGATTCCGAGGACGACGCTCTAGAAGACGGACGCACCATTTCACGACATAATTGCGGGAACATCATCAGTGCTGATCGGGAAAATCTCTCTTCCGGTCACTTTCGGCACTCGGGATAACTATCGGACGGAAAACCTCAGCTTTGAGGTGGCCGATTTCGAGACTGCGTATCACGCAATCTTGGGAAGGCTAGGCTTGGCCAAACTCATGGCCGTCCCACATTACGCCTATCTGGCTATGAATATGCCGGGACCGCGGGGCATAATCACGGTCAGCGGAGATGCCAAGTTTTCCCACCTCCTTCATAAGAAAAACTGCGACTTTGCCCAGTCAAACGAAGCGGCTGCCGAGTTGAACAAGATCCGGCAGGCGGCCACTACTCTTCGCCACGAGGGAGACCTGCCAAACAAGAAGCCATCTAAATTAGGCATCAAGCCTGACGAAGATGTCAGGTGTATTTCGCTCGACCCATCCGATTCAGCCAAAACGGCTCTGATCGGGACAGGGCTCGATCCAAAATAGGAAGGGGCTATCATCAGATTAGATTGAAGGAAGAAGATTGTATTAAGACTTCGTTCATCACTCCGTTCGGGGCTTTCTGCTACGTCAATATGCCCTTCGGGCTAAAGAACGCCAGAGCAATGTACCAGCGTTGTATTCAGCGATGTTTCCATAACCAGCTTGGGCGTAACGTGGAAGCATACGTTGATGACGTTGTCATCTAGTCTCGGGTATCCTCCGACTTGGTCACCGACCTGTCGGAGACATTCGAGAGCCTGTCGGCATACAACATGAAGCTGAACCAGGAGAAGTGTGTCTTCGGGGTCCCTTCGGCAAAGCTACTCGGTTTCGTGGTATCTCACCGTGGAATTGAGGCTAACCCGGAAAAGATCAGAGCTATCATGGAGATGGCTCCCCAACATGCCAAAGGGATGTCCAACATCTGAATGGGTGCATGGTGGCACTCGGGCGATTCATCTTGCGGCTCGGCGAGCGTGGGTCGTCCTTCTTCCAGCTATTGAAGAAGCAATACGACAAGTTTCTCTGGACACCCGAGGCACAAAAGGCTTTTGAGGATCTCAAATCGTTCCTTACTTCGCCACCTGTCTTGCCGACTTCGTTGCCGAGTGGATGGAGATGCAGGCTCCCCCAGCCGTCGAAGAGGCCGAGTACTGGAACATGTACTTCGACGGATCTCTCCGACGACAGGGCGCGGGGGCTGGTATTGTCCTCATATCACCTGGAGGCGAACGACTCAAGTATGTCCTCCAAATTCATTTTCCAGCTCCAAACAACGCAGCCAAGTACGAGGCGCTCATCCACGGGCTCCGTATTGCCGCTCGGCATCTGGTGATTGGTGGTTTGCGGGAACTCTTAGCTCGTGGTCAGCCAGGTACAGAAGGATTGGACTTGTGTCAATGACAATCCGACCACCTACTGTCAGGAGGTTAGAAAGTTGGAAGATAAGTTCGATGGGTTGCAGCTTATACATATCCTGCGGCGAGACAACGAGGCGACGGATGAGCTCGCGAACATGGACTCTAGTCGGGCAGCAGTCTCAGCTGGGATTTTTGTCCAAGAGCTTCACACCCCCTCCATCACACCGCAAGAACAACTACCCCAATTGGATGAACAACCACCCGAGTCAGAAGTGCTTGCCCTTGACTTGGATTGAACGCGACCGTACTTGGAATATCTGCAAGAAAAAAAGCTTCCCGACGATCGGGGGGCTGCTGAACAAATTCAACGTCGGAGTCGTGTATACGTGGCGAATGAAGGAATTCTGTACCACCAAAGCACCTCTGGCATACTTTAAAAGTGCATATCCAAGTCCGAAGGACGCGTCCTGTTGCGTGAAATTCACTCGGGCATGTGCGGCCATTACGCTGCCTCAGTCACGTTGGTCGGCCAAGCCTTTCGTCAAGGGTTTTACTGGCCAACCGCGGTCTTCGACGCAAAGGAGATCATCCGTAAATGCGAGGGTTGTCAGTTCTTCACTCGGTAAATCCACGTGCTGGTTTAGGAACTTTAGACGATCCCTATCACTTGGATTGAGGCCAAGCCAGTGACCAAGATTACGGCGGCCAAGGCCACCGAGTTCTTCCAGGAGATCATCGGTCGGTTTGGAGTACCCTCTCGGATCATTACGGATAACGGCTCTCAGTTTAGAAGTGATGAATCTCAAAGCTAGCGCGAAGATGTGGGCATAATGATTTGCTTTGTTTCGGTGGGCAGGTCGAGCGCGCGAATGAGTTGCTTCTACAAGGCGTCAAGGCGCGCATCTTCGATCGGCTCAGCCCATATGCGACAAAATGGATGAAAGAATTGCCTGCCGTACTCTGGGGGCTTCGCACAAGTCCCAGCCGAGCAACAGGGCAGTCTCCCTTCTTCCTCGTATATAGATCTGAGGCGGTCTTCCAAGGGAGCAACAATTTGGGTCGCCCCGAGTTCAAAAGTTCAATGAGGACAAGTCAGAGGCCAGTTGGATTGACGAACTCGACCGACTGGAGGAAGCTCGGGACGCTGCAACAATTCGGTCGGCCAAGTACCTCTAGGGTTTGCGTCGTTACCATAATCGTAATGTACGGGATCGTGCCTTCTCGATTGGAGATTTGGTCCTTCATGTCAATCAGTCGAGTGGCCATAAACTCTCCCTACGCTAGGAAGCTACGTACATTATCGACTCGGTGATGCGCCCAGGGGCTTACCGACTGAGGCGTGAAGATGGCACTCTCATAGATAACTCATGGAACATCGAGCAATTACGTCGGTTTGTACAAGTTACAATTAAATAAAGATAAGTTTTCGTTCACATTGTCTTTACGCTTGTGCAAATTCAGCTTCTAACTTGCTACTTATATGTGTTTCAATTAAGTAGTAAGTCGGGGCTACACCTAATTAGGTGCGCAATCGCGCACCCCTTCTCTTTTATTAAGATTAATTTGACTTACTCCCTAGTCGGATTTCGACTAGCCAGTAAGTCGGGGGCTACACCTAATTAGGTGCAGTCTGCACCTATACGATACCTAATCGATCTTTCTCTTTTCATGTCCATGTCGAGCCTAAGTGTTAATCGTTCCGAGTAATGAAACTTTTGCTTCCTAGCAACACTCATACTTCCCGACTTCGTTCTTGGAAACAGAGCTCCGCGCCAACTCCTAACGCTAAGGAATTTGATGCGCTTGGCAAAGTGCTTAGTAAAAGGAACCTAACCTACTCGGGCAAAATGCATGACTTGAGTTAAGAAAAACCGATTAGCATATATTATATCAGAAAAAGGAATCATTTACATACAAATAAATTGATAATTTACAGCAAGTTCCTACATTTACAGGGAATCCAAGTCTAAATTATCTACAAGGGACTCGGCCGCCGGTTTCACTTCCTCAAGCAGCGCCAACGCCCTCTCCTCGGAGCACGCGAAGCCATCCTTGACAGCGTCGATCTCAACTCAAGGGTAGAGCGACTTGATGATTCCCAGCGCTTGGCTGGTGCTCATCATGCCGACTTCCCTGAGCCTGGCCTTGAGCTGCTCGGGGGCTTCGACCCACCTTTGGATTAGCTCGGCCCGACTGCTTGGCTCGGCGTCGCCAGCGTAGAGCAGTCGCCGAGTGGGCTCCACGGCCACCAGGAGCTCCTCATATCACGCTTGCACGGTTCTGATGTTCTCCTGCAAAATGTCATATTGCGCCTGCGTCTTCTTCTTATGTTCTGTCAAGAACAGAAAAAACACACAGTTATACAATTGTGTGGACATCGGAGGTTCGAAGTCGGCCGGGTTTGGGGACTTACCCTCCAACTCGGTGATGGCTTTTGCCTCTGATTCCTCCAGGGCCAGCCTCTGGTCCTAGGACTTGGCCAGCTCCTCCCGCAGGCTGCACATGAGCGGAACGCAATGTCATTCGGTCACACACAAGCCAAACAATCCTGACTCAGGTCGGGATACTTACATCGAAGGGAACCTGCAAGGTTGAACTTCTCATCCTGCAATTCCTTGATCTGGGCCTGCAACTCCCGACACTGCTTGGATGCCTCGGTTCGGGCCTCAACTACTTGCCCCTCCATAGATTTAATCCGTTCTATCTGAGGGTAGAAGTAGTTGAGGAACTTGGTTTTTCTCTCGAAAAACTCACCAAGTTCCTGCAAGAGTGAACAATTAACTACTGTACCTCAAATCAACCAAACGTACTCGGTTGGTTAGAGGACTTACCCTGATCAGTTTGCCGCATTCAGCGGCATGCTCAAAGAAGGTCACCCTGGCCTTCTCCTCCATTTGATCATCAAGGAGAGTCCACTCTCCGGTCTCGTCCTTCCAGGCCGCCGAGAGCTTGGGCTCGAGCTCCTCCTGCGGCGACGGGGGCCGGCGTGGAATTTCCTCCACTGGCCCGGCGTCCTCGTAGCCCTTGTTGATCGGCCTCGCGCTGGGCGGGGCGGCGGCGCCATCTTCGCGAGCCTTGGTCTCCGACGCGGCCTCGGTCGACCGGTCGTGGCCAAGGCTGCTGGCCGTCCGAGGGGAGAAGGAGAAAGTTGGAGGGGGAGAAGATGCCGCCCGACTCGGCTTAGCAGGCTTTGGTGCTGGCTCGGTCGGGCGATCCGTCGGAACTTCCTCCTACGGTTTACTGAAACAAGAGGGGAACACTAAAACACAACAAAACAAATTGAAGGTACTAAGGGGTGATAGAGTCATGATTACCGATTGGAAGTCTTAATTTTTATACCGGCGCCCTTCTAAGCGGAAGTCCCGCTAAAGGAGGCGTCGAGTGGGTCACTCGGCCTGGGCTGGAGCGCCGAAGGTGTCTGCCTCTTCTTCGGCGACGCCTTGCGACCCGCCCGTGGAGGACGAGATGCCTGACTGCTTGGCCCCTGGGCCGGCGTTCGCTGCCTCGCTCCCTCCATGGGAGCCTCGTTGATCTTCGGGCCCGAGCTTCGCTGGTTGCACCCCTCTGGTGGTGGGACGTCCCCCTCCTCGGAGGAGGCCGAGCCCTTGCCTTTCTATGCCACCAGGGTTTCCTCAGATTCCTCGCCCAGGCGCTTCTCGCCCTTGTGGGCGGGGGCCTCGGGCGTCGGGGCGAGGGACATGAAGGCCCGGCGATCCTGTATAGGAGTACGGTCTTCTCGAGTTAGTACCATAATAAAACTACTCGGCAAGATGCGAACATGAAGATTACTCGGCCCTTACCTCCGGTGGCGGATTGGTGAGGAAGAAGCTCCTGGGACACCCCTGGTTGGAAAGGGGTGTCCCGTGGTAAAAACTCGAAGTCGTCGGCGTCAAGTTGGAGATTGGGGTGCCCGCTCCCGAGTCGAGTCCTCGGCCCGAGTACTCGAACAAGCGAATCCTCTCCTTGAGAGGTGGGACGAGGTGCCTCGTGAAAGAGACAGCGATGGCCACGCCGGTCAACCCCTCTTCTTTGAGATTTTGGATCAGGCCGAGTAACTCAGTGACCTGATCCATTTCGGAGGAAGGGGGGAGAGAAGTCCAAGAGGGGGAAGCCCGGGGCTTGCTCCCATCAAAACAAGGAAGACTAGGGAGAGGATTGGAGCAGTAGAACCACTCCTGGTTCCATCCCTTCAAGGAGGTCTGGAGTGGCAAGGAGAAGTACTCCTTCTTGAGGCCACTCTAGAGTTGGAATTCGGCCCCGCCAATGGCCTTAGGGGCGTTGTCAGTGGATTAGGCTTTCAAGAAGAAGAGATGGCAAAAAAGGGCGAAGTGGGGAGCAATCCCCAGAAAAGCTTCACAAAGTTGAACAAAAATAGAGATCTGGAGAATGGAGTTAGGATTCAGATGGAAGAGCTCGTTTTTGTAATGGTTGAGCAGACCACGGAGGAAGAACGAAGCGGGGAGTCCAAATCCGCGAGAGAAGAAAGACTCAAACACAACCATCTCCTCTTGGCGAGGAGTGGGGAAAGACTCACCCACGGTGACGCGCCAGTCGATGATCTCCTGGTCCGGGAGGACGCCGGCATCAACCAGGGCTTGCAGCCGCTCCTCGGTGGTGACGGAGGTTGCCAGTTTCCCGCCATTGATGAGAATGTGGTGGGGGATGAGGAGTGGCGAGAGTAGATCGGGAGTTTGGTGGCGGCGGCGTTGGGGTTGCTTTGTGGCGGCGGAAGCACAAAACCCTAGCGAGGCCTTGATGGGGAGATGAATAGACTTCGGAATGCTTGTTCAAATGCCCCGGCGTGCTCTATTTAAAAGAAAATGGGCGACGTTTCGTTTCTGCGCTGGGCGGGAAAAAATGAAGCCCTAAAATCAAGATTCGGGCCCGAACTTAGGTTCCAGAGAACACGCCCTACGCGGGCTGCAAGCTGTACACGTCATTGCTTAGGTACAGGTGTCACTCGGATCAAACCTAGTCAGGAAAAAGGCGTGCCCCTAGTTGGGCCTCATGCCAGTCGTCAATCCCAGAGGACCAGGCGCTTCCCGGATAATTAACTTAGCTTTTGATGTGCCCCCTGGGGTCAGTAGTCGGTTTGGCTTTTAGTCGGACCGAACATCGAGAGTTACCTTTTCAGTTGGGTCTCGGTGGCACATCTCCGGATCGTTCGTCATCAAGACGAACACCACTCGGGCGACCTCAACTTGGGGACGGGCATATTCTTTCGAGAATCACTAGCTTGACTCCACACTAGTCAGGTCAGGGCGCCTGATTACCTTGTGTTCTGAGTAGCGTGCCCTACATGGGCCGTGAGCTGTACACGTCATCACTCGGGTACAGGTGCCACTCGAATCAAACCTAGTCGGGAAAGATAGCGCGCCCCTAGTCGGGCATATGTGGGTCATCAGTCTCTGAGGACTGGGCACTTCCCAAATTACAACTCAGCTCTTGGTGAACCTCCTAGGGTCAATGGTCGGTCTGACTTTTTGTCAGATCGGGCATCAAGAGTTACCTCTTCAGTCGGGTCTCAGTGGCACATCTCTGGATCGTTCGTCATCAAGACGACACCAGTCGGATGACCTCAACTTGGAGGCGGGTGTATTCTTCTGAGAATCACTAGCTTGACTCCGCACTAGTAGGGTCGAGGCGCTGAGCAGCTTCTGAGTTGTGGCATGTCCCTGCTTTGGATCGAATGTCGAGTTACGCGGTCGGACTCGAATGTCATAATTTGTAAATGGGAGGATAAAGCAGGGTAACACTGATCACTCGGCTTCATCCACTTTTTTGGTATGCCTCTCCGTGGGGCCAACAGCTAGCATACCGACCAGTCGGACTGGATACCAAACATCTTTTTGAGACTTCAACTGTGTTATTTGATTAGCAGGTTACTCGGCAAGCCGAACTTCATCAACCAAATAAAGAGTGACATCACTCGAGCTACATTTGATGGGCTGCGAGGTGAACCTAGAGTCAAAACAACTCAGTCACGAAGCACTCGGGGGCTACTGTGGAGAACATGGGCCCCGGGTATTCGGAGATATACGATTGGATGTACCATCTCCTTGGGCCAAGTCGCATGGATCTTCCCGAAGACGGGCCTGGAGGATGGCACGGCCTGACTTGCTCTACAAGGAAGCGAATTTGTATTCTACTCGAATACATGGAGATAGGCGTAACCAACCCGGTAATATCTCTATCTCCCTTATATGGATTAGGGAACCTATCTGTAACCTGACCCCTTGCGCTATATAAAGGGGTCAGGGTCCCTAGTTAGATCATCAAATTCTTCGTCCACATCATTGTCTGTTCTCGTGCCATCTCAATGAGAACATACATTGTAATCGACACCACACAATACAATCCACGAGCATAGGAGTAGGGTATTACCTCTTCGAGAGGGCCCGAACTTGTATAAATCCTGCCCCCTGTGCTACCATCGAGTTGTGATCTTTCGCATAGCCCTATAAAATACATTGCCGACACAAATCGTTGACAGGGATGATTCTAGAATTTTGTAACTCGTACAGCTCTAGCAAGACAGATCCCGGCTAGCCTTGACGTCTGAGGTCCCCTGAAAAACTTGGGTCTTCTGATGGTTGAGGGGACAGCTTGTTGGCGCCGCTTGACTAAAGGGACGGCATCTGTGGAGGCTATCCAGAAGCAACGGTTGGTAGCGGGTGTGTGAGAGTGGGAGGCATTGAGGCATCGGTGTGGTTGAGGGGACGGCTTGTTGGCGCTCGACTAAAGAGACGGCATCTGTGGTGGCAACGAGAGCCGATGCCCTCTGTAGCATGGAGAGATATGGGAAGAGACAGAGAGAGATAGTGAGAAAAGAGAGAGGCAGTGAAAGAAAAGATGTGAGAATGACTCACTTAGATGTGGGCTTACGCCAAGTCTACCATTACTTTTGATTTTTACCAGCAAACTTCTACCCTCATAGATGTGCTATGGTGTAGTGTTATTTGCGCCAATTTTAAAGTTTTGCAGGTTAGAATACCTGGTTTTGTAGTTTAGAGGATACATATAGATAAAGCGCTATGGTTAAAGCATAAAATAGACCTTTTCTTTCAAAAAATCAATATTTTAAAATAAAAAACATAGTTATTTCATAAAATAACGGCGTGTCCCCATTTTAATTGTTATCAAGAGTTTTTGAAAAATTTTAGAAGACTACATTTTATGTAGTTTGTTTTTATATAGAATGAACTCTTTTTAATAAAATATTATCCCTAGATAGAATACCGCGCAGACATATAAGCAGCAGCTAGTACAATACTAGAAGTGGTCATATATAACAGTACATCGGTATCGGTTCATATAGAACCGACACAAATAATCTCATATGTGTCGGTTCTTAGGTGAACAGATGAGAGAAGCGCATATATGCTGGTTTTTAACACAAACCGGCATAGATGATCAAATTATTTGTGTCAATTTTTATTTAAAAAAGGCCACCGATGTGTCTATGTGGTTTGTAAATAAAACCGATAAAGATAATCTTCATATCTGTACCGGTTCTTAAATATACACTACTATAGAGCAGATCTTTAGTACCGGTTCAACATGGCTTTTAGTACTGGTTTTGAACCGATACAGGCTATCCGGGACTGATGCTAAAAGGCATCAGTACCGGTTCCCTCACCCGGTACATCAGTACCGGTTCCCTCACCCGGTACTAATATAGTATCAGTTCCGATTGGAGGCCACACGTGGCTCTAGCTCGTGAGTCCCCTGAGGCCCCTATCAGTACCGGTTGGTGTCTCCAACTAGTACGGATGAGCTAGTGCCCCTGTACATATACATACATACATATATAGACATATATATTATGTGTGTGTTGTTGTGGGTGTCACTCCACGAACAGAAAACAGGGCTGCCCCCGATGCACGATCTTGCGCACCCGAGATAGCTCGATGAAACTCTCATGCTCTCACTGGCAACACTCGTAGATGGAAGGAGCGCTGCACTTGGGAAGAAAGAGTTTGTCTGTTATCTGCGTTGCCCTCCCCCTTTTATAGGGGCGGGACTGTACAGCGCCATGCAATGGCGGTCTCTTTTCTTACCAACCCCGACCAAGGACCTGCGGGTCATTTCCTACTATTTTACATGCTCTGCCCCCCACCTGCCCTCATGCAAGGGGCATTGGGGTCATCTCACAACATATTAGCCATACCCTTTATGGCCTTACCCTCCTAAGCGACTCCCACTCCGGCCATCGACGATTCTGCATCAGATCGTTCCCACCGACACCTATTTGGGTACCACGACAAAGCGTCGGGCTTGTCGGACGTCTCTCTGCTTGGCCCCGGCAAGGAAGGGGGCGTTCGCTCCGCTACCTTCCAGTTATATCGTTCTTCCTTGAGTTCAGCGGACATTTGCTCCGCTCGAATCTGACTACGCTCCACGTGGGTTCCCCAGCCTGCGCTTGCTCCTCGACCTGCTCCCGTTGCTCTGCTTGGCCTTGCGTACGCTCCGCGTTCTACCCGCGCTTTTTACAACTCCGTCTGCACCATCCACTACTTCGCTTGCGTCCTTCGCTGCTCCGCTCTCAGCTTCGCCGGGCCTTGCACGAGCCTCGCTTCGCTGCCTCCGGCCTCCGCACTTTTTTCCCCTGGCGTCTCCTTTGGTCGCCCTGGAAAAACAGAGGAGAGAGGACGGAGGTACGGCGGAGGCAGACCCTACCTTCACTCCAAGGTCCAAGGGGGTACCTATCTCTGGCCTACAACACGAGCCCCTCATGGTTGAGGGCTTGCTTCGCCATGCCCTTGGCCATGCCACAAGTAGGCCTAAGCCTTTGTACTCCCTTGTACATGTGGAGCGAGATCGCCTTATTGCCCGGCATCAGACGGCGCGACGGTTGCGCTTCCCAAGACTTCAGGGCGCGCTCGCCACGGCGGCACGCGCCTATTGGCCCATTGCTGGGTCACGTCACCCTGTCTTTTCGCCTGTCCGCAGTTACTCATTATGGTTTTTAGGGTTCCGCGCCGTTGCGAGCCGCTCATTAAACCTCGCCAAGCATGTCTCCCCCCTTTTGCGGGATCGACGCCAGGTGTACCCATCAAGGGCCGGGGCGGAACGCGCTTCCCCCTTATAGCTGCGGGGTCCTTGGAGTGAGGGGTCCCATCCCTCTTTGCTCTCGTCCCCGGCTCTCATTGCTCGTCTTTCCTTATTTCGCCACGCCTGTGCCTGGTTCGTAGTTCTCCCTTCACCGATGGCTCCTCACAGCGCGCCGCAAGTGAAGCCGGTCCTGAGCGAGGAGGATGCTGCTGCGTTGTCTCCGGCGTTGGGGCGCTCGTCTCTGGGCCCATACGACTTGGATGCTCTGGCGGCGGAGTTCGCCGTTCGCTGTTCTTCCATGCGGGCCGCAGGCCGGGAGGAGACGCCCCGCCCTCGAGCTGACGAGGCAGTGGTGTTCGCCGCCTTCTTGGAGGCGGGGCTCCGATTCCCCGCCGCATCGCTGGTGGTGGAGGTGCTGCAGTTCTTTAGGGCGGAGCTTTCGCAGCTAACGCCCAACGCCATCGTCCGCATGGCGGTGTTGGATTGGGCCTTCCGTCCCGCCAGGTTGAGTTGACTAGGCGCTTGTTCTCTCTCGTCGAGGACGTCTTCTGGCAGCATAAGCAACAGAAGGCCGGTAACAGGGGCCAGCGGTCCTGCTTCGGCTCTCTGAACTTTCAGATGAACTTCGGCGCATGTCCCCTCTATGGGACCCGCCGTTTCCCCGGGAGGTGGAGCGCGAGATCCCTCCGGGGGCGTCGTCAGATCGCGACTAGATGGAGCGTGCGCCATCTATGCGAGCGCCTCTGTCCCTGATACCCCTCCTGCCGCCGAAGGTCTGACTCCCGAAACTTTTTCCATGAGCTCCTTAAGTGGCATCGATCTTTCTGGGCTTGATCTGAAGGCGCACACAGGGGGAGGGGACGTGGAGATGACGGACGCGGCGGTGGCTGCCAGACCTCCTCCCGCGGGGCCAGACGCTGGGCTTCCCCGCCCTCGCCGGGCAGGCGGCCGGGCCCCGATCCGGCCACGGGCGACGCTCCCGGGGCAGGGGTTTCATGGCGAGGGTCTCTTCCTCCGGGCCGCTGGTCCTCGGAGGCACGCCGGAGGTTCTCCCGGCTCCTCCGCCGCTTCCTCCGGCCTCGATGCGCCCGGACTCTTCGGCCCTGCCTCAGGGCTCCATCGGAATCCGAGGTGATTCGAGGCCTGCTTCGAGGCTCGATACCTCGGGGCTCTCCCTCCTAGACTTCCATAGTCAGGCTACGACAGCCTCGGCACTGAGGAAGATGCGCGGGGCCTTCTATTCCGAGATGGAGTCCCGGCGCCTCTTCGGTGGTATCAACAACCACGCGCTGAGTGACGCTGCCACCGACTTCTTCATTAATGTTCCCCATTCCTGCCGCTTCCTCCGCATGCCCCTTCCCGGGGCCTTACTCCAACTAATGCTGCTTTGCGCATTGCTTTTCTTTCGCAGGGTGCCTTTGTAGCCGCGGAGGTGTCCAGGCGGGTTCAGGTGAAAACCCGCAACTACGTCCAAGCGCATCGGGAGCTCGACGAGGTCCGGAAGCATGCAGAGGAGTCGGACGCGGAGAGGGCTCGCCTGGAGGGGGCCCTGCGATCTTCCACTGAGACCCTGGCGAAGGTCCAGGAAGAGTTAAGCCAGAGCCGAGACCTGGCCGCCCGGAACGCGGAGCTGGAGGACCTCGTTTCCTCGATGAAGACCAGCCTCGCAGCCGCGGAGCAGGCTCGCGTCGTAGCCGAGCGGAACGAGCAGAAGAAAGAGGGCCGTATCGAGGAGTTAAAGGACCTACTGAAGGTGACGAAACTCGCCAAATAGATGCTTAAGAAGGCCGCGGAGGAGCATCCCCGCCAGCTTGCCACCGCTAAGGGCGAGGCTCTGATGAGCCTTGTCAATGTGCGTCGAGCGGAGGAGCGTTGCGAGACCGCCCAGAAGCTGTTTGACACTCTGACTTCTGGCATTCAAGGGGCGACCAACGCCTTCCTTCAGCAACTCCCTCGCCTCGGGATCGTCGCATCGAGCCGCACCCCTGCGCCCGGCGCGGAGGCCATCAAATTCCTCCAGAACTCCGCTGGGCTACTGGGGAGCTCCGCCGTGGCCTTCGGCAGCCATTGCGCTCGCCTAGGGTCTTTGAAGACGGCGCAACTCCTCGAAGCTAAGGGCTGCACACACGTACTTCGGTGCAACCTCCGTAGCAGCAGGCTCCCTGGGGTTCTCTGACATCGCGTCGGTGGGGAAGGCTTCTCCTGCCGCAACCCGCTTAGCCTCTCGCTTCATCTCCGACTTTTGGAATCATCATGGCGAGGTAGTGGCGGGGGAGTCCGTGCGGCGGGCTTGAGCTGCGCTGAGCGCTCCGAAGGCCGCGGCCAAGGCGGGTTCGTCCAGCGAGGCTAAGGGCAAGGAGAAACAACCGCCTTCGTGACTTGTATCACCCCCCTTTTTTGTAGAACTTTTGTCTGTAATTGGACCCATTTAGTATATTTGCTGCGTCCCGCGCTGTTCGGTCCGCTCCTTTTTTTGATTGCTTCGCTCGGACTCCTCGGGCCAATGGGGGTTCCCGCGGTCTTAGTGCAATGTTCGAGCGACGCTTTGGTTTTGTTCCCCCATTTATCGTAGTGCGCGTGGCTGTGGCGCGTCTTCGGGCTCCTAGGCCAATGCCGACTCCTGCGACGCTTCGATTTTATTTACCATTTATGATGGCGCGCGCGGCCGTGGCGCTTGGGGCTCCGTGTCCCGCCTTTCCCCAGCAAGGCTCACTTCGGCCTCCGAGGTTCCTTTATGGTGGGCGGCCGACCCGACTGGCCTGTCTCGCCGTATAAATATGTCTTCGCCGGCGTCCCCGACGGCATCCCCGACCCCTGTTCCTAAGCGCATCGCCATGTCCCGGCTCTCTGGCTTCTAGTCTCTTTCCTCCATCGTTTCTCTTCCCGACCTCAGCGACGGCCCGGCGCTGGCCGGAGCTCTTGACGTGAGACTCGCCGCCGAGGTGGGGGCGAGGGGAGGCGATGTCAGTGACGGGGTTGTCGCGGGCAACACAGGCCAACACGCCGGGCCTGTTCTTCTAGGGGCCAACGCTTTGCACCCGATCATCGTCTCCGACGGGGAAGATGATGACGTCAACCCTCCAGCGGCGCCGCCTTCTCCTGCTAGCTCCGTCGGGAGCAATGACGTGCCGATGGTGAGGCCGGTCCGCCTCGGGCCCGCTCGCTTTCGCCGAACGCCAGGTGGGAGGGAGGTGTACTGACCTACGAACGGCCAGATTAGATGGGGGTCTCAGCAGCCCCTTCATGCGTTTGTATCGTTTTTACCTCCTCCGGAAAGAACACCATTGTCTTTGCTTCGGGAGTTGGTGTCGAAAGGATGCTCGTCTTTTGCGCGTGCTGTTTGTTTGGGATGACAACTGCCCGTGCTTTGTGTTGTGTTACGCGGGCGAAGATAACATGTTAGAACTGTGATCCCGTCGAAGCGAAGGAGCAGGTGGGCCGTTAGCCCGACCGAGCGCTCGTAGCGGAGGTGGCGCATTAGACTTAGCTAACCGCGTGTTCGTCGACGCGAAGGAGCGGGTGGGACGTTAGCCCGACCAAGCGCTCGTAGCAAGGGTATCGCGTTAGACTTTAGCTAACCGCGGGTTCGTGGACGCGAATGAGCGGGTGGGACGTTAGCCCGACCAAGCACTCGTAGCGAGGGTAGCGCGTTAGACTTTAGCTAAACACGGGTTCGTCGACGCGAAGCAGCGGGAGGGACGTTAGCCCGACCAAGCGCTCGTAGCGAGGGTAGCGCGTTAGACTTTAGCTAACCGCGTGTTCGTCGACGCGAAGGAGCGGGTGGGACGTTAGCCCGACCAAGCGCTCGTAGCGAGGGTAGCACGTTAGACTTTAGCTAACCGCGTGTTCGTCGACGCGAAGGAGCGGGTGGGACGTTAGCCCGACCAAGCGCTCGTAGCGAGGGTAGCGCGTTAGACTTTAGCTAACCGCGTGTTCATCGACGCGAAGGAGCGGGTGGGACGTTAGCCCGACCAAGCGCTTGTAGCGGAGGTAACGTCGACGCGAAGGAGCGGGTGGGACGTTAGCTCGACCGAGCGCTCGTTGCGAGGGTAGCGCGTTAGACTTTAGCTAACCTCGTGTTCGTCGACGCGAAGGAGCGGGAGGACATTAGCCCGACCGAGCGCTCGTAGCAGTGGTGACGTCGACGCGAAGGAGCGGTGGGACGTTAGCCCGACCAAGCGCTCGTAGCGAGGGTAGCGCGTTAGACTTTAGCTAACCGCGTGTTCGTCGACGCGAAGGAGCGGGTGGGACGTTAGCTCGACCAAGCGCTCGTAGCGAGGGTAGCGCGTTAGACTTTAGCTAACCGCGTGTTCGTCGACGTGAAGGAGCAGGTGTGACGTTATCCCGACCAAGTGCTCGTAGCGAGGGTAGCGCGTTAGGCTTTAGCTAACCGCGGGTTCGTCGACGCAAAGGAGCGGGTGGGACGTTAGCCGCGAACCCAGTTTCTTCAATCACATCACACTGCCTGTATAGGGACAACGAAATTTTTACGTGGAAACCCCCAAAGGGGAAAAAACCACGGGTGAGGGTGCTAAAATGGCCCCCGGTTGTAACTTTTTTCTTCATTGGTAATCATGAGTACACACATTTTTTTAGGACTACATACAAAGAATAACACTACGGGTAAAACCTCTTGAGTGCGTCGGAGTTCCAGGTCCTTGGTACGTCTTTGCCTTCCAGGGTGGCGAGCCTGTGCGCTCCCTTCACCGTGGATTCCTTGATGATGTAGGGGCCTTCCCATGTGGACTCAAGCTTGGCGAACGTCGGGGTTGATCGCTTGAGTACCATGTCCCCTGGCACCAAGTCTCTTTTTCTGACTTTCTTGTTGAAGGTCCGCGTCGAAGCTTTGGCGTAGGCTTTCATGGTCATCAGGGCTTGTAGTCGCCCCTCCTCTGTGAGGTCGTGCGTGGTGGCCGCCATTTCATATATTGGGCCCTTGATGATGCGGAGGGATTTGGCTTGAATTTCCGCGGGTGAGACGGCCTCCTCTCTGAAGATTAGCCTGAACGGGGAAAAACCCGTGGGACGGGACGCGGAGGTGCGTGCTGCCCAGAGGACTTTAGGTAACTCGTCAGGCCATGCGCCCTTCGCTGTGTTATGAAGCCTTTTCTTGATGCCGTCCAGCAGCAAGCCATTTGCTCTCTCTACTGCGCCATTTGCCTGCGGGTGCCCGACTGACACGAAGCAGATTTTCGTGCCGATGCCTTCGCAATATTCCTGAAATTTCTTGGACTCGAACTGGGTTCCGTTGTATGTGACGATCTCGTAAGGAACCCCATACCTGCAGATGATTGTCTTCCAGAGGAACTTAGTTGTGGCTTCGGCTGTTATCTTGGCTACTAACTCCACTTCAATCCACCGGGAGAAGTAGTCGATGGCGACAATTACGAATTGTAGGCTTCCTCGGGCTTTGGCCAGCGGACCAACGATGTCGATCCCCCACTTTGGGAAGGGCCAGACCGGGGGCACTGGGTGTAGTTCGCTAGGCGGGGCTTTATTCTGTTTAGTCATCCATTGGCACGCGTGGCAATGCTTGACTAGGTGCTCCGCGTCCTGTAGAGCTGTCGGCCAATACAGGCCCATTCTGAACACTTTGCCTGCGAGGTTCCTAGAGGCTTGGTGCGCTCCGCAGGTTCCTTCGTGCGCCTCGCGCAAGGCTTCGATCCCCTCCTCCTGGGATATGCAGCGAAGCCATGGAGCGCAAAGCCCTTTGCGAAACAGGAGCCCCTTGATTATGGCATACTTCTTCACTCGGGCTTCGAGCCGCTTGGCCTGTGCTTCGTCCTGTGGGAGGGTGCCATCGAGAAGGTAGCTGTGTATCTCGTCTCGCCAATCGTTGCTGGTTGCTGGAGTTATGACGTTCTCCTGGGAGGCGATGGAGGGGGCCCGGAGTACCTCGAAGAATACGGTCGGGGTAAGGCGCCTCCGGACCCCGCCGCCTTTGCTAGCTCGTCGGCCCGCTCGTTTTGCGATCGTGGGATCGCACGTATGGAGAACCCATCGAATGTTTTTTCCATCGCCCTGACCACCTCGACGTATTTATGAAGTTGTTTGTCCTTGACCTGATATTCCTTAGAGACATGTCCTTCAATGAGCTTCGAGTCAGTTTGTAGGATGGCGCGCCTAGCGCCCATGGCTTTGGCCTTGCGAAGCCCCAGGAGAAGTGCTTCGTACTCAGCCGTATTGTTTGTCGAAGGGAACTCCAGCTTCGCCGCGAACTCGGCTGCTTCTCCACCCGGGGCCGTGACGATGGCCGCTATTCCTGCGCCATGTACCCCCCAGGATCTGTCGGAATTGACGAGCCATATGTCCGCGTCACCGTTGCCGTCGGGTGCCGGCGAAGTCCACTCCGCGACAAAGTCGGCCAGGACCTGGCTCTTGATTGCGGTGCGCGGTACGATGGTTAGCTCAAAGGGGGCGAGCTCGACCGCCCACTTGCTGACGCGCCCGGAGCTTTGCTTGTTCGATAGCATGGAGCTCAGCGGGTATGCCATAGGTACTTTGATTCGGTTTCCCTGGAAGTAGTGCCGGAGCTTCCTTGATGCCATCAATAATGCGTATGCCAGCTTTTCCATCTCGGTGAAGCGTAGCTTTGCGCCCTGCAAGGCTTCAGAGACAAAGTAGACTGGTTGTTGTTTCGGAGCTTCTTCTCGTACGAGGACAACGCTGATTGCAGAGGGGCCCACGGCCAGGTAGAGAAGCAGCTCCTCGCCTTGCTTCGGGCTTTGTAGTGTATGCAGTGTCATGAGGCTCCATTTCAGGTTGTCGAATGCAGCTTGGCATTCGTTTGTCCAGGAGAAAACCTCGCTCGTCCGCAAGGCTCTGAAGAATGGGAGGCTTTGCTCTGCTGACTTGGGCAGGAACCTGCTGAGCACTGCGAGCCGCCCTGCCAATCTTTGAACGTCCTTGACGCTTTTTGGCGGGGCCATGTCTTGGATTGCTTTAATCTTTTCGGGGTTGGCTTCGATGCCCCACTCGGAGACAAGGAATCCCAGTAGTTTTCCTGCTCTTACACCGAAAACACATTTTTCAGGATTAAGCTTCACCCTTTCTTCCAGTAGGCTGTTGAATGTTTCACGCAGGTCGGCGACGTGGTCCTCTTTCTTCGCGCACTTGACGACAATGTCATCGACATAGGCTTCGATGTTTCGCCCGAGCTGCTTAGCGAAGATCTTGGTGATTAACCTGGCGAAGGTGGCCCCGGCGTTTTTTAGGCCAAATGGCATTCGCACAAAACAGTATGTGCCGAAGGGTGTGATGAACGCAGTCTTGTCTTCGTCTTCCCTGCGCATGCACACCTGATGGTATCCCGAGTACGCATCGAAAAAACTCATCATCTCCGATCCCAAGGTGGAGTCGACGAGCTGGTCGATGCGAGGCAAAGGGAAGTGATCCTTCGGACATGCCTTGTTGAGATCGGTGAAGTGAATGCACATCCTCCATGCCCCGCTGGACTTTTTAACGAGGACCACATTGGCTAGCCATTTGGTGTGGATTGCCTCGCGTACAATCCCAGCGCGGAGCAATTTCTCCACTTCCGCCTTTGCCGCATCTTGCCTCTCCGTGGCGAGCTTCCTGAGCTTTTGCTTCTTCGGCTTTGTATCTGGCCTAATGGCCAGCCCATGTTCGATCGTAGTTCTCTGCACGCCGGGGATGTCCCCCGGACCCCATGCGAACACATTTTCATACTCCTGAAGAATTTGCAACAGTGCTTGCTCCTCTGCGGGGGTAAGAGCGGCACTGAGGGTGACCGTTTTGTCACCATTGGGCTGCAGGGCCGCCTTCTTCGTATCTCCTTGGGGGCGCGGTTTGGGGAGCCACTTGCTGCGTTGTTCAGTGGAAAGATCCTCCTCTGTCGTGTAGACATTCTTGACTTGAGGGGGTCATTCTAAATATATCCTTCGAGCGAGTGCTTGGTCCCCCCGGATTGTAATGGTACCACCGGGCGAAGGCATCTTCATGCAAAGGAAACCATAGTGTATGATGGCCCCAAATGCGGTCAGCGACCCTCGTCCCATTATGGCTTTGTACTGGAAGGGCATGTCGACGACATCAAATGAGACGAGGTGAGTGACGCTGGACTGCGGTGTCACAATGGTCACTTCTAGCTCAATTTGCCCGGTAGTGCCGATGGGGTTTCCTCCGAAACTTACCAGCGGCACCTCCGATCTCCTTAGACGGTTGCGGGGGATCATCATTTGTCTGAAAGATTCGATGGAAAGGATGTCGGCTGCACTTCCTCCATCAACCAGCACTCTGCGCACCTCGCAACCAGCGATCATAGCGGAGACCACCAGGGAGTCTTGATGGGGAAATGCACCCCCCACACGTCTTCGTCGGTGAATATAAAAGGCTCATGCTCTTGCTGGGGCACGAAAGACGGGTTGACCCCGACGTGATTGATCTGCCTGGCGTATGCCTTGCGCTGCCTTTTGAAGGGCATGTGCAAGGAGGACCCCCCGGCGATGGTGTTGATGATGTCATGCATATGATTTATTGCTCCGTGCAGCGGGGGTCGCTGGTGTTCCGGGGGTGGAGGGGGTGGTGGTGGGAGAGGGAGTACTTCGTCTTCTCTTCTCTTGGCCTCGAACAGCCAGTACCCTTCGATCACCTTGCAATGGGCCGAATCGTGTGTGCCATTTTCGCCATGGTACTCGCAGTGTTACCTTCTCCTGACTACCTCCTCCCGTTTGGGTGCCGGTCGGTCACCATCCCGCTTGTCGTGCCGGTGGGCGGGCCGCTTTGCTTATTGCTCGGGTGCTTCCCCCTGTCATCGCGCCGTTCGGCCTGCTCATCAATGTAGTGAACCCTTTTTGCCTTGTCTTTTCCTTCGCGCTCTTGGGCGCGAGTCCTTCCCTTTCCCCTTGACGTGGGCTCCATCTCCCGATCCCTCCGGCGAGGGGATTGCTTCGATGGTTCATCAGGTGGTTTGTCTTCCCTCCGGGAGTTATCGTCCTCCGCCCGGGCGTATTCTTTCATCTTGGCGAACAGCTCCTCCACAGTGCGGACCTCTTCCCGGGCCAGCCTCTCCGCTAACGGTCCCCTTCGTAGCCCGCATCACGCAGCGTTGATGATGGTGGTATCACTGACCCCCGGATCTAGCATTTGATCTTGGAGAAGCGCTGGAAATATGTGAAACTAACCACGGCGAACAGAAGGGGGGTGAATGAGAGCCTCGAATTTTTTACGGCCGTTCTTTTTCGAATTCACCGGCACCCCAAAATGTGAACAACTTGACAACTATGTGTACCCCTAGCATGAATGAGAGTCATGGAATATGTGGGGATTTTTCACACACAATCCTGGTTGTCAAGTGTCCAAAAGAGAAGAATCAATTCAAAACTTACTTTAAGAAAGGAGATCAAGCCAAATAACCAAAGTGACTTTCAGAAAAGCAAAAAGCAGATTTGTTCTCACTTGGAGGAGATGGATGGTGGCTTTCTGGTGCTCATCAAATTTTGGGAATTTTTCTCCCTATTTCTCAATGGGTCGTGCATAACTTTACCAAAAATCATCTCAAAACTCCATGTAGATAAATCATGAAAATTCAAACATCACAAGCTGCTTTCTGGAAAGCAAAAACAGAAACCCCAGAGTTTGTTTCCACTTGGAGCAGAGGGATGGTGGGTTTCTGGTGCTTCTCAATGTTTGGAAATTTTTCTTCCGATTAATCAATAAGTCATGAAGCACTCCACCAGAAATCTCCTTAAAACTCCTTTTGCAGAAAATATGATAAATCAAAAACCACGAGCTGTCAAGAACATCGAGCAGAAAGTTTGGGGCTCGGTTTTCACCTCACTGCTCCCAAACGGTGCAAGAACAGGACTCCAAATTTTTTATAGTGAATAGATATATGAGTCACGCACCTTCTCCAACAAGAATCACTCAAAAATATTTTTCTAGATATTTATAAAAATCAAACACTGCCTGCTGCGCGAAGAACAAGACAGAAACTTAAAGAACAGATTTGAGCCATCAAAGCATATAGAATAGAAAAGGAGGCACGGGAGTTTTTCAGGGATGGCTCAAGATCGAAACAAGAACACACACAAATCCCACAAGATCATTTCACTCTCACGGTATTTAAATGCTGAATTTAAATGCTGAAAGTAAGTGCAAGAACGATATAAAAACGCCGATCTATTAGCTCATGAACAGTAACTACAGATCGGGGACCCGGAGACGCAGCCCCACACTCACACAGAGACGCAGCTCCTCAACTCACACCTATGTTGGCTGGCTACAAATGGCTCAAGGGACACCCTCCAAGTGAAGCCTTGGGGTCCTATTTATAGCCCAAGCCACACATTTGTGAAAAACACACTGGGCGGCGGAAACCCCGAAAACACACTCCGGTCTCTCTCGCATGAATCTGAAGCATTGCCAACCACCTCCAGCGGCTCCGATGCTCCCAAGACTTCGACGAGGTCGTGCACGAGCGACGCCCAGGTGCGGCGCCGAAAAACCTCCACAGACTCGCGCGGTCCTCCAGACCCGCCGCAATTTCACCTGGCCGGTTCTTTCACGGCGCCAACTGCATTGAGACCATCACCTGCGTACACGAGAACAACACGAACACAAGGAAACAAACCGATCTCCGATCGGGGTTACGGTTTATCCAGAACAGTGAAAACAAGAATGAGCACGACGAAATCGATGGACGGACGCCGTCCGGTGATCTAGGAGCGATTCGGCACGGGAACCAGAGGTTCCGTGGACCGTTAAGCTTAACGCCTAAGTGCAAGCTCCAACCGCAGGGGTTCAAAACTTCGCAAGAATCAAATTTGTAACATGCCAAATCAAAAGTGGATTTGAATTTTGAATTTAAACGAAAACCACCACATGCTCATCACTCATGACTTCACAATCTCCCCCTTGATGAGCATGTTGACAAAATTTCCCAAAATTGGCCATGAAAGCGAAGTTTTGATTTCAAACTCAATTTTTAGTTTTGAAACTCCCCCTAAAATCATGATTCTCCCCTTTTGTCAAATGGTCAAGAAGACACCAATCATGAACCCGAACCATGCATATGCAAAAGAAATGAAGAAAACCTAACCAAGGGCTTTGCCAATTAGCCAAATGGTCACCAAAGTTGAATATCGAGGTTCAAATGAAGTTTGAGGTTCATGTCGACAAGATGCAGATAAAGGTACTATGGCATGAAAGGAGCAAAACAAAACATTTTTGTTGATTCAAGTCATGTGCACATTGGCAATGAATAGACGCGTTTCAAAATCAAAATTGGTGCACAAACTTGAGAAACATCAAGACAAAGAAAAACAAGGTTGCCAAATCGAGAATGACCAAGACCAAAATGTGTCCAAAGAGTGCCCAAACTGAATTTTATTTTTGGCCTTAATCTCTCCTTTTCCTTTTTTGTTTTGTTTTTGTTTTTGTTTTTTTGTTTTGTTTTGGAGAGGCCTTCTTGACTTTATTTGCACCTATTCACATGGTGAATGATTGCTAGTAGAGCACAACCCAAGGGTAACTTGGAACCGACCCCCTAGGTCACCCACAAATTCTACCAAATGCAAACCTCAGGGATTGAAACCCATGTTTGGTTGCTTTATTTTAAGCAAGGGGCAAATGGACTCCACTAAAGAAGTGGTCATGATCAGAAGAAGGCAACTCGAGTTTCAAAATCTCGACGGAGATCAAGAAAAATGTACTGACATTTTGACAATGAAAAGCCCAACCATGAAAACATGGAAATGTCAAGTTTTGCAATGATTTTCTCAAAGATTTTTAAGCTCCTTCTAGCCTTTTCTCAAACTCGTGTCAAATCAAGCAAGTTTGCACATAAACTCAAATGGTACATCAAAACTCAACATCGATGAGACAAACAAGCCTAATAGGCAAAGCACTTGCAAAGAAAAACAAAAACTAGATGCAAATGCAATGCTTCAAACCTCCCCCTCAAAATAAGAACCCGAGGCAAAAGCGCATAGAGGAAGGAAAGAGGCAGAAAATCGGTTTGCTATAGAACAGGGAAGAGAAACAGCAGACACTCTAGCACAAGGCACACTCCTAGCTACAGAAGATAGGGAAGCAAGCCTAAACTCGACTACTAGAGAGAACAAACACAAACCCTGTCTACCCAGGTATCCTCCACATACCTAGTCAACCAATAAGTCTATGTGAGACTCTCTAACTAGAGCAGAGGACATTGCTAATCACGCATGATAGCGACCTAAGAGATAAGAGGTGCCAAAGAAAGTGCTGTGATTCTAGCAAGTTCTAAAAACAAACCAACACAGACAAAACAGAAAGAATATATACAATATAGTACAAGATCAAGCTCCCTCACACGATACCCCCAAAGACTAACCAAGCCAAGCTCTCCCTGAGAGTGGCAAACCTAGAACCATCTAAGGGCTTGGTGAGAATATCCGCAAGTTGATGATCACCTTCTACAAAACCTAGCCCTATATCCCCTTTCTACATGGTCTCTAAGGAAGTGGTACCGATATCTATGTGTTTGGTCCCGAATGCCGGGTGGTTTTTGGCAATGTTGATGGCCGAGGTATTATCACACAGAGTGGGACGCTACCAACTTCTAACCCATATTCCCAAGCATTTGTCTTAACCAAAGCACTTGGTCGCAACAAGCGGTCGCAGCCACGTGCTCGGCCTCATCAGAGATCGAGCTACACCGGTTCCGCTTAGAAGACCAAGAGACAAGTGAAGTGCCTAGAACGGCAAGTGCTCAAGTGCTCTTCCTATCTATCCTACACCAAAGAAAGTCTGCATCGTAATAGGCTCTAAGAGATAGACAAGAAGCGAAGAAAACCAGATTCCTATCTCGGGGTGGCCACTAGGTAGCGAAGGATCCGCTTGATGACTCAAGGTGAGAAATCTTAGGGAAGCTCGAATCGAGCGCATGCACACACGGCAAAGTGTATGTCCGCCGAGAAGAGGTAAGGTACAGAAGGTTCTATCATGCTCCTATAGAGCTTCGATCACTGCTCAAGATCTAAGTCGCTCAAGTACGTAAGTGGTTGCCATGGGAGTGGAAACAGCTTACTATCACCATGGCAAACCGCTGAGCGTGTCTCTAGTGTACTTGGATGGTGAAGAAAGATCCTGAGGGTCTGCTTGATTTGAAAACCCAAGAAAAATTCAGTTCACCCATCATGCTCATCTCAAATTCAGAGCTCATGACGGAAGCAAATTCAGAGACCAAAGAATCAAGACCCACCAAAGATAATGTCATCAACATAAATCTGCACAAGGAGAAAATCGATGACTTATGCTTGATAAACAGGTCTTATCAACGCGCCCATTGAAAACCATTTCCAATCGATAACTCTTGAGTCGTTCGTACCAAGCTCGAGGGGCCCGCTTGAGCCCATATAAAGCCTTCGAGAGCTTGTATACGTGATCGGAAACTCAACACAAACAAAGCCGGAGGTTGCCGAACAAAACTTCTTCCTCAATGAAACCGCTCAAGAAAGCACTTCAACATCCATTTGAAAAATCTTGAAACGGTGTGAAGCCATAAAAGCAAGGAAGATCCGAATGGAATCATGTCGAGCAACCGGAGCATAGGTCTCATCAAAGTCAATCCCATCGACCGAGTGAAACCTTGTGCCACCAACCTAGCCTTATTTCTCACAACTACCCCATCCTCACTCGCTTATTTTAAACACCCATTTAGTACCTATGATATTGACTTTCACGGGCATTCCACTAAATCCCAAACCTTGTTTCTCTCAAAATTCTCTAACTCTTCGTGCATGGCATTGACCCAATCAGGTCGCCAAGAGCCCGAGCTATGTCCTTAGGCTCGAGAGAAGAAACGAAGGCAGCAGAGAGGAGGGACTGGTGTGCTCTAGACCTAGTCACACGCCACCTATAGGTCCTATAATCTGATCAGAGGGTGACTAGCCCGAACGTGCCTAGGTGCACCCGAGGTGGCCTCTACCTCATGTGAAGCCGAGGCGGGATCGAGCCACCAAGGGAGGACTCACAGGGACACCTCGTAAGAAGAAGTCCTAACAGGAGTGGGCTCGAGGAGGGTGGAGGCACGGAGGGCTCGGGAGGATCAAGCGTGGGTCCGACTATGGCTTCTACTGTGGAGGAGGTTAGTCATCGGGGACCGACGAGCGATCATCCCGACTCACCTTCTCCTCACGAAGATAGGCTCAAAGGAAAGATCGATCGGGAGATGTCGGCCTAGAACCTGGTCTAGCCTCGTCAAAGTGACCTCACAAGACTCCACAACCCTCCGCCTAGTTATGTCCCAAACCTCAGAGATCCTAGAGGACTTAGTGTACCCCAAGAAAAGACCATCAAGAGCGAGACTCGAACTTGTCCAAATTGCCGATTTTAAAATGAAGCACTTGCAACCAAAGATTCGAAAGTGTGAAACATTGTGCTTGCGCCCATATCGAAGCTCGTACGAGGTCTTGTGCAACTTGGCACGGAGAAACACTCTATTGGAAACATAGCAAGCAGCAGAGACAGCCTCAGCCCAGAAGTGTCGCGGGGTGGAGTACTCATCTAGCATTGTCCTGGCCATTTCAACCAGGGTTCTATTCTTTCTCTCTACCACCCCGCTCTGTTTGGCCGCATGAGGCGAAGAAAATTGATGCTCAACTCCGTAAAGTGTGCAAAAAGATTGAAAGAAGTATTCTTGAATTCGTGCCATTATCAGAACGAATGGCCCGAAGTGCACCTTGAAACTCAACTGCAAGCCTCCTTGAGAGGTTTTTGAACAGCTCAAATGTCTCCTCCTTTGAGGCCATGAAGAAGACCCAGGAGTAGCGAGAAAAATCGTCAACAATAACAAGCACGCACCACTTCCCACCAATTTTCGCACTCGAGCCGACCAACAAGATCCATATGCAAGAGCTGTCCGGTGCATCACCATTACGCATGAGACGCGTGGATGGGAAGCGGCAACCATCTTGCCATGACGGCAAGGAGCACAAACCAAATCCTCAAGAAGAGAAAGCTTGGGCAAACCGAAAGCAAGTCTCAAGAATCGACACGCACAAGGTGATCAAAACCAATATGTCCAAGGCGCTGTGCCAAAAACGAATATCCCGAGAATCGAAGCAAGTAAGCGGTGAGGAGCACCAATCAAGAAGTAGGAAAATCAGCTCGAAAACTTCGGTGAAAGCGGAGATCCCGCAAACCAACTCGCCAGAGGGACTTAGGACACAAGAACCAGACGCCCTAAACCTAACCTCGAGTCTCGATCAACAAGTCTGCGATACGTAAAGCAGATTATACCGCAGTTTGTCGACAAGAGCTACGCCCCGGCACGAACCGAGGGCTAACTCGACTGAACGCGAGCTAGACACGCCCGACGAAGGCCCCGAAGGTGATTCGCCACCGTCGGGATCTCGAGGCTAGGAGGCAAACCATCGTGACTCACCGGTCATGTGGCGACAACAACCGAGTCAACGATCCAAATGCCCTTCCTCCCCGGCCCACTAACTCGAAGTCAAGTAAAGAGAAACGGACTCACCGAGGACACACTAGTGCAGACTCTAGGTACCCAAAATCGAGTCACACCCCGTAAGCACCTATCGACTCTACGGGAATGAAACCTGGGAACTCTGTGGGACCCACGCCCGTAAAACCTTGACCGCCCCAAGTCCGAGAACCACTCTCCGTCACCCCATCTCGACATTGGGAGGAAACTCACGCCCATGGTGTCTCGCCTCCACCAGAGAAAGAAGGTACACCCCGAGGATGGCGGAACTCACGCAACCCTAGCTCGGTCGAACCCGCCGAGGAACGACACTCTTGAAACCTAGCCTGGTCTACCCGAGGGACCTGAAAACTCCCGCTTAGGACGCGGTGCGGTGTGTGCTCTAGGTGGTCTGCCGCTCTCCCTAGAGTGACCTCAGGAAACCCAACGAGTGGTAACAAGTCTCGGCTCGGTGACCAGAACTCGTGGCAAGAAGAACAGTGAACCTAGCCTTGGGCTTTTGTTTAGGCTTGGCTTTGGTTTTGGCTTTGGTCAGGACGAAGTCTGCAGGAGGTGCAGACTTCAGGATCGCTAAGGTGCTCTTGCCCTTTCCGGTGATGGTGCTACAGAGGAAGCAACCACCGGTCAGAGCAACCTGAGACCTGCAGACCTAAAACGGTCTTGGTAGGAACCCCCGAGAAACGACGGCCGCTTCCGCCGCTCTCGGCCAGTGATAACTCGAAGGGTGACGCTTGATGTGATCAAGCCACCAAACCCAAGACCTCTACCCTGTGATATCTTGGGTGATCCAAGATCAAGTTCAGCTTCTTCTTGCCCCCACGAACTTCTCAAGAGTGCTTATCGTATTCACACTCGATGTAGACGGGGCAAAACTCACACGAGGGAAGAGAGGACTCGGGAGACTTATCCTCGACACCCACTGGTCCTTACCCTCCAACCTACTTAACCTTATCACTCAAGATAGTGATCTCATTTTGAAAAGCCTTGCAGAGAGACACTCGAGTTTTGCATGTAAATAAGGCGAGATCGAACCTAAGACTCATGTCCTCTAGCGCCTACCCATATGTTCATCCAACCCATCACAACAAGAAGCAAGGAGCTATCACTAGGGAACTCAAATCAGCAATTTTACTCTTGAGTTTTAGGTTCTCTAGCCTCAAGGACAAGCACTCATCACAAACAAAGGCATACACAAAGAATCATCATCGAGCTAGTTGGGTCCTTAGGTGAAACATGATCTCTCATCCTCAACTAGACCGACATGGTCCTTAGGTGTGTCAAGTGTGTGAGCGTATGATCAGACAGCAACAAGCTCAATGAAAAGCAGCAGAAAGTAAAGCACTACGAGTCTCCTCTAACTCGTCAAGCACACTAAGATGTTTGTCCTAAGCTCTTCAAGCTCCTTGTTCACACTAGCATGAGTGGTCCTTAGCTTATCCAAATCGAGAGGGCCTCATCACGCACCCTCCAAGTCTCAAGTCAAGACAAGCATCATTACTAGGCGCAGCCCTAGCATTTTCTAGTTCAGGTGAGAGGTGTGCTACTTCTAACTTGAGGTCCTTAACCTGCGGTTGATTGAGCAAGAAAGCCGCCTAATTTGAGAAATGCGCATTCAGGTCATCGGTTCTCAAAGCAAGGTACCTCGAGTCGGTGTCGGCGCCGAAGAGTCGGAGAGGTGGCCGCCATGAAGCACATGCCGGCAGAGCTGCCGTCGCCGACGTCGCCGCCCGTGAGCGTCCTCGCCGTCGTTGCTGGCCTCCTCCTCCTCGTCAACGCAAGCTGAGTCCAAGGCGGCAAGCACCTTGCGGAACAACTTGCGCCCCTTTTGGAAGGAGGGCTTCTGGCCGCCAGGAGGAAGCTTGGCCTCCGGCTTGCGGTACGGCCTGGTGATGGAGTGACGGGCTTCTTGGGTGCCTCCTCTCGCCCCTTGTTCCTCAGATTGGGACACTCGGCACGCATGTGGTTGACACCACCACACTCAAAGCATCTCACAGTGCTCCTCCTCCTCTCACTCACTCTCCTGAAAGCTCTCGAAAATTTCTTGGAGAGGAGGGCAAGACTCTCTTCTGGCACAGAGTCTAGATGCTCATCAGAAAGTTCGAGCAAACAAGTTAAAGAGACACCACTCAAGTCTATGGAGGAAGTAGACGGGTGTGTCACAAGAGCAAGAGAGTCCTGAGTCATCTCGAATGAAAGATGCTCCTCCTCATGGGACTTCAAGTTTGAAAACAAGCTATCCAAAGTAAGTTTGGTAAGGTCGGGCTTCTCGATAGCCACGACTTTGACCCCCAAATCTTCATGTCAAGCGCAGAAAGCAAGTGACGAGCATTGTCAGCTCCTTCATAGTTGATGCCAACAGATCGCAGAAGCGCCAAGATTTTAGTGAACCGGCTGAAACAGCGCTCAGCGATTCACCCGGCTTCGAGCGAAGCGGTTGTATTCCCGCTAGGCCGGGTCTGGCGGACGGTCTGAATTTTGACTGCCCCTCATGGAAACTTTTGAGGGTAGTCCAGACCTCATGAGCCGACTAGAGATGACCAACTCGGTCGTACTCATTCCGCCCCAAGCCTTGGAACAGAATGTTCCGAGCTTTGCATTCTCGCTCGCATTCTTCTCATTTTCGGGGTAACCTCATCTTCCTTTGGCACCTTGTATGGGTATTTCACCTTCCTCCATACACCAAGTCCTTGTGCCATGAGGTATGAACCCATCCGCATTTTCCAAAAGGAGAAGTCTGAGCCATTGAACACCGGCGGTTTGTTTGAGTATTTCTTCAGCCATGGTGAGGGCAAAAGGAAAGGTTCAACAGATCCGCAAGAATCACGAAGAACGCAACCTGGCTCGATACCACTGTGAAACTAACCACGGCGTAACAGAGGGGGTGAATGAGAGTCTCGAATTTTTACTACCGTTCTTTTTCGAATTCACGGCACCCCAAAATGTGAACAACTTGACAACTATGTGTACCCCTAGCATGAATGAGAGTCATGGAATATGTGGGGATTTTTCACACACAATCCTGGTTGTCAAGTGTCCAAAAGAGAAGAATCAATTCAAACCTTACTTTAAGAAAGGAGATCAAGCCAAATAACCAAAGTGACTTTCAGAAAAGCAAAAGCAGATTTGTTCTCACTTGGAGGAGATGGATGGTGGCTTTCTGGTGCTCATCAAATTTTGGGAATTTTTCTCCCTATTTCTCAATGGGTCGTGCATAACTTTACCAAAAATCATCTCAAAACTCCATGTAGATAAATCATGAAAATTCAAACATCACAAGCTGCTTTCTGAAAGCAAAAACAGAAACCCCAGAGTTTGTTTCCACTTGGAGCAGAGGGATGGTGGGTTTCTGGTGCTTCTCAATGTTTGGAAATTTTTCTTCCGATTAATCAATAAGTCATGAAGCACTCCACCAGAAATCTCCTTAAAACTCCTTTTGCAGAAAATATGATAAATCAAAAACCACGAGCTGTCAAGAACATCGAGCAGAAAGTTTGGGGCTCGGTTTTCACCTCACTGCTCCCAAACGGTGCAAGAACAGGACTCCAAATTTTTTATAGTGAATAGATATATGAGTCACGCACCTTCTCCAACAAGAATCACTCAAAAAATATTTTTCTAGATATTTATAAAAATCAAACACTGCCTGCTGCGCGAAGAACAAGACAGAAACTTAAAGAACAGATTTGAGCCATCAAAGCATATAGAATAGAAAAGGAGGCACGGGAGTTTTTCAGGGATGGCTCAAGATCGAAACAAGAACACACACAAATCCCACAAGATCATTTCACTCTACGGTATTTAAATGCTGAATTTAAATGCTGAAAGTAAGTGCAAGAACGATATAAAAACGCTGATCTATTAGCTCATGAACGTAACTACAGATCGGGGACCCGGAGACGCAGCCCCACACTCACACAGAGACGCAGCTCCTCAACTCACACCTATGTTGGCTGGCTACAAATGGCTCAAGGGACACCCTCCAAGTGAAGCCTTGGGGTCCTATTTATAGCCCAAGCCACACATTTGTGAAAACACTCGGGCGGCCGAAACCCCGAAAACACACTCCGATCTCTCAAGACGAATCCTCAAGCATTGCCAACCACCTCCAGCCGTCCGATGCTCCCTAAGACTTCGACGAGGTCGTGCACGAGCGACGCCCAGGTTCGGCGCCGAAAAACCTCCAACAGACTCTGACCGTCCTCCAGATCACCGCCAAATTTCACCCGCCGGTTCTTTTCACGGCGCCAAGCGCATTGAGACCATCACCGCGTACACGAGAACAACACGAACACAAGGAAACAAACCGATCTCCGATCGGGTTACGGTTTATCCGTAATAAAGGAAAACAAAGAATGAGCACGACAGAAATTGACCGACGGACGCCGTCCGGTGATCTAGGAGCAAGATTCGACCGGGAACCAGAGGTTCCGTGGACCGTTAAGCTTAACGCCTAAGTGCAAGCTCCAACCGCAGGGTTCAAAACTTCACAAGAATCAAATTTGTAACATGCCAAATCAAAAGTGGATTTGAATTTTGAATTTAAACGAAAACCACCACATGCTCATCACTCATGACTTCACAATCTCCCCTTGATGAGCATGTTGACAAAATTTCCCAAAATTGGCCATGAAAGCTAAGTTTTGATTTCAAACTCAATTTTCAGTTTTGAAACTCCCCTAAAATCATGATTCTCCCCTTTTGTCAAATGGTCAAGAAGACACCAATCATGAACCCGAACCATGCATATGCAAAAGAAATGAAGAAAACCTAACCAAGGGCTTTGCTAATTAGCCAAATGGTCACCAAAGTTGAATATCGAGGTTCAAATGAAGTTTGAGGTTCACAAGTCGACAAGATGCATAAAGGTACTAAGGCATGAAAGGAGCAAAACAAAACATTTTTGTTGATTCAAGTCATGTGCACATTGGCAATGAATAGACGTTTCAAAATCAAAATTGGTGCACAAACTTGAGAAACATCAAGACAAAGAAAAACAAGGTTGCCAAATCGAGAATGACCAAGACCAAAATGTGTCCAAAGAGTGCCCAAACTGAATTTTATTTTTGGCCTTAATCTCTCCTTTTCCTTTTTTGTTTTGTTTTTGTTTTTGTTTTGTTTTTGTTTTTTTTGTTTTGTTTTGGAGAGGCCTTCTTGACTTTATTTGCACCTATTCACATGGTGAATGATTGCTAGTAGAGCACAACCCAAGGGTAACTTGGAACCGACCCCCTAGGTCACCCACAAATTCTACCAAATGCAAACCTCAGGGATTGAAACCCATGTTTGGTTGCTTTATTTTAAGCAAGGGGCAAATGGACTCCACTAAAGAAGTGGTCATGATCAGAAGAAGGCAACTCGAGTTTCAAAATCTCGACGGAGATCAAGAAAAATGTACCGACATTTTGACAATGAAAAGCCCAACCATGAAAACATGCAAATGTCAAGTTTTGCAATGATTTTCTCAAAGATTTTAAGCTCCTTCTAGCCTTTTCTCAAACTCGTGTCAAATCAAACAAGTTTGCACATAAACTCAAATGGTACATCAAAACTCAACATCGATGAGACCAACAAGCCTAATAGGCAAAGCACTTGCAAAGAAAAACAAAAACTAGATGCAAATGCAATGCTTCAAACCTCCCCCTCAAAATAAGAACCCGAGGCAAAAGCGATAGAGGAAGGAAAGAGGCGTAAAATCGGTTTGCTATAGAACAGGAAGAGAAACAAGAGACACTCTAGCACAAGGCACACTCCTAGCTACAGAAGATAGGGAAGCAAGCCTAAACTCGACTACTAGAGAGAACAAACACAAACCTCGTCTACCTGTATCCTCCACATACCGTCAACCAATAAGTCTATGTGAGACTCTCTAACTAGAGCAGAGGACATTGCTAATCACGCATGATAGCGACCTAAGAGATAAGAGGTGCCAAAGAAAGTCTTGTGATTCTAGCAAGTTCTAAAAACAAACCAACACGCATAAAACAGAAAGAATATATACAATATAGTACAAGATCAAGCTCCCTCACACGATACCCCCAAAGACTAACTAAGCCAAGCTCTCCTGAGAGTGGCAAACCTAGGACCATCTAAGGGCTTGGTGAGAATATCCGCAAGTTGATGATCACCTTCTACAAAACCTAGCCCTATATCCCCTTTCTACATGGTCTCTAAGGAAGTGGTACCGATATCTATGTGTTTGGTCCCGAATGCCGGATCGGTTTTTGGCAATGTTGATGGCCGAGGTATTATCACACAGAGTGGGACGCTACCAACCTCTAACCCATAGTCCCAAGCATTTGTCTTAACCAAAGCACTTGGTCGCAACAAGCGGCCGCAGCCACGCACTCGCCCTCAGAGATCGAGCTACACCGGTGCGCTTCCTAGAAGACCAAGAGACAAGTGAAGTGCCTAGAACCGGCAAGTGCTCAAGTGCTCTTCCTATCTATCCTACACCAAAGAAAGTCGTGATCGTAATAGGCTCTAAGAGATAGACAAGAAGCGAAGAAAACCAGATTCCTATCTCGGGGTGGCTACTAGGTAGCGGAGGATCCGCTGACACTCAAGGTGAGAAACCTAGGGAAGCTCGAAACCGAAAGCGCATGCAGACACACGGCAAAGTGTATGTCCGCCGAGAAGAGGTAAGGTACAGAAGGTTCTATCATGCTCCTATAAAGCTTCGATCTACGGCTCAAGATCTAAGTCGCTCAAGCACGTAAGTGGTTGCCATGGGAGTGGAAACAGCTTACTATCACCATGGCAAACCGCTGAGCAGTCTCTAGTGTACTTGGACTGGTGAAGAAAGATCCTCGAGGGTCTCGCTTGATTTGAAAACCCAAGAAAAATTCAGTTCACCCATCATGCTCATCTCAAATTCAGAGCTCATGACGGAAGCAAATTCAGAGACCAAAGAATCGAAGACCCACCAAAGATAATGTCATCAACATAAATCTGCACAAGGAGAAAATCGATGACTTATGCTTGATAAACAGGTCTTATCAACGCCGCCCATTGAAAACCATTTCCAATCGATAACTCTTGAGTCGTTCGCACCAAGCTCGAGGGGCCTCGCTTGAGCCCATATAAAGCCTTCGAGAGGTTGTATACGTGATCGAAACTCAACACAAACAAAGCCGGAGGTTGCCGAACAAAAACTTCTTCCTCAATGAAACCGCTCAAGAAAGCACTTCAACATCCATTTGAAAAATCTTGAAACGGTGTGAAGCCATAAAAGCAAGGAAGATCCGAATGGAATCATGTCGAGCAACCGAGCATAGGTCTCATCAAAGTCAATCCCATCGACCGAGTGAAACCTTGTGCCACCAACCTAGCCTTATTTCTCACAACTACCCCATCCTCACTCGCTTATTTTTAAACACCCATTTAGTACCTATGATATTGACGCTTGTTGGGCATTCCACTAAATCCCAAACCTTGTTTCTCTCAAAATTCTCTAACTCTTCGTGCATGGCATTGACCCAATCAGGTCGCCAAGAGCCCGAGCTATGTCCTTAGGCTCGAGAGAAGAAACGAAGGCAGCAGAGAGGAGGGACTGGTGTGCTCTAGACCTAGTCACACGCCACCTATAGGTCCTATAATCTGATCAGAGGGTGACTAGCCCGAACGTGCCTAGGTGCACCCGAGGTGGCCTCTACCTCATGTGAAGCCGAGGCGGGATCGAGCCACCAAGGAGGACTCTACAGGGACACCTCGGAAGAAGAAGTCCTAACAGAGTGGGCTCTGAGGAGGGTGGAGGCACGGAGGGCTCGGGAGGATCAAGCGGTGGGTCTCGACTATGGCTTTACTGTGGAGGAGGTTCGCCATCTGGGACCGACGAGCGGTCATCCCGACTCACCTTCTCCTCACGAAGATAGGCTCAAAGGAAAGATCGATCGGGAGATGTCGGCCTAGAACCTGGTCTAGCCTCGTCAAAGTGACCTCACAAGACTCCACAACCCTCCGCCTAGTTATGTCCCAAACCCTCAGAGATCCTAGAGGACTTAGTGTACCCCAAGAAAAGACCATCAAGAGCGAGACTCGAACTTGTCCAAATTGCCGATTTTAAAATGAAGCACTTGCAACCAAAGATTCGAAGTGTGAAACATTGTGCTTGCGCCTATATCGAAGCTCAGACGAGGTCTTGTGCAACTTGGCACGGAGAAACACTCTGTTGGAAACATAGCAAGCAGCAGAGACAAATTTCACCAGTATGTCGCGGGTGGAGTACTCATCTAGCATTGTCCCGCCATTTCAACCAGTGGTTCTATTCTTTTCTCTACCACCCCGCTCATTGGGCTGCATGAGGCGAAGAAAATTGATGCTCAACTCCGTAAAGTGTGCAAAAAGATTGAAAGAAGTATTCTTGAATTCGTGCCATTATCGTAACGAATGGCCCGGTGCACTCGAAACTCAACGCAAGCCTCCTTGAGAGGTTTCGAACAGCCAAATGTCTCCTCCTTTGAGGCCATGAAGAAGACCCAGAGTAGCGAGAAAAATCGTCAACAATAACAAGCACGCACCACTTCCCACCAACCGATCGCACTCGAGCCGACCAACAAGATCCATATGCAAGAGCTGTCCGGTGCATCACCATTACGCATGAGACGCGTGGATGGGAAGCGGCAACCATCTTGCCATGACGGCAAGGAGCACAAACCAAATCCTCAAGAAGAGAAAGCTTGGGCAAACCGAAAGCAAGTCTCAAGAATCGACACGCACAAGGTGATCAAAACCAATATGTCCAAGGCGCTGTGCCAAAAACGAATATCCCGAGAATCGAAGCAAGTAAGCAAAGGAGGAGCACCAATCAAGAAGTAGGAAAATCAGCTCGAAAACTTCGGTGAAAGCGGAGATCCCGCAAACCAACTCGCCAGAGGGACTTAGGACACAAGAACCAGACGCCCTAAACCTAACCTCAGAGTCTCGATCAACAAGTCTGCGACACGTAAAGCAGATTATATCGCAGTTTGCCGACAAGAGCTACGCCCCGGCACGAACCGAGGGCTAACTCGATGAACCGCGAAGCTAGACACGGCCCGACGAAGCGCCCCCAAGGTGATCTCGCCACCGTCGGGATCTCGAGGCTAGGAGGCAAACCATCGTGACTCACCGGTCATGTGGCGACAACAACCGAGTCAACGATCCAAATGCCCTTCCTCCCACCCCACTAACCGAAGTCAAGTAAAGAGAAACGGACTCACCGAGGACACACTAGTGCAGACTCTAGGTACCCAAAATCGAGTCACACCCCGTAAGCACCTAATGACTCTACGGAATGAAACCGGGGAACTCGCACGACCCACGCCCGTAAAACCTTGACCGCCCCAAGTCCGAGAACCACTCCTCCGTCACCCCATCGACATGGGAGGAAACTCACGCCATGGTGTCCGCTTCCACCAGAGAAAGAAGGTACACCACGAGGATGGCGGAACTCACGCAACCTAGCTCGGTCGAACCCGCCGAGGAACGACACTCTTGAAACCTAGCCTGGTCTACCCGAGGGACCTGAAAACTCTCGCTTAGGACGCGGTGCGGTGTGTGCTCTAGGTGGTGCCGCCTCCCTAGAGTGACCTCAGGAAACCCAACGAGCCGGTAACAAGTCTCGGCTCGGTGACCAACTCGTGGCAAGAAGAACAGTGAACCTAGCCTTGGGCTTTTGTTTAGGCTTGGCTTTGGTTTTGGCTTTATCGTGGGACGAAGTCGCAGGAGGTGCAGATTTCCGGATCGCTAAGGTGCTTTTGCCCTTTCCAGTGATGGTGCTACAGAGGAAGCAACCACCGGTCAGAGCAACTGAGACCTCGCAGACCTAAAACGGTCTTGGTAGGAACCCCCGAGAAACGACGGCCGCTCCGCCGCTCTCATTGTGACAGGATAACTCGAAGGGTGACGCTTGATGTGATCAAGCCACCAAACCCAAGACCTCTACCTGTGATATCTTGGGTGATCCAAGATCAAGTTCAGCTTCTTCTTGCCCCCCACTTAACTTCTCAAGAGTGCTTATCGTATTCACACTCTGATGTAGACGGGGCAAACTCACACGAGGGAAGAGAGGACTCGGGAGACTTATCCTCGACACCCACTGGTCCTTACCCTCCAACCTACTTAACCTTATCACTCAAGATAGTGATCTCATTTTGAAAAGCCTTGCAGAGAGACACTCGAGTTTTGCACGTAAATAAGGCGAGATCGAACCTAAGACTCATGTCCTCTAGCGCCTACCCATATGTTCATCCAACCCATCACAACAAGAAGCAAGGAGCTATCACTAGGGAACTCAAATCAGCAATTTTACTCTTGAGTTTTAGGTTCTCTAGCCTCAAGGACAAGCACTCATCACAAACAAAGGCGCACACAAAGAATCATCATCGAGCTAGTTGGGTCCTTAGGTGAAACATGATCTCTACAGTCCTCAACTAGACCGACATGGTCCTTAGGTGTGTCAAGTGTGTGAGCGTATGATCAGACAGCAACAAGCTCGTGAAACAAAGCAGAAAGTAAAGCACTACGAGTCTCCTCTAACTCGTCAAGCACACTAAGATGTTTGTCCTTAAGCTCTTCAAGCTCCTTGTTCACACTAGCATGAGTGGTCCTTAGCTTATCCAAATCGAGAGGGCCTCATCACGCACCCTCCAAGTCTCAAGACGGCACAAGCATCATTACTAGGCGCAGACCCTAGCATTTTCTAGTTCAGGTGAGAGGTGTGCTACTTCTAACTTGAGGTCCTTAACCTGCGGTTGATTGAGCAAGAAAGCCGCCTAATTTGAGAAATGCGCATTCAGTCATCGGGTTCTCAAAGCAAGGTACCTCGAGTCGGTGTCGGCGTCGAAGAGTCGGAGAGGTGGCCGGCCATGAAGCACATGCCGGCGAGCCGTCGTCGCCGACGTCGTCGTCGAGCGCCCTCGCCGTCGTTGCTGGCCTCCTCCTCCTCGTCAACGCAAGCCGAGTCCAAGCGGCAAGCACCTTGCGGAATGCCTTGCCTTTTGGAAGGAGGGCTTCGCCGCCAGAGGAAGCTTGGCCTCCGGCTTGATGCACGGCCCGGTGATGGTAGTGACGGCTTCTTGGGTGCCTCCTCTCGCCCCTTGTTCCTCAGATTGGGACACTCGGCACGCATGTGGTTGACACCACCACACTCAAAGCATCTCACAGTGCTCCTCCTCCTCTCACTCACTCTCCTGAAAGCTCTCGAAAATTTCTTGGAGAGGAGGGCAAGACTCTCTTCTCGCACAGAGTCTAGATGCTCGCCGAAAGTTCGAGCAAACAAGTTAAAGAGACACCACTCAAGTCTATGGAGGAAGTAGACGGTGTGTCACAAGAGCGAGAGAGTCTGGAGTCATCCGAATCGAAAGATGCTCCTCCTCATGGGACTTCAAGTTTGAAAACAAGCTATCCAAAGTAAGTTTGGTAAGGTCGGCGGCTTCCCCGATAGCCACGACTTTGACCCCCAAATCTTCATGTCAAGCGCAGAAAGCAAGTGACGAGCATTGTCGGCTCCTTCATAGTTGATGCCAACAGATCGCAAAGCGCCAAGATTTTAGTGAACCTACTGAAACAGCGCTCAGCGATTCACCCGGCTTCGAGCGAAGCGGTTGTATTCCGCTTGGCTTTGGTCCTGGCGACGGTCTGAATTTTGACTGTCCCTCATGGAAACTTTGGAGGGTAGTCCAGACCTCATGAGCCGACTAGAGATGACCAACTCGGTCGTACTCATTCCGCCCCAAGCCTTGGAGCAGAATGTTCCGAGCTTTGGCATTCGCTTCGTATTCTTCTCATTTTCGGGGTAACCTCATCTTCCTTTGGCACCTTGTATGGGTATTTCACCTTCCTCCATACACCAAGTCCTTGTGCCATGAGGTATGAACCCATCCGCATTTTTCAAAAGGAGAAGTCTGAGCCATTGAACACCGGGCGGTTTGTTTGAGTATTTCTTCAGCCATGGTGAGGGCAAAAGGAAAGGTTCAACAGATCCGCAAGAATCACGAAGAACGCAACCTGGCTCGATACCACTGTGAAACTAACCACGGCGAACAGAGGGGTGAATGAGAGCCTCGAATTTTTACTACCGTTTTTTTCGAATTCACCGGCACCCCAAAATGTGAACAACTTGACAACTATGTGTACCCCTAGCATGAATGAGAGTCATGGAATATGTGGGGATTTTTCACACACAATCCTGGTTGTCAAGTGTCCAAAAGAGAAGAATCAATTCAAACCTTACTTTAAGAAAGGAGATCAAGCCAAATAACCAAAGTGACTTTCAGAAAAGCAAAAAGCAGATTTGTTCTCACTTGGAGGAGATGGATGGTGGCTTTCTGGTGCTCATCAAATTTTGGGAATTTTTCTCCCTATTTCTCAATGGGTCGTGCACAACTTTACCAAAAATCATCTCAAAACTCCATGTAGATAAATCATGAAAATTCAAACATCACAAGCTGCTTTCTGGAAAGCAAAAACAGAAACCCCAGAGTTTGTTTCCACTTGGAGCAGAGGGATGGTGGGTTTCTGGTGCTTCTCAATGTTTGGAAATTTTTCTTCCGATTAATAAATAAGTCATGAAGCACTCCACCAGAAATCTCCTCAAAACTCCTTTTGCAGAAAATATGATAAATCAAAAACCACGAGCTGTCAAGAACATCGAGCAGAAAGTTTGGGGCTCGGTTTTCACCTCACTGCTCCCAAACGGTGCAAGAACAGGACTCCAAATTTTTTATAGTGAATAGATATATGAGTCACGCACCTTCTCCAACAAGAATCACTCAAAAACGATTTTTCTAGATATTTATAAAAATCAAACACTGCCTGCTGCGCGAAGAACAAGACAGAAACTTCAAGAACAGACTTGAGCCATCAAAGCATATAGAATAGAAAAGGAGGCACGGAGTTTTTCAGGATGGCTCAAGATCGAAACAAGAACACACACAAATCCCACAAGATCATTTCACTCTCACGGTATTTAAATGCTGAATTTAAATGCTGAAAGTAAGTGCAAGAACGATATAAAAACGCTGATCTATTAGCTCATGAACGTAACTACAGATCAGGGACCCGGAGACGCAGCCCCACACTCACACAGAGACGCAGCTCCTCAACTCACACCTATGTTGGCTGGCTACAAATGGCTCAAGGGACACCTCCAAGTGAAGCCTTGGGGTCCTATTTATAGCCCAAGCCACACATTTGTGAAAAACACTGGGCGGGCGGAAACCCGAAAACACATTCCGGTCTCTCAAGACGAATCTGAAGCATTGCCAACCACCTCCAGCGGCTCCGATGCTCCCAAGACTTCGACGAGTCGTGCACGAAGCGACGCCCAGTTCGGCGCGAAAAACCTCCACCGCAGACTCAAGACCGGTCCTCTAGACCACCGCCAAACCCACCCGCCGGTTCTTTCACGGCGCCAAGCTGCATTGAGACCATCACTGCGTACACGAGAACAACACGAACACAAGGAAAGAAACCGATCTCCGATCGGGTTACGGTTTATCCGATAAGTGAAAACAAAGAATGAGCACGACAGAAATTGATGACGGACGCCGTCCGGTGATCTAGGAGCAAGATTCGACCGGGAACCAGAGGTTCCGTGGACCGTTAAGCTTAACGCCTAAGTGCAAGCTCCAACTGCAGGGGTTCAAAACTTCGCAAGAATCAAATTTGTAACATGCCAAATCAAAAGTGGATTTGAATTTTGAATTTAAACGAAAACCACCACATGCTCATCACTCATGACTTCACAAAATAACACTCGAGGGATTCCCCTTCGCGCTGCCTCACAGCGAACAAGTCGCTCTCCACTTTCATCCCATCGAAGTTTCCCTGGAAATTGCATTCCATTTTGGCGCGAAGCTGGGGCCAGCTTTCGATGGAGCCCGGCTCGAGGGAAGAGTACCATGAGAGGGTGATGCCCTCGAGCGCTAGGAGCAGCCCCTTGGCCTTGATGTCATCATCTCTCCCTGCAGCTTCCACGACGGTGTCATACACGCGGAGGAAGTCTCTGGGGTCCGCTTTGCCGTTGTACGGCTTGATGGTGGGGAGCTTAAAGTTTCCTGGGGAAGGCCACCTTTTTGCGCGGAGCCTGGCGCAAAGGGGGTTGGGGTCGTCGTCGTTCCTGGTTGTCCTCGCGCGTGTCGGGGAGAGTACCTCCTGGTCCGGGCTTTCGTCTTGAGACACCGTGAGGCCTTGGTTCGTCTGTCCCTGCAGGCGTTGCACCTCCGCCATCAGCTTTTCGTTAGCCTCCATTAGCGCCCGCACGTTGGGGTCAAGCGCTTCCTGCGTACTCCTGGCCCCTCGTAGGGTGGTTCCTCCCCTGCGGCCACCAGCCCACCGGCTCAGGTGGTTCGACGCCTCCACCGCGTCCCTCTCCGGCGGTTGCCGACCGCCCCGCCACTGCGCCCGATGCTGAGGCGCGCTATGAAGTTATCAGAACGGTAGCGGTGGGGGCGACTGGGATGCCTCAGCGCGCTGGGCCTGGTCCTCTCGTCTCCGCACTCGCAAGCGACTGCGTGTTTGGCTCCTCAGCGACCTCCCTGACTCTCCGCCTGCAGCCCCTGTGGTAGCCCCTTGGGACGTGGTCGCGGCCTTCCTCTTCGGCGGCATGGTTGTCAGGGATTCCTTATCGAACAGCTTGGGAGCGATGGCTTTCTCTAGCAATCAATCCCCATAGACGGCGCCACTGTTGTGGGTGTCACCCCACGAACAGAAAACAGGGCTGCCCCCGATGCGCGATCTTGCGCACCAAGACAGCTCGATGAAACTCTCGTGCTCTCACTGGCAACACTCGTAGATGGAAGGAGCGCTGCACTTGGGAAGAAAGAGTCTGTCTGTTCTCTGCGTCGCCCTCCCCCTTTTATAGGGGTGGGACTGTACAGCGCCATGCAATGGCGGTCTCTTTTCTCACCGACCCCGACCAAGGACCTGCGGGTCATTTCCTACTATTTTACATGCTCTGTCCCCCACCTGCCCTCTTGCAAGGGGCATTGGGGTCATCTCACAACATATCAGCCATACCCTTTACGACCTTACCCTCCTAAGCGACTCCTACTCCGGGTCACATGAGGAATTACATCCATACGACGATTCTGCACTGCATCGCTCCCACCGACACCTATTTGGGTACCCCGACAAGGCATCAGCTTGTCGACGCGTCTGTCTGCTTAGCCCCTGGCCAAGGAAGCGGGGCGTTCGCTCTGCCACCTTCCAGTTATATCGTTCTTCCTTGAGTTCAGTGGATGTTAGCTCCGCGCAAATCTGACTACCCTCCGTGTGGGTTCCCCGGCCTGCGCTTGCTCCTCGACCTGCTCCCGTTGCTCCGCTTGGCCTTGCGTACGCTCCGCGTTCTACCCGCGCATTTTACTACTCCGTCTGCACCATCCACTACTGCTATGCGCCTTCGCTCGCTCTCCGCTCTCGGCGCGGGCCTTGCACGGCCTCGCTTCGCCGCCTCCGGCCTCAGACTTTTTTTCCCTAGCGTCTCCTTGTGCCGCCTGAAAAACAGAGGAGAGAGGATTTGAGGTAGAATGGAGGCGCACCTACCTTCGCTCCAAGGTCCGAGGGAGTACCTATCTCTGGCCTACAACATGTGTTAAATCACAATTAATTAAAGCACGTATAATCAATCTCGCACAATTTACTGATAATTAAAGCATAGAAAACTTTCATTAACCACTTTAATTACAACTAATATGTATTACAATAGCTAGAGTGGGCTAGCTAGCCTGTATGTAAGTACACATATGTACACAATTCAAATAAAAATTAATTAAATAGTGTTACATCTTTTCCTTTTGTTCATCGGGATCTTTTACGTGCATCGCTCTTGCTAGGCGTAGATGTTGACCCCAACAGTTCACTGGTCCTTATCAAAAGGCCCCACCTATTTACATGTGGTTCGTGAAACTCCCTGTCGACGAATTACGTCGGCATTATATTTTATAGGGCTATGCGAAAGATCACAACTCGATGGTAACATAGGGGGCAGGATTTATACAGGTTCAGGCCCTCGGAAAGAGGTAATACCCTACTCCTGTGCTCGTGGATTTGTATTATGGGGTGTCGATCACAATGATCAAAGGATGATCACTATGACCGTATGTTCTCGCCAACGTTGCACAAGATTACAGTATGATGTAGATATTGTGGATAGATCTCCGATGATCTCTCGATCTAGGGACCCCGACCCCTTTATATAGTGTAAGGGGTAGGGTTATAGATTAGTTTTCTAGTCCGTATTAGGGAGATAAGGGATGAGGCCGAGTCGGCTACGCTTATCTCTACGTATTGCAGTAGAATTAAGATCCTATTCCAAATAGAGCAAATCGGGCCGCGCCGTCCACCAAGCCCGTCTTCTGGAAGATCCACACGACTTAGCCCAAGGAGGTGATGCGTCCAATTGTCTGTGTCTGAGTACCCGGGACTCATGTTACTCATGTTATCCACAGTAGCCCCCGAGTGCTTCGTGACTGAGCTATACTGATTCTGGGTCCAGCTTGCAGCCCATCAAGTGTAATCCGAGTGACATGAGTCTCTGTTCAGTTGACGTAGTTCTGCTCGCGGAGTGACCTGCTGATCAAACAACACGGTTGCAAAGAAAGGGTTCGGCTCGGGTTCGAATACTTCGGGCCGACCGATCCGACTCGGGAGGTGGCTACCCCGATTCCTCATCAGGATGCCGCCGTCCAACTCAGAGAATTCTTCACCGTAGGGACATCCCTGAGCAACTAGGGGTGTCCCAGAAGCTTCTCCCTCGTCAATCCGCCACCGGACATAACGACCGAGTGATCTTCGTATCTATTTCGTGCCTGCCGAGTAGTCATGCTGTCGTCGTACTAACTCAGGAGGGCTTTTCTTCTGTGTAGAACCGCCGGGCTTTCGTGTCCCTCGCTCCGACGCCGGAGGCATCAGCCCACAAGGGCGAAAAGCGCCCGAGTGAGGAGTCCGAGGAAGCGCCCGCGGCGAGGAAGGGCAAGGGCCCGGCCTCCTTCAAAGAGCAGGACGTTCCGCTGCCCGAGGAGCGCAGCCTGGAGGGCTCGGGTCCCAAGATCCGTGAAGCCCCCAAGGAAGGAGCGAGCCAGCCTACACCGGCCCCGAGGCCGAGCAATCAGGCGGCTCATCCTCCGAGGGCAGGACGCAAGGCGTCGCCTAGGAAGAAGCAGGCGGACTCGGCGCCCAACCCTACAGCGCCCCAGGCTAAGCTGAGTGGCCCTCCCGACGCCTCCTCAAGCGGGTCTTCCGCTTAGAGGGGCACCGAAATAAAGAGCAAGACGTCCAACCGGTAAGTGTTACTTCGTCACTTGTTGCTAGCCTTCAATGTATGTTGTGTTGTGCTGAAATGCTCCCTTCTTTTCAGGAAACCGTCAGAGGAGATTCTGACGGACCGCCCGACCGAGTCAGCACCGAAGCCTGCTGACCCGAGTCAGGCGACATCTCCTTCCCCTCCTCCTTTTGCTTCTTCTCCTCCTCCTTCGACAGCCGATGCAGACCTTCCGCCAACCAGACTGACCGAGGCCGCGTCGGAGGACAAGGTACGCGAAGATGTTGCTGCTGCCCTCCCAAGCCCAAAGCCGACCAACAGGGGCGGCGAGGAGGCCGAGCCGGTGGTGGAAAAGATTCCACGCCGGCCCCCATCTCCTCTGGAGGAGCCCGTGCCCAAGTTCTCGGCTGCCTGGAAGGATGGGGCCGGGGACTGGGCTCTTGTCGATGATGAGGTAGAGGAGAAGGCTTGGATGACTTTCTACGAGCACGCCGCTGAATGCGGCAAACTGATCAGAGTAAATCTTCTGACCAGTCGAGTAAGCTTTGTCATCTTGAAGTAGAATAGTCATTATTCACTCTCTTTGCAGGAACTTGGCGATTTTTCTGAAAGGAAAACCAAGTTTCTCAATTACTTCCCCCCCCCAATAGAACGGATTAAATCCGTGGAGGGGCAAGTAGTTGAGGCCCAGATCGAGGCGTCCAAGCAGCGTCGGGAGCTGCAAGCCCAGATCAAGGAGCTGCAGGACGAGAAGTTTGACCTCGCAGGCTCCCTTCGATGTATGTATCCCGACCTGAGTCGAGATTATATGTTTTGTGTGCGACCGAGTGACATCACCTTCTGCTCACTGTGCAGCTCGTGATGCCACGATCGCCGGCCAGCGGGAGGAGCTGGCCAAGTTCAAGGATTCTGAGGCCACCGCCCAAGCAGAGCTAAAGAGGTCCCAGGACCAGGTGCTGGCCCAAGAAGAATCGAAGGCCCGAGCCGTCACCGAGTTGGAGGGTAAGCCCCCTAACCCGACCGACTTCGAATCTCCAATGTTTACATAGTAGTATAACTGTATTTTTCTTTGCTTGACAGAATACAAGAAGAAGTCGCAGGCGCAGTACGACGTTTTGCATGAAAGCGTCAAGACTGCGCAAGCATGATACGAAGAGCTCCTGGGGGCCGTGGAGCCTACTCGGCGACGGCTCTATGCTGGCGAAGCCGAGCCAAGCAGTCGGGCCGAGCTGATCCAGAGGTGGACCGAAGCCCCCGAGCAGCTCAAGGCCCGACTCAGGGAAGTCGGCTTGATGAGCACCAGCCAAGCACTAGGAATCGTCGAGTCGCTCTATCCCCGAGTAAAGCTTGAAGCTGTCAAGGTCGGCTTCGCCTACACCGAGGAGAAGGCATTGGCCCTGCTTGAGGAAGTGAAGCCGGCAGTCGAGTCCCTTGTAGATAATTCAGACTTAGATTCCCTGTAAATATAGGAACTTTGAAAGTGCATCTAGGCCCCCTATGTGTTTTGGGGGTTAATGACAAAACGATTAAGGGACTAATGAGATTTCTAAGTGTTATCTTCAGATCTTAGTCCTACACAGTGAAGTTATGGGCATTGATGAACTCTAAAATTCGAATGAAGCAAAAGACAGTACCTAGACTTGTGATTTGTAATTTATTTAAATTTTGAGTCTAAGGATAGCTGTACTATTAAGAGGGATTTGATGGAAAATAGTGTTTGGATATTCTAGGTGCTCATGATGGAAATTAGTTAGCAAATTTACAAGTTTTTAAACCCATGTCACCAAATCCAAAATCCAGACACAAAATGCCTTTTGTCACTCGGAGTATCCGAGTAATTACTCGGACTGTCCGAGCTGACCCCCTCTGTCTTCCTAGAAAGAAAATGGTCTTTGAGGCTAAGTCCCATTCGGAGTATCAGAGTTTTTCACTCGGAATGTCCGAAGTCACTCGGAGTTTCCGAAGAAAATTATTCGGACTATCCGAGGTGACCCTCTCTGTTTGCTGGGTAGTAATTATTCGGACTATCCGAGATTTCACTCGGAGTATCCGAAGGTTCAGACTATCCGAAGAATCAACACGGAGTATCCGAGCTGGGTCTCTCTGTCTCTGTGGTTTTACACTATTCGGAGTATCCGAGTATTTACTCGGACTATCCGAACTTATTCGGACCTGAGTCAAAACGGCTAGTTTCAAGGGCTCATTTATATAGCTCACTTCACCCACACCTCACACAACTATTCACTCAGAGCATTTACTCCTCCTCATTTACTCCTTGAGCCCTAGCTTTTCTCTCTCCTCTTGAGCTTGTTGATTGGATTCTCTAGAGGGAGAAAAGAAGTGAGATTTGAAGAGCTTGAGCTTGCTTAGGTCCATCTTGAGCACCGGGTTTCATCCTCTCGCGGATTTCTCGCCGATCTATTACTCTTGGAGGTTGAGGACTCCTAGACGGATAGGAGTCACCGGTGAGCTCCCAAGCTTCGTGTGGTGAGCCTCCGGAAGTTTGTGAAGGTCGAATCCACCTCCGCAAGGAAAGGATTCAAGATAGCGAAGTCGGTGAGTGCTTGGTGCAACACCGAGAGGATTAGGGTTGAAAGAGACCCGGGCTTTGTGCTTCCTCAACGGAGACGTAGGATCCCCTCAAGGATCCGAACTTCAGGATAAAATCTTTGGGTCTCCGTCTTCATCTCTGGGATTTCATCTTCACTCTTGTGTTCGAATTCAAATCTTGGTGTTTGAAGTGATGATCTTGTTTGTAAAGAAGATATTGTCGACCATACTTCATTCATAAGTACTCAGGGCTCACTAACACTATTTGGTGCAGGAAACATCTCTTAAAGAGCCCAGATTTATTCTTGCACGTTTCCTTACTCTGCTATCTTCGGACTATCCGAAGTACTCAGACAGTCCGAGCTGTTCTCGGACAGTCCGAACCTTTTATTTTCGCTGCAATCAATTTAGTGATAAATTTAATTACGCCTATTCACCCCCCTTTAGGCGACATCCCGATCCTTCAATTGGTATCAGAGCCTAATCTCTTGTGTTAAGCTTAACCGCTTGGAGAAATTAGGATGTCGACTGAGAGAGTTAGTTTCACCGATGACAACACGAACAATCCACGTGTTAGCACCGGTGCAGAAATTCCTTTTGAGTATCCCACTGTCGGCCCCTCGGGATCATCATCTTATGTCTCCGTGTCCTCCGGTAAAGCGCCATATTTCGATGGCACTCATTACCCGGCATGGAAACATAAAATGAAGATGTACTTGAGGTCTCTTCACCCTTCGATTTGGGAGATTGTTGAAACAGGTTTTAAGTCCAAGGACTCCACCAAGCTTACACCTCATGAGAAGAAGGAGCGTCACATCAACGATCAAGCGGCTAATGCATTGTTGAATGCCTTGAGTCCAACCGAGTTCAACCGGGTTGATGGGCTTGAAGATGCAAAGGTCATTTGGGACACGCTAAAGGTTGCACATGAGGGAACCTCAAGCGTTCGTGAATCAAAGATTGAGCTCATCAATGGGAAACTCGGTCGGTTTGCGCTAGAGGATGGAGAAAGCTATACTCAAATGTTTGATCACTTGATGATCCTAGTAAATCAAGCAAAAGGTCTCGGATGTGAGGACTTGACGGATAGAGCCGTGGTGAAGATTCTTCTACGTGTCATCACTCCAAAGAACCGAAATCTAGTACAACTCATTAGGGAGAGAGACAATTTCAGTTCTCTCACACCTCATGATGTACTTAAGAGATTGGTGGTCGATGAGATGATGGTCAAGGACGCCGATGCCGTGGAAGAACTTGTGAGGGCTAGTAAAAAGAAGGACATTGCTCTAAAGGCCACTAGAGGATCAAATGACACCGATGAAGGCTCAAGTGAAGATGATGATGATGGTCCTTTGAGCAAGGATGAAATGGCACTCTTTGTAAGGAGATTCAACAAATTTCTCAAGAATAGTGGTTTCAAGTCCAAGGGTCGATACAAGAGCAATGGGAGTAAGTCAAGAGGAAGGCACTCTTAAAGGAAGTGCTATGAGTGTGGGCAAGCCGGTCACTTCATTGCCGAATGCCCACAAAGAAAGAAGAATGACAAGGATGATAACGACAATAAGAAGAGAAAGGACAAGCATCACAAGAAGAATGAGAGTAAAAGCAAGAAGAAGGAGCACGCACATATTGGGAAGGAGTGGGATTCCAATTCCGAATCCGACTCCGAATCGGATTCAAGCTCCGAATCCGATGAAGAAATTGCCTCCATCGCCATCACTTCATCATACATGCCAGCGAGTTCAAAAACTCTCTTTGACAACCTAAGTGATGATGATGATGATGTTCCAACTTGCCTCATGGCTAAGGGGCGCAAGGTATCAAATAAGAACTCAATCTTTACTATTAATAATCCTTGCAATAATGTTAGTGAAGATGATGGAAGTGATTGTGATGATGATTTGTTTAAATCAATGAAAGATTTTGATATGATAAAATTAAATGCTATGTTCAAAGAAATAGAGAGACAAGAAGCAATTCTTGAAGCTCAAGAAGACTTGCTCATCCAAGAAAAGGAGAAAAACCTTGAGTTAGAGAAAAGTTTGGCTAGTGAGAAGAAAAAGAACGTTGAGATAGCTAAGAATATTGATTTAGCCACATCTCAAGTAACTAATCTTGAGATCACCAACGCTTCACTCATAGAGGATCTTGCTATAGCAAAGGATGCTTGCAAGGTTCTTGAAGTGAAGCTTGTTGATCTCTCGAAAAGACCTTCTCACTCCTCAAACCTAGCTACTTCTCTCTCATTGCCTTCAACTAGTAACGGTTATGCAAGATGTTATAACATTGATATAAATGCTTGTACAACTAACTTTGAGACAATACAAGTGTTGGCGAAAGAGAATAAAAAGTTAAAAGGACTTCTTGAGAATGGACTTCAAAAATCCTACAAGTCAAGCAAAGGACTTGAGGAGTTCTTAGGAAAGCGGCAAGGCAACTTCAAAAGGGAGGGGCTTGGCTATATTCCTCCTAAGGGCAAGAAAGGCCACATTGTGGTAGCCCCCATTGCCAAGCCCATCAAGTTTGTGAAAGCACAAGGATCCTCCAACCATCTTACTCATTCTATTTTCAATGCTTTCTTTGTGCTCAAAAGAACTAACCTTGGTCATATAGTTGCTAAGTATGTGGGTCCAAAACCCAAGAATTCTAGTGTGAAATCTATTTGAGTGCCAAAAGCACTAGTTACTAACCTAAGAGGACCCAAACAAGTTTGGGTACCTAAAAGACAAGTATGATTCTATCTTGTAGGACTATCACTCCGGTGGATCAAGTTGGACTTTGGATAGTGGATGCACCCATCATATGACCGGAGAGAAGTCTATGTTTTCATATCTAGATCCAAATGGTTCAACAAGTGATAGTATCATCTTCGGCGACAATGGCAAAGGTGAGGTGATGGGTCTTGGTAAGATACCCATCACCGATGATATTCTTCTCACAAATGTTTTACTTGTTGAATCATTGAGCTACAATTTGTTGTCCGTTCCTCAATTGTGTGCAACGGGCTATAATTGTCTTTTTACTAATGAAGGTGTGGATGTCATTAAGAGATGTGATAATTCCATAGCCTTTAAAGGGCGTTTAAAGGGAAAGCTTTATCTAGTGGATTTTTCCATGGATAAACCCAACCTTGAAACGTGCTTAATGGCTAGGTCTAGCATGGGATGGTTATGGCATCGCCGTCTAACTCATGTTGGCTTGAGAAATCTTCACAATCTCTTAAAAGGCAAACACATTCTTAGACTAACAAATGTCACTTTGAGAAAGACAGGATATGTAGTGCATGCCAAGCGGAAAAACAAGTGGGCACTTCTCATCCCTCCAAGAATATAATGACAACATCAAGACCTTTGGAAATGCTACATATGGACTTATTTGGACCAATCGCCTACATAAGTATAGGAGGTAACAAATATGGTCTTGTTATTATAGATGATTTTTCACGCTTCACGTGGGTGTTCTTTTTACATGATAAGAGCGAGACTCAAGGAACACTCAAGAAATTCATGAGAAGAGCACAAAATAAATTTGATTTGAAGATCAAAAGAATAAGGAGCAACAATGGAACGGAATTCAAGAATACGGGAGTAGAAAACTATCTCGATGAGGAAGGGATAAAACACGAGTTCTCGGCTCCCTATTCTCCTCAACAAAATAGGGGTAGCCGAGAGGAAAAATAGAACCCTAATCGAGATGGCAAGAACGATGCTCGACGAATACAAGATTTCTGATAGGTTTTGGGCGGAAGCGGTAAACACCGCTTGTCACGCTACCAATCGGCTTTATCTTCACAAGTTGTTGAAGAAAACATCCTATGAGCTACTCACCGGGAAGAAGCCAAATGTTTCCTACTTTCGGGTATTTGGGAGTAAGTGCTACATTCTTAAAAAGAAAGCTAAGTTTTCTAAATTTGCTCCTAAAGTTGATGAAGGTTTTCTATTTGGGAATGGATCAAACGCATATGCGTACCTTGTTTTCAATAATACCACGGGTATTGTTGAAATCACACGTGATGTAACGTTTGATGAAACTAACGGCTCCCAAGCGGAGCAAGTTGATTGTTGTGTTTTAGAAAATGAAGAACCACCTTGTGAGGCGATCAAGAAGCTAGCAATTGGAGATATCAAGCCTCAAGATGCTGAAGATCAACAAGGAGACGGACAGTCCGGACATGGACAATGGACTATCCGAACACACTCGGATACTCCGAGTGGTGTGTCAGATACTCCGAACAACCTTTCAACTGAAAGACTGCCACCCTCCTCAAGTCAAGAAATCGACGTCTCCAACAACTTTCTTGAGAAGGGTGGAGATGTTCAAGAGAAGCATCAAGAGGTTCCTCATCCTAGGGTACACCAAAGTATACAAAAGGATCATCCCGTTAATAATATACTTGGTGATATTACCAAGCGAGTATCCACTCGATCTAAACTTGCTAATCTCTGGGAACATTACTCTTTTGTTTCCTCTTTTGAACCTTTGAAGGTAGAAGAAGCACTTGAAGATCCCGATTGGATCATTGCCATGCAAGATGAATTGAATAATTTCAAAAGAAACTAAGTGTGGGAGCTTGTGGAACGACCCAAACAAAATGTTATTGGAACCAAATGGGTGTTTCGCAATAAACAAGATGAAAATAGAATTGTGACAAGGAACAAAGCATGGTTGGTTGCTCAAGGCTTCACACAAATTTCAGGTTTGGATGTTGGTGAGAGTTATGCACCCGTAGCTAGGCTAGATTCCATTCGTATTTTAATTGTCTATGCTACTCACTATAACTTTAAGTTGAAGCAAATGGATGTGAAGAGCGCATTTTTGAATGGACCGCTCTTCGAGTTAGTGTATGTTGAGCAACCACCTGGCTTCGAGGATCCCGAGTTTCCAGATCATGTCTATCAACTTCACAAGGCACTCTATGGTCTCAAACAAGCCCCACGAGCATGGTTTGAGTGTCTTCGGGATTTCCTCGTCAACCAAGGGTTTGAAACTGGAAAGGCCGATCCTACTCTCTTTATTAAACATGTTGATAATGAGTTGTTTATTTGTCAAATATATGTTGATGATATAGTATTTGGTTCTACTAATGATCTATTGTGTGAAGAATTTAGTAGGACAATGACAAATAGGTTTGAAATGTACATGATGGGTGAGCTGAAGTTCTTCCTTGGATTTCAAGTAAAACAACTCAAGGAGGGCACATTTATTAGCCAAACTAAGTACACCAAAGACATGTTGAAGAAATTCGATATGGAGAAGGCAAAACCAATCAAGACGCTAATGTAATCCAATGGTCATCTTGACATTGACAAAGATGGTAAGCCGGTCGACCAAAAGGTATATCGATCTATTATTGGTTCACTTCTTTATCTTTGTGCATCTAGGCCGGATATCATGCTTAGTGTGTGCATGTGTGCGAGATTTCAAGCCGCTCCTAAGGAGTGCCACATGGTGGCCGTGAAAAGAATTTTGAGATATTTAGTCCACACTCCTTATTTTGATCTTTGGTATCCAAAAGGGTCATCTTTTGAATTAGTTGGATATTCTGATGCGGATTATGCAGGTTGCAAAGTGGATAGGAAAAGTATCTCAGGAACTTGTCAATTTTTGGGTAGATCCCTAGTTTCTTGGTCTTCCAAAAAGCAAAACTCCGTAGCCCTATCCACTGCCGAAGCCGAGTATGTGGCAGCCGGGAGCTGTTGTGCTCAGTTACTTTGGTTAAGACAAGCCCTAGATGATTTTGGCCTAACCTACAACCAAATACCACTATTGTGTGACAATGAGAGTGCTATTAAAATTGCAAATAATCCTGTCCAACACTCTCGCACTAAACACATCGATATACGCCATCATTTTCTAAGAGACCACTCCACAAAAGGTGATATCGAAATTCAACATGTAAGAACTGAACATCAACAATTAGCTGATATCTTTACGAAACCACTCGATGAAAGAAGATTTTGTGAACTAAGAAGTGGGCTAAATGTTCTAGATTCTCGTAACGTGGCTTGAAGTGAGCACACAATTGGATGATGTTTGGAAAACATTTTGAAAATGATTATTTTCTTTATTTCTCTTAAATTGATGTGTTCATTTGATCTTTTGATCTTGTCGATCATGTCAACCATCATGTGATCATAGCTTGAATGTTTGATTGAGATACTGATTACAAGATGAGGAGACTCTATAGGACATTCTAGTCCCTCTTCCAACCGGTGGCATTCTCCTGTTTTATACTCAGTGTTCCAGAGAAGGGCAACTCGGAGTGTCCGAATAAATTTTCGGACAATCCGAATGGTTCGGAGTATCCGAACTGACTGTCTCGTGTATTTTACCCCGCGCGGTTATCTTCTTCCTCACTTCTCAGTTCCACTCCACCGCGCGTTCTCTTTCTCTCTCTCCTCCATTTCGGCCCGGTTCGTGGATCTTCACCTTGGACCTCAAATCTGTTGAATCAAAACCTCGGAAGAGTTCCCCGGAGCGAGGGCTCTCCTCTCCACCGCGCCATTGCCGGGATTTGACTCGGAGTCTCCGTGTTCAACTCTCAAGGTACGGTGAAATCCATCCCTCGCAAATTTCACTTCACTTCGTTGTTTCCCTGTTAAACCTAGTGTCTAGGATTGTTCTAGGACCTTCTAGGATAATCTTCCTTGTTAGGCTCTAATCTACTTTGATTAATCTCTAGATTGGATGAGTTAGGGCAAATTTGAACTCGCGCAACTCGGACTATCCGAGTTACACTTCGGACTATCCGAAGACTTCGGACTATCCGAACCTATTTGAGTGTTCAAGCATTGGATCGTCCAAATATATCTCGGACTATCCGATGTTGACATGCCCAAATTTACCCTATTCTCATCCATTTAATGTTTAATTGGAGTCTAATCTTCATCATTCCTTTGAAACCTCTTAGATGGACCCTTCTCAAGGTGGTGATCGCTTCTATCGCGATATCTCGGTGACCATGGCCCGAAAGAAGAAAAAGCATGATCACCCTGCCGGCAGTTCCTCAGATCCTCCTCCTCCTCCGGCAGCTGCTCCTCCCACTCAGACTGTCAGGAAGCAGCGAAGGGCGGTCAGAAAAGTCGGTCAGTCATCTCTCTCTCAGTCTTCAAGGAGAGGAGATGAAGAGGATTCTAGTGATGATCCTCATGCTGCCATGTTCAATCAAAGAGAAGTCAAGAAGGCTGAGCAGCGTTGTTCAGGGGTGCTCATTGGACCTCTGCAAGTCCATCCCTCTGTGCGGGACATTTCAGGAAATGTGATGCCCAAGAAGAAGATTGACTACAACTCAGGTCAAGGGAAGGGAAAGGAAGTCCGTAGACTGAGAAACAAGAACCCCCTGGAGTTCCATCAGGAAGAGCATGTGGACAGGAGGTTCTGGAATCATTTCCAACAGGATTACTATGACTCGGTCATTGCCGATAAGAAGAGTCCTGTAGTGTCTATGCAGTGGGTTGACTGGGGTTATATGGAAGAGCAAGAAGACCCTATTTTCAATCAAGTGCTAGAGGCTTGTGAGCGTCATGGTGTCAAGGACATCATGACTTTTCAGTTTGCTTGGAACAATGAACTGGTTGCTCAGTTTTATGCAACACTCTATGTGGATTCTGATGAGGATAGTACTATGTGGTTCATGGCAGACGGGCTCTACTATTCAGTGACCAAGGAACAATTTGCTGACTGCTTGGGTTTCTCAACTGAAGGGTGGTACAACCTAGACAAGCTTCATATGTCAGAACCTATTAGTGTCAACGAAATGGAGTCCATTTATGATGACACCCAGGCCTTCAAACTGGGAACTACTAGAGGACTCAAGCCATTCTATGCCATTCTCTACAAACTGTTGAGGAAGACACTTTGGCCAAAAGAGGGAGATGCAACCAACATCAGTTCTTTCTCTAGGAATCTCCTTCTCAGGATTGGTGAGGAAACACGTCCGTTTGACGTGTTTGATTTTATTTGGCAGGAAATTCGCTCTAACTCACTCAATCCTCGCAACAGCTGCAACTCTGCTCCATATGTGATGTGTGTGATAGAAGGGGTCACTGGTCTGAGGTTTGTGAGAGATGTGGAGCACACCGCCTATAGGGTCCGTTCTATCAAAGCCACTTCTTTTTCAACTCCCTCTGTCAGGCGTGGTAGGACCAGATCTCCTACCAAGTCTCCCGCTCCAGGTCAATCCTCTACTTCCAGAGTCAGGCCATCTTCTCCTGGACCTTCCTCCTCCTCTAGTGGCTCAGTGAAGAAAATGCTTCGCGCTATCTTCTGTCTTGGCATGAAAATCCACAAGAAGATTCAGGAGACCAACCTCCGGCTGGCTGACACTCGTCGTCAACTTCAAGACATCAAGAGGAGGCTCAACCTGCCTTGTTCTGCTGAGGAGTCTGATTCTGAGTCCTCCGCCACGGTGGACACTCAGACTAGGCACCTCTTCGGTCTCCACTCCACTCAGGGCAGCGAGGTAGGAGATGACGCTGCATTTGCTCCCGACGATGAGGACGACAACGAAGACAGCGATGCTTGATTCTGCTCCTAGTTTCCTCTACTCTTTTGGTACCTTGATGACAAAGGGGGAGAGGAATCTAGAATCTAGTCTAAATTTGTCTTAAGTCTTAGTAATCTTTTGTATGTTCTCCAGAGTTGAACTGTTGTTTTATCTTATGCTTGTTGTGGTTGTTATTTGCAGTAAGTTGAACTTCTAATTTGTGGTAGCTGAACTTCTAATTCTGTCTCTGTAATTGATTATGGTAATTGTGGATGTTTGTTGTACATAATTGTCTACTATCTTGTTAGTATTTCATTTGTGTGCCCCATGCTATGTCATATCGCTATAGAAAATTTTTACTCATGTTGAATTGCAAAGATATAGGGGGAGACTCAGTCAAAATTTCTTGAAAAATATGTGCATTCAAGCTTCCATTCAAATTTATGATGCACACATTTAGGGGGAGCTCCACTATATGTTTGGAATTCAAAAGAAAGTATATTTCATTCCTTTTGTAAAGTCTTAATCGTGTTGTCATCAACTCACCAAAAAGGGGGAGATTGAAAGTGTATCTAGGCCCCCTATGTGTTTTGGGGGTTAATGACAAAACGATTAGAAGACTAATGAGATTTCTAAGTGTTATCTTCAGATCTTAGTCCTCCACAGTAAAGTTATGGGCATTGATGAACCTTAAAATTCGAATGAAGCAAAAGACAATACCTAGACTTGTGATTTGTAATTTATTTAAATTTTGAGTCTAAGGATAGCCGTACTATTAAGAGGGATTTGACGGAAAATAGTGTTTGGATATTCTAGGTGCTCATGATGGAAATTAGTTAGCAAATTTACAAGTTTTTAAACCAATGTCACCAAATCCAAAATCTAGATACAAAATGCCTTTCTCGGAGTATCCGAGTAATTACTCGGACTGTCCGAGCTGACCCCCTCTGTCTTCCTAGAAAGAAATGGTCTTTGAGGCTAAGTCTCGTTCGTAGTATCCGAGTTTTTCACTCGGAATGTCTGAAGTCACTCGGAGTTTCTGAAAAAAATTATTCGGACTATCCGAGGTGACCCTCTCTGTTTGCTGGGTAGTAATTATTCGGACTATCCCAGATTTCACTCTGAGTATCCGAACCGCTCGGAGTATCCGAAGGTTCGGACTATCCGAAGAATCAACTCGGAGTATCCGAGCTGGGTCTCTCTGTCTCTGTGGTTTTACACTATTCGGAGTATCCGAGTATTTACTCGGACTATCCGAACTTATTCGGACCTGAGGCAAAACGGCTAGTTTCAAGGGCTCATTTATATAGCTCACTTCACCCACACCTAACACAACTATTCACTCAGAGCATTTACTCCTCCTCATTTACTCCTTGAGCCCTAGTTTTTCTCTCTCCTCTTGAGCTTGTTGATTAGATTCTCTGGAGGGAGAAAAGAAGTGAGATTTGAAGAGCTTGAGCTTGCTTAGGTCCATCTTGAGCACCAGGTTTCATCCTCTCGTGGATTTCTCGCCGATCTATTACTCTTGGAGGTTGAGGACTCCTAGACGGCTAGGAGTCGCCGGTGAGCTCCCAAGCTTCGTGTGGTGAGCCTCAGGAAGTTTGTGAAGGTCTAATCCACCTCCAAGGAAAGAATTCAAGATAGTGAAGTCGGTGAGTGCTTGGTGCAACACCGAGAGGATTAGGGTTGAAAGAGACCGGGCTTTGTGCCTCCTCAACGGAGACGAGGATCCTCAAGGATCCGAACCGGGATAAAATCTTTGGGTCTCCGTCTTCATCTCTTGGATTTCATCTTCACTCTTGTGTTCGAATTCAAATCTTGGTGTTTGAAGTGGTGATCTTGTTTGTAAAGAAGATATTGTCGACCATACTTCATTCACAGGTACTCAGGGCTCACTAACACTCTTTGGTGCAGGAAACATCTCTTAAAGAGCCCAGATTTACTCTTACACATTTCCTTACTCTGCTATCTTCGGACTATCCGAATGTACTTCGGACTATCCGAAGTACTCGACAAATCCGATTTGTACTCAGACAAATCCAACCTTTTATTTCCGCTGCAATCAATTTAGTGATAAATTTAATTACGCCTATTCACCCCTCTCTAGGCGACATCCCGATCCTTCAAACTTGTTGTAAATTATCAATTCACAGTTTATGTAAACATTTCCTTTAATATAATATAAGTTGTGTTCTCTCTCTGCTTTATTCCGTATTTTGCCCGAGTAGATCAGGTCCCTTTTATTAAGCACTCTGCCAAGCGCATCAAGTTCCTTAGCGTCAGATGTTGGCGCGGAGCTCTCTCTCCAAGAACGCAATCAGGAAGCGTGAGTGTTGCATGGAAACAAGAGTTTCGTTATTTGGAAAGAACAATACTTAGACTCAACAAGAATTCAACTGGAAAGATACCGATGTGGCACAGACTGCACCTAATTAGGTGTAGCCCCGACTTACTAGCTAGTCGGAATCCGACTAGAGAACATGTCAAATCAATCTCGATAAAAAGAGAGAAGGGGTGCACGATTGCGCACCTAATTAGGTGTAGCCCCCGATTTACTACTTAATTGGAACACAAATAGGTAGCAAGTCAGAAACTGAATTATATGAACGCAAAGATAGTGCAAACGAAAACTTATCTTTATTGAATTGTAAATGTGTGTACAACGGCTGTCAGGTATAGAACCGACGTAATTGCTCGATGTTCCACGAGTTTTCTAGGACTGTGCCGTCTTCTTGCTTTAGTCGGTAAGTGCCCAGACGTGCCACTGAATCAATAATGAACGGACCTTCCTGGCTTGGGGAAAGTTTATGGCCACTCGTCTGGTTGATCCGAATGACCAAATCACCAGGCGAGAAGGCTCGGTCCCGCACATTACGACTATGATAACGACGCAGCCCATGGAGCTATTTTGCTGACCGAATGGTTGAAGAATCCCGAGCTTCCTCCAGTCGATCGAGTCCGTCGACCCGACTGGCATCTGAATCGTCTTCGTTGAACTTCTGTTCTTGGGTGACCCGAACTGTAGCTCCGTTGGGAGGACGGCTTCAGACCCATACACGAGGAAGAAAGGTGACTGCCCTGTTGCTCGACTAGGACTTGTGCGAAGACCCCAGAGCACGGTAGGCAATTCCTTCATCCATTTTGCCGCATATGGATTGAGTCGATTGAAGATGCGCGCCTTGACGCCTTGCAAGAGCATGTCATTCGCGCGCTCAACTTGCCCATTCCTCCGAGGATGTGCCACCGAAGCAAAGCAAATCTTTATGCCCACATCTTTGCACCAGCTTTGAAACTCGTCACTTCTGAATTGAGAGCCGTTGTCCGTAATGATCCGAGAGGACAACCAAACCGACCGACAATCTCCTGGAAGAACTCAGTGGCCTTGGCTGCCGTAATCATGGTCACAGGCTTAGCCTCAATCCATTTGGTGAATTTGTCAATGGCAACAAAGATATGTTCGAAACCACCTGAGGCCTTTTTGAGGGGTCCGACTATGTCGAGCCCCCAGACGGCGAACGGCTAGGTGATAGGGATCGTCTGAAGTTCCTGAGCTGGAACATGAATCTTCTGAGCAAAGAACTAACTGTCTTCGCACTTCCACACGATCTCCTTTGCGTCCGAGACAGCAGTTGGCCAGTAAAATCCTTGACAAAAGGCTTTGCCGACCAATGTAGCTGAGGCAACATGATGGCCGCACATACCCGAGTGAATTTCGCGCAGCAGGGCGCGTCCTTCCGACTCGGATACGCACCTTTGAAGTGTGCCAGAGGCGCTTCGGTGGTATAGGATTCCTCTGTGTACGACGTAAGCACGACTCCGACGTTGAATTTGTTCAGCAGCCCCCGATCATCGGGAAGCTTCTCTTCTTGTAAGTACTCCAAATACGGTCGCATCCAATCCGAGTCGAGGGCAAGCACTTCTGACTCGGGTAGTGGTTTATCCGGTTGGGGTAGTTGCTCCTACAGTGTGATGGAGGGGGCGTGAAGCTCTTGCACAAAGATCCTAGCTGGGACTGCTACCCGGCTAGAACCCATGTTCGCAAACTCATCTGCCGCCTCATTGTCTCGCCGTAGGATGTGTATAAGCTCCAATCCATTGAACTTGTCCTCCACCTTTCTGACCTCCTAACAGTAGGCGGTCATATTGTCGTTGACACAAGTCCAATCCTTCTCTACTTGGCTCACCATGAGTTGAAAATCCCCGCAAACCACCAATCGCCGGACACCGAGCGATATGGCAATACGGAGCCCATGGATGAGCACCTCATACTCAACTGCGTTGTTTGAAGCTGAAAAGTGAATCTGGAGGACATACTTGAGTCATTCACCCCCAGGTGATACGAGAACGATACCAGCCCCCGCGCCCTGTTGCCGGAGAGAGCCGTCGAAATACATGTTCCAGTGCTCGAACTCTTCGACGACTGGGGGAGCCTGCATCTCTGTCCATTCGGCAACAAAGTCGACGAGTGTTTGTGACTTAATAGCGCTGCATGGTTTGAACGAGAGCTCGAAAGCCCTGAGTTCTACTGACCACTTAGCGATCCTCCCAGTGGCTTCCCGATTATGAAGAATATCTCTAATAGGAAAAGAAGTGACCACTGAAATAGGATGTTCTTGAAAGTAGTGCTTGAGTTTCCGAGAGGTGATCAGGACTGCATACAAAAGCTTCTGCACTTGCGCATAGCGCACCTTGGACTCGCGCAATACTTTGCTAATGAAGTAGACCGGGCGCTGAGTCTTATAGACGCGTCCTTGCTCTTCCCGTTCTACTACCACCGCGGCACTCACTACATGAGTGGTAGCCGCAATGTATAGCAAAAGCGGCTCCTGTGGCATGGGAGATGCCAAGACAGGTGGCGAAGTGAGGAACAATTTGAGATCCTCAAAAGCCTTCTGTGCTTCGGGTGTCTAGACAAACTTGTCCTGCTGCTTCTTCAACAGTTTAAAGAAGGACGACCCACGCTCGCCGAGACGCGAGATGAATTGGCCGAGTGCCACCATGCATCCATTTAGACGCTGGAGATCCCTTTGGCAAGTTGGGGGGAGCCATCTCCATGATAGCTCTGATTTTTCCGGGTTGGCCTCAATCCTGTAGTGAGACATCATGAAACCGAGTAGCTTTCCCGAAGGAACCCCGAAGACGCACTTCTCCAGGTTCAACTTCATATTGTATGTCGACCGGCTGTCGAATGTTTCCGATAGGTCAGTGACCACCTCGAAGGATATGCGAGATTTGACGACAACATCATCGACGTATGCTTCCACGTTTCGCCCGAGCTAGTTGTGAAAACATCGCTGAATGCAACGCTGATATGTTGCCCCGTGTTCTTCAATCCGAAAGGCATACTGACATAGCAGAAAGCCCCGAACGGAGTGATGAACAACGTCTTGATGCAATCTACTTCCTTCAAGCTAATCTGGTGATAGTCTGAGTAGGCATCCAGAAAGCTCAAAAGCTCGCAACAGGCAGTGGAATCAACCACCTGGTCGATGCGAGGTAGTCCGAACGGATCCTTGGGACATGCTTTATTTAAGTCGGTATAGTCAACACACATACGCCAAGTACCATTCTTCTTCTGCACAAGTACCGGATTTGCCAGCCAGTCAGGATGGAGCACCTCCCTTATGAAACCAGTGGCTAAAAGTTTGGTGATCTCCGCCCTGATGGCCTCCTTCTGATCCTGCGCGTACCACGCAGCCGTTGCTTGACCAGCTTGGCTTTGTCGTGTACATTTAAAAAATGCTCGATCACCTCCCTCAGGACACCTAGCATATCAGACGGTTTCTAGGCGAAGATGCCCCATTTGTTCGGAGGAAGGTGACGAGCACCTCTTCCTATTTCGAATCGAGCCCTATCCCGATCAGAGCCGTTTTGGTTGAGTCAGACGGGTCGAGCGAAATTCGCTTAACATCCTCGTCGGGCTTGATGCCCAACTTAGGTTGCTTCTTGTTTGGCACGTCGCCCTCATCGTGAAGAGTAATGACCGCCTGCCGGATCGTGTCCAACTCGGCAGCCGCTTCAGCCGACTGGGTTAAGTCACAGTTTTCCCTATCCAGGAGATAGGAAAACTTGACGTCCCCTCGGACCGTGATTACGCCCTACAGGCCCGGCATCTTCATAGCCAGGTAAGCGTAATGTGGGATGGCCATGAATTTGGCCAATCCTGGCCTTTCCAAGATTGCGTGATACGCAGTCTCGAAATCGTCCACCTTGAAACTGAAGTTTTCAGTCTGGTAGTTGTCCCGAGTGCCGAAAGTAACCGGAAGAGTAATTCTCCCAATCGGCACAGAGGAGGTTCCCGAAATTATGCCGTGAAACAGTGCATCAATTTTCTGAAGCGCCGACCTTGAAATCTGCATCTCATCAAACGTCTTGTCGAAAAGGATATTCAACCCACTACCGCTGTTGATTAAGACCTTGTGAAGTCGGACGGTTCGTACCACGGGATCCAGGATGAGTGGATATCTTCCTAGACGCGGGATGTGATCGGGATGATCCGAGCGATCGAACTTGATCGGGACCTCAGACCATCGGAGGTATTCGAGTGTCACCGGAATAGCTGCATTGACTTTTTGAGTGGTAAGCTTTTGCTTACATTTGGACTCATATGCATCCGATCTCCTGTATATGTAGTTGAGCTCGCGCTCGATTTCTTGGTAAGCGTCACCCTGAGGAGGATCATGCTTATCGTCTTGCTTGTCGTCCTTCGAAGTGTCTTTGTTGTGCTCCTGAGCCAACCTCTTCAGGATGTTGCAGTTCTTTGCCGCATGCTTTTCATTTGGATGGAAAGGACACGGTGCCTCTATTACTTTATTGTAGTCGTTAGGCCGAGGCGGCCTTTGCCGACCATGATCCACGGCTGCCACCAATTCTTCACCCTTCCACTTTTCGTCCTTCTTGGAAGATGACTCGGCCTTGTCTTTTTTTCCTTCGTTTTTACTCGTGCGATTCTCTTGGCGCTCAGCGAGAGCGTTCGAGACGGTGGCATACCGGTCCGCCAAGGCGAACATCTCTTTGACAGTAGGTAGGGGCTTCCGAGATATCTTCTTGATTAAGTCGGGGTCGCGAACTCCCTTTTCGAAAGCTGCGACAACGACCGCTTCAGAAATCTCCCAGATTGTGTTTTTCTTCTTTGTGAAACGCCGAATGAAATCCCTTAACGATTCATCTTTTCTCTGATGAATCTGATAAAGGTCCCATTGGGTCCCAAGCTTCTTGTAAGTGCCCTGAAAATTGGCGACGAATTGGTCGCAAAGTTCTTCCTAGGAACCGATTGAGTTCTCTGGAAGGCCTGCAAGCCAACTCTGAGCCGGGGTTGTCAACATGACGGTAGGTAATTTGCCATCACATCATAATCTCCTCCCGCGGCCTTGATTACAAGAGAATAGATCTGCAACCAAGCTTCTGGGTCCCGCTCCCCGTCAAATTTCACTATTCCCTTGGGGCTAAACCCTTCAGGTCAGTTGACTTGACGAAGTCGGGGTGTGAACTCTTTGATCCCATCAATCATTCCTTCCCCCAGTGGAGGAGACTGTCGGGGAAGTATTCGGCGCAGCGGAGTGCGGCACCAGTCTTCTCAGCGATGATACCACGATGCACAGCGTGATCGTAGTGACGTCCGTCATCTTCTTGTCGCTCCCTCCGCCAAGCCCCGATGTCGAATCGAAGGTCGCGATTTGAGTTTTGGCGAGCGTCTTGCCCGCGAGTTGGTTTGTGTCGACTGCGCCGAGTATTACTCGTGGCAGTATGGCTCCTTGTCGAGTCGCTCTGTTCATTCCGACTACCCTGGACACCCACTGCCGTCACCATGGCTTTGATTTGTTTCATGATCGGTGTTGCGGGACTATTTTCCCCGAGTAACGGAGCTACGTTGTCCAAAAGGGTCTTACATACAAGGATATTTTGTTCTGGTATATGGAAGACCGAGTGATCTCCCATACGGACTTAAAGTAACTCCTTCTGAACTTCACGCCCTCGACCACACAATCTATCATGCTGATCTTCTCCTCCGCAGGCATGCCCGGCTCCTGCTTCATCTATTAGGCCCGGGACCGACCCAGAAGGTTGTCCATCCACCATGTAAACATCGCGGAAGTCCGGGAATCCGTTGATGCTCTCCTCCGACTCGGATTCCGAGTAAGAGAGGCTTAACTGATCCCGACTTGTTGGCTCATCGGTTGGGGTGATTATAACTTCCACCTCCCGTGACGAATCGCTAGGCAGAAGATTGGACTGAGATCCGACAGAACAGATCTGTTGAAATCTAGCAGCCGAGTTGGTTAATCCGAGCGCATCATCGATGTCCACCCGAAGCGAGTCGATTATAGTTATCCCGACCCGTAACTCGAAACTCGCCCCGAAAGTGTTTGGGCTCCACCCCTTAGCTCATACCAAAAAAGACGGTGTGTTATCTCATGGAAAACAGCGGCCGAGTTTCTCGATCTGAATGGGGTGTTGCACAACTGAGAAGTTGCAATTCCCGATTGAATCTGAACGCGATCCAGATTAGGAATAGCATTGCCGATTGGTTCTTCATCAGCGGAAGGAGCTAGCAGAACCAAAAGCTCACAATCCCGACTGAAGCCAAAGGGAATCCCTGCGGTGGGGAAGTCGGAATCGTTGTTCTTAGATTGGATCTCTTCCGAATCAAATTCCGAAAGAGACAACCTGACGTGGTGTAGTTCGGCTGGAGTCGTGTGTAGCCTACCCCGGTATTATGTGAGTCGAATGTGATCCGGCTCACATAACCGAAGTTCCCCGAAGTCATTAGCGAGGAAGCCGAGATCTCCGAAGACAAAACCTTTGTCGGGGACGTAGGTGAAGACGAATCCGTCGATCGAAGCCATCGAAGTTGACGAAGCTGATCTTGACGCTAGCCCCTACCTAGAGCGCCAACTGTCGACAAATTGCGTCGGCAATATATTTTATAGGGCTATGCGAAAGATCACAACTCGATGGTAACACAGGGGGCAGGATTTATATAGGTCCAGGCCCTCGGAAAGAGGTAATACCCTACTCCTGTGCTCGTGGATTTGTATTATGGGGTGTCGATCACAATGATCAAAGGATGATCACAATGACCATATGTTCTCGTCGACTGTCGATGATTTGTGTCGGCAATGTATTTTATAGGGCTATGCAAAAGATCACAACTCGATGGTAGCACAGGGGCAGGATTTATACAGGTTCGGTCCCTCTCGTAGAGGTAATACCCTACTCCTGTGCTCGTGAATTATATTGTGGGGTGTCGATTACAATGTATGTTCTCATCGAGATGGCACGAGAACAGACAATGATGTGGACGAAGAATTTGATGATCTAACTAGGGACCCCTGACCCCCTTTATAGTGCAAGGGGTCAGGTTACAGATAGGTTCCCTAATCTGTATAAGGGACATAGAGATATAACCGGGTTGGTTACGCCTATCTCCTGGTATTCGAGTAGGATACGAATTCGCTTCCTTGCAGAGCAAGTCGAGCTGCGCCATCCTCCAGGCCCGTATTCTAGAAGATCCATGCGACTCGGCCCAAGGAGATGGTACATCCAATCGTATATCTCCGAATACCCGGGGCCTATGTTGTCCACAGTAGACCCCGAGTACTTCGTGACTAAGTTGTTTTGACTCTGGGTTTAGCTCGCAACCCATCAAATGTAGCTCGAGTGACGTCACTCTCTATTTGGTTGAAGAAGTTCCGCTTGCCGAGTAACCTGCTGATCAAACAACAAGTTGCAAAGGACTCTAAGAGAAAATCTCAAGTCTCAAAAAGATGTTTGGTATCCATTCCGACTGGTCGGTATGCTGGCTGTTGGCCCCACGGAGAGGCATACCAAAAAGGTGGATGTGGCTGAGTGATCAGTGTCACCTTGCTTTATCCTCCCTGTTTCAAATTATGACATTCGAGTCTGACTGGCAGAACTCGACATTCGGTCCAGCAGGGGACATGCCACAACTCGTGTAAGGCGTTCAGGCGCCCTAACCCGACTAGTGCGGAGTCAAGCTAGTGATTCTCGGAAGAATACGCCCGCTTCCAAGTTGAGGTCATCCGAGTGGTGTTCGTCTTTATGACGAACGATCCAGAGATGTGCCACTGAGACCCAACTGAAGAGGTAACTCTTGATGCCCGATCTGACAAAAAGTCAGACTGACCATTGACCCTAGGAGGTTCACCAAAAGCTGAGTTGTAATTTGGGAAGCGCCAGTCCTCAAAGACTAACGACCGGCATAAGGCCTGACTAGGGGCACGCCATCTTTCCCGACTAGGTTTGATCCAAGTGGCACCTGTACCTGAGTGATGACGTGTGCAGCTTGCGGCCCATGTAGGGCATGCTACTCGGAACCCAAAATAATCAGGCATCCTGACCCGACTAGTGCGGAGTCAAGCTAGTGATTCTCGGAAGAATACGCCCACCCCCAAGTTGAGGTCGCCTGAGTGGTGTTTGTCTTGATGACGAACAATCCGGAGATGTGCCACCGAGACCCAACTGAAGAGGTAACTCTCGATGTTCGGTCCAACTGAAAGCCAAACCGACTACTGTCCCCAGGGGCACATCAAAAACTAAGTTAATTATCCGGGAAGCGCTCAGTCCTCTAGGATTGACGATCGGCATAAGGCCCGACTAGGGGCGCGCCATCTTTCCTGACTAGGTTTAATCCGAAAGTGACACTGCATTCGAGCAAAAACGCAGTACGACTTTATGCCCACGAGGGTGTGTTCTTCGAACCTAAGTGCAGGCCCGAATCTTGTAGCGATGATTTTAGAGTTTCATTTCTTTCCCGCCCAGCGCAGAAATGAAACGTCACCCATTTTCTTTTAAATAGAGCACGCCGGGGCATTTGAACAGTTACGCCTGAGTCTGTTCATCTCCCCACTGCGCTGCTGCTAGGGTTTTGTGCTTCCGTCGCCAAAGAGCAACCCCAGCGCTGCCGCCGCCACCAAACTCCCGATCTACTCTCGCCACCCTCATCCCCCACCACATTCTCATCAATGGCGGGAGACTGGGCAACCTCCGTCACCACCGAGGAGCGGTTGCAAGCCACAGTTGACGCCTTGGCGCCCTCCCGACACAGAGATCATCATTTGGCGCCGCCATGATAAGTCTTTCCCCACGCCTCGCTAAGAGGAGATGGTTGTCTTTGAGTCTGTGTTCTCTCGCGGGTTTGGACTCCCCGCTTCTTCCTTCCTTCGTGGTCTGCTCAACCATTACAAAATCGAGTTTTTCCATCTGAACCCTAACTCCAATCTCCAGATCACTGTTTTTGTTCAACTTTGTGAAGCTTTTCTGGGGATTGATCCCCACTTCGCCCTTTTTGCCATCTCTTCTTTCTGAAAGCCTACCCCACTGACAATGCCCCTAAGGCCGTTGGCGGGGCCGGATTCCAACCCGAGAGTGGCCTCAAGAAGGAGTAATTATCCTTGCCACTCCGGACCTCCTTGAAGGGATGGAACCAGGAGTGGTTCTACTGCTCCAATCGTCCCCCTAGTCTTCCTTGTTTTGATGGGAGGAAGGCCCGAGCTTCCCCTCTTGGACTTCTCTCCCCCTTCCTCCGAAATGGATCAGGTAACCGAGTTACTCGGCCTGATCCAAAATCTCAAAGAAGAGGGGCTGACCGGCGTGGCCATCGCCGTCTCTTTCACGAGGCGCCGCGTCCAGCCTCTCAAGGAGAGGGTTCGGCTTAGGTTCGAGTACTCCGGGCCGACCGACTCGACTCGGGAGACGGGCACCCCAATCTCCAACTCGGACGCCGTCGACCGACTTTCGGGGTTTTTTACCATAGGGACACCCCTTTCCAACCAGCGGTGTCCCAGGAGCTTCTCCCTCACCAATTCGCCACTGGAGGTAAGGGCCGAGTAATCTTCATGTTCGCATCTTGTCGAGTAGTTTTATTATGGTACTAACTCGGGAAGACCGTACTCTTGTACAGGATCGCCGGGCCTTCGTGTCTCTCGCCCCGACGCCCGAGGCCCTCGCCGACAAGGGCGAGAAGCGGCCGGGCGAGGAATCTGAGGAAACCCCGGCGGAGAAGAAAGTCAAGGGCCCGGCCTCTTCCGAGGAGGGGGACGTCCCACCACCCGAGGGGTGCAACCAGCGAAGCTCGGGCCCAAAGGTCAACGAGGCTCCTAAGGAGGGAGCGAGGCAGCCAACGCCGGTGTGAGACCCCATTTTTCAGGGACCTCCGTGACGTCAAGCGCTAGCTCAGATCTGTTTTCAAGGCCAGATGATTTCTGTAATACTAGAACCATCTCATACAAGCACGGGTTTTATACAACCAACAAGGTTCAAATACATAGTGGCTCGAGTTTTTAGGGCCGATCTGGCCAAATATTACATTACCAAACTAGAGCTTTTTAATCAGAGTTCGAAAAATGCGGAAACAAAGATAGATATGGGGTTCCAAGGGCTGTGCCATCCACCTTGACAGGCAAACGACTAGAGTCCCGCCTAACACCCTGCCTACGTATCAGCTCCACAAGCTTCCTCGTCCTCATAGCAATCGTAGGGATCATCATCTTCCCCATCTTGACCTAAAAGAGTGAGTGAGTGCGAGGGTGAGCACGCAATCCAACCGTGCTCGCGAGCCAATTCCCAACCTAGTACAGTATAATGATACAGGCTGTTTGGTGGAGGTTGGGTTGATTTTATTTGCTTAAAGCCAGAGTTTGCAATAATCTATAATAAAAGCCTAAGACTTAGCCATTTACCAAATAAAAGACGTGCTGGGCAATATATGCCAACAATATTCATGACTGGGGGTGTTTATCTCTATTCATGTCACCTAAGACCAAATCAAACGAACCGACACATAGCCTAGACCAAATACGCTCCGTCACCAATGACACATAGCCAAACGACACATAGCCAGATGACACATAACCAAATGACACATAGCCAGACGACACATAGCCAAAACCAAAACTGCTCCGTCACGTAGACCCCAAAATAATCTATTTAGTAATGCATGGCTCACACCGAGAATCCCATGCCAAAACACACATAGATTATGGTGGGTTTCACGGGACGTCACAGGGACACACATAGACGCACTTAGCCTATTACTGAGACACCAAACCCGATCACCTAGACCAAATCACTTAGATGCTTATGCCACACAAATCTTTATAATCAAGGGGTGAATACAAGTTCGGCGGATTATTCATCCACCCTTCCAGGACATTTTGGGTCCTGGGCAAAATTTGACTAGACCTAAGCACTGTCTAGGCATTCTTTTCCCAAGACTTTAAAGAGTCCAAAATTGTTTATTAATTATTCTAGGGTGATGCCATGGACTTGATATTCAAGGAAATCAAGGTGTGGTAGTAACAATCATCAAGGAATGAGGCATGTATACAACATGATTAAATAAACAGGGCATGACTACCACATTTAGTTCAACATAATATAATCAACGTAATATAAAGCATGCATTTCATAATTTAAATCAACATAGATTTAAGTAAAACTGGGCTAGAAGAATGTTCTAGAGATATTGGCTCGCCTGGGCCAAATGTGTTGGGGTCCTGATCTTCACACTGTCCTTCCGGGTCTTCCGGATCTATCGTGAATAAACCAAATAGCATAAATACAATTAGCAATATGCTAGAGCATGATGCATGATGTGCAATGATTCTACAAACATTATGGACCTTTTAACGGGATCCATAATCTACTTGTTTTATTAAGAGAGCCTTTATGCAATAATAATTCTAATGCAAATATAAATGTGGATGCATGATATAAGATATCTACCCACAATAACTCTAATAATTGGATAACATTCATAAAAATCAGTATAAACAGTAGGCATGACAGATATATCAAAATATCTTATATGGAAAAAAGCTTAATACAAACAATTCAATAATCATATATTACCTATTCTATTATTTGGAGAAATAATATATGGGTGCATGAGCAAATAATAATTTTCCTAAGTTACAGACACTTTAAAGTGTCTCCAGAAATATTTTCATGATTTTTGGAGGTCATCTAGTATTTTTAATAAAGGGAAAACCTATTTCTGGATTTTCTGCTTAAAGGAAATAGCTAGAAAAGGTCTATTATTACTTTACAGAGAATTATATTATTTTAATATGCAAAGTAATATTTTTCCTAGGTCCCAAAAGCATTCTAGTATTTTACCAAATTTTTCCAGGATTTTACAAAGTCATTAACTATTTTTAATAATCTAAAACCATTTTCTGGTATTAAAACAAGTGGGAAAAGCTTAGGAAATAGCTATAAACAGAACGTGGTCTAAGGCTGCCCAAACGGCGTTCGGGGGCGCTGCATGCTAAGCTGCTGGTCGGCCGTCTTGCGAGAATAATCTTGGCGCACTTCAAGAAGACGCTTCTTAACTATGACAGTGGGGCGAAGGGCCCCTGTGTCGGCCTCAAGATCTTGTGTCGCGGAGATATTTAAATCTCGGGTCCCACCTATCGGCGAGACAAAGGCATCGTGTCTTTGAATGATGATGTCAGCGTGACGTCGGCGAGGCTTCGGCGTCTTCACGGCGGGGCTACGGGGAACGAAAGTGCACGAAGTTTGTTCCTAGGGGTGCGCGTGACCTAGGCCTAGGATGTCCTTGCTCAGTTTCACCGGCGGTGAACCGAGGCGGCGGCGCCGTGAGCTGGGGCGGCGGGGAGCTGCGGCGAGCAACGGAGCCGGCGTTCCGCGGGGTTTCAAGCTACGGCAAGATGCTCTAGAGCTTCACGGGGCTTCGAGGGTCGTTACCTTGGGCTTGTCCGAGGCTGAGGAAGTCTGGAGGAGGCCGGCGACGAGGAGGCCGGGCAGAGCCGAAACAGGGGGCACGGCGCGGGAGCGATTCGGGGAGCTTCACGCCGATTCCGTCCAGGGGGGGCTAGGGGGCGATACCGTGGTGCTGCTGGCCGAAGGGGAGGTCCGGGGAGGCGGCCGTCGGCGAGAATTTAGAAAGGGGGAGGTTGCGGCCGGCGGCAATGGGGATGCTCTCCCGCGAGCCACAGGGGAGCAAGCTCCAATTAAATTGGGGAGGAGCTAGAGGGGAGGAGGTCGAGTAGGTGGGGATGGTTGCCCGAGCTCGAGTTTCACCAGAAAGAGACCACGACGCGGGGCAGCCCACGGGCAAGGCGGAGCGGTGAAACGAGGGAGGAATGGGGGGCTTCGGGTTGGGTTTTATAGGCGCCGGGAGGAGCGGGGAGGACGGGGGAGTGAATGTGATGCACGACGCAAGGCAGGGCGGCCATCCTGGAGGGCAAGACGGGATTCGGGTGTTGTACCGCCACGAGGAAGGAACCAGGAAGGGAGGTCGGTCTTGGCCGACGGGGGGGGTATGGCGCCAGAGGAGGTCGGCGGCCAATGGCGAGGCAACCAGACGGTGGTGGGGGCGGCGAGTCACGGGCACTGGCGAAGGCGGCAGTGGCACGGGCAGAGGCAGGAGAGGAGGAGGGGGGGAGGCTCGGCTGGGCCGGATGGGCCTGCAGCCGAGAGAGGGGAGGGGAGCCAGGGGAGGCCGTGTGGGCCAGATGGGCCTCGGCCAGGGCGAAGCAGGCCGGGAGGGAGGAGGAAAATTGAGCCCAAAACAGAGGAGAAAAAGGGGGGAAAGGAATTTTGGGCTGAGGGCAAAGAGGTCATTTTACTGGGCAAATTCAAATTTGATTTCAAATTTGAATTCAGAGTGTAGAATTAGGGGAGGTAGATTAAGCAAATGGAAAAGAGGGGAAAAGAATATGAGAAAGATATTAGTTTACTATTCAATATCATGAAAACACTATTCATGGTATGAAAATACCATTTTTCAATTATAATTGGATAGATATATTCATAATATAAATATACTCCAAGTAATATATTGAAAATCAAATTTTGGGTGAAACTATTTCTTATGATGTGAAAATATGGTTGTACCAAAATAACATTTACACACATATATATATGCGTATTCGTTCATGGAGACAAAATAATGTATTTTAGACATATTCTTTCCAAAAACATCTAGAGCATTATTAATGTATTAAAATTTTGAAAACTTTTCAAACACCCAAAAAAATGGGATGTTACAGCCGGCCCAGGGGCCAAGCAGTCAGGCGTCTCGTCCTCCACGGGCGAGTCACAAGGCGTCGCCGAAGAAGAGGCAGGCGCCTTCGGCTCCTCAGCCTAGGCTGAGTGGCCCACCCGACGCCTCCTCTAGCGGGACTTCCGCTTAGAAGGGCGCCGGTATAAAGATTAAGACTTGCAATCGGTAAGCATGACTCTGTCACTCCTTGGGAGCCTTCCATTTGTTCTGTTGTGTTGAAGTGTTCCCTCTTGTTTCAGGAAACCGTCGGAGGATGTTCCGACGGATCGTCCGACCAAGCCAGCACCGAAGCCTGCTGAGCCGAGTCGGGCGGCATCTTCTGCCCCTCCAACTTCTGCCGCTTCTCCCCTCTGACGGCCAAAGCAACCGCGCCGCCGACCCGGTCGATCGAGGCCACGTCGGAGGCCAAGGATCACGAGGATGGCGCCGCCACCCTGCCCAGCGTGAGGCCGATCAACAAGGGCGGCGAGGGCGCCGAGCCGGTGGAGGAAATTCCACGCCGGCCCCCGTCTCCCCAGGAGGAGAACGAGCCCAAGCTCTCGGTGGCCTGGAAGGACGAGGCCGGAGAGTGGACTCTCCTCGACGATCAAATGGAGGAGAAGGCCAGGGTGACCTTCTTTGAGCACGACGCTGAATGCGGCAAACTAATCAGGGTAAGTCCTCCGACCAACCGTCTACGTTTGGCTAATCTGAGGTAGAGTAGTTAATTGTTCACTCTTGTAGGAACATGGTGAGTTTTCCAACAGGAAAACCAAGTTCCTCAACTACTTCCTCCCTCAGATAGAACGGATTAAATCTGTGGAGGGGCAAGTAGTTGAGGCCTAGACCGAGGCGTCCAAGCAGCGTCGGGAGTTGCAGGCCCAGATCAAGGAACTGCAGGACGAGAAGTTCGACCTTGCAGGTTCCCTTCAATGTAAGTATCCCGACCTGAGTCAGGATTGTTTGGCTTGTGTGTGACCGAATGACGTTGCGTTCCGCACATGTGCAGCCCGAGACGCCACGATCGCCGGCCAGCAGGAGGAGCTGGCCAAGTCCCAGGACCAGAGGCTGGCCCTGGAGAAGTCAGAGGCCAAAGCCATCGCCGAGTTGGAGGGTAAGTCCCCAAACCCGACCGACTTCCAACCTCCGATATCCACACAATTGAATAACTGTGTGTTTTCTATTCGTGACAGAACATAAAAAGAAGACGCGGCCGCAATATGACGTTCTGCAGGAGAACGTCAGAACCGTGCAAGCGCGATATGAGGAGCTCCTGGTGGCCATGGAACCCACCCGGCGACAGCTCTACGTTGGCGACACCGAGCCAAGCAGCCGGGCCGAGCTAACACAAAGGTGGACCGAAGCCCCCGAGCAGCTCAAGGCCAGGCTCAGGGAAGTGGGCTTGATGAGCACCAGCCAAGCGCTAGAAATCGTCAAGTTGCTCTACCCTGGAGTTGAGCTCGAAGCTTTCAAGGATGGCTTCGCGTGCTCCGAGGAGAGGGCGTTGGCGTTGCTTGAGGAAGTGAAGCCGGCGGCCGAGTCCCTTGTAGATAATTTAGACTTGGATTCCCTGTAAATGTAGGAACTTGCTATAAATTATCAATTTATTTGTATGTAAATGATTCCTTTTTCTGATATAAAATATGCTAATCGGTTTTTCTTAACTCGAGTCATGCATTTTGCCCGAGTAGGTTAGGTTCCTTTTACTAAGCACTCTGTCAAGCGCATCAAATTCCTTAGCGTTAAGAGTTGGTGCGGAGCTCTGTCTCCAAGAACGCAGTTTGGAAGTATGAGTGTTGCTAGGAAGCAAGAGTTTCGTTACTCGGAATGATTAACACTTAGGCTCGACATGGACTTGAAAAGAGAAAGATCGATTAGGTATCGATTAGGTGTAGACTGCACCTAATTAGGTGTAGCCCCTGACTTACTCTCTAGCCCTCGACTTACTACTTAATTGAAACACAAATAAGTAGCAAGTTAGAAGCTGAATTTGCACAAGCATAAAGACAATGTGAACGAAAACTTATCTTTATTTAATTGTAATGTGTGTACAACAACCGTCGGGTATAGAACCGATGTAATTGCTCGATGTTCTACGAGTTATCCATGAGAGTGCCGTCTTCACGCCTCAGTTGGTAAGCCCCTGGGCGCGTCATCGAGTCGATAATGTACAGACCTTCCCGGCTTGGCGAGAGATTATGGCCACTCGACTGATTGATACGAAGGACCAAATCTCCAATCGAGAAGGCATGATCCTGGAGGTATTTGGCTGACCGAATTGTTGCAGCGTCCCGAGCTTCCTCCAGTCTATCGAGTTCGTCAGTCCGACTGGCCTCTGACTCGCCCTCATTGAACTTTTGAACTTGAGGCGACCCAAATTGTAACTCTGTTGGAAGGACCGCCTCAGACTCGTATACGAGGAAGAAGGGAGATTGCCCCGTTGCTCGGCTGGGACTTGTGCGAAGCCCCCAGAGTACGGCAGGCAATTCCTTCATCCATTTTGTCGCATATGGGCTGAGCCGATCAAAGATGCACGCCTTGACGCCTTGTAAAAGCATCCCGTTCGCGCGCTCGACCTGCCCATTGCTCCGGGATGTGCCACCGACGCAAAGCAAATCTGTTGGGGAAAGTATGTGACCCATGGAGATACAGCCTACTAACTTACCTCCGGCCCTACAGGAAGTAAGCTCGGGCTTGGCAAGCTCGCGCCCGAGCTTGACAAGTTTACACCCGAGCTTCCCCGCTTCGGAAGATTGAGTCACCCACTCCCCCGGGGCCTTCCGAAGCTAAGGGCTCAGGACCCAAGGCGGATCGCGCCACGCCGCAGACAGGATACGCCTCGGTCCCGAAGGTCTCCAAGAATAAAATGCGTGCACTGTACTGAGGAGCGCCTAACGAAGGCTACTGGCGAGTTGGCGGCGGGTCTTGTCTATTACCCGGTAGATTTTGTGCGCCCCGGCATGGCAAGACAGAAGGGAATGACTATTCAATAGACCGACGGCAAGCTACAGTGGCCAGACGCCGCCTATAGAAGGGGCGCACAGGCCACAACAAGATAGATCTCCTTGGACACACAGACTCTTCACCCACATAACGCATACTCAGGAGGTAGCCACTATAGAACAAGAGCACTTGCACTCGCGAAGGAGGTCTAGTTCCTGGCGGTAGTTCTCCGCATACAGTTAACGGTAGGAACACACACAGTGCCTTGAGCACTCGTTGTACTCGAGCCTGAGCTTCACAAAGCCTAGCCTCACCCCCTTTGTACTCGTTTGAGCTTGGCATTAAACGAAGACAGGACGTAGGGCTGTTATCCGGCAGTGGAGGCCCGAACCAGGATAAAAACCCTCGTGTCATCACCATCACTCTCCCCAGGTCTCGACGCGTCTGACCGCGTCGGGACTCGGATGTTCCTTTCGCTCGGCGGTGCCCGGCCAAGCCGCCGGGCCTCGGTCCAGGGGACAGGGCCATCTTCGGTCCTCGCACCCACCTTCCTCCTTACTCATCGCCCCGCGGAGGCTCGCCTCCTAGTCGCCGACAGCTGGCACCCACCGTGGGGCCTGACTGCGGTCTTCTCCCCTCGATCGAGTCGAGAATGGCCATGTTGTCATACGACGACAGGGATACCGTGGACCTCAACTACGACGATCGCGACGATCTCGATGACGTTGACGAGTCGTACGAGGAATGGCAAGCTGGTATCCTCGCCGAAGCTCAAGATGACGACATGGAGGTGGAATCAACGCCCACCTCGAGCAAATTATTCGCTCCCTAGCTTTGACCGCCAAGCCGCACTTCGACAAAAACCTCATGGAGGGACCGAGGCACCGCCACCAAGATCAAGAATCGACAGATGCGCGACATCCGTGGTCGCGTCGAGGAGGAGGACCGCCCCGCCACAGAATCGGGCGCCCGACGCCGTCGGTGGCGGCGACCAGCCAGCGTACCCATGGTGGCCGCTAGTGCCGACAGCACCACCTCCGTGGGTGACACCGACATGTCCCCCTCGCGGGAACCTGCCTCATGCCATGTCTTTGCGGCGTCAGGCGGAGCAACCCCGCTTCAGCCACGCGCTGACCTAAGCGGAGAGCAACAGTGACGTGTGGCCGCTCGAAGCCTCTTCGCTGGGTCAGTCGGGCGGACTCTAGCAGATATCCGTCGCAGGCCTACCGGCCCGACGCCTGCCACTCGCGCCGCGCGTGCGCACTCGCCTACTACTACTATCACCAACCCGGTTCTGCGTAGTCAGCAACGGGTTAAGGCGATTGTCTAGGTCATGCGTGACCTGGAGAAGGACCCGCGAGGGTTCACCATGGCCGACCTAGGTGCTGCAGTTGCTGACGGCCTGGAGGAGCTCACCGGAGACCTCGGTGAGCACCTACAGGCCCAGTCACGCACCAATGGCACCTCGAGGCGACGAGGCCAGAGCGTTCGGTCATATCGATAGACATCCACGTCCAGAACGGATGGCGCTCCCCAGCGCACCCCAGGCGGAGTATTTTTCAGCCTCGTGCCGCTTCCGGGCGGAAGACCCCCTGTTGGAAACAACGGGGCCGCCCCTAGATGTCCGACTTTCTCTCGGGCTTTGCACGAGGCTCCTTGGCCTCACAAGTTCAAACCCGGGAACATCGACAAGTTCGACGGGAGTAAGAATCCCAAAGAATATCTCGCTGTCTATACTACCGCCATCTTGGCCACAGGCGGTAATGAGGCAGTTATGGTCAACTACTTCCCTACTGTCTTGGAGGGAATGGCCCAAACCTAGTTCTTCAACCAGCGCCGAGGTTCGATACGTAGCTGGGAACAGCTACAGGAGGCGCTTCACACGAACATTCAAGGGTGCTACGTGCGCACCGGAAAGCCCCAGGACCTCATGTTCGTGGTCAAAAGGGCGGGGGAAGGCCTGTAGGACTACGTCCGCAGATTCGTCCGGGTGCGCAACATCATCCCGTCGATCTCCGATGAGGCCATCATCAAGGCCTTCAAGGAGGGGGTACGGAACACCCGTTTTACCGAGAATCTTGAGCTCCATTCGGTCCACACCGCGGCCGATTTATTTCGTGCCGCGGAAGGATACATCAAATCCTCCGAGGCGGTGGAGCGCAAGAGAGGTAGGACGGAGGAGAAAGCAGCGGCTCGGACTGGCACGGACGCCAAGTGGAGTGTCGCCGAGAAGAAGAAGAAGAAGAAGAAGAAGAAGAAGAAGAAGAAGAAGAAGAAGGAGCCCGCTGTCCTGAACTACATCGCGGCAATAGAGCCCGAGAGGCCCACTCCCCTAGAGCGGCCGCCTCCTCGCCAGCCACGGGCTGGTGGCGTAAACGGCCGGAGGAGGCGAGGGGCGGGCGAGCCCCCACCGACTCGACCGCCCAGCGGAAACCCCCAAACGATCGCTCTCGCTTTCTCCATAGGCGCGACGCCACGACCGAGTAATCGCGGGACGGGCAAGACGGCCGAGGACTTCTACGCCGGATGCGGGCCCATGCCCGAACTACCCAACCATAGAGTGCCGAACGATTTGGCGCCCAGTATGCCACGGCGATGTTTTCAGAGGCTCGCGACACGCCGTTGTAATCTTGACGCCGCGTCGCTTATAGCTCGTGACGCAAGTTTGAGGCCGCTGCCCGGGAGGTTTACCACCTCGAAAGAAGAAAGCTCGAAGACGCACCCATGCGGTGGTCTCACCAATCGATCACTTTCTCCTGGGATGACTGTCCTCTCGGGATGACCAGGCCCCAGCGCCTGCCGCTGGTGCTCTGCCGGACCATCAGCAACACGCTAGTCGATCGTGTGCTGGTGGACGGTGGATGCTCCCTGGACATCATCACCGCTCAGGTTCTTGAGCAGACGCATGTCCCGCGGTCCAAGATCAAGGACATAGCCATTCCTTTCCATTGTATTGTCCCGGGGTCGTCCCTGCAGCCCAGGGCAGATCGTGCTGCCCGTAACGTTCGGGGCCCCCCAGAACTTTCGGACGGAGTACGTTATCTTCGAGGTGGTGGACTCCGAGCTTTCGTACTACGCCAACCTAGGACAGCCCGCGTTGTCCAAGTTCATGGTGGCCACCCACCACGGGTACCACTGCCTCAAGATGCCGGCCCCTCACGGGGTCATCACGATCAAGGGCAGCTACAAATAGCCTGTGACGAGAGCGCCCTGTCCATGGTCGGACAGCTCCCGGAGCGCGGCCTAGCCAAGGCCGATCGGCCACCAGTCCGCCCCAAGGTGGCCCTACAGCTGCAGGAGCCCACCAAGGCAGTCCCCCTCTCCGAGGATGACCCCGCAAAGGTCATCCACGTAGGGGCCAACCTCGAATCCAAATAGAAACTCGAGCTCGTCACGAAAGTTGCGTCACTATTTCCAAGCCCATCCTGTCACGGTCCCAACAAGTTTCCCGCTAAGGGACATCATTAGAAAGCCCGACGCAAACGGACGGGTCGCAAAGTGGGCAATCGAGCTTGGTGAATTCGATATCAAATTCGTACCACGGACAGCGATCAAGTCCCAAGTCGTGGCCAACTTCTTGGCTGAATGGACCGGGCCGGCCGACCATTCTGAAGGCTCGCCCGAGCTTGCAAACCAAGAAGCACACTGGACCATGTTCTTTGATGGGTCGCACCAATTCGAGCGATCAGGTTGCGGGTTTGTTCTCATCTCCCCCCAAGGAGAAAAATTCAGCATAAAGTACAGCTTCATTTTTCTGCAACGAAAAATGCTGCGGAGTATGAAGGCCTCCTAGCCGGCCTACGAGCAAGCACTACGCTCGGCATAAAACGGCTGACAACGATAGGGGATTCACAGTTGGTTGTCTGCTAGGTAAACAAGGAGTTTCAGTGTTACGACAACTCAATGGTGCAATACTTGGCAGAAGTGAGAAAGCTGGAGAAACACTTTATGAACTTCGAAGTGTATTACGTTCCCAGACTGGCTAATAGCCTGGCTGATAAGCTCGCAAAGCTTGGCTCCTCACAAGAAACCGCCCCGGCGGGGGTGCTCGTGCAGCACCTACTAAAGCCCTCTATTCCCTCCGAAGAAGAGGCCCCCGAGAAGACGGTTGCCTCGACCCAAACGACCAGTACCATTTCGTTCCTAGAGCAGCGCGATACCTGGATGACGCCATTCGTCCAGTTCTTGACACAGCTGAGAAATCCCGGCTCCAAAGACAAGCCCGACTTTACCGATTGCTCGGGGGCTTGTTGTACCAAAGGGCTTCTAACGGCGTACTTTGCAAGTGCGTGACCCAGGAGGAAGGCAGGTTTCTCCTCCAAGATAACCACGACGGGATCTGTGGGCCCACACCTCTTTCAGAACCTTAGTGGGAAAAGCCTTTCGCATGGGGTACTACTGACCCACTGCGTTGACCGACGCAAGAGACCTAGTGAAACGTTGGCCGGCTTGCTAATACCATACCCGAGTGTCCCACCAGCCCGCATACGAGCTGTAGACCATCCCACTGACCTGGCCATTCTCAACGTGGGGAATGGACATACTAGGTCCGTTCCCTAGAGGCCTAAAGGGGTGCACGCACCTGTTCGTCGCCATCGATACTTTGACTAAGTGGATCGACACCGAACCAGTGTCGAGCATATCAGCCCAAACGGCCAAAAGGTTCCTAAGGAACAACAATGTGACTAGGTTCGGCGTCACAAGCAAGCTGATCGCAGATAACGGGACACAGTTCACAAGCGAGCTATTCCCGGACTACTGCGGAGAGCTTGGCATGAAGGTCGCCCTAGCTTCAGTAGCTCACCCACAGAGTAACGGTGCAGCCGAACGCGCAAATGAGCAGATCATGCAGGGCGTCAAACGCCGAGTGTACGACGCTCTCGTCGAGCAGCGTCACAACTGGGTAGAAGAACTACCTTCGGTGCTTTGGGCGGCCCGGACAACCTCTAATCGGTCAACTGGCGAAACCCCATTTAGGCTTGTATACGGCTCGGAAGCGGTCTTACCCGCCGAGCTAAGACTTGGTTCAGCTCGTGTTGATTTTGCAGGTCAGATCGACAATGACAAGGATCGACTGTTGGATCTCGCCCTATCTGAATCCTGCCGCGAGTAAGCACTATCATGAAGGCAAAGATACCAAGAGATCCACGACGGCATGCGGCTAGAAAAGTACAGACCCGGACCTTGCAAGTGGGCGACCTGGTTCTAAGACGAGTTCAAAACCTAGCCCACGCCAATAAGCTCACCCCGAGGTGGGAAGGTCCGTACACGGTCGTATCAGCCACACGCCCGGGGGCTGTAAGACTGGCTATGCCGGACGGTAGAGTCCTCAACAGCTTCTGGAATATCGCTCAACTTCGGAGGTTCTACGCCTGAAATAAGGTCGTAAGTCTCTTTTCTCTTTTTTGCCCATCTCTTCAATCCTCAGAAAGCCCCCAAACAAACCCCAGCGATCTAAACCTACGATCGGGCTTGGGATAAGGCCCGGGCTGTCTCAGTACACATCGGCAGAATAGTGGCAACGCAAAAGCCAACCCCCGGGATTCCCTTGCACTCGGGTAAGCCGATATCCATCGCACCACGCAAGATCCCGTGCGGGCACACGCTTTCTGGCCCTATATCATAAGCCCACATAAAATTGTCATAGCCCGGGATAACTCTAGAGTCCGACACCCTACCCCTCACAAAGAGACAGGGTAAGGGCCATAAGCTCCGTTCCAAGGATGCGATCTCTAAAATCACAACCGACCTTCTGTCAAACCAGAAGCTCGGCTGTGGCTCGGGGGTTAGGGTCGATTTTTCAAAACTTGATCTCTCTAAACCACAACCGACCTCCTGTCGAACCAGAAGCTCGGCTGTGGCTTGGGGGCTAGGGTAGATTTTTCAAAAATTGATCTCTCTAAACCACAACCGACCTTCTGTCGAACCAGAAGCTCAGCTGTGGCTCGGGGGCTAGGGTCGATTTTTTAAAAATTGATCGCTCTAAACCACAACCGACCTTCTGTCAAACCAGAAGCTCGGTCGTGGCCTGGGGGCTAGGGTTGATTTTTCAAAAATTGATCTCTCTAAACCACAACCGACCTTCTGTCAAACCTGAAGCTCGGTCGTGGCTCGGGGGCTGGGGTCGATTTTTTAAGGGCCGATTTTTCAAAGGTCGATTCTTAAAAGTCGATTTTCCAAGGTCGAATATCCAAAAAAGGACTTATGATCTCCTCTAAGCCACGCCCGAGCTTCCCTTTAGAAGCTCGGCCATGGCTCGGGGCTAGGATCGATAAGGACTATGCTACGACCTCCGAATCTTTTCTTGCCTATACGACTACTTGTGTTCGTTTGCATGCAGAAAAACAATAAAGACAAAAGGAAGCAGCAACAACCACAAACAACTTTATTAAAGATTTTGAGACGGCCAACAAGCCAGTTACACAAAGCCGCAGCGAGCGCGGACCAGTGCGTCAACAATCACATCGGCCACCTCGGCGAGCTTCAGGACGGCCTCGATCAGCGCCACGATGGTGGCGACGTCGCGGGCATGAGCGCGGACTAGCGACTCGACGATCACGTCGGCTACCTCAGCGAGCTTCGGAACCACTTCGATCAGCACCCCCACGGCGGGCTCCGCCCATAGGACCGCCAAGAACTCTTCGTGATCCATGGAAGCAGAAGGAGGTACGGAAGAAAGAAGTCTGGAATGAGAAGTGGCCGCCGCATCGGCCCCTTTTTATAGCCGAAACTTAGGAAGCAGAACCGATCGGATGTCTCTCGGGACATGACGCAACAGTCAAATCGACGATCGGCATTCCAGGGAGAAGGTGGACCGAAGGGGTGACGAAGGAAAAGGGTCAAAACAAGTCAATTGCATTTTCAAGAGTATTTACAAGGGCGAGCCGGATTACCGCCCAACAAAAAGGAAAAAGATGAAAAAGCCTACGACTTAGGCTGGCACCTAAGTTTGCGAAGCTCGGCCAGTACATCGTCATGTTGGCTCTGAAGCTCGAGGAATTATTTTTCCCTATCCCGGGCAGTCCGCATGTTAGTCCGCAAGACTTCATTGGCTGCCTCCAAGTCCCGCATGGTGTCCCGGTGGGTCTACAGCAGATCCTCTGTCGCGGCTGCAGCTGACTTCGCCCGGAAGAGCTCCGCTGCGAGGAGGTCGCGCTCCTCTACTGCACGAGCAACCTCGGTGGCGCGGCACGCCTCTACCGACCGAAGATGCTACTCGAGCTCGGTGAAACGGTAGCGTTCGGCCTTAAGGGCCTCATGTGACCGACGGGAAACCTCCTCGGCATCTTCCCGCGCCACAGCTACGGCCGCCTCAGCCGCCGCAACTCGAGCTTCCAGAGTCACTGCCTGGACTGAGCTCGAGCGAGCTTCTTCAAGCTCGGCGCGCGCGGTTTCGGCCTGCCGTCGCCAGCGCGCTCCATCCGCCTGTAAGGCCTCCCTTCCGGCATCATGCTGAGCCCCGAACGAGCAAGAGATGCCAACGACCTCGCGATAGAACTGTACCAAGAGGATGGGCTAAGGAAAAAGAAAGACCAAAGCAGGGTCGACACAAAACGTCAAAGGCCAAGCTCGGAGGCACTTATCCGCCTTGTGGCCGCCGCAGTCATGGCTTCGTACCAAGCCTGCGAAGCACCCCTAGGCGCAGGCAGCGCCATAACCAGGTTGTCCGAGCTATCGCTCGAGCTACTTGGTCCCTCGGGCGCTCCCACTATAGGCCAGGCCGAGCCTCCCGCAGGCTCGGCCACTTCTCCTACGGCCTCACGTGCCCCTTCCGCCGGCTCGACCTAGGTCCCATCGGCCGATCCCAGCATCGCCAACTCCACCGGCTCGGACGATTCCCTTATAAGCCTGGCTGCCTCAACGGCTTGAAGGCATGGCTCGGGGGCAAAGTCGGTTTGCACCCGACGCCCGCCGCTTAACCGCCCCGGCCGCCACCACTCCTCAAGCGATCGAACCGTCGGCCGATGGACACCTGGTGGTGCATCCCGGCAAGTGAAAGCCCGTGCTCAACCCACGCTGGCATCGCCACGATCCATCCCATGGCGACCAACGGGGCCACGCTCCACAGCCGTCCCGAGACGACGCTGGCAGCCGTAATGACCCGGACGGACCAGTTCCAGCCGAGGAGGAGGGTATCGCCCATGTCCAGCAAAGGGACGGGAATGTTGCTCCTCAAAAAAAGCTCCTACAAGCCGCCGAAGTCAATTGGGCGCCACCCGGTCGAGGTCTGCCCCTCGACATGGAGCGGCGCCAGCAGCGACGTCCCGTCATCCGTCTCCACCTCCACAAGCACGGCTTGGAGGCGCACGTCGTTGCGTGCCACCAACGGGATGAAGAAGGGCGCCAAACCTCGTTTCCCGGGCTCGTCCTTAACGAGGTAGTTCTCCCGAGCTACCTCCTCCGACCGTTCCGGGATGAGTTCCTCGATCTGGGAAGACATGGCGACTGAAAACAAAAAAAGAGATGGTCGAAGCACACTCGATCAGCCCAAGAACCATAATAGGTGGGGAAAGGAAGAAGAAACTGCGAGGCGCGGTAACTAACTAGCAAGCTCGACGTCCGTCCCAGCCAGTCCTTCGTCCGAGTCGTCATCCAGCACCAACCGACGCCTTTTCGGCGCCTGCTGGGTATCCCGTGCACCGACCAAATCTCGGCCTTGGGAACCCCTAGCCCGGGCTGGGTCGGAGACGGAAGTGGGAGCTTGGATCAACCTCCGCCCCGTGGTGGCAACCTTGTCCCGACGAAAGCGACCGGCCAGCTTCTTCAGGGGCGGTCGCCCACTCGTGGCTCGCTCTTGCCGCACCGGAGCGGGGCCCACGTCGCCGCTAGTCATCGAACTGGCGGCCCCCGGAGCCGCCACCAATGCGAGTGCAGCGCGCCCGGCTTCCTCGCCCGCTTCCCCCCGCAAAACAAGTCAGGGAGCATTAGCCTGCGCTCACAAGAGACTACCTCCAGGGGGGCTTAAGCCCGCGAAAACACATACCTCATCTAGGACGTTGCGGATGCCCGAGCCTGATGGCTGGTTATGGTTTGCGGGCAGCAGAAGCCTCACGCCCCAGACCACGTCATCCTGGGGCAAGGCTACAAAGAAAAAAGCGGGAATGTCAAAAAAGTGCTCGGAGAAAGCTCGGGCAAAGGACTATAAGGTCGAAGAAAGGAACTTACGGGAAGTACCTTCGTGGGTGAGATCGTCCCACCCGTGGATCTCGAAGAAAGGGCGAACCCGCTTTCGCAGCGGGCTCACCCGGTGCCTGATAAAGTCGGCTACAATGTCGTAGCCGTTAAGCCCCCGGCCGGCCAAATCCCGTATTTTGGCTGCCGAGGCCGCCTCCGCCGGCTCCAAATAAGGCCGGGCAACGCTAACTTCCTGTGGCTCGCGTCATAAACATAGCAGCAAATCGTCGAGCACTTAGGCATAGTACCACCGCGACGCCCACCCCCCGACGTTCTCCTTAGCCCTGAATGCCGGGTACACGGGCTTCATGTCGCGGCGGAGCTTGAAGTAGGCGATTCGCCAAGACGCCTCACGGTTGTGGTCAGCTCATAGAAGTTGAGGAAGAGGCTGACCATCGGCTCCACCCCGACGAACGCCTCGCAAAGGTGCGCGAAGATCGTCAGGAATAGGATTGAGCTGGGATTGAGGTTCACCAACTCGATCCCACACTGAGTGAGGATCACGTCAAGAAACCCGGACTCCGGGACCCAGAGCCCATGAATGGCGAAAAGCTCGAAGTAGACGAATTCTTTGTTCTCGGGCGCGGGGACCGTCTCCTCGCCAGCCGCCCTCCAACCACCGACCTCGATGAAGCCGGCGGCAACCAACTCCTTCAAGTCGTCCTCAGTGAGGAGGCTCCGCGTGAAGGGCGCCATCGGCGGAAGAAGGTCGGGAGGCGAGAGGCGGCGAAAGAGTGAAGGGATGAGAAAGGCAAGAAGGCAATAGCACAAGAAGGCGTGAAGGAAACAGCGAAGGGGAAAAACCGCCTATTGTGAACCGCCGTGGGGAGGCAAACCGTCGCCTGTCCGCCTGAAGGCACGAAAACCAAAGGGAGAGTAGCGGGCCAAGATAATCAAGATTTCGTTTGATTCGCCAAGTCAAGAAAACGCAAGACGCCCAATCATTTCACCCAAGGGCAGTTACCAAATTAACCTCCGAGCGGCATGCATTTGTCCCGCTCGAGGCTCGGGGGTTAGCTGTTGGGGAAAGTACGTGGCCCATGGAGATACAGCCCACTAACTTACCTTCGGCCCCACAGGAAGTAAGCTTGGGCTTGCCAAGCTCGCACCCGAGCTTCCCAAGTTTACACCCGAGCTTCCCCACTTCGGAAACTCGAGTCACCCACTCCCCCAGGGCCTTCCGAAGCTAAGGGCTTAGGACCCGAGGCGGATCGCGCCGCGCCGCGGACAGGAAACGCCTCGGTCCCGAAGGTCTCCAAGAATAAAATGCGCGCACTGTACCGAGGAGCGCCTAACGGAGGCTACTGGCGAGTTGGCGGTAGGTCCTATCAACCACCTGTATGGGCAATGACACGTGCTGACCGGTAGCAGTCCGACACGGTAATCGGGACATACACTCGATTACCCGGTAAATTTTGTGCGCCTCGGCATGGCAACACGGAAGGGAACGACTATTCAACAGACCGACGGCAAGCTACAATGGCCAGACGCAGCCTATAAAAGGGGCGCACAGGCCACAACAAGAGAGATCTCCCCGGACACACAGACTCTTCACCCACATAACGCAGACTCAGGAGGTAGCCACTGTAGAACAGGAGCACTAGCACACGCGTAGGAGTTCTAGTTCCTGGTGGTAATTCTCCGCATACAGGTAACGGTAGGAACACACACAGTGCCTTGAGCACTCGTTGTACTTGAGCCCGAGCTTCACAAAGCCCGGCCTCACCCCCTTTGTACTCGTTTGAGCTTGGCATTAAACGAAGACTGGACGTAGGGCTGTTATCCGGCAGTGGAGGCCCGAACTAGGATAAAAACCCTCGTGTCATCACCATCACTCTCCCTAGGTCTCGACGCGTCTGACCGCGTCGGGACTCGGACGTTCCTTTTCCTCGGTGGCGCCCGGCCAAGCCGCCGGGCCTCGGTCCAGGGGACAGGGCCGCCTTCGGACCTCGCACCCACCTTCCCCCTTGCACATCGGCCCGCGGAGGCTCGCCTCTTGGTCGCCGACAAAATCTTTATGCCCACATCTTCGCACCAGCTTTGAAACTCATCACTTCTGAACTGAGAGCCGTTATCCGTAATGATCCGAGAGGGTACGCCAAACCGACCAATGATTTCCTGGAAGAACTCGGTGGCCTAGGCCGCCGTAATCTTGGTCACAGGCTTGGCCTCAATCCATTTAGTGAATTTGTCAATGGCGACGAAGATATGTTCAAAACCACCCAGGGCCTTCTTGAAAGGTCCGACAATGTCGAGCCCTAGACTGCAAACGGCCAGGTGATAGGGATCGTCTGAAGTTCCTGAGCCGACACAAGGATTTGCCTAGCGAAGAAATGACAACCCTCGCATTTACGGACGATCTCCTTTGAGTCGGAGACCGCGGTTGGCCAGTAAAACCCATGACGAAAGGCTTTACCGACCAACGTGGCTGAGGCAGCGTGATGGCCGCACATGCCCGAGTGAATTTCACGCAACAGGGCGTGTCCTTCGAACTCGGATATGCACTTTTGAAGTATGCCGGAGGCGCTTCGGCGGTACAGAATTCCTTCATACACCATGTATGCACGACTCCTACGTTGAATTTGCTCAGCAGCCCCCTGAACGTCGGGAAGCTTTTCTTCTTGCACATATTCCAAGTATGGTCGTGTCCAATCCAAGTCAAGGGCAAGCACTTCTGACTCGGGTGGTTGTTTATCCAATTGGGGTAGTTGCTCCTGCGGTGTGATGGAGGGGGCGTGAAGCTCTTGGACAAAAATCCCAGCCGGGACTGCTACCCGACTAGAGCCCATGTTCGCGAGCTCATCCGCCGCCTCGTTGTCTCACCGTAGGATATGTATAAGCTCCAACCCATCGAACTTGTCTTCCAACTTTCTGACCTCCTAACAGTAGGCGGTCATATTGTCGTTGACACAAGTCCAATCATTCAGCACTGCTCACCACGAGCCGAGAGTCCCCTTGAACCACTTAATCGGGATGCCGAGCGATATGGCAATACGGAGCCCGTGGATGAGCGCCTCGTACTCGGCTGCGTTGTTTGAAGCTGGAAAATGAATTTGGACGAAATATTTGAGTCGTTCGCCTCCAGGTGATATGAGGACAATACCAGCCCCCGCGCCCTGTCGTCGGAGAGATCCGTCGAAGTACATGTTCCAGTACTCGGCCTCTTCGACTACCGGGGGCTCAGATTCCATCCACTCAAAGAACGAAGTCGGCGAGTGTTTGTGACTTTATGGCGCTGCGTGGCTTGAACGAGAGCTCGAAGGCCCCCCAATTCTATTGACCACTTAGCGATCCTCCCAGTGGCTTCCCGATTATGGAGGATGTCTCCAATAGGGAAAGAAGTGACCACCGAAATTGGATGTTCTTGAAAGTAGTGCTTCAGCTTCTGAGAGGTGATCAGAACCGCATACAAAAGCTTCTGCACCTACGGATAGCGTACCTTGGACTCGCCCAATACTTCGCTGACGAAGTAGACCAGGCGTTGAGCCTTGTATACGCGTCCTTGTTCTTCCCGTTCCACTACCACTGCGGCGCTCACTACATGAGTGGTGGCCGCAATATATAGCAGAAGCGGTTCCTATGGCATGGGAGATGTCAAGACAGGTGGCGAAGTAAGGAACGATTTGAGATCCTCAAAAGCCTTTTGTGCCTTGGATGTCCAGACAAACTTGTCGTATTGCTTCTTCAATAGCTTGAAGAAGGGCGACCCACGCTCACCGAGCCGCGAGATGAATCGGCCGAGTGCCACCATGCACCCATTAAGACGCTAGACATCCCTTTGGCATGTTGGGAGAGCCATCTCCATGATAGCTCTAATCTTTTCCGTGTTAGCCTCAATTCCGCTGTGAGATACCACGAAACCGAGTAGCTTTCCGGAAGGAAACTCGAAGACACACTTCTCCGGGTTCAGCTTCATGTTGTATGCCGACAGGCTCTTGAATGTCTCCGACAGGTCGGTGACCAAGTCGGAGGATACCCGAGACTTGACGACAACATCATCAACGTATGCTTCCACGTTACGCCTAAGCTGGTTGTGGAAACATCGCTAAATGCAACGCCGGTACGTTGCTCCGGCGTTCTTCAGCCGGAAGGGCATAGTGACGTAGCAGAAAGCCCCGAACGGAGTGATGAATGAAGTCTTCATACAATCTTCTTCCTTCAAGCTAATCTGATGATAGCTCGAGTAGGCATCCAGAAAGCTCAAAAGCTCGCAACCGGCAGTGGAATCAACCACGTGGTCGATGCGAGGAAGTCCGAACGGATCCTTGGGCATGCTTTATTTAAGTCGGTATAATCGACACATATGCGCCAAGTACCGTTCTTCTTTTGTACAAGTACCGGATTTGCCAACCAATTGGGGTGGAGCACCTCCCTTATAAAGCCGGTGGCTAAAAGCTTGGTGATCTCTGTCTTGATGGCTTCCTTCCGATCTTGCGTGAACCGACGCAGCCGCTGCTTGATCGGCTTGGCTTTGTCGTGTACATTCAAGGAATGCTCGATCACCTCCCTCGGGACACCTGGCATATCAGATGGCTTCCAAGTGAAGATGCCCCGATTCGCTTGGCGGAAGGTGACGAGCGCCTCTTCCTATTTCAGATCGAGCCCTGTCCCGATCAGGGCCGGTTTGGCTAAATTGGATGGGTCGAGCGAAATACGCTTGACATCTTCGTCAGGCGTGATGACTGATTTAGATGGCTTCTTGTTCGACAGGTTGCCTTCGTCGCGAAGGGTGGTGGCCGCCTACCGGATCAAGTCCAACTCGGCAGCCGCTTCGTTTGACTGAATGAAGTCGCAGTTTTCCTTATCAAGGAGATGGGAAAACTTGACATCTTCGCGGACCCGGCATCTTCATGGCCAGATAGGCATAATATGGGACAGCCATGAGTTTGGCCAAGCCCGGCCGTTCCAAGATTGTGTGATACGCAGTCTCGAAATCGGCCACCTCAAAGCTGAGGTTTTCCATCCGGTAGTTATCTCGAATGCCGAAAGTGACCGGAAGAGAGATTTTACCGATCGGCACTGATGATGTTCCCGAAATTATGCCGTGAAACGGTGTGTCCGTCATCTGGAGCGCCGTCCTCGGAATCTGTATCTCATCAAAAGTCTTGGCGAAAAGGATATTCAATCCGCTCCCGCCGTCGACTAGGACCTTGCGCAGTCGGATGCCCTGTACCACAGGAACCAGGATGAGTAGATATCTTCCTGGGCAAGGGATGTGATCGGGATGATCCGAGCGATCGAACTTGATCGGAACCTCGGACCACCGAAGGTACTCGGGGGTCACCGGAACAGCTGCATTGACTTCCCGAGTGGTAAGCTTTTGCTTACGTTTGGATTCATATGCATCCGATCCCCGTATATGTAGTTGAGCTCGCGCTCGGTTTCTTGGTAAGCGTCACCCTGAGGAGGGTCAGGCTTGTCGTCTTGTTTGGCGTCCTTCGAAGTATCCTTACTGTGCTCCTCAGCAAACCTCTTCAAGACATTACAATTTTTCGCCGCATGCTTTCCATTTAGATGGAAGGACACGGTGCCTCCATCACTTTATTGTAGTCATTGGACCAAGGTGGCCTCTGTCACCCATGATCCGCAGCAGCCACCAATTCTTCACCCTTGCGCTTCTTGTCCTTTTTGGAGGACGACTCGGGCTTGTCTTTCCTGCCTTCGTTTTTGCTCGAGTGGTCCTCCTGACGATCAGCGAGAGCGTCTGAGGCGACAGCATATCGGTCCGCCAAGACGAACGTCTCCTTGACGGTGTTTGGGGGCTTCCGAGACATCTTCTTGATTAGGTCGGGGTCACGAACTCCCTTTTAAAAGGCCGCGACGACGACCGCTTCAGAAATCTCTCAGATAGTGTTCTTCTTCTTTGTGAAGCGCCGAATGAAATCCCTTAAAGATTCATCTTTTTTCTGATGAACCTGATAAAGGACCAACTAGGTTCCAGGCTTCTCGTAAGTGCCTGGAAATTAGCGACGAATTGGTCGCAAAGCTCTCCCCAGGAATCGATTGAATTCTCTGGAAGGCCTGTGAGCCAACCCTTAGCCGGAGGAGTTAGCATGACGGGCAGATAATTTGCCATCACGTCGTATCCTTCGCCCGCGGCCTTGATTGCAAGAGAGTAAATCTGCAACCAAGTTTCTAGGTCCCGCTCCCCGTCAAATTTCACTATTCCCTTGGGGTTAAACCCTTTGGGCCAGTTTACCTGACGGAGTCGGGGTGTGACCGCCTTGATTCCATCAATCAATCCGTCCCCAGGGGGAGGAGACTGACGGGAAAGAATCTGGCGCGGTGGAGTACGGCACCGATTGTTGCGACGTGCTACATGGTTGTCGCGACGATCACAGCTTGGACCGAAACTATCGCCATCATCTTGGTGACGTCCCGCGTCTTCCACCCGCTCCCTTCGCCAAGCCTCGATGTCGAGGCGGAGGTCACGCCTTGCATTCCGGCGAGCATCTTGCCCGCGAACGGGTGTGCGCCGACTGCGCTGAGTGTTACTCGTGGCAGTCTGACTTCTGGCCGAGTCGGCCTGCTGATCCCGAGTGCCTTGGACTGCCGCTGCCGTCACCATGGTTTTGATCTGCGCCATGATCAGCGTTGCGGAGCTGTTTTATCCAAGTAAGGGACCAACATTGTCCAAAAGGGTCTTACATGCGAGGATGTTCTGTTGTGGCGTATGGAAGACCGAGTGATCTCCCATTCGGACTTGAAGTAATTCCTCCTGGACTTCACGTGCACGACCGCGTAATTTGTCGCGCAGATCTTCTCAACCTCCGCGGTTATGTCCGGCTCCTGCCTTCTCTAAGGGACACCGAGCTGATCCGGAGGCTTGTCCATCCACCACATAGATGCCGCGGAAGTCGGGGAACCCGTTGACGCTATCCTCCGACTCGGACTCCGAGTAAGACAGGCTCAACTGATCCCGATTCATTGGTTTGTCAATGGGAGTGATTATAACTCCCACTTCCCGTGATGGATCTCTTGTCCGAAGTAAACCCGACTGAGAGTTGGCAGAATAGATCTGCTGAAATCTAGCAGCCGAATTGGTCAATCCGAATGGCATCTTGTCATCCACTCGGGAAGTCGATCTGGTTAGAGTTATCCCTGAGCCAGAACTCAGGAAACTCATCCCAGTGTGTGCTTGTTGTGCTCCGCTCCTTAGCCCGGATCGAAAAAGTTGGCGTGTTATCCCATGGAAAACAGTGGCCGAGTTTCCTAATCCGAACGGAGCGAACCACAATTGAGAAGTTGTGATTCCCGACTGGATCTGATAGCGATCCAGATTAGGAATTGCATCGCCACTTGGTTTTAAATCAGCAAAAGGAGCTGGTAAAGCCAAAGGCGCATGATCCCGACCGAAACCGAAGGGAAGGCCAGCGGTGGGCTAGTCGGAATTGTCATCATCAGATTGGATCTCTTGCGAATCGGAATCCAAAGGAGAGATCCTGAGGCGGTGAAGCTCGGCCGGAGTCACGTGCAGCCTCCCTCGGTAGTACGTGGACCGAACGTCATTCGGCTCACATAACCGAAGTTCCCCGAAGTCACTGGCGATGAAGTCGACATCTCCGAAGACAAAACCTTGGCCGGGGACGTAGGCGAAGACGAATCCGCCGACTGAAGCCATCGAAGTCGATGAAGTTGATCATGACGCTAGCCCCTACCTGGCGCGCCAACTGTCGACGATTTGTGTCGGCAATGTATTTTATAGGGCTATACGAAAGATCACAACTCGATGGTAGCACAGGGGCAGGATTTATACAGGTTCGGGCCCTCTCGGAGAGGTAATACCCTACTCCTGTGCTCATGGATTGTATTGTGGGGTGTCGATTACAATGTATGTTCTCGTCGAGATGGCACGAGAATAGACAATGATGTGGACGAAGAATTTGATGATCTAACTAGGGACCCCTGACCCCCTTTATATAGTGCAAGGGGTCAGGTTACAGATAGGTTCCCTAATCCGTATAAGGGAGATAGAGATATAACCGGGTTGGTTACGCCTATCTCCTGGTATTTGAGTAGAATACGAATTCGCTTCCTTGCAGAGCAAGTCGGGCTGCACCATCCTCTAGGCCCGTCTTCTGGAAGATCCATGCGACTCGGCCCAAGAAGATGGTACATCCAATCGTATATCTCCGAATACTCGGGGCCTATGTTGTCCACACCGACGTTGCGCGAGATTACAGTATGATGTAGATATTATGAATAGATCTCAGATGATCTCTCGATCTAGGGACCCCGACCCCCTTTATATAGTGTAAGGGGTAGGGTTACAGATTAGTTTCCTAGTCCATATTAGGGAGATAAGGGATGTGGCCGAGTCGGCTACGCTTATCTCTACGTATTGGAGTAGAATTAAGATCCTATTCCAAATAGAGCAAATCGGGCCGTGCCGTCCACCAAGCCCGTCTTCTGGAAGATCCACACGACTTAGCCCAAAGAGGTGGTGTGTCCAATTGTCTGTGTCCGAGTACCCGGGACTCATGTTATCCACACTCACCTTTCGGATTTATGACCTCATTGTAAATGAAGCCGATGAGCTATTCTTGGATTGCTCTCACTTGTGTCGGCGAGAGTTCCGAACCTTGTTCCACCAAATATTCAGGCACCTGTCATTAATTATGTTATTAACTAATCAATCCTTGAATTTGTACAAGATATGAGGAGTACCTAGGTATCATTAAGCTAGTAATTATATTAACTCACCCCTTTGTCACCTTTTAGCATGCGGTCAGCACCTCCGATTTGGGTGTGCATAAACTCACATACATAGTAGCCGCATAAATTATTGCCTAGTGGCTGACGCAAGACCTGTGGTGAAAAAAGTTGAAAGTGTGAAATGAATGCATGGAAATTAAGTTAACTAACTAAAAAGCTAGTATTATGATATACATACTCGAGAGGCAATTGTAATATCAAATTCCTCTTTGAATTCGCCCCTGCTTTTAGCACGGAACCGTGCGAATGCACTACACACGTGATTACGAATTGTACATGATTAGAATTTGTTTCAAATGGAAGAAAATAGAACTAGCACAATAATGAAAGGAACAAGAATACCGGTTGAGCATGTCGATCAAGTTTTGGTACATTTCAACTGATTTCCTTTTTGAGTCCATAATTGTGCTCAGGTTATGATCTAGCTCCATAATAAGAAGAATCCAGTGAACGCTGTACATATGTATGTCAACATAGGTAACTAATTAGTCCTAACATCGTGCTATGAAAAAGGATTAGAACGGGGCGGTACTAAAACACGTACGCAAAGTTCTAGGGTAGAACTATCTTTGACTGATATCTTTGTCCAATTAGCGTCCTATATATGTTGGTCTCTGTATCGCCAGGGTAGTCTCTAACGGTGCTCTCGTTGATAACTAATGGGTTGATGAAGCCTCTGTCGAAATTCTCTCCCTTCTACATATGTGTATCTCTATTCTTCATAAAAAGAAATTAGTTATGCTTGCAAGTTAGTATAGTACAAGGGTGCGCACGGTGGATTTTTACAAATAAGACACTTTGCTGGACTTACAAAGTCCAGCAACTCATCAGGGCCATGTCGACGGCGTCTGTTTGGTATAGATCGTACATGACCTTCCATTGGACAAAAAATTCACTGTCCCTGTGGAAAAAATCTTTTTTCCTTGTACTTGACGGGGAACATCTCTAGACCATGCTAGGCCCCTTCCAAGTACCATTCATGGAATTACCGTATCTTTGTTGTTAGTTGGAAAAGTTCCTCACGTCTCACCAGTGATGTGCCCAGTGTATATGGCCATCTTACTTGTGCACACTCAATCTTCTTGTTGCCTAAAACTTGATCTGCATCAAGTCCAGTTTCATCGAAGAATTGTAGCATCTCCTTGGCCTTCAGCTCAACTGATGTCCTCTCCTCTGACGTCTTCTTCTTGTAGCTTTCTTTAGTCAGTGTGCGCTCATAGTCTGATAGAAGAGGCATTTCTTTTTTATCCTTCAATTTTTAATAGTCCTCAAGCCTTTTAGAAATTCTTCCGTACCAGGCTGAACCTTCTTCTCTGATGAGTTGGGTCTAAAAAATTTAGTTACCTCGACTCTTACTACCTTGTCGGTCTCCTCCTCGGTCATATCGTGTGCCCGCTTCAGAAGTGGAGCTAGCTTCTTACATTGGGTGGACCCCGTCTTCTTGGGAGCTGCTGACCGAGCAGGCTGGCTTGTCTTGGACGACACCTTCTTGGGAGCTGCTGCTGGCCGTGCAGGCTGGCTTGACTTGGATGATGTTGGAGTTAGAGTTCCGCGTGCAGGGCGTGGTGGAGGAAACAGGCTTCTTCTAGGGGGCATCTTCTTCGATGCAGATGGTGGTGGTGGAGGTGATGCTGAAGTTGCACTGCTTATGTGTGCAGGAGGTGTTGGAGGAGTCGGGCTTCTTCTGCCATGGTCCGAGTACGGGAGGTCTCTCCGTGGAGAGGACACGTCCACGTTATCTTGAAAAATGATGTACTTCTTGCGTCACAGGATGAAATTGTGTACTACCTCTCCTAACTTCGTACTCCCGTCACTTCTGGGAATGTCGAGGACCAGGACCCCTAGACATACTTCCTCCACCAAGACCTTACAATAGCCCGGCGGTATCTGTTGGCCATGGATGAGCTGCCTCGGCTCCACTGGGTGAGCCATGCCATGGGCCATTTTGAAGGAGAGGTTTCACGCTTCGACATGCAGCTCACAAGGAGTCCACTGCGTGATGTCGTCTACGGGACAGTGGCCCAAGTCCGCTTCAGGCAGCCCACCGGAAGCGCAGCTGCTCCGCCGCGCGGAGGGGCTGATGACGTCAGGATTGGGAGGTTCCTGGCCTGGCCCCCGTTGTTGGCTCAAGGCTAATTGCACCTCTCTTCAGATCTCTTTTTGCATTCTCTGTTGTGTTTCATTCAGGCGTCCTTGAAGCACAATGAGCTGTTGTGCCTGTCGGGTCTTGCTTCTCACCCGACTCCTATAGATCTCGGCGTCCTGAGTGAAACTAACCTTCCACGGGACAACGCCAACGCACGTCCAGGTGCTCCAGGTTTTGTAGGGCCCTTGTTAGCTCGTTGTCCTCCCTTTTTGGCACGAAGGTTCCCTAGAAAGACTCCTCGATCAACTTTATAAGCTTTCTGGCCACTATCTCAGCACCTCCCCAAACACCGTGTTGCCATCATTTTGAAGGCCCCCGCAGTGAGCATACAACCAATGCTTCGCTCTGTCGGGCCATTCCATTGTTGTGGATGCGACACCCTTCGCCAGCATGTCTTGTTCCCTCTTCTCCCATTTGGGTATTGCCTAGCGGTAACCACTAGGGCCGAGGCGGTGGTGGTAGATCTTCCTTTGTGCATTATGCTTGTTCTTTTCACTCATACTTTGACCTTCTTCCGAAGTATTGTAATTCATGAACTCATCCCAGTAATCCTGCAACTTTGGATACTTGTGGAAGTCGGGCATTCGATTCTTCTTGATATACTCCGTGTTCAACTTCTTTTTATAAGTCTGGAATGCGATGGCCATCTTCTTGAGTGTGTAACTCTTCACCTTCTCTTCGGTCCCTGGGGGAAAGGTGAATGTTTCCTTCACATCGGTTCAGCTATGCTAATGGGCACGTGGTCACAAACGTGGACGTCGTATGTCGAATTGAACGGCCCAAGCACCCCCAGGGGCGCAAGAGCTTGGCCGTTCTCACCAACTTTGGTGATAACGTGTCTTGCCTTCGACATATTGCTTGGACCTCGCTGACATGATTGCCTGCTCGGTTGATCGGTCTGAAAATATGGTACAATCATGTCAAAATATTGGCTTAGCATGATAGTGGAACCAACTTATGCATTCGTACTAATTACCTCGCCGGTCTCATCGAGCTTTGCGGCCTCATCGGCCACGGGTTGATCCACGAGGGCCGGTTCACTCTCCCTCGCCTCATGGCCATCACCTCCCGCAAACAAACTTCTCATAAATTCTTCTTGATCAACTCCTTCGCTCGCCATCGTTGTTTCCTAGGCTAGAAGAAGGCACTAAAAATTAACGAAAAATAGATCAATAGAAGTAGATGATAAAAAGCGGTTTGCTAATTTGTCCTTTCTTAGGTGAGTAGATGATAAACGGTGGGGAAGAGGGGGTAGAGAGGACGGGCGGCGATGCCGAAGATGTTCTTAACCTAAGTCGACAAGTATACTTATATATTTCACATATACTTATACATTTCAAAATTCAAATACATTATACATATACATAGAAATTGTTCAAAATTAACATATACATATAAATTTTAAAATTCACCAAGAATTAGAAAAATTCACATCATACATATACATTTGACATGATACATACACATAATACATTCCCATTTTTCAAAATTCACATATCTGGCTCATTGGATCTATTCACTTCACTACAGATCAGTTCTTTAACTTCTTGAATTCTAAAATAATATCATCATAACATATCCGGTCCATGGTCTTTGTCGGCTCAATTTGTGCATTGTGATCAACAATATCACTGTACCTTCAGCACAAATTACCCTTGCCTAGAAACCATTGGCCATTTTTACTCTGGGATTAGTAAGGATATGGCACAAAGAAAATTTATCATCTTCAGTCCATTACATAATTATAAGCCCATTACACACGACAAAAGCACTTAAGAAGTCTGTTACATATCACAGAAACAGTTAACATAATTTGAAGTCCATTACATGCATAAGTTAAAAGGTTGACAAACTGAAACAACAACAAACCAACGTCCACCTTCTCCTTGCCTTTGCCCATCTGTAGGCAAATGAAAGACAACAACAAACCAAATTGACACATACAAATTACAGCACCCATAGGCGACATAACCATCACATAAAAATTTACGGCACTCAATATCATGATTGAACATAAGGAACTATATAACGGTTAGACAACCAAATAAATAAACAAATTGTTCATAATTAAGCTATCGTTTTCAGTATAGCCGCTTTTAGTTAGGGATGTAATCGGATCGGATACGGTCGGATATTGTTCATCCCGTATCCGTATCCATATTTTTTATCGGATACGAAGTCGGATACGAATGGTGTCGGATGTGAATACGAATGCGAATAATACCGGATACTATCACTTACGAATACGAAGCGAATACAGACCGGATTCAATACGGGTACGAATATTTTTAGCCGGATAATACACGAAAATATAGATCATTTATTGTACATGTAACATACTGAATGGTAGATTACTTATGAGTTATGAATAATTATTGACAAAATGTGAAGAAAATAGTTTTATTTATGTTTTTATTTGTTATGATTTATGACAAAATGTGAAGAAAAAAATTATTGACAGACCGGATTGGGGATTTTATGTTTTTGGTTTTGGGTCTGCCGCGTGGTAGTGTCGCATTGCCTTCAGTTTTGGCCTGGTGCCAGTGGACAAGCCGGGAAGTACGAAACACGCGGTAAATTTTTGGTTTGGCACCGCACTGGCGATGTGGTGCACTTGGCGTTGGCACTTTGGCAGTGGCCCCTGGTAGAATGGTAGCTGGTACTTGGCACTTGGCAGTTGGTGCTGGTACTGGTAGAGTACCAAGAGTGGTATTGGTACACTGGTACTAGTGCCTCCAGAGTCCAGACTCTGGTGACTGGTGCTCTTTGATTGGAGAGTTACAGACTCAGAGTCTTGGAGAAGTCTTTAAAGTTTTCGGATAATATCTATATTTTATATCCGGATATTATCCGATTATATACTCGGATATTCTTGTATCCGTCGAATAATTACTATCCGTATCCGTATCCTTATCCAAGACAGCTATCCTTATCCGTATCCGTATCCAGAAAATTCTTCGAATATCCGAAAAACTATTCAAATCGCTATCCGAATTGATTCAGTCGGTCGGTCGGTTGGAAAATATCCGTTCCAATTGCACCCTACTTTTAGTGCAGCCAAAACTCTAGTGTAAAATTAAGCTGTCATTTTCAGTAGTACAGGCTAAGACATCAACTTAAAAATTGCTCACACAAGCAAAGGTGCAGATCCAAAAGTGGCCCCATAATTAAAGTCAGTGCAGTGCTCTGTAAGTTAAGGTACAAGTTAGAAGCTTACAGTCAGCAAATCAAGACAAAATCACATTGATTTTCAATATGGACTGACTGACAGTGCATTCAGCATATCACTATCATGACTTTCTCATAATCTCGTCACATCATAATCACTAACCAGAGCTTTGCAGCAGAAATCATTTATGTCTTTAATGTTACAGCTGATCAGTAGATCCAGGTTTAAGCCTGTACTCCAGTGCATCCGGCACTATAACATCGTTTATTTCGAAACACCCGGATATGTCAACAAAAGATTGCATACAGTCATTTATCTCCTCTTGACTCTGTAACCTTCAATGCTTGTCAGGTTAACCCATGACAAGCTGCAGTCCTTCAGTGTAAACAACACATAATTTAATTTTGCTGGAACCTTGTATTTCCTCAAACACTTGCACAACATAGGTTTTACTTTTACTCCGGTACAGTTAAACAATCTATGAAGAGATTTAGACGTCTAAAACTCTGGTCTACCCAAAGCCCATTTGATTGTCTCTCTCCATCCATAAACTGTACAGCAGCCAGCTTATCTTAGAGGATATACCATGAAGCAAATCATCGTCTCAGAGTTCTCATGAAAGCAATATTCGCAGTCCGACAATCCAAACTTTAGTCACCACAATATCTTTGGTTCAGCCATGTTGGCAAAGACTCCAATATTTGTATAGTGGACAATCTCCGGTTCTCCACACCATATGTCTTGCCAAAAAGGGATTTTGCTCTCCAGATTCAAATCTCCCAAACCATATACTCAAGAAAGCATATCTCCTAGCCATCTATTCCTTCAGCGTGCAAAGTGCATGCATAGCTTCATGAATACTTTTAAAGCGATTGTAAAAATGTCAAAATCTGATGGTAGCATTGTGTTACCTTACATTTCATATTATGTTGCTTCCGAGAGATTATTATTCAATCAATCTCTGAAATGATGATATTATTTATTCATTTAATTTACAGCAACCTTGATAAGGATACTACGTACACCCATCATTTTAATTTATTCCTGACATTGCATGGCACAACCCTCTGCTGAGAAACCTCCATCAGTTTAACTGTACATCCCTAATATCATCGGTAAGCATCAGCTGGTTGGTTGCTTGTTTAAGTATGAGAATCTCACTATGTCGGGGCAGAACACTATTTTTTTAAAAGAATTACCATTTCTTTTGCTGACTATATATCTCGACAAGTCAACATTTAACTTTGCTGGACCATTTTGCTCAAAAAAGCTTTGCTGGACCTGAACATTCAATTTATTGACATGCTACAACTCAGAATATTATCACTTCTCTTCATCATTTATTTCTTTAATTTTTTCACAGTGGGTTTGGTAGAAATCACTAGCGTTTAGCTCGCGGCTCACAAACCAATCGAGCGATGGGGAGTCTCAAACGAAATGGTAAGAGTTTAAGCGCAAACACATCAATACACATGAGAATCACTCATCTGGAAGGAGGGGTGAGATTCACACCTGACAGAAGGAGATCGGCCGCGTCGTGTAAGGATCCGGCGGCAGAGTGAGGAAGGACCAGAGCTGCAACAGGTATGGACGGCGGGGAGCCCGCGTCGCAGCAGAGCCTAGGCTGGCCTCATCGCTGGCGTCGCCTGGGCTCGTTGCAGTGGCGGCGGCGCCTGGGGAAACCCTGCAGGGGTAGTGACTGCGGGGAGCCGGCGTCGCACAGAGGAGCAGAGCCTGGGCTGGCCTGGTCGCCGGCATCGCCTAGCCTCGTAGCATTGGCTGTGTCGCCTGGGCAAACCCTAGCAGGGGTGGCGACGGCGGGGAGCCGGCGTCGCAGGAAGAGCAAATCCTGGGCTGGCCTCGTCGCCGACATCGCCTAGGCTCGTAGCAGTGGCGGCGTCACCTGGGCAAACCTAGCAGGGATGGCGTCGGCGGGGAGATGGTGTGGCTTTGTTAGACACGGAACCAATTTATATGATGGGGGCATCAGTCCCGGTTGATCCACGAGGGCCGGTTCACGCTCCTCCGCCTCATGACCATCATCTCCTACAATCAAACTTCTCATAAATTCTTCTTAATCAACTCCTTCGCCCATCATCGTTGTTTCTTAGGCTAGAAGAAGGCACTAAAAATTAACAAAAATAGATCAACAGAAGTAGATGATAAAAAGCGATTTGCTAATTTTTCTTTTCTTAGGTGAGTAGATGATAAACGGTGGGGAAGAGGGGGTAGAGAAGGATGGACAGCAACGGCAAGGAGGACGGTGGGGAAGAGGGGGTAGAGAGGACGGGCGACAATGCCGAAGATGTTCTTAACCTAAGTCGACAAGTATACTTATATATTTCACATATACCTATACATTTCAAAATTCAAATACATTATACATATACATAGAAATTGCTTCAAAATTCACATATACATATAAATTTTAAAATTCACCAAGAATTAGAAAAATTCACATCATACATATACATTTGACATGATACATATACATAATACATTCACATTTTTCAAAATTCACATATCTAGCTCATTGGATCTATTCACTTCACTACAGATCAACTCTTCACTTCTTTAACTTCTTGAATTCCAAAACATTATCATCATAGCTATATCCGCTCCATAGTCTTTGTCGGCTCAATTTGTGCATTGTGATCAACAAAATCATTGTACCTTCAGCACAAATTACCCTTGCCTAGAAACCATTGGCCAATTTTACTCTGGGATTAGTAAGGATATGGCACAAAGAAAATTTATCATCTTCGGTCCATTACATAATTATAAGCCCATTACACACGACAAAAGCACTTAAGAAGTCTGTTACATATCTCATAAACAGTTAACATAATTTGAAGTCCATTACATGCATCTCTACTATTAAAAAGAGGCTTGTGGTGGTGGTGGTGGTGGTTTCAGCAACTTGTGATCTTAGCCGTCCATCTCGGCTCGACCAACGGACCAAGTCGCATGCCCTAGCTCCCGAAACCGTACTCCTTCCGCGGCCCCGCCCGCCTTCCCTATCCCTCCCCTCCCCTCCCCTCCCCTCCCCATCGCGCTCCGTCACCATCCCCATCCCCGGTTTGCCTCTGCTCCCCACCATATCTCCCCACCGGCCCCATCCCTCCTCACCGCACCTCTGCCGCCGTCCCCATCCTCGGTCTCCCTCCACTCCCAACCTCCCCACCGGCTGGCACGTCCTTTCTCCCCGACGGCCCGACCTCCCACTCCTTCTCATCCCTCCCCACCGCGTCTTCGCCTCTACCACTGTCCCTATCCTCGGTCTCTCTCCATTCCCAACCTCTCCACCGGCCGGCGCGTCCTTCCTCCCCGCGCCCCCCTTCCCGCCTCCTTGCCTCCTCCCCTCGCCGCCCGCCTCCTTCTGGTGCCGCCCGCCTCCTCCTTGCGCCCCTCGCCTCCTCCCTGCGCCGCAGGTACAGAGTTCTTCAGCTCTTCCCTATTGGTGCGATTTGGCATTTGGTCGGATTGGTGCCGCTTGCCCATTTTTGCTGCCATTATCTCTGATCGGAATTGTTGTTATTTGGAGGAATTCATGGAATGGTTGCCTGATTCGGTCGAAGGATTTGTGGCGAGGTGATAAGTCATTAACTAGAAGTGCTCAATTTATATAAATGGTTTTCTATATATAATTAGTTGTACTTTGTTTAGTGGCATAATGATGATTGATCGATTTTGCAGATTGGGCATCTTAAAATTGTTGCTCATCCTGGATAGTTCTTCTCCAGAACTAATTTTGGGTGTAAACCCAAGTTGGATGTTGGAGGTTGTACATCATCCGTTTTATTTAAATGAAGAAGGCTATTTTTTGGGGCCAGTTTAAACATATTTTGGTAAGTCCAGCCCTTGCAAATTCCTTTTTTTTGTTGCTTAGTTTTGGTTTTCTTGGGTTTGCCGAACCACAATGATATACTCGGAGCATTTGGCTAGAAGGCTGGCAAAGAAACTTATCTAGCAGTATGCAAACACTAAATAGCCGCAACACCTAGCACTACATATGTCGTAGTTTTGAGGAGTTCTATAATTGGGATTTGTATGATCTAGCACTGTTTAGATTAATTACTTTTCAGTAAATATTCTCTGAATTGGCACATGGTTATCGTAAGTTTCGAAAAGAGTCAACACGGGCTATTTCTATCCTGAAATCAGAATAGCATGTATATTCATCTTTAAATAGTTCTTGGTGACCATCTCGCAAATCTGAGTTCTTTTTATAGTACCATGCGACTTGGACCTTTACTACTATTTTTTTAGGTTATCAAATTATCGAGGATAGTGAATCTTTGTTTAGAGTTTTTATCAAGTCTTGAGACATTTTTTATTTTAGTTCCACGATAGGAATTGTTAGTATTCTGTAGATGATAAACACGGTTCTATTCTATATGTGCTCTTAAAGAAACATTGTGTGAATCACGGCCTATTCTCTTGAGCTTATTTTGCTTATTTACTTATCTTTGCTTAAAATATAAATAATTTAGTTTTTTCAATCTGTCTTTCTTCCATCTCAAATGTGTGTCTATAATCTCTCTAAAAGAAGTCAACCTAAGAGGACCCGGCTCTCGAGACCACCTCATGAAGCTCTTGAAGTTAGGAGATAAGTCAAATAAGCAAATAAGCAAAATAAGCAAGCTAGAGAGAACAGGCCCTCAATTTAGAAATCTCGATATGTTCTAAGGCCAGGAATGTTCAGGCATAACTTAAGTAAGATCCTTTGTTTTCATGCTTTCATGTTTACCATTCCATTCACCGTTGCGTCATATGAATCTTAGTTTTTTTTACAAAATAAATACAAGGCTTTCTTGCTTTACATGCCAATTGTGTTCGAGGTATCTGACTTATCTTGGCTGCTCTGAACTCATGTTCTAGCCCTATGAGGGGTTGCATGTTATCTTAATCCTTCTGATGTTGACATATCATTATAATTGTCTTTCTAAATTCTAATGTTCTATAGGATTTTAGTGCATCATACTCCGATGTTCTTCCTAAAAAATAGCTAGCAAATTGGCAAGCTTGTAGGTGCTAACAAAGCTGAGTTTGGGTAGAAAGTGCAATTAATTGCTGAAGGCAGTTGAATCAAGTGTCATCATTAGAATTGGATGAGGTGGGCATGATTTATTGATTTTACCATAACAATTTTTCAATGTATGTCGAGAAAATGGTTTTGTCATGTCCTCAATAGAATGATACATGTGTGTTGCTGGCTATAGCATGAACCTATGCTCAATTTATAGTTGTAACAGTGGTCTAAAAAGGTGTTCCTGTGTTGGAGTATTTGGAGTTTTGTATCGTTCAAATAAATTAGTTTTTTCTACTGAAGCGCAATATCTCTCAAATTATTCTCCTATTGAGTATTCTTTTATAGCTTATTTATGCCTTATCTACTTATCTCTTAGACCTCCTTGATGTGGTATCCAAAGTTGTGTTCAGTCTGTTTGGTCTTTTTTTGTAGTTTTCAGGCTACTGTCTTTTTAGTTTTGAGACTTTCTACTTTGAAAATAGAGAAGCAAATCAATACATAAATTGAATGTATGCAATCTAATATATTGCAAAATCTTTGAAAGGTCTGTAAAAAGCAGAATCTTTGTCGCTCTTTTTCTTTTAAAGACTGTTATAATGTACGGGCACTTAACTATAGTTTAGAAGAATGAACAACACATATATCTTCTCTTCTTGTAAACTTATTTTCCTTTTGGAAATAGTTCAGTCAAAAGTCATTAGGCTAGAGATAATTTGTTGTCTGAAGAGCGAAGTCCTTTGCATCGGCTCCAACAGATGAGATAGAGGCCTGTTCAAAAATGGCGGGAAAAGACTGCATGGCCTAGACACTTAACCTTGGCCAACAAGGCACTCTATTTTGAGGCCACTGGACTGGCAGGTATAAAGAAGCCGTTGAGACTTGACCATACAAATCATAATTCAAGCGTAGAGAAAGCAAAAGTTAGACCATTTGGATCCAGACTGTTTGGCTATACTGTATCTGTTTCATCTGGTTCACTGTCAAATGAGTGGACACTAGAGTTTGTTGATTTTGGCGGAGAGATGAGACAAGATGTGGCTTGCGTTCATCAGTGAAATTATTTCTGTGTATAGGTTCATTCGTGAATATGGACCAAGCGATGATTATCCAACAATTCATCATGTATATGGTTCCATTTTATTTCTTTAGATTGCATTGCAGCACGGCGTTCACTCCCTCACTCCTTAAATATGGCTTAGATAATGGAGCATAATTCACTTTTTATAATTTTATATGTTACTTTGACTGATGTTTTTCTTTCTTCTCTTAAGTTCCGTTGCAAAGCACGGGCATTGTACTAGTAAGTTAAAAGGTTGACAAACTGAAACAACAACAAACCAACGTCCACCTTCTCCTTGCCTTTGCCCATCTTTAGGCAAATGAAAGGCAACAACAAACCAAATTGACACACATACAAATTACAGCACCCATAGGCGACATAACCATCACATAAAAATTTACAGCACTCAATATCATGATTGAACATAAGGAACTATATAACGGTTAGACAACCAAATAAATAAGCAAATTGTTCATAATTAAGCTAACGTTTTCAGTATAGCCTCTTTTAGTGCAGCCAAAACTCTAGTGTAAAATTAAGCTGTCATTTTCAGTAGTTCAGGCTAAGACATCAACTTAAAAATTGCTCACACAAGCAAAGGTGCAGATCCAAAAGATGGCCCCATAATTAAAGTCAGTGCAGTGCTCTGTAAGTTAAGGTACAAGTTAGAGGACTGACAGTGCATTCAGCATATCACTATCATGACTTTCTCATAATCTCGTCACATCATAATCACTAACCAGAGCTTTGCAGCAGAAATCATTTATTTCTTTAATGTTACAGCTGATCAGTAGATCCAGGCTTAAGCCTGTACTCCAGTACATCCTGCACTATAACATCGTATATTTCGAAACACCCGGATATGTCAACAAAAGATTGCATACAGTCATTTATCTCGTCTTGACTCTGTAACCTTCAATGCTTGTCAGGTTAGCCCATGACAAGCTGCAGTCCTTCAGTGTAAACAATACATAATTTAATTTTGCTGGAACCTTGTATTTCCTCAAACACTTGCACAACATAGGTTTTACTTTTACTCCGGTACACTTAAACAATCTATGAAGAGATTTAGACGTCTAAAACTCTGGTCTACCCAAAGCCCATTTGATTGTCTCTCTCCATCCAAAAACTGTACAGCAGCCAGCTTATCTTAGAGGATATACCATGAAGCAAATCATCGTCTCTTAGAGTTCTCACGAAAGCAATATTCGCAGTCTGCCCAATCCAAACTTTAGTCACCACAATATCTTTGGTTCAGCCATGTTGGCAAAGACTCCAATATTTGTATAGTGGACAATCTCCAGTTCTCCACACCATATGTCTTGCGAAAAAGGGACTTGTTGCTCTCCAGATTCAAATCTCCCAAACCATATACTCAAGAAAGCATATCTCCCAGCCATCTATTCCTTCAGCGTGCAAAGTGCATGCATAGCTTCATGAATACTTTTAAAGCGATTGTAAAAATGTCAAAATCTGATGCTAGCATTGTGTTACCTTAGATTTCATATTATGTTGCTTCCGAGAGATTCTTATTCAATCAATCTCTGAAATGATGATATTATTTATTCATTTAATTTGCAGCAACCTTGATAAGGATACTATACCCATCATTTTAATTTACTCCTGACATTGCATGGCAAAACCCTCTGCTGAAAAACCTCCATCAGTCTATCTGTACATCCCTAATATCATTGGTGAGCATCTGGTTGGTTGCTTGTTTAAGTATGAGAATGTCACTATGTCTGGGCAGAACACTATTTTTTTAAAAGAATTACCATTTCTTTTGCTGACTATATATCTCGACAAGTCAACATTTAACTTTGCTGGACCATTTTGCTCAAAAAAAGCTTTGCTGGACCTGGACAATTCAATTTATTGAGATGCTACAACTCAGAATATTATCACTTCTCTTCATCATTTATTTCTTTAATTTTCTCTCAGTGGGTTTGGTAGAAATCACTAGCGTTTAGCTCGCGGCTCACAAACAAATCGACCGATGGGGAGTCTCAAACGAAATGGTAAGAGTTTAAGCGCAAACACATCAATACACATGAGAATCACTCAGCTAGAAGGAGGGGTGAGATTCACACCTGACAGAAGGAGATCGGCCGTATCATTTAAGGATCCGGCGATAGAGTGAGGAAGGACCAGAGCTGCAACAGGTATGGACGGCGGGGAGCCGGCGTCGCAGCAAAGCCTGGGCTGGCCTCGTCGCCGGCGTCGCCTGGGCTCGTAGCGGTGGCGGCATCGCCTAAGGAAACCCCAGCATGGGCGGCACCTGGGAAAACCCCAGCAGGGGCGACGACGGCGGGGAGCCGGCACCACACAGAGGAGCAGAGCCTGGGCTGGCCTCGTCGCCAGCGTCGCCTAGGCTCGTAGCAGTGGCTGTGTCCCCTTGGCAAACCGTAGCAGGGGCGGCGATGGCGGGGAGCCGGCGTCGCACGGAGCAGCAAATCTTGGGCTGGCCTCGTCGCCGACATTGCCTGGGCTCATAGCGGTGGCGGCGTCGCCTGGGCAAACCCTAGCAGGGATGGCATCGGCGGGGAGATGGCGTGTCTTTGTTAGGCACCGAACCAATTTATATGATGGGGCATTAGTCCCGGTCGGTGTAATCCACCGGGACTGATTCCTCATATCAGTCCTGGTTGATTACACCAACCGGGATTGATGCCCCCATCAGCCCACCCATGAGGGATGCCCTACGCACCATTAGAACTGATTGGTGTAATCAACCGGGCCTGTTGTGAGAAATCAGTCCCGATGGATTACACCAACCAGTACTGATACCTTTTTTGGTTTAAAAGCATCGCGTGCCTCCGCCATTGAAAAATAAAAAAATATAGCGACACGAGCAGGGCTCGAACCCATGACCGCACGGGAAGCCCGTGCTTAAGCGCACGCTGCTAGCTAGGGGAGAGGAGGGAGTTTTGTTCAACCTTGCTAGGCGCGAATCTCTTTTGTACCCTTCCTAGGAGAAGAGAGGAGAAAGGGATGTGGTCACTGACATGTGGGCCCATCTCTGGTGGGTCCCACATGTCAATGGTAGTAATTTGCCATAAATTACTCGAAATTATAGAAAATTGTTGGAAGCCCATACAAATTAAATAAAAATATTACAAAATTTATAAAAATGTGAAAAATTGACATATATAAAAATGAATTGGGAGCCCATAAAAATGAAATAAAAATATCACCAAATTAAAAAATGTGTAAAATTCAAATATGTTGTCAATTTATTTGATCTTTTTAGAAACTTCAAGAGTAAAAATTATTTTAGAGGGTTTTGTAATGTTAGGAGCCCATACAAATGAAATAAAAATATGAAAACATATTCTCCTCAACTTATCTGATGGGGCATCAATCCCGATTGGTGTAAACCACTGGGATTGATTCCTCATATCGGTCCTGATTGATTACACCAACTGGGACTGATGCCCCCATCAGCCCCACCCCCTCATGACCTAAGCACCATCAGTACCAGTTTAAAGCATCACGCGCCTCCTCCATGGGAAAATATTATAAGCAATAAAATAATTTTTGCACTCTTACAATTCCATTGAAAATATTCTTTATATCTCTAATGCCTTGAAATTTCTCAATAATTTTTCAAATTTTATGATAAAATTTTCAATAATAAATCATACTTATTCCACACTAAAATGATTTTCAAAAAATAAAATAAGGTTATTAGTCATTATAAATTCCTTTTACAGTTTCCAAAATTCAGCAATAATATTAAAAATTCATACATTCTTTACAATATTATTTTCCAACTATCTAATTATAAATTATCACCTTTTTATATAAATTCAATTATTGCTTCCTTGCTTAATAAAAAATAATAAATCATACTTATTCCACACAAAAAAATAACAAATTGTGAAAATGCTGCTGTCATACAAAAATAACCATATTCATAATTCATACACGGGTTTATACAACACGGTTAGACTTATTTGCTAACATACTTTGTTTTTACAAGTGATCCTTCATTATCATCGTGGTGTACATACGGAGATTCCTCTATATCATTCAGGGCACTAATGTCTACGTCCACCGTGAAAGGAGGCAGCTCGTCGAACTAATTATACTCTTCTTCGTCTGTGATGCCCTCAACTCTGACAATCCTTCGTTTACCTGGAAGAACCACGTGGCACCTTGGTTGATCGCTAATGCTAGTCTTCTATTTCTGCTCGTTATCTTCGGTAGGTTTGTCCTTCTACTTTTTGCTTTTAATAGGCTTGTCCTTCTGCTTTTTTGGTTTTCTATTCATGTCCATCACGTAGAATACCTGTGTCACATCATTATTGAGCACGAACGGTTCGTCCCTATAGGCCACTTGCTTGAGGTCCACGGTTGGCATAATGTACTCGTCGATCTCAACGGCTGTGAGTTTGACCCATTGGCACCGAAACAGAGGGACTTTTAAAGATCCATACTCGAGCTCCCAGATCTCCTCCATGTAACCATAGTAGGTGTCTATCTTTTCATTTTTGTACAAGGCATCTATACGGACGCCGCTGTTTTGATTGGTGCTCTTACTATACTGGGCAGTCATGTAAAATATGTACCCATTTATCTCATACCCATGGAATGATATGATTGTCGTGGATGGTCCCCGAGCCAAGAGTTTTAACTGTTCATTGTCTGTCCGGTTGCCCATCAGTTGCTTTTGTAACCAACCACCAAAATGATCCATTTGCTCTAGTGCGATCTACTTTTCTGACTTCTCTGGGTCTTGGTCGCGTAGAATCATCTCATGATCATGGATATACTGAGCCACTATAGTTGCTTGTTTCAAGACTGTGAAATGTGCTTGTTTAAATGAAAGTAGATCGTCGTTAAAGAATTCTTCAACCAACGGTTTGAGGTACACGTCGATGTTGTTTCTAAGTTGCTTCAGCCCTTGGATAAGCAACGGCATCATAATATACTTCCGCTTTATACACAGCCAAGGAGGAAGGTTGTAGATACATAGAGTCATGGGCCAAGTGCTGTGACTACTGATCATCTCGCCGAACGGGTTCATCTCATCCGTACTCAACCCAAACCTTATATTCCTCGCATCCTCAGCAAAGTCCTGGTATTTCTATCGACTTTTCTCTGCTGGGAGCCATCAGCAAGGTGCCTTAACCTTTCGTCGTCCTTACGATCTTCTTTGTGCCAGCGCATCATCTGGGCATGCGCTTTGTTTGCAAATAAACGCTTCAACCAGGGGATTATAGAGAAATACCACACCACCTTAGCGGGTGGTCTCTTCTTCTTACGCTGCCCCTCTACCTCACCTAGGTCATCACGCCTAGTCATATACCGTGAAGTTTTGCATACCAGACAAGCTTCCAAATACTCGTACTCATTGCGAAAAATGATACAATCGTTACGACATGCATGTATCTTCTGTACCTTCAACCCCAAAGGATAGACAACTTGCTTGGCGTCATACGTAGTTTCAGACAGCGTGTTACCCTCTGGAAGCAACTTCTTTATGAGGCATAACAACTCGTCGAATCACTAATCAGACAATCCATTGGTCGTCTTCCAGTGCATCAGTTCTAGTGTGGTACGCAACTTTTTGTGGCCCTGTTGGCAGTTTGGGTATAACATTGTTCTGTGGTCCTCTCACAGGAGCTAGAACTTTTCGTAATGCCTTTCATCAGTGTATTCTCCCTCTCCATCAAGCAGCATCTGGTCTAGGTCATCATTGCCAAACTCCCCTAATGTATCTTCGAAAGAATCGTGTTGGCTAGCGTTCAGCATATTGTTGTCGACATCTTCTTCTTCACAGTCTTCTTGTATAATCTCTTCTTCACCATGCTTGGTCTAACAGGTATAGTTTGACATGAAACCTCTTGCGAGCAAATCAAAGTGAAGGTGGCTTGATTTTGGTCACTCCTTCTCATTTTTGCAATCTATGCATGGACAGTATATGTAACCTGACGTCGTGTATGCATCGGCCGTGCGAAGAAAAACTTGTAAACCCTGCAAGAACTCCGGGGAGCGTCGATCCATGCACATCCATCGCCAGTCCATCTACATTATGTTACATCAAGGCAACTGTTAGCTCATTTTCCGATAATGAATTATTCAACATTTTTCAAAATCCAAATTAAACTAATATTAATTTATTTAAAAATTATTTAAAATTTTAGGTGGATAACTTTAATTTTAGGTGAAATTTCATTAAAAAAATTAATATTTTTAATGACAATCTTTCATCACATATTTTTTTAACAGAAATTGTTATTTTTAAGAAAACTATATTTTTGAACGACTTTATTTTATTACATATTTTTCAAAGGAGTAAATTTCATTATATATTTTCTATACAATGATTATTTGCTCCGGTATTCATACTCGACAAGTTTTTCCAACCTACTAAAAGAATTGGTTAATCAAAATCTAGATTCAAAATTTTTCATCGATCGATGAAAACAAAACCTAAATTTGAGCTAGATCCACACCTTCAATACGAGCTACATCATAATCGAAGCAAAATCCAAGGTTACACAACAAGTTTTTGCAATCTACTAAAAAAATTGGTGGATCAAAATCTAGATTCAAAATTCTTCATCGATCGATGAAACCAAAACCTAAATTTATGCTAGATCCACACCTTCAATGTGAGCTACATCTAATCTAAACAAATTCCGATCTTACACAATAAGTTTTTGCAACCTATTTGAAAAGATCGAGATAGATCTCTGTATTCATAACCTTTCATCGATCATGGGAAAAGATCAAATTTTCTAGATATTTCAAGCAAAGAAAAAGCTCCATTCAACCGGTACTTGGCTCGGAGTAAAATGACCAAAATTTTAAAATTTGGGCAGCACCTCCCCTTTCTTGAAGCTCTAGCCGGCGCTGCACTGTTCTTGGTCTGGAAGAGTGTGGGGAGGAAGAAGAAGTTCAAATAGGGCGACATAGTACCGGTTCATGTCACCAACAGGTACTGACGCTCAAACATCAGTACCGGTTCGTGTCACGGACCGGTACTGAGGAACCCCCGTGCTAGTTTGTGTCACAGACCGGTACTAATGAGCCCCCGTGGCAGAGTACCGGTCCATGACACGAAGCGGTACTAATGTTAGAGCATCAGTACTGATTGGTATCTCCAACCGGTACTGAGTTGCCCCCGCAACCTAGTAGCCGTTGAACCGGGGCTGTTGTCACAATTGCAGAATGGAACATCGCAAGCGGTTCGTAAGGGCCTGTACAAGCGGTTTTTGAACCGCTTGTACGAAACCGCGTGTGATACCTAGCTGGTATCACACGCGTTCCTCAACCGCCAGGCAGCCTAACGAACCGGGCGCATTTAACCGGACGCGTGGGCTGCCACGTGGGATAGCTCGCAAGCGGTTCGTAATTGGAACCGCTATGAGGTGTATCTCGCAAGCGGTTCGTAATTGAACCGCTTATGAGTATTCTCTAAGCGGTTCCAATTCAACCGCTGCAGAGAAGCACTCCACCGGAGAATCCATTTTAAAATGGTTTTATAGGGTGTTTGTCGATATCGTTTGAAATAATAAAACTAAATACTAAAAGAGGCTTTTTGTCGCAATTTAATATATATATATATATGCGTACACATGTTGACATGATCATCACAAGCTGAACAAACATTCACAAGTATATTAACATTGTCAAAAATCCACAAGTATATATATACATGTTACATGTGATAACGAGTGCACGCACGCACGCCGACGTAAGCAAAGATACTTTGAATGATTGAAAATTGTCTATTGAGTTAATTTCTTCGCCGCGTCATTCTTCTCGGCCTTGCTCGACGAGGTGGTGGATATCGCCGCCAGTTCGGCGGTGTTAAAGGAAGGAGAATCGTTACCCCTCATGTGGTGGAACGCGCCTTGAGGGTTTACGATCTCGTCGACAACGAAACCGATGAGTTGTTCTTGAAGTGCGAGCACCCGGTGAGGCGGCAGTACTGCAACATCGCGATCGGTGTTGGGCTGGCAATTAATAAAGTGATAAGTAAATAATTAAGTATCGGAACATATATATGCTTGTAATTAAAGCGTATATTATTCTAGCTAGCTAACTGGTTCAGTAGCACACACGAACCTCTTCGAAAAAATTAGTGGGAACATCGCCGTGGAGAAAATTTTGCATGTAGTGGAACACATAGTAGCCACACAAGTTGTTTCCAGCGGTCTAGCGACTAACCTTCATTGGGGCCGAGGATTTCATAACAATAAACAAATTAAATATTCAGATGACAAATTGATAAGACGCAGATATAATAATAATATACAGTCTTTGTAGTAAGTACCCAATCGCTTAGCTGGACATCGAATTCTTTCTTGAATTTTACCTTTTGCTTCTTCTTGAACTCCGTGTACGCCGCGTTTAGGATGTTAATGATCCATTGGTATCCTGCCTTAGGGTTCCTTCTTGAGTCTTGTACTCTAATAATTCCATTGCCAAGCTCGATGACGAGAAGGATCCAGTGAAAGCTATTGACACATATTGCAACATATATGTAAATAGCTGGTCATATATACTACATATCATTGTCTTAAGAAGTATATAGAGGAAGAAAAGGATTGTGAGAACACGTATCAGTAGTTGAAGGGCAGGAATATGTACAATTTTGTCGTGTTGTTCGAGCATTGCATGGAGAATGTATTCCTCGAAATTCTTTCTTTGAGGGGGTATGAATACACTTTATCGTTGATAATCGATGGATCGATGAAGCCGTATTTTATGCGACATGCCGTCTTTAGCAAGCCGTTGCATCTCCAATCTATGTGAGGGATATATAACTTAGTTAGTTGGAGTCCAAATTTATGGTACGGGAGTAAATAGCGGTGTAAACTTAGAAGCTCAAGACACTTACAGGCACCAGCAGCTCATGAAAGACACGTTGATGGCGTCTTTGTGGTATATATTGTACAAGTCTTCAAATTCTAGCCATATTTCTATGTTGTCCCCGCGGTGGAAGTGCTCGTCTTTCAAAACTAAGGGAAACATAGTCGTTCCTTTCATGGCTCGTTTCATGTACCAGATATGCATCCGTCGATCTTGGTAGGCGAGCATCTATCTCGATTAGGTCCACCAACGGTTGGCCCGATTGATACTTCCATCCGATCGGTGTCATTGGAAGATTATCCGTCATTCCCGAGCTGCTCCTTCGTATCGAGCCTGCCTCTTCCATGAATTTCCGCACCATCTCCGGATCGGCTGTCTGTCCTCATCTCCTGCATTGTTCTTTTTTTTTCGGGCCACCCTCCGACTTCTAGTAGCATTTGTCTTGCTCTTCACTATTGTCCTTTCGTAGTTGGTCAAGACCTTTGGAGGTGGCGCTGCATCGCCAACTAACCTGCCGGAGATATGTTGGATCAATTTTCAGCTTCGCTCTGGTTTCTTTGGCGCGAATTGCCTAGCCACATCAGCCTTTTTCTGCCTCCAGCTCCTCGGAGTCATGTCATATGCAAGCTTAACTGCTCCTTTTCCTTTCTCCCTACCGATCCCGACGTCGTGGTAGGAGATGCCGCCGCCGGATCCCGACGCCGGACAGTGAGCTTCTTTCTCGGGGGAGATGCAGGAGATGTGGTTGCCCTTGGATGGTTCTTCTTGCTTTGCGGCGGTGGCGGTGGAGACGGGCTTTTCTATGGAGCCGTAGGTGGCGGCGGCGACGCTGGAGCAAGCGTGCGTTCTTGTTGTGGAGACAAGCTTGGCTCTGCAGCATGCTCCAACTCCGAGGCCTCTCCTACCGGTGATTTCGCCTCCACGACAGCTGCAAATATAATGTACTTTTTCCGCCAGAGAATGAATGAGCCGTCTAGGGCCTGTCCAAGGCTAGTCACGTCATCGCCCGTAGGATTGTCTAGCGTTAGATCCCTGAAGCTATCGACCACCTCATCCACCGTCACCTTGGAGTAACCCGGTGGTATATCAATGCAGTGGAACCTCTGGCCCGCCTCCACCGGATACGCCATGCCATAAGCCACCTTAAAGGAGAGATTTCTCATCTCGATGTGTAGCTCGCAGGGGCAGCGAACCGTGATGCTGTCCACTGGATGATGAGATAGCAGATCATCTTGGGGGGCCACGGCCGACGCGCAGCTCCTCCGTCACGTGGACGGACTTATCACGGCGTCTGGCTGCCCCTGAACATTGACCGGAAGTACTGCTGCCCCCTGAAGTGCCTGGCTCACTGCTTTGGCAATCTTGCGCGTAACTAGCTGATCGACGTTTTTCTCGTGGGCTTTGAGCTGCGCCTCTAATCGAGCCACTCTGGAAGCTTTTCTTCTCTTGTTTCCTCCGGCTCTCAGATGTCGTGCATCGCCAAAGCCGAGCCTCCACGGCTTCTTCCCAAAACCTCTTGTCCGTCCCGGGTGCTCCTTGTTTTGGAGGGCATATGTGAGTAGGTCATTCTCCCTGTCCGTCACAAAGGAGCCTGACCAGATATTTTTGATGCCTTCATCAATCCTCTGACGAACCTCTTGCAAGTCCGCTTCCACCACCACGCTACCGTCATCCTTGAGTTGGCCCTCATGAGCCATGATGTAATTGCGCATGCGGTCATCCCAACCATCGCATTCGGGCACAATACTCTTGCCTTTCAGCTCCTCTTCTCGCTTGTCCCATTTTGGTGCAGCCCTAACGTAGCCAGCGCTCCCGAGATGGTGGTGGTATTTCTTCTTGAGCGCATTCTCCCTATTCTTCTGCCTTGTGGCTTTGCCTTCTTCGGACAGTTTGAAGTTCTCGAATTCTTCCCAATGATCCGCAAGCTTAGCAAATTTATTGAAGTCTGGCCTTGTTCCCTTGTCGATGTAATCGCGGGTGAGCTTCGACTTCCACTGCTGAAATGAAGTTGCCATCTTCTTGGAAGCCCATGCCTTCACCTTCGCTTCGACACCATCTAGAAATCTGAAATTTGCCTTGATATCGTTCCATATGAGATCCATGGTAGCTGCAGGAACTTTGGGACATGTCTTGATGCTGATTGGCACATGATCCCTAACGCAGTATCCTATTGCGTTGTTGAACGGTGCAAGTGCCGAGACCGGGGCTATTAGACTACCGTCGTTGCCGACTTCGGTGATCACATGCTTCAACTTCAGCTTCTTGTTAGGTCCTCGCTGAACGGACTTTGCAGTGGTCAATGTATCGGCCTTGATACAAAAACATATAGGATATAAATGAGAACGCGTGTTATGTGTGAATTAACTTATATTAATGAACATGCCTACTTGATATATATCTCGGAGTCGTCCACGGTATTCTCATTGTCCTCGCCGGTAGCGACCTCATCGACAATTTTCACGGTTGGAGCATTACCGGTCGCATCGACATCCTGACCGGCTCGAACGTTATCGGTCGCATCGACATGCCCACTTAGGGGTGTAGACAATGCGATGGTCTCAAACATCAAGTTCTCCTGGTCATCGAAATCCGGGTCACCACGTCTTGGTGTCGTCATGGACCCGAAACCCTAATGTTGCGATCTATACAATAAAAACAATTACTTTAACAATCTATCTCAGAACCAAACCAAAAGATAGCATGAGTACATTTCATTAAGTGATATGTTAATTGAGTTTAATGGACCCAAATGGCATAATGAGCTCAATTCGCTGAGGAGAGAAGAGGGAATCCAGGTTTGAACCCGAGTGGATTGGACTCAAATCCCTGGTGAAACAAATAATTGATTTTTCGATATAATTAAGAAGAAATTGGCTATAAGATAATACAAATATGGTGGTTATGCTGAGACACCCTGACAATCCGTGGCTTTGTTGAAAGACACTACAAATTGGGTGTATTTAGCCTAGAACACTTAAGTGTTTCTAAAATATTTAAAATAAATAGAAAACAAATCCCTAAAATTCAAAAGAGATAATCAAATGAATTCCTAAACAAGCTTGTATTTAGCATCACACTTGTATTTAGCATCACAACTTATAGACTCCTGTTGCCCTGTTGCCCTGCCACCGAGCCGCATACTGCTTTCCTAGCTGTCATGGCCGCCATAGCCTGTTGCCCTGCCTTGCACCGAGCCGCCCTGGCTCATCCCCAGAGCCGGCCACCCCTCAGATTGCCTAGCCAGCGCCGCCTTGCCCCTCGACGCAGCCCGAGCCGGCCACCCATGTGCCTTCCCTCTCTGTCCCCGTTGGGACATTTCATCAAACATCCTACGGGCAGCAACAAACAGAGGAGGAGGGGAGCATGGGAGAGCGGAACCGAGGCCCTCCGGTGTGGCAGCCGTGGCGGAGCATTGTCGGAGGAGACGAGGAGGCCGGCATGCTGTCGGAGGCGACGAGGACGGCGGTGCTTGGTTGCAGCGGCGGCGCGACGGAGTTGAGCTGGGGGCGCGGGTTCTGGGACTTAGAAAAAATTTAGGTGTGCAAGGTACGATATAAGGTAAAGGGCCTCATAGCGGTTCGTAATACCAACCGCTATGAGGTATCCTACAAGCGATTCAGAGTACCAACCGCTATGGAAGTCGATCTCTGCAAGCGGTTCGTACTACAAACCGCTTGCAAAGAGCCATTTTAGCGGGCGGCGGGAACCCCCCTTCTACAAGCGGTTGTAATACGAACCGCTTGCGGTGGTCAGTCTCCGCAAGCGGTTTGTAGTACCAACCGCGTGCAAAGGGCCATTTTAGGCGGGCGGGCGGGAACCCCCTTCTACAAGCGGTTGGTAGTACCAACCGCTTGCGGAGGTCAGTCACATTTAAAAGGACGCCGTGCCCTGTCTTGGTTGAGATGTAACATTCCTCCCCCGTGGCTAGAGCGCGGCGTTTAGGCGCGGGCTCACCCGCGTGCTCGTGGGTTCGAGCCCCCCCGCGCCCCCTTGCCCAAATTTTTTTTGGTTTTCTAAATCTTTTCTTTTATTAATTTGTTTTATCTCTTTATTTTCTTTTATAAATTTGTTTTATCTCTTTCTTTTGTTTTATCAATTTATTTTATCTCTTTCTTTTGTTTTATAAATTTGTTTTACCTCTTTCTTTTGTTTTATTAATTTATTTTCTTTTATAAATTTGTTTTATCTCTTTCTTATTTGTATAAATTTGTTTTCTCCTTTTTCTCTTTTATAAATTTGTTTTATCTCCTTCTTTTCTTTTATAAATTTGTTTTATCTCTTTCTCTTCTCTTTTGTAAATTTGTTTTATCTATAAATAACATTAAAGAAATAACACAAGTCCAATATGCGTATTTTTTACAGAAGTTGTACACGTTAACTAGGGGCAATATTAGCCTTTACAACCATTCCTTCGTTATGATCGCGACGTATGTAAGGATCATCGACGTCTCTGTCATTCAGGACGGTTATGTCCACATCAACCGCAAAAGGAGGTAGCTCGTCGAACTGGCCATACTCTTCCTCGTCGGTGACGTCTTCAACTCCAACAATCCTTCGTTTGCCTTGGAGAACCACGTATCGCTTCGGTTTGATCTGCGCCTTGTCCTTTTGCTTCTTTGATTTGCTTGAGTTCATGTCCATCACATAGAATACCGGTGCCTGACTTGAGCTAGAACAAAGGGTTCGCGCCTATAGCCGATTTGTTTGAGATCCACGGTTGTCATGCCGTATTTGTCGACCTTCACGCCGGTTGGAGTCAGCTTCACCCATTGGCACTTAAATAGAGGGACCTTCAAAAATGGTCCATAGTCGAGCTCCCATATTTCTTCTATGAAACCATAATATGTGTCCACCCTGCCATTGTTGTCTAAGGCGTCTATACGGACACCGCTGTTCTAGTTGGTGCTCTTGTTATCTTGGAATCTAGTGTAGAATGTGTAACCGTTGATCTCGTACCCTTGAAATGTCATGATTTCTTGTGATGGTCCATGGGCCAACCGCTGCAGTACTTCATCGTTTGACCCCTTCTGAAGGATGTAGGTTTGTAGCCAACTTCCAAAAGTTTCCATTTGCTTCAAATCTATCCAGCCATCTGTCTTTTCTGGGAAGCTGCACTGTAGGGACCTCTTATGTTGAAGGATATAGGGGCCGATGATAGTTGATTGCTTTAGAACCGTGAAATGTGCTTGCTTAAATGCATTAAGAACATTGCATACAACTGCTTTCCTTCCTAGTGTGCCTTTCCCCGCAGCCTCCCCTCGTGGCGTGATATGGGGACGCCGATAGGATCAAGATCACTAATGTAATCAACACAAAACTCGATCACCTCCTCTGTCACGTAGCCCTCGACAATGCAGCCTTCCGGACGAGAACGGTTCCAGACGTACTTCTTGAGGATGCTCATGTACCTCTCAAAAGGGAACATGTTGTGCAGATACACGGGTCCGAGAATACCTATCTCCTTCACAAGGTGAACAGTGAGATGAACCATGATATCAAAGAATGCAGGAGGAAAGATCATCTCGAGACTAACCAAGTTTTGAACCACATCATCCTGCAACTTATTTAGTTTATTTGGATCGATGACCTTCTGTGATATGGCGTTGAAAAATGAACACAGCTTTGTGATTGTACCCTGAACCCACTCCGGCGGTATACCTCTGATAGCCACTAGGAGCAACAGTGTCATCATCACAAGACAATCATGAGATTTCAAGCCTTAGAGTTTGTTCTCTTTCGTGTTTACGAGTCTCCTTACATTCGAGGAGTATCCGGAAGGGACCTTCACACTGTTTAGGCACTCTATCATGCTTTTTTCTCTTCTTTGCTTAAAGTGTAGCTCGCAGGATGTAGGTACAGTTGTTCTGTCCCTTCTTTATTTTTTGGATGTAGGTCATTCCTCAACTTCATTTCTTCAAGATCCTTCCTCGCTTGGAGGGTATCTTTTGATTTGCCATACATATCTATGTACCCTAACAGGTTTAGGCACACATTCTTAATGATGTGCATGAAGTCCAGTGAGTGACGAACCTCCAGCACTTTCCAATACGGCAGGTCCCAAAATATTGACTTCTTCTTCCACATTGGTGCCTGACCATCCTCGTTCGGTATATGTATGCTTCCAGAACCCTTTCCAAATACTACTTTTAGATCTTGTACCATAGCAAAAACTAGTCGGCCATTACGATGCTGAGGCTTGCCACGGGTTTCTTATTGTCCGTTGAATTTTCTGCCTTTCCACCGCAATGCATGACTACTGCCTAAAAACCTGCGATAGCCCATGTACACACACTTTCGAGAGTTTTTCAGGTACATGCAGTCCGTTTCATCCAAGCACTGGGTGCAGGCTTTAAACCCTTTGACAGTTTGTCCGACATATTATCGAGAGCAGCCAATCGTTGATTGTTACAAACAACATTGCGCTGCGCAGCTGAAATACTCTCTCTCAGACTCATCCCAAACCCGTACACCATCCTCCCACAACCGCAAGGTCTTCAACCAATGGTTATAGGTAGACATCGATGTCATTTCCGAGTTGCTTGGGTCCTTCGATCAACAGTGGCATCATGATGTACTTTCGCTTCATGCAAAGCCATGGAGGAATGTTATAGATGCACAACATCACAGGCCAGGTGCTATGGATGCTGCTCAACCGCCGAAAGGATTCATCCCATCCGTGCTAAGCTCAAACCTTATGTTTCGACCTCTTTTGCAAAGTCCGTAAGTCCGATCGACTTTTCTCCACCGAGAGCCATCTGCAGGTGTCTAAGCATCCCATCTTCCTTACGCTCTTCTTTGTGCGGTAGCATCATCTTCGCATGACATTTGTTAGCAAACATACGCTTCAACACAGGGATCACGAGAAAATACCACAGACTTTGGTGGAGTTCTCTTCTTCAGATGCTTCCCATCGACTTCACTGGTCGCCACGCTGCACCTTATACCGTGATTTCTCGACACCTTGGACAAACCTCCAGATCGGCATACTCATTGCGATACAGGATACAATCATTAGGGCATACGTGTATCTTCTGTACTTGCAATCCTAATGGGCAGAGGACTCGCTTCGATTCGTAAGTAAATTCCGGTAGAGTGTTACCTTCTGGAAGCAACTTCTTCACGAGTGCTAACAACTCATCGAATCCCTTGTCCGATACACCGTTTGTGGCCTTCCATTTCATGAGTTCCAGTGTAGTACGGAGCTTTTTTAGGCCCTGCCCATAATCTGGGTACAAAGGAATTTTGTGGTCCTCTACCATGCGCTGATACTTCCTGTACTGTCTTTCCTCCGTGAACTCTCCCTCTCCGTCACAGAGCATCTGGTCTAGCTCATCGTCACCAAACTCGCCAAGTGCATCTTCCACGGACCCAAATTGAGTGTTCACTTCGTCAACCTCTTCTTCGTCTTCTTCATCGTCTTCCTCTAGAATCTCTCAGATTTCGCCATGGTTTGTCCATCGATATAGTTTGGCATGAAACCTCTCATGACCAAATGGTTCAGAATCAACCATCCTTCGGAGTGCTCCTTCTCGTTCTTACATACCACGATGGACAAGGTATGAAGCTTCACGAGACAATAATGCATTGGCGCGATCGATAAAAGCCTTCACGCCATCCCCGAACTCTCTTGACCGACGATCCGCATTGTACATCCATTGTCGATTCATCTATAGCAACAAAAAAATACAAACATCTATTACAATTTTCAAGTAATGCTAACTACGCCTATTAGTTATAATTACTTTTATTACCTACCACAAAATATTTACTTTCTTTCATTTAATATGTATAGATCTACCAACCAATTTTTTGCATTTCAAACATTTAAAGCTACCATAACACCTTATGAAACAAGATTTCTCATCATACAATGCATAAAAAAAATCAATATATAGAAGAGAAGAATATGTACAAGATGCTAGTCACCTTTTAAACAATAAATTTGAATCTAAGAGCCTCAAAAGTTCTAAAGTGGATGTAGCAAAATAAATACCTTTCCATGTATAAAACAAAATTTCTCAACATCCAATGCATAGAAAACATCAATATCTACAGGAGAAGGATATGTACAACATGTTACTAACCTTTCAAACAGTTAATTTGGACCACAAATCTGCAATTAAAATTTGGCAAGACCTCCCTATGAACAGAGCTCGCCCACCATGAACAAAGCAGCTTTGTCTGTGTGCGAGCTTCACGAGGAAAACAGAGTTTAAATGTGGAGAGCGGGAGGAGCTCATTAAAGCGGTTAGTAATAAGAACCGCCAGAATCCCTATTCGCAGCGGTTCCTATTACGAACCGCTAGTAGAATATTGCAAGCGGTTCGTAATAGGAACCGCTTGCGAATAAAGATTCTGGCGGTTCTTATTACGAACCGCTTGCGGCGCCTCATCTTGCCCTCCAGCCCGTTGGTTTCGAACCGCTTGCGGTTCTCAAACTACAAGCGAGCCGAAGTGAACCGCTTGTAATGGGCCGTTTGTGAAACTCTTATCTGCAATAGTGTGTAACTTTCAGTCCCGATTCGTGTCCAATTGGTACTGATGAGCCGGTATTGAAGGCTAGTTCTGTAGCAGTGATAACCGGCACAAAAAACTAAAAAAATAGGCGAGAGCTGAAAATGTTGTGCACGCTACAAATTGAAAATTGAAGCGGTCTAAAAATTGTTCTCTATGTTCTCTCCCAATCTCTCCACCTTATATCTTCCTCCCTCTCTCTACTTTCTCTCTTCCCAGCCACCTCTCTCGCGGCCAAGGGGAGGACGCAGGCCAAGGCGCGAGTGCAGGGCGACAGGCTGGCAGCATGGGTGACAGGCATAGGCGTCTCGGAGGGCGCGGGCAAAGGCACAACGCGGCACAGTGAGACAACGGCACGCGCGGGGTTGACGACAGAGAGCGGGAGCGTCACGTGCACGCGGGCCAAGGCGCGGCACGACCGAACGGCAGCGCAGGCCGAGGCGCGGCTCGACGTGGCCTGACGGCGAGGCGGCCGACTAGCAGAGTGCGCCAGCATGGCGTGGGCCTAGCTGGCATGGCGCAGCATGAAGCGATGACGGCACGGCGGGGCAAGGCTAGACGACGACGCACGCGGGTCAACGTGGCCCGACGGTGACGCGGCCGACCGGCGGCGTTATTGTGGCGTGGCTAATCGGCAACACACGCGGGCGAAGGTGCAGCGTACAAGTGCGGCCCGACGGGGGCACAGCCGGCCGCTGGAGAGCGCTAACACGACGCGGCACAGCTGGACGACGGTGTGGGCACGAGCACGGCGCGGCACAGCACGACTCGGTGGTGGCACGAGCACAACGCATCCAAATGCGCAGCGGCATAAGCCCAGACGCAGTCTGATTAGTTTAAAACTGACACTGACGACTATTTTCGTAGTGGTATAGCACAAACTGGGCTAGCCAGCCGAATCGCATATCCATCCTTCACACCTCACCTAATACCATTTCCGAGTGAGCTACTCGTGTTTGGTCGTTCCGACATTTTACGGCCAATAAGGTGTTGCAGCAGCCGACTCACAAGCAGGGGGCGGCGGCGGCGGCCGGACCGGCGTGCACGCAACGTCGTGGACCGAAATGCAGTACGCACTGTCATTTAGGAGTATGATCAAGTCGATTCAGACGCACTGTTAGCGGCTGCTAGCTGACAGGCGGCCTTCTACCTAATCGCCTGTGTATGACCACCACCCCTCCACCAGACACAGTGGTACCGGCCGTATTAATGCCATCCTGAGGTGTAACAAAATTCCAATTTCAAACCGGCTAATTTATTTCCCTTACATTTACTTTAATTTCCTCAAACCAAACGCCAAGTACATCGAAGGTAATGGCCATGCGACACACAAATTTTAGTTACAAATATTTTTATCTTGGATAGGTTTTACACAACTAAGTATTTTTGAAAATTGACCCAAAACTTTTGGCTTGATGATTTTACTAAATTCAAACAGGTAAAACAGGTAGACTATGTGATCTCTTAACACGAGTAAGACAGACAACGGCCCAATGATCGCTTATCTCATAATAAACCGTAGATGTCCTCTTTACATTAGCACTACGTATTTATGTCGACTAGATCGGATGGTGGAAACTATATATATGCATTTATATCATAAAAAGTTGATGTTTTGGATATTGACATAGTATTCGAAATACAACTTCGACCCACATTCATTATTCTAATTTATTTATAAAACCCATTAAAATTGTGATATTATGTCAGAGCTTTTCAAGACGAATCTCTAGGTATGATGTTCAAGTGCTCAATCCAAGTAGTTTGAAAAAATTCATAGGTGAAGTTTCAAAACTTTGGCTTACACATATCTCAAACATAAAGTTTTTGTGATACGAAGGGACTACTGCAGATGAGAAAGCGTCAATTTTTGTTGTTAAGAGTTTCATGAAAGCCATCCCAGCATTTACAGTTACTGATTTTCACTTCCATAACCACTTGGCAGCCGAGCCGATCGAGGCGCCATATTAAATATCGAAGCCATGCATTCCCCGTTGTTCCACGCGCCTTCCATATTCTTCTCTGGTGAGCGCCACTCGGTATCCACAGAAAGCGCGCACAAACATATATCGATCTCAAACAACACTGTTAACTATGGACAAAACTGGTGCTGAAGCTACTGACATGGAGGAGGCGGAGGCGTCATTCTTGCATGCACAGGAGCTCATCTCCGGCTTCGTCGTCTCCATGACACTGAAGGCGGCGAACCAGCTCGGCCTCCTCGACACGCTCAGCCACACCGGCGACCGCGCGCTCACCGCGCACGAGCTGGCCGAGCAACTCCCAGCTGCCGCGGACAAGACCATGGCGGCGGTTTCAGTGGACCGGATGCTGCGTTGCCTTGCATCTTTCAACGTCGTCAGGTGCTCGACGGAGAAAGGTCCAGACGGCGAGGTCCTCCGGCGGTACACGCCGGCGCCGGTGTGCCACTGGCTCACCAGCAACGAGCACAAGGGGTCGCTGGCCCCCATGCTATTGTACGCCCTCGATGAGGACTACATGACGACGTGGTACGTATGCAACTATGCACAATTAATATTGCATTCACTCTAAAATCCATTGCGTTGCCAATAACAAATTAACAACAATGTACGAGGTTTAACCATATTATATATGTATATATGTGAAGGCATCACTTGGCGGCGGCGGTGGTGGGTGGCGGGCCGGCGTCGTTCGAGCGGTCCCACGGGGTGCCGTTGTTCGACTACCTGGGGAGGAACCCTCGGCTGAGCTCCTCGTTCAATCAGACCATGGCGCAGCTGTCGGTGATTGTGATCAACAAGATGCTCGAGCTCTACGATGGGTTCGCTGGTGTCGGCGTGCTCGTCGACGTTGGCGGGGGAACCGGCGCCACCCTGGGGAAGATAACCTCCCGGATCAAGCAAATCAGGGGCATCAACTTCGACCTCCCTCATGTCATCTCTGAGGCACCTCCTCTACCGGGTAATTGTTTGGTTTGAAGAACAGGACGGTAAATGGATCATCCGATTCTAACTCTAAACCTAACTCATTTGTTTAATTTATGTAATAAAATAAGTTGGTCCATCACCATCTTATCTATCACAATCATAAAATTAGTATAAATTGAGATAGTGTCAATATCCCACCAAATTTTTGGAGAACATTTTAGACAGGATTTAGGCAAATTAATCTAACGTGAAATAATCATTCAAACAAACACCCCATGCGCTGTCACGGCATTCTTCGTTTAACTCTTTCACGGCCATTTTATGACAGGATTTTGCCATAAGTTCTTCGTTTAACTCTTTCACGGCTAGCTTTCTAGTTTCTAGCGCTGTCAACTCGGAAATAACACTAACTCACTTGTTTGATTTATGTAATAGAATAAGTTGGTCCATCACCATCTTATCTATCACAATCATAAAATTAGTATAAATTGAGATAGTGTCATCCACCAAATTTTTGGAGATCATTTTATGACAGGATTTAGGCAAATTAATCTAACGTGAAATAATCTTTCAAACAAACACCCCATGCGCTGTCACGGTGTTCTTCGTTTAACTCTTTCACGACCATTTTATGACAGGATTTTGCCATAAGTTCTTCGTTTAACTCTTTCACGGCTAGCTTTCTAGTTTCTAGCGCTGTCAACCTGGAAATAACACTAACTCACTTGTTTGATTTATGTAATAGAATAAGTTGGTCCATCACCATCTTATCTATCACAATCATAAAATTAGTATAAATTGAGATAGTGTCATCCCACCAAATTTTTGGAGATCATTTTATGACAGGATTTAGGGAAATTAATCTAATGTGAAATAATCTTTCAAACAAACACCCCATGCGCTGTCACAGCGTTCTTCGTTTAACTCTTTCACGGCCATTTTATGACAGGATTTTGCCATAAGTTCTTCGTTTAACTCTTTCACGGCTATAGCTTTCTAGTTTCTAGAGCTGTCAACTCGGAAATAACACAGCATTTGTGATATATATACTTCCTAGTTAATTAAGCTGAGAACACACTAACACCGTGACTAAAAGCATTGAAGACTATGTTGTACGAAAGTTTTGTAGAGAAAAAATGAAAATGATATGCTGAGCTACTGATGCAGGGGTGGACCATATAGCTGGAAACATGTTTGAGAATGTTCCTAGAGGAGATGCAATTTTTCTTAAGGTAATTAAGCTAACTTATTATAATTTACACATATTATTTCAGTAACTATATGCGTAGTTCTTCATTGTACACATACTAACAAGATACTGCTAAGAGGGTCATTATAACGTCATGTCACTATAAATGGTTCTGTAATAATATTCAATTGTGCAAAATGTGTGCATACTATAGCTTCAAGAACCTCTATATCTATAATCAACCAGCAATGTTTAAAGGGACGTGCTAGGGATCAGACATTCGATTCTAGCAAAAAGATCGAACGCTTTTTTCGAAACATGGACAAAACACTGCTGAAACATAGATGATGTACTAATAAAACATGGACGATGCAGTGATGAAACGTTATAGAACATAGTCAAAAGTACTATTAAAACATGGCAAAACGAACTAATGAAACATGACAAAATAACTGATAAAACATCATCAAAACAATGTTTTACATTTATTCAAAGATGTTTCACTCCATACAAATAAAATGTTTTATGAGAGTAAATATCGTGTTTTACAGTAACAAAAGCAATGTTTCACCAGGCAAACTAAATGTTTCACACGAACAAAAATATGGTAATGTTTCGTAAGAGTAAACCAATGTTCTACACATTTGCTAGTATACATGGGTGATGTTTTATGGTAAAAACAAGGATGAATCTTTTCTTGGCCATCTTCTTCTTCAAATCCGGTAAGCCCCCACGTCGTGCAAGCCGAATCTAGCCTCCAAGCTAACCAAATGAGGATGCTGGAAGAGTAGAGATGGGAATAGAGAGAGAGGAAGAGATCAGAGGTTGGGAGAGAGGGCACATCAAAGAGGAGCAGGAGGGGTACGGGCCGTGGCTCCTGTGGCCAGCAAGGGTCCAGCCGAGACCAAGCCGGCGCCTAGTGGGATCAGCTGGGCGGTGCAACCACGCAAGTGCCTCTTGTGGTGCAAGGGAGTGAGACCAATGAAAAATGAAGAAACTACAAGGTGGGACCTATCACGTGCAGGCTGGAGGGCGGAGACCGAATGCCTCATGGCGCACGTGCATTTGCACTAAGTGTCAGGCTGCTTGTCCAACGTGAATCGGACGTCTGTGTAATAGTCTTTCCCATATTTAAAATATCCTATATGTTTTGGAGGTTTAGAAACTTCCATAATAAACTTTAAACCAGAAAGGGTAACAAATTATCTCGTTAACCATGGTAGAAAGAAGCATTAGACCATATATTTTGATATATATATCTACGTTATAACAATGTAGATTATTGCATAACATATATGCAACTAGAATATTGATCGAAAAGGCAATACGCTGACAAATCGTAGTAAATTCCAACAATTTTCACAAAATAAAGGTCAAACTTGTTCTGGGGCAAATAAAAAAATTAAATAGCAATAAAACGAACACATCTTCGTCAAAATAAAAAAAGTCCTAATATCTTAATTAGGACCGAAACTATATATATATATGGTACATTGAACAGCTCATGCATGCATGTGCAGTGGATCCTCCATCTTCAGAACGATGAGGAATGCATCAAGATTCTCAAGAACTGCCACCGATCTCTGCCAGACAAGGGGAAGGTGATCATTGTTGAGTTTGTCCTACCGACGATCCCACAGGTGACTCTGGCAGCGCAACAATCGTTCCTTCTGGATATGATCATGCTTAACAACTTCATGGGTGGGAAGGAACGGACAGAGCCCGAGTTCGCCAAGTTGGCTAGGGACTCAGGCTTCCTCGGCGACTTCCGGTCAACCTACATCTTCGGCAACTTTTGGGCTCTCGAGTTCACCAAGTAGCTAGCAGCCTAGCATACATTATTAGTGATACTAGTGGGGACCGCGCGCGGAGCGCGCGTGTCATCGCACATGCCATCGTTCATATATATGTTGGCCAAATTTAGGCATACATATTATCATGGGTAGCATATAGGGCACTAAGGCCGGATAATGTCCAAAAGAGGAAAACGTTGCAGTCGAAGCAGAAAAAAGGGCAGATGGATATCTTGTAGCCTCCACACACGTTCTTTGTCTATTAGCTCCTGCAGCCAGTAGCCTATCGTGTCCGCTGTGTCAACGTCGAAGAGTTTCCTTTTTGTATGTTGTTTACGCCCTTGCAAACCATCAGTAGTTAACCTGGAAGGAGTTGTGCAGCCAAAAAATTGTTGGGAAGAATAATATAATCTTGTTTGTGTCAATGTATATTAAGAGCAGAGAATACACCTTTTTTCCTTGTTGGACTGGTCGGTGGTCTTGCTGCTGGCCAGTTCATGTGAGAGTGGAGTTGCCTGTGCACAGAAACAGTATGTTTGGAGAGAAGTTGTTATTGACGGTATGAGTTAGTGTTTTATGTGGAATGAAATTTGGTTTACCTGTAATTTAGGTGGGCTGGTGGCAGGGCTGCGTGTAAGCATATCATCTTCGGTGTTACCAGAGACGGGAATTGTTTTCTCCATGGTGGCAGTAATTGTTTTCTCCATGGTGGCAGTAATTGTTTTCTCCATAGTGTTAGCAGAGACAGGAATAGGGAGTGTTGGATCCAATTGTATAAGGATAGGAGTAAAGGAATTCACCGAGCAGGATATCATTGCTTGTTGGAGCGCCTTCTCTGTTACGGTAGTTGCTATATCATATTGTTTCCCGAAGAGGCAGGCTATCTGCGGTGGAGCGCCGCTGTGCATAGCATTTTCTGCGTCGATAAGAGCTATTGCTGGAGATCCGATGAGCTGTTCACCTATGTTTTCGAAAAAGACGAACTCTGCCTCTGGTGCATCTTGTTTGTTAATGTCTTGTGGGTCAACACCACGTACGGTTATCCTATACCTGTAGAATAGATGGGTAAGTAAGTGTGATAGAAGTTGCAGTAAACAATTTGGAATGCATAAAGGAAGCTGGAGAAATGTGGTAATAGCATATAATTTACCATGGCTGCGCTGTAGTAGTACCACATGTTCGGCAACGGAAGGAGTCATTGTCTACGTGCACTCTCTTGCGACATCCATCGCCGGAATCGTACCACCATGGTTGGTCGGCTGACAGCCCTTTGATGACAATACGTAACGTATATCTGTTTTTCTGAATATGTAGAAATTATGGTAGGAATGTCATGGAAGGAATATTTGTGAGAGAAATGCTTGTGATAACAGAGGTGTCGGTTGCAGTAATAGCCAGAAAATGTTGAGCTGGAGTTGGAAGATGTTTACCACAACATCATGTGGGTTGAGAGTAGATAATTGTGCTACAGTTGTAGGAGTAGGGTCGGGCTGCATGTGTTGATGGGGTGCAGCCATTGTCAATGGCTGATTAGCCCCAATGTAGCTATGGCAAAGAGCACAAAGAAAAATGGTTAGAAGGAACAGCATCAATGAGATCGTTATGGAAACAACATGCATATACAGTTGTATGAGGCCATACATGTTTCGAAGTGTGGTTAGTTGTATGAGGCCATACATGTTTCGAAGTGTGGTTGCCTGTGGGAGTGCAGGATTTATGTACCATCTGGTGATGCTTGTGGAATGCAGGGTGAGCTGACCTATTAGGTAGTAGAAAATATGACGTTAAATGTGAACAAAAATACTTGAAAAGAGGAACCAAACCAATACCATTTCTTTTCTTGACCAGGAGGCCAACAAAAAGGATAACAACGGTTCCTCGTTCGGATTCTTCAAGAACCGCCTGTGCGTTAAATTCATGGACTTTTGGATCCCATAGTGTTAACGATATCTGTTGGCTGTCGAGTGCATATATGGTATTATTTTTATGAGTGATACGGAAGGAGAATGCCAATTATAACAAAAAAAAGGCTGCATTAAAGTGAGTTATGGGACAAACCTTCCATCTGTAACGATAATATTTCGAAGATCGGTTGGAGCTCCTCTAGTGCCGGCAGGCCTCAGTGGCTCAAAAGAGTGAATGGCCACGACCACATCTGTTATTGAAAATGACACTATGAGAGTCACAAAAGAAGATTAAGAAGATAGAAAACATTACCGATAACTGATATTATGAGGTAGCGATAAGATGGGTGCCTGATAATATTAGCTTGCTGTCTGCTTTGGGGGCAAGGTCACTGAATGTGCTGACGCTGCATGCGTATAAAGGAAACGAAGGCGGAATAACGGAGACATGGCTGACTTGAGTAAAGGGTGTAAATCTGTCCATAAGCGGGGCGTCCACTGCCCTATACGCTGGCCTTGCATCAGCTACCTGAAAGGAGCTCACATAATAGAGGCGGTCTTCATCTATTTTGGTCCGGAGGCCTCGCGCGTGCTTGGAAGGAAGCTGAGCATCCATGGTTGTTCCCTGTAATAGCATATGTATCAAATAAAGGCGATCGTGAATAAAAGAACCCACTACTCTAAGATAAGGAAGGTTTCAATATCTGTGCTGGATTTACTTGTTCGTCGATCATGACGAAATCTAGCTTCTGATCCTTGGAGAGATCCACAAGAGCATTGTACGTAGTGAAACGTGTTAGTCTGACCTTCACGTGCCATCTATGATGTTGTTTGGTGACATCTTTTAGGAGCGAGTACTCCATCTGTAGATAACAAACACAAAATGATATGACCTTCATGCGCCATCGATTTAGTTCGATGAGGAAGCAATTTCGGAAAGATGATATGAGCAAATCCATGTGCGGGTGCTGAAAGAGCAAGCACATGTAGGCATACCTGGTCTTTTGCTGAAGGAGTTGGCCCAATGGACAGACCGACGCTGTGGCGGTGATAGGCGGATGACGGAGATGGAAATGGGGAAAGTTTCTGCGCAAGGAGTAGAATTAGAGGACACTGTATACAGAGACAGCAATAAAGAGGGAGGAGAGGTAGAAAGCATCAAGGGTAACGCTGTGCTACTGAACGGATGAAATGGTAATTTTGTCTCAGTGAATGGTAATTCTGAGTCAGTGAATAACAGGGAGTCAGGGACAGCTGGCTACCACACACACAGGCAAACGGGCATGTTGGAAGCGTGCCTGAGAGACGTGCCCATTCCGCTGGAGTATTGTAATTCTGCCTGGGCGATAGAACAGAGGAGCCGATGGTATTTTAAATTTTTTCTTGCGAATTTTTTAAAAATCATATCTGTAGAGAGGTTAAAAGCAAAGACTAATTGAGAATACATTCAAGAATTTCATATTAATAGATTTAGCTAAAGCGTAATCCTTGTAGATACCGTGCGCTATTCATGATACACTGTGAAACAAAGCTTCTATGCTTGTACGAACACCTAGGAAAAAATAAAACAGAGTATGCGAGACTGCATGTCTGCTTAGAAAAATAACGAATTATGCGACCAGATGAATATGTCAGTTAATTATGGGAGCATTCATCAATGCAATCCTGAACGTAAATCAGACAAAACTGGTTGAAAAGCCTAGAACACAAACCTAAAAATATAATCAGAATGTTCATAAATCAAAGAAAACAATCGGTTTGACTTTGATTGGAATACTCATGAATTAAACAAAAGAATTAGTTAGACCTAAACATGATGGACAAAAACTGGATTTAAAGCAGCATATATGCAGTGGCTAACATAACCTAAACAAATTAAACCAGGCTGTGAATGCTGAAACCATGAAGATCTACTATACCTCTGAAATCAAATCCGACAACATTGAACAGCCTTAACATAGCAGATAGCCATTATTCATGGGAAAACAAAAATAGTTTCACAGATTATTTCAGATGGTCAACATAAAGTCTGACACTGTTGATAAGAAAGCTATCACAGGTTTTTTTATTTATTTGTGGAAGGTTTGTTTCTAGGTACTCAGTACAGCCAAGACCCAGTACACTATTTGATATGTGAAATACACAGTCACTGTGGACAAAAGCAGTTCATGGCCATGACATTATCAGGTTACAACACAGACAGGCTGGTGTACATATATCATCCATCAGAAAAGCAGATAGACCGCAGGGAAGAGCTCTATATGAGACAGCTGGTGACATAGCAAAATGAGAAAACAGTGTGGTTAAGCATGCGCTGTGCTGCAGCCGAGGACAGAGTAAGTCCTGTGAGGGCTCTGGTCTTCACATCAGTTGAGTTGGTGAAGAATACACTGCATATCAAAAGGACCAAGAAAGGAAAAGTTTGAGCGTAGATGCTAATATAGTATATAATTTCTGTAAATAGCAAGTAGAAGAATTGTTAGTATCTAGCTGACCTGATTACAGCAAGGTCTGTGAAGGTTCTGGTCTTGAGATCAGTTGAGTTGGTAAATCATACACTGTATGAGTTGGTAAAAAATGAGTTGAGTTTAAGCATGGATACTGATAGCATATAAAATGTCTAAAGACCAGGTAAAAGAGCTGTTAGTATGAAGCTAACCTTATAACCAGGAGGCTAGCTACACAAAGGGCAGGACCTCATCATACACTATATTGGCTGTTGTTAAAGGTGAATTTTCAGGATCATGTTCGATCAAGATTTTGAGTCCCTCCCTAGAAGTGACTCTTGACACAGCTACATACAACTGGCCATGAGTAAAAACCGGTGTTCTAAGATAAACACCAGCAGAAGACATATTTGCCCTTGGCATTTATTGATGGTCATCGCGTAGCATATTCTGATAGGAAACTGACGACGACAAAGGACGAAAGGCCATTTATGGTCAGAGCTATTGAGAGCAATACGTGGTATGCAAACAGTCGACCAACATGGCTTCTGTCATGATTTGTCCTTCTAGAACGAATCACCTAGCCTAGTTATGATTAGTCGTGTGCCATTGCGAGACCAAGTGATTGGTTGAGATTTGGAGAAGCATCACCGGAGTACCAAGCTTGAGATCAAGTCGTGAGTGGGAAGTTGTTAATGATAATTGTGTTTAAGAACTCGGAGGATACATTAATGAACATTCGCAGATAAGTCTTGAGCATCAGCAATTTTATCACAGTGAGATATTCTTTGGTTGAACCGGTACCTTGGAGAGCATAATGTTATTTATGTCATCAACAACCGAGTTGGTTGGGCACACAACAGACGTTGTGCTAAATACTGGGGTCATTAAAGTTCTGAATGAAATCAGTATAGATAGCATTAGCTATAGCAAGGGCATTATCATCGCTAGCAAGCAGCAGGAGATCATGTGGTATATGGATATGGTTCGTATAGCCAGTTGATGAAGATGGTACTTGTGCAATACGGCCTTCCCCTATATCGAGTATCCATTGCGCAAATTGTAACATGGAATCTCTTTGGAACACAGAAAGAGAAGGATTCATCAGCCTCATGTTCATTGTCAGACGCATAACCTCTATATGTCTCCATAGAGGGGATCTGATGAGTGATGCCCCTACTATGTCATCTCGTGTTCCTCCTGGAATGACAGGTAGAACCTGTCGAAAATCACCACCAAAAAGTATAGCCTTTCCACCAAATGGTCTAGTAGCACTAAGAGGATCATTGGGAGAAAGCAAGTCTCGTAAGGTACAATCAAGTGCTTCAATATTATGTCTATGTGCCATGGGAGCCTCGTCCCATAAAATAAGTGTAGCCCTTGTAATCAGATGAGCCAAATGAGTGCCCCTTGATATATTACAGCTCCTGATACCATCTAATTTGAGAGGTATATGAAACCTTGAGTGAGCTGTCCGACCACCAGGCAGGAGTAAAGCAGCAACAGCAGAACTGGCAACTGCAAGAACTATATGTCCTTCTGAACGTAGCTTAGCAATAATACAATTCCAAAGGAAAGTCTTCCCAATTCCACCATGACCGGAAACAAAACAAAGGCATGTCTCTTTTTGAGCTATTTTTGACATGACAATGTTATAAATAGATCTTTGTTCCTGGTTCAATGATGTATATAATTTGTGTGCCTCGGTTCATAGAGCAGCCCTGTCATATGACAATTCTTCCAAGACCAACCTATTAGCATTACTATCTTCAGAAGTACCAGTTGGCCGAGGTAACCCATAAGCCGCCAATGACAGACCATTACTACAGAACATACCATCCAACTCTGTTAACAACCTATCTTGAAGGATAGACTCTGTAAAATTCTGTTGTCCAAAACGATTTCTTTTGCGGACACTGTATGCAATATCATCTGCCATATATTTCCAATACTTTGTATATAAACCAGCAGCATCTCCAACCTCACAGTGCATTAGAATGGCCATGAATAAGGTTCTCAATTGTTTTGAAGATGCCCACACAATGGCTTCATCAAACACTAATGTCCACTCACTATCATCACTGATTAAGCCTCTTGCTTTGCAAGCCTCACGAAACGTGTTGTATACAACTCCTTGATAGGTCCTTATGTCTGCAAAACTGCATGCGCCTCGCACCACCATCAAAAGCATCCTAAGGTAAAAAAAACCTCTCCTGCGCTAGCATGAATATGCCTCAGCCTTCCAACCTTAGTCCCTCTCTTTCTTTTGGGAGCTTTTTTACGGTCCTTGAGGAGGTACCGAGAGGTACCACAATTTCTAGTGTAAATTGTGGTACCTCCCGGTACCTCCTCAGTGTTAAGATACCAGGAGGTACCACAAATTAACACTAGAAATTGTGGTACCTCCTAGTACCTCCTCAAGGACCGTAAAAAAGCCCTTCGTTTGGACCATATTTTCTTATTAGCATACCATGTCCATTGACTTGGGAACTCATAGTATGTGAGCTCCCGTGCTGAAGGAGACCGTTGGTTAGCAATAAACCATTCTGTCAGCATAGATTTGGACGAATCAGGATCGCCAAGGATGGTTGTCAATGCAAATTCTTCAGAATAAGTGAGGCTATTCATACCAGGCAAATGAACGATGAGTCTCTCAACGGCAGGTTTTCTACCATGTATATCAAAGCCATAGATTCTCCAATAAGCCTCACACGCAGACAAATACCTACTCCTCTTATATTCAGAAATCTCATCAATACCATTGTCAGTATCATTGCTATGGTCATCTGGCAAAGATGCTGATGAGGAAGAGGCACCAACATCACTGTATCTATGCGGTAAACCTGTAGAGGAGGAAGAAACATCCATCCGACTATTTTGCAATACAGGAGACACACTGGACTGAGAGTGAGCAGTAGTATGTATAGACGAATGAGAATAGCTAGCCGCTGACGACTGTACATGGAAACGTGCAACATAAGATGAATTGTTAGATGGAATATGCATACTAACAGCTGCTGAATCATGACCCTTATTCATGTATTTAAAAAGGTACTTGATGAGATGGGTACCGCAACACCATTCGACATTAATATGGGCTTGGAACTTCTTCAATAAATAGGTGTTGTATGGAACAACCCATTCATTACCAAACTTTATTTCCTGGCCTGATATAGTTCTAGTGACAAACCTCCCATCCCGACGTCGTCTATATATGGGAAATCCTTTTGAATCCAGCATTGTATCATTTTGGATGTCTTTAGGGTATCCTTTTGTGCATTCACCTTTTTCGTTGAGGCAAGGGCTGCGAGGATTATATTGACCACATGGGCCATGTATCATAAATTCATCTACCAGGGAATAGGCAAGAGGGTCGGCATCAATATCCGGTATTTCGACCGAGATAAATGAATTAATGAGAGCAGGTGTGATTTCCCCCTGAACCACTAACCAGAAAACATTATGAGCATGGGGGAGGCCTCTTTTTTGGAACTCAACGGTATAAACAACCGCACATTAAAAAAAGAGAGAATGTAAGAAGCTATATAATGCACCAGACGAATATAGAAAAAGGGCAAAAACACTCACATGCTCGTATAGGTCCAAAAGGCAGCCCATCTCTTATATCACGGAGGAATTCTTTGAGCTTCATGAGAAACACACGTGTGACAATATCGGTCGATCAATTGGTATTGTCAGGGCTCATAAGCTATGGCTTCAATTATCTCAGGCCATTTTGGATTGCAAGTAAAAGTGATGAAAAGATGGGGCGGTGCATATACACGACAAATTGCCAAAGCATCCTGACAATTTTGGGCCATATATCGTTTGCCACCTGTAAAGCTAGCAGGCAAAATAACCCTGACACCGACATCTCTCCCAGCAGTATTACCTCTTCCAATAGCATCTGATATACCTTGATATGTTTCAAGATGTAGTTTATTTTGATTGAAATAAAAGAAAGATAGCCTATTTGCCTCAATACATGAATAAACATTGACAGCCATCTGCTCAGATAACCTGTCACAACATGTCAACGGATTAGGCTGGCCACGACGATAATGTGCTTCATAGCGGTAATAATCCAGCATGGATATATTATCACGGGCCCTAGGTGGATGATCGCCAATCTCCCTTAGCTTTAAACCAAGATGGAAACCGACATCACCATATGGAAATAGCAATGGATATTGTAACGCCATAAGAGATGGATGGGTAGTGAAATAGTCTGAAATTGTCCAGACCGAGCTTGCACAATGACATCAAGCTGAGCATTATCAGGTACCATGTCTCCAACAATAAGGGCAGCAAGCTCCGGTGCCGTAGGCAATGAGTATAACCCATGGTTTTCATTCACAGAACCCTTAAGTCTGATGGCTACCTCAGGAGCTTCTTGAGACAATAAACGTTCACGTGCAAGCCTGAACTCTTTAACAATAGGATTATACAAATCTAACATATCCATAATATGAGCAACAATCTCTGGATCAAGCTGTGTATGGTTACCATCCTCTATCTCAAAGATACCCAACCTATTTTGGACCTCATTGGAAGGATCATAGATATACAGCTGCGCAAATTCAGGACGGCGACCAGGCGGTGGCAGCAACGAATCAATGCGATGATGCACAACACCGTTTATCCGAAAAACACATGGGCCATAACCAGTATTGATGCTATGGTCAACATGAACTCCCATTGAAGTGAAGGCAAATATAGAATTATATTGCCTTATCAATGCCATGAAAAGAGCAGAATCACGGCCACCATCAAATCTCATGAGCTCTCTCAAAGGCGATGGAAATGGCCTATGTGGAGGCAGATGAACCCTCCCTGCACGACAAAGAAAGATTATATGCAGCCCGGCCATGACCAAAAGTACCATCCCGCCAACCTTCTCCTCAAACCAATATCTGGCAGAGCAATGACGGCACTCATTCGTAGGGGCACCATAGTAAGACCTATGGCAAAAACTCTCTACAAAAGATAAAAAGACACAATGTAAGAGACACTATGTAAGAGACACACAGAGAAGAAAAAGAGCATAACAAAAATGAAACAACGTAATAGGCATAACAAAAATGAAACAACGTAATAGGCACAAACCTTTTAAAAACTGGATATATTCTCTTGTCATAGGAGCCCTTGTGATAGGAAGCATGGGCACCATGATGAGTGAGTTTCGAAAGCAGAGACAGGAACTACATGGAACAGGAGAATGAAGTAAAAATTAGTAGAAAGCAATATAAACATAGATAGCACAGGCTATACCATAGACGGAGCTCTCCAACCATGATGGGCAACAGCACGGGTAGATGGAGGGCAAGAAGAAATAACTAAATTACTAGAACGATTTGTCGTTGGCCTTCCATGAGTACCTGTGCGGCGGGCATCCGCATCAACAACACCAGCAGGCCCCAAATGGGATGACGTGGGCAAACCAGGAATAGCTAGAGCGTTAAACGCAGGGACAACAGCCGCCGATGGACCTATAAAACAGACGGTAAATAAAGCCAAACCTGCGAAAGAAGCAGTCAACATGCATGAACGACAAAGGAAAGAATAAACAGAGGCCAACACACAGTACCTTCTCCAAAACGACGGACAACAGTAGAAGGCAAACCATAGTTTCCTGCATTAAAAACAGGAAACATCAGAACGTCATCACTACAATCAGACAACATCATAACCTGGGAAACAACGTCTGCGCCTCTTGGCAGCGGAAGCTACAGGACAATGACCCGACGCTTTGATTTTCCCGCACGATCTCGACCGGGCATATCGGGAACAATTGACCGCGCAATGCATAATCGAGAAGAAGAAATGGCGCAGTAAAGAACCGAAGAAAATAAAGGAAAACAACAAAATAATGAAAGCAAACACACAAAGCGAAACCGTAATTATTACCAATGTTCGCGGAGACGGAGGCGGCGGGGGCAGAGCAGCGGCGGCACGGCGGCAAGACGCAGCAGTGAACCAGGGCGGCGAGCAGCCGAAGAAGCGGAGGCGGGCGTAGCAGTAGCAGCCGACGGCGCGGCGGCAATACGCCGCAATGAACCAGGGCAGCGAGCAGCCGAAGAAGTGGAGGCAGGCGTATCAGCACGCATAGATGTGTACCCCTAACGCAATCGGAACTGACAGCGAAGCCAGCTTGATATCGGGCGGAGAAAGGCGAAGTGCGCAGACGAACAGGGAGCCAGCGAAGGAAGTGATACGGCCCCCAAAACCAAAGACATGAAGGCAAGGGGCGGAAAGGAAATAAGAACAAAAAGGAGGGCCAAACTGGAAAAACTTACCAGCAGGCCGGGACATGGGCCAACATGGGAAGGCCGGAGCAAGCCCACGCGCTGGAGCAAGCCGACGCACCGGAGAAACTGATGCTGGAGCAAGCCCACGCACCAGAGAAACTGATGGAACAGGGACGCAACAAAGACACAGGCCGTTAGGTGAAACGGACGTACGTGGCAAAATCAAAACCGAGCGTAATTAAGAACGGATGAACCAGAATTAAGTAATACGTGGACCCCCTAAATTATACGTGGACCCCCTAAATTTGCAGCATTGCTTAGCACTTTATATAGGTTATAATAATATAATATAATGCCCATTGAATAAACAACGTTTGTATTGATAAGCATTTTGATGTTATCATAAATTATCTCTGATTTTAATAAAATCGTTGCATGGGGAAATTATAATTCATAGAGCAAACACATACTGATTGATGGTCATATTTCACAAATTATGAATATAGGGTATATATTAAATCAATAATGTGGACATATATATTGACAAAGATTATCTCATAATCCCAAGGCAGTTACTAGAGACCCTTTAACTCGTGACTCTAGGTGAGAGAGTTACCCGTTAGGTCCTAGTTTTCGTGACATGCATGTCACCATTGGCTTTCTTGAGCCATGCATAGTGGCATAGCTCACAAGACCTTGGGTCATGACTGCCTGTTTGCATGCTTTCTAATTAGATCACAAGTGGTGGTGGCGTCCTACTTGATATCCATATATCTAATTTGGCTATCGACAGGATATAGATGGAGTTCAAATATTCATCCATATGGATGGAGGAGATTGCACTTTTACAGAATTGACCTTCAGTACCGGTTCAAAACGGCCTTTAGTACCGGTTTTTGAACCGGTACAGGCTATCCGGGACTGATGCGAGGAGGACATCAGTACCGGTTCCCTCACTTGGGACTAAAGGTGCTAGAAATGTTTAAAAATATCTGAGAAGCGGGACTCAAACCCGCAACCTCGTAACTCCAGCCTCATGACTCTGGCCTCACCCTTCTAACCAACCCACCCACCATCGCGTACTAATATAGATAGAATATGCATTTCTTTTGAACTATCCTGAAACGAGGCATCAGTCCCGGTTCGTGTTACGAACCGGGACTGATTGATCCCATGCCTTCAGTATCAATTCGTATCACGAACCGGGACTAATGCGAGGGCATCAGTACCGGTTCGTGGCTCCAACCGGTACTGAAAGGCCACTACGGCCTTGTAGCCAATGAACTGGTATTAATGTCACTATCGATACTGGTTCCAATCTAACCGGTACTGATGGGCCGGTATGAAAGGTCAATTTTCTAGTAGTGTTGTGTTATATTAGGAGACCGATCTCCAATAGAGTATCTAAACTTTTGGAGGATATAATGAGATGATGCATGGAGAATGTTTAAAGGCTTTTCTCTTGGGATAGGGCCAAACAAAAAGGAGATTAGAAGCATCTAGGAGGCTTTAGCGTTTTAGTTCTCCAAAATGTCATGTATTCTTTGCTTTGTTTGATCTATATTGAAGAAAGACTGAAGTAAAGCTATTATCTATTCTTCGATGCTTGAACCAGGATAAAATCATGTCTCTTTTCCTTCATTGTTTGGTCTCACATACTTCACGGCAAAGAGACATTGTTCTTCCTCGATGAACAAACAAATTTGCCTGGCCGGAGAGATGACATAGATGTTAGAGATTTAACATGCTATTGGTTTGACCAATAGTGCGAATCATGAGAATTGTTATATTTTTTATAAACAACCATTACTCCTATGTATTGTGTATGTGCAATCCTTGACCTAAGATCATCATAGTTTTTATAAGTATAATCGTAAAAGACGACGTGATGAGGATTGGCAAAATTCCTCGGTCAATACATGTCATTCTGTCTAACCACCACGTGCTTGGGTGTAGCCAAACAGGTCGTCAGCCTCCAAACTTTGGGGATATCATCTGTTGGTAAACAGATTTTTTACGTCAGTTCATTGGTCGGCACAGAAAAATCGGTTGGCACTAGGCAGCTAGCTATAGCTCACTATCCCACAAAGACCTACTAGGCCTCACATATTGTCATGTTCTTTTCAGCTTATTTTATTTTCTTATTTTCTTATTTACTTATAAATTGAACTTTAAGAGCTTTCTAAGATAGCTTGAAAAGTTTGATACGTCTCATTTGACTCATTTTTAAGAGCTCTTCGATGTGATTTCAAGATAGAAAAAACGGACTACAAAAAGCAAAATGTTTAACCTTTTGATTTAGAGATACCGAAGAGAACAACCCTTTACCACTAAACAACCCAATTTTATAAGTATTTAAAGGAAAAGCTTAAGTAGAAGCACCAACAAAAGCCAAGGCTGGTATTGAGTTTGCTTTCCTAGCTTATTGCGAAAGGGGCATATAGCTTTACTGCTGTTTATGCATTAAAATTACCCCCAAAATATCATCAGATAATATCCCTCAAAACATACCTCCCTCCCTCCCACCTCCTTGATGGATCTACTCACAACTTTCACTAACACTGCTTCATCTGTCCCCTCTCGCCACAACACCTCTCTCCTCTCTCTCTCCCTTCTACATATGGTTAAAGTAGACTCCTTCCTCTCCCTCCATATATTGTTACCCTCTAGCCACCCACATCTTAACATCGTCACTACCCCACTCCAGTCCAGTGCCGATGAGGACCCTTTCTAGTGCCACGGCTGTCTCCCCTTTCAGCAATGCTCAAGATTGACTGACGAGGGTTTGTGTAAATGTGGTTCTCTCGTGATTTTCTCTGTACATATGGATTTCCCTTTTTTTCTTTGAACAGTGTGAATTTGTAGTGCCATTAAGTTTGTGCTCCTAATCTCTGTGACTTGGCTAAATTAAGATACCTTTTGGATCTAGCTAAAGAGCAAATAATTGATCTCATTGCCTTAATGGAAAATATGTGGGGAGGATTGGATTATGTTTCGCATATTATGCTGCCCCATGGATGCTAGAGAGGTATCCTCTTGGGTGTTAACATGGAGGTTTTCAATGTTGATTCTGTTGGGCTTTTGCCCAATGGGGCTTTTGGGCCGAGGCCCATATGGTGAGAAGATAAGGGCAGTGCTGCTGCCCCTTGCAACAAGCAGCTGTTGGCTCCTTGTGCATCACGCACTTGCGTGTTGGTAGTGGTGGTGGCAAGTCTCACGGCGTGGGCTCATGTGCGCGGAAGCCAGAGATGGTCAAGTCTCTCGAAACTGCCTCCTCGAGCGCTGCTTCTCCCCTCTATTTGGAGCTGGGTTAGTCCCTCCTTTTTTGCAGACGCACGACTCACATCCGCTTCAAAAAAACCCGAGCGCTCTGATCTATCCTTGGGCAAAACTTGGCCGGCTGCTGCTAGTCCAACGTTTAACCGACTCACCGGAGCTCGGGTTAATTCCCTGTTGCAAAGTTTAGGTATGTCGGTCCGATGGTAGGGGCAGGCAGTTCTCACAGTTAACTATATCCTGAATACGGTAGCGCCCCACAATCGTGAGGTGACGCCTTACGAAGGCTGGAAGGGAAGAAACCTAACATGTCCCATCTTCGAACTTGTGGCTGCCTTGCTAAGGTCAACCTGGATTTACCGAAGAAGAGAAAATTAGGACCTAAGACTATCGATTGTGTCTTTCTAGGATATGCTATTAATAGCACATCCTATAGGTTTCTAGTGGTCAAATCCGAGATGAGCGAAGTCACTGTCAATGACCTTATGGAGTCTCATGATGGGACATTCTTCGAGTCGATTTTCTCTATGAGAGCTAATGAGATAATTGCACTAGATGGCTCTCATGAGCATTACTCTATTCCTTCTGAAGTGGCTGAACCCACTCCTGATTTGAAGCTGAGGAGGAGTAAGAGGCAAAGGACTGAAAATTTATTTAGTGATAATTTTGCCATCTACCTCGTAGATGATGAACCACATACTCCCTCAGAGGCATATGCATCTCCTAGTGCAGAGTACTAGAGGGATGCAGTCAGTAGCGAGATGGACACCATCGCCGCTAATGCAACTTGAGAGGTTACTGACCTTCCTAGTGGATGCAAACCAGTGGCTTGCAAATGGATATTTAAAAGAAAGAGGAGACCTGATGGTACCATAGAAAAGTACAAGGCCCACCTAGTGGTTAAGGGTATCACTCAAAAGGAGGGTGAGGATTATTTTGACACCTACTCCCCTATGGCGAGATTACCCACTATCCGAGTGCTTCTTACACTTGCTGCTTCATTAAAACTCCATGTCCATCAAATGGATGTAAAAACCATTTTTTCCTTAATGGAGAGCTGGATGAGGAGATATATACGGAGCATGGTTCCCCTAGGCGGTGTCTAGACCTGCCTATGCGGCGTCTAGGGGCTAGGTGAAGGGAATGTGCCCTAGAGGCAATCATACGATAATTGTGTAACATCTTTGTTCATGTACTTATGATAACATTGCTTATCGGTTCCATAAATTAATGTCACGACTTTGTTCATCAAATATGATTTGGTTGTGAGACACATTGTCATTGTGGTATTGTTCTAAACGATCCCTGGTCCATATCATCATGAGGAGCGGTAATGATTTGATCAGCACATGTATTGACTGATGGTAGTGTTTCACATATCATAGATATGGAGATATTAAATTAATAATATGGACACATGTTAGAGAACATAGATGGTTGGATAGACCTACTCCGAAACACTGCTGAGATTGTTATCTACAAAGTGACATCAACATGTAGTCTCAAATGGTACACCTATATGGTCCTTAAACATGAGATCATCATGAAGACCCAGCTTGTGGAGTCGTATGCTTTGATGTTATCAAACGGTACACCGTAACAGGGTAGTTATAAAGATAACTACTGGGTATGCCGCGAAGCATGGCGTAGGGATGTGATTGATGAAGACGTAATTTGCCCCTCCTCGATAACAGGAGAAATATCTCTGGGCCCCTCGGTGTGGATGGATAAGGAAAGCGCACGGCCCTGCTGATATGATTAAAGAGTTAATCATAATATTTATATCCATCACATTGATGAGTGAATGGTCGAGCTATCACAAGGGTGACACGTATCTTGCCTTGAGCTTGATTGGTATCGTGTGGCAAAAGTATCGGTATGTTGAGTGTATCAGGGTTCAGCCGATGAGATCATTCTGTGCATTCAGGGGTCAATATGTACTGATAGGTACCATTATTGATCTCTGGATTGGAAAGGGACTTTTCGGATTTACGGCCGACTTGCACATGAACCTGACGGGTCACACACTTAACGGGTTAGAACTTATCTAGTGGATTTGATCCATTAGAAGAAGGGTTTGCGCGTGGATACGATCCGCGTAGGAATTGTAGTCCTAGTGGGCCTCGACTAGAGCCCACTAGTGCATCCATAAAAGGGGAAGCTTGGGACAGCGCGCGTAAAATAGACGAGCTGTCACAAAGCTCTAGCCACCGTGCCCCTCCCGCTCGCCCAAAACCCTAGCCGCGTGGTGAGGTGCTAGCACACCCAGCACGGTGTTCCTTCCCTGGACGTGTGAATACCTTTAGAGGCGCTGCTGCACGTGGACGCGCTGATCGGTGGAACCGACAACGACGACCTCGCGGTGTTCGGCTACGACTACGTGCTGTTCGGCGCTGCTCGGGGTCTTTTGACGACCGGCGAGGAGGAGGTGTTCGGTGTGTACGACTACTTCCTCGACGCATGACTCTGCTTCCGCTGTCTCTGCGCGTCAAGGGTAACGATCCGTGATCCCCTACTTGCATGTGATCTTGGGTGTTCACGGTAGAAAATTTTTGATTTATGCTAGCATAGCCTACTTGTTCCCTAACACTAGGCAGTGGCGTCCTGCCCCGCTTAGGGCCTAGGCAGTGACCTAGGCAGCTAGCCTGCCTATGTAGTCCGAGACAGTAACTAGGCGGTTCAAGAGGTGGCCCTACAAGGTGTCTAGATGATGATTATATGGTTTTAAATGGTGATTAATGATTATGGCTTGATTATGTAGAAGATTTTATTTAAAAAATATAATTTGTCCTCTAACATCTTAAATACGGCATATAGTGCGCAAATGAGTTTGGCCGTCTAGGCGGCGTCTAGTGCCTCGCCTAGGCGCTAGGCAGCCCCTCTCCGCTCGCCTAGCGTCTAGCACCTCGGATAACCTTGATAAGGAGTAGCCTGATGGATTTGTGGTTAAAGGCTAGGAGAATAAGATGTGACGCCTGATTAAGTCCTTGCATAGTCTTAAGCAAGCCTCCAAGCAGTTACATGAGAAATTTGATAGTACATTGACATCTATTGAGTTTTGTGTAAACGAAATAGACAGATGCGTATATTATCGATTTAGAGAGGGCAAAGGTGTCATTCTATGTCTATATATAGATGACATATTATTGCTTGGGGCTGACTTGGATGTTATCAAGAAAGAAAAAGATTTTCTCTCCTCTAACTTTGACATGAAGGATCTAGGAGATGCAGATGTTATCATCTTGCTTATACTTCATTATTTACAACAAATTCTACTGTGAAAGGGTATTTTTATATAATGTTCATCTTGAGAATTAAGGTTGATGACATTAATTAAGCTTTGTTTTTTGTTTACAGGCCTACACAACATCAATAAAAAGACACTTTCTTAGTTGAACTAGCTAGTGACCCTAAAAAAATCTCTATTGATGATTATCAATGGTGATTTTAATATTATGAGAAGGATGAATTAATGAGAAAAATAGGGATAGCTTTGAGATAATATGACCTTTTTGTTTAATGTCATAATTGATAATTTGGCTTTATGAGAAATCTTGCAGACTAGGTGTAAATATACTTGTGCGAACAATTTAGAAGAGCCAATTTTTGAAAAACACGATGGAGTTCTAATGAATACTCAGTGGAAACAAAAATATCCGTTGGTCAATGTCGTAGCTAGTAGTAGAACCCTATCAGAACATAAACCACTTTTACTTAACATGGGTTGTTCAATTCATGGTGTCAACCAAACTTTATTCAAATTTGAATTGGGTTGGCTGATTCATGATGATTTTTTATGACATGGCGGCTGATGTCTAGAGGAGGGAGCAGTATGGTATGAATGTCATTGATAAATGGCAACATCAAATCTATACTCTAAAACAATATTTGAGAGGTTTGGCCAGACATGCTAGTGGTCTATGTAAGAAAGAAAAACAACAACTCATTGGAAGGATAGGCGTGTTAGATAAAAAAACCTAAAATCTCTTGTTTGTCTCAGCAGGAATTAAACCTTAAGAATCACCTCAAGGGAACCTTGCTCATATTTTGAGAGAAGAGGATCTAAATGGTACCAGAGATCAAAATAAAAAAAAAAACCTTCTTGAGGGTGATAATAATACGAGATATTTTCATCTCATTGTGAATGGTAGACATCAAAAACAACGTATTGTCCAGCTGGATCAAGACAGGAAAAAATATCTGGGGACATGTAGCTAAAGAATTTTATCACAAGGTACTATAAAAGCCTTTTTAGGCCACCAAAAGAAAATCATTTTTCAACGATTGAGTCCATCCGAGCGGGCATTCACTTGGTACGTACCATAGAAAAAGGTTGTTGACAGAACAAGAAGTACGAGATGCGATTTCCCGAATGCAGAATAACAAAGTCTTAGGTCTGAATGGCTTTCCATCTGAATTTTATAAGGCCTTTTGTGAAGTCATTAAAGATGACTTAATAGAACTCTTTTTAGATTGCATAAAGAAACTTTACCCTTGGATAGACCTAACTATGGCATTGCTATGTTGCTTCCAAAAATTAAGCAAGAAAAATTCAACAATATAGAGCTATTTGTTTGCTTAATGTAAGTTCCAAAATTATTACTAAGGTTAGAACCAATAAGTTAAAGTATGGCCAACAAGGTGGTCAGACCAACACAGATGGCGTTTATCCCAGACCGAAATATCATGGAAGGGGTAGTGATTTAAGATGAATTCAACTCAAAATAATTAGATGGGATAATTGTCAAAAATCAATTTTGAAAAGGCTCATGACAAGTTTAAATTGTCTTTCCTGCAACGAGCTTTACAAATGAAGGGGTTTTCGTCAAAATGGTGCAAGTGAGTGGAGAGTTTTATCTCCGAAGTGTGGGAATCAGGACATTGGTCCATACTTTCAAACGAGGAAAGAATTGTATCAGGGTGATCCATTATCTCTAATTCTATTTAATATTGTGGTAGATATGCTTGCAATTTAATTGCAAGAGCAAAGCAGGACTGTCAAATTAAGGTACTTGTTTCACAATTAGTTGTGTAGATGGTACTATCCTATTTATGAATCTTGATATTGAAAAGTTAAGCGATAAATACAAAACTTTTGTTATGCACTTTTGAACAACTTTGTGTGACTCAAGATTAATTTTCATAAAAGTGAAGTATTTTGTTTTGGTAGTGCTAAGTCTTATGAGAATTATTATGTAACACTTTTTGGGTGTGGAATTAGTGTATACACATTTAGTTCTCTTGGGATTTCAATGCACTGTAGAAAATTAAGAAATATGGACTGGAAAGGGGTGGGAGCGGAGGAAATTTTTTTAACCCTTTGTAAATAATTATTTTAATATTAACCACGTGAAAAAATATTTTCAGATCTAACCCTTTTGGCCGCGCCACCCCGCCTGCCGCGGCAAATAGCCACTGCCGCGCCAGTGCAAGTGGCGCGGCAGGATCAAGTTGCCGCGCCAGGTGGCCTGGCGCGGCAAGATTGGCCCCATGTGACAGCCATATGAATCGTGTTCCTCGGTGCGGCGTGTCTTGGTGCGGCGAAGACATTTAGCGCCGCCAATGATGGCGCGCCAAAAGGGTTAGATGTGAAAATATTTTTTTCGTGAAGGTTAATATTAAAATAATTATTTACAAAGGGTTAAAAAAAATTTCGTTTGGAGGGGTGGAGGAGAGATTTGAGAAAAAGATAAGTACCTAGAAGGCCAAATCATTTGTCTTCTAGAGGCAGAATAGTGTTGATAGACTCAGTTTTCAGTAGTCTTCATTTATGATGTCGATCTTTGAAATTTTAAAGACTGTTTTCAAAAAGTTGAACTACTTAAGATCTAGGTCTTTTTGGCAAAATGATGGCCACGAAAAGAAATATGGGCTGGCTGAATGGAGTATACTTGAAAGAGCCTAAGATCAAGTGGGGCTAGGGATTCAAGACCATGGTATCAAAAATGAATGTCTCCAAAGTAAATGGCTTTGCAACATGTTACATGAAGAGGAAATTTCGCAAAGTATGCTCAAGAATAAATACTTGATTCACAAGACTCTCACTCAAGTGGAGGTTCAGCTAAGGAATTCTCACTTTTGGAAAGGTCTTATGAAGGTTAAAGATGATTTTTTACGAAGAGTAACTTTTTCCCATGGAATGGGGTTCAAATTTGATTTAGGGAAGACAGTTGATTGGTCGTACACCACATAGAGATCAATATACGAATTTGTTCGTTGTTGTTAGGAAGAATCATTTTACGGTTGCTGGGATGCTTGATTCGAATATCCTTTTCCATAGAGCTTTAGTTGGTGAGAAGCTGACTGACCGGCAAAATTTGCTAGCCAAATTAGTAGGAATTTAATTAGACCCTCATAATTATGTATTTCATTTGAATCTCCGTAAGAATGGGCAATTCTCATTGCAGTATGTTGATAGTGTTGATTAACCAAAGCACCACTTGTTCAAATAAACTTTTGTGGAGATCAGAAGTTCCTCTAAAATAAGAATTTTCCCCTGGTATTTAGATCGAGGAGTTATCCTCACCGAAGATAATCTAGCCAAACGACATTAGCAAGGCAGCCAGATTTGTTGTTTTTGTAGTTAAGCTAAGACAATACATTTATTATTTGACTGTCATTTTACTAGATCGGTTTAGTGATTTGTCCGCATAGCTCTAGGTTTAAATCCTTCTAGGAGCTTGATGCATATAAGAGGGACTTGGCTCCGCTGGCAAAGTTCAAAACAAAATAAAAAGATTATAATTGGTTTTGTAGACTTATTTTGGGTCCTTAGGCTTTGTTTTAATGATGTTTGACAAATGCAGACATAATACTTAGGTTGTTTTCAGAGGGCCCTATTGGCTACAACTTTGGGCACCATTGCAACAAGAGAATGTGCCACTACAACAAAACACCACATCAGTGCCGGTTCGGAACTGGCATTAGTGCCGGTTTTTGAACTGGCACTGCGTAAGCGGCAGTGATAACCTTCTTGAGTAAAAACCAGCAGTGATAGTCCCTGCCGAACTGTGTAAAAAATAGAAAAAATATTTTTTTAGCCCGAAATCTATACACTAATCATGTACCACCTACTATAGGTTATTAGGACACATTTTCGTGCGAAATACAAATGTTGCGTTACCCGAGACTCGAACCTGCGACCTCTCCACTCTACCATCACCCTTCTAACCATCCCACCAAATCTCACATTCTTACTTACAAAGGATATGCATACCTTTTAACCTTTACTTATCAGTGCCGGTTCTAGCCAAAAACCGACAGTGATAAGTTCTTTCATTGCCAGTTTAAAAATTAGGGCAGGAGTGAAAGAACTTATCACTGCCGGTTATTGCTTATCACCGGCAGTGATAAATTCTTTCACTACCAGTTGAAAATTAGAGGCGGGAGGCCTAAAGAACCAGCAATGATAGGACTTATCACTGTCGGTTCATTGCCAGTGAAGTATCACTCTCAAACCGGCAGTGATACTTCACTGGCAATGAACCGACAGTGATAAGTCCTATCACTGCTGGTTCTCAAGCACACAATCCGCTGAGGTTTACGAACCGGCAGTGATAAGTTATCACTGCCGGTTTTGGTCTAACCGGTAGTGATTGGGGGGCACAGATGACTGCTGAGACGAGTCTGTGCGAAGGCCGAAGAGGGGAGGGATACCTGCATGAGCAACGGGCCACCGATGACGCTACTCTGGTTGCCTTCAAGCTTAGGATTGAAGGGCGCCCAGTCCCACCATGGCTGCCTCCGAGCTTGGGACCATGGGGATGCGTCAGCCCACCATTGCTGTCGATGCCACAGGGATGCTTGCTCCTCGCTGGCCAGATCTGCTTAGCTCTGAGCTCAGGTTTATCGGGATGCTTACTCCTTGCCAGATCTACTTACTTCCATTGCCATCCGAGCACCCTTTCCTCGTAGGATCTGCATGCCTCCTCTACCATCCAAGGTCATCGGTACTGGATTCCTTCACCCGCTGCTTAGATATGAGAGAGGAGATGGAGAGAAAGAGCCTAAGATAGAGATCAGATGGGAGAGGACAGACTAGACAGGTGGAGGCGGCATGCTGGTCGGGGTAGGGCAAGATGGAGGGGAGGGGACAAGTGCCTAACCCTAGCTCCATCACTCTTGCAGTCTTGCTTAACTGCAAGTGAGCAAGAGAGAGGAGGGGCAAGGGCGCAAATATGAAGGTGGTTATGGAAAAATGGGTCGTAGCCTAAGCACGTAGGTAAGGAGGGATAAGTTGGATTGTATATATGTATGACAGTATGGTCCACTTGTTCGATCAGGTAGCAGGTATTTAGTATGGGTGCTATGATACTATACCCATGAAAATAATACCTACATGTATCAAATTCTATCACACCCGTACTGATGGGTTTCAAAATTCACCATACATGTGACCGATAGTATTTACTTGAACCCATACCCATTGCCATCCTTACATGTAGCAATGAACGTTACAAAACTCTCCCTATTAGAGTTGGTTGCCCTGGTCAAGAAGATTACGCCGATGCAAGAGGAGGAGGGGACAACTTAGGGAACAGAGAAGGTGGGTGTGTGAGGAGAGTTTTCTTGTGCTTGCATTGATATTTGAACATATATAAATGGAGAAGTACTATCATGGTCCCTAAACTATGGTTCTCTGCCCGTTTTGGTCCCTGAACTAAAAGAAAAGGTTAACTCGGTCCTCGAAATGTCAAAACCAGGAAAAAATAGTTCTTAACCAAATCAACGATGATTTTGACCGGTGAAATATGGTTTGACCGAAGTGTCACATGTATATTTTATATGAAAATATTTCACACAATCCAAATTAAACTATAAATTTGAGTTTCTTATGATTACCTAATCTCATAGAAACTTTTCACATAATTTTTTGAACTTTACAAAATTGTCTAGCATTTTGTCCTATTTAAAAAATAGAAAATGCTAGAAACCTTTTAAAAAATGATGCAACGCTGTAAAATACAGGAAACTTTCTTACGAACTTGTAAAACATTTAAGAACTCAAATATACAATTTAGTTTGGATTTCGTGGTATTTTTGTTATAAAAATACATATAATACTTTGGTCAAACCATCTTTGACCATTGAAAACCATGCTTTGATTTTAAGTGACCATTTGTGCCTAGTTTTAATAGTTTGAGGGGATCAAAATAGGTCAAGGACCGTGGTACATAGAACAAACAGTACAATTTCCTATTTTGAGTAGTTATGTGAAACAATCAAATGCTCCATCGCAACAAAAATAATGAACTAGTGAAAAGAGAAAATAATACTGTTGAATAAAAAATCTTGTTGCAACAAAAAGTTTACTCTTATGCAACAACTAAAAATAAAAAAAATTGTACAGTATTGGAAGAAACCATCACATCAAAAACAATGAATTGTTGCAACAAAAATAGTGAATTGCTTCAACAATCGAGAAGATGCGATGAAACATTTATACACCGAAGACTTGCACCAAAAGTAATGAACCAACAACGAGGAAAATACGATGAAACATTTGTAATGAGAACATGCAACAAAAATAATGTAACAATCGAGAAATCAAGAAGATGCGATGAAACATTTGTACTAAAGAATTGCAACAAAACAAAAGTCAACAATTCCAACAAACAATATCAGCGGTCACAATAAAACAAATATTTGTTGTAACAAATAAAAACATCAATTACAACAAAACAGCATCACGGGTCGGCAAGGTCGAGGAAAAGGGCTAGGAGGCATAGAGCTCGAGGTGGTTGTTCGACGCCACACAACGAGTCTGAGGCGAGAGTGCTAGAGAGGTAGAGTGGGAGTGGGAGGAGAGAGAGAGAGAGAAAGGAGGAGATAGAGAGAGAGAGGGGAGGAAGGTGCAACTCCGGATCTAGAGGAGGGATATGAGAGAGAGGGGAAGGGGAGGATGCTGCAGCCCAGATTTGAGAGGAGGCATAGAGAAAGGGGGCGAAGAGGAGATAGAGAGAAAGGGAGAGGAAGATGCAACTCTAGTGCAACACAACACGAAAGGAACTCGCATGTAGGGGAGGGGTGAGGAGAAGAGGAAGATAAAAACTAGAGCAATATGTGGAGATGCCTTATCAAAAGCACGCTCATTTTGATAGTACAAAGTTAGAGATAATTCATGTTGGTATTCTTGTTGCGTACCATTACAAGTCCCAACGAGGTAACCCCTTGCCCCTTAACTCTGGGGATCTCATCGGAGTTGGGGAGGTGATGGTACACTCTTCTCGTCTTGAAGTTTTAGGTTTTTATCTAGATCTCGTTTTCTATGGTTAGGTCTTGCTATCTGTCCCGTCCTAAATGACAATATCGATAATGAAAAAGCTTGATATGATAATAAGCCCCCTTCTAACATTCCTCAGTGTGATGGTTGACTTCCGCGACCTCTTCAACGGTGTTTTTGGTAGGGTTGGTACCCACGGTCCCCGATTTGATCGTGGGCTATTGGGAGTTATCTTCTTCTGCGGTGTGAGTTTTGTGCCAGATTGCTGTGCAAAGTTCTTCTCCACGACGGTGTCGGATTCTTTTGCTGTTTGCAGATACGGTCAATGAAGGCAGATCAGAGAAGAGAACAATGGTGGAGGAGCTAGATTGAGGTGGCTGTGCATCTTTTCTAGCAAGGAACAAATATATTTTTCAGAACGTGCATAAAATTCCTAGTATGATATTACCAGTACAAGCACTATACCACACATGTTACAAACGCTTCATTCGGACGAAAGAAGTGCAAGTTGATCTAAATGCGGTTTCTAAAGAGTGTTCTCTTGAGCTTATCTTATTTCTTTACCCTTTTATTTACTTATAAGCTGAACTTCGAAAAGTTTTCGAGATAGCTTGGAAAGTCTACCACGCCTCATTTGATTAATATTTAAGAACTTTGATACGTGGTTTTGAGATAAAAAAAGGGCTGCAAAAGGCAAAGCGTTTAACTTTTTAATTTGGAGATAGGAAGATAAGAAGATAAGTCCAAGATAACAGCCGGTGTTAGTTTTACTGGTGAACTTGCTTTGTAAAAAATTAATCTACGGTGATCTAATGAAAATTTTTGTTCTCAAGATATAAACTCGGAAATCATCTTGAGGTTTCAGAATAGACGCTGGATCTCGATCGGACGGCCAATCTGCCTCATGCCTTTGAACTACAGTGGAGCACACTGGTTCTGCTGCTGCGCCAGTAAGGCCTGTGCTCCGTCTTAAAAAAAAAAAAACTCCTGCCGCCTGCTCTTTGTTCCGGCGCGCACGCCGCCGCCGACCTCGAGCCGCTGCCGGCGACGAAATGGTAAGCTCCGCTAGCTCCTCTACCCTTATTGTCCTCTCTGGAGCGGCCAAATTCGGCGAGCTCGACTTGTTCCATAAACCCTTGAGAAACCCTAGCAAGTGTTGCTCATGCTTGTCTCCGTGCACCCTCCGGCGTCGCGTCGCATAGGATTACCTCAAGACGGTGGTGCCGTCGCAGCTCATGGCCGACCGCGGCTCCAACCTCGTCGTCATCAATCCAGGTGCGCCCCGGCGGAAACCCTAGCCCTCACAGTCACATTAGTCAATCACCCGTCTTCTCGTGTACCTTACTACCTTTCCTTGCTGCTGTTTTTTTTTTCTTAGCCAATTTATTTAGCCTTCTCTGGTCAATCCGGGAAAAATTGTGTCGCTCCAGTAAATTTGGATCATTTCAATGGTTAAATTTCTGAACAGATTGCACACAGTGATAAAGTTAAGTTTTAGGATACTGCTGTTATACATCCACAATTGGAAATTTGTGGACAACAACAATTTGCTCATCTTTCCTCAATGAATGTTTTGCTAATTGACCATGGTCGGTTGATCATGTACCCTGTGTATTGTAGGATCTGCAAATGTACGCATGGGGTTTGCTAGTCAGGATATGCCATTCAATATACCGCACTGCATTGCCCGGCATGTCACCATGCGGCAGAATGATGCACCAAAGCTTTCTATGCGAGATCAGGTGATGCAAATTGTGGGGATGTTCTCCCCTAGTGTTGGTCGTATTATTCAATGTTTCTTTAGTAAATGAGAGCTATTTTTTTTTTGCAGATGCTCAGCGTCCATGCTACTTCATCACAGAATGCAGAACGGGAGAGGGCATACGATATTGTATGAAAACACTTTCATCATTTCCTTTTGGTATATGTTTGTCATGGGAGCTAATGAGTTGACACTTGCAGATTGCATCGCTTCTGAAGATACCATTTTTGGACGAAGAAATGCCTACAGGGAACCAGCCCTTACCTCCTAAGGTACTATGTACATGTTTGGTGCTTTCCATACCTTACTGTAAAGTGTTAGGATATTATCTTTTGTTATTCTACATCAGTATTACTAGAAGTAAGTAGCAGTGTAGCACCAAAAGGTAGGGTTCACCTCCTTTAAATTATTTAATTTAATGATGGCCAACTACCATACATTTTGGGAATTCATTTGTCTTTTCTGACTTGCTCATTTCCTATGAATTTGTTATTTATACTTCCGAGGATTTGCTTGGTCTGTCTTGTCTAGATGCAAAGTTTATATTTAGTCAGTGAAAGGGGAACTAGCCGCATAGAGAAATTTACTAAGGACATAGTAGCCATATGCTTCACCCAACTAAATCAGCTGCATTATTTTTCAGTTGTTAAAATGTTTGCATATTTTTTAATTTGAACATGTGGAGTTATATGCCAAAATCAGACGAAATTCTTTTACTATAGTATAGAATAAAAAAAAATATCATGGAGTAAAACGTTATGTGACTGATACTTAGCTTTTGTTGCCATGTCCTCTTGGTGTCTCTAGTCATATAGACTTTAAAAAGCATTATATCTTTATTATCTTGTTATAGGAACTTCAACACGAGGAAACATTGTTGAAGCTGATGTGAGATGGGTCAATGTAACTTACGGTTAGTTGTCATTAATGTGTTTGTCCTCACACATCATTTCCATCGGTTCTCAACTACAACACGCCACATCATGATTCATGAAAAAGATCTAGCTCCCTCAAAGTTATACAGTGATTGGGAGTTTTGGACATGGGATTTGATGGCACCATAGCTTGAGATATTGGGTGTGTTTGATTCGTGACCCTAGGTAGCCCTGCCAAATTTTGGTCATGACCAAACCCAGGGCATGACTAAATCATTGGTAAAATTGTTGCTTTTGGATTGAAGACAAAATTTGGTCGGGTATTAGTGGTTATTGTTTGGTTTGAAGCCAAATGAGCTAACCAAAATTTGACAATCTTAAGGCCACATCATCAGGGAATAAGCTTATAGCTCAATGGGCATTGGAGCTTGTAAGGTCATAGTTGCTTATAAGTTGAGTTTACCTAGGTAGGATTGAGGGCTTGCACCATAAGCTAGTATATTGCACTTATATGTTATAAGCTCAACAGACTAGTTTATGTGGTACTAGCCAAGCACCCGTGCTTTGCGCCTTTGCTACGAACAAATATTACATTACTTTTCACTCTGTCATACACTCCTACTTGATTTGTTTGGCTCACGCCCTCAACCCTGCTTTCAACATTTCACAGTTGACTGCGATGCGCTTTCTCACACTAAACTTTGTTTCCACATGCTTCTGCACCCTCTAATTTGGTATTTCTTAAGTTGATCGAGAGTTTTCTAAAATACAGTCCGCTAAAATAAGGAAGCTAGATAAATAGAATGATTTGGTAGATAAATAGAATGATTTGGTAGATCTTGAGCTGGTTGAAAACTTCCTAAAATACAACACACTAGAAAAATAAAGCAAGTGCAAATAAATAGAAAGTACCTTTACGATGTTTGGACCGCTAGATGTGATGGAGGGTTGAAATTAAAGTTAACCCTACTGTCTCCACCATTAGGATCTTTTTAGTAGTAAAGAAACCTAACTTTTTGACACAGATTGTTAGATATCTATATATATTCTTGAGAGGAAGTTTGAAAATAATATTGGAATTCTGTAGAATAACTATAACATATGAAGATTCTAAAATGTCACAAAATTAAACTCATTGGTTCTCCCAAGGTCCAACTCTTCGAAATTTTTAGAGCTATTTTTAAAATTCTCTGTCACTCTCACAATATGAAAAATAACTTATTTTTTGAATCATTGGGTGCAGCTTTGAATAGCTAAAATTATTTGATTTTTGCAATACAGATATACTGGATATTTTGTCATCAATTTTCTTTTGTTTAAGTAAGAAGGTCACACCATAGTTTCTATGTGCTGATGTACATATATTGACCTCTTCAGATGGGACGTGTTGATAGTTTTTCTTCGCAACAAAGCAGGGATGATAATAAATTCACTTGGACAGATGTGATGGACAAAAGTAGTAAATCATCTGCACCTATTGGTATTTTCAGATCATTTTTCTTCTTTCAGTAGATTTCTTTATTTTTGATTTTCCATTTCCTAGCCATCTGTTGTTAATGTAAGTAAAGTTAATACTTATAATTAGGGTATTGTCTCTCTAGATATTCTTTACTTTTTTAAAGTTGTACAGCGATGCTGTTTGATATGGTTTATTTTCTTGGTAATTGTAATTTGTTTGTTATGACATATATATGTAACAACCATGTGGAAGTACTGGTGGCCCAAGTGATCCATTTGTATGGTTTTGGTTGATACACCTGCATTGGAAGTTCATATGAGTTGGACAGCATACATACAAAAAGGGAACCAAGTCTAGCAACTCCAGGTTAATCCATTTTGGTGAAGAAAGGGCAAAAGTCCAAGCAAGTTGTTGTGTCTGTGGCCTGCCCCATGTGGGGCTGGGGATATAGCGGATTTTGGACCCGAGAGTGTGACATTATGCCTGGTTGTTGCTGGATGTAGCTAGCTCTGAAGTTTTAGAGGAATTAAGCTCTCCTGTTATGTTATTATTACTTTGGTATGTGGTTGATATTGTGATGTGTGGACATTGCAGTATAGCACTTACAGAAATTATTCTAATCTTGTGGTGAAAACCTGAAACTGGAAGAATCAAAATTTACATTTTTTTAACATTTTGCAAGTGATCACAACAAGATTTCATTAATGGTCTCATGCTGTCTAGCTGCATTTGATTATTGTAGTTGGCCACAACAATACATCATAGATATTAATGGAATACTTGGAGTTATTCCAGGGATAATTTTCTAGCCTCCTGCTTGTTTCCTATGTTGCCTGGATACGGCGATACGGACTGCGATATGGCAATCTTGCAAAAACCCTGATATGGGGATATGTGTGTCTATATATATATATATATATATATATAAATATAATTTATATATACATATAATTAAACATACTGAAAATAATGAATTCTTCCTAGTTTTCATTAGGATGTAGGAATACCTTATCACCTTAATATGCTAGAGAATCAGCAGAGCAGAGGGGGGCAGAGGACGGGAGGAGGAGAGGATCGGCGCAGCAAATTTGTAGAGAAGAGGGGGTGGGGGGGGGGGCAAGGGCCAGGAGGAGGAGAGGGGCGGAGGGACAAGATGGGCGGCGACCAGCAGCAGTAATCAGCAGAGCAGGGGTGGGGTAAGGAGATGGTACATTATTACTCACCGAGTCGCCGGTGGTCAGGCGGGAGGAGATGGGCAGCGCCAGCAGATGGGGGCGGTGTAGTGCAGATCTGATCTGTGATTGGGGCAGTGAGGCCTGGGAGTTGGAGCAGCGGTGCTGGCGAGCCGGCGAGATGAGCGACGACGCAGCTAGGTTTACACCATGGGCGGCACTAGGGCTGGACCATGGGGACGAGAGTCGGGTTGTAAGGTATCTGAGAAGGGGCTCGTGCGGCTTGGTGCTATCGGGGAAGGTGTATGGGTGCTGAGGTATCGGGGAAGTATCGGGAAGTATCAGGGGAGTATTGGGAATTATTTGAATTATTTGGAAATTTGGATAAAGGGTGATACGTGTTCGATACGTATCGGCCCGGATCTGATATGTATCGCGATATGGGTACACCTGTTTTTAGAAGTATCCACGTAACGTAGCTTGTTGCTATAATCATAGTTACTTAGTTAAGCTAAATTCCCTGTGGAGTTAGTAGATTCTAATAACAGTTTTGCACCATCGTGAACTAGTTTATGTTTCACTGATTATTTGATGATGTCAATATTTTGCTAAACTCCTCAAATTGGCCAGAAAGGTTAGTTGACAAGGATGCTGATGAAGATCCTTTGCAAAGCACATCTGATGCTGGTAATGGGATCAACTCTGAAGAAAACAACTATAAGGAAATGATATTCGGAGAGGATGCTTTGAAAATCCCTCCTTCTGAGTCATACTGTCTGAGTCGTCCGATCAGGAGAGGCCATTTCAATATTTCTCAGAATTATTCATTACGTCAGGTATGACTCAATTATGTATGTTTCTTTTCTTACAAAACATTTATTGCAATATTATCTTGATGTGTACTTGGCAACAGCCCTTTAAATGCTTACAAGTTGTTTCAGCTCATTTGCTGAGGCTTTCCATTGTTAGTTTATATTATTGAGTAGAGTTGTCTATATTATTTTGGCTTGAAAGTACAACGTAATTGGGTAAGGGACAGAGTACTTGTTTCAACAGTGTTTATTACTGAGAAAAATGCGTGAATCAAAATTTTGCTAAGAAGGAGCTTGGTTGCAAATATTTCTTTATGTAAAGTAGTAGGAGAGAGGCTTACTCAAACGTATTGAAGAATGCTTTCATAATTCATACATTTCTTCACTACCTGAAACAATTAGAAGGAGCATGTTGAAAGTTTTGCCTCTTTTTCTCAAAGCAAATGTTCCAGCAGCCAATCAATCCTAAACCAACCCCCATGAAGAAATTTGTAGCTCCAGCCAAGCTTGCATAATCTAACCGGTAACCACACCTTATTTCGATGAAAGAATGCAACACAAATAATTCTGAATATACTAGAACTATGACAACTTCCTGGTTTATAACACAAGAAATCTCGCAGTTTATACTGCCAATAAGGCAGTATTTAAGTACACAGCATTGCACTATAACGTAGAATTTATATATAACAAAATTATAGGCTAATCAAATGTAGTTTGACAGAATTAAACAAGAAAGTATTTATGCTACCACTATGGGTTTGGGTTCGACACTAAGATTATTCCGTTGTTGTCAAGTCGTAAAGTCAAGTCAAGTTATTGTGGGACTGGAGAGGTTTAAATGGCAACGCCGGCACACTGCAGTCTGGAGAGAAGGGTGGAGGGCTGCTGATTGGGTGGCACGCCCTGGCGCTGGAGGAAGAAGGCTTGCGACGGATAGGGCATGCCAATGGCTGGAACATGGGCAGTGAGAGAGGGAGAGAGTGAATTGGATTTTGGCTGCTAGGGTTTCTAATCCTCTTTCAGTCCTTAAGTTGGGCCATCCTAGCCTATGGGTCGATGCCCATGATAGGCTGTTTCTGGCCTGAGGAGACATACACCAAGTTGTTTTCCAAGGCAATCCAAGTCTTGGACTAGTCGCCTCAAGTCATCTTCGAGTCGACTAGTCGCATGGTAGCCAAACAAGTCGAGTCGAGGCCTCCAAGTCGTGCTCTAGGACTGACTTGTGGATCAATCGTGGATTAATCATGATTAGTTGCATGATTTGATAACAAGGGACTATTCTAAAATCTAAATTACCTATCATCTTTTACTTTACACCCTCTTTTGCTCCGAGGTATTGGTCCTAGAATTGTGGAATTGGAATTCAATTCCAATGATTCAACTGTTAGGCTGCCACATAGAATACAATTGATGGTTTGTGGGCCCTACAACCTTATATAAATTGATTTAAGAAAAGTTTCGTATTTAAAATTTAATCCTTGTGTTCAAACTATAAAATTTTTAATTGAAATTTTTAGAGATGTTTTAGCATGCATAGAAGCTACTGTGTGTAAATTTTCGGGCTGAGGGCCATGGTGCGCAAGTGGGACCCACAACGTCATTGAATTCCATGTGGCAACCAAAAAGAAAAATTGTAACTGGAATTGTCATCAATCAAATTGAAATCCAACTAGAATTGGATTTGGAATCTTATTGAATGGACTCAATTGAATTGAATTCTAGGTAGCCAAACAGGATGTTAGTGATTTTTCTTGATGGCATGCATTTGCTGCTAAATGATGAGCTATGAAGAAAGGGAAAATTTAGGTCTATGAGTTGAACTTTTAAAAAGGACCTAAACTGGACCGCTGTTTCTTGAATGCAATTGATGGTATTTGGCTCTATAAAGGGTTAGAAAAGGGATGCGCTAGGTGATAAGTTCTTTCCTTGAACTGGTCATCAAACATATATCTGCCATTATTTTCGGTACATCATCTTAATGCTAGATTATTGATTTTTAAGTATTTATTGCAGGTTTTAGAAGATTTACGCACTATCTGGAACTGGATACTGACTGAAAAGTTGCATATCAACCCAAGAGACAGAAGCCTGTATTCTGCAATTCTTGTTCTTGGGGAGACATTTGATAACCGAGGTATTTCTCCTTTCATGTAATACTACCTCATTCACTTTTTACTTGTTTTGGGCATCAACAAGATTTTCGGGTCTTCAGTATGCACCATTGACCATTACTTGTTCTAGTTATATGTTGGTAAAAATAGTGAATATGTAGTGATGTGAAAGAAATTTTGATGGCAAATTCATGCATGTCATTGACTCATTTCCATATGGCAAATCTAAGTACTTTATGTATTGGTGGTGAAAAACTCAAAAGTTTTAAAAGGTCGAGTGCACACATTCTAGGATGTCATCTATTTGAGAATAGACGCATATTAGAAGTTGCAAGGATGAACTCATCTAAGGTGCAAGGATGAACTCGTCTGTACGTCTTGATACAAACTTCTGTGTCAAACTTACAAATATCTCTCTTATTTGCTCTCAAATAGATCACTTTGGGTTATGTTGACTTTCATTGTAGATGTTGCTTTGTGCGATGTCAGTGCATCATGAGTTGCTTTTCTAGAAATCCTGATTACAATTTACAGGGTAATTTTAGGGAATTAAACAAACAGCGGACACCTAGTATATCTGGCATCATGATTTTCAGGCGTCTGAGTTGTATGTAGGATGCTTAGTCTGTGTTGGTTATCAACTTAAAAATCTGTTTTATCTTGTTAAATGCTATGCAGAACGTACTTTCTTTCTTAGTAAGTTCCATTGGCATGGGTCCAAGGCCCAATAGGGAAGGAGATCAGGCTTGCATGACAAAAAAGTAGTCTCCATGTTATCTCTTCTAGTTACGTAGCAAATAGCAAGTTATCATTTATTCCTTGTATCTCCAAAATAACAGTGTTACCCGGACATGGACACGGGTGTCCGATTCCGACACGGGTTCGGGTGTCCAATTCGGCAAAGCTCTAAAAATAGAATTCGGGGATTCGCCTAATATAGATATATTCTATTATAAAAAATAATATAAAAATCAATTAACACAGGTGACTGGGCTTGCCCAACCCGTGACTGCACAGTGGGCTATGCCCAGCCCACTCTACCCCCTGCCCCCGTACTTATTGGTGATTGGGCAGTATGCTCAGCCTAGATATAGGAGCCTACCCTCTCTCCCACATATGACCCAACCCATATAACACTCTAAACCCTAACACCACCATGGGCAAAGCAGCACCCTCCTCCCTGGCTCCCTCTCCCTCCCTATCAGCCGCCATCCCCACGCAGCTCGCTGCCCTCTCTCCTCATGCAGATTGCTCTCCTCCCACCCTCCCATCGGCTGCCCCCTCTTCCTCCCTGCGTCATGCTGGGCCTTTGAAGTCCTGGATCTCGCAGCCACAGCGACAGTTTCATCAATGGCGACGAGGGCGACCGGCGACGATAGCTCACATGCGTTCCTCCCCTTCCTTCTCTGCTATTTTCTCCTCACCCTGGCCACGACCTCCTCCTCCTTAGATCTGCCTTCTTGCTTTTCAGATCTGCGTTCTTGGTTTCTTGCTTCTCAGATTTGCGTTCTTTCTCACCGAGCAGATTCACGTTCTTGGCTTCTTACTCCTCAGGACTCCTCTGTCTCTTGCGAGCCGGTAGACACGCATCCGGCCGTGTCACGTGTTGACGCGGCAAAAAAATTTCGGACGCGCGTGTCCCGGTAACACAGCAAAATAATCCTGATGGAGAGGGATTAGATAAGGTTATTTCATTTAAATTAAATTTATTTTGTTAGGAGCCAGCCAGCCAGACCTATACACGGGACACATGGCATATGTATTGCAACCAAAACATATCAAGAGTCATTATAGCACTTCCAATATATTGTTTCTAAAGCTGTTTCCATGAGGTGAGAGTGCATTAAATGGTTGTTTAAATACAATCACTCAACGCATAATATTTATATTTATAGGTTGTATTTAAAGGGATTACGTATTGTTGCATATGGATATTATTTATAGGTTGTATTTAAAGGGATTACGTATTGTTGCATATGGCGGATCAATTTATAACCCATTACACATATACATAATACATATAATGCGCAGCTGATCCTCAAGAGCCACAAAATGCATTAAAGTTGATATGATCTCTCCCCCCAATGCATTTTCTCTTAGTTGTGCTATAGTCTGCGTGAAGATTTTGCCCTTGCTATAGAAACTGCTGGCCTGGAGCATCGGGAACACCCTTAAGACTTCCTCCCTCATATCTTGAAACTGCTTGCATGGATGTTCGGGAACACCCTTAGACTACCTCCCTCATATCTTGAAACTGCTCGCATGGAGCATCAGGAACACCCTTAGACTACCTCCCTCGTATCTTTTCCCTGCTCTGGGGTGCATCAGTCGGCCTTGGTATGGTCCCGTTCCTTTGCTTCAGGGCCATGTAATCTATGCACATGACAACTTGGTACCAGGGCCACACATCACCATGTTTCCGGTGCTGCACAATATCCCTATGTTGAGTTGGAGGCCACCAACAACAAAATGATCACTAACAAGGGGATCATGGTCGATATTGTCAACATGAAAGCCATATTGACAGAAATGAAGATCTTGGCCAAGATACAGAGTGCCAGAATTTGCTTCATGTCACTGTGAGTCTGTGACTTCTGTGTCACCTCAAGAATTCATGTTGTGATGGTACATTTTGTGCTATCCCTGGTTTGGTCTGCAACTCTGCAACCTATGGTGGGTGCTGATCATGAGTAGTCCTTTCAGCTGATCCCTCATACAATCATACTACACTGTGCCATGGCTATACTTAAGAATAAAACACTAGGAAAACCCCATATGTGATGAAGATTTTTGTCGCTGTCGTCATAAGAATAAGTCCAAATCCCAATGACATAATAATTGGAAGTGGGAGAAGAGGGATTACCTATGCATATTGATATGTATGTTCCTAAGAATAGAAGTTGAAATTTTTTACTTCAATTTTTCTATAAAATAAAATTGTTTCCGATTCACCAAACCAATTCTTCTCCTTTTCTGATATATCCATTATCCATTTTGTGCAGTAGCGTCGAATTAACAAGTTCATAATTAGGAGAATACTAAACATGCTATTGGCAAATGTCTCTTATCTGCTGCTTGCTTTACCTTTTTTTTTACAATGTCTTTTACTTCAAAGTATATGTTCTGTGGCATAAGGACGGTTCTGCTATTTTTCTGGTGGAAAAATGTTAATTTATCCATCCATGTCAGAAATAAAGGAGATGCTGTCTATTGTACTTTGCGATTTGGGGTTTAGCACAGCAGTGGTTCATCAGGTTTGTCTTTACCTCCAATAACCTAACATTTTTCATTCACATTCTTTTAGATTTTGAATGCAATTTTTTTTCATTTGCAATTGATAATGGAATGAGTACGATTGTTCATTTGAAAAGGGGATATCTTTTGATTATTTTGTAGTTGTACTTCAATGACGCTTGGATTATTTCGTCTATTTTGAGATTAATATATTAGGTTAACCATTGTACAGTGAATGGATTGTATTCTTTATTGGGCTGTTTGGTTGCCTTCTCCGCTTAGCCAGGTTGTATGAGCTCAGTCAGGCTAGTGGGAGTCAGGCTGAGTGGATGCAAGAGATGTTGTTTGGTTGGTTGCATGACGTTTGACAAACTGCCTAGAGATATTATTTGGTTAACTGCATTGTATAAGAAGTGGGATGAACAAATTTAAGAGAGGGATACTATAAAATCAATAAATTTTAAAACAAAAATAAAAATTTTAAGAACAAACAATAAGAAATCAATAAATTTAAAAACGAAATTTAAAAGTTATAAAATAAATTCTAGAAAATCAATAAATTAAAAAACAAAATTTTAATCATTTGAAATTTATATGGCAAGTGTGGTCTAGTTTTGTTCGAAAAAATGTTAGGAACGCAAAGATTAAATCGGTTTGATGATCGGAGATACTAATCAAAAGATATTGGCAAAAATGGAAAGAAAAATAGATGGAATCTTGTCTAATCACACCGGCTGACATCACTGGGCAGTGGGCTTGCTGCGGTCCGCCAGTCCTTGTGCATGCTATGGTCGCTGGCCTTGTACTGCTCTAGGTCGCTGCGCATTGGGCTTGCACGCGCACAACATGAGGCGTGGAGCCTGCACCTGCGGAAGTGCCCGATCTGAGCGTTTCTCCAGAGCCAGGATATCGAGGGAATCTTGCATCTGCAGAGCCAAGCTCAGAACCAGATGCAAGCAACCAAACACTAGAAAAAAGTGAGATTCTGCATCCGTGAATGCAAATCTGTGTGCATACAGGCAACCAAACAGCCTCTATAGAATCAGCATGGTGCAGGCGCCTTGAGCAAATGCTGTATATAACTAATTCTATCCCCTGTGGGAGGTGGGAACTAATTCTACCCACTGTGGGAGGTGGAATATCATGAGTGATCAGAGTTTCTCGCTCACTGGATTGTCACCTGTTGGAGCATGGATGTTGAGCTCTAACCATAGTGCCATCAGCTCGGACCACTTGCATGTTGAGCCCGCCCACTGGAGCTCTAATCATGAGTCCTGCCATGCATCGAGTCCCATCGCCAGGCATCTTTGCCTGCCGTCGAGCCCAACCACCGTGTAATTGTTCATCGTCCTTCATCCATGCAACATGTTGACTTCTACTAGTGTTACTCAGGATTAATGGCACATACCATGACACTTGATCTGGAGCTCTTATTACCGGTGGCTGCAGCTTTATTTGGGGTTCGTGTGGAGACCATTGGTGCTGCTCCATCTTGCTTTGTGATTCATTGTGGGAGGGTGCTGCTGCATGCTATTTGGGATTTGTAGGGGGAGGCTGAGATTGAAGCAAGTAGAAGGGAAGAGAACCAGTGCCGCTAGCAAGAGGCGTGCTGTATGCCATTTCATTTTATCCAATAAGTTATGAAAAAGCCCAACATATCCAAACATAGCAGTGCCACTAGAATCCTATGTCCCACTACCAAACTCACTCCCACATATCCCATCTCATATCCCTATCCCAATTCCACCGTGCAACCAAATACCACCTTAGTGTACTCTCTGACAATTAAATTTAGTGTAATGATTCTACAAATTGAAACATTCAGTTGCATTAGCATAGTATCTGCTTTCAAGATATAGTAAGACATAACCAAGCTTTGCATTTAATGATTCACAAAGTGAAACACATACAGATATTGAGCATCCTTATTTACTCTATGCGTATGTTTCATTAGGAAGCTCTAGCTGCTGCATTTGGAAATGGTTTGTCTACAGCTTGTGTGGTCAACATTGGTGCTCAAGTCACACAAGTAGTTTGTGTTGAGGTAATAACCCTAGTATGTTTATAGTTCTTTCAATAATTGCCAAGAAATGTGGGCCATATTCTGAAAGCTAGGAATCTTTCTGTAGTTTCCTAGAAAGCGCTTCTTAGATATCATCAGATCAATGTATGATCTTCCCTGAATGTTTGCAGGATGGAGTAGCTTTGCCCCACACAGCTTTGGCACTTCCATTTGGCGGAGATGTATGTTCTGAATTATGTTCTTTGACCTACACTACCTATTTTGATCACATTGAAGAATCTGCTGTTCATGATCATTTCATCCTTATTTTCTAATTGTTTTGGGGATCTGTCATTCGCGGTCATTCTATCGGTGTTTTGTCATGTTACAATCTGCTTTCGTGTATTCAATCCTGCTTGTGTGTCAGAAAAGTGGGATCATCCTTAGGTTTGGCTTGATGTGATTGTAGTGAATAAATTTTGTGCCATGCCACTTTTTTCTCAGTGGGAAATATGCTTCTGTTAGTTTCATCATGGTTGTAATGTATAACATTTTCTTAATAAATATGAGCAACAATCTATTCCTTCTGGATGTTTCCATCATTTGAAGGCTTGCTGTTATGATATCAAAGATACAAACTTATTTTAAAAAGTTATGAGTATATGCAATTTTATTTTGTGAATAAGTAGATGATTTAATAGAACATATGATATCTAGGGTTTGGGAAACCAATACTGGCCCTAAAATAGCTCCATGTCTGGTTCCAATTTTTGTTGGCTACTGCAGTAACTACTAAAAAATACTGAAAATATGAATTTAAAATTTTGAGTTGAGTTTGAAAGATGCCACAAAACCTGTCAAATTAGAAGAAAACCATCTGGTATATTTAATTTTCAATTCTAAAATTTTGCATTCCTGACTGGTATGGAAATCCTGTAATGACTGAGATTACTGCTGCTCTTCTGAACCCTGCTTAAAAGTGTTTCTGTAATTTGCACCTGATGTAATTATAACGTGATTATCAGATGGCATTGTTGTCGGTTATAAAATTGCATATTTAGGGAGGATCTCCCATTCTCCCGTGGGGCCAGACAGTCCTCTCTCTCTTATATAATTGCATGTTGCCTTTATGGCTGTTGAATGTCAATTGCTTGTTGCTGTATACCATCCTTTCATTATGTGCTGCACCTTTTTTTTACTAACTCCTCAAGTACTTCCTTTGCTAATTTCTCTTTTGTAGGACATATCTAGGTGCCTCCTTTGGGTTCAACAGCGTCATCGCAAATGGCCGAACTTTCAAACTGATCCAGTGAACAAGCCTATGGATATGCTAATGCTCAACAAATTAAAAGAGTCATATAGCCAAATAAGAGTAAGTTTGTGCCTAATAATTTTTAAAAGTTAATAGCCAAATAGGATCTATTAGAACAGTTTGTACTTCTGCCATGTTGGAAGAGATATATGCATCGTCCGCTTCCATTATTACATCTGCTTTTGCAAGATTACATTGCATGGGGGCTGGGAACTAGAGCAGTATGAAAGTCAATCTGTTCAGAACCAATAAACTGTTGACTTTTAGCTTAACTCTCTCTCTCTCTCCCCCCCCCTCTCTCTCTCTCAGTGGTGTGCACGCACACATTTTTGCTGTTCTATTTTGTCAAAGCCCAGTAACTGGCCTTCTGGAAACATTTATAAATGGGGCTTAGGCAGGTGATTAATCGGAGACAACTTGCTGGTGTTTTAGTGTATCATGCATTGGTATATGAAACAATAAAAAGAGAACTCCAGTAGCATTGGATAATGTTTTCCTGACAACATGGTACAAATCTCATGTTGAATATTATAGGAACAAATCCCCTGAAAGACACATGGTCTGGAGCTACCTATTTGCTTAAGTACTTGCTTGTGTAATCTGTTCTGCTCTTCAATCTTCATCATGGAACCCAATCATTCATCAACACAAAAAAGACGAATTCATTGTAACATTGACTTGATATGAACTAGACCATATTTTGTACCACCCACATTATGTGAAAATGGCTGAACAAAAGGAAAAAAAACTATTTTTTAAAAGAACAGGTAGGAGAAACTACATGTCGTTTTTTTAAAGGAGATGGACGCTTGAACACATGACTTCAATGATTCAATCACAATAATTTGTGCTCTGCCAGTTGGCTACGTGGGTGCCCCCAAAACTTTTGGTTTTTTTTTTTTTCATAAGTTTTAGTGAGATTATGTATGTTCATTTGAGGTTGAAAGCTTCCATCGAACTTATTCAAGTGCATCTTTTTCACAGAGTGGGAGTTTTGATGCAGTTGCGCTTGTTCATTCATATAAGCATGACAGATCTGTTGGGCATCAGAAGTCGACGCTATCAGCTCTCAATGTAATTCCTTAAACCAGTAAATATTCTTTACCTTTTATCTTCATTGCTGGTGGTGTTTTTTGAGATAGCAAATGGTTCTTTCTGTAGTTTGGTTTGTCTTGCCAAATAAAAAAGATGTGTAAAAGTATTGTTTTGGTCCCTAAACTATTGCCCTAGACCTGATTTGGTCCCCTGAACTCTAAATCCAGGTTAATTCCATCCTCAAAATGTCGAAACTGGGCACAAATGGTCCCTTGATTGAGTCAACGGTGGTTTTGATTGCCCAAAGGCGGTTTAACCGAATTGTTATATGTATTTTTACGTAAAAATATTTCATGAAATCCAAATTAAACTATATATTTGAGTTTCCAATGATTACCTAGTCCCATGGAAATTTTTCACATAATTTTCTCAGCTTTACACAATTGTTTAGCATTTTGTCCTGCTTTTAAGACTAACTGAAAATGCTAGAAAAATTTAAAAATTGCTACTGATATATTCAGAGTCTATCTTTATATATAGATAGAGATATAGTCCATGCCCTACACGTGCTTTCCTGTCTTGTCTAGGCTTTCTATTATACCTTATATATACAGGCCCTTGTTCTATAGACCAATATGCAAGTCCTATTTGTAACATGGTACCAGTGCTACACTGGAAACCCTAGCCATCTACTCATCTTCCTCTGCCGCTGTCCTTCCGGGAGAGCAATCTTCGCTCCCAGGGTGGCCACCTTGTCAGATATATCCAAGTAACGATTAGTGTGATGTGTAACAAAGCACCTTTGGGCAATCAAAATATTTTTATGAATGGGTATGGTCACGGGATATATCCAAGTAAAACGAGAGAAACCATCGATGAAGATCACATAGTAATGATAACCCCCTTTGGAGACAAAGGGAGCCGGGCCCCAAACATCCGAGTGAACCAAATCAAAAGGATGAGAAGAGGTGGAGTCACTGGAGGGGTAAGGGAGCTGAACATGCTTGTCGAGCCTGCAGCCCATGCAAGACGAGAGGGTATCTCCAAAGACAGCCAAGAACACTACGCCAGACGAGGGATGAAAGGCGAGGGCTGCACACGTGCCCTAGACGGTGATGCCAAAGAGCATGACTAGTGGAAGTAGCGGAAGTAGAAGGGAGAGACAGCCAGTCAAGCTCCCAGAGGCGCAAGGAGTTAGGGCTGCGCTTGCTCGCGCCAACCACCGCTCCTGTGCGACAGTCTTGAACACAACAGGAATCACGCTCAAGGATAATACGACAGCCATGATCTGTGAGCTGGCCAACATAGATGAGCTATAGATCACAGTCCAGGAACATGAGAGACTGTAGGTACGTGGAATCTAGAAGTGGAGAGAGTGTCCAGACTGGAGACTCACAAGGAAGTACCATCTTCAGTCCGATGGAGAGGGAAGGAGCACGTCACAAAAGACTGAGGTAGGTGGTGTCTAGTGTCATATGGAAAGAGGCGCTAGAATCAAGGAACCAAGGCGATGAACAGGCCACAGATTGGGATGAAAACTGCCTGGATCCAGACCGGATAATGGTCAAACTAGATCTGGATCCATAATTTGTTTTGGATCCGGATCTGGATAACATCGGATATGAATATGGGCCGGATATGGATTGGAACGGATACAATTACGGATCTTTATCGGAACATTGAAACCCCTCAAACCGTACATCCAAAACATCCTTCATCCATGATTCAATTGAACCATGCACACATCAGACTTGCACTGCAGACAACACTAGTGGACCGCACCAGAATTGACCACCAGCCACAAGTCCACAACCCACAGCTAGCACATACTGACATGCATAGCAATAGCATAGGTTCAAACTTCATAGTCCATCACATGCTAACATACATAAGTCCAAACAGCCATGTTCATTCAAATACATAGTGGCATAGTGCATCACCATTTAAACAGACAACACACAGACTTAGTTCATGGCACATTGGAGCTACACTTCTCTGATCTCTTTGCAGCTGGAGCAAGCGTGTTGGTCTCAATAGCATCTGCATTGGTCAGATCAATTTGATTTGTTGGCTGACTTGGTTCCAATGCACCATCAGGTTGAGCAGTTCCACCATCAGCACCAGGTCGAGGGGTGGTAGCACTGGTAGGTGGGAGTGTCACTTGTTGCAAAGCTTGAGTTGAATTGCCAGTATTGGTTACACTTGCAGTACTACTGGTTTTTGTTGAATCAATCACAGATCTAGGAAAAAAGAACAACTAAGTACTGCATAGATTATTGAACACGTCCACTGATCCACACATATCATTAACAATCGGTACCTTGGAGGGGTTGGAGTTGGAAACCAGAATTGGAGAGGCACTGCTGCCCGCTGCTGTTGGCGGTGTGGGGCTGCTACTGCGAGAAGATGAGAGGAGTGCCTACTGGCTGGGTGGAGAAGAGGGCCTGCAGGGAGGAAACAGGACTGTGGCGGTGCTGTCACGGGAGTCCAGAGGACGGGCTGGCTAGCTGACGCTACAGGCACTAAAACAACTGATGGGCAATGTCAAAACTGACATGAGATGCCTTGATCTCTGAAGGATGGGTCACGGCAAGGATAAGGACCTCTGTGACGCCAAGGACAGCTCGTACCACATGTGACCACCGATCCACTCAGAGGTGTTGTTCAAGCTGATGGCGAAGGAGGAGAGGCGTGAGTAGCTAAGGCAACAAGGCAGGGCTGTGGTAGAGAGGAAACCCCCTTTGAGCTCGAGGCCGAGCTCAGAAAGGTGGTGGTGCCAAATTGGAGATGTGTCGGGGGGCTGGTGTCAACGGCGGCTTGAGGTGGCAGCGCCGGACCTGAGTGAAGCCGGAGTAGACGTCGGCGCATGTACCAGCATAGATTTGGGCAGGTAGAGAGACCAGGCACGACGGATCTGAGTAGGGAAAGATGGACGGCCGATAGAGTCATGTGGCGCCGAAGAGCTCTGACGGCAGTAGGTGCAGCCATGTCCCGCTGCTCACAGCTAAAGGACGAGCAGCACGGTGAGAGCCTCAGGCGCAAGGTGGCACGTGATAGGACGAGGGAGGCTTCGACCTACGACAGTGAAGAAGCCGAGGGAGCTGTCCTATACAATAGGGGACGTCGTTGTCGTTGCTTGGGGAGAGGCATAGGACGATAGCCAACAACCAAAGGAGCCCGAGTGGTTGGGCGGTGCTGCGGCATAGGCTAGAGCGAGGCGGCACGACGCGGCGAGAGGAGGAGCTCTAGGTGCTTGGGGCAACGACTTTCTCTGCTTCTCTCGCCGAGGGACACAACCCTAGGCAGGGGCGACACTGGAGGATGCCTGGCGGCGCAGGCAGACTTGTGGCGGGAGGAGCTCAGTGACTTGGGCACGGGTAGGGGTGGCGCCGGGTGCAGACTCGACCTAAGCTCGAAGCAGCTTAGGGCAGCATATAGGCCTGAAGGCGGCCAGGAAGCAGCTGCCGGAGAGAAAGTGGCATGGCGACGGCGGGTGTATGATCAGGGCTACTAGATCCAAGGCGGCGGCGGCGGCCAGGTCCGAGTAGAGCAGTGAAGGTAGAGCAGCGAAGAGGGGCCAGACAGTGGTTGCCGGCCAGCGATGACGGCGGCGCTGGTGGTGGCGTAGCCGAAAGTTGGCGGTGGAACCCTACCTAGGGTTGGTTGGGAAGCCATGTCACTTGAGCAGCTTGAATTGATTATGGGCCTAATTGAGCTAGATATACATGTACAAAGAGGGAAGGAGAAAAGCAAATAAGCTTGTATACATGTCTACTTTAACATGCAGCACGATAGCTCGTCGCTGCTTGCCCTTGTACCACAGTCCTGCTCAGCGTCCGCAGCTTTGTCCGTCTAGATCCACATAGCTGCCCATCGTCTAGATCCGCGTAGCTGCTCGTTGTTCGCCGCTGCCGCCATGTGGGTCCTTGTCATCGATCTCCACCCGGTGCTGCTTTGGCCGCCATCGCTCTGCTCGTGGGTCACTGTTGCCAGCATATTCGTCGCTGCTCCATGATGCCGCCCCCTGGCCGTCGCTGTTGCTCGCTGGATCTATGAGACCATCAAGGTCTGCCCCGTTGTGTGTAGATCCACAGCCCTCCAGTTGCCGCCTCAGCTCTACCATCCTTCCGAACGCCCTTCTCTCCACGAGTAACCCTAGGTGCTCTTTGGTGTTAGGCTGGGCTCTAGGCTGGTAGTTTGTTGCTATGTGCTTGTCACGTGCTGCCTCGTGGCTATGGGGTTTGTGTCAGTCCTCTTTTGTTTTGGATGGGCTGGCTTGTGCTGGTTTGAGGTTGCTTTGAGCTTTGCTACTGTTGGAGCTCCGGCGATGTCTTTTGTTGCTGCTGCTAGGCTCTAACATTGCGCGCTGCTGCTTCTACCCTCCATCTCAAGCCTCTCTCTTTTTTTTTGAGAGAGAACCTTTAGTCTCTCTTTAGCCTTTAGTTGTGGCTTCTTCAGTGTCCATCCAAGCGCATTTCTTTGTCTCCAAGTTTATCTATGTCGTGCGAGTCCACAACAGTCAATTAACTTTCTTCTTGCATACCCGCAGTGTCTAGTCTTTCCTTTGAGCTTTTGTAGATCTTGTTTTTTAGTCATTTCGTTTCTCTTTTTGCGTAGCTGACTTTCAAGGCTTCGATCTCCACTGCCATGCTTCTCCTTAGCTTGATTTGACACTTTTCAATATCTTCTCGCCTTTCTAATCTCCTTTTAATCCTTTTGTGGTGGATTTGCTTTTGCATCGGGTGAGAGTTCTTTGGACTAAAGGAATTTTTTTAGTGTATTGCCGTTCAAATGTAGTGCTATTGCATACACTTTGTATTTGAGGGGGTGCTTTTCTTTTTAGCGCTCTTTCAAATGCAACGCTATTGCGTATGCCTTGCATTTGAGGGGGGTGTTAGAGATAATCAGAGTCCATCTTTATATATGGATAGAAATAAAGTCCATGCCCTATACGGGCTTTCCTGCTTATCTAGGTTTTCTATCGTTCTATCGTACCCCTATATATAGGCCCTTGGCCGATGATAACAGATACATTGCGGTTAAATACGGGAAAATTTTTTATGATCTTAAATTATTAGGAACTCACATATACAATTTAATATGGATCTTAAATAATTAGCAACTTAGATATACAATTTAATTTGGATTTTGTGAAATATTTTTATGTAATATTACATGCAACACTTTTGTCAAACCACCCTTTGACTTGTCAACGGACCAGTTGTGCCTTGTTTTGATATTATGACTGTTTGGAGTTCAGGGACTAAAATGGGCTGAGGGCCATAGTTTAGGGCTAAAACAATACTTTTTATGTTATAAAATCTAGCACCGGTGGCTGAGCCAAAGCTAATTGAAAAGCTAAACGCTTTGGCTTTGACTTAAAGCTTAAGCTAGAGCCAATTAAAAAGCTAAAAGCTTTGGCTAATTGTAGCTTTTTCTTTATCATGAAGTTTCCTCTAAAAGCTCTTAAAGAAACATAAATGAAGCGGACCAGCTTCGACAAGTAGATTCAAGAACCTCAACTTTGTTTGTTGTATTTCCTGTTCGATGGTTTATCTATGAATTCAAAATTCTTCTGATCAATTAGGTGCCTCCTATGGGTCTTCTTTATCCAAGGGTTCTTGTCCCAGAAGAGTACCCTCCACCTCCTCGATCTTGGTGAGACTTTTTTCACTATTTTGGCGATTGTGTCTGATATGATTGCTTCAAACAAGTGGGTGTCTGTTTCAAGGTTCCAAGATTATGATGACATGCTTGAAGATACTTGGCAAACAAGTGACGGTCTTTATCCTAGTGGGAATGCTGGTCTTGGCATGTGGGACAATTATCCAATGTTTCCCACTAGATTGAAGAAATTTGAAAACACTGGCCTTGTAGAAGCCATTGTCAGTAGTGTTCTTTCAACAGGTAGTGTCTTCCTTAATACCATGTTTCTGGTTTTCCTGCTTAACAGGTAGTGTCTTTCTTAATATCACATTCCCCGCTTAAGAATATTTTCTAACTACTGATCACAGGACGCATTGACCTTCAAAGGAAGCTGTTCTGTAGTATTCAGCTGGTAAAGTATCGGTGCTTTTTTATATCACATTGTTACTGCTCTATGACGCCCAAATGGAATAACTCGAGAAGTGTGCTAATGTGCTTTTCAGGTTGGTGGGGCAGCTTCAACAGCAGGCCTTTCACCAGTTCTAGAACAAAGGTTTGTTGTGACCTTATTCTGGCAAATATTTAATCGGATACTACCGGAATAATTGTGGGAGAGCTGTGCCACCATGTGTAAGCTTGGAAAAAAATATTGGTGGTAACCGGTGAAGTCTGAAAAATTCATCAATCTAAAAATTTCTAAATTTTAATGTTGAATTTGAACTAGAACCCAATGAAGAGTTATTGTGGGCTATTACCAGCCGAAAACTGGTTAAATTCAAATCGACGCTAGTATTTTTTTTATGTAACTGGTTCTGAGATCCTTCTGTGGCTCTGTGCAACTACAAACTAGCGCAGAAGTGTACCAATGGACAGTTTTGTTGTTTTCATATTTACTATTCTTTGTTTAAAGGTCTTCTTTTGCATAAATGAACATCACAATGCTCCTGCTGCAACTAACACTTTTTTTAGAGAAAAAATACCATACCGTGTAATATCTCAGCATGTTACTATTTCCTGAAAACCAATGAAGATTTTTGTTAATATATTGTTTCCTTATGTTTAGGGTTCTTAATACTATTCCATCAAATCAACCGGTAGAGAGAGTCGAGGTATTTCTTCTTACAAACTAAGGATGTGAATCTGTTATTTTCTTAATAGGAATGCACACTATATTTTTTGATATTGTCTTGCCTGAATTGTTATGTGATACACTGATATGTTCATTTCTTAGTTTACATTCATTGCTGCAGCGAGTTCATAATCTAGATTATTGGTATGTTATTTATTGGTTTTAAGCTCTCATTTAAAATGGATAGGTATTGCAGTCAAGGAGTTATCCGTTATTTGTCCCATGGAAAGGTGGCGTGGTAAGTTACATCTCTTTTCAATCTGACTTAGTATCTGATGACTGGCAATGCATTCCCATGTAGGAAAATATGTTTTTTATGTTATGACATGTTAGTGTGACATTTAATGTACTATTTCAGCAAATAGTTTAAGCATCAAATAACATCTTCCAAAAAGGCACATTTCTATAAAAGGAAAATCTCTCTTCTTAACAAAACATGATTTGTTATTGTTATATGCTAGTTTTGTATATGCTTGTCTTCCTTGCTTCCTCGCTTTTATAGCAGCCATATGGTGCTATCTTTTTTTTTTATTTCAATCACAAAGGCAAATAGTGACATAGTGGAGTCCAAATCTAACCAGAGAGATATCGCACTAGGAATACTTTTTGCTTTCACAGGGATAAACAAATCCTTAACCACCAACAATAACAATATTGGTGGTAACTGGTCTTACTGGCCCAGACCAGTAAACCAAATATCTGTCCAAAAAGTTTAAATTTTGAATTGGAATTGATGAATAGTAATTTTGGGCAGTAACTGGCTGGGAGTTTGTCAAACTTACCGGTAACCAGCCTAAATTCGTCAAATTGAAACTCTGGTAGAAAATGCTTGTAACTGGCACTGGCCAGGGTCCAGAATATTTTTGGTAACCAGTTTTGGAATCCTTGCTAGCCCCTAGAAAATGTGATGGTCTGATTGAAATTTCGAAATAAGGGAAACCAGATTAAAAAATTAAACCCAAAATGTGAGTATCTGCCTGACTGAAGAGCATACTTTCGACTATATTAATTGGCATTTGAAAAGTTTGTGTGGTTATTATTATTAACAGTAGGCTGCAAATGAGTGGTCTACCTTTCTCCTTCCTTTCATTTTGCTGTTTTCATGCTATTATGTTGAAATTCCAACTATTCGGACAGATTTTGGGTGTCCTTGATATTGGTCGTGATGCCTGGATCCATAGGGAAGATTGGATTAAAAATGGTGTTCACATTGGGAGTGGCAGAAAATATAAGGATTCATATTTTCTTCAGGCGCAAGCAATGTGTTACTACAACGCATAACAGGTGCTCCATGCTCTCTCTCTCTCTCACCCTCTGCATGTATTGGTATCACTAAAAAAAAGTTTTCAAGAAGACTTGCCTCAACTCTCAGCTGGTTGTTTGAATGAAAAATAGTATTACAAATCCAGAATAGAGGGAGTTTTAGTGGTGCATCTCAATACATTTACAATGCACATATGGGCTATCCTTTTGCAACATTGAAGAGGAAATGTGTTATGGTGTTGGCACTGCGTATGAACAGTTCCACAGGTGCTATAGCTGTTTTAATGCTGCACGGCAGCAGAGACCTAAGGGGATAAGTTATGAAGTAAGAGTCCTAGCCGCATTAAGATAATCCTTCAGGGCAACAATAAGTTCCACATAGATAAGTTTAGGAGTTACATTTAGGGGTTGTTCTGTTTGGTTTATGTTATTTGCTTATAAGCTAAACTTCGAGACCTTTCTGAGGTAGTTTGGAAAGTCTGATGAGCTTTGTTTGACTTGTTTCTGAGAGCTCTAAGATGTGGTTTGAAGATAGAAAAAAAAGGAGTGCAAAAGTTAAAGCATTTCATTTTTTGATTCGGAGATAAGTACATAACATAAGAAGACAAGCTGAAGAAGTATTTCTTCAGTATCAATTCATCCTTATAAAAAGTATAACATTGTATTTGTTATGAAGTAGGCAATGAATAAAGAAACAACTTTTTAGCCTCCCTCTTACAGTCAAGTCCTATAATCTCTCTACCATGTCCACGTTAGGGAAGAACCCTAGGGAGCATCTACCTCGTCCTCGGACCTGTACCACAACAGAAGTTTTGTAGCTTTGATGTTCCATTGCCACATCAAATGTATAACAATTTAGTTTTTAAAAAGAAAAAGTATGTAATCCCAATGCTGAATCAGTAGTAAAATACCCCATTGCAAAATATAAGAGGCCATTTTACTTGGCATGGTCCTGAAAACTGAACTTTGACCATCAATCATTTTTTGTTTATTGTTTATGACCATCAGACCATGAAATCATAATCGTGTGAAAGTAGTTTCAAACATGAATCTGATAATCACTCTCATGGTACTTAGACAATATATTATGTGACTAACTGCAATGCACGATATTAATGTTTTGACTTTCAGAATGTGTGGTGCCTTGTAAAACAATAGAGTGAGTGCCATTTCGTTCATATAGCGTGATTATTCTAATTATAATATGATAGTTAATTTTGTATAGATCATGCCAAATCTCTGATGCGCAGTAAAGCCTCTGTTTCCCATTCTTCCAAATTATATTGGAAAAACGAAATGATCTACCTGACTTGCTGACTCTTGCTAAAGCTTGAATAGGTTGCTCTTGGTCAATTCAGATTTCTCAACTACCTAATTGAATTTGCATATCCAATCCTGAGGACTTAGTTTGAAACTATATAATTATTTAGGAAGATAACAGACCCTCTCATCACAGCATTGTGATGAAATAATAATTTATGCTTGTTATTGCTTGAAGCTCTTATTTATTTAATTCAATTTTGTATATTGTGCATGCTATCTACTATCCAATTCATAACCAACACATAATTTGGATTTTTTTCCAGGTGGATTGGGTATGTGTAAATTATCTTGGATTGTATTCAGTGGACTGCAATTGTTGGCAGATAACTTGTATACTTCAGATGTGAGAATTCATCCATGCTGAGCTTATAATGGGTCATCAAGAATCAGTGGTCATCTGTCTTGTCTCAGTTGAAGTAGAACGGTCTAGAACGGTCTAGATTGGAGAGGTTCATGTAAACACATATTTCATTGCAATTGTAAAATGTAAGTACGACACAATGTCTGTTGGTATTCTTCCAGACTTTCTAGTATTTATAAACACACTTCTCATCTATATCCCTATTACTCCCTCGCGAAAAAGTTCAACTTCGTTAGCAAGTTTGCCTGCTCGACCCCAACTGAGGATAATCTTGGTAACGAGCTGCGTGCAGGTAAGATTGTGCTGTTGGAAGAGGTTCTGGTTCCGTCCATTCCAAATGCTCCAAGTAGTGAGGATGACCGGCCCATTCTGCATGGACGTAGCTTGAGATAATCGATCCCTGAAACGTGCGCTGGCAGTGAGTGATATTTTGCGAAGCTGCGTGTAAGTCATCCTCCCAAACTATAGAGGAGCAGGGGCAATGCGCGCAAAGATTGGAGAAGGGGCAGTTTGTCTTTGTTTTTACACCGCAGAGGGACACGTGTGGTGGGTCTATGTTGGCAAGCACGTTGGCCGTGTCGATCTTATCGTGTCGAATGGTTCACGTGAAGAATTTGCATTTGTTTTGTCCTACCCTTTCCAAATATTAGCTGATTTGGGGTAGGACGCAGAGCTTGTGGGGGTCCAATTAACATCATCATTGGCGGTTGGGTCAGGAACGACCTGGTTGGTGAGGAGCCAAAGGATGTACTCTTGTACTTCAGTCAGGGTGTTGTCAAGATGACGCACAGATCTCATCCAATTGTTGTTGTGGAGTTTCACTGCTATGGAACCATATTTCTTTCTGTCGATCTGTTAGAGGTTGAGGGTGGGGGCAACATGGCAAGGGGCCAAGCCATAGAACCATCTGTCTTCTAGAAGTCTTTTTTTATCATTGCCAATGACAACCTTCGCTGTGGCACGAAACAAAGACTTATCATTCTTTTCACATGAGCTAGGGGTGCCTGCCCATGGTTTGTTGGGTGATTCCCATTCATGCTATAGCCATCGGTGACGAGCACTCTGCCAAATTTCAGGAGGTTTGGGACCCGCATGCCTCCAAGACACCTGGGGTGGTACACTATGTCCCAGTTGACAAGGGAGTAGCCTCTGTGGGCATCCTTTGTCCTCTACCAGAGGAAGGATCTAATCTTGTGTATTCTCTTAATCACCCACTTTGGCAACATGAACGCTGAGATGAAGTTAGGAGCATTGAAAGGACAGAGTTGACTAGAGTCAAGCGACCTAGTTTCGAGAGTATGTTTCCTTTCCAAGTAGAGAGCCTTGCTTGGAGTTTCTAAATGAGCGGGAGAAAATGAACCCTCCTGAGCTTGCGAGTGTGAAGAGGTAGGGCTAGGTAACGGCATGGGGGATCATCACAGAGACTTGTGAAAGTGTTGAGGACCATGTCGAGATCTATTTCTTAACAGTTTATGAGATAGACCGCACACTTGTTGATGTTGGTGCGTAGGCTTGAGGCTTCCCTGAAGGCCTCAACAATTGACAGGGTCACCACCAGCTCCTCTTTGACTGGGCTGGTGAACACTGCGATGCCGTCCGCATAGAGGGAGGTAAACAACTACATAGGAGTTGAGTGAATCGGGGATAGGAGGCCTTCATCCGAGACTAGCTAGAAGAGGCGTTGGATGAGCTTCATGGTTATGATGAACAGATGAAGAGCATGGGGAGGGAGGGGGGGGGGATGGGATCACCTTAATTGCCAGACGCCTCTTTGATACCAGAACTTTGGGCCTATTATGTTGCTGAGGAGGATCGATGACAAGCTAAAGCCCAATAGAATGGATATCCAATTTATCCATTTTGTCGAAATCTCAAGGTGATCCAGCAGCTCTAGGAAGTAACCCTAGTGGATGGAGTAGAAGGCCTTTGCGAAGTCTAAATTCAAGAAAAGCGCTAGGGTTTTGCGCTTGTGAAGGTCGTGAAGCACGTTCTGCGCATATAGGGAGTTGTCTTGGATGCAATGCATTTTGATGAACATACTCTGGTTCTTAGAGATCAGGTGGTCGTGGTGAAGGGCTAGTTTGTTGGCAAGAAGATCGGGTGGTTGTGGTGAGGGGCCAGTCTGTTGGCAAGAAGTTTTGTTATGAATTTGCCTAGGTTGTGGATTAGACTGATTGGCATGTAGTCCTGAATGCACCAACAATCATCTTTCTTTTGAAGTAGTATTATATTTGTTGAGTTAAGGAGCCCAAGGGAAGAACCGTTGAGACCCCAAAATACACAATTTGGTGACCCTCATGCTACACTAGTCCAGAATCAATTCTAATGTGCACAACTGACTTCATCAATGTATATCATTACAATTCTTCAAAAAGAATAACAGTAATTATTAAATAGACCTTACAAATAAGATTCAACACCACATAGGTTTAAACAAATAAATCTATCATAGTACTTATTATAGCATAGAGGAATATAATAATAGAGATAAAACAAAGACAAATGTCCCATCATGAGCTATAGGTTTCTGACTGGGGAGCACGTTTAGCTACTCGCTATCTTGAATGAACTCCTCAAACAGTGGTGAGAATTCTTGAGCTTTGTATACTATTGAGCATTCAGCCATTCGAAGGTGTTGCATGCAAAGGGTTTTCCTAGTAAATGGCTCTGTTGGATGGATTTGCTTTTCAGCTCGACATCTTCTGCTGTATTGCTTAATAGTGTTCCTGGAAATCCTTTTCAGTGCAAGAGGGGTGTTCGCCAGGGAGATCCTTTCCACTCCTTTCTGTGCTAGGGGTAGATCTTCTTCAGTCCATCCTTAATGTGATGCTCTTCACAGACATGTGATCAAATTGCCGATTTTGAACCCCTCTTTAGGAGACTTCCTAGTTATCCAGTATGTCAAGTGGGGACTTTGCCTTTCACATACTTGGGACTTCCTTTGGGAACCACAAGACCTTCAGTCCAGGAATTCGCCCCTCTAATTGAAAAAAGTTCACAAAACACTGAGTAGTAGTTCTATTTTCACTCCATGGGAGGTCTGCCTACCTTGGTGAATGCTGTTCTCTCTTCTCCCCTGACATACTTTTATGAGCACTTTAAAACTTCCCCGGGTGGTTATTGATCACATTCATCATGCTTGTCGTCACTGTCTTTGGAGGGCAATAAGGATATCACTATCCGATGCAACTCCCTGGCAGCTTGGGGTAGTGTTTGTAAACCTAATGACAAAGGGGGCCTAGGGGTGATCAACCACCGAATACAGAATCAGGTGCTGTTAATGAAGCATCTGGACAGATTTTATAACTATGCGTATATTCCTTGGGTCCGTTTAATTTGGTGCATTCATTACAATGGACATGTCCCACATGCAGTAGGTTTTCGTGGATCTTATTGGTGGAAGAACATTATAATTCTTAGCATGATGTATAGGGGAACTGCTTCGTCAGATATTGGTGATGGCACATCGACCCTGTTTTGGAAGGACATATGGAATGGACATTTACGGAGTGCCTACTTTCCTCATCTAGCGAGTTTTGCTAGGAATGACAATTGTTCAGTATCATAAGTGCTGACAAACTTTGACCTTTATGGTCTCTTTCATCCCCCCATGTCGGCAAAAGCTTATCAGGAACTGCAAACACTGTTCAACGTTGTTAAACGACTTTTGGTACAACCTCCAAGGATGGATATCTGGACGTATATTTGGGGAGCAGCCACCTTTCGATCAAAGGCGTTCTATGATCATCATTTTGTATTTCTTAGCCTAGGTGCTTTCTTTCGTCAGATATGGAAGTCCAGATGTGTGCCCAAGTGCAAGGTTTTTGTTTAGTTGCTTCTGATGGATAGACTGCACACCTGAAATATCTTGCATTGAAAGAAAATGCATCTTGATAGTTATGACTGTGTGCTCTGTTCAATAGCCATGGAGGTCCCTCTATTGGCCACTACTCACACTTTGGGACACACCCAAAGTCTCAACAAAACCAAATCCACATTTCTAAAGCTCTTCACAACTCCTTAAATAGCCTAGCCCCCGGAAACTAGCCGTTAGGATTCAAAAGCCCGCATAGACTAGCCGTTGCAGGTTTGACTGGACTCAGTCTGGTGCTATTGGACTCAGTCTGATGACAGAGAAAACCCCAGGGTCCGGTGGCGAGCGGATAAAGTCCACTGCTAGGCCCCACGCATGCTCACTACTGGAACCCACCAGACTCAGTCCAGTGTCTACTAAGCACCAAGGGTCCAGTGGCCAGCAGACTTAGTCCGCTGCACCCCGGTCCCCGTGTGCATTGTACTGTCTCACCGGACTCAGTCCGGTCACCATCGAACTCAGTCCGGTGGACTATAGAATGATGCACAGCCCACCCTGCTTAGAACGCACTTCACCGGACCAAGTCTGGTGAGTCCGGTGGACAACAGAGGCGTTGCCCAAGGGCCACAAGGGCACAAACATATGCGAATCCGTGCACACTCCCTCTCGGACAACCACAAGTCTAAACACCTCCGATACTCTCTCTACACTCCTACGATACCCGAACACCTCACTAGGCTCAACTAGGGTTTAAGAGTAAATGTGCATCACCTGAGAGCTTGGAACCGATCTGATCAACACCGATCCAAATATTTCTTAATAGTACGGTGACTATCCTACAAACCCAGTCTTTCAACCAACCACCAAGACCGGTAAAAGAATAGGAAGAATCCTTAGTCCTACACTAGCCATACCATGGCCTTGAGCAGCATCTTGAAGGTTGATGTCCCACATCAACGCCTTCAAGTCCACTTTAACGCTCTATGCACCACCCCTTGATTCATTGTGCATAATAACCTTGACCACATGATTGATGACGTCTTCGTCTTGTCAACCTCGACTTGATCACCTCATGAGACTCTCTTGTCCTATCGACTTCGATTTGATCATCCTCCCGACGATCATCTCGCCAAGTCGATCTTGACTTAGCATTCAACTCTTGGTGATACCCCAGTCTTATCGATATTGACTTAACCATCATCCTTCAATATACCTTAGTCATCACATACACTCCCGGGACCTAATTCTCTTCAAACCACTCATGAAAGACATTAGTCCCAAAAGCTCAATGAAAAATAGATTGGTTAGATGCTCAAAAAAAGGTTTAAACACGGCAAGTGTTTCACAATAAAGCTCAATCATAAATAGAAACACTTTACATGAAGGATCTCTACTAAGTGTGTCATGATGAAGATATATTTGATCTATATGCACTGGAGAGATGATTGCCCAAAAGATAATTCAATAATTCATAGCAATTAACTAATTTCATGAACACAACTTCACTTAAATATGTACATGAAAATATACAAGAATTATACATGTACAATTCATATTTAAAGCAAGAGTAAAGTTGTGATTCAATTTACATTAAACTTCACTAAATTAGGTGCATGAAAAGATGTAAAAACAAGACACATATCCACAAAGTCAATTTATAACAAAGTGAAGTTTAACTCTAGTTAAAACTATGATGGCAAGTGAGCAATGCACATATTAAGCTCAAAAAAATAATTATGCACAAATAAATATGACATGAAGCAATGTGCATAATTATAATCAATATGTTACTTAGAGCTAACTATGAACTTGCATAAGAGAAATGCAATAATAAATATGGAAGAGATATCAAGATTGTATACTTTATCTTGCACTATTCATCCACATTGCATATGTGAGACTAAAGGGAATAAACCATTAAATTGTTAGTCTCAATAAAATAAACAGTAAGATACACATCTTGCATGGATTAATAGATCATTTAGTTGACCTTAATGATTTCTCTGTAGAAATATGAGACTAGAGAAAACTTGGCAATAAACACATTAGTCTCATAATAAGATTATTATATATAAAAGGAATATCATAAGTCAAGCACTAAAATAAGCATTCAATAGATATATAATATAAAATATGCTTTTCATACCTCCACATGGATCATTCACCAAGGACCTAAATATGAGACTAAGGAATAATATCATTAAAGAATATTAATCTCAATTAGGATGATTAGATGCATGCCTTTAATGGTAAGACAACATATGTTAGTCTCAAAGGAGGTTAATCAATTAAATATGTTTGTTATTAATTAGCTTTTATCATTAATCACCAAAATCATACAAGGTCTACCTTGAACTTACAACTGGCAACGGCGTAATTACTTGCCGGAGTTCCTCGGCTCTGATTCTCCTCTTTTCTCTCCCCGGCGAACCCATCTACCTTGGCACAAGGCGATAGCAACTACGAGATCAAAGAACCCTAGCGCTGCTCACGGGTTTAAATAGGCTTGGGAACCCTATGCTGGCACAAATGCCAAGGCCTAGCCCACGGCAGCGGAATGGCCTCTCTAAATCAGCCGCAAAGATGACGATCCAGATGGTGGTGTGATCCAACGGCTTTGGTGCCGCCACGTTACATGAACAATCGTCCGAGATCTAAGGATACCGGTTCGCTCGAATAAGTGGTATCCGACGGCTGCTAACATGCACAAACGCCTAACAACGGCTTGGTTTAAGCCACGTCGCCCCTCTCCGGAAAAAGAAAAGAAAACTCTTTACCCCTTTTATAGGAATGTTTTTTTAATGTTTTCTTAGGTTGAAAAATACCAAAACACTGCAAACAATCCAAGAAAAATCTAAAAAATCCCGTGAAGCATTTAGGACTCAAGAAAATTTTTCAAGCACTATTAACTTATATTTTAACTTAATTAATTGTTTTGTTCTCTAGGTTAATTAGGAAATCACATTTTAATTTTTCAAATGCTAAAAAATTATAATTTAAATTTTTCTTGAATATTAAGGTAATCATTGTTGTTTGTACTTACCAAAATTTTCAGGATGTTACAAGAATCATCTTGATCATAGAAGAGCCTAATATTTGCAGTTGAGGATCCTGAGGAAATAGCTGTCTTGATGATAGAAGCTTCGGAAGGCCTAGATGAGGACAACCTAGATGATGTCTCGGCAGACATGGTAGAACAGGCCAGTGATGCCCTTAGCCATATAAGTCGGGGGCTTTCTCAGTTGGTATGGAGAAGATAGTCTGCTTAATTTTCTCTTCCTCAGAGGGGAGCTCTGTTGGAATAATTAATCTTGACATTTAGAATGAGTTGGTCATTTAGAGAGTTTGTTAATTATCCGGTGCTTTGACATGGCCGTTGGTGTTAGTGGTGGCCAAAGACTGGGCAGTTTATTAGGATTTCTTAGTTGCAAGTGCATGGATGGAGCTAGTCTCCCGGGTGTGTGTGCACACGCGCGGATGGCACGGTGCACGTTCGTTGTGATGCGTGGTGTGATGCCTAGCTAGCTCTGCGTGTATATATATCTATATCAATTCGCTTGTAAGTAAAAGAGTTGAGTAGATGAATAACAGAGGAAAGGAGCGGCGAGTTGTGACGCCGGCAAAAGTTCTTGTGTGTTCTTCTTGAGTTCAGCTCGAGTGCGTGTCAAGCAAGAGAGAAACAATGTGTGAGTTCTCACCTAGAGTGTTTGGGCCAACAATTGGTATCAGAGCCTAGGTGGCCCAAGTAGTTCCGCAATTCTCGGGCCAATGTGTGAGGGGGAGATTGCTGGAATAGTCCCACATTGGGAGTTGGGAGGGGCTGAGCATGGTTTCAAAGGGTGAGGGTGCAACCCCCATTGAGTAGCATATTTTTGGGGGGGGGGGGGGATGGCCCAAGAGACCTTGGCCCACTGCTCTGGTTGAGCCTGCGAGTGTACTGAAGCCCAACGACCTTAGGGTCCGCGTGTGAGGTTCGGCTGACAATTGGTATCAGAGCCTAAATTACCCAGATTGTTCCCGAACATTCTCGCCCTAATGTGTGAGGGGAAGATTGTTGGAATAGTCCCACATTGGGAGTTAGGAGGGCCTGAACATGGTTTAAAAGGGTGAGGGTGCAATCCCTCATTGAGCTAGCTTTTTGGGTGGAGATGGCCCAAGAGACCTTGGTCTACTGCTCTGGTTGCGCCCGCCGCGAGTGTACTGAAGCCCAACGACCTGGGATCTGGATGTGCTAGGTGTGGCGGTCCGGCTGACAAGTGGTATCAGAGATTGGTAAAGAAAATGGTGGCGTCGGAAATGGTGTAACTCAAGTCTACTGTAATCTCGAATCAGTGGACGCCGTCAAGTGTTATTCTAGTGTCTTTCTTGAAGGTGAAGGAGAGGAGGTTGCACAAGGTTGGCGTAACTCGAGTCCATGGTAATCTCGAGTCGGTGGGCGTCTCCAAGAGTTGTCCCATGGATCCTTCATGAGCGAGAGGGTGCTACAAGAAGTTGTTGGTGATCCATTTGGTTAGCTAGAGTCATATCAAGATTAGGGGGAATGTTGGAATAATTAATCTTGACATTTAGAATGAGTTGGTCATTTAGAGAGTTTGTTAATTATCCGGTGTTTTGACGTGGCCGTTGGTGTTAGTGGTGGCCAAAGACTAGGCATTTTGTTAGGATTTGTTAGTTGCAAGTGCATGGATGGAGCTAGTCTCCCGGGTGTGTGTGCACACGCACGGATGGCATGGTGCACGTCCGCTGTGATGCGTGGCGTGATGCCTAGCTCTACGTGTATATATATTATCAAACCACATGTAAGTAAAAGAGTTGAGTAGATGAATAACAGAGGAAAGAAGCGGCGAGTTGTGACGCCGGCAAAAGTTCTTGTGTGTTCTTCTAGAGTTCAGCTCGAGTGCGTGTCAAGCCAGAGAGAAACAATGTGTGAGTTCTTTTCTAGAGTGTTTGGGCCAATAATTAGTATCAGAGCCTAGGTGGCCCAAGTGGTTCTGCAATTCTCGGGCCAATGTGTGAGGGGAAGATTGCTAGAATAGTCTCACATTGCGAGTTGGGAGTGCCTGAGCATGGTTTAAAAGGGTGAGGGTGCAACCCCCATTGAGCTAGCTTTTTGAGGAGAGATGGTCCAAGAGACCTTGGCCCGCTGCTCTGGTTGGGCCTGCGAGTGCATTGCAGCCCAACACCCTAGGGTCCGCGTGTGTGAGACCCCTTTTCCAGGGACCTCCGTACGTCTGCGCTAGCCTAGGATCTGTCTTGGTAGCGCTGTACGAGTTACAAAATGCTGATCATCCCATACAATCTACAATTGAAACTTGAATATTAATATTACAGTAGAATGAACTCAGAGTCGGGTCTTGAGGCTATACCCAACCCAAACAGACAAGCGACTGGAGTCCCACCTATCACCCATCAATAGCGTCATCCATCTAGTTCATCTTCTCCTTATTACCATCATGCAGTCCAGGTCCTTCCTCGGATCTACCGAAAAGATTGAGTGGTGTGAGGATGAGAGCGCAATCAAACCGCGCTCGCGAACTAACATTCAACCTGATGCAATTTAATGATATAGGCTGTTTGGTAGAGGCTAGTTATTTCATTTGCATAAAGCCAGATTTACAGCAATTAATAGGTAGAAATCCTATGACTTAGCTAGTTAACAAATCAAAGACGTACTGGGCTATAAATGCCAAAGTTGTTCATCATCTGGGGTATTTCAACATGGCGACACCGTATCCATTGTCATGGACTACGTGTCCCAATAATCGGCGAATCCATCCCATAGTCATAGGCATGGTCCCCGAAAACAGAAATCAGACCAGTACCCATATCAACAACTAGCGTACTGTCTTTACCAACTGGCGAGTCCATGTCCATACCTACAATTGGCGCACGACTCCCAAAGTGGGGGTCGACTCACCCCCTTAATCAAGGGGCGTGATCGTCTTGAGCTCAAGAAAGGCCAGGATCCAAAGATCTAAGTAATCATTATCAAATATATCAAAAGTGATCATTTGACCAACATTCGCACTAAGGCCCTAACTAGGCTTGGGTAGCATAATTAGGCCCAAAACCCCTCTCATCTAAGCCTAAGCCCAATAGGACTCTTAATATTCTAAATATATCACAATTCTAGTCCAACTCAAACTCTACCCCTATTAGGACTCACCAGCATGACCTAGCCCCTATAAATACTCCCAAGACCCCCTCCCTCAGACCCCAAGGTCGGAGCCTCGGAATTGGAGACCTAGCCACCCAAAACCTTAGCCCTGAAACAATAACCGAGGTATCTCTCGAATTCCAATACCCAAACCCTAGATCTAAGGCCAACACATTGTAGATCTCGTCGAGATGATCAATTTGACTATATGGAAGCCCTATTTTGGTGGAGAATTGAGCAAGTTATGCCACGCCGAAGATCGCCGGATTTTGATAGCCCCGGCGAGCTGCCGCCGCCGCCCACCGTCCCCGGATTCCGCGCCGACGCGCACACCCACGCTTGCTGCCCCCGCCGCCACACGCCACCTGCCAACCAGCCCGTGCGCGTGTCCCCACCGCCTCCCTGCGCGTGCACCGTTCCGCCGCCACACGCTGTCCCACACTCCTCGTGGCGACGTCGTGCTCCGCCGCCCACACCGCGTGTGTCCCCGCCGTCACACGCCTCCACCCTACCTGCGCTGCCGCTTGCCGTTGCCCCACCCGCCGGATCGCCACGCGTGCCGTCCTACCGCGCCGCCGCGTGCCCCCGCCATGCGCCCGGCCCCGCAGCGTGACGGTAGCCACCTGTCCAATTCGCGCCGCCCGTGCCCTGCTGCGCTGCGCTGCCCCTCCCGCCGGGATCGCCACGCGTGCCCGTCCTACCGCGCCCGACCGCGTGCCCCCCGCCAGCTGCGCCCGACCCGCCAGCGTGACGGTGGCGCCCGTCAAATTCCGTGCCGCCACGTGCCCCCGCTGCCCCGCAGCCGCGCCGATGCCCAATCCAGCGCCACCATGTGTCCGCGATTGAGCCGCAGCCCGCCCACTTGGTTTAAACCGGGTTCTTCTCGGTTTCCGGGTTTATTCTTTTCCAGCCTTTTCTTTTTTCCCGAAATTTCCCGGAATTGTTTAGGTAGTTTCCGAACTCCAACTTAGATGATTCTAGAGCCCAAAAATCACAAATAATCTCTAGCATTTTATATGTTTATCATACTATTTTATCTGTGTTTGTTATTTATTTCTATTTTATTTTTTCGCATAGATCCGACGTGTACCTGTTGTACGGGAGTCGGCCCGGAGCCTTTCGAGGGAGGACGACCAGATCCAAACTTCTTCGAACGCAAGCTAGATTCATATTGAATTCCTAGTTTTCTAAAATTTATTTATTTTGTCTTAATTTGATTTGCATGCTTAAATTATCATCGTATGTGCTATTTGATCCTATTTTCATATTAATTCTCCATTAATATGATTTAGCCTACCATTGTTAGTCCGTTGCTACTGTTTTTCCTAGCCTATCCTTTGTGTAGTTCCTTAGCCTTGCTTCTGGGATTGGTAGTTGATAGGTCCACTCATTATTAAACTTATGTCCGTGAAGACTTTGACTTCATGGTACTGTTTTGGTAACCCTAATCAACTAAAATCAACGTGGTGTGTGTTGATTTGAGAAGACCCAGAAGAGGTGGATTTTGGGCTTGTGGTTGAGACGTGCAGGTCTCCTCTGTCATATAAGGACCGTATAACCGTACAACCACTTGTGCCTTCTGGCCCTAACTTATTAGCTGTGGAAACCTGTTTCCGCTGTGCTTGTAGTGGACGAACGTGATTCGCGATCACCGGTTCCGAATGGCTTAAATGGGGGCTAACCTCATACGGTACGCTATCAGGTCTGGCTGAAGGAGATGCGCATGATTGTGGGCCTGGTCGAAGTGTAGCGTGTGGGGCGCGAAACCAAAAGAAAGGGTACAGTATTGGGGCAAGTGAAAGCAGTGAATGGTCTTTGTACTGTTTCTCTCTTTAGGATGAGACAGGGATTATGGGGAACGTGTACACACTCTACAGAGTTAAAACTATCATGGTAGCCGTGCTCGCGGTTATCGGCAGGGAAAATGAGTTTGACACAAAGTAGTCCAATGTTTTTTAATTAATTAACTTGATGGTAGTATAGCCAGGGAGTGCCTGTCTTTTGAGCTGGTTAGCCGTTTCTATGGCTACGCTCGATGTGTGCTGAGCCGGTTAGCCGTCCTTTGGCTACGCTCATGGGTTATAATGTGTTCAACGAATCAAGAATAAATAAACAAGTAGATAGGTAATGTTTTAGAAAAATAACCAAACCCATCCTTTGACCTTGCATTCATTTATTAAGAATTGCTTGCTGGGTAGCCGTGTACTCATTATATGGATCACGGATTATTTATTCAGGAGAAGATTTCGGCGTCGGTGCCAGCTATGACCAAGAGGGTCAAGGTGATTAGCTACGCGTTCCGGGTTAACCTCGAAGTATCATCGCATTTGAAATCTTCCGCTGTGTTTTTTATGCTATTGAATTATGTCCTGTGCAAGACTATGTGAATGTCTATGTCATCCGGATATTATTTATGCTGTGTAAACTGTAAATTTCTAGTTATTGCAATGCCTGCATTGATATTCCAAACTGTCCTTTAGTGTAGTACTAACTATGATCTTCTAGGACTAGTATTCGGTCACTCAAGCCGGTAGAAATACCGGGGTGCACAACAAATATCTTCAGCAAACACTTTTAAAGATATAGAAAATTTTAGCCCTAAAAGGGGCTCCGCATCTTTAATTAGATAAGAGACCAAGCTCTTAAAGGACCTAATAAATTTATTAGGCTAAAAATATTAAAAAGTATGTACCAAAATATTTCCATAGTTTTAAATATACGAGTATCCATTAAAATATCCATTTTAAGTATTAAAATACTAGCCCTAAGGGAGGTTTTCTTTTTCTACTAACTTATTTATTATAAACCTATAGAGTTTAGTATTTTTCCTAAGGTAAATATCCTATGTAAAGTTTACAGAAGAATAATAAAGATTTATATAGGTCAAATAATATTTTAAATAAATGGAATACCTATCTTAGCATTTCTTTTATAAAGAAAATACTACCATAAAGCTATTCTAATTTTCCAGGGGCAAAATAGTAACAGAACATGTCTAAAAATATTTTTCCTAAGCCAAGTACAACATATAATATTTCCCAGAATTTTTCCAATATTTTTGTAGGGTAAAAACTATTTAGGAAAGGTTAGATAAGTATTTATGGGGTTTTCTTTATAAAAGAAATATATAGACAAGAGCTATAATTATTTTACAGAGACTTCAAATAGTGAAATATACAAAATTATATTTTTCATGGGTCCAGAGGACTATGTAGTATTTTATCAAATTTTTACAAGATTATTGATGGTCTCTAAGTATTTATAATAATTCATAATCCTTTTCTGAGATTTCCTATATAGATAAATCTCTGAAAAATGTTTTAAACAGTAACAGGCTCAATCGCCACTATGCGGCCCAAGTTGGGTCCGGCCCACGCGCGGAATGGCCCGCCGGGAGACACCAACGCCGGAGGCGCACTTCCGAAACCCGCTTTCACTTAACTTTACATGTGGGACCAAGGGACCCACATGTCAGCTTCGAAGGGGCTCCGCGGGGAAAGAAAACTATTTAAACTAGAGGGGGCCCTACCAGTCAGTGAACCGAGTGCACAGTGAAGGAAAACTTGACATCAGGTTGACGTCATGCCTTCTTCTTCCTCAGCACGCACGGCCGCGGGGAAAGAAATGGGTGGCGCTGGCACCACAAGGCACGGTTTCTTACGTTCTTGGTCTCGTTGGAATCAGCAGAGTGGCGCGCACCTATTGGAGTTTGTTTCGCCGCCGGAGGTGGTCCGACGCAGCGGTGCCACGAGCCGAGGTGGCGCTCGATGCGGGAGGACTCGGCCTCGCCGACTCAAGTCGGTGCGAGCTAAAATGGGGCGTGCTTGAGCATATGGGGAGGGAGTGGAAGCTCACCAAGGCGATGAGGAGATCGGAGACGAGCTGAGTTGGCCTATCATCGTGGAAGCCGCGCGGCGGTGAAACAGGGAAGCCATGGACAGCTTGTCCCGGCGACGTTCTTTCAAGGGCAATGATTGGGGAAGGTTAGTGGCATCATAAGGTTAGAAGCGATTAATTGACGAGTACCTCACTGTCGTGGAGGAAATAAAAAAGGGGGTAAAACCGGACGACAGAGGGGAAATTACAGCGCCGACGGGCTATGGAGCACCTCTAGCCAGTTGGGCGAGGGACATTGGCGGGGAAATGGATTTCTTTCTGTGACTATCTTGCACGAGCTAGATGATGCATTGGAGAGCGAGGGAGGGGGGCTGGGGAGAGGCGGCAGAGGGCGCAAGGAGTGACTGCGTGGAAGGGAGGGCTTCGGCCTGGTTTTATAGCCCTGGGGAGGTTTCGGGGAGCCAATAGGAGGCGTCCAGCGTGGGGCAAGCAGGGCCAAAGGGGACAGTCGGGGATTCCCATCCGAAGGCTTGTCCGGGAAGGACAGTCCTTGCGGGTGACTTGAAAAAGTGAGGAGAGGACGGCGTGGAAGCCAGGAGAGAGGAGCTCGGGCGGGCCATGCTAGGCCAAAAATGGGAAGTAGGGAGGATGGGCTAGGCCCAAGTGGTGACCAGGGCAGAAGGGAAGTGAAACCCAGCAGAATTAAGCCTTCAACATAGAAGAGAGGAAGGGAAAAAAAGGGGATTTTGGGCCCAGGGACAGAATGGTCATTTTATACTAAATTCAAATTTTGAGTGTATATTCGAATTGAAATAGAAATGGATCAAAGATGGTTTGAAAATTGACTTCCCTAAAGGGTATAGATGATAATTACTATTCATTATGCTGAAAACACTATTCATGACATGAAAATACTATTTTCCATGCATTTTTATAATTATATTCACAATATACATATAATCCAAGTATTGTATTGAAAAATTAAAGTTTGGTGAAATTAATATTCGTGATCTGAAAATATAAGTGCCATTATATATTTATATGCATATGATTATATATATATGTAATTATATATTGCGTTGTTGCCTTTGGAGAAAAGCCACATTCCGAAATTAGCTTTTGACATAAATGTAGTTTTGTCAAAATAAAAATATGATCTTTTCACAAGGCTATAATGGCATGAAGAGGGAAATTGTCAATTTTAAGGTAGCATAGGATTTAAACATGGGGAATACTTCATGTATAGGCCTAAAATGGTAAATAGAGAAAATGGAATGGGTTTGGCCAAAAGGGCAATTTCATAAATTTATCGCTAGCTTCAATTTATATTTTGAAGACAAGGTCTAATGCTATTATTCATTATATGGCCTAATTTGGGAAAATAAGAAGGTGTGGCCTTTGCATGTGATATGCAAGGCGTAGGGTTGTAAATAGTAGATCCCTCTAATGTAGGTTTATAGTACAAGAATGTAGGATTTTGCAATAAATTGACTATCTATCAAAATAGTGTAGCTTCTAACTAATATTCAGGTAATAAAATGAAATGTTTGAAGGTTTTTAGGGAAAATCCAATTGATGCCTTTATAAGGCATACTTAGATATATGTGGCAATTTGCAATGATCATTGGCTCCTTTAAAATCATTTTAAAGAGGAGAAAAATATAGGTTTGCAAAAATGATCTATATATGTATATAGATTTGGATATATGCCTTGAAGCAAAAACCTACAATAAGATTCAAATAAAAAGAGAGAAATATTGAATAAGTTTTACTGATCACAAAACATCTTAGTTATGAGTACATGTATATTTGTATCATTGAGTCAAAAAATAACATAGTATAGGACATAAGCCTTCCAAAATATTAAGAGCACTATTATTGTAAAAATTTCAAAAATTTTACAAATCCCCAAAAATAGGATGTTACAAACCCTACCCCGCTTAAAAGAATCTCGTCCTCAAGATTCGATAGTCCTAGGAATACATGATGCAATGCAACCTAGGGTTTTGGTCAAATTTTGAAAATAAAGATCCCGGGAATTTAGCTTTAGGTTACCTCCTTCCGTAGTGACGTGGTTCACTGCACCATGATCTTGGGTTGGTGCTAATGTCCGAATAGTCAGGGAAATCTAGGCTCCACCGGGTCGAGGAATAGTAGGCACATAAATCTGCTGCCAAGATGGCTTTGCTTTCCAAAGAGATGAGTTGGCTTGCTTCCTTGGACAAGCATAAGCAAGGTGCCTAGGTTTACCACAGTGATAACAAGTCACCGTGGCATGAGGGCTTCCAACGGATGGGGTTTTGCCGAGGTGAGGGGTTGTAAGTGGATCAAGATTAGATCTTTCCACTAGTTTGGTTTTGTCTACAGGAGAGTAGTTGCAGTCAGAACCTGAAGAGTCTGTGTTTTGAGAGTCTACGGACGAGCTTTGGAAAGGATATTCCTCAAGGCATTGACTCCCAAAGTGACCCATTTTTCCACAAAAGAGACACTTTATGTCACTGGTTGTTTTGTCGACCTTTGGTGTTTGCTTTGAGGTTGTAACACATCCAAAAGTTGGACAAAGGTTCTTAAAGGGACATTTTCTTGCGTGGTGTCCCACCAGGTCACATCGAAAGCATTTAATTTTCTCGATTGGCTTCTTAGTTTCCTGAGGGGGTACAGAGGAGGCTGAGGGAGGATCTAGCTTGCCCCGAACGTTGGCAGGCAAGCTTTCTTGATCTGATAGCTTGCGCTTCTGTGCTATTCCAGGAGTTGATGCATCGGCTTCTATTTTTAGTGCTTTAATGACGGACTGCTGGAAACTGAGGCCGCCCTTTGTCAACAGTTGTATGTAGATTCTAGGCTGCAATCCATGCATAAAACACATTTTATTATCCTCTTCACTATTGACGTATTCCGGTGCGTAGAGGGACCGTTGTTTGAAGTGTGCTAGATATTCAGAAACCGATAGGTCTCCTTGCTTCGAATTTCTAAACTCGGTTGTGTCCAGACTTATCGCCTTGGCGGAAATAAAATTGTTCCAAAAAGCTCCTTTGAACTCATCCCATGTGATGTTTGAGAGAGGTTTGACATCATCTTCCACGAGCGCTTTTCCCTTGGCTGAGTCTTCTTTTGTTTTGACTAAAAACTTACTCTTTGTGGCAACATAGTCGTTCCACCATAATAGAGCATTGCCTCAAAGTTGTTGGGTAGCAAAGGCTAGCATATCCTCCGGGGCACATTTGATAAGGTAAAGTTTGGTCTCGGTGATCGTTATCCATGCAACTGCTTCTTGTGGTTCATCTGTACCGGAGAAAAGTAGAGGGTTGGCACGGAAGAAAGCTTCAAGATTAGTGTCTCACTTGAGTCGGAGAATCCTTTGTTTAGCAACGAGAGCTCGAAGTAGATGGGTTTGTCGGGATAGCTGACGAATCAAATGATGATCAACTAGGGAGGAAAGGAGCGCTTGGCTTCGGCCACGGTCCTGACTGTCGCTAGTCTCGGACTTCAAATGACGACGGGTTTAGCACCGATCCTTGAAGCGGTCCTTCTAGGCATCTAAGGGGAGTTTTAAAAAGAGTGTCAGTCTTTTGTCTATATGCATGACATGCAGGTGCAAAAGAACCAAATTAATAAACAATGATAAAAATCCAAGTACATCCACCAGGCACACATTCATACATAAAAGGGGTAAGACACCATTTATTTATCATGGTATCTCCCTGAGTACATTGCATCGTCTAGGCTTCCATTAGGGATTGCGCAGGAGAGTGCTTGCTCAAAACCAAAATACAGCTAGGCGAGTACTAAGTCTCCTTTTTTGGGGCTTTGATTAGAGATAGGTTTAGGCTACTAGGGTTTAAAGGTAAGAAATTTGGTCCACCATAAAGCAAGTTGATGGTCTGATACAAAGGTGAAATCCTACGGGGTAGTAGGGAAGTCTGATGTAGGGGTAGTATTCTAGATGGAGATGCTTCTAGTGGGGTGGGGGGGGCGGTGTCCTGTGAGGTCCAAGTGCTTGCGCTTACGTCCTCTGGATGTTACTGGAGATCTCTAGGTTGAGGTTGCTGCTAGAGCTACTTGTGCTTGTGCAGCATCTTTCTTGGCAAAGAGGTCCAGGACCGGGTAGACATCTGAATTATCAAAATCAATTTTAAATTAATAGAGGTGAGGGGAAGTAAATCAGGTAAGTAGAGTGAATAAGAAGTCTTAAAAGAGACAAGAGGAGATAGAGAAAGTGAACCAGCAGTAGAAATTATTAAATCCGAAATAAGTTAAACATTTTTAAGTAGTACAAAAATGAAGGTGAGGAAAAGATATCTAGGTAAGAAGAGTGAACCAGCAGTTGAAATTGTTAATATTTTTTTTTCAAATAGAATTAGCATTTATAAGATAGGTAAGTGCTTTTGGCTTAAGGCTTATTGGGATCAGCTAATCCATTATGGATAGATAATCCAACATATTTAAGAGGAAATCAGGTGATCCAAATTAATACAAGCAAGTCTATCTTGTAAGGAGTGGAGACAATACCTTCTCCCTAACGTCTACAGGACTACGGCTAGGCTGACCAAGCTACAAGCAATTCGTGAACTTAATGGTGGTTCATGTGGGTGGTAGGGAAGACTGCTTGTAAGCTTGTACAAAATTAGGGTACTAGGGCTAAACAATAAGGGTATCAAACTGTGTTAATGGGTTTTCGGTAGCAGGGACTACAAAGCCTGCGGCCACAAAAGTACTAGGGGTGCTACGTCCCAATGATTAGTTGGTAGTATAGTTGGCAGCACAACTCCTGGTGATAGGACAAAAGAGTAGTAGTTTTTGGACGAGGGTGCTTAAGTTGTTATGGCTTAGCTAACGTCATTGTTAGAGTCAGAATTTCATGCTCTAGGAAAGCTGCTTGTCGATCCTGGGACCTAGATATGGTCGAAGCTGCTTGTGCAAAAGGCTTCCTTCTCAGCATGCTTGTGGCGAACACGATCTTCGGCAAAATCTTTTTCCTCTTGGTCCTTTGTCCTTGGAACTTCTAGGTACTTTTAGGGATGTCGTTCGGTCTTCTGCAATTTGGATGTACACCAACAACTCTACCAGGCAAATTTATCCTTTCAGTCTGCTTGGTAGGTGGAGCAGTGTTGGTCTTTTAGTCTTTTAGAAAAAGTAGAAACGAAGTCGATGATAGAGCATAGGCGGGTAATCACATGAAGAGTAGTGTCCCGCACAACAAAAATTGGTGAAAGGTGGATAACCCAGAAATAAAGTAATGGGGACATCCTCAGTATTAGGAAAGCAAAGGTCATTACCAGCCAGGAAGGAATAGGCTCTAGCATGGTTTTCTGAAATTTCGGTTTCCAATGGTATCGAAGGAGCTATAGGAAACACTTTGGGGTTTGGATTTTTGTGTTGGGTAATCTATCGTTGTCCTCGACATGCTAGAGTGTAGTTGCCTCTTTGGATATGATAGTCCTCAATCGATAGATTCTGCAAAAATCAAGCTCAAATTTTGTAAAGAGTAAGGTAAGGGGAAATAATTCAGGTAAGGAAAGAAAACGGATGGTCCTTTAAAACAGACAAGAGAAGGTAGAGAAGATGAGCCAACAGTAGAAATTGTGAAAAATTTCTAAGAGTTGTATTTGTTTAAAATACGTAAGGTCCTTAGCTAACGACCAGGGATAGGGTTCCTACAGTTGTATGCTCTGATACCAGCTTTGTGAGACCCCTTTTTCCAGGGATCTCCGAACGTCTGCGCTAGCCCAGGATCTGTCTTGCTAGCACTGTATGAGTTACAAAATGCTAGATCATCCCATACAATCGAAACTTGAATATTAATATTACAGTAGAGTTCAATTACATGGTGGCTCAGTTTAATAGGCCGAGTAGGCCAAATATTACAAAGCCAAAATGAACTCCTATTAGAGTCTAGCAGAAAAGCAGAAAAACAGAAAGAAGAGTCGGGTCTTGAGGCTGTGCCCAACCGAAATAGGCAAGCGACTGGAGTCCCGCCTATCACCCATCAATAGCGTCATCCATCTGTTTCGTCTCCTCCTTGTTACCATCATGCAGTCCAGGTCCTTCCTCGGATCCACCTAAAAGAGTGAGTGGGTGCGAGGGTGAGCGCACAATCAAACCGTGCTCGCGAACCAACATCCAGCCTGATGCAATTTAATGATACAGGCTATTTAGTGGAGGCTAGGTTATTTCATTTGCATAAAGCCAGATTTATAATAATTAATAGGTAGAAATCCTTAGCCAGTTAACAAATCAAAGACGGACTGGGCTACATATGCCAAAATTGTTCATCATCTGGGGTATTTCAACATGGTGACACCGTATCCATTATCATGGACTACGTGTCCCAATAATCGGCGAATCCATCCCATAGTCATGGGCATGGTCCCCAAAAACAGAAATCAGACCAGTACTCATACCAACAACTGGCGTATTGTCTTTATGAACTGACGAGTCCTTCCCCATACCTACAACTGGCACACGACTCCCAAAGTGGCGGTCGACTCACCCCCTTAATCAAGGGGAGTGATCGCCTTGAGCTCAACAAAGGCCAGGATCCAAAGATCCAAGTAATCATTATCAAATATATCAAAAGTGATCATTTGACCAACATTCGCACTCAGGAAGACCTGGCACCCAAGTGCATGAGTATTCTCCCGTCTATTCCGTTTACGTTGATAGTCAGGACCAGCGACCAGCTATACCATTACACCATTGATAGCATTTGCTATGCTGTTGCAATGTTGATAGGATCGATCCGTCATATCTATACCGCAAATCATTGATAGGCAAGGATCGACCTATTTGACTTAGACTAGCAAAGGCTAAGCATTTCCCAAGGACTTACTAGAAAGGGAAGTTTTACATTAACTTCCTAGGATTCCAAAGAATAGGGTAAGGAATGATGTCAAGGATAAGGGTTGTGCTTAATAACAAATATAGTCAAGCAGGTAATATCTAGACCAGCTCTACCAGCTTTGTGTTTAACAACATATTATAGCAACAGAATAAAAGCATGCAATTTTTATTTAAATCAACATAATTTAAGTAAAACATGGGATTAGACAGATGAACTAGAGATATTGGCTCACCTGGACCGAGCGTGTTGTAGCCTGGATTCCGGTCTTCGAGCTGTCCTTCCGGGTCTTCCGGATCTATCGTGAATAATCTAAATAGCATAAATACATTTAGAAATATATCAGAGCATGATGTATGTTATGCAATCGTATCTAATCACATGGGTGTGTATTCGCGTCAGGCTATATTGAGGATTATATAATAATCTATCCTACTTATCTAGGAAGTTCCATGAACTCCTTGATAAATGTGCTAAGGATGTCATGCATGTGAGAATGCTCCTAAATACCCTTAATTATGCTCCCAAGGAATAAGCCTATCATTTGTATTAAAATATCTTTGGCAAACACTTTTAAAGATATGGGAAATTTTAGCCCTAAAAGGGGCTTCGCATCTTTAATTAGATAAGAGACCAAGCTCTTAAAGGACCTAATAAATTTATAAGGCTAAAAATCTTATAAAGTATATCCCAAAATATTTCCACTATATAAAGGGAGGCAGGGGCCCCTAGTTCGGAAGAAGAGAGGAGGAGGAGAGATCACATCGATCCATAGCCATCCTCAACATTGATCCATCGAGATCAACCCAATACAATCCACGAGCACAGGAGTAGGGTATTACCTCCACCGCAGAGGGCCCGAACCTGTATAAATCTGTTTCCTGTGTTACCATCGGGTTTCGGTCTTACACATAGCCCTATAAAATATATTGCCGACATAATTCGTCGACAGTTGGCGCGCCAGGTAGGGGCAGCCCTAAGATCATTTTCATCAAACTCGATGGCATCTCTCGGCGGCAACGCCGTCAAATTCACCTTCGGCCTAGTTTTCCGTTTTAAAGGCTTGGATTTCATCATCAACAACCTCGGCAAACTTGCCCTCAAAGAATCAGATTAGATCCGATCGGAAGACAACTTCAACCGCGAAGTGAATGCAAGAAGAAGATGCGATCTATTCACGTCCAGAATCTAGACAGAATTTGCGTAATGATTTTCCATTGACTTGGAAGGAATTTTGGCTGGTTTTGGATGCTAGAAAGCTTATCTCGTTATCTTTCCAACGAGTCCAAGATCATTGAAAACCGAGTTCGAATGTGACCGTGGCGACCATTTGAAGACAGACTACGCGGAGGTGACGTGAATCCCGCGCGAAGATGGAGCTCGACGTGAATTTCTCTCGGCACCTCGGCAATCCTTGGTGCACCTCAGCAAGGGCTTGGCGGACCTCAACGACAAAGCTGATCTCATCCCGGAGATCACGGCGAGGCTCCTACGCCGTCCCGACTTACGGCTCCTGCGACGCCTCGACTGGCGTCTCTTGTGATGCCGACTTGCGGCTCCTACTCCCCTCGACTTGCGGCGACGACGACAATGACTACCGCCACACCCACTCGTTGCTTCGGCAACAACGATAAACCACGACCTTCGCCAAGACATTGAAGCTTGGCAATAGGGGCGAGAAGAAGATGAGAGACGTCACTACGATGACGATAGAAGAGGTTTCGGTCGAAACTGTGACAGCCGACTTCCTAGGCTGGCTTCTCGCGCACTGCGCTGAGGACAACCGCGCCGACTTACTACGCCGGCTTCTCGTGCTCGACGCTGAGGACAGCCGTGCCGACCTCCTTACGCCGACTTCTCGTGCATGACGCCAGGGACAGCCGCGCCGATTTCCCTAGGCCGGCTTCTCGCGCAGGACGCCGAGGACAGCCGTGCCGACTTCCTTACGGCGGCTTCTCGCGCACGACGTCGAGGACAGCCGCGCTGACAAGGTGACATGCCTGGGGGCTCGTTCACTCGGGCGTGAGGACGACACGATCGATAGCTAAATTGTCTATTTTTATACTCAATTACATCATTATAATTTATCTTCTGACTTGCTACTTAGTTGGTATCCAACTAAACAGTAAGTCGGGAGCTACACCTAATTAGGTGTATTATCTGCACCCATCTTTTTTCGAGTTTCTTTTGTTCTTTTCCATGTTGACTTTTACCGACTCCGAGTGTCACACATTCCGAGTAGTGAAACTCTGATTCCTATGCAAAATTTGGGTTGTCTGATGCGTGTCCAGAGACAGAGCTCCGAGCCAACTCCTAATGCTAAGAGACTTGATGAACTAGGCGAAGTGCTTAACAAAAGGAATTAAACATACTCGGAGAAACGTAAATCAATACGAAAAAGATAAAAGGACGACAATTTGACAAAATAAAAATACATAATTGGACATCATGCATACTGCTTTACAATCCATTTTTTTTCTCTACTAATCGTGTTTTTCATTGTCTCCACAGGGTACATTGCAGGATAATGCGAGATGGTTTTTATGGCACGGTTGCACGTCTACGCCAGCACCCCGAGTGCATTATACGGCTCGGCTGCATGCCTACGTCAACTCGGCATGGCTTCCATAACGCCGGCGCCGGCGCAACCTTCTAAGACGGCCGACGCCACGCCAAAGACTTCGAAAGTGCATTATACGGCTGTTGCATGCCTACGTCAACTAAGACGGCAGCGCCAATGCCGGCAATACCGAAGCGCAACCTTTCGCGACAACAAGACATCTACGCCAAAGACCGAGTGCATTATACGGCTCGGCTGCATATCTACGTCAACTCGACACGGCTTCACGCCAACGCCAGCGCCCTGAGCGCAACCTTTGGCACGGCTGCATGTCTATGCCAGCACCCCGAGTGCATTATATGGCTCGGCTGCATGCCTACGTCAACTCGGCACGGCTTCACGCCAATGCCAGCGCCCCGAGCGCAACCTTTGGCACGGCTGCACCCCTACGCCAGCACCCCGAGTGCATTATACGGCTTAGCTGCATGCCTACGTCAACTCGGCACGGCTTCACGCCAAAGCCAACGTCCTTAGCGCAACCTTTGGCACGGCTGCACGTCTACGCCAGCACCCCGAGTGCATTATACGGCTCGGCTGCATGCCTACGCCAACTCGGCATGGCTTCACGCCAACGCCAGCGTCCCGAGCGTAACCTTTGGCACGGTTGCACGTCTACGGCGGCACCCCGAGTGCATTATACGGCTCGGCTGCATGCCTACGTCAAACTCGGCACGGCTTCACGCCAACGCCAGCGCTCGGAGCGCAACCTTTGGCACGGCTGCACATCTACGCCAAAGACTTCGAGTGCATCGAGCGGCTCATTGCATGCCTCACGCTAAACTCAAAGACGGCTTCACGCCAACGCCGCGCCGAGCCCAACCTTTGGCACGATCAAGACGCTCACGCCAAAGATCCCGAGTGTATCATACGGCTCAGCTGCATGGCTACGTCAAACTCGGCACGGCTACAAGCCCACGTCTGCGCTTCAAGTATACAAGGTGATACGCCCGGGGCTAAAAGCTCAAAAGTAAGGACGACATCATCGTCAGCAAAGCAGCTAAGTTTTTCATCATTATAATTTTTTCACATATAAACTCTTGTTATTTCTTGACTTGCTACTTAGTTCAATTCCAACTAAGCAGTAGGTCAGGGGCTACACATAATTGTGTGCACTTGCACTCACCCATTTTTTTCATAGTCATTTTTTGCTTTTGTTACTCAGTGATTTAAGTGAAATCCGAGTGCGCTATAATTCTGAGTAGTGAAGCTCTGAACCCATAACACGGCGAACTCTACGTCACCCAAATGCGTGTCTGGGATAAAAAGCCATGTGCCAACTCCCTATACTAGGGGCTAGACTAGTTGGGCAGAGTGCATAATAAAAGGAAGAAAAACCAATCGGACTAACAAAAATCATCAAGTAAGAAAAATAAAAAATAGTTATTTCGCACATAAAGATAGTCGGATTTTATATCCAATCAAATGTTTTCATATTCAGATACTGCCTAAATCCTACATGTACATGTTACAAGGGTTCAAGAAAGTGCTTACGCTACAAGCACCGACCATGGCACAGTTACATGTCAACACCCACGCCCCGAGCGCATTCTACAGCATGGCTCCACGCCTACGCCAACATCAGTACGGCTGCACACCTACACCAGCACCCTGAGTGCATTATATGGCTCAGCTGGATGCGTACGCCAGCGCCCCAAGCGCAAACTACGGCTCGGCTTCTCGCGCACTGCACCGAGGACAGCCATGCCGACTCCCTACGCCGACTCGCTGCTCTGGCAACAACGAGGACAGCCACCCCAAATTGCGACTTCTCTTGCACTGCGCTGAGGATAACCGCGCCGACTTACTACGCCAGCTTCTCGCGCTTTGCGCGAGGACAACAAGACCGATTTATTACGCCGACTTCACATCACTTGGCGAGGACGATTCGCGTCGACATTCTACTCACGCCACGACGTCAACCATCGCGCCGACTTCCAGGATTCCAAGAAATTGGGCTAGGAGTCACTCAGAGATTTCAACCTGTAAAGCTCTTTTGAGCCCTTCACAGCCTCCTTGCATGCCAATGGAGCACTCGGCATAGAGAAGGTTCTAGTCGAAGTACTCGACTTGAAGTATGACTCAGTCGACACACATCCGAAAGGCATCAACTCGGTTGTAAAGCACTCGGGGGCTACTGTGGATAACATGGTCCCCAGGTATCCTCACGGAGACAAATTAGATGGACCACCTCACGGAGCAGGATCACGCCTACCATCTAGAAGACGGGCCTGCCTCGCATGAAGACCCGACTTGTGTCACAAGAAAGACACAGTTGTAATCCGATACTTACGTACTCGGCAAGAAAGGATAGAGATAGACTTTCTATTTCTATCCCCCGTTTCCATAACCAACTAGAATACTTATCTGTAACCCTACCTCCCTCCACTATATAAAGGGAGGCAGGGGCCCCTAGTTTAGAAGAAGAGAGGAGGAGGAGGAGAGATCACATCAATGCATAGCCATCCTCAACATTGATCCATCGAGATCAGCCCAATACAATCCACGAACACAGGAGTAGGGTATTACCTCCACTGCAGAGGGCCCGAACCTATATAAATCTGTCTCCTGTGTTACTATCGGGTTTCGGTCTTAAGCATAGCCCCATAAAGTATATTGCCGACATAATTCGTTGACACTAGCCAAACTACATTGGATCCGCCCCTGATCTCCTCCATGTTCAGCTCAAGAGTAGCAAGCTGAGCCGCTGTGGAGACAGTAATTTGTTCTTCTTTTCCTCTCTAGATCTCCACCCAAATATCAAGAAAAATCTAAGGTATCATACATTGTTGAAAAGGTTAGCTCGTCAACTATCCATATATCTTCATGGTGCACACATGCATGAAAGTTTCTATGGTTCTTGGTCCCTTTTCTCTTCATTGCTCACACTACTACAAAACAGGTCATTGATGCCGGTTCCAAAACGATCATTAGTGCCTTTTTTAACCGGTACAAAATAACAGGCACTGATGTGACCAGCCATCTATGCTGATTTGAGACTGGCACATATGACCCATTCTTTGTGCCGGTTTATGGCTAGAATCGACATAGATACATTAACAATATTTTTTTATCTAGCCTAGCTAGCACCACACTGGTGTGCTAGCCTACTACTACTACCTACTTATTGTACAACCCAACCTAGCTAGCTATCTACATGAAGGCGTTGCCATCATCCTCGACGTCGTCATCGCTCACCAACTCGGGGATAGAGTGGCAGCCGACGTGGTCGTGGCCCGCCGCCTCCTCGTAGTCCTGGTACACCCAGTTTTCAGGGGGAGGTGTCCCCGTCATCGGAGCCTTGCCCTATTTGCCGGTCGCCTCCTCCAACGACTCCTCTACCTCTAATGTTGGGGTGGCCTCCTCCTCCGACTCCTCTTCTATCGCCACCTCGCCAATGAGGCCACACGCCGAAGGATCCCAAGATGGATTCGGCGATGTGACCTGTTGTCGCTTGGGCACCGGCTCCTCACCATGGGGTTCTCACCGGCGGCCGGCTCCTCCTCGCGGGGCTCCTCACTGGTGGGTACCTTACAGGGCATCGGATCGCCAGCAGGCCAGGGTGACCATGGTGAGGCCGGCCATGACAACAAGGCAAGAGGAGAGAGCATTGTTGTAGACCTAAGGTAAGTACCCCTTTTGACATAGGAGCGAGGAGCAACCCCGCTATTTCTATCGTAGACATCTTTCTTCTAGGTCTTCCTCGGGGAGCCCACAGAGCGATACGGAGTACGAGCAAAGCCCGACGGGGCGGAAGCGGAGGCTAGCGGAGGAAAGAAATAGCGAGGCAGATGGGACGTTTATATGGAGTAGCGCGAGAGGGAGGCAAAGCCTGGCGGAGCAACATCGGAGTTGGATGGGGGTGAAGCAGGGCAAGGTAAACCCGAGGCTCCGTGATGCAACACGGAGCAACAGAGGAGCCAGGCGAAGAAGGATGGTGCCTCCCCGGGGGTCCCGAGGCGGCGGTCACCAGGGAATGAAGCGGAGACGAGCATGGGCGGCAACAGATCATATCTTCTTGCCGCCCACGAAAACAAGGAGACAAGCAGTACAACAAGACCAGTAGCTTCATTAGAGTACTCGAGCAGGCCCTGCACCGTGCCTTGCCAGTCCGTAACTACCACCCATATGTAATTCCCTTGTAACCCGGCATATGATGCTTAGCAAGAGGGCAAAGTTGTAAAGGGGCTAAGTGGGAGTCTGAGAAAAGACCCTTTGACCCTTGACTACGGGGCAGGTGAGGGGTAACGCGTATAATTTTGGCTAAAATGTCTCTGTTGTCCCTGCTCTGGACAAACCAGCGAGGGCAGCAGGGTCAACCGAGAGTGTACAAGCCCTCCTATATAAAGGAGACGTGAACCAATGCGAGGGGAAACTTTTTCTCTTTTCGGCAATTCCATTCCAATCTAAGTGCAGGTGCTTCGAGAGAGAGTGAGAGTCTTCCTTTGCTAGCTGCTCTGTGCATGTGAGTTACTCCGCCTGGGCCTCACACACCAGGGGTAGCCCCCTTTTCCTGTTTGTGGGTTCACCCCCACGACAGTGGCGTCCTCCGTGGGGAATGACTGCTGTGAAGAAGCCATCGCTCCCCAAGCTAGTTTGACAAGAACCAATGACAACCATGCCACCGAAGAAGAAAGCGGTGGGTACGTCCCTAGGAGTCACCATATATGCCGGGGAAGGAGGATCAGGGAGATAGCTAAGGAGCCAGACGCGGAGCCGTCCTCAAGCGCAGGAGGAGGAAGACCGGGTCCCTAAGGGCATGGACGACTCCTAGGAGGAGCCCCCGCTGCAGCCTGCGGTGGCGACGCGCAAGCGTGCACCTAGACATCATCCCTAGGCGAAGGGGAAGTCGATGGTAGCAGAGGAGCAGGAGGCTATGGAAGCATCAAACCACCCGGGTCAATGAGGTGGTGGGCACAGGGGAGAGCTGTGCCACGAGGGCGACGAGATCACAGGCCATCCTTGATCCCAATGTGCAGGCGCTCATGGAGGCGAACGTGAAGCTTATGAAGGAGGTAAAGAGCCTAAGGGAGCAGGCACATTAGGGCCCCATAGCTCCCGCAACAGTGAGCTCTGACCAGGTGGATGTTATCGCCCGTGCGTGCGAGGACAACCAAGGAGGACGACGACCCCAACCCCCTTTGCGCCCGACTCCGGGAAAAGAAGTGGCCATCTCCGGGAACCTTCAAGCTACCAACCTTCAAACCATACAACAGCAAGACAGACCCATCAGAGTTCCTCCGTGTCTATGACACCGCGGTGGAAGCAGCAGGGGGGATGGTGACATCAAAGCCAAGGGGCTACTGCTGGCGCTGGAGGGAATAGACCTTTCATGGTATTCCTCTCTAGAGCAAGGTTCCATTGAGAGCTGGCCTCAGCTCCGCGCTAAGATGGAAAGCAACTTTCAAGGAAACTTCGATGCCAGGAAGGAGGAGAGTGATCTCTTTGCTGTCAAGCAGCGTGAGGGGGAGTCCCTCAAGAGCTATTTCTAGTGCTTCTCCAAGATGAAGTGCTAGATTTGGGGAGTCAGCGACACAACCATCATCAACGGAGTCCGCACGGTGGAGAAGCTCATTGCAAAGATGAAGTAGCATGCCCATGCGGAGGAAGATAACCTTCAAAGGGAAGAAAAGCCAAGGCATGAGCCATCGAGGCAGTCCCCACGCTGGAGGGACTAGGAGAAAGAGCGCGCTCCCTGGGCGAAGGCAAAGCCTCGTGACAAGGAACGCGAAGGCAAAGACAAGGGAAAGAGGGTCTACTACATTGACGAGCAAGGAAATCAGCGTGATGACAAGACGAGGCAACTGAAGTAGCAGGGACGCAGCCCGTCCCATTGGCACGATCAGCGGGCGAGCGCCCCGCGCCCAGAGGAGACGAAGCAGCAAGGAGGTACCGTTGAGAGTACCATGGGGAGAACGGCACCCACGACACCATCCCCTGCAAAGTGATCGAGGGGTACTGACAGTTCGAGGCAAAGCAAAGGGAAGCCAAAGCGTTACAACCGCCACCACCGCCACCACCTCCGGAACATCAAAGACACCCGCAGCATGGAATGGTCCATCATATGCAGAGGGTCATCAATACCATCACCGGAGGATCTTCTTTGCACCTATCTTCAAAAAGACAACGCAAGGCCTATGCGAGACAAATCAATCATGTCGTGGTCAATCCATCACCCATCCTCCCACAACATCATGAGCCCATCACGTTCACAGAAGAAGATACAAGGGGAGCGCACTTTCCACATCAAGACTCCTTGGTTGTCACCGCCGTAATCGCAGATTGTGAAGCCCAGATGATACTGGTCGACGGAGGAAGTGCAACGGACATTCTTTTCACTGAGACCTTCAGGCAGATGATGATTCCTCACAATAGACTAAGGAGGTCAGAAGTGCCGCTAGTGGGTTTCGAAGGAAACCCCATTGAAACACTTGGGCAAATAGAGCTTGAGGTAATTTTTGGAACATCGAACGCCAGCATCACACGCGAAGTCACCTTCGATGTTGTGGACATGCCATTCCAGTACAATGCAGTGATGGGCTGAGGGTCCTTAACCTCCCTAGGAGCTATTATACATCATGGGTTCCTTTACATGAAAATGTCTTCGCCCGGCGACACAATCACTGTGCGGGGGAACCAAGCCTTGGCAAGAAAGATAGACTTGGAGGGACCCCCGCAAGTCAAACATGTATACACAACGGAGGAAAACCCTCTCCCAGATCAACATAAAAAATGGCTCCCAAAACCCAGACCTCATGGAGAAACGAAGCGCGTGTTCCTGCAAATCGAAGACAACAAGATGGTGACCTTGAGCGCCGACCTAGCCCCACATGAAGAAGAAGCATTGCTTGAAGTCCTCCAACAGCATGAGGGTGTGTTTGCTTAGAGTCTAGAAGATATCCCTAGGGTAGAGCGGAGCACAATTGAACACTCTCTCGCCATCAAGCTCGGTGCCAAGCCTAAGAAGCAGAAGCTGAGGAAGGTAGCTACAGAAAGACAAGAGGCGGCGAAAGCAGAAGTCACGAAGCTTCTGCAAGCGGGGATCATTCGTGAGGTTGTGCACACTGAATGGCTCACGAATGTTGTCCTCATCAAGAAGTCCAGTGGAGCATGGAGGATGTGCATAGACTTCACCGACTTAAACAAATCATGACCGAAGGATGATTTCCTCCTCCCTCGAATTGACCAGCTCGTTAATTCCACTTCTTGCTCTGAAATGATGAGTTTCCTTCATGCATATTCAGGATACCACCAAGTCTACATGCGGAGGGAGGACGAGGCGAAGACGGCATTCATCACGCCCTTTGGAATGTATTGCTTCGTGCGAATGCCATTTGGCCTCAAAAACAATGGAGCAACCTTCGCCAGGCTGATAGCAAAGATCTTTGCCAAACAGCTCGGAAGAAACATAGAAGCCTACCTCGATGATGTCATTGTCAAGAGCGATAAGGAGGAGCATGTCACCGACCTTCAAGAGACATTTGAAAGGCTGACGACGGAGAAGGTAAAACTTAATCCAGGCAAGTGTGTTTTTGGTGTGAGAGCAAGAAAATTGCTGGGGTTGTTGGTCTCAGAGCGGGGCATCGAAGAAAACCCTGACAAGATAAGGGCGATTCAAGAAATGGCCCCTCCGCGAAACATCAAGGAGGTCCAAAGGCTCGCAGGGCGGCTTGCAGCACTCAGCAGATTCTTGCCCAAGTCTGTGGAGCAGAGCCTCCCATTCATCAAAGCCCTCTGAGCCAGCGAAACCTTCTCCTAGATGAAGGAATGCCAAGTTGCGTTCGACAAGCTAAAACAAGGCCTGATGGAATTGCATACCCCGCAAAGCCCAAAGCAAGGAGAGGAGCTGCTCCTCTATTTAGCAGCAAGCCCCTCCGCAGTCAGCGTCATCTTGGCATGAGAGAAAGCCATGAAGCAGCAACTAGTCTATTTCATCTTTGAAGCCTTGCAGGAGGCAAAGCTCCGGTACTCTGAGATGGAGAAACTAGCATACGCCCTGCTGATGGCGTCAAGAAAGCTCCGGCATTACTTCTAGGCCGACCTCATCAAGGTACCTACGGCATACCCTCTGAGCCCTATGCTATCCAACAAGGAGAGCTCCGGACGAATCAGCAAATGGGCAGTGGAGCTGGCACCATTTGAGCTGTCCATCGTCCCATGCATTGCAATCAAGAGCCAAGCCCTGGTGGACTTTGTAGTAGAATGGATGTCCCTAGTGGCAAAAGGACAGGATCATGCTGAAGTATGGGTCATACACTCAGACGGATCATCAGGTGCGAATGGAGCTAGAGCAGTAGTGATAATCAATGCGCCCGAGGGGGAAGGTGCTGAATTTGCGGTGATGCTGTAGTTCCCATCGACCAACAACATTGCCGAGTATGAAGCGCTACTCCTGGGCCTCCGGAAAGCAAAAGCCATGGGGGCGAAGCGAGCGGTCGTAAAGACCGACTCAAAGCTGATTGAAGGGCACATCAACAAAGTGTACTAAGTGACGAATGCAAAGCTCCAAAGGTGCATTAATATAATCAAAGCGAAGGAAAAAAGTTTCGTAGGTTTCTCTGTGCAGGCAATCCTAAGGGCACAAAATGAGTGGGCAGATGAGCTGTCGAAGACTGCGGGGGCTAGAGTGGCCTTACCCTCAACCATGTTCTTTGAGGTGCTTCGAGCTCCATCGGTTGCGACAGAGGTCAACCTCATAGCCCAGATCGCCAACAAAGACTGGAGAGAGGAAATGTACAACTACCTTCTTGATGCCACGCTCTCACAAGACGAAGCGCAAGCGAAATGCCTAGAAACCCGGGCAAAAAAGTATGCCATCATCGAGGGGCTCTTGCTCCAAGGCGGGCTCTACGCCTCGTGGCTCCATTGCGTCTCCTAGGAGGAAGGAATCGAAGCGCTATGCGAAGCACATGAAGGGGATTACGGTGCGCACCAAGACCCGAGGAACCTCACAGGAAAGGTATTTAGAATGGGCCTATATTGTCCAGCTGCACTACAAGATGCGGAGCATCTAGTCCGGCATTGCCACGCATGTCAATGGATGACCAAGCAGAAGAAGGCGCTACTGAGCGAACTACACCCCATACCCCCTATGTGGCCCTTCGCCAAGTCAGGAATTGACATCATTGGCCCACTCGTGAAGGCTCGGGGGAGCCTTCAGTTCGTGATTGTGGCGATTGACTATTTCTCCCGCTGGGTCAAAGCGGAACCGGTGATGAAGGTAACCGCAGAAGCTGTGCAAAAATTTTTCTGGAAAACTGTCATTTGCAGGTTTGGGGTACCATTCCAAGTCGTCACCGACAATGGCTCTTAGTTTGAATCTAAAAGGTTCAAAAACTACAGCGAAGGGGTCGACACGAGAATACGCTTCGCATTGGTGGGCCACCCCCAAGCGAACAGAGCAGTCGAGAGAGCAAACGGGATAATTCTTGACGACATCAAGAAACGGCTCTACAACTTGGCCAAGGGCACATGGTCAGATGAGCTCCCTAAGGTACTGTGGGCGGCCCGCACCTCGGTGTCTAGAGCAACTGGATTCTCCCCGTTCCGGCTCATCTTCGGAGAGGAGGCGGTCACACCTACGAAAATCCAAGCCAAGTCCCTCCAGGTGAACAAAGGTCCCATGCAGGAAGGCGTAGAGGTTACGTGTGATCTAACAGAAGAATGCAGGCTCCAGCCCCTGATCACAATGCAGGCCTATGCAAAGGCGTCGCCGCGACGCTTCAACAAGAAGGTGAAGCAGTGCAACCTCCCCTCGGGGGACATTTGCTTAAGAGGGCAACCCCAACGTATGCAAAGCTTGAGAAGGCATAGGAGGGCCCATACGTCATCAAGGAGTCCACAGAAAAAGGTACCCACAAGCTAGTGACTCCGAAGGGGGAAGACATGCCAAGGACCTGGAACACCAAGGCCCTTAAGAGGTTCTATCCATGAAGGGCTCGCATCACGATGAGGCAGACACTTGCATTGTAAAAAAAAGGAAGAGGATGATGAATCAGAAGGAGTTATGTTCGAGGGCCGTTTTGCGCCCCTACCCATGGTTTTTTTTCTCTTCGAGGGTTTCCACGTTAAAATCATGTGTATTTCTGTGCTTCGACATTTTTACATCGCAGGCTTTGCTCGAAGGTAGTAATTGCAGAAGATGGAGCCGCCGCGCCGAGTGCTTGGTGGGCTAAAGTTCCACCCACTCCTTCACTTCGGAACGCTTGATAGGCTAATGTCCTACTCATTCCATCACGCGGAGCGCTTGGTAGGCTAACATCCTACTTGCTCCATCGCTCTGAGTGCTTGGTAGGCTAAAGTTCCACCCACTCCTTCGCTTCGGAATGCTTGGTAGGCTAACGTCCTACCCGTTTCCCCACGCGGAGCGCTTGGTAGGCTAACGTCATACTCGCTTCGTTGCGTTGAGTGCTTGGTGGGCTAAAGGCCCACCCACTCCTTCGCTTCGGAACGCTTGGTAGGCTAACGTCCTACTCGTTCTCCCGCGCGGAGCGCTTGGTAGGCTAACATCCTACTCGTTCCCTCGTGCGGAGCGCTTGCTATGCTAACGTCCTACTCGCTCCATCGCGCTGAGTGCTTGGTGAGCTAAAGTCCCACCCACTCCTTCACTTCGGAACGCTTGTTAGGCTAACGTCCTACTCGTTCTCCGTGCGGAGCACTTGGTAGGCTAATGACCTACTCGCTCCGTCGCGCTGAGTGCTTGGTGGGCTAAAGTCCGACCCACTCCTTCGTTTCGAAACGCTTGGTAGGCTAATTTTCTACTCATTCCCCCATGCGGAGCGCTTGGTAGGCTAACGTCCTACTCGCTCCGTCGCACTGAGTGCTTGGTGGGTTAAGGTCCCACCCACTCCTTCACTTCAGAATGCTTGGTAGGCTAACATCCTACTCGTTTCCCCGAGCATAGCATTTGGTAGGCTAACATCCTACTCGCTCCATCGTGCTGAGTGCTTGGTGGGCTAAAGTCTCACCCACTCCTTCACTTCGGAATGCCAGGTAGACTAACGTCCTACTTGTTTTGTCACTTCGGAACCCTTGCTCTTGAATATTCGAGACTACCCAAAATACAGAAACTCACTGGTACAACTTGAACGTTCGAGGATTAAACAACTAGGGAAGGAGTAAAGATAGGGCATAAAAACCTTTTGACATACAAAATGAGCGAAGTTCCTTACATGGGCATACACGAAAGAAAAAAATATAGGTAGGCCGCTTCTTACCCTTGCCATTGGTGTCCGCCTTCGGCCCCGCCTTAGTCACTACCTTCGAAGCGTCCATCGCCGCCCAAGCTCGACGCACCGACTCCCTCGCTGCCTCTTCGCCATGAGGCCCCTAGAACTCAAAGCTTAATCACGCGGTGAGGCGAGTTGCGGAGAGGGAGGACTTCCCCATCGAGGCTAGGTCCGAGAATCCGGGAGACCCTGCCCCGGCGGAGACAGCTGCAGAGCTCTCCTGCACATGGGTGCAACCTGTTGCCTCTAGCAGTTGCACGGTCTTCAAGGAACTGAGGCGGGCACAGTGAATGCCAAAGACCACCGTGGAGTTCCCCAACAGGCCGGAGTTCTGAAGAAATTTCACCGCTTCGGCTCCGAACGCGGGGATGCGGCTAGAGGCTTCTATTCCCAGTCAGGGGAGCTGTTGGAGGAAGCCGTCGGTTGCAACCCAGATCCCGGAGGTAAGAGTCTCCGAGAATTCGAAGGCAGCCTCACAGCACTCCTCCAGCTACCATGGGTGCTCCTCCGCCACCTTCCTAAACCTTCAGGAGGTCTTTGAGCTCCTCGATGTGATCGACCGTCTTCCACGCATTCCGCTCCACCACGTCTCGGGCCAGCTCCGCGGACATGAGCCTGCCCTTCATGGAGGACGCGACATCCTCCAGCTCCACATTTCGGGCGACTAAATCCCGGCTCTGGCTCAGATTTCCCACTGCCTTTGCCAAGGATTCGGTGGACGAACACAGGCCGCCCTCCAGACGGGTCTTCTCCATCTAGAGGTCATCCACCCAGTGACAGAGCTGTATTTCCTCGACCTCTTGTTGGTCAAAGACTTGGGCCTTTGCCCGGGTGCGTCTGGCCACCTCCTCGGCCATCAGGGCTCCCCTGTTGAACGAGCGGGCGTACAAGGGTGAGAAGAAGAAGCTTGACCGCAAAGCTAGCGGAGGAGAGAAGGAGATGATGTACCTTTGTGAAAAGGTCCCAGGTATTGTCGCACAGTGTGAAGTCGTCGATGCTGTCAAATAGCTACCTCGACTCTGCAGTGGGGGTGAAAGCCGCGCGCATCCTCCGGAGGACCGGGAGTGCCCTCTCCCAATAGTGGAAGTCCAATCTCGACAACTCAGAGATGTCAAACCTAGGGCTGGGGAGTGAGGTCGGGGGCAGCACCTCATTACCCTCGGAACCCGCGCCGGAGGTCGTCGTCGCAATACTCTTGGGCACAACTGCCACGGAAACTGGGGCCACTGTCGATGTCGGTCGCGGATCCTCGGCAAAGGGCGCCTCCGCGGCCCTAGTGGACGGAGCGGTGAAATTTGGAGGCTCCACGTCCCTCACGGCAGGGGCAAGGGGCTCCATAACCTCCACAACAGTGGGAGCCGAATGTTCCACTGACGGTGTGGTAGGAGCTTGCTCAACGGGGGCACCACCTCTATGGCCTCCGCATCTTCCTCGCTTGTGTTCACTTCTTGGCCAACCCCTGAAGAATCAACCCCACCTGGGCACCCCTCAGGTAAGGTTTCAGGGGTCTGACCTTCGACGCCAAGCGAAGTGTTTGGAGCGGAGGGCTCTACGCGAAGCCTGCACGCTCCGCCCGCGCAGGGCTACTCGCCTCCATGTCGCTGTCTAGGTCCATGAGGTCCACCCCGGGGATGTTTAAGGAGTAGCCGGGGGAACACGTTTCGGATGGGCCGGCGTCGTGGAGGGCCCGCTGGTGTGCGGCGGGACCGGCGACAACACGGTGAACGAGGCAGAAGAGTCCCCGTCCTCATTTGCCTCCTCATTGTATCTGTCATCGTCCTCGCCCACGTCGTCGCTCCCATCGGAGGGAGGCATGGCCCAGAGCTGGCGGGCAGCGATCACCCTCGTTCGCTTCGCCGGAGGGGGAGCCGCCCCCGTCCCTGGGCTTAGGAACTGCGTGGGGCCCCCTGTCCGCAAACCGGGTGCAACGCTGGCCCTACCTCCTCCATTGAGGCCACATACTTCGCGGGTTTGCAGGGGCCGACGAGCTCACGCGCCTACCTCTCGGCAGCATCACGCCCGCGGTTTTGGACCATCTCCGGCCGAACGACCGCCAACGTGCCGCCTTCTGACATCTCTGCGGTGATGAGGGGATTCCTCATCAAGGGCTCCACGCGCGTGAGGCAGAACTCCTCCGCCAGATCGCGCATCGTGCTCTTATGGCGGAGAGCCTTCAGGAACGCTAGGAGCTCCGCTTCGTCGACCATCGCAGCTAGATTTGGTGACCGGATGGCGTGGACGGGGCCCAAGGAGGTACGGAGCGGGGCATCCAGATCATCGAGGGCCTGGTAATACCATCATTGCGTCTAGCCTGCCCCCCACTTCCCCTTTGATTACAGCCGCTTCGTCTGGAAGTTGAGGGAGCCGAAGCAGGACCGTACACCTTCGTTGCCCACCTTCTACTACTTCGGCTGCCAAAGGCGTCTTCGATGAGGGAGAAGACCCGCATGGATAGTTGGTGGCCGAAGAGGTAGAATGCTCAGTCCAGCTCCGCTAGCCGGACGATGGCGTTGGGCATAAGCTGCGACAGCTCCGCAAAATACAACAATCAATCCCACAGGCGAGCTGTAGTAGCGTCCTAAGCGTCAGGGAAACCTTCGTCTTGAACTCCAGCAGTGAAATCTTCATCTTGATACATCTCCACCTCAGGATACCATTGCTGATCACACCTGCTCGTTGGAATGAGCAGCCCAAGAATAAACTCGAGGTAAGTAATCTTAATTACTTGCAAGACAATGCCTAGATGCTATACAGGTTTCAAGGAGGGTTTGCGGTAGTTTTGCATAAAGCTAAGTTTCAAACTTTTAGACCTAGTTTGAGAAAGCGGTTTAGAAATTAAAGTTTGAACTTTATAATTCTTTCTTTTGGAAAAGACAGCACCTACTGAATTAACCAGGTCATCATGGCACCCACCATGAAGACAACCACGCACATGCAACACGGATTGCAAGGCAATTCCAAAAACAAAGAGAGGGAGAAGACAGTTTTACAAAACTACAGTGAGGTAGCTTCTGTCGTTCACCCTTAACCATTGGGCAAGGCTTTCATGAAAGTTTACACTCTACAGAGATTGTACGCTTTACCCATGAGTAGGTGGCTTCCTAGGAATCACCCAGAGGAAGTGGACACCACGAGGTCTTTCACCGTAACATTCCCTTAGACCGGCATTCCCACTAAGGTTTCCACACCATTACCCCTCTTGTGCCGATAGGTTCTGTTCTATGAACACACCTGGATACCCACTCCCAACCACAAAGAAAGGTTCTATTTTTATGGACATATCCAGATGCCCACTCCCTATTCCACCAGAAATGCCAGACTAAAAGTCTAGGAACTACAAAGAATCGATCCTTAAGTCAAACAGGTATGGTCCACCATCAACCCAATCTCGAGCATACTGCCACCGAGCAGTTGGATTACTGCCACTGAGCAGATGCAAACCACCTTGCAACCATCCACCCCGATTGAGAAACCATTTAAAAAGCCCGGGATAGCACCCATTATCCCTACAGACAATTTCCGACACGGTAGCACCCACTATCAGCCATTCAATTTGCAATGAAGTTTTTGTTAGGGTTGAACACAAAAGTAAGTCTCTAAGTTGCAATTGCTAAGCATGTAATGTAAAAATCACTAAACAAGGATGGCGGCAAGATTAAATAATATTAAATAGTTAGGGTTAATGAGCCTGGCTGTGTATATCATTCATATAGGACATTATCTACAACTTAGCTTAAATATTGTTTTTACCTTTTAATAAGCATCTAGGTTTTGCAAAATCTAATAAAACAGTTATGAAAACTAGATAATAGCAACATGGCACAATGACTTGCCTTGATCCTGGTAGTTGGACTGACCACCGGCAAAGCCTTCTTCGTGCGACGGATCTAACGTTTAAAAGAACCACAATAAAAACCATGTGCAATAAAATATGATGCATGCATGACATGATATGATGATGATGCAAACAGTACAGAACGGTAAAATAAAATTTTATAAAACTTCTGCAATTGATTTCATCATTTTTGGAAATTCCTATAATTAGTTATGATTTTTATACTCTCAATATTAAAGGTACAAAAGAGACTTAATTATAAATAAATTTCAAAAATTCACCAAAACAGTAAAGAAATTAGAATATAATATATCTAACTTCAGAAAACAATTTTTGATATTTTTGGATCTCTAAATTAATTTATAGAATTCCTACGCATGCAAGAACTAATATAATATTAAAAAATTAAATGTAACAGAAACATGTAAATAAACAGTACATAAAAATAGTTTAGAATTTTATGAATCTAATAAAATTTATTTCACATTTTTCTGAATTTTCTACGAATTTATATGCAATTAACAATATAAAGCATATTCTGGAATTAAAAAGAATAAAGGGGAAGGAGGGTGCTCATGCCGGGGGCGAGCTCCAGTTGAAATCCAGAGGCTCCGGCTCATGCAACGATCATAGGTAGCCCTAGAGGTGCTCTAGGGACCACGGGGAAGACGAATTAACGAGCAGCGGTGAAGAATCCAAGAAGAACAGCGGTGGTGGTGGTTGTGGTGACGCTCCGGCGAAGGGACTGTGGACAACATGGGCCCCGGGTATTCGGAGATAGGCGGTTAGACGTACCACCTCCTTGGGCCAAATCGCACGGATCTTCCAGAAGACAGGCCTGGAGGATGGTGTGGCCCGACTTGCTCTACAAGGAAGCGAATTCGTATTCTACTCGAATACAAGGAGATAGACGTGACCTACCCGGTTATATCTCTATCTCCCTTATACGGATTAGGAAACCTATCTATAACCCCTTGCACTATATAAAGGGGGTCGGGGGTCCCTAGTTAGATATCTCATCATACGCAATTCACCATCCACATCATTGTCTGTTCTCGTGCAATCCCGACGAGAACATACATTGTAATCGACACCCCGCAATACAATCCACGAGCATAGGAGTAGGGTATTACCTCTCGCACAGAGGGCCTGAACCTATATAAATCCTGCTTTCGGTGCTACCATCAAGTCGTGATCTCTCGCATAGCCCTATAAAATACATTGGCGAAATAAATCGGCGCTTGGCGCGCCAGGTAGGGGCTAGCGTCACGATCAACTTCATCAACTTTGATGGCCTCCATCGACGGATTCGTCTTCACCTATGCCCCCGGTCAAGGCTTCATCTTCAGAGATCTTGGCTTCCTCGCCGACGACTTCGGGGAACTCCGGCTATCTCGGCCGAGCAACACCCGGGGGACGCTGAATACGACTTCAGTCGAACCACACCACGTCGGGTTGCCTCTTGTGGATTCTGATCCGGAAGAGATCCAATCTGACAACGACGATTCCGACTACCCCATCGCAGGTACTCCCTTCAGTCCCTGTCGGAATTACGAGCTTCTGGTTCTACCAGCTTCTTCCACTGGTAACGAACCAATCGGCGATACTGCTCCTGATCTGATCACATTCGAATCCAATCGGGAATCACGACTTCTCAGTTGTCCGACGTCTCGTTCGGCTGAGAAACTCGGCCACTGTTCTCCATGAGATAACACGCCGTCTTTTTCGGTCCAGGCTAAGGAGCGGAGCACAACAAGCACACATCTGGGGACGAAGTTTCGAGTTCCGCCGAACAGCTCTAACCCGAGTCAGCTTCGAGTGGATGCTATGATACCACTCGGATTGGTCAATTCGCCGCAAGATTTCAGCAGACCGTTTCGCTAAATCTCGATCGGGTTTTCTCCGCCAAATGATCCATCACGAAGTGGAGTTATCATCACTCCCATCGACGAACCAACAGATCAGATCGCTGAGCCTCTCTTACTCAAGTCCGAGTCTGAGGAGAGCGCCAACGGTTCCCCGACTTTCATGGCGTCTATGTGATGGATGGACAAGCCCCGGATCGCTCAAGATCCCATAGAGGAGGCAGGAGCCAAACAAAACCGCGGAGGTGGAGAAGATCTGCGCGACAAATTACGCGTCGCACGTGAAGTCCGGAGGAACCGCCCAAGTCCGTATGGGGATCACTTGGTCTTTCGTATGCCCCAGCAGAACATCCTCGCATGTAAGACCCTCCTAGACAATGTTGACCTTTACTTAGAGAAAACAGCCCATAACGCCGATCATGGATCGATCAAAGCCATGGTGACGGGCAGTGTCCCAAGGTACGGGACCAACAGCCGATTTCGCCGTAACCTGATCGCCACGAGTAGTACTCAGCGCAGTCGGCACACGCCAACTCGGGGGCAAGACGCTCGTCGAAGTACAAGTCGCGACCTCGGCCTCAACATCGAAGCTCGGCGGAGCGAGCGAGAGGAAGACCGGCGCCGCACTCCACCGTGCCGGATTCTTCCCCGTCAGTCTCCTCCTGGGGACGGATTGATTGATGGAATCAAGGCATTCACACCCCGACTTCGTCAGGTAAATTGGCCCGAAGGGTTTAACCCTAAGGGAATAGTGAAATTTGACAGGGAGCGGGACCTAGAGGCTTGGTTGCAGATTTGCTCTTTAGCAATCAAGGCCGCAGGCGGAGGATACGACATGATGGCAAACTATTTGCCAGTCATGTTAACTCCTCTGGCTCAGGGTTGGCCCGCGGGCCTTCCAGAGAACTTAATCGGTTCCTGGGGAGAGCTTTGCGACCAATTCGTTGCCAATTTCCAGGGCACTTACGAGAAGCTCAGAACTCCTGGGACCTTTATCAGATTCATCAGAAAAAAGATGAGTCGTTAAGGGATTTTATTCAGCGCTTCACGAAGAAGAAGAACACAATCTGGGAGATTTCTGAAGCGGTCGTCGTCGCGGCCTTCCAAAAGGGAGTTCGAGACCCCGACCTAATCAAGAAGATGTCCTGGAAACCCCCAACCACTGTCAAAGAGATGTTCGCCCTGACGGACCGATATGCTACCGTCTCAGATGCTCTCGTCGAGCGTCAAGAGGACCACCCAAGCAAAAACGAGGGCAAGAAGGACAAGCCCAAACCGTCCTCTAAGAAGGACAAGAAGCGCAAGGGTGAGGAACTGGTAACGGCTGCGGATCATGGTTGGTAGAAGCCGCCTCGGTCCAATGACTACAACAAGGTAATGGAGGCGCCGTGTCCTTTCCATCCAAATGGGAAGCATGCGGCGAAGAATTGCGACGTCTTGAAGAGGTTCGCTGACGAGCACAACAAGGACGCTCCGAAGGACGCCAAGCAAGACGACAAGCGTGACCGTCCTCAGGGTGACGCTTACCAAGAAACTGAGCACAAGCTCAATTACATATTCGGGGATTGGATGCATACGAGTCCAAACATAAGCATAAGCTTACTACTCGGGAAGTTAATGCAGCTGTTCCGGTGACCCCCCGAATACCTTCGATGGTCCGATGTTCCGATCAAGTTTGATCGCTTGGATCACCCTGACCACATCCCTTGTCCAGGAAGATATCCACTCATCTTGGATCCCGTGGTATGGGGCGTCTGTCTGTGCAAAGTCTTGGTCGACGGCGAAAGCGGATTGAACATCCTTTTCGCCAAGACGTTCAACGAGATGAAGATTTCAAAGTCGGCGCTCCAGAAGACTGACGCGCCGTTTAACGGCATAATTCCGGGAACCTCCTCGGCCGATCGGGAGAATCTCTTCGGTCACTTTTGGCACTCGACAACTACCGGACGGAAAACCTCACTTTGAGGTGGTCGATTTCGAGATCACAGATACGCATCTTGGAAAGGCCGGGCTTGGCCAAACTCATGGCCGTCCCACATTATGCCTACCTACTTATGAAGATGCCGGGTCCGCGGGGCGTAATCACGGTCCGCGGAGACGTTAAGTTTTCCTATCTCCTTGATAAGAAAAACTGCGACTTCGCCCAGTCAACCGAAGCGGCTGCCGAGTTGGACAAGATCCGGCAAGCGGCCACCACTCTTCGCGACGAGGGTGACCTGCCGAACAAGAAGCCATCTAAATCAGGCATCAAGCCTGACGAAGATGTGAAGCCTATTTCGCTCGACTCGTCCGATTCGGCCAAAATGGCTTTAATCAGGACAGGGCTCGATCCGAAATAGGAATAGGCGCTCGTCACCTTCCTCCAAGCGAATTGGGACATCTTTGCTTGGAAGCCATCTGACATGCCAGGTGTCCCGAGGGAGCTGATCGAGCACTCCTTGAATGTACACGACAAGGCCAAACCAATCAAGCAGCGGCTGCGTCGTTTCGCGCAAGATCGGAAGGAAGCCATCAAGACGGAGATCACCAAACTTTTAGCCACCGGCTTTATAAGGGAGGTGCTCCACCCCGATTGGTTGACAAATCTGGTGCTTGTATAAAAGAAGAACGGTACTTGGCGCATGTGTGTCAATTACTCCGACTTAAATAAAGCATGCCCCAAGGATCCGTTCGGACTTCCTCGCATCGACCAGGTGGTTGACTCCACTGCCGGTTGCAGGCTTTTGAGCTTTCTAGATGCCTACTCAGGCTATCACCAGATTAGCTTGAAGGAAGAAAATTGTATCAAGACTTCGTTCATCACTCCGTTCGGAGCTTTCTGCTACGTCACCATGCCTTTCGGATTGAAGAACGCTGGAGCAACGTATTAGCGTTACATTCAGCGATGTTTCCACAACCAGCTTGGGCGCAACGTGGAAGTATACATTGATGACGTTGTCGTCAAGTCTCGAGTATCCTCTGACTTGGTCACTGACCTATCGGATACATTCGACAGCCTGTCGGCATACAACATGAAGTTGAACTCGGAGAAGTGTGTCTTTGGGTCCTTCGAAAGCCGCCGGTTGCGTGGTATCTCACCGCGGGATCGAGGCTAACCCGAAAAGATCGAGCTATCATTGAGATGGCTCTAACGTACAAAGAGATGTCCAACGCCCGAATGGGTGCATGGTGGCACTCGCCGATTCATCTCGCGGCTTGGCGAGCGTGGGTCGTCCTTCTTCAAACTACTGAAGAAGCAACACGACAAGTTTATTTGGACACCCGAGGCACAAAAGGCTTTTGAGGATCTCAAATCGTTCTTCACTTCGCCACCTGTCTTGCATCTCCCATGCCGCAGGAACTACTTCTGCCATACATTGTGACCACCACTCATGTAGTGAGCGCCGAGGTGGTAGTGGAACGGGAAGAACAAGGACGCATCTACAAGGCTCAACGCCCGGTCTACTTCGTCAGCGAAGTATTGGGCGAGTCCAAGATACGCTATCCGCAAGTGCAGAAGCTTTTATATGCGGTTCTGATCGCCTCTCGGAAGCTGAAGCACTACTTTCAAGAACATCCAATTTCGGTGGTCACTTCCTTTCCTATTGAAGAAATTCTCCATAATCGGGAAGCCACTGGGAGAATCGCTAAGTGGTCCGTAGAACTCGGAGCTTTCGAGCTCTCGTTCAAGCCACGCAGCGCCATAAAGTCACAAACACTCGCTGACTTTGTCGCCGAGTGGACGGAGATGCAGGCTCCCCTAGCCGTCGAAGAGGCCGACTACTGGAATATGTACTTCGACGGCTCCCTTCGACGACAGGGCGCGGGGACTGGCATCATTCTTATATCACCTGGAGGCGAACGGCTCAAATATGTCCTCCAGATTTATTTTCCAGCTTCAAACAACGCAGCCGAGTATGAGGCACTCATCCACGGGCTCCATATTGCCATATCGCTCGGCATCCGGTGATTGGTGGTTTGCGGGGATTCTCAACTCGTGGTAAGCTAAGTGCAGAAGGATTGGACTTGTGTCAACGACAACATGACCGCCTACTGTTAGGAGGTTAGAAAGTTGGAAAACAAGTTCGATGGGTTGGAGCTCATACATATCCTACGACGAGACAACGAGGCGGCAGATGAGCTCTCAAACATGGGCTCCAGTCGGGCAGCAGTCCCGGCTAGGATCTAAGTCCAAGAGCTTCACGCCCCCTCCATCACACCGCGGGAGTAACTACCCCAACCGGATGAACAGCCACCCGAGTCAGAAGCGCTTGCCCTTGACTCGGATTGGACACGACCATACTTGCAGTATTTGCAAGAAGAAAAGTTTCCCGATGATCGGGGGGCTGCTGAATAGATTCAACGTCGGAGTCGTGCTTACGTGGTGCATGAAGGATTTCATGCGCCAAGCACCTCTGCATACTTCGGCGCGTATTCAAGTCCGGCGACGCGCATACGCTATGCGTGAAATTCACTCTGGTATGTGTGGCCATCACGCTGCCTCAGCTACATTGGTTGGTAAAGCCTTTCGTCAAGGCTTTTACTGGCCAACCGCCGTCTCCGACGCAAAGAAGATCGTCCGCAAGTGCGAGGGTTGTCAGTTCTTCGCTCGGCAGATTCATGTGCCGGCTCAAGAACTTCAGACGATCTCAATCACCTGGCCGTTCACCGTCTGGGGGCTCGACATTGTCGGACCCTTCAAAAAGGCCGCAGGTGGTTTCGAACATATCTTCGTCGCCATTGACAAATTCACCAAATGGATTGAGGCCAAGCCTGTGACCAAGATTACGGCGGCCAAAGCCACCGAGTTCTTCTAGGAGATCATCGGTCGGCTTGGCTTGGCGTACCCTCTCGGATCATTACGGATAACGGCTCTCAATTCAGAAGTGATGAGTTTCAAAGCTGGTGTGAAGATGTGGGCATAAAGATTTGCTTTGCTTCGGTGGCACACCCTCGGAGCAATGGGCAGGTCAAGCACGCGAACGGCATGCTTCTACAGGGCGTCAAGGCGCGCATCTTCGATCGGCTCAGACCATATGCGGCAAAATGGTTGAAGGAATTGCCTGCCGTGCTCTGGGGGCTTCGCAAAAGTCCTAGCCGAGCAATGGGGAGTCTCCTTTCTTCCTCATGTATGGGTCTGAGGCGGTCCTTCCAACGGAGCTACAATTCGGGTCGTCCCGTGTTCAAAAGTTCAATGAGGACGAGTCAGAGGCTTGTGGATTGACGAACTCGACCGACTGGAGGAAGTTCGGGACGCTGCAACAATTCGATCAGCCAAGTACCTCCGGGGTTTGCGTCGCTACCATGATCGTAATGTACGGGATCGTGCCTTCTCGGTTGGAGATTTGGTCCTTCGAGTCAATCAATCGAGTGGCCACAAACTCTCCCCACGATGGGAAGGTCCGTACATTATTGACTCGGGGACACGCCCGGGGGCTTATTGATTGAGGCGTGAAGATGGCATTCTCATGGATAACTCGTGGAACATCGAGCAATTACGTCGGTTCTATACCTGACAGCCGTTGTACGCATACATACAATTAAATAAAGATATGTTTTTGTTCACATTGTCTTTACGCTTGTGCAATTTAGTTTCTGACTTGCTACTTATCTGTGTTTCAATTAAGTAGTAAGTCGGGGGCTACACCTAATTAGGTGCGCAATCGCGCACCTTTTTTGGTCTGGTAAAATTAACTTGACTTGCTCCCTAGTCGGATTCCGACTAGCCAGTAAGTCGGGGCTACACCTAATTAGGTGGGCGCACCCCTCTTTCATTGAGACTAATTTAACTTGCTCCCTAGTCGGATTCTGACTAGCCAGTAAGTCGAGGGCTACACCTAATTAGGTGCAGTCTGCACCTATTCTATACTTAATCGATCTCTCTATCTTCGAATTCTTGTCGAACCTAAGTGTTGATCGTTCCGAGTAACGAAACTCTTGTCCCCGAGCAATACTCATGCTTCCCGACCGTGTTCCTAGAGACAAAGCTCCGCGCCAACTCCTAATGCTAAGGAACTTGATGCGCTTGGCAGAGTGCTTAGTAAAAGGAACTTAACCTACTCGGGCAAAACACAAAATTTAATTAAGAGAAATCAATTAGGTCATTTTATATCAAAAGAATCGTTTACATACAAACGAACTGATAATTTACAATGAGTTCCTATGTTTATAGGGAATCTAAGTCTAAATTATGATCTACAAGGGATTCGGCCACCGGCTTCACCTCCTCGAGCAGAGCCAGCGCCTTATCCTCGGAGCAGGCGAAGCCATCCTTGACGGCGTCAGCTCAACTCGAGGGTAGAGTGACTTGACGATTCCCAGTGCTTGGCTGGTACTCATCAAGCCGACTTCCCTGAACCGGGCCTTGTGCTGCTCGGGGGCTTCGGTCCACCTTCAGATCAGCTCGGCCCGAGTGCTTGGATCGGCGTCACCGACATAGAGCCGTCGCCGAGTGGGCTCCACGGCCACCAGGAGCTCCTGATACTACGCTTGTGCAACTCTGGCGTTCTCCTGCAGAACGTCATATTGCGCCAGCGTCTTCCTTTTGTGTTCTATCAAGCACAGAACACTACCTTCAGTTATACGAACATGCAAACTCCGGAGGTTCAAAGTCGGTCAGGTTTGGGTACTTACCCTCCAACTCGGCAACGGCTTTTGCCTCCGACTTATCCAGGGCCAGCCTCTGGTCCTGGGACTTGGCCAGCTCTTTCCGCAGGCTGGCGATCGTGGTGTCGCGGGCTGCACATGGTGCAAAACAAGATGTCATTCGGTCACATGCAAGTAAGATAATCCTAACTCAGGTTGGGATACTTACACCGAACGGAGCCTGCAAGGTCGAACTTCTCGTCCTGCAGCTCCTTGATTCGGGCCTGCAGCTCCCGGCGCTGTTTGGACGCTTCGGTCCGGACCTCAACTACTTGCCCCTCCACGGATTTAATCCGTTCTATCTGAGGGAGGAAGTAGTTGAGGAACTTGGTTTTACTTTCGGAAAAGTCACCAAGTTCCTGCAAAGAGGGAGAATAGTCATTATTTTGCCTCGAAATGAAGAAAACTTACTCGGCTGGTCGGGAGACTTACTCTAACCAGTTTGCCGCATTTAGCGGCGTGCTCGTAGAAGGCCACCCTGGCCTTCTCCTCTGCCTCGTCGTCGATGAGAGCCCAATCTCCGGCCTCGTCCCTCCAGCCCGCCGAGAGCTTGGGCTCGGCTTCCTCCGGGGGAGATGGGGGCCGGCATGGAATCTCTTCCACCACCGGCTCGGCCTCCTCGTCGCCCTCATTGAACGGTTTTGGGCTCGGGGCGGCGGCGGCGGCGGCGTCTCCTCGGACCTCGGCGACCGGCGCGGCATCTGCCGGCTTTGTCGGTGGGGGCTCGTCATTGTTGGAGGAGGAGGAGGATCTCGCCTGACTTCGGCTCAAGAAGCCGACGCTGCTCGGTCGGGCGATCCGTCAGAACTTCTTCCGATGGTTTCCTGAAACAAGGAAACGCTTGTCAGCGAAAATATGAAGAAGGCTACCAAGTGGTCACAGAGCTATGCTTACCGGTTGGAGGTCTTGATTTTTATACCGGCGCCCCTCTGAGCGGAAGACCCGCTTGAGGAAGCATCGGGCGGGCCACTCGGCCTAGCTTGAGGGGCCGGAGGTGCCTGCCCCCTCTTTGGTGACGCCCTGCGACCCGTTCTTTGGGGACGAGTCACCTGATTGCTCGGCCTCCGGGCCGGTGTAGGTTGGCTCACTCCCTCCCCGGAGGCTTCATTAACCTTGGGGCCCGAGCTTTGTTGGCTACGCACCTTGGGAGGCGCAACGTTCTCGTCGGAGGCCAGGCCCTTACCTTTCTTCTTCACCGGAGCATCCTCGGGCTCCTCTCCGGGTCGCTTCTCGCCTTTTAGGGCGGGGGCCTCGGGTGTCGGGGCGAAGGACACGAAGGCCTGGTGCTCCTGCATAGGAACGCGGTCTTCCCGAGTTAGTACAACAACGAGACTACTCGGCATGGAAACAAATATGAAGAGTACTCAACCCTTACCTCCGGTGGTGGGTTGGTGACGGAGAAGCTTCTGGGACACCTCTGGTTGGTGAGGGATGTCTCGGTGGTGAAGAACTCGGAGAGTCGGTCGACGGCGTCCGAGTTAGAGATCAGGGTATCCGTTTCCTGAGTCGGGTCGGATGGCCCAGTGTATTCGAACCCGAGCCGAATCCTCTCCTTGAGAGACTGGACGCGGCGCCTCGTGAAGGAGACGGCGATGGCCACGCTGGTCAGCCCGTCTTCTTTGAGGTTCTGGATCAGACCGAGCAGCTCGTTGACCTGATCCATCTCGGAGGAGGGAGGCACAGAAATCCAAGAGGGAGAAGCTCGAGGCTTCCTCCCATCGAAGGAAGGAAGACAAGGGGGAGGATTAGAGCAGTAGAACCACTCCTGGTTCCATCCCTTCAAGGAGGTCCCGAGTGGCAAGGAGAAGTATTCCTTCTTGAGGCCACTCCGGAGTTAGAATCTGGCTTCACCAACGGCCTTAGGGGCGTTGTCAGTGGGGTAGGCTTTGAAGAAGAAGAGGTGGCGAAAGAGGGCGAACTGGGGAGCGATCCCCAGAAAAGCTTCGCAGAGTTGAACAAAGATAGAGATTTGAAGAATGGAGTTGGGATTCAAATGGAAGAGCTCGATTCCATAGTGGTTGAGCAGACCACGAAGAAAGGAGGAAGCGGGGAGTCCGAACCCGCTGGTAAAGAAAGACTCGAAAACGACAATCTCCTCTTGGCGAGGAGTGGGGAAGGACTCACCCGCGGCTGCGCGCCAGCAGATGAGCTCCGGCGCTGGGAGAACGCCGGTGTCGACCAGGGCCCGCAGTAGCTCTTCGGTGGTGATGGAGGTTGCCCAGTTCCCCGCCATTAGAATGTGGTGGGGGAAGGATAGCGGCGAGGTTGGGTTTGGAGTTCGGCGGCGGCGGTGGCAGCGCTAGGGTTACCCTGTAGTGGAGGGAGCACTAAAACCCTAGTGGGAGCGTTTCGGGGAGACGAACAGGCTCGGGTGCACGATGCGAGGGTACCTTTTCAAATGTCCCGACGTGCTTCATTTAAAAGAAAATGGGCGACGTTTCGTTTCCACGCTGGGCGAGAAAGAATGAAGCCCTAAAATCGTCGCTTTAAGGTTTGGGCCTGGACTTAGGTTCCGGAGAGCACGCCCCACGTGGGCCGCAAGCTGTACACGGCATTGTTCGGGTACAGGTGTCACTCGGATCAAACCTAGTCAGGAAAAGGGCGTGCCCCAGGTCAGGCCTTATGCCATCGTCGATTTCTGAAGACTGGGCGTCCCTCGGATAATTGACTTAGCTTTTGATGTGCCTCCCGAGATAGAGTCGGTCCGCTTTAGCCGCATCGACATCAAAGGTTACCTCTTCAGTTGGGTCTCGGTGGAATATCTCCGGATCGTTCGTAATCAAGACGGACACCACTCGGGTAACCTCAACTTGGAGACAGGCGTATTCTTCCAAGAATCGCTAACTTGACTCCGCACTAGTCGGGTCAGGGCGCCTAATTGCCTTGGGTTCCGAGTAGCATGCTTTTCATAAGCGCAAAGTCGCATACCGGCATTGCAATGCACAGTGTCACTCGGATTATACCCAGTCGGGAAAGATAGCGTGCCCCCAGTTGGGCCTTATGCCGGTCGTCAGTCTTTGAGGATTGGGCGCTTCCCAAATTACAACTCAGCTCTTGACGTACCTCCTGGGGTCAATGGTCGGTCTGATTTCTTAATCAGATTGGGCGTCAAGAGTTACCTCTTCAGTTGGGTCTTAGTGGCACATCTCCGGATCGTTCGTCATCAAACGGACACCACTCGGATGACCTTAACTTAGTGGCGGGCGTATTCTTCCGAGAATCACCAACTTGACTCTGCACTAGTCGGGTCGGGGCGCTTGAACGCCCTACACGAGTTGTGACATGTCTCCTATTGGACCGAATGTCAAGTTCTGCCAGTTAGATCCGAATGTCATAATTCGTAACAGGGAGGATAACGCAGGGTGACTTTGATTACTCGGCTACATCCACTTTTTTGGTATGCCTCTCTGTGGGGCCAATAGCCAGCATACCGACCAGTCGGACTGGATACCAAGCATCCTTTTGAGACTTGAGATTTTTTCTTGAGTCCTTTGCAACTGTGTTGTTTGATCAGCAGGTTACTCGGCAAGCGAAACTTCATCAACCAAATAAAGAGTGACGTCACTCGGGCTACATTTGATGGGCTGTAAGCTGAACCCAGAATCAAGACAACTCAGCCGTGAAGCACTCGGTGGCTACTGTGGACAACATGGGCCCCGGGTATTCAGAGATAGGCGGTTAGACGTACCACCTCCTTGGGCCAAATCGCACGGATCTTCCAGAAGACAGGCCTGGAGGATGGTGCAGCCCGACTTGCTCTACAAGGAAGCGAATTCGTATTCTACTCGAATACATGGAGATAGACGTGACCTACTCAGTTTTATCTCTATCTCCCTTATACGGATTAGGAAACCTATTTGTAACTCGACCCCTTGCACTATATAAAGGGGGTCGGGGGTCCCTAGTTAGATATCTCATCATACGCAATTCACCATCCAAATCATTGTCTGTTCTCGTGCAATCCCGACGAGAACATATATTGTAACCGACACCCCGCAATACAATCCACGAGCACAGGAGTAGGGTATTACCTCTCTCACAGAGGGCCTGAACCTGTATAAATCCTGCTTCCGGTGCTACCATCAAGTCGTGATCTCTCGCATAGCCCTATAAAATACATTGCTGACGCAAATCGTCGACAGGGACGGCTCAGCTGGGGCATGGAGAAGGAGTAGCAGGACATAGAGAGGAAGAGGGAGACATGGGGTTGGTAGAGGAAGGTGAGGAACTGAGTCTCACCACTGGAAATGGACAATCTGGACGAACAGGGGCTGCGGCAGATTCCAGCGAGGTCTTCGGCGATCGAATTCGTCGCGCTCGGGCGATGATTCTCTGTGCTCTTTGTTGGAATGGATTCGCAATGAAGATAGTCAGGACGGACGGTTTGACGAAAGTCGCATCGAGGCGGTGTTGAGACGAGGAAGAGTAGAGACGGCCAAGAATCAGGAGGCTGACCTTCGGCGTTAGATTACCGGAGCTACAGACCTCGGATCTGCGAGCTCCTGAGCAAAATTGAACCGTGAGGGAGAACTCTAGGACGTCCTCAGAGAGTTTGGAGAATAGAGGCTTACCCAGGTTGCAGCAGAAGAAAAACAAAAAAAAAGCAAGAGTTAGCTCGCGAGGAGAGGTTTATATAGAGGTTAGGAAGGAAGATCACGAAAGGAGGCGCGATTTTAGCAGGGAAAGGATCCCCTTGATGGTGGAAATCAATCCCATTAAAGAAGAAAGGATTTTGGGGAGAATTTCCAAAAGAAAAGAGGAGGAAGTTTCCTCCTTGTGCACTGGACAGAGAGAAGGCTGAGAGCAGATCGATCAGGGAAGAAGAAGGAAAGAAAAGAAGAGGAAGAAAAGAAGAGGAAGGAGGAGCGGTGGGGCCCGCTGGTAAGAGGGAGAAAAAGAAAAAGAATTAAGTAATTAATTTATCTAGGCTTTAAAATATATAGATAAACAAATATTTGAAGATTTAAAATACAAATTAGCATTTAACAAGGTAGAATTTGTAAAATTAATATTAACGTCTCATTTTGCACAAATAAATCTTTTTATAAACTTTAAATATAAATATTACACTTGCTATTAGATTTTGGAGAATTTTTATTTTTCAAAGCTTTTTAATGAGGAATATACTCTTTTTCAAATATTTTTATATTTTCAAAATTTTCATGCCATGCAATGCATATGATTTTGGTTTTGAAAATGAGGATGTTACAGGAAGCGTGACAGGCATGACAGGAAAATTCGAGGGGCTGTGGGGATGCCCCGCTCCGCATGCCCAAGGGAGTCTGGAAACTTAGGCCTTCTTGCGACATGGCTAAGGGCATGGCAGACCAGGCCCATGGCCATTAGGGGCTCCTGTTGTAAACCTAAGTTAAGTACTCCCTTTGACATAAGAGTGAGGGGGCAACCCTGCTAATTGTGTCCTGGACATCTTTCTTTTAGGTCTTCCTCGAGGAGCCCACAGAGCGATACGGAGTACGAGCAAAGCCCGGCGGGTTCGGAGCGGATGCTAGCAGAGAAATGAAATAGCGAGGCAGACGAGATGTTTACACAGGGCAGAGTGAGGGGGACGCGAAGCCTGGCAGAGCAACATCAGAGGTGGACGGGGGTGAAGCAGGGCAAGGCAAACCCGAGGCTCCGCGACGTGGCACGGGGTAATAGAGGAGCCAGGCGAAGCAAGGATGAAGCCTCCCTAGGGGTCCTGGGGCGGCGGTCACTAGGGAATGAAGCAAAGGCGAGCATGGACGGCAACAGATCATATCTTCTTGCCGCCCACGAAACCAAGGAAACAAGCAGTACAACAAGGCCGGCAGCTTTGTTAGAGTACTCGAGCAGGCCTCCCGCCGTGCCCTACCAGTTCTAACCGCCACCCATATGTAATTCTCCTTGTAACCCCGCATAAGATGCTTAGCAAGAGGGCAAAGTTGTAAAGGGGTTGGGTAGGAGTTTGAGAAAAGACCCTTTGACCCCTGGCTACGGGGCAGGAGAGGGGTAACACGTGTAATTTCAGTTGAAATGTCTCTGTTGTCCCTGCTCTGGACAAACTAGTGAGGGCAGCAGGGTCAACCGAGAGTGTACAGGCCCTCCTATATAAAGGAGGCGTGAACCAATGCAAGGAGGGACTTTTCCTCTTTCAGGCAATTCCTTTCCAATCTAAGTGCGGGTGCTTCGAGAGAGAACAAGAATCTTCCTCTGCGAGCTGCTCCGGACGTGTGAGTTACTCCGCCTAGGCCTCACACACTGGGGGGTAGCCCCTTTTCCTATTTGTGGGTTCACCCCCATGACAGGCATCGGCTATGGTGGCAAGACGGGTGGAGGAGGCATCGGCAACAAAAGGGAAGAAGGGGATTGGACCATGGCCGGCACGAGAGGAATGGGGATCAATGAGGCTGACGGAGATCAGAATTGGGGAGACGGTCAATCGGATAGAATATACATATAAATCTATTCGGGGAAAAAATTGCCCGTGAAACGCCTCAGGAGATGGAACTTTATATGTGCCGGTTCTAATTTCCAACCGCCACATATTACTACAAAGTGACGCATCTCTTAAGTTGACATGCAGGAAAAGATTTATATGTGTTGGTTCTAATTTGCATCCGCCACATATATAAAGATTATATATTCTAGCTCGTTATATGAATCGGTACAAATATATCTATGCCAGTTGGTAATCAGAACCAGTACATATAATGCGTAATCTGTGCAGGTTGGTAAGTAGCACTAGCACATGAAAGCTTTCGCCGTGTGTCCGCTGAAGAACTGTGGGGCCTGTCCTTTTGCCCACCACACGATCTGCACCAGTCCCTGGATCAGTACACTAGTGCACACCTTTCACATAGCCGGAATCATTTCATACAAGCTGAAGTCTTATATTACACAAATACCTGTATTAAGCCCAAGGGCTATTAAGTATTACAACGGCACATTGGCCCAAATAGTCAAAAAGTCCAAAAGATCAGAGTACGTAAGACCCAAAAGATCCAAAAGGGTCTTGTGCCGGCTATGCCTAAGCACTTGACTGGAGAGACGCCCTATGGCTCACTCTAATTGTCAACATAGTCTTGATTTTCATCTTCATGGCAGGCGTACTGATCCTGCTCATACTCTCCATCTAAAAGAGAATATGACTGCGAGGTCAGTGTCATCCGAACACTACCGAGCTAACACCCAACTTGATGCAAGTTTAGTGATAGGGGTTCCAAAGGAAAGATTGGGGTTTATTTGTTTGCAGAAAGCAAGTTTTATTAACCAAAGCCTATGACTTAGCAACTTTTAACCCAAAGTTCTATTAACCATTATTTTCATTATTGTAATTCACATCTCACATCCACAATCCACCATCCACAGTCCACAGTCCACACCCGTCCTTAGATCTACTGCACACACCCGCCATCATATTCCAGGTGTGGCGCACCCGTTGTGGATCTTACGCCAGCAAAGTGCTCGTTCTTCCCTAGCTGGGTTGCCACGCCCGCACTAGAGTCACGGCTCCCTGTCACGTAAGACCTAGATCATCCCATGGATGACGACATGTTCTTGTCTTCACCTCAAGCATGGCAGCAGACAGGGTACGCCCGCAGGCTGTACTAATCCTGAATCCCATTGCTTGCACTACCGCGCGTTGGCCACGCGTTGTGATGATAGGAACCAAATCCCGCAGACATTTGGTCAGCGACTTCCCGCTGTGTGCCTCACTGCACAACCGTCCGGTCCACTCTACGAGTCACATCGGATCCGACCAGTCCACACACATTCATAATCACTTCCTTCTTCTGTTATCGTTCCTCCGTGTGCCCTACACACGATGTGGTAGCAGCGATTGGCAGCTACGCGTGTTGCCCCGCGCTCCTCTCAGCACCGCATCTGTGAACGTATAGCCCTCTTCACATCACACCAGTAGCCATGCTACTTCCACCTTAACCACAAGTCGAACCACGTCCGCTTTCCCAACCACAACCAACACACACACTGGCATGCCAGGCCCAATTTCCAATTTCCATGTTTGATATGTAATCATGTCCGGTGAATGTCGGTTCACCGTTCCGAGGCCAATTTAAGCCTAAAATTATTAATTGGACCTGAGCAATGTCTAAGCAAAATTTTAACCAAGACTAAAGAGTCTAGAAATCATTTTAACATCAAGGGTGATCATCAAGGCAATCATTAATAAAGTCAATTGACAGATGATTATATCAAGGCAGAATCATCAGGGTGAATCAATAACAAGTTAATAACAAGGCATGATAAATCATGATTAAGCAAGCAGGTATATTTACTTAAAAAGCATGCAGTTTAATACTGTAAATAAAATATTTTAATAAATTGGGAATCAATATGATCTATTAGAATGTTAACTCGCACTAGGAAAAGTATAGACTCTCCCTATAAAAGCAAACACCTAATAGGATGGTTGTTAACTCGCACTAGGGAAAATCGAGATTCTCCCTAGTAAAAGCAAACACCCTAGAGGGTGAATGTTAACTCGCACTAGGGAAAGTACGAACTCTCTCTAGTAAAAGCAAACAATCTAGGAGGAGTGTTAACTCGCCTTGGTCTTGTACGTAGTGGGGGTCTTCTTGCTGATCTTCGAAATATCCCTCGGGCTCCTCAGCGTCTATTTACGGAACGAAATCGAAGAAGAACAATAAATAGAACACCAATATGCAGTATGAAATATGATGCATGAAATGGTCCTGCTACGTCTAACGATCGGTGGCTGTCGTTTAAGTCTTATTCTAGATATCGAGAAAGTTCCATGATCCTACCACTATACAGTAAGTTACAGAAGATAACGGTAGTGCGGGCGTTTATAAAGATGATATGCGATGATGCTTAATGTTACCCTTAATAGTCTACCCTTGGATTTTTTGCAATTAGACCTATAAGGAAAAATAATTAATTTTGTTTGAAGTATTTCTTTCATTAAGTTATCGTATCAGCATTAACCTACCATATTAGGGTTTAATTGAGTGGAAGAGGAATTATAGGTTATATATATATATATATATATATATATATATATATATATATATATATATATATATATATATATATATATATATATATATATATATATATATATATATATATATATATATATATGTACACACACACATATATATGTGTGTGTGTATAAATAACCAGGAGATGGCATATTTTAAGATCTAGTTTAAATCAAAGCTTCTTCTACCAAGAAATGCTGATAAATAATTACTTTGGACTAGTACATGAATTTTTATTAACTAGATCATAAATAACAAATAATCCATAGTTATTAATTTGGCCGAATATCAATTAACCTATGATTGGGAGTCATACCATATACTTTTTATTTTTCCTAGGTCCAGAGAGTTGTTTCATGCTATCCATGATTTTTTTAGATTTTTATTAGGTGTTAAACTATTTTTGGATAACAGAAATTCATTTCTGTTCTTATTAATAGCCTAGACAAAAGAAATTACTCTGAGATAAATCTTTTGTTACTGTTCATGGTAATATTTTTATTAAATCCAGAACAAGGTCTAGTATTTACCCTAAATTTTCTAGGATTTTTAGAAAAGCCTAACTGTGTTTAGAAATTCATTCCATTTTCAATCATTAATTTTAAAAGAAAATGACCAGAAATGGAATGAACAGTGATGGGCCGGCCCGGCTTTGGCACAGCCCGGAAGAAACACGCCGAAGGCGTATTTCTCACAGACGCTACGCGTGGATGAAGGCGGCCAGCGACGGAGGCGCTACCACTAGCGCTGACATGTGGGACCGAGGTCCCACCGGTCGGCGACTCAACACGCACACGTGACACGACACACACACAGCGCGAATCTTGGCGTTTGATCGGACGGCGCTGGGCCATCGTCTTCCATGGCCAGTCCCAGGGCGGTGCTCCGGCGAAACTCCAGTGTTGTCGCGGTGGCGCGACACAGCTCCACCGAGCTGCTTTATGATCGCTAACAGAACCTAGTAGCTAGACCTAGGACGTGCCGTCGCCGATCAGTCGAAGACGGTTTGAAGCTACCGACGCTACGCGCGGGGCGGCGATGAGCTACGGGAATCAAAAATCGATGGCGGACCCGAACGACACTAAGGCTAAAACTCATACTAGAGCTTCTAGGGAGAAATAGGGTCCTTATCGAGCAAGTGATTACGGCGGAGGCGGCACGGATTGGGCTAGCGACGTGGGGGCCGAAGTTGCTCAGAACAGGGCATTGACGTGAGCCAAATCCGACGGCGAACTTGTGAAATTGGTTGAGGGGAAACGTTAGGTAGTTTCTTGTGAAGTTCTAGCTGAAGGGAATTTGAGAAAGACTTACCGAGGAGGGAGAAATCGAAAAGGGGGTGATTTGGGTCACCGAGAGCCGGCGGAGAAGAAATCTGCGATTCCGGGAGCAGTGGTGGTTCCGGGGCCAATTGCTTGGAGGTCGAAGGAGGTGGGGATCCCAACAGGCTCAGGAAGCAACCACGGGGACTAGCGTCGACGGAGGCGGACGAATTTTGGAATTCGGACGCGGCGGCAGTGGAGGGCGAAAAGGGGGAAAATAGTGCAAGCCTCAATGGGGGGATTTATAGGCCCGGCGGAGGCTTGGGAAGTGAGGGAGGGCGAGGGAAGTGGCCGAGCGAGTGGGGACAAGGTGGCAGGCGGCGCGGCAGCGGCGAGCCAGCAGGGTGGTAATGGCGGGGGCTTGGCGTGCACGGCAGCGCGACCACAGGCAGCGAGCTGCATCTTTGCACGGGGGCGACAGGTCGGAGGGCCAGGCGGCGATAGGACGTCGTAGCAACGGCGAAGCAGGCTCGTCAGCGACGTGGGCAGTGATGGCCAATGCGAAAGCATGCGAAAGCGCAGCGCAGCGCAGACAGAACGCCACTGGCGCGCAAGGCAAGGCGAGGGGTGCTCGGATTAAGCGGGCCATCGACGAAGTCACCCCCGGCAATGGGAGGGGAGGGCAGATGACTGCTGGTCCGAACGGTGCATAGAGCAGGCGGGCCCGTGGGCAGGGGCGAGGGCACCCGAGAGAGGGGAGCCATGGAGTGGAGAGCCGAAGGGTGAGCCGGACGAGCGAGCCAGATGGGAGGGCGAGCCGGGGAGCACAGCGGCTCGGGTTAGAAGAAAAAGGGGGCCGGGCCGAGGGCCTAGCCATGTCGGCGAGGGCTGGGTTGGGCCTAAAACGGGTTGAGCCCAGCTCTAACAACCCATTTTTGACTTTAAACCTAATGGGGAGATTTGAATTTTTGATAAATTTTGAGAGGGTAAGAAATAGGTGAAAATTAGGGGTGGCTTGATTAAATTTCATCAAATTTGGAAATCTAGGAACCCTAATTAGAGGTTGAGTTTGGATCCCTCCCCCCAAAACATGTTCCATGGCCACATAGGCCGTGATACCCATATGTGTATGAGCCATTTATGAATTTAGATGCGTACTTATTAATTTTTAAATACTAAATAGGGACTTAACCCAAGAGATTCCAGAATTTATCTTAAAATAGGGCAAAAATAAGTGTCTAAACACACCATAAAGTTGTCTTAACAAAAGTTCACTTTTTGGGGCGTTACAAGAACCAGCATTAGTAACCTTATTAATGTCGGTTCTAACTGAACCCACACGGATGTATAGGTATAAATGACATGTTTTGGCGTAGTGTCACTATTTGGGACGTCAAGAGCTGATTTCGTTTTTCTCTTCTTTGTGCAACTTTAGCCCATGTCCAATCTTGGAGATTAGCAAGATTAGCTTCTGAACTTCGTAAGCTGCAAATCCATCCAAGGAGATTGTGCGTACACTAAGGATTTGGTGAGTTTTTGGTTCATTTCATCCCTCTTTCTATTTTGGCGCACATGCAATCTTGGAGATGACCTTGGGCAGCTTCTATGCGACATGAGAAGAGAGTAGAACCAAATCCATGGACTTAGATTTGAAGGAGCAGGATCTCGCCTTCCTCCTATCCGATCTCTTCATCTTTGAGCTCCCAATTAACCTCTGAGTAAGACTTCCCTTGTTTGGTGATTACCCTGACTCTACCTATCCTTAATGTTTTTAATCAGCTAGAATTTGTGACCAAGTCATTTTTTTTGCTGAAACTAAAGTACTCAAGCATCCGAACTCAAAACACACATTTTCACTACCTTCATAAAATTTTACAAAATATTTTTCATAAATCATCCATCACTCGAATGAAAATCTTCTCAAAACAAAAAAAAGATGAGTCTCTAATGTAGAACACAAGTTGAACTGAATATGAGAGAGCCATCTGAAGTCCCTTCCAACCATCTAGAAGTCATTTTGAGCTATCTAAAAGTCGGCCCGACCATCTAGAAGTTATTCCCAACCATAGATAGTCACTCCCGACCATGAGCAAGCTATTCCCGACCATAAAGAGTTATTCCCGACCAAGATCAAGCTATTCTGACCATAAACAATTCTCAAACTTGAAACGACCATATCTTGCTTGTCCAAACTAGGCATGGAGTGAATATTGTTGCTAAATTTTCATTAGCTCATGAAATTTTCGAATATCAAATAATATTTGATGTTACTAGTTGTTGAATCTTTATTTTGGATCTTATTTTTTGTTCTTGTTACAAAACGATGGGCTCTGATGCTCCGAATGAGCTGAACTTGATCAAGAAGCTCTCCACACCAACCTGTAGTAGCAAGGTATTATAAACTATTCCTAATTTGATCCATATTGCTCCTATGATTGTAAATGCATTTTAAATATGTTTTAGAACTTGCTTGCATGGTTATTTCACTAGTATATGTTAATTGATGGGTAGACTATATTATGTCATATTTAGATTCAGCACCATAACATGTTCATTTGCCTTGTTCCTTTTAGCTTAAATTAAAATTAAAAGCTAATGCTGAAAATTTGTCTTTTGTACAGACCAAGTGTTGTAACACTTTGTAGCCATTTTTTTAGGCTTTTAGTGATTCTTCTTAAAACTCTAAAAAACTTTTTTTTTCATTTTTTGGCTCTCCAAGCCCTCTATCAAACGCCCACAATTTTTTCAGATTATAATCTACCACTAGTTTAAGCCATAAAGAACAAGGACTTGGTGTATACATTGTATAACTAGACATGAGCCTACTAGATATGAGCCAAAAGCAAGGGCAAGTCCACAACTCAATAATATGGACAACTAGTTAAAAATGGAGGGAGCAATAACTTTAATATAATAAATCAAGGAGATTGCATTGAAAAGATCTGTCTTACAAATATCATGAATTGTAACGCACCAAAATTCGCGTCGGCCTACCTAAACTAAAGGGTCGCCCATGCATACATATAACCACTCTTAAGCTTTCGACCTCGCTTTATTTATAAGCTTTAACCCGAGGTGCTATGCTTGGATCCAACAGAGAGTAATAACTTTATTATAATAAATCAAGGGGTTGCATTGAAAAGATCTTACATATATCATAACACTCTGGCTAAAATTTGCTTAAAGCCTACCCCAACTAAGGGACTATCCACACACACATAGCACAACCCTTAAGCTTTCGTCTCTATAAGATTTAGGGACTGCTTGAGTGGTTACCACACTTGACCACATTTTTGTGTCACAAGTATGGCGTGCCACAGTTTTTTGGCGGTCAAAAATAAGCGCCACATTTGTGGTGGCTATCTAACTTGTGGCGTGACAAGTTATGGCTTCAAACCAAGCAGACCGTTAACCCGAGGTGTTTTGTATGGATCTACTTATCATTATATTCTACTATAACTCTATTTAGAGTAATAGCCGAGGTATTACTGACTTATATTACTAAGACTTGAGATAGTGATGATAACTTATAAACAAGAAAGAAGGCAGAGGGCCGGGGGAAAGAAATAAAAGAAAGGAGGAGATCAACTATCGCCGGCCTGCATCGCGATTTGCTGTGGTGGGCTCCTACCTGTCACGTTCCAATTTTATTCTCCGTTGTCACGTTCTAATTTTGGTGAAGATATGAACATTATTAATTCACGTCGTGGCCTAGCTAGGACCAGCTTCGTCCCGTGTATACACACGCTATAGTACTATGTATACTTCCATCGAAAGATATGATCGACGACAAAAGTTGATAGCAAAACGTCAAAGATGGTTATTGATCTTGACCTTAACCTAGCTTGACCTTGACAAGCATATCGTCTCCTCTGGTCTCGCGTCAATAAATACTTGTATCTCCATACATGGTCCAACAAAAGAAAATCATCTCATCTCATGGTACTACGAAATAATCACTGCTACAGAAGAGCTCATTTGACATTGGCCACTCACCCAATTCAGTTTGGTGGGCGCGCAGTAAAAACCTTGGCTGCTATGGTATGAACTATTTGCGATGAAAAACCATATGTGATATACAACACTATCACATTCAGTTCTAATATGAAATCGTGTGTGACATGTTAATTATTATAGACGGTTTGACTCTAGGTTAGATATACAATATCAGAAAACAGATCTTTAGTATAGGTTCTAGACATTTTCAATTCAAGAACTGCCACAAATAAAGACGTTATCCATAGCGGTTAGTCTGAAACCGTCCCTGGTAGCATGAGAAGCACCTCCATGGACAGTGAGATTATCACTGACATATGATCGATCACATACGGCTACGATAATTCATGGTTATCACTGGCAAATTACTAATGTTATTGCATCCTTTCAATAGGATGTGCAGGAACCCATTCCTAGGACCCACGTATCACAAATTATCCATCAAGACATTCCAGAATGATTGTTAGTCCTCCATAAACCGAGTATAAGCTGCCGAAGAAACCCGCTTACCACCAGCAAACAAAGACTACGGCATGCCAATGGCCATGGGCTCCCACCTCCGCGTCGTGCTCCTCGCCGCCGTCTGCTTCCTATGCGCCACCCGCGCACACGCGCAGACGGTGAAGGTCTGGTCGTCGTGCTCGCCGGCGAACTTCACCCTTGGCAGCGCCTACAACACGAGCCTCCGCGGCATGCTCAAGGAGCTGCTCACCGTCGCGGTCTCCTACGGCGGCTACGGTAACGACACTGCCGGCGACGGCCCGGACCAGTCCTACGGCCTCGCCATCTGCTATGCCGACGCGCCTCCCGAGGTGTGCCGCCTCTGCCTGGACATGGCGGCCGGGAACGTGACGATCGCGTGCCCGCGCGCCGTCGGCGCCGCCATGATGTACAATAACTGCCTGCTCCGGTACGCGAACGCGAGCTTCCTCGCACGCCCGGACCTGGTGCAGCGGTTCTCGTTCTACAACAACATGACGCGCGCCGGCGACGCGGCGCGGTACGGCGGCGCGCTCGGGCGGCTCATGGACAGCCTCGCGACGGCCGCGGCGGCGTCGCTCCGGATGTTCGCGTACGGCCGCGTGAACCTCACAGGCGACCAGAGCCTCTACGGGTTCGCCCAGTGTGTGGCGGACCTGTCACCGGACGACTGCCGGAGCTGCCTCCAGCGCCTCGGTGTGTCATTGCCCATGTAAGAGAAAAGAGACATCGCTCTCTCTCGCTCGTATGCATCCAGATCCAGCCAATGAAGTGAGTGGAGCTAATGGTGCGTGCAGATGGACGAAAGGAGGGCGCGCCTACTCGCTGACCTGCTACACGAGGTTCGAGGTGGTGCCGTTCTACATGCCGCCCAACACACGGACCCTCGTCGTGTTGCCGGAGTCCTCATCGGACGCGCCGCCGGAGGCAAAGTCCGGAGGTACGTAGCCGCATGGATTTTCCTTTTATCTGCACCTACAGAAAATCGGGGATTCCCTTGAAAACATTCAAAAATTCAAAAAGAAAAATGAAACAACAAATTATATTCAAATTTAGTCAAAAAAATCATCCAAAACCGGTATTTCGGGGACACCGATAAAGCTAATAATGGTTGATAAAAGAAAATCCCTGCCTAGCCATTGATGGTTAGTGGTGGTGCACAAACTGTGCTAGATACACAAAGTAGAGACGACGAGAAAGCGACATTTCCTACACATGCATTTGCATCCTAGCGGAAGATCGACAATCAATGTTGACGTTTCATTGTACGAAACGCACCTACCCGAGCCTGGATCTATTCATACATAACTAATGCTAAAGAATGGGAAATTGCATTCTTTTTAACTAGCCAAGCGCCCCTGCTTTCCTACGAACAAATACTATATTGCTTTTCACTACGTTATATTTGATTTGCTTTGCTCTAAACCTTTCGCACCAGACTCCATTGTGGTTCCGCACCACCCTCAGCTCCATCTAAGAGCTCCGTTTTTGCATTGGACTATGTCTCGCTTCCACACCCTTTATTTTTAGATAAATGAAAAAGTCCCGACCTAGACATATATGGCAAATACGAAGTCCAACCACCATAAGTATAGTCTGACGCATCAAGGTAATACAAACTCAAAAGACTTGAACATATTAATAATCATAAATTCTATTATTAAATCTCCAGTCATATTAAAAAAAACGCCAAGGCAACCACCTCCAAAGAATTTTATGTCTGGGTGAAAAGCTCCCGCTCCTCCTTTTTCAGTAGCAAACCTCAATGACACACCTAGTATGCACCCCTAAAGATAACCTGAATAAAAATAGTGTCATTAAGGCAAACTCAAATAGACCAAAAAAATGCCATGATGCCCACCCATATTGTCTTCTTAAAATTTAAACTCATTCCCAAAAGCCAATTCCCAATCAAATTAAAGATCAACACTCTAATTTGGTATATCTTAGATGATTGAAAGTTTTTAAAAATAAACGCGCTAAAATAACGAGGATAGATAAACATAACGGTTTGGTATATCTTGGACTGATGAAAACTTTCTAAAATAAAGCACACTAAAATAAAAAAAAAAAAAGGTATGTCAAATAAATAGAACGTATCCTTACGATGTGTTGTCCGTTGGATACGGATGGAGGGTGAAGATTGACGACGTACTAGCGACCACCATTCATGAGTCACCGCTAGGATCTTTTTAATAGTAAATATAATAAAATAAATTATGGTCTCTATGTTTGGAAACATAGACAGCCAAGTATAGAGTTTAAACATGATAGTTGTCGAACTTACATAACAAAAGGGTTACATAATCATATGGAATTAGTAAACACTAATAACTACAAATCCTATTATGGAATCTACGGCCATATTACAAGAAGAAAGCCACAGCGGCCACCAAGTGTAAAAGACGTACGTATGTGAGCCAGACATACACTTGTTACATGCACGCCTATACCGTATCTTCTCAGCAAATTCTCTCTCTAACCCTATACCTGAGTGCTACTCCATCCTGATTTCTCAGCTAATCAGCACAATTACTCTCCTGAAGGGGCATGTTCGGATTTGGATATTCGGTAATTATATTAGACCCAACTATTTACATTAGGATATAATTTGCACAATTAATTTATCTACTCATTAGAAAAAAAAAAACTAGACCTATATGTACAATCTCTGCTCATCCAATCAGACCCAAAGATGGTGTCGAAGCGGGGCAAGTTGGAAAAGATGCATTAAAGTGCAAAGATGTTCCACCACCCAGGGTTTTGATTATCGGTTTCACAAAAAAAAAACGATGGTCTCTGATATGGCCTATAAGGCCGATAATCCATTTTATGGGCCCATAGTTTCTCAAATACAAAGTTAAATTCATCAAAAAAAAATTCAAAATTTCCAGAAAAATCAACCAAATATATTCAAATTTGGTCAAAATTCATGTAAAACTAGAATTTTTTGGCCGAATTACCGATGGTAGCCAATAAGGTTTGTTATCAAATCCCTGGCACCATCTCTCCTAGGAATGGCCCCATCCGAGTACACCTTATTACATCTTGAATTCTCAAGTCGATGATAGTGTCGACTTGTGAAGTTAATATTAGCAATGGTTGCATCACATCGGAAACATTTCCCGTGTTTTATCAACTAATGCAAAATTGCAATGTTCAAGCTTGTATTAATTGGCAATATTAGTAACTTGGAATGCAACAAATACAACATCATGTTAATCATTTTGCTCTTTGAGGCTCGTAATCATGCATATATATTATCTTTGCAGATGCTAAGCATAGAAAGGTTCGCATGGGATTGGCACTGACAGGTATCTTTTCATAATCTTCTGATGACTAACTTGTTGGAAAACAAAGAGAAAAATATATTTTTGAACTTAAAATATTCAGTACGATGGTAGAAACAGCTAGAATACTGAAAAAGAAGAAAAAGGATACAATGCGACATTAGACGTAGAACATTAAATTTCTTGTAGTGACAAATAAACAGTATTATAGCCAAACAAAATTGCTCTAATTGATTTTGCTAGCTAGGAACTAAATGGTTCATACTGAAAATAGGGGTTCCCTTAAAATTCTCTTATCTTGGAAAATAGGGGTTCCCTTAAAACTATAATAAAGCTACACTTTTGGTCGTAAGTTTCATATAAGCACACCTCATTTCAAATTGTTTCACAAAACCACACTTTTAAGCATTGCTGTCACCTGTCATTTCCATTTCCAACGAGTCTGACAGCTAGCGGTTAGGCCCAGACTCCAGTCTAACAAAATTATCACCTTTCTTTGTGATGACACGGAGGTTTGCAAGGGCCCCTACCAAAATACATGGATAACTTTGTCTCTAATAATAACCTGCTAGTAACTAAGGTTGTGTTTGATTCATTATCTTACTAAATATTGGTCATGCTTCAACGATTTGGCTTACGTTTGATTTACAAGGAACATTTGGCTCGCCCATGAAAAATTTAGGGTGTGTTTGGATGCCGACCCCCGTCCGCCATGCCAACGCCCGACTCGCTCTCAACCATGGCGTGTCGTCACACGCGTTGGTGTTCGATTTCCACACCCGCACCCTTGCTCGTGCCCGCGTGCAAATCTGAGGGCGCGTCCTCGGTCGGTGCGGGCGAGGCCGGCGACGGCGCCGATCCAAACGCCGCCCAAATCCGAGGGCTCATCGACGTTTGGAAAGGCGAATGCCGGCCACGATTCAAACACGCCCTTAGTTTGCCAACACCTTTCCATGTTGATCTGCACATCGACACCGAGACAAAGTTGCAATTTGAAAATAATGTTGCAGATTGTGCTGCGTACTTGCTGATATATTTCTAGGTGGAAATAAGTTTCAAATATTTGAATTAAATTAGTACAATGATATTCTTCTTATTGCATACAAGAATACAATCTCCAATTTAAGAATTTTATAAAGTAATAAATTTGCAAAGCATTTAGATTTACAAATTTTCCTGCTTAGAATTATCGCACGTGCTTCCTGAGTTGCTTCACAAGATTTGGTCAATATATATGCATCTTTGAAATACCGAACCAGACAACCAGAGAGAGGGTGAATGGGAGCTTTGAAGAATTTCTTTAAACCGGTACTCCTCGAATACACTCGTCCCTCCAAGAATAAGAACACTCAACAACTATACGTACCCCTAGTTGCACAGGTGAGAAACCATACTGAAATGAGAGGAATTTCAAACCATATTCCTCGTTATTGAGTGTTCAAACAAAAGAATATTCGTGCAAGGGTTGTTGAGGCAAAAGACAAAACAACCTAACACCAAAACACTTTTAGAAAGCAAATAGGAATATTCCAGTAGAAATTGATTCTGATCACAGGAGTGGCTGCTGGTTTTCTTGGGCTTCAAAAATTATGGTAATTTTTCTCCCTATTTTTGATGAGTCCTACAGCCTCCAGCCAAGTTTCAGATCAAAACTCCTGACTGAAAAATCATAAAAAATGGTGAAACAAGGACTGTCTAGAACTCACGCATAGAAAGTTTGGGGCTTGGTATTCACCTCATAGCTCCCAAACGAAGAATCCAGATGACTCCAAAATTTTTCAACAGATAGATATGAAAGTCACGAACCTTTTTCCAATAGAATCACTCAAAAATAATTTTTCTAGATTTTTCAAAAAATCATACACGAACAGCTGCGCGAGTAAAACCATCCTACCTTCAAGTACAAGAAAGACAAGAACTTGATCTCTTATCTATCACAGGTTGCCAAAGGTCTCAAATCATGTGTGCAACCTCAAAATCATGGATCAGCAGCATGTGGAAGAACAGGAGGCAAATAAATAGGTTGCAACAAAAAACACCAAAGAAAAGAGATCAAACACAAACACAAGAACTAGACAAGAACAATGTCATGATATAAGGAACTAGTTTCTATTTCTTGAGAAGGTTTGTTCACAGCATTCATAACCACACCTAGGTGGGCAAAAGCCCACAAAAGAGCAGAATACAAGCATGAAAACCTCAGCTCAAGACTTGGTGGAGACAGCCCCCTCCACCCCTCCTTATATTGGGCAACCGGGTGAACCTCCATCCTAAATAGCTTCCTTGACTTCCAAGTAGCCTCATCAAGGTCTAGAATTCACCCACTCAACCAGCCACTTATATGGGCCTAAACCACTCGCACACAGCCCAAAATGGGCCAAATATGCCATATATGGGCTTTACACAAAACCCGATCAACCCGATGCAACGGGCCTTCATCTGCCAGATTTGACCGCTCCGTTTCCGTGCCTTCGGGTCTCCAACCCGAACCGAAACCTTTGGGCCACCTCAAGTCCTTCTCCATGGCGTCCTCATGAGCCCTAAGCTTGAGCCCATCCGTTCCGTGACATCATCACCATTCTAAACCTCGATCCATCCGATCTAGTCCCGATACCGTCACCGACCACGGTTGCCCCCAAGCCTGCGCCCATAAGGACCAAACCATTTTCCACAAGCAAAAATATTTTCTTACCTTTGTTTCCTGCATGTTAGTCTAATTTCATCATAAGTTCAAACATATATGACCAAATGCCCAAGTTCCTACCCGAACTGAAAACGAAACCTTTCAAACCAATGCTTGCCTCAATACAATAGAACAAAGATAGAAATTTTAAAAATACTTCCGTTGCTCAAATTAAAAAGTCATAGTACAAAAAAGACGCGTCTCAAAATTGTCTACAAAATTGGTATATAACATTTTTCCATCCGAGCTCGAGAAGACTCTCAAAAGCGCAAAATACTTTGTCCTAATACAAATGGCCAAACCGGCTCAAATTAATCTCAAAAACAAACTCTTCAACCAAATCAATTCAAGTCATGTATACTCATCACAACATAAAGATCTCCACATGGTCTCACAATCTCCTCCTTGATGAGTATATTAACAAACATCAAAAGGCATGAAAGAATGTTTGTTTTGAGATGATAAAGCAAATCAAATTTGCAAAATCATACTGGGACCAAAAGAAAGAATAATTGGTCAACATGTCCAAGTAGACTCAAGTTTTCACAAAATGATTCATTTATAATAAAAAAATGCCTTGTCAAAAATACTCTCCCCCTTTTGGCAATATAGGCATCAAGACAATGTCAAATGCATAATTCTCCCCCTTTTTCACAAAGTCTCCCCTTTTAAACCAAATTTTCCCTCAAAATGCAAAAGAGAACATGTATGCATGAAGTGCAACCTAGAGGGACTTTGTAAATTAGCCAAATGAACATTTAGCACAAAATGCACTTAGCTAGCTAAATAGCAACCTAAGCCCACTAGTTCATATTGAAATAGCTAAATGATACCCATGCTAGGTAGCAAAAGCTAAAGAACTGCGATTTTGCATGATGTAACTAGAAACCTTGCATTTGAAAAATCCCAAATTTAGAATAGGTGCAAATGGAAAGATTCAAATGGGCATGCAAGAATTTAACTTGTGCAACACATTGGGAGATCTAAAGACACATGTAAAGACCTTCATGCTCACATATTGCAACTATTTTTATCATTTTTTTTTGCTTTTCATAGCAAACTCAAATTTTGGAGAGTGATCCCTAGCAAAGCACATCCCTAACTAGGAGCCATCGACAAAGGCCTCCTAGTTCACTCTCCTCATGCTTGTTTGCATTTTTTTATCTCTTTTTTAATTTCTTTCCATAGACATTTTCAATGTTTTTGTATTTCCATGTACAAGAGCACTCTGAAGGTCAAAACATGAGCAACACGTTCGATTCCAAGTTACAACAAGGATTCGAGCTAGACCAAAGGAATTCAAAGCATGCACAAGAGTCTAGTTAAAAGGACAAAGTTCTAGATTCATCAAGTTTTCAAGAAAAGCTCAAAATGTATTTAACTTTCAGCTAGCTTAGCACGTACAAGGTACCATTTTCAAAATGAACCAGCTAGCTAGAAGTGCCATTCAGAAGCTAAAGTGCATTTCACCACAGAACTTCAAAAGCCTAATAGACAAAGCCCTGAAAAAGTAAATAAAAACTAAATGCAATGCAAACATGCAATAAAATCTCCAAACTCCTCCTCAAACAAAGAATCACTCATTCGAGAGAAATCAGAAGAGATAAGGAGCTGGAGAAACTCACAGGGCAGTATAAGAGCAAAGATGAGAGACAGGTAACTCTAAAGGCTCAAAAACACACTCATCTACCCAAGCCACAGACTAGAAAAGCAAGCCCACAACTCGACTACTAGAGAGACTAGAAACAGACCGTGTCTACCCAGGGGGTCCAACACCTGCTAGACACAAAAACCTGTGAGAAACTCAACTAGCTAGAGCAGAGGACATTGCTAATCACGCATGATAGCAACCTATGGGGTTAGAAGCAGTGGCTAGAGAAGTGAAACTAACTCTCTAATCCTGCCCAAGACTAAGACCAGAATACAAATATGCAAATGCAGAAATTTAAAAACATATATACATATAGACATATATTACAAAGACTAGCTCCCCCTCAATTAATGCCTAAAAGGCTCACTACCCCAAGCTCTCCCCTGAGAGCTACAAATCTAGAGCTATCCAAGGGCTTGGTGAAGATATCAACAAGCTGGTGGTCACTCTCTACAAATTGAAGCACTATGTCTCCCTTTTCTACATGGTTTCTAAGGAAGTGGTACCTGATATCTATATGCTTGGCCCTAGAGCGTTACACTGGGTTTTTGGTAATATTTATGGCAGAAGTGTTGTCAGAGAAAAGTGGAACACTCTAAGGTCAACCTAAAGTCCCTCAAGGTAGAACACATATAAAGCACTTAACTACAGCAGCTACCTGCAGCCACGTACTTGGCCTCAGCAGTGGACTGTGTAACACCTAACTGCTTCGTAGAAGACCAAGAGACAAGGGAAGTGCCAAGAAATTGGCAAATGCTAGAAGTGCTCTTCCTATCTATCATACAGCTAGCAAAGTCTGCATCTGAAAAGGCTCTAAGGGATAGACAAGAAAAGGAAGAGTACCAAATCACAAAGTCCAGAGTAGCTCTAAGGTAGCGGAAGATACGTTTCACCTCCTGAAGTTGGGAAACGCGAGGAGAAGCCCGAAAGTGAGCACAAAGACATACAGCGAAGTGTATGTCCGACCTAGAAGAGGTAAGGTACAGGAGGGAGCCTATCATGCTTCTATACTCCTTCTGGTCAACCGGTTCACCATTCGCATCAGGCTCAAGAGCTGTGGTGGTTGCCATAGGAGTTTGAACAGGTTTGCCATTAGACATAGCAAACTGCTTGAGAAGATCTCTAGTGTACTTGCTCTGGTGAAGAAAGATCCCCTCAGGGGTTTGCTTGATCTGGAAGCCAAGGAAGAAGGTCAACTCCCCCATTATGCTCATCTCAAACTCTGAACTCTTCACGCTAGAGAAATCAGAGACTAAGCTGATGGGAAGAGCTTCCAAAGATTATGTCATCGACATAGATTTGCACAAGGAGGAAATCTGAGCTAACTCTCTTGGTAAAAAGGGTCTTATCTGCACTACCCATGGCAAAACTATTTCCAAGTAAATAGGACTTCAGTTGCTCGTACCAAGCTCTAGGAGCTTGCTTCAGTCCATACAATGCTTTTGATAATTTGAACACATGATCAGAAAACTTCAAATTTTCAAATCCAGGAGGCTGTTTAACATAGACCTCCTCTTCAATAAATCCATCAAGAAGGCACTTTTGGCATCCATTTGAAAAAACTTGAAACCCTTGGATGCAGCAAAAGCAAAAAGAATCCTGATAGCCTCAAGTCTAGCAACGGGAGCAAAAGTTTCCTCAAAGTCAAACCCCTCGACTTGAGTAAAACCCTGTGCTACCAACCTGGCTTTATTTCTCACTACTACTCCATCCTTACTACACTTATTCTTGAAGGCCTACTTAGTGTCTATGACATTGTGCCTTGGGGATCTCTCTACCAGTTCTCAAACCTTGTTCCTCTCAAAATTTCCTAACTCCTCATGCATGGCATTAACCCAAGACTCATTGAAAAGAATATGGGTAATGTCTGTAGGCTCAAAGGAGGCAACAAAGGCAGCTGAGTGACAGAAATGGGACAGTCCAGACTTTGAGCGAGTGACTCGCTCTCCTAGGTCACCTATAATCTGACTAGGTGGGTGCCTTCTCTGAATGTGTTTAGGTGCACCTAGTGAAGAAGTGGCCTCTACCTCAAGAATAGAAGAAGTAGGAACAGAGCCACCAGAAATAGAAGACTCTACAAGTAAGACCTAAGCAGCAGAAGAATCAGGTGAGAGCTGGGAAGAGGCTGTAGGTAAGGGTGCATCCTTAGGGTGTGAGGAAGTAGGAGACTCCTCTGAATGAACCACCTAGAGGTCAGGCTCTGAAGAGCTGTCATCTCTTCCAAATGGCTCATCAACAAAGATAGTCTCAGAGTTAAGATCAGAGACTGAGATATCTGGCCCAACTCCTTGACTAACTTCATCAAAAGTCACCTCACAAGTCTCTATCACTCTCCTACCCTCTAAGCTACAAACTGTAATTTCTAGCAGGAGTGGAATAACCAAGAAAATACCATCTGAGGAGCGAGATTCAAACTTGTCCAAGTTTCCAGATTTCAAGATAAAGCATTTGCACCTAAACACTCTAAAATGGGAAACACTTGGTTTCCTGCCATATCTCAACTCAAAAGAGGTGCGGTGCAACTTGGACCTCAAAAACACCTTATTTGCTATATGGCAGGCAGTTGAAATCCACCAACTGAGAATTTTTTTAATTCAGTGCCATTATTAGTGCGGATATCTCTAAGGGCACATGGAAACTCAACAAAAAGCTTGCGTTGAAGACTCCGAAAATGACCAAAAGTTTCTTTCTTTGTAACCATAAAGAAAACCCAAGAGTATCTCGAGAAGTCATCAACCACAACAAGCACGTACCATTTTCTATCCACAGATTGCACTCGAGCCGGACCAACAGTGTCTATGTGTAAAAGTTGTCTTGGTGCATCTGTCATCACAAGGGTGGCAGGTGGGTAAACTGCAGCAACCATCTTTCCATGGCTACAAGGAGCTCAAACTAAATTATTGACCATTTGAGTTTGGGCAAACTACGAATAAGGTCACGGCTGCTAACTCTAGTTAAGTACTCAAAACCAATGTGACCAAGTCTCCTATGCCAAAAGGAGAGATCACGAGATTCTAAAGCAATTAAGCAATGTGGAGAGCCAACAGAAGAAGCATCAAAATCAGCACGAAAGACTCCCAACACGAGAAATCCCGCAAACAAACTCCCCATAAGATCCAAGAATTTGAGGGCAATTTCTCTTGAAACGAACTTCAAAGCTATCATCGGTAAGCTGAGACATAGAGAGCAAATTGTATCTTAGCTTACCAACTAAGGCAACAATCTTAAACACAAAGCGGTCATTGACCTGAATTAACCCTTTAGCAAGTACCCTACCTGAAGAAGCATCTCCAAAGGTGATGGATTCACCATCTGGGACACGGACAAGGGAAGAAAACTAACGAAAATCTCCGGTCATGTGTCGACAACACTCGGAGTCAACAATCCAAATCTCTCCCTTCCCCGCTAGACGCACCTGCTCAACGATAGAGAGGTGAGCGACTCAGAATTGGGACAAATCAAAGCAGATTTAGGAACCCAATATTGAGTCACACCACAACCAGTAGAAACTCTCCCTGAGCTAGCACCATGACGCCTCTCAACTCTCACAAACTTTGAAGGAACCCTAGCAGGACGTTCGGGCGCCACATTTGGGTTGGCCGCCGTGGTGCAAAGGCCGGTCCTTCCCAAGTGTGCCGCTCAGGTCTCCTACCACCCAAAGTAGGAGGAAAACAACGTCGCAGGTGTCTATCTCCACGAGGCAAAGAAGGCACATCCTAAGGATGATGGGAACCAAAATCATGGAAAGCACTAGGTCCTGTAACAAGACCAACAACCTGTGCACCTAGACCTGGCCTACGCACAACTACAAGAGCCAACTGCCTAGCTGTCTATTTAGAAGCTGTGGGTGCTTTAGAAGCTCACAAGGTCTGAGCATGACCTTGAAAACCCCTAGGAGCAGAAGCACGCTCACGCCTAGCAACTCTAGCTCAATTGAAGCAAAACTCAAACAGGTTCCCATCCTTCTGACGGAAGGTGCACATAAACTTCACCTACTAGGAGCAGAAGCACAGAGGGAACAACTTTCTAAGCAGAAGTCTCTTGGACAAAGCCGGCAGATCGAAACACAGTCCTCTCAAAGACTCCCGAAGAAACCTCAACCATCTGGCCATCCTCACCAGCAGTGACAATCCTGGCAGGGTGGCGCTTTATGTGCTCAAGCTAGTCAAAGCCTAGACCTCTATCCTTGGAAATTTTTTTACTTATCCAAGATCAAATTTAGCTTCTTCTTGCCACCAACAAACTTCTCAAGAGTGCTTACAAGGTACTCACACTCGTAATGAAGCTGGGGCACAAGTCGCAAGCAGCAGGAGGTAAGACACTAGAAGAATCCTAATCATCTATTTTGTCCTTACCCAGAATCCTACGACATCTCTCACTCAACATATCCACCTCTTTCCTAATAGCAACACAGGAAAGGCATTAAACATTTTTGACTTGAGCTAGCTGACCCTCAAACCTCTTGCTAAGATCCTACTCTACTCATTTCTCCCTCCAATTCATCACAACGAACACATGTAGAGCTAACAAGCAAGGTGTTATTCATCTCAGCAATTTTATTTTTCATGTTTAAATACTCCAATTTAAAAGTGCGATAGTCTTCACAGGTAAAAGCTGAGTGAAAGCTACAGTCCTCATCTGGATTGATAGGGTCCTTAGGTGCTCCACGATCTGTATAGCTCTCATCTAAGCTAACTAGGTCCTTAGGTGTGTCATGTGAAAAATGTGCTGCAGCATCAGCACAAGCAAATGACAGCGCATAGGGATCAATCATACTAGTTGTCATGAGGCTAGAAGCAGAAGTAGCAACAACAAAAGCATCTCTAGCCTGATCTAGTTTAAGCATCACACTAGCATGTTTTTCCCTAAGTGACGTAAGCTCAGTAAACACACTATCATATAAGGTCCTTAGTTCATTCAACTTCTACACAAGCTTATCATATTCTCTCCATCTATCAGAATCTACCGGCTGAGGAGGCACAAAGCACTTCAAGTCCTTCAACTTCTGGGTCAAACAAGTTATCCCCTCCTCTAGCTCCCTACACCTAGCTCTAAACTTGGCATGAAATCAACCTAGCTTTAGAAATGCATCATTGAGCTCCTCGTAGGTTGGTACCTCAGTGTCAGAGTTGGTGTAGAGGTCAGAGTCGCTCGCTCTATCCTCATCGGCCATGAAGCACATGCCGGCGTAGCCGTCGTCATCATCGTTCTTAGGCTTCTGGTCATCACCTTCATCATCTCTCCAAGTCTCCTCCGAGTCCGAGATGTTGGCCTCATCCAAGGCAACTAACACCTTCTAGAAGAGTCTCCGTCCCTAGGAGAACTTGGGATTCTTGTCACTTCTAGGTACCGGCTTCTTGTTGCGGTTCTTGTTGATATAGTGGTTCTTATCTGGTGTCGTGCAGTCATTCTTGCCTTTCTCCGGCCTAGGACAGTTGACCTGAATGTGGCTGGGGCCACCACACTCGAAGCACTTGATCGGCCCTCTTCTCCTCTCACTCACTCTCTTGTAGGCTTGGCTGAATTATTTTGCGAGTAAGGCTAACTAATCCTCAGGCACTCCGTCTAGCTTCTTATCAGGCATTTCACACAAAGCAGAAAGAGAGAAACCAATGCTAAAACTCCAAAGAACTTGAGGAACACCGCAAAGAAGGATCGGTGACCAAAGCTGTAAAAACTGGATTGGGCTCACAGGATAGATGCTCAAGCTCGTATGTCTTGAGGTTCGAATATAGCCTATCCAAGGTCAAAGAGATAAGATCCGCAGCCTATCAGATCGTGGTCACCTTTACCCCCCAAATCTTCAAATCCAATGTAGACAAGAAGTGATGAGCATTCTCAGAGTTAGTGTAGGTGGTGCCAACCGACCTGAGGTTGCTAAAGATCTTGGTGAACCTATTGAAATAGGCGTCCAGTGATTCACTAGCCTTCTGCACAAAGCGATTATATTCTCTCTTGCACTGGTCTTGCCTCACGTGATCTGGACTGTCCCCTCATGGTAATTAACGAGGGTAGTCCAAATCTTGTGAGCAGTATTGATATGAACAACTCGCTCATATTCATTCCTACTCAGCTCCTGAATGATCATGTTGCGGGCTCTAGCATTCAACTTTATATCTAGCTGATTGTAGATGGTGATTTCCTCATCCTTTGGCAACACATAGGGATTTTTGACTTTCAGCCAAACATTGTATCCCTGTGCCATGATGTAGATTCCATCCTCGCCTTCCAAAAAGGAAAATCCAAACCTGAGAAAACAGGAGACTTCGTAGAGTACCTGTCATTCGCCATATTTTAAGACGGAAACAAGGAAAGGCTCAAAGATCGGTGAAGATCAAGAAAAGAGTGCAATCTTGCTCTGATACTAGTTGAAATACCGAACCAGGCGACCTGAGAGTGGTGAATGGGAGCTTTGAAGAATTTCTTTGAACCAGTGCTCCTTGAATCCACCGTCCCTCCAAGAACAATAACACTCAACAACTATACGTACCCCCAGTTGCACAGGTGAGAAACCATACTTAAATGACAGAAATTCAAACCGTATTCCTCATTGTTGAGTACTCAAACAAAAGAAAATTCGTGCAAGGGTTGTTAAGGCAAAAGACAAAACAACCTAACACCAAGACACTTTTAGAACTCATACAGGAATATTCCAGCAGAAATTAATTCTGATCACAGGAGTGGCTACTGGCTTTCTTGGGCTCCAAAAATTATGGGAATTTTTCTCCCTATTTCTTGATTGGTCCTACAGCCTCCAGCGAAGTTTCAGATCAAAACTCCTAAGGAAAAATGGTGAAACAAGAACTGTCTAGAACTCGCGCATAGAAAGTTTGTGGCTTGGTATTCACCTCATAGTTCCCAAACGAAGAATCCAGATGACTCCAAAATTTTTTAACAGATAGACATGGAAGTCACAGACCTTTTCCCACCAGAATCACTCAAAAAGGATTTTTCTAAAAATCATACAAGAACAGCTGCGCGAGTAAAACCATCCTGCCTTCAAATACAAGAAAGACAAAGAACTTGATCTCTTATTTATCACAGGTTGCCAAAGGTCTCAAATCATGTGTGCAACCTCAAAACATCATGGATCAGCAGCATGTGGAAGAAGAGGAGGCAAATAAACAAGTTGCAACAAAAAGCACCACTGAAAAGAGATCAAACACAAGAACTAAACAAGGATGAGACGATAATATGAGGAATTCCAACCCGAATCGAAACCTTTGAGCCACCTCAAGTCCTTCTCTATGGCGTCCTCATGAGCCCCAAGCTTGAGCCCATCCGTCTCATGACATCATCACCGTTTTAGACCTCAATCCACCCAATTTAGTCCCGGTACCGTCGCCGACCATGGTTGCCTTCAAGTCTGCGCTTACAAGGACCAAACCATTTTTTATAAGCAAAAATATTTTCTTACCTTTGTTTCCTATATGTCATTCTAATTTCATCATGAGTTCAAACATATATGACCACATGCCCAAGTTCCCACCTAAACTAAAACCGAAACCTTTCAAATCGGTGCTTCCTTAGTACAATAGAACAAAGATGAAAATTTTAAAAATACTTCCCTTACTCAAATGAAAAAGTCATAATATGAAAAAGATGCGTTTCAAAATTATCTACAAAATCCGTATATAACATTTTTCCATCCAAACTCAGGAAAACCCTCAAAAGCTCAAAATACTCTGTTCTAGCACAAATAGCCGAACCGGCTCAAATTAATCTTAAAATCAAACTCTTCAGCCAAATCAATTCAAGCCATCTACTTGCAAAGTGCTGAATGTGGTCCATGAAGACCTCCATATGATTTCACAATCTTTGTGTTTGAAATGGGTTAGGTAGTGTTGAATGTGGTCCGTGTATCCCTATCTAACGGTTTTGTGAAACTTTACAAAGTGGAGTTTGGTTCCCCGAAACATCTACTTACAAGTATGGTTTTGTAATAGTTTTGTCAAAGTTAATGTGTGGTTTTGTGAAATTTACTCTTATAAAAACATTATGCTATATGTCATATATTACCTATGGAATATATGTGTTGCAGCCATTAATTCTCTTTTTTTTTCCTATTAGTTTCAACAGTTGCAGCCATTCTCTTGGTCACGGCGTGCCTCATTATTGTTATGAAGATACGCAAGTGTGTAAAAATTCAGTCAATGATAGGAGAGGATTCTAATTCTAAAGAGAGTATTGAAGAGCTACTAGAAAATTATGGTTCATTGGCTCCAAGGAGATACAGGTATTCACAGTTGAAGGAAATAACCAGATCTTTCAGTGAGAAGCTAGGAGAAGGTGGCTATGGAATGGTATATAAAGGTACTTCACCTGATGGTCATCCAGTTGCGGTTAAGTTCCTCCATGATTTCACTAGAAATGGAGAAGATTTTGTGAATGAGGTTATCAGCATTAGAAGGACGTCTCACGTCAATGTCGTCACTCTAGTTGGTTTTTGTTTGGAGGGATCGAAACGAGCTCTCATTTACGAGTACATGCCTAATGGATCACTGGACAAGTTCATTTACGCAGAGAATTCAAAAGAAGCTCTTGGTTGGGAGAAACTATATGAGATAGCAGTAGGTATTGCAAGAGGTTTGGAGTATTTGCACCGTGGATGCAATACACGAATCATACACTTCGACATCAAACCGCACAACATCCTACTAGACCACGATTTCGTCCCGAAAATCGCCGATTTCGGCTTGGCCAAGCTGTGCAATCCAAAGGAGAGTTACCTGTCAATGGCTGGCATGCGAGGGACTATTGGGTTCATTGCACCAGAAGTATTTTCAAGGAGGTTTGGAGTCGTTTCGACCAAGTCAGATGTCTACAGCTATGGAATGATGCTCCTAGAGATGGTCGGAGGAAGAAAGAACTTGAAAGCGAGTGTCGACCAGGCGAGTGAGGTGTATTTTCCAGATTGGATTTACAGCCATTTGGCTCAAGTGGGGAACTTCCAAGCATTTGACATAGCAGGTGAGAATGAGGAGATTGCAAGAAAAATGGCCTCAATTGGCCTGTGGTGCATACAAGTAGCCCCTGCATCTCGCCCAACGATGACCAAGGTTTTAGACATGTTTGAGAAATGCGCCCATCAGCTAGAGATACCACCAAGGCAACACTTCTACTCGGCTATACAGTGAGTTTTTTCGACCGCCTCCAAAATAACACTTTTACTGCTGGGAAAGTAAATTCTGTCAATTTGTTACATTTTAGATAGTTTGATTTGCAGTACACACATTGTCCTTCCGACAAAAGAAACATGGATTTGTGTAGTATTTAATTTATTTTGGATTCTATGCAGGGAGGATTCATGTGAAGAACAGAATTAGACGAGCTCCTACGATGGTCCTCGTTAACAGATTGGATCTAAATAGAGGAAGCCATGCCTCTAATTCATCCAATGATGTCAGCCGCCACTACTATAGAAATACTCATCCTTAACTCTTCATTACTGACAGATTCATGTAGAATCGTCAGCAATATGATCCGTCCCGCTCCGTCTCGACTAGGAACTCGAAAAAACCGCCAGTGATACTGAATTGCTAGTGATAGTGAATCTATCAATGGTGGTTCTATAAGAAAACAGCCAGTAAAAGTATTACTAGCGGTATTACTGGCGGTTCTCTAAAAGAACAGAATCGCTAGTGATAGTGAAAGTATCACCGGCGGTTCTCTAAAAGAACCGTGAAATTAATTTTCAGAATTTCTAGATCTTCTGAATTTCATAACTTTTTTCATACGAGTTCGGATGAAAATAAACTTTATATGTAAATTGTAGCTCTCGATGAGATCTAAAACTTTGTAGTTGATATGTTTTCCATTTGAAGTAATATAGATCCATAAATAATCATTACAGTTTAAAAATTTATAACTTATTCAAATGAAGTCGGATAGAAACAATTTTTACATGAAAACTGTAGCCTTCGACAAGATATGCAACTTTGTAGTTGAAAACTTTTCTATTTAACGTTATTTGTGTAATCAAAAAGTTATTAAAAGATTTAGAAAAAAAGGCTTAAATGATATGCGCTATATATGTCAAAAAGTGCTATTGGGTAAGATGATTTGGAGGGCTGAGTTCCTAGTTATGCGTAGTTTAAATTACGCATAAAAAAAGTAGTAAGGCTATATACGCGGTGGTAGATAGTGTAGGGGTGCTATTCGGATCAAAATAATATTTATTTAGTCAAATTTTACTGTCCAAAATCGTGTTCTCAAACACCCTCATCTATGAGGGTTTACTCAAAGAACCGTTAGTAATATTACTATCACTGGTGGTTCGTGAATCGCCAGTGATAATCCCATATTATCACTGTCGCTTCATCACAGGCAGTTCGAGAACCGCCAGTGATGTGGTTTTCTGTACCAGCGAGCATTGCTGAACAATTAGTTAGTTTAAAAGAAGACAACAACAAAGACATAAAACAGTCCTAAAAAAACAAAGACGTAGGATTGCTGCTGTCTTAGAGCTATTATCTGATTAATGAGTATCAACGCTGGTAGATTGTTAAAGGTGCAGAAATTGTTGATACTGGGAGGTATAATGTGAAATGTATTAACCGAGCTCATTTATGGTCCACCGTACCTCTAAGTACATTGAAGCGGTACATCACAAGCGGTTCGATGTGCATCGCTTCTAATAGTTGCAGCACAAGCGGTTCAATATTTTAAGTCAGGAAGCCTCCTCTAGAAGCGGTTCGTAATACGAACCCCTTCTAAAGCCCAAGCAACAGAAGAGGTTCCTTAGAAGGGGTTCGTGTCACGAACCCCTTTCTAAACCCCAAGCACCTCTAGCAGCGCTTGGGAACACGAACCCCTTCTAAAGCCCAAGCAATAGAAGGGGTTTGTATTACGAACCGCTTCTAGAGGGGGTTTTAGAAGGGGTTCGTATTACGAACCGCTCATAGAGGCCCATTTTTTGAATTGTTAAAAGAAAAACTTGCCTTATCTCATTAGAGAGCACGCGTGGGTGGGTTGCCTAGCTGGGTAAAGCGTGGGTCATGAGGAGGGATGAGATCCTGGGTTCAAATCCCATATACCCCAATATTTTTTACCTTTTTAGACACCACTAGAGGGGGTTCATAGAACCGCTTCTGATGCTCCGCGAGTATCAGTCGCGGTTGCTTAGAAGCGGTTATATAACCGCTTCTAGAGGCTTTACGAACTGTTTGTGAAGTTCAAATCTGTAGTAGTGTCCATCAAACTTGATTCAACAACTCTTAAGATTTCCACTATATCCTCTCCTCTTCTGTATTTCTATTATTACATGTGGTGCCATGCGTTGCAACGGTTTTCAAAGAAACCTCATACAAGTATTATTTTTACATCACCTTTGTTAATGACAGTTGTCGCTGGTTGGTTGATGGATTTTTCCTTGTTGCCAACCAACGAGTTATGGGCATCTATTTATTTAATTTTAGTAAAAAATACTAATTTTTAATTATAAAAATAAATAAATAAACAAAAACTATTTATATTAAAAAATTCACTATCTTACCGCTAAGCTAAGACAGGCGGCCCAAACTAGCAAAACTCTGAGCTGGCCCAACAAACTGGCCCAGGCCCGAATTCCATCTCTGCTAAAACCCCGCCAAGAACATTTCCATTTCCCTCCTCTTCTTCCATCCCCGCCAAAAAAAATGCCGAAACGCGCTAAAAACCCCTCCATCCCCCCACAAACCCAAACCTCCCCTTCTTCCCTCCTCCACCAGCACTAGCCTCCACGCTTCAATCTCCTTGGCCACCGCCGGGTACTACTCCCCCTGTCTCGCCTCCTCCCCGCCGGCGGCCGCCATGCCGGGCTGCGGCGGTGGCTTCTCTGATTGGCCGGAGTTACCAACGCAGGCCGCCCTCTTCGCCGGCGAGATCGCCGCCGTCCGCGCCGTCCTTGGGGCGGACCTTCCCGAGGCCAACGTTGTCGTCGTGCTCTCCCGTCACGGCGGCAACACCGAGCGCGCTGTCAACGAGCTCCTCGACGGTGCCGCCGCCAACGACGGCGACGATGGCCCCAAGAATGTGCGCCGTGGTGGTGCGCCCCAGACGCCTCTCCGTCCCGTCAAGGTGGAGCGCGACGTTGGGGGTGCAGCCCGGGGCCCGCCTCCGGGCAAGGTGAAAGTCGAAAACCCCGACGAGGTCGTGGGGAGCCAAGATTCAGATTGCACCTCCGCAAGACCTGTCAAGGTCAAGGCGGAGCCGATCGATTGCGATCGGCGCGTGAAGGAACCGTCTAGGAACATCGCGGCTCCGATGCGGGACAGCGGCATAAGCATCGTGCCGCGGTCCAAGAAGCGGCCTCGTGAGGACGAGGTGGAGGTCATCGATCTCACCACGACCCATCCGGTGCCGTACCTCAATCCGAGGCCAATCCGAGCGATGCCGCCGACGGAGGCCATGGAGATGTACGGGTCGCGGCCGGTCAAGGCGATTGCGCCTGTGCCGCCGAACGATTGTAGGATGGTGGTGGCGCTGCCGGAAGCAGAGTTTGGGGATTTCCCGGAGGAGCGCGATTGGTTCCTCGTCCGTAGGTCCTATGTCGCCGGCCTGTCGACGAACCGTGGCAGGAGGATGTTGGACGCTGGCGAAATCGTCCATTTCGCCTTCTCCTCGTATGAGAGGATCTACGGAGGGGTAAAAGTGTCAAGCAAGAAGGCTGCGGCGTTGGCTGAGATCGTGCGCTTCTCGACCAAACGAGCTGGAGAGGTTATTATTACTTACTCTTGTACATGGTTACCATTCGAATGTAGTTGGCAATGAAAGATTTTTCTGTCGAAATTATCCTAATCTCGTTTATATGATGGTTATTGTAGATTGGGAAGCTATCTCCGGAGTGGTCGAAGTGCCTTGTCCCTCTGGTGAACTCTTCCAAGGTTATGATCCGGGGGAAGATCGTGTTTTCAACAATGGAACTTAGGTTGATGGAGGAGATTTTGCTATATGTTAGGTAATGCCTAATGATGCATGCTTGCTGTATGGTTCGTACATTGCAGCATTTTGTTAGTTTGTACTAATGCTAAATGCTGTTTCTGCAGCTTCTACATCCACAGGTCTGTGTTCAGTGAAGGCGACGACTCATCCTGGAACCTGCTCGCTCCCCCACATGTTGATTATTCTGCTAATCCTCTTTATACCTTGTTCAAGTTACTTGATCTAAGGGCATTTAACAAGGTACAGCTCAAGCCAATTTTTCTTGAACTTTAGCTCTTGTAGTGTTCTTGATGAATGGCTAATTCTTTTTTGTATGGTGTTGTGCTGTGTGTGTGTCTGTAGCATCTATAATTGGGCAAGCATCCAATGGAATAATCTGTATTGGTGCACAGATTTGTAGCTTTTTCGTATTAATTTTGCTTGCTTGGCATTTTTTATTTGTGTTTGGTTCATTGTATTGATGTTTGATTCTTACTGGTTATCTTTTGTGATACATGGTATAGGGTTATGATGACGAAGATGAATCAACTCCTATGGTTGGACTAGAAAGGCGACACGCAGGTGGCCAAACTTTTCCAGAGCAAGGCACTGATGAACAGGCTATTTCAGAGGCTGCTTTGAACAAAATTGTTGGCACTGCTGAAGCATATGACTTGAAGGTAACAACCACCACCAGAAGTGCATTTTTGTTTGAATCTTTACTCACACATCCTTTTTTGGCATTGAAACTAAGTTATGATTATTAACATATATACCTGGTAAAACAGGAAGCACAGCCCCCAAGTACTCTTGTCTCTGTTCTAAAACCATACCAGAAAGAAGCTCTCTTCTGGATGTCTGAATTAGAGAAGGGAATTGATGTTGACCAAGCATCAAAAACTCTTCATCCCTGTTGGATGGCTTATAATATTGTTGACAAGTATGTGTTTTTCATGTTCACTTGTATAATTCACAATAAATATTGGTTATGATAATTTTTAGAACAAAGAACTCATAATGCATAATATTCTATTTATTTCCAGGAGAGCTCGTGCAGTGTACATTAATGTGTTCTCTGGTGAAGTAACAACTCGGTTTCCAAGCTTAAGTCAGAAGACCCGAGGAGGGGTAAGTGTTTTGACGGTTTCTCATGTCTGTCTGGTTTAGGCTATAATTGAAATTGCAGTGTTCTACATTTGTCAAGATGGACATGGAAATTTTGTTCTTGCTTGTGTAGTGCTGCGGTGTATGTCTACTGAGTTGAGTTGTGGCAAATATTTGTTCATGATTGATGAACAGTATGCTTACCACTCTGATGCTAGTTGATAAACATTAATCCTCTTAAAATGGCTCATTTTGTTAAGTTCTTGTATGTATATGAAATTATGCATTTGCCTAATTGGATCATTGTTACATGGCGTTTATGTGAAAAGTATTTATGTACTATCTTTGTCTTTATAGATACTGGCAGATGCAATGGGTCTTGGCAAAACTGTCATGACTATTGCTCTAATACTTACAAACCCAAGGGGGGAATGGTCCAACGACATAGAAAGGGATCGTGGGAACAGAGCACACACCTCGAGATCTGTACAAGGAGGTACCCTTATTGTGTGCCCAATGGCATTATTAGGTCAATGGAAGGTAAGCAATCATCTCTGGGGTTATAATTATGTTGTACGTTTCTACTGTTTTCTGTTCTGTGAACAGTAATTATGAATGGACAATGAGAGGTTATCATTTTGTTTTCCAGCACTGCATGTCTAAGCAACTTGTTTTATTCCCTAGTCTCTGCAAGAAACTTACCATTGCGCAAGGGAAGTAAAATTGTGAGCATTGTCCTTACAGGATGAGCTGGAGGCACATTCAACACCAGAAGCTCTTTCTGTGTTTGTGTACTATGGTGGTGATAAAACTGATGACCTCAGCTTGATGGCTGAGCATAGCGTTGTCTTAACGACCTATGGTGTCCTTCAGTCGGCTCACAAAACTGTAAGATTTTGACATTTATCTCCACTGTCATGGTGATAGCTTTCTTTGAAGAAAACATGGCTATTACAATTTAGCTAATGAAAAATGGTACCCTTCACAGGATTCCAGCAGTGTTTTTCACAGGATAGATTGGTATAGAATTGTGCTTGATGAAGCACATACAATCAAATCGCCCAAAACCAAAGTGGCCCAAGCAGCTTTTGCACTAAACTCACACTGCAGATGGTGCCTTACGGGTACACCGTTGCAGGTGTGTTGGCAAGTGGCAACCATTGAATTTGTATCTTCTTTTCAACACTTCAATTTTTGTAGATGGATTAAACACTTCCATTTGAACTGTCAATTAATGATTTTTATCATCTAACTTTTGAACCGTTGCAATTAAACGCTTCCATTTAAATTAGCTTATTACGATCACATTTTTTGTAGAATAATTTGGAGGACCTTTACAGTCTTTTTTGCTTCCTACATGTGGAACCATGGTGCAATGCAACTTGGTATGGATATTATCAGACTACTTAATTTATATATTAGTTGTCAGGGTTTTGAAGATCTGATTCTAGCTATTTTGAGTTCTGTCTAGGTGGCAGAAGCTTATTCAGAAACCTTACGAAAACGGTGACAAGAGAGGATTGAAACTTGTCAGAGCTATTCTTAGGCCACTCATGCTGAGGAGAACCAAGGAGACAAAAGATAAGATGGGAAAGTATGCATTTTGTTTGCTTATCTTATAAGCATTTATCATGACTCGCCTCTCTTAGAAGTACTGATGATCACAATACTCCAATGTTTGTTTCAGTCCTATACTGGTCCTCCCGCCAGCTCATGTTGAGGTTGTGGAATGTGAACACTCTGATGATGAACGTGATTTTTATGAGGCACTTTTCAGGAGATCAAAGGTATACTTATATTGAGCAATTTTTCAAGTCTTGTTTTTGTTGATACGATGATAAGGAAATTCTTCAGATGTGGTTGGTTTCCCATGCCTGTTTCATGATTGAGCATGAATGACATCGGATATTGACAGCAGAATACTTGTTCACCTTTGTAAAACTTAATTGAACTATGCTTTGCACCATTATTGGCATGACATTGGAAGTTAATTGATGAGATTTTGTGCCTGTCTCTGACATAGAAAGGTCCTTCCAACAGGTTCAATTTGATAAATTTTTGGCACAAGGCAGTGTTCTTAACAACTATGCTAATATTCTTGAGCTGCTTCTTCGGCTAAGGCAGTGCTGCAATCACCCTTTTCTAGTTATCAGGTTAGCCAGGCATTGCAAGTAAAATTATCTTAGATTCCATCATCTCACCCTCTGATTCCTTTGCTGAATTCTAAATGTATAGCCGAGCTGATACCCAGAAGTATGCTGACATTGACAAGCTAGCACAACGGTTCCTTGAAGGGGTACAGAATGGTTCTGGAAGAGGCAGTGTGCTACCCTCACGAGCATATGCAGAGGAGGTTGTTGAAGAAATTCGCCAGGGTACAACCACCGAGTGCCCTATCTGCCTTGAGTCAGCTTCTGATGATCCTGTGCTCACACCATGCGCACACCGGATGTGCCGAGAGTGCCTTCTTACGAGCTGGAGGACACAAGCTGGGGGCCGATGCCCGCTCTGTCGAACCCCTATCCGCAAAGCTGAACTGATCACATTGCCAGCTCAGTGCCGCTTCCAGGTTGATCCTAAAAATAACTGGAAGGATTCATGCAAGGTCGCCAAACTTATAATGATCCTGGAAGGCCTTGAGAAGAAGAGGGAGAAGAGCATTGTCTTCAGCCAGTTCACTTCTTTCTTTGATCTTCTGGAGATTCCCTTTACTCAGAAAGGAATTAAGTTCTTGAGGTTTGATGGGAAGCTGAGCCAGAAGCATAGAGAAAATGTTCTGAAGGAATTCAGTGAAAGCCAGGACAAGCTGGTACGCAGGAACCATTTCTAGTGATTCTCTTATTTTCATTTCTGCCTGCTTAATTCTTGAGGCGTCTCTTTGCTGACCCCTTTCTGTCCGGAAATTAGGTTCTATTAATGTCACTCAAAGCTGGAGGTGTGGGCCTGAATCTAACTGCTGCCTCCAATGTCTTTCTGATGGTAATTCAACTACATCCTTTCAATCCAATGAATTGTCTGGCATTAAAAAATTCATTGAATGAACAATATTCTAGATCTAACTGAACTGTACTAATCAGACACATTAACATTCTATGTTCTCATAGGATCCATGGTGGAATCCTGCAGTGGAAGAGCAGGCTATCATGAGAATTCACCGTATCGGGCAGAAAAGAGCGGTCCAAGTTAGGCGATTCATTGTCAAGGTAAGTGAAGGCAGAAATTAGCAATCATCTTGAAACTCCCTGGTAACCAGCAAACTCAAAAGTGCTTTCTGATTGGATTTCAGGATACCGTTGAGGAGCGGATGCATCAGGTTCAAGTGCGCAAGCAGAGAATGATTTCTGGGGCACTGACGGATGAGGATGTCCGCAGTGCACGCATTGAGCAGCTGAAGATGCTGTTTACATGAATTTTGCCATGAACTGCAGGATGTGTATGCTTCATGTTTAGTATCTCAGACTTGGTATTTAGGATAGATTACCAAATGTTTCAGATATGTGAATGGGGATGGGATGAGTGGAATCATTTTCTCATCCAATTTTGTGGATATGTTCCCATTCTGGTTTGTATATTTTGTCTATATTGGTTTCTTCTGAAGCTGGGAAGAGCCTTGGCTAAATCCCAATCTATTGTAAAAGAATGGTTTCTAACTTATTACCAATGTGACTGCATTGGAGCAATAGATCCTTATTGAGCTTCCTTTTGTTCATGTCGTGTACCAGCCTTTGTTAGTTCACTGATTTCTTAGAAGAGGTTAGTTCTTGGAGCAAATCATTGGATCAAAGTCCTTTGCAAATATTTTCTTTGTACCTGTTTTTTTTCTTATAAATACAGGGTCAAATGCATTGGTAGTATAAAACTTGGGCATCCCCTCTGTCATGTAAGGACATTCTTGCATTGACATTCGTTTAAGGTTGAGCTGTCTGGCAGAAGCCAGAAGATAGCATTTGGTTGCCAAAAGTGAACAGTCGGACGTTTTTTTTTCATTAAAGGAGCTCAGAGAAATGCTGGACATAAGGCAGCTGAAACTTTCAGGCTAGTTCCGAAAGAAAGTAGGTTTAAAAAAGTTCCGAAAGAAACGAATAATAAATATCATGCAATTGCACAGTAATTTTTAGGGGAAATACTAGAATACGGAATGGAAATAGCTTGGTCCGCTTGACCTCTAAATTATTACGGCGACTTTTTAGAGCATGTTCGAAGTGACTTAACCTTAATTGGAAGAAAAACGATATGGTTTTTTTAGTCCAATTTTTTATTATCATAAAGCCACCTCTAAAAATTTTTAAAAATAACATAAATGAAACATACCAACTTCGAGAAGCACGTTAAAGAACCTCGAAGTTCAGTTTAATATTTAGATTGCTTAAACTCAGCCACCTTGTTCATTCAGTTCAGACACTTCGAACATGCTCTACACCAGTTTTTAGTTAGTTGCTCGTTAAATATTATATTTGGTTGTCAGCTTAACAATAGGTTTGGGTTTGTTGTTAAGCGCAATCTTATATACATGGGTTAGCTAAAAAATTTGAGATTGGAATCAATAACACCTTGTTTGGTCCATAAATAAGGCTCAAACTTTAGCTCGAGACTCACGAGCAGCTCAGGCTTGGCTCCAGCCCAATTTGGTGGTCAGAGAGATAGAGAGCTAGATCTTGGCTCGTTCAGGCTCGGCTCGTGTAAATTGTTTTGCAAAAAAAAAATTATATAAAAATATTATTAATTCCAATGCAACCCAACTCAAATAGACCTATATACTTGGCCTAGCCTACCACTTGGCCTATTACCAAAATCCTAGTTTTAACTTATCAACTCCATCCTATGTCTCCCTCTTCCCTTTACACCCACCACCAACCCATCTCCTTTCCCTTCCTCATTCTTTCTCCCTCTCTTTCTCCCACTGTTGTTGCCTTGCTGGGTGGCCGCATAGATGCCGAGCGGTGGCCAAGCAAGCTTCAGGCGATGGTCGTGCTGGTGAGTACAAGGCGATAGCCAAGCCATCACGTTCGCCTCCTCCATGCTCCCCTTCATCCTCTTGATGTGGCAACCTCATTTTCCTGATTCCACCTCCCGTTGAGTCGCTGTCTCCTATTCCTCCTCTTGCCGGGCTGCCACCTCCTCTTTGGCTCCTGCCGGGCTGCTGCTCCCTAGACACACGATGACGACGATGAAGCCTGCTCGTATTAAATCTCCTGTGCAGATGTCGTGGCTTTGCTAGGCCTGGCTCATGAGCACACACGAGCTTTGAACGAGCCGAGCCGAGCCTAGTTTGTAGCACGGTCACCCTATAGAGTCTGACTCGCTTGAACTCGTCTGGTCTCCACCCTACTCATAGATAGAGCATGCGAACTCGACATTGGACATCAGTTGCATGTTGTACTCTCTGTTCCACGTACGTTGCTACACACCACCAGGAGGCTGCCCACGTCCACCGAGCACGAACAGGACTTGCTACCATCACATCCGATCTGCTCTTGCATGGCCGCCATCTCCCACTTGATTCCGAGGCTAGAGTTTGGGAATTGCTTTTGCATTTGCCTGGTTAGAACTTGTAGGTGTGGTGGTCACTAGACCTAGGAATTGGGCCGGGCCTAAGTGGGCCAACACGAGCACGGCCCGAAATCGGTGGCACGAACCACAACCCGACCCGAATTCTAATGGGCCAGGCCAGCATGGCCCAAATACAAGGCTGGGCCGTGCCTGGAATCTAGGCACGATAGGCCGCCCGGCATGGCCCGATCATTCGTGCCATGCTTGGGCCGGCATGGCCTGATTTGCAGCTCGAGTCAGTAATATATATTTTTTTGAGGTGTTTTCAAGCTTGGATGACTTTATGCTATACATGAAAGTTGTAGAAAATTTCGAGACACATCTTTTTCATGTAGACAACATTTTCATTTGAGCAACGTATGAATTTATAAAAAATTATTTAGTGTGCTGTAGTTATTGAGCTGACGCTATCTGCCACGGTAATCTGCATTTTTCGAGGTGTTCCAGTGCTCGGATGATTTTGAGTTCTATACGAAAGTTGTAGAAAATTCCGAGACGCATCTTTTGTATGTAGACAACCTTTTCAGTTGAGTAACGCACAAATTTATAAAAAATAATAATACAACAGTATCTTTCCCGTGCCGTGCTTGTGCAGGCACGGCCCGACAGCGGCCCGGCATGTTTTTGGGCCGTGCCAGGTCTTAGTTTTGGCCCTCCGTGGTCAATTCCCACCTCTAGTGGTCACTGGTCAGTGGGCTAAGATAGTAGAGGAGGCTGGCTGACAAATATGTTGGGCTTGGGGGGGGTGGTGGGTGGGTTTGGGCATTGAAAAAATGGGTTGGCACGAGAACGGCCCATGTGGGAGTTAGTCTGGCACTTGGCAGATGGTGGTTGCCTGCTATTTTTTTTAACCGTTAGAAATCGAACTGAAATAAATAAACCAAAATGAAAACCAAAATAAAACCGAAAATAGAAAAATCAAGAATTTTGGGTTAATCAGTTCGATTCGGTTTGGTTTCTGTTACGATTTATTTTTGCCAGCCCTATTGGAGTGGTGGAATTAGAGAACAATTCCAATTGATAATTCAAAAGCCAATTTCATGGCGCCTGATTGAACTAGCATCAATTCCAACACTTAAACATGTAAATTTTATTGAATTCACCCTACAAAATTCATAAGTCCTCTTGAATCGATTAAAATTTATCGTAGATGATTTGGTAAGTACAGAATCTAATTGGCGCACATTTGTGGGCTAGATATACAATTGGCTCCATGACCTTGTAGAAAATGATTTTAGTAAAAAAAACTGGTATTTCAAATTTAGATATTGCATTTATAACGTAAAATTTTCACAAAAGCAACTGAAATTTCTTGTGGAAACCCTCCTCAATTCATATACGGTTCAATGGAAAGATCATTCACACGCATGGAGAGATCATTCACATGCTGCCCAACAACAAGTCATGCAAGCAATCCTATATTAAAATAAAGGTAAATCGGGGTGTCGGGATATATGTACTATGATAGCTCCCAAGATCAAGCACCATCTGTGGAAAACATGGGTCTTGGGTGTCCGAAGATACACTACAGGACGTACCGTCTCCTTGGGCCGAGTCAATTGGGCCTTCCAGAAGGCAGGCTTGGAGGACGGTGCGGCTGAAGATAATCTACAAGGACACGAATTCGTTTCCTATTCGAGATATATGGATATAGGCGTAGCCGGATCGGTTATATCTATATCTTCCAAACACAGACTAGGGTTTCTATCTGTAACCCGACCTCCTACACTATATAAAGGGGGTACGGGGTCCCTAGTTAAACATCCAATCTCTCATCTTGTAATCATCATCAGAATCCACCCCAATACGATCCACGAGCACAGGAGTAGGATATTACCTTGCCCCGAGGGCCCGAACCTGTATAATTTCGGCTCCCTGTGCTACCATCGTTGTTGTGATCTCTCGCATCGTCCCATAAAATACATTGCCGACGCAATCGTCGACAGTTGGCGTGCCAGGTAGGGGCTAGTGTCACGATCAACTACATCGACCTCGATGGCTTCCATTGGCGGATTCGTCTTCACCTACGCTCCCGGCCAAGGTTTCATCTTCGGAGATCTTAGCTTCATTGCCGGGGACTTCGGAGAACTTTGGTTATGTGAGCCGAACTTCGTTCGGTCCACACACTACCGGGGAAGATGGTACGCGACTCCGGCCGAGCCTCACCACTTTGGGATCTCTGCCCCGGATTCTGATCCGGAGGAGATCCGATCTGATGATGACGATCTCGACTGGCCTACCGCGGGGCTTCCCTTCGGTTTTGGTCGGGATCAACCACTCCTCTCCCTACCAGCACCTTGTGCTTACGAAGGATCGAGTCGCGATCTGATTCCTGGCTTGGATCGCTCTCAAATCTAGTCAGGAGTCACGATCCCTCTATCGTGGTTCGCCCCCTTTGGATTTGGAAACTCGGCCGCTGTTTTCCATCGGATAACGTGCCGGTTTTTCCAGTCTAGGACAAGGGATGGAATACGACTTGTACACACCGGGACGAGCTTTCTGAGCCAAAACTCGGGGACAACTCCTTCCCAGTTAATTCCCCGAGTGGTAATACCATTCGGTCTAGTCAATTCGTCTGAAAGTTTCCAGCAGATCCGTTCTGCCGAAACTCAGTCGGATCCTCTTTTGCTTAGAGATCCTGCACGAGAGGTGGGGGTTATAATCACTTCCATCGACGAGCCAACGAATCGGGATCAGTTGAGCCTTTCCTTCTCGGAATCCGAGTCGGAAGAGAGTGTCAATGGGATCCCCGACTTCCGTGGTGTCTACTACGCTTTGGATGGCCTGCCTCGGTCGGCCCGGCCCACGGGAGGCCGGAGCGAACCAAATCGCGAAGGCTAGAAGACTTGCGCGACCAACTACGTGGTCGTGCACGGGAAGTTCAGGAGGAACTGTTGCAAATCCGTATGGGAGATCACTCGGTCTTCCGTACGCCACAGCAGAACCTCCTCGCCTGTAAAACCCTCTTGGACAATGTTGGTCCTCTACTTGGAGAGAACAACCCCGCAACGCCGATCGTGGAACATGTCAAAGCCATGGTGACGGCTGCGGCTGTTCAAGGCACTCGGGATCAACCGGCCAACTCGGCTAGAAGCCAGACTGCTACAAGTAGTACTCGGCGCAGTCGGCACACGCGAAGTCGCTAGCAAGACGCCCGTCGGAGTACAAGCCGCGACCTTCGTCTCCACATCGAAGCCCGGCATAGGGAGCGAGACGAAGATCAGCGCCGTACTCCCCCACGTCGAAATCTCCCCCGACGATCTCCTTCACCCATAGATGGGCTGATCGACAGGATCAAGGCATTCACCCCCCGACTCCGCTAGGTAAACTGGCCTAAGGGGTTTAACCCTAAAGGCATTGTGAAATTTGATGGAGAGCGGGACCCCGAGACTTGGTTGCAGATTTATTCTCTGGCAATCAAGGCCGCGGGTGGAGGATACGACGTGATGGCCAATTATTTGCCCGTCATGATAACCCCTCCAGCTCAGAACTGGCTCGCAGGCCTTACAGAGAATTCGATCGATTCCTGGGGAGAACTTTGTGACCAGTTCGTTGCCAATTTCCAGGGCACTTAGGAGAAGCCCGGAACCCAGTGGGACCTTTATCAGATTCATCAGAAAAAAAATGAGTCGTTAAGGAATTTCATTCAGCGTTTCACCAAGAAGAAGAGCACAATCCGGGAGATCTCAGAGGCGGTCGTCGTCGCAGCCTTCCAGAAAGGAGTTCGCGACCCCGACCTGATCAAGAAGATGTCCCGGAAGCCTCCGACCACTGTCAAGGAAATGTTCGCCTTGGCGGACCGATAGGCTACTGCCTCGGACGCTCTAGCCGAGCGTCAGGAGGATCACCCAAGCAGACAAGAAGGCAAGAAGGACAAGCCCGAGTCAGCCTCCAAGAAAGACAAGAAGCGCAAGGGTGAAGAGATGGTAGCGGCCACGGAGCAGGGTCGGCTAAGGCCACCTCGACCCGCCGACTACAACAAAGTCATGGAGGCGCCGTGTCCTTCCCACCCAAACGGCAACATCTTGAAGAAGTTCGCTGAGGATCACAACGGCGACACTCCGAGAGATGCCAAGCAAGATGACAAGCGCGACCCTCCCGAGGGCGATGCTTACCAAGAAACTGAGCGAGAGCTCAACTACATATTCGGGGGATCGGATGCATATGAGTCCAAACGTAAGCAAAAGCTTACCGATCGGAAAATCAATGCAGCTATTCCGGTGACCCCTGGGTATCTCCGGTGGTATGAAATTCCGATCATATTTGACCGTTCAGATCATCCAGATCACATCCCGTGCCCGGGAAGGTATCCACTCATCCTGGATCTTGTGGTGCGGGGCGTCCGACTGCGCAAGGTCCTGGTTGATGGCGGGAGTGGATTAAATATCCTTTTCGTTAAAACTTTGGACGAGATGCAGATTCCAAAGACGGTGCTCCAGCAGACGGAAGCGCCGTTCCACGGTATAATTCCGGGAACCTCATCGGTGCCGATCGGGAAGATCACTCTCCCCGTCACCTTTGGGACTCGGGAAAATTACCGGACAGAAAACCTCAGTTTTGAGGTGGCCGATTTTGAGACCGCATATCATGCGATCTTAGTAAGGCCGGGCTTGGCCAAATTCATGGCCGTCCCACATTACACCTACTTGGTTATGAAGATGCCAGGACCGCGGGGCGTGATCACAGTTCGTGAAGACGTCAAGTTCTCCCGTCTCCTCGATAGGGAAAACTGCGACTTCGCTCAGTCCAGAGAGGTGGCAGCTGAGTTGGACAAAACCCGGCAGACTGCCGCCACCCTTCGCGACAAGGGCGATCTACCAAACAAAAAGCCGTCTAAGTCAGGCATCAAGCCTGACGAGGGCGATGAATAAAGAGACGCCCGGCGCTCTTACCCAGAAAGATTAAGACGTCTTCTCATCACTCGGTGGTACGTTCGGGGGCTTGCCGCAGTAAAAGAACATCAAGCAATCGCGTCAGAACTAAACCTGACGGCTATTGTATTCCGCGCTTACAAATAAATAAAGATAAGTTTTCGCTCAACATTATCCCGACGCTTATGCAGTTCTGTTTTTGACTTGCTACTTATTTGTACGTCAATTAAGCAGTAAGTTGGGGGCTACACCTAATTAGGTGCGCAATCGCGCACCTAACCCATTTATTTGACACGACTCACTACCTTGAGGCTAGTAAGTCGGGGGCTACACCCAATTAGGTGTAGTCTGCACCTAATCAATACCTAATCGTTTCTTCTCTTTTAAATCTATGACGAAGCCTTGCATAAATCGTTCCAAGTAACAAAGGAACGTAGTTTATTCGGGCAGAGCCATGACTTAAGCAGAGAAAAGATGGTTAGCTTGGGCCATATTAAAAGAAAAATGGAAAGTCATGTACATGGATAATTTATGAGTTCCTACATTTTCACAGGAAATCTAACTCTAAGTTGTCCAAAAGGCATTCGGCGGTCGGCTTCACTTCCTCGAGCAGTGTCATTGCCTCCTCCTCTGAGCAGGCGAAGTCGTCCTTGGCAGCATCAAGATCGATCCGAGGATAGTGCGACTTGACGATTCCCAACACTTGACTGGAACTCGTCAGGCCGACTTCCCTGAGCCGCGCCTTCAGTTGCTTGGGGGCTTCAGTCTACCTCTGGATCAGCTCAGCCCGAGAGCTCGGCTCGTCCTCGCCAGCATAAAGTTGGCGTCGAGCAGGCTCTACCGCCGCCAAAAGATCATCATACCGCGCCTGCGCAATTTTGGCGTTTTCTTGAAGAACGTCATACTGCGCTAGCGTCTTCCTCCTATGCTCTATCAAAGAACAGGGAGTGCATGATTACATAACCGCGTGGACACCAGGGGCTTAGAGCCGGTCGGGTTTGGGGGCTCACCCTCCAACTCGGCAACGGCTTTCGCTTCTGATTTCTCCAGCGCAAGCCTCTCCGCCTGAAGCTTGGTGATCGTGGCGTCGCGTGCTGCATATGATGTGGCACATAATGTCACCTGGTCACGTACAAGACAAACAAATTCTGACTCATGTCAGGGTACTTACACCGGAGGGAACCCGCAAGGTCGAACTTTTCGTCCTGCAGTTCCTTGATCCGGGCCTGCAGCTCTCGGCGTTCTTTGGCTGCCTCGGTCTGGGCCCCAATGACCTCCCCTTCCATGGACTTAATCCGTTCTATCTGGGGGAGGAAGTAGTTAAGGAACTTGGTTTTTCTCTCGGAATAATCGCCAAGGTCCTACAAAGACAAAGGATGGTCACTATCCCAACTCAGGCAAGAGAAGATTTGTGATCAGGTTCCTGCAAATTAAAAAGCTTACCCAAACCATTCGGCTTAGCCTGAGAGGTTGAGTTCTTTCCCCCCTTTGGCCTTGCGCTACCGCCTGTCCTTGGGGGGTGAGTCCCCGGACTATATCCGGAAGCCGAAGTTGGCTGGCTTGCTCCTCCTTTGGGAGCTTCACCCACCTTTGGCCCCAAGCCATGCGGGCCGCGTCCTCTCGGCGGCGGGACTTTTTCCTCCACTGAGGAAGCCGGGCCCTTGCCTTTTTTGGCAGCCGGGGTATCTTCAGATTCCTCCCTGGGCGCTTCTCGCCTTTGTTAGCGGGAGCTTCAGGGGTAGGGGCTGCGGATATAAAAGACCGGCGGCTCTGCATAGGAGCAAGGCATCCCCAAACAATGAGCTTCAACAAGAAGATTGCGTGATGTCCAACAAGAGTAAAAAGAGAGTACTCGAACCTTACCTCAGGAGGTGGATGGTTGAGGGAAAAACTCCTGGGGCTCCCTGGATTCGAAAAGATAGTTCCAGGAGCGAAGAATTCGGAGAGTCGATCGATGGTGTCGGAGTTGGAGATTGGGACATCCGTCTCTCTAGTAGAGTCGGATGGCCCAGTGTACTCGAACCCGAGTCTGACCCTTTCCTTGAGTGGCTGCACGCGGCGTTTCGTGAAGGAAACAGCTATAGCGACGCCGGTCAGCCCTTCTTCTTTGAGGTGCTGGATCATGCCAAGTAACTCGGTTACCTGGTCCATTTCAGAAGAAAGAGGGGGAGAGTTCCAAGAGGTGGAAGCTCGGGGCTTTCTTCCATCAAAGCAAGGAAGACTGGGGGGAGGATTGGAACAATAGAACCTGTCCTGATGCCACCCCTTTAGAGAAGTCCGCAGCGGCAAGGTGAAATATTCCTTCTTGAGGCCGCTCCGGAGTTGGAACCCAGCCCCGCCAACGGCCTTAGGGGCAATGTCGGTGGGGTAGGCCTTGAGGAAGAAGAGATGGCGGAAAAGGGCGAAATGGGGAGCGATCCCCAGAAAAGCCTCACAAAGATGAACAAAAATCGAAAGTTGAAGAATAGAGTTGGGATTCAAATGGAAAAGCTCAATCCCATAATGATGGAGCAAACCGCGAAGAAATGACGATGAGGGGAGTCCAAACCCGCGGGAGAAGAAAGATTCGAAGACAGCAATCTCTTCTTGATGAGGAGTGGGGGAGGATTCACCTATGGCGGCGCGCCAGTCAATAAGCTCTGACGACGGGAGAACGCCGGCGTCGACGAGGGCTTGCAACCGCTCACCGGTGGTGTTTGAGGTTGCCCAGTCCCCCGCCATCGGAATATGGTGGATTAGGGGCTTAACGACGGCGGCGGTGCTAGGATTGTCTGGAGGCGACGAGAGCACAAAAACCCTAGCGGGGAGTCTTAGGGAGGCGAACGGTTCGGGGCGCACAGTGTAAGTGCATCAATTCAAACTCCCTTAAAGGCTTCGCTCAGAAGGAAGCGGGCAACGTTTCATTCCCGTGCAAGGTGGGAAAGGAATGAAGTCCTAAAATTGTCGTTTCGAGACTTGGGTTCCGACTCAAGCCCCTGAAGACATGCCCTATAAGGGCCGTGAGCTGTACACGACTTACTCGGGTACAGGTGACACTCGGGTCTTGTCAGTCGGGAAAAGTAGCGTGTTCCTTATTGGGTTCATTGCCAGTCTTCAATTTGAGGATTGGGCGCTTCCCAAGGTCGCGATCTGGCTTTTGATGTGCCCCTTGGGGACAATAGTCGGTTCGGCTTATTAGCTGGGCTGCGCATCGGAATTTCTTTACAATTGTCCTGGTGGCATATCTTCGGATTGTTTGTCGACAGGACAAGCACCACTTGGGCAAAGCTAATCCAGCTCTTGGCGTACCTCTTGGGGTCAATGGCTGGTCCGATTTTATAATCGGATTAGGCGTCAAAGAGTTACCTCTTCAGTTGGGTCTCAGTGGCATATCTCCGGATCGTTTGTTGTTAAGGCAAACACCACTAGGAGGACCTTAACTTGGAGACGGGCGTATTCCTCTGGGAATCACTAGCTTGAATCTGCATTAGTCGGATCAAGGCACCTGAACACCCTACGCAGGTTGTGGCATGTCCCATGTTGGACCGAATGTTGAGCTCTGCAAGACAGGCTTGAATGCCATGAGTTGTAACAGGGAGGATAACGCTGGGTGGCATTGCTTACTCAGTGACATCCACTTTTTCTCTGGTATGCCTCTCTGTGAGGCCATTAGCCAGCATACCGATCTGTCGGGTTGGGTACCAGGCATATTTAATGACTTGGGAATTTTCTCGAGTTCTTTGCAACTGTGTTGTTTGATCAGCAGGTTACTCGGCAAGCAGACTTCATCAACTAGGCGAAGAGTGACGTCACTCGGGTAACATCTGAAGGACTGCAAGCCGAACCCCGAATCAAGACAACCCAATCCCGAAGCACTCGGGGGCTACTATGGAAAACATGGGCCCTGGGTGTCCGAAGATACACTACAGGACGTACCGTCTCCTTGGGCCGAGTCAATTGGGCTTTCCAGAAGGCAGGCTTGGAGGACGGTGCGGCTGAAGATAATCTACAAGGACACGAATTCGTTTCCTATTCGAGATATATGGATATAGGCGTAGCCGGATCAGTTATATCTATATCTTCCAAACACAGACCAGGGTTTCTATCTGTAATCCGACCTCCTACACTATATAAAGGGGTACGGGGTCCCTAGTTAAACATCCAATCTCTCATCTTGTAATCATCATCAGAATCCACCCCAATACGATCCACGAGCACAGGAGTAGGGTATTACCTCGCCCCGAGGGCCCGAACCTGTATAATTTCGGCTCCCTATGCTACCATCGTTGTTGTGATCTCTCGCATCACCCCATAAAATATATTGCCGACGTAAATCGTCGACACCATCACACACGTATCCTTACAATGATTTATAGCGTAATACATATAACATAACACCAAGATTCTAAATAGCCCGCTATAGCTCTGCGATAGCGTTTTCGGACTAAAACGTACGCTCATGACTAAAATTCCGTGAACACAGCTATGGCCGCTAAATTGACTGCTATCTCCTCTATTTTTTAGCATATATAGCACTGCTATTTGTTTAATTTCCTTTAAAAATATAACCATCGACTGCTTTTCGTTATGTTCTACTTCATTCTTACATCATCTAACCTCAAAAGGTGATATTATTAATATAAAACTAATATACGATCTATTAGAGAGGTTTCTGTATAATGAACATGCACAAGAATATATTGCAATCACTTATTCTACACATCAATCATAATTATATGGACATACATTTGACTACAAGTACTTCTAAAGTAACTTGTAAGTTTCTTATTTAGTTGGATGTGACTAATATTATGCAAATATTTCACATTTTATATAATTTTTATATTAAAACACTATACATGATAGCTTCCACGATAGCCCATGATAGCTTTTATAGCTTTTTTAGACCTCACCGTGAAGCTGCGAAAAACACAATTTATAACCTTACACGACACATGATTTATATAGAACAAAAGAGTATGGACCGTTTCCCATAACAAGTTTAACACCATCAGAATATAGTGACAGCAGAAACATAAGTTGTTCGACAACATAGTAGCAGAAGCTCATCATAAATAAAGCAAAAGATTATCAAGGTATGCTTCATAACCCAAGAGCAACCGACTGAAAATTAGAACATCGCATCACCCGCTATCTTCGTTGCATCTCACTTAATAATAATACTCAAGCGTGGGATCGTCTTCACATGAAATTGTAGCAACTGGGTTGAGTATTAAAGGTGCTCACACTAGGAGGTAATATATCTTCAATCGTGAATGACATGTAAACAAGGAAAGGCTTAAAGGTTATTTTTTTAGCACAAAGAGCATTTGTTAGACATAAACATAAGTAGATTGTAATTTGCATTTGAGTAAACATTTTAGAAATGTAACCATATCATAATTATCATCATATTCTCTTTACCATCTATAAGATCATATCATAAATTGGCCTTCCTATCCATGAAGATCTCTACCCTTTTCATCAACACCAATGGACTCCCTGTCATTTTCATCAATGCCACGAGTAACCCTGTACTCAGAAGTGAACCACAATCCAAACCATCGTAAACAAAACATCCCATATGCTAGCAATAGTAGGTCAACTCAAGTATTTATCCTTTACCAAGGACGTGGCTATTTGAACAGTTTAACTTTGCAGAGATATATGACTTTATCCACAAGACATAACAACCTATGTTGAAAACTCTTAGATGTATATGATGGTCTTTGGGTCACCTGGATAATTATAACCATTTCCCATCCTGCCAAGGGCCAGACTGGAGTATGCGGCTGCAAGGGAAATGGTAGTGTGTTTTCTTGCTTTGCCATCCATTGGCATCCTTGACATGCTTTTACTATCATCTCTGCATCACGCAAGGCTCTTGGCCAAATGCTTGTTTCGAATACCTTCGCTACAAGAGTTATTGGGTCCTTGTGCGATCCGCATAGCCCCTAGTGTCTATAACAATATTTCCTTCCCTTCTTCTTTTGAGACATATATTTTAGCCATGGCACGCATACTCCTGTCTTCTCTGTTCATAAGGACAAACTCTTTTGATCGGAGCATAATCCTTTTAACTTTAGAGTTCTCGCTGAGCAATTCACCACAATTGGTTACACCAATCTTCTTCTTGCACTGTGTTGACCACAAATACCTATTCTTGCACATATGGTTTTGTTAACACTTCAAAGAATATCCCCTGCGGTATGTTGATTTACATGTGTGTGATGAGGTGATTTGCCAACAAATTAGATTGATTTTTGGAAATAGAAAAGAAAAGAAATATTAAAGGAAAAGAAAATGATAAAAAGTGCTGCATGCATGCTACGGGTGACATGCATGGCTGTGTGTGATTAACTCATTTGTCTTTTGTGATTACCGGAAGTTGTGTACTCGTGTTGGGTGCGTGGTGTTGTGTGCTGATCTTTGCGTGGTGTGTTGCGTGCGTGGTCTTTGCGTCGCGTGCGTTGTGTTTGATGGATGGCGCAAGCGAAAAGAAGCTTGGCGGCAAGAAAGCGCCAGTAACGCAGAGGCTATGCGGCAGAGCGCTGGTGGAAGTGGGCGGGCCGAACCGGACTTGGTATAAAAAGAAGACCAACAAAGATGATGCACACGGATTTTTCGTGCGAGGGTTTCGAGAAAAAGTAATAGGCGGCAGCGTCATGTCCCAAAGAAAAACACAGAAGATTAGAGGAAAGATTAGAGAGATTAGTGGTGATCTTGAGGGGATTAGTGCTTCCATGTAAAGAAACCATGTGCTATCAACGTGCAATAAAGATTGGTGGTTTCGGTACATGATCTCTCTCAACTTGTGATTGATTCTCTTGGTTTAGTACTGTTTTAATTATCTCTTCCGCTGTTTAGTGTTGATTAGCATATCTAGACACTGTTCAAGGGTATTTAGCGCCAACGATCCTTCAATTGGTATCAGAGCAAGGTTAGCTCTAGGTTTAATCTTGCGATTAGGAGCTATGGCACAGTTTAGCATTTTCTCCATGACTAAACCTCCTGTGTTTAATGGTGATGATTATCCATATTGGAAGGTTCGCATGCAATCTTTCTTGCAGTCTCAGAGTTATGAATTGTGGGAAGTGGTAGAAACTATGTACGTGAAACCTGATAATATTACCACTAAGGAACAAAAGGATCTTTTTACTCTGAATCAAAAAGCAATGAGTTATTTTTATGGTGCTTTGTCTAAGGATGAGTTTAATAAGATTTCTAGTCTGAAAACTGCTCATGAAATCTGGGAATCTTTAAAAACTACTCATGAGGGCACTAATGATGTCAAAAACGCTAAGATTGAATTGTTTACTCGTGAATATGAACTGTTTGCTATGAAAACTGGGGAAACCATTAATGATTTTGCTGCTCGTTTTAACGAACTGGTTAACAAACTTACATCCCTTGGAAAGGTGCTTTCTCAGGAAGATCAATGTAGAAAGTTGCTTAGATCTTTAGATCAAAAGGTGTGGCATTTTAAAGTAACTGTAATCACTGAATCTAAGGACTTGAGTACATTGAAATTAGATGCTTTGCTTGGTTCTTTAAAAATATACGAGATGGGTCTCAGTCAAATTGATCATAATGCTCATGATGTTCCTATTGCTCTTGCCACTGTTGAGAAAAATAAACAAAAGGTTTTTGAAAAGGAAACTCAAAAGAATGTTGATGACATGGATTTTGATGAACTTGCTAGCCTTTCACAAAAAATTTCAGATGTCATGAAAACCAAATTTGGAAAAAACAAAAAGGATCTTATAAAGTGTTTCAATTGCAAAGAAGTTGGCCATTATCAGAGTGACTGTCCAAAGATTGCTAACGCTAACAAAAATTCTAGTCCTTTTCGAATGAAGAAATTTTCAGGTTCCAAGATGAAGAAGTCACTTCAGAAAGCGTTCTTGAACATGGTGGAGGAGCTTGATCTTTCAGATGATGATGAGGACGACAATGATCCTTTGGCTACACTTGGAGAGGATGATGATATAGCAGAAATTTGCCTTGTTGGAAGGGAGGCTTGTCTTGGAGTGTTAGAAAATGAAGACAACGATGATGAAGATGAAAATGAGGTAAACGATTCGAAACTCATGAAGCTTTTAAATTACAAGAAAAAATTCGTAATAGATTGTTGAAAAAGTGCAAAGAGTTGAAGCTAGAAAATGAGAAACTTAAGCTTGTTTCTAATAAAAGATGTGAAAATTGTGATTCTTGTGTAAAACTAAAAAGGAAAATTGCTGATCTTGAGAATGCTACTTGTGATGCTTGTGAATTTTATAAAAGTGAAAATGCTGTGTTGAAATCTGGTGCATTCCCATGTGAAAAGTGCATTGTTCTAGAAAAGAAGGTAGTTTTATTGAAAAATTCTTTAGAGAAAAATGATTCTTCCACTTTAGAGAAACAAGTTTATATTTTGGCAAAAGAATTTTCATGTGAGAATCTTGCTGGGATAAGAAAGAAATTGATTGAATTTGAAAAACGTCCACATGGACTTATATGTAATCGTTGCCCTGATCTTTCCCTACAAAATGGCTATTTGAAAGCAACTTTAGAAAAGATGACAAGTGGTGAGAAAAATTTAAACATGATTTTAGACACATCTAAATGCTCTTTTATGAAGGAAGGTGTAGGATATAAAAAGAACAACACTGATAAAATTCCTGCGGTTAATGAAAAACCCGTTCTTTTGCGTCCTCCTGCTAATGTGATGCCTGAAAAGAAACTTATGAGATATTTTGGGTGTGGTAAATTTGGACACATGAAAGTAAATTGTTATACTAATGTGGGTCCAAAATATTGGGATACTTTTCTGAACTGCTACAGTTGTGGTAAATTTGGTCATTATGCTAGAAACTGTTCGCTCGCAGTAATCATGGATATGAGGAAAGTGAAATAAAATTTCAGCAACATTACAATACTCATTTTGGTATGAATAGACTGGTGAACCAAAGAAAATGGGTGTCTTGTGACCCTTCACTTGATAGCAATCAAATAGAAAGCTTTTCTCATGTAAACGGTGTTAAAATTGCTTGGGTTCCTAAAAATTTGTTAAAAAACAGCAACAACACTTCTCAAATTTGGGTGCCTAAACGTGCTTTTTCATCGTAGATTAAAAGCAAAAGGCTTAAAAGCAAGTGGATAATTGATTCTGGTTGTTCAAGACATATGACTGGCAATAGAAAATTGTTTTCAAGTTTAGAAAAAGTGGAGAATGGTGGTAGCGTGTTGTTTGGAGATAATACCAAAGGAAAAATTGTTGCAAAAGGTACAATTCTGTTAAACAAAAATTTCTTTTTGGATGATGTGAGCTTGGTTACTTCGTTGAAATATAATCTGCTGTCCGTTCATTCTCTAATTGAAAAAGGCTTTAGAGTGTGTTTCAATTTTGGTGAATCTATGGTGCTAGATAGTAATGATAAGCTGGTTTTTAAAATTGCACCTATTGGAAATGTGTTTGCTGCTACTTTTGAAACAAATGATTCTTCAGTTAGATGCTTGGTTGCTTCAAAAGTTGTTGATGTTACTTGGCTTTGGCATAGACGGTTAGGTCACATTGGATTTAATTACCTTGCCAAAATTAGCTCTCTTGACATTGTGAATCAATTGCCTAAAGTTGAACTGTTGAAAGATGCTGTGTGTCATCCATGCAAAAAGGGTAAGCAAGTCTCAAAAGGTCATCCTTCCATAAATGAGGTAAGAACTGTTAGGCCATTTGAATTATTACATATGGACACCATGGGGCCTGCAAGGTGTAAAAGTGTTGGTGGTAAATTGTATTGCCTTGTGATTATTGATGATTACTCGAGGTATTCGTGGGTGTTCTTTTTGGCTTCTAAAGGCAATGTGTTTGGTGTATTCAAAGCGTGGGTGTTGAAAGCTTTAAATCGGTTTCATATTAATATTGTTCATATTCGAAGTGATAGAGGAACTGAATTTCTTAATAAACGCTTTGAAGATTTTTGCAATGAAAAAGGAATTTTTCATCAATTTTCATCTCCATACACTCCTCCTCAAAATGATGTAGTTGAAAGAAAGAATAGAACTTTGGTTGAAACGGCTAGATCAATGATGCATGAATATAACACTCCTCTGAAATTTTGGGCTGAAGCTGTTAATACTGCTTGTTACATTGGTAATCGTGCTCTCATTAGACCCTTGCTTAAGAAAACTCCATATGAACTACTGTTTGGCAAGAAACCCAAAATTGGATATTTTCGTATTTGGTTGTAAATGCTTCATATTAAAGAAACGGGTGTGCTAGGAAAATTTGAATCAAGAACTTGTGATGGAATTTTTATAGGCTATGCATCTAATTCTCGGGCATATCGTGTTTATAATGTTGAAACTAACCGACTCGAGGAGTCATTTGATGTTACCTTTGATGAGTCTGGTCTCCAAACCAGAACTGTTTCACAAAGTGTAGGTATGCCACAAGATGATAGTGAAGATGATTGTCTACAACACGATGAATCTCCGGCGGATCAAAAGGAAATTCAAGAAGCACATCAACCAGAAATTCAAGAAACAAGTCAACAGGAAGATCAAGAACCATCTACTTCAGAACAAACTCTGAGTGGGTCAGTAAGAATACATCAGGTAAGACATCCCCCAGATCAAATGTTAGGTGATATCAATGAAAGAACAACAAGATCAAAGAGTCGAGGTAATAATACTTCTTTTCTCTCTCATGCTTTTGTTTCACTGGTTGAGCCTAAGAATGTGAAGGAAGCTTTGATTGATACATATTGGATTAATGCTATGCATGAGGAATTAAATAATTTCAAAAGAAATAATGTTTGGGAATTAGTTGAACCTCCTCCTGATAAACACATAATTGGCACTAAGTGGGTTTTTAAAAAACAAACAAAATGAAAGTGGTGAAATTGTAAGAAACAAAGCAAGATTGGTAGCACAAGGCTATTCTCAAATAGAAGGGCTTGATTTTGATGAAAAATTTGCACCTGTTGGTAGGATGGATTCTATTCGTATATTGCTTGCTTTTGCTTCCTCCAACAAATTCAAATTATATCAAATGGATGTGAAAAGTGCCTTTTTAAATGGTTATTTGAATGAAGAAGTTTATGTGAAACAACCCCCTGGCTTTGAGGACTCAAAATTTCATGATCATGTGTTTAAACTTATAAAGGCTGTGTATGGTTTAAAACAAGCTCCACGTGCATGGTATGATAGACTTAAAAAATTCTTACTGGATAATGGATTTGTTATGGGGCATGTTGATAAAACTCTTTTCATTCAAAGAAAGGATGACAAATTTCTGATTGTGCAAATTTATGTGGATGATATAATATTTGGTGGAAACTGTGAAACTCTTGTGAATAATTTTGCTCAAAATATGACCAATGAATTTGAAATGAGTATGATGGGTGAATTGAATCATTTTCTTGGTTTGCAAATTAAACAATCTGCTGAAGGAATTTTTGTTCATCAAACAAAGTATTGCATTGATCTTTTGAAACGTTTTGATATGTTCAATTGCAAAACTTTGGATACACCTATGGCTGTCTCTGTAAAACTTGATCCCGATGAAAATGGTACACCTGTGGACTCAACTAAATATAGAAGCATGATAGGAGCTCTTCTGTACTTAACTGCTTCTAGACCAGACATACAATTTGTTGTGTGTAAGTGTGCCAGATATCAGAGTTCTCCCAAAGAGTCTCATCTGCAGGCTATCAAAAGAATTCTTCGCTACTTGAAAGGTACGTACTCCTTTGGCCTGTGGTACTCTAGTGTTTCTTCTTTGGACTTGGTTGGTTACTCGGATGCAGATTTTGCGGTGATAGAATTGATAGAACCAAAGACCTCAGAATGTGTTCTTTTCTAGGTAATTCACTTGTCTCTTGGTCATCAAAGAAACAAAACTCTATTGCGTTATCTACTGCTGAAGCTGAATATGTTGCTGCTGCTAGTTGTTGTGCTCAACTCATTTGGATGAAATCTACTCTACTGGATTATGGTCTTAATTATGATTCTATACCGTTGATGTGTGATAATCAGAGTGCTTTAAATATGGCTAAAAATCCTGTTCAACATAGCAGAACAAAGCATATTGATATTAAACATCATTTCATCAGAGACCATGTTGAAAAGAAAACTGTTGAGTTGATCTTTGTAAAAACTGAAAAACAATTGGCGGACATTTTCACCAAACCTCTGTGCTATCTAGAGTTTGCTCGGTTGAGAGGGGAATTGGGTCTCATGCACTCCAACAATATCATGTAGAATAGTCTTGCATATCATTTAGTACAAGCATTGTTTATTATACTTGTTGAATACTTATTTCTATGGCAGTGAACTTTCACATGATAAGTTTTAATGACAAAGCCAACTTAGTTGAGTTGTTTTATTACTAGTAGAGAGTGGGATGTTTATGATCTTACAGTTTTCTACTGGATTGGATATATTTGTCACAAGGGCTATTTTTCAAAAAATCAAAATTCCTAATGTGTTTCTGTGTACTGTTTTTTGAGCCTCTTTTGTTTAAGCCAGATGATCATGATGAGTCCTTGGGATTGCTTATAAAAATGCAGGGCAAAAGATGCAAGATTGACTATGTAAAGTCTTGCCAAATTAGAAAAAGATGTGAGGTCAACCTCTCCATACCTGCACATGACAAGATGCAATAAAAATATTTGCCATATAAGAAAAAGATGCAAGCTCAACCTTGCCATACCTGTTAAAAAAAAAACAACAGGGCTTGTGAGATAAGAAGGTATCAGATATATAGACAATATGTACTCAGCAGCTTTGGACAGATAATTGTGAGTCTGGCATTTTATAAGTGCTCAAATCTAGTACCTTTATCACATGGGCTATTTTTATATATTAAATATTTTGCCCAAGTGTACTTATTCACTTGTCCATGAGTTTATTATAATGTTATAACCATCTTACTCAAAACCAGTGGTTTCTACTTGACTATGGGGCAGTTCCTGGATTTTGGAGTGTGGATATGAATTGCTATAATATTTGTGTTCACCTTGAATAATTTATCAATGCTTTTAGGTTTGCATTTCATGGCATATTTTATTTTTTTATTCTTGTGCGATCCTTGATGGGTGTTTTGACAAAGGGGGAGAGTTCAGGGGGAGAGATAGTGTTTGCATAATTTGGTCATTTGGTCAGAGGGATAGTTGGTGTTTGAGAGAGAAGACTTGTACACTGGATTTGTTGAGAGGGAGAATTTATATTAAGGGGGAGAGTTTTTATTAAGGGGGAGTTTTTTGAATATTCATTGTATTGTGTTGTCAAATCACTCATCAAGGGGGAGATTGTTGATTTACATGTGTGTGATGAGGTGATTTGCCAACAAATTAGATTGATTTTTGGAAATAGAAAAGAAAAGAAATATTAAAGGAAAAGAAAATGATAAAAAGTGCTGCATGCATGCTACGGGTGATATGCATGGCTGTGTGTGATTAACTCATTTGTCTTTTGTGATTACCGGAAGTTGTGTACTCGTGTTGGGTGCGTGGTGTTGTGTGCTGATGCTGCGTGGTGTGTTGCGTGCGTGGTGCTGCGTGCGTGCGTTGTGTTGCAGATGGCAGCGAAGCGAAGAAACAAGAAGCGGCAAGAAAGCGCCAGCAACGCAGAGGCTATCGCGAGGAGCTGGTGGGTGGCGGCGGGCGGGCCGAACCGGACTTGGTATAAAAAGAAGACCAACAGCATGATGCACACGGATTTTTCGTGCGAGGGTTTCCAGAAAAAATATCAGGCAGCGGCGGCTGCTGTCCCGAAAGAAAAACACAGAAAATTAGAGGAAAGATTAGAGAGATTAGTGGTGATCTTGAGGGGATTAGTGCTTTCATGTAAAGAAACCATGTGCTATCAAGGTGCAATAAAGATTGGTGGTTTCGGTACATGATCTCTCTCAACTTGTGATTGATTCTCTTGGTTTAGTACTGTTTTAATTATCTCTTCCGCTGTTTAGTGTTGATTAGCATATCTAGACACTGTTCAAGGGTATTTAGCGCCAACGATCCTTCACGGTATCTCTTTGCCTGTTGCGGCTGTTTTAGCCAACTGATCTACGCGCCCGTTCAGAACTCCAGGTATATCTTGCACCATCACCCCTTTGATGTTTTTCTCCGTTGACCTCGTTGCTGCCAGATACCATACCATATCGAGTTCTTTTGCTTGGTACAATATATTTATATGCTCGCTATGAGCTTTGAATCTGTCTTTACTATTACCCTCCGGCCTCCCAACGCCCTTGATTTTTTCTGAGGCCTAACATGAGTGCTTCGTACCTCGCCACATTGTTTGTTGTTTGAAACATTAACCAGGCTGCATATTCTGTTTCGCTTCATTCGGGGGTGCAAATGACAGCTCCGACACCTGCTCTGGTTGGCCCCATGAACCATATATCACACCATAGCTGCCGACAGGACTCTTGCGATGGTGAGGACCACTCCAAGATGAAATCAGCCAGCACCTGCGACTTTATTGTTGTTGTGACACCCCAACACTACTAATTTAAAATAAAATTACAAAAGAAATTAGTTTATCTCTTCTTGTCCTTATCCCAATCCTTTTCCTAACCCAATTCCATTTCTAGCCGGACTCGATCTCTAACTCTCCACCAATATATACCGGCAAATACCCCAAATTATTCCCCAATCCTTCTAACGCATCTACTAATCCCAAATCCCCAGTTGGCCTTAAATCCATCTGTTAGCGTTACCACCGTACGAGCTGTCATCGCTGAAGCAGAAGTCATCACCGTATCGCCGTTGCCAAGGTAGCCACTAGGCCATGGCCATGCCCTTCCTCTTCCTTCCCTAATCGTCCTTCCCAGGCCGTTGGCGCTGCTCCCTGTCGCTGTGGGGCAGCGCTGTTCACCGCCACAGCTCGCCGCATCTGTCACCTGAGGCCAAAGTCCTAGCGCTGCCCTTGCCCCTGCGTTGCTGCTACTGCTGCTGCCGGGCATGAGCCGGCCAAGCCAACCACGCAGCCACCCACCTCATCGTCGCAGTTTTGGGCAGCCGCTGCGCAGCCGCCGAGGAAGCCCACGCCACTGCACCTTGCGCCGCGCTCATGCCGGCCAACATTCCTGCCGCCCCCTTCCTCGCCGAGCTATGCCATCCCTGCTGCCGCCTCCACCACACCGCGTCGTCGCCGTCGCTCGCCTCTGCCACCTCGTTGATGCCGGACGCTGCGCTAGTCCAAAGCTGCCGCATTGAGTCGAGCTGCTGCTACCCGATTGGGCCTCTGCGCCCTTCGCGTGTCGCGGCCATGCCGCACCGTCGCCGCCGGCCAGGGCCAAGCTCTAGCTCTACCACCCGCCACCATTGAGGCCGTCACGCCAAAGCTGTCCTCCACCCACGCCGTCGGTCGCCACTGCAACGCCGCCACCCTGTGCACAGGACGTACCCGTTCAAACTTTTCGGGGGGCCCGAGGCGAGCAAAAGCATGAAGCCCTTTTATTGACTAGTATATTTACTACAGATAAAAATGAATACGTTATTGTATCATAAAATTGATAGAGAAAATAAGTCGTTACTAAAACATAGTTTAAATAAAGTTAACATCATATATTAGTATTATTGATCCATAAAACTCAATCATCGCTAAATTTAGTGCTCTCGATCCTCCTCATTGCTAGCGAGTAGCGAAGTAAAGTAAGAAGAGTTGCACCTCCATGCTCATCCTTGCCACGGTATCATCACTAAACAAAACCAATTGAGACCTTTTTTCTGTGAAAGAAGAAAGATATAATTGAACAATTCATGGGTACTGCACAGTGGTGAAAGAATAGGAAATTATACTTCATTCATCTACAATTACCTTGTCTAGCTCTCACAAATCTAAAACTGGCCTGCATGAGGCTATGGGCCAAGTTTAGCTAAATCCAAAAATAAATGTGTAAGCAACAATTCATCTTAATTAACCATGACCAAATGAGCCCTTGTTTTTTTAGGAAAGAATTGAGGCATGCCTGAATTGAAGAGCAGCGAAATGAGAATAAATGTGGATACCAATTTAGGGTCTGGAAGGAACAATTAATTTGAACCAAACAAAACCAATTGAGACAATTTTTATGAAAGAACGGGGACACATTTGAACCGACGAGCAGGAAACTTAACCAGGCTGCATATTCTGTTTCGCTTCCTTCGGGGGTGCAAATGACAGCTCCGACACCTGCTCTAGTCGCCCCCATGAACCATCACACCATAGCTGCCGACAGGACTCTTGCGATGGTGAGCAGTGGCGGACGCAGAATCTCGTCAAGCCCCGGGCTAATATCTAATGTTCTAAAACTTATATGAAAATACGATAAATTAGCTATACGAAGCAATAACAAAATCCAAAAACCACATGATCAATATTTTGTCTCTGATTTTTAAAATCCTCACAATGTCTTCTTGATTTATTGTAAGCACTATTGACTTTGCCAACATGATCATCAAAAGATTTAATTGCATTCTTCTAGTTATTAAACCCTTTGTTTGTGAAGGCATCAACACCAAAATTTTTAGGTCTAGGTTGTTTAAAGAGATAACAGCAAAAATAAAAGGCCGCATCTTTAATAAAACTATATTCCAACCAATCATACCTATTGAACCATGATTCCTGAAATTTTCTTTTTTGACTCCCTTTGTCCTTTCTGTGGAGAATCATGTCTAAATGTTTGGCATGGTCCCAATTGCAAGTACTCCCTTCTAGCGGCATCTCTGACATTTACATCAAACTCCTCGATCGGTTTTTGAAGCCTAGGATCCGCAATAATATCATTCTGATCGAGTTCAACACCATGATTATTTTCCTCATTGATGTTATCTTCCGTTGGGTCCGTTCCAACCATTTCTGTATGAGGTTGATTAGACTATGTCTGTGTTTGAAAATAAGATGTCAAATTCCTCTTTATTCTCTAATTTGTATCCCTAATTTAATATAAATTCTTATCTAAATAAGACACTATACAAATAAATAGAAAATTCTTGCAGTTGCAGGACCGAGGAATCCATCTTCTAGTTTATATCAGATCATGCATTTGTAGAAGCAGAGACAGGTATCTCCGTACATGCTTTGACGCAGACTCGCAGTCGCAGAGGAACTTATCCCAATCAGAATCTTCAGGGAGAGGACAAAATGAGAGCAGAAAACAGCAATGAGAAACTGCAGTGATGCAGTCTGTATCCGAACCAGGGTTCCATTTATCGTTTTTTAGGGAAAAATCGGTCTGGGCCAGTTTACGATTTGCCGCGGCAAATCACGGCAAATCGCGATAAATCGCTCAAATTTTGGGATTTGAATTTTGAATCATCAAAGGCTTGCTGAAATCGCAAAAATCGAACGATATGTCGGCAAACTGATCCAAAATCGCGGCAAATCGTTGGAGAAATACGGCAAATCGCGGCAAACCGAAGAAAACGGCAAATCGACCGGATTTTGCGGCAAATCGAAAGGATTTGGCGAAAAACCACTTGGCCGGTGGGAAAAAATGATAAAAAGGTTTATGGTGCAAAAAAATGGTAAAAATTGTTTTAAAAAATGAAAATGGTAGGGCATGACTTTTTGTAATTATGTAACATTTAAGCAACATTTGAAATTATTAGAAAAATTGCTTTGAAACTTTGTATGGTGCGAAAAATGGTAAAATTTGATTTAAAATTATGTAAATGGTAGGCACGACTTTTGGTGATTATTTAACCTTTAGGCAAAATTGAAAATTATGTAAAATGTTAGGCACGACTTGCCGAACTTCGGGCTCGATTTGCTGCCGTTTCCTCTCGATTTGTCGCGAGCTCGCGGCGAGATCTGAGCAAGGAGCCAGGACAGTGGAGGAGCTAGCCGAGGAGAGGACCCGAGGAGGGGAAAGGCAACGGCAATGAATCACGGGACAACAGAGCATGCAATAATGAATCATCTATATAATATAAGTACATCAACAGTACATTTTTCAATTTTTCATGATTTCAATTCAAATTTCCTCATGATTTCGATGTTATTTTTGATTTTTTCACCATTACCTTCATACAGGCTTATAGATTTTTTGAGATTTTTTTGGGATTTTTTTCAATTTTTATATTTAAATCAAAATTTTGAATTTAAATGTCGGTTTGCCGTTGCCGAGTCGGCTCGGCACGTCGATTTGCCGCGGCAAATGGAACTCTGATCCGAACATGGTAAGCATGAAGCAATGTGGTGGTGGGCGGCCGCGCGTACGTGGAGACGCACCGGAGGTGGAGACGAACCGACACGCAGCCGCAGCAACGCACAGCTACAGAGATTACGTGCAGTTTGCACAGTAGCGGGCTGGAAGCCTGTAATGGGCTGCAACTGATGTAGCCCACGAGGCCACGAGCGCCAAGCGGGGCAGCGGGCTGCACACAAGACGAGCAGGCTGCACCGAGTGGGCTGCAATTTGCTTGCTCAGGACCCAGGCTGGGCTGCTATGCTATATATTAGGCTTAACTACCTTAATATATATACATAGGAATACAACGCTAAGCCTCAAGCTGTAGCCCACCTAGCCATAGGCTCAAATCCGCCCCTGATGGTGAGGACCACTCCAAGATGAAATCAGCCAGCACCTGCGACTTTATTGTTGTTGTGACACCCCAACACTACTAATTTAAAATAAAATTACAAAAGAAATTAGTTTATCTCTTCTTGTCCTTATCCCAATTCTTTTCCTAACCCAATTCCATTTCTAGCCGGACTCGATCTCTAACTCTCCACCAATATATACCGGAAAATACCCCAAATTATTCCCCAATCCCCCTAACGCATCTACTAATCCCAAATCCCTAGTTGGCCCTAAATCCATCTGTTAGCATTACTACCATACGAGCTGTCATCGCTGAAGGAGAAGTCGTCGCCGTATCGCCGTTGCCAAGGTAGCCGCTAGGCTGTCGGACCCTGATTTTTACCAAACCAGACCCTCTGTGTTACTGGTATGAGTTCCAAGGATCAGTGCTCATACCCACAGTGTAACATAACCATGATATCAAAACAGGGTTGCATTAGCTATTCAAATAGTTCAGAGTGCGGCAGAGCAATATATTTCATTAGTTCGGAAATACTTAACTTATTAAAGCGGAGCAAACAGTTATAACTAAAAGTAGTGTCCCATCACGGCCACAGGCACACGTTGAGTGGGAAACGGCTAGTAGTCTGGAGCATCATCCAGGAAGATCTCAACGTTATCCTACGTGTCCTCGTATTTTTGACCCGCTCATTAAATGAACAGCCCCGCATAACAAGAAGGGTTAGTATATGACTTCTAGCAAGTCCTTCCTAGGAAGGGCCAGCCGAAGGCTCATACTAGAAAGTTGATGGTTAAATTGCATAAAAGCACTTTACCTAGAATTATAAAAGCATTTAAGAAACATATATAAATAAGCATAAATTCTCATGATCAACAGTAATATCATAAAATTTCTATTCTCAGGTGTCAAGTCCTCAATCTCAAGATTCTCAGCTCAAATTCTCATTTCTCAATTCTCAAATCTCAATACTCATATATCAAACTCATATTTCTCGTCTAGCAATGGCACACATGCCGGAATAACCTTACTCAAGTCATTTTAAGATAGGTGATGCTACGTTGCGAAAGACCACTTAGACGCTCTTTAACCGGGAGCTCGGCCATTCAAATGGGTTTAACTCTGCAGAGGTTGTACGCTTTACCCGCAAGATATGATATCCTCCTGTCGAAGGATATTATAACAAAACCCTTCAGAAAATTAACCTCGGGCTTAACACGGTCGTACCTGCTTCACACAGGTACCCAGAGAAATGATTCCGCACAAGTCTCTGGCAATACCCCGGCGATGTTTCTCTCTATGTTTCTCTCTGTACTCATCCACCGTGCAAGGACAGTGAGTAACCCCGATATTTCTTTTCCTTTAGATTAGGCCCGTCCCATACCGGGCTTGCGGTCGTACAGGTTTATCTCAGTTAAGTGTGTCACAATCATCGGTCCTTATTCTCGTAGCGGCAACCCACATGAACCCGATACTCAAGCTCACATGCACCCACCTTACAATCCATCCGCTCCCAATCCCATTTATTAGTTGATCAAATTTTAATGAATGATGAATAAGCCAAATCCCACCATAAACCAAAATATCAACTCTCTTAATGTATTATTAGCCATGTCTATTGACTGGGATTGGATCCCCGATTACCTATCTGAGCATCGCTAAGCATCTAGTATTTGAAAACAGTGGGTATTAGTACCATAATTTACCCTTGGGTCGAGGGTTGTCGGTGGATGCATATATCATACAAATATATGCACTAGGCAGCACTATATGACCATACGACATTTTCATCGACATAGCATTTTCGGCAAAACTATAAAACTAGGATTCTAGGGGGAAAGACTTGTCTTCGGGGTAGTCGGACTCTTGCGGTGCATCAGCAGCGTCGAGAAAATCTCCTTCAGTGCCCGAATGATCTATCACACGCAAAACGAGAAAAAATAACCAATAAATAACATGCATAGCAATATAATTTTAGAAATTATACAAAAACTACAGTAGATAGATATCATTTTTCTGAATTTTTAGAAACTCAAATCGCCGGAATCAGAGTTCGGATGAATTCGGTACAAACAATTGAATTTTGTAGCTTATGGGAATTCTAGAAAATTAAAAAAACACTGTAGCTCGGCCCACTGCGCAGCCCAGTTTGACCATCTAGTCTCCACCGGATAAGAACTGAGTGGGACAAGAGAATTAGAGAGAGAAATAGAGAAAGAGAAAGGAAGAAGAGGGAGAGAGAGGAAAAGGGGAAGAGGGAGGAAGAAGAGGGCAAGTGGGTTGGGGCGGCCGGCGGCAAGGGTGGTGGTGGCGGCTGCTAGCCGGCAAGAAGTTGCGGGGAGGCAAGCAAGGAGGAGGCGGAGTTTCGGCTGGCCGTGGCGCTAGGAGAAGGGCACCCGGCGGGAGGCGGCCGTGGCGCTGGGTGGTGACGGGTTGGGCTCGCCAGTGACCGCGACGGTGACAGCGGCCGGCTGCGACACCGTGGTGGGCATGGCGCACAGCAAGGAGACGACAGCGTGGGGATGTGTTCCACCACTGCGGTGGGTGGCGTGATGCCAGCTCCGGCGAGTGCAACGCGGCGGCATCAACAACCGGGTAGAGGACGGCGACGGCTACTTTGGTCGCAGCGGGCTCCGGCGAAGACGTGGTCCTGCTCAATGTGCTGTGTGGGTTGAGTGTAGACATCGCGGGATTTGGGGGAAGTTGGGGCTGGGTTTTGCAGGTGCACGTGTACATGGCTATGAGCTGAGCTCACGCTGGGGTTGCTGGCCACCGTGCATGCCAGCCACGTCGGGCTGGGCAGCCACGTAGGGCAGAGTAATTGGGTAAGGCTAGGGATGAGAAGAAAAGAAAAGGAAGAAAGAGGGGAGTTTTTCTTGTAATATTAATTTAGGGTAAAGTTAATTTGCAAACAAATGGAATTTTTAATAAAGTATTTGCTTTGTAATATATATATATATATATAAAAGGAGAGATCGAGAATGTACATTAATAAAATTATAAATAAGATTATGAAATTAAATTTGTTTGTCGCGATATTCATACAAAATAGTATTTTATTTACTTATTTATTCCTTTATTTATTCACTTGGGTGTCACAAACCTCCCCTCCTAACAGGAATCTTAACCTCGAGATTCGAACGAAAAAGATCGGGAAATTCTGCACGCAGATCTTCTTCTCTTTCCCATGTTGCTTCTTTTTCTGTATGATGGCTCCACTAAACTCTGCAAAATTTGATTTTATGGCTTAATGCATTAGCAACGACATTAGCTTTATCAGGATGTTAGTGAATACCAATATCATAATCTGCGATCAATTCCAACCAACTTCTTTGCCTTAGATTCAAATCTGGCTGGGTGAATATGTATTTCAAACTCTTGTGATCCGTGTAGATTTCAGTCCGATTTCCAATAAAATAATATCTCCAAATTTTTAAAGTATGAACCACTGCAACTAGTTCTAAGTCATGAGTGGGATAATTTACCTCATGCGGTCGAAGTTGACGAGACGCATAGGCAACTACCCTTCCTTCTTGCATAAGGACACACCCTAGACCATGCTTCGATGCATCACAAAATATTTTGAAATCTTTTTGGTTGTCAGGCAGAACAAGTACTGGGGCAGTGGTCAGTCGCTTCTTTAACTCCTAAAAACTATTTTGACAAGCTGTGGTCCACTCAAACTTTTTCTCCTTCTTAAATAGTTGGGTAAGAGGTCTTGCAATGCGTGAAAAATCTTCTATAAACATTCGTTAATATCCGGCTATACCAAGAAAACTTCTGACCTTTGTTATAGACTCTGGTGGCTCCCAATTAAGTACCTCTTGTACCTTACTAGGTAACACTGTAACACGTCGGCTGAAACGATGTGTCCTAAGAAAGAAACTTCACTTAACCAAAACTCACACTTGCTAAATTTTGCATACAACTTATGTTCTCTTAGTTTCTCTAATACCAAACTAAGATGTTCGGCATGCTCTTCTTCACTTTTTGAATATATCAGGATGTCATCTATAAATACCACTACAAACTTATCCAGGTATTACATAAAAACCTTATTCATCAAACTTATAAAAGTGAGCAGGTGCATTGGTCAGACTAAAAGACATCACTATATATTCATATAAACCATACCGTGTGGTGAATGCTGCCTTTGGTATATCCTCCTTTCTTATCTTGGTTTGATGATAACCTGATCTCAAATCAATTTTTGAAAATACTCGTGCTCCTTTCAATTGGTCAAATAAATGCGAGGCAAAGGGTATTTGTTCTTGACAGTTACTTCATTTAGTGACCGATAATCCACACACATACGCAAGGTATTATCTTTCTTCTTCACACAAAATTACTGGTGATCCCCACGGGGAGGAACTTGGTCTTATAAAACCTTTTCCTTGCAGTTCCCTAATTTGCTTCTTCATTTCAGCTAACTGGTTAGCAGGCATCCGATATGGCCTCTGTGATATCGGGGCAGTACCTGGGACTAACTCTATCACAAATTCCACATCTCGGTTAGGTGGTAGTCCAGGCAAATCTTCTGGGAACACGTCCGGATACTCACAAACAATACAAATTGATTCTAGAGAAGGGTTTTCATGCTCTATTCCTCCAATTTCCAGTTTATTTATGGTACTAAAATTTTCTAGAACTAGTATATTGGACACAAATTCAACTCGGGTACCACTGTCACTAACCAAATTTACTGACCTTTTTGCACAATCAATCTTTTCTTGGTGTTTTGTCAACCAGTCCATACCTAGGATTACATCTAACCCTTGTGACTCAATGAGGATCAGATTTGCAAAGAACTCCACTCCATTGATTTTGATAGATACTTTAGGGCAGAATTCATTAGTGAACATATCTTTTTCCAGGGAGTGCACTAGGAGAGGGGTGTTAAGTGTACTTGTTTTCCATTTATTTTGTTCCACTAAATTTCCCATTATGAAATAATGTGATGCCCCATAATCAAATAAAACTGTAACAGGGACTGAGTTAACCAGAAACTTACCCAACACGACGTCGGGTGCAGCTTGAGCATCCTCGGCAGTGACAAGGTTCACACGGCCCCTTCCAACGGACTGGGACTGCCTCTGAATTCCTAGGACTCCACGTCCTTGCGTTGGGGTAGGTGCATGACCTGAGGTAATCTTTTGGTTGCCTTGCAATGGTGCGGTGTTTTGACGTCTATGCGGGCAACTGCTAGCATAGTGGCCCATCTGCTGGCAGTTATAGCAACATATAGCTAAGGTATCCACTGAAGGTCTTGGTGGCTGTCCAATGATGTTAGGACGCTGTGTCGGCATACTGGGACGAAAGGCCTGAACTAGGGTTCTAGGAACATTAGGAACAAATGGTCGAGGCTGATACCGACCAAAACGAGGCCTAGAACTGCTGGCTTGCTGTTGAGCTTGAAACTTTCTTTTTCTAGCTTCGTTTATCTCGCGTTGAGCATCTTCTTGGATCAAAGCCTTGTCCACAATGTTTTGGAAATTATCCAAATTGAGCAAGAGTAGAGGCGCCTTCAATATAGGGTCCGAACCATTTAGGAAACGGCGACTTTTAGTGGTCTCATTACTGACCTCTTCTGGGGCATAGCGGGATAGCTAGATGAACTTGTTCGGGTACTCAGTAACAGACATATTCCTTTGGCGTAGTTGTCGAAATTCTTCTCGTTTGAGTTCTCTCTTAACCTGAGGAATATGTGCTGAGTGGAAGGCAGTCTCAAACTCATCCCAAGTTATATCCCGAGGATTTGGATGTGCAGCACAGAAGTTTTCCCGCCAAATAGCGGCAACTCCGCTAAGCTGGTGAGCGACAAACTTTACACTCTCTTGATCATCGCAATCTACCAAATATAACTTATTCTCCACCTCCCGGATCCAATCATCAGCAACCATGGGATCCACTGTTCCGGCGTAGGTAGGAGGTCTTGTTCTTATGAATTCTCCAAGCTTTGACTGCGGCTGAGGGGCAGGTGGCTGAATAATAACAGGCTGCGGATTGGCGATGTGCTGAGCAAGAGTTTGCATAAGCTGAGCTTGCATCTCCATGAACTGTTGCCAGTTTTGCGGCGATACTGGCTGAGGTACAGGTGGTGCTGGGGCATCGGCTGTGGCTAGGGCAGGTTGACTCTGAGGTTGAGGCTAAGGTTGGGGCTGAGGTGGAGGTGCTAGGGCCTGTTGATCTTCGGCTTGAATATGAGGCTCCAATTGAGGGTTCGGCGGATTCTGAGCTAGCTGTTGCTGAATTGGGACTTCATACAGCTCTGCAGGTGGCACGGGAGTGGGTGGATGCTGACCACGTCCACCATGACCACCATGTCCGCGTCTACGACCACGACCCACGTCCACGACCACGACCTTGGTCTTGATCCATCTGAGGATGAATATCCAGAAGCGATCAGCTATGAGAAGTATGTGACAGGGTTTTAAATTTCTGAAATTAAGGTTTAAAGTTTTTTTCAGCCTGCTCATACTCGACTGCTACTCAGTTCGAGACAAGTAGGGTATAGAGTTCCACGAGAACACGGCACATGCATGCTCGCATATGTCCCAGAAAATTCAACGCACCGCTAAGATACTACACACACAAGCACATAATAAATTCATCCTTTTTTCTGCAATAAATCGTATCTATATGTACAGACAACTATACTGCATTGCATAGATGGTTTTGTTCAAACTACTAGAGCAATTGAACTTCAAGGAGGGTTCAGCCTGCTCCACACCAAAGTTTTAAAATTGAACTCAATACTCGATATAGCTAAGCCTAACCTTCATTTTAATCTTGGATCATAAGCTTGATTAAGTCCTAGTCTTTTCTCCGGCGTCTTCAGACTAGTTTCTTAGAGCAAGAGAAGAGCAGAGAATCTTAGTTAAATCAGAATAGATAAGGAAAAAAATACTAGGAAAGGTCAGGACCAAGCAAATATAACATATTAATTTAAATATTTGTTTTAACAAAATAAAGTTAACTATGTTGCTCTAACTAAGTATCGTTTCCTATAGTCAGCGTAGCTCTAATACCAAAGCCTGTCGAACCTCGTTTTTACCAAACCAGACCCCTCTGTGTTACTAGTATGAGTCCCAAGAATCAGTGCTCATACCCATAGTGAAACAGAACCATGATATCAAAACAGGGCTGCATTAGCTATTCAAATAGTTCAGAGTGCGGCGGAGCAATATATTACATTAGTTCGAAAATACATAACTTATTAAAGCGGAGCAAACAGTTATAACCAAAAGTAGTGTCCCATCACGGCCACAGGCACACGCTGAGTGGGAAACAGCTAGTAGTCCAGAGCATCATCCGGGAAGATCTCAACGTTATCCTGCGTGTCCTCATATTTTTGACCTACTCATTAAATGAATAGACCGACATAACAAGCAGGGTTAGCATATGACTGCTAGCAAGTCCTTCCTAGGAAGGGCCATGCTAAGGCTCATACTAGAAAGCTGATGGTTAAATTGCATAAAAGCACTTTACCTAGAATTATAAAGACATTTAAGAAACATATTTCTCATCTAGGAACGGCACACATGCCGGAATAACCTTACTCAAGTCATTTTAAGATAGGTGATGCTACGTTGCGAAAGAGCGCTGAGACGCTCTTTAACCGGGAGCTCGGCCATTCAAATGGGTTTAGCTCTGCAGAGGTTGTACGCTTTACCCGCAAGATACGATATCCTCCCGTCGAAGGATATTATAACAAAACCCTTCAGAAAAATAACCTCGGGCTTAACACGGTCGTACCTGCTTCACACAGGTACCCAGAGAAATGATTCCGCACAAGTCTCTGGCAATACCCCGGCGATGTTTCTCTCTGTACTCATCCACCGTGCAAGGACAGTGAGTAACCCCGACGTTTCTTTTCCTTTAGATTAGGCCCGTCCCATACCGGGCTTGCGGTCGCACGGGTTTATCTCAGTTAAGTGTGTCACAATCATCGGTCCTTAGTCTCGGAGCGGCAACCCACACAAACCCGATACTCATGCTCACATGCACCCACCTTACAATCCATCCGCTCCCGATCCCATTTATTAGTTGGTCAAATTTTAATGAATGATGAATAAGCCAAATCCCACCATAAACCAAAATATCAACTCTCTTAATATATTATTAGCCATGTGTATTGAGTGGGATTGGATCCCCAATTACCTATCTGAGCATCGCTAAACATCTGGTATTTGAAAACAGTGGGTATTAATACCATAATTTACCCAAGGGTCAAGGGTTGTCGGTGGATGCATATATCGGACATACATATGCACTAGGCAGCACTATATGACCATACGACATTTTCATCGACATAGCATTTTCAGCAAAACTATAAAACTAGTATTCTAGGGGGAAAGACTTGCCTTCGGGATAGTCGGACTCTTGCGGTGCATCGGCAGCATCGAGGAAATCTCCTTTAGCGCCCGAATGATCTATCACACGCAAAACGAGAAAAATAACCAATAAGTAAAATGCATAGCAATATAATTTTAGAAATTATACAAAAACTACAGTAGATAGATATCATTTTTCTGAATTTTTAGAAACTCGAATCGCTGGAATCGGAGTTCGGATGAATTCGGTACAAACAATTGAAGTTTGTAGCTTATGGGAATTCTAGAAAATTAAAAAAACACTGTAGCTCAGCCCACTGCGCAACCCAGGCTGACCACCTGGTCTCCACTGGATAAGAACTGGGTGGGAGGAGAGAATTAGAGAGAGAAATAGAGAAAGAGAAAGGAAGAGAGGGAGAGAGAGGAAAAGGGGAAGAGGAAGGAAGAAGAGGGCGGTGGGGTTGGCTTGGTCGGCGGGCGGCGGCGGTAAGGTGGCGGCGCTGCTGGCTGGGTGGCGGGTTGCAGGGTAGGCGAGCAAGGGAGGAGACGACACTCGGCATCAACGTGGCGCTAGGAGAAGGGCACCCGGCGGGAGACGACCATGGAGCTGGGTGGCGACGGGTTGGGCTCGCCAGCGATCGCGGCGGTGAGAGCAGCCGGCTGCGACACCGTGGTGGACGGGGCGCACAGCAAGGAGATGGCAGCGCGGGGATGTGCTCCACCACGGCAGTGGGTGGCGCGACGCTAGCTCCGGCGAGTGCAACGCGCCGGCATCAACAGCTGGGTAGAGGACGGCGACGGCTACCTTGGTCGCAGCAGGCTCTGGCGAAGACGTTGTCCTGCTGAATGTGCTGTGCGGGTTGAGTGTAGACATTGAGGGGTTTGGGGGAAGTTGGGGCTAGGTTTTGCAGGTGCACGCGTACGTCGCTACGAGCTGAGCTCACGCTGGGCATGCTGGCCACCGTGCATGCCAGCTACGTCGGGCTAGGCAGCCACGTAGGGCAGGGTAACTAGGTAAGGCTAGGGATGAGAAAAAAAGAAAAGGAAGAAAGAGGGGAGTTTTTCTTGTAATATTAATTTAGGGTAAAGTGAAATTGCAAACAAATAGAATTTTTAATAAAGTATTTGCTTTGTAATATATATATATATTTTAAGGAGAGATCGAGAATGTACATTAATAAAATTATAAATAAGGTTATGAAATTAAATTTGTTTGTCGCGATATTCATATGAAATAGTATTTTATTTACTTATTTATTCCTTTATTTATTCACTTGGGTGTCACATCGGCCATCGCCATGCCCTTCCTCTTCCTCCCCTAATCGTCCTTCCCAGGCCGTTCGCGCTGCTCCCCGTCGTTGTGGGGCAGCGCTGTTCGCCGCCATAGCTCGCTGCATCTGTCACCCAAGGCCGAAGCCCTAGCACTGCCCATGCCCCTGCGTCGCTGCTACTGCTGCTGTCGAGCATGAGCCGGCCAAGCCAGCCACGCAGCCACCCACCTCACCATCGCAATTTTGGGCAGCCGCTGCGTAGCCGCCGAGGAAGCCCACGCCACTGCAACTTGCGCCGCGCTCATGCTGGCCAACATTCCTGCCACCCCCTTCCTCGCCGAGCTGTGCCATCCCTGCTGCCGCCTCCACCACATCGCGTCGCTACCGTCGCTCGCCTCTGCCGCCTCGTTGACGCCGGACGCTGTGCGTAGTCCAAAGCTGCCGCATTGAGTCAAGCCGCCGCCACCCGGTTGGGCCTCTGCGCCCTTCGCGTGTCACGGCCCCGCCGTTGCCTCCACTGGCCGCCGCACCGTCGCCACCGGCCAGGGCCAAGCTCTAGCTCTACCACCCGCCACCGCTGAGGCCGTCACGCCAAAGCTGTCCTCCACCCACGCCGCTTGCCGCCATCGCAACGCCGCCACCTGCGGTTGCGGGATTGCGCCAACCACAGCAGTAGATTCCCGCCGCTTAGCTCATCGTGTCATTGCCGACACCGCCTTCCGCATCGATAATCCTTATAAAATGGTATTTACTATTTCTACAACAGCGAACTATTCCTACATTTCAGGAGAGAGCATGGAGAGCGGATCACCACCTCCGAGCCCGTGAGATCTACCTCGACATGGCCGACTACGCCGGGGTGCCTCCTGAGTGGGCCACAAACCACCCGAAGGCATGGAGGGCTCTTGGTGATAAGTGGACTAGCTAGGAGTTTTGGGATAAGTCCGCGCAGGCCAAGTATAACCAGGCCTCCAAGGACTACAAGAAGAGCACGGGGAAATGGTCCATTCCCCAGCTGGCCAAGAAGCTGGCAAGCTCTGATTTTTCCTTTACTTTTAATTTTTTTGGCTAGCTAACTTGTCTTTTCCTCCTTGCAGACGCTAAAGACAAGGTCTTGCCCTACCCTGTTTGAGCTGTGGAAGCGGGCCCACACACCGAAGGCCAGGCTCGGCACCCAGCCCGAGATGGACTGCTTCACGCAAGAGAAGATGGTAAGTGCTAAACAAAATTTTCACCCTTGAAGATTTGTAGTTTTGTTTAGTCTAACTCAAAATAACGCAAGATCGCTATCGAAGGCCTACACTCGGGTGCACGGCTCGGACAGCTTCTAGGAGGACACCCCTCTCGACCCAGTAGTGATCCACCAGCACATGGGGGCAAGACGCATGGGAGCTTGGCGATCGGGGGGGACCACCTCAGGTGAGATAATTACTATATACCATGTCAATTTTTTTGAAAATATTGATTTTGTGAACTAACCACAGTCCTTAATTATAGGTCGGAGTCTTACATGCCCGAGGTCCGAGCCTCTCAAAGCGCCAATGAGAGTCGGCGTGAGTTTGAGGCCCACATCCTCAGGGAGAGGGAGCAGGAAAGGAGGCAGAGGGAGCTGGAGAGGAGGGAGCGCCATCAGGTGATGGAGGCATTCCAGGCAAGCCTTAGGTCTGCGGAGGAGGACCGACGGCAGGAGCGCGAGGAGTTCAACGCTAAGCTCCTAGCGTTGGAGGCAGCGGCGAGACTTGGTGGCGTAAGACACTATCCACCTCATTTCCTTTCTTTCAAATCTACATGTCTTTAACTCCTGTGTCGCGAATGTGTAGGCCTCATCGAGCAATTACGGGGGTTGTCCCCCCTCTCCTCTGCCTGCTGGTTCTGGATCGACGGCTCTAGCTCCGGGTCGGTGCGTTGATGCCCAGGAAGAAGACGACAGGTTTGGAAGCCAGCCGATGGACCTGGTGTCACGTTTGTTTCACTTTGACCCGCCGCCCTGTCCTTGAGTGGTACCGTGGATGTGACATGTGAGATTTGTGTAATATATTACATGATTTTAGTTTGAATTGTGTTTTTGGTTTTGAAACTGTGAATATTATATATTATATGATTCTGGTTTGAAATTGCCCTTGTGGATACATTTGTGTGAGATGAGGGGATGATGATATATATGCGGGGTGTTTTAGGTATGCATGTGCAGCTGCTAAATTGGATTTTTTAAAAGCCATTTGCCCGGCTTTTTTTTGCTGGAAGTCAAGTACTCTTGACGTCCAGGTCTGCCTTCGAGAAAGGGGGGGTTCTAGGAACCCCCGGGAGGCAAGCACTCTCGACGGCTTCACTATAGCCATCGATAGATGTCTAGAGGGCCACTTGACCCATGGGCGCTCTCTCGACGATCACAGGACCATCGAGAGATGGTAAGACGGCCACATGGGAGCTGGACGTCAGCTCTATCGACGGCCAGGTGGCTGTTGAGAAAGGCGGAGCCAGAGCCGTGAACTGGCCAAACGGTTGTCCGCCCAAATCACTCGACGGTAGATTGTCTAGTCGTCGAGAGAAGTTTTCTCGATAAGTCTCTTTCGACCGAGCTGGCCCGACGGCCGTTTCTCGACGGCTGGCCATCAAGAGAGATTACTATCAACGGTTTGACTGTCTTTCTCGACGGTTTTAGCCGTCGAGAAATTGCGCGTTTCCTGTAGTGTATTTTGGTATTCATGCTGCTACTGATGGCAGTTCCTTGTTGTGCTTTCTTGCACAGTGCAAAAATCTATGATAGGGGCAGCATCGACAAGCTTCTCTACCACCAGGATGTTAGTGGCGGCTGTAGACCACTGCGTGGACGTGCGGCTTAGGGCGGTCTACATGGGGATGCGGCCGCGGCTATTAGCGGAGGCCAGGGTGCAACCTCTTCCGCACGACGGCAGGACTACGAGCGTAGGCCGAAGCGCGGCGCAGCTAGTCAAGGCGCAGGCGACGATGGCGTGTCGGGTCCAAGCCGACGGCTGTGCTAGTGGTCATGTGGGGCTGGCCTTCGTGGCCGATGTCGAACCGTGGCTACATGCGTGACCGTGGATAGAGCGCAACCGCTTTGTGCTGCGCGGTGAGCGAGATTGGCCACGATGCGTGGCTGCGTGGAAGAGCACATCGTGGCGGAGGTTGTATGCTTTGAGGTAGTGTGGGTGCGCGGGTGCAAGCGCAATGTGTTGGTTTTGTGCCATGTGTATGCGAATACTAGAGCTGGTTAGGGCTTACGAGCCAGAAAACATTTATTTTTAATTCTTTTTCTTGGGCTAGTCTTAGGGCGATAAATTGTTTGTAATATTTCTTTTGGTTCTTATCCTTTGGATTGTAATAAATATTTGACTTATGGTTGTGTAATAATGGCCATATGTATTTCTAGTTGGTGCAGAGACCAGAAGTTTTACTTCTATTATTTTTTTTAAAAAGAAGGTTATTCCATTGATGCTTATCCTAAATTCTAACGTATAGTCTAGGAGATGTTTACTTCATAATACACATTAAAATTTGAGTTGACAAAATGCACAATTGGGACACCCACATGGCCTAGTGGTAAAAATGTGGGTCTGTTCTCCCCAGCTTATCTAATATACTAATCTGACTTATCTCGTAACTTCGAAAATTTTTCGAGGTAGCCTCGAGAGTCGGATGCCCTTGGTTTTTAGGATTTAGGGAACTTTTAGACACACCTACGAGATAAAAGAAACAGATTCAAAAAGTAATAAAAAAAGTCAAATAAGTCAATGTCGGCAATTCCTATTCCTTCGGGCTCTCTTTCTCTCTTCCTCCCGGCTGCTGTCTCTCTCACATCTCTCTAGCTCCCTCTCCCCAAGCTTTCCTCTCTCTCTCTCTCATTCCCTCTTCGCAGTAGCCCACGAAGTATAGTACTAGCCTACTGCTACAGTACTTTTTGATTATCTGGAATTTATGTTAATAGTGTTCCTTCGCTATTTTGTTGAGAATTCATCCTAACTCCAAATCGAACGATTCCTGTTTCTAAAAATTCAAAAAATTCATATCCGCTTATTGTAATTTTTATGTAATTTTTCAATTTATTTGTTGTTTCTGGTATTCACTGTTGTTTTCGGGTTTTGCGTACGTTAGATCGCGTGGGCGACGAAGGAGTGTCCCTCGACACCACCAACATCTAGCAAGTTCTAGAAGATTAGGAATGTAAGTCTTTCCATTAGAATCCTAATTCCTAGATTTTGCCAAAACTGCTATTTATTTAAATTGTGCCTATTTGCCATAGAAATTCCTAATGCATGTCGTCGATTTATATGGTATGCGTTTATTACCATGAAAAGCCCTAGGATAACATTATTATATAATTTCCTACTGTTTTTATGAATTAGTTAGCTTAGCATTGCTTAGATAGTTTTAAGGAGTGATTTACTCCTATGACCATCATTAAAGAATCCAATTATGAGATAACTAAGTATGAGAATGGAGAACTTAGGATTTATGGTAGGTTGTTCACTCTTTAATTAAAATTTAACCAACTAATAATTTGATTCAGAGCAGGTGACCTGAGTCAATGCTCTAGTCCCTAAGGATCGATAATCGTGATGGATTTAATTGAGAATTTATCATGCGATCACAAGTCCAGTATGGGACGTGGCTTAATTTAGAGAGAGAATAATATCAGGATTGTTACCATACTTGCACCGTAAGTGGAATCCCGAGGGATGCATCATCACTAGTATATTGCTCGAAAGGAGTTCTAAGGTACTTCTGTGAATATCAGGTATAACCATGACAAGTTCGGGGTTAGTCTTCTAATAGGTTTGTATCATATCTTGTGGAAAAAGCGTATAATCTCTGTAGAGTGTAAACCTATTCGAATGGCATTGCTCATGGTTATGTGAGCATCTTGGTGGTTTTTCACATCGCAGCTATACTCTTAATTAATTTGACTTGGGTAAGGTTTTCTGGTCGTGTATCGTTACAAGATGATCTATGATGAATGAGAACGAGATGAGAATCTCTACTACTTGAAAGAGTCTTGTGGTGAGTGTTGAGTGGTAAGTTATATTCAAAATTTGAAATCACAGGCAATCAGTGACCTCACCGCCCAATCCACAACCAATCAGTGCCTCCACCGTCCACTCCACCCCGATACCCTTCCGCAATCAGCCAGATCACCGCTCCCTCGTCCACACCGCCCGCGCCTCCTCCCCATCGCCATCCCGCCGCCGCCTCGTCCCTATCCCATCCCACCTCCACCACGTGCTCTCCTCACCGCGCCACCTCCACCGCGTGCTCTCCTCACCGCGCCGCCTTGCTCTGGCATCAGTGCCGTCCCGCCGCCGCAGCCTCGTCCCCATCCCATCGTCTCGCTCCCCGCCTCGCTTCCCCAACTCCGACACCCCTCCGCGGCCCTCCAAGGCCATGCCCATCTCCCCTTCCTCTAGATGTCACTGCTGGCCTGAACCACCGCCCCCTTGCTCAATGGCACCGCTGCCCCGACCCGTCACCACCATCGCCAGCTCAGACGCCTTCCTACGGCTCTCCTTGCCCATGCCCATCTCTGACCCGACCTCGATGTCGCCGCCGACCCCCCGCTTGATGTCGCCGCCGGCCCGACCCGGCACCACCATCCTCAGCTTGGTTCCGCTGCCCATTGCCAACGCCTCCCCGCGACCCTTTTCGCCCTTGCCCATCTCCGACCCTGCAGCCATTCCCGTGCCCCCTGGCCATCTCCGACCCTGGCCACATTCCAACTGCTTGGATGCTCTTACCGCACATCACGGTCACCATGTATCACAGACGATTCAATTTGTTTTGAGTTCGTACTGATCCTTTTGCCAGTCCTCCCCTGTGTGGCCTCTCTGCCCCCTTCCGCTTCCTCGCACCATCCTCGTCGTCGTAGCGGCTGTCGCCTATGAAGATGATGTCCGGCGGCGGCTACTCCGCCTTCGACGACCCTAAGGCCTGTACCCTGCAACAACCCAAGTGCCACCACCCACACCAGGTTGCCCCTTGCCGAGGTTGGTTCTCTTCATCCCATTGGTTGTTATGTGTGCCACTGATGCTGTTTGGCCGTGGCAAGGATGTTTCCACTGCTTTGCCTTCCAAATCTGCCTTGATGTGGCTTTGTTGCCTACGGCCATGGGCAAATGCCCCTCCAGACCAAAAAGGAAGATGGACACCAAGTGTTTGATTATATGTCCAGAATGGTAATTCATGTATGCTCGGATTACTTTTGCATTAGGTTGCAGTTTTGAGGTCTGCTTGTTTGGTTGGATGGTGATTGGCAACAGTTCCTCGAATGGTTGGGAAACAATGTGGGTGATGATGCACTGCAAAAGTGTCTGATCAACTCACAAATGCTTCAGTTTGGAATTCATATTGATTAGAATAGGAGTAAGAGGTTTTGGCTAAAAGCCTGAAAGAGTGAAATTACCTGCCGAAACCTTAAGCCCTTACAGTATGATTTGTGCTGAAACCTTAAGCCCTTGAAGTCTGATCTGTGACTCAGTATGCTGCCATAGGCATCTCATTTGGAGCCGTGCTTGGTTTAATGAACCAAACCATCTGTTAAGTGTTTGAATTTATTATTAAATTGATGGATAATGGGTACTGATGGCTACAATGTAAATTACTTAAACTGAACTGAGAGCAAATTAAGTCTACTTGGTTGGTGTCATCTGGGTTTATTTTGTAGGCCCCCTTTTTGATAATAACTTCTGAATTGGATTTATTTTAATTTCCTCATTAACTATATATATCCTAATTTCTGACTTTGGCTACTTATTATACTTTGCCACATTAGCCGAATTATAGAATTTGGAATTTTGGATCATTTCTTAGTGAGATATATTAAACTGCATAAGCCTACAACTTATGCTTATTTATAGTGTGGCAGTGCGCTTTAGTTTTAATAAGGAATATGAATATATTGCAGGCCCTGCTTTTGTCATGAGTTAATATCTTATTTTTGTTGTCTTTAGCTCATTAAAAAAGGAGGCCAACACAATACGTGATATTATATAACCCTCAAATCTCTTAAAAGATAAACTAACTTGGATTGATTAAGTTTGGTATGATGTGGTTGGTGCTCTGAAAAGAATTCAGCGTGCAGTCTATGTCGCTGGTGCTCTGAAAATGATTCAGCTTGCAGTCCATGTGGCTTGTGCTCTAAAATGGTGCTCTAAAGTCAGCTATCTGCTCATGACTATTTCAATCTTATTTAGTGTTTTGTACATGTACATATAATTTGCTTGTTGTCTAATCCAAGTTTTGGATTTTTTTTAATTGTGTCAAAATTCTCCAATTGTTTTTATCACTCAAAAATTATGCTGTTGTCAAGTAGATCCTAAAAGGGTGAGACAAAATATGTAGTACTTTTTCCAAGAAATAGCATGCAAAACATTGTCACAATTCAGTGATATGCAATTAATCACTTAGTCATCTATATAATCTGGAATATGTGGAACTAAGAAACATCGGCATCTTCCAAGTTCAAACAAGCCATCCAGCCAAACAACTTAATTCAATCACCAAGTGCTTGTTTGGCTGGGTGGTGAATTCAAACAAACGACTGATTTGTACTTGTGATACTTACTGGTGTTAGATAATCAATTTTACTATTTCACTTAAAAAGGGTGCACTTCTGTGATCCATCTGAATATTGTCTTATTTTTAGATCTTATGGAAGTGGAGGGCTAAAAATATATGATACCTCACTAATTTCTAAATAATTGAGTTTGCTTTTGCTAGAAATTCTCACAAGTTTCTTGAAAAGTTAGATAGTGATAATGATTTATTAGTGATAGAACTATGTACATTATATAGAGAACCTTTTATCAAGCAGATGGTGCATACCTTCCCTAAGTAGGGTTGATCTGTTGATTTAGCTCTTGGTGTTGGCTGGCTTCTTGGTACCAAAGTTTGGATCATTGCATAGATCTAGGTGGTAAGAATTAATGTCATATCACCGTGAACAAGCTAAAAATGAAATTTACTTAACTATGAATGTTCATGGAAACATTTTTTCAAATATAAGCAAATCCCACTACTAGGATGTATGTGCCTTAGCAAATTTTTTGTCTCAAGATTTCAGTTTCTCGATGGTTCATCGAGTTATTACATTTTTTGGTAATTGTTTTAGTATCGTAAAAACTATATCTTGTTATACCCCATCCCACATTTTCTACTTAGCTCTATATATGTTAATGCAAGAAACCACTTGGGCAATTGTAATTTTGTTATCGCCCTATTCTGCTATGGTTTTGACTATTTTTTTTTGGGGTTGAATGCCATTGCAGATCCAACACAAGTACGGGAGCCCACAAAATGCCATGGTTGGTATCCCGATGCCATCATTCCGTGTTATAAAATGGTTTTTTCTTTTCTGTATGGTACATACGGTTGATATTTTCAAGGGCAGGGGAAACTAAGGAGTTTTAGTATATTTCATCGCTCCACTTCATCGCCGCTGACTGAGTGAACCTACAAATATTTTCTATAGCGAATTGAGGGTTTCTAACACCGCCTTTCTATGGTCAGGGTGTTAGAAAATAGAAATCCCAAATGTACAAATTTTAGAGCATATAAGCATTTGCCGCGTCTTCTATTTTGTAAAATTGGCATTGTTGTGGTCTATAAAAGTTCTCATGATTTATCTTGATGTAGGTCCATAAAAAATCAGTTGCAGGACAGCCTTGGATAGCGTATATGCTTTGTGCTTTCAGTGTTAGTAACATAAATTAGTGAGGCACTTGCTAAATCTGTCACCATTGGAGGATGATTACATTTTGCTTGCATTTGATCGCAGTGCTGCACATTTTGTGGTAGTATAATGATGTTGCCGTTTCTTTGGCCTTTCCATCTTGAGGTCGTGTGTTGTCACTTTAGTTGTTGATTTTAGCATTTAGTTTTGGAGGTCTATGGTAGAGAAAATTTCAGATGCAATTTAGAATATTGTGAATGCACACATAACATGCTAAGGTGGAGCTTAGGATGGCACGCTGTCTATCAAAGTTGCTACGTCTTCTCTCATAAATCACCCTTTATAATTTTTTATGTTTCTTTATTTTTGTTTTTTGTTTTTTCTTTTATAGTTCCGTTGCAACGCACGGGCATTATACTAGTTATATTAAGACTATGCGATGAGATAATGAGAACTTAAAACATAAGATACTTAGATTGAGAATTATACCATGCTAATGTTACCATTGAGATTAATCATGAGAATTTCTTATTATTTATTTATTATTTTTAAATACTTTTATACGGTTAGTAAAATGTTTTTATGCAAATAACCTGTTACCTTCCCTAGGATGAGCCCTAATCTGGCCCTTCCTAGGAAAGAATTGCATTTGCGTGCTAACCCCAGCTTTCATTCGAGGCAGTTTATTCCACAAGCAGACACTTGTACAATTATAAGCAGGAGTATATTGCTGGTTTTTCGGAGGGTGTCCTGGACTAGTAGTTGCTTTCCGTTCAATGTGTGCCAATAGCCATAATGATACATTACTTTTATTTGTTTCTATTTGCATTAGTGAAGACTTGATGTTATGAACTATTGTAATAAGTTGCTTCGCCGTGCTCTGATTTATTTTAATAGTTAATGTAATATTGATATTGGTAAACTTTATCTTTGCTATACTGTGGATATAAGCACTAATTTTTGAGACTTATACTGTTAATACAAAGGATTTTGATTTAGTAAAACTGGATCCTAACAGTTGTTCTCGCTATAAATGAGAGGTCAAAGGGTTCTATCCCCACTTCTCACTTTCCTATCCGGCTTGTGGCCTCTTTGTTTGCCACGGTTGAGCCCAATGGATATGATGTTGGCAGAAATATCTTATGGCTTTGAAAACAATGACAGAGCTTTTTGGAGGCCATGATCAACACGTTGCCAACTTTTCCATCTCTGTATACCATGTTTTCGCTCCTTGCAGGGATTCTGACACATAGTACACTAGTTGTTGTTTGTTACATTCTTGTGGTACTAATAAAACTGCACTCAGTTCAATTACCCATAGCTAAGTACAATAAGAATTCTTCTTGCTTTGGGCTCTGAGGCAAGGGTAATCATTGCAAGAACTTCTTTACTTTATGTTTTGAAGAATGACACATGAGTTTCCGCTGATTTTGGCAGGAATCTACTCAGCACGACCAAGCGACCCGTCATCTTAATTTTACGCTTCCTGCGTGTTCTTTGCTGGAGCCATTTCCTGTATGGCTTTGATTTTTCTCAAGATTTGCCTCTAGGCCTAAAATCATTACGTCTATTGTGTTGTTGATGACCCGAGGTGAATGCCATTCTTATGGCCATCTTTTGAGCAAACTCTTTCACTCCTCTTATAATCACTGGGGATATAATGGAGATGAAACCCCATGACTGATTGATCATGACATTATGGATAGATGAGTTGGCCATCTCCGATACCTCTTGGGGTGTTACATCGTATCAGGATTTTGAAGGATCGAAGTTTTTTTAAAGTACCTTCTTTTGGATAATACTACCATGTCTGTCTTTTTGGGAGGAGCCGAGATAGGATTGCTTAAATTCCTCTATGCGAACATTTAGATCTTGACACTACTACTTATTAAGATCACCGTTGGTCACCTTGATGACATGTTCCTCGGTGACATTGCTGTGATCGGCCGTTTGGTCCAACGCCATCCTTGTCCCACCAGGCATGCCAAAAAGTGTATTCACGCTAAAAGTTGTATCGGCTAAACACACGTGGGCTTAGGGCTTAGGATCTCCGTCAGCACCAAATCTAAGAGTTCGGAGCGAGCCTTTGATCCTGCAATTGGTAAAAAAAAGACATAATCAGCTTTACATAACCAATTAGATCTTGAAATAGAGTGAACTTGCTTTGGTCTAAAGATTAATAAAAAGAGCTAACAGGTCCAAAAGATAACGTATCTATCGGCTGAGGTTGGGTCTAAACCAAATAGAATGAAAGGGTAAATAATCCACTAATAAGTTGATAAGATCAACTAAGTAGCAGAGTAAGGGGTAAATAGACTATGGACTAGATCAATGAGTTAATCAAGTCAATAGAACGGAGATAAACAGACTATCAATTAATAGCAAGCTACAAGTCGATAAAATGAGTGTAAACAGACTATGACTAGATTGTAAAGAAAAACTAGCTGACAGAATGAGGGTAAAACCTAACCTCGAGTCAAAAAGGCGTTGCACAAAAATAACGACTAAGATAGTATTTCGATAAACCAAGGGTGAAGATCGGACTTAATCGAGATAGATCCTGGAGCCAATCGAGAAGACGATGCTCAACAAGCCGATTGAAAACAAAATACGGCAAAGATAAACTAAACGCGATGAAAAGTAAATGACAAATAAAAGTAAATTCGTTTGATTAGTGCAGGACGCATTACACGCTGCTATCGGCTACATATTTATCCAGACTCAACTCAATAGACTAAGACTCTAACTCGTTTTTTATATGAATTCTGATTTAATATTGACAAATTTATCTAAGACTCTACCTAGTTTATCTAACAATCTGATACAAACTTATCTTGCCATTGCCGGTCTGGCCCAAAATAATTCATTCCGCAGCCGACCCAACTTAGCCAATTTTATAGCCTTCTACCTCAATCGGCTATTTATAAAATTGAGTGTGAACAACCTCTCAATGAGATGTACAACTTTGTACATGGGGCCTTTTCATTTGAAACTATCTACATGGCTAAATAACGGTTGGGAGATTCGGACAACAAGGGATGTCAAAAGTTATACATATCCTATCTAAACAAAAAGTTAGAGGCTGCAGTGTGATTTCATGGAGTTAAGAGTGCGTAGGTTTGAATCTTACATAATGCATTCTCTTTTATTTCATATGAAAAATTGTGTGACGAGTGACCTGCTACTACTGTATAGACCGGTTCTAAATTGATACTAATAATATTATATGTACCAGTTCTTAATAGAAACTAATAATCCCTAATGGAAATATGAGTAACTCCCATTTTCAAATTATTATCTATATATTATAGCTGTTATCAAAGGCTGCGTTTCGTGGTGTCCACGTCGGCCAAAAATCGGAGAAGGTCGGATCTACTCGTCCGCCTCGCATCGACCATCGATCCAGCCAACCAGCTCTTGCCGTCCACCTCGCCATGTCGGATTGCGAATGCAAAAAAGCCTTTGCTCTTTTCGGTTTTGAGTTTCGATCCCTAAAACCTCGTAGATGAGCCCTTTCATGTTATAGCCAGTTTTCGTTTGACCCCCCCCCTCCCCCGCGGGCATTCTATCCTTCAACCCGCCATCCTTCCACCATCACAACCCTAGACGCTCTCCCTCCATGCCGTTGCCTCTTCGTGCCCTAGTTGGATTCTCCATTCTCCCCGAAAAAACCACCGTGCGGACTGACAGGCGACTGAGGCGAGCGACACGATGGGGCTTCTCGCCGCCGAGCGCGTCCAGCGCTTCCGCCGCTGCATGGGCTCCGTCAAGAGGCCCCACGGCGTCTCACGAAGGTGATGACCAGGCGGAGGCATGACCGCGGAGGACGTGGGCGGCGGCGGAGCCGGTGATGGGAACGACAACACGGGTCGGCGACGTCACGGAGGACTCAACGGCGACGACTGAGCTTGAAGTACGTCCGTTAATCGACGTGATTTGGCTCGATTTGGAATTAGGGTTCTAGGGGTTTTTTTGGGGATTTTACAAATAATCCTCCGATGTTGGCCAAATTTCCACTAACTTAGCTATCCGCCTCTGTTCCTTTGCAAGAGGCTGGAATTCAAGGTTTTCTAGACTTACCAGCTTTGGAGGGCAATGCACGCCAGCTCCCATGTCCATGCTCCTCGATGTAAGCAAGCAAGCAGCTCGTGGTCTTCTTCAGGCCGATCTTGTGGTGGTTTTCTTTGGGTGTTTGTTACAAGGTACAGGTAGATGCATTGCTCCTCACTGATCAACTGAATGTAAGAATAGAGTAACAAACAAATGGTGATGGGGTTGGGCAAAAAAAAAATTGATTTTCCCCTCTTGGGGTTGTGATGGGTTAAGGTACGTCCTGGTCCGTTGCTTCATAAGATGAGGAACTTGCAGGGCTTGGCTAAGTTTCAGAGATGCAAGGGGTTGTGTTGTCATGTAATGGAAAGCAACCTGATTCTAATAGGGTGATTTTGGATGTAGAGTAATATCTGGATACCTGTTTGGTTCAGTTTTGGGAGTTTGTGTTAGCATTTGCGCTACCTATTTTCCATGAGGTAAGTGACTTTGTTTTGTTTTATATGTCTTACACTCTAGAGACAAGGACTCCATATTTAATGTCAGGATGAACTTGTGTTGTTAAGTTACTTCAGAAAGAAATAGCATGTTCATCTGTAACATGTTAGGCTGAAAGTTCAGGGAAATCCCAAATGGCCTTGGAGAAAAATGCTGCAAGGCTGATTGAAGAAGTACTTCGAGGAAGTAGTGCTTTTCGAGCAAAAATATTTCGTCAATGACAGCACAAACATTAAGGTATGTTGGTTAATTTTTCCTTTTTTTTATGATGTGGTGCTGTGAATTGTGATCGCTGAAAGATCTTTTCTTGATATCGCTCTTTCCAGACTGTTCTTAATGATTTATCAAAGGAAGTTGGTTCTAAAATAACAATTGACAGTTTTGTCAGAATGGAAAAAGCTAGCATCATCAGGCACTTCTTCTCCTGTTCTTAGACAAAACAACCAGAAACAGAATTCGCTGGTTGGCAGAGGCAAGTCAGCACCAAACAAATCGGTCTCGACCCAGCAAGGTATAAAGGCAATGGCTGGAGATTCCTCTTCTGGGATGATGAAGAATGGAAACAAAGTAAGCAAAGTTGGTAGCAGAAAGGACATCGTGGAAAGCATTAGTGGTGACAGAGAAGGATCATCATCCAACAAGAAGGATTTCCCACGAAAGAAACGTTTGATAGAGAGAAACTCCACCAATGAGAAGGATACATTCGTTCCTGAAAAACCAGCAGGTAGACTTCAGAAGCAGATTCAACCTAATGTTGTCAGGGAAGTGGGATGCAAGATGCAATTTTAGTTTGGACGCTGCAAGCGAGAAGGATGTTTCAGATAAAAAAGTTGAAGAGCTATCATCGGTGGGGTTGAACTTTGTAAATGGTGATGCGTTAAGCCTTCTATTAGAGAAGAAGCTGAAGGAGCTAACATCAAAGATTGATTCACCCATCAACTTCACAGGCGGTGACTCTTTTGTGCCTGCTACTTTTACCTTGGATGAACCACCAACCTCCTCTTGCAGCAATTGGGGCACGGAAAGTGGAGTATTTGACTGTAGCCCTTCCGAAGTAAAACCTTCTCAGTGTGCTAATTATTGCCAATCAGCCCAGTCATCAACCAAAGGCCAAATTTTCTGAGGCACTAAATTACAGGTAAACTGTGGTTTGCTCTACATTATATTTTGTGTCCTTGTTGCTATATCTCAACAGTACAGGATTTCATTGGTAACCATCATTGTAATTTTACATCTATCATTTGCTTTGATGGTATTAACACTGCAGTTTTGCTTCACACCACTACGATAGTCCATTTCCTTTCTGTGATGGAACTGGCCTTTCCTGTTATCTTAGAGTAGAATACCAGATGTTTTTTTGTTCATTACACAACATGCTGTTACGTGCACGATCCAAGCACGCAACGAGGATAGATACGGCCCTTGACGTGGGCGAATCGAGCTGTTATCGAAGCTAGCGTCTAGACTGTTAATTGGAGCCACCGCCTATGAGATCTGATCTCGAACTAATTCATTGTTTAGATGATTAATAGAGGATACATGAGGTCCCTTTTATAGGGATGACCGACTTGTATATTAAGAAAAGACTTAGATCTGATCTAATCAAATCCCTAAAGATAGATAACAAACTGAAAAGATAACAATCAAAAGATAATGATAATGACTCAGATAACGACATGGGCCATGCGCTACAGTACCACGGGTACTGTTCACGGGATGGGCCAGCCTATAACATTACTTCCCTCTCCAAATCAACCTTGTCCTCAAGGTTGCAGTTCGGGGAAACCATCTGACCTCGTGCACGCGGATCGAGGAGGTCGTCGCCTTGGCCATAGGTCGCCGCGCTTGGCCGCCTTCCACTGTCTCCGTGTGTGCCCAAAGTGGACGAACACGGACGAAAGTTCGCACCGTTCCATCTTCATGAGGCAGTGCGCCCGATCTTCGGTGAAAGAGGCCATGAGGTTGGAGATGTGATCTTTGATGGACACCATGGCCGTAGTATCGTCGGCTCTGATACCAATTGTTACGTGCACGATCCGAGCATGCAACGAGGATAGATACGGCCCTTGACGTGGACGAATCGAGCTGTTATCAAAACTAACGTCTAGGCTGTTAATCGGAGCCACCGCCTATGAGATCTGATCTCGAACTAATTCATTGCTTGGATGATTAATAGAGGATACATGAGGTCCCTTTTATAGGGATGACCGACTTGTATACTAAGAAAAGACTTATATCTGATCTAATCAAATCCCTAAAGATAGGTAACAAACTGAAAAGATAACAATCAAAAGATAATGATTCAAATAACGACATGGCCCATGTGCTACAGTACCACGGGTACTGTTCATGTCTCTACAGTACCGCGGTACTGTTCACGGATGGGCCAGCCCATAACACATGCCTAATACTATTTACTGAGAGTCATTTTATCCAATGAGTGAGGACTCATCTATCACTATTTTTTGCGACGCTTTGTGGTCTGGAACTTTGTTTCATCACAATGTTGTGTTTGACAAAATCATGGCATGTCAACAACCATCTTCAGACATTATGTGCCTATTGAATTTTCTGGTTTGTTGATTTTTCTGGTAGTATGGAAAATTTGAGTGTTCTGAGGAAGTCAGATTGTATAGTTAATTTGTAGCTCTTGCTTCCTGAGTTCAGTTAATGGTACATGTTGCCTTTTTTCAATCTGAAAAATGGAGATGAATTTGAAAAAATGAAAATAACAGTGAGATATCCTTGTGTTCTGGTTGGCTGTGCTAAAATTCCTCACTGGCATAGGCTTATATTGTCATGAATGCTCTTATGTCAGATTTGTTAATTTTAATTAGTTTTATTTGCCATCACCTTCTCATGCACCATCTAGAAATCAAGAAGCACAGAGCTGAAGTACATTGGAGATGTTCTAAGCAGACACCTAACAACAGATGAATTTTGTTAGAATACGGGCATAATGTTAGCACTAGAATTTACTAACCACATGCAGTAACAGATAGTGGATACTTCTGATTCATTTATACTCAATTGCAAACTGTCAATTGCAAACTATGAGTCGTTTATCTGCTACTGAACATTGACTCTAATTAGTTGTGCAGTGCAGGGAATTCGTTGGTCACAGGTGCAGCCTGATTTTTCCCATAGTAGATATTATGGCTGAACCATTGGTTAGCTTACCATGGAGTTGGCGAGCGAGCGAGGTTCTCAAATGTTGGGAAGTTGTTCTGCATATATATGTTTGGAATTGTTTGTTTCATGTGTTAATCATGTATTCTTTTGTTTCTTTGTACAGGGATATTGTTTCAGGATATCACAACGGTGTTTCTCAATCCAGAGGCATTCCATGACACAATCGACCTCTTTGTCGAGCAGTACAAGGATAAAGGGATCACTATAGTTCCTGGTAAGCCAAAAGAAGTATTTCTTTGGCATTAGCCGCTCTCAAGATAATTTGTAATGACATGTATCTACATTTTTCAAAAATGAAAATGTTTGCCTTTTCGAAACTGAGATAAGTAAAAAAACAGATAAATTAGATAGGTCAATCCATTGGCTATACTAACTATTCCTTTATTTCAAAAAGGGACTAACTATTGAAATGCAATGGTCTATTTCTCAACAGTTCTTTCTTAGTTCCAGGGCTTGTATTTTGCTATGGCTCTTGCTTCCATGTATCTGCCAACCGTGATTTGACAGAGCACCCGTTTAGTTGAGGGAGCTGTACAAATGTGCCCCATGAACCCTTGGGCCTGGATTCTAGATCTCCCAGCATTAGGGATGCTGAACCCACTATTGACCTGGATAGCTCTCAGATATTGTACTACAGCTTAGACCTCTTGAAATTAATGATATCATAGATTTTGATTTTATGGAGAAACCATCAAGGTAAGTTTAGTACTGTGTTTTTATTCTGCTCATATGTAAAAGAAAATGATCAGAAGTGACCCTACCTTAAATTTTAATATAACGATAAGTCATTCAAGAAGTATGTATGTTTTGTTGCTGTCTGCCATTTTATGTTAGTTATATATATTAGTATATTACACTATTATTGTCTATGGGAAACCGAAATATAATCTCGATGATAAGATGCTCCTCCAAATATTTGGTTGCATACCAGAGGTATTACAGCTTGAGGTTTGTAGGTAAAGAAAATATAATGACCTACATTTGTTAACTTGTTGCGAACCTTATGATGAATGCATTCATAGAGAACTTCAAACGGAAAAATTTCTATAAGCTTTTCAATAATATCCACTATAGGTTAAATAGCAAACTGCTTTGTATGGACAGTGGACATCAAGTTTTTACTAATTGCGCAAAACCCATTGCGCGCAGGACAACTATCTTGAAATCAACGGAGCAATTGATTTTACTAGGACCTCTTACCAATGATTATAAGATGTCAGATCCTGTTGGTCATCAGATGGTTAGGCTGCCTTTGGATGCAATGTACTCAAAGGCATTAATTGTGTCAAGCGAATTCAAGTGCCTGGAAGAAATGATGATTGTTGTTTGTATGCTCTCAGTGGAATCAATTTTCTTTTCCCACCGGAGAGAAGGCGCTAAAGTGATGCTAAAACTAATGGATTCAAGCTGATAGGTGCTGGAGAGAAGGCGCTGAAGTGATGCTAGAGCTAATGGATTCAAGCTGATAGATGCTACAGTGAATGTAGACTAGACTTTTTAATTTCTTATTAGTATCAAGTGGATACTTTATTTAGACGTAAGAAGCTTGCCATATTGAGGGGATAAACATCACCTGAACAAGAGACATGAGACAATCTGTCAAAAAAAAACACACATCGTGTTTGGCTTATGTACTTGTATATTGTGAACACAAATAGTTCCTTTGTACTTTAATCCAGCCACAAGGTTCACGGGCACTAGAAGAACCGAGGCGCGTGTGTGGCAGCGAGCTATGTATCAATTCTAGTAATGTATATGCAGGCAGCATCATACGGGCCTCCCATCTTGTGTAGCAAATACATGGCCGGAATATTATGCAGCGGCGTCATGGCCAAGAAGTTTACTCTATTTTAAATAGGTTCCATGTATACGACATGCATGCACGCAAAAACTAGCTAGATCGTATCACATGCGCGCATGCATCGCCTGTCACACGTGGCACAGACGCTACTGGAAGTCCCTGCATGCTGCCCACGCGAGCTACGTGGTACGTGGTGCAATATATAGATATATATTAACTCGTTTATTTTCCAGAATGGCGACACATCTATCTATCTAATCTATCTATCAATCAATAGTCTATACTAGAGAATTGGCGCGCCCATGGCGCGTCCGTGCTGAATTCAGTAGACAGGGCGTAAATATAGTTGGCTATCGATAAGGTAGGTTGCACAGATGGTAATAATAAAAGTGTATCATATATACATATACATAAATAGGTGGATAGCAGTAATTATGTTATTGAGATGCATTCACATCGGAGTTGTGTTATGCTATATATACATATATAAGAAGGAACAGATGGAACCTTGTTGAAGTTTGGCATAAACAAAAGTGCATTATACAAAGGGCTGAAGTTTGTTGCTGATAGATAGAAGTGTGCCATAGACAAATGTATATCATACACATACGTAGGGCGATGTTTGTCATCTCCACTTTAACAGGTGCAGATGGAAGTGCGATGTAGGCAAAAGTGCATAGTAGGGTTGAAGTTTGCTGCTGATACGTAGATTGTGGATTATATACACATTAGGAGAGAGAGCGCGCGATTGCGCGCATTGTTAACTATTTTACCCGGGTTTTTGTTTTATTTCTTATGCTTGCTTTTGCACGTTTTGTTGGGATTTGCAAATAAAGTTAAATACAAAAGAAACAGACAGACAACCAATACGAAATAGGAATAAATACAAATTAAATATTTTGTAATTAAAAAATGAGAAATCCAATCTCTTTAGTGATCTCTTTGTATAGCCATGGTGTAATCTTTGTAAGAGTTTTTTTGGAATTTTTAAATGTCATAGGAAAAAGAAAACAGAAAGAAAAATGTGCTGCAATAGGCAATGGAGACAATTTTTTTTGTAAATATCAAAAAAAGCAAACTTTTTATGTGTCTTTCTCATGTAAAATGGGCTAAAAAAGAAAGTACAAAAGGCAAAAAAAGGAAAAAGTTTCTAAAAAATCTCAAATTTTTCATAGGTCTTCCTCGTGTAGCATGGTTCCACTTTTGTCAAGTTTTCAGTTTTTTGAAATTCTAAACAGCGGGAAAAATAAAGAAGAAAATTAAAAAAAGTAAAAAGTAAACTTCTTACATGTCTTACATGTCTTTCTCATGTACTTTTGCCAAGTTTTAATTTTTTAAAATTATAAACAGTGGGGAAGTAAAGAAGAAAATTTAAAAGTAAAAAAGTAAACTTCTTACATGTCTTTCTCATATAGCCATGGTTCCATTTTTTCCAAGTTTCCTTTTTTTAAAATTTTTAAATGGCCTAGAAAAAAGAAAGAAGAAAAATGGAACCATGCCTACATGTGGAAGATAAATTCTAAGGTAGGAAGAAACCCGCGCCCACGACGCGGTCGTCCCTGCTTTGCCTCATAGCCACCTGAATAGGACGGACACGCATTTTATATAGGAAAAAGAAAATAGAAGAGAAAAAAGAGAGCGAAAACGTCTATTAAATTTCAAAACTGCTCTAATTTTAAAAAATTTTTAAAAAATCTAAGTCTTTAATGGCCTTCTCTATGGAGCCATGATTCCATTTTTATAAACTTTATTTTTTCTAGAGTTTTTAAACGGCCTACAAAAAAGAAAATAGAAGAGAAAAAATAGAGTGAGAAATTTTTTCAAACCGGAAAATTTTCTAATTATAAAAAATTGTAAAAAATAAATTTTGAATGAATCTTCTTTGTGTGGGCATGGTTCCATTTATGCAAACTTTTGAATTTTTGGAATTTTTAAACGGTGTAGGAAAAATAAAAAAGAAAGTGAAAGAAGAAGGTCGAGGAAGAAATTTTTTTTTGTAATTTCAAAAAATTTGAAAAATAGCTATACTTTTTATGGACTTTCTTTGTGCAGGCATGGTTTCATTTTTGTAAACTTTCTATTTTTTGGAATTTTTAAACAGTGTAAAAAATGAAAATAGAAAAGAAAAATGAATTTAAAAGAAGAAGGGAGAGGAAGCAAAAAAATTTTCTAATTTCAAAAAATTTTCAAAAACATCAAAACTTTTTCTGAACTTTCTTTGTGCAGGCATGGTTCCATTTTTACAAACTTTCTATTTTTTGGATTTTTTAAACGGTGTAAAAAAAAGAAAATAGAAAAGGAGAAGCAACGTGTACTGGGAAATGGTCGTCGGTGGGATTCGAACTCGGGCCGCCGTATTGAGAGGTTGTGCAGGTAACCAACCCGCGCGAAGCGGCCACTGTGTGGGACACGCGCGACAGATCCATTTATATATTATTGTTGGAAAGGAAAAAAAAAGAAAAAAGCAACCTATTTAGGGAACGGGGCGCGCAGCTGGGAATCGAACCCAGGGCGGCGAGGTGAGAAGAAGTGCGGCTGACCAACCGGCCGTTTCATCTGCCTCGTCGTGAGAAAACAAAAGAAATGATTTTATATATAAATTAAGAATGGACGGCCAGATCTCATTCCTCCCGACGATCGGACGGCCGGCGTCGTCTGGCCGACGCAGGTCGATCCACCTGTCACGGGCTGGAGGCGACGCGTGTTAAAAAGACACGTGGCAGCACGAGGAGGGCGCGGCGCAGCGGAACTGCCCTTTAGTATATAGTATAGATTATAAACCCCCTAGGAAAGGAGCCCCGTCCCGTTGCCACGTCGCCCACACGATGCTGGCCGTCCGATCGTCAGGTGAGAAAAGATCTGGCCATCCGTTCGAACATATATAATATGATGCATCTCGCGCCTCCAAGACAAGGCGGGAGCTTTGGTGGGCTGGTTGTCCCCGCCGTGTCTCAACTCGCTGGCACAGGTTCGATTCCCAGCTCCCACCCTTTTCCAGCATCTCTCTCTTTTTCTTTTTTCTTTTCTATTTCCTTTTTTCTACACCGTTTAAAAATTCCAAAAAATCAAAAGTTTGTAAAAATGGAACCATGCCTATATAAAGAAGGTCCATAAAAAGTTTGGATGTTTTTGAAAACTTTTGAAATTAGAAATTTTTCTCTTTCTCTGCCTTCTTCTTTGACTTTCTTTTTTCTTTTCTATTTTCTTTTTTCTATGCGGTTTAAAAATGTCAAAAAATAGAAAGTTTTCAAAAATAAAACCATGCCTCCGCAAAAAAGGTCCATAAAAAGTTTGGATATTTTTTGAAATTTTTTGAAATTACAAAAAATTTTGCTTCCTCTACCTTCTTCTTTTACTTTCTTTTTTCTTTTCTATTTTCTTTTTCCTACGCCGTTTAAAAATTCAAAAAAATTGAAAGTTTGCAGAAATGAAACCATACCTGCACAAAGAAGGTTTATAAAAAGTTTAGATTTTTTGAAAATTTTTGAAATCAGAAAATTTTTAGTTTAAAAAAAATCTCGCTCTCTTTTTTCCTATTCTATTTTCTTTTTTGTAGACGGTTTAAAAATCTAGAAATAAAAGAAAGTTTACAAAAATGGAACCATGGCTCCACAAAGAGGACCCATAAAAGACTTAGATTTTAAAATTAGAATATTTTTGAAATTAAATAGACATTTTCGCACTCCACTATGTCTATAATCATTTTTTTCTCTTTTTCTTCTTTCTTTTTTCTAGGCCATTTGAAAATTTAGGAAATTAGATAACTTCCAAAAGTAGAACCATGGCTACATGAGGAAGACATGTAAGAAGTTTACTTTCTTATTTTTAAAATTTTCTTCTTTATTTTTTCCCGCTATTTAGAATTTCATAAAATTAAAAACTCGACAAAAGTGGAACCATGCCTACACGAGGAACACCTGTATCAATAGTCTATATCATAAACCCCCTAGGAAAATTGGCATCTCTTGCGGCCACGTCAGTGGATTTTTCTCCACCATGCGATCTCCTCCTTCCCGTTCTACGAACCGTCTGATCGCTGCGGTTGTAGCCTTTGGCCAGCTGTCCTCATCTGCTGCCTTGCGTTTTGTATAAAGCCCCGCGCGCCATGAGCGCGTGTTCCTCGCTAGTCTTATATATAAAGCGCGTAGGAAAGACGAGCTGTACTGTGGCCACGTCGGCCGGAGGACGCTGCCCGTCGGATCGTATGTCGGAATGAGATCCAGCCGTCCGTTCGTGCGGTTAGTATAAAAGAAATTTCGTTCTCATCCCTTCAACGAGGTGGGGCGGTTCGCCCGGCTGGCTAGGGCAGCGAGCTTTCAGTGCGTGGTCGTGGGTTCAAATCCCACCCAACGCACTACATTGCCTTTCGTTTTTTTTTTTCATTTTTCTCCTTTTTTCTTTCTTTTTTCTAGGCCGCTTAAAAATTCAAAAAAAAACTTGCAAAAATAAAACCATGGTTGCATGAGGAAGGTCCATAAAAAGTTTGGATGTTTTCAAAATTTTTTTAAAATTTGAAAATTTTCAACTTAAAAAAAATCGCTTTCTTTTCCTCTCCTATTCTCTTTTTTTAGCCGGTTTAAAGTTGAAATTTTTTTAAAAAGGCTGAAAAATTTTCAACCTTAAAATTTATCTTCCACAGCAAGGCATGGTTCCGCTTTTCTTCTTTCTTTTTTCTAGGCCATTTAAAATTTCTAAAAAATAGAAAACATACAAAAATGGAACCATGGCTCTATGAGAAAGACATGTAAAAAGTTTATGTTTTTTCCTTAATTTCCTTCTTTATTTCCCCTGTTTAGAATTTCAAAAAATTAAAAACATGACAAAAGTACATAAAAAAGACATGTAAGAAGTTTACTTTTTTATTTTTTAATTTCCTTCTTTATTTTTACCGCTGTTTAGAATTTAAAAAAATTGAAAACTTGACAAAAGTGGAACCATGTCTACACGAGGAAGACCTGTAAAAAAATTGAGATTTTTTAAGAAATTTTTTCCTTTTTTTGCCTTTTCTACTTTCTTTTTTAGGCCATTTTAAAATCACAAAAAAAAATTTTTAAACATGGAACCATGCCTACATGAGAAAGACCCATAGAAAGTTTGCTTTTTTTTGCATTTTAAAAAAAAATTATCTCCATTGCCTATTGTAGCATATTTTTCTTTGTATTTCCTTTTTTCTATGATGTTTAAAAAATCCAAAAAACTCTTGCAGAGATTACACCATGGCTGTACAAAGAGATCACTGAAGAGTTTGGATTTCTCATTTTTTTTAGAATTACAAAATATTAAATTTATATTTATTCCTATTTCGTAGTGGTTGTCTGTCTGTTTCTTTTGCATTACCTCTATTTGCAAACCCCAAAAAAACATAAAAAAAGAACAAGAAATAAGAAAAAAAACCGGGTACAATAGCTAACAACGCGCGCAATCACGCGCTCCTTCCGCTAGTATATACTACGTACATCCATGCATACCAAGAGGGTTATTAGTTTATTTTCTTTCCATGCATACCACATGCTCAACAAAAAAATGCATCACCGGCTCACGGGGCTCAAAAACTAATCGGATGTTCGTATCATATCTCTTTTTTTTTTAAAAAAACAATGCGACATGCACTGTGCACGCTCAGGCTTTGATAGGACATGGATTGGTCGTGGTTTTTTTTTTTTTATCTTGTTCACCAAAAGAAGTTTGCTAATTAACTAGGTTATATTTTCTCTTTTTTAACAAAAGAAGCTTGCTAATTAACTTGGTCATATTTTATCTTTTTCACCAAAAGAAGCTTGCTAAATTAACTAGGTTATAACTGAAGACGATCGGTACGATATTTGAACTAAAGAAAGTAAAGATATATTGTACTTTGCCCCTTAGATAGGTCGATAGTGACAAAGGTTCACGTTGAAACAAGAAGCGGCTTCTGTTCTGTTTGTTTCGGTTTCTATGCCGTTCCAAACACTTTGAAGGAAATTTTAACTACTATATAGCGCATAGCGCTTCGTCCTTTCTCTAGGTTCTCCACGGGCCACGTCACCCGTATGCCGTGAGCCATCCAATTATCGGGCAAAACAGATATGGCCGTCCATTTAACAATACCATATATGAACTATTCCATCCACAGTTATTTGCACAGGAGCTGTAGCTTAGTTGGCCTCCCGCACGTGCGCCCACGCCTCCCTTCAGGCTACTACAGGTCATGAGTTCGATCCCCAGCAGTAACCTGCTCCATTTTTGTTCTTTTTTTCTTTTCTATTTTCTTTTTTGTAGCCCATCAGAAAAATCCAAAAAATAGAAAATTTGTAAAAATGGAACCATGGCCACCCAGAGAAGTTTGGGTTTTTTTGAATTTTTTTATTACAAAAATTTTGAATTTTCAAATATCTTCTCTTCTATTTTCTTTTGCCTTTTATCCCCCTTTTCTAGGCCATCAAAAAAACCCAAATTTTTTTTGCTCGATCCCTAGCAGCAGCAGTAGCACAAACCTGCTCCATTTTTATTTTTTTCCTTTTTTATTTTCTTTTTTGTAGCCCATCAAAAAAATCCAAAAAATAAAAAGTTTGCAAAAATGGAACCATGGCCACCCAAAGAAGGTACATAAAACGTTTAGCCTTTTTTAATTTTTTTGCTTACAAAAAATTTGAATTTTCAAATATCTTCTCTTCTGTTGCCTTTTGCCTTTTATCCCCTTTTTCTAGGCCATCAAAAAACCCAATTTGTTTTTTGCAAAGATGGAATGATGTCTGCACAAAGAAGATCTATAAAAAATTGAACTTTTTTTATTTCTTTGGAATTACAAAAAATTTGATTTTGAAACTTTATTCTCTTCTATTATCTTTTGCCTTTTTTCCTTTCCTATTTTCTTTTTCTTAGGCCAATCCAAAAATACAGGGTTTGCAAAAATGGAACCACAGCCGCCCAAAGAAGGAACATAAAAAGTTTGGGCTTCTTTATTTTTTTGCTTACAATAAAATTGAATTTTAAACTTTCTTGTCTTCTATTGTCTTTTTCCTTTTATTCCCTTTTTCTAGGCCATCAAAAACCCCAATTTTTTTTTTTTGTAAAGATGGCGCCATGCCTGCACAAAGAAGGTCTATAAAATTTTTAAAATTTTTTATTTCTTTGAGATTACAAAAATTTGAATTCAAAACTTTATTCTCTTTTATTATCTTTTGCTTTTTTCCCTTTCCTATTTTCTTTTTCTTAGGCCATCAACAACATTTTTGCAGAAATGGACCCATCCATGCACAATGGAGGTTCATAAAAAGTTCAAGTTTTTTATTTTAAAAAATTTACCAAAAAAATTTTAAACTTCCTTCTCTTCTATTTCCTTTATTCTAGGCCGTTTCTGGGTGAAGTAGGTCAAAAAAAAAATGATTTCTTTGGAAACTTTTTTAGATTACCAAACTTTCCAATTTTAAAAAACATTTTCGTTCTCTTTTCTCCCTCATCTATTTCCTTTTTGCTAGGACGTTCAAACATTCCACAAAAAAAATACAAAATGGAACCATAGCTTCACAAAGAAGGTCCATAAAAATGTTTTCGCTCTCTTTTTACTCTTCTATTTAATTTTTTAGGCTATTTGTAAATTCCAAAAAAAAGCTTACAAAAGTACAACCATAGTTTCACGAAAAAGGTCCATATAAGGTTTTGTCTTTTTTGAAAAAAAAGAATTTTAGCCTTTTCCTCCTCTATTGTCATTATCTTAGGCCCTAAAAAAATTCTCAAAAAATGAATTTGCAAAAATGAAATCATAGTTGCATGAATAATGTCCCGAAAAGTTTGATTTTTTTTAAAAAATTGAAATTACAATAATTTTGAATTTAGAAAACTTTCCTATTCCCTTTTTTCCCTCTTCTATTTCCGTTTTCGTAGACCGTTTAAAAATTCCAAAAAAAACTTCAAGAGATTTGGTCTCTAACCACTTATTGTCATGAATTATAATAAAAAGGAAAGAAATACTATTGCCAATAGTCTATTTAGATTTAATTCAGTTTATAAGTATGCTGTATAGCAAAACTATGCACAAACTATATGCAAAAAATGCCGTCACATAGGACCGGCGCGGGTTCCACGCATAAGCCCACAATACGTCGGTGCGTGGTGGCCTGACGCGCCACCGCGCGTTAGCATCTCTAGTAACATATACAAACTGAAATTATATAAACTAAAGGGGGCCTTTCAGTACTTGAGTGTGCTCTCGTCCTTAATTATTAGAACCATCCAAAGAAGAAAAAAAAACTTCAGTACATCAGTCATCCATTTATCTTCCTAAATGGCGATATGCATCCTACATCCATGCATACCAAGAAGGTTATTAACAGGTATTTTTTTCGATGTATACCACATGCTGAACAAAAAAAAGAAAGCATCACCGGCTCACGGTTCCAAAAACTGATAGCATCACAACTTCTCTTTTTAAAAAAATGCCACAAGCACTGTGCACGGTCACTCTGATAGTGGCATAGATTGATACGACTCAAAAGCCAGGGCATGGTTTTTATCCTTTCAACCAAAGAAGCTTGCTAATTACTATAGGTTATAACTGAAGGCTTCGGTAGAATGTTTGAACCGAAAAGGTAAAGATATCTTGTATTTAGATACGGAAAATATTTCGACACAATGAATGTATATAACCATTACAATCTAAGAAAACATTCATCATAAAATAATAAGAAGTGGTTATTGTTCTGTTCCGTTAGTTTGCATATCTAACCCGTTGGAAACACGTTGAAGGAAATGACATATATAATCTGAAATAACGAGGATTATATAAACTGAAGGGTTTTTTCGTGCTTAATCTGCTCTCATTGAGTCATCGTTAATTAGGAGGAGATTCCACAGGGAAAAAAAATTTAGTATATATGTGGTGCTTTTTTATCTTTTGTTTTGAAGAACGTAAGGGATTGAGATAGTCAAGTCAAAACTGGATTACAACGGAGAAGTGCCTAGAATTTTTCTTTTAAAATTTTAGCCAGGAGCTGTAGCATTCCCGTAAGAAGAAGATGGACATCTGGGTTCGAGTCGAGGTAGACTGGGTGGTCGATGACACCGTTTACAAACTGTGCAAGCGCTGAGTCTGAACTTTTTGAACCACGTCCACTACCAGGGAACAGGGATTTTATCTCGGTTGGGAACGGGCTACGGTCCCGGTTTCCAAACCGGGATAATCCCAGGGACTGATGGCAGGGGGCCTGCAGTCCCGGTTAGCCACCAACCGGGACCGAAGGCCCCTGAAAAGCCTGGGAGCTGGGGGCGCCCGAGGCAGCTTATCCGTCCCGGTTGGAACTACCAACCGGGACTGAAGGCCGACTTATCAGTCCCGGTTGGTTGTACCAACCGGGACTGAAAGATGTTTTAATATTTTTTAGTTGCCCGCTGGATGACTTATCAGTCCCGGTTGGTTCTACCAACCGGGACTAGAAGATGTTGTCATTTTTATTTTTTGCCCGCTGGATGACATTTAATTGAAACTCATATAATTAATTGAAACTTAAGTATATGTATATATTTGTGTTAAATCACAATTAATTGAAACTCATATAATTATTGATACACAGTTAACTCGTTATTAAATGAAAGGACATTCATTAAAATTTAACTACAGCTGATTTAATTATAAGTAATTAATAAGTACTACAATTGCTAACTAACTGGGCTATATATACAAGTATCACAAGTACACATTGTTGTACACATAATTACAAGTACACATGTTTTTGTTCATCGGGATCATCTATGTGGATTGCTCTTGGTAGACCTAGATGTTAACCCTGACGGTTGATCGGTTCCTCTCGAACGGTCGGGCTCCGGAATCTTATTGAAAAAAGGGTGATGATGCTCGCCCATTGGAGCCACGACCTCGGCTAATATAAAGCCATGAGTTGCTCTTGTATTGCTTTCACCCGCACCGTCGAGAGTTCGGACCTTGTTCCAAACTTTTCTTCGCCAATTTTAGAGGATCTGTCATTAATTAGGAATTAACTAATCAATCCTTGGATCTATAGAGGTGTCCGAATAGTTAGGCATTATTAAGGTAGAAATTATAAGTACTCACCCCAAAAGGTTCTCCTTTTCTCGTAGAGGTAGCAGAGCCTCCGATGAAGTGATGCATCATCTCGCATACATAGTAGCCGCACAAATTATTTCCCGATGCTTGATGCAAGACCTGTGGTGAAAAAGTTGTAGAACTTGAAATAACTGCATAGAAATTTAGTGAACTAACTACAAAGCTAGCATTACGATATACTTACATATTTAGCGAGGTGCAACTCAAATTTTTTCTTAAATTCTCCAACGTTTTCCTTTTAGAATCTTGCGAAGGCACTACACAAGTGATTATGAGTTATCTGATTAGAGTTGGCTTCAAAGCGAGAGAAAGAAAACAAGTGTGATAATGAAAGGAACGACAATGTACCGGTTGAGCATGGCCAAGAAGTCTTTGTATTTTGCGGGGGTTTTTTTTTGAGTTCATAACCGTGGATCGTACTACGATCTACCTCGATAATAAAAAGGGCAAAGTGAAAGCTACACATATATATGTCAGCGTAGTAGTTAGTACTTTTAACATCATGGTAAGAAAAAAAATTATAACGAGGCGGTAAGAAAACACATACTCAAAATCATAAGCTAGAAGTATCTTTGACTTGTATCTTTGTCCCATGAGCCCGTTGTATATGTCTTTGCTTTGTCTCTTCTGGTTTATCTCTAACCAGTTTCTCATTGATCACTACTGGGTCGAGAAAGCCAAACTCATAATTAATTCTCTCGGTTTGGCATCGTTTTAGCTCCATTCTACACAACAAGAAATCAGTTAGGTTTGGGGATTGTTACAGCATATGGGCGTGCACGACAAAATTTATGAATAAGACACTTACAGAGTCCAGCAACTCAACATGCTCACGTCTAGGGCCCTACCCTGGTATAGATCAAATAGAGGTTCCCATTCGATGAAGAACTCGTTGTCTCCACGGAAGTAATGAGTTTCCTTGAACCTGACGGCAATCGCATCTAAACCATGGTTGGCCGCGGCCAAATACCATTCATGGAGTTGCCGCATCTTCGTTGTTAGCTGGGGGAGCTCCTCACGTCTCATAAATGACGCACCATGTACAAATTTCCATGCTATCTCCATAACGGGATGTCCTTGAGGCCCAATACGATCGCATCAAGGCGGTATCATCGTGAGAAAGCTGTTCATCCTCAGGTGCAACCTCTTCCGCCGTTCGCTCCGGTGGCGTCTCCTTGTCATTTGTCTTACTCAAGACGCGCTCGTAGTCGACAGGCGGCCTTTTCGGTTTATCTATGATGTCCTTCAACGATAGGATAGCCCTCCTAGCTTTGTGCCATTAAATGCATGCGGCATTTGGACCCTCGGTGGAGATGGCTTCTTCGCGAAGAATGAGGTGACCTCGCTCTTACAAAGCTGCGAAGTCTCCTCATCGATCATATCGTCACGCCAACCGGAGGTGATTTCCTTTTGGATTTTGTTGACGTGGACGTGGACCGTGTCTTTTTGAGAAGTCTTGGCCCCCTATCCGACCTGGTTGGTACATTACTTGGAGCTGTTTGCTGATTGGGGGGGCCTGCCTTGGCCGATGTGGGAGTTGGAGTTTCTAGTGCAGGGCTTAGCTGAGGAGACGGGCTTCTTCTGGGGGGCGTCTTATTCAGTGCAGAAGGTTGTGGAGGTGACGCTGGAGACCGTGGAGAGGAAATGCGCACGTTGTCTTTAAAAATTATGAACCGCTTGCGCCACGCGATGAAACTGTGTACAACATCTAATAGTTTCGTGCTCCCGTCACCTCCTTCAATGTCGAGGTCAAGATCCTCGTACCCTGGGCATACCTCGTCCACCGAGACCTTCGCGTAGCCCAGCGGTATGGCGAGACCATGGATGAGCTGCCCTGGCTCCACCGGGAAAGCCATGCCTTCAGCCCCCTTTAATGAGAGATTCCGTGCTTGCACGTGCAACTCACATGGTGTCGGTTGCGTGATGTCGTCCACTGCATAGGGGCCCAAGTCAGCTTCAGCCAGCCCACCGGAAGCACAGCTGCTCCGCCGCGTCGAGGGACTGATGATGTCTGGATTTCTGGGAGGTTTCTGCTGACTTGTCTCCAGATGTTGGCTCAAGGCTAGTTGCAGCTCTTTTCGGACCAAATCGGGTATGCTGGCCTTTGTTGCTCTCAGTTCGTCTTGAAGGTCCTTGATATGTTGTGCGTGTCGACCCTTGGATCTCGACCGACTCTGAGGTCTCCGCATCATGGGCGAAACCGACCTTCCACGGGGCAGCGCCAACGCCCGTGCACGTCCGAGGTGCTCCGGGTTCTGTAGAGCCCTTGTTAGCTCGTCGTCCTCCTGTTTGGCACGAAGGAGCCTTGGGCCGACCGGGTGTGCGGCGTCTGAAGCTTCTTGGCGACTTCTCTCATCGTATCACCAAACACGGCCTGCCGTCATCGTCAAAACGCCATTATGACCGAAGAACCAATTTCTCGATCTGTTGGACCAATCCAATGTGGCGGGGTAGACACCCTTAACCAGACAAGTCACGTTCCTCTTCTCCCATTTGGGTAGGGCCTTGCGGTAACCACCAGTCCGGCGATGGTGGTATTGCTTCTTCATTGATTCGCTTGTTCCTTTCAGCCAAGTTCTGACCTAGCTATGAATTTTTGTACCCCACAAATTCATCCCAGTGATCTTGTAGCTTTGGGTACTTGTTGAAGTCGGGGACTAAATTCTTCTTGACGTACTCGTTGTTCAGCTTCTTTTTGTACGTCTGAAAAGCCATTGCCATCTTCTTTAATGTGTACCTTTTCACCTTATTTTCGGTCCCTTCGGGAAAGGTGAACGTTTCCTTCATATCAGTCCATAGGGTGTTCTTCAGTTCTGCAGGTACCTCGTCCCATTTCGCAAAGCTAATAGGCACGTGGTCCCTGACGATCACGCCGAACATCGATCTGAACGGCCCAATCGCATTTTCTGGCTTTAGAGGCTCGCCTTCCTCACTGACTTCAGTGAATATGTGTCTTGCCCTCGGCTTCTTGCTTTGACCTCGCCGGCGTGATGGCTACTCGTTTGACCGGTCTCGGTGGCTTCGGCGGCCTCAGCGGCTTGGGTGGCCGGCGGTCTCACCGGTTTGGGTGGCTACTGCCGTCTCTCGGTGCTTGGGTAGCGTGGGCGCCTCTTGTCCGAACAACTCGCTCAAAAACTCGTCGTCACCAAGAAAATCCATTATTTGCATAGAATTGAATAGAAACATTCAATTGGGATTTCAAGTAGAATTGAATAGTATCATGTAACGTTATTCTTAGTAAGATATGATTACACATACATTTCACATAATGTGCGAGATAAGAATAGCATACATATGCACAATAGAACTTGATTACTGAGGACCACTTAGGAAAAAATCATTTCACGGTGTTGATAATTAGTGCACATAGACTTGCGGTCATCTCCTACACAACGATGTTTTCAACGTTTTTCCCTAGCTAGTCTCACGTTTCACCATCTAAATACACAAGCAGGCATTACTTCATCTTCCTTTGGACTTCGATCTATCAATGCATATTACTTCATCTTCCTTTATGCACATGCAGGCCATAATCAGGTATACTAGGTCCATGATATATGAAAACCATGATATAGCTATTACATATCAGGGCTAAGTTAAACAAGAGGAGCAAGGATTTTCATTGTCAATCACGAAGCAAAACAATGCAAAATCGTTGTGTAGAGACAAGAAACTCATAGCTATAGTTGAGGATTTTGCAAGGGTAAAAGTTACAGGTGAAATATATGCTACTGCATTATTCTTGTTTGAGTTGTCAAGTGCTATATATATAGCACCACAAAAAATGTTGATAATAGTAGAATTCACATTATGCTAAGATGCAAATGATATAGGAATTGACCCGCCATACATGTTTTCTGCATACTCAAGTTAACACGCTGAATTTTTATTACCAAAATTGTGGTGATGCAAGATACAAAAGATAGATAAAGAAAAGAAGGTAAAAGGAAAAATAAAGGTGGCTGTCTGGAGCCTGGAATACTTTGCTAAGTAGTTTCTGATTAAACATACAAAAGATAATACATATATAGCCATGATGAATTAAAAGAACATATATGTTTTTCTGCATGGTCATTCCCAAGATATATATATACCTTGGGTCAGTGGCGGAGCCAGAACTTTTGAGGAGCCTGGGCGCAATGTAAACTAATGCATAGACTACTAAAGAGCACTAAGACATTATGCATTCATAACAAAAGCAAATTTGACACATAAAACAATCAATTTTCACTCAAGTCATTGTTCAACACCGATGCCAATATTTAATATCGAAAGAAATGAGAAAAAGCTTGATAAATATCTAAATAGAGGCCAATCGCATAGAAAGGACCACCAAAGAAGTCCCATTACAATCTCTGCAAGATAAATATATTGGTTAGACACTTGCGCATAATATAAAGTTATAAACTAACACTATTAAGCTTTATAAATTCCGCTGTATAGTAGTGGGGGCTGGTTAATGGAAATTGGGCCGGGAGCCCGGGCACGAGCCCAGGGTCGCCGGGCCCTGGCTCCGCCCCTGCCTTGGATGAAGAATGAACGATGGATGATGATGGAGCCTAGGCTCACCGGGCGCGCGGCGGCGTTGGAGGCGGGGAGGAGGGGATTGGCGTCGTCACGGGCGGCGACGGCGAGGAGGTGCACGGCGGCGAGGAGGGGAGTGGCGTCGTCACGAGGGGAGTGGCGTCGTCACGGCGGCGGCGGCGAGAGGAGGGGAGTGGCGGCGTCACGGCGGCGGCGAGGAGGTGCAGCGGCGAGAGAGTGAGCGGCGTCCGGCGGCGGCGGCGAGGGAGGGAGTGGCGGCGTCACAGGCGGCGGCAGCGAGTGCAGCGGCGAGGAGGAGTGGCGGCGTCACGGCAGCGACGATCTAGGGTTGGAGCAGCGAGGAGGGCACGGTGTGGCAACTGGTGGGAAGATTGGAGGACTAAAGTGTCCGTGGAAATTTGTATTTTGACCTTCAATCCCGGTTGAAGACAACAACCGAGATTGACTGGACCTTCAGTCCTGGGCCGTGTCTCCAACCGGGATTGGCAGTGGTGCTAGCCCCACAAGTCAGATGCGAGCGGAGGGGTGGTTGACCTTCAATCCCGGTTCAAAACAACAACCGAGATTGAAGGAAGCTTCAGGCCCGGGCTGTCTCTCCAACCGGGATTGCTAGTGGTCTGGCCCCACCGAGATCGTGGGAGGTGGTGGACCTTCAATCCCGGTTGGTATCTCCAACCGGGATCCATAAGCGATCTTCGATCCAGGTGGGTTTTCCCAACCGGGATTGATTGGTGAGCTGCCCCCACGTCGAGATCGAACAGGACCAACGCCCGAGTGCTAGGGACTATCGGTCGGTTTATTATCAAACCGGATGATACCCAAAAAAAAAAAAGAATGATGGATGGCCTTGGCTCGAACCCGTGACCGCAAGGCGGGAGACAGCGCTCAGCGCCGCCGCTAGCTGAGGAGAGGGGAGAGATGTTCTCTTTTCTTAGGAGCAAATTATTTTGTACCTTTCTTGGTCTTTAGTGGAGGAAAGGGAAATTTTTTTAATTGTATTTTAATTCCTTATTTGTATTTTAAATCCATTTTCCCATTATATTTCCTTTTTTTAAATGTATTTTAATTCGTTTATTGTGGAGAAAGCCATGTTTTCCTTGACATGTGGGCCCATATATGGTAGGTCCCATATGTCGGTGGTAATAATTGCCATAAATTTCTTCAAAATTATAGAAAATTGTTGGGAGCCTATTAAAATTAAATAAAAATTTCACAAAATTCATAACAAATGTGCAAAAATTGACATATATAAAAATGAGTTGGGAACCTTGAAATTTCTCATTAGTTTATAAATGAGATGGGAATAATCTACTTATACATAAGCGATGGAAATTTCTCATAATTGGCGAAACACGAACGGTTCTTTCAGGATCAATATGAATTTAGGGACAAATATCTAAAATATTACATGACTACTTTATTTTTACAAGTGATTCTTCGTTATGATCGTAGGCGTGCGTCACGGAGCTTCCTCATCATCGCTAAGGACACTAATGTCTCGTCCATTGAGAAAGCGGCACTCGTCGAACCGATTATACTCTTCTTCGTGCGTGGCGCCTCAACTCAACAATCCTTCTTTTACGAAAGAACCACGTGGTGCCTTGCTTGATCCTTCTTTGGTAGTCTTGTTCTTCTGTCTTTTTATAGTTTTACCCTTATGAACTTTTGGTTTGTTGTCCATGTCCATCACATAGAATATCTGTGTCACATCATTGGTGAGCACGAACGGTTCATCCCTGTAGGCCACTTGCTTGAGGTCCACGATTGTCATACCATAGTCATCGATTTGCACGGCTGTCAGTTTCACCCATTGGCACCTAAACAGAGGGACTTTCAAAGGTCCATACTCGAGCTCCCAGATCTCCTCTATGAAACCATAGTAGGTGTCCATCTTTCCATTTTGTCCAAGGCATCTATCTGAGACGACGCTGTTTTGGTTGGTGCTCTTCCTATCTGGTCAGTCGTGTAAAATGTGTACCCATTTATCTCATACCCTTGCCATGATACGATTGTTATGGATGGTCCCCGAGCTAAGAGCTGCAACTGTTCATGGACACCCTCCTTGCCTAACAGATGCTTTTGTAGCCAACCACCAAAGCTCTCCACTTGCTTGTTCGCGATCCACTTATCTGACTTATCTGAGTATTGGTCTCGTAATATCCTCTCGTGATCAAGTACATACGGAGCCACTGAAGATGCTTGTTTCAGTACCGTGAAATGTGCTTGTTTAAATGAGAGTACATCGTCATAGGAGGATTCTTTTCTCCCTAGGGTCCCTTTTCCCCATAGCCTCCCCTCATAGCGTGATACAGGGACGCCAATCGGATTCAGATCATCAATGTAGTCGACATAAAACTCAATCACCTCCTCTGTGCCAACACCACAGGCAATGCAACCTTCGGGCGAAGCGGTTACGAACATACTTCTTTAGGACACCCATGTACCTCTCGGCGAACATCTTGTGCAAGAAGATGGTCCGAGAATTTCTATCTGTTTGACCATGTGAACCATAAGATGAACCATCATATCAAAGAAGGATGGAGGAAGATCATCTCAAGGTTGACCATACTAGCGACAATGTTATCCTGCAGATTAGATAACTTATCCGGATCTATGACCTTTTGTGATATCGCGTTGAAGAACGAACACACCTTTATGATTGTACCTCGTACCATATGCGGTAGAATACCTCGCACCATCACTTTGGGAACAAGCTGGGTCATCAACACATAACAATCATGGGATTTCAAGTTTACGATTTTATTCTCTTTTGTGTTTATGAGTCTTCTTATGTTCGACGAGTACCCGAAGGGACCTTAACACTGTTCAACAACCTGAATCATGCTTTTTTCTCTTCTTTGCTTGGTGTGTAGCTCATGGGACGAGGTAATGCCCATTGTCTCTCTCTTGTGGATGTAGTTCTTCCCTGAGACCTAACAATTGTAGGTCCTTTCGTGCTTGAAATGTATCTTTTGATTTGCCATACATATCTATGAAGCCTAGCAGGCTCACGCATACATTCTTTGTGATATGCATGAAGTCCAGAGAGTGACGGACCTCTAAGTCTTTCGAAGAAGGCAAGTCCCAAAATATTGACTTCTTCTTCTTCGGCTAGGCTTCTTCCTAGATTCTTCGGTAGGGAGTGGCGGGGACGGGTTTGCTATCGGGACCCTTTCCAAATACTACGTCTAGATCCTTTACCATAGAAAATACTTCCGCCCCACTGCGATGCTTGGGCTTCTTTCGTTTCTCTTCGGTCCCATCAAAATTAACACGGTTACTCGTGAACAGGTGCTTCAAATTGAGGAACCTCGATGGCCCATGTAAACAACCTTCCGAGAGTTTGTTAGGTACTTGTCTTCCGTATCATCAAAGCACTGGATGCAGGCTTTATATCCCTTTATAGATAGGCCCGATAAGTTACCAAGTGCAGGCCAGTCGTTGATGGTTACAAATAGCAATGTACGTAAGCTGAAATACTCTCTTTTGTACTCATCCCATACACGTACACCATCATTCCATAGCGTTAGCAGATCTTCAACCAACGGTTTGAGATACACGTCGATGTCGTTACCAGGTTGCTTAGGGCCTTGGATAAGGAATGGCATCGTAATGTATTTTCGCTTCTGACATAGCCAAGGAGGAAGGTTGTAGATACATAGAGTAACGGGCCAAGTGCTGTGACTACTGCTCATGTCACCGAACGGGTTCATCCCATCCGTACTCAATGCAAACCTTATGTTCCTCGCATCGTTCGCAAAGTCCGGATATTTTCTATCGAGTTTCCTCCACTGAGAGCCATCTGCTGGGTGCCTTAGCTTTCCGTCGACTTTACGATCATCTTTATGCTAACGCATCATCTTCGCATGCTTTTTGTTCGCAAACAAACGCTTTAACCGAGGGATTATAGGAAAGTACCACACCACCTTAGCAGGGGCTCTCTTCTTCTTACGCCCCCCCTCTACCTCACATGGGCCATCACGCTTGGTCTTATACCGTGATGTTTTGCACACCAGACATTCTTCCAAATCCTTGTACTCATTACGATAGAGGATACAATCGTTTGGACATGCATGTATCTTCTGTACCTCCAACCCCAAAGGGCAGAGAACTTGCTTGGCTTCATCACGTAGTTTCAGCGGCGTGTTACCCTCTGGAAGCAACTTCTTCATGAGGCCTAACAACTCATCAAATCCCTTATCGATACTCCATTAGTAGCCTTCCATTGCATCAATTCGATTGTGATGCATAACTTTTTGTGGCCACCTTACAGTTTGGATACAACAATGTTCCTTGGTTCTCCCGCAGGCGCTAAAACTTTTCGTAATGTCTTTCATCGATGTATTCTCCCTCTCCATCATGCAACATCTGTTCTAGATCATCGTCGTCAAACTCCCCTAGTATATGTTCAATAGAACCGTGTTGGCCAACATCGGCCATATAATCTGCCACATCTTCTTCGTCACCATCTTCTTCTTCACCGTCTTCTCGTATAATCTCTTCTTCACCGTGTTTGGTCCAACAGGTATAGTTTTCCACGAAACCTCTTGAGATCAAATGGAAGTGAATTTGCTTAGAGTTTGACCACTCCTTGTGATTCTTGTAGTCTATGCATGGACAACATATGTAGCCTGATCTTGTGCAGGCACTTGCCAGACGCATAAAAGTTTCCAAACCCTCCACAAACTGTGAGGAGCGGCGGTCCATGTACATCCATCGCCGATTCATCTACATTAAGTTACATCAAGGTACTTGTTAGTTGATTTTCCAATAATGAATTAATTTCTAAAACCAAAATTAAAGTACTGCTTAATTTATTATACATTTATTTAATTTTTTAGGTCAATACTTCAATTTTAGGTTAAATACCTTTTAAAAGAATTATTTTTAAGCTGATAATATTTTATCACATATTTTATCACAATCGAATCAAATTCTAAGGTAATGCAACAAAGTATTTGGCAACCCACTTAAAATGATATATCTAGATCTACCAACTTATAATTTTACATCAATGAAGTGAGTAGAGATCAATGAAGTTATAATATTTTATCACATATTAATTAATATATAATGTTAATTTTTAAACAATCAAAATCTATGCAAAATCTACTTTAAACTCTACTCCCAAAATTTCTCCATGAATCGATGAAACCAAAATTCTAAATTTGAGTCACCTCCACGCATTCAATGTGTGCTACATCACAATCCAAGTAAATTCTAAGCTAATGTAACAAGATTTTACAATCCACTTCAAAATTTGGTCCACGAAAGTTAAGATTCAAAATCATAGATCCATGAAACCATCATCTAAATTTAATTAGCTACAACTACAAATTCAAAACGAACTACGTCTTAATCCAAGCAAAATCTAAGATTACACAACAAGTTTTTGCCAACCCTTTCAAAAGATCGAGCTATATCTACCAATTTATAACATTTCATCAAAGATAGGAATAGAGACCAAATTTTTCATATTAAATTTAAAGCAACTATAGAAACTACATTTCATATACAAGTAGTGAGAAATGAAGTTACTAACCTTGGTTAACTTGGATTGAAGTGAAATAATCAAATTACAAAAATTTGAGCAGCACCTCCCTCAAATCCCGTAATGGCGGCGAGCTCCTCTGTCGGGTTCTGATGGTGGGGAAGGTTACGGTAGCTCGGGAGGAAGAAAGGTTAAATCGCTAACCAATCCCGGTTGGTGTTACCAACCGGATTAATATCCACCCGTCATTTGGTGTTACCGTAGGATCGAATCAATTTAGTCGGTTGGTATTACCAACCGACGGATATCCCACGCTGCCATCTGCCTTTTTGAGGTGATATCCGTCGGTTGGTAACACCAACCGACTAATAATCCCCGCGCCCGCGGACCAGTTAACCGTTCAAGCAGGAATTGTTGCCTTCTTGAGTCGGTTGGTGGCTAACCGAGATTGATGGGCCGGTATGGAAGGCCTGTTCCCTGGTAGTGGTCAATCCATTCCTAACTATGGGACACCGCTCCGCAATGTGTAAATATCATTTAGCAACAATATAATAAATTATTCTCTATAAATAGTACATATCTAATGATAAGCCCAATTTATAAATACATCTTTTTACTTCACCTCCTTAAATCCATGTTTATCCTTTGTTCCGGTAGGATCGAGTGTGGCAATAGAAGGAGGTGAATAGACACCAAACCAAAATTTGATACTTCTTTGTGAAGCAAATATTCCTCTACAAAGTCTAAACACCTGCTCGAGTTAAATACAACCGATAAACGAAATTAAACCAGTGCGGAGAAAATCAGCCCGAATTTAGACCAGTGTGAACGATGTGCTATAGGAGCGGGTGATCAGCCATAACTTGCCGATGGTCAACCAATTGAATGCAGACGGTCAGCCTGATGAACAGTACATGATGCCTGCGATTTCAATTCGTACTTGGTCCAAAACTTTTGATTCGTAAGTCCTATGAACCACAAATTTTGCACATATCTTTTTTTTTGACTTTACAGAACCTATCCCAAAAACAATAGCAGTTTGACCATAAAATCATGTAAAATTTGCAAAATAATTTACTATGTCGTTATTTTGTTGAAACACAAAAAACCAACAAAACTCATGAAACCAACCGAATGACTTTTAATCTTGCTAATCGGTCATGTGATGACCATGATCTAGCCCGAAGAATTATGACACGAACTCTGCTACATCGATCACCTCCAATCAGGATTTGACCAATAACCAACACAGGCAAGATCAAAACCAAGCTAGAACAAGAACCATAAACTATAAATTGTTGGGATATGATCTTCATTGCTCCTTAATTTGTTAGTTGTTCAAAGGCTCTCCACGCAGAGAACATGCTCCAAAGCCTAACTTTTCATTTAGCTATCCAACAAACAAACGAAACCAGATGGTTTTAAGTCCCCAACGTATATAGAGGTGACACCCCCTATGGCCCCTATCACGAAAATAAGGGATCACGCATCTCCTAATCCTCCATTATTCATATAAAATCAACAAATAGTTGAAAAACATTTATTAAATTTTAAATATAGAAAAGCTACTTAAAAAACTTTGAAATTTTTTTGGATGACCTGAGCATATTGTGGATCTAATTAAATAATTTACTCCCATGTATTATCTAGTTTCAAATTAGTTACATAAATTAATAAATAAATTAAAAACTATAACTAAGATAATAAAATATAAAACCAACTCCAGAAAACATGAAATAATGATCATGATGAATAACTTGCGTCTACATACATTAGAAATATATAAATAAATATATTAGAACTACAATATAGTTTTTAGGAGTACATTTGCTATTTTTCATATTTGAATTATAGTTTCTAGAACTATTTATTGATTTTATATAAAAATCTAGGGTCTACATAATACACTATAATAATTTGTTTATATTGACCATTAGTCCATTCTCATCCTAAAAAAATCCATAATTTTTCAATCATGTTTCTTATTTTTATTTGAATTGTAGTTTCTAAAATATTTTTTTCCATGCTAGGATAGCAAAACCACTTCTGGTTTGGTCAAGGGTGTAATTTGTCTAGTTATGATAGTTGAGGGTTGTCAACTATCCGGTTTTGGATTTTAAGGTTATTTTTCATACTTACCTCAAAACTTAGGTTGTAAAATAGACTTCTTCCTTTAGAATAACATCAAATGTAAACGGAGAATCCACAAACAATTGTTGTACTTGTTAAGCAATATGAATGATGTTTATTCAAAAGACAAGAATAATATATTATCCAAAATACCATAAAATAGAAGACATATCCAGTAAAATCTCTCACTAGCACTAGAGTCAACCTACTATGTATCAATCAATGCTACATTAGTACGTAGCAGCGTCTCTATATAGTCCAGACCTAAGAGAAATGAATTATATGTACCGGTTTGCTAACAATGTCACACATGGCAAATTCTCTAGGAGACAGTGACTAGGGTTTAGTGGAGGCTACAGTGATGATCAATCGATAGCTATGGTATCAACTGCCTCCCTTTATGTAGCCTCTCGGTGGACCTAAACATAGAGGCCCAACAAGCCATAAAACCCATGCCTATGATTTGTTTTTGAGAATGATTAACCCAACACCTCCGTCACACTAGCAAACTTAACTAAAGCCAGTGACAAAAATTACAGCGCAACATCAAAAAGAACTATCCTAATATACAAGAGCATTAATTTTCCGTCTTCGCATATGGCCATATGGAGATTTTGCACATCCTCCATCTCACTGATATCCCGAGAGCCCTCTTCCACCTATGGAGTCTGGTCCATGCAGAAATCTCATCTGATGTAGCGATCTAACTTGGATTAAGGAGTATATGCTCCAATCTTGCAGCTCCTTCTTTAATCAGCTGATCAGCTGCTGAGAAACCCTGCCCAGCATCGAAGTAGAGCACAAATAGGATGAACTATCAGGGGTGGAGAACCTATATCAATTTATCATCAAAAGTAGTCTTATCTCTAGGCCTCCAGATTGCCCAGCAGACTGCAGATTTCCAGATGAACCTATATAAATCATACGTGCAAGTTCAGCAAAACTCACGGTTCAATTCAATAAAAATTTCCTCCCTTCTATTTTCATAACAGCATTAGCCTTCTTTTCTTTACTTCCGTTCGAAAATATAGGGCTTGGATGAATACAGAATACATAATGCAAATGCAAGCTAGCTCGTTCATCCATTTTACCCCTACGTTGCCCATTCTCCATCCCAAGCAATAATACATGATCACCCAGTTTCTGTTCATGCACATCTCCCAAGCATCGGATGATGGGCCTTCCATATGCGCAGAAAATTAATTTTCTGTCCTGCCATAGTTTTGTTCTAAATGGACAGGGCCAGAAGAAATCAGACCAAGAGCACGCCACGTATCAGAGTCACATGCATGGCGTACACGCTGACATGTTGGTGGTGCCGCGCGTTTGCCACTGAGCTCCGACTATAAATTGGCTTGCAGCTCTGCACTTTGAGCACAAGCTCCTTCGCTCATCCAGCAAAATACTAGAGGAACTGATTTGCTGTTCACAGCGAGAGCAAGCTGCAAACATGGCAACGAAGGCGCTCGTGCTGGGGGTTCTCGCACTTGCCTGCGGCACCTTGCTGTGCGCGAACGCCCAGACGTGCGGGCAGCAGGGCAGCGGCATGGAGTGCCCCCAGAACCTGTGCTGCAGCAAGTGGGGGTGGTGCGGCCTCACCGCCGACTACTGCGGCTCCGGCTGCCAGAGCGGCGCCTGCTACTCCCCCGAGACGTGCGGCAAGCAATCCGGCGGCAAGACGTGCCCCAACAACTACTGCTGCAGCCAGTACGGCTACTGCGGCTTCGGCGCGGAGTACTGCGGCAATGGCTGCCAGAGCGGCCCGTGCCGCGCCGACATCAAGTGCGGCAAAGGCAACGAGTGCTTCAACAACCTCTGCTGCAGCAAGTGGGGGTACTGCGGCCTCGGCCCCGAGTTCTGTGGCTCCGGCTGCCAGAGCGGCGCCTGCCACAAAGGTACGGCTGCGCTGGTTGACGCCCTGAATGTCACGCTGCAGGAGTTCTGAATCTGAGCTACGCATGCACTACTGTGAAGAATGTTGCAACAAGCTTGAAATAATCCGTGGTAATATGTCGTAGTATTGCCACCGTTCTAGTTCTCCTGAGTGGAAATCATCTGTGGTAATACGTAGTGTGTAATGCCACAGCTTTAGTTTTCGCATGAATAATAATATGTGGCAGTATGTTCTATTGCCAATCGTGGCAGCTAGTATCATGCAAGTATGTACCGCTGTTGATTTGCATATATACTATGTAATCTTGTTGCAAGTATCTACCACTATGCCAAAATTGTTAGGTTTAATTTTGAACATGAACATAATCTGATTAGCCTAATTACACGAACACCAAAATTATTAGTGCAGAAACAGGATGATTTATCTGAACTTGAGAATGCCATCACTAAGGAATAGATTTAGGCTTAGAAAGCCTGCTTGGCCGATGATCCGATGCAGTAGGACGTAGAGGATACAGGGAGTAGGTAGCAATGAAGTCCCCGTTTATGTTGCTTGCAGCGGCGGCGGGCTTCCCAGAGCTCCAGTGACAAAACTAGATTGGATTGGATTTAGAGGCGGCTGGCCAAAACCTTAGTTCTATCTCATATGGTTTGGCTAGCCTCTCCCTTATATTTATAGTCGCTGTGCACTAGGGGGCCGACACTGGTAAAAAAAACCACAACACTGGCGGTTCGTAACGTTTATCACTGGCGGTTCTCGAACCACCGGTTATTAAGTGACAGTGATAATATGGGATTATCACTGGCGGTTCTTTGAGTGAACCGCCACAGATGAGGGTGTTCGAAAACACGATTTTGGATAGTACCCTACAGGAAAAACAGTAACCTTGACAGCCAAAACCGTCCACCCTAGAGTCAAAACCGTCCACCATAACTAGGGTCGACAGCTGGCCGTCCACCTTAAGCCGCCGAAAATAAGTGGTCGACCATCATATTTAATTTGACGGCAGAGCCGTCCAAACTATTAGGGTTGACGGGCAAATAACGGCCGTCCACCATAATTGGACCTAGCACACGAGCACGAAACACTACGGTCGACGATAAAGTCGATAAAATCAGCTGTCCACTCTAACTTAGGGTGGACGGCCTTTTCCACGTGGCCGTCCACCCTAATGTGTGTCGCTTAGGGTGGACGGCCACGTGAAAAGGCCGTCCACCCTAACTTAGAGTGGACGGTGTTTCCTACCTGGCCGTCCACCCTAAGCCTGGGAGGGCCGGCTGACACACATTAGGGTGGACGGCCACGTGGAGAAGGCCGTCCACCCTAATTAATCAATGGTAAAAAAAAATCTCCTTTGCCCGAAAATTTTAAAATTCAATTGGCAGCTGTTTCTGCCACACCTGCAACAAAAGTCATCCCACCCCGTATATACACCCCATACACATTCACAATTCATATCCATACTCATCACAATCCATATCCATACATATTCACAATTCATATCTATACTCATCACAATCCATATCCATACATATTCACAATTCATATCCATACACAATCACAATTTATATCTATACTTATCACAATTCATATCCATACTGTAACAGCCCAAAATCCCGTATATTTATATTTTCAAAAATCACTCTCGTAAGTGCGGATTGTTGCAGAAAATTCTTGCAAATACTCATTCTTTTGAACTTCTCATATGGACCTATAAAATTTTTAGGCTAAACAACTCACTAAAGATACTCGATATAGGAGAATCAATAACTCAAATAGAGCTCCTACCATGATAAATCTAGGTTTATTGAAAGAAAAGGGTAAAGAATTTAGCAAAGGATTAATAAATTCATTAAAATTCCCTTGGCTCACATATATATATATATATATATATAAATATACATATATACACATAATAAATCAAGAAAACTTCATCCAAGTATATAAATAACTATATGTATCAACAAACATAGATAAATGATGTATATGAAAATTTAGCACACAAGAAATGTTCACATTAAATACATTTATGCATAAAGATTATTATGCATAATACACCTTTGAATCTTATTGATGTATATACATATATATATATAGAAACATATATATACCTATATATATATACACACATACATATATATACACACTTATTCATATAAGACATATATATGTATACTTATAAAATGGATAAAAACTCTCACTAAAATTCCCCAAAAATTACATAAAATAGTTTGAAGCACCAGTGAAAGCCTGGACTTGGAGTTGACCAAAATTGACCTTGGTGGGACCCACTGGACAGCCCCTTTCCCTCTCTACCCTTGTGGGCATTTTGCCGAGCAGTTGAGCTGCCCCGGCCGTGCCTCACAGCTCCGGCCAAATCCCGGCCCATTTGGTGCCCAATTTCCCCTGAGTGGACACCCATTGGCTGCGCGTGCACGTCGCCCGACCCTTCCTGGCCCCACCGCCTTGGACACTGCGTCGGCCACTCCCGTGCGGCCGCGCCTGTCGGCCGTGCCGACCAAGCCGCAAGATCGGTTGGCGTGCTTTGGCCGTGTCGAGCACTGACCGTTCGCCTAATGAGCGCCCGGCTGACCGACGCCGTCCTCGACCCCCGCGCGCTGCCGGCTTTGCCACCCGGAACAAGCAACCTCGCCGCCCGGCTTGCTCACCCGTCGCGCGTGCACTAGCCACCGCCCGTGCCAGCCAATCAGCACCCGAGCTACCTAGTGACCGCCCCGCACTTCCCTGCGACCGCGGGACAAAGATCGTGCTCCGACCGAGCTTAAAACCCGGCCGTGCCGCAACGGTCCCGAACTTCCTCACGTGGACAGCTGAAACCACACCCCGGTTCACCCAACCCGTGCGCGTCTTAGCTTCGCCAGACCCTCACCTCACTCCTACCCGAAGGAATTGGATCGGGAAGCCTCGAGCTCGCCGGATTGCTCTCACCGTCGCCGGCCACCCGATTCTTCCCCCTTTCCGATTTCTCCCTTCTCGGTGAGTCCCCAGCCGATTGCTTTCGTGACAAGCACCCTCTCACCCTCGCTGAACTTTCGCCCAGATTAATTGGACCCAAGGACCCCCGAAGCTCCCTGGCGCCGTGAGCCCTGTTTCCGCCCCGTTCGGCCTCAACGTCGCCAGCTCGATCCGCGGCTCTTCTAGCCCGTCCGTAAGCACGGTGACCATCCCCAAGCCTCCCTGATGCTTAGACTCAGTTCCATTTAGCTCCTAGAGAATTGAATAGCCGCAGACTTTTGCTTCCGAGAACGTTTTCCACCGCCGCTAGGCTCGCCGCCGATCCAGGCCGTCGCCGGCGAGCAGCTCAAGACACGTTGTAGCGGTTTTCATAAGGATTCCATAGCGCCCTAGAACTCCTTCTCTAGTGCATTGTAGCTCCGCCGCCGCGTCGCCGAGACATCGCCGGTTTCATGACGTCACTCCGCCGTCCCGACCCGGAGGTGGGAGATGAAGTCCCAGCCGTCCGATTGACGCCGAGATGCGTGCGCGGAGCTGTCGGATTTAAATCCCGCGCGCATTAAAACCTGACATTGCTGACATGTAGGTCCCATGGCCCACATGTCAGGTTGAGTGGAAGCGCCTCCCAGCCGACGGCGCCTTCCTTCGCGCGTTATGCCATTTCTGATTACGCCTTCGGCATGGTCTGCCCGGCCGCGAGTTAGCGGGCCGTCCCGTTACTGTTCATCCGATTGTTCCCGAATTTAGCTATTTAAACAATACAGAATATAAACTTGATTTATTAAAAATAGCTAGACATCTCCAAAATTGCTAGAAAATTTATGATAAATACTAGAATCCATGCTGGATTTAATAAAAATATAACCATGAACAGTAGCCATACATTATTCCAAGATTTAATTCATTTGTCTATTCTTAGGGCATTAACCTATATAGAGTAAATCACAGAAATGAGTTTCTGCTATTAAAAATTTAAATTAACACTCAATAAAATCTGAGCAATTCATGAGGGGCATGAAATAACTTTCTGGACTTAGGAAAAATACAAACTTTATGATATAACTTATAATCACTTGTCATTTAATTATCGACATAATTAATAATCATAGTTTACTAGAAATACTTGGTAATTTGGTTAATCAAATTGCTAAGCCTATCCAAGGTAGATAATTTACAGCAACAAATGACAATTAAGTTCTGTTTTATAAATAGGCCTCAAGGTAATCAATCTCACGACCCTTTATAAACATATATAATTATATGTACGTGTAGAATACATAGATAACTTAAGGTTTTATCTCTCACACACTTAAGCCCCATCATGACTAAGATTATAATGACACGAAGAGTAGATAAAGGAAATTCTTCAAACAAAAACCTATTTTTGCCTTATACGTCTATTTGCTAAATCTAGGGGTAGTCTATTAAGGGTAACATTTTGTATCATCACATATCATCTTCATAACGCCGATCTACCGTTAACTTCTGTAAACTATTACGTAATAGAAGGATCATGGAACTTCCTTGATATCTAGGTTAGAACTTATCACCACTCGACCAAACGCTAGAATCAGCAAAAGCATTTCATGCATCATGTTTCCTATCGCATATTGGTGTTTATTTATTGTTTCCCGAATATTCTTTCGATTAATAGACGCTGAGGATCCGGAAGGACACTTCGAAGATCAACAGGACGATCCTCACTACCCACAGGACCAAGGCGAGTTAATTTCCACCCTAAAGGATGTTTGCTTTTACTAGGGAAAATCTTGATTTTCCCTAGTGCGAGTTAACAACCTTTCCTTTAGGTGTTACTTTTATTAGGGAGAGCTTATACTTTCCCTAGTACGAGTTAACATCCAAAAGAATCATATTGAATCCCAGTTTTCTTAAAATATTTTATTTATAATTACAATTGCATGCTCCTTTAAGTATTTATGCCTACTTGTTTAATCATGATTTACCATGCCATGCTAATCATTTGTATTTATTCTACCTTGATGATATTGCCTTGAATTTATCATCTGTCCTTTGACTTTATGAATGATTGCCTTGATAATCACCCTTGACAGCCTGCTAGGTTGAATAAAATGATTTAGACTCTTAAGTCTTGATTGAAATCTTGCTTAGACATTGCTCAGTTCCAATTATTAATTTAGGCTTAGTCGCCTTGGAACGGTGAACCGACATTCACCGGACATGATGAACATATCAACTTGGTTTACTGGATATTGGGCCTGGCATGCCAGTGTGTATGATTGGGAACACGGATGGGTTCCGGTTTATGGTTATGGTTGTGATGTAGCTGGGCTACATAGTCTGAAGGAAGGTTGGACCACGGAGATGGTGCTGGGCAGCCAAGATCGGCTGTGCCAGTCGGAGCGCGAGTAGTTTTCGCGTAGCTTTATACTGCCCAAAGGGGTTCCTGCACAACGTGTGTTCTAGGTGTCTTTGGGCGCCAAGCTCATTTGTGCGGTCGGAGCGAGTAGTTTTCGCGTAGCTTTTGCTGCCCATGGGGTTCTGCTGTAGCGTGGCCATCGCGCAGTAGTGCGGACTTAGGGCTGTTGGCATTTGGATAGCGTCGAGGTCAACCCTAGTCCGAGGTGAAGACAGGAGTAGGTCGTCACCCTGATGGGTGATCTAGGTCTTACGTGACAGGGAGCCGTGACTCTAGTGCGGGCGTGGCAACTCGGCTAGGGAAGAACGGGCACTTCGCTGGTGTAAGATCCACAACGGGTGCGCCACACCCGAAGATGATGACGGGGTTGTTTGGAGACGTTTGGCAGTGTTCATGGAAACTGTCGGGGTTTGGGATCGTTTGGCAGTGTCCATGGAAACTGTCGTGGAATAAAAATGAAAGACATTGATTAGTAGAACTTTGGTTAAATTATGCTAAGTCATAGGCTTTGACTTATAAAACTTGCTTTCTGCAAGTAAAAGAGCCCCAACCTTTCCTTTGGAACCCCTATCATTAATTGCATTAGGTTGGAAGCTAGCTTGCTAGTGTTTGGATGACACTGACCTCGCATTCATATTCTCTTTTAGATGGAGAATATGAGCAGGATCAGTACACCTGCCATGAAGATGAAGGACAGGACTTCGCTGACGACCAGGGCGAGGCTTAGGGCGTTTCTCCAGTCGAGTGCTTAGGCATAGCCGGCACGAGACTCTTTTGCATCTTTTGGGTCTCCGCACTCTGATCTTTTGGATATTGGAATATTTGGGTCAATGTGCCAAGTTGTAAACACTTAATAGCCTCCGGGCTTAATACAGGTATTTATGTAATTTAAGTCTTCCGCTTGTATGTGATGATCCGGCTATGTGAATGGTGTGCACTAGTGTCCTGATCCAGGGACTAGTGCAGATCCAAGTGGTGGGCTGAAATTTAGGGCCCCACAGCGCTGGTATCAGAGCATACGACTGTAGAAGCCCTCGATCTTGGTCGATAGCCTAGATTATTTTAATTTATAAAAGGAGATTTCCTTACTCATAAACTTCACCTCATTTAAAAGAATACTATATTCTGTTCTTCTGATGTTTTTGCTTAAAAAGGTACTAACTCTCTATTTTGCAAAACTATTTTGTAGAAGGAGGTTCCGCATGCTGGTTTCGCCGATCAGCGTTCCACTTTCGGGTTTCCATCTGGACCCCGAGGGGAGAATGCTCGAGTGTTGCAGGAGCTGACGGATTACCTAGGGTTTGAGGGAGCCCCCACGTACTTCTGGAGGCTCGTACGGACTTTACCCTGCCTCGCCTATGAGGTCGAGGTTAGGGTCTACTACTTGCCTGACGTCGTGGCACACTGATACCGGACGGTGGTGCCCCGAGACCAGCTGGATTTCGCCATCAGCGATGTCGCTATGATGGCAATCCAGGAGCTTCAGAGGGAGTACGCCCTCGACCTTGTCGGAGGACCCTTCGTGTCCCTGCTGGACGCTCCCCTTCACCTGCTTCCCGGCCTAGGAGGGGCTGAGTACGGGGAGCCGGACCCAGAGCTTCTCCGCCTAGTCCGCCTGCACCGTGGAGCCGGACAAGCTTGATGCGGAGCCCTGGAGGAGATTCAGATCCTCCGCACTTCCCTACGGGAGGCAGACACGCGCGCCCGTAGCTCCTACCGCCAGGCCTACCACCTCTCCTGCCACCTCTAGGTCTGCAGACGGGAGAGGGATGAGGCCCTTGCTGAGCTGGATCTACTGGATCCTGCTCACCACCCTCGTGCTGGGATGGACCACCCCGGTCCACTCCCAGGACCGCCACCACCAGCACCACCACGCCCCCGTAGGGCATGCTCCCGCGTTACTCCGTGGAAGAGGTGCCTACCCCCCAGGGCCTTGTTGGGGATTCCCCGCCACGACCCTCCGCTGGAGGCTCCTCAGCCTCTAACACCTTCTACCAGTTCTTCTGACGCCGCTCCTTCGGCGTTGACCTTGGAGGACTACCTTTACGCTCTGGGGAGGTACCCCACCGACCGTCCACCGTACACCTACTCGCGTCACACCAGTTAGGGGACAGCAGTAGCAGGATGTACCACTTTTGTTGCCTAGCTCCTTAGTAGAAGCTAGAAGTAGTAGCTGATGATGTAGCTTAGGAGTAGTCTACACACAGCCTGGTCGATGCTATGTAGCTTTTGTCATGCCGTAGTAGAAGATCGGCATGAACTACTTGTATTTGACTAATCGATTTCGAGCTATGTATGGATTTGCTTTTTCTCACTTATGCTTGCATTCGGATCTTATTTCGCTTTTCTGGATATCATGCATGCATATAGGCGATGTAATTGAACTAGTAGAGATTATGCAGATGGCTCGTGGGCGTGGTGCCGCGAGAGGCCGAGGTGCCGGCGCCGTTAACAACCGGGGCCGTGGTCGAGGCCGTGGCAACTTACCCCCGCCACCTGCCGGAAACCCAACCACAGCATAAGTTATGGCTTATCAGGCCCAAATACTTGGAGCTATATTAGAGAGCCAACAAGCTGCAGAGCAGGCCGACAACATCGCCAGGGGTCAAAATTGGCAGATTTTATGAGAACCAAGCCCCCAACCTTCACCTATGCCACCGAGCCCACAGATGCAGAGGATTGGTTAAGGACAGTTGTCCGCAAGCTGAACCTGATCCGATGCCCAAATGAAGATAGGGTGTTGTTTGCCACCCAACTGCTTGAAGGATCCGCCGAAGTGTGGTGGAAAAATTATTTTGCCAACCGCCCTGAAGAAGAGGAAGATGAGGAAGAGGAAGAGGCTGATAATAATGAAGAACCAGGGCAAGATGCTGCCAACAACCCTGAGGGAGGAGACAAAAATGTTGTGGAAGAACAACAAGAGATTCCAAATCTACAAGCTGCAGTCCGAAACATACCATGGGAAGAGTTTGAAAGGGTATTTCGGGAAAATCACATTCCCCGAGGAGTGCTCTGGATGAAGAGGCAGGAGTTCCGCAATCTACGGCAAGGAAATATGACAGTCAACGAGTACTTGACCAAGTTCAATTTGCTCGCGTGATATGCTCAACAGGACATTGCAGATGAGGAAGAAAAGGTCGATAAGTTTCTGGAAGGAATGGCTCCCACCTATCGTACCAAGCTTATCCTCCTGGATCACCCCAATTTCCATCAACTAGTGAACAAGGCTCTCATCCTGAAGAAGGAACTCAAAGGAGATAAAATAGCTGATCTCTATATGGCAAGGATAGTCACCCTCCACGGAGTCCCAAAAAGAATAATCTCAGATCGAGGATCCCAGTTTACTTCCCAATTCTGGGATAAATTACATAGTGCCCTTGGAACCAACTTGTCTTTCAGTATAGCTTACCACCCTCAGACCGACGGACAAACCGAAAGAGTTAACCAAGTCCTAGAAGATATGCTCAGAGCATGTATCTTGGAATTTTCCACCGATTGGGAGAAATGGTTGCCTTATGCTGAATTCTCTTACAACAACAGCTTTCAGTCCAGTTTAGGAATGTCCCCTCTTGAAGCCCTATATGGACGCCGATGTAGGACCCCTCTGTACTGGTCCGAGTCCGGAGAAGGACAAGTGTTTGGAAAAAGTAATCTCCAAGAAGCTGAAGCCAAAGTCAGGATTATTAAGAAGCATTTGCTAGCTGCTCAATCACGTCAGAAAAGTTATGCCGACCATCGTCGAAGAGACTTGACGTTTGAGGTGGGAGACTTCGTTTACCTTAAAGTCTCTCCGTTTAAGGGAACTCGAAGGTTCCAGGTCGAAGGAAAGCTAGCACCGAGATATGTGGGACCATATCAGATCCTTTCCCGCAAGGGTAAGGTCGCTTACGAGCTCGATCTCCCATCTGATATGAGCGAAGTTCACAAGGTGTTCCATGTGTCACAACTCAAGAAGAGCTTGAGAAAGCCTGAAGAAGATATAATTTCGTTACCAACCAACACCTTGGAATCCAGCCTAAAGTACCAAGTCCTTCCAGTGCAAATCCTGGAAACTAGGGAAAAGAAACTTAAGAACAAGACGATTCAGCTCTGCAAGGTGCAATGGAGTGATCATTCTAGAGGACAATTCTCTTGGGAGCCCGAGAAGAAAATGCGCCAAGATTTCCCCCACTTGTTCAACTCCTAAGGTCAGCAAATCTCGAGGACAAGATTTATTTTTAGGGGGGAGGATTCTGTAACAGCCCAAAATCCCGTATATTTATATTTTCAAAAATCACTCTCGTAAGTGCAGATTGTTGTAGAAAATTCTTGCAAATACTCATTCTTTTGAACTTCTCATATGGACCTATAAAATTTTTAGGCTAAAGAACTCGCTAAAGATACTCGATATAGGAGAATCAATAACTCAAATAGAGCTCCTACCACGATAAATCCAGGTTTATTAAAAGAAAAGGGTAAAGAATTTAGCAAAGGATTAATAAATTCATTAAAATTCCCTTGGCTCACATATATATATATATATGTATATATAAATATACATATATACACATAATAAATCAAGAAAACTTCATCCAAGTATATAAATAACTATATGTATGAACAAACATAGATAAATGATATATATGAAAATTTAGCACACAAGAAATGTTCACATTAAATACATTTATGCATAAAGATTATAATGCATAATACACCTTTGAATCTTATTGATGTATATACATATATATATATATATATATATATATATATATATAGAAACATATATATACCTATATATATATACACATACATATTTATATATACACTTATTCATATAAGACATATATATGTATACTTATAAAATGGATAAAAACTCTCACTAAAATTCCCCAAAAATTACATAAAATAGTTTGAAGCACCAGTGAAAGCCTGTACTTGGAGTTGACCAAAATTGACCTTGGTGGGACCCACTGGACAGCCCCTTTCCCTCCTACCCTTGTGGGCATTTTGCCGAGCAGTTGAGCTGCCCCGGCCGTGCCTCACCGCTCCGGCCAAATACCGGCCCATTGGTGCCCAATTTCCCTTGAGTGGACACTTATTGGCTGCGCGTGCACGTCGCCCGACCCTTCCTGGCCCCACCGCCGCGCGGACACGACGTACGGCCACTCCCGTGCCGACCAAGCCGCATTGTCAGTTGGCGTGGCCTGGCCGTGTCAGGCACCGCCCGTTACGCCCAATGAGCGCCCCGGCTGCACTGACGCCATCCCTGACCCCCGCCGCGCCTACACCGGCTTTGCCGCCAGGAACAAGCAACCTGGCCGCCCGGCTTGCTCACCCGTCGCGCGTGCACTAGCCACCGCCCGTGCCAGCCAATCAGCACCCGAGCTACCTAGTGACCGCCCCGCACTTCCCTGCGACCACCGGACAAAGATCGTGCTCCGACCGAGCTTAAAACCCGGCTGTGCCGCAACGGTCCCGAACTTCCTCACGTGGACAGCCCAAACCGCACCCCCGTTCACCCAACCCGTGCGCGTCTTAGCTTCGCCAGACCCTCACCTCACTCCTACCCGAAGGAATTGGATCGGGAAGCCTCGAGCTCGCCGGATTGCTCTCACCGTCGCCGGCCACCCGATTCTTCCCCGTTTCTGATTTCTCCCTTCTCGGTGAGTCCCCTGCCGATTGCTTTCGTGACAAGCACCCTCTCACCCTCGCCGAACTTTCGCCCAGGTTAATTGGACCCGAGGACCCCCGAAGCTCCCTGGCGCCGTGAGCCCTGTTTCCGCCCCGTTCGGCCTCAACGTCGCCAGCTCGATCCGCGCCTCTTCTGGCCCGTCCGTAAGCACGGTGAGCATCCCCAAGCCTCCCTGATGCTTAGACTCAGTTCCATTTAGCTCCTAGAGCATTGAATAGCCGTAGACTTTTGCTTCCGATCCAGGCCGTCGCCGGCGAGCAGCTCGAGACACGTTGTAGCGGTTTTCATAAGGATTCCATAGCACCCTAGAACTCCTTCTCTAGTGCATTGTAGCTCCGCCGCCGCGTCGCCGAGACATCGCCGGTTTCATGACGTCACTCCGCCGTCGCGACCCGGAGGTGGGAGATGAAGTCCTAGCCGTCCGATCGACGCCGAGATGCGTGCTCGGAGCCGTCGGATTTAAATCCCGCGCGCTTTAAAACCTGACGTTGCTGACATGTGGGTCCCATGGCCCACATGTCAGGTTGAGTGGAAGCGCCTCCCAGCCGACGGCGCCTTCCTTCGCGCGTTACGCCATTTCGGATTACGCCTTGGCGTGATCCGCCCGACATGAAGTTAGCGGGCGGCCTCATATCGTTCATCCGATTGTTCTCGGATTTAGCTATTTAAACAAATACAGAATATAAACTTGATTTATTAAAAATAGATAGACATCTCCAAAATTGCTAGAAGATTTATGATAAATACTAGAATCCATGCTGGATTTAATAAAAATATAACCATGAATAGTAGCCATACATTATTCCAAGATTTAATTCATTGGTCTATTCTTAGGGCATTAACCTATATAGAGTAAATCACATAAATGAGTTTCTGCTATTAAAAATTTAAATTAACACTCAATAAAATCTGAGCAATTCATGAAGGGCATGAAATAACTTTCTGGACTTAGGAAAAATACAAACTTTATGATATAACTTATAATCACTTGTCATTTAATTATCGACATAATTAATAATCATAGTTTACAGGAAATACTTGGTAATTTGGTTAATCAAATTGCTAAGCCTATCCAAGGTAGATAATTTACAGCAACAAATGACAATTAAGTTCTGTTTTATAAATAGGCATCAAGGTAATCAATCTCACGACCCTTTATAAACATATATAATTATCTGTACGTGTAGAATACATAGATAACTTAAGGTTTTATCTCTCACGCACTTAAGCCCCATAATGACTAAGATTATAATGACAGAAGAGTAGATAAAGGAAATTCTTCAAACAAAATCCTATTTTTGCCTTATACGTCTATTTGCTAAATCTATGGTTAGTCTATTAAGGATAACATTTTGCATCATCACATGTCATCTTCATAACGCCGATCTACCGTTAACTTCTATAAACTATTACGTAATAGAAGGATCATGGAACTTCCTTGATATCTAGGTTAGAACTTATCACAACTCGACCAAACGCTAGAATCAGCAAAAGCATTTCATGCATCATGTTTCCTATCGCATATTGGTGTTTATTTATTGTTTCCCAAATATTCTTTCGATTAATAGACGCTGATGATCCGGAAGGACACTTCGAAGATCAACAGGACGATCCTCACTACCCACAGGACCAAGGCGATTTAATTTCCACCCTAAAGGACGTTTGCTTTTACTAGGGAGAATCTCGATTTTCCCTAGTGCGAGTTAACAACCTTTCCTTTAGGTGTTACTTTTATTAGGGAGAGCTTATACTTTCCTTAGTACGAGTTAACATCCAAAAGAATCATATTGAATCTCAGTTTTCTTAAAATATTTTATTTACAATTACAAATTGCATGCTCCTTTAAGTATTTATGCCTACTTGTTTAATCATGATTTACCATGCCATGCTAATCATTTGTATTTATTCTACCTTGATGATATTGCCTTGAATTTATCATCTGTCCTTTGACTTTATGAATGATTGCCTTGATAATCACCCTTGACAGCCTGCTAGGTTGAATAAAATGATTTACACTCTTTAGTCTTGGTTAAAATCTTGCTTAGACATTGCTCAGGTCCAATTATTAATTTAGGCTTAGTCGCCTCGGAACGGTGAACCGACATTCACCGGACATGATGAACATATCACCTTGGTTTACTGGATATTGGGCCTGGCATGCCAGTGTGTGTGATTGGGAACACGGATGGGTTCCGGTTTATGGTTATGGTTGTGATGTAGCTGGGCTACATAGTCTGAAGGAAGGATGGACCACGGAGATGGTGCTAGGCAGCCATGATCGGCTGTGCCAGTCGGAGCGTAAGTAATTTTCGCGTAGCTTTATGCTGCCCAAAAGGTTCCTGCACAACGTGTGTTCCACGTGTGCTGGGCAGCCAAGCTCGGCTGTGCCAGTCGGAGCGCGAGTAGTTTTCGCGTAGCTTTATGCTGCCCAAAGGGTTCTGCACTGGCGTGTGTTCCGGTGTCTTTGGCGCCAAGCTTCGGTGTGCGGTCGGGCGCTAGTAGTTTTCGCGTAGCTTTATGCTGCCCACTAGGTTCCTGCACAACGCGTGGCCATCGCGCGGTAGTGCGGACTTAGGGGTCCGCTGGCTTGCTGGATAGCGTCAGGGTCAACCCCTAGTCCGAGGTGAAGACAGGAGTAGGTCGTCACCCTGATGGGTGATCTAGGTCTTACGTGATAGGGAGCTGTGACTCTTGTGCGGGCGTGGCATCTCGGCTAGGGAAGAACGGGCACTTCGCTGGCGTAAGATCCACAACGGGTACGCCACACCTGGAAGATGATGGCGGGGTTGTTTGGAGTCGTTTGGCAGTGTTCATGAAAACTGTCGGGGTATGGGATCGTTTGGCAGTGTCCATGGAAACTGTCGTGGAATAAAAATGAAATATATTGATTAGTAGAACTTTGGTTAAAATATTCTAAGTCATAGGCTTTGACTTATAAAACTTGCTTTTTGCAACTAAAAGTGCCCCAACTTTTCCTTTGGAACCCCTATCATTAATTGCATTAGGTTGGAAGCTAGCTCGCCAGTGTTTGGATGACACTGACCGCACATTCATATTCTCTTTTAGATGGAGAATATGAGCAGGATCAGTACGCCTGCCATGAAGATGAAGGACAGGACTTCGCTGATGACCAGGGCGAGGCTTAGGGCGTTTCTCCAGTCGAGTGGTTAGGCATAGCCGGCACGAGACTCTTTTGCATCTTTTGGGTCTCCGCACTCTGATCTTTTGGATATTGGAATATTTGGGCCAATGTGCCAAGTTGTAAACACTTAATAGCCTCCGGGCTTAATACAGGTATTTTTGTAATTTAAGTCTTCCGCTTGTATGTGATGATCCGGCTATGTGAATGGTGTGCACTAGTGTACTGATCCAGGGACTAGTGCAGATCCAAGTGGTGGGCTGAAATTTAGGGCCCCACACATACACATTCACAATTCATATCCATACTCATCACAATTCATATCCATACACATTCACAATTTATATCCATACACATTCACAAATTACGAACTCATCATAAATCACATCCACAAATCAACATATAGTTTACAAGCAACAAAAGTTTGATATAGAGGTTTCCAGCAAAGGTTCAACATACGTGACAAGTTCACAAATCCTCATGAAACAGGAGATAAAGAGATATAGCACATCACCTTAGTCATTCTAACTAGGTGGAGGAAAAACCGAAGGCGTACCAAGCATCTCGTCGACAAAGTCCGCCGAAGCACTGCTAGTGGGCTCGACGCCACTTCCCACGTGTTGAGCTGCACCAGCTGATCTTGAAGCCTCCTGCAAAGCAAGAAAACAATGTATAACTTAAATCATATTTCAATGACCTCCCAAATTACAATTTGTGGCGATAGAAGTACCGTGTCCGGTGTGTTTTGAGTTGGAAACCGGATCGAGTACTGGAACGGATGTTGGACCTGCGGTGGCTGAGCTGGAACCCCTGATCCAGAAGCCTAGCAATTAAAGAAAATGAATTAGAACATTTGTCTTGTGAGTTCGAAACAACAATTCTTGACAAATTAACATATATTACCCTATCTGGCACGCTATGTGGAAATGGCAACGGGAACTGGAACGGATACTGCAAAGGTGTTGGCTGAGGCGGAGCACCCGATCCGGAAGCCTACAATTCATGCGAATGGATTAGAGCATTTATCTGTTTAGTTAAAATGCCAATTTCTTTACAATTAACCTATTACCCTATTCGGAGCGTTCTAAGGAGGAAACTGGAACATATACTGGTATGGAAACTACAAACGGGGTGGTTGAGCCTGAGCACCCGATACAGAAGCCTACCAATTCAAACAAATGGATTGTAGCATTATTTTTGTGTCTTGCAGAAAAAAGGCCATTAGTATTAATAAATGGATTAGAGTATTACCCCGTCTGGAGTTGGACCAACTGAACCGAAAGCCTACAAATTCACATAGCATATCATTGACGGATAGACATTAATAACAAATAAGAAAATACTAGTAATAGACATTACTCCTTGGAAGGGCATCATCGGCGGCCGTGAGGGATCGAAAAAGCCTAGAAATCCTTGTGGTGGAATATGAGTCTACATATTGCTCACATAGTGTTAGTAGATTGAATGAATTGAAAGTGATAGAAAACAGAACTTACTTGGTGCATATTTTGCTCCATGGACTCCAGTCAGAGCCTCACGCTCTTTTTCTCCCTCTTCTTGCCGTTTGTGAAGCTCCGCAACCTGTTCTCTCAAAGCGCGGTTCTCTTCCATGGCGCGTCTACTAGACGAAGAGGAAGCCCTCGAGCGTCGAGCTGCCCTCACCTCAGGCATGTACTCAGAAGAACACAAGTAGGCGTTCCCAAACGCCAATCTCCCATGCCTCCTCCCACCCATTAGGCTATGGATAACTGCAGGATCCAAAGGTTGTTCTGTAGGAACATACTCGGGCCGTGCACCGTAGTCATTGCATCCACGTATTCATTCTACATTACAAATAAGTTAACACCGCACAAAACAATGTACCTGAGTGAGAATTGCACAAATAATATCACTTACTAATTTTTCTTGGGCAGCTGGATCCAAAGCGCGCCAAGTACCATCTGGTTCATACTGAATGTGCGTTTGTGTACACATCAATCCAGTCGACTTCCCCCCCTAACTGAGCCTCCTGCAATTCATTACAAAATGAAAATTTAGTTGCAACAAATGAGAGAAATGGAAATTACTTCAAACAATCCTTACCATAGACTTTTTCCGCTGAGCCATCGAATGGCTGCCAAGGTGTGTGACGCACGAATCAGCAGATGCATTGCGATTGTTCTTGTTTCTTGTTGATTTCTGCCTCCATTCTTCTGTGCCATACATGTCACACATCCATCTCCAAGCATCGGGGCACTTGTCACACCGTGACGGTCGACATGAATTGTACTCATCGGGGGTAAGGTATATGTCTCGAGCACCTCCGTCCCTTCTGAGATTCTGCCCTCGCCTTCGATAAAACTCCTCAACAGCCTTGACACGAGAAATTGAGATCATCTCGTTCACAATGTGTCTTGCTTTTCTATCAAGAACCTCGTGGGCCACAAGACGCCGTCGCTCTTCGAATTTAGTAGGCAGAGCATACCTAGCCTACAATAGACCACAAACAAAAATGTCAGCAGAAAATAGAATTATATATTGAGGTTATTACCATATTTGATCTTACCCAAAACTCATCGAGGCAACGATCGGCAACCGACCCGTCACCATCTTGAACAGCCTTGTAGTCATCCCAGGAGAGTGCTGCCCTACGCACATCACCAATGTCCACCATTCCTGGGTAGTTCATCCTCAGAATGGTCCTTAGGGCCGGACCTGGCTCCTTCACATTATTCTAGATTGCCACCAAGTTGCTACACAACAACAACACATCAGTGACACAACAATTCAGTGCTACACAAATTCAACTTTTAGAACATACGTACCAATCCCCAGAGTATGTAATTACAATCTTCTCATTTGGATCTGTGGGAGCCCTGTGAAGCTTATTAGTGCCCCTCCTCTTGCGTGCTCATGCTCCCTGAACTGTTCCTGCCTCCTGAGAGGAAGACGTGCCCTCCGTCCCTGTCTCGGGCTGCTGCACGGCTACGAGATCCTGCATCACACCCTCAAGCATAGGTGGCTGCTCCGTGCCCTCTGCCATTTCGTCCACCTCTGTCTTCGGCTCGTCCTCATCGCTCCTGTTATCAACAATGAACCGTCGTGTCCCAGCTCTCCTTGCAGCCATCCTGCATCGATATTGTACCAAAAGTTAGTTTGACAGTAGTAAAATATAATTACAATTTACAAAACAAAAACTGATGACAAAACTTGCTTACTATTTGTTACATACATTTTTCAACTAAACACCCTAGTTCATATCATTTGTTGCATCGTTGTCGACTTGGACAAAAAGATTGTCAAGTCCTATCCCGATATCTATGGAAAGTTGTCCTGACAAACCTTCTTCTTGAAATGGCACATCAATGGTTTCTTCAAGTACATCCTCGTTATCATCATCTGTGGGGAATGGTAATTTACCGGGAGGTCTTACTTTGTGAACGACCCACCAAGACTTGTACTTAGGGCACGCATAAGATAAGTAGTACACTTGCTCGACCTGGTTAGGGAGAATAAATTGTTTACTCCCTATATACAGTTTCGTATGGTTAATTTCGACTTGGCCAAGTTCTGGAGTCCGTCGCACCCTATAGGTAGGATAAAACCATTTGCAACGAAAAAGAACCACTGAGAGATCGTTACTTCCATCGAAGACAACCTCTATTATCTCTTCAATAATCCCATAATATTCTATATCGTTGTCATTGCTGTCCCGAACATAACTCACGACCCCACTATTTACAGTCGTCAAATTTGGACGTGCCAACTCCGCTGCTCTAGAGCGAAAACGATACCCATGCACATCATAACACCCGTGCACTTTGACCGTACGGTTGCATGATTTTGACATCTGTCGAAGATCATTGTGCACACTAGCATGCTTGTGACACTGCAAATTGGTTTAACCCAAGTTTAGAATAACATATTATACGCACGTCGTAAATCAATAAAAATTATGACAGGTTCAGATATTTACGTGATAGAAGAACCAGGTCAAGAAATTCGGATGGCCTGGTCCACGACCCCTTTCTTTCAGGTTCGCCTTGCCTTTTCCATTCCTCTTGGATAAATTGCCTACAAAGAGAATGATTGAAGTTTTGAATATCTATTATACAATGCTATACAAAGTATAAATCATTTGACAAATAAACTTACTCGATGTACCCATCCATTTCCTCCTTGTTGTTGTAGATATATAATTGTACACGAACCCTCTCATCCGGTTCCAATTCACGTAATGTACTTCTCCCTATAGATCTGCCTTGTATCCGAAACACCTTTATGCTTGACACTTTTCTTTTACAAACTTTCTTATACCTAGGCTCATAAGCATTGACATTGTTGCTTGGCGCAAAGTATTTACTCGTGAAGCATGAAACCTCCTGAAGCAGGCATGCTGCCGCAATAGATCCTTCGACACGTGCCTTATTTTTAACCTTTGCTCTGACACTCTTTAACATACGTTCCACGGGATACATCCATCGGTACTGCACAGGGCCTCCAACCTTTGCTTCATAAGGTAGATGTACCAAAAGATGTTGCATCGCGTTAAAGAACCCAGGAACATATATCTTCTCAAGCTTGGTAATTAGCAACACTATTTCCTTCTCCAACTCTGCCATTCTGGACTCGCTGATCTCTTTAGCACAAAGTTGTCTATAAAAGAAGCTAAGCTCAGCCAATGCTCTCCATATGTCCTCATCTACATATCCACGATAAATCACAGGAATTAGCCGCTCAATAAATATGTGGTAATCATGACTTTTCATTCCATTTATCTTCCCTTGAGCAAGACTCACACCGCGCCTAATGTTGGCAGCATAACCATCAGGAAACTTGACCTCTTTTTGCATCCAAAGAAGAACCTCCTTTCTCTGTGAGATTGTTAAAACAATATTTAGCTTTAGGTTTTTTTGTGGATGTATCGCTCATATTCAAGGCAGGCCTATCGCATATCAAGGCACAATCTAACCGGGCTTTGACATTATCTTTGGTTCTATCAGCTATGTCGAAGTTCGTGCTGAAGATGGACTCACTCATATTTCGCTCCTGATGCATCAGATCAAGGTTATGAGGAAGTTTCAAGTCCTTTGCATAAGGGAGACTATATATACTACACTTGTGAGTCCAATGGTGCTGCTCACCGTAACCTTCATAACCATTAGGAGTGTCTTTGAGATTATTCTGCCTAGCAATGATGTCAACGACCCTCAGACGTTTCGGTGGACCTTCTTTTATCACCTTTCCTTTACGGAATGCATTTGTCTGTCTCCTGGATGCGTGGCTTGAAGGTAAGAACCGTCGATGACAATCGAAGAAACATGTTTTGCCTCCATTCTGCAATTGAAAAGCACCTGTGTCATCCATGCATATGGGGCAAGACAATCTCCCATGAGTTCTCTATCCTGAAAACATACCATATGCCGAGAAATCATGAATGGACCACAGGTAAGCCGCGCGCATCCTGAAATTCTTCTTTGTTGAGCTGTTATATGTCAAGACACCGTTTGTCCACAACTCTCTTAGCTCAGCCATGAGTGGTTGCATCAACAAATCCAAGTGCTTCCTAGGATGGCTAGGCCAAGGTATGATTAGAGAAAGGAACATATATTCCTCTTTCATGCAACGTTCCGGAGGGAGGTTATACAGAATGGTGAATACAGGCCAACATGAATATGATTGTGCGTTCATGCTGAAGGGTGTGAACCCATCTGTCGCGAGGCCAATACGCATATTTCTTGGATCTCTTGCAAAATCAGGATTCATTTCATCAAAATACTTCCAAGCTTCACCATCAGATGGATGAACCATGACACCTTCTTTCTGACGTTTTTCTTCTTTGTGCCACCTCATATGCTTCGCTGTCTCTTCTGACATAAACAACCGCTGCAAACGTTGAGTCATTGGGAAGTAATGCAACATTTTCTTGGCCACCTTGGTCTATTTGTTGTTACCATCTTTGTCGGTAACTTCAACATACCTAGACTCTCCACAGCGATCGTAGTGGGTCTTTTTTGCGTGCTCCTCCAGAAGATTATGCAATATCAAGGACAATAATCTATTTTCTCATACGGCATTCCTAGACCACTTAGAATTTTTTTCGAATCATATAAGTTTCGTGGCATTTTCTGGTCTTTGGGGAGAAGACTACAAATAAGCTTCACTAAGTCATTGTAGCATTTGCTCGAGAAATTATGCTTTGACTTAATTGCGAGAAGACGTGCGACAGCAGCAAGGAGTGTCATGTTTGTTTTCTCATGCAATGGTTCTGAAGCAACCTTCAGAAGCTTTAAGAAATCTGTTGCCAGCGGGGTAGACACTTCCTCTTATGGGAGATCTAACCCCTGACCAATGTTGTCCACCATCTCTTCCATTCTGTCAATTTCATCGTAACCTTCGACAATATTGGAGGGTTATACTCTAACAAAACTAGATGGTCCACCTCGCACGCTCTCGCCATGATCAACCCATCTATAATAATTTGCTTTGAAGCCGTTCTTACAAAGATGCATCTCCATTTCTGCCCGGCATCTCTTTAGGCTATTACCACAGAGAGCGCACGGGCATCTCACTTCTGCCATGTCAGACCCAGGCGTCGACCCAAAAGCCTGACAGATAAAATCTTTTGTGCCCTCCTTCCACTCGACGGAATGCCTTCCATTCTTATTCCAACCATCATACATCCACCTCCGAGAATTTTCCATAATAGGCTGAAAAACTATAATATGAACCATGTATGTATGCAAAAGTTTAGGAGGTGTTCATAGGAGGGCTTACCCACCCACGAATGAATGCTTGAGTACAATTGTTGTGACACCCAAGGGCCCGAGACAGAATTTCGGCAGCATAACCCTGCAGCTCTCCTAGTGCAAATATGGCTAGCATACGCTAGCTCTTATGTTATGCACCGGAGAACAATAGGGTTATGTCACCGAAACTCCATCTCATGTCCTTATGAAATCACAACAATCGTACTCAAGCATTCATTCGTCGGCTATCCAAAACGTGGACAGTTCGAGAGCAGTCGCACATTTTGTAAGTGCACTGGACGAATCACCGTCCAAATGCCTTACAAATTGTGTTGCTCCCGAATGGGTGACATATGGCTTGGTTGACAAATGAATGCAATGCATCATTACATGATAAATTGAAAAAGCATATAACATCGATGGTAAAATTTGTTTAAAAAAAAATAGTGTCCATGGTATAAATGTTTCTTGCTGTTTATGGAGCAAATTACTGTTTAAGTGATAAATGATCTCACTAAAATAGCATTGAAAAATTGTTTCTTACTGTTTCTCACTAAACAACATTTCAGTTATTCAACCATATAAACACAACATTATGCTAGCCATCACTGCTCAACATTTCAGTCATTTTTTAATTGTTTCTTACTATTTCATGTTAATAGTAATTTGCTATAACATTTCTAAAGCCGTCGACCCTCACACGGGGAGGCGGCAGTCGAGGCACCTGTCGCAGATCGACGGGGCGGCCAGCACCACATGGCGCAGGGGCGGTGGCGGATCGAGGCGGCACCGACGGAGGGCACCAGTGGGAGGCCGCTCTTGGGAGGTGGCGGCGGAAGGGGAGACGGGTGGCGGGCATAGGGGAGACGGCGGTTGTGGCGGGTGGAGTGGGAGGCGGCGGCGGCGGCAGATCAGCAGCGAAGGGGAGACGGCGGCGGGCGGAGAGGAGACGGGCGGCGGCGGAGTGGGAGACAATGCAGCTGCGGCAGATCGAAGCGGCGAAGGGGGACGGCGGCGGCGGCGGAGTGGGAGACGGCAGCGGCGGGCGGAGTGGGAGACGGCGGCGGCGGCGGCAAATCGAAGCGGTGAAGGAACAGCTAGCGTGCGTATGCGAAATAGCTTGGGGACGACTGGGCCGGCGCTTGATGTGAAGTGGACCTAAGGGTCGACAGCCACGTCAGCCGTCCACCCTAGCCCATTGGTTACTGTCAGCTGGGCCCGAAAGGGGGTCACAGGCGCGCACCTTAGGGTGGACGGCCAGGCAGGCCGCCGACCCTAGCCGGGCCTGCTACGGTAGACAGCCAAAAGAGGCCGCCGACCCTACCATTTTTCACTGCCAGCTGGGCTTGACAGGGGTCACGGGCGCGTGCTTAGGGTGGACGACAATGCGGGCCGCCGACCCTAGCTGGGCTTGCTACGGTGGACGGTAAAATAGGCCATCGTCCCTAGCCGTGCTCGCTGGACACGGCGCTGTAGCTATGGTGGACGGCCACGTGGGTCGCCGACCCTAGCTCATTCCTTGGCTCGCGCGTCAACTATGGTGGACGGTTTCTTTAGGCGGTCGACCCTAATTTTAAATAGGTTCCGCTACAGCGCGGGATGGATGGCGGGTCTCTTTTCACGTTTAGGGTGGACGGCTCATATTTGGGCTGTCGACCTTAAGCTCTTTTTTGGTCGACAGGGTTTTTTGGCCGTCTACCATATATTTGGCCGTGGACAATAAAGCCAAAATTTAACTAAAAAATATTATTTTGATCTGAATAACACCCCTACACCATCTACCACTGCGTATATAGTCTTAGTACTTTTTTCATGCGAAATTTAAACTACGCATAACTGGGATTCGTACTCCAGACTTCTTGCCTCTAACCTAGCCCTCCTAACCATCTCACCCATTAGCACCTTTTGACATATATTGGATATGCATATCATTTAAGCCTTGTTTTCTGAATCTTTTATTAACTTTTTGACTATACAAATGTCGTTAAATAGAAAAGTTTTCAACTACAAAGTTGTATATCTTGTCGAAGGTTATAGTTTTCATGTAAATTTTGTTTCTTTCCAACTTCATTTGAATAAGTTATAATTTTTTAAAAATTGTAATGATTATTTAGGCATCTATATTGCTTCAAATGAAAACATATCAACTACAAAGTTTTAGATCTCGTCGAGAGCTACAATTTATATATAAAGTTTATTTGCATCCGTGCTCGTATGAAAAAGTTATAAAACTTAGAAGATCTAGAAATTTCAAAAATTACTTTCACTCAGTGATACTGCTATCATTGGCGGTTCACTCAATGAACCGCCAATGATACTTTCACTATCACTAGTGGTTCTAGGATTGAACCACCAGTGATATTTTACTGATGGTTTTCTTATGGACCACCAGTGATAGTGAAAATATCACTGGCGATTTCAGGATTGAACCGCCAGTGATACTTTTAGTGGCAGTTTTCTTATAGAACTGCTAGTGATAGGTTCACTATCACTGGCGGTTCGGTATCACTGGTGGTTTTTTCAGGCTTTGGGTGAGATGGGGCGGGGCGGGTCATATCACTGATGGTTCTAGATAAATCCGCCAGTGATGAAGGGTCAAGGATGAGCATTTCTGTAGTAGTGCGAAACCAAATAAGTTTAGGTGTCCTCGATCAGGACACTAATAGAGTTCATTTCGTACACGAACTTAAGATCAACTCTAACATTCTCCCACTTAATCGAAAAGCTAACATCATAAGTCCCCTCTTGATAAAACAGTGCACCAAGGCAAGCGCCGCAAAAACGTTGTTACAGTTAATGAGGCTTCAATACCTATAGTATACTAATTTCATCTCAATTGGTATATACTTATTTCTTACGGGAGTGGTTTCTTTTGTTGGCCCTCATATCTAGAATCAGAGGCTTTCCAACACACCCATGCACGCAACATGATTACGAAAAATACTGGTAGTAAGCCTTTAGTAAGCGGATCCGCAAGCATTAGCTCAGTACTTATATGCTTAACAATAATGGTTTGATCCTGGATTTCTATCTTTCAGAACATGATACTTAATGTCAATGTGTTTGGCAACACCACTTTACTTGTTGTTATTTGCATAAAAGACCGCGGGTTCATTATCGCAGTATAACTTAAGTGGTTTAGAAATGCTATCCACCACTCTAAGTCTTTAGATAAAATTCTTAAGCCAAACGACCTGCCCGGTAGCTTCATAATATGCCACAAACTCAGCTTGCATCGTAGATGATGCCATAATTGTCTGTTTGGAGCTTTTCCACGATACAGCTCCTTTTGCGAGTGTGAAGATATAACCTGACGTGGATTTCCTAGTATCCACACACCCCGCAAAATCAGCATCTGAATAACCAATAACTTCAAGGCTATCAGATTTCTTATATGTGAGCATGTAATCCTTAGTGCCCTAACGCAAGACTTTTTTAATGGCTTTCTAGTGGTCCAAACCTGGATTTGACTGATATCGACCAAGCATCCTAGTCACAAAAAGCTAAATAAGGGCGCGTACAAAATTGAGCGTACATGATGCATCTGACAGCTGAAGCATAAGGAATTGACTTCGTCTGATCAGATTCAAATTGATTCCTTGGACATTGAAATGTCTCAAACTTATCGCCCTTTACGATAGGAGCAGGTGAGACCGAGCATTTATGCATGTTAAATCTTTCAATTACTCTGTCTATATAGGCCTTTTGAGATAAACCTAATGTACCTTTGGACCTATCTCAGTGAATTTCAATGCCCAGAACAAAAGAGGCATCACCAAGATCCTTCATTTTAAAATTAGAGGAAAGAAATCTTTTGGTCTCGTGCAACATATCCTTATCGCTGCTGGCCAATAAGATATCATCAACATAAAGCACCAAAATAATAAACTTATTCCCCTTAAACTTAACATAAATGCAGTTATCCACTTCATTTTCTTTAAATCCAAATTTTCTTATAACCTTATCAAACTTAAGATACCATTGTCTGGATGCTTGCTTTAAACAATAAATTGACTTCTTAAGACGACATCCTATATGTTCCTTGCCTTCCACAACAAAACCTTCCGGTTGTGCCATATAAACATTTTCTTGCAAGTCACCATTAAGGAACGCAGTCTTAACGTCTATCTGTTGCAACTCTAAATCATAATGAGTTACAAGCGCTATGACAATCCTTAGTGAATTTTTAGTTGAGACAGGTGAAAAAGTATCATTATAATCAATCCTCGGTTTTTGAGAAAAGCATTTTGCTACAAGCCTTGCTTTGAACCTTTCGATATTTCCCTTAGAGTCACATTTGGTTTTGTAGACCCACTTATAGCCTACTGTTTTGACTCTGTCAGAAATTTCTACTGAGTCCCATACTTTATTGGTGCTCATAGACTTTAATTCATCTTCCATAGCGTCATGCCATTTAGATGAATGCTTACTCATTACAGCTTCCTTTTAAGAAATGGGATCATCTACCTTCCCTATGTCGTTCATGTCTTCATTCATGTAAACAACATAATCGTTCGGGATGGCAGATCTCCTGTCTCGCTATGATCTTCTCAGAGGTTCATTAGCTACTATCGGGGGCTCCTAAGGCTCATCATTAGGTATTTCATTAGAAATTTCTGAGTTCACAACAGGAGGTGCAACCTCGGTGTTTTCAACTAGAGGTTGATGAGGACATCCCAGGCAGCAGGCGAGAGACCCATTTCCAGAGGCTGGAGACCAGTTCCCAGAGGTGGGAAACCAAGTTGCAGAGACAGGTGACCAGTTTACAGAGGCAGGAGACTAGTTTCCAGAGTCGGGAGACCAGTTCCTAGAGACGGGAGACCAGGTCCCAGAGACGGGAGACCAGGTCCTAGAGTCGGGAGACCAGTTCCGATAGGCGGAAGACCAGTTCCTAGAGTCGGGAGACTAGTTCCCAGAGACGGGAGACTAGGCGGGAGACCAGTTCCCAGAGACAGGAGACCAGGTCCTAGAGTCCGGAGACCAGGTCCCAGAGTTAGGAGAACAAGTCTCAGCGCTGGACGACCAGTGATGAAGACATCCCAATTACCCAACACATATTACACCTTCACATGCCATCCAAGGACCAATTACCCGCAGCCGTGCCAGGAAACTACAACAAGAGGTGACTTCACTATTTGCTGAAATTAATATTACAAATGAGGAGAATTTTATACTACCTAAAAGTTCTACACTCTTGTTGCTTAGGTTTACACATGATGAAACGGAGGATGCTCAAGTGTGGAGGAGGTACATGAACAAGGATGATGTGGAAGCTAACATGGATACTGCTCAAGCTATGGTGCAACATGAATCGCAAATTTCAAGAGTTGGATGCACAAACCTGTAACGTTTAGGTGGTCATAATGTATATGGTTGGAAAGATAATTGAGTCTACTTTCCAACGCAACAAACAGCGGGTCATTTGGACTTTTCAGTAAGGAGTAATGACCATTTTACTGAAGACCGCACAGGCTGTTAAATGTTGCGCGAGAACCTGAGATGACTTCTTCTTATCCAAGAAAATATTCATTAGCTTCTATTTGCTTTCACACCTAAACTAGAAGGGATGTTCCTAGTATAAATACCCATGTACTCTACCCATTTCAGGACTTTTGGCGAATCAAATACAAACCCCTTTGTTCAGCTGTGTGCTAACAAATCCAGAGAGTGATCTCTACCCCTTTGATCTTGTGATTTCCCTGTGGGATTGCAGAAACGGTCGCATCATCGACTCTTAATCGGTGCTTCTGCTCCATTGATTGCAGGTTGTGTTGGTTGGTTTCTTGAGAGTGTGGTTGGACGAATCCTCGATCCAGGTTGCCGTATTGCGACGGTGGTTGGCTTTCAGTTCATTTGTCATGTTGCACTAGTTATCTTGGCTACTTTCATCTAGTTATCGTGCTTGTGATCCTACGCCGTGAAGATCGGGACCCCGTGCCGCATCATGTGGTATCAGAGCTTTCGTTGCCATGGTTGGATTCTTTACCCTTAGCTACATATATTTGTGTTCGTCCTATCTACTAAAAAGCCATAAAAAAAATATTATTAGCCTTTGATCAATCTGTTAATTTGGTGAGTTTTGTTAAGTTTCTGTCCATTAGAGTCTTTGTTCTTGTCGCTGGTCATATTTTCTTTTGCGTACTTTTTGAAATACCGAACCTGGCGACTAGAGGGGGTGAATAGGAGCCAAATAAATTTTCTCGCAAGGAGATGAATGGTGCTCTTTACGCAACGCGCCTCAAGGATGACATCCCACAAGAAGAGCCATATTTCTGGTTGTTAAGTGCTCAAACAAAAGTAATCTTAGTCCAAAGTGGTTGCACTTAAGACAAAACACCCACCTAACAAAGGTACTTCAGGAAAAGCGGGCAGGAATATTCCAGCAGAAATCAAATCTAATCAAAGGAGTGGTTGCTGGCTTTCTTGGGCTCCAAAACTTATGGGAATGTTTCTTCCTATTTCATAATGAGTCGTGAAGCCTCCAGCCAAGTTTCAGATCAAAACTCCTCACAGAAAAATCAGAAAAATTCTTGTGATAGGAGCTATCTGGAACTCGCGCACAGAAAGTTTGGAGCTCGGTATTCACCTCATAGCTCCCAAACGAAGAATCCAGATGACTCCAAAATTTTTTTACAAGTAGATATGGAAGTCACGGACCTTCTCCAACAAGAATCACTCAAAACGAATCTCGAATGACCTTTCTAAAAATCTTACATTGACTACTGCATAGGAAGAACAAATCTGCCAACTTGAGCAAAACTAGGAAGAACGTGATCTCTTGTTTCTCACAAGTTGCCAAGAGTGTCAAATCATATAAGCAACATCAAAACATCATGGATCAGCAAAATGTAGAAGGTGAGGCAAATAAACTTGTTGCAAACAAATCACCAAAAAAACTAGATCAAACACATGAACAACACAAGAACAAAGACATGATTTGAGGAACTAGTTTCTATTGCTTGAGAAGGTTTGTTCACGGCCACACCTAGGTGGGCAAAGCTCACAAAAGATTAGAATACAAGCCACAAAACCTCAGTCAAAGACTTGGTGGAGGCACCCCCTCCACCTAAGAAACTAGATCACATGAACAACACAAGAACAAAGACATGATTTAAGGAACTAGTTTCTATTGCTTGAGAAGGTTTGTTTATTGCCACACCTAGGTGGGCAAAGCTCACAAAAAAGTAGAATATAAGCCACAAAACCTCAGCCAAAGACTTGGTGGAGGCACCCCCTCCACCCCTCCTTATATAAGGCCATCGAATGAACCACAACCATTGATTTCTTGCCTCAACCCTAAGCAACAAAATCAAGAGTTAGGATTCACCCACTCAAGCAGCCGCTTACATGGGCCTAAACCACTCACACACAGCCCAACATGGGCCAAATATGCTATACATGGGTTTTACACGAAGCCTGATCAACTTGATCTAACGGGCCTTCATCTGCCGGACATAACCGCTCCGTTTCCGTGCATTCGGGCCTCCAACCCGAACCGGAACCTTTGAGCCACGTCAAGTCCTTTTTCCATGGCGTCGTCACGAGCCCCCAAGCTTGAGTTCATCTGTCCCGCGACATCATCACCGTTCTGGACGTCGATCCACCTGATCTAGTCCCGGTACCATCGCCGACTACGGTTGCCTCCAAGCCTGCGCCCACAAGGACCAAACTATTTTCCACGAACAAAAATATTTTCTTACCTTTGTTTCCTGCATGTTAGTCTAATTTTATCATGAATTCAAACATACATGACTACATGCCTAACTTCCCACTCGAACTAAAACCGAAACCTTTCAAACCGGTGCTTCCCTCAGCACAACAGAATAAAGATGGAAATTTTAAAAATACTTCCCTTGCTCAAATGAAAAAAGGCATAATATAAAAAAGATGCGCCTCAAAATTATCTACAAAATCTATATATAACATTTTTCCATCCGAGCTCAGAAAGACCCTCAAAAGCAGAAAATACTCTGTCCTACCACAAATGGCTGAACCGGCTCAAATTAGTCTCCAAAACAAACTCCTCAACCAAATCAATTCAAGTCACATATACTCATCACAACATGAAGACCTCCACATGGTCTCACAATCTCCCCCTTGATGAGTATATTGACAAACATCAAAAGGCATGAAGAAAAGTTTGTTTTGAGGCGATAAAGCAAATCAAATTTGCAAAGTCATACTTGGACCAAAGGAAAGAATAATTGGTCAACATGTCCAAGTAGACTCAAGTTTTCACAAAATGCCTCATTTATAATCAAAAATGCCTTTTCAAAAATACTCTCCCCTTTTGGTAATATAGGCATCAAGACAATGTCAAATGCATGAAATGCATCTAAGAGGCTTTGTAAATTAGGCAAATGAACATTAGGCCTGAAATACACTTAGCTAGCCAAATAGCAACCTAAGCCCACTAGTTCATATTGAAATAGTTAAATAATATCCATGCTAGGTAGCAAAAGCTAAAGAATGCGATTTTGCATGATGTAATTAGAAACCTTGCATTTGAAAAATCTCAAAACTAGAATATGTGCAAATGCAATGATTCAAACGGGCAAGCAAGAATTCAACTTGTGCAACACATTGGTAGATCTAAAGACACATGTAAAGACCTTTATGCTCACCTATTGCTACTATTTTTATTTTTATTTTTTTTGTTTTTCATAGCAAACTCAGATTTTGGAGAGTGATCCCTAGCAAAGCACATCCCCGACTAGGAGCCATCAACAAAGGCCTCCTAGATCACTCTCCTCCTCATGTTTGTTCGTATTTTTTTTTTTTAAATTTCTTTCCACAGACTTTTTCAATTTTTTTTGTATTTCCATGTACAAGAGCACTCTGAAGGTCAAAACATGAGCGACAAGTTCGATCCCAAGTTGCAACAAGGATTCGAGCTAGACCAAAGGAATTCAAAGCATGCACAATAGTTTAGTTAAAAGATTTAACAAGACAAAGTTCTAAAGTCATCAAGTTTTCAAGAAAAGCCCAAAATGTAATTAATTTTCAGCTAGGCTAGTATGTACAAGGTACCATTTTCAAAATGAACTAGCTAGCTAGAAGTGTCATTCAGAAGCTAAAGTGTATTTCAGCACAGAACTTCAAAAGCCTAATAGACAAAGCCCTGAAAATGTAAATAAAAACTAAATGCAATGCAAAAATGCAATAAAATCTCCAAACTCCCCCTCAAACAAAGAATCACTCATCCAAGTGAAAACAGAAGAGATAAGGAGCTGGAGAAACTCGTAGGGCAATCTAAGAGCAAAAATGAGTGACAGAAAAATTCTAAGACTTAGAAACACACTCATCTACCCCAAGCCATAGACTAGGAAAGCAAGCCTACAACTCGACTACTAGAGAGACTAGACACAGACCCTGTCTACCTAGGAGCCCAACACCTGCTAAACCCAAAAGCCTGTGTGAAACTCAACTAGCTAGAGTAGAGGACATTGCTAATCATGCATGATAGCAACCTTTGGGGCAAGAAGCAATGGCTAGAGAAGTAAAACTGACTCTCTAATCCTACCCAAGATTAAGCCCAGAATGCAAATATGCAAATGCAGAAATTTAAAAGCATATATACATATAGACATATATTACAAAGACTAGCTCTCCCTCAACTAATGCCTAAAGGGCTCACTACCCCAAGCTCTCCCCTGAGAGCCACAAACCTAGAGCTGTCCAAGAGCTTGGTGAAGATATCAGCAAGCTGGTGGTCACTCTCCACAAACTGAAGCACTATGTCTCCCTTCTCCATATGGTCTCTAAGGAAGTGAAACTTGATATCTATGTACTTGGTCCTAGAGTGTTGCACTGGGTTTTTGGCAATGTTTATAGTAGAGATGTTGTCAAAGAAAAGTGGAACACTCTTTAAGGTCAACCGAAAATCCCTCAAGGTAGAACAAATCGAAAACACTTGACTACAGCAACTAGCCGTAGCCACGTACTCGGCCTCAGCAGTGGACTGTGCAACACCTAACTGCTTTCTAGAAGACCAAGAGACAAGGGAAGTGCCAAAATATTGGCAAGTGCCAGAAGTGCTCTTCCTATCTATCCTACAGCCAGCAAAATCTGCATCTGAAAAGGCTCTAAGGGACAGACAGGAAGAGGAAGAGTACCTTGAGAGGTCAACAACCACAACAAGCACTTACCATTTGCAACCCATAGATTGCACTCGAGCAGGACGAACAGTGTCCATATGCAAAAGCTGTCCTAGTGCATCTGTCATCACAAGGGATGACAGGTGGGTGAACTGTAGCAACCATCTTCCCATGGCGACAAGGAGCACAAACCAAATCATTGACCATATTAAGTTTGGGCAAACCGCGAATAAGATCACGGCTGCTAACTCTAGTCAAGTGATCAAAACCAATGTGACCAAGTCTCCTATGCCAAAAGGAGAGATCACAGGATTATAAAGCAATTAAGCAATGTGGAGAGCCAATAGAAGAAGCATCAAAATCAGCACGGAAGACTCTCCCGCAAACAAACTCCCTAGAAGATCCAAGAATCTGAGAGCAATTTCTCTTGATATGAACCTCAAAGCCATCATCGGTAAGATGAGACACAGAAAGCAAATTGTACCATAGCTTACTAACTAAGGCAACATCCTTAAGCACAAAGCGGTCATTAACCTAAATTGACCCTTTGGCAAGCACCCTACCTGAAGAAGCATCCCCAAAGGTGATGGATTCACCATTTGGGACATGGACAAGGGAAGAGAACCAACGAGAATCTCCAGTCATGTGTCGGCAACACCCGGAGTCAACAATCCAAACCTCTCCCTTCCCCGCCTGACACACCTGCTCAACGAAACAAAGAGGTGAGTGACTCAGTATTGGGACAAATCAAGGCAGATTTATGAACCCAATACTGAGTCACACCACAAACAGCAGAAACTCCCCTTAAGCTAGCACTCTAACGCCTCTCAACTCTCGCAAACCCTGAAGGAACCCCATAGGACGTCTAGGCATCACATTTGGGTTGGGCCACCATGGTGCAAAGGCTGGTCCTCCCCATGTGTGCTGCTCAGGTCTCCTACCACCCAAAGTAGGAGCAAAACCACGTCGTGTGTGTCTACCTTCACAAGGCAAAAAAGGCACACCCTGAGGATGACAGGAACCAAAACCACGGAAAGGACTAGGTCCAGCAACAGGACCAACAACCTGTGCACCTAGACCTAGCCTACACACAACTACAGGAGCCAACTGCCTAGCTTTCTGTCTAGGAGCTGTGGGTGTCTTAGGAACTCTCAAGGTCTGAGTATGACCCTAAAATCCCCTAAGAGCAGAAGCACGCTCACGCCTAGCAACTCTAGCTCTCCTGAAGCAAAACTCAACCAAGTGTCCATCCTTCTGACGGAAGGTGCACGTAAACTTCGCTCTACAAGGAGCAGAAGTCACAGGGGGAACAACCTTCTGAGCAGAAGTCTCTTGGACAAAGCCAGCAGATTGAAACACAGTCCTCTCAGGGACTCCTGAAGAAACCTCAACCATCTGGCCATCCTCACCAGCAGTGACAATCCTGGCAGGGTGGCGCTTGATGTGCTCAAGCCAGTCAAAACTTAGACCTCTACCCTTGGAAATTTTTAACTTATCCAAGATCAAATTGAGCTTCTTCTTGCCACCAACAAACTTCTCAAGAGTGCTCACAAGGTACTCACACTCTTAATGAAGCTGGGGGCACAAGTCACAAGCAGCAGGAGGTAAGACACCAGAAGAATCTTGATCATCTAATTGGTCCTTACCCAGAGCCCTACGACACCTCTCACTCAACATATATACCTCTTTCCTACGAGCAACACAGGAAAGACACTCAGCATTCTTGACTTGAGCTAACTGACCCTCAAACCTCTTGCTAAGATCCTCATAGATTCTACCCATTTCTTCCTCCAATTCATCACAATGAACACAGGTAGAGTTAGCAAGCAAGGTGTAATTCATCTCAGCAATTTTATTTTTCATGTTTAAATTTTCTAATTTAAAAGTGAGACAGTCCTCACAGGAAGAAGCCTTGTGAAAGCTACAGTCCTCATCTGGACTAACAGGGTCCTTAGGTGCTTCAAGATCTCTATAGCTCTCATCTGAGCTAACTGGGTCATTAAGTGTGTCATGTGAAAGGTGTGCCGCAGGATCAGGACAAGCAAATGACAGTGCAAAGGGATCAATCATAATAGTTGTCATGAGGCTAGGAGCAGAAATAGCAACAACAAGAACATCTTTAGCCTGATCTAGTTCAAACATCACACTAGCATGTCTCCGTTTAAGTGACTCAAGCTCAGTAAACACACTATCATGTAAGGTCCTTAGTTCATTCAATTCCTGCATAAGTTTATCACATTCTTTCCAACCATCAGAATCTACCGACTGGGGAGGCACAAAGCACTTCAAATTCTCCAACTTCTGGGTGAAACAAGCTACTTCCTCCTCCAGTTCACTACATCTTGCTCTAGACTTGGCATGGAATCTACCTAGCTTTAAAAAAGCATCATTGAGTTCCTCATAGGTTGATACCTCAGTGTTAGAGTCGGTGTAGAGGTCGGAGTCACTTGCACCATCCTCGTCGGCCATAAAGCACATGTCGGCGTAGCCGTCGTCGTCGTCGTTCTTAGGCTTCTTGTGGTCACCTCCATCATCGCTCCATGTCTCCTCTGAGTCTGAGATATTGGCCTCATCCAAGGCAGCCAACACCTTCTGGAAGAGTCTCCGTCCCTTATCACCTCCAGGCACCGGCTTCTTGTTGCGGGTTTTGTTGATGTAGTGGTTCTTGTCCGACGCCGTGTAGTCGTTCTTGCCTTTCTCCAGCCTGGGGCAGGTGGCCCGAATGTGGTTGGGGCCACCACACTCGAAGCACTTGATCGGCCCTCTTCTCCTCTCACTCACTCTCTTGTAAGCTTGGCTGAAATTTCTGGCAAGTAGGGCTAACTGATCCTCAGGCACTCCATCTAATCTCTCATCAGGCATCTCACACAAAGCAGAAAGATAAAAACCAATGCCAAACTCCAAAGAACTCGAGAAACACCGCAAAGAAGGATCGGTGACCAAAGCTGTAGAAACTGGACTGGGCTTACAGGAGAGATGCTCAAGCTCGTACGTCTTGAGGTTCGAATATAGCCCATCCAAGGTCAAAGTATTAAGATCCGCAACCTGCCGGATCGTGGTCACCTTCACACCCCAAATCTTCAAATCCAAAGCAGACAAGAAGTGACGAGCATTCTTAGAATCGGTGTAAGTGGTGCCAACCAACCGGAGGTTGCTAAGGATCTTGGTAAACCGACTGAAACAGGCGTCCAGTGATTCACCAGCCTTCTGCACAAAGCGATTGTATTCTCTCTTGTATTGGTCCTGCCTCACAGTTTTGATCTGGACCGTCCCCTCATGGTAAGCAATGAGGGTAGTCTAAATCTCGTGAGCGGTCTTGATATGAGCAACTCGCTCATATTCATTCCTACTCAGCCCCTGAATGATCATGTTATGGGCTCTAGCATTCAACTCCACATCTGTCTGATTCTGGATAGTGATTTCCTCATCCTTTGGCAACACATAGGGATTTTTGACTTTCAGCCAAACACTGTATTCCTGTGCCATGATGTAGGATTCCATCCTGGCCTTACAAAAAGGAAAATCCAAACCCAAGAACACAGAAGGCTTCGTAGAGTACTTGTTATCCGCCATGGTTCAAGACGGAAACAAGGAAAGGCTAAAAAATTGGTGAAGATCAAGAAAAGAGCGCAACCTTACTCTGATACCAGTTGAAATACAAAACCGGGCGACTAGAGGGGGGTGAATAGGAGCCAAATAAATTTTCTCGCAAGGAGATGAATGGTGCTCTTTACCCAACAAGCCTCAAGGATGACATCCACAAGAAGAGCCATATTTCTGGTTGTTAAGTGCTCAAACGAAAGTAATCTTAGTCCAAAATGGTTGCACTTAAGACAAAACACCCCACCTAATAAAGGTACTTTAGGAAAAGCGAGCAAGAATATTCCAGCAGAAATCAAATCTGATCAAAGGAGTGGTTGCTGGCTTTCTTGGGCTCCAAAACATATGGAAATTTTTCTCCCTATTTTTTAATGAGTCATGAAGCCTCCAGCCAAGTTTCAGATCAAAACTCCTCACAGAAAAATCAGAAATATTCTTGAGATAGGAACTGTCTGGAAGTCACGCAGAGAAAGTTTGGGGCTCGGTATTCACCTCATAGCTCCCAAACGAAGAGTCCAGATGACTCCAAAATTGTTTCACATGTAGATATGGAAGTCACGGACCTTCTCCAGCAAGAATCACTCAAAAAGCATCTCAGATGATTTTTCTAAACATCTTGCACTGACTGCTGCACAGGAAGAACAAATCTGCCAACTTGAACAAAAATTGAAAGAACGTGATCTCTTGTTTCTCACAAGTTCCTAAGAGTGTCAAATCATATAAGCAACCTCAAAACATCGTGGATCAGCAACATGTAGAAGAAGGTGAGGCAAATAAACTTGTTGCAAACAAAATCACTAAAGAAACTAGATCAAACACATGAACAACACTAGAACAAAGACATGATTTGAGGAACTAGTTTCTATTGCTTAAGTGGATTTGTTCACAGCCACACATGGGTGGGCAAAGCTCACAAAAGAGCAGAATACAAGCCACAAAACCTCAGTCAAAGACTTGATGGAGGCACCTATGGACAACATGGGGCCCGAGTATTTAGAGATAGACGATTGGACGCAGCACTTCCTCCAGCCAAGTCGCATGGATCTTCCAGAAGACGGGCCTAGTGGATGGCACGGCCCGACTTGCTCTACAAGGAGTAGGATTCGTATTCTACTCGAATACGTGAAGATAGGCGTAGCCGACTCGGTTATATCTCTTATTTCCCTAATACGGATTAGGAAACCAATTTGTAACCCTACCCCTTGCACTATATAAAGGGGTCGGGGTCCCTGGTTAGAAACATCTCGATACATACATACACACATCTCATCATCATCTCGATTCTCGCGCAATCTCGGCGAGAACATACGATCATTGTGATCATCCTCTGTTCATTGTGATCGACACCCCATAATACAAAGCCCCGAGCACAGGAGTAGGTATTACCTCTTCGAGAGGGCCTGAACCTGTATAAATCCTGCCCCCTGTGCTATCATCGAGTTGTGATCTTTCGGATAGCCCTATAAAATATATTGCCGACACAATTCGTCGACAGTTGGCGCGCCAGGTAGGGGCTAGCGTCACGATCAGCTTCATCGACTTCGATGGCTTCAATTGACGGAATCGTCTTCACCTACGCCCCCAGCCGATGACTTCGGGGAACTTCGGTTGTGTGAGCCGGATGACGTTCAGCCCACATACTACAGGGAGAGGCTGGACGTGACTCCTGCCGAACTTCACCGCCTCAGGATGCCTCTTTCAGACTCTGATCCAGAAGAGATCCAATCTGATGGCAACAATTCCTTCGGCTTCAGTCGGGATCATGGGTCCTTGGCTCTGCCAGCTCCCTTCGTTCATGAAGAATCAAGTGGCCATGCTGTTCCTGATCAGGATCATGATCAGATCCAATCGGGAATTGCAACTCATCAGTTGTGCAACATCCCGTTCGGATTGAGAAACTCAGCCGCTGTTTTCTTTGAGATAACACGCTGTCTTTTCCGGTCTGGGCTAAGGGGTGGAGGCCAACAGACACCTACTGGGATGAGCTTCCCGAGTTTCGGCTCGGGGATAACTCTAACCAGATCTGTTTCCCGAGTGGACATTAGGATGCCATTCGGATTAACCAATTCGGCTGCTAGGGTTCAGCAGATCTGTTCTGCCGAATCTCAGTCGGGTTTCCTTCTGCCAGGCAATCCATCACAGGAAATGGGAGTTATAATCACCCCCTTTGATGAGCCAACGAGTCGGGACCAGTTAAGCCTCTCTTACTGGGAATCCGAGTCGAAAGACAGCATCAACTGGTTCCCTGACTGTTGCGGCGTTTGCATGGTGGATGGACAACCTTCCGGGTCGGCCCTGCGCCAGCTAGATGAAGCAGGAGCCGAGCATAACCGCAGAGGTAGAGAAGATCTGCTCGATAGATTGCGCGGTCGAGCGTGTGAAGTTCAGGAGGAATTGCTTCAAGTTCGTATAGGGGATCACTCGGTCTTTCGTACGTCACAACAGAATATCCTTGCCTGTAAGACCCTCTTGGACAACGTTGGTCCGTTACTCGGGAAAAACAGTCCTGCAATGCCGATCATGGACCAGATTAAAGCCATGGTGACGGCAGCGGCTGTCCAGGGTACTTGGGATCAGCAGGCCGACTCGGCCAGAAGCCAGACCGCCACAAGCAAAACTCGACGCAGTCGGCACATGCCAACTCGTGGGCAAGACACTCGCCAATGTGCAAGTCGCGACCTCCGCCTCGACATCGAAGCTCGGCGGAGGGAGCGAGAGGACGACCGGCGCCGCACTCCGCCGCGCCAAATACTTTCCCGTCAGACTCCTCCCCCTGGGGACGGGATGATTGATGGAATTAAAGCATTCACATCCCTACTTCTTCAGGTCAACTGGCCCGAAGGGTTTAACCCTAAGGGAATTGTGAAATTTGACTGGGAGTGGGACCCGGAAGCTTGATTGCAGATTTATTCTCTGGCAATCAATGCCGCCGGTGGAAGTTTTGATGTGATGGCAAATTACTTGCCCGTCATGTTGACTCCCCCGGCTCAGGGTTGGTTTGCAGGCCTTCCAGAGAACTCAATCGGTTCTTGGGGAAAGCTTTGCGACCAATTCATTACCAATTTCCGGGGCACTTACGAGAAGCTTGGGACCCAATGGGACCTTTATCAGATTCATCAGTGAAAGGATGAGTCGTTAAGGGATTTCATTCGGCGTTTCACAAATAAGAAAAACACAATCCGAGAGATTTCTGAAGCGGTCGTCGTCGCGGCCTTCCAAAAGGGAGTTCGCGACCCCGACTTGATCAAAAAGATGTCTCGGAAGCCCCCAACTACTATCAATGAGATGTTCGCTCTGGCGGACCGGTATGCCACCGCCTCGGATGCTCTCTCCGAGCGCTAGGAGGATCACCCGAGCAAAAACGAAGGCAAGAAAGACAAGTCCGAGTCATCTTCCAAGAAGGACAAGAAGCAGAAGTGTGAAGAATTGGTGGCAGCCACAGACCAGGGTTGACAGAGGCCGCCTCGGTCCAATGACTACAACAAAGTAATGGAGGCTCTATGTCCTTTCCATCCGAATGGAAAGCATGCAGCCAAGGACTGCAACGTCCTGAAGAGGTTCGCTCAGGAGCACAAGGACACTCCGAAGAACGCCAAGCAAGACGATAAGCATGATCCACCTCAGGGTGACACTTACCAAGAAACCGGGCGTGAGCTCAACTACATATACGGGGGATCGAATGCATACGAGTCCAAGCGTAAGCAAAAGCTTGCTACTCGGGAAGTCAATGCAGCTGTTCCGGTGACCCCCGAATACCTTCGGTGGTCTGAAGTCCCGATAAATTTGATCGCTCGGATCATCCCGTTCATGTCCCATGTTCAGAAAGATATCCGCTTATCCTAGACCCTGTGGTATGGAACGTTCGCCTGCGCAGTCTTAGTCGATGGTGGAAGTGGGTTGAATATCCTTTTCGCCAAGACGATTGACGAGATGAAGATCCTAAGGATGGCGCTCCAGAAGACTGATGCACCGTTTCATGGCATAATTCTGGGAACCTCCTCTGTGCCGATTGGGAGAATTTCTCTTCCGATCACTTTTGGCACTCGAGACAACTAACAGACGGAAAACCTCAGCTTTGAGGTGGCCGATTTCGAGACTGTGTATCACGCAATCTTGGGAAGGCCGGGCTTGGCTAAATTCATGGCCGTCCCGCATTACGCTTACCTGGCTATGAAGATGTTGGGCCCGCAGGGCGCAATCATAGTCCGCGGGGACGTCAAGTTTTCCTATCTACTCGATAAGGAAAACTGTAACTCAGCCCAGTCGGTGGAAGCGGCCGCCGAGTTGGACGAGATACGGCAAGCGGTCATCACTCTTCGCGATGAAGGCGACGTGCCAAACAAGAAGCAATCTAAGTCAGGTATCAAGCCTGACGAGGATGTTAAACGGATTTCGCTCAACCCGTCCGATTCGACCAAAACGGCTCTGATCGGTACAGGGCTCGATCCGAAATAGGAAGAGGCGCTCGTCACCTTCCACCAAGCAAGTCGGGGCATCTTTGCTTGGAAACCATCTGACATGCCGAGTGTCCCAACGGAGGTGATCGAGCACTCTTTGAACGTAAACGACAAAGCCAAACCGGTCAAACAATGGCTGCGTCGGTTTGCGCAGGATTGGAAGGAAGCCATCAAGGTGGAGATCACCAAACCTTTAGCCGCTGGTTTCATAAGGGAGGTGCTCCACCCTGACTGGCTAGCGAATCCAGTGCTTGTGTAGAAGTAGAATGGTACTTGGCGTATATGTGTCGATTATACCGACTTAAATAAAGCATGCCCCAAGGATCCATTTGGACTACCACGCATCGACCAGGTGGTTGATTCCACTGCCGGTTGCGAGATTTTGAGCTTTCTGGATGCCTACTCGGGCTATCACCAGATCAGCTTGATGGAAGAAGACTGCATGAAGACCTCGTTCATCACTCCGTTCGAGGCTTTCTGCTACGTCACTATGTCCTTCGGGTTGAAGAATGCTGGAGCAACATATCAGCGTTGCATTCAGCGATGCTTTCACAATCAGCTCGGACGTAACGTGGAGGCATACGTCGACGATGTTGTCGTTAAATCTCGGGTAACCTCCGACTTGGTCACCGACCTGTCGGAGACATTCGAGAGCTTGTCGGTCTACAACATGAAGTTGAACCCGGAGAAGTGTGTCTTCGGAGTCCCTTCGGGAAAGCTGCTCGGTTTCGTGGTGTCTCAACGCGGGATCGAGGCTAACCCGGAAAAGATCAGAGCTATCATGGAGATGGCTCCCCCAACTTGCCAAAGGGATGTCCAGCGTCTAAATGGGTGCATGGTGGCACTCGACCAATTCATCTCGCGACTCGGCGGGCATAGGTTGCCCTTCTTTAAACTATTAAAGAAGCAGCAGGACAAGTTTATCTAGACACCCGAGGCACCGAAGGCTTTTGAGGATCTCAAACTGTTCCGCACTTCACCACCTGTCTTGGCATCTCCCATGCCGCAGAACCGCTTTTACTTCACATTGCTGCTACCACCCATGTAGATAGTGCCGCGGTGGTAGTAGAACAGGAGGAGCAAGGACGCGTCTATAAGGCTCAACGCCTGGTCTACTTCGTTAGCGAAGTATTGGACGAGTCCAAGGTACGCTATTTCCAAGTGCAGAAGCTTTTGTGTGCTGTCCTGATCGTCTCTCGAAAGCTGAAGCACTACTTTCAAGAACATCCAATTTCGGTGGTCACTTCTTTCCCCCTTGGAGATATCCTTCATAATCGGGAAGCCACTGGGAGAATCGCTAAGTGGTTAGTGGAACTCGAGGCTTTCGAGTTCTCGTCCAAGCCACGCAGCGCTATTAAGGCACAAACACTCGTCGACTTTATTGCCGAGTGGACGGAGATGCAGGCTCCCCCAGTCGACGAAGAGTCCGAGCACTGGAACATGTACTTCGATGGCTCTCTCCGGCGACAGGGCGCGGGGGCTGGGTTCGTTCTCGTATCACCTGGAGGCGAACGACTCAATTATGTCCTCCAGATTCATTTTTCAGCTTCAAACAACGCAGCCGAGTATGAGACGCTCATCCATGGGCTCCGTATTGCCATATCGCTTGGTATCCGGCGATTGGTGGTTCGTGGGGATTCTCAACTCGTGGTGAGCCAAGTACAGAAGGATTGGACTTGTGTCAACGACAATATGGCCGCCTACTGTCAGGAGGTCAGGAAGTTGGAAGATAAGTTCGATGGATTGGAGCTTATACATATCCAACGGCGAGACAACGAGGCAGCAGATGAGCTCGTGGACATGGGCTCTAGCCGGGCAGCAGTCCCAGCTGGGATTTTCATCCAGAAGCTTCACGCCCCCTCCATCATGCCGCAGGAGCAACTACCCCAACCGGATAAACCAACACCCGAGTCAGAAGCGCTTGCCCTCGACTCGGATTGGATGCGACCGTATTTGGAGTATTTGCAAGAAGAAAAGCTTCTAGATGACCGGGAGGCTGCTGAACAAATTGAGCGCCTGAGTCGTGCATACGTGGTAGTTGGAGAAACCCTATACCGCCGAAGCGCCTCCAGCATACTTGAAAAGTGCGTATCCGAGTTGGAAGGACGCGCTCTGTTGCGTGAAATTCACTCGGGTATGTGCGGTCATCATGCTGCTTCAGCAATGTTGGTCGGCAAAGCCTTTCGTCAAGGGTTTTACTGGCCGACCGTAGTCTCGGACGCAAAGGAGATCGTCCGGAAATATGAGGGTTGTCAGTTCTTTGCTCGGCAGATTCATGTGCCGGCTCAGGAACTTCAGACAATCCCTATCACCTGGTCGTTTGCCGCCTGGGGGCTCGACATTTTCGGACCTCTCAAAAAGGCCCCAGGTGGTTTCGAACATATCTTCGTTGCCATTGATAAATTCACCAAATGGATTGAAGCTAAACCTGTGACCAAGATTGCAGCAGCCAAGGCCACCGAATTCTTCCAGGAGATCGTCGGTCGGTTTGGTGTACCCTCTCGGATCATTACAGATAACAGTTCTCAATTCAGAAGTGATGCGTTCCAAAGCTGGTGCGAAGATGTGGACATAAAGATTTGCTTTGCTTTGGTGGCACACCCTTGGAGGAATGGGCAAGTCGAACGTGCGAACAACATGCTTTTACAAGGTATCAAGGTGCGCATCTTCGATCGGCTCAGGCCATATGCAGCAAGGTGGATGAAGGAATTGCCCTCCGTACTCTGGGGCTTCGCACGAGACCCAGCCGGGCAACGGGGCAGTCACCTTTCTTCCTTGTATATGGGTCTGAGGCGGTTCTCCCAACAGAGCTACAATTCGGGTCGCCCCGAGTTCAAAAGTTCAACGAGGACGAGTAAGAGGCCAGTCGGGTTGACGAACTCGACCGACTGAAGGAAGCTCGAGATGATGCAACCATTCGGTCGGCAAAGTACCTCCAAGGGCTACGTCGTTACCACAATCATAATGTGCGGGATCGTGCCTTCTCGGTTGGTGATTTGGTCATTTGGATCAATCAGGCGAGTGGCCACAAACTTTCCCCACGCTGGGAAATACCGTACATTATTGACTCAGTGGCACGCCCAGGGGCTTACCGACTGAGGCGAGAAGACGGCACCATCATTGATAACTCGTGGAACATCGAGCAATTACGTCGGTTCTATACCTGACGACCGTTGTATACACATTTACAATTCAACTAGTACAATGCCCATGCTTTGCAACGGAACTCAAAGGGATTCAAGGAAAACAAAAAATCGCAAATGGAATACATTATGGAAAAATACACTATTGTACATGTGGAGAAAATAAAAACTGTTTTTTTTTGCAACCACGACCACCGATTCGAAAAATAAACAAAGTGCTTTAGCGTTATATCCACATTCAACATCAAATTTCACTGCGTTCAACGCAGAGAAAGAGCTGTTTTTAAACTGTTCCAGAATCAGAAAAGAAAAATCACATACAGATGAGCTGTTCGACAATGTTGTCAAGGTTTTCTGGTTTTCTTGACTCCCGCTATTGTGAGAGCTATTATCACAAATGCAGAGAAAACTGTGAGACAAGCATTAATAACATGGAAGCTAAACTCAAGAGTTGAATAGACTAAAAATTATTGCAAAAAATTCAATCATCATTGGTGGTCCAAGATGAAGCAATCAGACACATTCGAACTAAGCAGTCAATGCTTGCAAAGTCAGCAAACTCATATTTATTACAAAGACAATGTAAGATTTCTTTTATAAAAATATGTCATATACAAGACACATTATGTAGCATTTTCTCAGAGATCGCTTTTTCTTGACAGACATCACAAATATTACAAAAATAAATACATATACAGTCATCATTTGATGGCATCCAGGACCAACTTGTGAAACTTCAAAACCGACCAGGCAAGGCGCACCTCATTCGACTGTGGATATCGATATTATTAATAAATTTGCTCAGGCTCACCAAAAATCCTGGCTCCACCGTAGTCTTATCTTGGCTCACCAAAAATCCTAGTTCCTGATTAACAACATTGCTCTTGCCGAGAGAACCTTCAAGCTCTGTTGTCTCTTCCTCTTTTTGCTTCTCTCCAGCCTAAATCGCAAAGAATAAATGTGCTTATTAGGCATATCAAATTACTAATTACTAATTAAACTGTTGACCAAGTAGGAGGTAGTTTGTAGTATCGGGAAGATAAGATAGACCAGAAGAGGAAAAAGGAAAAAAATATTGGCTACCAATTTAATAGAACGCAACCATCTTTCATAGGTTAAAATTATGGAATGTAACCGTCAATCTTGCTAAAATACTGGCATACTCTCAAGTACACTGAAAAACATTTTCCCTTATAATTTTGAAACCACATGCATATTCTGCCAAAAAAAAATCTGTTATCCAACAAAAGTTCAGGTAACTGAATATTACCTGGGGGATCATAAAACTGTTTGCATTTAAATAAGTTCTCCACCATAAGCGCGTAGGGTTTTTGCTAGCCCCATTTATGAAATTCCATAATAGTAGTAAGTCACGATCAAGTGGTTTACATTTGCATATGATTGGTACTAATCATACATATTAATAGTCCAGCATAAATAACAGAGCAGCTAATAAAAGAACATGTTAAAATGGAAAATCACCATGGTTCTAGATTGAGTATGAACACTAAAAGAACACTCATCTTTAGCAATCACAAGCAACGCATTGCCATGATTGTGTACAGTGGCAAGGCCTATTTCTGTGTGTAGATCTCAAAATTGAATACAGAAGTAGAAAAGACCAACCATTTGTGGGACCTTCATTACAAAAGAAACACTGTATTACTACCAAAGTATTTCTGGGTGTAATATATCAATCTCATCTAGCGCTAACATCACAGTGATGCTCACTTACAATATGAGTTAGTCGACCTAGGTAGAAAACCACTAATAAACAAAGATATATATGAATGAAGGACTCGACATTCTTTCCATGTTCAACCAAATGATGGACCCTTGCGAGGGTCCATCATCTCTACTACTTAAAAGGCTGTAGTGGTAATGGTGGTGACTGGTACGCATATACAATCTGGACCGTCTATTAGCCATCCAACGGCTCCACCATCGGCGCCACCATCGGTAGCCTTCCTATGAACCCGGATGCAATTTCAAATTTTGAATCTCACCTCCGCATCCTCCAATCACGGAGCCCGCAGCACCCCACCGAGCAGTTTTATTTCGCTGAGCTCCGACCGAAACAGCGAATGCTACGGTGATTGTGGGAAGCGGACGACGGAGCGCATCATCAGGCACCGCGCGCCCCACCGAGCGTCCTCGAGGTCGGCGGCGCGGAGGGCCCCGACAGCGACGGGGTTCTGCGGCCGTCGTTCGGCAGCGCGGAGGGCCCCGAAGGCGACGGGGTTCTGCGGCGGGCACCGGCGCTCCACCGAGCGTCCTCGAGGTCGGCGGCACGGAGGGACCAATTTTGCATGCAGTTGAGCGACCTAAAATGCACAAAACACTTTATACCATTTTGTTTATTATGTAACAACTATAGTTTACTCACGACCAATCTTTTCTTCCAGACTGTTGCAACTGTTGGCATATTCCTCACTTCGAAGATGGAAGACACACCTTGCACATTGCAACGTGTTGTCGTCACAGCATACAAAACAATGTATCGGAATGACCTTGACGCTGCTCTCAGAATCCACCAGAAGGTACTTGAAAGTTTTTGTTTTTCTTCTACTACCCTTGACAGTCTATTTTTTTGTGATATTTCTGGGCTCTATGGCATAACTTCTCTAATTTAAAGCAGGAAGTTCTGGAGAAGCAGAAGGCCCTAATTTTGCTAGGGAAAACACTATTGCTTTCAACCATTAGGTTTGATTTCAATATAATGCATCCTTATGAGCCACTAAAGCTGGCTTTCAATAATCTGGGGATCTCCCAGAAGGAAGTTAAAAAAGTTGCTATGAATCTCATTAACGATGCATAAGTTATCTGTGGTTTGGGCTATACCCTGCTATTTGTTTGTTCGCAAAATTTACAATCTTGTTATTTCTGATCTGGTTCTACACCTGTGTTTGCAGGCTTTGGACTACTTTGGTTGTTCAGTTTAAACCACACTACATAGCTGCTGGATCCCTCTTCCTTGCTGCTAAGTTTCACAGCATCAAACTTCTGAAAAAGGAAAAGTATGGTGGCATGAATTTGATGTTGCTCCAAAGCAGTTGCAGGGTATGGTGCTAATACGATGGACTCATCAAGTTTGCTTTTTTGCATCCATTGAACTATAAGCCATTGTTTTTTTACCTCTGAATGCCATCGACTTGCTGTCATATCTGATTATCAATTACACTTGCAGCTGTTATCCAGCAAATGACAGAGCTATTTATGAAAAGAAATCCATGCTCCGTGGATCCTGCTATCAGGCTTCAAACTCCCACTCCAACCCAGATGGAGAAACAGCAGATAATAAGTACCAGGGACCCTGTTCCGAGGCATGCACACTTTTCGAAGAGAAGTCCGAACGGTCATTTTGATAGAGAGGCTTCTAGATGTATGCCTGTGGACAGTTCGGCAAATCACAATCCCACTGGCAAGTCAGCAAGGAATGACAATCAGATGCTGAGAACACGTATGGATCATAGCTTGAGTAGCACTGCCATGATGGATGTAAGGTTAGAGAAGAAATCTTCCCAGGAGGCTGTAAGTGCCAATCGTGTTTACAATGTTTGCAGCGGACCGAAAGATATAAATGTGACGAGGGTTAAGAACTTGGTCACATATAAGAGAAGAATTCAAGACTTTGCAGAGCATACATCTCCTATTCATAAATCTGACAAAGGTGCTTGGATTGGGAGGCAACTTAGAAGTGTGATAGTTGTCAAAACTGAGCCACCGTCTTGGAAGAAACAGAAGCTATAATCTAGAGAGAACTTAAATTTTCTTTCTATCTTTTTTGTAAAGGCCTATTCCTTTGATTGCTACCAAGACAAAGTTTTCCTCAGATGATATGAAAATATAATTAAAGATGATAAGCCATGGATGGCGTGTAAATTAATTTACTGGTACACATAACACAGCGAATGCACAAATTTTGCACGGCAGAGGCAACTCATTTCAACGATGCTGTAGGCTATTTCCCCTGTACATAGGATAGGAAGAGACAAAATCGCTGATTCTATGCTAGATTTTCCGCAGGATTTTGCATGCAAAGTTTTGTAACCTGAATTTACATGTGTACATGAATGCATTTGTTCTTCTAATGTAGCATAGGACTGATGTAGCTACTATACTGAGAGCAAAGTGTACTATTAGTAAGTTTTTATGACTCCTCATTGATTATTTGTTAATGTTTCTTCTTCACCTTTTATCTTACTATATTGTGTTTTATCTTACTATATTGTGTTTTCCATGTAGACCATAGTTTGCATACTACGGTCTTTAGTAAGGTTCACTTCAATCCGGATATTAGAGTTGCTAATGAATTGAGACAAAGATACATAAAAGTTTCATTAAATTTAATCCATGATGCTCTTACCATGACTACTACTTAATTATACACTTAATAAGTGGTTATTAATTGTTCATTAACATTTTGTAGAATCAAGAACGAGCTCAACTGACTGTTGGGGGTCATCAAATTGGGAGAAGAGGACGAATCATCTATATTTTAAGAATTGTCTTTTAAGACATCCTTTTGTTATCTCTCGATAAAACTACAAAGTGTTAGTAGTATTTTGTCTATTTGGCATTGAAGGGTTCTACTGCTAGACGTGTTGTGAACAAGTTTCAATGTTATTTTGTTTTTTTGTGGACTGTAAGGTTGGTATGTTCTATTTTGGATAAATGTACTATTTGGATGAATGCTTAGTTGCCTGCAGAACTCCCTATCTTGCAAACCTCATTGTCCATTCAGCAGCTATTTAATCATGTTTGTTTTGAAGGTCACGTAGGAGAGCAGGAGAGCGACAGCACAATTACTTCATGATTTGTACACGCAAATGTTAATTATTATTTAGATGAACAACGCATACATGTTACACATGTACAATCTTTTATCTGCACTTTCTGTTCATCAAATCAAATTATGAATATATTTCGCTGTTCACATACTGCTATACCCCGTATTGCATAAATATGTTCGTATGTACAAATGCGGTGGTCGGACATAACATATTTCCTTGCAACGCATGGGCACCTAACTAGTTTAGTACTAAGTCATTAAATCAGGATGATGGGATCAATGAGACACCCGCGAATTAGCCTTCACCGAAGAGTTTCATCACCAAAGATTAATGATTAGACCATGAAAAAGGAGCATAAAGCACCAAACCAATCCATCAATCACAACTTTTTTTTCAAGTATTCCAGTTATTTCCTTCACTACAATCCTAGTAAATCTACTATTACACATTCACACATCAAGGTGCACTAATCAGACACTCCTGCCAGTAATCCATACCCATTATCCGATTAAAAAAACCCTACAAAATGCATTCCCTAAATTGGCAATCGCAGCACTAATCAAATCTGACCTCTTTTGCACCAGTTCCAGCCGGACATTTCATCAAACACCACTCGCCCAACCACAAATCTGCAAATTGGAACAAACACTGACTGGCCCTCTAGCTCCTATTACATGTTCTTCATTGCCAATCTAGTTTATTACCATTATGAGATCTCTTAAATCATACATTTTCTGAATTTTAACCACAGAATCAAGCAGCTCCAAAACAAGTAGGCTGCTTGGGAATTACTGAAATCTGTGATTCTCGTCCTAGGAAGGTGCATGAACTCTCCATATTCTCTATCTCCATCAATCCTATGAAGCTGCAGGACCAGAGGACGATGGGTGACAATGCCTGTGCAATAATATCAAACCCAAAAAAAATGATTCAAATCGCACATACGGAAAACATAGCAAGCTTCACAAGCTTCTTACTATTGGAACAACCATACCTAAACCCCTGGGTAGGAAATCCTTCCCAACAACGCTCTCCAACACTAAGGATTTGCCCGAACTCTATCAAACGTGTCACAAAAGTTCAAACATCAAAACATGGAACCAAACCCATTCTGCATATACTGAAATAAGACTGAACCAAACCCACAACAATGAGGTCCGTCGGAGCTGCAGCAATGCGGATCCAGGCGTGCGAGGAGTAGAGGGGCGCGCGACACGGTCGAGGAGAGAGAGAAGAGGGAGAGGGGAGGCGGCGGTGACGCGGCAACTATGGGAGGAGGCGGCGGCGGAGGTGAGGAGGGCAAAGGCGGTGGTGAGGAGGCTAGGGGAGGAGGCGGCGGCGGAGGTGAGGACAGCCACGAGCCCGCAGGGCGGTGGCGGCTAGGGTAGCAGGGCGGCGGGAGAAGAAGATGCGGCGGCGGGAAGAAGTTGGGGATGATGAGAGAAGGGAGAAGAAGATACTACAGCGGCGCGACGAATGGCAGCGGCGGCCGGACAAATGGCGGCGACGGCCCGACGAATGGCGACGGTGCAGGGAGGGGAGCACCGGCGTGGCGGAAGGGCGGGGGAGGGGAGCAGGGGCGTGGCGTGCGAATGTGGGGAGGGGAGTAGGGGCGGGGGAGGCTAGGGTTAGGGAGCGGTGCGTGGGAATGTGGGGAGGGGAGCAGTGGCCACGGTGGGATCAGGGGATCCGCGGCGTGTGTGTGGACCATCAGATGGAGGTCGACGGTGGAGATCGCATATTGGTGAAACCACCACCAACACCACCATCACCACCACCACAAGAGCCTTTTTAATAGTAAAGATCTGGAAGATAAGATAGACCAGAAGAGGAAAAAGGAAAAAATATTGGCTACCAATTTAACAGAACGCGACCATCTTTCATAGGTTAAAATTATTGAATGTAACTGTCGATCTTGCTGAAATATTGGCATACTCTCAAGTACACTGAAAAACATTTTCCCTTATAATTTTGAAACCACATGTATATTCTGCCAAAAAAATCTGTTATCCAACAAAAGTTCAGGTAACTGAATATTACCTGGGGGATCATAAAATTGTTTGCATTTAAATAAGTTCTCCACCATAAGCGCATAGGGTTTTTGCTAGCCCCATCTATGAAATTCCATAATAGTAGTAAGTCACGATCAAGTGGTTTACATTTGCATATGATTGGTACTAATCATACATATTAATAGTCCAACATAAATAACAGAGCAGCTAATAAAAGAACATGTTAAAATGGAAAATCACCATGGTTCTAGATTGAGTATGAACACTAAAAGAACACTCACTACTAGAGAAATAACCTTCCATACCGGTACATCAGTCCCGATTGGCCACAAACCGGGACTGATGTAGCAATAGTCCCGGTTCGTGGCTACATGGCAAAAGGCACGATTAGTACCGGTTCGTGTTATGATAAAACAAATCGGTACTAAAGGTGGCTTTTGCAAGCGGGTACATGGTAGCTGGCACAGGCACAAATTAGTCCCGGTTCGTGTTACGAATCGGTACTAAAAGTAGGCCTTTAGTCCCGGTTCGTGTTACGAACCGGTATTAAAGGCTCATTCCAGCATACTTCAAAAGGAATGCATATCCTAATATATTAAATACGCATGAGTGGTGGGTTGGTTAGAAGAGTGAGTGGGGAGTCACGTGGTGGCATGAGGTCCCAGGTTCGAGTCTTGGGTTCGCCTTATTTTTTAGATATTTTCTACGCTTTAGTACCGGTTAGGGGAACCGGGACTAAATATATGTGACCATTAGTCCCGGATGGCCTGTCCCGGTTCGGGAACCGGGACTAAGGCCCGTTCCCAACCGGGAGTAAAGGTTGTTTTTCTAGTAGTGACTCCATCTTTAGCAATCACAAGCAACGCCATCGCCATGATTGTGTACAGTGGCAAGGCCTATTTCTGTGTGTAGATCTCAAAATTGAATACAGAAGTAGAAAAGACCAACCATTTGTGGGACCTTCATTATAAAAGAAACACTGTATTACTACCAAAGTATTTCTGGGTGTAATATATCAATCTCATCTAGCGCTAACATCACAGTGATGCTCACTTACAATATGAGTTAGTCGACCTAGATAGAAAACCACTAATAAACAAAGATATATATGAATGAAGGACTCGACATTCTTTACATGTTCAACCAAATGATGGACCCTTGCAAGGGTCCATCATTTAGTACTAAGTCATTAAATCAGGATGATGGGATCAACTAAGACAGCCCCCTAGAATTAGCCTTCACCAAAGATTAATGATCAGACCATAAAAAAGGAGCATAAAGCACCAAACCAATCCATCAATCACAACATTTTTCCAAGTATTCCAGTTATTTCCTTCACTAAAATCCTAGTAAATCTACTAGTAATCCATACCCATCATCCGATTAAAAAAAACCCTACAAAATGCATTCCCTAAAATTGGCAATCGCGGCACTAATCAAATCTGACCTCTTTTGCACCAGTTTCAGCCAGACATTTCATCAAACACCACTCGCCCAACCACAAATCTGCAAATTGGAACAAACACGGACGAACAATACTATCTGACTGGCCCTCTACAAAGAGTGAAGCCGGTAGTAAATTAGAGAATGAACCTCTTAAAAAGGAACAAAAGAAAGAGCAATAGCTCATACATCATAATCACTTACCAACAGCAACTTTAGTAAGCCCAGGAAGATCAATAAGGGTCAAATTCACAACTGCAATGATTAAAAGTGTTAGACACTAAGCAAAACCACATCAGAAAATCCATATAAAGTAACAAATACAGTATGACTATCCTATCTATGACAAAGATCCGAGATAGTAGTCAACCAATACAGAAACAAGCTTAAAGAAAATCACAACTACATCCTAGGCAAACGACAATCTTTTGAAAGTGAACAATGGAGGTGCATGTGACAAGGCAGCACCATTAAAACTTTTCCAACTGCACCAATACTTTACCAGCACTGTTATCTTACCATTTGGAGAATAAATGCTTAGATGAATAGGGACAGATGATATTTGCTTTGTACGACCAGTTTCTCTGTCAGTTTCATGAGCTATCTCCTTCCTCACAAGAGCTGCAAGAATACAACTGTTGTCATGTACCAAAGATAAACTTAGCTGGTACATAAATAACTGGACCGACAAAGTTAATACTTAAAGAACCATTTTATCAACCATTGCAGCTGGTAGCTTATGTTTAAAGAAAATCAAACAAACTGTAAATTAGTTCAACAACATGAATAATTATGGGCTTAAAAAATAGGATGTTCTGGAGAGCCTCACAAGCTCTATTACATGTTCTTCATTGCCAATCTAGTTTATTACCATTATGAGATCTCTTAAATCATGCATTTTCTGACTTCTAACCATAGAATCATGCAGCTCCAAAACAAGTAGGCTGCTCGGGAATTACCGAAATTTGTGAATCTCTTCCTAGAAGGTGCATGAACTCCACATATTCTCTATCTCCATCAATCCTATGAAGCTGCAGCACCAGAGGACGATGGGTGACAATGCCTGTGCAATAATATCAAACCCAAAAAAATGATTCAAATCGCACATACGGAAAACATAGCAAGCTTCTTACTATTGGAACCATCATACCTGAACCCCTAGGTAGGAAATCCTTCCCAACAATGCTCTTCAACACTAAGGATTTGCCCGAACTCTATCAAACGTGTCACAGAAGTTCCAACATCAAAACATGGAACCAAACTCATTCTGCATATACTGAAATAAGATTGAACCAAACCCACAACAATGAGGACGATCGGAGCTGCAGCGATGCGGATCCAGGCGTGCGAGGAGTAGAGGGGCGCACGACACGGTCGAGGAGAGAGAGAAGAGGGAGAGGGGAGGCGGCGGTGACGTGGCAGCTGTGGGAGGAGGCTGCGGCGGAGGTGAGGAGGGCAAAGGCGGCGGTGAGGCGGCTAGGGGAGGAGGCGGTGGAGGCGCAGTGGGAGAGGGGAGAGAGAAGAGGGACAGGGGAGACGGCGGTGACGCGGCGGCTGTGGGAGGAGGCGGCAACGAAGGTGAGGACAGCCACGAGCCCGCACGGTAGCGGCAGCTAGCGTAGCAGGGCGGCGAGAGAAGAAGATGTGGCTGCGGGAAGAAGTTGGGGATGGTGAGAGAAGGGAGAAGAAGATACCACGGCGGCGCGACGAATGGTGGTGGCACGACGAATGGTAGCGGCGGCCCGACGAATGGCGGCGACGACCCGACGAATGGCGACGGTGCGGGGAGGGGAGCACGGGCCTGGCGGAAGGGCGGGGGAGGGGAGCAGGGGCGTGGCGTGTGAACGTGGGGAGGGGAGCAAGGGCGGGGGAGGCTAGGGTTAGGGAGCGGTGCGTGGGAATGTGGGAAGGGGAGCAGTGGCTACGATGGGATCAGGGGAGCCGGGGCGTGTGTGGACCATCAGATGGAGGTGGACGGTGGAGATCGCATATTGGTGAAACCACCACCACCACCACAAGAGCCTTTTTAATAATAGAGATAAAGATAAGTTTTCGTTTACACTGTCTTTACGCATGCGCAATTCAATTTTTGACTTGCTACTTATTTGTGTTTCAATTAAGTAGTAAGTCGGGGGCTACACCTAATTAGGTGCACAATCACGCATCCCTTCTTTTTTACTGAGTTTGATTTGACTTGCTCCCTAGTCGGATTCCGACTAGCCAGTAAGTCGGGGGCTACACCTAATTAGATGCAATCTACACCTAATCGATATCTTTCTTTTTGAGTTCTTGTTGAGCCTAAGTATGGTTCGTTCCGAGTAACGAAACTCTTATTTCCATGCAACACTCATACTTCCCGACTGCGTTCTTGGAGACAGAGCTCCGCGCCAACTCCTAACGCTAAGGAACTTGATGCGCTTGGCACAGTGCTTAGGAAAAGGGGTCTGATCTACTAGGGAAAAATACAGAAGCAATCACAGAAAGATAACATAGCTTATATTATATTGAAAGAATTGTTTACATACATTGAACTGATAATTTACAAGAGGTTCCTATGTTTACAGGGAATCCAGATCTAAGTTATCCACAAGGGACTCGGCTGCTGGCTTCACTTCCTCAAGCAGGACCAGCTCCATCTCCTCAGTACAGGCGAAGCCGTCCTTGACAGCCTCAAGCTCGACTCGGGGATATAGTGACTTGACGATTCCCAGTGCTTGACTGGTGCTCATCAAGCCAACTTCCTTGAGTCGGGCCTTGAGTTCCTCGGGGGCTTCGGTCCACCTCTGGATCAGTTCAGCCCGGTTGCTTGGCTCGGTGTCACCGGCATAGAGCCGTCGCCGAGTAGGTTCCATAGCCACTAGGAGCTCTTCATATTACGCTAGCGTAGTCTTGGCATTTTCATGCAAAACATCATACTGTGCTTGCATCTTCTTCTTATACTCTGTCAGCAGAGACATAAGTGCAGTCATACAACTGTGCAACACTAGAGATTCGAAGTCGGTCGGGTTAAGGGACTTACCCTCTAGCTCGGCGATGGCTCGGGCCTCCGACTCCTCCAGGGCCAGCCTCTGGTCCTGGGACTTCTTTAGCTTTGCTTGGGCGGCGGCCTCAGAGTCCTTGGACTTGGCCAGCTCCTCCCGCAGGCTGGTGATCGTGGCTTCACGAGCTGCATAGTGAGCAGAAGGTGATGTCACTCAGTCGCACACAAATCTCATAATCCTGACCTAGGTCGGGATACTTACATCGAAGGGAGCCTGCAAGATCGAACTTCTCTTCCTGCAGCTCCTTGATCTGGGCCTGCAGGTCCCGACGCTGCTTGGACGCCTCGATCTGGGTCTCAACTACTTGCCCTCCACGGCTTTAATCCGTTCTATTTGAGGGAGAAAGTAGTTGAGAAACTTGGTTTTCCTCTCGGAAAATTCACCAAGTTCCTGCAGAAAGAGTGAATAATGACTATTCTACTTCAAGATGACAAAAACTTACTCGGCTGATCGGAAAACTTACCCTGATTTGTTTGCCGCATTCAGCGCGTGCTCGTTGAAGGTCAACGTAGCCTTCTCCTCTGCCTCATCGTTGAGAAGAGCCCAGTCCCCGGCCTCGTCCCTCCAGGCCGCCGAGAGCCTGGGCTCGGGCTCATCCAGGGGAGATGGGGGTTGGCGTGAAATCTCTTCCACCGCCGGCTCGGCTTCCTCGCCGCCCCCGTTGGTCGGCTTCGGGCTCGAGGGGGCATCGGTGCCATCTTCACGGACCTTGGCCTCCGACACGGCCTCCGTCGGCTCGGTCGGCGGAATGACTGGGTCGGTTGTTGGAGGAGGAGGAGAAGAAACAGGAGGGGGAGGAGATGCCGCCCGACTCGGCTCAGTAGGCTTCGGTGCTGGCTCGGTCGGGCGGTCCGTCGAAATTTCCTCTGACGGTTTCCTAAGAGAAGGGAACACTTCAGTACAACGAGAACACATTGAAGGTTACCAAGGAGTGACAGAGTCGTGCTTACCGGCTCGAAGTCTTGATCTTTATGCCGGCGCCCCTCTGAGCGAAGGACCAGCTTGAGGAGGCGTCGGGCAGGCCACTCGGCCGGGCCTGGGGCGCGGCAGGCTTAGGCGCCGAATGCGCCTGCTTCTTATTCGGCGACTGTTGTAGGGGCAACCATCCCATCTCCGGGAAAGGTGGATGTCCACGAAGATGCTGTAAGGGTCTTTCGTAAGGGTTTTAACCCGAAGGGGTAATTGGAGAAGCGTGCCTAAGATGAAGACCTCACGACCCTTGGGTTGTGTACCAAGGGCTCAGACACACATGAAGGGTCAGGCATTCCGAGGGAACTTTGAGCGATGAGAACCCTCGGGACTCCTACCGAAGGGTATAAGGGAGGAGCGAGGTCCCACCGAGGAATCCCCGAAGATCCTTCCGGGAGACCGAGCCTGGTATTTTCGACAAGTCTCGAGCCAGGGGATGAAGACTCCGCGACAGCCCCTGACAAGGACGGACCGGATCAACCACCTTGATAGAATGTGCCCCCTCGAGGGTAGGTTAGAGATTAGCAAAGTTTGGATTGTAAGAAAGCTAGTCTAACGGTTGATCGCAAGATCAACGACTCTAGGGCCGGGGCAATTTGGGTGTTTCCCATAGGCCGGGGCAATTTGGGTGTTTCCTATACATGTGAACTCGGACCCTACAGTTGTATAAATTGATAAGTTCATCAATAAGAACGGACACAATTCTGATTGCACACTAGTTCTATTCACCTAGCGTCCGCTTTTTCCTACAACATCTCGCGGTGTCCTCTCCAGCACCGGGGAGGGGCACCGTACCTCACCGTCGGCGGGGTTCCCGACGATAATTGGCGTTGTCCGTGGGGAGGAGGCGAGCGTTGCTGTGATGGTCAGACCAAGGAGGAGCATAGCAGCGGTCGGAGGCGACGAGCCGCCGAAACCGGGGCACGGCAGAGCAGGCGCAGGGCGGGAGCGGCAAGACCAGAATGGACAAGACGCCATTGGCAAGGCGACGGAGGAAGTGGCCCAAAGGGCGATCACCACCACGCCAACGTGGTAGACCCTGAGCCGGGACCAGAGCCAAGGTGTCCCAGACGTGGGCGGTGGTAGACCCGAAGAGCCGGGACCCAGCAGAATTGCCAGAGACGGGATGCAGCAAATCCCACCCACCTACCCCGAGCAAGACTGTGAACGTGGAGATCACCCAGCTGCCGAGGACATCTTGCAAGACCGAAGGCAAATGTTGGGGGAACAAATCAATCTGCTCCGAAGAGAACTCGTGACAATGCAACCCCAGCAGCAATACGTGCCCCGAAGGATCCCATACCCGGAGGAAAATCATGGGCAATTTCAGCCAACCGTAGTGATGACACAGCCGAGGAAGGCAAGCGAAGGGCCCCTGAGCGCATACCTTCGCGGCAAAAGATGGTCTGAGGGATTCAAAATGCCAAGCGTATTCAAGTTATCCGGAGACACCGACCCAAATAAGTTCTTAGATGTATGCGACACAACGGTAGAAGCGGCTGGTGGAGATGATGATATCAAGGCAAAGAGCTTGTTGCTAACACTCAAGGGTACCGCACTCTCATGGTACACTTCGCTGCCGCAAGGATCCATACACTCATGGAGTCAGCTGAAAGACACCTTCGCCAATAACATTCAAGGCAATTATATCCAGAGGATGGTAGAAGGGGACCTCTTCGGTCTGGAACAGGGCAAAAAAGAAAGCACAAGGGACTACTACAAGAGGTTCGCTGCAATACGATGCCAGATAAGAGACGTATCAGACTCCTCGGTAATCAATGTATTCCGAAGAGGGCTTCAACTGTGACCCCTTCTGCACAAGTTAACTCAAGATCCACCGCAAACAGCTGCGCTTCTCTATGACGAGATTGAGGGGTATGCAAAAGGAGAAAAAGAGAACTTAAGAAGACAAGGCCAGTTGAATACACATGAGGACCGCGACGGCCACAAGGAGAGCAATTCAGAAAACAAGAACAAGAAACATCAAAACTGCAACAAAAGGGTAAGCAACATTGAGCCCAAACAAGCAGACGAGCAAAGAGCCATTGACAACAATAGAAGGGGAGATTATTCCCGAAGGGATTACAATTCCCGAAGGAACGAATACAACCATCGAAAAGATAGCACGAGAATAGATGAAGACAATCGAAGGAACGAAAATTACCGGAGAGAGAATTACCACAGGAATGATAGATTCCGAGGAGGCAATCAGGAGAACAAGGAAAAGAAATATTGGGCGGTGCATGGAGAAAACTATTCGCATACAACCGAGGAGTGCAGAGATGTTAAAGCACAACGTGAGAACTACCAAAACCAAAAGCGTCAGCGAAGGCAAGACCAGTGACAAAGGGATCAGCACCATAAATCCCCCGAGATGGTTCACAATGTTGAACAACAAAACCGAAGGGTAATCCATGTCATCACTGGAGGATCCTCGCTGAACCTCCCATCGAACAGAAAGAGAAAGGAGTTCATCCGCGAGGTGTCGCACGTCTCGGTGTCAAGCAAACCAGCACCGGCTCCACCGATAACCTTCGACATGACTAACGCAAATGGCGTAAAGTTCCCACACCAAGATCCCCTTTGTGATCACAGCGAAAATTGCAAACTATGACGTCTGGAGGACGCTAGTGGATGGAGGAAGCTCAGCAGATATCGTCTTCGCCGGCGCATTTAAGCAACTCAATATACCAGAAGACAGGCTAACACCATCGCACATGCCGCTCATAGGGTTTGGAGGAGAACCCGTGATTGCCATAGGCCAAATATCGCTGCCAGTAACCCTTCACGAAGGTAAAAGGAAGATAACAAAGAGCTTATGCTTTGGTGTTGTTGACATGGAGTACCACTACAACGCCATCTTTGGAAGAGGAGTCATCAACACCTTCGGGGCAATCATACATCACAGCTACCTGTGTATGAAGCTACCCGCCGAAGGGAGAGTTATTACCATTCGAGGAAACCAACAATCGGCGAGAAAAAATGAACTCAAGGGCATACCAAAGCTCATGCCAGTCCAAACCACGGAGAGGATCGACCCCCAATACAGGCCGAAGGGTTACAAGCCCCAGGTCAGGCCAGAAAGTGAGACGAAGAAGATACGATTATTCCCAGAGAACGAAGAGAAGACAGTGTCCATCGGAACCACCCTTTCTGAAGAAGAAGAACCGAACATCGTAAACTTGCTTCGACAAAACAGTGACATCTTCGCCTGGATGCCGGGAGAATCAAAGGGGTCCCCAGAGAAACAATCGAGCACGCCCTAAACGTGAAGACGGATGCAAGGCCAATCAAACAGAAACTCAGGAAAATGGGACCTGATAGACAGGAAGCAGCGAAGATAGAGGTGGAAAAATTGCGTCAAGCCCACGTCATTCGAGAAGTCGCGTACCCTGAGTGGCTCGCAAATGTTGTGATGGTAAAGAAATCAAACGGCACCTGGAGGTTGTGCGTTGATTTCACAAGTCTTAACAAAGCATGCCCAAAAGACGATTTCCTGCTACCGAGGATTGATCGGTGGACGTGACAATAATTTGTGAGCTAATGAGCTTCCTGGATGCTATTCGGGCTATCACCAAGTTTATATGAGGAAGGATGATGAAGAGGAGACGGCATTCATAACCAACTTCAGCACGTACTGCTTCCGAAGGATGCCTTTTGGCCTAAGAAACGTAAGCGCAACATTTGCGAGACTCATCGCAAAGGTCCTCGCAAAGCAAATGGGAAGGAACGTGGAGGCGTATGTGGACGACATTGTCGTCAAAAGCAACCAAAGGAGGGACCACTGTGAGGATATTCAAGAAACCTTCGCAAGCCTGAGAGCAGAAGACATAAAGTTGAACCCGATGAAGTGTGTCTTTGCAGTGGAAACAGGAAAATTGCTTGGATTTCTAGTATCGCACCAAGGAATAAAAGTTAACAAGGAGAAGATAGACGCAATACAATGCATGAAAGATCTCGAAAATAAGAAACAAGCACAGGGCCTCCTAGGAAAACTGGCCGCCCAAGGGAGGTTTCTCCCGAAGGCCGCAGAAAAACATAAACACTTCTTTAGCACAATTAAAGGAACAACACCCATTGAGTGGGGACCTCAATGCAAAGATGCCTTCGCAAGGCTATAAGAGTATCTTCATCAACTGCCAAGACTCGTCAGTCCGAACGGAGTGACGCACCAAACCCTGTATCTAGCAGCAAGCCACTTCGCGGTCAGCGCAGTCCTCGTAAAGGACGAAGCCGAAAGGGGACAAATGCCAGTATACTACGTATCAGAATCATTGCAAGGAGCAAGAAGAAACTACATTGAGCTAGAGAAGATAGCTTATGCACTACTCATGGCATCCAGAAAATTACGACACTACTTCCAAGAGTTCAAGATAAAGGTGCCAATAGCATACCCCCTAAGGTCCATATTCAAAAACAAGGACGCCACGTCAAGAATCGCGAAGTGGGTCTCAGAGCTAGCGCCCTTCGGCATCACTTTCGAACCAAGGACGGCCATTAAAGCTCAAGCACTCACCGACTTCTCTCTGAATGGTCGGCCAAAGTTTTGGAAGAAGGCCCAGCATTGCCCCCCTTGTGGAGCATAAAATCCAATGGTTCTTTCACAGCAGAAGGGGCAGGGGCATCGGCAATTGTAACCGACCCCGAAGGACAAAACACGGAGTATTCACTCAGGTTAAACTTCAAAACGACAAACAACACGGCTGAATATGAAGGACTTTTGCTGGTTCTTCGAAAGGCAAAGTCTCTCAAAGCAAAGAGGGTCGTCATTTACACCGACTCAAAGTTAATAGAAGGACATATAACGAAGGACTTTCAAGCAAAAGACACCAAGATGGCTAAATATCTGGAAGCAGTAAGAGCAATGGAGAAGCATTTTACCGGGATCTCCGTGAAAACAATACCGAGGGGGGAAAACATGAGAGCGGACGAGTTGGCCAAGACAGCAGCATACTTTACAAGAATACCCGATGGGGTTTTTACGAAGCAATATCATGAGCATGTATATGCCCCGAAGTACAACTCATCGCAAGGTCCATGGAAGAAGATTGGCGAACGGTCATCGTCAAATATCTTCGGGATGGTGAACTAACCGAGGATGGTAGGAAGGCGCACACAACAAGGCAGCGTGCAAGAACGTAGACCATGAAGGATGGCCTGCTCTACAAGTCAGGAATCAGCACACCATGGATGAGGTGTGTCTCAAGGGAAGAAGGAAAAGAAGCACTGGCGGAAGCGCACGCAGGAATCTGCGGCTCGCATCAAAGCCCAAGGGCCCTCACAGCAAAGGTGCTATGGATGGGCATATATTGGCGAACGGCCAATAGCGACGCAGAAGAATTCGTAAAAAGGTGCCGAGGATGCCAGTGGATGACAAACCCGCCGAAGGCTCCGCCAACAAACCTACAGCCCTCACCCTCAGTGTGGCCCTTTGCGCGGTGGGGGATTGATATCGTTGGTGAACTCAAGCAAGCTTCGGGAGGATTTAAGTGGATCATTGTTGCAATTGACTACTTCACCAAATGGATTGAAGCAGAACCATTGACGAGCATCACAGCTGCGAAGGCCAAGCATTTCTTTTGGAAAATGTGATATGCAGGTTCGGCATACCACAAGAAGTAGTGGCTGATAATGGGTCAAAATTCATTTCGTCAAGATTCAAGTCATTCTGTGAAGATCTCGGCATAAAAATATGCTATGCTTCCGTGGGACACCCACAAGCAAACGGCGCCGTTGAAAGAGCAAACCAAAACATTATGAAATCAATGAAAAAAAGGCTGGTAGATGAAGCAAAAGGAAGATGGCCAGAAGAACTAGAGAAAACGTTATGGGCAATCTGCACAACGCCTACAAGACCAACGGGGTACTCACCCTTCAGGCGGGTGTATGGTGAAGAGGCAGTAACGCCGGCAGAGATCCAAGCGAAGACCCTTCGGTTCATAACAGGAGGAACAGAGATCAGCGATCAACTGCCAGCCGACACTGTCGAAGAGGATAGGCTTAAAGCCAAACAAGCCTTGGAGAAATATAATGAACTAATGACCAAAACCTACAACAAGCGCGTAAGACCACGGGAAATACAAGAAGGGGACATGGTCCTTCGGAAGATGCTACAACGACCATCCAAGCTAGAGCCCGCATGGGATGGACCCTTTATCGTTAGCAAACAAACAAGGCAAGGATCATTTATCTCTCCAATCTCGACGGCTCTTCGGTCCCAAACACATGGAACGCGAAGAGCCTGATCAAGTAGTACGCATGAGGCGATGAAGAAGCGCTGAGTACACTTTTCTCCGACTCGGTTTTCCCTAGCGAGTTTTACGAGCGGAGTTTTTAATGAGGCTCAGACGCCCAAAAACTGGCTGCGACCGGAGAAAAATCCTAAGGGAATGTAACCGCCAAGATGTAGATCGAAAAGGAACGAAAAAGAAGAGCACGTTCAGGCAGATACTTTCTGGCTAAGAAATGGCCTTGAGGCCAAGAGCGCTCGCGCCAAGCACCCGAAAAAGAGCCTTCGCGAGCCACGAGCCATCGCGAACGCCGAATACGCTAAATGCGCTCAGGGGTTGGCGCGAGGCCAAGAGCGCTCGTGCCAAGCACCCAAAAAGGGCCTTCGCGAGCCACGTGCCTTCGCGAACGCCGAATACGCTAACGCGCTAAGGGGCTAGCGCGAGGCCAAGAGCGTTCGCGCCAAGCACCCGAAAAAGAACCTTCGCGAGGCACGAGCCTTCGCGAACGCTGAAGACACTAATGCGCTAAGGGGCTGGCGCGAGGCCAAGAGCGCTCGCACCAAGCACCCGAGAAAGACCCTTCGCGTGCCACGAGCCTTCGCGAACGCCGAATACGCTGATGCGCTAAGGGGCTGACGCGAGGCCAAGAGCGCTCACGCCAAGCACCCAAAAAAGAGCCTTTGCAAGCCACCAGCCTTCGCGAACACCAAATACGCTAACGCACTAAGGGGCTGGCGCGAGGCCAAGAGCGCTCGCGCCAAGCACCCGAAAAAGAGCCTTCGGGAGCCACGAGCCTTCGCGAACGCCGAATACGCTAAATGCGCTAAGGGGCTGGCGCGAGGCCAAGAGCGCTCGTGCCAAGCACCAGCCACGAGCCTTTCGCGAACGCTAAATACGCTAACGCGCTAAGGGGCTGGCACGAGGCCAAGAGCGCTCACGCCAAGCACCCGAAAAATAACCTTCGCGAGCCACGAGTCTTCGCGAACGCCGAATACGCTAATGCGCTAAGGGGCTGGCGCGTGGCCAAGAGCGCTCGCGCCAAGCACCTGAAAAAGAGCCTTCGCGAGCCACGAGTCTTCGTGAACGCCGAATACGCTAACACGCTAAGGGGCTGGCGCGAGGCCAAGAGCGCTCGCGCCAAGCACCCGAAAAAGAGCCTTCTCGAGCCACGAGTCTTCGCGAACGCCGAATATGCTAACGCGCTAAGGGCTGGCGCGAGGCCAAGAGCACTCGTGCTAAGAACCCGAAAAAGAGCCTTCGCAAGCCTCGAGCCGTCGCGAACGCCAATACGTGGATGCGATTACGCGTCCGCTAATTATACGGCTAAGGGGCTGGCGCGAGGCTAAGAGCGCTCACACCAAGCACCCAAAAATGAGCCTTCGCGAGCCACGAGTCTTCGCGAACGCCGACTACACTAACGATATCACGCGTAGGCAGAGTACAATGTATAAGATGGAGCGAAGCAAAGTGCTAACGTCAAACGAAAACAAAACATCGCGAAGGCAAATAAGATCACTCACAGTACAGGACAATTTCGGAATAAGAAGTAAACAAAAGATCTTCATATATTACATCAGCAAAACATTACAATCTTACTTTGCTGGCCTTTTGCCCTCCGAATCTACAGGACCTTTAGGATCCTAGGAAGTGGGACCTGCCAGAGAATCCTCGGAGGTCGGAACCCTAGGCTCTGCTATCTTCAAAGGGCGCGCAGGTGCACCAACCGCAGCGGCCACAGGAGTCTTCTTCTTCGCATTGGCCATAAAAGCGTGGCAGAAGGCACGACCACTAGCTTGCCAGAACCTCAACATGAAGTCCCGATCAACCTGGCGGGAGTCGCGATCAAAGGAGCTAGGGTCGAACACCGAGGGGTACGAACCACCTAGGGAGGAGCTACTTGGAAAATGTGTGCACCCAGCGCTCTTCAACATTGCTGAAAATGCGAAGATTGAGCTGACGGCGCAATCCGAGCCATAGCATAAGGACCCCTCCACCAGGGTCCCGATCGCCTCCTTCAAATACTTCAGGGCTAATGCTGGGCTCCTCGGAGGAGTGCTCACGGCAATAGTCCCTAATCTGCTGGTCTCCTTGGCGAAGGCTTGGCTCAAAGATAGGAGTTCGCCTTGGAACGCCTCCAATTGCTGCTTCGCCTTTGCCACAAAACCCCGAAGAGTCCCAAGCTCCGCAGCTCCTTTCTTCAGACCGTCGCGTAGGCCATTGCACTCCTTACGTGACGATTCAAGATCAATTCGCTAAGACTCGACTTCAGCGCGAAGCTTAGCCAGAGTCTCTTTGACGGTCTTCGCGTGCTGCTCCGTCTAGTCCTTCTCCGCCCTAAGAAGGGTCACCAGTTCCTTCTCCTTCTCGCTAACCTCCCGAAGGGTGCGGTTCTCTCTGTCATGGGTGGCGACGCGACCCTCAAGGACAGCACACTTCCAAGCCATGCTCTGCAAAGTTGAATACAAACATAAGTAACACGAAGACTCGTAAATCTACAAAAAAAATATTATTATTACCGAAGCAAGGCATAACTCGACACTGTGCATGTTCTCCAGCACAGGGAACGTCTCGCAGCGATCGAGGATTGCCGAAGGCACCCTCCCTAGGATAGCCTCCACATGTTCATCGTGGAGGAGAGCAGTGGGCTCCAGATAGAAAAAGCCATCGGAAGCAGGGGTGGCACCTGGCACGAGGGGGGTAACATGCGAAGCTCCTCCCTCCACAGTCGTCGCCGCTGCCGAGGATGTGGCGCCAGGCACAGAAGTAACTTGCTAAACTACTCCCTCCACCATAGCCGGCAAAGCTAAGCCGGCGGCCCTAGGCGCGGCCAGGGTAGTCGACAAAGACTCCCTCTCCGCAGCAGTGGTCGCCACCAACGCCAATGTGGCATCAGGAGCAACCCCTGCCCCATCAAGTGACCCCTCGGCAACGGTCGAAGGGACCTCCGGAGAAGGTAAGGGGGCAGGGACAGCATTGGCGCCGACAGCCCCCGGGAGGGGCGCCGGAGAAGGCTCCTCGTTAACCCCCTCTACAAGAAAAAAAAAGCAAGCATAAGGAAAAGCAATAAAAATAGGATTATCTCAAGGTATAGTGACACACCTTCGGGGGGAGGGGAGTCAACTAGCCAAAGCTCGGTATCGACAACGAAGCCGGCGGTGTAAGCGTCGGCTTTGGTCTGCGCCTCAACAGAGGCCCCCTTCGGGAGTCACAGGGCCCTGACCCGAAGGAAGAGACCCTACACCATGACTGTCCTGGGGCTCGTTGGAGCCATGTTCATGATCCAACGGCCCCGAAGGAGTCTAGCTGACAAGAACGTCCAGTGGGTCATCATCAGGACGACCACTAGCGGCACTCAGCGCGTCCGACGAGGTGCGGTTATCCTCAGCCTGACGCCCTTCATCTTCAGCCTCTTCTTCGTCTTCTTCTTCTTCCTCTTCTTCCGTGCTGGTGGCTTCTGACTCAAAAAAATACAAGAAGGATACCCACCACGTGGTCGCTTCGAGGTGCCCCTAGTAGCACCATCTGGCGTCGCCTTCCTCTTGCCGCCCTTCTTTCGCTCGGGCTCCGCCCAAGGAGTCACCATCCCGAGGATGCGGTTAACTTGGGCGTTGACCCTAGCTTCGCGAGCGCGCGCAATCTCGTCGGCACGGATTGGCCCGAACATCCCCTCGGCCCGCTCGGCGGCCGACTTGAGCTTCCGAGGGCGGAGATCCTTGTCACTCAAAGCGAGGATGCCGTCTTCCTCGCCGACGATCACGCACTCCTCCTAGATGCGCATCAACGGCCCTACCTTGGCCGCGAAAATCTCCTCGGCGAGGCGCATGGAGCGCGCCTCGATCTTTGGAGAAAAGAAGCTGCGCCTCTTCGGATCCAGTCAACTTCTCCACCGGGAACTTGACGCAGTTGGCCACGCCCGGGGTATACTTCAGTGGGGAATCCGCTTCATCCACCCTTTGGTAAAACCAAAACAGTTTCAAGCTCAAACCAGCTGCCTCGTCCCACTTCTTCTTGGTGGCAAGGGACGGGAAGTCCATAGTATGTGCCGGCTTCATGACAAAATTTAAGCACCCGAAGGCGCTGCCACTCGTCTTCCCCTGCCACCTACCTTCGTGTAGGAAACCGAAGATCCGGGCACTCGGTTGTGCACCATGACTTCGAAGCGCCCACTCGAAAACTGCCAAGCGAGCCACGGCGTTCGGGGAGAGATGCACAAGCTGCGCCCCGTACAGCTCGAGTACCTCCCCGACGAGGCGGGTACATGGTATCCGAAGACTCGCCTTCACTTGCGAAAAGAAAACGACCGCCTCATCGGGATTCGGCCGAGGGATCGTCTCTTGGCCCGGGAGTCAAAAGTGTGCCTCGTCCGCAGCAGAGCCGTTCGTCACCTTCGCAAGCATATCTGGCATCATCATCGACCGCGCCAACTCCCAGGACAGCCGTCTGAGGTCAACAGGACCCAAGATCTTCTTCGGAGCCATTAGAAGTTCGAAGGACATCAAAAAATAGAAGACTGAATGTCAGTCCTCCCGAGAAACAACCTGTCGACGACTGGGAGGCGAACCTCCATAGGCCGATAAGCAAGGAAAGGGGGTGCGAGGCCCGAAGGCGGCCTTGTCCCCTGGACCGAAGCCCGGCCGCTTGGCTGGACGCTGCCGAGGGAAAGGACTTGGTCTCGACGCGGTCGGAAGCGTCAAGCCCGGAGAGTGATGACGCGAGGGTTTTTATCCTGGTTCAGGCCTCCACTGTCGGATAACAACCCTACGTCCAGTCTTCATTTAATGCCGAGCTGCAACGAGTACAATGGGGGTGAGACCGGGCTTTGGGAAGCCTGGGCTAGAGTACAATAAGTGCGTGTGTTCCTATAGTTACCTGTATGCGGAGAACTACCGTCGGGAACTAGAGCTCCTATGAGAGTGCAAGTGCTCCTGTTCTACAGTGGCTATCTTTCGGGGGTGTGTTGTGTGGCTGATGGCGATGAGTCTGTAGATCGTCTCTCTTTGTTGTGGCCTGTGCGCCCCCTTTTATAGGCAGCGCCCGGCCACCGTAGCCGTTGAAATAGTCGTTCCCTTCTGTCTTGCCATGCCGGAGCGCACAAAATCCACCGGGTAATCGAGTGTATCCCCCGATCGCCTCGCCGGACCGCTACCGGTCAACACGTGTCTTCGCCCATGCGGGCGGTTGACGGGACCTGCCGCCAACCCGCCAGTAGCCTTCGCCAGGCACTCCTCGGTACAGTGCGCGCATTTAATTCTTGATGACCCTAGGGACCCGAAGCGTATCCTGTCCGTGGCGCGGCACGATCTGCCTCGGGTCCTGAGCCCTGAGCTTTGGAAGCCCGGGAGGAGTGAGAGGCTCGATCTTTCGAGACGGGGAAGCTCGGGCGCGAGCCTGCCAAGCCCGAGCGCGAGCTTGCCAAGCCTGGGCTTACTTCCTGTGGGGCCAAGGGCAAGTCAGTGGGCCGTATTTCCATGGGCCACGTACTTTCCCCAACACAACCATTCGGGAATATTAAAATAATAATAATAAACCACACCACCACCTCACAAGCGTTTGGAACGCGAGATTTTGTAAAAATCCTATACCATTTTTACAAATAAGGGGAGATCAACACATAAACGGCGGCGCAACCAACGTCGCCGGTACAAAAAACCTCCCTGGTGAGCTTGCCGGCGCCAAATCCGCCATACCCCGAAGCCTAGAAAAGCAACGCCGACAGGAGAATGGCGTACCAGCAGACGTCGAGTGGCAGCGACGAACCAGCGGCGACGAACTAGTGATGGCGCGGCAGAGGCGGCGAACCGGCGGTGGTGAAACGTCGGTAGAAGAGCAAGAGCACTGGACGGCGGGAGTCGAGAACGTGAAGAAAGGAAGCAGAAATGGGGAGAAGACGAGGGCACGGCCCCTTATATCGAGAGCAGACAAACACGGATGAACGCCGCGTGTTTGCACCAACGGCGAGGATGCGCCACGAAGAAACCGAGGAGTCCTAAAAAAGAAAAAGAAAAAATCGAAAGGAAATTCCAAGGGACGCTCGAGGATTTGACAACACATATGACGATCGGCGGCCAGGATCAACGCGAGGACTTCGAGGCCACTGGCAGGGGAGAGCTGGATATTCCGACCAGGCACCACGGCGAGGTGGTGACGTGACCGTAAGGGGCTCCTGTTGTAGGGGCAACCACCCCATATCCGGGAAAGGTGGATGTCCATGAAGATGCTGTAAGGGTCTTTCGTAAGGGTTTTAACCCGAAGGGGTAATTGGAGAAGCGCGCCTAAGATGAAGACCTCACGACCCTTGGGTTGTACCGAGGGCTCAGACACACGTGAAGGGTAAGGCGTTCCAAGGGAACTTTGAGCAATGAGAACCCTCGGGACTCCTACCGAAGGGTATAAGGGAAGAGCGAGGTCCCACCGAGGAATCCCCGAAGATCCTTCGGGGAGACCGAGCCTGGTATCTTTGACAAGTCTCGGGCCAGGGGATGAAGACTCTGTGACAGCCCTCGACAAGGACGGACCGAATCAATCACCTCAACAGAAAATGCCCCCTCGAGGGTAGGTTAGGGATTAGCAAAGCTTGAATTGTAAGAAAGCTAGTCTAACGGTTGATCGCAAGATCAACGACTCTAGGGCCGGGGCAATTTGGGTGTTTCCCATAGGCCGAGGCAATTTGGGTGTTTCCCATAGGCCGAGGCAATTTGGGTGTTTCCCATACATGTGAACCCGGACCCTACAGTTGTATAAATTGATAAGTTCCTCAATGAGAACGGACACAATTCTGATTGCACACTGGTTCTATTCACCTAGCGTCCCCTTTTCCCACAACATCTCGCGGCGTCCTCTCCAGCACCGGCGAGGGGCACCATACCTCACTGTCGGCGGGGGTTCCCGACGACAGCGACATCCTGCGACCTGTCCTCGGAGGACGAGCCGCTTGACTGCTCGGCCTTCGGGCCGGCGTTGGCTGGCTCGCTTCTTCCTTGGGGGCTTCGTGGATCGTGGGGCCCGAGCCTTGTCAGCTGTGCCCCTCGGATGGTAGGGCATCCTCCTCCTCGAAGGAGACTGGGCCCTTGCCCTTCTTCACCGCGGGAGCCTCTTCAGGCTCCTCGTCCGGGCGTTTCCCGCCCTTGTGGGCAGGGGCCTCAGGCGTCGGGGCGAGGGAGACGAAGGCCCCGCGGTCTTGCGCAGAAGCACAGCCTTCATGAGTTGGTATGATGGCCATAAAACCACTCGGTGGGCATGAAACAAATCTGAAGATTACTTGGTCGTTACCTCCGGCGGCGAATTGACGTGGGAGAAGCTTCGGGGGCTCCCTAGGTTGGAAATGGATGTCCCCGTACTGAGGAATTCCGCAAGACAGTCGACGGCATCCGAATGAGGGATCGCGGTAGCCACTTCCAGAGTCGGATCGATCGGCCCGGTGTATTCAAACCCGAGCCGAATCCTTTCCTTGAGAGGCTAGACGTGGCGCATCGTGAAAGAGATGGTGATGGCCACGCCGGTCAGCCCCTCTTCTTTGAGATTTTGGATCAGGCCGAGTAGCTCGGTGACCTGTTCCATTTCGGAGGAGGGAGGAGGAGAGGTCCAAGAGGTGGAAGCTCGGGGCTTCCTCCCATCAAAGGATGGAAGACTTGGAGGAGGATTGGAGCAATAGAACCACTCCTGATGCCATCCCTTCAGGGAGGTTCGGAGTGGTAGAGAGAAGTATTCCTTCTTGAGGCCACTCCGGAGTTGGAATCCGGCCCCGTCGACGGCCTTAGGGGCACAGTCGTTGGGGAAGGCTTTCAAGTGGAAGAGATGGCGAAAAAGGGCGAAGTGGGGAGCAATCCCCAGAAAAGCTTCGCAGAGTTGAACAAAAAGGGAGATTTGAATAATGGAGTTGGGATTCAAGTGGAAAAGCTCAATTTTATAGTGATTGAGCAGACCACGAAGGAAGGAAGAAGCGGGGAGTCCGAACTCGCGAGAAAAGAAGGACTCGAAATCAACAACCTCCTCTTGACGAGGAGTAAGGGAAGACTCACCCGCGGTAGTGAGCCAGCCGATGAGCTCCTATGCTGTGAGAACGTCAGCGTCGATCAGGGCCTGCAGCTTCTCCTCGGTGGTGACGGAGGTCGCCTAGTTCCCGCCATTTGAGAGAATGTGGTAGGGGATGGGGGGTGGCGAGATTGGATCTGGAGTTTGGTGGCGGCGGCAGCGTTAGGGTTGCTCTATAGCGGCGGAAGTGGCAAACCCTAGCGGTAGTGCTGCGGGGAGATGAACAGACTGGGGCGTACAGGCGTAACTATTCAATTGCCCCGGCGTGTTCTATTTAAAAGGAAGTGGGCGACATTTCAGATTCCGCGCTGGGCGGGAAAGAATGAAGCCCTAAATCGTCGCTTCAAGATTCGGGCCCGGACTTTGGTTCCAGAGAGCACGCCCCATGTGGGGTCGCAAGCTGTGCACATCATTACTCGGGTGCAGGTGCCACTTGGATCAAACCTAGTCGGGAAAAATAACGTGCCCCCAGTCGGGCCTCTTGCCAGTCGTTAGTTTCTGAGGACTGGGCGCTTCTCGGGTTATAACTCAGTTCTTAATGTACCTCCTAGGGTCGATAGTCGGTCTGACTTTTACTCGGATCGGGCGTCTTGAGTTACCTCTTTAGTCTGGTCTCAGTGGCACATTTCTGGATCATTCGTCATCATGATGAACACCACTCGGATGACGTTGACTTGGAGGCGAGCGTATTCTCCCGAGAATCACTAGCTTGACACCGCACTAAGCCGGTCGAGGCGCTGAATAGCCTACGCTGGTGTGACATGTCCCCATCGGTGAATGTCGAGTTACATCAATCGAGACCGAATGTCATGATTTGTTACAGGGGGGATAAGGCAGGGTGTCACTGATCACTCGGCTACATCCGCTTCTTTTGGTATGCCTCTCCATGGGGCCAATCGCCAGCATACCGACCAGTCGGACTGGGTACCAAACATCTTTTACAGGCTTAAGATTCTCTCTTCAGTCCTTTGCAACTATGTTGTTTGATCAGTAGGTTACTCGGCGAACAAAACTACATCAACCGAACAAAGACTGATGTCACTCGGGTTACATTTGATGGACTACAAGCTGAACCCAGAGTTAAACAACTCAGTCACGAAGCACTCGGGGGCTACTGTGGACAACATGGGCCCCGGGTATTTAGAGATAGACGATTAGACGCACCACTTCCTCGGCCCAAGTCGCATGGATCTTCCAGAAGACGGGCCTGGTGGATGGCGCGGCCCGACTTGCTCTAAAAGAGTAGGATTCGTATTCTACTCGAATGCGTGGAGATAGGCATAGCCGACTCAGTTATATCTCTTATTTCCCTAACACGGATTAGGAAACCAATATGTAACCCTAACCCTTGCACTATATAAAGGGGGTTGGGGTCCCTGGTTAGAAACATCTCGATACATACATACACACATCTCATCATCATCTCGGTTCTCGGGCAATCCCGGCGAGAACATACGATCATTCTGATCATCTTCTGTTCATTGTGATCGACACCCCATAATACAAAGCCCCGAGCACAGGAGTAGGGTATTACCTCTTCGAGAGGGCCTGAACCTGTATAAATCCTGCCCCTATGCTACCATCGAGTTGTGATCTTTCGCATAGCCCTATAAAATATATTGCCTACACAATTCGTCGACAGCACCCCCTCCACCCCTCCTTATGTAGGGCCATCGGGTGAACCACAACCATTGATTTCTTTCCTTAACCCTAAGCAACTAAATCAAGGGCTAGGATTGACCCACTCAACCAGCCACTTATATGGGCCTAAACCACTCACACACAGCCCAACATGGGCCAAATATGCCATACATGGGTTTTACACAAAACCCGATCAACCTGATGCAACGGGCCTTCATCTGTCAGACTTGACCGCCCCGTTTCCGTGCCTTCCAGCCTCCAACCCGAACCGGAACCTTTGAGCCACCTCAAGTCCTTCTCCATGGCGTCCTCATGAGCCCCCAAGCTTGAGACCATCTATCCCACGACATCATCACCGTTCTAGACCTCGATCCACCTGATCTAGTCCCGGTACCATCGCCGACCACGGTTGCCTCCAAGCCTGCGCCCATAAGGACCAAACCATTTTCCACAAACAAAAATATTTTCTTACCTTTGTTTCCTGCATGTTAGTACAATTTTATTATGAATTCAAACATATATGACTACATGCCCAACTTCCCACTCGAACTAAAACCGAAATCTTTCAAACCGATACTTCTCTCAGCACACACAGAACAAAGATAGAAATTTTAAAAATATGTCCCTTGCTCAAATAAAAAAAGTCATAATACAAAAATGATGAATCTCAAAATTATCTACAAAATCTGTATATAACATTTTTCCATCCAAGCTCGGGAAGACCCTCAAAAGCATAAAATACTCTGTCCTACCACAAATGGCCGAACCGGTTCAAATTAGTCTCTAAAACAAACTCCTCAACCAAAACAATTCAAGTCACATATACTCATCACAACATGAAGACCTCCACATAGTCTTACACCTTTTCAGCCATCTATATCTCTATATCTTTTGTTTCCACATCTGAAAATCAAAAAAAAAATATTAGCCATATCTTCCTTTGCGAAAACCTTTGTTTACCCATGCTCTAGCTTCTGGTTGTGCTGAGATTATATGTTCAAGTTGTGCAAGTGTTATATCTGTTAGTTGCAGTCAGTTTATAAAAAAAATAAAAGAGGGCGCTACAAAAGCAAAAAAAAAGAATTAAGAATAGAAGTGAATGGGCAGATCGTGTTGCTTGCATGCACTACTGGGCAAGGGGCCTACACTACCAGTTCCAAACCGGCTCTAGTACCGGTTTTGGAACCGGCTGTAGGCATCCGAGAGTGATGCCCATGGGGTTCCACTACCGGTTGACCTAACCGGTAGAGCTTGCAAGAAAAGAGGGTGCACGTATGGCGCTGCAGGGTATCTACTACCGGTTTGTATTACCAACTGGTAGTACACCTTGCCAGAAAAAGAGGCTTCTTTGGCGCCAACAGCGGATTCACTACCAGTTTGTATTACAAACGGGTAGTAAATCCAGGGATTCACTACCGGTTTGTATTACAAATTACCGGTAGTAGAGACCCTATTACCCATCCAACAATAGGCCACAAATTACTTTCAATTCAGGTTTAATTGTAATCCACATTTCAATCAGATTCTTAATTCACAGATTTGCATATCAGTTTTCAAAATGCACACCTAATTCATTCATAACACAATAAATTCATTCACAACATTAATTAATTCAACAAAGTACATATGCACAAGTGTTGACATCTCGCAAAGTTGTGCCACCAGATTGCTATCCTTTTTGGTGCAATTTTTGTTAGGCATATCTCATCAAACATCCCTTCCTAGCATAATCCTTGTTTGGACAAAATCTGAATTCTTTCTTTGCATGTGAGTTGCTCAAGATACAACATTCATATTCTTGTGATCAGCGCTAGACATTAAATTTCTAGTTTGGATTGTTACTTAGCTTTACAATATCTGAAATTCAGATTGCTAGTTGTGCATCATTCCCTACCAAGCTCCACAAAGAAACCATCGTAGAACGGAACGCTGGTTGTGTATTTGCCTAACCATCACTTTCTTGATATGGTTGCACACTTTATTTCTGTAATCTACAGGAAATCATCAGAGCTTTGGTTGGTAAGAGAAGGTGAGATTGAGTGATCCAGATAAGTAAATTTTTCTATATATACATGTTGCTCGTGGTCACTAACCTTGCAGAAACAATGGCCGACGATCCCGAGATTAATGATTGTGTCACAATGGCACACTTCAATGAGCTGAGGCAAAGATTGGTGGAGAGACAAGAAAGAATGTCCCATGATCTTCAAGCTCTTCTAGCTCAGCTTCGAGATCAAGGCCGTGGTGCAGTTGACCAAGATGAAGAAGTAGATGAAAATGATGACGAAGATGAAGCCCAACATGCAAGACAACAGCGAGCACAAAGAGATCGAGCTGCTGCCCGCGCCATGAGACCCCCGGGTCTTGGTCGTGGGAATGGGGAAGAAGCTTTTGGTCGTGGAAGAGGTCGCGGCCAACGAAATGACCCCGCTGCTGAATCTGAAGATGAGGCGGAGGAAGATGGCCCCTACCAGCCTCAAAATAATGGTAATCGTCGTCGAGGCCATAACTGACGCTATCAGGCCAAGGAGGAGAGGTTTGGCAAGCTAAAATTCACCATACCAAAATTTGATGGTGGATCTGATCCTCAAGCTTATCTTATATGGGAGTTGAAGGTTGATAAGATTTTTTGCTTGCATAACTACTCCAAAGAGAAGAAGATAGCAATGGCTGCTCTTGAGTTTGAAGATTATGCCCTAATCTGGTGGGAACAAGTCCTGAATGAGCGACAAGACGCTGGACAAGCTGATGTTGCTACATGGGCTGAAATAAAAAGGGAAATGCGAGCAAGATTTGTCCCTAAGCATCATCGTCGTGATCTTTTTAACAAGCTGCAGAATTTGAATCAAGGAAGTCTGTCAGCTGAAGAGTATTATAAAGAGATGGAGAAGGTCATGATAAGAGCCAATGTAATTGAAGATGAGGAGCAAACTATTGCACGTTTCATGTCGGGTTTGCATCGCAACATTCAACGAATCATTGAATTTCAGTCATACCGTACACTTATTGACTTGGTGCATCAGGCTACTAAGGCCGAGCGTCAATTGCAGCAAGATACTAAGTCAAGCAAAGCAAGTCCATTCAGCACAAGGGTGACAGCAAATGGAAACAAGTTTACCCCAAGGTTTGCTAAAAATCGAGCTACCACTACAAGCACAAGCGGTGGCACACGCTCTAATACTCAAGGAGACCTCAATACCAAAACTGCTCTAGTTGCAAGGAAACCCACTTCATCAGCAACCTCCTCAGTCAGTTCTACAGCCCGAAGTAGCCAAATTCAATGTTTCAAGTGCGGAGGTCGTGGTCATGTTATCAAAAAGTGTCCAAACAACCGTGTGGTACTTGTTAATGACCAAGGGGAGTATGATTCAGCAAGTGAAGAAGAACAAGATGCTGATAAAGAACCATTGGAAGAGGCGCAAGAAAATAATGAAGAAACATATTGTGAATATGAGAGAGGGACTGCTCTTGTAGTCACTCAAATTCTAAGTGTGCAGCTAAAAAAAGCTGAGAATGGACAGTGCCACAATCTTTTCCAAACAAGAGCAAAAGCGGAAGACAAAGTATGTAAGGTGATCATTGATGGTGGAAGTTGCCATAACCTTGCTAGTAAAGAGATGGTTGAAAAGCTTGGCCTGAAATTACTGCGACACCCTCACCCATATCATGTGCAATGGTTAAATGATTCGGGAACCATCAAGATTGCACATAGGGTGAAGGTTCTGTTCCAAATTGGTGATTATGTTGACACCGTGGAGTGCGATGTGGCACTCATGACAGTGTGTCATCTGCTGTTGGGAAGGCCATGGCAATATGATCGTTCATCATCACAAACAATTACACCATCAAGTGGAAAGAGAGAGACTTGGTGCTTAAGCCTATGACTCCTAAACAAATCATGGCTGAACATTTGCAAAAGAGTTCAGAAGTGAAGGTGATTAGTGATAGTGAAAAAGAGAAAAGAAATTTGAGTGCCCTGCAAAAATTAGTGAGTGAGAGCCACAAGCCAAATATGAAAGACAAAAAAAAGAATGAGGGAGAGAATTTAGTCATGATAGCCACCAAATCTGAAATGAGAGATGTGAGGAATCACCAAGACCAAGTACTCATTGTACTTGTGTACAAAGATACTTTACTTTCAACTAACGACTTAACATCTCTTCCCAGTGCTATATCTCATCTTTTGCAGGACTACCAAGATGTTTTTTCAGAAGAAACCCCTGCTAGACCTTCTCCTTTGCGTGGCATTGAACACCAAATTGATCTCATTCCTGGAGCTACACTACCTAATTGGCCACCATACCAAACCAACCCTGAAGAAACCATGGAAATACAAATGCAAGTACAAGCACTTTTAGATAAAGGTTATGTGCGAGAAAGCTTAAGTCCATGTGTTGTTCCTGTGATTTTGGTACCAAAGAAAGATGGCACTTGGAGAATTTGTGTTGATTGTAGGGCTATTAACAACATAACTATCCGTTATCGTCATCCTATTCCTAGGTTAGATGATATGCTAGATGAATTGAGTGGTTCTATGATATTTTCTAAAATTGATTTGAGAAGTGGATATCATCAAATAAGAATGAAAATTGGAGATGAGTGGAAAACTGCTTTTAAAACAAAGTCTGGGTTGTATGAATGGTTAGTTGTGCCTTTTAGTTTGACCAATGCTCCTAGTACTTTCATGAGATTGATGAATCATGTTTTGAGAGCATTCACTGGAAAATTTGTTGTTGTTTACTATGATGACATCCTAATTTACAACAAGACATTTGAGGAGCATATTGCTCACATACGACAAATTTTGGATGTGCTAAGAAAGGAGAAGCTGTTTGCTAACCTTGAGAAGTGCACATTTTGCACAGAACAAGTTGTGTTTCTCGGTTTTGTTGTTTTAGATGCTGGAATTCAAGTGGATGAATCAAAAGTGAAAGCAATCAAGGAATGGCCAACTCCTGTGAATGTAAGCCAGGTAAGAAGTTTCCATGGTCTTGCAGGTTTCTATAGGAGATTTGTCAAAAATTTCAGTACCATAGCTGCTCCTTTGAATGAATTGACAAAGAAAGAAGTTGCTTTTGAATGAGGTGAGTCACAAGAAAATGCTTTTCAACAATTAAAGAAACTTTTGACTGAAGCACCATTGCTTATTTTACCTGATTTCACTAAAACTTTTGGGATTGAATGTGATGCTAGTGGAATTGGGATTAGAGGTGTTCTCATGCAAGATACAAAACCTATAACATACTTTAGTGAGAATCTAGGAGGTGCGCAACTAAATTATTCTGTGTATGACAAAGAATTGTATGCTTTGGTGAGAGTGCTTGAAACTTGGCAACATTATTTATGGCCAAAAAAATTTGTCATTCGTTCTGATCATGAGGCTTTGAAATACTTGAAAGGCCAAGCTAAGCTAAATCGACGACATGCCAAATGGGTTGAATTCATTGAAACATTTCATATATTGTGAAATATAGGAAAGGTAAAGATAATGTTGTTGCTGATGCCTTGTCTCGTCGAAGTGTTTTATTGAATCAGCTTGATGTGAAAGTACTTGTACTAGAGAACTTAAAAGAATTGTATTCTACTGATCAAGAATTTTCAGAACCATACAAGAAATGTGCAAGTGGGAAAGGATGGGAAAATATCATATGCATGATGGATTTTTGTTTGAGCTAACAAGTTGTGTGTTCCAAATTCTTCTGTTAGACTCTTGTTGCTGTAGGAAGGCCATTCAGGAGGCTTGATGGGTCACTTTGGATGGAAGAAGACCTATGAGCTGTTAGCTGATCATTTCTATTGGCCAAAGATGAGAAGAGACGTGGAGAGATTCATGCAACGCTGCAACACTTGCCACAAAGCTAAGTCAACATCGAAACCCTATGGTTTATATACTCCATTACCTGTACCTAGTGTTCCTTAGGAAGACATTAGCATGGACTTTGTTTTGGGTTTACCTCAGACACAGAGGGGGAGGGATTATATTTTTGTTGTGGTTGATAGATTTTCAAAGATGGCACATTTTATACCATGTCATAAAAGCGATGATGCCTCCCACGTAGCCTCTTTGTTTTTCAGGGAAATTGTGAGATTACATAGCATGCCAAGAACAATTGTTTCAGATTGTGACACCAAGTTCTTGAGTTACTTCTGGAAGACATTATGGGCGAAACTTGGAACAAAGTTGTTGTTTTCTACCACTTGCCATCCACAAAACAGATGGACAGACTGAGGTGGTTAATAGAACACACTCTATGTTGTTGCGGACAATGATCAAGAAGAACTTGAAAGACTGGGAAGAATGCTTGCCACATGTGGAGTTTGCTTATAATTGGGTTGTTCACTCCACTACTAATATGTGTCCTTTTGAAATTGTGTATGGGTTCAAACCCATTGCTCCGATCGACTTGTTACCACTGCCCTTGCAAGCAAGGAGTAACATGGAAGCCACAAAGCGTGCTGCATATGCAAAGAAGATACATGAGAAGACAAAGAAAGAAATTGAAAAGAAGACCAAGTACTATGCTAGGAACGCCAACAAGAACCGAAAGAAGATGATATTCAAACTCGGAGATTTAGTTTGGGTACATCTGCGTAAAGAGCGTTTTCCTAAGAAACACAAGTCCAAGTTGATGCCATGAGCCGATGGTCCATTCAAAATTTTAGCCAAAGTCAACGACAATGCCTACAAGATTGAGCTTCCTGGAGACTATGGTGTTAGCTCGACATTCAATGTTTCTGATCTTACCCCGTTCGTTGGCTTGGAAGAATTAGAGTCGAGGACGACTCCTTTTCAAGAGGGGGAGGATGATGAGGACATCCCGGACAGCAGACGGGAGACCAGTTTCCAGAGGTTGGAGACCAGTTCCTAGAGACGAGAGACCAGTTCCCAGAGTCGGGAGACTAGGTCCTAGAGTCGGGAGACCAATTCCTAGAGTCGGGAGACCAGTTCCCATAGGCGGGTCTGACATCCTAATAAATTATAATGTCACATATTAGAAATAAAGAAAACAAAAAGATAAAAACATAAAATAATAATAGAAAAAGGCCTAACCAGGCTTGGATAGCTTAATTAGGCCCAAACTAGGCCCAAAATCCTCCCACCTAACCCTAAGCCCATTAGGATTATTAATATTCCATATATATCCTAATTCTAGTCCAAATCAAGTTCCACCCCTATTAGGAAACCCCCACCACGCCTCAACCCCTCCACCACTATATAAACCCCCCTAGAGGTCTTCTAGTCGGCCATCACACCAAGCCCCCACGAAACCCTAGCTGTACCTCGGTTTCCATGCCAAAACCGAAGCAAATCGAGGTAATTCTCAAATTCCAGTGCCCAAACCCCCAGATCTAAGTCCAACACGTTGTAGACCTCGTCAAGCTGATCAATTTGGATATATGGAAGCCCTATTTTGGTGGAGAATTAGAGCAGATACGTCACGCCGAAAGATGGTCGGAATTGGCGCCGCCATCACCGCCGGCGACCTGCCCCGCCGCCCCCGGATTCCCGCACCGGCGCTGAAACCCGACGTCGCCGCCCAATCACGCGCGCCACCGTCCGGTGCTTCTCAAGACGCGCATGTGTGCGCCACACGCCGCCGCCAATGCCCGTCGCCGCGTGCCCCACATCCAGCGTGACAACGCGCGCGTGCCGACCGCCAATCGCGTCGCGCCACGTGTCCCGGCCTACGTCCGCCGCGCCGCCCGAGCCGGATTTTTCAGGTTTTGCCTCGGTTAACCACCGGTTAACCCGGTTTCTTCTTTTCTAATCTTTTTTTATTTCTCCTAAAACTTTGACGAATTGTTTAGGGAGTTCTCGAACTCCGATTTAGATGATTCCAGAGCACAAAAATCACAAATAATCCAAAGAATTGTATATATTTTTATTATACTATTTTCGCTGTGTTTGTTATTTATTTCTGTTTTAATTCTTTTTTGCATAGAACCGACGTGCACCTACTGTCCAGGAGACGTTTCGGAGCCATTCGAAGGAAGAGATCCAGATCCAAACTTCTTTGAAGGCAAGCTAGATTCATGTTGAATTTCTAGTTTGCTAAATTTATCTATTTCATATTTATTTAAATTGCATGCTTTAATTATCATCATATGTGTTATTTTGATCCGATTTCATATTAGTCCTCTACCGATATGATGTAGCCTACCATTGTTAGCCCGATTGGTACTGCTTTCCTAGCCTATCTTTTGTGTAGATGCTTAGCCTTGCTTCTGGGATTGGTAGTTGATAGGTTTCACTTATTATTAACTTTTATCCGTGAAGTTCGACTTCGTGGTGCTGTTTTTGGATAAACCTAATCAACTAAAATCAACGTAGTGTGTGTTGATTTGAGGAGACCCAGAAGAGGCGGATTTTGGGCTTGTGGTTGTGTTGTGCAAGTCTCCTCTGCCATATAAGAACCGTATACTTGTGACTACCAAACCTGAACATGAACCGTACAGCCATTGTGCCTTCTGGCCCTAATCTATTAGCTGTGGAAACCTAGCTTCCACTGTACTCATAGTGGACGGACGTGATTCACGATCACCGGTTCCGAATGGCTTAAATGGGGGCTAACCTCATGCGGTGCGCTATCAGGTCCGGCAAGGAGTGCGCATGACTGTCGGCCTAGTCGAAATGTACCGTATGGGGCGCAAAACCAAAAGAAAGGGTACATTATGGGGCAGGTGAAAGCAGTGAACGGTTTTGTACTGTTTCTCCTTCAGGATGAGACGGGGCTTGTGGGGAACGTGTACACACTCTGTAGAGTTAAAACTATCATGGTAGCCGTGCCCGCGGTTATGGACGGGGGAAAGGCGTTTTCACAGGGTAGTCCAATGTGTTTTAATTAATTAACTTGATGGTAGTGTAGGCAGGGATTGCCTCTCTTTTGAGATGGTTAGCCGTTTCTATGGCTACGCTCATCGTGTGCTGAGCTGGTTAGCCGTCCTTTTGGCTACGCTCTTGTTTTATCATGTGTTCAATGAATCAAGAATAAATAAACAAGTAGATAGGTGATGTTTAGGAAAAATAACCAAACCTGTCCTTTGACCTTGCATTCATATATTAAGGACTGCTTGCTGGGTAGCCGTGTACTTATTATATGGATCACGGATTATTTGTTCAGGAGAAGATCACGACATCGGTGCCAGTTGTGACCAGGAGGGTCAAGGTGATTAGCTACGTGTACCGGGTCAACCTGGGAGTATCATCGCATTTGAAGTCTTCTGCTGTGTTTCTTTATGCTATTGAACTGAGTCCTATGCAAGACTATGTAAACGTCTATGTCAACTGGATGATATTTATGCTATATGAACAGTTAATTTCTAGTTAATTCAATGCCTGCGATGATATTCCAAATGTCCTTGAGTGCAATAGTAGCTATGATCTTCTGGGACTAGTATTCGGTCACTCAAGCCGGTAGAAATACCGGAGTGTATGATAGCGGGATACCAGTTCCTAGAGGCGGGAGACCAGTTCCTAGAGACGGGAGACCAGGTCCCAGAGTCCGGACACCAGGTCCCATAGTCCGGAGACTAGGTCCTAGTGCTGGACGACCAGTGATGAAGACATCGCAGTTACCCCCAACACATATTACACCTTCACATGCCATCGAACGACCAATTACCCGCAGTCGTGCCAGGAAACTACAACAAGAAGTGACTTCACTCTTTGCTGAAATTAATATTACAAATGAGGAGAATTTTATACTACCTAAAAGTTTTATACTCTTGTTACTTAGGTTTACACATGAAGAAATGGAGGATGCTCAAGCGTAGAGGAGGTACATGAACAAGGACGATGTGGAAGCTAACATGGATACTGCTCAAGCTATGGTGCAACATGAATTACAACTTCCAAGAGTTGGATGCACAAACCTGTAACTTTTAGGTGGTCATAATGCATATGGTTGGAAAGATAATTGAGTCTACTTTCCAACGCAACAAACGGCGAGTCATTTGGACTTTCCAGTAAGGAGTAATGATTATTTTACTGAAAATCACGCAGGTTGTTAAATGCTGCGCGAGAACCTGAGATGACTTCTCCTTATCCAAGAAAATATTCATTAGCTTCTATTTGCTTTCACACCTAAATTAAGAGGGATGTTCCTAGTATAAATACCCATGTACTCTACCCATTTCAGGACTTTTGGTGAATCAAATACAAACCCCTTTGTTCAGCTGTTATCTAACAAATCCAGAGAGTGATCTCTTCCCCTTTTCTCTTGTGATTTCCCTGTGGGATTGCAGAAGCGGTCGCATCATCGACTCTTAATCAGTGCTCCTGCTCCATTAATTGCAGGTTGTGTTGGTTGGTTTCTTGAGAGTGTGGTTGGACGAATCCTCGATTCAGGTTGCCGTATTGCGACGGTGGTTGGCTTCGAGTTCATTTGTTAGGTTGCACTAGTTATCTTGGTTGTTTTCAGCTAGTTATCGTGTTCGTGATACTACGCCGTGAAGATCAAGACCCCGTGCTGCATCAGAGGTGCAACAACTTGAGGCACAGGAAGAGTAGTTTGTGGGATTAGCGGGTGGAATAACCTAAGAAGGAAGATAAGCTCGCTTCTCCTCAAGATGTACCTTCCTGAGCTCTGAGCTCCCATTGATTTCGTCATTCTCGAAGAACACAGCATGCCTCGTATCTATGAACTTAGTGATATGATCAGGACAGTAAAAGCAAAAGCGATACCCTTTGGATCTCTCGCGGTACCCTATGAAGTGGTAACTTATAGTTTGAGGATCTAATTTTCCAATGTGTGGATTAAAGACTTTTGGTTCAGCGGGATAGCCCCAGACTTGTAAATAATTTAAACTCGGTTTTCTCCCAGTCCATAACCCATGAGGTGTTTTAGGTACTGATTTACTGGGGACCCGATTAAGTATATGTGTAGTTGTCTTTAATGCTTCCATCCACAGACTAACTGGTAAATTGAAATGACTGAGCATACTTCGCGCCATGTCCATAAGGGTACGATTTCTTCTCTCAGCTACTCCAATTTGATGAGGTTCACCAGGTGTGGAATATTGGGCTACTATGTCATTTTCCTGAAGATACTTAGCAAAAGGACCAGGAATTTGGCCATAAGGGGCATGTCTCCCATAATATTCTCCCCCTTGATCAGATCTTACTACTTTAATCTTCTTTAAATTGTGCTGATTTTCAACTTCAGCCTTAAATATTTTAAACTTATCTAAAGCTTCGGATCTATCATGAATGGGAAAAATATAGCCATAACGGGAAAAGTCATCGGTGAATGTTATAAAAGAATCATAACCATCCACAGACGTCTCAGGAAGAGGCCCACATATGTCAGTGTGGATCAATTCCAATAATTTGTGCTACATATGGCTCCTTTCTTAATTTGTTTGGCATATTTGCCTTTGATGCAGTCTACACAGCGGTCTGAGTCAGAGAAGTCTAAGGGGTGGAGTATCTCTTCTTTAATGAGATGTTCCATTCTCCCCTTCGAAATGTGGCCTAAACGACAATGGCACAATTTCGACGAAGTCCCATTATGACTTTTCTTACGTTTAGTAGAAACATCACATGCATTCACAACAAATTGATGGAGGAAAAGCATATAAAGCTTGTCTTATCGGATGGCAAGACTAACATTATTGGAATTAAACTGAATAATACACTTATTATTTCCAAATAAACATTGATAATCATCATCATCTAACAAGGATATTGAAATTAAATTTCGCCTAATATGGTAGGGACATAAGCAACATTATTTAACTAAAGTACAAAACTGCTGTGTAAGACTAAGAAAAATGTTACAACAACTTTAACTTCAGCCTCTTTTCCATTGGCTACTCTAATGCTTCTCTCCCCTTTCTTAGTGTTGTCACAGTAAGGAATCCCTGTAATGAATTTGAAACATGCACAGTGGCACCAGAATCAATCCACCATGTATTAAGAGAATAATCAGCATAAAGTGACTCATCAATAAACGAAATTAGGTTATTACCCTTCTTACCGAGTGTAACAGCCCAAAATTGTACTTTTGTTATCTTTAAACAAGTTTGTAATGATGCGTACTATTACGGCAATTCCCGTTAAATTTCTATGGGACCAACACAAATTTCTAGATTTCAAAGGCCATTAGAAATTTGATTGGTTCTAATTAAAATTTTAAAATCACCAAATAGCTAATTAACAAATCTTACTTAGGAATTTATTATTTATAGCAAAATTTAGGAAATGTTGGAATAAAAGTTCAAATAGATCTTAAATGGGGAATATATTTTCATGTTCATAAAACATCCATACACATATATATATATGAATATATGTATATGTATATATGTACACACATATTCACATAAAACCAAAATGATAAATTGCTCTAAAAATCCCAGGAAAATTCTATATATTAGTTTAAACTCTAATCGAGAGTTTGACTCAGTGTTGACCAAAAGGAACCGGTGGGACCCACTTGGCGACCTCTTCTTTTACCCTGCTCTTGTGAGCATTTCGCCGAATTTGTCTTTGCCTCGGCTAGCTCTCTCCCGCCGGCAAAATCCAGCCATGGTACCGCAAAATCACCGGAGATCTGCTCTTTGGTGCTTGTGCATGTCATCTTGGCTCTGGGGCCCCAGAATCGCGCCAGTGACACTCGCCCTTGGTTCGCCGCCCGCTTCTGGCGCCGTGGCCGACCAAGCCACCTTGTCGGGATGGCCGTGACAGGCGTGCGAGCACCGCCGACCTTGCCCAATGGCCGACTTGGTCGCGCCATCGATGCCCCCGCACCGCCGCGTCTCGGTGGCAAATGCCGCCGCGCAAGCCACCTCCCCGCCCGGCTCGAGACACTCGCCGCGCGTGAGCAAGCCACCGCCCAGCTAGCCAATGGCGCTAGAGCTCTCTGCGACCGTCTCACATCTTCGCGACCGCCGGTCAATAGCCGAGCTCGGACCGAGCTTATATGCCACCGCACCACATCGGCCGTTTTCTCCCTCTTTTCACTCTCCGTCGGCAGCCCAAGCCGTCCTCCCTAGTCTCCACATTGTTTGCGTTTGCCGCCATGACCTCGTGGAGCTCTGCCAAAAATTGGTGCGAGTCATCCCGAGCTCGTCGGGAACGCTCTCGCCACCGCCGACCGCCGGTTTTTCCCCTTCCGATTTCTTCCTCTCTGGTGAGCTTCGCGGCAAGTCCTTGCTTTCGGTGAGCTTCGCTGTCTTCCCTCACACCGTGCTCCCTCTTTTGGCCCAGGCTTCGCCGGTCTTCCCGGCATCGTGAGCGCCGCCTTCCTGCTCGGACCGCACGTGGGCGCGCCGATCCCGTGCCCCGACCACCTTTGTGCTCGTAGCACCCACTAACCCCGCGCATAGCTCATGCGCGCACTATTTTTCCATAAGCTCGACCCTAGGTCATTTACTCACGTCCGCGGTAGCGGTTCCGCCGCAGGCATGGCTCGCCGCGTCCGGCCGTTCAGCCTCGGCGAGGCACCCTAGATGCGCGTTAGCTCTTGGTTCCACCGCACCCAAACGCCCCAAAGCGGTGCACCTAACTCCGGCTGGCCGTCGGCTAGCCTCGGTAAATCTTGGGCCGACGGAGAAGACAATGACGGCGAACCGTCCGTCTGCGCCAAGATCCGTGCGGCTTCACCGTGTGTGGTCGCCGACAGTGGGCCCCGGTTGTCGGCCTTCATGGATTTAAAACTCCCGCTGCTTCTTCACGTCGGCCGACATGTGGGCCCTCGGTCCCACATGTCGAGGAATGGAGGCGCCTATGACCCAGCGCCTTCACTCGCGAGTTCGCCTTCAATCGTCTTCGGCGTGGTTGGCTCGATCGCGAGTTAGCGGGCTGACCCGATCTTGTTCACCCATTTTTCCCAGATTTTATAATTAAAACAAAGACAGTAAATAGAAACGATTTATTTAAAATAGGTAGATATCATTAAAAATTCTGGAAAAATTAGGGTAAATACTAGAGCTTGTGTTGGATTTAATAAAAATAGTACCTCACACAGTAACCAAACACGGTTCCTAGATTAAATCCATTAAGCTTATTTTAGGGTATTAAGTCAAGTAGAAATAAGCAAAAATAAAATGTTGTGTATTAAAAAGAGATTAACAATTAAGTTAAACATAAGAAAATCATGGATACCGATAAAAGACTTTTCGGACCTAGGAAAATATAAAATAATCTATGGTATGTTTCCTAATTACTTGTTAACTCAATATTGGTATAATTAGGATACATGAATAACTAGCTTAACGTACTTAATCTATGACCCTACTCAAGTAAGTTATTACACAGCATGTTAAACTAATTAAAGTACCTTAAAAACAATAAAACCACATTTTGTCCTATGGGGTTAATTAGGGTAATAATTACATTATACATACTTATATATATATATGTACATATATATATATATATATATATGTATCATATGCCTCATCTCACTAGCACTTCGCGGCCATTTCGCTATGGTTCATTATTTAAGAAGGATCATGGAACTTTCTCGATATGTATATATATATATATATGGATTCATAGAGATAGTTAATCATAGGAATAAATAAATGAGTAAATCTGAGCGACCTCGATTGCATTTCATGCATCATTCTTTTCTTCGCCGCATGGTGTTTATGATGAATTATTGATTCTCCGATTAGACGTAGAGGATCCGGAAGCACCGTTCGAGGACTCTGCACAGGACCCGGGCTTCCATTCCCAAGGCGAGTTAATACCTATCCTTAATAGTGTTGCTTTTACTAGGGAGAGTATGCGCTTTCCCTAGTGCGAGTTAACACTTCTCCTATAGGAAGTTTGCTTTTACTAGGGAGAGTATGCGCTTTCCTTAGTGCGAGTTAACATCCAATAATATCATATTGAATCCCAGTTTTCCAAAAGTATGATATTTAAAGTATTAAATTGCATGCTCTTTAAATATCTATACCCAATTGCTTAACCATGATATATCATGCCATGTTATTATTTGTTATTGTTTGACCACGATGATATTGCCTTGTTATAATCATCGTCATTTGGCTTTGCTATTGATCGCTTTGATGATCACCCTTGGTAGCCTGGTTAATTTAAATAAACTGATTTAGACTCCTAAGTCTTGGTTAAAATCTTGCTTAGACATTGCTCAGGTCCAACTATTAATTTTAGGCTTAGAATTGCCTCGGAACGGTGAACCGACATTCACCGGACATGATCACACAATGAATATGGTTAATTGGAAATTGGGCCTGGCATGCCAGTGTGTGTATGGTTGTGATGTGCTGCAATGCAGACGGGGTCTGGCATTGGGTAAGAGAAGAAGTAGCTGGGCTACGTGATTTGAGGAGCTAATCGCCCACATACGTAGTGCATGGAAGAGGAGCGCGGCGAGATCCGCGTAATGCCGTGCGCTGCCCCAAAAGGAGGGGTTCCGCCACATCGTGTGATTCACACGGAGGGTGCGAGTTAGCCGAAGAAGGAAGTGCATAAGGGTGAGGCCCTTCGTGGACTGGCTGGGCTGAATCAAGGATTCCCCCAGACGGGTGCATCAGGGATGCACAGTGTGACGTCACTGACTATCTGCCTGCGGGAGATAGTTCCTAACACCACAACGCGCCGGCCATCGCGCGGTAGTGCAAGTAGTGGGGATTCAGGGGTAGTTACGACCTGCGGGCGTACCCTGTCTGCCGCCATGCTTGAGGTGAAGACAGTTTCATGTCGTCATCTGAGGATGATCTAGGTCCATTCTTACAGAGAGCCGTGAGTCTAGCGTGGGTCGGCAGCCCAGCTAGGACGAGACCGGGTACTTTGCTTGGGAATGTGATCCTAACGAAGTCGCCACACTCGGAAGATGATGGCGGGAGTGGGAAGAGAACGTTTGGCAGAGTGCTTGGAAACTGCCATGGGATTGGTTGTGCATTGAAAAGGAAATATGATAAATAATCAATTTGACAGGGAATTTGGTTAAACTGCTAAGTCATAGGCTTTCATTTCCAAAACTGGCTTTCATGCAAATAAATAAACCCAGCCTTTCCTTAGAAACCTCTATCACTAAATGCATTGGGTTGGGTGTTAGCTCGCCGGTGTTTGGATGACACCGACCTCGCATAAATATCTATCTTTAGACATGGAGGAGCTCGCCGAGGAAGATGCCTACGATTGTCATGAGGAAGGAGATCCTCGATGCGGGACCGGGAGTAGTTGCTTAAGATAGGGTTTAGTCGTTCCACCGATCGTGTGTGGTTACCTGACTCTTGGTGTGATTTTGTTGTTCTTTTGAACTTGCAAGTTGCCTTTTGGGAGATTTCCGCTACTCGATGAACTTTGGTCTGTAACTAAGGCTTAAATGCCGTTTGCTACTAATGCGATCGGATGATCGCTGTTATGTAATATTTGGACACCGATGTATGAAATGATTCCAGCTGTGTAACTCTTGCACTAGCCTACTGATCCAGGGCCTAGTGCAGGTCCGACCGTTCTCGCTAGGTAAGCCGAGAAGGGGCGCGACACCGAGCCACTTTAAGAAGCCAGCACAATCTTTCTAGAAATGCCCTTATGCATTACAGAAGCGACACTTCCTACTGCTTGATGCTGAAGACTGATTTGAGGCCTTCTTATCATCCTTAGAAGAGTTTTTAGGCATTAATCCGATGCATTGATTGGGGTTAATTAGATTATTAGGTTTAGGGTTTGTGATGAGCACGAGATGGCTCTCCATTAGGGGAATTTTGATTCCCCTCCTACTGATTTTTGTAAGCGATCGCAAAAACAAGCAATTATGCCATCGCTAAGGGACAGATTTAGGCTTAGACGTAGAGGATGCAGGGAGTCGATAGCAGTGAAGTCCCTGTTTATGTTGCTTGCAGTGGCTTCGGCCTTCCCAGAGCTCCTGCGACAAAACTAGATCGGATAGGATTTAGAGGCAGTTAGCCAAAACCTTAGTTCTATCTCATATGGTTTGGCTAGCCCTTCCCTTATATTTATAGTCACTGTGCTCTAGGGGGCTAAAACCAAATAGGTTTAGGTGTCCTCGATCAGGACACCAATAGAGTCCGTTTCATATACGTCTATACGAACTTGAGATCAACTCTAACAAAAATGCCTCATATGTAACGGTTTACTTACGCTGGTTCATTACGAACCGGCGCAAATAAGGTTAGCTATGCTAGTTTGTAACGGTCGGGACAGACTTGTCTGTGTCGGTTTAACTGGCATAGATACTAAGTAATCTACGTGGGTCCATGGCATGAACCGACATAGATACAATCAGAGCTAGAACTGGCACAGATGTATCTGTGTCGGTTCAGGCCACGAACCAACACAGATGCTCAGGTATATCTGCGCCAGTTCTTAGCTAGAACTGACTCAGATACATCTGTGCCGGTTCTATCATCGAACTGGCAGATATATCTACGCCCGGGTATAAGGTGTGAGTGAGCATGACCATGCATATACAAATTTAAATAAACAACACACAGGATGCAAAACTATGGATAATGAATAATGTATTTCTACTAATTCTCTTAGAATTACAAAATACCCAATATCAGTTGTCTCAAGAAGATAGGTGTGGAATGGATGGATCACTACATAAAATAGTATTCTCCAGGGGCAACAACTATTATCTACAGCCAAATATCGAATGTCAACAAAAAAAATAACAGTATTGACGGCAAAAATCGAGCCGTCTACACTGAGTTAACACCCTCTAGTTTGTAATATCTAGTGGTTCAATGCAGCAGTTAACACCCTCTATTTTGTTTTTTTTAATCCTTTGGTCAATGATTTTGTAATAGTTTTTCCTATGATTGTAATCCTTTGGCCAATAATCTAATACAAAATTCTATTATTCTAAAAAAATATAGCCCGTTAACACCCTCTATTTTATTTATTTTTTTTGGTTTCTCAAGCTTAACCTTTTTACATGTTTTTTAAACAATATAGGATGGTGGGAATCCCGTGTAGTTGTTATCTTAAAAAAAAAACATAACAGATAGTGTACTATACGACTCTTTTTTTAAGGGACTAGGGACGGTATACCGTCCCGCCCCTACAGAACGGTGCACACACGGATCATCCGTTCCCTGCGTGTCCCATGCTCGCATCCCGCGGTTCCCGCGCTCCCGTCCGTTCCGCGCTTGTGCTAAGAACATCTCCAATGGAGACACCTCCGTTGGCTATAAGAGATCCATCTCAGCTTTTGCTTATGTGGAGGAGAGAAGAAGATGAGAGAGATAGAGGCTGTCTCTTAACTAAAAGCCAGGCTATAGCAGATTACAAGGTGGATGCACACTATTACATATGGATCTAAATTAATGTTAGAGACAATGTTATAGCGAGCACCATTGGAGAGGTTGGCTATTTGCTATCTATAGATAGCATGGCACTTTCTTATAGATAACACCATTGGAGATGCTCTAAGCTGCCCGTTCCCTCGTCCAGTGTGGGCACGCATACCAAGTTACATGGCTAGTTTGATGCTCCATGCATGCCACGTGTAGCAAGTTGTTTGGTAGTGATGTGTGCCTTTTTTTCACAGGGTCATGAGCCCCACGCATGCAAGCTGTTTTGGGTGGCCACTATGGTACGGTCATCATCGAGCATCTGATGGGTATCACGAGTATGTTCGAGTGTTGCGTTGGTATCTCAAGCATTGTGCACTATTAGAAAACAGGACATCATAAGCGGTACATCACAAACAGTTCAATGCGCGCCGCTTCTAATAGTTGCAACACAAGCGGTTTAATAGCTCAAACCAGAAAACCCCTTCAAGAAACGGTTCGTAATACGAATCCCTTCTAAAGCCCAAGCAACAGAAGGGGTTCGTGTCACGAACCGCTTCTAAAACCCCTGCACCTCTAGCACCGGTTGGGGACACGAACCCCTTCTAAAGCCCAAGCAACAGAATGGGTTCGTATTACGAACCGCTTCTAGAGGGGGCTTTAGAAGGGGTTCGTATAACGAACCGCTGCTAGAGGCCCATTTTTCGAATTGTTAAAAGAAAAGCTTGTCTTATCTCATCAGAGAGCACGCGTGGATGGGTTGGCTAGCTGGGTGAGGCGTGGGTCACGAGGAGGAGTGAGGTCCTGGGTTCAAATCCCACATACCCCATATTCTTTACCTTTTTAGACACCACTAGAAACGGTTCGTATCATCGAGTATCGTGTATCATCAACTATCGCTTATCAGTCGCGGTTGCCTACAACCGGTTCCAAAACCTGTTTCGAACCGGTTGTACTAGCCGATTCGCTGGTAGTGGTGGTATCACTAAGTATCAGGTGAGTATTATCGAGTATCATAGGTACCATCGAGTATCGCGTATCATCAACTATCGAGTATCATAGAGTATCCGGTATACCGTCCCCTGGCATAGCTATGGTATAGAATAGAACAAAATAAATATGAACTATTGGTGAATCAGTTTGGGTGAATCAGTGTGAACCATGGGTGAACCGGAGTGAACCATAGATGAACCAGTGTGGGTGAACTATAGGTGAACCAGTGAATCATAGGTGAACAATGGGTGAATCATGGGTGAACCACTGGTGAATCAGGGTGAACCAGGAGTAAACCATGAATGAATAAAGAGTGAATTAGAGGGAAAGAACTCGGTTAAAGATGAACCATATTTATGAACATTAAGGTGTCAGGTGAACCATAGTGTGTCGGAGGTGAACCATGATGTGTCAAGGTGAACCATGTTTGTGAACCATAATACGTCGAGGTGAACCATGGTCTCATGTGTGAACCATGGTATGTTGAGAGGTGAACTGTGGTGTCTTTGGAGTGAAACATGGTGTGTCAGAAGATGAATCATGGTGTCTCTGGTGTGAACAATAATATCTCAGGTTGAACCCTTTTTATCATTTTCCTACACCAAGGTGTCTCGGGTGTGCGTGTCGGGGTGAATCATGTTTGTGAATCATAATGTATTGGGTGAATCATGGTGTCTCAGATGTGAACCATTGTATGTTGAGAGATGAACCATGGTATCTTAGATGTGAAACATGGTGTGTTGAGAGGTGAATCATGATGTCTTAGGTGTGAATCATGATATCTCAAGTTTGAATCATTTTTATCATATTCCTATACTATGGTGTCTCGTGCGTGTGTCAAGGTGAACTATGTTTGTGAACTATAATATGTCGGGATACACAGGTATCGTTTTGCATTGGGCTTCATTGGGTACGGAGTATTTCGAGTATCAGGTTTCATCAAATTTCATGTAAGTATCATCAATTTCGGATATCGTCAAGGACCAAATATCATCTAGCATAAGTATCATCATGCATATGCAAAATAAAAGTGAATAAAATAATAGAATATGAAATAAATGTATAAAATTAAGAAAATTTCATGCGCATGTGCGGGAGGCGGGACACTTGCCGGAGGACGTGGGGCGCGCTAGTTGCGTGCCTGCGTGGACGCGCATGCGCGGGAGGTGAGACATGCACGTAGGAGGTTGCTTACTGGTTGCATGCATGCAACTAGTTAGTCCTTGTTTTAAACTAAGTACACTTAGCAATTAACTTTAATGAATGTTAGTTAAATTATTTGATCTCCGAACCATATAGGTTAAAATTATAAATTCATCTAAAATCCAACTCTATCATCTTTATGTTTTTATTTTATTTGCCAGTTTCATATTTTTTGGACTCGATGGTACTTGATACTCAACAACACCCGCGATACTCGATGCTCAATAATACTTGACACGATGATCAATGATACTTATGGTACCTACTCATCTGCATGATACTTACCAATACCTAATATGTGATGACACTCGATACTTCTACAATGCCCCTCATACTTGACGATACTAATGATAATGCTCGATGATAGATTCTTGATGATATTTGAGTCGATACTCATGACACTTATGAAATACCATGTTTCACCCGACACATTATGGTTCATAAATATGGTTTACTCCAACACACACACACCTGAGACACCATAATGTAGGAAAATGACAAAAGTGGTTCAACTCAAGACACCATTATTCACACCTAAGACACCATGATTTTTCTCTTAACACACCATCATTCACACCTGAGATACCACAGTTCACCTCTCGACGCACCATGGTTCACACCTGAGACACCGTGGTTCACCCCCAGCATATTATGGTTCACAAATATGGTTCACTTTGACATATCATGGTTCACACCTGACACACCATGTGTGACAAACCCAAAATTTTGTATAAAATTTTTCGCGCAAAAATTGCATGAGCATCTCCTAGATTAAGACCCTTACCCTTAGATATGCCCAAAATTACTAAAATACCCTCTTAGAATTTTCTAAAAATAAAGAAGAGTATGATTTTAAAAGTAGCTTTAAAATTTTCCATGAAACATAGGTGATTTTATGCCCTTGGAAAATTCCTTGTATTGTTATAAGTCTATAGAAATTTTTCTCATATTTTTCTGATTTTCCTACAATTTTCTAGAAGTTTTACAAGCTTTCTGGAATTAAAAACACACTGGAAAACCTTGTTTGGAAATTCGGCCGGAAATCCTCCCTAGGGGACACACGTCGGCCTTTTACTCGCCGCACGCTCCACTCACCGCCAACTGGGACCCGCCTGTCAGCCAGCCAACCGAAGCAAACTCACGTGCACGCCACGCCGCTTGGTTTGAGTGAGATCTAATGGCTCCCACTGCGCCACGTCTCCAAATCCAATGGCTGTGACATGTTCTTCCACGATCCGTCGTCACCACCCCGCTCTGCTTCGCTCCGCCATTGCCATTCTCGCCGGAGTTCGCCGCTAGAGCGCTCCGATGATCTTTCACCTATGCTTCCAAAAGCAAAAATCCTCCTAGAAGCTTCCTAGAGCATTAGTAGTCATCAAATTCGCTAAAGAACCAATACCCTGTTGATCCCATCCTTGCCGAAGCTCAAGCTCCACTGACCATGGCGCTAGACTTCCCTAGACCAGTTCATGGTCCAATTTCTGTTTAGGAACACTCCATATGAGCTTCAATAGCTTGTACACTCCAGAAATTAACTTATTAAAACCTCCACAGAAGAATCTCGACATGCCCTGTTTTGCACCACCGCTGGACCTCGTCGTCCGGCCAACTCAGGCCATCCCGAGCTCTAAATCTAGGGGCAAACAGTTGCTTATGCACCAGAGACCAAAAGCCCTAAGATTAATCGGATCCAAACCCCATGAACCAGAAATCCCCAAATCGATTGCGCAAGAACCCTAATTTTTCTACTGTTCATCAGCTCAGTTTTTGATTTTCTCCAAATTGAAGCCCTTAGAGGCCGAATTAGATTTAAGTACCTATATAAAAGTTTCTCTAAAAGATGTTTTACATCCAAAAATGGTTTTTCCATATTTTTAAATCCCTTCCAAATTTAAATTTAAAATCAAATATCTCTCTTTTAGAGTTTTAAGAATTCTCAAAAATACAAAAGTTTGCTGTAGAGTTAAACTGACATTTTTCTTAGATAATAGGAATATGAACAAAATTTTATAAACCTTTAACCTTAAATTTTTTTGAAAAAAGATATACCACATATTGGTTTTTCTACATATAAAACCTTTTTCGAGCTTATTTCCCTAAATAAAAAGTGTAGAAAATTATTTATTAATACTAAAATAGATATTTACTCTTACTTAAAAAATAAAATCCCTATTTTATAGGACAATGCTGAGAGATTTGCAAAATGTCTAAAAATTAATATTATTCTCTTTAGGAATTTTCTTGAAAAGAAAAAGAGCCAAAAATCCTTAAATTAACAACCAAAATATTTCAAAACCTTGACTAGCCCAAAACCCCTATCCAAGCCCCAAATTTCACATAAAACAACAACCTTAAATCTAGGATTGCTCTAAAAGAAAATTTTCTGCATCATATTTTAAATTCTTCATAAACATAATTTAACTATTTATTGTTTCCTTTCTCTAATAAATAGAAGAAGAGCAAGGAGCTATATATTGGGTTGAACCACCTGTAGAGGAGAATTTCGAAGAAGGAAATACTTATATCAGTGATCAAGGCAGGTTTCTATTCCTTTGATGCACATTGAATTCCTATTTATTTAATTATATATGTATTACTTTTTAGTTATTATCTATTGCCAAATTATTATTCCATGTGTTATAAAATGGTTATGCCAAGATACAAGAACCAGAATGCTTACCTATTATTGATTAGCCCTATCCTTTGAAGCCTAAAATAGGTTTTGAAATATTTAATTGAGTAGGATAAGTCAATCATTTGCCATGTGGATAAGTAGTATGGGATGCTTATCTGGACATGGGAATGTTGCGAGAAAAAGAATTTTATATGAGTCGCCAGGTGTAGTGAGTATGATGGATCTAGCAGGTAACACTTGAAGCTGGGAACATCCTTTGAGGATCCAAGCCTGGTAAGGCTCAAGTGGGCACATCCCATGCAAGACCTACAATGGTACTAGCTGTCAGGAGGATACAACTAGATTATGCTCATATAAAAACTTGGGTATAATGAGTAAGAATGACACAAATATCACCCATCCATGTAACTGATCAATATGTGGGTAAAGCTGGGTAGGTCCTGCAGGGCTGATAACAAAATCATGGATGGACCCTACTTCGGGAATATGAAGTTGTGTCAAATTGGGTGATGCCTCTCTTATTCAATAAACTAATGCTTTTAATAAAAGTGTATGGTGTATGACGCTGCTTGAGGCAGGTAGAAAGTGGAGAATGGTGATAGTATTATGGAAAGATGAAATTATTTCAATCAGTTTGTTAAATTCTTTTAAGACTTAAGTTTCTTAAATCTACTGTATATTATTGCATTTACGTTCCTGTATGAGCCTTACTTCTTTTCAAATTCCTGCATGTAGTAAGTTAAACTTTCCTAATGGGAACCTGGAAGTACTGTTGGTACTTACTCACTATGTGGGAAAATTATATTATTTTCAGGTGCTCCTCAAACCTATGGTGAGTGTGAGGAGTTTGCTGCTGAGGAACTAGAAAGTTATGGCATAGATTTCTAGTTTACTAGTTTCTAAGAATTTTTTTGCACTCGCAACTCTTGCAACAGTGGTAATGTAATAAGTACATTAAATACTCTGAGAATAATGGCTTGTAATAATCTCCCTTTTGTAAAATAATAGTTACTACCATGGGTATTTTCGACCTATATATTGACTCTGGCACTGTTGCATCCTGGGTAATCGTGCTTTTGAGGGAACATTTCTTTTGATAAGATTTATCGGGATTTGGTCCCCACACCATGGTTCACCTGATATATTATGGTTCATAAACATGGTTCACCTCGACACACACACCAGAGACACCATAGTGTAGGAATATGACCAAAATGGTTTAACTCGAGACATTATGGTTCACACCTAAGACACCACGACTCACTTCTCGAGACATCATGTGTCACACCTGAGACACCACCATTCATCTATCAACATACCATGGTTCACACCTAAGACACCACGATTCACCCCACACATTATGGTTCACAAACATGGTTCACCACGAGACACACCTGAGACATCATGGCATAGGAAAACGATAAATATGGTTCAACCTGAGACATCATGGTTCACACCTGAGAGATTACAATTCACCTCTCGACACACCATGTTTCACACCAAAAACACCACGGTTCATCTCTAGACACATCATGGTTCAGACCTAAGACCATGGTTCACCCCGACGCATTATGGTTCACAAAAATGGTTCACCCTAACACATCATGGTTCACCCTGATGTAGAGGTGCAGCACCCTTCCCTTGCGAAAAAGTGGCGCCAAACGAAGGTCTTGCAGCCTTCTCGCTTGGAAGCACCCTGCCAGAGAGTAACTTCACGACAGAGCGTCCAGCCGAAGGAAGCGGAGCGTTCCAGAGCCTTGCAACCCCCTCGCTGGAGGCGCCCTGCGAGGGAACAGCTTCGGGATGAAGCGCCCAGCCGGAGGAAGCAGAGCCACCCAGAGCCTCGCAGCACCCTCGCATGGTAGCGCCCTGCGAGGGAACAACTTTGGGACGGAGCGCCAAGCCAGAGGAAGCGGAGTATGAGTGGTGGCGAGGAAATCCTGTGAGGCAGCAAGAGCAAAGCCCCCCATGTCTGCCCCCTCCGGCACCGGTGCATCAGGTGTGGAGGGTGGTAAACACAATAACTGGAGGATCATCGTAGTAGCTTGTGAGACCATGTGGAGCTGCCTCCCATGTTTGGTGATGAGTATATGTGCTAGTTGGTCAAAGTTTTGAGACATGATTGGTAACTCATTTTAAAAATCAATACGGCTTTGCTTGTGTCCCTTGGTGTGTTGGGACTTGTGGTGATATGATTGGAATGTTAGACTTACCCCAGGTCGAGGTAGTGACTCTCGGCTTGGTTCTCTTGTTGTTCCCTTTGATCTCTGTGACTGCAGGTGTGCGGTGGCGGCCGGATGCCTTCAGGGCCATGCGCTAAGGCCATGCACTGAGGCCATGCATTGAGGCCATGTGCTGAGGTGGCCCGGTGGGACCCGTGGCGCACTAGGAGAGGCTAGGCGAGGCTAGGTGAGGCTAGGTGAGGCGAGAAGGACTGGAGTCACGCGACAGCTGTGGATGCTCAGGGATCTGAGGCAGGTTCTGGGTTAGCCGGTATCAAAACCCCGGTCAGGTTCTGGGTTAGCCCAAGAAAACCCCGGTTAAGGTTGTGGGGTTAGCCTATGTGTGAAAAATCCTAGGTTGGGTTAAGGGTGAACCCATGTGAAGAAAACCCTAGTTAAATGGATGGTTGAGTGGGTTAATCTCAGCCCTCCATGTGTGGATGAGTGGTTGAAGCAATATATCGCGATATGGGTCAATATGTCGCGATATATCCTCACCGGTTTGCCTATATAAAGAGAGGTGGTGGGGGTGTCTCCACCAACCTGGATAGGCTGTGTAAACACTTCAAAAATCTGAATACAAATCCTATTCCTCAATCCCTCATGTCTCTCTAGTGTTCTTCACTTGTTCATGATGAGTCTTGGTTTTGGTTTTTGATCTTTTATTTAGTTTCATGATGTGTTATTGGTTTACTTGATCTCTTCCTGTTTTGGAACCACAGTTGTGATGTCTTGAGGATGTATAGATGGTTCTTAAACTAGTTCATGCATCCTAGGAAAGATTTGAAGTGGTTTTGGCCTTTAGTTGTTGCTGTCTAGAAACTTTCAGCCTGACCTACGTGAAGTGTTTTATTTTTCTAGAAACTTAGAAAATTCCTTTTTGAGTGCTTTTTGTTGGAACTGTTTCCTGACTCCATTGCCTATCCACCATAAAAATTGCAAGGCAAGGAGATCCCTAGTTTGGGCGCGGTGATCTGTTTGTTGAGCCCCAAACTTTCTGGACGTGGCTGCAGACAGACTATGATTGTTTGATTTTTCCTGATTTTTCCACAAGGAGTTTGAAGCTAAGATTTGGCATGGATGAACTAGGTTAATGAACCAGCCATTATAAAAATCCTCATGAAGTTTGGAGCCTGAAATATTAGGTGTGTTGTGTTGTGAAGAGAGGAGTGTTGGGTGCAAAGCAATAGGGCTGAAATCAATTTAGCGCCTATTCACCCCCCTCTAGTCGCCGAGACCGATTCTTCAACTGGTATCAAAGCAGTAGGTTGCGCTCTAGGTTTGATCTTCATAGGTCTTTGGAGCCTTTCCTTTGGTTCTTGGCAACATGGCGAGTGATAAGTACTCGACCAAGCCCCCTGTTTTTGATGGCAAAGATTTTGGGTTTTGGAAGGCCCGGATGGAGTTGTACGTGATGGCACAGGGATATAACATATGGCTCAAGGTCAAGAATCCCTATGAAGTGCCTGATGACGACAAGATTACAGCTGGAAATCTTGCTGATGTTGAGTTGAATGCAAAGGCTAGGAACTATTTGGTTCAGGGTTTGAGTCGGACTGAGTATGAGCGAGTTGCTCATATCAAGTCTGCGCACACGATCTGGACTACCCTCCTTGCTTACCATGAGGGGACAGTCAAGGTTAAGACAGTGCGGCAGGATCAGTACAAGAGGTTGTACAACAAGTTTGAAATGAGGCCTGGGGAATCACTGGATGCTTGTTTCAGTCGATTCACCAAGGTGCTCAGCGATCTTCGCTCAGTTGAGACCACGTTCACTGACGCGGAGAATGCTTGTCACTTTCTCTCTGCTTTGGATCTTAAGGTCTGGGGGATCAAGGTCACGACTATCCGAGAGGCAGCTGATCTTGACAAGCTGACTCTTGATGGTCTGTACTCAAATCTGAAAACACATGAGTTGGAACATCTGTCCAAGGAATCTGGTTCTTCTTCCACAGCTTTGATTGCTGATCCTCTTCTGAGACGTTCTCCTGCTTCTTCTGTGTTGGATTCGAGTTTCTCTCTTGCTGCTTTGGTTGAGTTGCCTGATGAGGAGTTGGATTGCTGTTCCGAGGAGCAGTTGTGCTTGCTCGCCCGGAAGTTTAGCAACTCCTACAGGAGGGTTCGAGAGAGAAAGAGGGGTGGTCCTGTGAGATGCTTTGAGTGTGGTGAGCTGAACCACATCAAGCTCTACTGCCCCAAGCTTGGGAGAGGCAAGAACGACTACACCAAGCAGAACGCCTACGTCAAGCCGAACGCCTACATCAACAAGAACCGCAACAAGAAGACTGCGGGTGGCAACGACAAGAAGGGCGTCAAGTTCTTCAACGGGAAGAAGGTTCTCTCCAAGGTGCTCGCAGCCTTGGATGGGATGAACCTCGACGACTCCGGCGAGACATGGAGCGACGAAGGCGAGGATGATCCGCAAGTCGACAAGAGCAAGAGCGACGACTACGACGACTACGCCGGCATGGTCTTCATGGCGGCGAATGAGAACGACGTCTCCGACTCCGAGCTCTACCACTCAGACTCTGACGACGAGGTACCCTACGACCAGCTCCTAGATGCTCTTACTAAATTGGAGAAAGCTTATGGCATATCTAGGAAGCGTTGTAGTAGTCTAGAGTCTGAGGTCACGAGTCTCTCTAGCAAGTTCCAATCCAAGTCTTGTTCTTGTCCTGCTGTTGTTGATTCTAATGGTTGGAAAGAATGTGATAAGCTTGTGGATGAATTGAATGCCTTAAGGACTCTGCATGATAGTGTATTTTTTGAGTTTGAGTTACTTAAGGCTAAGCATGCTAGTGTACTGTCCTAGCTAGAAGAGTCTAGGAATGCTTTGATTGAAGCTATTTCTGCACCTAGTTCTCTTACTGCTCCTGTTTGTCCTCATCCTTCTGTGCACCTCACTTCTGACACACTTAAGGACCCAGTCAGCCCAGTTGAGGGTTGTAGAGATCCTGTTACACCTAAGGATACTGTCAGTTCAGATAAGGACTGTAGCTTTCACTCTTGCAATTATTGTTCTCTCATGACACTAAAAAACTTGAACCTGCAAGCTCAAGTAGAGGAACTTAATGATACATTGGCTGCTCTTACTTCTTGTGCTAGATGTGGTGAGATAGATGATGATTTGGTTAGAATCTATGAGGACATGAGTAAGAGGTTTGAGGGTAGGTTAGCTATGGCTCAGAATGTTGAGTGCCTTTCCTGTCAGTCTCTTAGGAGAGAGGTTGAGTTGCTCGGGGAGCAGTGCCGTAAGCTGAAGGGTAAGGACCAGGTAGTGGACACACAGAGTTCTTCTTCTGCACCTTCCTCACGTGCTTCTTGCACGTTTTGTCCTCAGCTTCATCAGGAGTGTGAGTATCTGATGAGCACTCTTGAGAAGTTTGTAGGTGGTAAGAAGAAGCTTAACCTGATCCTTGACCAGAGTAAGATCTCCCAGGGTAGAGGTCTAGGTTTTGAGTGGCTTGATCATATCAAGCGTCACCCTCCTCGAGTTGTCCTGACTAGTAAGAATGGCAAGATGATAGAGGTGTCTCTGGAGTCCCCGAGAAGACTGTGTTCAAGAGTTTGGGTCTTACAAGACAAGCCTACTCGGAAGGTGTGGTCTCTTCTTTGTTTCTTCTAGCAACGGCAAGGGTGTCCTTGTTGAGAAGAAGTCTCCTAAAGTAGGTCCAACCCTAAGAAGCCCAAGGTAGTCCCAGCTCCTATTCCTAGGAAGGCTCAAGTCGCTTCGCCCTATGAAGGTCAAGTACTCTTACACTCCTTTGTGGCAAGGTAGGCCACATTCTTTGAGTTCTGCTACAACCTAGTTGGTTTCCTAGGCAGCACCTAGTCGGTTTGTCCCTCGGGTTTCCGTCGACCTGTGTCTTGGATCACAGCCGAGTTTCATTTGTTGTCCCACCTAGGTTTGACCGTCCTCGGTTCAACGCCGTCCTCGAATGTGCCCTTTCTGCTGCTCGGGGTAGACGCTCGCGGCATGCTCCTTCACCTAGTAGAGGTGGTAGGCAGGTTGAGAGGTCTTGTGGTGAGACTGCTGAGTTTGTGAGAGTTTCTCGTGCTAGTGGTGTTACTCAGTATTGGGTGCCTAGGTCTGCTCTTGTTTTCCCCAATACTGATGCACACTCTTCTCGTCGAGTGTGACAGGTGCGTAGGCGGGGCAAGAAGGAGGTGTGGATAGTGGACTTTGGGTCTTGCTGAGCACATGGCCCGGGAGTCTAGGTGGTTCTCCTCTCTTTCCCGGGTTCCCAATGGTGAGACCATCACCTTTGGGGATGCTTCTTCAGGACGCGTGCTAGCTTCAGGTTGAGTTCAGGTTAGTCCTAGGTTTGTCCTTGGGACGTTGCCTTAGTCAGCAAGCTGAAATACAATTTGCTTTCTGTGTCTCAGCTTGTTGATGAGGGTCTTGAGGTTTCTTTCAAGTCTGGCTCTTGCAAGATTCTCAGTTCCTCTGGTGAATTTGTTTGTGGGATTTCTCGATTGGGCAGGGTGTTTCAGGCGGATTTTGATTCTTCCTTTGTTGGTTCTTCTCACTGTCTGATTGCTTCTGATTCTCGGGATCTTTCGTTTTGGCATAGGAGATTGGGTCACATTGGTTTTGATCACTTGACTCGAGTTAGCAGCCGGGACCTTGTTCGCGGTTTGCCCAAACTCAAAATGGTCAAGGATATAGTCTGTGCTCCTTGTTGCCATGGCAAGATGGTTGCCGCCTCTCACCCACCAGTCACCCTTGTGATGACTAATGCACCAGGACAGTTGCTGCATATGGATACTGTTGGTCCTGCTCATGTGCAGTCTATGGGTAGGAAGTGGTATGTGCTAGTGATCGTGGATGACTACTCTAGGTATTCATGGGTTTTCTTCATGGTTACCAAGGACGAGTCGTTCAGCCACTTTCAAAGTTTGTACCGCAAGCTTTCAGTGGAGTTTCCAGGTGCGCTCAAGGCCATTCGTACTGATAATGGTACTGAATTCAAGAACTCTGAGTTTGCAAGTTTCTGTGAGAGATCAGGTGTTGAGCATCAGTTTTCTTCTCCTCACGTCGCTCAACAAAATGGCGTTGTGGAGAGGAAAAATAGGACCTTGGTAGAAATGGCTCGCACCATGTTGGATGAGTACTCCACCCCTAGGTACTTCTGGGCTGAGGCTGTAGCTGCTGCTTGTCATGTGTCCAATAGGGTGTTTCTTAGATCCAAGTTGCACAAAACCTCTTTTGAGTTGCGCTATGGTAGGAAGTCTAGTGTCTCCCATCTTAGGGTGTTTGGGTGCAAGTGCTTCATCTTGAAGTCTGGTCACCTAGACAAGTTTGAGTCTCGCTCTGCCGATGGGATCTTCTTGGGGTACTCCACTTCAGCCAGAAACTACCGGGTTTGGAGCCTAGAGGGAAAGCGAGTGCTTGAGACGTGTGAGGTTACCTTTGATGAGGCTAGTCCAGGTGCCAGACCAGATATCTCTTCTTCTGACCTTTCTTCTGAAACAATCTTTATAGAAGAGCCTACTCCTGTAGATGATTCTAGTTCTGAGCATGAGCCTGTAGTGCCATCGCCTCCAGATCCTCTAGTTGTTTCTGAGCCTCTAGACTTTTCTCAGCCAATACCTGTTTCCTCTGAGTCTGGTGCTGTTTCTGATCCTAGTCCAGCTCGTGGTGCTGCTTCTTCTTCTGAGCAGGAGGTCACTTCTTTGGGTCTGCCCAGGTTTGTTCATAGAGATCACCCTCCTCAGCAGATCATAGGAAACCTAGATGAGAGAGTCACTAGGTCGATGTCTGGTGTTTCTCTGTTCTGTTTCTCTACTGCTTTTGTTGCTTCCTTTGAGCCCTCAAATGTCACTCAAGCTCTTTCCAGTGAGCCTTGGGTGAATGCAATGCATAAGGAGCTAGAAAATTTTGAGAGAAACAAAGTTTGAAAGCTTGTTGAATATCCCATTGGTCAGAATGTGATTGGCACAAAATGGGTATTCAAAAACAAGTGCAATGAGGATGGAGTTGTTGTGAGGAACAAGGCCAGATTAGTGGCCCAAGGCTTCACTCAAGTCGAGGGTATTGATTGTGATGAGACTTTTGCTCCTGTTACTCGACTTGAGGCTATTCGAATCTTGCTTACTTTTGCTGCTTCTAAGGGTTTCAAGCTTTTCAAATGGATGTAAAGAGTGCTTTTCTCAATGGTGTTATTGAGGAGGATGTCTATGTTAGACATCCCCCTAGTTTTGAAAACCCCAAGTTCCCAAACTATGTCTTCAAGCTTTCCAAGGCTTTGTATGGTCTTAAGCAGGCTCCTAGGGCTTGGTATGAGCGGCTTAAGTCATACTTGCTTGAGAATGGTTTTGAGATGGGGCATGTAGATAAGACTCTCTTCATCCGGTGGAGCGGCGAAGACTTCCTCTTGGTTCAGATCTATGTCGATGACATAATCTTTGGTGGCTCCTCTGACTTGCTTGTCTCACAGTTTTCTGAGTTGATGAGTTCTGAGTTTGAGATGAGCATGATGGGTGAGCTTAACTTCTTTCTTGGCTTCCAAATCAAGCAATCTTCTGATGAGATCTTCCTTCACCAATCCAAGTTCACTCGTGATCTTCTGAAAAGATTTGCAATGTCTGATGGGAAGCCAGTCTCTACTCCTATGGCGACCACCACTGCTCTTGACCCTGACCTTGGTGGTGATCCTGTCGACCAGAAGGAGTACCGTAGCATGATAGGTTCTCTCCTTTACCTCACTGCTTCTAGGCCAGACGTATATTTTGCTGTGTGTCTCTGTGCTCATTTTCAGGCCAGCCCTCGCGTCTCTCACCTTCAGGCGGTGAAGCGCATCTTTCGCTATCTCAGAGCCACCTTGGACCTAGGAATTTGGTATTCTTTAGCCTCTTGTCTGTCCCTTAGAGCCTTTTTAGATGCTGATTTTGCCGGTTGTAGGATAGATAGGAAGAGCACTTCTGGCACTTGCCAATTTCTTGGCACTTCTCTCGTTTCTTGGACTTCTAGGAAACAGTCGAGTGTTACACAGTCCACCGCTGAGGCTGAGTATGTTGCTACTGCTAGTTGTTGCAGCCAAGTGCTTTGGATTTGCTCAACTCTGCGTGACTTTGGGATTTCCCTCAGGAGTGTGCCACTGTTCTGTGACAACACTTATGCAATTAATATTGCCAAAAATCCAGTGCAGCACTCTAGGACCAAACACATAGATATTAGGTATCACTTCCTTAGAGACCATGTGGAGAAGGGTGATATCGAGCTCTGCTTTGTGGATGGTGATCACCAGCTGGCAGATATCTTCACCAAGCCCTTAGATGGCTCTAGGTTTGCCACTCTGAGAGGAGAGCTTGGCCTTGTGAGTTTGAGTAGCTTAGTGTGAGGGGGAGCTTTGTGCTTGTTCGCTTGTAGTATATGTATATACCTTCTTGTTTTTGCTTTTTGTTTTGCTTGTGTTTATCTTTCTTTGTTTGGGTTGATGCCTGCTTCCTTCCGTTAGCTTTGGTTCATGCTTAACTTGATAATTGCCAACTTGAACCAAAATAAGCTTAAAATTTGACTCACTTGTTGAGGGGGAGCTTGGTATCATTTTCTGCCCATGAGCTTTGTTTATTATGCTTGTGAAGCTCTGCTTGCTATGCTCATGGTGCTCTAGTGATGAACTTGCTACTATTGTCATATATGTGTCATGTTTAATCATGCCATGTGTTTCAAATTAAAATTTTGAATGAAAACTTGGTATCACTTGTAGTTTTCACTAGCAAGTCTCTCTACTAGATGTGTGCTAGGCTTGGCATGATGTTGGACACTCTAGCATCCTAGTGCAATCTTAGATTGAGCTACTTATTTATGTTTGGATCCTCATATTTGTAAAGTTGAAAAATTGAAAAAAAAATAAAAAAAAATGCAGAAACATGATAAATATATATATATATATATATATGTTTAGTTTGTGAACAAACATGAGGAGGGGAGTTAGAGGAGGCCTTCGTGCGTGGTTACCCTACGGGTTTGCCTTGCTAAACCTTCCCAAAATCTGACGTTCACTAATGATTAAACTTGTGTAATGTTTAAAATTGGGATAAACATGAGGAGAAGGGTAAGAGGAGGCCTTTGTGCGTGGTTACCCTACAGATTGGCTTTACTTGATCCTTTCAAAATCTGAGTCCCTTAGAAAAACACAAAAAGATTTTTGAGGATTCAAGTATACATATGTAGCTCTCTAAGCATTGAACTAGGTTTCTAGTCTTGTTCATTTGGTTCCTTGCCTAGTGTTACCTCTAGTCTTGTGACCTTACTATGTGATGCTCTTGTTGATAGCCTGCTCTTGTTTTGTGCTTCATTTTCCTAGCTATGGCATGATCCCTTTGAGCATTAAATGTGTACGAGGTAGCATGTTTATCTCTAAAGGTACTTGAGTTTACTTGCTTGGTTCTAAACTTGCATAATTCTCAAAGCTTGTTTATATTGCATCTTTTGGTACCTTACCGAGAGAGAAGGGGAGTGAAACCATTGCCTTGTTGCCTATATTGCCAAAAGGGGAGAGAGTTCGGCAATTTTGAGAGAGTTTGGAAATTGGTTTGTCTCAAACTTTGTGGCTCTTTAGTTTGGCAATATACTCATCAAAGGGGAGATTGTGAGACCATGTGGAGCTGCCTCCCATGTTTGGTGATGAGTATATGTGCTAGTTGGTCAAAGTTTTGAGACATGATTGGTAACTTATTTTAAAAATCAATATGGCTTTGCTTGTGTCCCTTGGTGTGTTGGGACTTGTGGTGATATGATTGGAATGTTCGACTTACCCCAGGTCGAGGTAGTGACCCTCGGCTTGGTTCTCTTGTTGTTCCCTTTGATCTCTGTGACTGCAGGTGTGCGGTGGCGGCCGGATGCCTTCAGGGCCATGCACTGAGGCCATGCACTGAGGCCATGCACTGAGGCCATGTGCTGAGGTGGCCCGGTGGGACCCGTGGCGCACTAGGCGAGGCTAGGCGAGGCTAGGTGAGGCTAGGTGAGGCGAGAAGGACTGGAGTCACGCGACAGCTGTGGATGCTCAGGGATCCGAGGCAGGTTCTGGGTTAGCCGTTATCAAAACCCCGGTCAGGTTCTGGGTTAGCCCGAGAAAATCCCGGTTAAGGTTGTGGGGTTAGCCTATGTGTGAAAAATCCCAGGTTGGGTTAAGGGTGAACCCATGTGAAGAAAACCCTAGTTAAATGGATGGTTCAGTGGGTTAATCTCAGCCCTCCATGTGTGGATGAGTGGTTGAGGCAATATATCGCGATATGGGTCAATATGTCGCGATATATCCTCACCGGTTTGCCTATATAAAGAGAGGTGGAGGGGATGTCTCCACCAACCTGGATAGGCTGTGTAAACACATCAAAAATCTGAATACAAATCCTATTCCTCAATCCCTCATGTCTCTCTAGTGTTTTTCACTTGTTCATGATGAGTTTTGGTTTGGTTTTTGATCTTTTATTTAGTTTCTTGATGTGTTCTTAGTTTACTTGATCTCCTCCTGGTTTGGAACCACAGTTGTGATGTCTTGAGGATGTATAGATGGTTCTTAAACTAGTTCATGCATCCTAGGAAAGATTTGAAGTGGTTTTGGACTTTAGTTGTTGCTGTCCAGAAACTTTCAGGCTGACCTACGTGAAGTGTTTTATTTTTCTAGAAAATTAGAAAAATCCTTTTTGAGTGCTTTTTGTTGGAACTGTGTCCTGACTCCATTGCCTATCCACCACAATAATTTCAAGGCAAGGAGATCTCTAGTTTGGGCGCGGTGATCTGTTTTTTGAGCCCCAAACTTTCTGGACGTGGCTGCAGACAGACTATGATTTTTTTATTTTTCCTGATTTTTCCACAAGAAGTTTGAAGCTAAGATTTGGCATGGATGAACTAGGTTCATGAACCAGCCATGATAAAAATCGTCATGAAGTTTGGAGCCTGAAATATTGGCTTTTTGGTTCATTGAACTTGGTCTATTGCTGCTGGAAATTTCTAGATTACTTTAGCTAAAGTAACTTTTGACCTTTGTCTTGTTTCTCCATGGCTTAAGTGGGATTTCGTGTGGATTAGTTTCAGACCACCGTGCACCATCTGAGTGATAGGAAACTTCCGATATTTTGGCCATGGTTCATCCATGAATACCCGGGGTACACTTGGTGCAAGAGAGTTCTAATTGCTGCTGTCGATTTGAAGCTATTGCGGTGCTCGTGTAGTCACTCGTGTGTAGTTTTTCACTGCTGCACCCTAAGTTCATCCTTGCCTTGTGGCTTGTGGTGAGTTAGGTGTGTTGTGTTGTGAAGAGAGGAGCGTTGGGTGCAGAGCAATAGGGCTGAAATCAATTTAGCGCCTATTCACCCCCTATAGTCGCCGAGACCGATTCTTCATAGCTGTCATCCAAGAGGCAGCGGAACACGCATGCAAGTCAAATGAACCATGTGGGGTATACCGAGTGCCCCTTCAGCCATAACATTTCGACCCCATCACCTTTAGCGAAGCAGATGCTGAAGGGGTACATTTCCTACACCAAGACTTCCTGGTGATAACTGCCAACATTGCAGATTTCGATTTGCGAAGGGTGATGGCAGACGGAGGGAGCGCAACCTACATCCTGTTCACTGAGGCGTTCAGCCAAATGATGATACCTAAAGACTAGCTCCGCCTGTCGGAGGTACCCCTGGTGGGGTTCGGTGGCGCACCGGTCCGGACACTCGAGCAACTTGAGCTTAAAGTTACCTTTGGAGCAAGAGAAGCCAGCATATGCCGAGGGGTGACCTTCGATGTCATTGACATCCCCTTGTGCTACACCACCATCCCAGGCCATGGGTCAGTAACAACCTTCGGGGCTGTGGTCCATCACGACTACATTTGCATGAAGATCCCCTCGCCCAGAGGAGTGATCGTGGTCTGAGGTGATCAAGCGCTGGCCAGGAGGATTGACCTCTATTGGCCTTCCTAGGTGAAGATGGTGTACACCACCGAAGCAGAATCGAAGAGTGGGGACAAATGGGTGGCTAAGCCCAAGGCAGAAGGGCAGACGAAGCGAGTGCCCTTGTTCGGAGGCACAAAGAAGGTGGTTACCCTCGGGGTGGAGCTGGGGGAAGCGGAGGAAGAAGGAATTCTGGAGGTACTTCGCCAACATGAAGTGGTGTTCACTTGGGGGCCCGAATACCTTGCAAGGCGTGGCTCGGGATACTATCCAACATGCCCTGTTAGTGAATCCCAAAGCAAAGCCAAGTAAGTAAAAGCTTCGCAAGCTATCGGTGGAGAGACAAGAAGCGGTGAAGGTTGAGGTGGTGAAGCTGCTGAAAGCAAGAGTCATATGGGAGGCACTTCATACCGAATGGCTAGCGAACATCGTGCTGGTGAAGAAAGCTAGTGAGAGCTGGAGGATGTGTATAGATTTCACTGACTTGAACAAATCATGCCCTAAAGATGATTTCCCGTTGCCTCATATCGACCAGCTAGTGGATGCCACCGCTTGTTAGGAAATGATGAGTTTTCATGATGCCTACCAGGTTATCACCAGGTGTACATGAGGTAGGAAGATGAAGAAAAAACCACATTCATAACTCCCTTCGGCACATATTGCTTTGTTAGGATGCCATTTGAGTTAAAGAACGTGGGTGCCACCTTCGCACGGCTGATCGCCAAAATCTTTGCCAAACAACTTGGTAGGAACATTGAAGCATATGTAGATGACATTGTGGTGAAGATCAAGCTATAGAAAGACCACGCGGAGGACCTTCGGTAGACGTTCGTAAGTCTCTTGAAAGAACGGGTGAAGCTGAACTCAGAGAAGTGTGTGTTTGGGGTCAAGGCAGGCAAGCTGTTGGGATTCCTCATCTCTGAGCGGGAGATCGAAGCAAACCCTAAGAAGATAAGAGCCATCCAGGAGTGGTTCCCCCTCGAAACGTGAAGGAGGTGTAGAGGCTTGCGGGCCGACTGGTGGCACTAAGTAGGTTGCTCCCAAAATCCACGGAGTGAACCCTGCCTTTCTTCAAGGCCCTCCGCACCACGAGCACCTTCGCGTGGGCCAAGGAGTGCTAGGAAGCATTCAATAAGCTAAAGCAAGATCTGATGAGGTTTCCCAAGCTCTCCAGCCCGAAGCGGGGGGAGCAGCTACTGCTTTACATGGCTGCTAGCTCGGCCTCAGTCAGCGCTATGCTAGTCCATGAGGAGGACGGTCGCTAGTGTCCCATTTATTTTGTTTCTGAAGCATTGCAGAGAGCAAGAATCCGCTACTTGGAAATGGAGAAGATGGCATATGCAGTGCTAATGGCCTCGCTCAAGCTTCGACATTACTTCCAAGCGCACCTGATCACAGTACCCACAACTTACCCTCTATCATCAATGTTCTTGAATATGGAAAGCTCCAGCAGGGTAAGTAAGTGGGTTGTGGAACTGGCGTTCTTCGAGATCACCTTCATCGCGAGGACAGCCATCAAAAGCCAGGTGATAGCGGGCTTTGTGACTGACTGGACATCCCCTTCGGTGCCTCTGGTGGAGCAAGGAAGCATGCGGGTAATCCATACCAATGGGTCGTGGAGTGCCACTGGTGTGGCAGCCGCCGCCATACTAACCTTGCCCGAGGGGGAGATAGCAAAATTTGCAGCAAAGCTCAACTTCCCCTCTACTAACAACGTAGCCGAATACGAGGCCCTGCTACTAGGGCTCCACAAAGCCAGGGCGATGGGGGCTAGGTGAATTTTGCTTAAAAACTAACTCTAAGTTAGTGCAAGGGCATGTAGGAAAAGAGTACGAGGCAAGGGACCCATTCCTAGCAAGGTACTTGGAAGCTATGAGAACCATGGAGAAAAGCTTCACGGGGATTACTATCGAAGCAATCCCTCAGGGGCAAATGAGCTGGTGGATGAGCTGGCCAAAGCTGTGGGCTCCGGAGCCGTACTACCTGGTGAGGTCTTTTTTGAAATCCTAGAAACGCCTGCTGTAGCCGCAGAAGTACCCACCATTGCAGGCGCCGAACAACAAGATTGGAGGAAGGAAATCCCTGATTTCCTTGAGGAATCGAACCTACCCTCTAACGAGGCACATAGAAAGAGGTTTGAGATGAGATCAAGGGAGTACACCGTCATTGAGAGGTAGCACTATAGGGGAGGCATCCGCGCCCCTTGGCTCAGGTGCATTTCGACCCACGAAGGAAAAGAAACGCTATTGGAAGTCCATGATGGAGATTCTAGGGCCAACCAAGCTCCACGCAACCTGACAGGAAAGATCTTCCGGATGGGGCTTTATCGCCCACTTTTTCAGAGGACGTGATGCGCTTTAGCCGCCATCGCCACGCCATCGATGGATGACTCGTCTTCTTGGCGCGCCCGATCCTCTCCACCCGGTGGCGCCTATCTGGCCATTCACCAAATGGGGGATTGACATGATTGGTCCATTGTCTCGAGCATGAAGCAACGTGCAGTTCGCGATCGTGGCAGTGGACTACTCCTCCCGATAGGTCCAGGCAGAGCCCGTTGCGAAGATAACGGCAGAGGTAGCAAAGAAATTTCTCTGGAAAACTATTGTTTGCCATTTTGGTATTCTCTTTCATGTGGTAGTAGATAATGGGACACAATTCGAATCCAAGAAATTCTAGGAATATTGTCATAGCATGGGGATTTCTATCCGCTTCGCTTTGGTGGGACATCCACAATTCAATGGCACCATTGAACGAGCCAACAGGGTCATCATCGAAGGAATCAAGAAGAGGTTGCACGACCTACCAAAAGGTGTTTGGATAGAGGACCTGCCAAAGGTCCTATGGGCGATGCAGATGTCTGCTTCCCGCCCTATTGGATTCTCCCCCTACTACTTGGTGTTCGGAGAAGAAGCCGTCTCCCAGGCAGAAGTGCAAGCCATGTCCCTACGTATCATACGAGGCCCGGAGTAGCAGGATACATCCATCACCAATGATTTATGATGTGACCATGGTTCTCATGGATATGATCAACGCTACATGCACTACGCATCCATTGAGTTTCACGCCACATCGACGTGCTAAAGAACGACGTCAATGTGCCGAATGGGAGTGACGAGCCAGCATTAATTCTTTTGTCGAGCCATATACACCATCTACACCAAAGATTAAGCAAGCCATGACTCTGTCTAAAGACAATACAAGTGCCAAACAACTTTTAACACTCTAGGCGAAGCCCGAGATCAAGCCCAATTCTTCCACGAGTCCAGTTCGGCCAGTAGGAGCAGTCCAACTTCAGATGACCATAACAGAGTCATACGAAGTCCATTTTGGATTTTCAAGTAGTCCACGGACAATCCCACGATGAGATCTTTCCAATGGATCCTATCCCATGTCCAAATTCTGTCCAAGTCAACAGGAATCGCAAAAACAATATGACGAACAAAATCTGCTGGGTGCTGCACCACCTCCACTTGGGCCCATAAGGCTTGTACAACCTAGGTTTGCTCCGCCACCCCCTTGGCCGCTTCCTTGGGTCTCTCCCTCATATATATTCAGTAGTCATCACAATTTAAGAAATGGGTTTTGCTTAGATTAATCTGCCATTGCAGTTTCGCCGTTTATCGGTTTGTAGAACCCCAACTTCGTGTGCTTAATTCAATTCGCAATTTCAGATTGCTCTTCTACAATTCTTGCTTGTGTTCTCGATTCGCTTGCAGGAACTAACCCTCGTGGTGAGGTCAACCGCGCCTTAGCACGGTTGATAACGAACGGAGGCAGTGGTGTAGCGATTGCTAGGTTCGATCGGTTCTGATCGGAAGCTAGATCGTCAACGTCGAGTCCTCCACCAATCAACGTATCATCTACCTATCGAAAGATCGGGCACCATCTCGCGGAGTTCTTGTAGGTTACGCCTACTCATTCCTTCATCGCTGAAAAGGTGCTTGGTGACAAACATCCTCTCACCGTCTCACGGAACGCTTGTAGATTATGCCTACCCGTTCCTTCATCACCGAAGGATGCTTACCGGCAAACGTCAGCTCATCCTCTCGCGAAGCGATTGTAGGCTACGCCTACTCGTCGTACTTGCCTACGATGTTGAAGGATTGCTTTAGATTCAATAAAGGATGCCAAGACTGTTAGAGTTTCGGTAATGCTTAGAAGCCTGAAAGCTAGAATATACAGAGGGCCTATCGACTACATTACAACAAATGGCCTTGTAACATCCACATTTTTAAAAACTAAAATCATATGCATTGCATGGCATGAAAATTTTCAAAATATAAAAATATTTAAAAATAGTATGTTCCTTATTAAAATGCTTTGTAAAATAAATTGTTTTCAAAAACCTGATTGCAAGTATAAAAAGATATAATTATATTTAAAGTTTGCAAAAAGGTTTACTTGAGGGAAATAAAATGTTAATATTAACTTTACAAATTATAAATTTTTTAATTGCTAAATTGTATTTTAATCTTTAAACAATTGTTTGTCTATATTTTGAATCTTTGATAAATTAATTATTTGATTTTATTTTCCTATTTCTCTCTCTTACTAGCGGACCCCACCTCTTCCATCTTTCCTTTCCTTTCCTTTTTCTCTCCATTCGTTCTTCCTTTTCTTTCTTTTCTTCCCCTGGCCGATTCCCCCTTCCTTCTCGGCTAGGCGCAGGAGGAAGCTTCCCCTCCTCTCCATCTTTGGAAACTCTCCTAAAATCCTCCAATCCTTGTGGGAATTGATTCCAGCGACTAAGGGGGATCTCTCCGTGACAAATACACCCCTCCTTCCCTAAACCTCATCCTTAATCCTCTTTAAATCTCCCAGCCCAAGCCCCTTCCTCCCTCCATGCCTCTCCTCCAAATTCATCGCCGAGTAAGCTCCCTTCACCAAGCCCTTGAAAGACGTTCTTCCTCTTTCCCTTGACCGCAAGAATCGTTGACCGAACTCTCTGAATTTCATCGCCAAAGCCACCGCTGTCTCACTGCCGCCGCCACCGTTCTTCATCAAATCCTTGCCGTCGGAGGTAATCCCACTTTCCCTCTCCTCCCCTAGCATCCCTAGGTGCGATACGATCCGTCCGACAGCTAATTTGGCTGGAGCGCCGCCGGCAACCACTGCCACCATGCTCTCCCCATCCCTTCCATGCCTGGCAACGCCACCAGGCCATGCCACCAGTCGCCGCCCATCGACAACGCCACCCATAGCTTACGCGTGCTGCCACCATGCTCGTGCTCCCCGCCATTGCCTCCTCCTCGCCACCGGTTTGCCTCGCTTCCACACGCCACTGTGATCAGCCGTCTCGTGCGACGCCGCTGCCATTGCCGTGGCTAGGCCGGTGGGCTGACCCCACCATCGGGTTCACCGTGGTCCCCTCTTCCTTCCCCTCTTGGCCGGAGCCACCACCCAGCTGCTCGCTGGCGCCGCTAATTTCCCAAGCTGCCGCCGCCATCTCTCCTGCGGCAGGTCATCACTAGGCGAGTCCCGCACGTCAGCTGCGTCCTTGGGCCGCTTTCGCGCCTAGGCTGCGTCGTGTCGCCAGGCCACTTCTACACCGCTGGGCTGCCGCGTCGCGCTCAAGCCCATCACGTGCTAGGCCGAGCCTGCCATGTTGCCGTGGGCCGCATCGTCTGGCTAGGCCCGAAAATTAGTTTCCTAATTTCTTTAACAGTTTTATTTGTTATTTTCATATATTTAATTTTATAACTCAAAAAATTATGAAATAAATTTTAAAATGTTTATAAAATCAAAACCGACTTATCTGTAATTTTTCATACGCATTTGCACACATGTCAATTTCTGTTATTTCTTTTGCTTTGTATTTATTATTTTAATTCTCGTTGCATTCGATTCGATCACTCAAGGTCTCAATTCCGATGTAGCGGAGGATTTTTCTCCCTATGTTGATCAAGGCATATGCTGAACCCTTTAAACCCATGATTTGCAAAACATGTTTTTCTAAAATTTGACAACTAGCATGTATGTTATATATAAAATGCTAATTACCTAGTTGCTTAGCTAAAATCCCATTAACAAATAATTCTAATAAAATATTCCTTGCTGCCTTAGTAATTCTTAATTTTGTATTGCCATACCCTTGTCTAGGTTTTGCTACTGCTTAGTAATGCTCATTTTAGATTATCCAATCATATGCTTGACTTTATCGATCACCAATTTAATCATGTGATTTTAAAAGAACAATTGGTGTTGTCATTTGATTTTGTAAATGGGCTAGTTGATAGTGGGTGCGATCAGGACAAATGTTTTGCAAAACTTAATTGGGGTGGATGGTTGCAAGGATGGCCCAGGATGCATGAGATTCGGGCCTAGTGTGGGACCCACTCTGATCACTAAGGACCGATTCCTTGAGGTAGATGAGCTAAGTACAGCAGTGCGACCATCGAGTGCTTCTATGGGCAAGACCTAGTTGAGTACCCTCCAGACTCCTAGTTTTGGCATTCCACTCGGTGGAGTAGACAGTTGGTGCTAGTTCTACAGGCTCAAGAGGGGCTTCAGCCAACTAGGGCTACTAGGGCTATGGTGACATCCTTAGAGGGAATGCCAGGCTAGGGGAATGTTAGTTAAAGGCTTTGTGGTGTTCATTTCCTTTGGGTGATTCCTAGGAAACCACCTCTCGTGGGTAAAGTGTGCAACCTCTGCAGAGTGTAAAACTATCATGATAGCCATGTAAACGGTCAAGGATGGACGACGGGGAGTTGCCTCATTAGTACTTCTTATCTATTTGTTTTCAAACTGTGTTCTAAAGGAAAACCACAATTGTAGTCATGTGTTTTGGTTTTTCTCCTCAAAATAGATGCTATGAGTGATGAGGGTGTTGACACGGTGGATGCCGTGAGTAGCCAGGTTTAGGAAAATCCGGTTGTGGCTGGGACTTTAAAAGAAAATGATTCAAATCTTTGTTTCCCTCAACATATTTCAAATTATTTTATAAAATCTTAGGAAAAACTTGCAAAACTGGCTTTATGCAAAAAGAACCTTACCCTTCCTTTGTTAAGCCTTAGTTGCATATAGTCAGCCTTGATTGTTGAGTATAAAGTATACTTACCCTCGTCTTTGATGCAGGGCTGCTCCTTCCAACGAGCAGGTCAGGAACCTCAGGACTTCTACCTTGAAGCCGATGAACCGCAAGAGTGGGACTTTGCAGAAGGTGATGAGGATGAGGACTACCCAGATGTCTTGGACATGTTTCCTTTAGTCTTGCTTGTGAATGTTTCAGAGTTGCACTTGGAGTTTATTTTGGTTATTGAAGACTTCCGCTGTATAAGGCCTGCGAGCCTGAAATTTTGTACCTTGATTTAGCGCCATTAGCGCACTCTGATGTAATGTTTGTTCAAACTGTAATGGCAATGATCCAATGATCTGGAATTTATGTGTACTAGCTACTTGATCCAGGGACTAGTACCGATAAAGCACAGCAGGAATTCAACTCCTTTTTGTTGGTCCTGACAGGCCTAAATCTTAGATAAGCCGACGACGCTGATTTCCATCGCGGTTGCAGCTAATGACGAAGGTCCTTCTGCCACTTTGGGTGCTGCTGGACGAGTTGGCCAGAGAATGCGGCGCAGCAGGATCGGTTGTAGGGTTTGGAGGTGATGCCAGATGATCATTCTCATCGTCGAGGACAATGATGGCATAGAGGACATCAAGCCCACGAGGGGCAGCGACGTCGGGATCCACGGCTCGATCCTCTCTACCCCCTTCCTCGGCTGCTGCTGCCATTTCACCATCCCCTTCTCCCTCTCCGGTAGCAAGTGGTGCCCCATCGCCGTTATCACCATCAGCAACGATATTGGCAGCGGTGTAGTCCTCATGGAGCAGCTGTGTAATGGCTGCATCACTGGTGACCTCTTCTTCTGCCCTGACTTTAGTAGAGAACTCTGCTTGAAGAGCTGTGGCAATAGCCGAGTCATTTTCTTCATCGGTTGGATAGCGGATAGGCTCGGAGTTGGTGTCAAAATCGTTGGAAAAAATAGAAGAATCTGAGGGAGGGTTAGCAAACTTGGTGAAGGAAGAAGTTTCGTTCTATAAAGAAGTGATGGATTCTTGGGCTCTGGATATGGGAAAGCGGTGTGGTAAAAACCATCGCAGTTGTCTCTATTTATACGAAAGACGTGGCTAGATGAAACGTCATCGGGGAAAACAAAATCGAGAAGGCAAAAGGGTTTTGCTGCGCGATGCTGTGAAAGCCGAAACGAATCCTATAGGGGAAGACAAAATTGGGAAGACGAAGGGATGCTGTCGTGCAATAAAGATGAAGCCGAAGCAACTTCACCGCATTGTCAGAGGATTAATGGGAATCGTGCGAGCGCAAGGTCAGTGAACAGATAGCCGGTCATGATGGATCTCCGGCTAATGATGTCATCCAAGTGACGTAATGTAACTACCCAAAATTAGGTATTTTTAAAACATGGATCACTGTTATGAAATATTATAGTTTTGGCCCAAAATTCTTGCTCTTAATGAAATCTTAAACCCAGAAATGCCTTCACCATAAAACATGCATGCCCTAATATCGTTGAACATTTCTTCTTAACTAGATATATAAAACATATTCTGAAATTCATGATTAATGAATACATGAAATCTTTATTTCATAACAATAAATATACAGCCCTATAAAACATATACTTATATGTATATACACATTTATATATGCATGCATCTAATAGATGATATCCCTTTTTGATATCAAAATTTTACTCTATGGTAAGATCAAACCCTATAATGGAATCAATGACTAGGAATTATAATAAATCGGAATTCAATTTTGAAAATGAAATCAAGATTTAGCGTTCGACAATTTTCCCCTAAAATTACCTTTTCACTCAATTTCAAACTCTATTTATGAAATTCTCCTAAAACTGACCCTAATTTTTACCACATGTTTTTACCTTCTAGCCCTTGACCTGTTGGACCCAATCAACAGTGCATCTAACCTGTGGGGCCCACACATCCGCCTCTTCTCCTCTCTTTTCTTTCCCTCTCTCTCACTCACCTGGGCACCTCCCTCTCTCCCCCTATGGCGTGCTGGCGCCCATGCCCAACCCGAGCTGCTCCGTGGCGCTGGTCGTCTGGACCACCTCCCCGCGTGTTCATCTTCTCCCTGGTCGCACGCCATCACCCTGACTAGTGCCGCATTGTCGGCTCCGCCTCGACCTCTTAACCCACACCGATGCCGTTCCCTCTCAGTCACTCTCCACAACTCCCCCATGCCCGAGCCTATGCACACCACCTCCTCACCCCTTCTTCTTCCCCTAGCTCCGAGCAATTGGCTAGCAACCACCCCAACTCACCGAAATCGTCGTTTCCCCGCCGCCAGGTCTTGAAGCACCGATTCTTCCCCTTTCTCGATTTCTCCTTCACTGGTAAGCCTTGGCTCGATTCCTTGCACACACTGCTTCGTCGTGATGCCCCATGCATAATCTTTCACCCCTCTCGATAAGGTTCTTGCCGGCGGTGTCTGGCACTGTGCAAGCGGATCCATCCCTTGCTCGGGTCTACCGCCGTCAGCTCTCCACTATGCCCCCCAGAGCCTCCACGTGCTTGATGAGAATCCCCTCCTCCCCCTCTTGCTCATACACCCCTTAGTTCCCAATCGACGGTATTTGGCATCGCCATAGCCCTAGGGTCGCCCTGTTTACGGCTCCGCCGCTCCGGCTCGCCGCCGGCAAAGCTCTGTCGACATGTCCTAGTGTTGCCGAATGGGTAGGCTATGCTAGCATAAATCAAAAATTTTCTACCGCGAACACCTAAGATCAAATGCAAGTAGGGAATCACGGATCGTTACCCATGACGCACAGAGGCAGCGGAAGCAGAGTCACGCGCGTCGAGGAAGTAGTCGTACACACCGAACACCACCTCCTTGCTGGTCGTCAAACGTCCCCGAGCAGCGCCGAATAGCACGTGGTCGTAGCCGAACACCGCGAAGTCGTCGTGATCGTCGTCCTCGGAGGTTCCACCGATCAGCGCGTCCACGTGCAGCAGCGCCTCTAAAGGTATCCAGACGTCCGGGAAAGGAACGACGCGCGGGGTGTGCTAGCACCTCACCACGCGGCTAGGGTTTCGGGCGAGCGGGGAGGCGCGGCGGTTAGGGCTTGGTGAGAGCTCGTCTGTCACACGCGCGCCGTTCCAAGCCTCCCCGTTTATGGATGCACTAGTAGACTCTAGTCGAGGCCCGTTAGGACTCCAATTCCTACACGGATCATATCTGCGCGCAAACCCTTCTTCTAATGGATCAAAGCATACTACTCCATACCGAGGCGCCCAGAGATATCTCTCTCATTATCGAGGAGAGGCAAATTCCATCTTGATCAATCACATCCCTACGCCATACTTCACGACATACCAAGTAGTTATCTTTATAACTACCCTATTACGGTGTAGCGTTTGATAACACCAAAGCATATGACTCTACAAGCTGGGTCTCCATGATGATCTCAGGTCTAAGGACCATATAGGTGTACCACTCAAGACTACACATTGATGGCACTTTGCAGATAACAATCTTAGCAGCCTCTCGGAGTAGGTCTATCCAACCACCCATGTTTTCTAACATGTGTCCACATTATTGATTTGAAATCTTCGTATCTATGGTATGTGAAACAATACCATCAATCAATACATGTGCTGATCAAATTATTACTGCTCCTCGTAATGATATGGACCAGGGATCGTTTAGAACAATATCACAATAACAATGTGTCTCACAACCAAATCATATTTGATGAACAAAGTCATGACAATAATTCATGGAACCGATAAGCATTGTTATCATAAGTACATGAACAAAGACTTTACATAATCATCGCATAATTGCCTCTAGGGCACATTCCCTTTAATATCCCACTTGCACTAGAGTCAATTATGCAAGTATCGAATACCCATGGCTCTTGTGTGCGCATCGTGCTTTGACTGTGGAAGAGGTTTTCTCAGCGGATCGGCAACATTGAGATCTGTGTGTACTTTGCAAATCTTCACATCACCTTTGTCGATGATCTCTCGAATCAGGTGAAAACACCAAAGTAAATATTTGGATTTTTGGTGAGACCTAGGCTCCTTTGCTTGTGCAATGGAGCCACTATTGTCACAATAGAGGTCCATTGGACAGGAAGCACTAGCGACTACCCCTAACTCAGATACAAATTTTCTGACCCAAAACGCCTGCTTTGTAGCTTGAGAAGCCGCAATATACTCAGCCTCTATCGTGGATTCAACTACTGTCTCTTGCTTAGAACTTTTCCAGCTCACTGCCCCACCATTGAGACAGAATATAAAAACGGATTGCGATCGAGAATCATCTCTGTCAGTTTGGAAGCTAGCATCGGAGTAACCCTTTACAACGAGCTCTTCCTCACCTCCAAAGACCAAGAACATCTCCTTAGTCCTTCTCAAGCATCTAAGGGTGTTCTTTATAGCTACCCAGTGACCTTCACCAGGACTCGATGATACCTGCTCGTAACACTTAGAGCATAAGACACATCTTGGAGTGTGCATAGCATGGCATACATGATCGATCCAATAGCGAGGCGTATGGAATCCGACTCATTCTCTCTTGCTTATCAGGTGTCAAAGCACACTGAGTCTTGCTAAGATTAACACCATGTGACATTGGCAGAAAACCCTTCTTGGAATTCTGCATATCGAACCGTCTCAATACCTTGTTGTTGGGGAAAGTACGTGGCCCATGGAAATACGGCCCACTGACTTGCCCTCGGCCCCACAAGAAGTAAGCCCGGGCTTGGCAAGCTCGCGCTCGGGCTTGGCAGGCTCGCGCCCGAGCTTCCCCTTCTCGAAAGATCGAGCCTCTCACTCCTCCCGGGCCTCCGAAGCTCAGGGCTCAGGACCCAAGGCAGATCGTGCCGTGCCGCGGACAGGATACGTTTCAGGTCCCTAAGGTCATCAAGAATTAAATGCGCGCACTGTACCGAGGAGCGCCTGGCGAAGGCTACTGGTGGGTTGGCGGCAGGTCCCGTCAACCGCCCGCATGGGCGAAGACACGTGTTGACCGGTAGCGGTTCGGCGCGGCGATCGGGAGATACATTCGATTACCTGGTGGATTTTGTGCTCTCCGGCATGGCAAGACAGAAGGGAACGACTATTTCAACGGACCAACGCAAGCTATAATGGCTGGGCGCCGCCTATAAAAGGGGGCGCACAGGCCACAACAAAGGGGGCGATCTACAGACTCATCGCCATCAACCACACAACACACACCCGGAAGATAGCCACTGTAGAACAGGAACACTTGCACTCTCGTAGGAGCTCTAGTTCCCGGCGGTAGTTCTCCACCTACAGGTAACTGTAGGAACACACACAGTGCCTTGAGCACTTATTGTACTCGAGCCCGGGCTTCCCAAAGCCTGGTCTCACCCTTCTTGTACGCGTTTAAGCTCGGCATTAAACGAAAACTGGACGTAGTGCTATTATCCGACAGTGGAGGCCTGAACCAAGATAAAAATCCTCGCATCATCACTCTCCAGGCTCGACACTTCCGACCGCGTCGGGACCAAGTCCTTTCTGTCGGCAGCGTCCGGCCAAGCGGCCAGGCTTCGATCCAGGGGACAGGGCCGCCTTCGGGCCTCGCACCCCCTTTCCTTGCTTATCGGCCTGCGGAGGTTCGCCTCCCAATCACCGACAGTTGGCGCCCACCGTGGGGCCCGACTGCAGTCTTCTCCGCTCGATCGAGTCGAGGATGGCCTTGTTGTCATACGATGACACTGATACCGTAGACCTCAACTACCACGATCGCGACGACATCGACGAGTCGTACGAGGAGTGGCAAGCTGGTATCCTCGCCGGAGCTCAGGCTAACGAGATGGAGGTGGAGGCAACACCCACCTCGGGAGTAGCTGTTCGCTCCCCAGGTTTGCCCGGCCAAGCTGATGGAGGAACTGGAGGCACCGCCACTAGTGCCGCAACCGGACAGACTGCACACATCCGCGATCGCGTTCGAAGAGGAGGACCGATCTGCTTGGCGCAAGACCGGGCGTGCTCGCCGTCGAGCGGGGCGATCAGCAGCACCTAAGGTGGTTGAAGGTGCCGACGGCACCGCCTCCGTGGGTGACACCGACATGTCTCCCTGGCGGGAACCTGCCTCACGCCACGTCTTTGCGGCGTCAGACGGAGCAACCCTGCACCAGCCACGCACTGACCTATGTGGAGAGCACCAGCGGCGTGAAGCCGCTCGCAGCCTCTTCGTCGGATCAGTCGGGCGGACTTTGGCGGACATCCGTCGTAGACCCACCGACCCGACGCCCGCCACTAGCGCAGCACGTGGGCACTCGCCTGGTCATGCGTGACCTGGAGAAGGACCCACGAGGGTTCACCATGGCCGACCTAGGCACCGCAGTTGCTGACGGCCTAGAGGAACTTGCCGAGGATCTCGGTGAGCACATCCAGGCCTAGTCGCACACTAGTGGCTCCTCAAGGCGGCGCTGCCAGATCGTTCGGTCGCGCCGACAGGCATCCACATCCACAGCGGACGGCGCTCCCCAGCGCACCCCGGGCGGAGTCTTTTCCCGTCTCAGGCCGCTTCCAGGCAGGAGGCACCTACAACAGGCCGTCCCAGGATGCCTGGCCTTCACCCGAGCTTTGCGCGAGGCCCCATGGCCTCGTAAGTTCAAGCCCGGGAGCATCGAGAAGTTCGACGGAAGTAAGAATCCCGACGAATATCTCGCAGTCTATAGTACCGCCATCTTGGCCGCAGGCGGTAATGAGGCCATTATGGTCAACTATTTCCCTATCGTCTTGGAGGGAATGACCCGAACCTGGCTCTTCAACCAGCGCCGGGGTTCGATACGCAGCTAGGAACAGCTGCAGGAAGCGCTCCGGACGAACTTCCAGGGGTACTACGGACGCCCTGGAAAGCCCCAGGACCTCAAGTTTGTGGTCCAGAGGGCGGGAGAGGGCCTGCAGGACTACGTCCGCAGGTTCGTCCAGGTGCGCAACACCATTCCGTCGATCTCCGACGAGGCCATCGTTGAGGCCTTCAAGGAGGGAGTATGGAACACCCGTTTTACCGAGGACCTTGAGCTCCTTCCTATCCACACCGCAGCAGATCTATTTTGCGCTGCGGAAGGATACATCAACGCCTCCGAGGCAGTGGAGCTCAAAAGAGGGAGAACGAAGGAGAGGGCGGCGGCCCGGACTGGCACAGACACCAGGAACAGCGACGCCGAGAAGAAGAAGAAGAAGAAGAAGAAGAAGAAGAAGAAGGAGCCTGCCGTCCCGAACTTCGTCGCGGCGGTGGAGCCCGAGAGGCCCGCTCCTCTTGAGCGGCCGCCTCCACGGCCAGCCCGCCCGTCAGGTGGCGGGAACGGCTGGGGCGCGGGCCAGGGGCAGGGGCGAGCTCCCCAACCCCGACCTCGACCGGCCTAGGGGCTAACCCTCCAAACAACGCATCTTGCCTTCTCCATCGGTGAAGATGTACCACGACGACCAGAACGGCTGGCGGGACGTGGGCTGCGCGGTTGGAGGATTTCTATGCTGGGTGAGGGCCCATGCCCGAACTCCCCGACCACGGAGTGCCGGACGATCGGGCGTCTTAGGGTGGCCACAGCAACGCCTTCGAGGAGGCTCGCGCGCACGTCGCCATGATCTTCGGCGGCGCGTTTGCCTCTACCTCGCGACGCGAGCTTAAAGCCGCTGCCCGAGTGGTTTACCACCTCGAAAAGGGTAAGCCCGGAGACGCATCCCTGCGGTGGTCTCATCAGTCGATTACTTTCTCCGGGGATGATTGTCCCCCCGGGATGACTAGGCCCCAGCGCTTGCCGATGGTGCTTTGTCCGACTATCAGCAACACGTGGGTTGATCGCGTGCTGGTAGACGGTGGGAGCTCCTTGGACATCGTCACTGCTCAGGTTCTTGAGGAGATGCAAGTCCCACGATCCAAGATCAAGGACATAGCCATTCCCTTTCATGGCATTGTCCCAGGGTCGTCCCTACAACCGATCGGGCAGATCGTGCTGCCTGTGACGTTCGGGACCCCCAGAACTTTCGGACGGAGTACGTCACCTTCGAGGTGGTGGACTCCGAGCTTCCGTACAACGCCATTCTTGGACGCCCCGTGTTGTCCAAGTTCATGGGGGCCACCCACCATGGGTATCACTGCCTGAGGATGCCGGCCCCTCACGGGGTCATCACGATCAAGGGCAGCCACAAGGCCGCTATGGCCAGTGATGAGAGCGCCCTGGCCATGGTCGGACAGCTCCCAGAGCGCGGCCCAGCCAAGGCCGACCGGCCGCCAGTCCGCCCCAAGGTGGCCCTGCAGCCCCAGGAGCCCACCAAGGCAATCCCCTTCTCCGAGGACGACCCAGCTAAGGTCGTCCACCTAGGGGTCAACCTCGAGTCCAAAAAGGAACTCGAGCTCGTCACCTTCCTCCGAGCTGATGCAGACGTGTTCGCGTGGGAACCGTCCGACATGCCCGAAGTCCCAAGGGAGGTAATCGAGCACAGACTAGCTGTTCAGCCTGACAAAAAGCCTGTCAGACAGGCCCTACGGTGCTTTCCCAAGTAGAAAGCCGACATCATACAGGAGCAACTCGGCAAGCTCCTCCAAGCCGGTTTCATCAGAAAAGTCGAGCATTCCGACTGGCTTGCCAACCCAGTCGTCGTCAAGAAGTAGGGCGGGAAATGGCGAATGTGCGTCGACCATCGCGACCTCAACGCCTCCTGCCCCAAAGACAATTTCTCCCTGTCGCGCATAGACCAACTGGTCGACGCAACGGCGGACTCGGCGCTCATGAGCTTCCTGGACGCCTACTCGGGCTATCACCAGATCACGCTGGCAAGGGAAGACGAAGAGAAGACTGCCTTCGTGACACCTTTTGGTACCTTCTGCTACACGACCATGTCATTCGGTCTAAAGAACGCGGGAGCCACATTCCAGCGATTGATGCAGAAGACGGTCCCTGATCAGATAGGGCGCAACGTAGAGATTTACGTAGACGACGTTGTTGTAAAAAGCAAAGTCCCACGGGACCATGTGACCGACCTTTAGGAAACGTTTGCTAATCTTAGGAAACATCAGGTCAAATTGAATCCTAAAAAATGTGTCTTTGGTGTCTGATCTAGGATGTTGCTTGGCTACGTTATAGGGAAGGCGAGTATCGGGGCAAACCCCGAAAAAATCGAGGCCATCGAGAATATGAGGTCGCCAACCTGCACCAAGGAGGTGCAAGCCCTCACCAGGCGGATGGCGGCTCTCAGCAGATTCATATCTCGTCTCGACGAGCGCAGTGCACCTTTCTAAAAGATCCTGCACAAGCAAAATGGTTTCGAATGGACAGAAAAAGCCGAGGTCGCTTTTAGCGAGCTAAAGCGTTACCTCTCCACGTCTCCCGTCCTAGCCACACCAAAGCTCGGGGAAGCTCTACTCCTCTACTTATGTTGCCCCACAGTCGTGAAATCTTCAGATTAGCAAATAACGCGAGGGCAAGTAACAACCCGTCTACTACGTAAGCGAGGTACTGCATGGACCTAAGGAGCGGTACCCTGATGTTCAGAAACTCTTGTACACCTTGCTTATGGCCTCGCAAAAGTTGCGTCACTATTTCCAAGCCATCCAATTACGGTCCCAACGAGTTTCCCACTAAGGGATATCATTCGAAACCCCGACGCAAACAGGCGGGTCGCAAAGTGGGCGGTCGAGCTTGGTGAATTCAACATCAATTTCGTACCACGAACAACGATCAAGTCCCAACTCGTGGCCGACTTCTTGGCTGAATGGACTGGGCCAGCCGACCCTTCTAGAGGCTCGCCCGAGCCCGCAAGCCAAGAAACACACTGGACCATGTTCTTCGATGGGTCGCACCAATATGAGCGATCAAGATGCGGTTTTGTTCTCATCTCCCCCCAAGGAGAACAGATTCAGCACATCATACAGCTTCATTTTCCCGCAACGAACAATGCTGCGGAGTACGAAGGCCTCCTAGCCGGCCTACGAGCATGCACTATGCTCGGCATAGAATGGCTAACAGCGAAAGGGGATTCGCAGTTACTCGTCTGCCAGGTAAACAAGGAGTTTCAGTATTACGACGACTCAATGGTGCGATACCTGGCAGAAGCGAGAAAGCTGGAGAAACACTTCACGAACTTCGAAGTGTGTTACATTCCCAGACTGGCTAATAGCCTAGCCGATAAGCTCGCGAAGCTCGGCTCCTCACAAGAAATCGCCCCGGCGGGGGTGCTCGTGCAGCACCTACTAAAGCCCTCTATTCCTTCCGGAGAAGAGGCCCCCGAGAAGACGGTTGCCTCGACCTAAACGACCGGTACCATTTTGTTCCTAGAGCAGCACGACACCTGGATGACACCATTCGTCCAGTTCTTGATGCATGGGACACTACCACAGGAAACAGCTGAGAAATCCCGGCTCCAAAGGCAAGCCTGACTTTACCGATTACTCGGGGGCTTGTTGTACCGAAGGGGTTCTAACGGCGTACTTTGCAAGTGCGTGACCCAGGAGGAAAGCAAATTTCTTCTCCAAGACATCCACGACGGGATCTGCGGGGCCCATGCCTCTTTCAGAATCTTAGTGGGAAAAGCCTTTCGCATGGGGTACTACTGGCCCACTGCGTTGACCGACGCAAGGGAGCTAGTAAAACGTTGCCCAGCCTGCCAATATCATGCCGAGTGTCCCACCAGCCAGCATACGAGCTGCAGACTATCCCGCTGACCTGGCCATTCTCGACGTGGGGAATGGACATACTTGGTCCGTTCCCCAGAGGCCTAAAGGGGTGCACGCACCTTTTTGTCGCCATCGACACTTTCACTAAGTGGATCGAGGCCGAACCAGTGTCGAGCATATCAGCCCAAACGGCCAAGAGGTTCCTTAGGAAAAACATCGTGACCAGGTTGGCCCGAGCAAGCCGATCACGACAATGGGATATAGTTCTGGCGAGCTATTCCGAACCATGTGAAGAGCTCGGCATGAAGGTCACCCTAACCTCGGTGGCTCACCCACAGAACAACGATGCGGCTGAACGTGCGAATGGGCAAATCATGCAAGGTGTAAAGCGCCGAGTATATGAGCTCTCATCGAACAGCGTCACAACTGGGTAGAAGAGCTATCCTCGGTGCTTTGGGTAGCCCGGACAACCTCCAATCGAGCTACCAGAGAGACCCCATTCAGGCTTGTATACGGCTCGGAAGTGGTCTTACCCGCTGAGCTAAGACTCGGTTCAGTCCGTGTTGATTTTGCAGGTGAAATCGACAATGATGAGGAATGACTGTTGGATCTTGACCTATTCGACTCCTGCCGCGAGCAAGCACTACTGCAAGTTGCAGCATACCAGCAATCCCTACGGGTCACACGGCAAAAAGGGTACAGACCCGGACCTTGCAGGTTGGCGACCTGGTTCTAAGACGAGTTCAGAACCTGGCTCATGCCAATAAGCCCACCCCAAAGTGGGAAGGTCCATACACGGTCGTATCAGCCACACGCCCGGGGGCTGTAAGACTGACTATGCCGGATGGTAGAGTCCTCAACAGTTCCTGGAACATCGCTCTCCGGAGGTTCTACGCCTGAGCAAAGGTCGTAAGTCTCCTTCCCCCCTCTTTTCTCCTTTTTTGTCCATCTTTCTACTCCCTAGAAAGCCCCCAAACAAACCCCGGTGACCTAAACCTAAGATCGAGCTTAGGGGAAAGCCCGAGCTGTCTCAGTACACATCGGTAGAGTAGAGGCTACGCAGAAGCTAACCCCGGGATTCCCTTGCACACAGGTAAGCCGATCTCCATCGCACCACACAAGATCCCGCGCGGGCACACGCTTTCTGGCCCTATATCATGAGCTCGCGTAAAATTGTCACAGCCCAGGATAACTCTAGAGTCCAACACTCTGCCTCTCACAAAGAAACAGGGCAAGGGCCACGAGCTCCGATCCAAGGATGCGGTCTCTCTAAACCACAACCGACCTTCTGTCGAACCAGAAGCTCGGTCGTGGCTCGGGGGCTAGGGTCGATTTTTCAAAAATTGATCTCTCTAAACCACAACTGGCCTTCTGTCGAACCAGAAGCTCGGTCGTGGCTCAAGGGCTAGGGTTGATTTTTCAAAAATTGATCTCTCTAAACCGCAACCGACCTTCTGTCGAACTAGAAGCTCGGTCGTGGCTCGAGGCTAGGGTCGATTTTTCAAAAATTGATCTCTCTAAACCACAACCGACCTTCTGTCGATCAGAAGCTCGGTCGTGGCTCGGGGGCTAGGGTCGATTTTTTAAAAATTGATCTCTCTAAACCACAACCGACCTTCTATCGAACCAGAAGCTCGGTCGTGGCTCGGGGGCTAGGGTCGATTTTCTAAGGGTCGATTTTCTAACGATTGATTTCTGAAAAGTCCATCTTTGAAAGTCGAGTATCCGAGTAAGGACTTTCGATCTTCTCTAAGCCATGCCCGAGCTTCTCTATAGAAGCTCGACCATGGCTCGGGGGCTAGGATCGATAGGACTATGCTACGACCTTCGAATCCTTTTTTGCCTATACGACTACTTGTGTTCGCTTGCACGCAGGAAAGACGGCAAAAGAAGGAGGCAACAACAAAACAACTTTATTAAAAGACTTCAATTACACAAAGCCTCGGCGGGCACGGACCAGCACCTCGACGATCACGTCGGCCACCTCGGCAAGCACTGGGACGACCTCAATCAATACCGCGACGGCGGCGACGTCGCGGGCACGGGCCTCCTCCTCCGCAACCTAAGCAAGGCGAGATCGTACTCTGCCCAAAGGACCTCCAAGAACTCCTCATGATCTATGGAAGCAAGAGGAGAAGGAGGTACTGAAGGAAGCAAGAGGAGAAGGAGGTATGGAAGAAAGAAGTTTGGAATGAAAAGTGGCTGCCGCATCGACCCCTTTTTATAGCCAAGATCTGGAAGTCGAAACGATCCCAGGAGTGATAACATGGGGAAGCAACTCCAACGCGGAAATGTTTCTAAGATTTGACGTGAATGTCTTTTGGGACATGGCGCAACAGTCAAATCGACGATTGGCATTCCAGGGGGAAGGTGGACCGAAGGGGCAAAGGTCATAACGAGTCAATGGCATTTTCAAAGAGTGTCTACAGAAAAGGGGCAAGTCGGATCACCGCCCAAGAAAAAGAAAAAATACAAAGGCCTACGACTAAGGCTGGCACCTGAGTTTGCAAAGCTCGGCCAGCACTTCATCGTGTTGGTTCCTAGGCTCGAGGAGGTCTTTCGCCCTATCCCGGGCAGTTCGCATATCAGTCCGCAAGACTTCATTGGCGGCCTCCAAATCCCACACGGTGTCCCGGTGGGTCTTCAGCAGATCCTCCGTCGCGGCTGCAGCCAACTTCGCCCGGGAAAGCTCCGCAGCAAGGAAATCGCGCTCCTCTGCTGCACAGGCAACCTCGGCGGCGCGGCATGTCTCCACCGACCGAAGGCGCTCCTCGAGCTTCGAGGAACGATCGCTCGCCTTAAGGGCCTCCATCGACCGACGGAAACCTCCTCAAGATCATCGCGCGCGGCTAGGGCCGCCCGCCGCCGCGACTCGAGCTTCAGAGTCATCGCTCGATCGAGCTCGAGCGAAGCTTCTTCGGCTCGGCGCGTGCGATTTCGACTTCTTGTCACAGACGTCTGGCGTCTGCCTGAAGGGCCTCTTGCTCGGCATCGTGCTCAGCCCCAAACGAGCAAGCATGCCGACAACCTCGCGGTAGAACTGCACCAAGAGAACTGGCTCAGGGAAAAGAAAGAACCCAAGCAGGGTCGACACAAGACCTCAAAGGCCAAGCTCGAAGGCACTTACCCGCCTTACGGCCGCCGCGGTCATGGACTCGTACCGAGCCCGGGAAACACTCCTGGGCGCAGGAAGCACTATAACCAGTCGCCGAGCTGCCGCCGAGCCGCCTTGTTCTCGGCGCTCAACAAAGCCAGCCGAACGCCCCCCAGCCTCGGCCGCTTCTCCTCTGACCTCACGCGCTCCTCCCCCCGGCTCGGTCCGGGTCCCGTCGGCCGCTCCCAGCACCGCCTCCACCGCCGGCTCGGCTGATTCCCTTATAAGCCCGACAACATCAGCAACCTAAAGGCATGGCTCGGGGGCAAAGTCGGTTTGCATCCCGACGTCCGCCTTCGGATTAACCACCTTCCGGCTCACCAGCCATTCCTCGAGCGATTGACCGGGAACCGGTCAAAGCCGGATGGACTCTTCCCGGCTCGTCCCGGCAAGTGAGAGCCCATGCTCAACCCACGCTGGCGTCGCCACAATCCACCCCACGGCGACCAGCGGTGGCGACGCCAGCGGGGCCACGCTCCACAGCATCACCGGGACGACGCTGGCGGCTGTAATGACCCGGACGGGCCAGTTCTAGCCAAGGAGGAGGGTGTCGCCCATGTCCAGTGGAGGGACGGGTATGTTGCTCTACGCGAAAAGCTCCGACAAACCGCCGAAGTCAATTGGGTGCCACCCGGTCGAGGTCCGGCCCTCGACACAGAGCGGCGCCAGGAGCGACGTCCCATCATCCGTCTCCACCTCCACGAACACGGCTTGGGAGCGCATGTCATTACGTGCTACCAACGGAAGGAAGTAAGGCCCTGAGCCTCGACTCCCGGGCTCATCCTTAACAGGATCGTTCTCCCGAGCTACTTCCTCCAACCGCACCGGGATGAGTTCCCCCGCCTGGGAGGACATGGCAACTGAAAACAAAAAAGAAGTGGTCAAAGCACAACCGATCAAGCCCGGGAACCATGATAGGTGGAGAGAGGAAGAAGAAAATACAAGGCATAGTGGCTAACGAGCAAGCTCGACATCCGTCCCGGCCAACCCGTCATCCGAGTCCTCATCATCATCCAGCACCAACCGACGCCTCTTTGGCGCCGGCTGGGTATCCCGCGCGGCGGCCGAGTCTCGGTTCCGGGAAATTCTAGCCCGGGTTGGGTCTGAAGCAGGAGCCTGGGCCGATGACCGCCCAACACTGGCGATTTTGTCCCAGCGAGAGCGTCCGATCCGTTTCTTTAGGGGCGGTCGCGCGCTCGCGTCCCGCCCTTTCCATGCCAGGACCAAGCCCGCGCCATCGTCGATCGTCGAGCTAGCAGCCCCGGGAACCGCCACCAATGCAAGTGCGACGGGCCCGGTTTCTTCGCCCGCTTCCCCCTGCAAGGCAGGTCAGGGAACATCAGCCCGCGCCCATGGGAAACTACCTCCAGGAGCGCTTAAGCCCGTGGGAACACGTACCTCGTCCAGGATGTTGCGGACGCCCGAGCCTGATGGCTCGTTATGGTTCGCGGGCAGGAGAAGCCTCTCAACCCTGACCACATCGTCCTGGGGTAGGGCTACAAAGGAAAAGGCGGGAACATCACAAATATGCCAAAGAAAGCTCGGGCAAAGGACTATAAGGTCGGAGAAAGGAACTTACGGGAAGTACCTTCGCGGGTGAGATCGTCCCACCCGCGGATCTTGAAGAAAGGGGGAACCCGCTTTCGTAGCGGGATCACCCGGTGCCTGATGAAATCGGCTACGATGTCGTAGCCGTTAAGCCCCCGGCCGGCCAAATCCTGGATCTTGGCCGCTGAGGCTACCTCCACCGGTTCCAGCAAAGGACGAGGCAGCGTTAACTTCCCAGGGCTCGTGTTCGCAAACCACCGCCCGCAATCGCTGAGCACCTTGGCGCAGTACCACTGCGACGCCCATCCCCCGACGTTCTCCTTAGCCTTGAACACCAGGTACGCGGGCTTCATGTCGCGGAGGAGCTTGAAGTAGGTGCACCCCGCCGCATTGCTCCCGCCGGTCGTGGTCAGCTCATAGAAGTTGAGGAAGAGGCTGACCGACGGCTCCACTCCGACGAACGCCTCGCAAAGGTGCGCGAAGATCGTCAGGAATAGGATCGAGTTGGGATTGAGATTCACCAACTCGATCCCACACTGGGCCAAGATGGCGGCAAAGAAATCGGTCTCCGAAACCCGGAGCCCGTGAACAGGAAAAAGCTCGAAGCAAACGAACTCCTTGCTCTCGGGCGCGGGAACCGTCTCCTCACCGGCCGCCCTCTATCCGCCGACCTCGACGAAGCCGGCGGCTTCCAACCCCTTCAGGTCGTCCTCAGAAAGGAGACTCCGCGTGAAGGGCGCCATCGGAAAGAAAGAAGTCGGAAGGCAGAAAAACGGTGGAAGAGCGAAAGAATGAGGAAGGCAAGAAGAGCAAATGGCACAAGAGAGCGTAAAGGGGAACAGCGAAGGAAAAGCTGCCTGATATAAACTGTCGCGGGGAGACTAATCGTCGCCTGTCCGCCTGAAGACGCGAAAACCAAGGGGAAACAACGGCGCGCATAACCACGGTTAGGTTGGGATTCCCGCCGAAGCCAAGAAAATCGCGCGCACCCCAATCATTTGCCCGAGGGCAGTTACCAAATAAACCTCCGAGCGGCACGACCTCGTCCCGCTCGAGGCTCGGGGGCTAGCTGTTGGGGAAAGTACGTGGCCCTTGGAAGTACAGCCCACTGACTTGCCCTTGGCCCCACAGGAAGTAAGCCCGGGCTTAGCAAGCTCGCGCTCGGGCTTGGCAGGCTCGCGCCCGAGCTTCCCCGTCTCGAAAGATCGAGCCTCTCACTCCTCCCGGGCTTCCGAAGCTCAGGGCTCAGGACCCGGGGAAAATCATGCCGTGCCGTGGACAGGATACGCTTCGGGTCCCTAAGGTCATCAAGAATTAAATGTGCGCACTGTACCGAGGAGCACCTGGCGAAGGCTACTGGCGGGTTGGCGGCAAGTCCCTTCAACCGCCCACATGGGTGAAGACACATGTTGACCGGTAGCGGTCGGGCGCGGCGATCGGGAGATACACTCGATTACCCGGTGGATTTCGTACGCTCCGACATGGCAAGACAGAAGGGAACGACTGTTTCAACGGACCAACGCAAGCTACAGTGGCCGGGCGCCGACTATAAAAGGGGGCGTACAGGCCACAACAAAGGGGGACGATCTACAGACTCATCGCCATCAGCCACACAACACACACCCGGAAGAAAGCCACTGTAGAACAGAAGCACTTGCACTCTCGTAGGAGCTCTAGTTCCCGGCGGTAGTTCTCCGCATACAGGTAACTATACGAACGCACACAGTGCCTTGAGCACTTATTGTACTCGAGCCTGGGCTTCCCAAAGCCCGGTCTCACCCCCCTTGTACTCGTTTAAGCTCGAAATTAAACGAAGACTGGACGTAGAGCTGTTATCAGACAGTGGAGGCCTGAACCAGGATAAAAACCCTCGCGTCATCACTCTGCGGGCTCGACGCTTTCGACTGCGTCGGGACCAAGTCCTTTCCCTCGGCAGTGTCCGGCCAAGCGGCCGGGCTTCGGTCCAGGGAACAGGGCCGCCTTCAGGTCTCGCACCCCTTTCCTTGCTTATCGGCCTGCGGAGGTTCGCCTCCCAGTCGCCGACACTTGTCAATGTACGTAATTTGGTTTAATCCAATTAGCCTCCTCAATCTATCTCTATAGATCTTTATACCCCAAAATATAAGCTGTTTCTCCCAAATCTTTCATCGAGAAACATTTTCTCAAATAAGATTGAACAACTTCCAACATTGGAATATCATTTCCTAACAACAATATGTCATCCACATATAAGATCAGAAACACAATTACGCTCCCACTTTCTTTCTTGTAAATACAAGGCTCCTCTTCATTCTTGATGAAGCCAAACTATTTGAACACTTCATCAAAACGAAGATTCCAACTCGGAGATGCTTTCTTTAGTCCATAGATAGACCTTCAAAGCTTGCATACTTTGCCAGAATTCTTAGGATTGACAAAACCTTCGGGTTGTGTCATATACACATCCTCACTTAGGTTTCCATTTAGAAAAGCCGTTTTGACATCCATTTGCCATATCTCATAGTCATAAAATGCGGCAATCGCTAGCATGATCCGGATAGACTTCGGCATGGCAACAGGCGAATAAGTTTCATCATAGTCGATACCATGAATCTGCTTAAACCCTTTTGCCACCAACCGTGTCTTATAGATATGAACATATCCATGTCTATCTTTTCTTAAAGACCCATTTGCACTCGATAGTTTTTACACTATCAGGCAGATCAACCAAGTTCCATACTTGGTTATCGTACATACACTTTATCTCGGATCTCATGGCCTCTTGCCATTTCTCAGAGTCCGGTCTCACCATCCCTTCCTCATAGTCCATAGGCTCATCATTGTCCAACAATAATATGTCCCGCTGCTCCATTGTGAGGAACATAAACCTCTCAAGAGTGCGGCTTGCCCTCATCAACCTACGTGGGGCTGGCGCCTCTTCCACAGGTTCTGCAACAGTTTGCACATCCAGCTAAGGGTCAGTAGGAGCCAAAACATTTTCAGATATTTTTTAAATTTCTTCGAGTTGTACCCTGCTCCCACTGGCTCTTTCGAAAAACTTTTTTTTTTCCAGAAAGACACCATTTCGGGCGACAAACACTTTGCCTTCCTCCCGGTTATAAAAGTAATACCCTATGGTTTCCTTCAGGTACCCCACAAAGAAGCATTTATCAGACTTGGCATGGAGCTTATCAGACATCATACATTTTACATAAGCTTCATAGCCCCAAATCTTTAGATAAGACAACACGGGACGCTTCCCGCTCCATATCTCATATGGCGTCTTGTCTACAGATTTCGATGGAACTCTATTCAAAGTGAATGCAGCTGTTTCTAGAGCGAGTCCCCAAAATGTCAAAGGATGATCAGTTTGACTCATCATAGATCGAACCATATCCAATAAAGTCCGATTTCTCCGTTCAGACACACCTTTCCACTGAGGTGTTCTGGGCGAAGTTAATTGCGGAACAATTCCACAATTCTTTAGATGATCATTAAATTCTTGGCTCAAATATTCACCTCCGCGATCTGATCGCAGAAATTTAATTGTCTTACCCAAGTGATTTTGTACTTCATTCTGAAACTCATTGAACTTTTCAAAACATTCAGACTTGTGCCTCATTAAATAAATATAACCATATCTACTAAAGTCATCGGTAAAAGTTATGAAATACTGAAAACCATCGCTGGGCGAAGTGCTCATAGGCCCACACACATCAGTATGTACAAGGGCCAATAAATCACTCGCTCTCTCACCCGAACCGGTGAAAGGCGTCTTTGTCATCTTGTCAAGTAAACAAGACTCACATGTATCAAATGATTCGTAATCAAATAAATCAAGAAGGCCATCCCTATGGAGCTTCTCCATGCACTTCTTATTTATGTGGCCTAAGCGACAATGCCACAGATAAGGAGAATTCAAATCACTTGTTTTGAGTCTCTTAGCATTAACGTTATAATCAGTAACATCATCAAGATCTCGCATATACAATCCATTCACGAATGGACAGTTACCATAGTGCAAGCCATTCATGTAAATAGAACAACATTTGTTCTTTATTACAAAGTCAAATCCATCTTCTTCCAAACATGAAGAAGATATAATATTCTTACTCAAGGCAGGAATGTAATAACAATTATTCAATTCCATGACTAAACCAGATGGTAACGACAAGGGGTAGATGCCGACGGCCAACGCAGCAATCTTTGCTCCATTGCCGACGTGAATCTCCAACTCGCCACTTGCACAACTTCTAGTCCTCCTTAGTCCCTACAACGATTTACAAGTATGGATCATCGAACCGGTATCAAATACCCTAGATTCGGTAGGCCAAGTTACAAGATTAATTTCTATAATATTAATACCTGAAGAAGAAGCTGGAACAATTCCATTCTTTTTATCTTCCTGGTACTTCCTACAGTTCCTCTTTCAATGCCCTTTGTTATTGCAGCAGTGACATTTGTCCGAAGCAGCAGGGCCAGCCTTTGTCTCTCCTTTAGGTTTTGGCTTCGGGTCTTGGATCCTATCCTCATCGTCGCCTTTAGCCTTGCACTTCCTCTTCTTATCCCGCTGAACCATCATCACATGATTAGGGCCTTTCTTAATGCTCTCCTCTGCCTGCTTCAGCATCCCATTCAGTTCAGTCAAGGTTTTCTTCACGCTGTTCTTATCAAAATTCAAAATGAGCGGTTCAAAGCTCGCAGGGAGCGATAGGAGAATCACATCCGTGGCCAACTGTTGATTCATGGAAAAACCAAGCTTCTCCAACCTCTCGATGTAACCAATCATCTTGATCATATGAGGGCTAACCGCACCACCTTCAGCCAACTTGCACATATTCCTTTTTTTCTTGCTTAAAAACGATTCTCAAGTTTCGATACCAATCCATGAAATTTGATTCAGAGAGTTTTTCTCTCTCCAAAATAGATTGCAAGTTAAAACGAGGATTTGCGTGGACAGCACTATTAACCATCTACAACAGAAATAAATAAGCAAAGTTTTAGCACTATGTTCATGTTAATCTTCCATTAAACAATTTTAATAAAAGATGCTCCCACGGAAATCACTTTCCCTCTAGTGATTTTTAGTAGGACAAGATCCATATTCACTAAAGCCCTAGTGTGCCGAGCATCTCCTAGAAATTCAATGACATAGATAGGCAACTCCTTGCGAATCACATCATATGTGACTCTTGTTTGTTGGGTGGTATTGAGTGCCCCGGCTCCCAACTCATGATGCCCCGAGGCCCAAAACTATTTTGATAGCCCCGATAAGTGAACCAATACTATGCGTGTGAAGTCTGACTTCACCCTACTGATCAAGGAAATTGACGGCACCCTGCATAGGCAGAAACTACCAATCAACGTACAAGACCTTTATAGGTGCAGCTATTGGAAGGGCATCTAACTCTTAATTTTTAGAGGGGAACTATCCTTATCGGATTATCATATTCACCACATATGATGAGAAAGAATAGCAGGGCAAGGAAAAACATCACAGAGAACAATTTAAGCTGTGAACTAGTATGGCCCATGACACGAAGATCACCATCTCCACGCCCCTTCCTTGTCCACCGGGCCATCAAGATTGAAACCTCCATGACTATGTATAAAGCTATTACACCTAACAGCTAGTCACAAATATACATTAGGGTTCAACGCATCACATGCCGGCACGTAGGCCGTTATACAATAATAGGATAGCCTTCAGCTGCAATTAACCATGACATGTAGGTCATGAAAATAACAACCAGGCATCTCATACACAAAGGATCCATATTATTCACATCATTCCCGGTAAAAAAAAGTTAGGCATAGAATCGTATTCTAGCGCACGAAGTGAATCAGTTTTAATTTATACTCAGGCTCTATTCATGGTGGTTCCGCTATGAAATGTTGATCACATCTATGAAAACACTGTGAAAATCTCATTGGATTGATCATATCAAGCCGAATCCAAGCCATTCAAAACGGCTTAATTTTCACTAGACCGATCAAATCGATCTATTGCACGAGGTCCCCTTGAGAATATGCTGGCCCTATACGATCTCGATCTGTTGTTTCGATCTGTTCGGCGACGCAGAGTAGCCCGATGGTGTTACCCCACCAAGAGGGCGATCGCGGCTTTCGAATCTGAGCGAAGTGAACTAATCTTTTCGATCGTATGGCGCTGTCAACTCATACCTCTAAAACAACCGAATGCCGATTGATCCAATCAACCCGTGAACGACATAGCAACATATCACCATATGCGCCTGATCTAGATCCGAAACTACACATGATCGGCTCTGATACCACTGTTGGGGAACGGGTAGGCTATGTTAGCATAAATCGAAAATTTTCTACCGCAAACACCCAAGATCACATGCAAGTAGGGGATCACGAATCGTTACCCTTGACGCGCAGAGGCAGCGGAAGCATAGTCACGCGCGTCGAGAAAGTAGTTGTACACGCCGAACACCTCCTCCTCGCCGGTCGTCAAACGTCCCCGAGCAGCGCCGAACAGCACGTGGTCATAGCCGAACACCGCGAGGTCGTCGTGATCGTCGTCGTCGGAGGTTCCACCGATCAGCGTGTCCACGTGCGGCAGCGCCTCTAAAGGTATCCACACGTCCAGGGAAGGAATGCCGTGTGGGGTGTGCTAGCACCTCACCACGCGACTAGGGTTTCGAGAGAGCGGGAGGGGCGCGGCTGCTAGGGCTTGGTGAGAGCTTATCTGTCACACGCGCACCATCCCAAGCCTCCCTTTTATGGATGCACTAGTGGGCTCTATTCAATGCCTACTAGGACTCCAATTCCTACGCGGATCATATCCGCACGCAAACCCTTCTTCTAATGGATAAAATCCACTAGATAAGTTCCAACCCGTTAAGTATGTGACCCGTTAGATTCATGTGCATGTCGGCCGTGAATCCGAAAAGTCTTTTTCCAATCCACAGATCAATAGTAGTACCTAGCAGTACATATTGACCCTCGAATACACATAATGATCTCATCAGCTGAACCCTGATATACTCAACATACCAATCCTTTTGCCACACGATACCAGTCAAGCTCAAGACGAGATACATGCCACCCTTATGACAGCTCGACCATTCACTCATCAATGTGATAGATATAAATATCATGATTAACTCTATAATCATATCAGCACGGTCATGCGCTTTCCTTATCCATCTACACCGAGGGGCCCAGAGATATCTCTCTCGTTATCGAGGAGAGGCAAATTCCATCTTGATCAATCACATCCCTACGCCATACTTCACGACATACCCAGTAGTTATCTTTATAACTACCCTGTTACGGTGTAGTGTTTGATAACACCAAAGCATACGACTCTACAAGCTGGGTCTCCATGATGATCTCAGGTCTAAGGACCATATAGGTGTACCACTCAAGACTACACGCTAATGGCACTTTGTAGATAACAATCTCAGCAGCGTCTCGGAGTAGGTCTATCCAACCACCCATGTTTTCTAACATGTGTCCGCATTATTGATTTGATATCTCCATATCTATGGTATGTGAAACAATACCATCAATCACTACATGTGCTGATCAAATCATTACCGCTCCTCGTAATGATATGGACCAGGGATCGTTTAGAACAATATCACAATGACAATGTATCTCACAACCAAATCGTATTTGAGAAACAAAGTCATGACATTAATTCATGGAACCGATAAACATTGTTATCATAAGTACATGAACAAAGACGTTACACAATCATGGTATGATTGCCTCTAGGGCACATTCCCTTCACCTAGGACTTCGGACTCTAGACCCAATTCGCCACTGCATAGATGCACCGGCAGCCTGTATCGCCGGCTTGCTCTGGTAGGAGGGCTAGCTGCACCGGTGCAATGTGACGAGTCGCTAACATGCGGGTCCCGTATGTCAGTCATGCCGCAATTTAAATCCGTGCAGTTACGGGTAATGACCCAATGACAAGTGGGTCCACGGTCCCACTGACAGCGTTAGTGGAAGCGCCCCGCGTATAGTGCACATTCTTATCGCGTTAGTGTAGTGTTGGAAATACACTTTCAGACTATGGGACATTCACTGATTGGAAAGCGCCTTTCCGATATTATGTTTCCTTCCTCTGCGCTTGCGCAGTTGGAAGGCGTCCCCAAGAAAACACGCTTTGTCTGTATCAGCTCGCGGGCTGAGCCACAATTGGGCAGGCCTGTTACTATTCACCGATTTACCAAGCCTTTTTTGTTTAAAACAATTCCGGATATTCAAATGAGTTACTAAAAATAGTTAGACATCTCCAAAAATCCGAGATAATTTAGGGTAAATACTAGATGACCTGCTGGGTCTAATAAAAATATCTAGATGAACAATATAATAGATTATATCGCTTTTCAAGTGTAACATCCTCATTTTCAAAACCAAAATCATATGCATTGCACGGCATCAAAATTTTGAAAATAAAAAAAATATTTGAAAATGAGTATGTTCCTCGTTAAAAAGCTTTGTAAAATAAAATTTTCCAAATTCTAATTGCAAGTGTAATATTTATATTTAAAATTTGCAAAAAGGTTTATTTGTGCAAAATAAAATGTTAGTATTAATTTTACAAATTTTACTTTTGTTAAATGCTAATTTGTATTTAAAATCGTTAAATATTTGTTTTTCAAAATTTTGAAGCTTAGATAAATTATTTATTGGATTTGATTTTTCTATTTTATCTCCCTCTTACTAGTGGGCCCCGTCCTGCTCCTTTCTTTTCTTTTCCTTTTCTTCTTCCTTCTTTCCTTTTTCCTCTCCCCTCTTCTTTCCTTCTTTTTCCTGGCCGAGCTCCTCTCAGCCTCCTCTCTGTCCAGCGCAAGGAGGAACCTTCCTCCTCCTTTCTTTTGGGAAACTCCTCAAAATCCTCTTATCAATTATGAGATTGATCCCTAGTATCAGGGAGATCCCTTCTTCCCTGGGATTTCCATCCCTGATCGGCCCAAACCCTATATAACCTCTCCTCCTAAGCTCTCTCTTCCTCTTTTCGTTCTTTAACTGCTACGACCAGGGTAAGGGTCCGTTCCAAAAACCCTTCGAGAACATCCTAGAGTCCTTCCTCACGGTTCTATTTTGCCCAAGAACTCACAGATCTGAGGTCTGTAGCTTTGGGAATCGAACGCTGAAATGCTGCCTCTCAATTCATGGACGACTCTACTTCGCCTCATCTCAGCGCTACCCAGCTATGAATTTCATCAAACCGTCCGAGGACATCCTTGCTATCTTTACCGCGAATCGTCAACTGAGCGAGAGGAATTGGATTGCCAAAGACCTCGCCAGAATCGGCCGTAGCACCAAGTCCATGAAATCATCGGTTTCGAGTGGTAAGACTCAAGTTCGCCGCCTCCCCTACCATCTCCATGTCTCCCTCTTCCTCCATAGGTCCCGCTTCTCCTTTCCCATGTCCTGGCCGAGCCATCCATTCGCCGGAGAGCCGCCGCCGGGCGCCGCCTTTTTCCTCTCGGTCGATCACGCTGCCAGCCGCGCCGCCCGCTGCTGTCCCTGGGGACTGCCACCCAAGGCCTTCTCGTGCCTTCGCCACCCTCACCCACCCCACCGTCGCCTCCCCTTCCTGCCGACTAGCCGCAGCCCGGTGCGTCGCCACAAGCTGTCGCCCCGGATGCCGCTATCGCCGGGCCTACCTCAAGGACCGCGCCTACCTCCTCTCCATTTCCCCTCTCTGATCGAAGCCATAGCGCCGCCGCTCACCGGTGTTGCCGCCTCCCGAGCAGCCGCCGTTGCGCTCCTCTGCTCGCCAGGTATGAGCCAAGCCGGGCCACGCCTCACTGCTCCACACCGCGCTAGGCCAAGCCGGTCGGGCTGCCACGCCGGACCGCACCGCTGGGCCTCGCCCCGCCTCTGCGCGCCGCTGCCGACCACACGCGCGTGCCTGCGTTGAGCGAAGCCGCCGCGCACTCCGCGCCGCGCAGCAGGCTATGTTCCACGCAGCCGCTCTCCACGTCGGGTCGAGCTGCCAGATGGGCCACGCGCGCCGACCCGAGTCGGGCCAAGCTGCCGAAGTGGGCGGTGTGCTGAGCCGCCCTCGCGCATACGCCAGGCCGAGCTGCCGTGGGCCAATTCCCTAGCCTAGGCCGAATAAGCCTTTTAATTGAATAAACAACATCACTTATTATTTTCATATTTTTAATTATACAACTCCAAAAATTATGAAGTAAATTTTAAAATGTTTATAAAATTAATACCTACTGTTCTGTAATTTTTCATATGCATTTGCACACATGTCAATTTATGTTATTTCTTTTGCATTGTATTTATTATTTTATTTTCGTTGCGTTAGATCCCTGTGCCAAATTCATTTCTGATGCAGTGGAGGACTTTCCCCCATTGCGTTAACCAAGGCAAGTGCGGAACCCTTTGAACCTATGCAAACATGCTTTCCTAGAATTTGACAACTAGCATGTATGTTAAATATAGAACATTAATTACCTAGTTGCTTAGCTAAATTCCCATCAATAAATAATTCTTATAAAATATTCCTTCCTACCATATGTTATTAAAATTTGTTAAAGTATTGCCACACCCTTGTTAAGGTTTTGCTCATGCTTACTAATGCTCATTGTAGATCACATGATCATTTGCTTGTTACCATTAATTACCAATTTACCATGTGATTTTTAAAGGGCAATTGGTGTTGTCATTTATTTGTAAATGGGCTAGTTGATAGTTTGTGCTATCGGCAAAAACTTTTTTTGCAAAACCTGATTGGGGTGGATGGTTGCAAGGATGGTGCAGCATGCACGAGATTCGGGGCAGTGTGGAACCCACCCTGATCTCTAAGGACCGATTCCTTGAGGTAGACGAGCTAAGTACAACAGTGCGACCATGTGTGCTTGTATAGGCAGGCCCTGGTTAAGTACCATTCAGACTCCAAGTTTTGATATTCCAGTCGGTGCAGTAAGCAGTTGGTGCTGGTTCTATTGGCGCAAGAGGGGCATTGCAGTGGAAACCTTAGCTGGAATGTCCTAACTAGGAGGATGTCGGAGAAAGGCTTTGTGGTGATCATTTTTTCTTTGGGTGCACCCTCGGAAAAAACTACCTCGCATGGGTAAAGCGTGCAACCTCTGCAGAGTGTAAAACTATCATGATAGCCGTGTCCACGGTTAAGGACGGACGACGGGGAGCTACCTCATTGGTACTTCTTACCTTTTGTTTTCAAAATGGTGTTTTAAATGAAAACCACAATTGCAGTCATGTGTTTTCCTTTTCTCCTCATAGTAGGTGCTGTGAGCGATGAGGTGTTTGCACGGTGGGTGCCGTGAGTAGCCAGGTTTGGGCAGAAACGGTTGTCGCCGGAATTTCAAAGAAAATGATTCAAATATTTGTTTTCTCAACACGTTTCAAATCATTTTGCAAAATATTAGAAAAAACTTAAAAAACTGGCTTTATGCAAAATAACCTTTACCCTTCCCTTGTTAAGCCTTAATTGCATATAGTCAGCCTTGCTTGTTGAGTATAAAGTATACACACCCTCGCCTTTTATGTGAGGCTGCTCATTCCAACGAGCAGGTTGTGATCAGCAATGGTATCCTGAGGAAGAAGATGTACCAAGATGAAGGTTTCGTTACCGAAGTTCAAGATGAAGATTACCTTGACGCCTAGGATGCTACTACAGCTCGCCTGTAGGATTAATTGTTGTATTTTGCTTCTTCCTTTTGGAGTTATGGAAGACTGTTAAGACTTTCGTTGCATGTTAGACTTCCGTTGTGTAAGGCCTGCGTGCCTAAATTTTGTACTTTCATGTATCTTTAATACACACTCTGATATATTATTTTTTCGAACAGTAATGGTAATGATCCAAATATCTGGAATCTATGTGTACTAGTTACTTTATGCAGGGACTAGCACAGGTAAAGCACTGAAGGTACTCAACTCTATTTTGCGGGTCCCGACATCAAGTTAGTAGTTCTAATTATAGGATTTTTTTATGAGATAAACCCAAAAATGTAATAATGATTTAATAAAATTAGTAAATGACCTAATAAAAATATGAGAAAATTTAGAGAAACCTCATGTAACAAGCTGGATCCAATAAAATTGCTGTCTGCCATAGTAACCCCACTTAAGGCCACAGCATAAATCAAAACCCACCGTTTAGAAATTTATAAATAGGTTTTCCATTTATTTTAATTGCTTAATGAATTCCTAAAATCATGGGAAAATTCCTATAAGGCATAGATATGATTTAGGAATTTATCAATTTTATTGCACAATTTTAGGAACAGTATTACTCATTGGATAATTAATTTGGAGAAATTTAACCAATTCCCTTAAGTATTAATAAAACAGAAACTAAATCTGATTTATTTTAATGTCAAATAACTTCAATTAAATCTGGAATTTTTACAGAAACCAAGTTAACCATTAAAGAAATTATTACAATATTGAATCATGGTTTAGCTTGGTGATTATAATTAACTACCTAATTAGAGTAATGAAAAACCCTCTTTTAGGAAATTAACTCTTATTGTTAAATTAAATCCAGTTAACTAAACCACTATAACAGCCATCTAAGATTTCTAGGAAATACTACAGACAAAAGTATTTTAGAACCAACGTACTTTTGTCTGATATTATTATATTAGATGATAATTGCATCATCAACATCATCATACATATTTACTTGCTATCGCTCACATCACTGATATCTATTCATAAATTCATAGACATGAGTAGACTCATGGAACTTCCTTAATACCTAGGGTAAAGACTTAACACCCGTCGGCGATCGCTAGACTAAGCGTGTTGCATTTCATGCATCCTGCTTTCTCTTTGCACTTTGGTGTTATATTCGTTGTTCTTCGAACTCGTTCCGTTATTAGACACTGAGGAGCACCAGCAAGAAGACCCTCTCTACTCTCAAGACCAAGGTGAGTTAATATCCAATTAGATCATATTGATCCTAATTTTTATTAAATTATTTTCTTTTAAGTATGAAATTGCATGCTTCTCAATTATGAGTACCTATCTTGTTAATCATGATATATCATGCCTGCTTTATTGAATGTTGATACCCATGATGATTATGTTGATAACCATTACTTGTTGAATCACACCCTGATCGCCTTGACGATCTATCCTTGATTAACCTGGTTTAGGAATAAAACAATTATTAGACTCTAAGTCTATGGTTTAAAACTTGTTAGACTCCTAAGTCTGGTTAAAACTTGCTTAGCTATGCTCAGGTCTCAATTATTACTTTTAGGCTTAATTACCTCAGAATGGTGAACCAACATTCACCGAGACATGATACACTTATACTTGAAATCTTGATACATGGAATTGGGGCCTGGCATGCTAGAGTGTGTATTTGGTTGAGGATGAGGATTATGTTCTGTGCGGACAACGGTCCGGTACAGTTGGAGTAGCATGGGCTACGAAGATGGGCTATCGTTCACGAACGGTGTGTTCAGGAGCGTGGAGTAACACAGGTAGCGAGGGGGCGCTGCCACTTGCCAGAGGGGGTGGTTCCGATAAATAGTGTACCGAGGCACACGGAGGAATAATAGCAGAAGAAGGAAGGTTTGAACAAATGAGCAGGGTGGACATGGTGATAGGGTGGAGTGCGAGCTCAGCCTAGCAGGAGCGCGGAGTAACACGTGTGTGCCTGAGGCCGCAACTCGAGGAGTTGTTCCGACACAATGCGTGGCCATCGCATGGTAGTAAGTGCTGAGGGTCCATGTGGTGGTTCGAGGAACCAGCCCTTAGGTAGGAAACTTCACTCTAAGAAGGTCTAGCTTGGGGCGTCACCCTGAGAGTGGTTTAATCACACTTGCTAGACCGGCAAATCCAGTAGAGTGGTGGTTCACAACGGGTCGCCAAAATGGAAGATGATGGCAGGAGTAAGAAGTTGGTTTGGCAGAGTGCATGGAAACTGCCATGGGATGGATTTGGTTTGTGATATGGATCTTAAACTCTGAAATGACACATTGAAAGTAGAACTTTGGTTAAAACTGCTAAGTCATAGGATTTGATTTAGAACATTGTTTTTCTGCAAACAAACAAACCCCAACCTTTCATTTCGAACCTCTATCACTAAATGCATTAGGTTGGGTGTTAACTTGCCAGTGTTTGGATGACACTGACCTTGCATATATCCCCTCTTTTAGACGATGGAGTCGATAGAGGCAATGATGCCTACGAGTGCTACGAGGATGGAGATACGCAGAACCAGGATCAGGAGTAGGATGTAGGGTAGGGCTTAGGGCGTTCCACCAGTCATGCGCTATTGCATAGCCGTTGGTGTGATTTTGTTTAAGTTTTTCGCAACTCTGATGTGTTTCTTTTGGAACATGGTATGTAATTACGGCCATGCGCCGTTTGACTACTAATCAGCCTAAGGGCTGTGTTTGTAATTAAAGACTTCTCGATGTATGAAAAGATCTTGTTATGTAATGTGTGGCACTAGATTACTGATCTAGAGACTAGTGCAATGCAGGCTAACCCCGAAAGGTGGCCCACATGTAAGGATGATAATTTTGGTACATAAATATTATATCCCAAAATTGGGGGGCATGCGTTGATGCCAAGAAATTGGCGAAGGCTGATGGGCCTTAATCTTGGAGAAGTGGGCTGAAACGAGCTGCAATGGCCCAAATTGGCCAAACACGGCAACAACGCTGAAGGGTGTTTAGTGACAGACGTCTGCTCATCGTCTCACGGAGCACTTGTTACATCTACCTGTTCCTTCGTTTGCTCGGGAGCTAACGCCAACTCAAGACCTCAAAAAGCAATCGGCCCACGTCTAAAATGCTCGACTACTCGCATTGACACACTCCTTCCCTCGCCAATTCATGTTACCCTTCCCTAAAATGCCCGGGGGCTCATGCTACGCATCGAAGTCACTATTGTAACATGTTCTTCATCAACTGATTGTTCATCCCAAGTACAGGAAAAACAGTGAGTACCTCACAGGGCCATAGCAACTTTTCATTTATATATACACAATGAAGGGGGTATGAAGGAGGTAAAGAAGGGAAATACATTGAAGAAATAGAAAACTATGCTTACGAAGCTGGGGCCTTGCCCTTCTCCTTTGAGGCTGCCTACTTCGGGTAGGTGGAACGCGCCAACACTCGGGCTGTGGCGACGGATGCCTAGGCAGTTTCCTCCCCGATCCGGCACCAGAATTCGTTGTGGAACCACACTGCCGACTTCTGCACAAAGACAGTAGGGGACTCGAGAGAACTAAGTTCCGAGAATTAGGGAGAGGAGCCACCCAAACCCCGCACATGGCCGCACCCGGACACCTCTAGAAGGCAAAGATTCTAGAGGCAGCTCGCCTGAGCGTAGTGGCTCCTCAACGCGAGTGCAGCGCCAGTGATTCTCATGGCGGCGTTCTAAAGGAACTTCATCGCCTTGGGGCCTTGGCTCATGCGACAGTCCGGTATCTTGATACTGAAGAGGGGGAGCTCGTTGAGAAGCGCGTCAGTGGCCGGGGTAACCACGGAGGTGAGCTCTTCTAGGAGCTTCATGGCCGCCTCCACACACTCCTCTTCCCGCCTGCAGTTCTGAAGGTGCATTTCGGAGCTAGCGGTGGCGACCCTCAGCTTCGTCAAGATCTCCTCCCTCTCCTTCCTCAAGAATCCGTTGGCCTTCGCCTTCATCGCCAGGAGATCCTTGCTCTCCTGCACCCGGACCTCAGCCAAACTTTGTTCATGTTCTGTGGCCCCCTCCGCGATCTAGAGATCTGCGATCTCAGATTTTGTGGCCACAAGGGCGGCCTACAATGCACCATGCTCCTCCACCATAGCCCTTTGCTTGGCCAGTTCTTCTTTGGCTCGGGCAAGAGAAGCGCGCAGGCCCTCTAGCTTCACCTCAGCTTCCACGCGGAACTGAATGCTTGCCGTCTCCTCCACTTGATGGGTGGCTTCACGCTCATGAAACCGGCCGGCAGCCTCGCCAGCCAAGAGGGAGCCCTGCGTGGCAAGAAGATCAATTAGCACAAGGAGGCTGGAACAATAGCAAAAAGTATTGATCACTAACCTTGGTTAGCACATAGCGAAGGGCATCGAAGAGCACGACGTTGTCGAAGCTGTCAAAGAGCAGCCGTCCTGCAGCCTTGGCGAAGCCTGCCTTTGCACCTTTCAAGGCTAGGATGGCGTTTCGGCTAGTTCGAAAGTTGGAATTTGCCATTCCTATCACAGGAACTGGCCGGGAGGAGCCTACTGTGGCCGCATGCCCCACGTCCTCGCTTCGGTCGGGAAGGGAGTGAGTGCAATGGTCTGCGTGGGAGATGTGCCTACGGCAGCACCCGGACCGCTGAAACACACGCCATACACCGGGTAGTGGTGTCTGGGGCCACCTCTAGGCCCTCAGCCTCCCTGCCTACAGAAGCGTCGGGCGCCGCCTTGCCTGCTGCCTCAACGAGGAACCCTGCGGGATGGGAACCCAGGGCCCCTCCTAGCTGTTGCCCGACTTTGCTGGTCGGAAGAAGGGCCCGGTCATTAGCAGAACCACCCTTCGAAGGCCTTGTAGCCTAGGGGCTGTTGGGAGCTGGAGCGTGATGCCCTTCTCCCGCGCCAGCAAGGTCCTACTCGCCTTCATTGTCTCAAAGGACGGTGATCCACCCCGGCACCTGGATAAAGGATACGGAGGGCGAAGCAGCGTGAGGTGGGGGGATGTTGGGCGCCCGTCATGAGAAGGAATTGGAAGGGACGAATCCTCGCGCTCGCCCTCGTCCGCTTCAGGTTCCGCGTCTTGGTCTCCCTCCTCGTCTTCCACCTCATCCTCCCCCATAGGGTCAGCAGGCTGAGAAGGCGCCGCTACGGCGACTCTTGGTCATTTCCGTTGAGGGGAGGACGTCTTGACTGCCCCACGCTTGCTTCGAGGGGTATCGCGCTCGCCCCACTAGACGAGGCATCAGTCTCGTCCCCCTTCATGGCCTCGACGCGCTTCTCATCCTTTGCCACCTTGTACGAGCCGAGCAACCTCGCCGCGTGCCGCTCCGCTGCCCCTTGGCCTCGTCGCTCCAGGCCATCTCACCGGGTCACAGTGAGCGCCCTGTCAGGTGCCGCCATCACAGAGATGCCCCACTCTCTCACGAGGGGGACGGAGCAGCCCATACTCGTCCCCGAGGTCGCGCATGCTGTTTCTTGTGTGAACATCCTTTAGCAGTAAAGTGCAGACCCGTTCTATCCCAGTCAGCTCCACTTCCGGGCCGCCGACAACCTTAACGACAGCACCGGTCGTCCGCAGGCGAAGGTCATCGCCATCCATGCGCTAGTAGTACCAGCGCTTCATCCAGCCGGCGTCCCACTTGTTCTTTGTGGCGGGCACCAGGACCATCCCGTACAGCTTTGTCTTCGTCTGGAAGTTCAAAGAACTAAAACAGGATATAGTCGAGTTGCTGACCATCTTCTTCTGCCAATGCGCATCATGGAGCGAAGCAAACAGGCACCCGGTCAGCTTCGTCCCACGAGACCACAGCGCCTACTCAAAGATAGCCATCCTCGCGATGGTGTTGGGAGTGATCTATGAGAGCTCCGCGCTATATAGGGATAGGATCTCCCCCCACCACCACAGCCGCTGAGAACCGAAGCCCCACCTCTAGGAAGACGAAGAACACCACCGCTTCATCCTTGCAGGGATGCGGGGGGACCTCCTCACCGAGAACATAGATGGACTCCTGTGGGACATGGAAGACCTTCACAGCAAGGGCGACATCCTCGCTGTCCATCGCGGAGCGCCCCAGCTCCGATGTTAGGGCGGCCGCCGTGGGCTCGTCAGTAATGAACTTGGAAGTGCAAGCCTCGTGACCCATAGCAGGCATGAAAGGAGTAGAGGAAGGAACACGAGCACAGCAGGAAGGGGGAAGACTTAGGTGCAACGGCGATGGCAGCGAATAACAAGGAACTTAGGCTCAGGAATGCGTGGGAGGGGTTGCACCAAGCCCAAGTCGGACAATTTATAGAAAGCTATGGCTCGTGCGGACCGTCTGATTGGCAAGACTCGGTGCCTGATCTAGCCACATGTCAAGCCTGATGCAAAAGAGCAGATAGCCCAACCACACTACAATGGCCCAAAGCCCGAAGTTTAAAAAGCAACGTCGACTGTGCCTGACAGTGCACGCGTGACTGTTGGAATGACCAAGACGACGCGTGCAAGCACGCATTCAATGCAAACCCGGAGACCAAACGACATGGCCGAAGGTACATTTAAAGCGCCACAACTTTTCTAGCTCCGCCGAAATGTTTAGGTGTGTTGTAGATGCAAGGAAGCAAGATGAGGCCCAACCCTCATGCCGAAGAGGATGGGCGTATTGGCACAAGAACATGGCCAAGAGCATGACGGGGCAGGCACTTGACCATAGGGGGCTCCTGTAATTGAGGTGCACCACCCATCCCCTGTGACATAGTTCTGCCAAACAAAGGTCTCGCAGACCCCTCGCTTGGAGGCACCCTTCAAGAGAACAGCTCTAGGACAAAGCGCCCAGCTGGAGGAAGCGGAGCCATCCCGGAGCCTCGCGGCCCCCTCGCTTGGAGGCGCCCTGCAAGGGAACAGCTTCGGGGCGGAGCGCCCAGCTGGAGGAAACAAAGCCGCCCCGGAGCCTCGTAGCACCCTTGCTCGGTGGTGCCCTGCGAGGGAATAGCTTCGGGGCGAAGCGCCCAGCTGGAGGAAGCGGAGCAGCCCTAGAGCCTCGCAGCACCCTCGCTCGGAGTCGCCCAATGAAGGGGTCTTCATGGAGCAGGAAGTTCAGGATGGGACAAGGAGATGGCAGCAACCCGAAGAGGAGCATGCCTTACGACGAAAAACAATTTCGGCCGAAGGGGCAAGTTCCTTGAGCGCTACTCGATCTCCCGAAGAACAGCCTGTATCAGATAGGGATAAAGCATATCAGGAAAAGCATCATTGCCTTCCAAACCAGGGGACAAACTATAACCGCCTATAAAAGTTGTAAAGACCCCAGTAACCCTACTTTATAATGTTGATTGCGGGGCACTTTAGGAATCGGTGCCTCATAACTAAGAGAAAAACCCGTAGAAACCTTGGGTGATACGGAAAAGATGGGACACGAAAGTCATTATCAGGGCAAGGACCCTGTCGCCCCTACTTTATTGCCTAGAGCAACAGCACTGGAGGACATTCTTGTCCGAGCAGGCTTGTAAGCTTCTTGTATAAGTAGCGAGGCTCAAATGAATGAAAGGACCAGAGAGAAATCCCAAGAAAGAAAAAAAGAAAAGTTCTCAACATCTGTGTGTTCCTCTTGAGCAAGCCGCTAGGGTTCTCTCCCCTACGTGGTGCTCGAGCGCCCTTGGGGCTGCCCCTTTCTAGGTAGTCTGGTTCAAACCGGTAACGACCCCTAACACACGATGGTTTACCTAACATTTTATTGGTCACAAACATAGTTCACCTTTATCTGAATTCTTTTTCCCTGATTCATTCGTGATTTACTCATGGTTTATCCCTAGTTCACCCTGATTCACCCATGGTTCACCCCTGATTCACCTATGATTCACCCGTGGTTCACCCATAGTTCATTTATGATTCACTGGTTCACCTGTAGTTCACCCACACTGGTTCACCCATGGTTCACACTGATTTACCCAAACTGATTCATCTATGGTTCACATTTATTTTGTCATACTCTATACCGTAGCTATGCTAGGGAACGGTATACAGTACCCTAGTGGCTTCCAATAAATAATAGTAAATAAAAAATAACAACATTGGCCTTCAGGCCGCATTCGGTCTATGCACACAGTGCTGGCGCATAGCGTGACTCACGCACACGCACCGGCTTGGCCGCTAGCACAACGCGGCCCGTCCCTTGTGATCAATTATGCTACAATGCCCGACCCTATACTCAATGATACACTAACCCGATACTCGATGATACATCACGATACACCAACCTGATATTCGACAATACACCGAACAAGTGACCCGATACTTGAGGATAGACTGTCCGATACTTAACGGCACATCACGATACACCGACCCGATAAGTGATGATACACACGGAAGCAGGTCACGCAGGATCACGCGGAGCACACAACTCGATACTCAACATACATGCAGGGATCAAGTCGTGTAGGATCGTGGAGTACACAAGGAAGCAGGTCACGCGGGGCAGGTCACGCGGGGCGCGGGGCAGGTCACGCGGAACCTTTTTTTTTTTTTTTTTTGTCGCGTGGTTATACTATCGCCTAGAGGTTGGACGGTACAGCGGTGGCTAGCAGTTCCCTTTCCATATACGCCTAAGAAAACACCCAAATTTGATTAGAGGGGATATGGACCTTATTGTTTCTCTAATCTGAAATGGTGAGTACCGATCTATTGTACTCATGATCTCAACCATCCGGTCCCTTAATCCGAGGGGAATTAAGGTAATGTTCAGAGTGATTTAACTTAGCTTTAAAACTTGTCTAGCTCAACTGAAAGCTGTGCATTTTGTCTTTTTAATCATTTTTTATTATAAAATTATATCTAAAAACAGATTTAAAAACATCTTAAAATTCAACCTAACATTGAGCCCAGCCCCACTGAGACCAGTTCGACGCTGAAGTACTTACGTCAGTCGCTGAGCCGAAAAAAAAACCAGAGACACGCACACATCCGGATCATTCTCAGACTCGGCCGGGCGTAGCGAGGGGTCAATTCTACCGTGGCATGATTGTCGCGGACGTGTCAAGGACACAAAAGATTCTGTTCGATCCATCCTACCACTCGAAAGGAAATTCTATGACATACTATGTCATGTAGCATATGTGCCATCCTTCAATTCGACCCTCCGATCTAGCTGCACAAATCTTAAAACATCCTATCGGAAGGTCGGGTCGTGCCATAGTATACCATAGAATTTCCTTTCCCTACCGGTCTGCCAGGGCTGCACGACGACTCGGCCCCTCGGCTCGACCACGCCAACTCCGGAAGCGACGTGTCCGTGAGCTCACCACATTGCCTCGCCACCAATAATGGCGCCCAAAGTTAGGTGCGGTTCTTTTCAGCTTATCTCCTTTTCTTATCTCGTTTGCTTATTTCTTTCCCGAGGTAGCCTCGAGAGTCGGATCCGCTTCGTTCTACACGTTTTCGAGATAGAAAAAAAAGAATAAAAAATTTTAAAAAATCCCGATAAATCAAATAAGCAAACAAGATAAAAAGATAAGCAACAAACGAGATAAGAAAAGAACATAAACCGAAAATAACCGCACCTTAGTCGCTCCATTAACCCCGTCGCTGAAAGCCTGAAAGATACACACTGTCGCCTCCTGGCCTTCGAATTTGATGGTGAATTATTTTCCCCGCATTTATTGTAACGATGTTACTCGTGCTAAATCACATGATGACACGCGCGGCGTGCTCATTCACTCTGGTCTTTTTTTATTATTCTTAAGCATAATAGTAAACAGCACCACGTAAATAGCATTGTTCTGTCATAGGTAAATATGACTAAAGATATTTCACTTTTATATGTGAATGTTTTATTAGCTTTATCATATATTTTCAAGTATGCCAGGACCATGTAGATCAATCTTTTGACTACGTAGAGACTAAAACTATTCCATTATCTTAAAAAATCATTAAAGACAGCTAACACGATGGAAAAAAAACACCTTATTTCTGATGATAAGGTTGACTGTTGCATAGTAGATGATCTCTTTCTTTTTCATCTATATCTGTATTTTTTTTAATTAAGGACATTATAGTGCACACAGCACAGATATGGAGTAATGGCTACGATGATGATGGATTCAATCAGTCAGGCTTTTTTCAACAGATGTCGCATTTTGCTCTTTAATGGCGATTGGCTAGCGTACGGCGTGAACTTATGATGCACGTGCTTTGCTGCCCTGTCCAGTTCCATCGACGGCATGGATTTGAGCGAGCTGTGTTGGGAACATGGGATGTTCCCATCACCGGATATATGGTTCACAACTCGCACAGTATCGTTGAAGCTCTACGCACAGTATCGTTGAAGCCGGAACTCTCTCTCTCCTTGTGGCTCTGTCAGTAGCTACGGCCTTCAAGTCCTAGGTATAGTTTCTTTCGGCTGTTACGGTTGCATTTGTTTATAAACTGAAAATTTGTATCTTCTCGATAAGGACATCCGAGGGATCAAAAAATTATAAAAAAATGGTTTTGAGAGATTTGAGAAGAAATAGTAAAACCTATAAAAATTAACTACCAAACGTCAAAACGTTTGACTTGTACAAAAATAACAAATTTTCAGCTTATAATCAAACGCAAACACAAACGCTAAAAGAAACACTACCTTACTCTCTCCAAGAGATTCTAACCACTGGGACTGTCATCTTTTTTTTTCCCAGAACTAATGACCTCTTTGGTTCACAAGATTCTAGAAAAAACGATGAAAGTTATATCAAGCGAGATTGAAACCACGAGAATTTTTTAAGTATGTGGTTTGATCATGTACCGTGGGAAAAACCAATAATTTAAAAACTAAATACTAATTTAATAGTTAGAGATTGAGAAAGTGAGAGACTAATACAGAAAGTTAGTTGGAATTCTACAAGGAATGCAAAGAGGTTGGACCTCAAACTTAAATCCTCCAGATTTTGGAGAAAAATTTTATCCTACGAAATTCATTTGATGCAATCCCTTAGAAGATTGGATTCAATCATTTTGTATATGAAATTCATTTGAATCAACGAATGGATTTTTTGAAGAAAGCTAGAGGCCCAGGATCATCTATAAGTTATTGTCAGTTCATACTGTGGAGAAACGTTTACACTACTAAAGAACACCCCTTCACTGCCGGCTCGTAACAGGCTTCACTGCCGGTTCTGGCTCCGGTAGTAATGAGACACCTTATCGCTGCCGGACAGAGAACCAACAGTAATAGATACCTATCACCCCCGGCTCATGGCGTGAACCAGCACTACTAGGGCCATATCACTACCGGTTCAAGCCACTAGCCGGCAACGATATGGCTCTATCACTACCGGCTCAGGCCATGAGCCGGCAGTGATATGTTTTTATTACTACCGGCTCAGACCATGAGCCATAGCGATATTTATGTATCCCTACCGGCTCGTGCCATCAGCCGGTAGTGATAGGGACAGTTATATGATCACATATTGCAATATGGCAGATTCAAAGAAGAGACAAAGCTAAATAGATAATTTCAGTCTAACTGAATGTATTTTACTGCTTGCTACTCTCGATTTTTTAGTTAAACAGTATAACTACCAACATCTGAACAGCAGGTTCCAAGCACAATGTAAAATAAATTGGATCTTGCACATATGCACACTAGTATAACCAGTGAACAGATCATATAAAATAGAAATGAACCAGTGTTCAAATATTTAAAACAATTAGCAATTACTAGCAGTAAACAGCATAAATGGATTTAACTCAATTGAACTGAACAATCTATCTATATAGCATGTTACCATTCAATGAATGTGCCATATGCAATCTCACAAATTGATCATCATCGAGTTATTAATAAAATAGCAGCCACAACAATACTAAGTCCCCGAATCAAAGTGATTTCAGCCCTCAACTCAAACAAGAGTCAAGTCCCTACAAATCACCTTAATTGTCCCTTAGCATCCAAACCGATTTTTCCCTTATGAACGGAGAGGACTTACCTTGAAGACTTATCTCGGAGCGCCGGGTCGCTGGGGTGGACGAGCGCGTGGGTCGCCGAAGTAGTAGGTGGGCATGGTTCGCCAGGGTGGGAGAGCACATGGAACACTGGGGTGGCGGAGGGCGCGGGTCGTCGGGGTGGGGGAGCGCGCGCGTCGCCGGAGTCGACGGAGGGCATGCGTCGCCGAGGTGGGGAGTGCACAAGTAGCCCGAGTGGACGGAGGGCGCAGGTCACCAGGGGTATGGAAGGGCGCGGGTCGTTGGGGTGGCGAAACACACGTGGGTCGCCGGAGTCGAGGAAGGACGCTGGTTTGCGGCATCGGCCAAGGGTGCGTGTCGCCGAGGTGGTGGAGCCAGTGAGTCGCCTGAGTTGACACAACGCACGGGTCACCAGGGTCAAGGGAGAGCGCTGGTCGGCGGCATCGGCTAGGGCAACGAAACAGGTAAGCGCGCGAATGGTTCCATCCAAACATATAGATAGGGGCATCACTCCTGGTTCAACACAACAACCGGGAGTGTTAAGGGGAATCACTGCATATTCAAAATAACAACTGGCAGTGATTCCCATTATCACCCCCGGTTGTTATGTTCAACTGGGAGTGATGTGCCTTATCACTTCGAATTGTTATGTTGAACCGGTAGTGATTCCCCTCTTTTACGTTTACTATACTAGTTATATACTAAGAGGATTGTTCCGCATAGATAAAATTTCTCTATTTGTTGTACATAAGGTCATCGATTCAGCATTGGGAAAAAATAAACAATTGTTGTCACATACCCAAAATTTTAAATTTAGTATAAAAATTTTTGGCAAAAAGTTATAATCAGTTTTATAATCATTCCCAAATTTTAAAAGAATTTTCTAAACAAAGTACATATTTATTCTCTAAAGAAAATACCTTATCTATCCTTTTTCTAAAAACATAAATCCCATAAAATAATAAATATTATTTCATATTTGGATTCTACTCATTTTTCTAGATTTTTAAAATTTTATTTGATATTTTTCTGAGCTATATACTAATTTCTATGAATTCTTAAAGCTATAAATAAATTCTGGAAAACCATTTTCTTTTAAATTCAAAACCTTCCCTTTTAGGGAAACTTCGGAGTGTGCTTTCCTTTTCAGGAAAATACGCTTCCACTTAAGCCAACTTAGCCGTCCCTCTCACCGACTAGTGGGACCACCATGTCCGTCACTATTTGAAATCCAACGGCGCCCATTGGTTTACATCCAATCAGACGGCCCACGGAATGTCTTCTTCCTTCCATCAGCCGCCGCCACCCACAACCCGCCAGCGCCGCCGTGCCGCCCATTGGAAATCAACGCCGCCGCTGATTCCAAGCCTCTTGAGCCATGGTTTTGCCCCCGCTATAAAGCTCTCGTCGCCGCCAAGCTTATTCCTTCCTTCACCGGCCTTATCCTGCCGCCGCTTGCCCCCGATTCCTCGCTGTTGTTTTGCTCTAGAAGCTGGTCATAGCTTTAACTCAAAACAACGCCGCCCGGCTATAAATAGCCTCCGTATGACACTGGAGACATCACAAGCAAGCCTCAAAACCCATTTCCTCCTTCCCTTTTCATTTCCCCGGGCCTCCATTGCCGCCACCTCCCCCAACTCCGGCAACCTCCTCCCTTGTTGCTCCGATGCCTCTCCGGCCACAATACCTACAAATAAAACTACCCCCTCCTTATCACGATCCCAACCTAATCATCTCCCAGCCCTATTGCTCACCGGAGCCCCTTCACCGCCGCCGCCCTGTTACACCGCCGCCACCACCACGTCGTCCCTTTGATTCCGGTCATCCCGAACCCTACTGTAACTACCAATAGGACCCCCATAACCCCAATTGTATTTTTTCTCCACCAATTCCCTCCCGCCGGCCTCCCTCGCCGTCGCCGGTGAACTTCCCTGCCGCCCCCTCCATTTTCCCCTTTCTCTTTCACCGACACCTCGTCCCTACATGTCAGCCGTCAGCCTAGCCAGCCGCATGCATCTCCCTCCCACTTCCGACGGGTCCCTCTTGTCAGCCGCCTGTGTCCTCGTATTGGGCCAAGCCCAATTAAGCCCAGTAAGAAATATTAAAACCCTTTTCTATTCCATATTACAACCATACTGTTTAATATATTTAAAATATCAAATCACTTTTATAAATTCCACAAAAATCCATACAAATCTAACTTAAGATAAAGAATAATATAAAAATATAAAATATCATATTTCTCTAATAAAATAACCTTAAATATATCCTTTTACTCTCTTCTTTTTATATTAAAACATTTTAATTAAAGAATATAGAAGTAAAATTAATAAAAATTTCTTATACAAAAATTTCTTAAATAATATTTTACATCTGAAAATAATATCCCTACAATTTTGAAACCTATAGAAATTCAAAACCCTTCTCTAATCTAATTAAAATTTCCTTTAAATATAAAATTAATATAAGATTTTGCCTAGTAAATTTTACTGTCCCACCCAACTTATATAAGTATTTCTATATAGGATTATAATGCCCAAATCAATTCTTATCACTATAAGGTCAAATAGAAATACTAATATTCCAAAACTAATATTAAAATATAAACTCTATATATCAATTTACCATAATCAAATTATAAAATTCTCCCCACAATTATTATTTACAATCACCAATTATAAATTACATATATTTAAACTAAACCTAATTACACCCTAAACTATCAATTTCATACACTAACCCTAGCCTCATACTGCCCAAAATACCTACTTTTACATAAACACCCCACCCTTTTTTCTTTTAGAAAATATTTTCAAACCCTTAGAAAATCGTACAACCCATCACCCTTTTTACCCAAACCCTTTTTATTTGGTGTTTATTTAAAAATTTTCTTATTTGGATATTTATTGAAGTTTCTCTTTTTCTATTTTTACAACGTATAAAAGATATATTAAAATGTGATCCAATCTCCAATTAAGGCATGTTTTCTTATTCTTGATGCATTTTGATATACCTACATTTTCTTTATTTATTATTTATTACATATATTTTCTACTTACTTATTTATACATTCCAAGTACAATTTTATCCAAGCCCCAATACCTTAAAAAGTCACCCTAAAATAATCAACCCTTGATAAAACCCTAGTATAGGCAGAAATATTGAAAATTTGATTATCTCATGAAAAGAATGGAGAATTGGTCTGTACAAATAAGTTAGATTGGGTAACTTATTTGATGTGGAAAAGCTGTGGTTTGGAAGGTTGGTTGAATTTATATAGAGTAATTCAGAAACAGTGACATGTTATTTGGGCCCGTCGGTACATGGAGTACCAGCGCAATAACACCAGGTGGAGAGAATGTGAAATCCCTAGAATCGTTACTCTATAAACTATAGAAGCAGAGTCGAAAACAGAGTTTTGCCGTCTTGGGTTAGAGGATCAAGAGTGTTGATTGATACTCAAGGGCACTAGATATTTGCTCTGTGATAAGAGAATATCTAGATATCGTTTGCTTCTATAAAAACTTAGGTTTAATAGATAAGAATGACACATTAATCATCCATCCATATAAGGAGCTGTTATATGGGTAAAGTTGGATAAGTTCTGTAGAGCTAATAATAAATTCATCGATGGACCCTACTTCGGGTATACGAAGTTGTGCCAATTGGGTGATGCCTCTCTCTTATTTGTAAAAATCCATGAATTTGTCCCATAAAAAATGTTGTCTGGATTGCAAATAAATAAGGATGGAGAAAGTTGATAGAATTTGTATTCATATTATTAATTGTTTTAGAATTATGATAGAACTTTTAAAAGTTTAAAATTGTATATTCACTATAAAGCCTTACTATTCCTTAAATCCTGTTTTCATATAATAATAGTGTTATTCTCTTAAGAAACTTGCAAGTAGGATTAGTACTTACCCACATTATGTGGACAATTTACTTCTTTTACAAGATCCACTTTATAATCAGAATGGACATTTATAAAGAAGACAAAAATTTGCAAATGATCGATTTCTAAGGCTTACCTTATGCTCAGGCTTGCCTATGGTGTATGGGCATGTATTTTCTTTTTATTACCAGGCTATATTCCACTTCCGCTGTAAAATATTTTGTAACATGTAATAAATTAAGCAGGCTGTACTATTTCTGAATGCAACTGAAATCCTGGACAGTTGGCATTTTGGACATTTTCTGGTAAATTTTTATCAGAATTTGGTCTGCCACAATTGTGGGACAGATACTTCATATTTTCGACACCATAGAAATGTTTACATTCCATATATTACAAATAAAACCTATCAACTATGGATACAATTAAGATCGATGCACTCAACTAAAGATTAGACCTTCGTTATGATCATGACAAATGTAAGTAGCTTCCCCACTCTCTTCCACGAGACTTAGGTCGACGTTCTCTCCGAACGGAGGTAGCTCATCAAATAGTTTGTAGTCTTCCTCGTCGATGACATTTTCAACTCCGACAATCCTTCTTGAGAACCATGTGAAGTTCTTTGTTACTCAGGTCGATTACATACAAGACTTGCATGACACTCTTAGCAAGTACAAATGGTTCTTCTCTGTATCCAACGAGTTTTAGGTTTACGGTAGTCATGCCGTACTTGTCGATGTTCACTACCCCAGGGAGTCTGACCTATTGGTACTGAAATAGAGACCTTCAAAGTTCTGTAGTCGAGCTACTAAATCTCCTCTATGAATCCATAGTAGGTCTCTCTAAGGCTATTGCTGTCGTAAGCATCTATACGGTCACTGCTATTTTGATTGATGCTCTTGTCATCTTGTGCTCTCGTATAAACTATATAGCCATTGATTTCATAACCTTGGAAAGTTAGAATTGTAGTCCATGGTCTCCAAGCCAACCCTTCCAACTGACCACAGGTCATATGCATACCCATTATGTGTCTGCGTAACCAATCGCCGAAATGATTTCTGTGCTCTCCCATGATTCAATCAATTGACTGGCTTGGGGTTGACGATCTTTTGTTTTTCCTGATATGTCCAATAGGATGCCAAACTTGCTTTTACACACATTTTTCTCTATGTTCATGATGTCGAGTACGTGTTGAACATCCAAATCCTTTCAATACGGTAAGTCTTAAGGCAAAGATCTCTTTTTTTAGATAGAGCCACTTGGCGTACATGTACTGCCTGGGCCCTTTCCAAGAATAACTTTAAGATCTTTTACCATTTTAAATACCTATCTGCCATTGTGAATCTTTGGAGCTAAATGAGCCTCATGTGTCCTATCAAAAGATTTTTTATTCTTGCAGTACGGGTGATCCCTACGAAGAAACCTACGGTGACGCATGTAGACAATCTTCCGGCTGTTCCTCAGCCAACGGCCATAGGTCTCTTCCAAGCACACCACGCATCCATTGTAGCCTTTTACAACCTGGCCCGATAGGTTACCGAGACAAGCCAGTCTTTTACGAAAAGCACTGCACGTAGGGTGAAGTTCTCTCGTTTGTACTCATCCTATACACGTACACTATCATTCCATAATATTTGTAGATCTTGAACCAATGGTTTGAGGTACACATCGATATCACTGCTGGGTTGCTTCAGCCCTTGGATCAGCAATGGCATTATAATATATTTTCGCTTCATAGAAAGCCAAGGTGGAAGGTTATAGATACATAGGGTCACGGGCCAAGTGCTATGATGACTGCTAATGTTGTCGAAAGGTTTCATCCCATCCGTGCTCAGCCCGAACCTTATATTCCTTACATCAGATGCAAACATATTCTTGTATTTTCTATCGATGTTTCTCCATTAGGGACCATCAGTAGGGTGTCTAAGAATTCCATCATTCTGACGCTCTTCGGCGTGCCACAGTATCAACTGGCATGCCTTCTGTTCGCAAACAATCACTTCAAACGTGGGATTACAGAGAAGCACCACACTATCTTGGTAGGGGGTCTCCTATTTTTACGATTAACCGGCATCTCGGTGCCACGGGCTTCTTCATGTGTGGGTTGCGAAGCTTCATGTATGACCTCATCATCTTCACCATGCTTGGTCCAACAGGCAAAGCAATCTTTGAAACCCCTTCGAAGCAAGTGAGGACAGATCTGCTCTACGTTGGAAAACTACTTCTCATTCTTACAATCAACGCATAGACAACATACATAGTCAACAAGATTTCTTGTACGCCTTGGTAGCCCTCAGAAACGAATCCACACCATTAACAAACTCTAAGCTGGTACGGTCCGCATGGTATATCGATGTTCAATCCATCTATAATTAACGAGAACAACTTAAATTTCAATTTTGTACTACCAATTTTAGTTAAAATTAAAGTGTTAAAGCAACCATTAACATAGCTACTTGTAAGCTATATGAACAATATAAAAAAATCAAATCCTCTCATTAATGAGGACAACCTAAATTTCAATTGTGTAGTGCCAATTATAGTTGCAAATAAAATTTTAAAACAACCATTACCATAGCTACTTGTACAATTGAAATAAATTTTGAAAACTTAAATTGGATGCACAATTTAAATAAAATTCAAGGCTTAAATTGTGCAGTGGCAGTTATAGTTAGAACTAAAATATTAAGGCAACCATTAACATGACTATTTGTAATCTATATGAATAACTCCTAATAGATACTTCCATATTTGAAAGCCGCCAAGTAGATCCCTCCAAATTTTCGATCCTCCAAAATGCTTCTACAATTGAAGTAAATTTCAAAGCTTAAATTCAATGTAGATCTTGATATTGATCAAAGCAGTCTAGCTGTAGAAAATATTGAAATAAAATAAATAGCTAGATTAGCAACCTCCAAATGGATTCCTCCAAATTTGAAAGCCTGCAAATAGATTCCTCCAAATTTTCAAGCCTCCATGCGGGAATGATGAAAAATGGCCTCCCAAAATTGACTCCAATTGAACACCAAAGCATAGCTCCGGGTTGACGAGAACTGGAGGAAGATAGTGGGGGTTTTATACTGCTAACACATCACTACCGGTTTACAGACTGATCTGACAGTGATAAGTATTATTACTGTCAGTTCTATTTACAACCCGACAGGGATATATTTAGTACCGGCCGAAACCACAAATCGGCAGTGGTCTGTTCCCGACAACCACTGTAGCAAATGGCACCGCCACAAACTAGCGTGGAAGAAAGGACTTTTCACTGCCGGTTGGGGATACAACCGGTAATGAAGTATCACTACTGGCTGGCTGCTAGAACCGGCAGTGACATGAGGGGTACCACTACCGGTTGTGGGCTACAACCGATAGTGATATATCACTACTGGCTTGTAAATCGAACCGCAGTCATAAGTCTTTTGAAAGGCCGTGGCGAAGAGTCATCTCTTCGTCTTCCGGCCTATTAAACTGATCAGTTATGATCAGAACTTCTAACTATACTCTTCGTCTTATCTTCGTCTCGTTGCATCTTCGCGATCGCCGTCTCCTTCATGGCAACGCCTCCTCCTTCTCCTGCGCTCTCTGCGTCCTCCGCTGAGTCGAAGTACGTGCCAGCATCACCATCACTGCCCCTGGCGCTCCTCTCCAACCGCGTTTCGTTCGTTCCCGGAACCTCTGGTCCCGGCACGTGTGCGTTCCTCCGAGCTCGCGCGCATTGGATTCAGGCATAGGGATTACAGCTACAATGCCCAGCGTGCCAGGTCCCTCCCACTGTCTCAAGCCCGGAGCGCCTCCACCGCCAACACAGCCCCTGACGCTGCCACCAGGGGAATGAAGCGCGCTAGAGGATCCCGACAGGGAGGAGGACGATGACGAGGAGGAGGATGAGGAGGAGGAGGCGGATGATGTCGCGGAGGAGGACGAGCATGGGGCCACTGTGATCGGCTGGGGGAGCACTCCTCCGACATCGGAGGATAGTGGCAACTAGCCACGTGCCGTCTTCAGCGTCGACACTATCGACGATATCCCCATCTCAGGCCTCCTCGGTAGCAGTAGCTAGTGGTGATTGTGCATGCGGCGTGGCCATGCATGAGCAGCGAAGATTAATGTATAGCTGAATGTTTATGTTAATTATGTTATGTTAACCATTATGTATAGCTAAATGTTATAATGTTCTCCGTAATGATAGGTTAGTAGTGTACAAATGCTGGATCATTTGATCATTTCATCGGTTTCATCTACTTCTGTTTGATGTTACCTTTTTAGCTTCATTTTGAATTATCAATGCCGATTTAAGGCTACAACTGGTAATGATTTATCACTATAGGCTGGATGTTACAACCGGCAGTGATATGGGGCTTATCACTGCCGGTTGTGGGCTACAACCAACAGTGATATATCACTACCGACTGGTTGATCTAACCGGTAGTGATAAGCATTATTACTGCCGGTTCTTATGGCCTCTGGTTTTTTCTTGGTCGTGGGCACTTACAAACCGGCAGTGATAACTTATCACTGCCATTTCTGAGACAACCAGCAGTGACGAGACAGCACGGAAGGGGTGTTCTGTAGTAGTGTTAACGCCTTGCCTTCAAAGAGAAACAACCATGCTCGATCTCAAGTCTTTGCATCATTTTCTATGGCATGTTTGCTTCTGGTGATGACCCCTGTGGTGCAAATCTAGCAGCGGATACCATCCACTAGTTTAATGTGGAATTGGGGATGAATCATTTAGCATCCTCTTTTAGTTGCTAGCTAGTGCCTGTGTGCCAAAAATTCTCCCGGAGGGGTCATCATCGAGGACCACTTTGAGTTCCTCTAGGTTCTACTAATCCCCAAGCAGATGCCTGATCAGCACGCACAACTAATTCTCTGTTTGATATATTCATTCATGCACGACGCCTAATGAATTTCAAAAAAAAAAAACCAGGATTATAGCCATAGAATCTATAACATTGCGATCTTCTAGAAGCTCATTAGATAAGCTGGAAAGTTTGATCCCACTTGCTTTTGAAAGCTTTGAGAAGTGGGTTTGAGATTTTTGAGAAATGGCTATAAATCATATGGGATAAGTGGTTACAGATTATAATTTGATTGAAGGCTAAACGAAATTCATTGATGGCGTAAATTTTTAAGATGATGGAAGAAACTCTGGTCTCTACATTACAATTTGAACACAATCCCTCGTACAAAAGTATATCGTGTCACCTTAAATCTGACTGCTTAAGAATTTTTTAATAGAGAAATATTTTCTATGAAATGGAAGTATAAGAGGGATGCACACCCTCTGGCTTTGTTTTTTTCAGCGGTTTGCGGTTTTACTGTAGCAAATTTATAAGTTTTTTAAAAAAATTTAAATAAGTCTAAAAAAATAATCTAAAAAAAAATAAATTTTACTGTAGCAAACCGCCGACCACCGGCCGCCGCGAACCACGAAAAGGAACGGAGCCTCTATCTTGAGGAAGAGAAGTCATGTCACCTTTATGTGAAAGATCTAGTGGTTCAATGCAGCCAGTTAACACTCTCTATTTTGTTTTTTTAATCCTTTGGTCAATTATTTTGTAATAATTTTTTCTATGATTATAATCTTTTGGTCAATAATCTAATACAAAATTCTATTATTCTAAAAAAAACATAGCCCGTTAACACCCTCTATTTTTTTGGTTTGTTTTTTCGGTTTCTCTAGCTTAAGCTTTGTACTTGTTTTTTAAACAATATAGGACGGTGGGAATCCCGTGTAGTCTTTATCTTAAAAAAATCATAACAGATAGTATAATATAGAACTCTTTTTTTTAAGGGACTAAGAGCGTCACACCAGAAACTCTATTCCTATTTTCTCTCTCTTCTACTCTATTTTCTCTCTCCATTACTCTAAAATTCCTTCACACTTTACACTACATCCTAAAAGATTCCTTCTCTCCACCAAAAACTCTATCTCTAAAACTCTATTTCTATACCCATATATAGGGTTTCTGCTACGGATGCTCTAAGAGACGGTATACCGTCCCACCCCTACCTACAGTATAGCTACACGACAGAATGGTGCGCGCATGGATCATCCGCTCCCCGCGTGTCCCGCGTTCGCATCCCACGCGTTCCCGCGCTCCTGTCCGTTCCGTGCTAGCGCTAATTAAGCTGCGCGTTCCCGCGTCCAGCGTGGGCATGCATATATACCAAGTTACAAGGCTAGTTTGATGCTCCATGCATGCCATGTGTAGCAAGTTGTTTCGTGGTGACTTGTGCCTTTTTTTCACAGGATCGTGAGCCCCACGCATGCAAGCTGTTTTGGGTGACGAGTATCGGGTGGGTATCACGGTTATGTTCGAGTGTTGCGTTGGTATCTCAAGCATTGTGGTATCACTAAGTATTAAGTGAGTATCATCGAGTATGATAGGTATCGTCGAGTATCGCGTATCATCAACTATCGAGTATCATAGAGTATCTGGTATACCGTCCTATGGCATAGTTACGGTATAGAATAGGACAAAATAAATGTGAACAATAGGTCAATTTGTTTTGGTGGATTAGTGTGAATCATGGGTGAACCAGAGTGAACCAGTATGAGTGAACTATAGGTGAACCAGTGAATCATAGGTGAACCAGTGAATCATAGGGGAACCATTGGGTGAATCATGGGTAAATCATAGGTGAATTAGGTTGAACAATGGGACCACAGGTGAATCAGGGTGAACCAAGAATAAATCAGGGTGAACCAGTGGTAAACCATGAGTGAAACACATGTGAATCTGAGGGAAGAACTCGGATAAAGATGAACTATATTTGTGAACAATAAGGTGTCAGGTGAACCATAGTGTGTCAAGAGTGAACCATGATGTGCCAGGATAAACCATGTTTGTGAACCATAATGTGTCGGTATGAACCATGGTCTTAGGTGTAAACCATGGTGTGTCGAGAGGTGAATCGTAGTGCCTTTGGTATGAAACATGGTGTGTCAGAAGATGAATCGTGATGTCTCAAGTGTGAGCCATGATATCTCGGGTTGAACCATTTTTATTATTTTACTACGCCAAGGTGTCTCGGGTGTGTGTGTCGAGGTGAAACATGTTTGTGAATCATAATGTGTCGAGTAAACCATAGTGTCTCAGGTGTTAACCATGGTGTATTGAGAGATGAACTATGGTATCTGAACTATGGTATCTCAGGTTTGAAACATGGTGTGTTGAGAGGTAAATCGTGGTGTCTTAGATGTAAACCATGATGTCTTGTGTTTGAACTATTTTTTGTCATATTCTTACACCATGGTGTCTTAGGTGTATGTGTCAAGATGAATCATGTTTGTAAACCATAATGTGTTGAATATCGAGGGTATCTCGCGTATCTGGTATCATTGTGCATTGGGCTTCATTGGGTATCGAGTTTCAACTATTAGGTTTCATCAAATTTCATGTAAGCATCATCAATTTTCTGGTATCGTCAAGGACTGAATATCAACTAGCATAAGTATCGTCATGCACATGCAAAATAAAAGTGAATAAAATAATAGAATATAAAATAAATGTATGAAATTATGAAAATTTCATAGGGGTTAGATCTTGATTTTAGATGAACTACAAATTTTATTTCGTGCGAAATGAAGTTCGAATAAAATAGATGTGAAATTATGAAGTCTAAAATCAAGAAAAATTGACTAGCATCTGGTCAATCTCACGGTTGATATGTGCAGACACATGTAGACATGGAGCCACACTACTACACATGCACATGGTGGAGCCTATCTGCATACATAGGATTAGAAGAAAAGCAATGTATACACATACACATGGTGAGCCCATCTATATAGGATCAGAAAAAAAAGTAACGCGCAACGCACACGCGATGAACTGCTTCTCTTTTTTGTCGCGTAGTTATCCTGTTGGTAGACCTGCGAATGGTACAACGTCACTTAGAATTTCTCGTACAGCTAGAATACATAATGCAAATGCATGCTAGCTCGTTCGTCTATTTTGCACCTACGTTGTCCATTATCCAAACCCAAGCAATAATACATGGTCACCCAGTTTCTGTTCACATCTCCCAAGCATCGGATGATGGGCTTTCCTAACGATTTGTGCAGAAAATTAATTTTCTGTCCTGCCATAGTTTTGTTCTAAATGGACAGGGCCAGAAGAAATCAGACCAAGAGCACGCCACGTATGAGAGTCACATGCATGGTTAGAGGTGAAAACGGGTCGAATACGGTCGGTAGTGAGTCATCCCATATGCTATCCTAATTATTTTTTTCCGGATACGGATACAGATACGGATCGTAAAAAATCAGGTAGGATACGGATACGAATACGGGTATTTACGAACAGATAGAAAACAGATACCAGATACTATACGAACGGATACAATATGGATAGCTGGTACTTAGTCGGATAGTACGCGACCCTGTCTCTTTATTGGCTCTTACGTGTCCCTTTCATAGAACTTGCTTTGACAAGGCCAGAAAGCACTATATATTTAGCTAAAGAGGTGGAAGAACTTGTTGGCTAAATTTAAGTATTTAACTTAGACCGTGTTCTTTAGGGTTTAAAGCTATTATAGCTTTTAAGCTACAAAATTTCAAACCCCTCGAAAAGAGTTTTAGAAAGTAAAAAATATTTAAGAAATATTTTTTAGAGTTTTTAGAATATTCCCGTCCTCCTCAATGTGCAACCGCGTGCGCAAGCTCGTGTTCCGAACCGCTTGTGAAGCCACTTTCTACAAGCGGTTCGTGTCCCGAACTGCTTGTAGAACCCATTTCTACAAGCGGTTCGTGTCCCCAACCGCTTGTAGAAGTCTACAAGCGGTTGGGGACACGAACCGCTCGTAGAAATGGATTTTCCAAGCGGTTCAGGACACGAACCGCTTGTAGAAGCCCTCTTCTGGCCCGTTGGTTTCAAACCGCTTGCATTTCTCAAACTACAAGTGGGCCGAAGTCAACCGCTTGTGATAGGCCGTTTGTGAAACCCTTATCTGTAGTAGTGGACCGACAATACTAATGTTCTATTTGCATGGCAACACCTCTAACGTCGACGACCAGGCGTGGTAATTTTGAATCTTTAAGAGATAGAAGTGATGAACAATTTGAAGCAAGGAATTAGACACAAAAGTGTACTGATTGAAGCAATGTGTGATTCACCACTTGGAGGTTAAACCAAACGTGTAAGGATAAGTAATTCTTTCTAGATTTTTTTCCTTTTATCATCTATGAGTTTGAAGTAAGACCAAATTCATGATAGATGTCATGCTATTAAGAGGGATCAACATCCTGAACATTTTATTGGTATCTAAATGGTGTCATGCTCAAGCATTCCTCTTAAGCAACTTAAGGGCATGTACAATGCTATAGATATATAAACAACATCTACAATATAGGTTGTTTCTATAATTGTCTCTATGGACTAGACTATATATGGGCATCAATTGTATCTCCATAGCCTGCCACCTCCGGGGCTTCCAGGTGAGGATTCTGCGAAGCGAAGAAGGGCAAGCGAATGTGACAGCCGGAAAAAAATAAAATTAATTAAAATAAAATTTATAAAAAATTAATTAATAATCTTCTTCGTCTTTATCCCAACCTAATCCTCAATCCCAATTATATCTCTAACCCCATATAAAGACCTGCAAATTTGCCTCCTAACTACACAAAACACATCTAATTTCCTAATTCCCCTCCCCCTAAACCCATCTGTTACCCCACCGGATGCCTTCACCCGCGCCGGAATCAAGAAGGCAGACACTGCTAGTTTGTCCGGAGGTAGCGTATTGACCTCCGTGGTCTTCACGTCCATCGCCAACCCTAGCCGCCATGGCCAAGTCATCGTCGAATGAGCTCACCACAGTCTGGCCACAATTGTGGAAGACGGAAAAAAAATTTGGTGTGGCGATTTCTAGGTAGATTAAATTATATCACAAATATCAAAGTAAAGCAATTCATACACTAGTAAGAGAATATGATACTAAAAGAAAACAAAATTAGTATTAAGTATAAAAAAATACAAGAGAAGATAAAAACATACCATTAAAGTACTAATTGTGCCTAGGAGGTCGAGGCAATTGCATTTGCCTAGTTTTCATCTTTTGAAAATGTTTCCGATCTCATCAAGACGAAGTCCTTTGAATATTTCTTGTTCGGTATAAAACACCATTTTATCATTTACCCAATCATCGGATATCTTGTAGCACAAATCGATCTTGATAATCTTCATGGCCGAGAAAACTCTTTCATCATTTGTTGTAGCTACCAATAGTAGCAATGCTAACTCAATAAGACGATAGACCAATGAAAATACAATATGCCTTTTAAGCTCAATCATCTTTATGGTTAGACTTGCAAGATCATGACAAACCATAAAATCATCAAGTCTTCAAACACGACGAATGAAAAAGTCAAGTTGATCCTTTATAACCGTATGATCGATAAAAGAGAAATCTTTATCATATATTTCTGTAAGTTGAGTGAGCTTATCCACATTGAACATAGAGAAATTGTCTCTTGAGTCAAGATAAGAAAAGCATGTAAGCAACTCTGAAAATACCTCATTGAAGCGATGACCAACTCTGTGGTTGTTGCATCGACAGCAGCATAAAAGATATCAACACGAAAATGGTGGTCTTGATTGATTATGTTCTATTCGGTTTAAAAGCACACTGGACACAATCACATGAGGATATTCTATTCAGATGACCAGATTAGAGAAAAAATTACTGAGTCTGACAGCCTATTCAGATCACTAGATTAGAGAAAAAATTACTGAGTCCGGGCACAGTGCAGACTGGCAACCTAGCATCGATGCATTATCGGCTTGTCGCATGGAGGCGTCGCCGCGTCGGCCCTCTGCCGTCAGGAGGCAACGTCGTCAGTACGGAAGAAGAACATGTGACTTGCGTGGCGTGGTCACGTACTCGTGTTGAGTCTGTTTGGTGCTAGGCTGCTAGCAACTGCTCGTCAGCCTTGTCTGCTCCTAGCTCCTGGTGGATTGGGCATTTAGCCCTGCGACGAGTACTAGTTGGTAGCTTGCTTGGTGTGGCATGAGCCATACTATGCCATAATGGGCCATCCGCCCCTGTTAGGCCACATCTTGACAACTCCTGTTGTACACCAGTGCGGTCCACCTCTGGCCATGATGCGTCATCCGCCCCTGTCAGGCCCATCTCGACAACTCCTATTGTACATCAGTGCGGCCTACCTCCGGCAAGCCTCCACCAGCGCTGCCGTCGGGGAACTCTGCCATAATCCGCTTGCTGTTTCCTCGCCAAGTCACCGGACCACACCACAACCTTGCGCGCAGCCAGTGGTGGCCACCGTTGTGTGCCACGTGCCGTGCAGTCGTGCTATGCACCCCGCAGGCCGCCCCTGCGCTGCCGCCTCCGGTGAAATCCCTCGATGCGGGATGCCTCCGCCTTACGCCGCTGTTGCGCCGTGTGGAGTCGAAGCTGGAGCTGAAGCGCCACATGGACCAAGAGGTCCCTTGGTGAAGCTGTGCTTGATGGAGCCCGAGCCAACCGAGCCAGCACTGACGCTGCCTCACGCCGCCACCTGCTGTTGGGTCGAGCTCCACCAAGGTCGCTTGTGGCTGCTATCCGCACCGACGCGTACAGCTGCGCAGCCGGACTTGCCGCTGCCTCGCCCTACTCACACTTCCGGGCCACCGTCGCTGCCCCAGGGCTGAGACACCGTGCCGTCCTGCCGCCACTGCGCTACCACCGACCCCGCGCAATGCCGCCTTACCCCCAGTTGCCGCTGCCGCACCGCGCCGCTGCACCTTGCCGCCGCCGCAGCTCACCGTGAGCCGCCTGCGTGCTGCGCCTGCACGCTACCACCTTTCCACGGTGTGTAGCTGCCATTGCCGCTGGAGCGCCGCCTCCTCCGGGCCGCTGCTCTTGTCGCCCACCGGCCCTCTCTCTTCCCTCTCCCCTTTCCCCTCTCCTCTCCCTTTGTTCTCTCTCTACCTCCCTCTCTCTCTCTATTTCCCACAGCCAACAAGCCACAGCCTCTCCCTTATCCTTTCCAACTGGGACATATTGCTATAGTACCAGCCATGATGAACACTGTTTTTGTTTCCTGAATTTTTAGTGAACAGTGTTCCTTCACTATTTTGCTACGAATTCATCCTAGCTCCAAATCTGGTGATTCCAGTTTCTAAAAATCCAAAAAAATCATATCTACTTACTATAATTTTATATAATTCTTTAATTATTTACTGCTTTTGGTATTTATTGCTGTTTTTCTTATTTTACGTGCAATAGACCGCGTGGGAGACAAAAGAGAATTCATCGATGCTGCCGATTTCCCGCAAGCTCAGGTAGGAAGGCATGCCTTTCCCCCTAGAATCCCAATTTTTAAATTTTTGCCAAAATTGCTATTTAATTGAATTATGTGTAATTGCCATAGCAATTATGATTCCCACTTATATAATCATCATTAAACACTTTAATATGAGAATGTTGAGTATCCGAGTATGAGACATGAGAAACTGGTTTATGGTGGGATTGTTCACTCATTAATTAAAATTTAGCCAACTAATAATTTGACTCGGAGCGGGTGACCTGAGTCGACGCTCCAGTCCCTAAGGGCCAATGATCATGATGGATTTAACCGAGAATTTATCGTGTGATTATAAGCCCGATATAGGACGTGGCCTAATCTAGAGGGAGAATAACGTCGAGATTGCCACCGTACTTGCACCGGGTGAGATCCCGAGAGATGTGTCATCGCCGGTGTATTGCCCGAATGGAATTTCAGGATACTTGTGAGACATATCAGGTATGAACGTGACAAGTTCGGGGCTAGACTTCTTATGGATTTTGTTATGATGCTATCTGACAAGAGAGTATCATATCTTGCTAGAAAAGCATACAACCTTTGCAGAGTGTAAACCCATTTTCAAATGGTCGTGCCCCTGGTTATGAGTTTTTTGGTGGGTTTTCACATTGTAGCTACACCTTAATTAATTTGACTTGGGTAAGATTTTGTGGGGCCTGTTCCTTTGCCCACCACTTGATCTGCACTAGTCCCTAGATCAGTACACTAGTGCACACCTTTCACATAGCCGGAATCATTTTATACATGCGGAAGACTTATATTACATAAAGTACCTGTATTAAGCCAGAAGGCTATTAAGTGTTTACAACGCGGCACATTGGCCCAAATATTCTAAATATCGAAAAGATCAGAGTGTCGAGATCCAAAAGGTCTCGTGCTGGCTATGTCTAAGCACTCGACTGGAGAGACGCCCTATGCCTCGCCCTGATCGTCAGCATAATCTTGTTCATCGTCTTCTTGGTAGGCGTACTGATCCTGCTCATACTCTCCATCTAAAAGAGAATATGAATGCGAGGTCAGTGTCATCCAAACACTGGCGAGCTAACACCCAACCTGGTGCAAGTTTAGTGATAGGGGTTTCAAAGAAAAGGTTGAGGTTTATTTATTTGCAGAAAGGAAGTTTTATAAACCAAAGTCTATGACTTAGCAGTTTTAACCAAAGTTCTATTTCAAAGTGTCATATCACAGTTCGAGTTTCATACCACAATGGCAGTTTCTAGGCACTCTGCCAAACGTTCCCAATTCCCTGGCAGTTTCCAGGCACTCTGCCAAACGTTCTCCTTACTCCCGCCATCAAATTCCAGGTACGACACACCTGTTATGGGATCATACTACCCTACAAGAGCCCGAGTCCAAAGTTGGGTTGCCAGCCCACCCTAAAGGTCGCAACTCAAGTAAGTGCAATCCAAATCACCCGCAGGTGACGGCGTCCTCTGCCTTTACCTCAAGTATAGTAGCATTCGGAATACGTCCACTCTCAGAGCCTCGGATCGTACTACCCCCGAACCCAACTCATACTTGCACTACCGCGCGATGGCCACGCGTTGTGGTGGTAGGAACTATTCCCCACAGGCAGATAGTCAGTGACTTCCCACTGTGGATCCCCGATGCACCTGTCTGGGAGAACTCGTCTCTACCCCAGCCCGTCTGGGAGAACTCGTCTGTACCCCAGCCTGTCCACTTAGCGGCACTCGGGATATGTCCACTCTCAGAGCCTTAGACCGTACTACCCCCGAGCCCTGCTCACACTTCTTCACACCATGTAGCCCAGCTACTTTCACACTCTTATCCACATGTCGGACCACGTCCGCATTCCAATCACCATCAAACACACACTGGCATGCCAGGCCCAATGTCCAGTCAACCAAGTTTATTATGTTTATCATGTCCGGTGAATGTCGGTTCACCATTCCAAGGCAACTAAGCCTAAAATTAATAATTGGACCTGAGCAATGTCTAAGCAAGATTTTAACCAAGACTTAAGAGTCTAAATCATTTTATTCAACCTAACAGGCTGTCAAGGATGATTATCAAGGCAATCATTCATAAAGTCAAAGACAGATGATTATATCAAGGCAATATCATCGAGGTAGAACAATAACAAAGATAACAAGGCATGATATATCATGATTAAACAAGCAGGTATAATTATTTAAAAAGCATACAATATAATACTGTAAATAAAATATTTTAATAAACTAGGAATCAATATGATCTATTAGAATGTTAACTCGCACTAGGGAAAGTATAGACTCTCCCTAATAAAAGTAAACACATAATAGGAAGGTTGTTAACTCGCACTAGGGAAAGCTGACTCTCCCTAGTAAAAGCAAACACCTTAGAGGGTGAATGTTAACTCGCCTGGGTCCTGAGAGTAGTGAGGGTCTTCCTGTTGCTCTTCGGGATGTACGCCGGGCTCCTCGGCGTCTAACAACGGAACGTAATTGAAGAGCAATAAATAAAGCGACAAAGTGCAATAAGAAAGCATGAAGCATGGAATGCAACTCGCTTAACCTAGCGATAGGTGACCGATGTTCTAGGTCTTAACCTAATTATCGAGGGAGTTCTATGATCTTACTACTCGTACAATAATTCACAATAGATAACGGGGTGGGCGTGTGTGAATATGATATGCGATGAGGGATGATGCATAAGGCTACCCATAGTAATTTATCCATAGATTAGCGATTAGGTGCATACGGAAAAACAAGTTTTTGTTTGAAGTATTTCCTTCATCAACTCAAGCTAATTAACTAACTACATATAGGGTAGGTGGGTTGTTGCCAAATTAATCTTATTAATAATCATTGGTTGAGCCTTTATTTAAGGTTAAAAGGATATAATTATAGTGTGATTAATATTTATTAAATGATGGAATATTAGCATGCCACAATTTAAATATTTTTGTTTGGTCCAAAATGATTTCTACATTTTCCTGGATTTTTATTAAGTCTTTAGCTATTTTAATTAATCATTATTCCCTTTTGGGTTTATTTCTAAAAGAAATTTCTAAAGATAGAACCATGAACTAAAAATAGTGGCACTATTCTATTTTTTTTGTGCATGATTTGTCTTCCGTTTAGGTTTTCAAGGATTTAAATTTTTTTTGTTAAATAAATTAATAGATTACATAATACTGGGATTAAAATTGCTACAACTAGAAAGGCTTACCTGTTTTTAGTAAATATTTTATTTTATGAACATTTGGGTTTAATAAATTTCCTAGGTTCCTTACCTAGTGTAGTATTTATAGAAAAAGTTCTATAAATTTTAAACATCATTTACTATGTTAAATAAATCCTAAAGATGCAATACAGATATTCGGATTAATTGCAAAATATGGGACTTGGGCTGACTTGGGCCGTTCTTAGGCTGCGCCGCGGGAAGTAACGGAGATGGCCCAATCAAGGCCCAAGATGCAGCCCCAGCGATAGCACAATCCAAGGCGGCTTTTCTAAGAATGTTAGCTACGAACTGAAAGCGTAAACATGAATTACACCTTCACTAATATGACATGTGGGACCTAGGGCCCACAAGTCAGCCAATTGATGGCAGCCACAGGGGAGCTCATCTTCAACCTTGGGCTAGGGCGTGTGTAGCTGCCATGGCCGGCCAGAGTGGATGGTGGCGCCGGTAGGGGAGGACACGGCGGCGGGGTCCAATCACCAAAACAAGGTCCTCGTGGCCTGGCGCACCCGAATAGGCAGACGGCACGGCCGACGGTGGCCCACAGCGACGGCGCGGCAAGCAAGAGTGGCGGCGGCCGCGGCATGTGATAGAGCCGGTGAAATAGGGCCTAGAGGGTTCCCGGAAGGGGTCCTACGGCATGAGGAAGGGAAGTGGGTTCTACCTGCGAGGTCGTCGCGGCCGGAGAAGGCTCCAGTCGGTCCAGCGACGTGGAGGTCAGAGGCGGCTAAGCAAGGAGCACGGCGACGATTCAAACTGGCAAAACCTGAAACAAGGGAGGGGTAGGGATGTGGTTAGTATGCCCCAGGGAAGCTCTAGATCCAAGGAATCGGTGTGAGGTTCACCGTAGCGGGAGAAATCAAGAAAGGGGCAGAACGTGACCGGCGGTGGTCCACGCGGTCTCCCGAGCTCTGTAGGGCCTCCAAGCTCGATTGGCTCGAGGACGTCATAGGGGAGCTCAAGAGCTTCCAAATGGGACCAAGGGCAAGCGGAATGGCTTACTAGGCGAGCGGTCCAAGGATGCCGAAAGTTCGCCAGATTTCGACTATGGGTGGGAAGAGAAATTGGGCGTGCGGGGTGCTCGGGCTGGGCTTAATAAAGAGCGGGGCAGCGAGAGGGAAGGTAGGCAAGCTCTGGTGCGCTTCTGCCGAGACCGAGAGGAGGAGGTAGGGATGCGAGGACAGCGATTGGCGCCAAGATGGGGTGGTGTGGCAGAAATTTGCGTGCAACAGAGACTGCGAGAGTTTCATTGGGGCCTAAGGACGGTGAGGCGACAGCTCAGTGCATGGGGCAGAGGGTGGCGCCGTCGGTTGGCCAAGGATGGGTGGCGTGCGGGCGGTGTGCGGCCAAAGCAGTGAGTAGAGAGAGAAAGGGAGAACCAGAGAGAGGAGTGAGCGCTAGAGAGAGAGATGAGCAGTGGGGCTGGTCAGTGAGGCCCACCAAGCAGGTTGACCAGGGTCAAATTGGGTAGCTAGGTGACTTAAAATGGTGAAAGAATATATATATATATATATATATATATATATATTGAACCTTCCTCAATTTTATTAGGGAAATTTCAATTCAAATTTTGAATTTCAAATTAGGATTTAACCTTGGTGTTCTAATCCTTCTTATTGATTTTAAGCATTTAATTGAAATCCTCCAAGATTTACCAATATAAAACACTCTTAACATGCTCATATTTGTCTCTAATTTAAGTAGCGTACATCGGGCAACCAATCGAAGCGAGGACCTAATAAGAAGCCGTCGGCAAAGCATGTATTTACTGACGTTAATTCCGACGGGATGCCGATTGCCCCTTTTTTAGCAATTGGCCCATTCAACAACGCTTGTAGTTACCATGTAAGGGACCACGTCCCAATTAGCATCCAGAAATGGGCTGAAGTCCCTCAAGCTACCAAGGAACTGCTGTGGACAGATATTAAGGACAATTTCAAATTCCCTGAAGGGTTAGAAGACAAAGTAAAGAAATACACTTTGAAAAAGATGGCAACCGTATTTCAGTCGTCTCTAAATGCCAAGTATGTGTAGAAAGGACAAAGGCCTGACTTCAATCTATTTCCTAAGCTGGTTGATCACTAGGAAGCGTTTGAGGAGTACAAGCTGTCAGCTGAAGGCCAAGCCGTGAGCCAAAAGAACAAGATAAATGCACAGAAGAAGAAATACCACCACCATCTCGGTACCAGTGGTTACATCAAAGCTATATCGGAATGGGAGAAGCGGGAGGAAGAATTATTGACCAAGGATGTACCACCTGCTACTGCTGGCTGGGGCCCTTGCAGATGACGACAGCTTGGTGACGGCACCGGGAGTGCAAGATGTTGGGCAAAGGATCGTACAAGCCATTCAGCAGTCTCAGTCAGGTTCCTTAGTGACAGATAGGGAGAATGACGAGCTGACACATGCCCTCCAAAACCTAGAGCACCCGGGACAAACAAGAGGTATTGGTTCGTCGATGCCATGGAAGCACGAATTCGCGAAGGATTCCCAAACGTACAGGAGCCGAGCAAGAAGCAAAACCAGAGAGCTATACAAATATAGCCAATTGGAAAGGGAGCTAAGAGCTACCCAGGCTAGCATCAGCGACATAGTTGCGCAACAAGTACAGATAGCCCTCAGCAAGCTTCAGGGAACAGGTCCGAGCAATCTACCAGACGCCATGATCAGCATGTAGGCCTCAGCGCGGCGGAGCAGCTGCGCGTCCACCGCTGCACCTGAAGGGGATGATCTCAGCCATTTTCTAGTAGACGACATCAAGGTTCGCCACCAGTGTGAGCTACATGTCCAGGCGCGTAATCTCTCCATAAAGGTAGCTTACGGCATGGTGTTCCCAGTAGAGCCAGGCCAGGCATTTCATTGCAACAAGATACCCTCCGGTTACTCAAAAGTCACCGTGGAGGAGATGTTAAGCGGTTTTGAAGATCTTCTGCTCGATATTGCTGGAGGTGGTGAGGTGGCCAAACTTGGACAGGCCCTCTACAGTATTATCCTCTAGCAAAAAGGTACATCATGTTTCCAGATGGCGTGGAGGTGTCATCTCCACCAAGAGACATCGAACAATTGGAGCCGGCTGGAGGAAGCTCGCCTCCTCCACAACGACAAACCACGCCTCCTCCAACGTCATCTCCATGCAATGCCTCGCCGTCAATACAGAGTACTCCTGCTCCACCGCCTGCTCCACGCAGAAGCCCAACTCCACCAGCACCTCCAACAAAAACGAACCCCCCCAGGAAAAGCACGCCTCCACCATCTCCTCCGCGAAAGAAGCTTCAAATAAGAAGGAGCCATCCTCCTCCCGAGAAGGCCTAATCTAGCCGATCAACAAGGTCAAAGGAACCTTCAAAAAGAGCATATGATATGACGGACGAGGAGACAAGCAAAATCGTTGCCACAGAAGTTGCTGCACACTTCGCACCTAAGCAAGCAATTGATTGAAAAGATTCAAAACACTTCGCGACATCCCATGCAGTGGCTGCCTATGCCGTCAGACCACAATCGGACAATAGCAAAGGCTACACTGAAGTCTAAATGGGCTAAGACAGAGGAGGCAAAGAAGAAGAAAGAGCAAGAACAGCTTGACCAATTCATGAAAGAGGAAAACCTCGGTTCTGTAGCCGAAGCTCTTGGATTAACGAATGATATCCCAATGGTAGAAGTGATATGGCAATATCAGTTAGGCCGGGAGTTGGTTAACCCTAAAAACATAAAGGATTTACCAAGCAAGATGCGGCAATTTCATGAATGGTACATGGTAGAGTCTGCTCAAGAAAGAAATATGTTCCCCCTCCAGATCACAAACGAATATTTCTATTGCGGGGACAACCAAATATGGTTAGAATTCGAAGACTTGTACAATTTTTACCATCAGGACGTTGTCAACGTGTCTCTCATAAGCTGCTAGTGTCTGTAAGTGTCAAGCTAATAAGTTTACCATATGCTTCCTCGTACCAGAAAGTTGCAATTCTAATAGCTTTTCCATTTCTATGTAGAATGGAGATACAACGATGTAGTAGAAGGCAGGGTGACTTCAACATGGGCTTTATAGACCTAGAGATTGTCAACGAGGCTGTCTTCGGATACAACCCAAAGGATGTTGAGGATTACATTCTGGATGCACTCTTGGGATAGCACTACAAACCGTACATACTTCTGCCCTTCAACTTCTAGTACGTATATATCCGTTCCTCACAACCTCTCGTTCCTAGCTTTTTAAAGCATACATAATATGACTAATTACATATATATATATATGTTGAAATATATTAATAAGTTTCACTGGGTCCTTCTTGTTATCATGCTTGATAATAGCAAGATCATTGTTCAAGACTCAAGAAGGAAACCACAGCAAAAATATCAATATATCATTGACACGCTAAATCGGTATGGCATATATTAATATATAAGATAGTTTCCTTATTCTATTGAAATGCCTAGCTATTTAATAATTCGAACTCTAATAATTACTATTTATGTAATAACGCATCACAGGGCATTCGCAAGGTTTCGAAAAGCATAAAGGAACTTTCAAGAACGAATTCACAGTCCAGTTAAGCACTCGAGTACGTAATAAAGCATATTAATTAATTTATATTCTTTAGTGATAGTGTTTCATCTCAATACTTGTATTCTTTTTAAATTTCATCACAGGTTATACAACAAACGGCTAGAAACAACTTATGTGGCTATTATGTGTGCCACTACATGCAAAATCTTTGCCACGGCGATGTGTCCAAAATAAACGATGAGGTGCGTGTGTGTCAAAAATACCAAATTAATGATGCATCCAAATTAATTGATGCATCATCCAAATTAATTGATGCATCTCAATTTCTTAGTACTTACAATTTACGTGTTCAGAGATTTATTTATTTTCTGCTTTGGCAGCCTTACCTCAATGTGCAAGGTTTGATCCCGCCTCACCGGGTTGCAGCAATCCAAGAACAACTTATCGGCTTCATTATCGGCTCGATTATATACACCAAAGGCGAGTTCCACACAAAGAGATGGAGAGATTGTCCTTCTGTAAGGACAGGTGAAATATCGGAATCATCGAAGGTCACAAATAGCGATGTAGGCAAGAAATAACCTCAAGATGCATCCTTGTACTCTTGAAATGTATAAACATTGCTTTAGTGTGCTCATTATTTCATGTATGTACACATCAACTTGTCCATTTTTGATTCATTCATATTATTGTGTAAATGAACTTAATTGTGGTTGTGTGAATGATTACACATCATAATATATATATTTAATTATGAAAAAATATTGTAGTTGTATTTAATTTCATTGTCAAAATTCATATTGAAAACCTCTCTCAGAACATATTCTATATTGAATATAATTTGCGCTCAGCCTCTCCACAAGCGGTTGGTAACCCCAACCGTTTGTGGAGAGGGCACACGTGGCGCTCCCCCTTGCTGCCTGAGAGACTCTCCACAAGCGGTTGGTAACTTCAACCGCTTGTGGAGAGGGCACACGTGGCGCCTCCCCTCGCTGTCTGAGAGGCTCTCCACAAGCGGTTCGTAACACCAATCTCTTGTAGAGAGCACCCACGTGGCGACTCCACCAGCCTACCAGGGAGCGTTCCGAACCGCTTGTGATGTCGTATCACAAGCGGTTGGGGGAACCGCGAGTGTTACCCGGAGGGTATCAGTCACGGTTGCCTACAACCGGTTCCAAAACCGGTTCTGAAACCTGTTTCGAACTGGTTGTGGTGGCTGTTTCGCTGGTAGTGTATCCGTCCGCGATGACACGATGTGTTCTAAGATTCAAGCTCAACCTACTCGCTCCTCACATGGTCTTTTTGCAAAAAACCCTACATTTACGATTTCGAAGAGATCGAGTCCTTCTTCTTCTCTCTCCTCCTCACTGCTCCTCTCTCCTCCATCCTAGCTGAGTTGGCCGCCACCCGCCGGCGCCGCCGTCAACGACCACCGCCCAGTCAGCGCGCGACCATGCTAGTGTGCACTAGAGCGGCCGTGCCGAGCTAGTCGTTGCTCTGCCTGGCATCGAGGTCGTGCCGGCATGATCACGCGAGCCCCTGGCGGTGGTCGCTGGTAGCTGCACCGGCTTGGCTGGGATGGATGAGAGAGGAGGAAAGGGACTCAATTGTTTTTTTTCAATCATTCGAGGGGCATTTTGCAAAATAGCATGTGAGAGGTGAGCGGCCTTGAGAAAGAATTTTAGAACACATCTCATGCTGGCGGACATATGGAGAGCCACATGCAGCAGTATAATAGTATGAGCATTCAACTGACAGAAACAAACAATCAGCCTGCGAAATACTCGAGCATGCACGAGCATGCAACGAGTAACGAGTAGGGCAGTGCTGCTTAGTTGGGTGGTTTGTAGTTGGCGTAGGCAGCAAAGAAGGACTGCAGTGCGGTGAAGACGAGCAAGATTACCGCCTGGACGACCGATATGGCCACCCACGGCTTGTTGAAGTAGCGAAGCGGCAGTGCCGCGAGCCACTTGTGCCACGTTGCGCTCTTGTACAAGCTGACGACGTCCTTCATCACGCCGGCGAGGTAGTTGCGGTTGGCGGAGGTGTGCGCCTCTGCGCAGATGCGGCTGAAGAACCTCGTGGCGTCCCTCTCGCCGTTCATATTGTTCACCAGGATCCCGCTCTGGTGGAGAAGGCGCATGTCCTCAGGTGTCTTCACGAGGCAGTCCATGAAGATGGCGTAGGCGGTGACGTGGCCTGGCGTGGCAGGGTAGGTCTGCTCGAACGCGATCAGGTTCCGGAACAGGGGCTCGCTGGAGTCATACAGCTGCAGCGGCGGGATCTCTAGGACGCCGCCGCGGAACGTCACGTGGAGGAAGCTCGCCACGCCGCCGTCATTCCTTGCCCGGAATCGCACGCCGGCCTCCAGTAGCTCCTTGGCGCACGGCACCCACTGCGGGAGCTCCGACGTCGGGACTCCGTACCGGCTGGGATCGGCCGGCTCCGGCGTCGGGAGGTCGATGGATAAGTAGAACAGGTGCAGGAGGTGGTGCACGTCGTGGCCGGCGATGGCCAGCTCTCGCGGCCGAGGATGGAGCGAGGCGAAGAGCTGGAGGCCGCCCTCGACGAGGACGTCATCGCGCTCGTCGGCTTCTCCCTTGAGTTGCTCGAACAGCGCCCGGACAACGAAGAAGGGGATCTGGTTGTTGAGTAGCAGCAGGTCTCTGTTAGTTTTAATCTTGTTGAATAATAAAATTGTCATGTTAGAATTAGCAGTGTGTTCACATGCCAGATTGTAAAGCATTAATTATTAGTGCATTAGATAGATGCATGCATTAGTTAATTAATTAGTTGATCGGTACGTAGGTTCAAGTAGCATACATGCATGTAGTTGATTAGACGTGATATGCATTAGCTAGCTTGTTAGTCGGTCTTGCATGCAGAGTCAGTGGAACACAGTCTTTGCACTGTAACGGACTACCGAGTCTTGTGGGCATACACGTACGCCTCAAGTCAAGCAGGCGGAGGCTACGAGGCTGGTTTCCAGTGGAGACGTGGCACGCTCACCAGGAACGACGCGGAGTCGTGGATACAGATCGTGTGAGGTGTGCGTGAAGGTTGTGCGAGTGACTGTGCTAGTGCTGAGTCTGTTCATGTGTCTATATATTGCTTGTACTGGTGTGCTCGGGAGGAGTAGAGAGAGTAGCTAGGAAACCAAAAGAACGGCGCTAACTTAAATCCGTTGTAACCTTGAGTTGGTAGACGTCTCCAAGTGTGTGTTCCTTGTATTCTTGGAGAGCTAAGTGTAAAAATATACAAGTGTGTTTGTTCTTGATGTATTTCTTGTTCTTGTGTCCACGAGTTCGTGTTTGATCCTTGGGCTAGTTCCAACAGTCTCGCGTGACCATTCCCCAGATCCAGCACCGGCCGAACACCTGGGTCCAGTCGTCATCGTCTTTCCAGTCCCTGTCCCTGCCGGCGATCCCGGCTGCGTGCTTGAGCAGGCGGTGGAGGACGAAGCAGCCGTCGAGGAGCATGATGAGCGCCAGCTCGCTGCTCACGGAAATGTTGTCCATGGAGCCGTGGAGCAGCAGCTTGAGCACCACCTCGTTTGTCCAGTTGTCGCCGCCGATGGTGTCCATGGAAGAGGAGATGCTGTAGGAGGCGCGAAATCGCGGCACGAGATCCATCATCTTTTGAAAGCAGTTCCGAAGCACCGGTGCCTGCGCCTCCGGCCTCCAGGTAGCCGGCTCTCGGGTGCCGGCCTAGCGGGGCCCCACGATGAGCCTGCGGACGCAGCAGAACTTGTAGCGCTCGAGCTTGAGCATGCCGGCGGTTTTACGCCGGCTATGGTAGAGCGGACCGATGCAGACGACTGTTGGGGCGTAGGCGCTCATGTTGCCCCCGGCGAGGTCCCCGGGGACCACGCAGATGGTCGGCGGCTGTTCAGCTGGCCGAGGAATTGCCTCGCTCACGTGCTTCTCGAGCGCCGCTGTGAAAGCCTCGCGCATCTGCTGCTGTTGCTCCTCCTCCTCCTGGTTGTTGCTCCCTTCATCTGATCAATCCATGCAGTCGTGGTTAAATGTGGCTGCAAATGCCACACTGTAATTAAGCACGGCCGAAAATAGATTCGAGAAATGCCAAAACGATGAAAAGTGATGTCCGGACAACGCAACATTCATTAAGAAACGAATCAGAGCAGTAAGTAGGCGCTGTACTATGGAGTCCAGCTTGGTCTACTTCACGTGAGTCATCCAAGTTCGAGCGCGCGTACCCTGAAAAATAATGGAGTCACTATAAATTAAAGACACGCTATCAAACTACTTTTACGATCTTATATTTCATAATTCAACAATACGTAATATGCTTTGTTTTATTGGATACCATGATACATGCTAGAGGCTGTTTGCTTTTTTGGTTAAATTATTTGATTATCAGTTTTAGGTTTTCGAAACCACTAGTTAAAGCGGTCAAAGATCAGTTTCACTAGAACCATATAATTTCAGAGCTGCAGAATACCCTCTAATTAAGTTGGTATATCTTTTAATTTGGGAGACGAGTAGTACTCGAGATGCATGAGCTGAAGTAAAGAAAATTGTTAGCAAAGCTTTGATTTGCCTTGATATCGATCTTAATTCTCGTAACCATCATCCCACATTATTGAAAACTAATTCACTTTTTTCCAAAGACCAATAATTTACCATAATTATGCACTAGCTAGTGCCTGCATTATTTATTACAAGATTTACAGTCTCCTTGAGAGTTATTTGCATGGAACTGCATGCCAGTGATAATCCGTCTGTAATAATTTTCCTTTAATGCGGCCATCGTCTTGTACCTTGTCTGTATTTTTCTATCAGTTATTTATCATTATCATCATGAATATTACACTAGAAATATTGTCAATCATATGAAAAATATTATAGCTAGTGAATAACTCTCAGCAAATGATGTGAATCTTATAGTGAATATTCCAACCACATGCATGCGCAATGCTTCCTTTCAACGCTTAATTAGCTTGCACATTTCTTTGTAACCTTAGACAAATATTCTTGCTACAAAATTATGGCAAGGTTAGCCTTAATTAGACAAATTTCTTGCTACAAAATTATGGCAAGATTAACCTTAGAGAAATATATGTAAAAAAATTAGTTATGAACCAAGCGGCATCAGCTATTAGAGATGTTACATACAATTGTATATTTTCATCATAACCATGAGAGATTTGTATGAAGTACAATTTCAACATAAAGCACATATATTGTAGTACCTAGTAGTGTAATTGTGCGGGACAATATTCGGTTAGTTCAATATAATGGTATTGTGCCGGTGCATGCGTGTGATAGGTCAAATATATTAAAAAAAACATCTAACTCGCAGTTGGTTCAAACTGATTGAGTTAACAACAGTCAAGCATTACCAAAATTGGGCGTAGATCTATATATGTATCGGTGTAAAAGGATTACTTCTTGATTTATTCTTAGCCTTAGCACTCAGGAGGTGTGTATCAATTCTTCCGTACAGACCTATGTGACATAAATTCAAAATAAAAAATAATAGAAAACATATATAGTCCATGTCAATTAGAAAAATAGAAAAGTGTCAATGTCAACTACAATAAAAACAAAATTCTTAATAAAAAGAGAAAAAAAGTACATATCAACTCCAAGGCAAGAAAAATAGTCCATATGTACTATATTAAAACAAAAAAAATTGGAATAAAAGTAATAGAAAAAGTCCATATGTACTATATTAAAACAAAAAAAATTGGAATAAAAGTAATAGAAAAAGTACGTATCAACTGTAGGCTCAGGCTCTCCCGGAGAGAACTCACACATTGTTTCTCTCTTGGAGACTGACACACTCGAGGGAGGAAGAATGCAAGATCACACAAAAAATTTGGTGCAGCCCCACAACTGAGTGCTGCGTTTTCTCCTCTTCCTTTCTTCACTTGAATACTTAACACTTATTGCATCTGTATATATAACACAACTCACACACGCACTACTCCCTAGCCAAGACGCACGACTGTTGTTGCCACAACCAACGGCAGGACCTTTTCTTGTGCCGTGCAAACTCAAGGCCAGCTGCCTAGTAACAAACTTGACTCTTATCTACTGGTTACCACTAAGGCACTAATCATATATGTTCCTAGCATGCAGGCCACGCACCTCGAGGGAGGAAGAACGTAAGATCACACAAAAAATTTGGTGCAGCCCCATAACTGAGCGCTGCGTTTTCTCCTCTTCCTTTCTTCACTTGAATACTTAACACTTGATTATCAGTTTTAGGTTTTCGAAACCACTAGTTAAAGCGGTCAAAGATCAGTTTCACTAGAACCATATAATTTCAGAGCTGCAGAATACCCTCTAATTAAGTTGGTATATCTTTTAATTTGGGAGACGAGTAGTACTCGAGATGCATGAGCTGAAGTAAAGAAAATTGTTAGCAAAGCTTTGATTTGCCTTGATATCGATCTTAATTCTCGTAACCATCATTCCACATTATTGAAAACTAATTCACTTTTTTCCAAAGACCAATAATTTACCATAATTATGCACTAGCTAGTGCCTGCATTATTTATTACAAGATTTACAGTCTCCTTGAGAGTTATTTGCATGGAACTGCATGCCAGTGATAATCCGTCTGTAATAATTTTCCTTTAATGCGGCCATCGTCTTGTACCTTGTCTGTATTTTTCTATCAGTTATTTATCATTATCATCATGAATATTACACTAGAAATATTGTCAATCATATGAAAAATATTATAGTGAATAACTCTCAGCAAATGATTCACTCAGCAAATGACTCTCAGAAAATGATGTGAATCTTATAGTGAATATTCCAACCACATGCATGCGCAATGCTTCCTTTCAACGCTTAATTAGCTTGCACATTTCTTTGTAACCTTAGACAAATATTCTTGCTACAAAATTATGGCAAGGTTAGCCTTAATTAGACAAATTTCTTGCTACAAAATTATGGCAAGATTAACCTTAGAGAAATATATGTAAAAAAATTAGTTATGAACCAAGCGGCATCAGCTATTAGAGATGTTACATACAATTGTATATTTCCATCATAACCATGAGAGATTTGTATGAAGTACAATTTCAACATAAAGCACATATATTGTAGTACCTAGTAGTGTAATTGTGCGGGACAATATTCGGTTAGTTCAATATAATGGTATTGTGCCGGTGCATGCGTGTGATAGGTCAAATATATTAAAAAAAACATCTAACTCGCAGTTGGTTCAAACTGATTGAGTTAACAACAGTCAAGCATTACCAAAATTGGGCGTAGATCTATATATGTATCGGTGTAAAAGGATTACTTCTTGATTTATTCTTAGCCTTAGCACTCAGGAGGTGTGTATCAATTCTTCCGTACAGACCTATGTGACATAAATTCAAAATAAAAAATAATAGGAAACATATATAGTCCATGTCAATTAGAAAAATAGAAAAGTGTCAATATCAACTACAATAAAAACAAAATTCTTAATAAAAAGAGAAAAAAGTACATATCAACTCCAAGGCAAGAAAAATAGTCCATATGTACTATATTAAAACAAAAAAAATTGGAATAAAAGTAATAGAAAAAGTACGTATCAACTGTAGGCTCAGGCTCTCCCGGAGAGAACTTACACATTGTTTCTCTCTTGGAGACTGACACACTCGAGGGAGGAAGAATGCAAGATCACACAAAAAATTTGGTGCAGCCCCACAACTGAGTGCTGCGTTTTCTCCTCTTCCTTTCTTCACTTGAATACTTAACACTTATTGCATTTGTATATATAACACAACTCACACACGCACTACTCCCTAGCCGCATGCACGCACTGTTGCCACAACCAACGGCAGGACCTTTTCTTGTGCCGTGCAAACTCAAGGCCAGCTGCCTAGTAACAAACTTGACTCTTATCTACTGGTTACCACTAAGGCACTAATCATATATGTTCCTAGCATGCAGGCCACGCACCTCGAGGGAGGAAGAACGCAAGATCACACAAAAAATTTGGTGCAGCCCAATAACTGAGCGCTGCGTTTTCTCCTCTTCCTTTCTTCACTTGAATACTTAACACTTATTGCATCTGTATATATAACACAACATCAACTACGATGCTAGGAGCCCAAATCAACTAAAATAATAACTACTGAAATTAAAAATATAGAAAATAAGCCTATATCAACTATAATAAACAGACAAAGAAAGAAATTAAAATAAAAACAGTAAGATATCTATCTATCGTATTATTAAACAGGAGTCGACAAAGTCACCACGTATGCGAGCTAAAGGAGCAAAGGTTAACTCTAGAGTTGTGGCTAACACGATGAGTCGAGCTAACACTAGGCCTGACGCTAGGGCTGTTCATAGTCGGGTTACCAGTGGTCGGTAGGTTAGCTCTCGTTCGGCCAACAGGTGGGCTGGGTGGAACGTAGGTTGCATGGGTTAGTGCATGCCTGCGGCTCTTCACTTCTTCTATGGACGGTGCAGCTTCCACCGCAGCATATCAACCGAAGCCGAGTTTGCGCATTAGCGTATGCAACAGAAGAAGCAAGGTGTAGACGGGCTTAACAGGTTCCTAGCTAACCCACCTGACCTGGGTATTAGCCATTTGAGCAGTTTGGGCTGGGTTAGGTGAGGTGGGTTGGGTGGGTTCTCTAACCATGTAAAGGCCTAGGTAATACTAACAAAGATAACACAAAAACCAACAAGAAGATAGATATTAAGATAACTATATAATCATATCGGATATAATGATGTACATCTAAGCAGACCAACACTACTAGAGATATAGGCATTACAAGGGGTACACCACAAGCGGTTTAAAAGGCAGAGTCAGGATAGGACTTTTACAAGCGTACAAGGGGTTCGTGTCCCGAACCCCTTGTAAAAGTTCTACAAGCGGTTCGGGACACGAACCCCTTGTAAAGACCAGGCTTTACAAGGGGTTCATGTCCCGAACGGCTTGTAAAAGTCCAGTTTTTGAAATGCTAAAAGGAAATCTTGCCTTATCTCATCAGAGAGCACGCGTGGGATAAGTTGGCTAGCAGAGTGAGGCGTGGGTCACGAGAAAGGTGAGGTCCTGGGTTTGAATCCCTCCTCCCTAAAAATTATTTCTCTTTTAACGGATACCCAGACACTACAAGCGGGTATAAAACCGCTTGTGATACCTCAAGAGCATCTGGCGATTACCTAGCGGTTCCAAAACCGCTTGTAAAAGTGGTTTGGAACCGCTTGTAGAGTCCAAATCGCTAGTAGTGCAAAGTTATAAATATATCTTCTATATTAGACTTAGACTATATTAGAAATAATCAAGATTTATATAGATACATATCATAAATGAATTATCCTTCTAATGAAAATTAATTATGTTAGAGCTTACATCTACAAAAGACATTTTATTTTTAAAACAAATCTAGCCGCGCAAATGCGTGGAACACCATGCTCGCTTATAGTAAATTAAAGCACAGAAATTCCCGAAGCAACTCCCCTTATCCAAACACTATCCCTTACGGATGTAATATATAGTTTTGGTCATGATTTGATACTAACACTACTAAAAAAAGCAATTCTCGTAATCTTCTTCTCAATGGAAAGAAGATGATGAAGAAAAAGAAGTGTTAGTACAATTTAGCCTTTTCTGCTTTTCCTTTTAAGATCAAATCGAGTGAAGTATTAATGGATGGAACAGATTTGAGCTTACTTCGAGGCATATTCGTTGATCTTCGATCGTAATGGCACAGAGAGCTGATATCAGAACGGCCAAGTGAATATATGTTTGTTGCAGTGTCATGGGAGAAGCTAAGTGGTGCAAATTAATATACGAGCAGATCGTCGTGTCGAATAAATTCTTTCCTTGCTGATAATAAAGTGCATTCCTGCGAAAGCACATAGAATATATTATTACCCTTGTTGACACGAAAGCTCTTTGTTTAAGAAACAAGCGAGGTATATTCAGAAAAAAAAAGGAAGAATGATGATGCACTCATAAGGAAAGAAAGACATAACGCCTGTCTACTACACACATGCACTACTAGAGAAATGACCTTCTATACCGGTATATCAGTCTCGATTGGCCACAAACCGGGACTGATGTAGCAATAGTCTCGGTTCGTGGCTCCAGGGCTAAAAGCACGATTAGTACCGGTTCGTGGCTCATATTAGTCCCGGTTCGTAACACGAACCGGTACTAAAGGTGGCTTTGGCAAGCGGGTACATGCTAACTGGCATAGGCACAAATTTAGTCCCGGTTAGTATTACGAACCGGTATTAAAGGCAGGCGTTTAGTCGGTTAGTATTCTGAACCGGTATTAAACTAATCCTGAATTTGAAAAGGAATGTATATCCTAGTCTATTAAATATGCGTGGGTGGATGGGTTGGTTAGAAGAGTGAGTGGGGAGTCACGTGGTGGCATGAGGTCCCAGGTTCGAGTCTTGGGTTCGTCTTATTTTTTAGAAACTTTCTACGCTTTAGTACCGGTTAGGGGGACTGGGACTAAAGGTATATGACATTTAGTCACGGATGGCCTGTCCCGGTTCGGGAACAGGGACTAAAGCCCATTCCTAACTGGGACTAAAGGCTATTTTTCTAGTAGTGATGCATGCTTTCATGAAGAATATGATGTGCGTCTCCTACTTACATAAATGCCTGAACAATAGGATGCGTGAAGCGTCACTGCTATTAGATGCTTCATGAAGAAGAGGAAAAAGAAGAAGCAATCATCATCCGGTTGAGTCACTACTATAGAACACCTCTTACGTGCGCTTTGCACTCTTGGTTCACTTAGAAATGGCGGTGATAACTTATCACCGGTTTCTAAGTCCCAAAATCAAAAAACTTGAAGCCGTAGAACCAGCGAAGTAACAAGGCTTATCTTGTCGGTTCTATCCCACAACCAGCAGTGGTAAGCCTCATATCCTCTTGGTTCTAGCACCCTACGGCAAAGTGATCCATCACTACCGATTCACTACTCTGAGCGGTCTTTGATATTGCCTCATCGATGCAGGTTGGAGTGCGAACCGATCGAGAGTTGCAACAGTCCCGGTTCAACCGCTACTGGGACGCGGGGCAACTCAGTACCGGTTCGTGTCACGGACCGGTACTAAGCAGCCCCTTGGTAGGCGGGTACAGGCCAGCTAGCACGGGGGCTTATTAGTACCGGTTCATGTCACGGACCGGTACTGATGTTAGAGCGTCAGTACTAGTTGGTAACATGAACTGGTACTATGTCGCCCTATTTGAACTTCTTCTTCCTCCTACACTCTGCCCGACTAAAACGATTGCAACAACGGCTAGAGCTTCAAGGAGGGAGGTGCTGCCCAAATTTCAAAATTTTGGTCATTTTACTCCAAGCCAATTTAACCAAGGTTAGTAACATTATTCCTCACTACATTTGGTGTTGAATGGAACATTTTCATTGCTTGAAATATCTAGAAAATTTGATATTTTCCCATGATCGATGAAAGATTATGATTATAGAGATCTAGCTCGATATTTTCAAGTAGGTTGCAAAAACTTATTGTGTAGAGATCTAGCTCGATATAGCTCGTTCAGGCTTAGAACGAGCACCGAGCCAGGGGAGCAGCTCGGCTCGAGCTCATACCGACGAGATCTAGCTCTTGAGCTCACTGCTGGAGGAGAAGGGGATGGGAAAGGGACGGGGGCGGTGGGGCGGTGACCGTAGAACAAGGGAAAGGGGTTGTTGTCGCCGCGGGGCCTTCACCGCCGTCACCGCTTCTGGATCCGGATGTCGTCGTCGTCGTCGCTTCCGGATCCGAATGTCGCCGTTGCCGCAAGGGTGTAGAGGAGGAGGTAGAGGCTGAGTGCCACGAAGGAGGAGGCCGCAGAGGTGGAGGGGGTTGTGGGGGGCTCGTCGTCGAAGGAGGCCGCGGGGGGCTCGGAGGAGGAGGCCGTGGGGCCGCGGGGCTGAAGCCGTCGATGTCGCCGTGGTGCCGTCGAAGTCACCGTGAGGAGGTGAAGCGCCACGGTCTGCGGAGGAGGAGGCCGGGGGGGGGGGGAGGCTCGTAGGAGGAGGAGACCGCGGGGGTAGAGGACTAGATGGGGCCGTGGGGTCTTTAGATGAGGAGGCCATGGGGCGGTGGGTTGGAGAATGGAGAAGGCCGCGAGGGGGCTCGTCGGAGGAGGAGACCCAGGGGGCGGAGGATTGTGGAGTGCTCGGTGAGGGCTGGACGAGCTACGAACGAGCTCCGAGTGAGCTCGTCCTAGGTCGGCTCGGGTTCGGTTAGGGTACCGAGCTAAGACAGAGGCTCAGCTCGGGCTCGTTTACGGCTCGAGCCCGAGCTAGCTCGTGAGCCTGAGCCAGAGTTCCACCCCTAGACATGCTACATGCATAGCATGCACAAGCTCAACCAACTCGCCCCTCACATGGTCTTTTGGCAAAAAAAACCCTACATTTACGATTTCCAAGAGATCGAGTGCTTCTTCTTCTTCTTTTCTCTCTCTCACCTCCATCTCGGCTGAGTTAGCCACCACCTGTCGGCGCTGCCGTCAGCGACCACTGCCCAGTCACGCACAACCACTACTACAAAAATGATCATTCGTGCCCCCTAATAACTGCCAGTTAGACCAAAACTGGCAGTGATAACTTATCACTGCCGGTTCGTAAGCCTCAGCAGGTTGTTCGCTTAAGAAACCGACAGTGAAGTATCACTGCCGGCTTAAGAAAAGAACTGGCAGTGATAAGTTCTATCACTGCTGGTTCTTTAGGCCTCCCGTCCCCAATTTTTAACCGAGAGACCGGCAGTGATAAGTTCTTTCAATCCCGCCCCAATTTTTAAACCGAAAGTGAAAGACTTATCACTTTGGGTTCTTGTCAAAACAGCATTGATAAGTAAAGGTTAAAAGGTATGCATATCCTCTATAAGTAGAACGTGAGATTGGGTGGGATGGTTAGAAGGGTGAGGGTAGAGTCAGAGGTCCTAGGTTCGAGTCCTAGATAGCATAATATTTGTATTTGCAAAGCGTGTCCTAACAACCTACAATAGGTGGTAGATGATTAGTGTATAGATTTGGGCATAAAAATTTTTTTTCTATTTTTACACAGTTCGGTAGGGACTATCACCGCGGTTTTACTCGAGAATCGGCGGTGACAAGGCTATCATCGCCTATTTCAAAACAGCGATGATAACCTAGGTTATCATTACCGTTCTGTGATCTGCGGTTCAAAACGGCACTAATGTCGATTCAAATAAACACAGATGTGGTGTTTTATAGTAGTGAACCATGCTAGTGTGCCTTTGGGGCGGCGCGCCAAAACTAGTCGTTGCTCGCTTTCGGCATCGAGGTCGTCTTAAGCATGATCCGCGCACCTTGGCGATGGTCATTGGCGGCTCGCGGCTTATTTGGGATGGATGAGAGAGGAGGAAAGGACCCAATTGCTTTTTGAATCATTGCGGGGCATTTAAGTAAAATAGTATGTGAGAGGTGGCGGTCTTAAGCATGAATTTTAGAGCACATCTCATCTTTGGGCGACATATGTGTCGTCGGAAAATCCGCCGACGGTGAGAACAGCGCTCCCGATGATGGAGAGGGCCGAGAAAGAGATGGTGAGAGAGCCGAGTGCTCGATGAATAAACTAGAGTGAATAATGTGTATAATCGAATGCTGTCCCTTTCATTGATGAATTTAACAATTTATACAACTCTAGGGCTAGGGTTTACATGCATGGGAAGTACCCAAATTACCACGACCCAAGGGATATACCTAAATAGCCCGACCTCTAGATCGTTGATCCTAAGATCTCTGGCTAGGCTAGTTTTCTTACAATCAATTTGCTTTAACTCCTAATATGCCCTCGGGGGACATCTACTGACAAGGTTGTTGATTTGATTCGCCCATGTCAGAAGCTGTCGCGAGGTCTTCGTCTTCCATGCCAAGACTTGTCAGATTTCCCCGGTTACTTCGCAGGGTCTTCGTGAAGTCCTTGGCAAGACTCCTCTCCTTCGCCACCCTTCGGGATACGACCCAAGGATTATGTAAATGTTTTACCCTTCGCGTCCTCCTCCCGATTCTTCGCGAATTATTCTTCGCTAATATCTAAGTCTCTTGCTCCCATCCCAAGGGATCTTGAGGTTGTCTTAGGCACGCTCCCTACTTACCCCTTCGGGTAAGGATCTTCATTAAGGGCCTTCGTGAACATCTTCGCGAACACCCACCTCTCCTAGAGATGGGGTGGCTGTCCCTACAACACTCACCCCTTCGGGTAAGGATCTTCATGAAGGGTCTTCACAGCATCTTCGTGGACATCCACCCTTCTCGGAGATGGGGTGGCTGCCCCTACAACAGAAGCCCCTTACGGTCATGTCGCCACCTCGCCGTGGTGTCTGGCCGTAATATCCAGCTCCCCCCTTCTCCACGTCGAGGTGGTGGTCCCGAAGATGCTTTTGTTTTTTTTATTTTCCGATGATATCTTCGCTCGTTGATGTGACCCGAACCTGCCATTCTGACAGTGTCAGTTGCCTTGAAGTTTACGCGTTGATTCTGGCCGTCAATCATCACACGTGCCATCAGATCTGTAAGCGACCGTTCGAATTTTCTTTTGTTTCTTTTGATTTTTATTTTTGTGCCTGCTCAGTTTCTTCGCAACGCATCTTCGCCGTTGGTGTGGACACATGGCGGTCATCCGTGTCATATTGGCTCCTATATAAGGGGCCGCGTCATTGTTCTTCTTCCCCACGCTCTTCAAACTCAACCTCTCGCCGTCTCGCTGCTCTCGCTCCTGTGCCGCGCCGTCTGCCGCGCGGTTCCCTTGCTCTTGCGCAGTTCTTCCATCTCCGGTAGTTCTTTCGCCCTTGCGCGCTTCTCCCACCGCTGGTAGTTCCCTCGCCATTGATCATCCCTTCCACCGCTGCTAGTAGATCCTTTCGGCGAGTTCACCGCCTTTCCTCATTATCCTCGAAGCTTTTGCAGGTATGCTGCTTCTGTGTCAGTGGTTTGGTTTTGATATGATTTTTTGCGCCGGCAAAATTGCCGACGAAGTTTTCACTGGCGACGCTGGTTGCGCCGCCGTTTTCATGGATTTCGCCCTTAACGTTAGGCTGTCCCAACGTTCCATGGGGTTGTGCTTGCTTGTGCTTCTATCATTATTTTTGGTGTTCCCGAAGGGTCGCTTATCGGAAGTACTGATTTTTTTTTTGGCAGTCCTCGAAACCTCTGATGGCCCCGAAGAAAATCTTGAGTCATGCGGACCTTGCACGGCTATCTTGGGAGCTGGGACAGTCGAGGATGACGCCGGACATGCTCTTGAAGGTGGCGAGCTGCTCTCAGCGGATGAAGAAGACTTGAGCTCCGGCAGAGGCGACCCTCGGCGGATGTCGACGAGGCGGTTATTTTCAATTCGCAAGTGAAGGCGGGTCTTGGATCTTGTGTACCCGCCTCGTCGGGGAGGTACTCGAGCTGTACGAGGCACAGCTCGTGCACCTTTCCCCAACGCTGTGGCTGGCTCGCAGATATCTGAGTGGGCCCTCCGGCCATGGCGCACAACCAAGCGCCCGACTCTTGGTTTTCTCCATGAAGCTAGGTGGCGGGGAAGGCGGCGGAAGTGCCTTCGGATGTTTGAACCGTCGTGAAGGCGGCGCATGTCATGATTTTCCGTCCTTGGCCACAAAGAAGAAGTGGGGCGAGCTGCGGGGTTAAGTTGAAGCTGTTCGGTTCTACCAAAAGGTAGGCGAGGCCGACTCTCCGTGAGGTACACCGGGAGCGACCAAGCGTGTGAAGTTCGGTGGAGAAGCTCACGGCTCGAAGAAGCACAAAGGTTCTTTGCTCCAAAGGATCGAGAAGCGCTTCTCGATCGTTGTCTCGTTGAGAGTTCTTCATGACCAAGGTTGGTCGCTTATGTGCAATGGGAAGAATTTATGTCGTCGGACGAGGAGGATCACCTCATGTTGAGTCACAAGGACCACCGACCTCGGAAGTTGGAAGCGGCCGTGGAGAGGCCGAGGATGTTAAGACCACCGCGCCCGGAGGAAATCGCAGGGCCCTTGGCTGGGGGGTGGTGTGGCGTCAGCGAATCCTCGGGTAGTTACCTGGGCGAGCCCGAGCAAGAGGGCGGGAAGAAAAACCACCGAGGGCGCTGCTGGGCCCGTCAAAGCGATCCGTGGTGAGTACCCTTCTGGCTATATTTCTCGGTCGTCTTTTAACTCTTATTTTTGAAGCCGCCGTGGCGAGGGCGAGGAGGAGGACGAAGAGGAGGTTGAGGAAGAGGGTCGCGTTGCCGAAGACGACCGCGCTTCGCCGGATGCTCAAAGCGCTGCCAGTGGCGGTGAGGATCCCTTCGACGTCTTGGTCAGCAAAACCCCTTCGGGACCATCTGATCCTGGACACGGCTCTAACGAGGTTCATCCTTCGAGCCGGGGTCCTATGTCTCCCGAAGGGGCCTTCATTGACGTCGCCACAGAGACCGATGGCTATACTGCTGGTTTCGTGGTTGACACGGAGTTTTGGTTGCTTGATTCTCCTTCTGCTGAAGGTTCGTCATCATGTCTTCATCTCAACTCATTGTCCCTTCTCTCTTTTTTTTTATTTACTGTTTGTTCTTTGCAGAGGGGTTTCACGAGGATCCATCTTCGGTGCCCGTCTCGGGGGCCGTTGGTGCCGACACCGCGGCCAGCGCCATCTTGGCGTTGGTTGCAACCAATCTTGGCGGGAAGGAATCTTCGTTGGCTAATACGGCCGCCCCTATCGCCGCAGGTTCAGCTATACCGGCTGCGGTCGAGGGAGGAATCCCGCGAGCACCAGCTACGCTCGGCGCCACCTCTTCGGCCGCGGCGACTACTATCGATGGAGGGCCTGCTTACGACTCCCCGCGCCTCGTCGCCCTGCCTCGAAGGCCCCCACCGGAAGGTGAAATACTTCTTCCGATGATCGGTGGCGGGTGTCGTCATTGGTTTGCCTTCGGCAATTCTTGACCATTGCGAGATGTTTCCTTTCTTTGGATAACATCGCAATATCAGCTATGTCTATCCACGGTAAATATTTCATCTCCCTTTTTTTTTACTTATGGCTGTACTAAACCTTTGTAGAGTTTGGCTTTGTCGTCGTGCGCATCGGCACAAGTAGTAAGCCTTTCGCGAGGTGTGCACTCCTCGAGGACGCGTCGCCACCCTCGGCATGGAGAACCATACCCTTCGAGAGGTTATCTCGAAGGAGAAGGAGCTAGTGGCTCTCCTCGGGTCGAGAAGAAGAAGCGGTGAACAACGTCACGAAGACCGGCGAGGAGGCTCTTCTTTGCGCCCGTCTGAGTTCGAGGCTCAACGAGCAGTGGAATCATCGCTCAAGGAGTGCCATGGTTTGCGTGTGAAGTGAAAGCAGTCATGAGCTTGGGACTCTTGGGGCTTGATGGAGAAGAGCGAAACAACATTGGAGGCGCTGCAAGCAGAGCTTGTCTCTTTGGGTCAGGTCTTCGCCAAGGAGATTACTAGACTCGGGACTGTTGCCGTAAGCGCCTCTCCGAAGAATCCTGCTTTGGCCACCAAATATCTGAAGGAGGCCATCGGGACCTTCGTAGAGGGGTCTTTGCGTTCTGGTCGAGGCTATATTTGTCGGCTCGGTCTTAGCATTTATATCAAAGTTAAAAAGTATTTGGGTGCACACATTTTTGGGTAATACATTTCCAAGTGTGCCATACCCTTGACCTTCATTCCCAACTCGTTCGACCGCAGTTCGACAGGTTGTCGGGATTTTTCTTGAAGTTTTGGAAAATTTGGAGGTCACATACGCGGCGCTTTCATGGCGCCGCATAAAGAAGATAGCGCCGACTACGTGGTTGGATCGCCTCCACCACAAAGGATAGTGGAGCCCAGTACCAAGCAATCCTCCATTTCTTCTGCTGTCCCCGAGGCTCCAAAAGATCCTGTAGATCCGAAGGGCAAAAAGCCAGCGGCTGAGTAGCATTGTAATAGTTTTAGGGTTGTAACCCTTTGCTAATGTAATATACAATCTTTTGTTCGCTTCTCTTGTCGAAGTCTTGTATTGTGAGTGATGTTTTGCTTTTATTCGGCATGCTCTCATGGTTTTTTATAGGTTGCACCCCTCGTGATATTTTTAGCACAGTTTGCGTTCACGAAGGTTCGTAGGTCGTGAAGATGGCTTTTAGGGTGTTTGGCTCGAGTGCTCTTGGCCTCGCGTCAACCCCTTAGTGCTGGCGTGCTATCGTTCATGACGCTCAAGGTCATAAAGGTCATATTTTGGGTGCCTGGCGCGAGTGCTCTAGGCCCTGCGCAGCCCCTTGGCACTTTTGTGCGTTACACGTTTGCTAAGGCTCGAAGCCTGCGAAGGTGGCATTTTGGGTGTCTGGCGTGAGTGCTCTTGGCCTCGCGCCAGCCCCTTGGCGCTTTTGCGCGTTACACGTTCGCGAAGGCTCATGGCCTGCGAAGGTGGCATTTTTGGGTGTCTGGCGCGAGCGCTCTTGGCCTCGCGCCAGCCCCTTGGCGCTTTTGCGTGTTACACGTTCGCGAAGGCTCATGGCCTGCGAAGGTGGCATTTTGGGTGTCTGGCGCGAGCGCTCTTGGCCTCGCGCCAGCCCCTTGGCGCTTTTGCGCGTTACACGTTCGCGAAGGCTCATGGCCTGCGAAGGTGGCATTTTGGGTGTCTGGCGCGAGCGCTCTTGGCCTCGCGCCAGCCCCTTGGCGCTTTTGCGCGTTACATGTTCGCGAAGGCTCATGGCCTGCGAAGGTGGCATTTTGGGTGTCTGGCGCGAGCGCTCTTGGCCTCGCGCCAGCCCCTTGGCGCTTTTGCGCGTTACACGTTCGCGAAGGCTCATGGCCTGCGAAGGTGGCATTTTTGGGTGTCTGGCGTGAGCGCTCTTGGCCTCGCGCCAGCCCCTTTGGTCATACTGAAGTGTCTGCTCTAGAACGTGCTCCTCTTTTTCATTCCTTTTCCATTTCATTTGGGGATTACGATTTACATCTTAACAGTTACATTTCCTTATGAATTCTCCGCTTGCGAGTCGGAGAAGAGAGTACTCATCGCTTCATGGATAATATTTGATCAGGCCCTTCTCGTTCCATGTGGTTGGGACCGAAGAACCGTCGAGATTGGAGAGATGGATTGATCTTTACCTTGTTTCATCGATTTCATAATGTTCTGGTTCGCTCGCTCTTTGTATCTTCGTCTCACTTCGACGACACGAAGCTTGTAACCCTTGATCTGTTTTGAAGTCTGTCCTCTCTGTGGTTTGGAGTGGCTTGAGCCTTGATATGCCTTCGAGTTCATTTTTTCTTGCTGATTGCTGATTTCCTCGAATGGTGATGACTTCCCCTTCGGCGGACATTTTCATACACAGGTAGCTGTGATGTATGATTGCCCCGAAGGCATTGATGGTTCCTCTCCCAAAGATGGCGTTATAACGGTACTCCATGCCAACAACATCAAAGCATATGTTCCTCCTGATCTTTCTCTTGCCTTCGCAGAAAGTAGCGAGTAAGGATATATGGCGATGGCGACACGAGTTCCCCTCGAATCGATAAGTGGCATGTTCGATGGTGTTAGCCTATCTTCTGGTATATTGAGTTGTTTGAATGCACTGGCGAAGATTATATCTGCTGAGCTTCCTCCATCCACCAGCGTCCTTTGCACGTCATATTCTGCAATTTCGGCGGTGATCACGAAGGGGTCTTGGTGTGGAAACTTCACGCCCTTGGCGTCAGTTGTATCGAAGGTTATCGGCGAAGCTATTGATGGTTTACTTGTCGTTGAGACGTGCGATACTTCGCGGATGAATTCCCTTCTCTTTCTGTTCGAGGGGAGATTTAGGGAGGATCCTCCGGTGATAACATGAATTACCCTTCGGTTTTGCTGTTCGACATTGTGAACCATCTCAGGAGATTCGCGGTGCTGATCCCTTTGTCGCTGGTCTTGCCTTCGCTGACGCTTCTGGTTTTGGTAGTTCTCACGTTGTGCTTTAACAGCACTGCACTCCTCGGTCGTATGCGAATAGTTTTCTCCATGTACCGCGCAATATCTCTTTTCCCTGTAATCCTGATCTTCTCCTCGGAGCCTACCATTCCTATGGTAATTCTCCCTACGATAGTTGTCGTTCCATCGATCATCATTTCTTCTGGTGCTCTCTTTGCGATAGCTGTACTCATCCCTTCGGGAATTGTAATCCCTTCGGGAATGATCTCCCCTTCTATTGTTGTCGATGTTTCTCTGCTCGTCTGCTTGTTTGGACTCAATGATGCTTACCTTTTTGTTGGAGTTTTGGTGTGTCTTGTTCTTCTCTAAATGGCTCTCTTTGTGGCCGTCACGATCCTTGTGTGTATTCAGCTGGCCCTGTCTCCTTAAATTCTCCTCTTCTCCCTTTGCATATCCCTCAACTTCATCGTAGAGAAACGCGGCTGTTTGCGGTGGGTCCTGAGTTGTCGGGACCCGAAAAATGGAGTCGAATCCTCTTTGTGTCTTACTGTACTAGTCCACTGGATCAAGTAGCTAGTACACACAGATATCTGATTTGGATCATCACCATTCAACGAAAAGTAATTTATTACATCAGTCGCATAGTTATTACAAAGTTAGGGCTCCAAGGCCTAGCGGCGAAATTTAAATAACAGTTCAGCATAAATGGAAACCAAATCACAACTCCACGAGCATGCCCGAAGAATGCGCTCCTAGGCGTCGGAGTAGTCTTCATCCTGAATACCATCGGTGAAATCCCGTCTTGGTACACTTCCTCATCGACCGCATCTGCTTTCGTTGGAATAAGCGGCAGAGAATAAACTTCGAGGTAAGTAATCTTAATTACTTGCAAGACAATGCCTAGATGCTATATAGGTTTCAAGGAAGGTTTGGGGAAGTTTTGCATAAAGCTAAGTTTCAAAATTTTAAACCTAGTTTGAAAGCGGTTTTGAAATTGAAGTTTAAACTTTATATTTCTTTCTTTTGGAAAAAGCAGCACCTCTTGACTTAACGGTCATCATGGCACCCACCATGAAGACAACCACGCGCATGCAACACCGATTGCAAGGCAAATTCCCAAAACAAAGAGAGGGAAGAGAGTTTTACAAAACTACGATTGGGGTAGCTTCCGTCGTTCACCCTTAACCATTGGGCGAGGCTTTCATGAAAGTTTACACTCTGCGAGAGGTTATGCGCTTTACCCATGAGTAGGTGGCTTCTAGGAATCACCCAAAGGAAGTAGACACCACGAGGTCTTTCACATAACCTTCCCTTAGGCGGCATTCTCACTAAGGTTTCCACACCAATGCCCTCTTGTGCCGAATGGGTTACGTTCTATGGACACATCTGAATACCCTCCCAACCACAAAGGAAGGTTACATTCTAATGGACATATTCAGATGCCCACTCCCTATTCCACGGGAATGCGGACTAAAAGTCGAAGGGTACTCAACCAGGACTGCCCATACAGGCACTCAATGGTCGCCTTTGTTGAACTAGTCTAGGTACCACAAAGAATCGATCCTTAAGCCAAGCGGGTATGGTCCAACATCAACCCAATCTCTAGCATCTTGCCACCCGGCGGTTGCCAACCACCTGCAACCATCCACCCCGATTGAAAAACCATTTAAAAAGCAGGGATAGCACCCACTATCCCTACAGACAATTCGACACGGTAGCACCCACTAGGCCATTCAACTTGCAATTAAGTTTGTATCGGGGTTGAACACAAAAGTAAGTCTCTAGATTGCATTTGCTAAGCGGGTAATGTAAAAATCACTAAACAAGGATGGCGGCAAGATTAAATAATATTAATTAGTTAAGGTTGATGAAATTGGTACGTGTATATCAAGCATATAGGACTTATCTACAACTTAGCTTAAATATTGTTTCTAACTTTTAATTAGCATCTAGGTTTTGCAAAATCTAATAAAACAATTATGAAAACTAGGTAATAGCAAAATGGCACAATGTCTTGCCTTGATCACAGTAGTTGGATGATCGTGGCGAAATCTCCTTCAGAGGACGGATCTAACGTTTAAAAGAAATACAATAAGAGCCATGTGCGATAAAATATGATGCATGCATGACATGTCATGAGGATGATGAATACAGTACAGAACAGTATAAAATAATTTTATAAAACTTCTGAAATAGGTTTCATTATTTTTAGAGTTCCTATAATTAGTTATGATTTTTATAATCTTAATATTAAAAGGTACAAAAGAGAGTTAAATAATAAATAAATTTCAAAATTTTACCAAAACAGTACAGAAATCATATTATAATATATCTAACTTTATAAAATAATTTTGGATATTTTTGGAGCTCTGGATTAATTTATAAAATTCCTACACATGCAAGAACTAATATAATTATCAAAAATTAAATTTAACAGAAACATGTAAATAAACAGTACATAAAAATAATATATAATTTTATGAATCTAATAAAATTTATTTTACAATTTTGGAATTTTCTACAATTTTATATGGAATAAACAACACAAGGTATAATCTGCAAACAAGGAAAATAAAAGGGAAGGGGTATTGGGGGCGGCGCAAGTGGGCAGCCCACTCGGCCTCCTGTGAGGAAGGCAGAACAGGCGCTGACCGGCAGGGCCCGCCCGTCGGTGAGAGGGAGCGAGGAGTGAGGTGAGTGGTGGCCTCCGTGTGTGTGTGGGAGTGGGGAAAGAGAGAGAGGCCGAGGGCGTGGCCGGGGTTGGTGTGGCATCAAGCAAGCGGCGCAGCTCGACCTAGGTCGTCTTGTGTGAACCTGTGTGTGTGTGTGTGTGCAGCGGTGGCGAATGTGTAAGGCTGACAAGGGGACAGGGAAGGTAATAATGGCGGCGCAGGGGTGGCCGTGGCGGTCGGCGTCTTGGCGCGGCGAGGCGGAAGAACGCAATGGCGGGCTCGCCGGTGAGGGAGTTAGAGGCGGCGGTGGTCGGCGAGGTTGCTAGGAGGGCAAGGGTGCTAAGGGGCTCACCACGGCGACAAATGGGCGGCGATTTGGTCCGACGGCGGGAGGGATGGCGGCGGTTCAGCGAGCTTCGGCGGCTCGACTCGGCGTGACAGTGGTGAAGATGAAAGCAGGGTCGAGGGCTGCACAAGGAACAAGTTTCATGTTGAACCTTTTGACGACACTCACCGGAAATCATAAATTCGGCGAGGCGAGAGGTGGAAGGGTGGGGAATTTCGGGCTTCGGTTTTAGGCGAAGAAGCGAAGTAGGAGGGTTTATAAGAGATAGTGTATGTATTCTAGGGGATTAGGATAGAGATCAAGGGGGTTTGGAATCTACTATAATTAGGAGGTCTTCTATTGATAGAGATGGAAAGGAGAGGTGATAGGGGGTTTCCAAACTGTCGGCCAAAATCAACGAGAAGGTGAGGAAGAGGGAATTACATGTGGGGCCCTGCGTGGGAGAGAGATAATAAATATAAAAATCAGATTTTGTTTTGGAGGTAAGACTAACATATGCCTTAATTATTCAATTAAAACATCTCATAGCCAAAACCATATAAATAACAACAAGAATATATTTTTATTATGTTACTTTGTTTAAATAAATCATTTCAAAATATTTTTCCAAGGAACATACTCATTTTAAAATACTTTTGCATTTCAAAAATTCACAAATGTAATGCAATGCATGTATGCATGATTTTGAAAATGAGGATGTTACAAACCTCCCCCCCTTAAATGGGATCTCGACCCCGAGATTCGGAAAATTTTTCAAACAGATTCGGGAACTCTGCTCGGAGATCTTCTTCGCGCTCCCAGGTTGCTTCCTTCTCGGAGTGATTGCTCCATTGCACCTTGCAAAGCTTGATCACCCGATTTCTGGTCTGACGAGCAGCTTCTTCCAAAATACGAACCGGGTACTCTTGGTAAGATAGGTCCTCCTGCAACTCCAAGCTGTTCTAATGGCATCTTCTCTTAGGAACTCTTAAACACTTCTGGTGAGACACATGGAATCGTCGTGAACATCGATAGCTGCGGTGGTAGTTCAAGCGATAAGCTACTTCACCTCGTCTCGCCAGGATCTTGTATGGTCCAATGTGGCGGGGTGCTAGCTTTCGGCCGACTCTGGCGCTTAACTCCTTTGGTGGCGACACCTTGGTACACGAAATCTCCAACGGCAAAAGTTAGGTCTCGTAAATCGATTATCCGCGTAACTCTTCGGCGGCTCTGGCGATCTTGATCTTTAGCGAATTTCTCGAACTTGCTCATTGGCTTCCTCCAGCAGATCGAGGACCAAACAACTTTCTCTCACGGTCTCCTCGGTAGAGAGGGTTACGCACTTCGACCATAGAGGGCTTGAATGGCGACATTTTCAAACTTGGTGATATCCATTGTTATCGAGAACTTCGGCATCTGGCAAATGCTTATCGAGTTCTTAACATTTGCCAATGCACGAGCTCGAGCATATCCTCAATATTTGATTGACTCTCTCGGTTTGGCCATCGATGCAGGGATGGTAGCGATCTTGAAATTGAGATTTGTTCCCATCAAAGCATGCAGTTTACGCCAAAACTTGGAGGTGAATTGAGTTCCTCTATCCGAGACAATCTTCTTTGGCACTCCATGTAGGCGAGATGATTCGGGACATATAGAGTTGACAAGTTTGTCTCCCGGTAGGTAGTCTTCTTGGAATAAAGTGGGCCACCTTAGTGAGTCGGTCCACAATAACCCATCTTGAATCATGTCGGCTTGTGTCCTTGGGAGTCCGTAATGAAATCCATACCAATATCTTCCCACTTCCACTCGGGAATCTTTAGAGGCTGCAGCAATCTGCGGGGCGTTGATGTTACTGCTTTGATTATTGACAAGTATCGCACAAGGCAACAAATTCTGCGATATCACGTTTCATGCCCGATCCACCAATAAGATTGCTTGAGATCCGAGTACATCTTGGTATTCCGGGGTGAATTGATAAAGGTGAGTCGTGTGCCTCTTTAAGAATCAAGTCCTTGAGTTCCTTCTTGTCGGTACAAAGATCCTTCCTTTAAACGAGAGGACACCTTCTGCGTCTAGGGAAAATCCGAGTGCTTTCCCCTTGGATAACCATTTGACTTCTTCGACTTCTTCGTTGTCCTTTTGTGCTTCATGGATCTGATCCAAGAGAGTAGGCTGAAACTCTAGCACACTTGGACTTCCTTGCTCAACTATTTCAAGATTGACTTCTTCATATCTTCATAGAAGCGGGTTGACCTTCTTTGACGAAAGAGTATTGCAATAACTCTTCCTACTAAGGGCATCGACTCGACATTAAACTACCGGGATGATAGTGAATTCCAACATCATAGTCTTTTATTAATTCCAACCATCTTCTTTGTCTCATATTCAGGTCGGTTGAATGAAAATATATTTGAGACTCTTGTGATCTGTATAAATTTCTGTTCGGTTGCTCATAAGATAATGCCTCCAAATTTTTAAAAGCGTGCACTCTGGCTGCTAATTCGAGATCGTGAGTTGGGTAGTTGACCTCGTGAGGCCTAAGGCTGTCGGGAAGCATAAGCCACAACTTTGCCTTCTTGCATTAAGACACATCCTAGGCCTTGCTTAGAGGCATCACAATAAACCTCGAAGTCTTTTTGAATATCGGGCAAAACAAGCCTTTGGGGCGATGTCAATCTTTTCTTGAGTTCTTGGAAACTCTTCTCTGTCGAGTCCAAATAAACTTGATCTTTCTTTAGGAGCTGGGTAAGAGGTTTGGCTATCCGAGAGAAATCTTCGATGAACCTTCGGTAATAACCGACCAATCCTAGAAATCCACGGACCTTAGTAACCGTAGTGGGTTGCTTCAATCCAAAACATCTTTGACTTTGCTTGGATCCTGACAACTCCTCCATTTGTGATAACATGCCCTAGGAAGGCAACTTCTTTTAACCAAAACTTCGCACTTGCTAAATTTGGCATACAAGCGATGCTCCCTCAACTTTTGCAAGACTAGCCTCAAGTGCTCGACATGTTCTTCCTCGTTCTTAGAAGATCAAAATGTCATCGATAAATACTACCACAAATTTATCCGGTATTCCATAAACACCTTGTTCATCAAATACATGAAGTATCTTGAGGCGTTGGTTAACCCGAAAGACATGACCGTAAACTCGTACAAGCCATAACGAGTAGTAAAAGCAGTCTTGGGGATATCCTCTTTTCTTATTTTGATCTGGTGATATCCTGACCTTAAGTCAATCTTGGAAAACACACATGCTCCTTTAAGCTGATCGAATAGATCATCGATCCTAGGCAATGGGTATTTATTCTTGATGGTAACCTCATTCAAAGACCTATAGTCCACACACATCCTTAAGGTCTTGTCCTTCTTCTTGACGAAGATTGCTGGGGCTCCCCAAGGTGAAGCGCTTGGGCGAATAAAACCCTTCTCTTCCAACTCTTCCAATTGTTTCTTCATCTCGGCTAGGAGATTTGCGGACAACCGATAAGGTCGTTGAGCTATCGGTCTTGCGTACGAGAGCTAACTCTATGATGAACTCTACATCTCGATCTGGCGGCATGCTGGTAATTCTTCAGGGAAAACATCTGGAAATTCTTTAGCAATTGGGGTGATTCAATGCTATTCCGTCGGTGGTTCGAGGAACTCGTGGCTCTCAGTTTGAGATCCGAATAAAAGCTGGCGGTACTCCTTCACTATTGACGGAGAAATGGCTCGGTTGGCACGATCAATCGCCCTTGATACTTGGTCAACCAATCCATGCCTAAATTACTTCTATCCTTGGGATTCTAGGACAATTAAGTTAAGCTAGGAACTTTACTCCGCTAACTTCTAATTCCAATTTGAACATACTTTATCGGTTCTCATAGTCCGTCGAGGATTGAATAATCATAGGGTTCCTTAGGTTTGTAACATCCACTTATTTAATTCCACAAAACTTTTTGCAATGAAAGAATCGATGCACGAATCAAATAGAAGCGTGGTGGTCTTGAATTAACAAGGAACTTACCAAGCACAACATCTGGGCGTTCTGCGCCTCTTCATGAAACATGGTTGACTGGCCTCTGCCCGCCAGTCACGATCTTCGAGTCTGCGGCGTTCCTCGGCCTCTCCACTGAAGGTGGTGCGCGAGATCTGAGATCAAGGTTGAATAGCACGGGTGCCCTGGCTTCTTCTGTGGACACTTGCTAGCATAATGTCCCCATTGATGACAAGTGAAACCTTGCCTGACTTGGTTGTTACGAGGTGCGAGCATTAGGAGCTTGACGAGGTGTTTGCTCGGTTAGGCGAGTTTGGGAAGCTAGCGTCCTTTGCACTTCTTTGTTGTTGTGGGGTGAAGGCGATTGAACGATCTTGAGTGAATCTTGGCCTAAATTGCTTGAGCCACGATGTTTTGCTTCTGCGCCATCTTCCTCTTGCGCTTTTCCATCTGTTGGCGCTCGATATCCTCAATTACCAATGCCTTGTTTACCATTTCTTTGGAAGGTAGCAAAGTCATTGGAGGCAATGAGAACTTTGATGTCGGGTCCATGCCTTCCATGAACCTCCATATTTTGTCGACCTCATTAGCTATACGTAGTGCATAGCGGCAAGATGGTTAAACTTATTCAGGTATTGATAATAGACATATTGCCTCTTTGAGTCGGTGAAATTCCGCCTCTTCATTTCCATGACACCCTTGGGAACAAGCGAAGCGATGAAAGCTTGAGAGAATTCCTCCCAAGTGATAGCATCGGCGATACGGTGTGTGGCCTGAAGTTGTCCCACGGATAGCGACATCTCCTTGAAGTTGGTGTCCGCAAAGCCGACACCCTCATGGTCGACTGCTTGAGTCATATCTAGCTTTCTCCTTATCTCTCGCGGCCAGTCCTTTGCAACAAGAGGCTCTGCGGATCCGATGTTCTGATGGGTCTTGTTCTCATGAAGTCGCCAAACCGGGATTGGGGTTGATATGGCTGCGGTTGAGCTTGAGCAGGAGCAGCAAGGTTGTTCAGGTTGTGAGCTATGGCCTGAATAGCTTGCAGATGCATCTCCAGAATCTGGTTTAGCTGAGGAGGATGAGCAGGCGGTGGTGGCAGATTCTGGTTTTCTGGAATAGCCGGGAGTGGGTTGGCGAAGGGGTGCACTCCCGCTGCAGGTTGAGCTTGAGCAGCTTGTCCAACAGGAGGTGGGTTGGGTTGACCTTGTCCAGCCTGACCTTGACCACGGCCAGCAGCAGAAGCTCGGGTGTCCACCATCGGCAACAATTTTTGAAAATAAGATCGAGAAGGGAAACCGGAGGGATACTATAGGAGAGGTCACAACATCTATGCAATCAACATCCAAATAGCACACCAAAACACATAATTCAAAACATTCTTAGTTCAAAACCAAAATTTGAAAGCTACATCACGGGGCCGATGTAGTCGGTCTCCTAAAACCTTTAGAAAGCTAACATAATAATTAAGGCGTTCTCGATTCTATCCCTCTGAGGGACCTAAACTTAGAGTTTTATTCAGAATCTGGGTTCTCCTCGAACACACGCTCTATGTGCTCTGGCTCTGGCGCGAAAGAAGAAGGTGAAGACAAGGTTTGGTATTTTGAAATTTTGAAACAAGAAGAGAGGTCAAACGATTTTAATTAAAATTAGCAAGCAACAAGATGAGGATTTATCAACAAGGATTTTTGGAAAAATAATTTTTATAGTAATATCACAAATCCTTAAACTACTCCGGCGTCTAAGGTTCATCCTCTGACGAGGCTCGATACCAACTCTGTCGGGACCGAAAAATGGAGTCGAATCCTGCTTTGTGTCTTACTGTACTAGTCACTGGATCAAGTAGCTAGTACACACAGATATCTGATTTGGATCATCACCATTCAGCGAAAAGTAATTTATTACATCAGTCGCATAGTTATTACAAAGTTAGGGCTCCAAGGCCTAGCGGCGAAATTTAAATAACAGTTCAGCATAAATGGAAACCAAATCACAACTCCACAGGCATGCCGAAGAATGCGCTCCTAGGCGTCGGAGTAGTCTTCATCTGAATACCATCGTGAAATCCCGTCTTGGTACACTTCCTCATCGACCGCATCACCTTTCGTTGGAATGAGCGGCCGAGAATAAACTTCGAGGTAAGTAATCTTAATTACTTGCAAGACAATGCCTAGATGCTATATAGGTTTCAAGGAAGGTTTGGGGAAGTTTTGCATAAAGCTAAGTTTCAAAATTTTAAACCTAGTTTGAAAGCGGTTTTGAAATTGAAGTTTAAACTTTATATTTCTTTCTTTTGGAAAAAGCGGCACCTCTTGACTTAACGGTCATCATGGCACCCACCATGAAGACAACCCAGCGCATGCAACACCGATTGCAAGGCAAATTCCCAAAACAAAGAGAGGGGAAGAGTTTTACAAAACTACGATTGGGGTAGCTTCCGTCGTTCACCCTTAACCATTAGGCGAGGCTTTCATGAAAGTTTACACTCTGCGAGAGGTTATGCGCTTTACCCATGAGTAGGTGGCTTCCTAGGAATCACCCAAAGGAAGTAGACACCACGAGGTCTTTCACATAACCTTCCCTTAGGCGGCATTCTCACTAAGGTTTCCACACCAATGCCCTCTTGTCTTGATAGGTTACATTCTATGGACACATCTGAATACCCTCCCAACCACAAAGGAAGGTTACATTCTAATGGACATATTCAGATGCCCTCCTATTCCACCGGGAATGCGGACTAAAAGTCCGAAGGGTACTCAACAGGACACCCCATCTGAGGCACTCAATGGTCGCCTTTGTTGAACTAGTCTAGGTACCACAAAGAATCGATCCTTAAGCCAAGCGGGTATGGTCCAACATCAACCCAATCTCTAGCATCTTGCCACCGAAGCGGTTGCCAACCACCTGCAACCATCCACCCGATTGAAAAACCATTTAAAAAGCCGGGATAGCACCCACTATCCCTACAGACAATTCCGACACGGTAGCACCACTACTAGGCCATTCAACTTGCAATTAAGTTTGTATCGGGGTTGAACACAAAAGTAAGTCTCTAGATTGCATTTGCTAAGCGGGTAATGTAAAAATCACTAAACAAGGATGGCAGCAAGATTAAATAATATTAATTAGTTAAGGTTGATGAAATTGGTACGTGTATATCAAGCATATAGGACTTATCTACAACTTAGCTTAAATATTGTTTCTAACTTTTAATTAGCATCTAGGTTTTGCAAAATCTAATAAAACAATTATGAAAACTAGGTAATAGCAAAATGGCACAATGTCTTGCCTTGATCACAGTAGTTGGATGATCGTGGCGAAATCTCCTTCGTGAGACGGATCTAACGTTTAAAAGAAATACAATAAGAGCCATGTGCGATAAAATATGATGCATGCATGACATGTCATGAGGATGATGAATACAGTGCAGAACAGTATAAAATAATTTTATAAAACTTTTGAAATAGGTTTCATTATTTTTAGAGTTCCTATAACTAGTTATGATTTTTATAATCTTAATATTAAAGGTACAAAAGAGAGTTAAATAATAAATAAATTTCAAAATTTTACCAAAACAGTACAGAAATCATATTATAATATATCTAACTTTATAAAATAATTTTGGATATTTTTGGAGCTCTGGATTAATTTATAAAATTCCTACACATGCAAGAACTAATATAATTATCAAAAATTAAATTTAACAGAAACATGTAAATAAACAGTACATAAAAATAATATATAATTTTATGAATCTAATAAAATTTATTTTACAATTTTGGAATTTTCTACAATTTTATATGGAATAAACAACACAAGGTATAATCTGCAAACAAGGAAAATAAAAGGGAAGGGGTATTGGGCGGCGACATAAGTGGGCAGACCCACTCGACCTCCTGTGAGGAAGGCAGAACAGGCGTGACCGACGGGCCCGCCCGTCGGTGAGGAGGAGGGAGGCGGCGGCGGGTCATGTGGCTCCGTGGCGGCGGCGGAGTGGGGAAGAGAGAGAGGCGAGGCAGGCGTGTGGGGGGGGGGTGGCGTGCATCAAGCGGCGGCGCAGCTCGACCTAGGTCGTCTTGTGTGAACCTGTGTGTGTGTGTGGCAGCAATGGCAGCGGCAGAATGCAGCAGGCTGACAAGGGAAGGAAAATAATGGCGGCGGCAGCGCAGGGTGGTGGCGTGGTCGGCGTCTTGGCGGCGGAAGCGGCGGAAGAACATGGCGGCGGGCTCGCGGCGAGGGAGTTAGAAGCGGCGCGGTGGTGGCGAGGTTGCTAGGAGGGCAAGGGTGCTAAGGGGCTCTGCAGCGACAAATGGGCGGCGATTTGGTCCGGCAGCGAGGAGGGATGGCGGCGGTTCGGCGAGCTTCAGCGGCTCGACTCGGCGACAGTAGTGAAGATGGCAGGGTCGAGGGCTGCACAAGGAACAAGTTTCATGTTGAACCTTTGACGACACTCACCGGAAATCATAAATTCGGCGAGGCGAGAGAGGTGGAAGGGTGGGGAATTTACGGGCTTCGGTTTTAGGCGAAGAAGCGAAGTAGGAGGGTTTATAAGAGATAGTGTATGTATTCTAGGGGATTAGGATAGAGATCAAAGGGGTTTGGAATCTACTATAATTAGGGAGGTCTTCTATTGATAGAGATGGAAAGGAGAGGTGATAGGGGGTTTCCAAACTGTCGGCCAAAATCAACGAGAAGGTGAGGAAGAGGAATTACATGTGGGGCCCTGCGTGAGGGAGAGAGATAATAAATATAAAAATCAGATTTTGTTTTGGAGGTAAGACTAACATATGCCTTAATTATTCAATTAAAACATCTCATAGCCAAAACCATATAAATAACAACAAGAATATATTTTTATTATGTTACTTTGTTTAAATAAATCATTTCAAAATATTTTTCCAAGGAACATACTCATTTTAAAATACTTTTGCATTTCAAAAATTCACAAATGTAATGCAATGCATGTATGCATGATTTTGAAAATGAGGATGTTACAAACCTCCCCCCCTTAAATGGGATCTCGACCCCGAGATTCGGAAAATTTTTCAAACAGATCCGGGAACTCTGCTCGGAGATCTTCTTCGCGCTCCCAGGTTGCTTCCTTCTCGGAGTGATTGCTCCACTGCACCTTGCAAAGCTTGATCACCCGATTTACAGTGCGACGAGCGACTTCTTCCAAAATCTGAGCAGGGTACTCTTGGTAAGATAGGTCCTCCTGCAACTCCAAGCTGTTCTAATGGCATCTTCTCTTAGGAACTCTTAAACACTTCTGGTGAGACACATGGAATCGTCGTGAACATCGATAGCTGCGGTGGTAGTTCCAAGCGATAAGCTACTTCACCTCGTCTCGCCAGGATCTTGTATGGTCCAATGTAGCGGGGTGCTAGCTTTCGTGACTCTGGCGCTTAACTCCTTTGGTGGCGACACCTTGGTACACGAAATCTCCAACGGCAAAAGTTAGGTCTCGTAAATCGATTATCGCGTAACTCTTCGGCGGCTCTGGGCGATCTTGGTCTTTAGCGAATTTCTCGAACTTGCTCATTGGCTTCCTCCAGCAGATCAGGACCAAACAACTTTCTCTCACGGTCTCCTCCCGATGAGAGGGTTACGCACTTCGACCATAGAGGGCTTGAATGGCGACATTTTCAAACTTGGTGATATCCATTGTTATACGAGAACTCGGCATCGGCAAATGCTTATCGAGTTCTTAACATTTGCCAATGCACGGCTCGGAGCATATCCTCAATATTTGATTGACTCTCTCGGTTTGGCCATCGATGCAGGGATGGTAAGCGATCTTGAAATTGAGATTTGTTCCCATCAAAGCTGTGCGGTTTCGCCAAAACTTGGAGGTGAATTGAGTTCCTCTATCGAGACAATCTTCTTTGGCACTCCATGTAGGCGAGATGATTCGGGACATATAGAGTTCGACAAGTTTGTCTCCCCGGTAGGTAGTCTTTACTGGAATAAAGTGGGCCACCTTAGTGAGTCGGTCCACAATAACCCATACTGAATCATGTCCGGCTTGTGTCCTTGGGAGTCCGGTAATGAAATCCATACCAATATCTTCCCACTTCCACTCAGGAATCTTTAGAGGCTGCAGCAATCCTGCGGGACGTTGATGTTCTGCTTTGATTCGCTGACAAGTATCGCACAAGGCAACAAATTCTGCGATATCACGTTTCATGCCCGTCCACCAATAAGATTGCTTGAGATCCGAGTACATCTTGGTATTCCCGGGGTGAATTGATAAAGGTGAGTCGTGTGCCTCTTTAAGAATCAAGTCCTTGAGTTCCTTCTTGTCAGGTACAAAGATCCTTCCTTTAAACCGAGAGGACACCTTCTGCGTCTAGGGAAAATCCGAGTGCTTTCCCCTGGATAACCATTTGACTTCTTCGACTTCTTCGTTGTCCTTTTGTGCTTCATGGATCTGATCCAAGAGAGTAGGCTGAAACTCTAGCACACTTGGACTTCCTTGCTCAACTATTTCAAGATTGACTTCTTCATATCTTCATAGAAGCGAGTTGACCTTCTTTGTGAAAAGAGTATTGCAATAACTCTTCCTACTAAGGGCATCGACTCGACATTAAACTTTACCGGGATGATAGTGAATTCCAACATCATAGTCTTTTATTAATTCCAACCATCTTCTTTGTCTCATATTCAGGTCGGTTGAATGAAAATATATTTCAGACTCTTGTGATCTGTATAAATTTCTGTTCGGTTGCTCATAAGATAATGCCTCCAAATTTTTAAAAGCGTGCACTCTGACTGACTAATTCCAGATCGTGAGTTGGGTAGTTGACCTCGTGAGGCCTAAGGCTGTCGGGAAGCATAAGCCACAACTTTGCCTTCTTGCATTAAGACACATCCTAGGCCTTGCTTAGAGGCATCACAATAAACCTCGAAGTCTTTTTGAATATCGGGCAAAACAAGCCTTTGGGGTGATGTCAATCTTTTCTTGAGTTCTTGGAAACTCTTCTCTGTCAGAGTCCAAATAAACTTGATCTTTCTTTAGGAGCTGGGTAAGAGGTTTGGCTATCAGAGAAATCTTCGATGAACCTTCGGTAATAACCGACCAATCCTAGAAATCCACGGACCTTAGTAACCGTAGTGGGTTGCTTCAATCCAAAACATCTTTGACTTTGCTTGGATCCTGACAACTCCTCCATTTGTGATAACATGCCCTAGGAAGGCAACTTCTTTTAACCAAAACTCGCACTTGCTAAATTTGGCATACAACTGATGCTCCCTCAACTTTTGCAAGACTAGCCTCAAGTGCTCAGCATGTTCTTCCTCGTTCTTAGAGAAGATCAAAATGTCATCGATAAATACTACCACAAATTTATCCAGGTATTCCATAAACACCTTGTTCATCAAATACATGAAGTATCTTGAGGCGTTGGTTAACCGAAAGACATGACCGTAAACTCGTACAAGCCATAACGAGTAGTAAAAGCAGTCTTGGGGATATCCTCTTTTCTTATTTTGATCTGGTGATATCCTGACCTTAAGTCAATCTTGGAAAACACACATGCTCCTTTAAGCTGATCGAATAGATCATCGATCCTAGGCAATGGGTATTTATTCTTGATGGTAACCTCATTCAAAGACCTATAGTCCACACACATCCTTAAGGTCTTGTCCTTCTTCTTGACGAAGATTGCTGGGGCTCCCCAAGGTGAAGCGCTTGGGCGAATAAAACCCTTCTCTTCCAACTCTTCCAATTGTTTCTTCATCTCGGCTAGGAGATTTGCAGACAACCGATAAGGTCGTTGAGCTATCGGTGCCGTACCAGGAGCTAACTCTATGATGAACTCTACATCTCGATCTGGCGGCATGCCTGGTAATTCTTCAGGAAAACATCTGGAAATTCTTTAGCAATTGGGATGATTCAATGCTATTCCGTCGGTGGTTCGGGGAACTCGTGGCTCTCGAGTGAGATCCGAATAAAAGCTGGCGGTACTCCTTCACTATTGACCGGAGAAATGGCTCGGTTGGCACAGTCAATCGCCCTTGATACTTGGTCAACCAATCCATGCCTAAATTACTTCTATCCTTGGGATTCTAGGACAATTAAGTTAAGCTAGGAACTTTACTCCGCTAAGTTCTAATTCCAATTTGAACATACTTTATCGGTTCTCATAGTCCGTCGAGGATTTGAATAATCATAGGGTTCCTTAGGTTTGTAACATCCCACTTATTTAATTCCACAAAACTTTTTGCAATGAAAGAATGCGATGCACGAGAATCAAATAGAAGCGTGGGTGGTCTTGAATTAACAAGGAACTTACCAAGCACAACATCTGGGCGTTCTGCGCCTCTTCATGAAACATGGTTGACTGGCCTCTGCCCGGCCAGTCACGATCTTCGAGTCTGCGGCGTTCCTCGGCCTCTCCTGAAGGTGGTGCGCGAGATCTGATCCAAGGTTGAATGGCACGGGTGCCACTGGCTTCTTCTGTGGACACTTGCTAGCATAATGTCCCCATTGATGACAAGTGAAACACTGCACAGCTTGGTTGTTCTGAGGGGTCTGAGCATTAGGAGCTTGACGAGGTGTTTGCTCAGTTGGGCGAGTTTGGGAAGCTAGCGTCCTTTGCACTTCTTTGTTGTTGTGGGGTGAAGGCGATTGAACGTCTTGAGTGAATCTTGGCCTAGAATTGCTTGAGCCCTGATGTTGCTTCTGCGCCATCTTCCTCTTGCGCTTTTCCATACGCTGGCGCTCGATATCCTCAATTACCAATGCCTTGTTTACCATTTCTTTGGAAGGTAGCAAAGTCATTGGAGGCAATGAGAGCTTTGATGTCGGGTCCATGCCTTCCATGAACCTCCATATTTTGTCGACCTCATTAGCTATACGTAGTCGCATAGCGGCAAGATGGTTAAACTTATTCAGGTATTGATAATAGACATATTGCCTCTTTGAGTCGGTGAAATTCCGCCTCTTCATTTCCATGACACCCTTGGGAACAAAGCGAAGCGATGAAAGCTTCAGAGAATTCCTCCCAAGTGATAGCATCGGCGATACGGTGTGTGGCCACGAAGTTGTCCCACGGATAGCGACATCTCCTTGAAGTTGGTGTCAAAAAACCGACACCCTCATGGTCGGACTGCTTGAGTCATATCTAGCTTTCTCCTTATCTCGCATGACCAGTCCTTTGCAACAAGAGGCTCTGCGGATCCAGTGAACACAGTAGGTCTTGTTCTCATGAAGTCGCCAAACCGGGATTGGGGTTGATATGGCTGCGGTTGAGCTTGAGCAGGAGCAGCAAGGTTGTTCAGGTTGTGAGCTATGGCCTGAATAGCTTGCAGATGCATCTCCAGAATCTGGTTTAGCTGAGGAGGATGAGCAGGCGGTGGTGGCAGATTCTGGTTTTCTGGAATAGCCGGGAGTGGGTTGGCGAAGGGGTGCACTCCCGCTGCAGGTTGAGCTTGAGCAGCTTGTCCAACAGGAGGTGGGTTGGGTTGACCTTGTCCAGCCTGACCTTGACCACGGCCAGCAGCAGAAGCTCGGGTGTCCACCATCGGCAACAATTTTTGAAAATAAGATACGAGAAGGGAAACCGGAGGGATACTATAGGAGAGGTCACAACATCTATGCAATCAACATCCAAATAGCACACCAAAACACATAATTCAAAACATTCTTAGTTCAAAACCAAAATTTGAAAGCTACATCACGGGGCCGATGTAGTCGGTCTCCTAAAACCTTTAGAAAGCTAACATAATAATTAAGGCGTTCTCACGATTCTATCCCTACAGGGGACCTAAACTTAGAGTTTTATTCAGAATCTGGGTTCTCCTCGAACACACGCTCTATGTGCTCCTGGCCGCGAAAGAAGAAGGTGAAGACAAGGTTTGGTATTTTGAAATTTTTGAAACAAGAAGAGAGAGGTCAAACGATTTTAATTAAGAATTAGCAAGCAACAAGATGAGGATTTATCAACAAGGATTTTTGGAAAAATAATTTTTATAGTAATATCACAAATCCTTAAACTACTCCAGCGTCTAAGGTTCATCCTCTGAGACGAGGCTCGATACCAACTCTGTCGGGACCCGAAAAATGGAGTCGAATCCCTGCTGTGTCTTACCTGTACTAGTCCCTGGATCAAGTAGCTAGTACACACAGATATGCAGTTTGGATCATCACCATTCAACGAAAAGTAATTTATTACATCAGTCGCATAGTTATTACAAAGTTAGGGCTCCAAGGCCTAGCGGCGAAATTTAAATAACAGTTCAGCATAAATGGAAACCAAATCACAACTCCACAGGCATGCCCGAAGAATGCGCTCCTAGACGTCGGAGTAGTCTTCATCCTGAATACCATCAGCGAAATCCCCGTCTTGGTACACTTCCTCATCGGCTTCGCATCCTGCTCGTTGGAATGAGCAGCCCGAGAATAAACTCGAGGTAAGTAATCTTAATTACTTGCAAGACAATGCCTAGATGCTATATAGGTTTCAAGGAAGGTTTGGGGAAGTTTTGCGTAAAGCTAAGTTTCAAAATTTTAAACCTAGTTTGAGAAAGCGGTTTTGAAATTGAAGTTTAAACTTTATATTTCTTTCTTTTGGAAAAGACAGCACCTACTGACTTAACCAGGTCATCATGGCACCCACCATGAAGACAACCACGCGCATGCAACACCGATTGCAAGGCAAATTCCCAAAACAAAGAGAGGGGGAAGAGAGTTTTACAAAACTACAGTGGGGTAGCTTCCGTCGTTCACCCTTAACCATTGGGCGAGGCTTTCATGAAAGTTTACACTATGCGAGAGGTTATGCGCTTTACCCATGAGTAGGTGGCTTCTAGGAATCACCCAAAGGAAGTAGACACCACGAGGTCTTTCACATAACCTTCCTTAGGCGGCATTCTCACTAAGGTTTCCACACCAATGGCCCTCTTGTGCCGATAGGTTACATTCTATGGACACATCTGAATACCCCTCCCAACCACAAAGGAAGGTTACATTCTAATGGACATATTCAGATGCCCACTCCCTATTCCACGGGAATGCGGACTAAAAGTCCGAAGGGTACTCAACCAGGACACCGCCCATCTGAGGCACTCAATGGTCGCCTTGTTGAACTAGTCTAGGTACCACAAAGAATCGATCCTTAAGCCAAGCGGGTATGGTCCAACATCAACCCAATCTCTAGCATATCGCCACCGGCGATTGCCAACCACCTGCAACCATCCACCCGATTGAAAAACCATTTAAAAAGCAGGGATAGCACCCACTATCCCTACAGACAATTCCGACACGGTAGCACCCACTACTAGGCCATTCAACTTGCAATTAAGTTTGTATCGGGGTTGAACACAAAAGTAAGTCTCTAGATTGCATTTGCTAAGCAGGTAATGTAAAAATCACTAAACAAGGATGGCAGCAAGATTAAATAATATTAATTAGTTAAGGTTGATGAAATTGGTACGTGTATATCAAGCATATAGGACTTATCTACAACTTAGCTTAAATATTGTTTCTAACTTTTAATTAGCATCTAGGTTTTGCAAAATCTAATAAAACAATTATGAAAACTAGGTAATAGCAAAATGGCACAATGTCTTGCCTTGATCCTGGTAGTTGGACTGATCAGCGGCGAAATCTCCTTCAGCGGACGGATCTAACGTTTAAAAGAAATATAATAAGAGCCATGTGCGATAAAATATGATGCATGCATGACATGTCATGAGGATGATGAATACAGTACAGAACAGTATAAAATAATTTTATAAAACTTTTGAAATAGGTTTCATTATTTTTAGAGTTCCCTATAACTAGTTATGATTTTTATAATCTTAATATTAAAGGTACAAAAGAGAGTTAAATAATAAATAAATTTCAAAATTTTACCAAAACAGTACAGAAATCATATTATAATATATCTAACTTTATAAAATAATTTTGGATATTTTTGGAGCTCTGGATTAATTTATAAAATTCCTACACATGCAAGAACTAATATAATTATCAAAAATTAAATTTAACAGAAACATGTAAATAAACAGTACATAAAAATAATATATAATTTTATGAATCTAATAAAATTTATTTTACAATTTTGGAATTTTCTACAATTTTATATGGAATAAACAACACAAGGTATAATCTGCAAACAAGGAAAATAAAAGGGAAGGGGTATTGGGCGGCGGATAAGTGGGCAGCCCACTCGGCCTCTGTGTGGAAGGCAGAACAGGCGCTGACCGACGGGCCCGCCCGTCGGTGAGAGGGAGCAGGGAGGCGGCGTGAGGTCGTGGCGCCCGGGCAAGGCGGTGCCATGAGTGGGGAAGAGAGAGGAGGTTGAGGGCGGCAGGCCGGGGTTGGGCGGCGGCATCAAGCGAGGCGGCGGCGCTCTCGACCTAGGTCGTCTGGTGGTGAACCTGGTGTGTGACAGCGGCGGCGGCGGCGAATGCTAAGCAAAGGCGGCAAGGGAAGGTAATGGCGGCAACGCAGGGTGGCCCGAGGCGGCGTCTTGGCGGCGGCGGAGCGGAAGAGGGCACGGCGGCGGGCTCGCGCGTGGGAGTTAAGGGGCGCGGTGGTCGGCGAGGTTGCTAGGAGGGCAAGGGTGCTAAGGGGCTCACCACGGCGACAAATGGGCGGCGATTTGGTCCGACGGCGAGGAGGGATGGCGGCGGTTCGGCGAGCTTCCGGCGGCTCGACTCGGCGACAGTGGTGAAGATGAAAACGGGTCGAGGGCTGCACAAGGAACAAGTTTCATGTTGAACCTTTGACGACACTCACCGAAATCGCAAATTCGGCGAGGCGAGAGGTGGAAGGGTGGGGAATTTCGGGGCCGGTTTTAGGCGAAGAACGAAGTAGGAGGGTTTATAAGAGAGATAGTGTATGTATTCTAGGGGGATTAGGATAGAGATCAAAGGGGGGTTTGGAATCTACTATAATTAGGGAGGTCTTCTATTGATAGAGATGGAAAGGAGAGGTGATAGGGGGGTTTCCAAACCTGTCAGCCAAAATCAACGAGAAGGTGAGGAAGAGGGAATTACATGTGGGGCCCACACGTAGGGGAGAGAGATAATAAATATAAAAAATCAGATTTTGTTTTGGAGGTAAGACTAACATATGCCTTAATTATTCAATTAAAACATCTCATAGCCAAAACCATATAAATAACAACAAGAATATATTTTATTATGTTACTTTGTTTAAATAAATCATTTCAAAATATTTTTCCAAGGAACATACTCATTTTAAAATACTTTTGCATTTCAAAAATTCACAAATGTAATGCAATGCATGTATGCATGATTTTGAAAATGAGGATGTTACATGAGTCAACTTGTGTAGGAGGGTCGGTTGGAGTCCTCTTGAATCGTTGATTACCGAAGAGTCCGATACATCTCTTATCGACATCTTCTGTTGCAAATCTTTTGTAGTAGTCCCTTGTGCTTTCTTTCTTGCCTTGTTCCAAGGCGAAGAGGTCTCCTTCCACCATTCTCTGAATATAATTGCCTTGAAAGTTGTTAGCAAAGGCATCCTTGAGTTGATTCCATGAGTGTATAGATCCTTGTGGTAGTGAAGTGTACCATGACAGTGCGGTACCCTTCAGTGTCAGCAACAAACTCTTCGCCTTGATATCATCATCTCCTCCGGCTGCTTCAACCGCCGTGTCATATACATCCAAGAATTCATTTAGATCAGTCTCTCCAGAAAACTTGAATAAACTTGGCATCTTGAATTCTTCGGGCCATTTTTTGCCTCGAAGTTATGCGCTCAAAGATCCTTCAGTAGCCTTCTTCGGTTGTGCCACCCTTACATTTTGTCGATGTTGCTCCTGGTTCTCTTCTGGGTATGGTACCCTTCGGGGCACGTAACACTGTTGGGATTGCATTGTCACGAGCTCTCTTCGGAGCAAGTCGATTTGTTCCTCCAGCAACCTTCTCCTATCTCGCAGGATGTTTTCAGCAGTTGTAGGGTCTTCGTGTTGATGCTCTTGCATGGGATGGGTGGGTGGGTTTTGCTGTGTCTCCTCTCGAGTGACTCTGCTGGGTCCTGGCTCGTCGGATCTCCCCCCGCCTACGTCCGGGGCATTTTGGTCCTGGTTTCTCCAGCCCTGCAAGTTGATGCCGGGAGCTCTTGGAGTGCTTCCGCCGGGTCCTTGCGCCAGCACGCCCTCCCGCCGTCGTTCAGTCGTTGGCGCGGTGGCGATCGCCCTTTGGGCTGCTCCCTCCGTCTCGCCAGTGATGTCTCGATCGTCTTGGATTTGTCGCTCCTGCCTCGCGTACACTCCGTCGTGCCCCGACTCCGGTGGCTCGCCTCTGGCTGCTGCGACACTCCTCCCGGTCTAGCCATCGCCATAGCGCTTCGCTCCTCCCCACGGACGGCGCCAAGCGTCGTCGGAAAATCCGCCGACGGTGAGAACAGCGTCCTCCCGGTGATGGAGAGGACGCCGAGAAAGAGATGGTGAGAGAGCCGAGTGCTCAGTGAATAAACTAGAGTGAATAATGTGTATAATCAGAATGCCTGTCCCTTTCATTGATGAATTTAACAATTTATACAACTCTAGGGCTAGGGTTTACATGCATGGAAGTACCCAAATTACCCCGACCCAAGGGATATACCTAAATTGCCCCGACCTCTAGATCGTTGATCCTAAGATCTACGGCTAGGCTAGTTTTCTTACAATCCAATTTGCTTTAACTCCTAATATGCCCTCGGGGGACATCTACTGACAAGGTTGTTGATTTGATTCGCCCATGTCAGAAGCTGTTGCGAGGTCTTCGTCTTCCATGCCAAGACTTGTCAGATTTCCCCGGTTACTTCGCAGGGTCTTCGTGAAGTCCTTGGCAAGACTCCTCTCCTTCGCCACCCTTCGGGATACGACCCAAGGATTATGTAAATGTTTTACCCTTCGCGTCCTCCTCCCGATTCTTCGCGAATATCTAAGTCTCTTGCTCCCATCCCAAGGGATCTTGAGGTTGTCTTAGGCACGCTCCCTACTTACTCCTTCAGGTAAGGATCTTCATTAAGGGCCTTCGTGAACATCTTCGCGAACACCCACCTCTCCTAGAGATAGGGTGGCTGTCCCTACTACACTCACCCCTTCGGATAAGGATCTTCATGAAGGGTCTTCACAGCATCTTCGTGGACATCCACCCTTCTCGGAGATGGGGTGGCTGCCCCTACAACAATATGGAGAGCCACATGCAGCAGTATAATAGTATGAGCATTCAACTGACAGAAACAAACAATCAGCCTGTGAAATACTCGAGCATGGAACGAGTAACGAGTAGGGCAGGGCTGCTTAGTTGGGTGGTTTGTAGTAGGCGTAGACAGCAAAGAAGGACTGCACTGCGGTGAAGACGAGCAAGATTACCGCGGCGACGACCGATGTGGTCACCCACGGGTTGGTGAAGTAGTCACGCACAAGTGCCGCGCGCCACTTGGGCCACGTTGCGCTCTTGTACCTGATGACGTCCTTCATCACGCCGGCGAGGTAATTGCGGTTGGCGGAGGTGTGCGCCTCTGCGCAGACGCGGCTGAAAAACCTCGTGGCATCCCTCTCGCCGTTCATATTGTTCACCAGGATCCCGCTCTGGTGGAGAAGGCGCATGTCCTCAGGTGTCTTCACGAGGCAGTCCATGAAGATGGCGTAGGCGGTGATGTGGCCTGGCGTGGCAGGGTAGGTCTGCTCGAACGCGATCAGGTTCCGGAACAGGGGCTCGCTGTAGTCATACAGCTGCAGCGGCGGGATCTCTAGGACGCCGCCGCGGAACGTCACGTGGAGGAAGCTCCCCACGCCGCCGTCATTGCATGCCCGGAATCGCACGCCGGCTTCCAGTAGCTCCTTGGCGCACGGCACCCACTGCGGGAGCTCCGACGTTGGGAGTCCGTACCGGCCGGGATCGGCCGGCTCCGGCGTCGGGAGGTCGATGGATAAGTAGAACAAGTGCAGGAGGTGGTGCACGTCGTGGCCGGCGATGGCCAGCTCTCGCGGCCGAGGATGGAGCGAGGCGAAGAGCTGGAGGCCGCCCTCGACGAGGACGTCATCGCGCTCGTCGGCTTCTCCCTTGAGTTGCTCGAACAGCGCCCGGACAACGAAGAAGGGGATCTGGTTGTTGAGTAGCAGCAGGTCGCGCGTGACCATTCCCCAGATCCAGGACCGGCCGAACACCTGGGTCCAGTCGTCGTCGTCATCTTCCCAGTCCCTGTCCCTGCCGGCGATCCCGGCTGCGTGCTTAAGCAGGCGGTGGAGGACGAAGCAGCCGTCGAGGAGCATGATGAGCGCCAGCTCGTTGCTCGCGGAAATGTTGTCCATGGAGCTGAACTCGGAGCCGCGGAGCAGCCGCTTTAGCGCCACCGTGTTTGTCCAGTTGTCGCCGCCGATTGTGTCCATGGAGGAGGAGATGCTGTAGGAGGCGCGAAATCGCGGCACGAGAGCCATCATCTTTTGAAAGCAGCTCCAAAGCACCGGTCCGTGCGCCTCTGGCCTCCAGGTAGCCGGCTCTCGGGTGCCGGCTGGGCGGCGCCCCACTACGAGCCTGCGGACGCAGCAGAACTTGTAGCCCTCGAGCTTGAGCATGCCGGCGGTTTTACGCCGGCTATGGTAGAACGGACCGATGCAGACGACTGTTGGGACGTAGGCGCTCATGTTGCCTTCGGCGAGGTCCCCGGGGACCACGCAGATGGTCGGCGGCTGCTCACTTGGCCGAGGAATTGCCTCGCTCACGTGCTTCTCGACCGTCGCTGTGAAAGCCTCGCGCATCTGCTGCTGCTGCTGCTGCTCCTCCTCCTCCTGGTTGTTGCTCTCTTCATCTGATCAATCCATGCAGTCGAGGTTAAATGTGGTTACAAATGCCACACTGTAATTAAGCACGGCCGAAAATAGATTCGAGAAATGCCAAAACGATGAAAAGTGATGTCCGGACAAAGCAAAATTCATTAAGAAACGAACCAGAGCTGTAAGTAGGCGCTGTACTACGGAGTCCAGCTTGGTCTACTTCACGTGAGTCATCCAAGTTCGAGCGCGCGTACCCTGAAAAATAATGGAGTCACTATAAATTAAACACACGCTATCAAACTACTTTTACGATCTTATATTTCATAATTCAACAATACGTAATATGCTTTGTTTTATTGGATACCATGATACATGCTAGAGGCTGTTTGCTTTTTTGGTTAAATTATTTGATTATCAGTTTTAGGTTTTCGAAACCACTAGTTAAAGCGGTCAAAGATCAGTTTCACTAGAACCATATAATTTCAGAGCTGCAGAATACCCTCTAATTAAGTTGGTATATCTTTTAATTTGGGAGACGAGTAGTACTCGAGATGCATGAGCTGAAGTAAAGAAAATTGTTAGCAAAGCTTTGATTTGCCTTGATATCGATCTTAATTCTCGTAACCATCATTCCACATTATTGAAAACTAATTCACTTTTTTCCAAAGACCAATAATTTACCATAATTATGCACTAGCTAGTGCCTGCATTATTTATTACAAGATTTACAGTCTCCTTGAGAGTTATTTGCATGGAACTGCATGCCAGTGATAATCCGTCTGTAATAATTTTCCTTTAATGCGGCCATCGTCTTGTACCTTGTCTGTATTTTTCTATCAGTTATTTATCATTATCATCATGAATATTACACTAGAAATATTGTCAATCATATGAAAAATATTATAGTGAATAACTCTCAGCAAATGATTCACTCAGCAAATGACTCTCAGAAAATGATGTGAATCTTATAGTGAATATTCCAACCACATGCATGCGCAATGCTTCCTTTCAACGCTTAATTAGCTTGCACATTTCTTTGTAACCTTAGACAAATATTCTTGCTACAAAATTATGGCAAGGTTAGCCTTAATTAGACAAATTTCTTGCTACAAAATTATGGCAAGATTAACCTTAGAGAAATATATGTAAAAAAATTAGTTATGAACCAAGCGGCATCAGCTATTAGAGATGTTACATACAATTGTATATTTCCATCATAACCATGAGAGATTTGTATGAAGTACAATTTCAACATAAAGCACATATATTGTAGTACCTAGTAGTGTAATTGTGCGGGACAATATTCGGTTAGTTCAATATAATGGTATTGTGCCGGTGCATGCGTGTGATAGGTCAAATATATTAAAAAAAACATCTAACTCGCAGTTGGTTCAAACTGATTGAGTTAACAACAGTCAAGCATTACCAAAATTGGGCGTAGATCTATATATGTATCGGTGTAAAAGGATTACTTCTTGATTTATTCTTAGCCTTAGCACTCAGGAGGTGTGTATCAATTCTTCCGTACAGACCTATGTGACATAAATTCAAAATAAAAAATAATAGGAAACATATATAGTCCATGTCAATTAGAAAAATAGAAAAGTGTCAATATCAACTACAATAAAAACAAAATTCTTAATAAAAAGAGAAAAAAGTACATATCAACTCCAAGGCAAGAAAAATAGTCCATATGTACTATATTAAAACAAAAAAAATTGGAATAAAAGTAATAGAAAAAGCACGATCAACTGAGGCTCAGCTCTCCGGAGAGAACTTACACATTGTTTCTCTCTTGAGACTGACACACTCGAGGGAGGAAGAATGCAAGATCACACAAAAAATTTGGTGCAGCCCCACAACTGAGTGCTGCGTTTTCTCCTCTTCCTTTCTTCACTTGAATACTTAACACTTATTGCATTTGTATATATAACACAACTCACACACGCACTACTCCCTAGCCGCATGCACGCACTGTTGCCACAACCAACGGCAGGACCTTTTCTTGTGCCGTGCAAACTCAAGGCCAGCTGCCTAGTAACAAACTTGACTCTTATCTACTGGTTACCACTAAGGCACTAATCATATATGTTCCTAGCATGCAGGCCACGCACCTCGAGGGAGGAAGAACGCAAGATCACACAAAAATTTGGTGCAGCCCCATAAGCGGCGCTGCGTTTTCTCCTCTTCCTTTCTTCACTTGAATACTTAACACTTATTGCATCTGTATATATAACACAACATCAACTACGATGCTAGGAGCCCAAATCAACTAAAATAATAACTACTGAAATTAAAAATATAGAAAATAAGCCTATATCAACTATAATAAACAGACAAAGAAAGAAATTAAAATAAAAACAGTAAGATATCTATCTATCGTATTATTAAACAGGAGTCGACAAAGTCACCACGTATGCGAGCTAAAGGAGCAAAGGTTAACTCTAGAGTTGTGGCTAACACGATGAGTCGAGCTAACACTAGGCCTGACGCTAGGGCTGTTCATAGTCGGGTTACCAGTGGTCGGTAGGTTAGCTCTCGTTCGGCCAACAGGTGGGCTGGGTGGAACGTAGGTTGCATGGGTTAGTGCATGCCTGCGGCTCTTCACTTCTTCTATGGACGGTGCAGCTTCCACCGCAGCATATCAACCGAAGCCGAGTTTGCGCATTAGCGTATGCAACAGAAGAAGCAAGGTGTAGACGGGCTTAACAGGTTCCTAGCTAACCCACCTGACCTGGGTATTAGCCATTTGAGCAGTTTGGGCTGGGTTAGGTGAGGTGGGTTGGGTGGGTTCTCTAACCATGTAAAGGCCTAGGTAATACTAACAAAGATAACACAAAACCAACAAGAAGATAGATATTAAGATAACTATATAATCATATCGGATATAATGATGTACATCTAAGCAGACCAACACTACTAGAGATATAGGCATTACAAGGGGTACACCACAAGCGGTTTAAAAGGCAGAGTCAGGATAGGACTTTTACAAGCGTACAAGGGGTTCGTGTCCCGAACCCCTTGTAAAAGTTCTACAAGCGGTTCGGGACACGAACCCCTTGTAAAGACCAGGCTTTACAAGGGGTTCATGTCCCGAACGGCTTGTAAAAGTCCAGTTTTTGAAATGCTAAAAGGAAAGCTTGCCTTATCTCATCAGAGAGCACGCGTGGGATAAGTTGGCTAGCAGAGTGAGGCGTGGGTCACGAGAAAGGTGAGGTCCTGGGTTTGAATCCTACTCCTCCCTAAAAATTATTTCTCTTTTTAACGGATACCCAGCAGCACTACAAGCGGGTATAAAACCGCTTGTGATACCCCGAAGAACATCACAAGCGATTACTTACAAGCGGTTCCAAAACCGCTTGTAAAAGTGGTTTGGAACCGCTTGTAGAGTCCAAATCGCTGGTAGTGCAAAGTTATAAATATATCTTCTATATTAGACTTAGACTATATTAGAAATAATCAAGATTTATATAGATACATATCATAAATGAATTATCCTTCTAATGAAAATTAATTATGTTAGAGCTTACATCTACAAAAGACATTTTATTTTTAAAACAAATCTAGCCGCGCAAATGCGTGGAACACCATGCTCGCTTATAGTAAATTAAAGCACAGAAATTCCCGAAGCAACTCCCCTTATCCAAACACTATCCCTTACGGATGTAATATATAGTTTTGGTCATGATTTGATACTAACACTACTAAAAAAAGCAATTCTCGTAATCTTCTTCTCAATGGAAAGAAGATGATGAAGAAAAAGAAGTGTTAGTACAATTTAGCCTTTTCTGCTTTTCCTTTTAAGATCAAATCGAGTGAAGTATTAATGGATGGAACAGATTTGAGCTTACTTCGAGGCATATTCGTTGATCTTCGATCGTAATGGCACAGAGAGCTGATATCAGAACGGCCAAGTGAATATATGTTTGTTGCAGTGTCATGGGAGAAGCTAAGTGGTGCAAATTAATATACGAGCAGATCGTCGTGTCGAATAAATTCTTTCCTTGCTGATAATAAAGTGCATTCCTGCGAAAGCACATAGAATATATTATTACCCTTGTTGACACGAAAGCTCTTTGTTTAAGAAACAAGCGAGGTATATTCAGAAAAAAAAAGGAAGAATGATGATGCACTCATAAGGAAAGAAAGACATAACGCCTGTCTACTACACACATGCACTACTAGAGAAATGACCTTCTATACCGGTATATCAGTCTCGATTGGCCACAAACCGGGACTGATGTAGCAATAGTCTCGGTTCGTGGCTCCAGGGCTAAAAGCACGATTAGTACCGGTTCGTGGCTCATATTAGTCCCGGTTCGTAACACGAACCGGTACTAAAGGTGGCTTTGGCAAGCGGGTACATGCTAACTGGCATAGGCACAAATTTAGTCCCGGTTCGTGTTACGAACCGGTATTAAAGGCAGGCGTTTAGTCCCGGTTCGTGTTACGAACCGGTATTAAAGGCTAATCCCAGAATTTGAAAAGGAATGTATATCCTAGTCTATTAAATATGCGTGGGTGGATGGGTTGGTTAGAAGAGTGAGTGGGGAGTCACGTGGTGGCATGAGGTCCCAGGTTCGAGTCTTGGGTTCGTCTTATTTTTTAGAAACTTTCTACGCTTTAGTACCGGTTAGGGGGACTGGGACTAAAGGTATATGACATTTAGTCACGGATGGCCTGTCCCGGTTCGGGAACGGGACTAAAGCCCATTCCTAACTGGGACTAAAGGCTATTTTTCTAGTAGTGATGCATGCTTTCATGAAGAATATGATGTGCGTCTCCTACTTACATAAATGCCTGAACAATAGGATGCGTGAAGCGTCACTGCTATTAGATGCTTCATGAAGAAGAGGAAAAAGAAGAAGCAATCATCATCCGGTTGAGTCACTACTATAGAACACCTCTTCTGTGCCGCTTTGCACTACTGGTTCACTTAGAAATGGCAGTGATAACTTATCACTGCCAGTTTCTAAGTCCCAAGGTCAAAAAAAACTTGAAGCCGTAAGAACCAGCAGTAACAAGGCTTATCACTGTCGGTTCTATCCCACAACCAGCAGTGGTAAGCCTCATATCACTACTGGTTCTAGCACCCTACCGGCAGTGATCCATCACTACCGATTCACTACTACAGAACTGGTCTTTGATATTGCCTCATCAGTACAGGTTGGGTACGAACCGGGACTGAGAGTTGCAACAGTCCCGGTTCAACCGCTACTGGGACGCGGGGCAACTCAGTACCGGTTCGTGTCACGGACCGGTACTAAGCAGCCCCTTGGTAGGCGGGTACAGGCCAGCTAGCACGGGGGCTTATTAGTACCGGTTCATGTCACGGACCGGTACTGATGTTAGAGCGTCAGTACTAGTTGGTAACATGAACTGGTACTATGTCGCCCTATTTGAACTTCTTCTTCCTCCCTACACTCTGCCCGACTAAGAACAGTGCAACACTGGCTAGAGCTTCAAGGGAGGGGAGGTGCTGCCCAAATTTCAAAATTTTGGTCATTTTACTCCAAGCCAATTTAACCAAGGTTAGTAACATTATTCCTCACTACATTTGGTGTTGAATGGAACATTTTCATTGCTTGAAATATCTAGAAAATTTGATATTTTCCCATGATCGATGAAAGATTATGATTATAGAGATCTAGCTCGATATTTTCAAGTAGGTTGCAAAAACTTATTGTGTAGAGATCTAGCTCGATATAGCTCGTTCAGGCTTAGAACGAGCACCGAGCCAGGGGAGCAGCTCGGCTCGAGCTCATACCGACGAGATCTAGCTCTTGAGCTCACTGCTGGAGGAGAAGGGGATGGGAAAGGGACGGGGGCGGTGGGACGGTGACCGTAGAACAAGGGAAAGGGGTTGTTGTCGCCGCGGGGCCTTCACCGCCACCGCTTCGATCCGGATGTCGCTGCTGTCGCCGCCCGGATCCGAATGTCGCCGTTACGCAAGGGTGTAGAGGAGGAGGTAGAGGCCGAGTGCCACGAAGGAGGAGGCCGCAGAGGTGGAGGGGGTTGTGGGGGCTGCTGTCGAAGGAGGCCGCGGGGCTCGGAGGAGGAGGCCGTGGGGGGGCGGGGCTGAAGCTGCCGATGTCGCCGTGGTGCCGCTGGTCACCGTGAGGAGGTGAAGCGCCACGGTCTCAAGGGAGGAGGAGGCCGGGGGAGGCTCAGAGGAGGAGGAGACCGCGGGGTAGAGGACTAGATGGGGCCGGGGTCTTTAGATGAGGAGGCCATGGGGCGGTGGGTTGGAGAATGGAGAAGGCCGCGAGGGGGCTCGTCGGAGGAGGAGACCCAGGGGCGAGGATTGTGGAGTGCTCGGTGAGGGCTGGACGAGCTACGAACGAGCTCCGAGTGAGCTCGTCCTAGGTCGGCTCGGGTTCGGTTAGGGTACCGAGCTAAGACAGAGGCTCAGCTCGGGCTCGTTTACGGCTCGAGCCCGAGCTAGCTCGTGAGCCTGAGCCAGAGTTCCACCCCTAGACATGCTACATGCATAGCATGCACAAGCTCAACCAACTCGCCCCTCACATGGTCTTTTGGCAAAAAAAACCCTACATTTACGATTTCCAAGAGATCGAGTGCTTCTTCTTCTTCTTTTTCTCTCTCACCTCCATCTCTACCGAAGTTAGCCACCACACTGCTGCCGTCACGACCAACGCCTACCACGCACAACCACTACTACAAAAATGATCATTCGTGTTTCTAATAATCGCCAGTTAGACCAAAACTGGCAGTGATAACTTATCACTGCCGGTTCGTAAGCCTCAGCAGGTTGTTCGCTTAAGAAACCGACAGTGAAGTATCACTGCCGGCTTAAGAAAAGAACTGGCAGTGATAAGTTCTATCACTGCTGGTTCTTTAGGCCTCCCGTCCCCATTTTTTAACCGAGAGACCGGCAGTGATAAGTTCTTTCAATCCCGCCCCAATTTTTAAACCGAAAGTGAAAGACTTATCACTGCCGGTTCTTGTCAAAAACAGGCATTGATAAGTAAAGGTTAAAAGGTATGCATATCCTCTATAAGTAAGAACGTGAGATTGGGTGGGATGGTTAGAAGGGTGAGGGTAGAGTGCAGAGGTCCTAGGTTCGAGTCCTAGATAACGCAATATTTGTATTTCGCGCGAAAACGTGTCCTAACAACCTACAATAGGTGGTAGATGATTAGTGTATAGATTTCGGGCATAAAAAATTTTTTTTTCTATTTTTTACACAGTTCGGTAGGGACTATCACTGCCGGTTTTTACTCGAGAATCGGCAGTGACAAGGCTATCACTGCCTATTCCAAAACCGGCAGTGATAACCTAGGTTATCATTGTTCTGTGACGCAAAGGGTCGGCTCAAAACCGCACTAATGTCGGCCCAAATCGGCACAGATGTGGTGTTTTATAGTAGTGAACCATGCTAGTGTGCACTGGAGCGGCCGCGCCGAGCTAGTCGTTGCTCTGCTCGGCATCGAGGTCGTGCCGGCATGATCACGCGCACCTTGGCAGTGGTCGCTGGCGGCTGCGCCGGCTTGGCTGGGATGGATGAGAGAGGAGGAAAGAGACCCAATTGCTTTTTTTGAATCATTGCAGGGGCATTTCGTAAAATAGTATGTGAGAGGTGAGCGGTCTTAAACATGAATTTTAGAGCACATCTCATGCTGGACGACATATGTGTCGTCGGAAAATCCGCCGACGGTGAGAACCGGCGCCCCTCCCCGGTGATGGAGAGGACGCCGAGAAAGAGATGGTGAGAGAGCCGAGTGCTCAGTGAATAAACTAGAGTGAATAATGTGTATAATCAGAATGCCTGTCCCTTTCATTGATGAATTTAACAATTTATACAACTCTAGGGCTAGGGTTTACATGCATGGGAAGTACCCAAATTACCCTGACCCAAGGGGATATACCTAAATAGCCCCGACCTCTAGATCGTTGATCCTAAGATCTACGGCTAGGCTAGTTTTCTTACAATCCAATTTGCTTTAACTCCTAATATGCCCTCGGGGGACATCTACTGACAAGGTTGTCGATTTGATTCGCCCATGTCAGAAGCTGTCGCGAGGTCTTCGTCTTCCATGCCAAGACTTGTCAGATTTCCCCGGTTACATTTCAGCAGGTCTTCGTGAAGTCCTTGGCAAGACTCCTCTCCTTCGCCACCCTTCGGGATACGACCCAAGGATTATGTAAATGTTTTACCCTTCGCGTCCTCCTCCCGATTCTTCGCGAATTATTCTTCGCGAATATCTAAGTCTCTTGCTCCCATCCCAAGGGATCTTGAGGTTGTCTTAGGCACGCTCCCTACTTACCCCTTCGGGTAAGGATCTTCATTAAGGGCCTTCGTGAACATCTTCGCGAACACCCACCTCTCCTAGAGATGGGGTGGCTGTCCCTACAACACTCACCCCTTCGGGTAAGGATCTTCATGAAGGGTCTTCACAAGATCTTCGTGACATCCACCCTTCTCGGAGATGGGGTGGTCGCCCTACAATGTAAGCCCCTTACGGTCATGTCGCCACCTCGCCGTGGTGTCTCGCCGTAATATCCAGCTCCCCCCTTCTCCACGTCGAGGTGGTGGTCCCGAAGATGCTTTTGTTTTTTTTATTTTCCGATGATATCTTCGCTCGTTGATGTGACCCGAACTCGCCATTCGACAAATGTCGCTTGCCTTGAAGTTTGGCGCTGATTCGCCGCCAATCATCACACGTGCCATCGATCCGTAGTTTAACCGCTCAATTTTCTTTTGTTTCTTTTGATTTTTATTTTTGTGCCTGCTCAGTTTCTTCGCAACGCATCTTCGCCGTTGGTGTGGACACATGGCGGTCATCCGTGTCATATTGGCTCCTATATAAGGGGCCGCGTCATTGTTCTTCTTCCCCACGCTCTTCAAACTCAACCTCTCGCCGTCTCGCTGCTCTCGCTCCTGTGCACGCCGTCTGCCGCCGCCGGTTCCCTTGCTCTTGCGCAGTTCTTCCATCTCCGGTAGTTCTTTCGCCCTTGCGCGCTTCTCCCACCGCTGGTAGTTCCCTCGCCATTGATCATCCCTTCCACCGCCGCTAGTAGATCCTTTCGGCGAGTTCACCGCCTTTCCTCATTATCCTCGAAGCTTTTGCAGGTATGCTGCTTCTGTGTCAGTGGTTTGGTTTTGATATGATTTTTTGCGCCGGCAAAATTGCCGACGAAGTTTTCACTGGCGACGCTGGTTGCGCCGCCGTTTTCATGGATTTCGCCCTTAACGTTAGGCTGTCCCAACGTTCCATGGGGTTGTGCTTGCTTGTGCTTCTGTCATTATTTTTGGTGTTCCCGAAGGGTCGCTTATCGGAAGTACTGATTTTTTTTTTGGCAGTCCTCGAAACCTCTGATGGCCCCGAAGAAAATCTTGAGTCATGCGGACCTGGCACGGCTATCTTGGGAGCTGGGACAGTCGAGGATGACGCCGGACATGCTCGCGAAGGTGGCGAGCTGCTCTCCAGCGGATGAAGAAGACTTCAGGCTCCCGGGGCAGGAGACGACCCCTCGGCCGGATGTCGACGAGGCGGTTATTTTCAATTCGCAAGTGAAGGCGGGTCTTCGGATGCCGTGTACCCGCCTCGTCGGGGAGGTACTCGAGCTGTACGAGGCACAGCTCGTGCACCTTTCCCCCAACGCTGTGGCCCGGCTCGCAGTATACGAGTGGGCCCTCCGAAGCCATGGCGCACAACCAAGCGCCCGACTCTTCGGTTTTCTCCATGAAGCTAGGTGGCAGGGGAAGACGAGCGGAAGTGCCTTCGGATGTTTGAACTTCGTCGTGAAGGCGGCGCATGTCGCGGATTTTCCGTCCTTGGCCACAAAGAAGAAGTGGGACGGAGCTGTGGGGTTAAGTTGGAAACTGTTCTGGTTCTACCAAAAGGTAGACGAGGCCGACTCTCCGCTGAGGTACACCCCGGGAGCAGCCAACTGTGTGAAGTTCCCGGTGGAGAAGCTCACCGGCTCCGAAGAAGCACAAAGGTTGCTGCTCCAAAGGATCAGCAAACGCTTGATGCGTTGTCTCGCTGAGGAGTTCTTCGCAGCCAAGGTTGGTCCGCTTATGCGCAACTGGGAAGAATTTGTAATCGTCGACGAGGGAGGGGATCACCTCGCGCTGAGTCACAAGGACCACCGACCTCGGAAGTTGGAAGCGGCCGTGGAGAGGGCCGAGGGGATGTTCGGGCCGCCGCGCCCAGAGGAAGTCGCGCGGGCCCGCGAAGCTGGGGTGGGTGCGCGCGTCAACCGAATCCTCGGGGTAGTTACCCCCTGGGCGGAGCCCGAGCCGAAGAGGGGCGGGAAGAGAAAAACCACCGAGGGCGCTGCTGCGGGCCCGTCAAAGCGATCCCGTGGTGAGTACCCCTTTACCGGCTATATTTCTCCGGTCTGTCTTTTAACTCTTATTTTTCAGAAGCCGCCAGCGCTGAGGACGAGGAGGAGGACGAAGAGGAGGTTGAGGAAGAGGGTCGCGTTGCCGAAGACGACCGCGCTTCGCCGGATGCTCAAAGCGCTGCCAGTGGCGGTGAGGATCCCTTCGACGTCTTGGTCAGCAAAACCCCTTCGGGACCATCTGATCCTGGACACGGCTCTAACGAGGTTCATCCTCCGAGCCGGGGTCCTATGTCTCCCGAAGGGGCCTTCATTGACGTCGCCACAGAGACCGATGGCTATACTGCTGGTTTCGTGGTTGACACGGAGTTTTGGTTGCTTGATTCTCCTTCTGCTGAAGGTTCGTCATCATGTCTTCATCTCAACTCATTGTCCCTTCTCTCTTTTTTTTTATTTACTGTTTGTTCTTTGCAGAGGGGTTTCACGAGGATCCATCTTCGGTGCCCGTCTCGGGGGCCGTTGGTGCCGACACCGCGACTGACGCTATCTTGGCGTTGGTTGCAACCAATGCGGCGGGGAAGGAATCTTCGTTGGCTAATACGGCCGCCCCTATCGCCGCAGGTTCAGCTATACCGGCTGCGGTCGAGGGAGGAATCCCGCGAGCACCAGCTACGCTCGGCGCCACCTCTTCGGCCGCGGCGACTACTATCGATGGAGGGGCCTCGCACACGACTCCCCCCGCGCCTACGTCGCCCCTGCCTCCGAAGGCCCCCACCCGGAAGGTGAAATACTTCTTCCCGATGATCAGGTGGCGGCTGTCGTCGCTGGTTTGCCTTCGGCAATTCTTGACCATTGCGAGATGTTTCCTTTGCTGGATAACATGCGCAATATCGAAGCATGTCTATCCAAGGTAAATATTTCATCTCCCCTTTTTTTTTTTACTTATGGCTGTACTAAACCTTTGTAGAGTTTGGCTTGTAATCGTGCCGCATCGGCACAAGTAGTAAGCCTTTCAGCGAGGTGTGCACTCCTCGAGGACCGCGTCGCCACCCTCGGCATGGAGAACCATACCCTTCGAGAGGTTATCTCGAAGGAGAAGGAGCTGGTGGCTCTCCTCGGGTCAGAGAAGGAGCAGGCGGAGCAACGTGCGAAGACCGCTGAGGAGGCTCTTGCTGCGCTCCGATCTGAGTTCGAGGCTCAACGAGCCGAGCTGGAGTCATCGCTCAAGGAGTGCCATGGTTTGCGTGACGAAGTGAGAAACGGAGTCGCAGAGCTTGGGACTCTTCGGGGCTTGATGGAGAAGACGAAACAACAGCTGGAGGCGCTGCAAGCGTAGCTTGTCTTTGGGTCGTCTTCGCCAAGGAGATTACTAGACTCGGATGTTGTCGTAAGCGCCTCCGAAGAATCTGCTTTGGCCACCAAATATCTCAAGGAGGCCATCGACCTTCGAGAGGGTCTTTGCGTACGGGTCGATCAGCATTTGTCACTCGATCTTCAGATTTATATCAAAGTTAAAGGGCGCTGGTGCACAAATTTTTGGGTAATACATTTCCAAGTGTGCCATACCCTTCGCCTTCATTCCCAACTCGCTCGACCGCAGCTCCCGACAAAGTTGTCCGGGATTTTTCTTGAAGTTTTGGAAAGCCGAGGTCTCGCTTCGCCAAGCGCTTTCATGGCGACGAAGAAGATGACGCCGGCTTCGTGGTTGGATCGCCTCCACCACAAAGGATAGTGGAGCCCAGAGTACCAAGCAATCCTCCGGCTGCTGCTGTCCCCGAGGCTCCAAAAGATCCTGTAGATCCGAAGGGCAAAAAGCCAGCGGAGTAGCATTGTAATAGTTTTAGGGTTGTAACCCTTTGCTAATGTAATATACAATCTTTTGTTCGCTTCTCTTGTCGAAGTCTTGTATTGTGAGTGATGTTTTGCTTTTATTCGGCATGCTCTCATGGTTTTTTATAGGTTGCACCCCTCGTGATATTTTTAGCACAGTTTGCGTTCGCGAAGGTTCGTAGGTCGTGAAGATGGCTTTTAGGGTGTTTGGCTCGAGTGCTCTTGGCCTCGCGTCAACCCCTTGGTGCTTTAGCGTGCTATACGTTCGCGAACGCTCAAGGTCCGCAAAGGTCATATTTTGGGTGCCTGGCGCGAGTGCTCTAGGCCCTGCGCAGCCCCTTGGCACTTTTGTGCATTACACGTTTGCTAAGGCTCGAAGCCTGCGAAGGTGGCATTTTGGGTGTCTGGCGTGAGTGTTTTGGCCTCGCCAAATTTCTTGGCGCTTTTGCGCGTTACGCTCGCTAAGGCTCATGGCCCGCGAAGGTGGCATTTTGGGTGTCCGCGCGAAGCGCTTGGCCTCGCGCCATTTCTTGGCGCTTTGCGTGTTACACGCTCGCGAAGGCTCATGGCTGCGAAGGTGGCATTTTGGGTGTCCGCGCGAAGCGCTCTTGGCCTCGCGCCGGCCCCTTGGCTTTTTGCGCGTTACGTTCGCTGGCTCATGCGGCTGCGAAGGTGGCATTTTGGGTGTCTGGCGCGGCGCTCTTGGCCTCGCGGCCATTTTGGCGCTTTTTTGCGCGTTACGCTCGCGAAGGCTCATGGCTGCGAAGGTGGCATTTTGGGTGTCTGGCGCGGCGCTCTTGGCCTCGCCCGGCCCCTTGGCGCTTTGCGCGTTACGCTCGCTGGCTCATGGCTGCGAAGGTGGCATTTGGGTGTCTGGCGCGCGCGCTTGGCCTCGCGCCCGGCCTTGGCGCTTTGCGCGTTACGCTCGCGAAGGCTCATGGCTGCGAAGGTGGCATTTGGGTGTCTGGCGCGAAGCGCTTGGCCTCGCGCCAGCCCCTTGGCGCTTTTGCGCGTTACATGTTCAAGGCTCATGGCTGCGAAGGTGGCATTTGGGTGTCCGCGCGAGCGCTCTTGGCCTCGCGCCCAGCCCTTGGCGCTTTGCGCGTTACGCTCGCGAAGGCTCATGGCTGCGAAGGTGGCATTTTGGGTGTCTGGCGTGCGCTCTTGGCCTCGCGGCCACCTTTGGTCATATCAAGTGTCTCGCTCTAGAACGTGCTCCTTTTTTCATTCCTTTTCCATTTCATTTGGGGATTACGATTTACATCTTAACAGCTACATTTCTTATGAATTCTCCGCTATAGTCGGAGAAGAGAGTACTCATCGCTTCATGGATAATATTTGATCGTGCCCTTCGCTCCATGTGTTTGGGACCGAAGAACCGTCGAGATTGGAGAGATGGATTGATCTTTACCTTGTTTCATCGATTTCATAATGTTCTGGTTCGCTCGCTCTTTGTATCTTCGTCTCACTTTCTGACCTGACCTGAAGCTTGTAACCCTTCGGTCTGTTTTGGGGGTCTGTCCTCTCTGTGGTTTGGACTGGCTTGAGCCTTGATATGCCTTCGAGTTCATTTTTTCTTGCTGATTGCTGATTTCCTCGAATGGTGATGACTTCCCCTTCGGCGGACATTTTCATACACAGGTAGCTGTGATGTATGATTGCCCCGAAGGCATTGATGGTTCCTCTCCCAAAGATGGCGTTATAACGGTACTCCATGCCAACAACATCAAAGCATATGTTCCTCCTGATCTTTCTCTTGCCTTCGCAGAAAGTGACAGGTAAGGATATATGGCCGATGGCAGCCACAGGTTCCCCTCCGAATCTGATAAGTGGCATGTTCGATGGTGTTAGCCTATCTTCTGGTATATTGAGTTGTTTGAATGCACTGGCGAAGATTATATCTGCTGAGCTTCCTCCATCCACCAGCGTCCTTTGCACGTCATATTCTGCAATTTCGGCGGTGATCACGAAGGGGTCTTGGTGTGGAAACTTCACGCCTTGGCGCCGCTTGTATCGAAGGTTATCGGCGGTTATTGATGGTTTACTTGTCGTTGAGACGCGCGATATCGCGGATGAATTCCTTCTTTCGCTCGAGGAGATTTAGGGAGGATCCTCCGGTGATAACATGAATTACCCTTCGGTTTTGCTGTTCGACATTGTGAACCATCTCAGGAGATTCGCGGTGCTGATCCCTTTGTCGCTGGTCTTGCCTTCGCTGACGCTTCTGGTTTTGGTAGTTCTCACGTTGTGCTTTAACAAAGCACTGCACTCCTCGGTCGTATGCGAATAGTTTTCTCCATGTACCACGCAATATCTCTTTTCCCTGTAATCCTGATCTTCTCCTGAGCCTACCATTCCTATGGTAATTCTCCCCACGATAGTTGTCGCTCCATCGATCATCATTTCTTCGGTGCTCTCTTTGCAATAGTTGTACTCATCCCTTCGAATTGTAATCCTTCGAATGATCTCCCCTTCTATTGTTGTCGATGTTTCTCTGCTCGTCTGCTTGTTTGGACTCAATGATGCTTACCTTTTTGTTGGAGTTTTGGTGTGTCTTGTTCTTCTCTAAATGGCTCTCTTTGTGGCCGTCACGATCCTTGTGTGTATTCAGCTGGCCCTGTCTCCTTAAATTCTCCTCTTCTCCCTTTGCATATCCCTCAACTTCATCGTAGAGAAACGCGGCTGTTTGCGGTGGGTCCTGAGTTGTCGGGACCCGAAAAATGGAGTCGAATCCCTGCTGTGTCTTACCTGTACTAGTCCCTGGATCAAGTAGCTAGTACACACAGATATACAGTTTGGATCATCACCATTCAACGAAAAGTAATTTATTACATCAGAGTCGCATAGTTATTACAAAGTTCAGCTCCAAGGCCTAGCGGCAGTAAATTTAAATAACAGCTCAACGCAAATGGAAACCAAATCACAACTCCACAGCATGCCCGAAGAATGCGCTCCTAGACGCGTCGGAGTAGTCTTCATCCTGAATACCATCGTGAAATCCCGCCTTGGTACACTTCCTCATCGGCCAGATCCCGCCGTTGAATGAGCAAACCGAGAATAAACTCGAGGTAAGTAATCTTAATTACTTGCAAGACAATGCCTAGATGCTATATAGGTTTCAAGGAAGGTTTGGGGAAGTTTTGCATAAAGCTAAGTTTCAAAATTTTAAACCTAGTTTGAGAAAGCGGTTTTGAAATTGAAGTTTAAACTTTATATTTCTTTCTTTTGGAAAAGACAAGACCTACTACTTAACCAGTCATCATGGCACCCACCATGAAGACAACCACGCAAGATGCAACACCGATTGCAAGGCAAATTCCCAAAACAAAGAGAGGGAAGAGAGTTTTACAAAACTACATTGGGGTAGCTTCCGCTGCTCACCCTTAACCATTGGGCGAGGCTTTCATGAAAGTTTACACTCGCAGAGGTTGTACGCTTTACCCATGAGTAGGTGGCTTCCTAGGAATCACCCAAAGGAAGTAGACACCACGAGGTCTTTCACCGCAACCTTCCCTTAGACCGGCATTCTCACTAAGGTTTCCACACCAATGCCCCTTTTGTGCCGATAGGTTCTGTTCTATGGACACATCTCAATACCCACTCCCAACCACAAAGGAAGGTTACATTCTAATGGACATATTCAGATGCCCACTCCCTATTCCACCAGAATGCGGACTAAAAGTCCGAAGGGTACTCAACCAGACTCGCCCATACAGCACTCAATGGTCGACTTTGTTGAACTAGTCTAGGTACCACAAAGAATCGATCCTAAGCCAAACGGGTATGGTCCAACATCAACCCAATTCTAGCATATCGCCACCGAGCAGTTGCCAACCACCTTGCAACCATCCACCCCGATTGAAAAACCATTTAAAAGCCCGGATAGCACCCACTATCCCTACAGACAATTCCCGACACAGAGCACCCACTACCGCCATTCAACTTGCAATTAAGTTTGTATCGGGGTTGAACACAAAAGTAAGTCTCTAGATTGCATTTGCTAAGGGGTAATGTAAAAATCACTAAACAAGGATGGCAGCAAGATTAAATAATATTAATTAGTTAAGGTTGATGAAATTGGTCAGGTATATCAAGCATATAGGACTTATCTACAACTTAGCTTAAATATTGTTTCTAACTTTTAATTAGCATCTAGGTTTTGCAAAATCTAATAAAACAATTATGAAAACTAGGTAATAGCAAATGGCACAATGTCTTGCCTTGATCCCGTAGTTGGATCGATCAACAAGTAAATCTCCTTCAATGACGGATCTAACGCTTAAAAGAAATACAATAAGAGCCATGTGCGATAAAATATGATGCATGCATGACATGTCATGAGGATGATGAATACAGTACAGAACAGTATAAAATAATTTTATAAAACTTCTGAAATAGGTTTCATTATTTTTAGAGTTCCCTATAATTAGTTATGATTTTTATAATCTTAATATTAAAGGTACAAAAGAGAGTTAAATAATAAATAAATTTCAAAATTTTACCAAAACAGTACAGAAATCATATTATAATATATCTAACTTTATAAAATAATTTTGGATATTTTTGGAGCTCTGGATTAATTTATAAAATTCCTACACATGCAAGAACTAATATAATTATCAAAAATTAAATTTAACAGAAACATGTAAATAAACAGTACATAAAAATAATATATAATTTTATGAATCTAATAAAATTTATTTTACAATTTTGGAATTTTCTACAATTTTATATGGAATAAACAACACAAGGTATAATCTGCAAACAAGGAAAATAAAAGGGAAGGGTATTGGGTCGGCGACGCAAGTGGGCAGCCCACTCGCCTCACGCTGCTGGGAAGGCAGAACTGGGCTGACCGACGGGCCCGCCTGCCGGTGAGAGGGAGCAGGGAGGCGGCTGGGTCGCGGCGGCGGCGCCCGGCAAGGGCGGCGGCATGAGCGGGGAAAGAGAGAGAGGTTGAGGGTGTGGGCCGGGGTTGGGCGCGCGGCATCAAGCGAGGCGGCGGCGCAGCTCCGACCTAGGTCGTGGCGGGCGGCGAGTGCACGGCTGGCGCGACGGCGCGATGGCGGCGGGCGGTAAGCACCGGGCGGTGGAAGGTAATGGCGGCGGCGCTTGGCACGGTGGCCCGAGGCGGCGGTCGGCGTGGGCGGCGGAGCGGGCGGGAAGGGCACGGCATGGCTCGCCGGCTGGGAGTTGGGGGCGCGGTGGTCGGCGAGGTTGCTAGGAGGGCAAGGGTGCTAAGGGGCTCACCACGGCGACAAATGGGCGGCGATTTGGTCCGACGGCAGGAGGGATGGCGGCGGTTCCGCGAAGCTTCCTGGCTGCTCGGCCCCATGACGAGTGGTGAAGATGAAAACGGGTCAGGGCTGCACAAGGAACAAGTTTCATGTTGAACCTTATGACGACACTCACCGAAATCGCAAATTCGGCGAGGGCAGAGAGGTGGAAGGGTGGGGAATTTCTGGGCTTCGGTTTTTAGACGAAGAACGAAGTAGGAGGGTTTATAAGAGAGATAGTGTATGTATTCTAGGGGGATTAGGATAGAGATCAAAGGGGGGTTTGGAATCTACTATAATTAGGGAGGTCTTCTATTGATAGAGATGGAAAGGAGAGGTGATAGGGGGGTTTCCAAACCTGTCAGCCAAAATCAACGAGAAGGTGAGGAAGAGGGAATTACATGTGGGGCCCACACGTAGGGGAGAGAGATAATAAATATAAAAAATCAGATTTTGTTTTGGAGGTAAGACTAACATATGCCTTAATTATTCAATTAAAACATCTCATAGCCAAAACCATATAAATAACAACAAGAATATATTTTTATTATGTTACTTTGTTTAAATAAATCATTTCAAAATATTTTTCCAAGGAACATACTCATTTTAAAATACTTTTGCATTTCAAAATTCACAATGTAATGCAATGCATGTATGCATGATTTTGAAAATGAGGATGTTACAAACCTCCCCTTAAATGGGATCTCGACCCGAGATTCGAAAATTTTTCAAACAGATCCGAACTCGCCGGAGATCTTCTTCAAGGCCCCTGTGTTGCTTCCTTCTGAGTGATTGCTCCATCGCACCTTGCAAAGCTTGATCACCCGATTTGGTCCGACGAAAATTTCTTCCAAAATACTAACCGGTACTCTTGGTAAGATAGGTCCTCCCGCAACTCCAATCTGTTCTAATGGCATCTTCTTCCTAACTCTTAAACACTTCTCGAGCCGAGACACATGGAATACGTCGTGAACATCTCGATAGCTGCGGTGGTAGTTCCAACCGATAAGCTACTTCACCTCGCCTCGCCAGATCTTGTATGGTCCAATGTAGCGGGTGCTAGCTTTCACGACTCAAACGCTTAACTCCTTTGGTCGGCGACACCTTCAGTACACGAAATCTCCAACGGCAAAAGTTAGGTCTCGCTGCCGATTATCCGCAGAATCTTTTCGACGGCTCTGGGCGATCTTTGATCTTTTGCGAATTTCTCGAACTTGCTCATTGGCTTCCTCCAGCAGATCAGACCAAACAACTTTCTCTCACCGGTCTCCTCCCAAGAGAGAGGGTTCTGACTTTCGACCATAGAGGGCTTCAATGGCGACATTTTCAAACTTGATCGATATCCATTGTTATACGAGAACTCAAAGATACGGCAAATGCTTATCCCAGCTTAACATTTGCCAATGCACGTGCTCTGAGCATATCCTCCAATATTTGATTGACTCTCTCGGTTTGGCCATCGGTCCTGGGATGGTAAGCAGATGAAATTGAGATTTGTTCCCATCAAACTGTGCGCTTCGCCAAAACTTGGAGGTGAATTGAGTTCCTCTATCCGAGACAATCTTCTTTGGCACTCCATGTAGGCGCATGATTCGGGACATATAGAGTTCGCAAGTTTGTCTCCCTAGTAGGTAGTCTTTATCGAATAAAGTGGGCCACCTTAGTGAGTCGGTCCACAATAACCCATATCGAATCATGTCCGCTTGTGTCCTTGGGAGTCCAGAATGAAATCCATACCAATATCTTCCCACTTCCACTCAGAATCTTTAGAGGCTGCAGCAATCTGCGGGACGTTGATGTTCGCTTTGATTCGCCGACAAGTATCGCACAAGGCAACAAATTCTCGCGATATCACGCTTCATGCCCGCCCACCAATAAGATTGCTTGAGATCCGAGTACATCTTGGTATTCCCGGTGAATTGATAAAGGTGAGTCGTGTGCCTCTTTAAGAATCAAGTCCTTGAGTTCCTTCTTGTCGTACAAAGATCCTTCCTTTAAACCAGAGGACACCTTCTGCGCCTAGGGAAAATCCGAGTGCTTTCCCAATCGATAGCTTCGCTTGACTTCTTCGACTTCTTCGTTGTCCTTTTGTGCTTCATGGATCTGATCCAAGAGAGTAGATCAAACTCTAGCACACTTGGACTTCCTTGCTCAACTATTTCAAGATTCACTTCTTCATATCTTCATAGAGAGCAAGTTGACCTTCTTGACGTAAAGAGTATTGCAATAACTCTTCCTACTAAGGGCATCGGCCACTTACATTCGCTTACCAGATGATAGTGAATTCCAACATCATAGTCTTTTATTAATTCCAACCATCTTCTTTGTCTCATATTCAGTCGGTTGAATGAAAATATATTTCAGACTCTTGTGATCTCAGATAAATTTCTGCTCGGTTGCTCATAAGATAATGCCTCCAAATTTTTAAAGCGCACTACTGCAGCCTAATTCCAGATCGTGAGTTGGGTAGTTGACCTCGTGAGGCCTAAGTCGTCGGGAAGCATAAGCCACAACTTTGCCTTCTTGCATTAAGACACATCCTAGGCCTTGCTTAGAGGCATCACAATAAACCTCAAGTCTTTTGAATATCGGGCAAAACAAGCATCGGGCCGATGTCAATCTTTTCTTGAGTTCTTGAAACTCTTCTCACAATCAGAGTCCAAATAAACTTCGATCTTTCTTTAGGAGCTGGGTAAGAGGTTTGGCTATCCGAGAGAAATCTTCGATGAACCTTCGTAATAACCACCAATCCTAGAAATCCACTGACCTTGGTAACCAGAGTGGGTTGCTTCCAATCCAAAACATCTTTGACTTTGCTTGGATCCACAAAGAACTCCTCCACTGTGATAACATGCCCTAGGAAGGCAACTTCTTTTAACCAAAACTCGTGACTTGCTAAATTTGGCATACAACCGATGCTCCTCAACTTTTGCAAGACTAGCCTCAAGTGCTCAAAGATGTTCTTCCTCGTTTTAGAGAAGATCAAAATGTCATCGATAAATACTACCACAAATTTATCCAGTATTCCATAAACACCTTGTTCATCAAATACATGAAGTATGCAGAGGCGTTGGTTAACCCGAAGACATGACCGTAAACTCGCACAAGCCATAACGAGTAGTAAAAGCGCCTTGGGGATATCCTCTTTTCTTATTTTGATCTGGTGATATCCTCGACCTTAAGTCAATCTTGGAAAACACACATGCTCCTTTTTGCTGATCGAATAGATCATCGATCCTAGGCAATGGGTATTTATTCTGATGGTAACCTCATTCAAAGACCTATAGTCCACACACATCCTTAAGGTCTTGTCCTTCTTCTGACGAAGATTGCCGGGCTCCCCAAGGTGAAGCGCTTGGGCTTAATAAAACCCTTCTCTTCCAACTCTTCCAATTGTTTCTTCATCTCGCTAGGAGATTTGCGACAACCGATAAGGTCGTTGAGCTATCGGTGCCGCATCAGAGCTAACTCTATGATGAACTCTACATCTCGATCCTGGCGGCATGCCCGTAATTCTTCGTGGAAAACATCCGAAATTCTTTAGCAATTGGGATGATTCCAATGCTATTCCCGCCACCGTTCAGGAACTCGTGGCTCTCGAGCCGAGATCCGAATAAATCTGGTGTACTCCTTCACTATTGACCGGAGAAATGGCTCGGTTGGCACAAATAATCGCCCTTGATACTTGGTCAACCAATCCATGCCTAGAATTACTTCTATCCCTTGGGATTCTAGGACAATTAAGTTCGCTAGGAACTTTACTCCGCTAACTTCTAATTCCAATTTCAACATACTTTATCGGTTCTCATAGTCCGTCTGTGGACTGAATAATCATAGGGTTCCTTAGGTTTGTAACATCCCACTTATTTAATTCCACAAAACTTTTTGCAATGAAAGAATGCGATGCACCGTAATCAAATAGAACTGTGGTCGGTATCAATTAACAAGGAACTTACCAAGCACAACATCTCGAGCGTTCGCGCTTCTTCCGCAGTAAACATGGTTGACTGGCCTCGCCGGCAAAGGCAGATCTTCGGGTTCTGCGGCGTTCCTCGGCCTCTCCCCAAGCCGGTGCGCGAGATGCAGATCCAAGGTTGAATGGCACGGTGCCATCGGGCTCTTCTCAGGACACTTGCTAGCATAATGTCCCCATTGATGACAAGTGAAACACTGCACAGCTTGGTTGTTCTGAGGGGTCTGAGCATTAGGAGCTTGACGAGGTGTTTGCTCAGTTGGGCGAGTTTGGGAAGCTAGCGTCCTTTGCACTTGCTGTTGTTGTGGGACTGAAGGCCGATTGGACTGATACTGAGTGAATCTTGGCCTAGAATTGCTTGAGCCCTGATGTTGCTTCTGCGCCATCTTCCTCTTGCGCTTTTCCATACGCTGGCGCTCGATATCCTCAATTACCAATGCCTTGTTTACCATTTGCTGGAAGGTAGCAAAGTCATTGGAGGCAATGAGAGCTTTGATGTCCGGGTCCATGCCTTCCATGAACCTCCATATTTTGTCAGCCTCATTAGCTACTTCTGTGGTCGATAGCGACAAGATGGTTAAACTTATTCAGTATTCAAGAATAGACATATTGTCTCGCCGAGTCGGTGAAATTCCGCCTCTTCATTTCCATGACACCCTTGGGAACAAACGGCAAAGGAAAGCTTCAGAGAATTCCTCCCAAGTGATAGCATCAAGATTCGGTGTGTGGCCCCGGTTGTCCCACCAGATAGCAAAGATCTCCTTGAAGTTGGTGTCCGCAAAACCGACACCTCATGGTCAAGACACCGAGTCATATCTAGCTTTCTCCTTATCTCGCAGCCAGTCCTTTGCAACAAGAGGCTCATGATCCAAAGGAACACAAGAGGTCTTGTTCTCATGAAGTCGCCAAACCGGGATTGGGGTTGATATGGCTCATGTTGAGCTTGAGCAGAGCAAGAAGGTTGTTCAAAGTTGTGAGCTATGGCTGAATAGCTTGCAGATGCATCTCCGTAATCTGGTTTAGCCGAGGAGGATGAGCAAAGCGGTGGTGGCAGATTCTGGTTTTCTCGAATAGCCGGAGTGGGTTGGCGAAGGGTGCACTCTCGCGCAGTTGAGCTTGAGCAATTTTGTCCAACAGAGGTGGGTTGGGTTGACCTTGTCCACTCGACCTTGACCACGCCAGCAGCAGGCTCGGGTGTCCACCATCCGACAAAGAATTTTTGAAAATAAGATACGAGAAGGGAAACCAGAGGGATACTATAGGAGAGGTCACAACATCTATGCAATCAACATCCAAATAGCACACCAAAACACATAATTCAAAACATTCTTAGTTCAAAACCAAAATTTGAGAAAGCTACATCACAGGGCCGATGTAGTCGGCCTCCTAAAACCTTTAGAAAGCTAACATAATAATTAAGACGTTTCTACGATTCTATCCCTACAGGGACCTAAACTTAGAGTTTTATTCAGAATCTGGTTCTCCTCGAACACACGCCTATGTGCTCCTCTTCATTGTCTTCGGGGTCTCGCCTCTCGGCCGCGAAAGAAGAAGGTGAAGACAAGGTTTGGTATTTTGAAATTTTTGAAACAAGAAGAGAGAGGTCAAACGATTTTAATTAAGAATTAGCAAGCAACAAGATGAGGATTTATCAACAAGGATTTTTGGAAAAATAATTTTATAGTAATATCACAAATCCTTAAACTACTCCAAATGTCTAAGGTTCATCCTACAGACAAAGCTCGATACCAACTCGTCGGGACCAAAAATGGAGTCGAATCCTCGCTGTGTCTTACCTGCATTTAGTCCTCGGATCAAGTAGCTAGTACACACAGATATGCAGTTTGGATCATCACCATTCAACTAAAAGTAATTTATTACATCGAGTCGCATAGTTATTACAAAGTTCAGCTCCAAGGCCTAGCAGCAGTAAATTTAAATAACAGCTCAACGCAAATGGAAACCAAATCACAACTCCACAGCATGCCCGAAGAATGCGCCCTAGACGCCGGAGTAGTCTTCATCCTGAATACCATCGGTGAAATCCCCGCCTTAGTACACTTCTCATCGGCCAGATCCCGCCGTTGAATGAGCAAACCGAGAATAAACTCGAGGTAAGTAATCTTAATTACTTGCAAGACAATGCCTAGATGCTATATAGGTTTCAAGGAAGGTTTGGGGAAGTTTTGCATAAAGCTAAGTTTCAAAATTTTAAACCTAGTTTGAGAAAGCGGTTTTGAAATTGAAGTTTAAACTTTATATTTCTTTCTTTTGGAAAAGACAAGACTCATCGACTTAACCAGTCATCATGGCACCCACCATGAAGACAACCACGCAAGATGCAACACCGATTGCAAGGCAAATTCCCAAAACAAAGAGAGGGGAAGAGAGTTTTACAAAACTACATGGGGTAGCTTCCGCTGCTCACCCTTAACCATTGGGCGAGGCTTTCATGAAAGTTTACACTCGCAGAGGTTGTACGCTTACCCATGAGTAGGTGGCTTCCTAGGAATCACCCAAAGGAAGTAGACACCACGAGGTCTTTCACCGCAACCTTCCCTTAGACCGGCATTCTCACTAAGGTTTCCACACCAATGCCCTCTTGTGCCGATAGGTTCTGTTTCTATGGACACATCTCAATACCCACTCCCAACCACAAAGGAAGGTTCTGTTCTAATGGACATATTCAGATGCCCACTCCCTATTCCACCAGAATGCCAGACTAAAAGTCCGAAGGGTACTCAACCAGACTCGCCCATACAGCACTCAATGGTCGTGACCGTTGAACTAGTCTAGGTACCACAAAGAATCGATCCTAAGCCAAACGGGTATGGTCCAACATCAACCTAATTCTAGCATATCGCCACCGAAAGCGCTTGCCAACCACCTTGCAACCATCCACCCCGATTGAAAAACCATTTAAAAGCCCGGATAGCACCCACTATCCCTACAGACAATTCGACACGGTAGCACCCACTACCGCCATTCAACTTGCAATTAAGTTTGTATCGGGGTTGAACACAAAAGTAAGTCTCTAGATTGCATTTGCTAAGGGTAATGTAAAAATCACTAAACAAGGATGGCAGCAAGATTAAATAATATTAATTAGTTAAGGTTGATGAAATTGGTCGGTATATCAAGCATATAGGACTTATCTACAACTTAGCTTAAATATTGTTTCTAACTTTTAATTAGCATCTAGGTTTTGCAAAATCTAATAAAACAATTATGAAAACTAGGTAATAGCAAAATGGCACAATGTCTTGCCTTGATCCCGTAGTTGGATCGATCAACAAGTAAATCTCCTTCAATGACGGATCTAACGCTTAAAAGAAATACAATAAGAGCCATGTGCGATAAAATATGATGCATGCATGACATGTCATGAGGATGATGAATACAGTACAGAACAGTATAAAATAATTTTATAAAACTTCTGAAATAGGTTTCATTATTTTTAGAGTTCCCTATAATTAGTTATGATTTTTATAATCTTAATATTAAAGGTACAAAAGAGAGTTAAATAATAAATAAATTTCAAAATTTTACCAAAACAGTACAGAAATCATATTATAATATATCTAACTTTATAAAATAATTTTGGATATTTTTGGAGCTCTGGATTAATTTATAAAATTCCTACACATGCAAGAACTAATATAATTATCAAAAATTAAATTTAACAGAAACATGTAAATAAACAGTACATAAAAATAATATATAATTTTATGAATCTAATAAAATTTATTTTACAATTTTTGGAATTTTCTACAATTTTATATGGAATAAACAACACAAGGTATAATCTGCAAACAAGGAAAATAAAAGGGGAAGGGGTATTGGGCCGGCGACGCAAGTGGGCCAGCCCACTCGGCCTCACGCGCGCGCGGGGAAGGCAGAACCGGGGCGCTGACCGACGGGGCCCGCCCGTCGGTGAGAGGGAGCAGGGGAGGCGGCGCGGGTCGCGGGCGGCGGCCCGGCAAGGGCGGCCGGCGAGTGGAAAGAGAGAGAGGCCGAGGGCAGCAAGGCAATGGTTGGGCGCGGCATCAAGCGAGGCGGCGGCGCAGCTCGACCTAGGTCGCGGGCGGGCGGCGGAGAGCGCGCGGGCGCGACGGGCGCGCGGCGCGGCGGGCGGTAAGCACCGGGCGGCAAGGGAAGGTAATGGCGGCGCGCTTGGCACGGGTGGCCCGAGGCGGCGGGTCGGCGGCGGGCGGCGGAGCGGGCGGAAGGGCATGGCGGCGGGCCGGCTGGGAGTTGGGGGCGCGGTGGTCGGCGAGGTTGCTAGGAGGGCAAGGGTGCTAAGGGGCTCACCACGGCGACAAATGGGCGGCGATTTGGTCCGACGGCAGAGGGATGGCGGCGGTTCCATGAAGCTTCCTGGCTGCTCCGGCCCGGCGACGAAGCCGGTGAAGATGAAAACGGGTCAGGCTGCACAAGGAACAAGTTTCATGTTGAACCTTTATGCATTTACACTCACCGAAATCGCAAATTCGGCGAGGGCAGAGAGGTGGAAGGGTGGGGAATTTCTGGCTTCGGTTTTAGACGAAGAACTAAGTAGGAGGGTTTATAAGAGAGATAGTGTATGTATTCTAGGGGGATTAGGATAGAGATCAAAGGGGGGTTTGGAATCTACTATAATTAGGGAGGTCTTCTATTGATAGAGATGGAAAGGAGAGGTGATAGGGGGGTTTCCAAACCTGTCAGCCAAAATCAACGAGAAGGTGAGGAAGAGGGAATTACATGTGGGGCCCACACGTAGGGAGAGAGATAATAAATATAAAAATCAGATTTTGTTTTGGAGGTAAGACTAACATATGCCTTAATTATTCAATTAAAACATCTCATAGCCAAAACCATATAAATAACAACAAGAATATATTTTTATTATGTTACTTTGTTTAAATAAATCATTTCAAAATATTTTTCCAAGGAACATACTCATTTTAAAATACTTTTGCATTTCAAAAATTCACAAATGTAATGCAATGCATGTATGCATGATTTTGAAAATGAGGATGTTACAAACCTCCCCTTAAATGGGATCTCGACCGAGATTCGAAAATTTTTCAAACAGATCCGAACTCGCCGAGATCTTCTTCGCGCCCTGTGTTGCTTCCTTCTGAGTGATTGCTCCATCGCACCTTGCAAAGCTTGATCACCCGATTTTGGTCCGACGAAAGCAACTTTCTTCCAAAATACGAACCGGTACTCTTGGTAAGATAGGTCCTCCCGCAACTCCAACTGTTCTAATGGCATCTTCTTCCTAACTCTTAAACACTTTCGAGCCGAGACACATGGAATACGTCGTGAACATCTCGATAGTCATGTGGTAGTTCCAACCGATAAGCTACTTCACCTCGCCTCGCCAGATCTTGTATGGTCCAATGTAGCGGGTGCTAGCTTTCACGACTCAAACGCTTAACTCCTTTGGTCGGCGACACCTTCAGTACACGAAATCTCCAACGGCAAAAGTTAGGTCTCGCTGCCGATTATCCGCAGAATCTTTCGACGGCTCGCGCCTTCGCCTTTTGGCGAATTTCTAACTTGCTCATTGGCTTCCTCCAGCAGATCAAAGACCAAACAACTTTCTCTCACCGTCTCCTCCCAAAGAGAGAGGGTTCGCACTTTCGACCATAGAGGGCTTCAATGGCGACATTTTCAAACTTGATCGATATCCATTGTTATACGAGAACTCAGCATACGGCAAATGCTTATCCCAGTTCTTAACATTTGCCAATGCACAGGCTCGGAGCATATCCTCCAATATTTGATTGACTCTCTCAGTTTGGCCATCGGTCTCGGGATGGTAAGCTGTACTGAAATTGAGATTTGTTCCCATCAAACTGTGCAGTTTCTGCCAAAACTTGGAGGTGAATTGAGTTCCTCTATCCGAGACAATCTTCTTTGGCACTCCATGTAGGCAGATGATTCGGGACATATAGAGTTCGCAAGTTTGTCTCCCCAGAGGTAGTCTTTATCGAATAAAGTGGGCCACCTTAGTGAGTCGGTCCACAATAACCCATACTTGAATCATGTCCGCTTGTGTCCTTGGGAGTCCGTAATGAAATCCATACCAATATCTTCCCACTTCCACTCAGAATCTTTAGAGGCTGCAGCAATCTGCGGGACGTTGATGTTTCGCTTTGATTCACGACAAGTATCGCACAAGGCAACAAATTCTCGCGATATCACGTTTCATGCCCGCCCACCAATAAGATTGCTTGAGATCCGAGTACATCTTGGTATTCCCGGTGAATTGATAAAGGTGAGTCGTGTGCCTCTTTAAGAATCAAGTCCTTGAGTTCCTTCTTGTCGTACAAAGATCCTTCCTTTAAACCAGAGGACACCTTCGCCTAGGAAAATCCGAGTGCTTTCCCAATCGGATAGCTTCGCTTGACTTCTTCGACTTCTTCGTTGTCCTTTTGTGCTTCATGGATCTGATCCAAGAGAGTAGATCAAACTCTAGCACACTTGGACTTCCTTGCTCAACTATTTCAAGATTCACTTCTTCATATCTTCATAGAGAGCAAAGTTGACCTTCTTTGACGTAAAGAGTATTGCAATAACTCTTCCTACTAAGGGCATCGGCCACTTACATTCGCTTACCAGATGATAGTGAATTCCAACATCATAGTCTTTTATTAATTCCAACCATCTTCTTTGTCTCATATTCAGTCCGGTTGAATGAAAATATATTTCAGACTCTTGTGATCTCAGATAAATTTCTGCTCGGTTGCTCATAAGATAATGCCTCCAAATTTTTAAAGCGTGCACTACGGCAGCCTAATTCCAGATCGTGAGTTGGGTAGTTGACCTCGTGAGGCCTAAGTTGTCGGGAAGCATAAGCCACAACTTTGCCTTCTTGCATTAAGACACATCCTAGGCCTTGCTTAGAGGCATCACAATAAACCTCAAGTCTTTTTGAATATCGGGCAAAACAAGCATCGGGCCGATGTCAATCTTTTCTTGAGTTCTTGAAACTCTTCTCACAATCAGAGTCCAAATAAACTTCGATCTTTCTTTAGGAGCTGGGTAAGAGGTTTGGCTATCCGAGAGAAATCTTCGATGAACCTTCGTAATAACCACCAATCCTAGAAATCCACGGACCTTGGTAACCGTAGTGGGTTGCTTCCAATCCAAAACATCTTTGACTTTGCTTGGATCCACAAAGAACTCCTCCAATTGTGATAACATGCCCTAGGAAGGCAACTTCTTTTAACCAAAACTCGTGACTTGCTAAATTTGGCATACAACCGATGCTCCTCAACTTTTGCAAGACTAGCCTCAAGTGCTCAAAGATGTTCTTCCTCGTTTTAGAGAAGATCAAAATGTCATCGATAAATACTACCACAAATTTATCCAGTATTCCATAAACACCTTGTTCATCAAATACATGAAGTATCTTGGGCGTTGGTTAACCCGAAGACATGACCGTAAACTCGCACAAGCCATAACGAGTAGTAAAAGCGCCTTGGGGATATCCTCTTTTCTTATTTTGATCTGGTGATATCCTCGACCTTAAGTCAATCTTGGAAAACACACATGCTCCTTTGTGATCGAATAGATCATCGATCCTAGGCAATGGGTATTTATTCTGATGGTAACCTCATTCAAAGACCTATAGTCCACACACATCCTTAAGGTCTTGTCCTTCTTCTTGACGAAGATTGCCGGGCTCCCCAAGGTGAAGCGCTTGGGCTTAATAAAACCCTTCTTCCAACTCTTCCAATTGTTTCTTCATCTCGCTAGAGATTTGCAGACAACCGATAAGGTCGTTGAGCTATCGGTGCCGCATCAGAGCTAACTCTATGATGAACTCTACATCTCGATCTGGCGGCATGCCCGGTAATTCTTCAGGAAAACATCCGAAATTCTTTAGCAATTGGGATGATTCCAATGCTATTCCGCCACCGGTTCAGGAACTCGTGGCTCTCGAGTGAGATCCGAATAAAATCGGGCAGTACTCCTTCACTATTGACCCGAGAAATGGCTCGGTTGGCACAACTAATCTGCCTTGATACTTGGTCAACCAATCCATGCCTAGAATTACTTCTATCCCTTGGGATTCTAGGACAATTAAGTTCGCTAGGAACTTTACTCCGCTAACTTCTAATTCCAATTTCAACATACTTTATCGGTTCTCATAGTCCGTCTGTGGACTGAATAATCATAGGGTTCCTTAGGTTTGTAACATCCCACTTATTTAATTCCACAAAACTTTTTGCAATGAAAGAATGCGATGCACCGTAATCAAATAGAACTGTGGTCGGTATCAATTAACAAGGAACTTACCAAGCACAACATCTAGAGCGTTCGCGCTTCTTCCGCAGTAAACATGGTTGACCTGGCCTCGCCACCAAGGCAGATCTTCGGTCTGCGGCGTTCCTCGGCCTCTCCTCAAGCCGGTGCGCGAGATGCAGATCCAAGGTTGAATGGCACGGTGCCATCGGGCTTCTCAGGACACTTGCTAGCATAATGTCCCCATTGATGACAAGTGAAACACCGCATGCCTTGGTTGTTCTGAGGGTCTCGAGCATTAGGAGCTTGACGAGGTGTTTGCTCGGCCATGAAGTTTGGGAAGCTAGCGCCCTTTGCACTTGCTTTGTTGTTGTGGGATCAAGGCCGATTGACCGACATCGAGTGAATCTTGGCCTAGAATTGCTTGAGCCCCGATGTTGCTTCGCGCCATCTTCCTCTTTGCTTTCCATACCGGGCGCCGATATCCTCAATTACCAATGCCTTGTTTACCATTTGCCGGAAGGTAGCAAAGTCATTGGAGGCAATGAGAGCTTTGATGTCGGGTCCATGCCTTCCATGAACCTCCATATTTTGTCACCTCATTAGCTACTTCGTGGTCGCATAGCGACAAGATGGTTAAACTTATTCAGTATTCAAGAATAGACATATTGCCTCGCCGAGTCGGTGAAATTCCGCCTCTTCATTTCCATGACACCCTTGGGAACAAACGGCAAAGGAAAGCTTCAGAGAATTCCTCCCAAGTGATAGCATCAAGATTCGGTGTGTGGCCCCGGTTGTCCCACCAGATAGCAAAGATCTCCTTGAAGTTGGTGTCCGCAAAACCGACACCTCATGGTCAAGACACCGAGTCATATCTAGCTTTTCCTTATCTCGCGCAGCCGGTCCTTTGCAACAAGAGGCTCTGCGGATCCAAAGGAACTGAAGAGGTCTTGTTCTCATGAAGTCGCCAAACCGGGATTGGGGTTGATATGGCTGCGGTTGAGCTTGAGCAGAGCAAGAAGGTTGTTCAAAGTTGTGAGCTATGGCTCAATAGCTTGCAGATGCATCTCTGAATCTGGTTTAGCCGAGGAGGATGAGCAAAGCGGTGGTGGCAGATTCTGGTTTTCTCGAATAGCCGGGAGTGGGTTGGCGAAGGGTGCACTCCGCTGCAGTTGAGCTTGAGCGGCTTGTCCAACAGAGGTGGGTTGGGTTGACCTTGTCGGCTGACCTTGACCACGCCAGCAGCCAGGCTCGGGTGTCCACCATCCGACAAGCAATTTTTGAAAATAAGATACGAGAAGGGAAACCAGAGGGGATACTATAGGAGAGGTCACAACATCTATGCAATCAACATCCAAATAGCACACCAAAACACATAATTCAAAACATTCTTAGTTCAAAACCAAAATTTGAGAAAGCTACATCACCAGGGCCGATGTAGTCAGTCTCCTAAAAACCTTTAGAAAGCTAACATAATAATTAAGACGTTCTACGATTCTATCCCTACAGGGGACCTAAACTTAGAGTTTTATTCAGAACTGGTTCTCCTCGAACACACGCCTATGTGCTCCTCTTCATTGTCTTCGGGTCTCGGCTCTCGGCCGCGAAAGAAGAAGGTGAAGACAAGGTTTGGTATTTTGAAATTTTTGAAACAAGAAGAGAGAGGTCAAACGATTTTAATTAAGAATTAGCAAGCAACAAGATGAGGATTTATCAACAAGGATTTTTGGAAAAATAATTTTTATAGTAATATCACAAATCCTTAAACTACTCCAGCGTCTAAGGTTCATCCTACAGACAGGCTCTGATACCAACTCTGTCGGGACCCGAAAAATGGAGTCGAATCCCTGCTGTGTCTTACCTGTACTAGTCCCTGGATCAAGTAGCTAGTACACACAGATATGCAGTTTGGATCATCACCATTCAACGAAAAGTAATTTATTACATCAGAGTCGCATAGTTATTACAAAGTTCAGGCTCCAAGGCCTAGCAGCAGAAATTTAAATAACAGTTCAACGCAAATGGAAACCAAATCACAACTCCACAGGCATGCCCGAAGAATGCGCCCTAGACGCCTGAGTAGTCTTCATCCTGAATACCATCAACAAATCCCGCCTTAGTACACTTCCTCATCGGCCAGATCCCGCCGTTGGAATGAGCAAACCGAGAATAAACTCGAGGTAAGTAATCTTAATTACTTGCAAGACAATGCCTAGATGCTATATAGGTTTCAAGGAAGGTTTGGGAAGTTTTGCATAAAGCTAAGTTTCAAAATTTTAAACCTAGTTTGAGAAAGCGGTTTTGAAATTGAAGTTTAAACTTTATATTTCTTTCTTTTGGAAAAGACAAGACTCATCGACTTAACCAGTCATCATGGCACCCACCATGAAGACAACCACGCCAAGATGCAACACCGATTGCAAGGCAAATTCCCAAAACAAAGAGGGGAAGAGAGTTTTACAAAACTACAGTGGGGTAGCTTCCGCTGCTCACCCTTAACCATTGGGCGAGGCTTTCATGAAAGTTTACACTCTGCAGAGGTTGTACGCTTTACCCATGAGTAGGTGGCTTCCTAGGAATCACCCAAAGGAAGTAGACACCACGAGGTCTTTCACCGCAACCTTCCCTTAGACCGGCATTCTCACTAAGGTTTCCACACCAATGCCCTCTTGTGCCGATAGGTTCTGTTCTATGGACACATCTGAATACCCACTCCCAACCACAAAGGAAGGTTCATTCTAATGGACATATTCAGATGCCCACTCCCTATTCCACCAGAATGCCGACTAAAAGTCCGAAGGGTACTCAACCAGACACCGCCCATACAGCACTCAATGGTCGACCGTTGAACTAGTCTAGGTACCACAAAGAATCGATCCTAAGCCAAACGGGTATGGTCCAACATCAACCTAATCTCTAGCATATCGCCACCGAAAGCAGTTGCCAACCACCTTGCAACCATCCACCCCGATTGAAAAACCATTTAAAAAGCCCGGATAGCACCCACTATCCCTACAGACAATTCCCGACACTCAGTAGCACCCACTACCGCCATTCAACTTGCAATTAAGTTTGTATCGGGGTTGAACACAAAAGTAAGTCTCTAGATTGCATTTGCTAAGGGGTAATGTAAAAATCACTAAACAAGGATGGCAGCAAGATTAAATAATATTAATTAGTTAAGGTTGATGAAATTGGCTGTGTATATCAAGCATATAGGACTTATCTACAACTTAGCTTAAATATTGTTTCTAACTTTTAATTAGCATCTAGGTTTTGCAAAATCTAATAAAACAATTATGAAAACTAGGTAATAGCAAAATGGCACAATGTCTTGCCTTGATCCTGGTAGTTGGATCGATCAACAAGTAAATCTCCTTCAATGACGGATCTAACGCTTAAAAGAAATACAATAAGAGCCATGTGCGATAAAATATGATGCATGCATGACATGTCATGAGGATGATGAATACAGTACAGAACAGTATAAAATAATTTTATAAAACTTCTGAAATAGGTTTCATTATTTTTAGAGTTCCCTATAATTAGTTATGATTTTTATAATCTTAATATTAAAGGTACAAAAGAGAGTTAAATAATAAATAAATTTCAAAATTTTACCAAAACAGTACAGAAATCATATTATAATATATCTAACTTTATAAAATAATTTTGGATATTTTTGGAGCTCTGGATTAATTTATAAAATTCCTACACATGCAAGAACTAATATAATTATCAAAAATTAAATTTAACAGAAACATGTAAATAAACAGTACATAAAAATAATATATAATTTTATGAATCTAATAAAATTTATTTTACAATTTTGGAATTTTCTACAATTTTATATGGAATAAACAACACAAGGTATAATCTGCAAACAAGGAAAATAAAAGGGAAGGGTATTGGGCGGCGACATAAGTGGGCAGCCCACTCGCCTCACGCTGGGAAGGCAGAACAGGGCTGACCGACGGGCCCGCCTGCCGGTGAGAGGGAGCAGGGAGGCGGCTGGCTGGTCGGGGCGGCCCGCGCAAGGGCGGCGGCGGCATGAGTGGGAAGAGAGAGAGGTTGAGGGCAGCAAGGCAATGGGTTGGGCGGCAAGCATCAAGCGAGGCGGCGGCGCAGCTCCGACCTAGGTCGGCGGGCGGCGAGCACGAGGCTGTGTGCGCGACGGCGGCGGCGGCGGGGTAAGCACCGGGCGGCAAGGGAAGGTAATGGCGGCGGCGGTTGGCACGGGTGGCCCGAGGCGGCGGTCGGCGGCGGGCGGCGGAGCGGGCGGAAGGGCATGGCGGCGGCTCGCCGGCGGGGAGTTGGGGGCGCGGTGGTCGGCGAGGTTGCTAGGAGGGCAAGGGTGCTAAGGGGCTCACCACGGCGACAAATGGGCGGCGATTTGGTCCGACGGCAGGAGGGATGGCGGCGGTTCCATGAGCTTCTGCGGCTCGGCCCCATGACGAGCAGTGGTGAAGATGAAAACGGGTCGAGGGCTGCACAAGGAACAAGTTTCATGTTGAACCTTTATGACGACACTCACCGGAAATCGCAAATTCGGCGAGGAGAGAGGTGGAAGGGCGGGAATTTCGGGCTTCGGTTTTAGACGAAGAACGAAGTAGGAGGGTTTATAAGAGAGATAGTGTATGTATTCTAGGGGATTAGGATAGAGATCAAAGGGGTTTGGAATCTACTATAATTAGGGAGGTCTTCTATTGATAGAGATGGAAAGGAGAGGTGATAGGGGTTTCCAAACCTGTCACCAAAATCAACGAGAAGGCGAGGAAGAGGGAATTACATGTGGGGCCCACACGTAGGGGAGAGAGATAATAAATATAAAAAATCAGATTTTGTTTTGGAGGTAAGACTAACATATGCCTTAATTATTCAATTAAAACATCTCATAGCCAAAACCATATAAATAACAACAAGAATATATTTTTATTATGTTACTTTGTTTAAATAAATCATTTCAAAATATTTTTCCAAGGAACATACTCATTTTAAAATACTTTTGCATTTCAAAAATTCACAAATGTAATGCAATGCATGTATGCATGATTTTGAAAATGAGGATGTTACAAACCTCCCCCCCTTAAATGGGATCTCGACCCCGAGATTCGGAAAATTTTTCAAACAGATCCGGGAACTCTGCTCGGAGATCTTCTTCGCGCTCCCAGGTTGCTTCCTTCTCGGAGTGATTGCTCCACTGCACCTTGCAAAGCTTGATCACCCGATTTCTGGTCTGACGAGCAGCTTCTTCCAAAATACGAACCGGGTACTCTTGGTAAGATAGGTCCTCCTGCAACTCCAACTGTTCTAATGGCATCTTCTCTTCCGGAACTCTTAAACACTTCCTGAGCTGAGACACATGGAATACGTCGTGAACATCTGATAGCTGCGGTGGTAGTTCCAACTGATAAGCTACTTCACCTCGTCTCGCCAGGATCTTGTATGGTCCAATGTAGCGGGGTGCTAGCTTTCCGCTGACTCTGAAACGCTTAACTCCTTTGGTCGGCGACACCTTCAGGTACACGAAATCTCCAACGGCAAAAGTTAGGTCTCGCTGCCGATTATCCGCGTAACTCTTCGACGGCTCTGGGCGATCTTCGCCTTTGGCGAATTTCTCGAACTTGCTCATTGGCTTCCTCCAGCAGATCAGACCAAACAACTTTCTCTCACCGGTCTCCTCCCAGTAGAGAGGGGTTCGCACTTTCGACCATAGAGGGCTTCGAATGGCGACATTTTCAAACTTGACTGATATCCATTGTTATACGAGAACTCAGCATACGGCAAATGCTTATCCCAGTTCTTAACATTTGCCAATGCACAGGCTCGAGCATATCCTCCAATATTTGATTGACTCTCTCAGTTTGGCCATCGGTCTGGGGATGGTAAGCGGTACTGAAATTGAGATTTGTTCCCATCAAACTGTGCAGTTTCTGCCAAAACTTGGAGGTGAATTGAGTTCCTCTATCCGAGACAATCTTCTTTGGCACTCCATGTAGGCAGATGATTCGGGACATATAGAGTTCGGCAAGTTTGTCTCCCCGGTAGGTAGTCTTTACTGGAATAAAGTGGGCCACCTTAGTGAGTCGGTCCACAATAACCCATACTGAATCATGTCCGGCTTGTGTCCTTGGGAGTCCGGTAATGAAATCCATACCAATATCTTCCCACTTCCACTCAGGAATCTTTAGAGGCTGCAGCAATCCTGCGGGACGTTGATGTTCTGCTTTGATTCGCTGACAAGTATCGCACAAGGCAACAAATTCTGCGATATCACGTTTCATGCCCGTCCACCAATAAGATTGCTTGAGATCCGAGTACATCTTGGTATTCCCGGTGAATTGATAAAGGTGAGTCGTGTGCCTCTTTAAGAATCAAGTCCTTGAGTTCCTTCTTGTCGTACAAAGATCCTTCCTTTAAACCAGAGGACACCTTCTGCGCCTAGGGAAAATCCGAGTGCTTTCCCAATCGATAGCTTCGCTTGACTTCTTCGACTTCTTCGTTGTCCTTTTGTGCTTCATGGATCTGATCCAAGAGAGTAGACTGAAACTCTAGCACACTTGGACTTCCTTGCTCAACTATTTCAAGATTCACTTCTTCATATCTTCATAGAGAGCAAAGTTGACCTTCTTTGACGTAAAGAGTATTGCAATAACTCTTCCTACTAAGGGCATCGGCCACTTACATTCGCTACCAGATGATAGTGAATTCCAACATCATAGTCTTTTATTAATTCCAACCATCTTCTTTGTCTCATATTCAGGTCCGGTTGAATGAAAATATATTTCAGACTCTTGTGATCTCAGATAAATTTCTGTTCGGTTGCTCATAAGATAATGCCTCCAAATTTTTAAAGCGTGCACTACGGCAGCTAATTCCAGATCGTGAGTTGGGTAGTTGACCTCGTGAGGCCTAAGGCGCCGGGAAGCATAAGCCACAACTTTGCCTTCTTGCATTAAGACACATCCTAGGCCTTGCTTAGAGGCATCACAATAAACCTCAAGTCTTTTTGAATATCGGGCAAAACAAGCATCGGGCCGATGTCAATCTTTTCTTGAGTTCTTGAAACTCTTCTCACAATCGAGTCCAAATAAACTTCGATCTTTCTTTAGGAGCTGGGTAAGAGGTTTGGCTATCCGAGAGAAATCTTCGATGAACCTTCGGTAATAACCACCAATCCTAGAAATCCACGGACCTTGGTAACCGTAGAGGGTTGCTTCCAATCCAAAACATCTTTGACTTTGCTTGGATCCACAAAGAACTCCTCCACTGTGATAACATGCCCTAGGAAGGCAACTTCTTTTAACCAAAACTCGCACTTGCTAAATTTGGCATACAACCGATGCTCCTCAACTTTTGCAAGACTAGCCTCAAGTGCTCAAAGATGTTCTTCCTCGTTTTAGAGAAGATCAAAATGTCATCGATAAATACTACCACAAATTTATCCAGTATTCCATAAACACCTTGTTCATCAAATACATGAAGTATGCAGGGCGTTGGTTAACCCGAAGACATGACCGTAAACTCGCACAAGCCATAACGAGTAGTAAAAGCGATCTTGGGGATATCCTCTTTTCTTATTTTGATCCGGTGATATCCTCGACCTTAAGTCAATCTTGGAAAACACACATGCTCCTTTTGCTGATCGAATAGATCATCGATCCTAGGCAATGGGTATTTATTCTGATGGTAACCTCATTCAAAGACCTATAGTCCACACACATCCTTAAGGTCTTGTCCTTCTTCTTGACGAAGATTGCCGGGCTCCCCAAGGTGAAGCGCTTGGGCTTAATAAAACCCTTTCTTCCAACTCTTCCAATTGTTTCTTCATCTCGCTAGGAGATTTGCAGACAACCGATAAGGTCGTTGAGCTATCGGTGCCGTACCAGGAGCTAACTCTATGATGAACTCTACATCTCGATCTGGCGGCATGCCTGGTAATTCTTCAGGAAAACATCTGGAAATTCTTTAGCAATTGGGACTGATTCCAATGCTATTCCGTCAGCTGGTTCAGGGAACTCGTGGCTCTCGAGCTGAGATCCGAATAAAATCAAGGGTACTCCTTCACTATTGACCGAGAAATGGCTCGGTTGGCACAAATAATCGCCCTTGATACTTGGTCAACCAATCCATGCCTAGAATTACTTCTATCCCTTGGGATTCTAGGACAATTAAGTTCGCTAGGAACTTTACTCCGCTAACTTCTAATTCCAATTTCGAACATACTTTATCGGTTCTCATAGTCCGTCCAGGACCTGAATAATCATAGGGTTCCTTAGGTTTGTAACATCCCACTTATTTAATTCCACAAAACTTTTTGCAATGAAAGAATGCGATGCACCGTAATCAAATAGAACTGTGGTCGGTATCTTGAATTAACAAGGAACTTACCAAGCACAACATCTGGAGCGTTCGCGCTTCTTCCGCAGTAAACATGGTTGACTGGCCTCTGCCGGCCAAAGGATCTTCGGGTGCGGCGTTCTCGGCCTCTCCTCAAGCCGTGCGCGAGATGCAGATCCAAGGTTGAATGGCACGGTGCCATCGCTTCTTCTCAGGACACTTGCTAGCATAATGTCCCCATTGATGACAAGTGAAACACCGCACGCCTTGGTTGTTACGAGGGTCCGAGCATTAGGAGCTTGACGAGGTGTTTGCTCGGCCAGGAAGTTTGGGAAGCTAGCGTCCTTTGCACTTGCTGTTGTTGTGGGACTGAAGGCCGATTGGACTGATACTGAGTGAATCTTGGCCTAGAATTGCTTGAGCCCTGATGTTGCTTCTGCGCCATCTTCCTCTTGCGCTTTTCCATACGCTGGCGCTCGATATCCTCAATTACCAATGCCTTGTTTACCATTTGCTGGAAGGTAGCAAAGTCATTGGAGGCAATGAGAGCTTTGATGTCCGGGTCCATGCCTTCCATGAACCTCCATATTTTGTCAGCCTCATTAGCTACTTCTGTGGTCGCATAGCGGGCAAGATGGTTAAACTTATTCAGGTATTCAGTAATAGACATATTGCCCTGCTCGAGTCGGTGAAATTCCCGCCTCTTCATTTCCATGACACCCTTGGGAACAAACGGCAAAGGAAAGCTTCAGAGAATTCCTCCCAAGTGATAGCATCAAGATTCGGTGTGTGGCCCCGGTTGTCCCACCAGATAGCAAAGATCTCCTTGAAGTTGGTGTCCGCAAAACCGACACCTCATGGTCAAGACATCGAGTCATATCTAGCTTTCTCCTTATCTCTCGCAGCCAGTCCTTTGCAACAAGAGGCTCATGATCCAAAGGAACACAAGAGGTCTTGTTCTCATGAAGTCGCCAAACCGGGATTGGGGTTGATATGGCTGCGGTTGAGCTTGAGCAGGAGCAGCAAGGTTGTTCAGGTTGTGAGCTATGGCCTGAATAGCTTGCAGATGCATCTCCAGAATCTGGTTTAGCTGAGGAGGATGAGCAGGCGGTGGTGGCAGATTCTGGTTTTCTGGAATAGCCGGGAGTGGGTTGGCGAAGGGGTGCACTCCCGCTGCAGGTTGAGCTTGAGCAGCTTGTCCAACAGGAGGTGGGTTGGGTTGACCTTGTCCAGCCTGACCTTGACCACGGCCAGCAGCAGAAGCTCGGGTGTCCACCATCTGACAGCAATTTTTGAAAATAAGATACGAGAAGGGAAACCAGAGGGGATACTATAGGAGAGGTCACAACATCTATGCAATCAACATCCAAATAGCACACCAAAACACATAATTCAAAACATTCTTAGTTCAAAACCAAAATTTGAGAAAGCTACATCACCAGGGCCGATGTAGTCAGTCTCCTAAAAACCTTTAGAAAGCTAACATAATAATTAAGACGTTCTACGATTCTATCCCTACAGGGGACCTAAACTTAGAGTTTTATTCAGAATCTGGGTTCTCCTCGAACACACGCCTATGTGCTCCTCTTCATTGTCTTCGGGTCTCGCCTCTGGCCGCGAAAGAAGAAGGTGAAGACAAGGTTTGGTATTTTGAAATTTTTGAAACAAGAAGAGAGAGGTCAAACGATTTTAATTAAGAATTAGCAAGCAACAAGATGAGGATTTATCAACAAGGATTTTTGGAAAAATAATTTTTATAGTAATATCACAAATCCTTAAACTACTCCAAATAGTCTAAGGTTCATCCTCTGAGACAGCTCGATACCAACTCTGTCGGGACCCGAAAAATGGAGTCGAATCCCTGCTGTGTCTTACCTGTACTAGTCCCTGGATCAAGTAGCTAGTACACACAGATATGCAGTTTGGATCATCACCATTCAACGAAAAGTAATTTATTACATCAGAGTCGCATAGTTATTACAAAGTTCAGGCTCCAAGGCCTAGCAGCAGAAATTTAAATAACAGTTCAACGCAAATGGAAACCAAATCACAACTCCACAGGCATGCCCGAAGAATGCGCTCCTAGACGTCGGAGTAGTCTTCATCCTGAATACCATCAGCGAAATCCCCGTCTTGGTACACTTCCTCATCGGCCAGATCTCGCCGTTGAATGAGCAACCGAGAATAAACTCGAGGTAAGTAATCTTAATTACTTGCAAGACAATGCCTAGATGCTATATAGGTTTCAAGGAAGGTTTGGGGAAGTTTTATGTAAAGCTAAGTTTCAAAATTTTAAACCTAGTTTGAGAAAGCGGTTTTGAAATTGAAGTTTAAACTTTATATTTCTTTCTTTTGGAAAAGACAGACTCATCGACTTAACCAGTCATCATGGCACCCACCATGAAGACAACCACGCAAGATGCAACACCGATTGCAAGGCAAATTCCCAAAACAAAGAGAGGGAAGAGAGTTTTACAAAACTACAGTGGGGTAGCTTCCGTCGTTCACCCTTAACCATTGGGCGAGGCTTTCATGAAAGTTTACACTATGCAGAGGTTGTACGCTTTACCCATGAGTAGGTGGCTTCCTAGGAATCACCCAAAGGAAGTAGACACCACGAGGTCTTTCACCGCAACCTTCCCTTAGACTGGCATTCTCACTAAGGTTTCCACACCAATGGCCCTCTTGTGCCGATAGGTTCTACATTCTATGGACACATCTGAATACCCACTCCCAACCACAAAGGAAGGTTCATTCTAATGGACATATTCAGATGCCCACTCCCTATTCCACCAGAATGCCGACTAAAAGTCCGAAGGGTACTCAACCAGACTCGCCCATACAGCACTCAATGGTCGTGACTGTTGAACTAGTCTAGGTACCACAAAGAATCGATCCTAAGCCAAACGGGTATGGTCCAACATCAACCCAATCTCTAGCATACTGCCACCGAGCAGTTGCCAACCACCTTGCAACCATCCACCCCGATTGAAAAACCATTTAAAAAGCCCGGGATAGCACCCACTATCCCTACAGACAATTCCCGACACGGTAGCACCCACTACCGGCCATTCAACTTGCAATTAAGTTTGTATCGGGGTTGAACACAAAAGTAAGTCTCTAGATTGCATTTGCTAAGCAGGTAATGTAAAAATCACTAAACAAGGATGGCAGCAAGATTAAATAATATTAATTAGTTAAGGTTGATGAAATTGGCTGTGTATATCAAGCATATAGGACTTATCTACAACTTAGCTTAAATATTGTTTCTAACTTTTAATTAGCATCTAGGTTTTGCAAAATCTAATAAAACAATTATGAAAACTAGGTAATAGCAAAATGGCACAATGTCTTGCCTTGATCCCGGTAGTTGGATCGATCGTGCGAAATCTCCTTCAATGACGGATCTAACGTTTAAAAGAAATACAATAAGAGCCATGTGCGATAAAATATGATGCATGCATGACATGTCATGAGGATGATGAATACAGTACAGAACAGTATAAAATAATTTTATAAAACTTCTGAAATAGGTTTCATTATTTTTAGAGTTCCTATAATTAGTTATGATTTTTATAATCTTAATATTAAAGGTACAAAAGAGAGTTAAATAATAAATAAATTTCAAAATTTTACCAAAACAGTACAGAAATCATATTATAATATATCTAACTTTATAAAATAATTTTGGATATTTTTGGAGCTCTGGATTAATTTATAAAATTCCTACACATGCAAGAACTAATATAATTATCAAAATTAAATTTAACAGAAACATGTAAATAAACAGTACATAAAAATAATATATAATTTTATGAATCTAATAAAATTTATTTTACAATTTTGGAATTTTCTACAATTTTATATGGAATAAACAACACAAGGTATAATCTGCAAACAAGGAAAATAAAAGGGAAGGGTATTGGGCGGCGACGCTAGTGGGCCAGCCCACTCGGCCTCACGCTGGGAAGGCAGAACTGGAGGCTGACCGACGGGCCCGCCTGTCGGTGAGAGGGAGCAGGGAGGCGGCGCTGGGTGAGGGCGGCGGCGCATGGGGGCGGCATGGCGTGAGCGTGAAAGAGAGAGAGGTTGAGGGGCAAGGCAATGGGTTGGGCGGCGCGGCATCAAGCGAGGCGGCGGCGCAGTTCGACCTAGGTCAAGGGCGGCGAACATGGCCTGTGACGCGACGGGCGGCGGCGGGGGGTAAGCACCGGGCGGCAAGGGAAGGTAATGGCGGCGGCTTAGCGGGTGGCCCGAGGCGGCGGGTCGGCGCGGCGGGCGGAGCGGCGGAAGGGCACGGCGGCGGGCTCGCCGGCGGGAGTTGGGGGCGCGGTGGTCGGCGAGGTTGCTAGGAGGGCAAGGGTGCTAAGGGGCTCACCACGGCGACAAATGGGCGGCGATTTGGTCCGACGGCAGGAGGGGATGGCGGCGGTTCCATGAAGCTTCCCGGCGGCTCCGGCCCCGGCGGCAGTGGTGAAGATGAAAACGGGTCAGGCTGCACAAGGAACAAGTTTCATGTTGAACCTTTTATGACGACACTCACCGAAATCGCAAATTCGGCGAGGCAGAGAGGTGGAAGGGTGGGAATTTCTAGGCTTCGGTTTTAGACGAAGAACTAAGTAGGAGGGTTTATAAGAGAGTAGTGTATGTATTCTAGGGGGATTAGGATAGAGATCAAAGGGGTTTGGAATCTACTATAATTAGGGAGGTCTTCTATTGATAGAGATGGAAAGGAGAGGTGATAGGGGTTTCCAAACCTGTCACCAAAATCAACGAGAAGGCGAGGAAGAGGAATTACATGTGGGGCCCACACGTAGGGGAGAGAGATAATAAATATAAAAAATCAGATTTTGTTTTGGAGGTAAGACTAACATATGCCTTAATTATTCAATTAAAACATCTCATAGCCAAAACCATATAAATAACAACAAGAATATATTTTTATTATGTTACTTTGTTTAAATAAATCATTTCAAAATATTTTTCCAAGGAACATACTCATTTTAAAATACTTTTGCATTTCAAAAATTCACAAATGTAATGCAATGCATGTATGCATGATTTTGAAAATGAGGATGTTACATGAGTCAACTTGTGTAGGAGGGGTCCCGGTTGGAGTCCTCTTCGGAATGCGTTGATTACCGAAGAGTCCGATACATCTCTTATCTGACATCTTACAGCTGCAAATCTTTTGTAGTAGTCCCTTGTGCTTTCTTTCTTGCCTTGTTCCAAGGCGAAGAGGTCTCCTTCCACCATTCTCTGAATATAATTGGCTTGAAAGTTGTTAGCAAAGGCATCCTTGAGTTGATTCCATGAGTGTATAGATTCTTGTGGTAGTGAAGTGTACCATGACAGTGCGGTACCCTTCAGTGTCAGCAACAAACTCTTCGCCTTGATATCATCATCTCCTCCGGCTGCTTCAACCGCCGTGTCATATACATCCAAGAATTCATTTAGATCAGTCTCTCCAGAAAACTTGAATAAACTTGGCATCTTGAATTCTTCGGGCCATTTTTTGCCTCGAAGTTATGCGCTCAAAGATCCTTCAGTAGCCTTCTTCGGTTGTGCCACCCTTACATTTTGTCGATGTTGCTCCTGGTTCTCTTCTGGGTATGGTACCCTTCGGGGCACGTAACACTGTTGGGATTGCATTGTCACGAGCTCTCTTCGGAGCAAGTCGATTTGTTCCTCCAGAACCTTCTCCTATCTCGCAGATGTTTTCAGCAGCTTGTAGGGTCTTCGTGTTGATGCTCTTGCATGGGATGGGTGGGTGGGTTTTGCTGTGTCTCCTCTCGAGTGATTCTGCTGGGTCCTGGCTCGTCGGATCTCCCCCCGCCTACGTCCGGGGCATTTTGGTCCTGGTTTCTCCAGCCCTGCAAGTTGATGCCGGGAGCTCTTGGAGTGCTTCCGCCGGGTCCTTGCGCCAGCACGCCCTCCCGCCGTCGTTCAGTCGTTGGCGCGGTGGCGATCGCCCTTTGGGCTGCTCCCTCCGTCTCGCCAGTGATGTCTCGATCGTCTTGGATTTGTCGCTCCTGCCTCGCGTACACTCCGTCGTGCCCCGACTCCGGTGGCTCGCCTCTGGCCGCTGCGACACTCCTCCTGGGTCTAGCCATCATCGCAAACGCTCGCTCCTCCCCACGGACGGCACCAACTGTCGTCGGAAAATCCGCCGACGGTGAGAACCGGCGTCCCTCCCCGGTGATGGAGAGGACGCCGAGAAAGAGATGGTGAGAGAGCCGAGTGCTCAGTGAATAAACTAGAGTGAATAATGTGTATAATCAGAATGCCTGTCCCTTTCATTGATGAATTTAACAATTTATACAACTCTAGGGCTAGGGTTTACATGCATGGGAAGTACCCAAATTACCCTGACCCAAGGGGATATACCTAAATTGCCCCGACCTCTAGATCGTTGATCCTAAGATCTACGGCTAGGCTAGTTTTCTTACAATCCAATTTGCTTTAACTCCTAATATGCCCTCGGGGGACATCTACTGACAAGGTTGTTGATTTGATTCGCCCATGTCAGAAGCTGTTGCGAGGTCTTCGTCTTCCATGCCAAGACTTGTCAGATTTCCCTACATTTCAAGCAGGTCTTCGTGAAGTCCTTGGCAAGACTCCTCTCCTTCGCCACCCTTCGGGATACGACCCAAGGATTATGTAAATGTTTTACCCTTCGCGTCCTCCTCCCGATTCTTCGCGAATATCTAAGTCTCTTGCTCCCATCCCAAGGGATCTTGAGGTTGTCTTAGGCACGCTCCCTACTTACTCCTTCGGGTAAGGATCTTCATTAAGGGCCTTCGTGAACATCTTCGCGAACACCCACCTCTCCTAGAGATAGGGTGGCTGTCCCTACTACACTCACCCCTTCGGATAAGGATCTTCATGAAGGGTCTTCACAAAGATCTTCGTGGACATCCACCCTTCTCGGAGATGGGGTGGCTGCCCTACAACAATATGGAGAGCCACATGCAGCAGTATAATAGTATGAGCATTCAACTGACAGAAACAAACAATCAGCCTGTGAAATACTCGAGCATGGAACGAGTAACGAGTAGGGCAGGGCTGCTTAGTTGGGTGGTTTGTAGTAGGCGTAGACAGCAAAGAAGGACTGCACTGCGGTGAAGACGAGCAAGATTACCGCGGCGACGACCGATGTGGTCACCCACGGGTTGGTGAAGTAGTCACGCACAAGTGCCGCGCGCCACTTGGGCCACGTTGCGCTCTTGTACCTGATGACGTCCTTCATCACGCCGGCGAGGTAATTGCGGTTGGCGGAGGTGTGCGCCTCTGCGCAGACGCGGCTGAAAAACCTCGTGGCATCCCTCTCGCCGTTCATATTGTTCACCAGGATCCCGCTCTGGTGGAGAAGGCGCATGTCCTCAGGTGTCTTCACGAGGCAGTCCATGAAGATGGCGTAGGCGGTGATGTGGCCTGGCGTGGCAGGGTAGGTCTGCTCGAACGCGATCAGGTTCCGGAACAGGGGCTCGCTGTAGTCATACAGCTGCAGCGGCGGGATCTCTAGGACGCCGCCGCGGAACGTCACGTGGAGGAAGCTCCCCACGCCGCCGTCATTGCATGCCCGGAATCGCACGCCGGCTTCCAGTAGCTCCTTGGCGCACGGCACCCACTGCGGAGCTCCGACGTTGGGAGTCCGTACCGGCCGGGATCGGCCGGCTCCGGCGTCGGGAGGTCGATGGATAAGTAGAACAAGTGCAGGAGGTGGTGCACGTCGTGGCCGGCGATGGCCAGCTCTCGCGGCCGAGGATGGAGCGAGGCGAAGAGCTGGAGGCCGCCCTCGACGAGGACGTCATCGCGCTCGTCGGCTTCTCCCTTGAGTTGCTCGAACAGCGCCCGGACAACGAAGAAGGGGATCTGGTTGTTGAGTAGCAGCAGGTCGCGCGTGACCATTCCCCAGATCCAGGACCGGCCGAACACCTGGGTCCAGTCGTCGTCGTCATCTTCCCAGTCCCTGTCCCTGCCGGCGATCCCGGCTGCGTGCTTAAGCAGGCGGTGGAGGACGAAGCAGCCGTCGAGGAGCATGATGAGCGCCAGCTCGTTGCTCGCGGAAATGTTGTCCATGGAGCTGAACTCGGAGCCGCGGAGCAGCCGCTTTAGCGCCACCGTGTTTGTCCAGTTGTCGCCGCCGATTGTGTCCATGGAGGAGGAGATGCTGTAGGAGGCGCGAAATCGCGGCACGAGAGCCATCATCTTTTGAAAGCAGCTCCAAAGCACCGGTCCGTGCGCCTCTGGCCTCCAGGTAGCCGGCTCTCGGGTGCCGGCTGGGCGGCGCCCCACTACGAGCCTGCGGACGCAGCAGAACTTGTAGCCCTCGAGTTGAGCATGCCGGCGGTTTTACGCCGGCTATGGTAGAACGGACCGATGCAGACGACTGTTGGGACGTAGGCGCTCATGTTGCCTTCGGCGAGGTCCCCGGGGACCACGCAGATGGTCGGCGGCTGCTCACTTGGCCGAGGAATTGCCTCGCTCACGTGCTTCTCGACCGTCGCTGTGAAAGCCTCGCGCATCTGCTGCTGCTGCTGCTGCTCCTCCTCCTCCTGGTTGTTGCTCTTCATCTGATCAATCCATGCAGTCGAGGTTAAATGTGGTTACAAATGCCACACTGTAATTAAGCACGGCCGAAAATAGATTCGAGAAATGCCAAAACGATGAAAAGTGATGTCCGGACAAAGCAAAATTCATTAAGAAACGAACCAGAGCTGTAAGTAGGCGCTGTACTACGGAGTCCAGCTTGGTCTACTTCACGTGAGTCATCCAAGTTCGAGCGCGCGTACCCTGAAAAATAATGGAGTCACTATAAATTAAACACACGCTATCAAACTACTTTTACGATCTTATATTTCATAATTCAACAATACGTAATATGCTTTGTTTTATTGGATACCATGATACATGCTAGAGGCTGTTTGCTTTTTTGGTTAAATTATTTGATTATCAGTTTTAGGTTTTCGAAACCACTAGTTAAAGCGGTCAAAGATCAGTTTCACTAGAACCATATAATTTCAGAGCTGCAGAATACCCTCTAATTAAGTTGGTATATCTTTTAATTTGGGAGACGAGTAGTACTCGAGATGCATGAGCTGAAGTAAAGAAAATTGTTAGCAAAGCTTTGATTTGCCTTGATATCGATCTTAATTCTCGTAACCATCATTCCACATTATTGAAAACTAGTTCACTTTTTTCTAAAGACCAATAATTTACCATAATTATGCACTAGCTAGTGCCTGCATCAATTATTACAAGATTTACAGTCTCCTTGAGAGTTACAGTATTTGCATGGAACTGCATGCCAGTGATTATCCGTCTGTAATAATTTTCCTTTAATGCGGCCATCGTCTTGTACCTTGTCTGTATTTTTCTATCAGTTATTTATCATTATCATCATGAATATTACACTAGAAATATTGTCAATCATATGAAAAATATTATAGCTAGTGAATAACTCTCAGCAAATGATGTGAATCTTATAGTGAATATTCCAACCACATGCATGCGCAATGCTTCCTTTCAACGCTTAATTAGCTTGCACATTTCTTTGTAACCTTAGACAAATATTCTTGCTACAAAATTATGCCAAGGTTAGCCTTAATTAGACAAATTTCTTGCTACAAAATTATGGCAAGATTAACCTTAGAGAAATATCTGTAAAAAAATTAGTTATGAACCAAGCGGCATCAGCTATTAGAGATGTTACATACAACTGTATATTTCCATTATAACCATGAGAGATTTGTATGAAGTACAATTTCAACATAAAGCACATATATTGTAGTACCTAGTAGTGTAATTGTGCGGGACATTCGGTTAGTTCAATATAATGGTATTGTGCCGGTGCATGCGTGTGATAGGTCAAATATATTAAAAAAACATCTAAACAACCACCACAACAGGTTCGGAACAGGTTTTAGAACCCGTTGTAGGCAACCGCGACTAATGCTCGCGGGAGCATCAGAAGCGGTTCTATTCTAGTGGTGTCTAAAAAGGTAAAGAATATTGGAGTATGTGGGATTTGAACCCAGGACCTCACCCCTTATTCTAGTGGTGTCTAAAAAGGTAAATAATATTGGGGTATGTGAGATTTGAACCCAGGACCTCACCCCTCCTCGTGACCCACGTCTCACCCAGCTAGCCAACCCACCTACGCGTGCTCTTTGATGAGATAAGGCAAGCTTTTCTTTTAACAATTCAAAAAATGGGCCTCTAGCAGCGGTTCGTAATACGAACCCTTCTAAAGCCCCCTCTAGAAGCGGTTTGTAATACGAACCTCTTCTGTTGCTTGGGCTTTAGAAGCGGTTCGTGTCCCCAACTGCCGCTAGAGGTGCTTGGGGCTTTAGAAAGGGTTCGTGACACGAACCCCTTCTGTTGCTTAGGCTTTAGAAGGGGTTTGTATTATGATCCGCTTGTAGAGGGGGTTTTCTAGCATGAACTATTGAACCGCTTATGTTGCAACTATTAGAAGCGGTGCGTATTGAACCGCTTGTGATGCACTGCGACAAGCATTACCAAAATTGGGCGTAGATCTATGTATCGGTGTAAAAGGATTACTTCTTGATTTATTCTTGGCCTTAGCACTCAGGAGGGTGTGTATCAATTCTTACGTACAGACCTATGTGACGTGTTTGAGACTTCAGATTAATTCCGTTATCTATATAGTGATGGAACACAATCACATCAGCTACAAGCGGACTGTACGCGTAAGAACGTGGGAATATATGTCATTTGCAAATTACAATTAGCACAATATCGAAAAAAACTAAGTAACACATTTTGGACATAAGGTATTTAGATTCAAATTTGCTGGAATTAATCACTAGAAATCTATTATGCATATAAAGCAGGGCCAAACGGAGCCATCACATTAATTGGAGAAATTTCCACGTAAATCAAAGAAAAAGAAAAGATCTCTTCCATCGATTACAGTGGGGCCAGATCATAACGGCTTAGATTGGAAGAAAGAATCCATAAATTTTCACGTAAATTAGAGAAAAAGAAAATATATTTACTGTCGATTACAGTAGGTAAGATTATAACAGCTTTAGATTGAAAAAAGAGTCCATATCAGTTACAATAAAAAAACAAATTCAGAATAAAAAATAAAAAGGGTGCATGTCAAGTATAAAACTAAAAAAGAGTACATATCAACTACAACAACAAATAAAATAAAATAAATTCAGAATAAAAGGTAGCAAAGAGTCCATGTTAACTACAAAACTAGAAAAAGAATTAATATCAACTACAATAAAAAATAAAAAACATAAATTCAAAATAAAAAATAATAGAAAACATAGTTCATGTCAATTAGAAAACTAGAAAAGAGTCAATATCAACTACATAAAAATAGAAAAGAGTCCATATCAACTATATATCATATTATTAAATAGGAGTCAAGGGAGGAGAACTTGTCTCTAGAGTCGTGGCTGGCACGAGCTAACACTAGGGCTGACACTAGGGCTGTTCATAGTCGGGTTACCATTCATTGGTAGGTTAGCTCCTGTTCGGCCAACAGGTGGGCTGAGTGGGGTAGGTTGCATGGGTTAGTGCATGCCTGCGGCTCTTCTCTTCTTCTGTGGACGGTGCAGAGCTTCCACACGCGGTTTCGTACAAGCGGACAGGCCCTTACGAACCGCTTGTGATGTTCCGTTCTGCAGTAGTGGCGTTAGCGTATGCAACGGAAGCAGCGAGGTGTAGACGGGTTTAACAGGCTCCTAGCTAACCCACCCGACCAGGGTATTAGTCATTTGAGCAGGTTGGGTGGGGTTAGGTAAGGTGGGTTGGGTGGGTTCTCTATCCCATGTACAGGCCTAGGTAACACTAACAAAACTAACATAAGGACCAACAAGAAGGTATATATGAAGATAACTATATAATTGTACCGGATATAATGATGTACATCTAAGCAAATCAAAGTTATAAATATATCTTCTATATTAGACTTAGACTATATTAGAGATAATCAGAATTTATATAGATACATATCATAAAAGAATTATCCTTTAGTGAGAAATTAATTATATTAGAGCTTACATCTATAAAAAAAATATTTTATTTCTAAAACAAATCTAGCCGTGCAAATACGTGGGACACTATGCTTGTTTATAGTAAATTAAAGCATAGAAATTCCCGAAGCAACTCCCCTTATCCCAACACTGCCCCCTACGGATGTAAATATATAGTAGTGGTCATGATTTGATACTAACACTACTACAAAAACAATTCTCATAATCTTCTTCTCAATGGAAAGAAGATGATGAAGAAAAAGAAGTGTTAGTAAAAGCCTTTTCTGGTTTTCCTTTTAAGTTCAAATTAATCAAGTGAAGTATTAATGCATGGAACAGATTAGAGCTTACTTCGAGGCATATTCGTTGATCTTCGTAATGGCACAGAGAACTGATATCAGAACGGCCAAGTGAATATATGTCTGTTGCAGTGTCATGGGAGAAGCTAAGGGGTGCAAATATATACGAGCAGATCGTGTCTAATAAATTCTTTCCTTGCTGATAATAAAGTGCATACCTGCGAAAGCACATAGAATATATTATTACCCTTGTTGACACGAAATCTTTTTGTTTAATGAAGCAAGCGAGGTATATTCAGAAAAAAAAAAGAAGAATGATGATGCACTCATAAGGAAAGAAAGGCATAACGCCTGTCTCTGCTATACACATGGTTTCATGAAGAATATGATGTGCGTCTGCTACTTACATACATGCCTGAACAATAGGATGCGTACGTGAAGCGTCACTGCTATTAGATGCTTCATGACGAGGTGGAAAAAGAAGAAGCAACTGTCATCCGGTTGACTCACTACTATAGAATATCCCATCTGTGCCGGCTCTTGTGCCGGCTCTTCACTGGCGGTTCACTCAGAAACGGTAGTGATAACTTAGCACTATCGGTTTTTAAGTCCCAAGGCCAAAAAAAAAAAATACCAGAGGCAGTAAGAACCGGCAGTAACAAGGCTTATCACTGCCGGTTCTAGCACCCAGCGGACTGCCTGTTCTATCCCACAACCGACAGTGGTAAGCCTCATATCACTGCTGGTTCTAGCACCTTGCCGGCAGTGATCCATCACTACCGGTTGAAGCCCCTAACCGGCATATTTAAGCTAAAATATTAGTGGCGGTTTTGTGTAGGAATCGCCAGTGAAAGTATCATTGGTGGTTCGCGCATAGAGCTGCCAGTGATAATTCAAAATCGAGAAAAAAAAGTAACATTAACATATCAAATTGAAGCCGACGAAATGATCAAATGATCTAGCATTTTTATACTACTGTATCTATGTGTATATGAAATGATCCAATATTTTTGTAATTTGTGCTGTGCTAGTAAAATAGATCCTGAGCTAGCACAGAGTGCATGGAGGCTTCAGGTTGCCAGAACTCATTATAACATTATAACATTCAGCCATAATATCAGTCATCACGGAGAACATTATAACATTTAGCTATACATAACGATTAACATAACATAACGATTTACAAAAGTGGTGAACACATTAACATAATTATGCACTTCGACGTGGGACATTAACATTAACATTAATGGTTTACAATAGTGGCGTGCGCAATCACAACTCGCTGCTCATGGTCGCACCACATGCACGATCACCACTCGCTACTGCTGCCCGATACGCCGGAGATGGGGTCATCATCGTTGGTGTCAATGTCAGAGATGGGTGGCACGTGGCTCGTTGCCACTGTCCTCCGATGTGGGAGGAGAGCTCTCCCAGCCGACGGTGGCCCTATCCTCATCCTTCACCTCATCATCATCCTCCTTCTCCTCGTCCTCCTCCTCGTCATCGTCCTCCTCGTCGTCCTCCTCTGTATCCTCCTCCCTATGGTCCTCCTCTCACATGCGCTTCATTCCAGCGGCTTAGGCGCTAGGGACTGCGGTGGCGGCGGAGGTGCCAGGGGCTGAGGCAGCAGGAGCGACCAGATGGCACGCTGGGCATTGCTGCGATAATCCGTGAGCCTCAAGCCAAAGCGCGCTAGCCCGGTGGAGCAAACTCATGCCGGTACCAGAGCTTCCTGGAACAAACAGGATGCAGTTACACAGCGGCGGGGGTAGTGATGGTGGTGCTGGCGGTGATGGCACGTATCTCGACTCAGCGGAGGAGGCGGAGCGCATGGGAGAAGGAGGAGGCGCCACCGTGAAGGAGACAGCCGGAGAGGGTGACGGCGATCGCGAAGACACAACAAGATGAAGAGATGACAAAGAAAAGACAAAGGGAAGACGAAGGAGATGAAGACAAGACAAAGAGAAGACAAAGTATTATCACTGCGGTTCTAATCGCATCTGTGGTTCTGATCACCACTGATCAGTTTAATAACAACATGGAAAATGAAGAGACGGCTCTTCACTGCGGTTTTGATAGCTTGATTTTTAAGTCTAGACCTTGCGCCGAGAAGGCAGCGCCTTGTGCGTTTGCAACCGTCACCTGAGAGTAATCTTATTTCACTAAAATTCTGTGGTGTCGGTATACATGCATATGTGTCAGATTTCTTTATTCTAGACCATGGTAGCTTTGGTTTAAGTTTTTGAACATTAATATGGTATTTCTATCATTGATGTCGGGTGGTTGGTTTGAAACCTATGCATGCATGCATATTGTGGGGACTTCGGTTTTACTCGATGATGAAATTAGTCTACACTTGTTATTTGTGATAATTTATTAATCAAACTATTCACTGATTTAACCATTCTATTGAAGGTTTTATACATTCATATAGTATCTGTCCACGTAATTTGAAATCAATTGATTTAAGTAGTGTCAGTTCCTTGATACGTTGACTGAACCAATTAGATAATTGAACATTAGATTATGCCAACACAACTTTGCATATATATTTCTACTAGTGCAGTTTTAATTTCTCAAACTGCAGTCTGGTGGTGAATGGTAAATTAGTGCCTAGCTTGATTCTTAAATTATCCTTTTTTGTGTAGATCTAGAACTTGCGCGGAGAAGGCAGTGCTTTGTGTGTTTGCAACCGTCGCCTGAGAGCAATCTTCTGTCACTAAAATTTTGTGGTGTGCTATGTCAATACAATGCATTTTTGTGTGTGTGGGCAATATCCTTAATCCATTCTTAATTTTTTTGGTTTTATGTTATTTGGAAGTGCCTTTTATTCACTGACTTTCCATGTGCTGCTCAGGATGTAGGTTTAGGAACCCAAAAGAAGGAAATCTCTATATCTATAGCACTACTTTAATTTTACCAAGAAGTTACAGAAAAAGCAGGTATGCCTGGGCTTCTTATATTTCTAGCAGTGCCGGCTCAAGCACATTGGCCGGTTCCTAGCCTAGTGTGGGGAAGGAGGATGATACGATCATCATCGGGTCAGGCTTTTACCCTTATCCTTGTCAAGGCCTACATTTACATGGTTTAGTTCTTTGCCGACCAACTCTATCAACTCCTAGGCCGACTTGGAAAGCCAATTCCACAAGTATTTCTCCAACAGCAGCGCTGGACTAAGGATATCTGATCTTAGCTCAGTAAGGCAGCAGGCAGTTTTAGGATGTGTGAAATCATTGCTACAGTGTGGTATTGCCAGACGCACATCTAGCCTATCTTGCATATCAAGGTTTATTGCCGCAGATCAGGGAGAAGTTTAGTGGATAAGAATTCTCAGATTTGAGTAGTCTGGCTTAGCACGTATCGGCTCATGAAAGCCGATTTGCAAAGAATAAAGAATTCAAAAACAAATTCAAGAAAGCTGACGGCAAAATCAGTTACGTCAAGTATCCATTAGAAGATGAAGAACCATCAGATAAAGATCCTATGGAGGTAAACGTAGCTGCGTGGGTAAAGGAAAATAGGAAGCAGCTGGTATGCACTTGGTTCCAACCTTCTAAAAGCCGATTGGAGGTGAAGTATTCATTTGACATGACCAAGTGCAATTGGACATTTGATCTATTGCACAAAGAGAATCATATCCGGCAACTTGAAGGTCATGTACTGCCGTCACCAGAGGACTTCAAGAAGAAGATGTAACCTTAGGTAATGAAATATCGGGTCGATATTTATTTGGGGGGGGGGATTTGTAAAAGCCCTAATTTAATCCATTGGAAAAATAAGCATGCATATGGTTATAATTATTCTTTTAAAAATTCCCTTCTAATGAGATCAGCCGGAGAGCCTCGCGAACCGGCGCCTGCCTCGCTGCTTGTCTCTGGCTGACTGGTGGAGCCATGCTATAATTAGGATTAAGTTTAAACCTCATGCATTTTATCGTTAATAGCAACTGACAAGTGGGGCCATGACCCCATTGGTTAGTATTAGTGGAGGTGTATTTGGTAGAATACGTTTCCCCTAAGGAACGCACCTTCTAGAAAGCGCTTCAGACTCGAGGGTCTTAGTGGGCCGTCTAGGCCGCTTCTGAGTTGCGGACCAGGTCACACTGGGCCGCTCAGCGCCGATTTCAGCCTAGCCTCATATAGGATTTTTAGCATATTTACTATTTTAATTAATCCAGAATGTGTTTATGATTTCGATTAATCCAAGATTTTCAACCTAGGATCTCCAGCCAAAACATCCTAGGTCTTCCCTGGCTGAACCCGTTTCGGCAGTGAACCACTAGGTTAGTGCGCCCAATCGATCGCCGAGGTCTCGCCGGAGATCGGCCGGAGAGCCTCACGGGCTGGTGCCGGCCTCGCTGCCCGTCTCTGACTGACTGGTAGAGCCGCGCTGTAAGTAGGATTAATTTAAATCTCACACATTTTATTGTTAATAGCCACTAAAAGGTGGGGCTATGACCCCACTGGTCAGTATTATTGGAGGCGTATTCGGTAGAATAAGTTTACCCTAAGAAACACACCTTCTGGAAAGTGCCTCAGGCCCGAGGGTCTTAGCGAGCCATCTGGGCCGCTTCTAAGTCATGGATCAGGTCGCACTGGGCCGCTCAGCGCCGATTTCAGCCCAACCTCATATAGGATTTTTAGCCTATTTACTATTTTAATTAATCTATAATGTGTTTATGATTTTCTAAAAAAATGATTTCGATTCCCACAAATATTGGAAAAATTATGATAAATACTTGAGAATAGGCTAGATCTAATAAAATTATAACCTTGAATAGTAAATCATTTTTGCCTTCTGTTTTGTTCTAGAAGGCTTATTTTCTTATTTAAAGAATTAATCTTTATACTTTATGAATTATTAAATGATGTCCATAAATCATGGTAAACTTTTCGAACACTACAGATGCAATTTGGGATTTAATAAAATTATTTGAACATATATAACTGAATTATTAGTGAATTTAAAGCCTTTTTCCCTAATGAATTAAATGGCTGTTAATTAAACTAAATTATTTAAAAACATTTGACTCTAAAAATTTTGCAAAATTTTACATAAACTATTTAGCTCAGAAATAATTTATTAAAAATACTAAATCTGGTTTTACTGTAATAAGGTTTGCAATGTAAAAAGAACCTTAAATACTTTTATATTAATGTTCCAATGATATAATTAATTTTAAAAATTAGTTTTCCTAAGGAAAAACAGTAACTTTGGGAAACTAGGGCATATTCATTCATATTGTTATCTTCGTGCATTCATGCATCATATTGAATTGTATATTTATATTGGCTTTTACATTCAATTAGACGTCGAGGACCCTGGAGGAAGGTTACAAGACATCGAAGAAGACCTACAAGCCTCAAGACAAGACGAGTTAACAACTTTAGTTCATATCTTACCTAGTTTTATTAAAACTTATGTTCAACCAAGTAACACAATTGCATCCAATATGAATTTAATACCTAGTTTGTGAATCATGTTATACACATGCCATGACCCTTGACACTTTCAATTACCATGCCATGATTGCCTAGAATATCATGCCAAGACTACCTTGATAGTCTTATCCTTTGTAAACCACTAAAACAATTAAACATTTGAACTTTTAGTCCGTAGGTAAAACTTACTTAAACATGCTTAGGTATAAATGCTTGTTTTCGGGGCACAACACCCTATAATGGTGAACACTAGCTCACCACTAAGATATTACTTATACTATGAACTGGATAGAGTGTGATTTGGTAGGTTGTGTAAGTTGGCCTCGAGATGTGTGCCTGTGGCTGAGTTGGGTTGAGGCCCAAGGTTGGTTGTGGTCTAGATTGGATCTAGACGGGAAGGTCGTGGACCTATTGAGTTTTGCAGCGAGCAAAGGTTGGACCTTTGGCTCTCCGTCCATGTTCAGCAAGATCGGAAGGATCTCTCGATTATGATTTGAGTGTTGGATATGTCTAACACAACGCGTGGCCATCATGCAAAAGTGCAGGTGTGGAGGCCTAGTAGAGCGCTCTGCGGAGGCCCTGGTAGAAACTTCAACCTGAGGTAAGCGCAGCTAGGCGCCACCACCGAGGGTGGTCACCACTATGATACTACTTATACTATGAACTGGATAGAGTGTGATTTGGTAGGTTGTGTAAGTTGGCCTCGAGATGTGTGCCTGTGGCTGAGTTGGGTTGAGGCCCAAGGTTGGTTGTGGTCTAGATTGGATCTAGACGGGAAGGTCGTGGACCTATTGAGTTTTGCAGCGAGCAAAGGTTGGACCTTTGGCTCTCCGTCCATGTTCAGCAAGATCGGAAGGATCTCTCGATTATGATTTGAGTGTTGGATATGTCTAACACAACGCGTGGCCATCATGCAAAAGTGCAGGTGTGGAGGCCTAGTAGAGCGCTCTGCGGAGGCCCTGGTAGAAACTTCAACCTGAGGTAAGCGCAGCTAGGCGCCACCACCGAGGGTGGTCACCACTATGATACTACTTATACTATGAACTGAATAGAGTGTGATTTGGTAGGCTGTGTAAGTTGGCCTCGAGATGTATGCCTGTGGCTGAGTTGGGTTTGAGGCCCAAGGTTGGTTGTGGTCTAGAGTGGATCTAGACCGAAAGGTCGTGGATCTATTGAGTTGGGCAGTGAGCGAAGGTTGGACCTTTGACTCTCGGGCCATGTACAGCAGGATCGAAAGGATCCCTCGATTATGATTTGTGTGTCAGATGTGTCTGACACAACGTGTGGCCATCATACGGAAGTGCAGGTATGGAGGCTACTAGAGCGCTCTGTGGAGGCCCTGGCAGAAACTCCAACCTAAGGTCAGCGCGGCTGGGTGCCACAACCGAGGGTGGTCACCACTAAGATACTATTTATACTATGAACTGGATAGAGTGTGATTTGGTAAGCTATGTAAGTTGGCCTCGAGATGTGTGCCTGTGGCTGTGTTGGGTTGAGGCCCAAGGTTGGTTGTGGTCTAGAGTGGATCTAGACGGGAAGGTCGTGTACCTGTTGAGTTGGGCAGTGAGCGAAGGTTGGATCTTTGGCTCTCGCGCCATGTGCAGCAGGATTGGAAGGATTCCTCGATTATGATTTGAGTGTTGGATGTGTCTAACACAACGCGTGGCCATCACGCGGAAGTGCAGGTGTGGAGGCCTAGTAGAGCGCTCTACGGAGGCCCTGGCAGAAACTCCAACTTGAGGTAAGCACGGCTGGGTGCCACCACCGAGGGTGGTCTAAGTCATACGCTCGCTGGGTCGAAACCTCAGGACATATGATTCACAATGGGATTGCCACATCCCAGAATAAGATGGCGAGTATGCGAAAGGAGAACTGTGAAGCGGGATCGGAAGAGGTTCCTTGTTAAGCTAGTATTGGATATGTCTGACACAACGCGTGGCCATCACGTGGTAGTGCGGGTTGGAGGCCCAGGAGAACATTCTGTGGAGGCTCTTGCTAAAGCTTCAATCTGAGGTAAGCGTGGTAGGGCGCCACCACCCGAGAGTGGTCTAGGTCATGCGTTCGCTGGACCGGCAATCCAGGAATGATGATCCACAACGGAATTCTCGAATTTCGGAATAAGATGGTGGGAGTTCAGAGGAATACGAGGAACGGTTGTTCCAACAGGATTGGTCTAGTTGTACATGGTACCAGATTAATTTAATAGCTTCAAGATCAACTCTTTCTTATAGTACTCATTAAGGATTACTAAGTCATGGTACAGGGTTTATGCTTTTTGATCTACCTATGCAATGGTGGCATTAATGTACTGATCTAGGGATTAGTGCAGGAATCATTTAGGTAGACCACGAGCGGGCCTCCACACACGCGCCACCCCCGCCTCTGTCTCGGCTATCCACAGTCGCTACGACGCCACTGCTGCCCCCTTTGTCGCGCCGCTGTTGCCCCTCTACCACGCCCCTTTTTGCACCCATGCGTGAGAGCGCACTCTCACCTCCCACTCGCCTCTCTCACTCATCCCCGAGACCGCCCGTGCCCATTAAAGTTGTGCCTCCTCACTGCCCCCTTTCTCTCCTCTCGTTCAGTCTCACAGCATCACTCTAGCACTTTGATTCGCTATTGCTCAAGCCCTCCACCCCACAAGCCTTGCGCCACACCTCACCGACCTTCCTCCTCACAACGTCCTCCTAGGAATCGATCCGAGGGCGCTTGTAGCTCACGGAATCGGAGCTCCCCTCACTGCCGAACTGCTATCGCCTGAAGCACCCCCTTCTCGATTTATCCCTCCATGGTGATAATTTTTACAATTTCGTACACCGAGAGCATCTCCAAGACACCCCTAACTCTTCCCTCCTTTTGGACATGCAAGGAGGTAGCCGAAGCTTGCCAGCATCAACGCCCATGTTTTCAGTCGCCGTCCATCTCCTCGCCGCCAACTCGAACCACTCTTTCTCTGGTTCAGAAACCGGCTTAGATAGCACCCACTACCCCTCTAGATGCTTATGCGTGCTTCTTTCTAGCACGGGTCGGCCTCTAGAGTCCTAGCCTGGTCCGGCCGAGCTTAGCTCCGTCGCTACCCATGGCGCCGCTGTGTCCAGCCATCTCCAACCTCACCGTCGGTACCCACTGGTGAGCGAGTGTGGGGTCCATCCTTTCCCACCACTTGATCTGCACAAGTCCCTAGATAAGTACAATAGTGCACACCATTTACATAGCCGGATTATTTCATACATCGAGATGTCTTTATTACAAACACACAGCCAACAGGCTGATTAGTTAGTCAAATGGCATAACCTTAGTTACAAACCATGTTCCAAATGATAACATCAGAGTTGCGGGAGTTTTTAAATAAAATCACACCAGCGGCTATGCAACAGCAGGCAACTGGTGGAACATCCTAAGCCCTGCCCACATCTACTCTTGATCCTGATACTAAGGATCTCCATCCTCATGGCACTCGTAGGCATCAATTTCTCCAACATCAGCATTGACTAAAAGAGGGGATATAGGTGTTGTTAGTGTCATCCAAACACTAGCGAGTTAACACCTAACCTAATGCATTTAGTGATAGAGGTTCCAAAGGGAAGGTTGGGGTTTGTTTGTTTGCAGAAAGCTAGTTTTATGAACCAAAACCTATGACTTAGCAGTTTTAACAAAGTTCTATTATCATTGTGTCATTCCAGAGCTTAAGTTCCATACCATAAACCAAATCTCATCGTATGGCAGTTTCCATGCACTCTGCCAAACATCTCCTTCCTCCTGCCATCATCTTCCGGGTTGCCGACCCGTTGTGAATCAGAACTCTACTGGATTTGCCAGTCCAGTAAGTGTGATTAAATCACCCTTAGGTGATGTCCTAACCCGGACCTTCTTCAAGTGAGGTTTCCTATCCAAGGGCTAGTTTCACAAACTACGACATGTGACCCTCATCGCTTACTACCACGTGATGGCCACACATTGTGTTGGAACAACTCCCCGAGTTGCGGCCTTAGGCACACACGTGCGACTCCGCGCTCCTACTAAGGCGAGCCCGCACTCCACCCTATCACTGGGTCCACCCTGCCCGTTTGTTCAAAACTTCCATCTCCTCCTATCGTGACTCCGTGTGCCTCGGCACACGATGTGTCCGAAGCACCCTCTTCAGGCAAGTGGCAGCGCCCCCCTCGCTACGCGTATGACTCAGCGCTCCTCAACACACCGTATGTGAACGATAGCCCATACTCGTAGCCCATGCTACTCCACTGTACCAGACCCTGTCCGTACAAATCCACAACCACAACCAAACACACACACTGGCATGCCAGGCCCAATATCTAGTTATCCATGTCATTGTGTAGTCATGTCTGGTGAATATCGGTTCACCGTTCCAAGGCAGTTAAGCCTAAAATTAGTAATAGGACCTGAGCAATGCCTAAGCAAGATTTTAACCAAGACTTAAGAGTCTCAATCATTTTATTTTTAACCAAACCAGGCTATCAAGGGTGATTATCAAGACAATCAATAGTAAGGTCAAATGATAGATGATTATATCAAGGCAATATCATCAAGGTAAAACAATAACAATTAATAACATGGTATGATATATCATGATTAAGCAAGCAGGTATAAAGACTAAAAAAAGCATGTAGTATGATACTGTAAATAAAATACTTTAAGAAACTAGGATTCAGTATGATCTAATGAATGTTAACTCGCCTTGATCCTCTTGGGTGTTGTCCTGTGGCAGTTCTGGGTTGTCGAGCTGATCGTCAGCTCCTTCTAGCTCTATTCGATAAATAACCATAATGAATAATCAAAATGCGGAAAATATGATGCACGAGTGCATTCGTCTCTCGTAAAGTGATGGGTTGACTAAATATTGTTCTACTTATTTTAGTAAGTTCCATGAGCCTACTAATATTCATGTTTTTACGAATAAACTATGGTGGCATGAATGGTAGTGAATATACGATGATGATGATGATGCATAGTATAATGCTCATAATAGTTTACCCAAAGATTAGCAACCAGATATATATGGAAAATAATTTTGTTTGAAGTATTTCCTTCATCAACTCAAAACAAATTATCTACTGTTTTTGGGTAGATAGTTTGCTGCTAAATTAAGCTTAATATTAACCGTTGGTTAAGCCTTTAGGGTTGCAAGGATATAAACATAATGTGATTAATATTTACTAAATGATGGAATGCTAGTGTACTGCAATTTAAATATTTTTATTTTGTCTAGAACGTTTATCCACATTTTCTAGAATTTTCTTAGATTTTTAACAAGTCATTTACTATTTTAGATAGACATTAATCAATTCAGGATTAATTTTCCTAAAGGAAATTCCTTATAATAGGACTATTTGACAAGAACAGAGACATTAATCCATGTTACTGCTTGCCTAAATATTTTTATTAAAGCCAGCATGTCTTCTAGTATTTAACATGAATTTTCTGGAATTTTTGGAGCTGTCTAACTATTTTTAGAAACTCTACACAAGTTTTGGTTTTATTTTAATGAAGAAAAGCTTGAAATTCCTTAAGAACAGTAATGGGCCGGCCCAATCTGGCGCAGCCTGTGAGCGTCACGCTGAAAGCGTATTTTTGGAAGACGCCAACAAACCTCGAATGCACCACAGAGGGAGACGTAATTTTAAAAAGGCGCCAACCAAACAGCGGACGTTTAATAGATAGAAGGCGCATTTTCTAATCTACCCTATCGCTAAGTGGATGCGCATTACACATTGGGACGCTTCCACTAACCATGACAGTGGGACAGTGGGCCCACGGTCACAGGTTCATTAATGTATAACCTCGCTGGTTTAACTCATGGTCCGGACCCGCATGTCAGTGACATCGGTGTCGAGCACCAGCTCGGCTGACCCGCACACTCCGCGCGGAGTTCCATGGTGATTGCAAGCCGGTGATACGAGCCGCCATTGTCTGCAAATCATGGCAAAATGGGCTCATGGACTTAGGAACCTAGGACGTGTAGGAGAGGTTCTCGTCGACGGCGAGCCGGAGTGGTGGCGCTACAAACAGAGCGGCCATCGGGCCATGGCGACGCAATGTACCGCCGATCTTCGGCGATCTAAAGAGGGTTAAAGGGGCAAGATAAAGAGAGGGTCTACGGAAAGACTCACCAAGCACGCGAAGACTCTAGGGTGCACGGTGGAGTGCTAGCGGCGGTAAACCCGAGCAGGGGATGGCGCCACATGCACGACGCCAGACGTCTTCGGCAGAACTCTGGGAAAGAGAGGAGGAAGATTATGCACTAGGCATCACGGTGAAGCTGTGCGTGCAAGGAATCGAGCCACGGCTTACCGATGAGGAAGAAATCAAGAAGGGGGTAGAATCGGTGCTTCAAGATCTGATGGGGCAAAAACGATGATTCCGGCGAGCTGGGGCCCTCGCCGGCCGATTGGTCGGAACTGGAGCAAGAAGAAGGAGAGGGGGAGCCTCCGGAGCGATCATAGGAGCTGGGGTGGAGTGTGGAGGTTTGGCAACGCGGACTGGTGTTTGGCCTGTCTTAAATAGGGCGTGGTGATCACGGCTAGGCGTGCACATAGAGGGACATAATGGTGCAGGCTTCCACCCATATGGCTGGACCTCTCGAGGAGGAGCATCGCCGGGGCTCGGGGGACGAGGGTATCGCTCCAACAGGCAAGTCCCGAGGCGGTAGAGATGCAGCGATGGGTGAGATGACTAGGCGGCGAGTAGGACAAGCCAGGCGGACGTGACGGTGTGGCGAGGCGCCAGGGCGAGGTGACCAGGTGCAGCATTACACGACGGCCGCGTGGGCACAGTTTCCTACAGCTGGGACCAGCAAGGCACGTGCACGCAGGGAGAGTTGGGGCGAGCTTTGCACAGAGAAGAAGAGAGAGAGAAATGGGTGTGTGGCTGGCATGTGGGCCTCGCATGAATAGTGCTCGGTTTGACTAGTCCAAGGGCATAGGTGTAAATAAGGATTTCCACATAGAAGAAGATTATGAGGAATTTCGGATATATATTAATCATAATTAAAATTTGAGTTCCAACAAATAATAATCTAGATCATGGAGTTGTGTATGAATTATTTGGGTTTATCAATAACCTAATCACTTTGATTTGGAAAATATCCTAGACTAGCATGGAAATTACGGTTGTAAGGGGAAATTTGTACACCATTCAAAGCTCAAAAATTTTCTCAATAATTAGCATTACAAAAGTTATAAAAAATTCCCACATTTGGGCTATTACAAATCCCTCCCTCCTAAAAATATATCTCAACTACGAGATAACAAGCTAAGAGGCAAAGAGATGAGGAAAGTCTTGACGTATTCGCACTTCGGGTTCCCATGAGACCTGTCTTCCGGACTGCTCATTCCATTGCACCTTACAAAGTCGAATGACCTTGTTCTTTAGCTGTTTGTCTCGTGTCTCCAGGATTTGAATGGGTTCCACAGGAACTGACAGATTTGGGCTAACTGTTTCTCCTGATAATGGTAACATTTCCTCGTCTGGCTTCCTTAGACATCTCTTGAGTTGTGATATGTGAAACACATTGTGTACTTCGCCTAAATCAGAAGGAAGTTCAAGCTCATAGGAAACCTTGCCTTTATTGGATAGGATTTGATATGGCCCAATGTATCGAGGACCCAATTTGCCTCGGGCTTGAAATCGGCTAATTCCTTTTAAGGGGGATACCTTAAGGTACACAAAATCTCCAACTTCGAAGGAAAGATCCCTTCGGCGGTTGTCGGCGTAGCTTTTCTGCCTTGATTGAGCTACTAATAATCGATCTCAAATAATCTTAACTTTTTCATCCGCATCTTTCAGACATGTTCTTCCAAAGACTTCTCCTTCCCTCACTTCTGACCAGTTGAGTAGGATTCTGCATGTTCTTCCATACAGAGCTTCGAATGGGGACATTTGTAGGCTCGACTGATAGCTGTTGTTATAGGCAAACTCTACGAAGGGCAAGCATTTTTCCCAATTTGAGGAGAAATCCAATGTGCAGGCCCTAAGCATATCTTCCAAAATTTGGTTGACTCGCTCTGTTTGTCCTTCAGTTTGTGGGTGGTAGGCTGTGCTGAAGGATAATCTGGTGTCCATGGCGTTATAAAGCTTTCCCTAGAATTGTGAAGTGAACTGAGATCCTCTATCGGACACAATTCTCCTTGGCATGCCATGCAGACAAATAATCTTGGACATGTACAGCTCTACCAGCTTATCTCCTTTATTAGAGGCCTTAACTAGAATGAAATGTGCATCCTTTGTTAGTCGATCTACTATGACCCAAATAGAGTCATGGCCCGCTTTTGTTCGAGGCAATACGACTAAGAAGTCCATGCCAACCTCTTCCCATTTCCATTCAGGCACCTTTAATGGCTGCAACAATCCGGCTGGCCGTTGATGTTCTGCCTTAACCATTTGGCATACATGGCAATTGGCAACATATTTGGCGAAGTCCCTCCTCATTTTAGGCCACCAAAAGATAGTCTTGAGATCTTGATACATCTTTGTGCTTCCAGGGTGTATGGAGAAGGGAGATTCATGGGCTTCCCTCAAGATGGTATCTTTAAAGGTCTCATCGTGTCGTACAAAGATCCTTTGGTTATTCCATAGGATTCCTTGTTCACATTGCGGACCTTGGAATTAGGGTTCTTGATCATAAGCTTTTCTTGTCTCTTAGTGCACGGGTGATCCCTTTGCTTGATCTTTATGGTCTCCAATAGATCCGATTGGATGTTTAGATTAGCCAAGTGTCCCTCAGGAACTATTTCTAACTATAACTTAGCTAGATCCTTGGACAGTTCTTCAGGTAGTTCCGTACCTATTGGTTTGTCCTCCAAGGTGGGCAATTTCCGAAGGTGGTTACATTGGGATTTTTGGCTCAGTGCGTTGGCTACAATGTTGGCCTTTCCCGAGTGGTAGAGGACATTCAGATCATAATCCTTGATCACTTCCAACCATCTACGTTGTCGCATGTTCAAATTGGCTTGGGTGAACATGTACTTCAAGCTCTTATGATCTGTGTAGATATCACATTGCTTTTCCATTAGAAAATGCCTCCAAATCTTTAGGGCGTGAACCACAGCCGCTAATTCCAAATCATAAGTTAGGTAGTTATCTTCGTACTTACGCAATTGCCTTGATGCTTAGGCCACTACCTTTCTATCTTGCATTAGGACGCAACCCAACCCTTGATGGGAAGCGTCGCAATATACTTCAAACTTTTTTGAAATATCTAGTGTGGCAAGGACTGGAGCTGTGGTTAATTTGGCCTTGAGTTCTTGGCAGCTCTATTCGCATTCCTTAGTTCATTCAAACTTCTTTTCTTTCTTAAGCAGTTGGGTCATCGGACGGGAAATCTTGGAAAATCCTTCAATAAATCTTCTATACTATCCGGCCATGCCCAAAAAGCTTTGAACCTCCTTGACGGTTGTGGGAGCCTCCCAGTTTGTAACGGTGGCTACTTTTGATGGATCAACATTGACTCCATCGGTTGAGATGATGTGACCAAGGAAGCTTACATCATCAATCCAGAACTCACGTTTACTGAACTTAGCGTACAACTGGTGTTCCCTTAACTTGTCCAATACTAAAAGAAGATGTTCCTTGTGCTCAGCATCACTCTTAGAATAAATCAAAATGTCATCTATGAAGACCACAACAAACTTATCCAAATATTCCATCAAAATCATGTTCATGAGATTCATGAAATGGGCGGGTGCATTTGTCAGACCAAATGACATAACCAGATATTTATATATCCCGTATCTAGTTGTGAAAGCTGTCTTGAGTATGTCTTCATTGCGCACCCTCACTGGGTGATATCTAGACCAAAGATCTATTTTGGAGAAGCGGGTAGCTCCTCGAAGTTGGTCAAATAGATCATCGATCCGGGGAAGTGAGTACTTGTTTTTGATAGTGACTACATTCAAGGCTCTGTAGTCCACTACTAATCTCCGACTTCCATCCTTCTTGTTCATGAACATAGCTGGTGAACCCCATGGTGAGGAGCTCGGCCTGATTAGTCCCTTACTCATCAATTCATCTAACTGCTTTTTAAGCTCAATCAATTACTCGGAATTCATCTTAAAGTAGGGTTTATAAAAGGGAGCAGTGCCCGGTACTTGCTCAATGATGAACTCCGATACTCTTTCCGGGGGCAATCCCGGCAGATCCTCCGGAAAGACATCCAAATATTCTCTAACGATTGGCACTTTTCCTGGATCTTCTTCCTTAAGGAACCAGATAGCTCGATCCCATCTGTAGGGTTCATCCATCCTCGAGATAACTTCATGCATACCAAGGAGCATAAGTCTAACTTCTCTTCTGGCACAATCCAGGACTCCCTTGTAGTGTGCTATCCAATCCATGCCTACAATGACATCTATTCCTAAGTTAGGTATCACTATCAGGTCAAAGTAGAGTCCTGTTCTCTCCTTCTTAATTTCCAGTCACTGGCAAGACCTTGAAGCCTTAATAATTATTCCCCCGGGAAACCTTACTACTAAAGGTTTATTAAGGGAAAATGACTGCAACTTATGGCTATCCACATATTTTTGTGATATGAATGAATGTGAGACTCCAGAATCAAATAGTACTTGGGCGGGTTGTCTAAGGATTCCAAACGTACCCATAAGAACTCCAGAGTCATCCTGAGCTGCCTCGACTGTGACATGGTTGATTCTTCCCCTTCCTACACTAGGAGCAGAGTTCCTTGGTGCTTGCTCGCGTCCGCAGCTATTTGCAGCGAAATGCCCAGGTTGGTTACAAATGAAACAAGCTCCCATCGGTCGATTCTGGCTTCCTTGGCTAGGCTTGAAGGTCGATGCGAACGGAGGGCATGAATTGATAGTTGACACCCCATGTCCACCACCCACTTTTGGGTAACGGGCAACTTGTCCTTGTTTCTGTCTTGGCTGGATTTGGAATCATGTCGGAGCTTGGCTCGACCTAGCTGTAGACTGTTCCATCCTCCACTTCCTGCTAGCATCTTCATTCTTGAGTTTTTTTCCAAAATTAGGGCTGTGTTGACCAGATGTTAGAAACTCGGGAAATCCAGGACTTTTAGACGGGACTTAAAAGTCTAGTTCATTCCCTCTAGGAACCAGTCAATCCTTTCCTCTTCATCTTCAATGTCATGGGGAGCATACCGACCGAGTTGGTTAAACTTGGTCAGATATTCAATAACTGACATTCCTCCTTGCTTAAGATTCTGAAACTCGTATTTTTTTCATCCTTGACACTCCCTTGGGGATATACATTGTTTGAAAAGCTCGAACAAATTCATCCCAAGGAACGTATCTTCCTGCGGGTACTACTTCATGATGAGGTTCTTCCTCGTCATATTCTGCCACTTCTTCGTTGTTCTTATCATCTACTTCGTTCTCTTCTACTTCTTCAGCTTCATCTCCTTCTACTTCTTCTTCTTCTTCATCAACTCTTGCAGCCATGTAATTGTCCCACCAAACTTTGGCAGGACCCTCCAACAACTGTGATGCAAAAGACACCTTGTCCGTCTCTGGGCATCGGATAAGAGTCAACTTACGGTTGATGTCTACCAACTAGTCTTCCGCTTCCATGGGCTCTAATGCTTGTGTGAATACAGCTGGCTTTGTTCTCATGAACTCGTCCCACTTAGACCTTCCAGGCCGAGCTCTATCTCTTCTTTGATTTTCCAAAACTCTCCCAAGCATCTAAGCTTGGTATGCCAGCACTTGTGCCATTGTTGGACCGTCTACCGGTGGGGGAGGAAGATTTCCTCGACTGTGACCTCGACCACGACCACAACCTCGGCCTCTGCCAGCGTCGGCACCGCGGCCCTGGCCACCCCCATGACCATGAGCGGCTCCACGGCTGCGAACTGCCCTTGACCTTGGGCAGCCCCCCAACCGCGTCCCGCTCCACGAGCACGAACCATATGCAGGCCGCAATATTTCATCAAGTATTAGTAGATGCATGTATGAGGCCAAGTCACAAAATCCAGGAATACCAAATTCACCAAACGATAAACAAGAACATAGCATTCATCCTCACATAGTTCATACAACAACATAAGTACTGATACATTTGAGGTAGTACCACGAATCCAAAGCGTTCTAGGGATACATTGTGGTTACACCACAACTCATACACCATACTAAGACTAGGGGATACATTGTGATTACACCACGATTCAAACATCATACTGAAACTAGGGGTTACATTTGCGGTTGTGCCGCGATTCATCGGTGATGCTCAGTCCCACGGACGATGACTGTAGTAGATCGGGCCGTTATCTGGGAAGCATCCCGAGGCTCCAAGGTAGCCCTATAAGGAGAGGGCTGCAAGAGAAAGAGTCGGGAAAGTCCCAGAAGTAGAGGCTTCCCCCGATGCAAACTCCAACAGTACTGGTGGAGGAGAAAAAAGTGGGTGCTCAGGTGGAACCATCGGAAGAGATTGTCGTGCCAATGCTGGTGGGACAGTAGGAACAATAACCAAAGGATGCCTGGGTGGACAAGTGCGCTTGCACGTAGTCGTCCGGATGTGAACACGCTCCGGGCGAGGAGGGACTGGTCCAAGATCTGGGAGATCGTGATCAACTCTCTGGCGAGGCTGAGCAAGGGGGACCATCACGTCCAACTGTGCTAAGGCAGTGTTTTGCTCGCGGCGACAAGAAAGAAGACTGCTCTGATAGTAGTGAGCACGTCAACCAACACTCTAGAGGCTGTTGTCAGAGTCTCGTAGAGAAGATCGCAGCATAGATACCTCCTCTAGTGCTCCCTGTAGGGCATACTCTCCTCTACAGCTGCCGTCCCATGTCTAGGGGAACATATCCGAGGAATGGGATCCTATGAAGGTCCCCATGCGCAGGGTGCTCAATTGGTCCATCCACCAGGTCATGGTGATACTCCTGCTGCAACTGTCAAAGGGCCTCTATGGCGGTGTTGCTGATGGCAAACTCCAAGTGATCTCTAGGCACCATCGCCCAGAGGAGGTGAGCGACCACGTCATCCTAATAGTAGATGCGGGCCTCCACGATGTATGCTGGTCTGGAAACAGTCCGAACCAGCCTCCAATAGTACCTAGGAAGGCCCTCGAACCCTAAAACTGGGACAGGTAACGCAGTGCTCGGACTGACTCGCTCATAGGTCTGTTGGCATACCCATGGGTGGACCACTCCTCGAAAAAGTCATGGGCAACCTTGTCAGCCATCTATAAAAATTGATTGTTATAAAAGGTTAAGTAGTCAGAAACATAAGGAAGTGGTAATAGAAATTTTAATAAATAACAACTTTAAAGCATATACGATTTATTTAATGGCCAATGGCTTAAGGGTTTCTATAGTCCCATGGTGCGATACCAGCGCTGTAGGGTCCATCCTCTCCCACCACTTGATCTGCACTAGTCCCTAGATCAGTACACTAGTGCACACCATTTACATAGCCGGATCATTTCATACATCACGATGTCTTTATTACAAACACATAGCCAACAGGTTGATTAGATAGTCAAACGGCCATAGCATTAGTTACAATCCAAGTTCCAAAAGATAGCATCAGAGTTGCCGAAGTTTTTAAACAAAATCACACCAGTGGCTATGCAACAGTGCGCAACTGGTGGAACGTCCTAAGCCCTGCCCACATATACTCTTGATGCTGATACTGAGGATCTCCATCCACGTGGCACTCGTAGGCGTCAATTTCTCCATCATCAGCATTGACTAAAAGAGGGGATATAAGCGAGGTCAGTGTTATCCAAACACTGGCGAGTTAACACCCAACCTAATGCATTTAGTGATAGAGGTTCCAAAGGGAAGGTTGGGTTCGTTTGTTTGTAGAAAGCTAGTTTTATGAACCAAAGTCTATGACTTAGCAGTTTTAACAATACTTTCAATGTGTCATTCTAGAGTTTAAGTTCCATACCATAAACCAAATCCCATCCTATGGCAGTTTCGATGCACTCTGCCAAACATCTCCTTATTCTAGCCATCATCTTCCGGGTTGGCCACCCATTGTAAATCACAATTCTACTGGATTTGCCAGTCCAGTAAGTGTGATTAAATCACCCTCAGGTGACGTCCCAAGCCAGACCTTCTTAGAGTGAGGTTTCCTGTCCAAGGGCTGGTTCCGCAAACCACCATGTGTGACCCTCATCTCTCACTACCCCGCGATGGCCACGCGTTGTGTCAGAACAACTCCTCGAGTTGCAGCCTCAGGCATACGCGTGCGACCCGCGCTCCTACAAGGGCGAGCCCGCACTCAACCCTGTCACCGGGTCCACCCTGCCCGTTTGTTCAAAACTTTCTTCTCCTGCTATCGTTCCTCTGTGTTCCTCGGCACACGATGTGTCGGAACCACCCCCTTCAAGCAAGTGGTAGCATCCCCCCGCGACGCGTATGACTCCGCGCTCCTCAACGCACCGTATGCGAACGATAGCCTATACTGATAGCCTATGCTACTCCATTGTATCGGACCCTGTCCATAAAAATCCACAACCACAACCAAACACACGCTGGCATGCCAGGCCCAATATCTAGTTATCCATGTCGTTGTGTCATCATATCCGGTAAATATCGGTTCACCGTTTCGAGGTAGCTAATCCTAAAATTAGTAATTGGACCTAAGCAATGTCTAAGCAAAATTTTAACCAAGACTTAAGAGTCTTAATCATTTTATTTTTAACCAAACCAGGCTACCAAGGGTAATTATCAAGGCAATCAATAGTAAGGTCAAATGACAGATGATTATATCAAGACAATATCATCAGGGTAAAACAATAACAATTAATAACATGGTATGATCTATCATGATTAAGCAAGCAAGTATAAAGACTTAAAGAGCATGCAGTTTGATACTGTAAATAAAATACTTTAAGAAACTGGGATTCAATATAATCTAATGAATGTTAACTCGCCTTGATCCTCTTGGGTGTTGTCCTGTGGCAGTTCTTGGTCGTCGAACTGATCTTCAGCTCCTTCTAGCTCTATTTGATAAATAACCATAATGAACAATCAAAATACGGAAAATATGATGCATGAGTGCATTCGTCTCTCGTAAAGTGATGGGTATGCTCATAATAGTTTACCTAAAGATTAGCAACCAGATATATATGGAAAATAATTTTGTTTGAAGTATTTCCTTCATCAACTCAACACAAATTATCTATTGTTTTTGGGTAGATAGTTTGCTGCTAAATTAAGCTTAATATTAACCGTTGGTTAAGCCTTTAGGGTTGCAAAGATATAAACATAATGTGATTAATATTTACTAAATGATGGAACGCTAGTGTGATGGAATTTAAATATTTTTATTTTGTTTAGAACGTTTATCACATTTTCTATAACTTTCGTAGATTTTTATCAAATCATTTACTATTTTAGATAGACATTAATCAATTTAGGATTAATTTTCCTATAGGAAATTCCATATAATAGGAGTATTTGACAAGAACAAAGACATTAATCCTTGTTACTGCTTGCCTAAATATTTTTATTAAAGCCATCATGTCTTCTAGTATTATCATGAATTTTCTAGACTTTCTGGAGCTGTCTAACTATTTTTAGAAACTCTACACAAGTTTTGGTTTTATTTTAATGAAGAAAAGGCTGAAATTCCTTAAGAACAGTAACGGGCCGGCCCAATCTGGAGCAGCCCACGAGCGTCATGCTGAAAGCGTATTTTTGGAAGACGCCAACAAACCTCGAAAGTGCCATTGAGGGAGACGCAATTTTGAAAAGGCCCCAACCAAACAGCGGACGTTTAATAGATAGAAGGCGTATTTTCTAATCTACGCTATCGCTAGGTGGATGCGCATTACACATTGGGACACTTTCACTAACCATGACAGTGGGACAGTGGACCCACTGTCAGCCGATCATTAACGTAGAACCTCGCAGGTTTAACTCAGGGTCCGGACCTGCATGTCAGTGACACCGGTGTCGAGCACCAGCACGGCTGACCCGCACACTCCACCGGAGTTCCACGGTGACAGCAAGCCGGCGATACGAGCCGCCATTGTCTGCAAATCATGGCAAAATGGACTCATGGACTTATGACCTAGGATGTGTAGGAGTGGTTCTCGTAGGCGGCGAGCCGGAGTGGTGGCGCTACAAGCTGAGTAGCCATTGGGCCATGGCGACGCAAAGTATCGGTGATCTTCGGCGATCTAAAGAGGGCTAAAGGGGCATGATGAAGAGAGGGTCTAGGGAAAGACTCACCAAACACGCGGAGACTCTAGGGTGCACGGTGGAGTGCTGGCGGCGATAGACCTGAGCAGGGGACAGCAAAAATCTGGGCGAGAGAGGAGGAAGATTATGCGCTGGGCATCACGGTGAAGCTGTGCGTGCAAGGAATCGAGCCACGCTTACCGGTGAGGAAGAAATCAAGAAGGGGCTAGAATCGGTGAGTCAAGATCCGGCGGGGGAAAAACTATGATTCTAACGAGCTAGGGCGCTCGCCGGCCGATTGGTCGGATCTGGAGCAAGAAGGAGAGGGGGAGCCTCCGGCGCAAGCGTAGGAGCTGGGGTGCAGTGTGGAGGTTTGGCGGACTGGTGTTTGGCCCATCTTAAATGGGGCGAGGTGATCACGGCTGTGCATGCACATAGAGGGACATAAAGGTGTGGGCTTCCGCCCATATGGCCGAACCTCTCAAGGAGTAGCATCGCCGGGGCTTGGGTGACGAGGGCATCGCTCCAACAGGCAAGTCTCGAGGCGACAGAGATGCAGCATCGGGATGAGGTGACTGGGTGGGGAGCAAGACAAACCGGGCGGATGCGACGGTGTGGCGAGGCGCTAGGGCGAGGTGACCGGGTGCACCGTTGCACGATGGCCGCGTGGGCGCAGTTTCCTGCAACTGGGACTGGCAAGGCATGTGCGTGCGGGGCAAGTTGGGGCGAGCTTTGCACAGGGAAGAAGAGAGAGAGAAATGGGTGTGTGGCTGGCATGTGGGCCTCGCATGAATAGTGCTCGGTTTGACTGGTCCAAGGGCATGGGTGTAAATAAGGATTTCCACATAGAAGAGGATTATGAGGAATTTTGGATATATATTAATCATAATTAAAATTTGAGTTCCAACAAATAATAATCTAGATCATGGAGTTGTGTATGAATTATTTGGGTTTATCAATAACCTAATCACTTTGAGTTAGAAAATATCCTAGACTAGCATGGAAATTAGGGCTGTAAGCGGAAATTTTGATTTAATCTATTTGGTGATTTTTAATTTGCACACCATTCAAAGCCCAAAAATTTGCTCAATAATTAGCATTACAAAAGTTTTCGAAAATTCCCACAACGGGAGTCCCCATAACCCATTTCCATGGTAACATAATCTTTAGAAGACTCAAGGAACTTCCTTGATTCATATGAAGGATATTGTTATGACATTCTATCGCAATTCACTGATCGCTAGACAAAGCATGTTGCATCTCATGTATCATTTTTTCTAGCTGCACCTGGTTGTTTATTTATTTTTGGAACCTTCTATTATTATACGCCGAGGAGCCTAAAGGACCTTTTGACGACTCTCAAGAAGACCCCGACGACTCCTAGGACCAAGGCGAGTTAACATCCCGTTAGACCGTATTGCTACCTAATTTTCTAAAATATTTCATTTAAACTATCAAATTGCATGCTCTTTAATTATGAATACCTACTTGTTAATAATGATATATCATTCCCTGTTAGTTACTAATTATTGTTTCTACCATGAATGATCTTGCCTCGATGATATCATTCCTCATTTGATCCTAATAATGATTGCCTTGATAATCATCCTTGTTAGCCTGGTTAGGTTAAACTGAAATGATTTAGACTTTTAAGTCTAGGTTAAAACTGATTAGACATTGCTCATGTCCAATTAATAATTTTAGACTTAGTCGCCTCGGAACGGTGAACCAAATTCATCGGACATGATTACCAACTAAAACTGGATCATTGGAACTTGGGCCTGGCATACTAGTGTGGTGTTGTGGTGGTTGTGGTTATGGAATGCGGACGTGGTCCATCATGTTGATAGGGTTCTTTGGAACAACTCAGGCTACATGGTGTTGAGAAGAGGGCTATCGATTCATAGACGGTGTAGAGAGGAGCGCGGAGTAACATGCGTGGCTGCCAAACGCTACCACTTGCCAGCGGGAGGTGGTTCCAACACATCATGTGCATGACATACGGAGGAACGATAGCAGGAGAAGGGAGTGAATATGGTTAAGTGTGGACTGGCTAGAACCGAGGCTCTGAGAGTGGACCAGACGGGCATACAGAGAGGCACACAGTGGGAAGTGACTGACCAATTGCCTACGGGAATTAGTTCCTAGCACCACAACGTGTTGCCATCACATGGTAGTGCAGATGTAGCGCCCATCGGTAGCGAGAGTGCACCATGGCAAACCCCAGTCCGAGACGAGGATAGGATCATGTCGTCATCCAAGGGATGATCTAGGTCATACGTCACCAGGAGCCATGACTCTATTGTGGGCTTGGCAACCCAACTAGGGAAGACCCTGCGCTTTGTGGAATGTTTGATCCACAACGGGTGTGCCTCACTCGGAAGATAATGGTGGGTGTAAGGTGGAAGCTTAGTACTGGGATGAGATGTGCTATGATTAGTAGAACATTGATTAGTAGAGCTTTGGGTTAAAACTGCTAAGTCATATGTTTTTGTTTATAAAACTTGTTTTATGCAACTAAACAAACCCCCAACCTTTTCTTTGGAGCCCATATCACTAATTGTATTAGCTTGGGTGTTAACTCGCCAATGCGGTTTGATTGCGCATTGACCTCATACACACTCACTATTTTAGGTGATGGAGTTGAGCAAGACCCATATGAATGCCATGAAGATGGTGACCTCGGGTACGGCGATGACTAAAAAGAAGTGTAGGGCGACGCTCTAGTCACGTGCGTAGGCGTAGCCGGTGGAGTTATCATTTTGTTCCTTATGTTTGTCATCACACTCTGATGTTTGGATTTCTATTCTTAAGACTATTGGGCCAATGCGGCTGGTTTGTAATACTTATTTACCCTCGGGCATAGTATAGGTTGTTAATTTAATTAAAGTCCTCCACATGCATGAAATGATCCAGCTATATAATTGGTGTGCATTAGTGTACTGATCTAGGGACTAGTGCAAATCATGTGGTATGGTCCACATTTGTAAAAATACAAATGCCAAAATACATATCATTTTGGATTTTGAAAAATAAGGATGTTACAACCCGAGACCTAGGGTTCTATTCACTGGTTTCACCCCATCTGTCCCATCACGTCTGGTGCCGCCTATGCGTCGAGGCACTCAGAGCCTCGCTTCCCTAGCTGCAGCCGGCAAGGTGGACTTGCCGCTTGCCGCTGTCAACTTGCTCTTGGTTGGCCCCTTCCTCGCCACCACCTCTAAGGTGGCCGCCCTCATCATCATCTTGGATGGGCTCCATGCTATCCCCTGCCCCGCCGCCACATCCAAGCTTGCCTCCCAAGCCGCCGTCGATGCGCTCCACTGCTCCAGGTTGTTATATACGTACTCTAAATTGCAATAAACCCCTCAACTTTTGGACCGTTATATATGTACTTTGAACTGCAATCATATGTATAATGAATTTAATAACCTTTTTTGTATATCATATTCATCTGCAAGGGGGAGCATTCATCCAAGATTCTGCCTCTGTCTAATTGTGTGCCCTTGGAACATAACAAAACAAATGGTGTGTTAGACAAAGAGAATCAATTAACATTTTGTCTCAGTAATGAAAATCTCAACCATGCATAGCAAAAGTTACAACAAGAAGGATTGTTTAGTGAAATGGCTCCCTTAACACATAACCTGTTATTTGGTTTTATTGTAGAAGATGGCGATGATTTTTGAAGAACATGCTAATTCAACGGTTTCACAATTTCCAATCTCATTGATTTTGGCAAGCCCCTCGAGAAGATCTGATGTTAGAGCTCCTCAGATTGCTTTTGGCATGCCCAAACAGATATCATGAACATGGAAGATCTGAAGCAAACATCAAAGACAAACTTGATGCATGTATTGATGTATCCATTGTTATATTGATTCTAGAAGATCAAATTTTTTTATGTATGCATCCATTCAGGATCCGTTTGACAACATTTGGTCTATCTATCGATGTAAACTATTTTTATGTAATTTGGTGGAATAAAATTGTAATTTGACCACATGTTTAAGACAACATTTGGTTGAAATGTGTCTTTTCTGGACCAAAAAAATGCCTCAGCACGAGCCACTCGATTGTTGCATAGAATTGTGATGGATACTGAAGCAATTCTTTTCAGCATACTCATGTCTCATTCGTTAGCTTGATATTCATCATGAATAAATAGGGTATAATGCCAGCTTATAACAGCATTATCATTGTTGTATCAATTTTCTTCATGTGACCTCTGTACAATGACCATGTAGTCACCATGCCGAATTATTGTTCTCTATATATAGATCAAAACTCTTGACTGTACAATTTGACAATAGTTTCAGTGTCAAAACAAAATGCTAAAAGTATATTGAAAGAGTTTTGAGCGGTGAAATGAGCATCTACAAGACTGATTTTTTAACTTCCGTTCAACTATGATATCTTTTAAAATTTTTGGTTCAGGAAGATTGCAAAGTGGGTGTTGACAGAGGGGCAGAACATGTGGATGGAATTGTCAGACAAATTCTTAATGATACAAAGCTCAATATACAACATTTGATAATTATGCTCATCAGGTATGCTACAGGTGTCCTATATACTTATAGTTCCATGAGTATCTCCAATTTTTTTACAACCATGATAGGCTTGGTTGTATGGTTGTATATATAATTTTTTGTTGTGATTTCTGTAATCTTGTGTTGTCCATAATGCTTAAAGATAGGATCTCCGAATGACCAGTTTAATGGTAGATTTTCCCCCAGTGGATGAACATTTAAAATTTTTCAAGCAGTTCATCTATTTTAACGGTGCCCCGTAGATGAAAATGAAAATTGTCTCTTACACCTTTTCAGGATGCCCTGCCAAAAAGCAATGAAGTATTTGAAACTTAGAAGCAGGAGATGGAAAAGGTAGAGGTGGTGACTCATTTACTTCATGCTCAGTTGTGTTGTACCTGCTTTTTTTTAGAAAGCCTTGCATTAAGTTTTGTTGTTGTTTAACACAGAGTTACAAACATGAATTACATGAGAGACTAAGAAAGAAGTAACTTTACATGGCTATCTCCAGGCAGTGAAATTGTACATGCTTCGGTTGTTATCAATTGTTGCCTACAAAACTATAAGTTTTATGTGATCTTTTGCATCAGATGGCGAAGCTGATAAAGGATCTTAAGGGCAATGAATTCTTGAAGGGAAAATACGAAATTCAGATATTGCTATCGTGAAGCTCATTGCGGAGGTAATTTATTTATTTATTTTTCTTGTCCTATGTTCATTTGACCTTTCACAAGCATAAACATGTAAGGTACTGTTTGTTATGAAAAAAATTCATGCTGGAATTAAATTTGCTTTATAAATTATTTTTTAGGTGCCAAGATAGGCTGGTTTAGCGAGAAGAAACCTTACCGGTTGGGGAATCCAACACTACTACAGAAATGGTCATCTGTACCCCCATCACTGCTGGTTAGGCTAGAACCGGCAGTGATAACTTATCATTGCCAGTTCGTAAGCCTCAGCGGTGAAAAAATCGGTTGTGCGCTTGAGAACCGGCAGTGACTTACCACTGCCGGTTCTTTTTTCAAATCGACAGTGAAGTATCACTGCCGGTTCTTTAAGCTTCCCACAATTGGTAGTAAAAGAATTTATCACTGTCGGTTCTTGGCTAAAACCGGTAATTATAATTCATTATCACTGTCGGTTCGTTGCTCAAACTGACAGTGAAGTATCACCGCCTGTTCTTTAAGCTTCCCACCCCCAATTTTCAACTGGTAGTGAAAATTTATCACTATCGGTTCTTGGCTAAACCGATTATCACTGCCGGTTTGAGAGGAGAACCGGCAGTGATAAGTTATCATTTAAAAGGTATGCATATCCTCTGTAAGTAAGAATGGGGTTGGTTAGAAGGGTGAGGGTACAAAGGAGAGGCTGCAGGTTGAAGTCCCCAGATAATGCAACATTTGTATTTCGTCCGAAAACATGTTCTAATAACCTATAGTATGTGGTAGATGATTAGGGTATAGATTTCGGATATAAAAATATTTTTTCTATTTTTTAACCAATTTTTAAGCTTAAATTTGTGTGTTTTCGAGAACCGGCAGTGATAGTCCTTATCACTGCCACTTACGCAGTGTCGTTTCAAAAACCGGCAGTGATGCCAGTTCCGATCCGACACTGATGTGGTATTCTATAGTACTGCAAGGGCGCCTCAACAGAAACTTTCAGTAGCAGCAAGCGATCTTGCGTTAAAATTATATGCAGTAACATCTAGGAATTTGAAAAAAAAAGGAGGGGGAAGTAGAGGTGGGAAAAGATGTATATCACTATAAAGATATTTGGTTTGTATTTAATGTTGGAAAAGAATCAATCTAATTTATTTAGGAGTTTGTAGATATATATACATTAAATTGATATTTACCGCAAGGTTTAGGATTATGTTGATGGATATATCTATTACCTTACACTTTCTGAGATTCTGTTGCAAAGCACAGAGATCGTAGTGTGTGTATATATATATAAATAATCAATGCCAATGTGTTAAGGGCAAATTGTTAGTTGCACCCTAAATTTAGAGCATATAATCATTTTTTCCATTTGTTTAAAATTCAAATTTTGTTTGAATTTTTTTTACCAAAAAGAAACCAAAATTTCTGAATTTCACTAAATTCGGGTTTACTAGTGAGGTCTGGTAAAAATTTTAAAATGATAATTTTTTTCCCTGCTAAATGGTCGTTCCGAATTGAAGACTTCAGCAAGTAGCACTATGCCACTGCAAAACAGCGCTGGTTCACGAGCTAACATTGGGCAATCACCCGACCTCCTCTCTCACCAGGGCTACCCCACCTCCCCCACTATTGGTGCCGCCCTCCTCCCCCACAGCACGGCACTCCTGCCTCACCGTGCCGCCCTCCTCCCCCACCGGTCCAATCCTACAACCACCCCAAAACCTCTTACGTGGACGTCACATTAGTGAAACTGCTCCAAAACCACCGTGGTGACCGGTTAATGGACCAAACAGGTTTTGACAATAGAACTAATCTGGTTTTTGAGTTTAGGAACCAAAATGCAGGTTCAAGTTCAAAATTGATACTTTTCCTTATATTTAATGCTGAAACCCTACATACCTTCGTATCATTCCATTTTGACTCAAGAAAAAGTGTCAATCCGGTCCTCGAACTATCCTATTCGAGATAAATTGGTTCCTCTTAATGATGACCGGTGCCTAATCTTCCAACAGGTAAGGGTAATTTAGTTGGTAGAGAACTCGACATAGATGATCTAGCTTCCGATCCAAACTGACCTGGACCCTGCAACCGCAATAGCACAACTCCGTTGGTTATCAACCACGCGAATATGGTTGACTATGCTAAGAATGTTTATCCCTGCAAGCAAATCGATAATACAACCAAGAATATGTAGAAGGTGCACTAAAATTGTGAATTAAGTTAAGCACACGAAGAAACCACTTATCGGTGAAACTTCAATGGCAGAATAATCTAACACTACTACAGAATTGGGCATCACAACCGGTCCATCAGAAGCGGTTTGGTGCGAACCCGTTGTAATCTTCGTACTAGAACCGGTTCGTGGGCAACGGGCGGGAGAGGGCTTCCAGAAGCGGTTTGAAACACGAACCGCGTGTAAAGTCTCATTTTCTACAACCGGTTTGTTTCCCAAACCGGTTGTGGAGTTTCGAACCGGTTTGAGACACAAACCGGTTGTAAAAGGCAAGCTCTAGAAGCGGTTTGTGTCTCAAACCGGTTGTAGAACCATCCCGCCAGCGCATTTAAAACATCTTCTTCCTCCCCGAGGGCATGCACTGTGAACGGGAAGTGTTAATAGGAAGGGCCGAGGTCTTGCTCAGGGAGGTCTTGCCCAATTTTTCAATTGAGGTGATTTAGCTGCAAATTAAGTGGTTCAAGGTTAGTAACGCCATGTTAACATCCTTCTCACCTAAGTATTGTTGTTTTTTTGCATTGGATGTGGAGAAATGTTGATTTGTTCTTTGTTGAAAAGTGTGTGTTTTGTTTGCTAGCTAGCTTCACCAAAGAAAAGTTTCTTTGCTTGTTTGCTAGCTACCTAACTTGTTTATGAGCTAGCTTGATCATCTAATTTTAGGAGTTGATCTCAAAATGAAGTTGTTTATGCGTTAGGATCCAAAATTTAACGATAAATTTGCTAGCTAGCTTGATCACCCTAATTTTAGGAACTAATTATTGGAGTTTGAAATAAATAAGGCAAAAATTAGAAGGAAAAAATAAAAAGTAGAAAGGGAAAAATAATTAGTTAGATTTAGTTAAAAATTATAGAAGGATTAAAAAATAATTAAAAATGTAACAATTAGTTATTTATTTGTGCAATAAATGTGAAGGGTAAAAAATTTTAGTTAGTTAGGTTTAGTTAAAAATGTATAAAGATAAAAAAATTACAAAGGTAGAAAGGGAAAAATAAATAGGTTCAAAATTGTAGAAGGATAAGAAATAATTTTAAAAATGTAACAATTAGTTAGTTTGAGTTCAATAAATGTAGAAGGACAAAAAGAATTAGTGTAGGTGGATTTTTTTGTTGCAAAGAAAAAATATTGTCTTTAATTGTAGGTGAAGAAGAACAAAAAGTAATTAGAAAGGTAGATCTAAGTGCTTGTGAGCTTTAGATTTTGAAATGTAACTAAATTTTTTTAATAAAATATAACTTGGTGTAGATGAACCGGCAATGGATGTACAATGCGGACCGTCGCTCCAGAGAGTTCATTGATGGCGTGGAGGGTTTTCTGGATGCGGCCATTGCCTTCTTGCCTGCAGGCAACTACATATGTTGTCCGTGTGTAGACTGCAGAATGAGAAGGAGCACTCCCACCGATGGCGGTTATGAACCATTTGATCATGAGAGGATTCATGCCAAACTATACTGTTGGACCAACCATGGCGAAGTTGAGGGATTAGCGGGTAGATGATGAAGACGACGAGGAAGAAGAAGAGGGATTGAACAAGATCGGGACGCCAGCAATATCGTTACGTGGAAGATACACTCGGAGAGTTTGGTGATGATGAGCTGGACCAGATGTTTGCGTGGCGGAGAGGAGACTACGGATGAAAGACAATTCGACAAGTTCAGCAAGCATGTTAGAGGACCACAGACTCCTTTGTACCCAAAGCGTAGGCGTGGCCACAAAAAGCTGCGCACCACATCGAACTAATGCAATGGAAGGCCACGAATGGTGTCTCAGATAAGGGATTCGATGAGTTGTTATCACTCATAAAAAGTTGCTTCAGGAAGATAACACTGCTGAATCTACATATGAAGCCAAGCAAGTCGTATGTCCTTTGGGATTAGAAGTACGTAAGATACACGCATGTCCTAACGATTGTATCCTCAGACGCAATGAGTACGAGGATTTTGATGTTTGTCCGGTGTGCAAAGAATCGCGTTACAAGATGAAACGTGACGACCTGTGAAATAGATGGGGAGCGATGAAGAAGAGACCTCCGCTAAGGTGGTGTGGTATTTCCTGTCATCCCCGATTGAAGCGCCTTTGCTAACAAAGCGCATGCCCGATGATGTGTTGGCACAAAGAAGAGCGTGAAGGACGACGAGATGCTTAGACATCCACGATGGCTCCCGGTGGAGGAAAGTCGATCGAACATACCCGCACTTTGCAGATGAGCCGAGAAACATAAGGTTTGGGTTGAGTACGAATGGTATGAACTGTTCGGCGAGTTGAGCAGCAGACCATAGCACCCGCCTGTTACACTATGTATCTATAACATTCCTCCTTGGTTGTGCATGAAGCGGAAGTACATATTGATGCCGTTGTTGATCCAAGGGCCCAAGCAACCGGAAACGACATCGATGTCTATCTGAAACCATTGGTTGAAGATCTCGTAACATTGTGGGAGGATGGTGTACGGGTATGGGATGAGCACAAAAGACAATATTTCACCCACGTGCATTCTTTGTTTGTTACCATCAATGACCGGCTGCGCTTGGTAACCTCGTCCGCCTAACTATAAAGGATATAGAGCTGCGTGCAAGGCTTAGATGAAACGGACAGACATGTACCTCAAAAATTCTCGGAAGGTTGTGTACATGGGCCACCGTAGGTTTCTTCTTACAAGGCATCCGCTATGAAGAGAGGAAGGAATTTTAACGGAAACCGCACCTTCGTGCTAAGCCCGAGCATCGAAGTGGGCCGCGTGTGTTTGCTATGGTCAAGGATCCGAAAGTAGTTTTTGGAAAGGGTCCCGGGAGAAAATCTATACCGAATGAGGAAGGTCAAGCACCCATGTGGAAGAAGAAGTCAATATTTTGGGACTTGCCTTATTGGGAAGTTTTGGAGGTCCGTCACTCATCGACTTCATGCACATCACGAAGAATGTTTTGCGTGAACTGTTAGGATACTTAGATATGTACGGCAAATCGAAAGATACACTGCAAGGTCGGAGGGATCTAAAACATTTGGAATTGAGGAACGATCTACATCCAGAAAAGACAGGCAAAGGACAACATTATCTACATCCTGCGAGCTACACTCTAAGCAAAGAAGAGAGAAAAAGCATGATAGAGTGCTTGAACAGTGTGAAGGTCCCTTCCGGATACTCCTCGAATGTAAAGAGACTCATAAACATGAAAGAGAATAAAATCGTCCACCTGAAATCCCATGACTGTCTTGTGTTGATGACACATTTGCTCCTAGTGGCTGTGAGAGGTATTTTGCCCGAGTGGGTCCGGGGGACAATCACAAAGCTGTGTTCCTTTTTCAATGCGGTTTCGCAAAAGGTTATTGATCCAGATAAACTAAGTAAGCTGCAGGATGACGTGGTACAAAGTGTGGTTAGCCTTGAGATGATCTTTTCTCCTGCATTCTTTGATGTTATGGTTCATCTCACTGTTCACATTGTCAAGGAGATAGGTATTCTCGGACCGTGTTTCTACACAACATGTTTCCTTCGAGAGGTACATGAGTGTCCTAAAGAGGTATGTCCGTAATCGATCTCGTCCGGAAGGATGCATAGCCGAGGGTATGGCACAGAGGAGGTGATTGAGTTCTGTGTGGATTACATTAATGATCTAAATCCGATTGGTATCCCTATATCACGCCATGAGGGGAGGCTCCGGGGGAAAGGGACACTAGGTCGGAAAGCACTTGCATGCAAAGATCTTCTTACTTTTAAACAAGCACATTTCACGGTTCTGAAACACCCATCAGTAGTGGCCCTTATGTCCTTCAAAGACAAGAGTATTCTATGCCGTGAATTCCCAGGAAGGTCTGAGGATTGGATAACACTGAGGCACATGGATTCATTCGGCACTTGGTTACAAAACTACATCCTTTCGAAAGGGTCTGACAATGAACAGTTGCAACGCCTGGCTCGGGGACCATCTAGTGAAATCGTGATATTCAAGGGGTACGAGATAAATGGTTACACATTTTACACGAAATCTCAGGATAAGATGAGCACGAACGTAAGCAATGGCGTCAGATAGACGCCATGACAACACCGGCAAGGTGGACACATATTATGGTTTCATAGAAGAGATATGGGAGCTTGACTATGGACCTTGAAGCTCCTCTATTCAAGTGCCAATGGGTTAAACCGAGTTCAAGCGGCGTGAAGATCGACAAATATGGCATGACAACCGTAGACCTCACACAAGTAGGCTATAGCGCGAACCATTCGTTTTCGCCAATGATGTCGACAAGTCTTCTACGTAATGGACATGTCAACCAAACCTAAGAAGCGTATGACAAGCTAAAGCGACACGTGGTTCTTTAAGGCAAACGAAGGATTGTCGGAGTTGAGGACGCCCTGACGAGGAAGAGTATAGTCGGTTCGACGAGCTCCTCCTTTTGCGGTGGATGTCGACATAAGTGTCCTGAATGACACAGATGTCGATGTTCAGTATATACGCCTATGATCATAACGAAGGCACACTTGTAAAGACAAACTATGTTACTAGTTAAGATGTGCTCCTGTATGAAACTTGTATATTTGAAGCATATATATAGAAATTAAGCAATGAAATTTTATACATTATTATGAAATATGAAACACAAGCACCTTTGGAATTTTAAACATTTTTAAAAAATATGAAACACAAGTATCGAATTTTAAACATTTTTAAAAATATGAAACACAAGTATCGAATTTCAAACATTTTTAAAAAATATGAAACACAATTATGAAATTTTAAACATTTTTAAAAAATATGAAACACAAGTATCGAATTTTAAACATTTTAAAAATATGAAACACAAGTATCGAATTTTAAACATTTTTAAAAATATGAAACACAATTATGAAATTTTAAACATTTTTAAAAAATATGAAACACAAGTATTGAAATTTTAAACATTTTTAAAAATATGAAATGCAATATTGAAAGTTTAAACATTTTTAAAAAATATGAAACACAAGTATCGAATTTTAATCATTTTTAAAAAATATGAAACACAATTATTGAAATTTTAAACATTTTTAAAAAATATGAAACACAAGTCTTGAAAATTTAAACATTATATTGAAATATGAAACATAAGTCTTGAAAATTTAAACATTATCTTGAAATATGAAATGTATATCAAATTTTAAACATATCAAAAGTCAGTTAAATAAAAAAGGAGAAAAGGCCCTCTAGAAGCGGTTTGTAATACAAACCCCTTGCAGAAGGTAACCTCTACAAGCGGTTGGTATTACGAACCCCTTGTAGAAGGGAACCTCTACAAGCGGTTCGTAACACGAACCCCTTGTAGAAGGGGACCAAACAGAAGCGCGCAATCTGGATAGCCCCTCCACAAGCGGTTTGTAATATGAACCCCTTGTAGAAGAGACCTCTACAAGCGGTTTGTAATACAAACGCCTTGTAGAAGGGAACCTCTACAAGCGGTTCAGAATACTGAACCCCTTGTAGAAGGGACCAAACAAGTTGCATAATCTGGATAGCCCTTTCAAGCGGTTAGATATCTGAACCCTTGTAAGTGACCTACAAGCGGTTAGTATTACAAACCGCTTGTAGAGGTCCTTACAAGGGGTTCAGATACGAACCGCTTCTAGAGGGTCTATCCTATATATTTCAGCTCGTCTTCCTCAAGGCGCTTACATCTCCCCAAAATTTTTCTAAGTCTGAGCCGCCGTCTTTGCACTCCTCTGTCGCTCCGCCAGATCTCCGCCGAGCCCCGCGCCGCGCCGCCGCCTCCACTCGGCGCGCTCGCCGCCGCATCTCTCCGCCGAGATCCCACGTCGCGCCGCCGGCTCTTCACCGCCAGGCGCTCTCGCCGACGCTACCGCTACACCGCGGCAGGCCGGCTGTCGCCGCCACCATCGGACCTCCAACCGCGCCGTCGACCTCTCTCCACAAGGCCCCGCGCCCCCCAATCCCCCGGAGGACCTAGGTTGCCCACGCCCACGGGCACTCTGACTCTGTTTCATGTGTGCACACAGGGTGTTCGATGAAACGTCCCAACGGGAAGCTGAGAGAAACTGAGAGAGAGAGAGCTAGGGAGAGATAGGGATGGAGCTAGAGAGAGAGAGGGAGAGATAGGGAGGGAGCTAGAGAGATCAGAGAGCTAGGGAGAGATAGGGAGGGAGCTAGAGAGAGAGAGCTAGAGAGAGATAGGGAGAGATAGGGAGGGAGCTAGAGAGAGAGAGCTAGGGAGAGATAGGGAGGGAGCTAGAGAGAGAGAGAGCTAGAGAGAGAGGGAGCTAGAGAGAGAGAGCTAGGGAGAGATAGGGAGGGAGCTAGAGAGAGAGGGAGGGAGCTAAAGAGAGAGAGCTAGGGAGAGATAGGGAGGGAGCTAGAGAGAGAGAGCTAGGGAGCTAGGGAGAGAGAGCTAGGGAGCTAGAGAGAGAGAGATAGGGAGAGAGAGGGAGGGAGCTAGAGAGAGAGAGCTAGGGAGAGATAGGGAGGGAGCTAGAGAGAGAGAGCTAGGGAGCTAGGGAGAGAGAGCTAGGGAGCTAGAGAGAGAGATAGGGAGAGAGGGAGGGAGGAGAGAGAGAGAGCTAGGGAGAGATAGGGAGGGAGCTAGAGAGAGAGAGCTAGGGAGCTAGGGAGAGAGAGCTAGGGAGCTAGAGAGAGAGAGATAGGGAGAGAGAGGGAGGGAGCTAGAGAGAGAGAGCTAGGGAGAGATAGGGAGAGATAGGGAGGGAGCTAGAGAGAGAGAGCTAGGGAGCTAGGGAGAGAGAGCTAGGGAGCTAGAGAGAGAGAGATAGGGAGAGAGAGGGAGGGAGCTAGAGAGAGAGAGCTAGGGAGAGATAGGGAGGGAGCTAGCGAGAGGGACGGAGCTAGAGAGAGAAGCACTTCTATAATATTGTATTTCAAAAACCGTGTCAATAGACATCACGTAAGTTTTAAGAACCGCAGGTAGTATCTCACAACGGAAAAAACCATCAAATTTCACACGAATACGGCATGACTTGGATGAGAGATTAGTAGCCTGATATGCAAAGCATTGGCTAATCCTTCTTTTATCTATCCTTTCTTTTTATCATGTGCACAAGTTGCGATACTAATTTAACATTGTTTCGCAATTATGATATATAGATGGAGCAACCAGGCAATGCCAAGGATATTTTCGATGAGAATCAGTTCATGCTAGACTCAATCGCGGAGGGTACCATTAGAGAATACGACGAAGGTGACGCTAACGCTGCTGCCGATGAGGCAGAGAACCAAGGCGACGGTAATGCTACTACCTTGTGTTCTGGTGATGCCGTGGACACTGGGGCCAGCGAGGTAATGCCACAATAATGGCCTGGTACACGCCGCCTTTCGAGCAATCTAAACACACTCATATTTTTCTGTAATTTAAGCAGGTACATCGAGCAACCAATCAAGCGAGGACCTAACAAGAAGCCGTCGGCAAAGCATGTATTTACCGATGTTAATTCCGACGGATGCCGATTGCCCTCTTTCAAAGAATTGGGCCATTCAACAACACTTGTGGTTTCCATGTAAGGACCACGTCCCAATTAGCATCCAGAAATGGGCTGAAGTCCTCAAGCTACCAAGGAGCTATCAGGATGATATTAAGGACAATTACAAATTTCAAGGGTTCGAAGACAAAGTAAAGAAATACACTTTGAAAAAGATGGCAATCAGATTTCAGTCTTGGAAGACATCTCTAAATGCAAAGTATGTGCGAGAAGGTGAAAGGCCTCACTTCAATCTATTTCCTAAGTCGGCCGATCATCGGGAAGTGTTTGAGGAATACAAGTCGTCACTCAAGGCCAAGCCATGAGCCAAAAGAACAAGATAAATGCACGAAGAAGAAGTACCACCACCATCTCGCACCGTGGTTACATCAAGGCTATACCGAAATGGGAGAAGCGGGAGGAAGAATTATTGGCGAAGGATGCACCACCTGCTACTGCTGACTGGGAATTTCGCCTGCGAAATTGGTTCATGGCTCACGGGGGGGCCCTTGCAGATGATGGCAGCTTGGTGATGGCACCGGGAGTGCAGGATGTTGGGCAAAGGATCGTACAAGCCGTTCAACAGTCTCAGTCAGGTTCCTTAGTGACAGATAGGGAGAATGACGAGCTGACACATGCCCTCCAAAACCCGGAGCACCCGGGACGGACAAGAGGTATTGGTTCGTCGACGCCATGGAAGCACGGATTCGCAAAGGATTCCCAAACGTACAGGGGCCGAGCAAGAAGCAAATCCAGAGAGCTATACAAATACAACCAATTGGAAAGGGAGCTAAGAGCTACCTAGGCTAGCATCGGCGACATAGTTGCTCAACAAGTGCAGATAGCCCTCAGCAAGCTTCAGGGAACAGGTCCGAGCAACCGCCAGATGCCATGATCACCAGCAGCCTCACGCAGCGGAGAGCAATTGCAAGGCCCACCGCGGCACTTGATGGGGATGACCTAGGCCATTTTCCAGTGGACGACATCAAGGTTCGCCGCCAGTGTGAGCTACATGTCCAGGCGCGAAACCTCTCCATAAAGGTGGCTTACGGCATGGCGTTCCGAGTAGAGCCGGGCCAGACATTTCATTGCAACGAGATACCCCCCGGTTACTCGAAAGTCGCCGTGGAGGAGGTGTTAAGCGGATTTGAAGATCTTATGCTCGATATTGCTAGAGGCGATGAGGTGGCCAAACTTGGACAGGCCCTCCACGGTATCATCCTCTGGCGAAAACGGTACATCATGTTTGCAGATGGCGTGGAGGTGTCATCTCCACCGCGAGACATCGAGCAATTGGAGCCGGTGGAGGAAGCTCGCCTCTACAACGACAAACCATGCCTCCTCCAATGTCACCTCCACGCAATGCCTCGCCGCCAATACAGAGTACTCTGCTCCACCACCGCTCCACGCAGAAGCCCAACTCCACCAAAGACCTCCAACAAAAACGAACCCCCAAGGAAAAGCACGCCCACCATCTCCTCTCGCGAAGAAGCTTCAAATAAGAAGGAGCCATCCTCCTCCCCGAAGGCCCACCCAGCCGACCAACAAGGTCAAAGGAACCTTCAAAAAGGGCATATGATATGACGGACGAGGAGACAAGCAAAGTTGTTTGCTGCAGGTTGTTGCACACTTCGCACCTAAGGTGCCCGCGCCAAGCAAGCAATTGACCGAAAAGCTTCAAAACACTTCATGACATCCCATGCATACCACTGTCTCACGACGCCGAGACCACGACCGGACAATAGTAAAGGCTACACAGAAGTCTAAACGGGCTAAGGCAGAGGCAGCAAAGAAGAAGAAAGAGCAAGAACAGCTTGAACAATTCATGAAAGAGGCAAACCTCGGTTCTGCAGCTGAAGCTCTTGGATTAACAGATGATATCCCAATGGCGTAGTGAGATGGCAATATAAGTTGGGCCGGGAGTTGGTTAACCCTAAAACCATAAAGGATTTACCAACCAAGATGCGGCAATTTCATGAATGGTACATGGTAGAGTCCGCTCAAGAAAGAAATATGTTCCCCCTCCGTATCACAAACGAACATTTCTATCACGGGGACAACCAAATATGGCTAGAATTCGAAGACTTCTACCAGTTTTACCATCAGGACGCTGTCAACGTGTCTCTCATGAGCTGCTGGTGTCTGTAAGTGTCAGGCTAATAAGTTTACCATGTGCTTCCTCGTACCAGAAAGTTGCAACTCTAATAGTTTTTCTATTTCTATGTAGAATGGAGATACAACGATTGAGAAGACTGGGTGACTTCAACATCGGCTTCATAGACCCAGAGATTGTCAACGAGGCTGTCATCGGATACAACCCAAAGGTGGTTGACGAGTACATTCTGGATGCACTCTTAGCACAGCACTACAAACCATACATACTTTTGCCCTTCAACTTCGAGTACGTATATATCCGTTCCTCACAACCTCTCATTCCTAGCTTTTTAAAGCATACATAATATGACTAATTACATATATATGTTGAATATATTAATAGGTTTCACTGGGTCCTTCTTGTTATCATGCTTGATAATAGCAAGATCATTGTTCAAGACTCAAAAAGGAAACCACAGGAAAAATATCAATATATCATTGACGCGCTAAATCGGTATGGTATATATTATTTTATAAGATGGTTTCCTTATTCTATTGAAATGCCTAGCTATTTAATTAATTCAAACTCCAATAATTACTATTCATGTATTAACGCATCACAGGGCATTCGCAAAGTTCCGAAAGAAGCATAAAGGAGCTTTCAAGAACGAATTCACAGTCCAATTAAACACTCGAGTACGTAATAAAGCATACCAATTAATTCATATTTTTTATTGATAGTTTTTCATCTCAATAGTTGTATTTTTTTTAAATTTCATCATAGGTTATACAACAAACGGCTGGAAACAACTTATGTGGCTATTATGTGTGCCACTACATGCAAAATCTTTGCTATGGCGATGTACCCAAAATAGACGACGAGGTGCGTGTATGTCAAAAATACCAAAGTAATGATGCATCGAAATTAATGATGCATCTCAATTTCTTAGTACTTACAATTTACGTGTTCATAGATTTATTTATTTCCTATTTTGGCAGCCTTACCTCACAGTAAGGTGTGATCCCGCCTCACGGGTTGCAGCAATTCAAGAACAACTTATCGGCTTCATTGTCGCATTTAGATTATATCAACCAAAGGCGAGTTCCACACAAAGGATGGAGAGATTGTCCTTCTCTAGGACAGGTGAAATATCGGAATCATCGAAGGCCACACATAGCGATGCAGCAACAAATGACCTCAAGATTCACCCTTGTACTCTTGAAATATATAAACATTGCTTTGATCGATGCATGTGCTCCTTATTTCATGTATGTACATATTTTTAATTCATTCGTATTATTGTGTAAATGAACTTAATTGTGGTTGTGTGAATGATCGAGTACACATCATATTATATTTTTAATTGTGAAAAATATTGTAGTTGTATTTAATTTTATTGTCAAACTTCATATTGAAAACCCCCTCGTAACATATTCTATATTGAATATAATTTACGCTCGGCCTCTCCACAAGGGGTTGGTAACTCCAACCGCCAGGAGAGGCCACACGTGGCTCTCCCTTGCTGCCTCGAGGCTCTCCACAAACGGTTCGTATGTCCAACCGCCAGGAGAGGGCACACGTGGCGAGGGATGCGCCTGAGAGGCTCTCCACAAGCGGTTCGTAAGTCCAACCGCTTGTGGAGAAGGCACACGTGGGGCCTCCTCGCCGGGTGAGAGGTCTCACAAGCGGTTCGTAATACTGAACCGCTTGTAGGAGCACCCATGTGGCGCCTCCACAGCCTGCCAGGAGCGTGCCCAACCGCCAGGTGTCGCACCACAACCGGTTAGGGAACATGAGTGTTACCCGGAGGGTATCACTCGCGGTTGCCTACAACCGGTTCCAAAACCGGTTCTAAAACCTGTTTCGAACCGGTTGTAGTAGCCGGTTCCTTGGTAGTGTAAGTAAAATCTAAGGAAGAAGAAAGCGGCCGGCGGTGTTGGCCCATGATTTTAGACAAAGTTGATGCTTTTGAATTTTCTAGAAGGAATGATAAAATTGGAAGTAATGTTTATAAGCCGATATAGAAAATTAAAGAAAAGTCTGTATTGGCTAAATATGGTAGATTATATAGGATTTGAATCGAAGTTTGTGTTTTATACGAGTCTCTATCTTAGTTGATTACGTGTAAAGTCTAGTTTGTAAACTAAAATAAAGAAAATCGTTAGAACAGCACAGAAGAGGTGTGGAGTGACACTTGCCTGAAGAGCCGTGTTGCATTGCACGTATCATGTACTCAACATTTTTTAGTATATTTATTGGCTTTGTCTGTTTTCAAGATTTTGGGAACGTACGGGACGCTGAGGGGCCCACTGATCCGAGACTTAGAACCGCTTCTAGTGGTGTCTAAAAAGGTAAAGAATAATGGTAAGAATATTGGGGTATGTGGGATTTGAACTCAGGACCTCACCCCTCCTCGTGACCCACACCTTACCCAGCTAGCCAACCTACCCACGCGTGCTCTCTGATGAGATAAAGCAAGCTTTCCTTTTAACAATTCGAAAAAAGGACCTGTAGCAGCGGTTCGTATTATGAACCGCTTCTAGAGGGGGCTTTAGAAGGGGTTCGTATTACGAACCGCTGCTAGAGGTGCTGGGCTTTAGAAGGGGTTCGTGTCACGAACCCCTTCTGTTGCTTGGGCTTTAGAAAGGGTTCGTATTACGAACCGCTTCTAGAGGGGGCTTTAGAAGGGGTTCATATTACGAACCGCTTCTAGAGGGGGCTTCCTGGCTTGGTCTATTAAACCACTTGTGCTGCAACTATTAGAAGCGGTGCGCATCGAACCGCTTGTGATGTACCGCTTGTGATGCTCGTTTTTCTAGTAGTTCGACCTGTCTCACAACTGTGATCTCGAAGACCAAGTCAAGTCAATATGCCTAGTTCATACCCTTATCCTAATTTTATCCTAAATTTATAAATTTGCATGCTTTTTCTTTTCTTGTATCAATATATTTGATGTATAGAGAGATTGAATCAATCTGATACCCACTTGATTTTTCTTTTCTTGTATCAATATATTTGATATATAGAGAGATTGAATCAATCTAATACCCACTTGATTACTAGTGTTAGTGAATACAACCCTTATTCTTGATATGATTCTATAACTCGGTCAATTGAATCCTAATAAAATAGTAAAACTTTCTGACTAGTGAGTCTTGGAATTTTTGCCTAGATATACTAAGTTAGAAACAAACAGGTCAATTTGGCAATCAATGAATACGGTATAGCATGAAGGATCAGTCATGTCAACGTTGCAACAATATAGCTTGCTATCAGTGGTGCAACGGCATAGTAGACCCCTAGATCCCGACTATCATCGTATATGGTACAGATGAGTGAAAGCTCATGCGATCGTGCGCCATTTGCTGTCCGAGTGCGAACTCAAACAATCGCTTGCAACATACTTGATGTTTTTAGGATCCGAGGATCCTAGTCTTAGTTGAACTCAAGGGGACCATGCCTCAACGCGACGAGGGTGAGTCTGCACCAACTATTTTGGGTTAGCATGCTATGGCAGTGGGTACTAGTCAACCACTTTTAAGATTTTGAGGATCATGTACGTAGCGATGGAATGTGTCTACTAGATATTTAGGGACACCTAGTCTATGACGATGGATACGGTGTCGCCTCTTGAACCCCAGATATGATGGGTGAATATTACTAGTAAAGTATGATTTGGAAACTGCTGCAGGTAAGATAGCTAAGTCTAGGGAATTTAAATTATAAAATATTGTAACTATGGCATTAAGCAAATAAAAGAACCTTAGCCCCACCAAATAGCCTTTATCATTAATCTGCATTAGGTGGAGTATTTTCTTGTGAGAGCAGTTTAATTGCACCTTACCCTTATTCCCACTCACTCTTTTAGGCGAAGAACATGATCTGTATTGACTCTGCTATGATGACGATGAGTTTGAGAAGGTTGATGAGAAGATTGTGTGATAGACTGGAATCTAGTTGCTTACCTGTTAGTGGCATATCCTTGGAACACAGATATCTCGTTTAATTCTGTTTCGACATGATGGACTATAATAAGAGCTCTTTTTGTATTGTAATATTAAGCCCATCTTTCCTATTAAACCTGGATCTACTGTGTAATTTCCTCTATGTAATAAATAAACCCATGATGTTTATTTGAGATGGATGATCCATCTTGTTGTGAACGTTTGTAAGATAAATCTTAGGTTAGCACGGATCACACCATAGGTTCCAGCAAGCGACAGCAAGCGAAGACAGGGGCGACACCATGACTATTTATATATAATAAACCTAACTCATTTGATAATGTCGAAGACAGAACAAACAATTTTTCTACGACTACAAGTTCAGGGGTCTTCAGGGCCCAAGCACCGGTCTCTTCTTCTTCACCAAAGATAAACACATTATTCTCCATGGGTGTATGCAATATTACAAGCTTTCACATACGAGCAATAAATCACAACAAAATTTATGTCAACCTTGCTAGCTCCGCTACGAATGCATCGGCGTGTTCGCGCCTGACACACAGAGACAACACATTGACGCCGTCCTTCCCTTTGCACGGCGGGCACGGCACGCAGCCGGGGAGAACCGTGTGTTCCGCGTGCCACATCACCCGCGCCGGCCTCCCGCCGCCGAAGTCGGCCGCATCGAAGCCCTGGTTCCTCCAGCTTGACACCACGAACGCGTTGTATCCGAGGCCGAGCTGCTCCGCTGAACCATCCACGCTCGCGCCGCCGTCGAGTCCACCGTTCTTGAACACGTCCGGGATCTTTTCCTTGGCACGCTTGATCAGCTTCACCAAGTCCTTGATGTCGCCGTTCGCCACTGCGCCGCTCGTCGCCGGGACCAGCTGGACGGTCACGCAGTTGCCGTAGTAGCCGTTTTTGGCACCGACGTGCCTGCGCACGTTGCTTGGGAAAACGAGCGGCGCCGGAGCATCACGTTCGGAGATGGCCGCGCGGGTGCGGCACTGCCAGAGCACCGCCGCGACAGCCTCGAACGCTGTGCAGGGCTCACCTCTGGAGTCGCCGGCGGCGTCGAACTCGGACTTGATGCGGCTGATCAAGCCCGACGGGACGGTGATGTCAAGATAGGCCATGTCCTCGGGTTCGTGGTTCAGCAAGAAGTTCTGTGAGGAAACCATGGACGGCGGGAGGCCTGGGAGGGAGTCGTCCCAGCACCTGACCGGAACGGTTGACAGCGGTGAAACCCCACGGGTAAGCTCACCGACGGCCTGCACGAACTGTGCCATCCCGGCGGCGTCAGCAACGACGTGGTTCCACGTCACCCCAACGACGAACCCGCCACAGGAGAACTCGGTCACCTGCATCATCAGCAAGGGCTCACTGTGGCGGCAGAACTCCGCAGGGTAGTGAAGGGCAAGGTCCTTCAGTAGCGCCGTCGTGAGTTCCTCCAGGGCACAGCTCGCCGAAGCACCGACGAACTGGACGCCCTCGCCGGTGAATGCGATGCGGACCTCGCCGTCGTCGGCTCCAGCAGCAAGGCGACCAGCGATAGGGTGGTAGTGGACGAGTGATTGCGACAGGGCCCTCTTCACTGTCTCCACGGGCTCGTCGATTGGTTGGTCGAAGACAAGGAACGCCGTGACCGGAAAAGGAACAACGCACTTGTCGAAAGAGGAGAGATCGACGGTGCCGGTTGTCGTGCCCGGCTCCGGCGGGCCGACGACGACCGGTGCGCGCTTGGTCACTGCAACGCTCATTATTTTGTACAGAGTTGATGCTCTGGCCTCTTGTTCCCGGCCTGCCCGTGTGGTTTATATGCGTCAAAGTAAACTAGCTTGTGAGCTGTCACTAGGGGTAAAAACGGATCGGGTACGGATCGGGTAAGGGTCATCCCATATCCTACCCTAATTTATTTTGTCGGATATCGGATCAGATACGGTAAGACTAAAATACGGTCGGATAGTTGGAACGGATACGGATATTAGTCGGGTAAAAAACGGTAATCGGGTATCATATGGACGGATAGTGAACAGATACCGGATACTAAATCGGGTAGCATATAAAATACATAAATTAAAGCATACGATGAAAATAACCTAACTAACACATAATTGGAGACATAATCCTAACACAAATACACGAAATACAAATAACTCAAACATAAAGTCCTAACTAATACATAATTGGAGACATAATCCTAACATAAATACACCAAATACAAATAATTCAAACATAAAGTCTAACATAAAGTCCACTTACACAAATACTGTAGTCCATAATTTAAAGTTCGGACATAACAACAATAGTTCACATACACACATAATTAAAGACATAGTCCAACACAATGAGAGTACTGATCAATTCAGTCCACTAGATGATTTGACGGGGAGCTAGAAGGTTTAAGCCCGACAAGAGCCGCTTGAGAAGAGAAGCTTAGTCCTGCAACCAATCAACTCCACTCTAGAGTAAAGTACAGTTCTGGTAGATTGACAGGATGTAACTGACACTGCTGAATGTAGCTTCTCTCAGAAACTCAAAATCCAACGCAAAAATAACACCACGTACTGGCAGTTTGATATGAATGAAAGATTTTACATCAGTATCAGCTTCCTCGGAACAACAGAATAGCTGAGTGCAGCATCAAAGCAGCCAAGGAGCGAAGGAGGTGACCTGGGGGCACTATGGGCTATGGAAATGGTACCCATACTCCGAGACCAGCCTAAAGGAAAAAAATCTGGAAGGCTAAATGAAATTGTCATGTTTAAGGCTTCGCTTCACTGCAGTACTATAGCAGGAAAGTATTTGTTTCAGTTTGGAACCAGCAAATTGAAGCATGCAACGTACCAGATGAAAAAATGGTTGAACTAGAATATATGTATAAACATCAGGTTGGCGATCCTAAACTTCTTACAGTTTGTTTTCTAGGTCCAAACTTCTTACAGTTTGTTTTCTAGGTCCAATTTTGAGTGCAACAGTTTATTGATGCTGACAGGATTCCTGTTCAACATGATACGGGCATCCTTTTTTGCTACATAGTTGGAAAAGAATCATAATTATCTGAAATAAGCATATTTGTGACTCAAATAAATATCAGCAAACTGAAGGTATCGTCTGATCAGGTTTTGCAGCAGTGCAGGTAAACTTCACTGGTGAGACTGAGACAGTGTACAGCATAAAAGCAAAGCATGAAAAAAGCCAACCAGATGCAAACATTGTAATAGCTCCACATCAAAATAAACTACAAAAGTAGTTATGTTTCACCTTTGTTTGGTAGATACTAAATCCATGTTGAGAGTGATGCAAGGCTTGCTACATAAAACAACGGATGCAAAATAATGATGATATATTCCAGAAAACCTACGGGTTTCTTAGATGATTTATAGAGAAGTTAATTCAATCGCATTATACTATTTTTGACGGCACTAATCAGGAAGAAAAAAGAACAGCAGGAAATTCATAACTGATTTCTAGACCCCATCAAATCATCTAGTGGACTGAATTTCCTCAATATGACAAAAATGTTGAGACTTGTATTCATGTTGGACTGAATTACTATAGTGAGCGGACGGGGCGACGGGCGACGGGGAGGGCGGCGGATGGCGGCGGGCGACAGGGACGGAGACCGGCGGTCGGGCGACGGGACGGAGTCACGGAGGTCATGGATGGGCGCGCAGGCGGCGGACGGCGGACGGGCGACGGGCGACGGGCGGACGGGCGGCGGACGGGCGACGGCGACGGGAGGGCGGCGGACGGGCGACGGGCGGACGGGCGGTGGGACGGGCGGCGGGACGGAGGCGCGACGGGCGACGGCGACGGGAGGGCGGCGGACGGTGGGCGGGCGGGCGACGGGAGGCCGACGGCTAGGGTTGGGAGTCGGGAGTCGGGACTGAGGGGAGACTGAGCGAGTGAGCGGCTGGGAGTGTGGTGTGGGCCGTGTCACCGTGTGGGCTGTGGCCGTGCGACCCGTGTGGGATGATGGAGCGGGTAGAAAAGCGGATACCCGATCGGGTATCCGAACCCGATCCGAAAATTTCGGGTATCACCCATCCCATATCCGAACCGAACCCGATCAGACACGAACGGGTATTATCTGAACCCGAACCCGAACCCGACGGGTACCAAAAAAATTGGGTTTTCCCTGACCCGACCTGAACCGGGTCGGGTACCCGTCGGGTAGTACCCGACCCGTTTTCACCCCTAGCTGTCACTGTATTTGTTTTATAAATTATGTATCACTATGTGCAAACTACAAACAGAATCACAGCCTATTGCTATTTCATAATATTTACTTACAGGTTAATTTGGCATACATGTCCTTCAAGTATGTGTCCACTTTAAAGAAATTAAAGTCTTATGCTCGTCTTCGAGAACGGTGATTTGATAGGAAACCATTCAATTCTCATAGGTTTAAAAACAATTCTTGCACTTCAAACAACATGTAGCAAAAAGAAAAGATGGAGTATCTTTTTTCCCAAATGGTTCCTAGTCTTGAATCACGTACCGAGGCAGGCGTAATATATACCTACTTTCAATGAACTTGGACGATTTGCACACCTGTTCTTCAAATTAAGCATCTCTAGAACTGTCAAGAAAACTTTGAATGTAGTAATACTATTCTAATTAAAACAGCTTGTTTACTAAATTTATCATCTTGGATGCATGGTAAAGGCTGTCGAGAATTTGCTTTGTAAAATTACCGATCAAATTATTAATTAACAACATGGTATACATGTAGTCAGGATCGATCCAAAGAACATGTACAACAAACACGGAATAATCGACAGGGAGTGAAATATCATACAAAAGAAGGGATTGTCTACCCATCAGTAAGCTCAAAAGAGAAAAAAAAAAAAGGTCAATGTTTTCTAGCCGTTGGTTTAAAATCTAACGATCCATATCTCCACATTATCTTCTTTATAAAGCTATTATCAAAGGCAACCTCTCAGCCCATCCACGTTGGTGGAAAAAAATAGTCGTCCGATCTGCCTGTTGGCCTCAATCCGACGTCCAACGTGCAATGACTGTTTGCGAATGCAAACCCCCCCCCCCCCCTCTGACTACGCCTCCACCTACTCACACCATCATCACCGCTGGTGCTTCGCTGGCTCACCGCCACTCGTGCCCATCGGATCCTCCTTCCTCTCCCTTCCTCATCTCATGCGCTACCATTTCTTCCTCATCTTCCTCAACTCTGGTGCCCCCGAGTTACGATAACTGTTTGTCACCACCTGCTGCCTCCTCATTACCCTCAGCCATGTCTTCTATCCGCTGGCCAATTAGCCCTCCATGGATCTTGCAGTCAAGGCGGTGCCACCTCGCCGGGCATCTGCCACCCCTACATTCCTCTAAGCCAGGAGACGCATGGTGAACCCTAACCCTAAAACCTAATCCAGTGGCCACCATGTCATTGTCGACGGAGCATGCCTACCCATTGTCGGAGCACATCATCGAAGCACGATGAGTACGGTCGAAAGAAATTCCATCAATAAAAGAACTATTTATAGGGAGACAAAAATTCCTTTAATAAAACAACTGTTTATACCATGGTTTGGGTATACCATGGTTTGGGTACTTGCGAGAAGGGTGGTCCTTGAGTTTGTCGTACTATTTCCACCGTGCTTGGGTGTTACCTTTGTGACCTACTGGTGCTTCAGTCTGTGCTTGTATAATATGAGAAAATTAAGAACAAATATAATTTGCATTGGAGATCTCATATTACTTCTACGAATGGTTACAACTAACAAGTTATTATCTATTTCCTATAGGGGGAAGGATTCGCGCCCAGCAAGGACGTCCGTGTCGCCAAAAAAACTTATATCATCCAATTTGCGCCTCCGGCTCAATTTGTCCATCCGCTCGCTGCCCAGCCTGAACGGATTACTAATACAAAAAGGCCCTCCAACCTTTTCGTTTTATGTTCGCTCCCTCAGTTCTTGACGACCCTTTGGTCAGCCGATCAGACGGCCCTCGCTGAGTCACCTTTGCGTTTAGCCCCTTCGCTTTTTTCCATTCCCAACCCGCCGTCCTCCCGTCTCCTCCCTTCGCCCAAACCCTAGCCCGCCTCCGTCCCTCTTGTGCGACACCGCCCCAGTCCCCGCCACTCCTCATGCTGGCGCCGACCTTCCCCGTCCTACTCGCTCTCTACCATGGTTCCGCGCTGGATCCGCCCCCACCGCTCATGGCTGTCGCGCTCCGTCACACTCCCCGCGCCATCCTGGATCTGATATGCCGCCGCCCCAAGATCCCCTCCCCTAGCTCACTTCCATGCCGCCGCCGCCTGCCCCCAACCCTCCTAGGTGCTACTGCTACCGCTCCCGCCGCTTGCTCTAACCAAGCCTGTCGCTGCTCGCCGCAGCCGTATCTGCCCCTTCCCCCACCGACGCCCCTCGCCGCAACCAGATCTGCCCCTTCCCCCATCGCCACCGCTCGCCGTAGCCAGATCCACCCCTTCCCTCGCCGGCATCGCTCGCCGCCACCGGATCAGCCCCTTTCTCCACCGGCATCGCCTTGTCCTCTCACTCTATCCCCGCTTCAATCGCCCTCTCCGCGCCATGACCCAGTTCCCCCAATATTTTCCTCTGAATCCCCTGCCAATCTAGCCTCCCGAGATTTTTTGGGGATTTTTTGGGTGCATTTTTTATTCTTTCTTTCAGGAGCTCATGGTCTCGGAGGATTCACGGCGGCTGGTGCGTGGAATTGACCATCTCCCTTGCGTGTTCGCGATTTTGGTTGGTTTTCTAGGGTTTGGTTTTGATATGACGCCTGTGTGCTTCCAGGCTAGGGTTTTGGAGTCTCAGTGAAGGGTCGTCTGCCGTCCGTGACATCCATTCTCTCAGTGCCAGGTGAGTGCTACTTGGATGCCCTCCTATGTTGCTCTTAGCTTCTTGGCCTGATTTGTCTTGTAGCGAGGGATTTAGGAGGCCCCTCTGTGTTATTCTTAGCGTCTAGCCCGATTCGTCTAATGGTGAGGGATTTAGGAGTGCTCTAGGGTCATGTGTTACTTTATATGCATAGAATGATCTGTCGTTGTAGATTTCAACTATGAGCCATTGGATTGCTATCGGTGAACTATCCATCCTGTTAACTCCATATTTTTGAATTGATCAACTAGGCTACTCTGTTTCACGGTCGTGTTTTTTTATTTTCATGGTCGTATTCTTTATTTGAGTAAGATGTTATCATACATCAGTTAATAAATATTGGTTATCCTCACATGGTTGTGTTTTCTTTTTTCTGAGATGGCTAGCATCTGTTAGCACCTTCAATACTGGTCGACGTTGTTTTGCTCATTGTTGTACAATTTGAGTTTTCCCATTGCCACACACACATGGTTTAAAAAAGATTTAATGTTTCTATTACTTTGTGCACTGCTTATTAGTCTTAAACATGGTCACACGTGTGGATTGTAGTCGAATGATCCTGAAATACTATTCTTTTTGCTGCGTGTTTGTGTCTCATTAGGAATTTATCTGTTTTTGTTGCCCTTATCACTAGCTTTGTTTGGCTTGATTAAATGTGCTTCATGCTAGGCAAGTTAGGATGGTCTCTGATTTTAGAACTATTATATCTTACACTCTAATTAATCAGCATGCTACTGGTTTGTGCCTTTTTGTGTCTCCTTTTTACATGGCCTCAGTTACCCTGATCAAATAGAAAAACATGTCCAAAGCTCATTTATTTTGATATTTTGATAGACAAACACTGAAATCTATTGTTTGAGTACTAAATTTCACGTTTTATGTCCATCTATGGATACCTGATGCAATGCATAGACTTTACAATTTTTTTGGTTGTTATTATCTTTTAGTGGTCTCACTAGATAAAAGTGAATGCATTTTTGAGTCTCGCCTGTTGTTGTTTGATCGATTATTCTCTAATGTAAGATCCATGAGAGCTTATGCCAAGTGTAACCTGTCAGGCTAAAGGAATTTTGTTATTATAGATAGGAGATCTTTATTGATGCTGGGACAATTGGCTGCTGCAAACAGCTTATTATCAATGATCAACGATTTCTTTTCCAGGTTGTGGGAACTACATACTCATTACAAAAAAATTGTGATTATTCATGCGCAAGCTACTGGAAATCTTTGTATCCAAATATATACGCAAGCTGCCGATTTGCTTAAAAAATGAGCCACTAACAAGGTTGCCTGCAGCCTATGCATGTCAAGGATCAAATGTTGGTGTCTCATTGCTCCTGCAGTACAAGTGCATCTGCCTTATGTCTGTTACCTGCCAAACTCCTGAACCAGTGTGGTTTATCACCTTGAATTGTTGGTGACTCCTCTGTTGCGAGAACATCTTTCAAGCACCTTGCCAATTTGCTACACACTGATTTGAATCCAGTGCTTTTGTGAGTATTCTTAAGGATTGCTTTCCTTAAATGTATTTGTTCAAGGGGCTAATAGTGGTGATTCGTTGGGGAACTTGTTTGAATAATATATGGGACTTTTTACACAAACATTCAATGATATGGCAACACCGTCTCTATCTAGGTTGTGTTTCTTTCGGCGGTTGCGGTTGTGGTTGCGGTTGCGTTTAAGCTGAGAATTTATAGCTCCTTGATTAGGACCTCTGAGAGATCAAAAAATTATAGAAAAAATATTTTTAAGAGTTTTGAGAAGAAATAGTAAGATCTACAAAAATTGGCTACCAAACGTCAAAACGTTTTACTTGTACAAAAATAACAAATTTCCAGCTTATAAGCAAACGCAAAAAGAAACACACCCCTAAGCACACATGTAGAGGCACTTTGTATTTTACAAGTCTTATCAAACTTGACGAAAGACCCTTCCTAGTTGTTGAAGTAAACGTCCACAGCTAGAGCTGCTTTACAACCAGTGCAATGATAATTAACTGAATGGTTTATGTAACATTATGTGTTATGGATGCACAAGCTCTGCATGGCCACTTGTGAGTGACACTATGCTCACTTCCTCGCACTGACAAATGCATGCATGAGCCACTTCGAAAAAAAGAGGAAAACACAGTTGTGTTACTTAATTTCCCGGTCAGAGTTGCAACTGTTACGTTTAGTTCCATAAAGAATATTGATTGTGAGGACCATGATTTAAAAGGTGGGTGTCGACTATCAAAATCGATCCCATCCATCACAGATTTTGTTTAAGCGTGAGGAAAGACGTAGTAGGTCAAGGCAGACACACAGAATTTTACTCTACTTTAAGCCTCCAATGGTGGATAACAGCTATGCTCCAATCTTTCTTCACTATATAATGAAGGAACTAGATAATATAGATGATTTTGTCTAAAACTAAGCTTTTTTTTAGAAAGTACAAAACTAAGCTAACTCATGCCCTTTCGATCGATCGCATGAGGCTTCTAAGAGCTGCCTGCAGCTTGCCCTTACCCCTTAGGGGTAAGGACCTTTATATAGTTTTGAGCAACATCTCTATCTCCAAATAGAGTCTTGATCTTCTGTTAGGGATTTAGAATCCGTGCCAAATGCGATATCCACCTTTTCGAACAGGCCAAATCATACTATATCCACAGTTGATCCCATAGGGTACCAACTAAAATATAGGAATCATCTAGAAGCAGGTTGTTGGCACCAGTTTTTGGATAAGCCAATATTGTTCTAGAAGATTCTAGAAGCATCAACTTGTAGCGTTGTCCTAAGGAAAGGTTCCAGGAAACTTCCTACAAAACAAAATTGAGGAAACTTATCCAAAAGGATGGTTTTTGGAAGGTATTAAGAGTGTGTCAAGTCCGAATCGGCCACTTAGGTTATTTTTAGACAAAGTAGAGTCGGTATGTTATTTATTTGATGTTTAAGAGTTAGAGTCCTATGTCTAAATTAGATATGGATTGAGTCGGTTTGTATTGGACACAGGTTTGACTCGATTTAGGTTAAGCCTCGAGTATATATATGTAGCCCGTGTAAGAGGTCCATGCAACACCAATCAATCAAATATACTATTTTTCCGTCCTTTACTTTTCATTGCATTTTGTCTAGTTTTACCATAATTTATTCTTCATTGGCTTGTTGTGCATCGCCTTCTCGATGAACTACATGACACAACCCAAGTGCTGCTTGCAACTATGTATTATCTTGATTCGATTCGATCTGCGGGCTTGCATCAGCTTTTGGTTTGTTATAATACTATCTTTGCTCGATATTGTTGCATAACACTGTTTCATGCAAAAGATTAGATTCTACCCCTCGTTATACCGTCTTGTTTGAATTTATAAACTAGTCAATAGTCTATTTACCCTCGTTTTGTCCACTCGTAACTTGCTATTTACCGATAATCTGTTTACCTTCTTTTTATTGGTTTGCTTAACTTGTTAGTGTTGCCAATAGTCTGTTAGCCTTCGTTCCATTAATCTAATCTTTTTCATCAGCTAGTTTGGTGGTTTGTTTATCTTTGGATCTATTAATTTAATCTTGATTTGAGTCGATTGATCTTGCCACCCTTTGAACCTATTTATTTAAATCTGATCTAAGCGGATGGTTTCAATTACCCTTATATTTATTAATTCGTTTGATCTTTCCTTGAGCTATGGCAGGTCCTTATCTTCAACACTAGCTTTAATCGGTTAATTAAAAGCTTATTAGGATCTTTACCTCGCCAATTTTCGGATCAAATTGGCTGGCACACCTAGACCTATTTTGGTTGTGACGGGATCCTACCTAAGCCCACGGTGTGCTAAAGTCGACGTTAACTTTCCACGCCATCAAAAGTGTCACCGTGTTCAGTGACCTAAGAAAGCTAGCTCAAATAATAGTAGCAACGAGCCAAGGTAGCAGCCTAGGCTACCTGCAAACCAAGAGGAACGCCAGCTTTCAAGAGCTAAGATAAATGACCCATGATTCACGCACTACCACGGATTGAGTCTTCAATCCCGGTTCCAAACCAGCATCAATCCCGGTTTTGGAACCGGGATAGGCAATTCAGGACTGATGACATGGAGCCATCAGTCCCGGTTGCTCTCAACCCGGGATAGATGTTAGAAATATATTTTAAAATATAATGCGCACATATAGCTTCTGCGGGACTCGAACCCGAGATCTCGTGACTCCCCACTCACCCTTCTAACCAACTCACCCACCCACGCGTTCTGATATAACTAGGATATGCATTCCTTTTAAAGATTCCTTAGATGAGGCTTTAGGCCTACTTTTAGTCCCGGTTGGTAATATCAACCGGGACTGATGAGCTTCCATGCCAGCTGGGCTGTACTAGCCTGCATGGGAGGAGCATCAATCCCGGTTGGTATTACCAACCGGGACTAATGTGAGTGACGAACCGGGATTGAAGCCTTGGAACTACGAACCGGAACTAATGCTACTATTAATACCGGTTCGTATCTTACCGGGACTGATAAGCCGGTATGGAAGGCTGTTTCTCTAGTAGTGACGGGCCAAGGGACCATGAGACAGGATGTTGGTAGACTTGGGAATTGGGCCGGGCTTCGGTGGACCAGCACGAGCACGACCCAATTTTAATGGGCTGAAGCATGACCCGGCATGAAAAAAATGGGTCGGGCTAGCACAGCCCGAATGGCGTGCCGGGCTGGGCCTAAAAACTTGGCACGATGGTCCGCCCGGCATGGCCCGACTGTATGGGTCGTGCTCGGGCCGGAACGGCCCGAATTGAAGTCTGAATCTGTAATTTGTATTTTTCGGGGTCTTCCTGTGATCATATGCTTTCTGTGATCATATGAATTTATATTCTACATGCAAGTTGTAGAGAATTTCGAGACACATCTTTTTCATGTAGACAACTGTTTTATTTGAGCAACATATAAATTTATAAAAAAAAATATTTAGTGCGCTGTCTAGTTTTGGACCGACGCTACCTCTCTCTCGGTAATATGCATTTTTTGGAGTCTTTCTTTGCTCATATGAATTTATATTCTACATAAAAGTTGTAGACAATTTCGAGACGTATGCTTTTCATGTAGACAACTTTTCCATTTGAGCAATGTATGAATTTATAAAAAATATTTAGTGTGTTGTATAGTTTCGGACCGACACCACCTCTCTCGGTAATCTGTATTTTTCGGGTTCTTCCTTTCCTCATATGAATTTATATTCTACATGAAAGTTGTATAGAATTATGAGACGCATCGATTTTATATAGACAACCCTTTCATTTGAGCAACGTCTGAATTTATAAAAAAATATTTAGTGTGTTGTCTTCTCTCCCGTGCCGTGCTCGGGCCGGCCCGGCCCGACAGCGGCCCGCCGTGCCTTTGAGCCATGCCGGGCCATGATTTTTGCTGTCCATGCCGGCCTGGCCCAGCATGAATAAATGATTGGGCCGTTTTGTCCCGTTTCATGCAGGCCCGAAGCACGACGGGCCTAGGCCGTGCCAGCCCGGCACGGCCCAAGTCCCACCTCTAGATGTTGGTGAGCTAGGCCAACACACTATTTCTTATTTGCGACCTAGAGGGAATATTCTTGTCCTGGCCATTTACCACATAGGAACATCGCACAAAAGCTAGAAAATTGTAAGAGAGCGCCCGACAGTGAGGGTATCCCTACCCTCACCCATTAGGCTAATCTTCTGTGGGAGGGGATGACCCAATAGAACTTGTCATTGCTTTATGGTTGGCATGCGGGTGTAGCAGCACAATAACCTAGGGCCAGACCACGCTAAGTATAGTAGTCTAGCTAATAAGTGGTATTAGAGCTTTAGGTTTGAAAACCCGAAACTTCCCGTGGACCATAATTACCGTGTCCGGTTCTGCCACCCCACACCCCATGTGTCATGAGGGAGGATATTGTTGAGTTTAGTGTCGAATCAGATATTGTTTGTGGGGGAGCCTAATTTAAAAGGTACAAACATCCCTCGCCCATTAGACTTGTCTTTTAGGGGAGATGGCTCAATCGGCTTTGGTTGATGCTTTGTGGTTAGGCCTGCGGGTGCAGCGACACAAGGACATATTCAACAGGGTGAAGCTTTTTAGAGTTTGTGTCAAACATATGTATGAATTGGAGTTATATTAGGACTCAGAGTTGTACTAGATGGACCTTGTAATCTTGGGCCATAAATATGTGACGACCATAAATATGTGACACTTCTATTGTAACCCGTAGGATGATGACATATAGTTCAAGGGTGAGCAACTAGGCTATGGCCGATATTCGGGTGATCGACACTACTACATAAAAGGTTATCTGTGCCCATTCTAAATGGCTATTAGTGCCAGTGTTTGAACTGGCACACAATAAAAGGCACTGATAACCTAGACTGACACAAATGACTTGGTTGGAACTGGCACTAATAAGCATAGAAAACAATAAAAAAAAGAGATCCTCGGGCCTCGAGCCCTACCAGTAACTGTGGAGCCCATGCGGCCGCTTGTGGAGCAACCCGCCACCGCTGTGGAGCCCGTGCACGCCGCCGCGTGCCGCCCCGCGCTACACCATGTTCTTCGCATGCAACACCGATTGCCGCCGCACACACTGCCATGCAAACCGCCGCGTGTCGTCCCATGCACCGCTGTGCCGCTCGGAGGCCACCTTGCCATCCCACACACTATCGTTTGCACCTCCCTGCGTGCGCCACCGGTGGCCATCGCACCGCTGTGTTGCCCTAGCCAGATCTATTGCGTCCTGTAGAGTAGGGATGTAATCCGATCAGATACGGTTGGATATTGTTCATCCCATATCCGTATCTATATTTTTTATCAGATACGAAGTCGGATACAAATGGTGTCATATGAGAATACGAATGCGAATAATACCGGATACTATCACTTATGAATACGAAGCGAATACAGATCAGATTCAATACGGGTAGAATATTTTTAGCCGTATAATACACGAAAATATAGATCATTTATTGCACATGTAACATACTGAATTGATGATGGTAGATTACTTATGAGTTATGGATAACTACTGACAAAATGTGAAGAAAATAGTACAAGAATTAACTATAGTTGTGTTGTACATAATTAAGAATTAATAATGAACTCACTAGAGATTATATAAAAGCTAAATGTAGAGTCATAATAGGATTATCAAAGACAATGGCACTAGCAGATTAGAAGTCATAGACTAGTAAGCTAAACATGATAGAATCATATAATACCATATATCAAATTTATGCAGTACTAATTCTAGTCTACTCAACAGTTAGGTGCATGCATGTACGACGTAAGGTAATAACACAACTAGTCCACCAGTGCACCACTTGGCACTTGTCCACGGCATCACCTTAGAAGTCTTTAAAGTTTTCGGATAATATCCATATTTTATATCCGGATATTATCTGATTATAAACTCAGATATTCCTGTATCCGTCGGATAATTACTATCCATATCCGTATCCTTATCCGAGATAACTATCCTTATCCGTATCTGTATCCGAAAATTTTTTTGAATATCCGAAAAACTATTCAAATCGCTATCCGAATTGATTTGGTCGGTCGGTTGGTCAGAAATATATGTTCCAGTTGCACCCCTACTGTAGAGGATGTAAGAAGAGAGAGATGGTTGTGTGAGGAGATGAGATGAGCAGAAAGAGGCTTCTTGAGGGAAAATGTATAAGAGAAGAGAGATAAGGGAGTAAAGGGTGAGGGTGAGGAAGAGATAAGGGGGAGAGAGTGAGAGAAGAGAGATGGCAACTTTTTTCAACTTGTAGGGCGTAAGCTTTTTCGGTTCCTAGTGTCCCTTTTAAGTTTTTTTTATACCGGTTTTATTTAACAACCGGCACAATTGTCAGATTATCTATGCCGGTTTGATTTACGAACTGGCGCAAATATACTTGAAACAGCACATATGAGCTTTTTTTGTCCACCGATTGAAGAACCGGCACATATATTATTATATGTGCCGGTTAAGAACTGGCAGTGATATGCCGGTATATATGATCTCTTTCGATAATCTATTGATTAAGGATAATTTATAACAAATTCATTCAAATTTTTTAAATTTTAATTTGAATTTGGTCCGATAAATCCGATATATCCGATAAATCATGTTTACCCGTGACCTCCGGTAAATTTTATTTACCGATATTGAAAACCCTGAGTGCAGTGTGCTAGGTTTTTAAGGAGTGTGCTAGGTTTTTAAGGAGGAGCGCCCATGGTCATGCTTCCAGGATATAGGATTAGGTCAAACCTTGTCAGCACACATTAATTGTGCCTCATGTTGTACCAAGCTGATTGTACATATATTTCCTGGCAGGTTCGATGGCATACAACCTAAATAACAAAAAAAAAAGATTTTCTATTCATCAATCGAGTGAAAATAGCCCTTCATTTTAGTCACCCGAAATTAACATTAAACCTAGATCAGTTGTAGTCTAAATCATTTTGTAATTTATACAATTATACTGCAATTTCTATTATATAATGTTTTCGTATATTTGTTTTCGTTTGATTTTTTTCTATTTTACAGGGGTTCACTACAGTTATATATTTTGTCTATACTATAAATTTTTATTTTGTTCTTTGTATTTTGTATTTTGCACCTTTGTTCGGACAGACATTTTGAATAATCTTGCAATTTCTGCCAGACATGTAGTAAACGTTGAAGCTTGGGTGGCGTTACTGCTACGTACGCTAGTTTGATGGCATTGCATGCATGGGTACCGTGGTAAAAATCAGTTTACGTCATTGATTTTGATGTACGTATTTTATGGGATTTTCAATCGATGGATCAATAGCAGCCAAAAAAAAAATTTGTCCATGACGGCCGAGCCAAACTGCCGGCCGATTCGATTTAGAATAGAAAAAGGCCGATTTAGTTACACCATGAATGTGGGGAAACACAAGCTGACAAAGAAAGGAGGGAGAGCATCTCTGCTAGAGTCATTGTCGCTTTATGCCACAAGTCGATGCAGGCCGGCTGGTGATGCCGCTGCAACGGAAGTTCATCAGATTCTAAATTTTTGAATAATTTCGAGCAAGAAAGTGTAAATTATAAATTTCGGCATCGATAAAAATAGAAATTCCACAAAGCCTCGCATTAGTTCTGAGGAGGATGGGGGTGGACACAGTACAAATAGGAGAAAAAAACTAGAATTTCTCGTTCTCAAAAAAGTAAGCATATGAACCACTAGTTTTGCTGGAGCATCTGAGCTGAAGGAGTAACCATTTACCACCTGCTGCTCAAGTGACAACGAACATCTTCGTAATTACGTACACCTTCGTAAGTTTACATCCTGCTTAATTTATTTCCCAACAGTTCCCCTGTTGGTTATTCGAAAATAAACCAACTGGTTTCGATTTAAGGCTTCGATCGGTGTATCCATGGATTTCTCTTTCCATCTGCAGGCAACAAAACTGGAGGATTGTTTCATAGGTACTAAGGGTCCATGCAGCATACTAAATGTTGAAAATACAGTATGAGTGGTTTGTTTTGAAATACCTTATCATAGATGGGCTGGTCCAATATCGTGGGTTGATTCGGTGTAAATGTTGACAAGATAACCAGCTTGTATCTGTTATAATGAACCAACAAAAATATTGAATTTGCATAAAATTCTCGATCCACCCTTGGGGCCCGCAAACCAAACAGCACCAAAATATATATGATGGGGCTACATTCATTTAGAGTTTGAATCAAACTCTTTATCCTATACCCTATATAAAGGTATATAGGGTGCACTGCTGTTGTAGCACATAACAACAAAAGTAGAAGTGTAGACGCACAGCAGGTCATGGCCAGCATGTGGTCATGACCCTGGGCGATTGATATGATGCGGTGTTAGGGAGGAGCATTCATAGTCATGCCCTGCAGATGTAGCCGATTGCTGAACCGCGTTACCAATCATCATGCCTCCAATATCATTCCTAGGTCGCATCTCGTTAAATCCTAAAAATGACAACAAAGCTTTTGGTCTAAAACCCGAAATGTCTCCAAGAACGCACGATGCCAGGCTATGTCACTAGAAGTATGATGGCGAAGATATTTGGGTTTTGTCCCACATGGATTATTGGTTGAGGGGAGGGACAACTTGAATGGTGGGGCATTCATCACCATTAGGAGGGGAGGGAGACAACTTGAAAGGTGGGGCATTCATCACCATTAGCCTAGTCTTCTCGGTTGCATGGGCCCAAGCTGGATCATTGCAGGCTAGGAGCTGGGCCGGATCGCAGTGGGATCTAACAAGTGGTATTAGAGCAAGGTTGGTGATGCAGATGATCTTGCTGGAGGTGCGAGGATTATGCATACATGTGTGCGCTAAGGAAAACGACAAATTCGGTGCAAGTTGGAGTGCATGGCGGCGATCAACGATTCGATCGGTGGTGTCAAACACTCTAGGCGAACGACTCAGACCGTTCGATGGGCTACGATTAGCAAGGATCGACCAGATGGCTGAGGAGATTGGGCCGACAAGTGGTCAATAAAAATGGTCAATGAAGACAACATGGTACGCAGGCCGCTTCGGCACTGACGATTAGACCGACCACCAGACATGGAGAGCGACCATATGTGTCGTCAGGACGCCCTGGATAGCAAATTTCGAGGGTACCTCCTAGGGACAGCAAGAGTGCGGCCCTGGCATGGGAGGTGATCACAATGGGAAAGCGCAGGCTAGGAGATTGAGCCGACTTTAGGAAGAATGTTATTCCTATTAAGCTTGGTTTACATGGTGTCCTTAGGACCCTATTTATACAGCGTGGTCTAGTTTTTCCAGGTTGCCCTAGAGAGTACAGAATCTCGAGGGTAAAAAGGATCTTTGTGGGTGCAATCCCCTACGGACCCTTGGTCGAGTGACTAAAGCAGGGGTCTGTCTGTCTTTGGCACAGAGAGCTCCCTTCTGGCCCCTATATTTTGGCCTCCACGTGGGAACCAGGCGTGTAGCAGTCTTTGCAGTTGCTGTTTCTGTTCTCTAAGCGTCTGTGCAGCCATTTTGTCTCCTCGTAGTGAGAAAATGGCTTTTGGTCAGGGCAGAGCATCTGTCAACCCTGCATCCTCCTTTTAACCATCGTTCTAGGTAGGAAACCTCGGCCGTTCTTCCCACCCTGAGCTCCGGGAGTGCGGCAGCCTTTGTAGTTGTCGTCGGGTTTGCCTTGGACCTAGCTTCGGGGGCGCGGGACCTATGAGGCTCCCACATGGAGTTGTGCTCGGAGTTGGCTCTAGGGGCACGGGGCCTAGAGGCTCCCGTGCGGACGTTTGCCCCGGACCTGGCTCCGGGTAGCACAGGGCCTGGGAGGCTGCGACGTGGAGATGTACCCCGAAGATGGCTTCAAGGAGTGTGTGGAGAGGGAGGCTCCCACTTAAAGAAGTGCCTCGGAGTTGGCTCTGGGGAGCGTAGGGCCGGGAGGCTCCCGCGTAGAGATTTTGGTCCTACCGGCCCTCCTGCAGTAGGGGGCCTTCCCTGCAATAGAAGCCCTTCATGGTTGAGAGCGTGCCATTTCATGTTCTCTGCCATGGTCCAAGAATGGCCAACTACTCTCTTCGGCATGATAGGCCGGCTGTGCTCCCGATGATTGCTTGGGGCCGCAACCATCATGGTTGCCCCTCCCCCCTGGGCTTGGCGTGGTGTGGGCACTTCGCTTGGTGAAGAATCATGCTGTCTCCTTGCGTGGTATGGGCGTATCACTTCCTTGATGCGCTGAGGGGATGTGTGGCATGGTGAAGAGTTGCGCTATCTCCTTGTGTGGTGTGGGCATGTCACTTTCCTAACGCGCTAAGGGGCGCGTTGCTTGGTGAAGGGTCGCACTGTCTCGTTGCGTGGTGTGGGCTCGTCACCTCCCTAATGCACTGAGGAGGTGTGTCGTTTAGTGAAGGGTCACGCTAGTGGGACGCATCGCTTCCTTGGCGCGCTGGTGGGCCTCCTCGCTTCGTGCGGGTGGGCGCGTTGAATGGGTGCGTCATTTAATGCGATTCGTTGCGTTTAAGGCGGCGCACCTTTTAATGGCACCTGTTGGGGCACGGCCGTTGGGCTGCCCCTAGATGTGTGTGTGGCCCAGATGGCCTTGCCTTCCACTTTGGGTGGTTGGGGGATCGCCTCCTATAGTGCTGCCAGATGAATTAATAGGTAGGAGATACGGTTGTTGTATTTTACCTTAAGACATTTGGCCTCCTCCTTTCTTGCCGACGCATAGCCGCGCCGCTTTCCTTCCATACGTCCACACTTCTTTCTTTGTGGCAACTTGCTCCTGCCGGCTGCCATGGTGAAGCTACTCGTCGACGAGAGTGTGACACCCCTAGAGCACGTGCTTGGCCACAACACCGTCACCGACCGTGAACTTGACCAACTGGTGGATCGATACAACCTCCAGCGTGGTGACATACGTCTTCGCACGATGGAGACGACGCCTACCCCACGGGGCGAGGAGGCACTGATCTTCACGCCATACCTCAACGCCGGGCTATGAATCCTAGCGGTCCCGCTGCTTTGCATAATCTTGGCGGCGTACCACGCGTAGATGTTGCAGCTGGTGCACAACTCCATGGTACGCATCACCATTTTTGTGTGGGTGTTGCCACCCAAAAGGGTGAATCCTTTTATCGGAGGTGTTCGCACACATCCATGACGCGCGTTGGGTTGGGAGGAAGGCCGACTAAGAGGCCCCCATTTACGGGAGGCTGTACTTTGTCCCCAATGCAACAATGTGGGACTATGTGCCCATGGCGACGGTGCAGAACAAGTAGGAGGGCGATTGGTTGAGGTGTGGTATTACCACAAGGTTGACATGTCCCGGACAGGCGGCTAAGGATAGCGGGGGTACCCATAGAGGTGATCGATTTCCCTCCCGTGAAATTGACGGGTGTGGACCAGGCATAGCTGGCCCTGCTGGCCAGAAGAAGATCCTCTACCGTAGTGCTCACTACAGTTGTGCCACTGACACATGGACCCCACCAGCAACGGGCCCACATGTCAGTGGCACAATTGTTCTCTGCAGTACGGCAGAGGATACACGAGCCTGCTGGCCATGCTACGCTCACGCCTGAGCGTGCGAGACCTGGTAGAGGAATTCACCTGCGCCCGGATCGACCCGCTAGCTAGGACATGAGATGTGCGGCTACGGCAATCCACCGACGGGCCACCGGTGGTCACTGAACTTGCCACGACTGATGATGTGGGTAGCGCGTCTCTGCCGTTGCCAGCCGCTATTGCTGCGGGATGAGGTGGCAGCTACGGAGGCGTCCAGCACGCTAGCCTCGTTGAGGGCCCTGTCGCTAGGATCTAGCGTTATAAGCCAGGCTGAGGAGCCACCGTGGAGCCCGTTGAACTTCGGGCCGGTTCCCCGTCGTTCCTGGGCCGCGGCTTGTCAGGGAGCTGCTCGGCCAGCTCGTGAGCAGTGAGCGAGCGGCCGGCGGCGTTGCAGAGCGTGTCGAGGATGCCGAGCTCGTTTGCCGCCTTCAGGGTCATGGGAACGACGAAGGGGGAGACGAGTTCTTGCGCGTGCAAGAATGTCGCCTCCTCGTCCGGAGCTTGGGCAGTGGTCAGATCCCTGCAAGAGCCAGGAGTAATCTTGTCCATAGCGCTGCGTTGAGACGAGACTTGCTATCGATCTCATTCAAGGTCAAGTGAACAAAATCATTGACCAACTCATCCCAGACGGACAAAAAGCAACCAAACACAAAGACCATGGATTTGTCCCTCGCGGACTCATCCAATTAACCTGGAGAATTGTCCTGGATGGCCCAACCAAACATATTTAAAATAAATGGTCTATATTTCACGAGGATGCTTTGTATTGATTAGCTGTGCTTTCCTATTTTAGTGCATTGGTATTTTAGGTAGGTTTTAGTTACACATAATGTTTTTTGAAGCTACACACTTAATAACATTTTAAATCACCCTATGTATAATTTATGTATTGCTGGATCATTATTGGCTTACTATCTTATGAACATTTTATATAAAGACACGATGCCAGGTCTGACACTCAAGAACGAAAGCAGAGCTAGAGCTAAAGGAAGGAGCAAGCACATCAATCGCAACATGGCAGGATGTCATTTGTTATTCTATATTTTCTAGCAAAGGATGGGCACTTAGCTGTCAGATCAAAAACTTTGGAAAGGTTATGGTTAATTACAACCTATTCGTATTATGCAGCCCGTCAAATGTATTTATTTCTGTTTGTGAGTGTGGAACAGAATAGATCCATCGTCCACAAATGTATATGGAAATACTAGAAATTCTCTTCAGGTAAAAATTAAAAGCACCGCTGACACGCAATGATTGTATTTTTTTCAAGAAATGCATATCCTATGGATATGGATAGCGAAGAAACATTTAAATGTCGTTAAATGTATGAGCTGTTTAGATTTGTGTGGTAATGTGATTCCAAAACTAATTCCACGCAACTTCCTATAAAACCTATGGATCAGCAATGCTCCATCGCAAGCTAGCCAAATAATGTCTATCAGCTACTCAACCTGTCTTCTGACTTTCGGCATTGGGGTTGACAGGATGACAACTCGTCACCTTCTGCTAGTCACCATTGCCGTCCTGGTGCTCTCTTCAGGTATTTCTACATACATATATACATGCATGCATGCATACCGTTTTTCAGATTGCATTTCGTACTCCTATAAAAATTCTGTTTTTTTTGGTTGATGTGCACTATAAAAATTCTGTTTTTTTTTTGTTGATGTGTACGTACAGATATACCGGGGAAGGTATCAGGCCAAGAGTGTACAACACAGCCGATTGATCCAGGCCAGCCATGTGATCCCTCGACGTGCAAAGCCAAATGCTCCCAGCAGTTCAACGGCACCGGCGTATGCTTCGGCTCGGGCTCGGGCTCTCCGGGATGTTTTTGCCAGATTTGCCCGCATCGCCCAAGCATTCCCATAGAACATGATGTACTGAACTAGCTAGCTAAGATGGAAGTATCTATGTTTGCACAACATTCCGTGGATACAAATAATAACTAATGATTCACAATTTCAGTAGTTTACCCGTAACTGTACTAGTTTGGGTGCATGTCACAAAAAATATAGAACTATAGAAGACTAGATCCTCACTATTATTAAGGGGGAGTTTGACAGGGCTCCAGCTCCAATTTTTCAGCTCTGCTCCACAACTCCACTGTGAAGCAAATCCACTATAGAGCAGATTCACAACTTCACGAAGCACCCTTTAAGATGCTCCACAAAAATGAACTGCGAAGGATGCTGCTCCATAGAGTTACCTGCTTCAGAATTACGTGGAGTTAGCACGTTTGGCACTGCTTCACGGCAGAGTTGAGAGTTGGAGCTCTGCCAAACACCCCTAAGGCCCTGTTTGGTAGAGCTCCAGCTCCACCAAAATTGGTAGAGTTAGTGGAGCAGCGTATTTCTAACTCTAGAAATTCATGGAGCCACTACTGGGGAACGTGCCTTCAATCCTGGTTCAGAACCCGGCTTTAGGCCCTGTTTGTTTGGGCTTCTAGCCAGCTTCTAGACTGTGGAAGCCGGAAGCTAAAATAAAGAGTCAGCTTCTTAATCTTGCTTTTCCAAAAGCCAACCATCCAAAAGCCATCATTATAACTGGGTATGAGAAGCCCATTTTTACCAGCTTCTTTGGCTTTTGCGGGTTGAACTTGGTACATTGCCACTTGAGTTGATAACAAATTACCCACCTTTGCCATCGCATAGAAAGTGGCCATCCCCACCCAACTCACGCGCACGGCAGCCTCCTGGCTCCCCCAATCCCCCACCCGCGACACCCCCCGTGGCGGCTAGGGTTCGGTGCCGCCGCCGCCGCCGCTCCGGTAGCCACCGCCGCTGCCTCGGCCTACGTCGACCCTCAGCCACCGGCGCCGCCTCGGCCTTCCTCGACGCCGCCTCGGCCTACCTCGACGGTCGCCGCGATCGCGACCTCGGCCGCCGCCGTCGGCCGCCGCCGCTGCGTCGGTCTTCCTCGATCGGCCGCCTCGCCTTCCTCGACCGCCGCGCGCGACGGCCCTCAGACACCGCCACCTCGGCCTTCCTCGACGGGTTGCGCGCGCCCTCGACCACCGCCGCCGCCTCGGCCTTCCTCTGCATCGACGCCGCCTCGGCCTTCCTCGACGGACCGCCGCGCCGCCGCCCAGCCCTTACCCGCCGCCGTCGTCTCCTCCTCCAGCCTCGACGCGCCGCCGCTCTCCACGCCGTGGAACCTCAAGCTACTACACACCGGTGAGATTGATTCCCTATTTCTATTTGAATTCTACTTTGAGCAATTCAAATTGAAAAACTGTGCAAACCCAGTAGCATATACATGTGAATATGTGGATATGTGTGTTTATGAGTTGATGTATGTGAGGATTGAATGGGATCTGCAGGGATGGGGGAATATTTATTTTGATAAGTTAGCTTACCATTAGTGTTATGGTGAATTAGCCTGCACTCCAGTGCATCCTGCACTATAACATCATATATTTTGAAGCACCCGGATATGTGAACAAAAGATGATACAGTCAGCTTATCTCCTCTTGACTCTGTAATTTTCAATTCTTGTCAGGTTAACCCATGACAAGCTGCAATCCTTCAGTGTAAACGACACATAAATTGTTTAGCAGCCATTTGATTCTCTCTGTCCATCCATAAACTGTACAGCAGCCAGAAATTGTTTAGCTTTCTTGGAGAACATCCAGAGCACATAAGGCATCACTTGTTTGTTCAATTCATTAGACCTAATTTCTGTTTGGTTGTGTCACTGGTCTTACGAAGCAGCTGTTTGCCTCATTTATGTGTTTCCCAATTTAAGTTCTTTTAGGGAACTGAGTTATAATCTGGTTGAACCAGGACACAATTGACTGATCAAGTTAGTAGAGTAAGGTTCTAATTGAATTATAATCTTACTTCGCTATACAGTAAGGTTCTAATGTTTTAGTCATTCCAAATTCAAGAAAATTAGATGGCCACGAAGGTGAAGAGCGGACCAAAAGCCGAGTGGGATCCCCACGCTATGACAATTTTTTGCAAGATTGTTGTTGAGGAAATCAAGGCAGGAAATAGACCTCTTGGTGTTCTGAATGCAAGAGGCTATCAGAACTTGGGAGAGAAGTTTTATGGTCAGACAGGGAGGAATTACACTCAGAAGCAACTCAAAAACCGATGGGACAACCTGAAGATCCTGTATAATTTCTAGAAATCACTCTTGAATAATACTGGACTTGGGTGGAATGCAGAATTGGGAACAGTAACAGCAAGCGATCAATTTTAGGAAGATAACACACAGGTAAATAATGGACAACATGGTGTATGTCTATTTCAATTTTTTACCGTCTAACTATGCACTGATTTTTTTTATCTCTCTATTTCAGGGAAGCAAAGAGAAGAAAGCGCTTCGTTATGGTCCACCACATAATCTGAAAGACCTGGAGTTTATGTTTGATAGGAGTCATGTGTTAGGATTGTCTGCATGCATTCCTGGTGAAGAGGGCAGGGAGGAAAACACTCCCAACCGTACCAGAGTGGATGAAGAGGCTGACAATGATGCAGAAGGCATGGAAGAAGAGACAACACCAATAGGGGCTGCGAGGAAGCAATTGAAGCGGAAGGGAAAATCTCCTAGTCCAAAGAAGAATAGCCCAAGGAAGAAAGGGAAGAATCCTATGGTTAGAGTCATGTCACGCATGGTGGACGATGTTATCAGTTGTAACTCTGTAACATCGAGAGCATTAAATGGTGACTTCACTCGTGAGGCCATTAGGGAGGTGATGACTTTGGCTAGAGAGGCTGGAGCGGCTGAAGGGAGTGATGAGCATTTTATGGCTACAAAGTTGTTTGTAAAAGCTGAAAATCGTGAAATTTTTCTTACTTTTGAGACAAATGAAGGGGGGCTCAATTGTCTCAAGAGATGCTATGAAGAAAGGAAGAAGTAGTTGATCTTTGTAGTTGCAAGTATTATATTTATCTTTATGTCTTTCTTCCTTTCTTTCCAGAACTATAACTTTTTATTATTATTCGATGTTTGAACCTTCATCTTTATGTGTTACGTGGCATCAGATTTGCTATTATCAATGTGTTATTGTTTGAACCTTCATCTTTATATATTACGTGTGTATTATTGTTCGAAACTTCATCTTTACTTGTTGCTTTGTAGATGAGTTCAAGTGATAATTCAAGTAACAGTTCAAGTGATGGTGAATATGATACAAATTTGGATATCGCACTTAAGAGACAAAAGTTGGTACATCGGTGTTTATATGCAGCAAATGTTTTTGGTATGTACTATGGTGAAACTTTCTTGAACAAGTCAGCTATGAGACAACCAAAAGTGTCAGGTTACGATTGGGTCATCAAAACTTTGAATCGACCTAGATCTTGCTACAAAATGTTCAGGGTTACTCGACCAGTTTTTGATAGTTTGCATTAAACATTAGTGTTAAACTATGGTTTGAAGTCAACTAGAGGTATGAGTTCTATTGAATGTTTGGCAATGTTTTTATGGACTATTGGTGGTCCACAGTCTATTAGCCAAGTTGAGGATCGGTTTGAAAGGTCTACAGAGACGATCAGTAGAAAGTTGACCCATGTGTTGAACTGTGTGACCAATCTAGCCGTGGATATTATCAAACCAAGGGATCCACAGTTCGAAACAGTGCATTCTAGACTTGAAGATTCTCGTTTTTCACCTCACTTTAACGGTTGTATTGGAGCAATAGATGGTACTCATATTCCTGTTGTTGTGCCTTCTTCTGAGATGGTTGCACATGTCGGCCGGTACCGATATACCACTCAGAATGTGTTGGCTGTATGTGACTTTGACATGAGATTCACTTTTGTTGTTGCTGAATGGCCGGGTTCGGTGCATGACACAAGGGTATTCAATGATACTTTACGCAAATACGCAGACAAATTTCCATTTCCTCCTGAAGGTATCAACATTACCTCTAAATTGTTTTTATTACATCATCATTAATATATTGCTGACATACATGTTATATGTTTAGGAAAGTACTACCTTGTTGATTCAGGCTATCCTAACCGGAAGGGTTTTCTTTCTCCATATAAAGGGAAAAAGTACCATTTACAAGAGTTTCGACAGGGCCCGGCCCTAGGGGTAAAAAAGAAGTGTTCAACCATTTGCATTCATCGCTTCGTAACGTCATCGAGAGACCATTTGGTGTTTTAAAGATGAAGTGGAGAATACTTCTGCACTTACCAAGTTATTCAATGCGAAAGCAAACAAAACTTATCATTGCATGCATGGCTCTTCACAACTATATTCGAGACAGTGCTTTGAGAGATGATCTTTTTAAGATGTGTGATCAAGATGATGACTACATTCCGAATGTTGATCAACCATCGTTATCTCAGCCAGAAGCACTTGGGCATGAAGAGAGTGATATGAATGCCTTTCGTGACAGCATCGCTAATGCTTTGGTGGCTATGAGAGGATAGGCTAAAAATTTTTGTCTTTAGTAGTTTTCGTGAAACTGAGATTTTACTACAACTTTAAGTGCTACAGTAAATTTTGTTCTTTATTTTATATGATCTAATCTGGTGGTCTCCGTAAGAGCGAGAAATATATCTAAATTGTAAATATTTAATTTATAGATCAGAAATTGATATTTTATTAGATTAGATTGTGCAAGAACCAAAAGAAACTGTTAGGGGTATTGCAGACATTATACTCTTCATTCAGCTCAAAACCAGAACCAAAAGCTGGGTTGCCAAACAGCGCCAGCTTCTGCAAAAGCTGCTTCTGCAAAAGCTGGCTCTCCAGAGTCAAAAGCCAGAAGTAGCTTTTGAAAAAGCCACAGCTCAAACAAACAGGGCCTTAGTCCCGGTTCCTGAACCGGGATAGCCCATGCGGGACTGATGCCAGGTGTGCACACTCAAGAAAGAAAGAAGAGCTAGAGTTAAAGGAAAGAGCAGGCACATCAATCACAACATGGTAGGGTGTCATTTGTCATTCTATTTTTTCTAGCAAAGGATGGGCACTTGGCTGTCAGATCAAAAACTTTGGAAAGGTTATTATGGTTACAACCTGTCATGTTCGTATCATGCAGCCCGTTAAACGTATTTATTTCTTTCTGTGAGTGTGGAACAGAGTACATCCATCCTCCACAAACGTATATGGAAATATTAGAAATTGTCTCTAAAGTTCAGAATTAAAAGCACCCTGTATTTTTCAAGAAATGCATATCATATGGAAGAAACATTTAAATGTCGTTAAATGTATGAGCTGTCTAGAATTCTGTGGTAATGTGATTCCAAAACTACTCCCTCCGTTTCACAATGGTTGTAGTTCTAGTTAAATGCACATAAAATAAGGAGACATGAAAAATGACTTGTCTACCCTCATTTAATGAAGGGTAGTTGAATAGATTAGCTAAATAGATGGCTGCATTGATGAAGGGTACAAAGGTCATATTAGCTCTAAAGTTGTATTGGAATGTGAGAACTACAACTATTTTGATAAAAATTTTGAATGCTAGAACTACAACCATTGTGAAACGGAGGTAGTAATTCCACCAACTTCCTATAAAACCAATGGATCAGCAATTAATGCTCCATCGCAAGCTAGCCAAATAACGTCCATAGCTACTCAATCTGTCTTCTGACAATCGGCATTGGGGTTAACAGGATGACAACTCGTCGCCTTCTGCTAGTCACCATTGCCGTCCTAGTGCTCTCTTCAGGTATTTCCACATACATACATACCGGTGGGCCAAGGGGGCCTACTGGTCGGTGATTGCCGAGCAATGGTCAGTGTTGCTAACACCTAGCAATGGGGTACGCCACTAGCTCTGAAGACGTATTTCGAAGGATTATGCTTTCACTTAACCCGACGTGTGGGTCCAGGGCCCACATATCAGTGACTCAAGATCAATGTGCGATGGGATTTAAAAAAACTCAAGATCAATGTGCGATGGGATTTAAAAAATCCGAGGGTCCCGCATGTCAGTGACTCTGTGTCACTAGCCAATGTTGGCGTGACGTCAGCGAGACGACAGTTCTCCTAGGGCTTTGGCCGAACTCTGGTGAACCCTCGGTGGGGGACTAATGGCGCTATGGTCTACCATCCTATTGATTCATGGTCAGAATGGGTTCTATTACAGATGACCTAGGACGTGCTAGGACGTGCTGGCCGGAGCATTGCCAGCGGCAAGCTAGAAAGGCGGTGCCATGGGTGTGGGCGACGAATAGCCACGGGATTGAGGTTCTACGACGAAGGACATCTAGAGACTACCAGAAAGCTACCTGAGGCGGTGTCGAACTCAGTGAAGGACGGAGGAGAGCTGTCACCGTTGGCGAGGCGACGACCGAAGCAGGGATCACATCGCCTAAGAGCTCCGGTGTTCCCTAGCCAAAATTGAAGGTAGGGTCATGAAGGGCGACTGCTAGAGAATTTAGGGGTGCGAAGAATCGGCCGGCGACTTACCGAGGTGCAACGAATCGGCACGGCGGCAGAAATGGCGAAGGGAAGAGAAATTGAGCTGAGCCACGGTTTAACTAGATGAAAGAAGGACGCAGTGAGGGGAGAGGTTTGTCCCGCAGCGAGGGGCTCGAGGGAGGAGCCACGACGGGGCAGCGCGACGTGGCCATCATTGCAAGTGTGGCGCTGATGGTGCGGCCGTGCCAGGGTGCAGGGCACGAGGTGAGCATCCGTGCGGCACTGAGGCTGCCTAGTGCGGCCCTGGCCCATGTTTCGTGAAAGCAGCGCTGCCAGCGCGCGGGACGGCAGCAAAGGGGGAGTCGCGCAGGTGAGGACTGGCACAGAAGGGGCGACGGGACATGCGCGGCACGTCTAGAGTGTGCACGGCACACGTGCAGCATATACGCAGAGGAGGGGGGGGAGAGAGAGGATGGGCTAGGTTGGGCCGAGCTGGGCTGAATTGCCAGAGGGCTAAGAAAGGTGGGCCAAGCCCATCTAAAAAGAAATTTAGAATTTAGATAAATTTTTGTGCATTGGTTTGATTTGAATTTTAAATTTTGAAAATGTTCAAATGGTGAATAGTGTTTACATTAGAAGTTGACTTTAAATTTGAAAGTTTTCAAAAATTGCCCAAAAATGGGCTGTTACAGTCAGATAAAAAACTTCGGAAAGGTTATGGTTACAACCTATCATGTTTGTATCATGCAGCCCATTAAACGTATTTATTTCATTCTGTGTGGAACAGAGTAGATCCATCCTCCACAAACGTATATGGAAATATTACAAATTGTCTTTTAAGGTCAAAATTAAAAGCACCCCAGACACGTTGACTGTATTTTTCAAGAAATGCATACCCTATGGATATGGATAGCGAAGAAACATTTAAATGTCGTTAAATGTATGAGCTGTCTAGATTTGTGTGGTAATGTGATTCCAAAACTAATTCCACCCAACTTCCTATAAATTAAACCTATGGATCAGCAATGCTCCATCGCAAACTAGCCAAATAATGTCCATCAGCTACTCAACCTGTCTTCTGACTTTCGGCATTGGGGTTGACAGGATGACAACCCGTCACCTTCTGCTAGTCACCATTGCCGTCCTGGTGCTCTCTTCAGGTATTTCTACATACATATATACATGCATGCATGCATACCGCTTTTCAGATTGCATTTCTTACTCCTATAAAAATTCTTTTTTTTTTGTTGATGTGTACGTACAGATTTGCCGGGGATGGTATCAGGCCAAGAGTGTACAACACAGCCGATTGATCCAGGCCAGCCATGTGATCCCTCGACGTGCAAAGCCAAATGCTCCCAGCAGTTCAACGGCACCGGCGTATGCTTCGGCTCTGGCTCGGGCTCTCCGGGATGTTTTTGCCAGATTTGCCCGCATCGCCCAAGCATTCCCATAGAATATGATGTACTGAACTAGCTAGCTAAGATAGAATTATATATGTTTGCACAACAATCCGTCGATCCAAATAATAACTAATGATGCAAAATTTTACAAAAAGGGTATGAAGGGCTAAGAGTGGTGTGCTGGTGTGAGGGCATACATATTGAACCTTTTTATTTTTATGTGTGCATATATATTGAACCTTTTTATTTTTATGTGTGTAGACGCACATAAATCTAGTCCTTATAAAACTAAATAATTGCTATGAGCTAAATTTCTAATCTAGTCGCGTGACTATAGAAACATAGAGAGACTAAAAATAAAAAAAAGACCACGTGTGTTAGTTGGATTGTTTTCATCACATGTTTTGATTCTAGGTAATTCACGCACTACCCGATAAAGTACCCGTTATTCGTATTATACCCGTCCGCACACTGCCCGGAACCCGTTTTCTATCCGTTCATAGAAAATGCTACCCGTTACCCGTACCTACCCGATTTTTGCTACCCGTACCCGTACCCGGAGAAAAAAGTAATAGGGTAGGGTACGGAATAACCTACTACCCGTCCGTACCCAACCCATTTACACCCCTAGCCACATCAGTCACAACTTAGTAGAATGTTATTTGTTATTCTATTTTTTCATAGCAAAGGATGGACATTTGGCTATCAAATCCAAAAACATTAGCAAGGTTATGGTTACAACCTGTCACGTTGGCATCATGCAGCCCATTAAATGTATTTATTTATTTATATGCTCCCAGCAGTTCAACGGCACCGGTGTATGCTTCGGCTCGGGTTCGGGCTCTCCGGGATGTTTTTGCCAGATTTGCCCGCATCGCCCAAGCATTCCCATAAAACATGATGTACTGAACTAGCTAGCTAAGATAGAATTATATATGTTTGCACAGCATTCCGTGAATACAAATAATAACTAATGATTCACAATTTCAGTAGTTTACCCGTAACTGTACTAGTTTGGGTGCATGTCACAAAAAATATAGAACTATAGAAGACTAGATCCTTACTATTATTAAGGGGGTGTTTGACGCTCCACAAAAATGACCTGCGAAGGATGCTGCTCCATAGAGTTACCTCCTCCAGAGTTACGTGGAATTAGCACGTTTGGCACTGCTTCACGGCAGAGTTGAGAGTTGGAGCTCTGCCAAACACCCCTTAAGGCCCTGTTTGGCAGAGCTCCAGCTCCACCAAAATTGATAGAGTTGGTGGAGCAGGGTATTTCTAACTCTAGAAATTCATGGAGCCACTACTAGGGAACGGGCCTTCAGTCCTGGTTCAGAACCCGGCTTTAGTCCCGGTTCCTGAACTGAGACAGCCCATGCGGGACTGATGCTTCTTTAGCATCAGTCCCGGTTCCAACCAGCCGAGACTAATGTGCTACAAATATTTAAAAATAACTCGCGATATATGAGAGTAGTGGGACTCGAACTTAAAACCTCAAGACTACCCACTCACCCTTCTAGCCAACCCATCTTTTCACATGCTCTAATATAATTAGGATATGCAATCCTTTTGAACTTTTCTGAAACGAGATATCAGTCCCGATTCGTGTTAACACGAACCGAGACTGATGAGGAGGCATCAGTCCCAGTTCGTGTTATGAACCGAGACACGAACTGGAACTAATGAGCACCTATGCCAGCTGTTTTGTACCCGTCTGCCAAAGAACTTATTAGTACCGGTTCGTATCACGAACCGGGACTAATGTCAGAGCCCACCTAGGATTGAAGCCTTGGAGCCACGAACCGTGACTGATGCCACTATCAGTACCGGTTCGTATCCAACCGAGACTGATATGCCGGTATTAAAGGCCTATTCTCTAGTGGTGAGCTGGAGTTGTGGGTACATCGAAGATGTTTAGGTAAGTTATCTTATTTACATTTTAAACTAAAAATATAAACTTAAGTCACTTTATTTTAACCTACAAACTCCATATTTGAGGTAGAGCTGAGAGCTGAAGCTTTGCCAAACAGTGCCTAACAGCCTCGACGTCTATATTTGTGGGTCCGGAATATCCCTGTGTTACTCTCCGGTCACTGCCCAAAAGAGGAGGCACTCAACACAGTTGGTTGTTCGGCCGTCAAACAAGTGGGGATTTTTTTTTGTTTTTGCCCGGTGAGGTGCGTTTTATATGCAAATTTGCATCAACGTTTTCTCGCTGATCGGATTGCGCTACCTAGGCATTGTTTTTTTCTGCGTTTGCGTTTGCGTTTGCCTATAACCTGAAAATTTGTTATTTTTATACAAGTCAAACGCTTTGACGTTTGGTAGCTAATTTTTGTAGGTCTTACTATTTCTTCTCAAAACTCTCAAAACCATTTTTTCTATAATTTTTTGATCCCTCGGATATCCTTATCGAGGAGTTACAAATTTCCAAATTTAAACGTTAACCAAGAATCAAGAAACGCCGAAAGAAACACTACCCTATTCGCTGGATGCACAAGTGAACACGCAATCCCGAATGCCGAGGATATGTTCCTTTTAAATCACCCTATGTATGATTTATGTATCGCTGTATCATTATTGGCTTACTATTCTTTGTGTATCTTAATAGAAACAAATAAGAATCACTGTAATATAGAAAGGTATTTATAAGACGGTTATTTTGAGCTTTTTGAGATGGTTTCAATACGTCTTAAATAAGTCGTGTCGTAAAAAAGAATGTTCATTTGAGACGGTTATGAACCGTCTAATGTGAGTGAGTATATAAGACGATTTATGTATGGAACCGTCTTACATGTTCTGTTATAGAAGTCATTTCCTTACTAAACCGTCTCAAACGAGATTTTTCAAATATGATTTTAGGCATAAATATTGGTGAAAAAATAGAAAAAAAATATATTTTTAATCAGAAACCTATATTCCTACCCCTACCACCCATCTATGCACATTAACACACTTTATGCATCTAATACAAACATTGCATATCCCATGACTTGAACCTAAAACCTATTGATTCTAACCGCACCCTTCTAACTATCCTGCCTCACACCATATTCTGATCATAATAGGATATGTATACCGTTTAACATTAGTTTTTTTAATCTTTCAACAACTTTTTAGACATGTAACTGACATCAAATAAAAAACTTTTCAACTACAAAGTTGTACACCTCATTGAAGCCTACAATTTCATATAATTTTTATTTTTGTACGACTTATAAATGTTTTAATCCGTGTTATAATTATTTAGACATCTATATTGCTTCAAATAAAAAAGATATTAACTATAAAGTTATAAATCCTCAAGAGCTACAATATATATATATATATATATATATGTAAAAATTGTTTTTAGGATTTTGATTTTTAAAAATTCCAAAAAAGTAAAATTCAAAATTATAAAATAAAATTTTGATTTTTATGAATTAAAATTTCTAATATCATTTTTGAAATTTAAAATAGTTTTCAAAACTATAATTTCTAAATTTTATTTTATTAATAAATAATAATTTTGAAATTCATTTTTACAATTTAAAATTCCAAAATTGATTTTGAAAATAAAATTTTAAAATTCAAAAACCACCCTTTGAACCTAACTGCGTTGATGTCACATCTTTAGGTAACTAAGTGAGCGGTTTCGATAGTTATGGATTTATGTGCAACAACGGGACAAGTTTAGGGACTAACAGTGCAATTTAATATATACAATATATATATAGGTTATTCATACAATACAACCGTCGCATATGATCCTAGATTTAAAATAATTACTTTCTAAAATAGGAGTGTCGTCCTATTGATTAATCATAAAAGGCATTTTGTCCTTTCAAACCACCTTACATTACGTACACAGTAACGACGCTAAAATGTAAGGAGATGACTTTTCTACTCTGAACTTACATAAGTCGGTTTTTAATTATGGACCGTCACAAATGCATCAATCATATAAGACGGTTATGCTTTGAAAAACGTCTTTTCCTTATATAAGTTGGTTCTTAATTTCAACGTCCCAAATACATCAATCACATAAGACGATTATGATTTGGAAACGTCTTATTCCTTATATAAGTCGGTTCTAAATTTTAACCGTTCTAAATGTATCAATCATATAAGACGGTTATGATTTGAAAACATCTTTTCCTCATTTCTACCACAATAGAAGACACTTCTAGTTTAAAAAGGCTCAAACCGTCTCAAATTATGCATCTTATATTACTCATTCTATACTAGTGAATGAGTAGACGAAGACAATGACATACAGGGGCACACACTCAAGAATGGAAGAAGAGCTAAAGGAAGGGGCCACATTAATCACAACTTGGTAGAATATGTTATTTGTTACTATTTTCATATCAAAGGATGGACACTTGGCTATCAAATCCAAAAACTTTAGAAAGGTTGTCGGGACCTGGCTCAGCAAAGCCGACCCCTCCGTGTTTACAGTACTAGTCCCAAGGATCATATGCTAGTACACACAGGTTGAACAGGATTGCCATCAAACACATACTTTATTAATAAAGAAAGTAACTAATAACATACATGGGCTGAATGCCACTTACATTATGAATAATTTAAACATCAGAGTGCGGAAGATAAAAACGTGTGTCGGCTGAAACCCGTCAAACTACCACAGGCATCTGACTGGGGGTACGCCTCTAGTAGCTGGAAAACTCCATCGTCGAACTCTGCCTCGTAAACCACTTACGTAGCAGAGTCGTCACCTGCGCATAGATCTGACAACAACTAATGAGTATGGATAAACCATACCCAGCAAGCATGTATATCCTTATGTAATGAAATGCAAGGTATCAAATGAATGGATCTGGTTTATTTGCATAAAGAGCACTTTTAAACAATCCTATCAGTTTTAAAGCAATAGTGTAAAACAATTTCAAAATTCATTTCTTTACTCGTGTTTTCTCAACACTATAATATTATGCCGTCTCAGCATAGACCGAGATGACACTCGCTGTCAACTCTACACGAAACCCTTGCAATACACTCCCTGTAATGCATTGCATGGCAATCGCTGCCTGGCACTCGCTGCCGGGCAATCCCTGCCCTACCTTTCTACAACAATTTAATTATTAAAAGGTGAGACTAACAAGTGGAGCAGCCTAAGCCTGCTCTTAACCGTGAGCACGGCTATCAAGATAGTTTTAACTCTGCAGAGTGTGTACACTTTACCCATGGGACTCACCCAAGAGTGAGACGAAGCCGCTATCCCCGTTCCATCTAGGGTTAAGAATGCCTCACTAAGGATTCGCCCCAAGCCGTCTCGCACTAAGCCAGAGGTTCCCCTCTTGTGCCAGGTAAGTATACGGTGGTAGCGAGCCACACTCACACCGCCATGACAATCCAACCCTAGATTTCCTGAGGTAACAACTAAGGTATTACCATTATTAACGCCCATGGCTGTACTGTTTTGCCCGGTCAGATATTCCACGAAGTTCGGTCCTTATGTCGACCGAGGTGGTATACCACAAACCAACATCCACCAATCACACCACCATCTCGAGTCTACTCACGCCACGTTGATTTTAGTTGAATTAGAGTTAAACAAAATCACACGATAAAGAGTAGATTCTCTCTACCAAGATTTTTCAATGATTTCCCATCGAAGCAAGTAAGCATCTAGCGTGAGTACAAATCAAGGGTGGCTATAATAAGATATAAATTATGCTAGGCGTCAATAGAAAGGTAACACGTGCTAATAGATGATTAACACGTCATTGGCAATAACTAAAATTAAATATACAAAATAACAATAAAATTAGCATGCACACTTAAAACACTATGAATAGTAAATATGAGGGAAAAATCGGTGGGATCGATATGAATCTAGCTTGCACCTTGATCCGAGTAGCACGATTATTGATAATCGTCGGCTAGCTCTCCTCCGAAATCCTCCGCGACGTCTATACGCAAATCGAGACACAGACAAATCAACAGCAGCAAATAAAATCCAGAAAATTACGAAATAAATATAGTAGGTAGATTAGATTAAAAGAAGATCAACAAAATTGGTTTGGTGTGAATCGGACTTACGGATTAGGAGATATGAAAAGATGAGGGAACACTGTTCACATGAACAGTATACGGTTGACCACGTTTTGACTGGATCCAAGGGTTAAAGCCACTGACTGCTTTGCTCTGTATCAACACGCGCAAACAGAGCAAGAAAAAGGCAGAGAGAGAGAGAGAGAGAGACAGAGAGAGTGGAAGGGGGAGAGAGAGAGAGAAGTGGGGATGGCGGCGGGACTTGGCCGGTGGCGGCGGCGGGTGACCGGCGGCGGACGGCGGCGCCAAGCGGCCGGCGGCGCAACGGCCTCCCCTGGCTCTGGCCCGGACGGCAAGACGGCGTGTGGCTGGTGGCAGGCTCCGACGCGGCGTCGTGGCGGGTGCGGCTTCCGGCGGCGGGCCCGACTGCGGTGGCGCGAGCAGGCCAGCCGACGGCGGCGCGACGGGCGGCGAGCTCCGGCGCGATCGGCTGGCAGGCGGCGCCCCGGTGGCACCACGGCGGCGGCCGGTGGAGCGGCGGCAGCGGGGCGTGCTAGGCGGCGGCGGCAGCAACGCTGGCGGCGCGGCTCTGGATGGCGGCGCGGTGTGGCGTTGGTGGCTTGGGACAGCGGCGGCTCACCTACGAACTCCTGCAATGACGGTGTCCTCTTCTCCTCCTTCCCTTGCTCTGCGATGCCGGCTCCGGGCTAGGGTTTTGGCTGCGGAAGGTTTGCGTGTTCAGGCCGACGCGGCGGGGGTTTTTATACCGTGTAATCAGTACACGTTGGTTGATTTTGGGCTGATCATGGCATATTTGGATTGCCTCCGTTTTGGCATGATGTAGGGCACTAATATGGCGTGATTTGGCTGCATGATTATGGTAGGATTTGATTGGTTTGGTTTGGAAAGAAAATATACGGTGTGTGTATTTCTGGTATGGTTAGCTCATGAATTTGGTATGTGTATGTTCAGTATGTATGGCATTGGGAGGCACGGTTAGGGCAATGTTGGATTGTCCTCGGTCATGGGACGATTGGACATAGGTGTGATTTACGAAAACATAATTAGGGGGAAGATTAGGATGGGTGATCAGGGGACATTATGATTAGGGGATTATTAGGGCACGGATTATGGCCAGGGCGGAAAGTTTAGGAGATAATGATTAAATAAATTATCTTAAATCAAAATATTAAGCTTTTAGGTTTTTGAAAATAATAGATGTCACAATTGGCTTGCAAGGTGGGTGGCAAAGCAGCCGCTACGCGGCTGAAGCAGTTTCTGGCGGCGGTTCAAAGTGGCACCGGCGCTTGGGTGTAGATGACGGAACAGTGAGGGCCTAAAGAGGAAGAGGGAGACATGGGGAAAACAAGAGACGAGCCAAGACCGAGGTCCCATGTACGAAATCCACGCTTCGGCGAAGAGCAGCTTCGGCTAAAATCCGACGAGGTCTTCGGCGATTAGATTTGACTTTATCCGACCACGAACCTTCGAGCTCTCAATTGGGATGGATTCGCGATGAAGATACGAAGGACGTCTTCGGACGGTCTAGGCAAATTTGCACCGAGGTGGCGCTGAGGCGAGAAAGAGCGGGGCGGCTAGGGTTTTGAGAGGTCAGCCTTCGGCGATTTTTATAGGGCAGAGGAGAGGATTTCGGGAGCCAAAATTTTGGGAGGATAATCTAGCAGGGATTTGCTAGGACATGTTTTTCTCGAATTCGTGATTTACTTCTTTGAGATGGCGCAACCGGCAAGAAAAGGAGGAGGCAGCGCGGTCGGTTTGCCCAGAAGAAAAGAGGAGGTCAAAGAAGAAAAGGAATGAGGAGATGACAAGTGGGGCCTACCGGTTAGAGAGAGGAAAGGGATTTTTCCAAATATGCCTTAATTAAAATTTATTAAGAGAAAATCATGTTAATACAAAATCCAAATCTTGTAATAAGAGAAGATAATAGAATTTTGAAAACAAATAGGAAAGACCCTGGCTTTGATTACTTTTTAACTCCCAAAAGATTGAATTATTTTGTTTGACAAATTTTTCTTTTTCAAAACAAATCAAATTGGTTTAATTTTTCTACAACTGAAAATATACAAATCATTGAAATCATTTTATTTTATAAGACCATTGCTTAAAGCACTTTATTAATCGAAAAATTTAATTAGATGTATTTTCAAAATGAAAATATTGTAAAGCGACTATTTAAACTTATTTTTATTCAAAATTCTCAAAACTTGATTTTAAACTTTTGAAAATATGTTTAAATCTCCACTTCATTGTAATTTTACAAACTATTACCTTAATAAAGTTTGAAAATATTTCTGAAATTTTATTTCTCTCAAAATTTTTAATTTTTCACAAATTTGAAACTTCAGGATGTTACAAAGGTTATGGTTACAACCTGTCACGTTGGCATCATGCAGCCCATTAAATGTATTTATTTATTTATATGGTTGTGAAGGCTGCCAAGATGAAAGATTTACAAACTACAGGAAAAAAACCCTTTAAAATCTGCTCTTAAAACTAATAGGATAAAACCTAAAAATTCACTTTTAAGCAACTAAACCCTTCTGTTCCTTTTAAATAAGCTTCATACTACATAACATCCCAGCCTTCCTAAGTATTCACATACTCACCACCGCTTTCTATGTGAGGTTGCTTATTCAATAAGTAGGATTAAGTCCAGAAGTGTCTGCGGAAGACAACATTCAAAAAGGAGTTTATAGACGTATAGGAGCATGTTTGCTTTAGTTGCTATCTATGGAGATTATTTTGGTCTTCAATAAAGTTTTCTATTGTAATTTTTGTTCTCTTCTACCCTAGACCTAGGGGTAAGATTATTGTAATAAGGTGGTTTGGCCAACATTGACTTTGTAATAAAGTTTATGTGTTGGTTATGATTCATTTTATTTATATTTTATGTACTAGCATTTGATTCAGGGACTAGTACATATAATGTAGAGCGATTCAGGTGTATGATTGAGATCCCAACACTACCTACATACTAAATATACTGAGAAAGACCGACTTTACCTTCTGCTAGCACTACTAGAAAAACAGCCTTTAGTTTCGGTTAGGAACGGGCTTTAGTTCCGGTTCCCGAACCGGGACAGGCCATCCGGGACTAAATGTCACATACCTTTAGTCCCGGTTTCTCTAACCAGTACTAAAGCGTAGAAAATATCTAAAAAATAAGGTGAACACAAGACTCGAACCTAGGACCTCATGCCACCACATGACTCCTCACTCACTCTTCTAACCAACCCACCCACCCACGCGTATTTAATAGACTAGGATATACATTCCTTTTGAAGTATGCTGGAATGAGCTTTTAATATCGGTTCGCCTTTAGTACCAGTTCATAACACAAACCGGGACTAATTTGTGCCTGTGCCAGCTAGCATGTACTCGCTTACCAAAGCCACCTTTAGTACCGGTTCGTGTTACGAACCGGGACTAATGTGAGCCACGAACCGGTACTAATCGTGTTTTTAGCCCTATAGCCACGAACCGGGACTATTGCTACATCAATCCCGGTTTGTGGCCAATCAGGACTAATGTACCGGTATGGAAGATCATTTCTCTAGTAGTGTAGCTTGCTACACTTTGAAAAAAAAAACAGCAAGAACTGAGCTGCGAGTGCTTGCTTGTGTTACATTTTTGTCTGGTTACTCCGCCCACATGATTCTACAGAAAATCATCAGTCCCATTAATCTAGGATAATGTGTTCAAAACTCTATGCCTGCTTGAGATATAATTTCCTCTTATATTTTTCGATTGTTCACCTTGCGAAAAAGGTACAGTGCATAAGATATACCCGATAGATAGGTACAAGGGAGTATTACAAAGAATCACAAACACATAATCGACCTTGACTAGGGGACTGTATCATTGACGGTTATGAAACCAATGATGTCATCAAATTCTGTGTGGATTATATGGAAGATATCAAACTTATAGGTGCACTTGTATCTTACCACGAGGATCGTTGGCTGGCTGGGAAATGGACGAGAGAAAAGAAATTAACAATTGGTCATGAGAAATGTTTATGTGCACATTAGCTATCAGTTCAGGGTAACACGCTGCTACAGAACTGGGCATTACTACCGGCCCATCACTACCGGTTGGATATCAACCCATAGTGATGGTTGCATCACTATCGGTTCAACGGCTACAAGGGCATCCAAGGCCAGGGCTAGGTTGGAGAGGGTTGTTTTACGACCGGTTGTAGCCACAAACCGGTAGTGAACCTTTCACTACCGGTTTGTGATACAAATCGGTAGGCGATGATTGGGGTTCCAACCGGTTGGTTATACGATCACTTGGGTCTCCCCGCCCAGCGATTTAAACAGTAGTCTTCCTCCCGTTGGTGTCACCAACCGGTAGTAGATCACTAGGGTCTCCAGTCTCCTTGCCCCGCGATTTAAACAGTCGTCTTCCTCTCAGAGCTGTCGCCCATGAACACAGATGGGAGGAAGGTGCTGCCCGTGGCGATTTTTGAAATTTGAGGGGAGGTGCTGCCCAAATTTTTCAAAATTTGGTGATTTTACTCCAATCCAAGTGCTTGAAGGTTAGTAACATCAACCTCACTTCATATAGCGTTAGATGTATACCTCTTTGCTTTAGATTTGGAGAAATGTGGTTTTTTCCATGATTCATGAAAGCTTTTGAATCTCGATTCAATCCAAGTGCTGGCCGTGGTGATTTTTGAAATTTGAGGGGAAGTGCTGCCGAAATTTTTTAAAATTTGGTGATTTTACTCTAATCCAAATGCTTAAAGGTTAGTAACATCATCCTTACTTTATATAGCTAGCTCACCTCATTTTTGAATTAGATTGTTAAAAACTTGTTATGTATGTTTGGAGTTTACTTAGATTAAATTTAGAATTGCAGTTCACATGATCGGTGAAGGATTTTGAATCTAGAGCTAGCTCGATCATTTTTTGAAGTAAATTGCAAATAATTAAAAATTTTGGTGATTTTGCTCCAATCTAGAGCTAGCTCGATCATAATTTAATTGATTAATTTATGTGCATGGTGAATAGCCTAGGAAAGGGCTAGAGTCTAATTTATCAATAATTTATGTACATGGTAAATTAATATAGGTTTTGAGATTCTAAAAATTGATAAATCATCATGTGAAAATTAGTTAAAAATTAGCTTGCTACATCCAATTGTAGATGGATCGGCAATGGATGTACAACATGGACCGACGCTCGAAAGAGTACATTGAGGGTGTGCAAGCTTTTATCAATACGGTCGTTGCGTACAAGCCGTCAGGTTTTATATGTTGTCCATGCCTGAACTGCAGGAATGAGAAGGAGTATTCAAACTAAAGGCCCTTTCACAGCCATTTGCTCCAAAGAGATTTCATGTCTAACTATATCTATTGGACCAAGTACGGTGAAGAAGGAATTATACAGGAAGACGATGAAGAAGAGGGAGACAGCGTAAACCTGCACGCAGCCCAATACGGTTCAATGGCAGATACATTGGGGGAGTTTGATGGGGATGATTTAGATCAGACGCTGCGTGATGGTGAGGGAGATTACATCGATGAAAGACAATTCCAAAAGATCCAACGCCTGTTAAAGGACCACAGAACACTCTTGTACCCAGACTGCGAGCAGGGCCACAAAAAGTTACGTACCACACTTGACTTGATGCAATGGAAAACGACAAATGGTTTGTCCGATAAGGGATTCCACGAGTTGCTATGTCTCATTAAGAGGTTGCTTCCAAAGGATAACATGCTGCCTGAAAGAACTTACAAAGCCAAGCAAGTTGTCTGTCCTTTGGGATTGGAAGTACAGAAAATACATGCATGCCCTAATGACTATATCCTTTATCGTACGGGGTACGGGGATTTGAATGCTTGTCCAGTGTGCCAAGCATCACGTTATAAGATCAAGAGTGATGACCCAGGGGTGGTAGAGGGGGAGCCTAAGAAGAAGAGGCCCCCCGCTAAGGTGGTGTGGTATTTTCGTATAATCGCCCGGTTGAAACGTTTGTTTGCGAACAAAGCGCATACCCAAATGTTGCGTTGGCACGAAGAAGCGCGTAAGGATGATGGAATGCTAAGACACCTCGCTGATGGCAAGGTCGATAGAACATTCCCTGACTTTACAGAGGAGGCGAGGAACATAAGGTTTGGCTTGAGTACGGATAGGATGAATCCTTTCGGCGAGATGAGCAGTAGTCATAGCACTTGGCCTATGACTCTATGTATCTACAACCTTCCTCCATGGCTGTGCATGAAGCGGAAGTACATTATGATGCCGTTGCTTATCCAAGGCCCCAAGCAACCTGGAAAAGACATCGATGTGTATATTAAACCATTGGTGGAAGATCTATTAACAATGTGGAACGATGGTGTACGGGTATGGGATGAGTACAAACGAGAACACTTCACCCTACGCGCCTTGTTATTTGTAACCATCAATGACTGGCCTGTACTTGGCAACCTAGCAGGCCTGACTATCAAAGGATATAAAGCATGCGTCCAGTGCTTAGATGATACTGACAGCATGTACCTAAAAAACTGTCGGAAGGTTGTGTACATGGGCCACCGTAGGTTTCTTCATACAAATCACCCGTTACGGAAGAAAGATAAGAATTTTAACGGGAAACCAGACCATCGTACTAAGCCTGCGCATCGTAATGGGACACGGGTATTCGCTATAGTAAAGGATATGAAAGTAGTTTTTGGAAAGGGTGCTGGTCGCAAACCTGTCATGAGTGAAGAAGGTAAGGCACCCATGTAGAAGAAGAAGTCAATTTTTTGGGACCTACCATATTGGAAACTCTTAGAGGTCCGTCACTCAATTGATATCATGCACCTAGTGAAGAATGTTTGCGTCATGCCAATAATGATTTTCACCTTTCCATGCCAATAATATTTTTCAACTCTTCTCACCACAGTGTATGAGGCAGGAGTCGGGAAATAACTTATGTGGCTACTATGTATGTAAGTTCATGCGGTATTCCACTATCAACCACAATCAGATGCAAAGTACCGAATGGGTATGTAGATACTTATCGATTCGTAATTCTCACTTTATATACACCAAAGTTCATGGATTGATTAATTTTTTCACTTCACCTAATGACAGCTCATCAATTCTGAGAAAGACATACTCTCGCCGCACCGAGTCAACGCAATCCAAGAACAACTCGTCGGCTTCCTTGTTGATGAGGTCATATCTCCAAAGGGCGAGTTCCACGAACATGCGTACAGACCGTGCCCTACGATATGGACTAGCGAACTCACGGGCTCAACCTCGGTTTCAAAAAAGATGGACGAAAAAAATGAACTATTATATTTTGAATTGTAAACTTGAGTTTCCTCGTGTACTTGATGTGAATATGTGTTAAATTAATTTAATGTGAATATTATTTGAATGTGAATATGTACTTTGTTGAAGTAATTAATGTTGTGAATGAATTTGTTGTGTTGTCAATTAATTATGTGTGCATTTTGAAAACTGATATGCAAATCTATGAATTAAGAATCTAATTGAAATGTGGATGGGTAATTTGGTGGCCTGTTGTCGGATGGGTAACAGGGTCTCTACTACCGGTTTGTAATAGAAACTGGTAGTGAATCCCTGGATCTACTACCGGTTTGTAATACAAACTAGTAGTGAATCCATAGATCTACTACCGGTTTGTAATATAAACCGGTAGTGAATTTGCTGTTGCCGCCAAAGAAATCCCCTTTTCTGGCAAGGTGTACTACCGGTTGGTGATACAAACCGGTAGTAGATACACTGCAGCGCCATACATGCGCCCCCTTTTCTGGCAAGCTCTACCGGGTAGATCAACCGGTAGTGGAACCCCGTGGGCATCACTCCCGGATGCCTACAGCCGGTTCCAAAACCGGTACTAGAACCGATTTGGAACCGGTAGTGTACGCCCCATGCTCAGTGGTGACACAGGGATATCCTGGACCCACAAACCTTGAGCCCAACACGATTATAACTAATACCATCGAGGATCGACCTTTATGTTTTCGTGACGTGCGCCCAAACCAGGATTTCAAAAAAGCACAGCACCAAAAAACTGAGGATCCACTAGTATTGGTCGACATCGAGAACCATAAAAAACCCCACTAAAAAGGACAGAACTAACTTTCAAAAAATTGAATTTTGGATATAAAAAACCAGCAGGTTTCTTAAAAAAAACAGGTAGCTTCCAACAAAAATCATTGGTTTCCATCCTCGACCATTCAACAAAAATCATTTGCCCTGGGTGGCCAATGCGAGGGCTAGCGCTCAACACACAAGATGAAGGCAGAGGGCGTCTGTCCACTGTTTGATCGTTGAAATGCTTGGTGTGGAGGGAAGCAAATTTGGTTAAAAAAAAACCACTTGAAATTTTTTTAAAAAATATTTTACGCGAAACATTTCAAACATATTAGCACTAATTTTAGGATTTTTGAGACTGCTTTATGGATTTTGATTTTTTTTTTTAAGATTTGGGCCGGTTTGAAACAGCGGCTTTTCCCTACCGCACCATTAAAGTTTAGCAGTTATCACAGTATTTTTTTACCCTGGCCGAAACTAACATAGCTAAGAAAAAACAACTGAAATTTTGTATCATAATTATTGTGGGAACCGTTCCTCAACAACATCTAGCTATTAATTCCGTCATGTTTTCGATCCATGAAAAGTTGTGCAAACATAATTTTATCTTAGCTATAGCTAGTTGAGTACATCATGTTCTATGGGAATGCTGGGGTGATGCGGGCAGTACTGGCAAAAACATGCCAGAGTGCCCGTGCCGTAGCTGTAGCATGCGGTGGTGCCGTTGAACCGCTGGGAGCATTTCAATCTGCATGTCGGGAGATCACATGGTTTGCTTGGATCAATCGGTGTTCTTTTACACTCTTGGGCTGATATCTTGCCCGGCATGTCTATAAACATCAACAGTAAAACAGATGATTTTAGAGGAGTACGAAATGCAATCTGAAAAAGGGTATGTAGGGTGCAAGTTCATTTGTATGGAGAGATCAGAGATACCTAAAGACAGCACCAGGAGGGCGATGGTGACTAGCAGAAGGTGAGTAGTCGACACCATGCTACTCTGAATGCCGAATGTCTGAAGACTAGCTGATCATGGATGTTATTCTGCTCGCGAAGGTGAGCTATTGCAGGCCCATGGGTTTTATAGAACGTTCGGTGGAATTATTTTTGGAACCACGTTATCACATAAATATGGACAATCTCCTACAAATAAAAACAATTAAAATTGCTTCTTCGCTAGTCACAACCATATGTCATGCATGACACACTACAAGAATTGGTTAGAATCTCGAGGGCTACAAACGTTCTCGAGGGCCAAAACCGAGCCCTCACTACCAGGGAACCGGCTACTACAACCAGTTCGAAACTGGTTTCAGAACCGGTTTTGGAACCGGTTGTAGGCAATCGCGATTGATACCCTCCGGGTAACACTCGCGGTTCCCCCAACCGCTTGTGGTACGACACCACAAGCGGTTTGGAACGCTCCCTGGCAGGCTGGTGGAGGTGCCATATGGTTGCTCTCTACAAGCGGTTTGTAATACGAACCGTTTGTGGAGACCCTCTCAGCCAGCGAGGAGAGACGCCACGTGTGTCCTCTCCACAAGCGACTGGACTTACGAACCGCTTGTGAAGAGCCTCGGAGGCAGCGAGGGGGAGCGCCACGTGTGCCCTCTCCACAAGCGGTTGGAGTTACCAACCGCTTGTGGAGAGGCTAAGCGCAAATTATATTCAATATAGAATATGTTCTGAGAGGGGTTTTTAATATGAATTTTGATAATAAAATTAAATACAACTACAATATTTTTTTCACAATTAAAAATATAATATGATGTATACTCATTCACATAACCACAATTAAGTTCATTTACACAATAATACGAATGAATCAAAAATGCATGTGTACATACATGAAATAATGAGCACACTGAAGCAATGTTTATACATTTCAAGAGTACAAGGGTGAATCTTGAGGTCATTTGTTATCTGCATCGCTATCTGTGGCCTTCGATGATTCCGATATTTCACCTGTCCTTAGAAAAGGACAATCTCTCCATCCCTTTGTGTGGAACTCGCCTTTGGTGGATATAATCTCGTCGACAATGAAGCCGATAAGTTGTTCTTGGATTGCTGCAACCCGGTGAGGCGGGATCATACCTTGCACATCGAGGTAAGGCTGCCAAAACAGGAAATAAATAAATCTCTGAACACGTAAATTGTAAGTACTAAGAAATTAAGATGCATCATTAATTTCGATGCATCATTACTTTGGTACTTTTGACATACACGCACCTCGTCGTTTATTTTGGGCACATCGCCGTGGCAAAGATTTTGCATGTAGTGGCACACATAATAGCCACATAAGTTGTTTCCTGCCGTTTGCTGTATAACCTATGATGAAATTTAAAAAGAATACAAGTATTGAGATGAAAAACTATCACTAAAGAATATAAATTAATTAGTATGCTTTATTACGTACTCGAGTGCTTAATTGGACCGTGAATTCGATCTTGAAAGTTCCTTTATGCTTCTTTCGTAACTTTGCGAATGCCCTGTGATGCGTTAATACATGAATAGTAATTATTAGAGTTCGAATTAATTAAATAGCTAGGCATTTCAATAGAATAAGGAAACCATCTTATAAATTAATATATGCCATACCGATTTAGCGTGTCAATGATATATTGATATTTTTCCTGTGGTTTCCTTTTTGAGTCTTGAACAATGATCTTGCTATTATCAAGCATGATAACAAGAAGGACCCAGTGAAACCTATTAATATATTCAACATATATATGTAATTAGCCATATTATGTATGCTTTAAAAAGCTAGGAACGAGAGGTTGTGAGGAACGGATATATGCGTACTCGAAGTTGAAGGGCAGAAGTATGTATGGTTTGTAGTGCTGTCCTAAGAGTGCATTCAGAATGTACTCCTCAACAACCTTTGGGTTGTATCCGATGACAGCCTCGTTGACAATCTCTGGGTCTATGAAGCTGATGTTGAAGTCACCCTGTCTTCTCAATCATTGTATCTCCATTCTACATAGAAATGGAAAAACTATTAGAGTTGCAACTTTCTGGTACGAGGAAGCATATGGTAAACTTATTAGCCTGACACTTACAGACACCAGCAGCTCATGAGAGACACGTTAACAGCGTCTTGATGGTAAAAATGGTACAAGTCTTCGAATTCTAGCCATATTTGGTTGTCCCCGTGATAGAAGTGTTCGTTTGTGATACGGAGGAGGAACATATTTCTTTCTTGAGAGGACTCTACCATGTACCATTCATGAAATTGCCGCATCTTGGTTGGTAAATCCTTTATGTTTTTAGGGTTAACCAACTCCCGGTCCAACTTATATTGCCATCTCACTTCTGCCATTGGGATATCATCCGTCAATCCAAGAGCTTCAGCTGCAGAACCGAGGTTTGCCTCTTTCATGAATTGTTCAAGCTGTTCTTGCTCTTTCTTCTTCTTTGCCGCCTCTGCCTTAGCCCGTTTAGATTTCTGTGTAGCCTTTGCTATTGTCCGGTCGTGGTCTGACGTCGTAGGCAGTGGCATTGCATGGGATGTCACGAAGTGTTTTGAAGCTTTTTGATCAATTGCTTGCTTCGGCACTAGCACCTTAGGTGCGAAGTGTGCAGCAACTTCTGCAGCAACAATTTTGCTTGTCCCCTCGTCCGTCATATCATATGCCCTTTTTGAAGGTTCCTTTGACCTTGTTGATCGGCTGGGCTGGGCCTTCTGGGGAGGAGGATGGCTTCTTCTTATTTGAAGCTTCTTTCGCGGAGGATATGGTGGAGGCGTGCTTTTCCTGGGGGGGTTCGTTTTTGTTGGAGGTGCTGGTGGAGTTGGGCTTCTGCGTGGAGCAGGTGGTGGAGCAGGAGTACTCTGTATTGGCAGCGAGGCATTGCGTGGAGGTGACGTTGGAGGAGGCGTGATTTGTCGTTGTGGAGGAGGCGAGCTTCCACCAGCTGGCTCCAATTGTTCGATATCTCACGGTGGAGATGACACCTCCACGCCATCTGGAAACATGATGTACCGTTTTCGCCAGAGGATGATACCGTGGAGGGCCTGTCCAAGCTTGACCACCTCATCGCCTCCAGCAGTATCAAGCATAAGATCTTCAAAACCGTTTAACACCTCCTCCACGGCGACTTTCGAGTAACCGAGGGGTATCTCGTTGCAATGAAATGTCTGGCCCGGCTCTACTGGGAACGCCATACCGTAAGCCACTTTTATGGAGAGGTTTCACGCCTGGACATGTAACTCACACTGGCGGCGAACCTTGATGTCGTCCACTGGAAAATAGCCGAGATCATCCCCATTAGGTGCCGCGGTGGACGACATTTGCTTCCATCGCGGAGGCTCATGGATCGATCATGGCATCCGCGATTGCTCGGACCTGTTCCCTGAAGCTTGCTGAGGGTTATCTGCACTTGTTGAGCAATTATGTTACTGATGCTAGCCTGGATAGCTCTTAGCTCCCTTTCCAATTGGCTGTATTTGTATAGCTCTCTGGTTTTGCTTCTTGCTCGGCTCCTGTACGTTTGGGAATCCTTTGCGAATCCGTGCTTCCATGGCGTCGATGAACCAATACCTCTTGTCCGTCCCGGGTGCTCCGGGTTTTGGAGGGCATGTGTCAGCTCGTCATTCTCCCTATCTGTCACTAAGGATCCTGACTGAGACTGTTGAACGGCTTGTACGATCCTTTGCCCAACATCTTGCACTCCCGGTGCCATCACCAAGCTGCCGTCATCTGCAAGGGCCCCCCGTGAGCCATGAACCAATTTCGCAGGCGAAATTCCTAGTCAGCAGTAGCAGGTGGTACATCCTTGGCCACTAATTCTTCCTCCCACTTCTCCCATTTCGGTATAGCCTTGATGTAACCACCGGTGCCGAGATGGTGGTGGTATTTCTTCTTCTGTGCATTTATCTTGTTCTTTTGGCTCGCGGCTTGGCCTTGAGCTGATAGCTTGTATTCCTCAAACGCTTCCCAGTGATCGGCTAGCTTAGAAAATAGATTGAAGTCAGGCCTTTCTCCTTTCTGCACATACTTGGCATTTAGAGACGTCTTCCAAGACTGAAATACGGTTGCCATCTTTTTCAAAGTGTATTTCTTTACTTTGTCTTCGAACCCTTCAGGAAATTTGAAATTGTCCTTAATATCTGTCCACAGTAGATCCTTGGTAGCTTGAGAGACTTCAGCCCATTTCTGAATGCTAATTGGGACGTGGTCCCTTACATGGAAACCACAAGTGTTGTTGAATGGGCCAATTGCTGAAAGAGGGGCAATCGGCATCCCGTCGGAGTTAACGTCGGTAAATACATGCTTTGCCGACGGCTTCTTGTTAGGTCCTCGCTTCGATTGGTTGCTCGATGTACCCTGCTTAAATTACAGAAAAATATGAGTGTGTTAAGATTGCTCGAAAGGCGGCATGTACCAGGGCATTATTGTGGCATTACCTCGCTGGCCCCAGTGTCCACGGCATCACCGGAACACACGGTAGTAGCATTAGCGTCGCCTTGGTTCATGGCCTCATCGGCAGCAGCGTTAGCGTCACCTTCGTCTTATACTCTGATGCTACCCTGCGCGATCGAGCCTAGCAGGAATTGTTCTTCCTCATCGAAAATATCGTTAGCACTGCAGCCACTGCCTGGTTGCACCATCTATATATCATAATTGCGAAACAATGTTAAATTAGTATTGCCACTTGTGCACATGACATAATTGCAAAACATTGTTAAATATATCGTCAGCACTACCTATATTTCTCACTATCTCTCTCTAGCTCTCTCTCACTAGCTCTCTGTAGCTCTCTCTCTCACTAGCTCTCTCTAGCTCTCTCTCACTGTCTCTCACTATCTCTCTCTAGCTCTCTCTCACTATCTCTCACTATCTCTCTCTAGCTCTCTCTCACTAGCTCTCTCTCACTAGCTCTTACTATCTCTCTCTAGCTCTCTCTCACTAGCTCTCTCTCACTAGCTCTTACTATCTCTCTCTAGCTCTCTCTCACTATCTCTCTCTAGCTCTCTCTCACTAGCTCTCTCTCACTATCTCTCTATAGCTCTCTCTCACTATCTCTCACTATCTCTCTCTAGCTCTCTCTCACTATCTCTCTCTAGCTCTCTCTCACTAGCTCTCACTATCTCTCTCTAGCTCTCTCTCACTATCTCTCACTATCTCCCTCTAGCTCTCTCTAGCTCTCTCTCACTATCTCTCACTATCTCTCTCTAGCTCTCTCTCACTATCTCTCTCTAGCTCTCTCTCACTAGCTCTCTCTAGCTCTCTCTCACTATCTCTCACTATATCTCTCTAGCTCTCTCTCACTATCTCTCTCTAGCTCTCTTTCACTATCTCTCTCTATCTCTCTCTAGCTCTCTCTCACTATCTCTCTCTAGCTCTCTCTCACTATCTCTCACTATCTCTCTCTAGCTCTCTCTCCCTATCTCTCTCTCTCAGTCCATATTTTTCCCGTTGGGATGTTTCATCGAACACCCTGTGTGCACACAAAAAACAGAGGCAGAGTGCGGTGTGGGCGTGGGCAACCTAGGTCCTCCGGTGGATTGGGGGAGCGGGGGCGCGGTCTAGAGGTCGACGGCGCGGTGGAGGTCCAACGGCGCTGGCGACGCGTGGCAGACGGCGGTGTGAAGGCGTGGACGGCGGTGGCGAGGCGCTGCCGACGAGGATACAAGACGGCGGTGAAGAGGCGGCGAGCGCTGCGTGGGATCTCGACGGAGAGATGCAGCGACGAGGGCGCGCGCACGGTGGAGAAGGCGTCGAGCGTGACGCGGGGGCTCGACGGAGATACGGCGGAGCGACAGAGGAGTGAAGCGCGGGACGGCTCGGGACATAGAAAAATTTTGGGGAGAGTGAAGCGTGCAAGGAAGACGAGCTGAAATATATAGGAGACCCCCTCTACAAGCGGTTTGTAATACGAACCCCTTGTAAAGGGGCCTCTACAAGCGGTTGGTAGTCCGAACCCCTTGTAGCGGTCTCTTCTACAAGGGATTCATGTTACGAACCGCTTGTAGAGGTCCCCTTCTACAAGGGGTTCGTATTACGAAACGTTTGTAGAGGGGGTATCCAGATTGTCTTGCGTGCTTGTAGAGGTTCTCTTCTACAAGGCGTTTGTATTACGAACCGCTTGTAGAGGTTCCCTTCTACAAGGCGTTGGTATTACCAACCGCTTGTAGAGGGGGTATCCAGATTGTCTTGCGCGCTTGTAGAGGTTTTCTTCTACAAGGCGTTTGTATTACGAACTGCTTGTAGAGGTTCCCTTCTACAAGGCGTTGGTATTACCAACCGCTTGTAGAGGTCCCCTTCTACAAGGGGTTCGTATTACGAACCGTTTGTAGAGGGGGTTTCCAGATTGTCTTACTTGCACGCTTGTAGAGGTCCCCTTCTACAAGGGGTTGGTATTACGAACCGCTTGTAGAGGTTACCTTCTGCAAGGGGTTTGTATGACCAACCGCTTCTAGAGGGGCTTTTCGGGGGATTCCTTCTCTATTCTTCCTTTTTTATTTAACTGACTGTTGAGATGTTTAAAATTTCAGTAATTGTGGCTCATATTTTAGTATAATGTTTAAAATTTCAGTACTTGTGTTTCATATTTCAGTATAATGTTTAAAATTTCAAGACTTGTGTTTCATATTTTTTAAAATGTTTAAAATTTCAAGACTTGTGTTTCATATTTTTTAAAATGTTTAAAATTTCAAGACTTGTGTTTCATATTTTTTTCAAATGTTTAAAATTTCAAGTACTTGTGTTTCATATTTTTAAAATGTTTAAAATTTCAAGACTTGTGTTTCATATTTTTTAAAATGTTTAAAATTTCAAGACTTGTGTTTCATATTTTTTAAAATGTTTAAAATATCAAGACTTGTGTTTCATATTTGAAATGTATAAAATTTCAAGACTTGTGTTTCATATTTTTTAAAATGTTTAAAATTTCAGTACTTGTGTTTCATATTTCATTAAAATATATAAAATTTCATTGCTTAATTTCTATATATGATTCAAATATACAAGTTTCATACAGAAGCACATCTTAACTAGTAACATACTTTGTCTTTACAAGTGTGCCTTCGTTATGATCGTGGCGTATATATGGAGTATCGACATCTGTGTTATTCAGGACACTTATGTCGACATCCACCGCAAAAGGAAGGAGCTCGTCAAACTGACTATACTCTTCCTCGTCTGTGACATCCTCAACTCCGACAATCCTTCGTTTGCCTTGGAGAACCACGTGTCGCTTTGGCTTGTCCTTCTGCTTCTTAGGTTTGCTTGACATGTCCATTACGTAGAAGACTTGTCTCACATCATTGGCGAGAACGAATGGTTCACGCCTATAGCTGACTTGTGTGAGGTCTACGGTTGTCATGCCATATTTGTTGATCTTCACACCGCTTGAACTCAGTTTAACCCATTGGCACTTGAATAGAGGGACCTTCAAATGTCCATAGTCAAGCTCGCATATCTCTTCTATGAAACCATAATATGTGTCCACCTTGCCAGTGTTGTCCGCGGCGTCTATACGGACGCCACTGTTCTGGTTCGTGCTCATCTTATCCTGGGATTTCATGTAAAATGTGTAACCATTTATCTCGTACCCCTTGAATGTCACGATTTCACTAGATGGTCCACGAGCCAGGCGTTGCTACTGTTCATTGTCTGACCCTTCCGAAAGGATGTAGTTTTGTAACCAAGTACCGAATGAATCCATGTGCCTCAGTGTTATCCAATCCTCAGACCTCCCTGGGAATTCGCGGCATAGAATACTCTTGTGCTGAAGGACATAAGGAGCCACTACAGTAGATTGTTTCAGAACCGTGAAATGTGCTTGTTTAAAAGTAAACAGATCTTTGCATGCAAGTGCTTTCTGTCCTAGTGTCCCTTTTCCCCGGAGCCTCCCCTCATGGCGTGATAAAGGGACACCAATCGGATTTAGATTATTAATGTAATCCACACAGAACTCAATCACCTCCTCTGTGCCATACCCCTCGGCTATGCATCCTTCTGGACGAGAACGGTTACGGACATACCTTTTTAGAACACTCATGTACCTCTCGAAAGGAAACATATTGTGTAGAAACACAGGTCCGAGAATACCTATCTCCTTGACAATGTGAAATGTGAGATGAACCATAATATCAAAGAATGCAGGAGGAAAGATCATCTCAAGGCTAACCACACTTTGTACCACGTCATCCTACAGCTTACTTAGTTTATCTGGATCAATAACCTTTTGCAAAACCACATTGAAAAAGGAACACAGCTTTGTGATTGTCCCACAGACCCACTCGGGCAAAATACCTCTCACAGCCACTAGGAGCAACTGTGTCATCAACACAAGACAGTCATGGGATTTCAGGTGGACGATTTTATTCTCTTTCATGTTTATGAGTCTCTTTACATTCGAGGAGTATCCGGAAGGGACCTTCACACTGTTCAAGCACTTTATCATGCTTTTTTTCTCTTCTTTACTTAGAGTGTAGCTCGCAGGATGTAGATAATGTTGTCCTTTACCTGTCTTTTCTGGATGTAGATCGTTTCTCAGTTTCAAATGTTTTAGATCCCTCCGAGCTTGCAATGTATCTTTCGTTTAGTCGTACATATCTAAGTATCCTAACAGGTTCACGCAAACATTCTTCGTGATGTGCATGCAGTCAAGTGAGTGACGGACCTCCAAAACTTTCCAATAAGGCAAGTCCCAAAATATTGACTTCTTCTTCCACATGGGTGCCTAACCTTCCTCATTCGGTATAGATTTTCTCCCAGGACCCTTTCCAAAAACTACTTTCAGATCCTTTACCATAGCAAACACACGCGGCCCACTTCGATGCTCAGGCTTAGCACGAAGGTCTGGTTTCCCGTTAAAATTCCTGCCTCTCTTCCGCAACGGATGCCTCATAAGAAGAAACCTACGGTGGCCCATATACACAACCTTCCGAGAGTTTTTGAGATACATGCTGTCCGTTTCATCTAAGCACTGCACGCAGGCTCTATATCCTTTTATAGTTAGGCCGGAGAGGTTACCAAGCGCAGGCCAGTCGTTGATGGTAACAAACAGCAATGCACGTAGGGTGAAATACTGTCTTTTGTGCTCATCCCATACCCGTACACCATCCTCCCACAATGTTAGAAGATCTTCAACCAATGGTTTCAAATAAACATCGATGTCGTTTCCGGGTTGCTTAGGCCCTTGGATCAACAACGGCATCAATATGTACCTCCGCTACATGCACAACCAAGGAGGAATGTTATAGATACATAGTGTAACAGCCAGTGCTATGGGCTGCTGTCTTTCGCTCACGAATCAATTCATACCATCCGTACTCAACCCAAACCTTATGTCTCTCGCCTCATCTGCAAAGTGCGGGTATGTTCGATCGACTTTCCTCTACTGGGAGCCATCAGCGGGATGTCTAAGCATCCCGTCGTCCTTACGCTCTTCTTTGTGCCAACGCATCATCTGGGCATGCGCTTTGTTAGCAAACAGACGCTTCAATCGGGGGATGACAGGGAAATACCACACCACCTTAGCGGGAGGTCTCTTCTTCATACGCTCCCCATCTATTTCACCTGGGTCGTCACGCTTCATCTTATAACGAGATTCTTTGCACACTGGACAAACGTCAAAATCCTCGTACTCATTGCGATACAGGATACAATCGTTAGGACATGCGTGTATCTCCTGTACTTCTAATCTCAAAGGACATATGACTTGCTTGGCTTCATATGTAGATTCAGGCAGAGTGTTATCTTCCGGAAGCAACTTCTTTATGAGTGATAACAACTCATCGAATCCCTTATCTAAGACACCATTTGTGGCCTTCCATTGCATTAGTTCCAGTGTGGTACGCAGTTTTTTGTGGCCCTGCCCACAGTTTGGGTACAAAGGAGTCCTGTGGTCTTCTAACATGCGCTGAAACTTGTCAAATTGTCTTTCATCCGTGTAGTCTCCCTCTCCGTCACGTAGCATCTGGTCCAGCTCATCATCACCAAACTCTCCGAGTGTATCTTCCACGGAACAGTATTGCCTGGCGTCTGGGATACTGTTCAAACCCTCTTCTTCTTCCTCGTCGTCTTCATCATCTTCCTGGTTAATCCCCTCTACTTCGCCATGGTTGGTCCAACAGGTATAGTTTGGCATGAATCCTCTCATTATTAAATGGTTCAGAACCTGCCATCGGTGGGAGTGCTCCTTCTCATTCTTGCAGTCTACACACAGACAACATATGTAGCTGCCTGCAGGCAAGAAGGCAACGACCGCATCCAGAAAACCCTACACGCCATCAATGAACTCTCTGGAGCGACGGTCCGCATTGTACATCCATTGCCGGTTCATCTACACCAAGTTATATTTTATTAAAAAAAATATAGTTACATTTCAGAATCTAAAGCTCACAAGCAGTTAGATCTACCTTTCTAATTACTTTTTTGTTCTTCTTCGGTCTACAATTACAGATAATATTTTTTGTCGCAACAAAAAACTCCACCTACACTTATTCTTTTTGTCCTTCTACATTTATTGAACTAAAACTAACTATTTGTTACATTTTTTAATTATTTTTTATCCTTCTACAATTTTGAAACTAATTATTTTTCTCTTTCTACCTTTCTAATTATTTTTATCCTTATACATTTTTAACTAAACCTAACTAAAAATTTTTTACCCTTCACATTTATTGCACAAAAAAATAACTAATTGTTACATTTTTAATTATTTTTTAATCCTTCTACAATTTTTAACTAAAACTAACGAATTATTTTTCCCTTTCTACCTTTTTTTCCTTCTAATTTTTGCCTTATTTATTTCATACTCCAATAATTAGTTCCTAAAATTACGGTGATCAAGCTAGCTAGCAAATTTATCGTTCAATTTTGGATCCTAAAGCAAACAACTTAATTTTAAGATCAACTCCCTAAAATTAGGTGATCAAGCTAGCTAGCAAACAAGTTTGGTAGCTAGCAAACAAGCAAAGAAACTTTTTAGTGATGAAAAGCTAGCTAGCAAATAAACACACCTTTCAACAAAGAACAAATTGGGTTTTAAATGTGCTGGGCGGGAGGCTTCTACAACTTGTTTGAGACACCAACCGCTTATAGAGCTTGCATTTTACAACCGGTTGGTGTCTCAAACCGGTTCTGGCAATCCACAACCGGTTTGGGACACAAACCGGTTGTAGAGATGGGACTTCACACGCGGTTCATGTTTCAAACCGCTTCTGGAAGTCCTCTCCCGCCCGTTGCCCACGAACCAGTTCTGGTACGAAGATTACAACAGGTTCGCACCAAACCGCTTCTGATGGACCGGTTGTGATGCCCAATTCTGTAATAGTGCAAGGCAATTCTCAAGTGTCTGAGTTGAGCCCTCGAGAATAGTAATTTTTCTCGAGGGCCAACAGAAAACCCTCGAGAACATTTGAAAAACAGAAGACGGCAGCAGTCGACGTCAAATGTTTCTCGAGGGCTGGCGGAGTACCCTCGAGAAACATCAGCTTCCCCCTCCCGTGCAGTCTCTTCAATTTTCCCAGGCACCTTTTCCCAATCCTCCGTCCCCGTGCACAGATAAATCCCCGCACGCTTCCCAAGATTTCTCCTCTCCCCTTTCCTCGCTCCCAACAACGGGCACTCCCCCGTTGCTCTCCCGCCGCCATCATGCTGCGTCCCCGCCGGTGGCCCGCTGCGCTTCACCGCCACTGCCTCGCTTCGCCGGTGCACCCTACCGGCGCGCCACCGCCGCCGCCCCCGCCGCTCTCCCACCGGTGCGTCCCCACCGCCGCCGTCCCCGCCACCCTAGTCGTCAGATCCGTCGCCGACGCCGCATGCCTCGTCACTGTCGCGCCCTCTCCACCACGACGCCGGGCCTCTTCACCGCCGGGCCACCTCGCCGACGCCGCCGTGCCTCCTCACCTCCGTGCCACCTTGTCGACGCCGCCGCGCCACCTCGCTCGGAACCCTCCTCGCATGGATCTAGCTGCCCCCACTCCGACCACGGCGCCGGTGGCTCCTCTCTGCCCAGATCTGGCTCCTCCCATGCTCCTCTCTGCGCGCATCTCGTCCGGTGGTCACCACGAGCACCCTGTGACCGTGGAGGAGCCAGATCTGACGTTCTTGTTCTTGTTCATGTGATGCCTATGAATGCTTCAGTTGCTTGTTCTTGTTCATGTGATGCCTATGAATGCTTCGGTCACCCGGTCACATGCATCCATGGTGAAGTTTGTGAAGTCTCTGTTCACGCGGTTGCTTGTTCTTGTTCTTGTGAAGTTTCTTTCTTTGATGCCTGTGAATGCCTCGGTTGCTTGTGTTCTTCCATTCTCTCTCTCTCTAATCTCGCCCCCGCCGGAGAATGATAAGGACAGGGCCGCCGCCGGTGACACCCCGGCCCGGTGGTCTCGTATTTTATTTTTTTAGTATAAATCACTTATTCTCGAGGGCTAGCTGGCCCTCGAGAATCGCTGTCCACCACGGTTTCTCGAGGGCTAGGAACTAGAAGGCCCTCGAGAAAACCTGACTGCGCCGTTATTCCGTCTGTCCAGCAATATTTCTCAAGGGTTTAGTCCAGGCCCTCGAGAATAGAGTTTCTCGAGGGCCAAACCCTCGAGAAGTGGCCTTTCTCTCGAGCACGCAGTCACGACGGCCATTTCTCGAGGGCCGGCCCTCGAGAAACAGTATTCTCGAGGGTTTTCCCCTCTTTCTCGAGGGCTTTTGGCCCTCGAGATTGTAGCTGATTCCAGTAGTGACATGCATATCTTCCAAAAATACCGTCGACATGTGAGGGGTGCTCTTAAATTTCACCTTTGGAGACAATTTACTCCAATATGGTGTCCATATATATTCGTTAACCACTAGATTAGCATGTCCTAACCATAACCTTTCCAAAATTTTAGGATGTGGCATTTTATTTTAGAATACTAGCTGAGTGCACACATTTTGCTACGAATGAATCGAATATCAAAAGTGCGGGATCATGTGATGAGTAATTGTTGAAATATGTGTTTGAATCATCTTGTGTCTATTTTGTGCTAGCTAAGTGCAATCCAAAATTGTGAAACTAGAATTCTTTGGTCCCCGAAAGCATGTGTACCATGGACTAGGGATGAAAAAGGATCCGGATCTTCCCGATCCAAACCGGTCGAATACGGTTTCGGAACCAATCGGATCGGATATTTTCGTATCTAGATTTAGAACAGTCGGATCCGGATAGTTTTTCTTCGTATCCGGAATGGGATCCGGTTCAGGCGATATCCGACAGATTCAGATCTGGATCCGGATATCCGAAACCGTACAAATTCAGATCCTTATTCGGATCTCATCCTACCAGCCCAATATAGAGGCCTAACAGGCAAGTATGCATTGTAAAGGGGAGATTTAGCTATTTAGATCCAGAGCCAACTAGCCCATCACCCATCGGGCTAGTCATTTAGACACGTAACCTTCTCGCTAGTATAAATTATAATAATATTTTAATTAATTGAGTTATTATGTGTTATAATTGATTTTGGGGCATACAATTTATTGGGTTTAAATGTTCCGGTCGGTATTCGCAACCGTATTCGATCCGATCCATATTCGACCCGTATTCGTATCTGTTTCCGTATCCGTATCCGGACTATCCATATCTGGATTCGAATCCGAAAAATAATATGGATACGGATATGGTTCAACCATTATCCGATCTGTTCCAATCCGTTTTCACCCTTACCATGGACCAAGGATCTGCCGTGACCTAGCTGGGCACCACAGACTAACTAATAGAGAGTTACCAGTCTATGGGAGATGCCCCCAGGCCATCAGTCCGCCAGGTGCATGTGCACATGGATCTGTACTAGCACATAAATAGTCATCAATGCTAGTTCTAAACTAGTAATAGTGCCAATTTTTCAACCAGCACAATATCAACATGCACTGATGTGCCCGGTCATATATGTCAGTTACTCTGTGCCGGTTATGGATAGAACTAGCACAAATATATTTTAAAATAGCTAGTCTAGTTAGCATAGTGGTGCTAACTAGGCTAGCTAGCTCCCCCTACACTACATATACACTAGTTATATCTACATCCACCTGTTGTCGTTGTCGTCATCGTCGTCATTGTGACCAACAGTTTTCGCGGGAGCTAGGTGTCCCTGTCATCAGACCCTTGGGCCTATTTGCCGGTCAGTCCTCCTCCGACATGGGTGTGGGCTCCTCATCGTCCTCCTACTCTTTCGCCGCTGCCTCGGTGGCAGGGCCGCACACAGAATGATCCGAAGACAGATCCAGCAATGTAGTCCGCTGCCGCATAGACGCCAACTCCTCGTCATAGGGCTCCTCCTCATAGAGCTCCTCACTAGCCGCTCCTCGCACGGCCCGGGCTTGCCGGTAGGCCATGGTGACCATGGCGAGGCCAGCTGCTATGGAGAGGTGGGTAGAGAGGAAAACGGTGGTAAGGCAGGCCATAGTAACCATGGCGAGGTTGGCCGCTACAGCGACGTGGGTAGAGAGGGCATCGGCTGCTGCGGCGAGGAGGCTGGAGAGGGCTGCAATGGCGAGGCGAGTGGAGAGGGCATCAGTGACAATGGAGAAGAAGAGGATTAGATCATAGCGGAGATCAAGAGGAATGGGGAATCGAAGAGCAGAGATAGGAATGTGGAGGAGGGAGACGATCGACCGAACCGATTATATAGATGTGCATGGAGAAAAATTTACCTGTGGAAGTCCTCGGGAGATGAAACGTTACATGTTTCAGTTTTATTTACAAACCAGCGCATATGACTACGAAGCGACGCGCACGGTCAGTTGACATGCTACAAAAGTTTTATATGTGGTGGTTCTATATATATATATATATATATATATATATATATATATATGTTCTGGGTTGTCATATGAACCAACACAGATATATCTTTGCTAGTTGGTAATCAAAACCAGCACATAGTAGCTTTTGTGCAGAAAGTAGTTATTCACATCGAGCCGAACGTCTCCTCCTTGCTAGTCACTACCGCATCAACGTCGTACGTACATGAAGTAGTCGATCTCGCCGACCTTATCCTCCTTGTCGCTGATCAACGCCATAGCAACCGCAGCAACGTCTTTATGGCATCCACATGTCCAAGGGTGGAACACCGTGTGCCAGTGTGCTAGCACTGCACATGTGCGACTAGGGTTTCTAGGAGTCGGTATGGGAAGTGATGGCTAGAGTTACGTGGTGGCGAACTCATCTATCTTCACCACCTCACCGCCTTTTCTTATATAGAGCGCACTAATAGGCTTCTACTCTAGAGGCCCATTAGGACTCTAATCCTACACGGATCAGTATCCGCTAAACTAATATCACATAAATCAATATGCACGAATCTAATCCTACAGGGATCAATATCCGCGAAACGCACTAATGAATCCCATCCATTAGACATGTTCCAACCCGTTAAGTTTGTGATCCGTTAGGTTTATACACAAGCGGCCATAGTCCTAGAAACTCTTTTATGAACTACAAGTCAATAGCGGTTCCTCGCAGGACATATTGACTCCCAAATACATAGAATAATCATATTGGCTAAACCTTGATATACTCACATACTGATCCCTTTGCCGCATGATACCAGTCAAGCTCAAGGTGAAATGCTTACCACCGTTGTGATAGCTCGACCATTTACTCGATCTTGTGATGAATTCTAAACCATCACATTAGCATGGTCATGTATTTTCCAATCCAACACATCAAGGGGCACAGAGATATCTCTCCTGTTATTAAGGAGAGGCAAATTTCATCTTTATCGCTCACACCCCATACCCCATGATATGTTTAATAACACACCCAAAAGCTATGTTTATAACCACCCAGTTATGGTGTAGCGGTTGATAACCCAATGTGACATCCTAATAAATTATTATGTCACATATTATTAATAAAGAAAATAAAAAGGTAAAAACATAAAATAATAATAGAAAAAGGCCGTAATCAGGCTTGGGTAGCCAAATTAGGCCCAAAACCCCTCTCATCTAAACCTAAGCCCATTAGGACTCTTATTATACCAAAAATATCCCAATTCTAGTCCAACTCAAATTCTATCCCTATTAAGACTCCTCCACCATGCCCCAACCCCCCTCCACCACTATATAAATCCCCTAGAGGTCCCCTGGTTGACCAGCACCCTAAGCCACCTCGAAACCCTAGTCGCACCTCGGATTCCATGCCAAAACCGAAGCAAATCGAGGTATCTCTCCTATTCCCGAACCCATCTATTATTTTAGATTGCAACACGTTGTAGGTCTCGTCGAGACGACCGATTTGACTATTTGGAAGCCCTATTTTGGTGGAAAATCGAGCAAGATATGGCACGCCGAAGATCGCCGAATTTTGGAGCCCCGGCGAACCGCCGCCGCCGCTTCAAGGCCAATACAAGACTCCCATGCCACCGGTCCTCGGCGTGTGCGCCACACGCTCCGCCTAACGCGCCTCGCCGCGTGTCCCAACGCCGCCGCCACAAGACGCCGCGTTTCCGCCGCCGATGCCGGCCGCCACGCGTGCGCGTGCCCCATTGGCTCCCACCACGCACGCCTTGCCGCCGCCTCGCCAAGCCCAATGGCCGGCCGCCACGCGCCGCCTCGCGCCACTAGGTCCCCGCCGCACGCGTTACCGCGGTGACCAGTCCGCCGCCGCCACGTGGCCGTCTCCGATTGGCCCAGCACATTGAGCCGACCAGCCGCGTCAGCCACGTCTTCCGCGCCGGTTAAACCGGGATTCTCCTTGGTTTTTGCACGGATTAATAGCCGGTTAACCGGGTTTATTCCAAAACTTCCAAGATTTGTTTAGGGAGTTCCCAAACTCCAATTTAGATGATTCCAGAGCCCAAAAATAAAAAATAATACCAAGAATTTTATATATTTTTATCATGCTATTTTTTCTGTGTTTGTTATTTATTTCTGTTTTATTTTTTTAGCATAGATCCGACGTGTACCTACTGTACGGGAGTCGTTCCGGAGCCGTTCAAAGGAGGAGAATCAGATCCAAACTTCTTCGAAGGCAAGCAAGATTCATATTGATCTCCTAGTTTACTAAAAATTAGTTATTTCATCTTAATTTGAATTACATGCTTTAATTATCATCGTATATGTTATTTTAATCCGATTTCATGTTAGTCCTCTACTAATATGATGTAGCCTACCATTGTTACCCCGATTGGTACTGTTTTCCTATCCTATCCTTTGTGTAGTTGCTTAGCCTTGCTTCTGAGATTGGTAGTTGATAGGTTTTACTCATTATAAAATCAACGTAGTGTATGTTGATTTGAGGAGACCCAGAAGAGGCGGATTTTTGGGCTTGTGGTTGAGACGTGCAGGTCTCCTCTGTCATATAAGGACCGTATACTTATGACTATCATACCGAACTTGAACCGTACAGCCACTTGTGCCTTCTGGCCCTAATTTATTAGCTGTGGAAACCTGTTTCCGCTATACTCGTAGTGGACAGACGTGACTAGCTATCACTGGTTCCGAATGGCTTAATTGGGGGCTAACCTCATGCGGTACGCTATCAAGTCCGGCTGAAGGAGATGCGCATGATTGTCGGTCTGGTCGAAGTGTACCGTATGGGACGCGAAACCAAAAGAAAGGGTACAGTATTAGGGCAGGTGAAAGCAGTGAACGGTCTTTGTACAGTTTCTCTCTTGGAATGAGACAGAGCTTGTGAGGAACGTGTACACACTCTGCAGAGTTAAAACAATCATGGTAGCCGTGCCCGCAGTTATGGGCGGGGAAAGGAGTTTTACACAAGGTAGTTCAATGTGTTTTAATTAATTAACTTGATGGTAGTGTAGGCGGGGAGTGCCTCTCTTTTGAGCTGGTTAACCATTTCTATGGCTACGCTCATCATGTCGAGCCGGTTAGCCTCTCTTTGGCTACGCTCGGGTGTTAAAGTGGTGTTCAATGAATCATGAATAATCAAACCAGTAGATACGAGTTGTTTTTAGCAAAATAACCAAACCATCCTTTGATCCTGCATTCATTATTAAGGACTGCTTGCTGGGTAGCCGTGTACTCATTATATGGATCACGGATTATTTGTTGAGGAGAAGAACTCGACGTCGGTGCCAGTTGTGACCAGGAGGGTCAAGGTGATTAGCTACGCGTTCCGGGTCAACCTCGGAGTATCATGGCATGTGAAGTCTTCCGTTGTGTTCTTTATGGTATAGAATTATGTTCTGTGCAAAACTATGTGAACGTCTATGTCAATTGGATGCTATTTATGCTATGTAAACCATTAATTTCTAATTATTACAATGCCTGCGATGATATTCCAAATTGTCCTTGAGTGCAATACTAGCTATGATCTTCTGGGACTAGTATTCGGCCACTCAAGCCGGTAGAAATACCGGGGTGCACGACACCCAGAATATACAATTACGCATGCTACGATTGAATGACGATCTCACGTCACGTCTAAGGATCATATAGGTATATCTACTCGAAACTATAGCCTGATGGCACATATAAAATAACAATCTCTGTTGTGTCTGAGAGTAGGTTTATGTAACAATATGTTCTCTAACATGTGTCCACATTATTAATTTGATATATCTGTATCTATAGTATGTGAAACATTACCGTGCTGATCAAATTATTACTATCTTACATAATGATATGATATTATAGATCATTTAGAAGAAAATCATATAAAAAATATGTCTCACGACCAAATCGTATTTGATTAACAATATGAACAACGTTTATTTATGGAATTGATAAATTAAACAAGAGTATATAGGCATAGACGTGATATAATCATATTATATGATTCTCTAGGGCATATAACAATACCATCGGGTTCGTCTATCACAGATGTTCCGTTTTTGTTCTTTTCATGCGCTGCCGCACGCCGTCGATGTCGCTGTGCCGAGCCGTGGCTCCGCCACTGCTGTTCCTTCTTCTCTCTTGTCATCCTTTGGTATGGGCCTTCTAGTGAGCCCATGTTGCACCACCATGGCACAGCCTAGTGAGCCTACAGGTTGAAAGTTCCAACCTGCTAGCAAGGGATTCCCGCTGCACAGTACTAGGTCCGATGCTACATGGTCACCGTACTTTGTTTTCGCTACAGTGCTCCTTCATCTTTTCATATCTCTTGCATTCTAACCCCAAATCTAGTGGTTCCAATTTCTAAAAATTTTTAAAATTTCAATCTACACACAATAATTTTTCTGTAATTTTTTGATTTAATTTACTTTTCTATAATTTTATTGATTCTTCTCAATTTGCGTCGATAGGTTACGTGAGTGCAGCGGATGCCATCGCCAACGTTCTGGATCCAACACCTAGGCAAGGTTTTCCCATAAACTCCTAGTTTTCTAGATTTTGTCAAAACATGCTAGATTTAATAGTCGTGCGATATTCAAATTAACATGTCCTAATTGTATGCTATATTTTTATAATATGTGACCACTGATCCAAATTTGCTATTAGGTTAATATTATCATGTATTTCATACTGTTTTTACGGCTAATGGCATAGCAGTGCTTAGTTAGGGGATTGCAGAGTGGTTTCCACTCTTGCTATCATGACTTTGGAAGATGGATCATTGTGGGAGATGGTTGGGTTATTTATGTTATAAATGAAAATCAACTAACTAACAATTGGGATCGGGAGCGGATGAAAGATAAGGTGGGTGCATTCTTGCACGAGAATCGACTTTGTGTTAGATGCCGCTCCGATAATAAGGACCGAACCACATGATTACTTAACCAAATACTTTTCTATGCGACTGCAAGCCCATTATGGGACGTGGCTTAGACTAAAGGTAGAATAACATCGGTATTGTCATATCCACGCACCGTGGTAGGATCTATCGGGGTTAGCATCAATAGTGTCGTGCCCAGGCATAGAGGTGTTCCAGTTAGTGCACAACATGGAAAGGCCGGGGTTAGTTTTCCGAAAGGTTTTGTTATGATGCTCTTCGATGGGAGGGTATCGTATCTTGTGGGTAAAGTACACAATCTCTGCAGGGTCCTGCTCATGGTTAACGGTAGACAAAGTTGGTTTCACATTGTAGCGTCACATATCCTTATATTAATATAACATGGGTAAGGTTGATCCAACCGCTTGCCATTGCTAGATGAGTTAATGACATTGGTATTATGAGATTGAAAATTTGAGATTATGAGTTTATGAGTTGAGAATATGTGAATTGAGACTATGAGAGTGAGAACTGAGTTACTTTATGCTACTGTTCAATTTAATCATGAGAATCTATTATTTATTTATTTATTTATGTTTCTTAAATGCTCTTCAACTGTTAGTAAAATGGTTTTATGCAAATAAATCATGACTTTTTCTAGGATGAGCCATAACCTAGCCCTTCCTAGGGGAGGACTTTATAAAGCATACTAACCCGGTTTTTATTCGGAGCTCTTTATTCTATGAGTAGGTCAGGAATACGAAGATACGTAGGATACGCTAGGATTTATCGGGAGGGCGTGATTTGGAACACTAGAGCTTTCCAGTCAGTTTGCCTATAGCTGGTGATAAGTCTATTTTAGTTTGTCTTTATTTGTTCTTCTGAGACTATAAACTATTATAATAAAATGGCTTCGCCGTACTCTGACTTACTTTATAGTTAATAGTCTTGATATTGATATTTTATTTCTGTTTTATTGTAGATACATGTTTTGATGTTTGAAACATGTACCGTTAGTACAGAGAAGCTGTCTAGTAAAACTAGATCCGACGGTAATCTGGGCGAGGCCAGGCCGGAGACAGGACTAACCCGCGGCTTGGCTGGACCGAGAAAGCAGAAACAAGCTTGTCGCTCGCGGCGGTGGATCGGACCGGCAGCACCGGTTACGCCGAAAGGAGACAAACGTGCCGACCAATCCGGCCTACTGTGAAAGAGAATTCGTTTTCCAAGTTAAACAACATTTCAAAACAAATACTGGGAAAACCTAATATGCATGGGAACGAAATAAAAATATTTTTTTGGCCATTATTTCTGTTCTATGAAGAAAATTAAATAGCTAGAACTCAAATAAATAGAAATAAATATGAAACTGACGCGAAACAATCGGAAAAAAAAAATTCTTGGAGCGCAACTAACACAACAATTACTGATCCTGGGATGTTACATGCAACGGAGGCTCGGATTATTCAAATGAATTTTTTTATTGAAAAATCCAATCAAGCTTTTATTGAATATTATCATATTTAAAATATAGGACATTTTTAGAGAGAAAAATAATGCTTAAAAGATCTAAAAAACGTTTTTCAAAAAAGTTATAAATCGTTTGATTTGATTTGGATTCAAAAGTTTTGGAAAGTGACATTAGTATTTTTAAGAAACAACTTCAAGAAACCAAATTATAAGAGCATTTACAATGCTATAGACAGCTATTGTATAGATCAAGTTAGTATGCCACCAATGAACGGTCTTATACGCAACTCATACAAAGGGCAAATGCAATTATCTTGCTATAGATAACCTCTCCATACTCATAACTTGTTTTGATTCTCATGTTACAGTGCACTACAGAATTACGGACGGCTCAATTCTCCATATGCACCTCTCTTATCCTTATCATCTTTTAGCGACAGCTGAGGTGGATCTTGTGTACGTACCCTAAACAATAAACCAAGCTCATAAGCTGTAAAGCGTACAAGTGTCCTCTCCTCTCCGATCAATGTTGTCCACACAATTCATTTTCTGGCCAGTCAAACATGATGCATGTCGTCTCCATTACAAGAATAACATCGTGTTCCCTAGCTAGTAGCTACTAGCTACTCATGCCATATTGCACTTTTGGTAGCCGATAGATCGTGCCATATCGCGAGAAAGTTTTGTTGAACATTATTTTGTTTGTGAAGTCAAGATATATTTTAGAGATTTTAAAATTAAAAAAATGTATCTATCATTCAACAGCACAACCTAACCAACTGCTCATAAATTATTTATCAACCGAAATTGGGAATATGAAACGTGTGTTACATGCACTTGACATTTCCAATTTTGGATAATCCGCAGTATTATTACACAGACAGCACATGCTTCATGGCCTAATTAGATCGGGATTGGTTTCACACAGAGGCGTGCAATCGTCTCTTGAAGCTCATTGCCGAATGTGTAGCCATCTCTGTTACCAACGTAGACAAATCCTATCACAATTGCAAGGTTCATTACTCGCTTCACGATTGGATATAGTGTGTGTTGCTCCAAAAGTTCTTGATTAATATTTCTCCATTCATCTTCAATAAAAGAGCTTATCTTAGAGATAGCCACTTCGCTAGTAACTTTATACTCGTTCATGTAACACTCCACAGTAGTAGCAGCATCCCCTTTGTTCTTCCCGAGCTGTATCACACATCAATTTGCACCCAAGCATATCAGAGAACATGCAACTATGGGTTAATTAAGAAAAATCTTTGCACCTTGCACATTAATTACCTTAACTGACGAAATGTCATTAACGAACCGCCCAATCTTTGAACATGCCTTTACAGAGGTTGGGACCCTGATTGCCCAATCAAATGCTTGTTTTGTTGCCTCGTCACCCATTCCAACAAGAGACCCAATGACTAGGAGAGGAATAGCAGTGGACATAACCGACACACTGAGATGATCGTTGAAGTTCGGTATGTATTTGAGATGGCACCATTCGGCTTCTTGTAGGTAATATTTAGATAGTGTTTGTAGCTGAAATCGGGACAGACAATTTAGGACATTTCTGTATCTACATTTGGGAGTTGTAGGAGATGTTTGGGTGGAATGCACTTTGTGTCATAGAAAATAGGGAAAAAGAAAAACACACTTTTATATGAACAAGTTGTCTCATTGTAGAAAGAAATTAAACTCATGTATCTATGCTATATATTAATGCAGCAATAAAAGATTTTTTCAATAAGAAATTCATTTTTACAGTCAATATATAGAGCTACATACCGCTTTCGTCAGGTAAGTAACACGATACTTCTCAGTTGGTCCTAACTCATCCTCAAACTCCTTGAAGGTGCTCATGAATTTGAGATATAGCTCCTTCAGGTAGTCCGGTAGAAAAGCAACTGCGCCCTCGTCCCATCTGCATATATCAGGCCAACAAATTTACAACTTTTGCGTGCATATCATGCATGTTTTTGAATAGTGATACCTAACAAATCCAAACCTTTGTATGGCTTCATTAAGTTCGCGACACTCCTCCAAGGTTGCATGGGAATCGTAAGTGTCATCTAGCAAAGTTGCTAATGCAATTATCTTTGCAAGAATAATCCGTGCACGAGAGTAATGTTCCTCATAGTACACCCCAAATGAAAAAAGATAGCATTCAACCATGCGATCTCGAGTATAACTTAGCCCCACTGTCTGGTAAAGATCATTCCACCACCTAAAATAATCATAGTTTGTTACTCTGTTTTTCAAATGAAAAGACTAATAACTGTGCTGGCAAAAGGTTTACCGGGAAATGCTCTTGAGCTCTTTCAAATGAACAGATTGCAGAAGGTTATAGTCAATCTTCGCGAGATCCAATATGGATGGGTTATGTGCAAAATCTTTGTTGTACTCTGACATATAGTGCAATGTCTCCAGTCTACGCATGGCCCTCGGCAGTGGTATTTCTAGGGCACGTGAGACTTGCTCAACTAATGGAGATGTTAAGCTACTTTTGATTGACTCCAGCTTGTGCCTTGCAATGGAACAAGCTTCTTTCAATGTTTCCTCCTGTTGAGTTGAAAGATGGGCTGCATTATACAAGCTCAATAAGCCCCTTGGATTAGTTATGTTGGTGATGAAATTATCCCCTTCATTGTTGAAGATGTCCAAATCATCTGCAGCATGCCTCATATGTTTTTATCACTAAAAAAATTAGCAATGCACATCACATAATGTACGACGTAAATTGCAAAACACAAGATCTTTTAAGACAATAAATTTTTTGTAAATAACGATTAGGTTGCAAATTATTTCACTGACTTGATTGTAGTATTGTACTAATTTCTCTGAAATGGGAGCAATTTATGTATAAACGCGCCAAGACTTTTTTTCAACTATCTTTCTGTACGTCCAGCTGTCCAATTAATACAATGTTGTGATATTAGATATGTGCTGGTGAAATTTATATATGCCGTTCAATGTTTTGAAGTTTCGTAATGTGACGTGCCAAATCATTTGAGGGGCCTAGACATAATCGCCCATTGATGATATAGTTATTGATGAAGTCAGAACTGAAGGAGCTAAAAAACTAATAGTCAATTCAACGGCCGATTTGTAATTCAGAAGTCGTGGATGAATTTCTGAAACAGTTTTCTAACAAACTTTTACAGTTTTACTATACCTATTAGCTAAATTTAACATAAGGATAGTTCTCCTTTTATTAATGCCGAATTGATAGATTTCTTTGAAGTCACCTGTTTAAACATCTTAGCTAGAGCAAAATGGCACTATTTTATATGATGTGAAGGTTCAACCACACCGTGCCCTGATAGGTTAGTTAGCCTCTGTGCTGTGGAACACGTCATATTCAATTTTTCGTGCACTAAATGAAGCAAAATTTATATTTAAAAAAATCAGAAATTTAAGAGAAGCAAATTAACCTTACTTGCAGTAACCTATACTGGACAGAAGATTAATTTTACGACACCACATCAACCTATACTGTTATGAATAATATTAGGATTAATTTGTTTCATACCTGCTGATGCCCAAATCCCATGCTGCCTAAGAAGACGAAATCGCAGAGCCACTTCATGAAGATTGGGATGATGTAATTGAGCACCTTGGATGCTCTTCATTGCAGAATCGATTTCTCTGACGAAGTAGTGGTCTATACCAAGACGTTGGAGCGCGTCCACCAGGCTCATTGTCCCCACTACATCCGTGCAAGCATCAAACAGATTGCTCACTTCAATCCTCAATCTTCCAGCCCTTTGTTTCATCCATTCCTCCGATCTCTGCATGTTGTAATGGTGAAAACAATTAACTGATATGAACAAGTGAAATACATATGATCAGTGTGTACACACATATATGGGCACTGTGTAGAAAAGATCATACCTGTAATTGTTCAGGATTGTAGTTGATGAAAAAATCACCCCAAACAGAGGGACGGAACGCAGGTCTCATGTTGTTCTCAGTAGCCATTGCATCAACTGGATCAGCCGCGTTTGATGGCTCGATCTGGAGCACCTTGCTTTATATAGATTTCAGGAGTTTAGCAAGTCATTATTTTATATTTTAGATGGTACATCACATGTAACACCTGTGTTATTAATTTATACATGTGCATACGCGGAAACTGCATGCACGTGCTTCATGTCACAATAATGCTTTCGGAAGGTGATATCATGGTAATTTTATAATTTACTTGTTGTAGAATAAAATAGGTAGCACAATTTTGCAATTGTTGTCAAGTTAATTAAGTGATTTTACCTCCTGAATATTATACGAATTTAAGACCTGCATCCTGCAGGAATTGGAACAAGTTACAAGGAAAAAAATTATTGCTGATCCATTTTTGTAGGTAATACTCTGCACAGATCATTAATTATTTCATTAGTTTTACAACATTTCTAACAGTATACGAATGTGTACAGTGTAATTTAACCATCCGCTTGGTAGTCAACTTTAATTTCGCCGTTTCCAATTCACTTCTATAATTACTAATACTAATTTTCATGAGCAGGTTCACAATTGTCGCATGTATGAACGCATGGACGCATGTATAAAACACTATAGCATATGTACGTATGCACAAAGAAGGCGACACAAAAACTAAGAACTAAACAGCTGACTGGTCGTGTATAAATAATAATTGACATTTAAATTAAGGTGATACGGTCGATAGTGAAAAATAAATTAATATTACTGAGGCAAACTACGAAGCAGATGAACTTTTGTGAAAATAAAACAAATAAAGGTAAGAAAAAAAGAATGCAAAGCACATGTCCAGAACATATATAGAGAGAGATCACGTACTTCAACTCTGACTTGGCATAATTGCGCTGAGCAAAATATTGAATAAAATGCAGGCCTACTAGAGATGGTAACGGGCACGGGTTCAAGTAAATACCCTTGTGTAAAAACACATCAGATACAGGTATGGTGAAGTTTCATATCCGTGTGTATAGATATGGTGAAGTTTCATATCTGTGGGTATTTTTTTCGCTGGTATGGTTTAGGGGTACCCATAACGGGTACCTGATTACCCGCCAACTTCATATCTGGGTTCGTTTCATTGTTAGCACACCGGTACAATATATGCATGTGTGGTGGCTAACCAAAAAAGGCAATAACCCTACTCCCCAAATGATACCACCCTAATGGTGATCTGAAACACAGAAGCTCCTGCATGGCTGACGGCTCGACCTCCATCTCCAGCGAACCACGCTGCCGTTGTTGGCACCGCCGATCGCACGCCTGCTACTCCACTCCGCGTCGCCGGCGGCATGGTTGCTCCCGTCTCTCCACACAACCATGCCGCCCGCCACCACTCCACACCCCATGTCCATGCCGCTTCGCCGATGGCCGCCTCTCCACACTACAGTCGCCCTGTGTGCAGCCACCCCCAGGCCCGTCGTCCTTGCCTCCTCAACTTCCAAATCTAACTCCAACCTCCACCTCTCAACACCGCCGACCTGGCTGTCCGCCTCTCCATGCCGCTGCATAGCCGCCTCTCCATCTCTTCGCGTCATTGCTTCTTCTCTCCACCACTTCTTCGCTTCCCCAGCTCATCATATGACCTTCGATGCGGCCGCGGCTCCATTGCTCTTGTCTTAAGATCACCAACGACGAATCCCCAACGATCACCGGTGCTCCACTGCTTGTCGTCTTCTCCAAACACTCCACATCTCCACGCCTTTGGTCCTCGATAGCAAGAACGCAAGGTGAGTTAAATCCCCTACGACATCAGGTAGAGGGCATGGGTATCAGGTACACAATGGGTACAAGTATAGGTGCAATGGCTTACCCATGGGCGGGTGCGGGTATGGATTGATTTTTCCAAGTTGGATAGGGTCTGCGATTGTGATACCCATGCCCGATCCACCCAATTGAAATCCCTAGGGCCTAGCACATTGTAACAGCCCTAATATATCCATTAGAACCTTAGCATGCATATAGCTATACATTATTCTTCTAAAATTCCATTTTTGTATAAATTGACCTTTTGCAAGACATTAATATGTATATATATGTGAATATGTGCATGGATATGTGCGTAGGTATGCTTAATTGTGAATAGTAGCACTAATATCACTAATGACACAAAGATTTATACCCAAATTCCTATGAGACCATGGACCTGAATATTATTATTAGGGATCCAATATCTTTCCAAATACATCATTTATGTAATTTGACACCCAATTAAAAATCTCACTTACCTAGAACCTAATTAGTGAGTTAAACCTTTGGACTAATCCTCTAAGTTCCTAAACTAATTAGTGCAATCCCCAATCACATCCCATTTATAGACAACACCCAATTATTCAAATTTGATTTGAATTTATGAAATTCAAATACCCCAAATTATATTTATCTGCCAAAATGGGCTTGCCCTATTGGGCCCAACCCATTTTTGGGCTTGGGCTCCTTAGTCGGCCCAGCCAGGCCACCGGCCCGCTTGGCCAAGTCAGCCCAGCTGAGCTAGCCGCTCGATGCCTGGGTCGGTCCCACGGCTCCCTCCTTCCTAACTCTACCACCGAGCACCCTTCGAACCGGCGGTTCGTACGCCGCACCGCCCTTTCCCGTGTTGTCAGGCATGCCCGCGGGTGCCCTGCCCCATGGTGTGATGCCACTACCACCGCCGGCCCCTACAGGTTGTAACCATAACCTTTCCAAAATTTTAGGTTGTGGCATTCTATTTTAAAATACTATCTAAGTGCACACATTTTGCTACAAATGAATCGAATATCAAAAGTGTGGGATCATGTGACGAGTAATTGTCAAATATGTGTTTGGATCATCTTGGGTCTATTTTGTGCTAGCTGAGTGCTATCCGAAATTGTGAATGTGAATTCCGGTCCTCGAAAGCATGTGTACCATGGTCCAAGGATCCGCCGTTACCTAGTTGGGTGCCACGGACTAACTAATAGAGAGTTACCGGTCTGTGGGAGATGCCCCCCGGGCAGTCAATCCGCCGGGTGCATGTGCACACAGATCTATGCTAGCACATAAATAGTCATCAATGCTGGTTTTAAACTAGTAATAGTGCCATTTTTCAACCAGCACAATACCAATATGAACTGATGTGCCCGGTCATCTGTGTCGGTTATTCTGTGCCAGTTACGGATAGAACCAGCACAAATATATTATAAAATATTTTAAAATAGCAAGCCTAGTTAGCACGGTGGTGCTAGCTAGGCTAGCTACCAGCTAGCTAGCTACGCCTACACTACATATAAACTAGCTATATCTACATCCATCGTCGTTGTCGCTGCCCACCAGCTTAGGGTCGGAGTAGTGGCCAACGTCATCGTCGTCGTGGCCGTTGCCTCCTCGTTGCCCTCATGGTCTAGCTAGTTTTCAAGGGAGGTGTTCCCGTCATTGGACCCTTGGGCGCATTCACTGGCCGGTCCTCCTCCGACACGGGGGTGGGCTTCTCGTTGTCCTCCTCTTTCGCCGTTGCCTCGGTGGCAGGGCCGCACACTGATTGATCCGAAGGCAGATCCAGCGATGTGGTCCGCTACCGCATGGACACCGGCTCCTCGACATAAGGCTCCTCACTAGCGGCTCCTCCTCATAGGGCTCCTCACCTGCAAGCTCCTCGCGCGGCGAGGGCTTGCCGGCAGGCCATGGTGACCATGGCGAGGCCGGCCGCTGTGGAGAGGCAGGTGGGAGAATAAAATGGTGGTAAGGCAGGCCTTAGTAACCATGGCGAGGCTGCCCACTGCAGCGATGCAGGTGGAGAGGGCTATGGGGGCGAGGCGGATAGAGAGGGCATCGGTGACAAGGGATAAGAAGGGGATTGGACCATAGTGGAGATCGAGAGGAATGGTGTAACAGCCCAATTTTGGGGGTTTGTAAAGAAATAGTAACATATATATTTATATCCATAAATTGCCCCAAAATTTGGTGATAAGCTAAAAATCTTATTTTGAATTATGCTTTAATTAGACGCTAAAGTCAATTTTATGTAATTAGAGGATAAGCTTAACACATCATAAATAAGATTAGGTCATTCAAAACATATCAAGAAAAAGCTCCCTAAATATATGGTCAAAGAAATGACCCTTAAAGGTTCCCTAAGAATAATGGATACAATTACTCGAACATATTGATAATTTATGATATCAAATTCAAATTTGAATGTAAATTCATTCCAAATTGGGCTTAAAGCTCAATCTAGCAAAAGATTAGTTAAATTTATCCCTTAAAAATTCTAAATATTAGCAAGTGGACCCCCACCGTTCTTTCTTTAGACCCTTGGCTAGGTTTGACCGGCACTGTTCACCTTGGGCCTACCTGGCAGCCTCACTCTCTACCCTCGGCTCACTCTCACTCTTTCTCTGTCCTCCCCTCTCATCTCTATTCGCTGCTCTCACCGCAGAGCAACAGCTCCACGTAGCTGCAGGCATTTGCAGCCCTCGCCGCATGCTCACCGTTGCCCTTCGCTCAGCGCTAGCGTGCGCAGCCTAGCGAACTCACCCCGTGGCATTCACGCCGAGCCTGCAGCTCCCCCGTGGCTGCTTGCTTCTGCTCCCGTGCATCGCCCCTGGTTTCATCGCCATTGCCCCCTTCTTTCTCTTTCCCTCTCTTAATCTTCTCACACACACCAAAACCGCCGCACCCCTTCAAACTCCGTCTCGGCATCAAACCCGACATCCTTGCCCTGCCTCACCCGCTTCGCTCCATCCCAGCACCCAAATTCATCATCGCGTGAAGCAAATTGCCCCATACACACACCCTCATCCCTAGTCCACTTTACGACCCCCACCGCCCTCCTGGGTATCGACCTGAGATTCCCTGTACGCCGCCGGCGACGCGACTTCCTCGCCGGTAGCCAGAAACCGGCCAAACCGCCCTCTTTTGGATTTCTCCTTTCTCTATACGTCTCTCTTCGATTCCTTGCTATCCGAGCTGCGCCAGAGCTGAACTAACCTCCCTTTGCCTATGGCCCCACCAGATTTCTGCCGGTGTTCGCCCACGACGACCCCTTGGTTCCGGCCGTCGTCCACCTCGTCGTTGCTAGCTCACCCCCGGCTTCCTTCGGTCAAGCTTTTAGCTCAGTCAACATATCCTGGCCACCTGGATGCTCAAGCGCGCCGTAGATCGTCCTGCAACACCGCCACCGTCGTCAAGGTCACCCAAGACCTTATGCCGCCACCACCCATAGCGCCGCCACTTTTGGCCGTCTCCGGTCCCGCCGTTGGTCCCATCGATCGCGGGCCGTTGAGTTCGTCCCATTTTTGCCGTCGGGCCGCACCACCCGCCGCTGGCACTCCGGCTAGGCTAGCCCTTTCTCGGCCGGCCCCCTCTGTCCCAAGGAAGAAGATGATTGACACCAGCTTGGTGTCATGTGGCTGTTTTACCCACGCAGCCGCTGATAAATGGGACCGTTTGGACCCACCTGTCTTATTTAGTAGAGGCGTATTCGTCAAAATACGTCTTCCCCATTGGTTTACACCCTTGGTTAAGCCGCTTAGTGCTCGGGCCGTTCTTGGGCCGTTTCGGCCACTCACGCGCGCAACTAGCCTCGTGGGTTGGGCTCGGCCCAACACTGTTTCCGCAATTTTTCGGCTACTTCTAATTTTTAGAAAATCCTGAAAACAATTTTTGATTTATTAATAATCGTAAATGGCTACCAAAAGTTAGGAGAAAATTCTGGGAAATACTAGGTCTTGCACTGAATTTTAGAAAATATATTTTACCATGTTAAGATCCTATATTTCCATGTATTAATTTAGATGACCTTTTAGTAGTATTTTCTAGATAATGGAAATGCAGCATCTAGATTTCAATTTGTAAAACTACTTCTAGGACCACAAAATACTAGAAAAATTATGTTAAATACTCTATGAAATGCTGAACTTAATAGAATTATTTCCTGTCATAATAACTTCACTTAAGGCCTCTGGATAAATCAAAACACACCTTTTTAGTAATTTATAAATAGGCTTTCCTATTGTTTTAATTGTTAGTAAGCTCCTAAAATCATCAGAAAATTCCAGTGGAACCTAAATGTCATTTAGGAATTTAAGAAAGTTATTGACCGATTTTAGAGACTATAATACCCACTGGGTAATTAATTAGAGAAATTTACCAATTTCCTTTTGTACAAATAATGCAGAAACAGAATCTGCTTTATTTTAAATACCAAACCACTTCATTTAAATCTCAAATTTTTACAGAAGTATTGCTAACCTATAATAAAATTAATAAAAATATAGGGACTTAATAAAACTTGGTATGATTACTTAATTGCTTAACTAGGGTAAATAAGACCTATAGGTTATAGGTAATTTAATGCCAACTTAAAATTTATAGCAACCCACCTACCCTATAAACAGTAAGTTAATTACCTGGAGTTGACGAAGGAAATACTTCAAACAAAATTGATCTTTTCCTTATACAACTATTTTTGTTAATCTATGGGTAAATTATTATGGGTAGCATTTTGCATCATCCCTCATCGCATATCATATTCATAAATGCTCACCGCCGTTATCTTTTGTGAATTATTGTACATTAGTAGGATCATGGAACTCCCTTGATATCTAGGTTAAGACCCGACGACAGTCACCGAATGCTAGGCTAAGCGCGCTGCTCTTCATGCATCATGATTTCCTACTGCATGTTGAAATTTTATTTATTTTGTTCTTCGAATTCATTCCGTTAATAGACGCCGAGGAGCCTGAGGGACATTTTACAGAGCAGCAATAAGACCCTCACTACTCTCGGGATCCAGGCGAGATGACATCTTTCCTAGAGGGTGTTTACTTTTACTAGGGAGAGTCTAAACTTTTCCTAGTGTGAGTTAACATTCATAGATCATAATGAATCCCAGTTTCTAAAAGTATTTTATTTACAGTAATCAATTGCATGCTTTTTAAGTAATTATTCCCACGTGCTTAATCATGATATATCATGCCCTGTTATTACTTGTTATTGCTTTGCCATGATGATATTGCTTTGATGAAATCATCTGTCATTTGACTTCATCAATGATTGCCTTGATGATCACCCTTGATAGCCTGGTTAGGTTAAAAATAAAATGATGTAGACTCTTAAGTCTTGGTTAAAATCTTGCTTAGACATTGCTCAGGTCCAATTATTAATTTTTAGGCTTAATCGCCTTGGAACAGTGAACCGACATTCACCGAACATGAAAACATAGTAACATGGTTATCTAGAGATTGGGTCTGGCTTGCCAGTGTGTGCGTTTTTGTTGTGATTGGGAAAGCGGACGTGGTATAGCTGGCTAAGATGGTTAAGATGGAGTCGCTTGGCTACTGAATGTGAAAAGGGCTATACGTTCCCAGACGCGGTGCTAAGAGGAGCACGGAGAAACACGCGTAGCTGCCAATCGTTGCCACCAGGGGTGGTTCCGCCACATCGTGTGCAGGGCACACAGAGGAACGACAGAAGAAGAAGGAAGTGGTATGATAAGTGTGGACTAGCAGGATTTGAGGTGACTCCTAGAGTGGGCCGGACTAGTGTGTAGTGAGGCACGCAGCGGGAAGTCGCTGACCAAATGCCTGCGGGATTTGGTTCCTAGCACCACAACGCGTTGCCATCGTGCAGTACTGCGGACGTGAGGCCCCAGTGACTGCCGGAATACGGCTGGGTAACCTCAGTTCGAGGTGAAGATAGGATCATGTCATCATCCGCGGGATGATCTAGGTCTTACGGCACAGGGGAGCCGTGACTCTAGTGCGGGCTTGGCAACCCGGCTAGGGAAGAACGGGCACTTCGCTGACGTAAGATCGACAACGGGTGCGCCACACCCGGAAGATGATGGCGGGTGTTTGGAGGAAGCTTAGGATGGGTTTGGACTGTGGTATGGACTGTGGAATGGAATGTAAAACTAAAAATTGAATAATTGATTAGTAGAACTTTGGGTTAAAATTGCAAAGTCTTAGGCTTTAGTTTATAAAACTTGCTTTCTGCAAATAAATAAACCCCAATCTTTCCTTTGGAACCTCTATCACTAAATGCATTATGTTGGGTCTTAACTCGCTAGTGTTTGGATGACACTGACCTCACATACATATACTCTTTTAGATGGTGAGTACGAGTAAGACCAATATGCTTGCCATGAAGACAAAGAACATGAGTGTGCTGACGATCAGGGTTGGCTTACGGCGTCTCTCCAGTCGACTGCTTAGACATAGCCGGCAGGAGACTCTTTTGGATCTTTTGGTTCATATCGCACTCTGATCTTTTGGATGTTTTTATACTATTTGGGCCAATGTGTCATATTGTAACACTTAATAGCCTTCAGGCTTAATACATGTACTTTATGTAATAAAGTATTTCGCTTGTATAAAATGATCCGGCTATGTGAATGGTGTGCACTAGTGTATTGATCCAAGGACTACTATAGATCAAGTGGTGGGCAAAGGATAGGCCCTAGAAATGGGGGATCGAAGAGGTAAAGATAGGAATGTGGAGGAGGGAGATGATCGACGAACAGATTATATAGATGTGTATGGAGAAAAATTTTCTTGCGGAAGTCCTCGGGAGATGAAACGTTACGTGTTTCAGTTTTATTTACAAACCAGCACATATGACTACGAAGCCACGCGTATGTTCAGTTGACATGCTACAAAAGCTTTATATGTGGTTGTTCTAATCTAGCATCCATATATATATATATAATATGTTCTGGGACGTTATATGAACCAACAAAGATATATCTTTGCTAGTTGGTAATCAAAACTGACACATAGTAGCTTTTCTGTTGGATGTTGTTGTTCACATCGAGCCGAACGTCCATTCCTCGTCCATAACCACTGTAGCAATGTCGTACGTACTGCCGTAGAGGAAGTAGTCAATCTCGTTGACCTTATCGTCCTTGTCTCTAATTAGTGCCGCAGCAATGGCAGCAACGCCTCTACAGTATCCACATATCCAAAGACAGAACACCGTGCGTCGGTGTGTTGGCACCGCACGCGTGCTGCTAGGGTTTTTAGGAGTCAGTATGGGACATGATGACTAGAGTTATGTGATGGCGAACTCATCTATCTGCACTGTCCCACCGTCTCTCCTTATATAGTACGCACTAATGACTTTTACGCTAGAGGCCCATTAGGAATCTAATCCTATACAGATCAGTATCCATGAGACTAATCCTACACGTATCAGTATACGCGAATCTAATCCTACACGGATCAGTATTCGTGAAACCTACTAATGAATCCAATCCATTAGACATGTTCCAACCCGTTAAGTGTGTGACCCGTTAGGTTCATACACAAGTGGTCGTAGTCCCCAAAACTCTTTTCGAATCACAAGTCAATAGCGCTTCTTAGCAGAACATATTGACCCCGAAATATATAGAATGATCATATCAGCTGAACCTTGATATACTCAAAAACCGATCCTTTGCCATATGATACTAGTCAAGCTCAAGATGAGATGCATGCCACCTTTGTGATAGCTCGACCATTCACTCGATCTTGTGATGAATTCTAAACCGTGATTAACACTTTAATCACATTGGTATGGCCATGCATTTTTCAATCCAATCACATCGAGGGCCCAGAGATATCTCTTCTGTTATCAAGGAGAGGCAAATTTCATCTTGATTGCTCACACCCCACGACATGTTTAATAGCATACCCAAAACAATCTTTATAACCACCCTGTTACGATGTAGTGGTTGATAATCCGAAAGTATACAACTACGCATGCTGGATTCAATGACAATCTCAGGTCTAAGGGTCATATAGGTATACCTACTCGAAACTATAGGCTGCTGGCACATGTAAGGTAACAATCTTTGCACTATCTTGTAGTAGGTCTATCCAACACCAAGTTCTCTAACATGTGTCCACATTATTGATTTGATATCTCTATATCAATGATATATAAAACATTATCATTAATCAATACAAGTGCTGATCAAATCATTACTATATCACATAATGATATGAGACTAGAGATCATTTAGAATAAAATCATATAAACAATGTATCTTACAACCAAGTCATACTTAATGAACAATGTGAACGACGTTTATTCATGGAATTGATAACATATTATCCAATAGTACATAGACTTAGACGTGATATAATCATATTACATTATTGCCTCTAGGGCATATCAGTAACACTACCATCAGATTCGTATCACAGATGTTCCTTTTTGTTCTTTTCATGCGCCGCCGCATGCCATTGATGTCTTTGTGCAAAGCCGTGGCTCCGCCACTCCTGTTCCTTCTTCCCATACTCCTATTGAATTTTTTATTTTTTTATTTATTTTTATTTCAAAATAAAAATTAATACATCGTTTGAAAAAATTAAATAACTAACCACCCACTGCCCAATGGTTGGGTGGGAAATAAATCTCACTCGTCTGTCAGGTGGTTTTTATATATCTCGCCCATTAGATGGGTGGCTAGAGAATCCAGCCCGTTGGTTGGGCGAGATTAAACCCCGCCCCTCCAATGGGTGAGATTTGAAATAATAAAAACAACCAGTGTCCCTTAGGGATGAGAAAATCCCAAGGGCACACTAGTTAAAAGAGCTGAGCTAGGCGCGGCCGCTCGCCCGTGGTCACGGGTTTGAGTCCCACCCGGCTCCCCTTTCTTTTCAAAAAAGATCCCGCCCATTGGTCGGGCGGGATTTTATCTTGCCCAACTAATGGGTAGGATTCTTTAGACGCCCATCCAATAGGCGAGATAACCGGATCCGCAAGCATTGACTGAGTAGTAATATGCTTGACACTAATTGTGTGATATTGGATCCTATATTTCACAACATGGTACTTAATGTTAATGTGTTTGGAAGCACCACCTCACTTGTTGCTCCTCGCATAAAAGAGTGCGGCTACCCTTGCTCGCTGGCGCACGCGTGTAGGGAACCACCCCCACGCGCGGCTCTATCGAGCTCGCCCATGCTGTCGCGGCTCCCTCTGGTCCAAAACCCGTCAGAGCGATAGTGAGGGCAGCCTCCTATGCACGTCGGCGATGGCGAGGAAGGGTCGCCGACGGCCATCCACCAATGGTACATGAATCCGAGCAACTTCATGCTGATTTTGGGTTCTAGGGTTTGGGGAATTTTGGGAGTTTGGGGTTCTAAAATTGGGGTTTTTGTCATACCTTCCTCTTTGATTCTTAAGGGATTAACCATGAATTTGGGGAAAATCAGGCTAATCCAAACTAAAGTAATTTGGGGGAAAATAGGGTTTCAGATTTTGGGGATTTTTCAAAATTAGACCGATTCGGTCTTCAATTAGTGCTTATCTTCCCTATTCTATGTTCATTTGAGTCTTAATTGGAAGATTTGGGAACTAATCCGTGCCGAACTAATTTAGGGAAAATTTTTGAGATTTCGGGCTCGGGTTGAAATTGGGGATTTTGACACTTCGACCTTTAATTGATTCCCCTCCTTCTAATTTCATGCACGCGTGCCAAATGCGACGGCAAAATCAAGCAATTAAGGTCTTAGTTGGGTTTGGGTTTAGGCTAATTAGGCTTTGATACCAATTGTTAGGGCTTAAACCTAACATGATTAGATTACACTAATAACACGAACACCAAAACATAAGTAGTGCAGAATCATGAACATCTTACAGAGGCTTGAAGATGCCATCACTTAAAACATGTTTAGGTTTAGAGAGCCTACTTGGCCGATGATTCGGTGCAGTGAGCCATAGGGGACGCAGGGAGTCGGTAGCAGTGACGACCTCGCATGTCTTGCATTGGCGGCGGTCTTCCCGTCGCTGACAGCGCTCCCTAGGATCGGATGGGGGCTAGGGAATGTCGAACAAGGAGCTGGCCTCACAAGAAGATCTATTCTCATGAGGAGCCGGCCCTGTTCCCTTTTAATGTGGCGTTGTGAAACTGTGGGGGGGGGGGGGGGGGGCGCAACAAAAATTGATTGTGCGTCCCTAATCAGGGTGTGAAGTTTAGGGGCGAGTTTGTTAGCAGCCCCTATGACTCGGCTAGGAGGTTAGTTACGAGATCACTCCCAACATATTTCTGTATGCACAGCTGTCAATGTTGTGATATTAAATATGTGTTGGTGAAATTTATATATGCCGTTCAATGTTTCGAAGTTTCGTAACGTGACGTGCCATATTTTTTGAGGGGACTAGATATAATCGCCCTTTGATGATATATTTATTGATGAAGTCAGAACTGAAGGAGCTAAAAAACTAATAGTCAATTGAAGGGCCGATTTGTAATTCAGAAGTCGTGGATGAATTTCTGAAATAGTTTTCTAACAAACTTTTACAATTTTTCTATACCTACTTGCTAAATAAGGCAACTTATTTGACTTCAAAGAAATCATCAATTCGGCAAATAAGCAAATAAGGCAACTTATTTGCTTATCTCGTTTGCTTATTTGACTTATTAGCTAGGAATTTTTTAATTTTTTTATTCCCTTTTTCTATCTCGAAGGCTTGTATAAAATCTCTCTAACACAAGTCGAACGAAGCGGATCCGACTCTCGAGGCCACATCGTGAAGCAAATATGTAAACGAGATAAGCAAATGAGATAAGCTGAAAAGAACCGCACCTTAGCTAGAGCAAAATGGCACTATTTTATATGATGTGAAGGTTCAACCATACCGTGCCCTGATTGGTTAGTTGGCCTTTCTGTGTTGTGGAACCTAAATGAAGCACAATTTGTATTTAAAAAATTAAGCAATTTAAGAGAAGCAAACCTTACTTGCAGCAACCTATACTAGACAGAAGATTAATTTTATGACACCACGTACATCAACCTATACTGTTATAAATATTAGGATTAATTTGTTTCATACCTGCTGATGCCCAAAGTCCATGCTGCCTAAGAAGAAGAAATCGCAGAGCCACTTCATGAAGATTGGGATGATGTAATTTAGCATCTTGGATGCTCTTCATTGCAGAATCAATTTCTCTGTCGATTCATGAAGAGTATTTCATTGCAGAATCGTACGTTGGAGCGCGTCCACCAGGCTCATTGTCCCCACTACGTCCGTGCAAGCATCAAACACCTGTGTTATTAATACCTGTCTAACACCTGTGTCATTATTTTATATTTTAGATGGTACATCACATGTAACACCTGTGTTGTTAATTTATACATGTATGTACGCAGAAATTGCATGCACGTGCTTCATGTCACAATAATGCTTTCGGAAGGTGATATCATGGTAATTTTATAATTTACTTGTTTTAGAATTTTAAGTGATTTTGCCTCCTGACTATTATACGAATTTGAGACCTGCAACCTGCAGGAATTAGAACAAGTTACAAGGAAAAAAATTATTACGCATCCATTTTTGTAGGTAATACTCTGCACAAGTCATTAATTGTTTCAGTAGTTTTACAGCATTTCTAACAGTATACGTATGTGTAGAATGTAATTTACCATCCGCTTGATAGTCAACTTTAATTTTGCAGTTTCCATTTCACTTCTATAATTACTAATAGTAATTTTCATGAGCAGGTTCACAATTGTCGCATGTATGAACGCATGGACGCATGTATAAAACACTATACACACTACTGGAAAAAAAGCCTTCAGTCCCGGTTGGGAACGGGCTTTAGTCCCGGTTCCCGAACCGGGACAGGCCATCTGGGACTCACTACCAGCGATTTGGCTTTCACAAGCGGTTCCAAACCACTTTTATAAGCGGTTTTGGAACCGCTCGTAAGCAATCGCTTGTGATGTTCTCCGAGACATCACAAGCGGTTTTATATCCGCTTGTAGTACTGCTGGGTCCGAGTAAAAAGAGAAATAATTTTATGGGAGGAGTGGGATTCGAACCCAGGACCTCACCTTTCTCGGGACCCACGCCTCACCCTGCTAGCCAACTCATCCCACGCGTGCTCTCTAATGAGATAAGGCAAGTTTTCCTTTTAGCATTTCAAAAAATAGACTTTTATAAGCGGTTCGGGACACGAACCCCTTGTAAAGCTTACCTTTACAAGGGGTTCATGTCCCGAACCGCTTGTAGAAGGTTCGTTTCCCGAACCCCTTGTAAAGCTTGTAGCTTTTACAAGGGGTTCGTGTCCCGAACCGCTTGTAAAACTTTTACAAGGGGTTCGGGACACGAACCTCTTGTAAAAGTCCTATCCTGACTCAGCCTTTTAAACCGTTTGTGATGACACTATCACAAGGGGTTCGCAATGAACCCCTTGTGATGTGCCCCTTGTGATGCCTATATCTCTAGTAGTGACTAAAGGTCCCGTACCTTTAGTCCCGGTTTCCCTAACCGGTACTAAAACGTAGGAAATATCTAAAAAATAAGATGAACCCAAGACTTGAACCTGGGACCTCATGCCACCACGTGACTCTCTACTCACTCTTCTAACCAACTCACCTACCCACGCGTATTTAATAAACTAGGATATGCATTCCTTTTTAAGTATACTGGAATGAGCCTTTAATACCGGTTCGTAACACGAACTGGGGCTAAATGCCTACCTTTAGTACCGGTTCGTTTTATGAACCGGGACTAATTTGTGCCTGTGCCAGCTAGCATGTACTCGCTTGCTAAAGCCACCTTTAGTACCGGTTCGTGTTACGAACCAGGACTAATGTCAGCCACGAACCGGTACTAATCGTGCTTTTAACCCTGTAGCCACGAACCGGGACTATTGCTATATCAGTCCCGGTTTGTGGCCAATCGGGACTGATGTACCGGTATGGAAGGTCATTTCTCTAGTAGTGACGGCTGACTGGTCGTATAAATAATAATTGACATTTAAAGGTGACACCATCAATAGTGAAAAATAAATTAATATTATTCAGGCAGACTACGAAGCAGATGAACCTTTGTGAAAATAAAACAAATAAAGGTAAGAGAAAAGTATGCAAAGCACATGTCCGGACCATATAGAGAGAGAGAGATCGTCATACTTCAACTCAGACTTGGCAGAATTGCGCTGAGCAAAATATTGAATAAAATGCAGGCCTAGTAGGATGGCAATGGGCACAGGTCCCATCATATACAGGTATGGTACGTTTCATATCCGCGTGTACAGATATGGTGAAGTTTTATATGTGTGGATGTTTTTTTTCGCTGGTATGGTTTAGGGGTACCCATAACGGGTACCCGATTACCCGCCAAACCGACATATGGGTTCGTTTCGTCATTAGCACATCGGTGCAATATACTATGCAAGTGTGGTGGCTAACCCAGAAAGGCAACCCTACTCCCTAAATGAGATCTCCCTGTCGGTGATCTGAAACGCAGACGCTCCTGCACGGCTGACGGCTCGACCTCCATCTCCACCGAACCACATCGCCGCTGCCGGCTGCCGGCTGTGTAACAGCCCATTTTGGGCCAAATTTTGAAAATTTTCAATAAAATTCAAAATTAAATTGTATTTCCGATATTTACTATTCACTATCTGAAAATTCCTTAATAATTAAATTCAAATTCAATTTGAAGGGCAAACTCTTTCTCTAAATTCAAAATTTATATCTTAAATACAAAATGCAACTTTGTAGATTTTCAACAAATTGAATTCATTTTCCAAATTTAAATTCTAATTCTAATTTAAAACTTTACTTTAATTCATACAATCAAATTTTTATTTCAAAATTCTCTTCATATTTCAAAAATTATCCTAAAAATTCAAAAATTCTTTTTGGGCCTAGCCCAGCACAAGCCCAGCCAAGCCTTGGCCCACTCGGCTCTATCTCCCTCTCTCTCCTTCTCTCTCCCTTCTCGCTCCCTTCCTATCGAGGCTGCACACGCGTCGTGCCTACTTTGGTGCGCCGCGCGTGTCACGTCGCTGTCTGCCCCGTCTCCTCACCACGCGTGCCTCCTCTCTCCTCTGCCTTCGCCTCGCCTCAAGACACGCCAAGATAGAACATCTCTGCACGGACAGGCGCTACCGCTGCGCCTCGCCGCCGCTAGCCTCTGCTTCGCTCCCTACACGTCCTACATTGGCTATTGCAGCTCCGCCGCTCAGGCAATCACGCCCGCGCCTCACCGACCTGTCGCCGCTCTTTCTTGAGCCCCTCGCCATGGATCACTTCTCTCCTCTCCCACGCAGCCTCCTTGGCCTATTTAAGCCTGGCTCGGCCCTGTTCTTCCCTCCATTCGCCATTGGCGTCATCAAGGCCCGTTTCACCCCCTTTTGCTTCACTGTCGATTCACTATGTCGCGGGCTGATTCCTCGTGTCCCTAGCTCTAACAGGCATCGCCCTTCACTTTCCTATTCTCAATTTTGGCTAGGAACCACCGGAGCACCCCAGCGACGATGCTCCTGTTTCGACCGCCACCAACCTCCATGATGCTAGCTTGACTCCGTCTTCCCCCGAGCTCACCGTCACCTCAGGTACCTCCCTTGTAGTTCCTAGTTGCTTCCCGTACCGGTGAACTGGCCGCCGTCCCCTCCCATCACCGGAGAAACTTGTTTCCGTAGCTTTTCACCGCTCGCGCCCATGGCGCCACCGATCTGGCTTGCCATCGGCGATGTTCGGCTAGGACGTCCAAGGTCTCACCTAACTGAACCCATCCTGATTATGAACCACTAGGATAGTCAACCATAGCGCTGCCAATCCTCTGCCGAAGGTTTGCCGGAGATCGACTGGAGAACCTAGTGGGCCGTCGCCTGGTTGACGTCACCCCAATGTCGACCGCCAGCCGAGCCGCTGACAAGTGGTACCCACGCTAACTGTGATTAGCGTTTAAATCTCCCGTGCTTAAGTGTTGTCATCCACTGACGTGTGGTCCGCGACCCCACCTGTTAGTATTAGTGGAGGTGTTCTTCTGGTTTACACCTTCAATTCGTGGGCTTCATTCGTGCTGCTTCTGTCTCGCAGACCGGACCGCCCTGAGCCGCAGAGTGTTGAATTCACCCCAGTCTTGCTTAGGATTTTCAGCCTTTTTCCTAATTTAATTAATCTAGAAGGTATTATTGATTTTCTAAAAATACTTAAGAATCACCTAAAATATTGGAAAATTATGATAAATACTAGACAGTAGACTAGATTTAATAAAATATAACTTTGAGCAGTAACCTATTTCTGCCCTCTGTAAAATTCTAGAAGCCCTAATTCAACCTTTTGAAAAATATTTTAAATAACCTTTCTGTTTAAATAAATTAGTTTATGACTTCCATAAATCTTGGCAAAATTCTAAAGAGTAATAGGTGTAGTTTGAAACCTAAGAAATTAGTTGAACTATTTTAAAAGCATTCCCGTCCCCTTGAAATTTGTTGGTAACAATTTAAAACCCTTTTCTCTAAGGTTTAATTTTGCTGTAAATTAAATAGATTTATTCATAATATTGTTTGTACTCTAAAATTTCCCAAATTTTCATAGAAACATTTCCAACCTAGGAACAATTTAATAAAAATATTAAACCCATTTAACCTTTTGTAAAATCTAGCAAACAAAAGAAAAACTCCTAAATGCTTAGGAAATTAATATTTTAATACGGTAAATAATTTTCAAAAATTATTTAACACCTAGCTTGTTAATCATATTATACACAAGCCATGACCCTTGACAAGTTGAATTACCATGCTATGATTGCCATGAATATCGTGATATGACTACCATCGATAATCATATCCCTTGTGACACCAAATAAAACATTTGGACCCTTAGTCCTTGGGTAAAACCTGCTTAGACATGTTTAGATCTAAACAATGCTTGTTTTCGGGTTATAATAGTCCTATAGTGGTGAACACTAGCTCACCGGTACAACTACTATTTATACTATAAAATGGTTATGGTATGGTTTGGATATAGGCTATGTCAATTGGTCTCGAGATGTGAGCCTGCTAGGCCAAGATACAGTTGAGACCTAGAGTTTGTGCTTGTTATCTAGAGTGGCTCTAGACTAGAAGGTCATGAACCTGTTGAGATTGAGGCAGAGAGCGGACTGTGGCACTCCAGCTCTTGGGCCATCAAGTGCGGGATCAGAAGGATCCCTTCGATATGATTGAGTGTTGGATGTGCTCGACACAACACATGGCCATCACGTAGTAGTGGGGGTGTGGAGTTCTAACGTGGTGCCATGTGAAGGCCCTGGACGATACTCCAGCCCAAGGGACAGGCAAAAGGGCACCGTCACCTTAGGGTGATCTAGATCAAGCATTTGTTGGACTAGCATTAATCTAGGAATGATGATCCATAACGGGATTGCCGGATCCCAAAATATGATGGTGGGTGTAAGGAGGAAGAACGGAAACCGTGGTTGTAGCTGAGTTTGAGTTTGGTATAGTCGTACCATGGGTTGGTACCGGGATAGACAAGATTGGTTAATCTAAGAAAAACGCAACACTTCATTTCCACTCTCTTTCCCCGATGAAATTGGCTAGGTCATTGGTTTATACTATGAATATTTTCAACTGGATTTGCGCAAATAAACAAACCTTAGCTTTCTCTTGGAGCCATTATCATTATGCACTAGCAGGGTGTTAAATCGTAAGTGCGGTTTGATTGCGCACTTACACTCGCACTCACTCGCTCTTTTGATGAAGAAAACCCGGAAGACCTCTATCCTTGCTACGAGCTTAGGATGTGAAGGACAAAACGATGCTTAGGATGTTCCTTCCAGCCACTTGCATGGATGCATAGCCACTGGATACTCCTTTGTTGCAATAAACACTTCCGCTTTTGTACTCTAAACTCTCTTGCATACTGTACTATTATTTTCCTTGGATGGCCCTGTTGTAAAACTATTGACTGAAAGAAGTTAATTTCGTTAAGTTATACATTTCACTCTGATCGTTGTATGCTTTATGTTCTGGGTATATAATGGTGTGCACTAGCCTACCGATCAAGGGGCTAGTGTAGGAATCTTTTGGTGGACCTTTGAGCGAGGCCCCCACACAATGGTAGCAGTAGCTTCTCCAACTCGATGGCTTCGGTGACGACGACGAAGAAAAGAGGGACAATGGGGTGGCTTCCGTGGTATCCTGCTGTCCCATTCCCAGTGTGAGCTTGGCTCGAACTTGACGGCAATGGCGGCAAGGATGACGAACAATGCGACAACTTTGGTTCAAGAAGATGACACTACTACAGAAATGGTCATCCGTGCCCCCCATCACTGCCGGTTAGGTCAAAAACGGCAGTGATAACTTATCAGTGCCGGTTCGTAAGCTTCAGCAGCGAAAAAATCAGTTGTGTGCTTGAGAACTGGTAGTGATAGAACTTATCACTGTCGGTTCGTTGCTCAAACTGACAGTGAAGTATCACTGCCGGTTTGAGAAAATAACCAGCAGTGATAAATCACTGCCGGTTGTTTAAGCTTCCCGCCCCCAATTTTGAACCGGTAGTGAAATAATTTAATACTGTTGGTTCTCTGCTAGAACAAGAACCGGCAGTGATAACTTATCACTGCCAGTTTGAGAAAAGACCGGCAGTGATGGAACAAAGGTTAAAAGGTATGCATATCCTCTGTAAGTCAGAACATGAGGTTGGGTGGGATGGTTAGAAGTGTGAGGATAAAGCGGAGAGGTCGCACGTTTGAATCCCGGGTAACACCATTTTTTGTATTTCATGCGAAAACGTGACCTAATAACCTATAGTAGGTGGTAGATGATTAGGGTATAGATTCCGGGTATAAAAAATATTTTTTCTATTTTTTAACCAATTTTTAACCCTAAATTTGTGTGTTCTCAAGAACCGGCAGTGATAACTCGTTATCACTGTCGCTTACGCAGTGCTGGTTAAAAAACCAGCAGTAATGCTAGTTCTAAACCGGCATTGATGTGATGTTCTGTAGTAGTATGAGCAGATTGATAATTGGGGTTGATGCTCAGATTAATCTTAGGTATATATAGGGAGGGATTAGAGATCAAATTTGGCAACCGAATTGACTTGAGAGTAGAGTCTAGATATGATTTGGATGGCTTGGTTTTGGAAATAGATAGAGAAAAAAAGGTGGGTGTAGCAAGATTGAGCAGAAGGCCATGATAAGGAAGGACAGAAGCCACGGTGGAAAAGGAAAGACAAAGGAAGGAAAAGGAAAGGGAGGAAAGAAAGAAAGGAAAGCAAAATTAGAAATTTGTAGAATTTTGGTGAGATTGGGAAATTGATGTTGAATTGAATATTGATTTCAATTTCAAATTTCATTTTGTTTCACTACTACAGAACGGGCTAAAAATACCGGCCCATCAATACGGTTGGCCACGAACCCGTACTGGTGGATACACTAGTACCGGTTCAACGGGTAGAAGGCCCAGGTGTCACTCCAATAGAAAACACAGAACATCCTGGACATACATGCGGTGTTGGTGGTTCCAAGGAAGGAGGGTTTTGCTAATGACGTCGAGTCGTACAGGACAATGAATAGATCTAAGTCCCGTGTAGCGAACGAATTAAATGCGCTTAAAGAGCGTGTACACCAACTGGAGGTAGCATTGAGCAGTCAGGCACAGACGACATGCTGGGAACGAATAAGGGAAGATGTTGTGGTCAGCCCTTCCGTGCGACGGAGTAGCTGCGCTTCAGGTGGGCTCTCTGAAGCAGACTTAGCTCACTGTCCCATGGATGACATTATGCAGAGGATAGCTTGTGAGCTGCATGTCCAGGCGAACGTCTCCACGAAGGTAGCCTATGGCACGGCTTTTCCAGTTAATGATGCGGAGGTTCTACATTCCATATCGATACCGCCGGGATACGCCAAGGCCTCCGTGGAGGAGGTTTGTGATGGATTCCAAGAAGTGAACCTGGAAGTGCTCGTAGGTGACGAGATCACACAGCTGGGAGAGGCGGTGCACACCTTCGTTATGTCGCGCAAGCGCTACATAATTTTTACCAACCTCCCGCACAAGGATCCTGCAACAAGTGGCTCGACTCCTCCAGCAATTGGATCACCCAATCTCCCGTCTCCTTCACCAGCACCTGCCTCACAGAGAAGCCCGTCTCCTCCACCAGCACCTACCTCAAGGAGAAGCCCGTCTCCTCCACCAGCACCCGCCTCAAGGAGAAGCCCGTCTCCTCCGCCAGCACCCGCCTCACAGAGAATCCCGTCTCCTCGAAGTGGAATTCCAACCCCAACATCGGCTCCATCCACCAGCAAGATTCCTACTCCAGTACCTCCGAAGAAAGCGGCACCTCCCAAGAAGGACGTACCTCCAAGGAAGAATGAAGCACCTCCTAAAAAGGCAACAAGGCCACTTGAGAAGTTGCCATACGAACTAATAGATGAGGAGAACAAAAAAAAAGTGGACGCCATTGTAACAAAAAACTTCAAGAAGGCTTCACCGGTGAAGAAGGTACCAATCGACCAGGCAGCCGCCAAATTTTTCCTGCGAATGGCATCGGTGAAACAGACGGGGAACACAATGCAGCCTCATACAGACTATGAGCGCACACTAGATAAGGCTGCAGGGAAAAGGCCATCTCCAAAGAAGAAGATGGCTCCAAAGAAACAGACATCGACGGAGCTTGCTTATGAGATGGTAAAATTTCTCGAAGAAAGTGGACTGACGCCAGCACAACTGTTTTCCGGAGCTGACATTGAGGAGGCCGCACCCATATGGAAACCATTCAAGATAGGCGAACCTTTCGTCGAGGCTGACAACATATCAGGACTACACACAAAAATGCACCAATTTCAGGAATGGTACTTGGATTTTTACCGGAAGATAGGCCGTGCCCATTTTGGCACCCGTTTCAAGCAAGACGGTTACTTTCGCGGTGAAGATTTGTAACAGCCCAAATTTCTGTATTGTATTTTTAAGTCACTCTCATGAGAATGGTATGATGCAGAAAACATTTCTTCAAAAGAAACCCTTTTAAAATTCATGTTTGGACCTATAAAATCTTTTAGGCTAATAATTGCCTAAAAATTTCTTGATATGGACAAGTAAACATTCAATTTTTGCTCCCACCATGATGTATCAAAATATATAAAATAAATAGGTTAAGTAAAAAGGTTTGGTCGTAAGTAAATGTGACATCCTAATAAAATTATAATGTCACATATTAGCAATAAAGAAAATAAAAGCCAAAAACATAAAATAATAATAGGAAAAAGGTCCTAACAGGCTTGGATAGCCTAATCAGGCCCTATCTAGGCCCAAAACCCAATCCACCTAGTCCTAAACCCCCTAGGACTCTAATTTGACCAATTAAGACCTAATTCTAGCCCAATTCAACTTCACCCATAATTAGGACTGACCCAAGTCAACCTAAGCACTATTTAAACCCCCCTAGGCTTCCTGGTCGGCCACATCATCCCCAATCCTCGAAACCCTAGCCGCCGCCTCGGTTTTCATGCAAAACCCGAAGCAAACGGAGGTAATGCTCCTATTCCAGTGCCCAATCACCAAATCCAAGGCCAGCACGTTGTAGAGCTCGTCGCGCTGGTCAATTTGACTATATGGATCGCCATATTTGGTGGAGAATTGAAGGAGATAGAGATCGCCGAAGAGATGGCCGGAATCGGCACCGCCATCGCCGCCGGCGACCGCCGCCGCCGCCGGATTCAGCGGCAAGGCGCTGAAACCATCACGCACGCGCGCCCGCCGTCGCCGCCGCCGTCTCGCACAAGAATCGCAGCGTGACCAGCCCGTCGCCGCCGCGCGTCGCCCGCTGCCTCCGCCTCTCGCAGAGAGCTGCCGCCACTCGCGCCAGCGCCGTGTCCCTTGCCCGCTTCGCCATGCGCGCAAGCCGCCTCACCGCCGCCAGCGTCGGACTGATTCGCCAGCGCGCCGCCGCGTCGGCCGCCGCCACGCGTTTTCCCCGCGCCAATCGGCTGCCTCCACGCTGTCGCCAACGCCGCCGGCCGCGTCGCTGCGCCGCTGAGCCGGTTTTGACCGGGGTTCTCTCGGTTTTCGCGTGGTTAACCCACGGTTAACCGGATTTAATCTTTTCAGCCTTTTCTATTTAGCTCTAAACTTCCCCGAATTGTTTTTGGAGTTCCCGAACTCCAAATTAGATGATTCCAGAGCCTAAAAATCACAAATAATCCCAAGAATTTTATATATTTTTACCATACTGTTTTATGTAGGTTTGATATTTATTGTTGTTTATTTATTCTTTCGCGTAGAACCGACGTGTACCTGCTGTCCGGGAGACGTTCCGGAGCCGTTCGAGGGAGGTGATCCAGAACCTAGCTTCTTCGAAGGCAAACTAGATTCATGCTGAAACCCTAGTTTGCTAAATTTTAATTATTTCATGTTTACTTATTTTTGCATGCTTTAATTATCGCCATATGTGCCGTTTGCTCTAAATCCATATTAGCACTCTACTAATATGAAGTAGCCTTCCATTAATAGCCTATTTTGGTACTGTTTACTAGCCTATCCTTGTGTAGATGCTTAGCCTAGCTTCTGGGATTGGTAGTTGATAGGTTTCACATATTAATAACTGGTATCCGTGGAGTTCGACTTCGTGGTACTATTTTTGGTAAACCTAATCAACTAAAATCAATGTGGTGTGTGTTGATTTGAGGAGACTCAGAAGAGGTGGATTTTGGGATTGTGGTTGAGATGTGCAGGTCTCCTCGGTCTTATAAGGACCTATACTGTGACTACCAAACCGAACCTGAACCGTCTGACCACTTGTGCCTTCAGCTCGACCGTTAGTTGTGGAAGCCTGTTTCATTGACTCGTAGTGGGACGGACGTGATTCGCGATCACCGGTTCCGAATGGCTTAAATGGGGGCTAACCTCATGCGGTGCGCTATCAGGTCCGGCTGAAGAAGTGCGCATGACTGTCGGCCTGGTCGAAATGTATCGTGTGGGGCGCGAAACCAAAAGAAAGGGTACAGTATTGGGACAGGTGGAAACAGGGAACGGTTTTGTACTGTTTCTCCCTCGGGATGAGACAGGGCTTGTGGGGAACGTGTACACACTCTGCAGAGTTAAAACTATCATGGTAGCCGTGCCCATGGTTATGGGCGGGGAAAGGAGTTTTCACAGGTAGTCCAATGTGTTTTAAATTAATAACTTGATGTAGTGTAGGCAGGGATTGCCTCTCTTGGAGCTGGTTAGTCGTCCTTTGGCTACGCTCATGTGTTTTCATGTGTTCAAAGAATCAAGAACAAATAAACAAGTAGATAAGTGATATTTTAGCAAAATAACCATACTTATCCATTGACCTTGCATTCATTTATTAAGGACTGCTTGCTGAGTAGCCGTGTACTCATTATATGGACCACGGATCTTTGTTCAGGTCAAGATTTCAGCAACGGTGCCAGCTGTGACTAGGAGGGTCAAGGTGATTAGCCGCGCGTTCCGGGTCAACCTCGGGATGTCATCGCTTCAGTCTTCCGCTGCGTTATTTTTATGTGCTTGAATTAAACTCTGTGCAAGACTATGTATTTGTCTTTGTCGACTGGGATGATATTTATGTAAACTGTTAAATTCTAGTTAAATGCAATGCCTGCGATGATATTCCAAATGTCCTTGAGTGCAATACTAGCTATGGTCTTCTGGGACTACTATTCGGTCACTCAAGCCGGTAGAAATACCGGGGTGCACGACAGTAAATAACTCATTAAAATCCCTAGGCTTACATGTATATATATACACACAAAATTAAATGGAAAATTTCATAATTCATATATATATATATATACACACATATGCACATATATATTTGTGTATATATATATATATATAATATATATATATCTATATAAGAGACATAAGATTATAAGCAAGTGTATAAATAAATATACATGAATATTACACTAAAAATCCCCCAAAAATCCCTAAAATTAGTTTAGACCCTTAATAACAGTTTGAATCTAGTGTTGACCAAAGTTGACCATGAGTGGGACCCACGATGCAGTCTCTCTCTCTCTGCCCTTGTGGACAATTCCACGAGCTGGTAGGCTGCAGCCGCCCCGGCCTCCACTCAACGGCGCAATCCTCACCCCTAGTCCAGAATCTCGGCCAAAGATCCCTTCTTGGCAGCGTGTGCGCGACGTTTTGGCCAGAGCCGGCCCCACAGCCGCACGGATGCGACGTCTGGCCACTGCCGCGCCGCCGCTCCCTGCCCAGCCGTGCCGACCAAGCCGCCGTGTCGGGAGGCGTGGCCAGGCCGTGTCAGGCACCGCCTGCCTTGCCCAATGAACGCCCAGACGCGCCGTTGACGCTTCTGACTTCCGCCATGGCCTGAACTGGCGTTGCCGCCCCGACCAAGCTACCTCGCCATCGGCTCACTCTTGCATCGCGCGTGAACCTGCTGCCGCCCAAGCTCGCCTATCGGCAACCGAGCCCCCTAGTGACCGCCTCACACCCCCTCTTGACCGCTGGTCAAAGATCGTGCTCTGGCCGAGCTTAAATCCCAGCCGAGCCGCTTCGATCCCGACCTTCTCTCCTCACCCTCACGATGACAGCCCAAACCAGAGCTCCCTACCCCAAACCCGTGCACGCATTAGCTTCGCCTGACCCTTACCTCACTCCTGCCCAAAGGAATCGGACTGGGAAGCTTCAAGCTCGCCGGATTTCTTTCGCCGCCGCCGGCCGCCCGATTCTCCCCCTTTCCGATTTCTCCCTTCAAGGTGAGTCCCTTCCCAATCGCTCGCGTATGGAGCATCCCCTCACCCCCGCGTGTCTTTTGCCCAGGTTGATTGGACCCGAGGACCCCCGAAGCCCCCTAGCGTCGTGAGGCCTGTTTCCGCCCCATTCGGCCCCAACGTCGCCAGCTCGCTCCACGCCTCTTCCGGTCCAACCAAAAGCTCGGTGAGCATCCTCATGCCTCCCTTATGCTTAAACTCAGCTTCGTTTAGCTTTTAAGGTAGTAAGTAGCCTTAGGATGTTGCTCCCGTCAGTGTTCTCCGCCGTCGCTTGGCTCGCCGCCGATCCAGGCTGTTGCCGGCGAACAGCTCTAAGCACGTCTTAGAGCTTCTCCCCTGGAATCGATAGCGCCCGAGAACCCACTCCCTAGAGCACTGTAGCTCCGCCGCCGCGTCGCCGAGAGATCGCCGGTTTCATGATGAACGACGATGTCCCGGCCGTTAGATCTACGTCAAGATGTGTGCGTGGGATCGGATTGAATTTTAAATCGCGCGCGAGTGGGGAAGAGCCGTTGACATGTGGGCCCTTTGGCCCACCTGTCAGGTTGAGTGAAGACGCTCCGTTCAAAAGGCGCCTTCGCATGCGAGAAGTGCCGTTCAGGAATACGCCTTCGACGTGGATGACCTGGCCGCGAGTTAGCGGGCCGGCCCATCCCTGTTCACCAGATTTCCCTAGATTTCGCAAATAAAACAAATACAGAATATAGAAACGATTTATTAATAATAGCTAGACCTCTCCAAAAATGCTGGAAAATTTAGGATAAATACTAGAGCCTCTGCTAGATTTAATAAAAATATTAACATGAACAGTAACAGAACCTTTTTCTCGGAATAATTCCTTTAGCTGCTTTTTTGGATATTAACCAATATAGAAAAGAGAACAAAAAGGTTTCTGTTAATCAAAAATAGATTAACACCTAATAAAATCTGAGAAATTCATGAGTAACATGTAATAACTCTCTGGACCTAGGAAAAATATAAACTTTATGGTATGACTCCTAATCACATGTTATTTGATATTGGCCTAAATAATAACTACGTTTTATTAATTATTCATGACCTAGTTATCCAAAATTATTAAACCTGTCCAAAGAAGTTAATTCACAGCATTAAATAATAGTAAGGCTTTTATTTTAACTAGTTCTCAAAAATATACAATCCCATGGTTATTTATGTATATATATGTGTATGTATATACATATATATATACTTATATAAATATAACCTATAATTATATCTTCCACACACTTAAACTCCGACTATAATGGAAATTAATGATAAAAAGAGTTGATGAATGAAATACTTCAAACAAAAATCTATTTTTGCTTTATACGTCTATTTGCTAAATCGATGGGTAGTCTACTAAGGGTAGCATTTTGCATCATCGCATATCATCTTCATAACGCTCACGATACCGTTATCTTTTGTAAGTTATTATATAATAGAAGGATCATGGAACTTCCTCACTATCTAGGTTAAGACTTATCGTCATTCAACAAATCGCTAAAAAGGGCATTTCATGCATCATACTTCCTATCGCATATTGGTGTTTTAATTATTGTTCCGTTATTTGATGTCGAGGGGCCCGAAGGACCTTTCGAAGAACCGCCAGAAGACCCCCACTACCCGCAAGACCAAGGCAAGTTAATTTTCACCCTAAAGGGTGTTTGCTTTTACTAGGGAAAATCTCAATTTTCTCTAGTGCGAGTTAACAACCTCCCTTTTTAGTGTTTACTTTTATTAGGGAGAGCCTATACTTTCCCTTGTACGAGTTAACATTCAAAAGGATCATATTGAATCCCAGTTTCTTAAAGTATTTTATTTACAATTACAAATTGCATGCTCTCTTTAAGTAATTATGCCTACTTGCTTAATCATGATGTATCATGCCATGCTTTACTTCTTATTATTGGTTTACCATGATGATATTGCCTTCATATAATCATCTATCATTTGATTTACTAAATGGTTGCCTTGATGATCACCCTTGTTAGCCTGGTTAGGTTGAATAAAACAATTTTAGACTCTTAAGTCTTGGTTAAAATCTTGCTTAGACATTGCTCAGGTCCAATTATTAATTTTTAGGCTTAGTTGTCTCGGAACGGTGAACCGACATTCACCGGACATGATGAATATTACTAACTTGGTTTATTGGATATTGGGCCTGGCATGCCAGTGTGTCTGGTTGGGAACATGGATGTGTTCTGGATTGTGGTTAAGGGTGTGATGTAGCTGGGCTACGTGGTTTGAAGGAAGGCTGGACCACGGAGATGGTGCTGGGCAGCCAAGCTCGGCTGTGCCAGTCGGAGCGCGAGTTGTTTTCGCGTAGCTTTATGCTGCCCACAGGGGGTTTCTACACAACGTGAGTTCTAGAAGTGCTGGACAGCCAAGCTCGGCTATGCCAAGCGGAGCGCGAGTTATTTTCACGTAGCTTTATGCTGCCCATTGGAGTTCCTACACAACGCGAGGCCATCACGCGGTAGTGCAAGCAATGGGGATTCAGGGGTAGAACGACCTGCGGGCGTACCCTGTCTGCCGCCATGCTTGAGGTGAAGACAGGAATAGGTCGTCATCTTGATGGATGATCTAGGTCTTACGTGACAGGGAGCCGTGACTCTAGTGCGGGCTTGGCAACTCGGCTAGGAAAGACCGGGCGCTTCGCTGGCGTAAGATCCACAACGGGTGTGCCACACCCGGAAGATGATGGCGGGTGTTTGGAGACGTTTGGCAGAGTGCATCGAAACTGCTGGGGGATTGGATACATTTGGCAATGTGCATGGAAACTATCGTGAAATATGATGAGAATAAGAAACTGAACATGGTTTAGTAGAACTTTGGTTAAAATATGCTAAGTCATAGGCGTTGGTTTATAAAACTTGCTTTCTGCAACTAAATGAGCCCCAACCTTTCTTTTGGAACCCCTATCACTATATGCATTAGGTTGGAAGCTAGCTCGCCAGTGTTTTGATGACACTGACCTCGCATTCATATTCTCTTTTAGATGGAGAGTATGAGCAGGATCAGTACGTCTGCCATGAAGATGAAGATCAAGACTATGTTGACGATCAGGGCCAGGCATAGGGCGTCTCTCTAGTCGAGTGCTTAGGCATAGCCAGCACGAGACCCTTCTGGATGTTTTGGGATCTCTGCACTCTGAACTTTTGGACATTTGGAATATTTAGGCCAATGTACCACATTGTAAACATTTAATAGCCTACGGGCTTAATACAGGTATTTGTATAACATAAGACTTCCACTTGTATGTAATGATCTGGCTATGTGAAAGGTGTGCACTAGTGTACTGATCCAGGGACTAGTGCAGATCAAGTGGTGGGTAAAAAGGACAGGCCCCACAAGATGTCTTCTTGGTGGAATTTGAAGTTATGCACGAGCTATACAACCAACAAGCCCTTGACATGGCCATGATGAGTTCTTGGGTTCTGTAAGTGTCTTCTTTAAAATCACCGTGCACGGCCATGTACATGTAGATTTCAAGTATCTAACTAATTAATTTTATATGTAGAATAGAGATACAACGATGCAGAAAACAAAATATTTTCGACCAAGGCTTCATTGACCCATTAGTTGTCAACTCCCTGTGCTTACGTAAAGACCCGAACACAACAGAGAATAATGTATTCAACTCCCTAATGGCCCAAAACTTCAAGACGACATTACTTCTACCCTACCAGCATGAGTCGTAAGTGCCTTCATACCGGCTTGTTTTAATCTGTTAGAACCGACTAACTACACTGATATGCGTATATATTTCCATTTACAACTTTTACTGAATCCTTGTTGTTATCCGGCTAGATGATAGCAAGATCATAATTATGGACTTGAGAAGGAAACCGATCGAAACCTATCAAAGTTTTATCGACATGATGAATTGGTAATTCTTTTTTTCCATTAGTTACTGTACAGTTCTACTTGGTTTCATCGAATCAAAATATAATCATTAATTATAATTCACAAACACGTGTTTGGTGCATTCGCACGTTTCCGTGCACATGTAAAAGGCCATTGGAATGATGAGTTTGACGTTATACCCGCCAAGTAGGTAAGTACACCATCACACTAGTAAAAAACTCCGATACATCAATTTCATTATTTGTAACAATTTTCACCACAGTGTCTAAAACAGACGGCAGGCAGCAATTTATGCGGCTATTATATATGCGAGTATATGCATACGTACACCGGAGTGAATGACTGCCTGCAGATAGATACACGAGCGTTAAGTAAATATACTATGCATGCATACTACTCCCTTTTGTATAAAATCAAGGTTGATTAATTAATGATCTATTTGTTTACAGTGGGAAAGATTGATGGAATGTACCAACGAACTCTCCGAGCTCCGACTACAAGCGATCCAAGAACAACTCATCGGCTTCCTTTTCGACGAAGTCATAAATCCAAAGGGCGAGTTTCACGATGAATCAAATAAAGCCGGTCCTTCGTTAAGGATCGATGAACTCGGTTCATCAAGTGTTGCTACCAAGAGCGGTGCTAGCAAAAGATCCCGTAGATAAATTGAAACTATCACAATTGTAATTTAACGTGTCATAAACACTTAATGAGGATGTGTATATTGTGAATATGCATATTAGTTTTAAATGTGATTGATTAAATGTGTGTTTTCCTTATTTATGGTGCATTATTGATCATTATCTATACTATTAATATAGGTATTATAATATAAATACTACATATGTAAATTATAGCATATGTAAATTATAGTATAATAGGAACAATATTATGTATAATAGGAAAAACAATAGAAACAATATATGCTCCAACCGGTACTGGAGCCCTTCCCCGGATCGCCTCGGAGCAAGGCCACGTGGCCCTTACCAACCAGTACAACAGGGCCTGTTATACCGGTTTGGCAACCGGGAGGCTCCAGTACCGGATACGCAGTACCGGTGCCAAAACCGGTACTGCAGGCCCTTACCAACCAGTACTACAAGGGAGGTGCGCAGTAATGTTTGTTTTCTTGAATTTTGAGAATGTCACAGCCATTCACCCTGAACTGAAGCCCAAACATGATCTTCACTCTCTTGAGGATCCATTCACAGTGCATAACGTTAACATGGTGATAAAGTCAATCCCAACAGACAACGCCCATGGACCCGATGGGTTCAATGGTTTCTTCTACTCCAAGTGACGGGACATCAACAAGAATGATGTCATGTATACGATTGCACGACTCTATGTTGGTGGGATAGTCGGTATATGCACCTAATAAACTCTACTCATATCGTGCTCCTCCCGAGGTAAGAGACAGGTGGTGGAGGCCATAAAGATTACTAGATGATCAACTTAGCTCATAGTTTTAGCAAGCTTTTCTCCTAGATCCTAGCGAGAAAACTAGCCAATCACCTTAATGAGATATGTCGAATTGTCAGACACTACCAGGGAACAGTACAACACAAGCGGTTCGTAACCGCTTTCACAAGCGGTTATCGAACCGCTTGTACGCAACCGAGAGTGATACCCAGAGGGTATCACTCGCGGTTCCCCGAACCGCTTGTGGTGCGGCACCACAAGCGGTTCAGAAAGCGCCAGGAAGCGCAGTGGAGCAGCCACGTGGGGGCAAATCACAAGCGGTTGGTATTACCAACCGCTTGTAGAAAGGCCTTCTATCGTGGATGGCGAGACACCACGTGTGTTCTCTCCACAAGCGGTTGTTGTTACAAACCGCTTGTGGAGAGGCCGACAGCTACATGGTCTTTTGAGATAGACTTTCAAATATGAATTTTGACAATAAAAATAAATACAACTACAGATTTATTTCTGCATAATTAAATATATATTATAATTGAGAAAACCAGTAGTTTATTTGCACAAATAGTATGAGATTATAATTTAATTACAAATTAAATGCATATATATATATATGTTTTACAATACATAAAATGATGATCAGCACAAGCAACGTTTTACAACTTTCGAAGAGTACGAAGGTGGTGATCTTGAGATCATTTTCTGCGTGCATCGCTCTTCTTGACCATCGGCGAAGATTCCGTAAGTTCACCTGTCCTTATTGAAGGGCCATCTCTCCATGCCTTTGCGTAGAACTCGCCTCTAGGGGTTATAATCTCATCGACAATGAAGCCAATAAGTTGTTCTTGGATTGGTTCAACCCGATACGATGGGATCACACCCGTCTCATCGATCTTGAGACTCTGAAAAGAAAGAAATAAATAAATCTTTGAACACGTCAAGTATAAGTGTATTAAGAAATTTGTTTTTAACACACACGCACCTCGTTGTCCAGTTGTCGCATATCGCCGTGGGTAAGACTTTGCATGTAGAGGCACACATAATAGCCACATAAGTTGTTTCCGGCCGATTGCTGTAGAACCTAGAGTGATATTTGAAAAGAATGCAATTAATTAATTGGCTTGAGAAGATAAATTTTTACGCCATATATATTATTTAATTGATATTTTGTAGTACGTACTCGAGTGCTGGATTGCACTATGAATTGATTCCTAGAACTTTTTCCTTTATGCTTCGTTCGAAACGTGGCGAATGCCCTGTCATGCGTTATTATATGAATAGTAATTATGAGTATTCGAAGTACTTATATATATGTAGGTTGGCATCTCAATGTTACCTATTTAGAATATCAATGATAAACTGAAAATCTTGTTGTGGTTTTCTTCTTGAGTCTTGCACAATGATGATCGCACTATTGACATTGATAATAAGTAGGATCCAGTGAAACCTATTCACATATAAGTATTGCAACATATATATAATTAGTCATATTATGAATGTCTTGAAAAAGGATAAACGAGAGGTTGTGTGATGACATGTATATATACGTACTGGAAGTTGAAGGACAGAAGTATGTGCGGTTTGTAGTACTGGTCGAAAAGAGCCTTCAGCATGTATTCTTCAACTTCTTTTGGCTTGCGTTCTGATTAGGCTCGTTGACAATTGATGGGTCAATGAAGCCGATGTCGAAGATAGCCTCTCTTCTACATCGTTGTATCTCCATTCTACATACAAAGGGGATGAGTTATTAGATTTTGTAGCCCGAACTACGGCGAAATGAACACATATATATGGTAAAATCAATCATTAGCTGGAAATACTTACAGACCCCAGCAGCTCATTAGAGACACGTTGACGGTGTCTCGATGGTAAAATTGGTAGATGTCGTCGAATTCCATCCACATGAGTTCATCCGCACGATAGAAATCTTCGTTTTTTATATGGGCGGGGAACATTGTTCTTCCTTGAGCGGACTGTTCCATGTACCATTCATGAAATTGTCGCATCTTGGTTGGCAGATCCCTTATCTTTTCCGGTGCAACCAACTCTTGGCCCAGCTTATATGGCCACCTGACCTCTGCCGTTGGAAGCTCATCTGTTAGTCCCATAGCTGCAGCGTAAGATAGCCCTGACTCTCTCAAGAATTCCTCTAGCTGGTAATCTTGGGCTGTCTTCTTATGTGCCGCCGCCGCCTTAGCCCATTTCCCTTTTACTGCAACCTTCGCTATTATGCGTTCGTAGTTAGTCGAGACAGGAAGAGGCGCTGCACGGCATGTCGCAAAGTGGGCTGCAGCTTTTGGATCAATTTGCGCCTTGGGATGTGGCACCTTTGATGCGAAGTGTGTCTCAATTTCCTTTTGAACTATTGCTCGTGTCTCCTCAGCCGTCATGTCGTATGCCCTTTTCGGAGGTTCCTTTGACGACTGTGTTGACTGGCTAGACTGGGCCTTCTTGGGAGGGGGTAGTGTCGTAGTACTGGTCCTTCGTACTTAGAGTTTCTTCCTTGGAGGAGATTGTGGAGCCGGGCTTCGTGGAGCAAGAGGTGGAGGCGGAGTGCTCTATATTGGAGACGAGGCATGTCGTTGAGGTGATGTAGGAGGAGGCGTGTTTTGTCGTTGCGGTTGAGGTATGGTCCCTTCGGTCAGCTCCAATTGTTGGATTTCTATTGGTGGAGAGGTCACCTCCACGGTCTTTGGAAATATGTTGTACCTTTTTCACCAGAGAATGATTCCGTGGAGGGCCTGTCCAAGCTTGGTGATGTCATCCCCTCCAGCAATCTCGAGCAGGAGATCTTCATAGCCGCTCGACACCTCCTCCACTGTGACCTTCGAGTAACCTGGCGGGATCTCGTTGCAGTGGAAAAGCTGGCCTGGCTCCACCGGGTACGCCATGCCATAAGCCACCTTGGTGGAGAGGTTATGCGCCTGAATGTGTAGCTCACACTCCCGGCGAACTTTGATGCTGTCCACTGCGTACTGTCCCAGGTCCGTAGAAAGTGCGGCGGCGTTCGACGCGCAGCTACTCCGTCGCGCGGAGGTGGGCGGGCTAACCATGGCCTGTGTATTGCTTGTACCTGCTCCTTGAAGTTTACCGAGTGCTGCCTGCAGCTTTTGCTCAACAATCTCTTCGATACTCTGCTGAGTTGCTCTGAGCTCCCTTTCCAGTAAGTTGTATCTGTATGACACTCTTTTTTTGCTTCTTGACCGGCTCCTGTACGTATCGGCATCTTTGGAGAAACCGTACTTCCGTGGCACGGACGATCCCATTCCTCTTGTCCGTCTTGGGTGCTCAGGGTTTTGAAGTGCATGTGTGAGCTCGTCATTCTCCCTATCTGTCACAAAGGAACCGGAGCGAGACATGATGACGGTTTCGACAATTCTGTTTCTAACATTCTCCGCTCCCGGTGGCATCAACAAGCTACCGTCGTCTGCTAGGGCCCCTCCGTGACCCATGAACCAATTCATGAGCGAATTCCCATTCAGCGAAGAGCAGCGTGATATTCTTGGCCACTAGTTCTTCCTCCCGCTTCTCCCATTTAGGTACAGCCTTGACGTAACCATCGGTGCCAAGATGGTGGTGGTATTTTTTCTTCCCAGCATTGATCTTGTTCTGTTGGCTTGCGGCCTATCCTTCCTCTGACAATTTGTATTCTTCAAATGCATCCCAGTGATCTGCCAGCTTGGGATGTTGGTTGAAGTCTGGCTTTTCTCCCTTCTTGACATACTTGTTGTTCAGGTGAACTTTCCACGACTGAAATTGGGTTGCCATCTTCTTCAAAGTGTATCTTTTAACCTTGTTCTCGTATCCTTCAGGAAATTTGAAGTTCTCCTTGATATCTTTCCAAAGGAGCTCCTTGGTGGCTTGCGGAACTTCAGTCCATTTCTTGATGCTAACTGGGACATGATCCCTAACGTGGAAACCACATGCGTTGTTAAACGGGCCTACTGCAGAAAGAGGAGCAATCGGCTTCCCGTCATTCTCGACGTTGGTGAAAACAAACTTTGTACGAGGCTTCTTGTTAGGTCCTCGCTTGGTTTGGGTGCTCGATGTACCGGGCTGAAAATGGACAGAGATGTGAATTTTTCACGTCAGAGCCATTTATAGTAATTGGTTAAATAAGGCTAAATGGTTTATCTAGATTCTCGTGGCATTACCTCACTTCCCTCAGCGTCAACGGGATCACTGGATCCACCGGCAGCGGTGTTGACAACGTTGACATCACCTTCATTGGCGGCCAAGTTGCTACCATAGTCGATCTTGTCTAGCATGAACGCTTCATCCATCTCGAAATTAGGATCACAAAGTCCTGGTGTCGCCATCTATCGTAATTATGAAATATTGTTTAATTAGAAAGTATGGCAACTCGTCAAATTGTAAAAGAAATATATATAACAAAAAATACATTTTCACTCATTCTCTCTCACTTTCTCTCTCCATCTCACTCTCTCTCTCCATCTCTCTCTCATTCTCTCACTCACTCTCTCCATCTCTCTCACTCTCATTCTCTCTCACTCACTCTCTCTCCATCTCTCACTCATTCTCTCTCACTCTCTCTCATTCTCTCTCACTCTCATTCTCTCCCACTCACTCTCTCTCCATCTCTCTCACTCACTCTCTCTCCATCTCTCACTCACTCTCTCTCCATCTCTCTCTCTCATTCTCTCTCACTCTCTCTCATTCTCTCTCATTCTCTCTCACACACTCTCTCGCCATCTCTCTCACTCACTCTCTCTCCATCTCTCACTCACTCTCTCTCCATCTCTCTCTTATTCTCTCTCACTCTCCCTCACTCTCTCTCATTCTCTCTCATTCTCCCTCACTCTCTCTGATTTTCTATGATTCTCTCTCACTCTCTCTCCATCTCACTCACGCTCTCATTCTCTCACGCCCTCTCTCTCACTATCATTCTCTCTCACTCTCTCTCTCCATCTCTCTCATCCTCTCTCACAGCTGGCATTATGTGCCCTTAGGGACATTTTCTCGAACACCTTGTGGGCGGCGAGTGTCTGAGCGTGTAGCAGAGGAGGGTAACCTAGGCCCTTCGGGATGGAGGAGCTCGCGGTGTCGGCGGCGCTGGGAGACGACTTCGACGGCAACTTGGCTGTGATGATGGCGGTCGGCGGAGTACGTCGGCCGACGGCAATGGCGCGACAGGAGACGACCGACCGGACGGGACGGCGCGGCGTGCTCGACGGCGGCGCTGAAATGACTTTTGGCGGCGGCGCGGCGGCTATGGCGCGGCGACCCGCGGCGCGACAGGGCTCGACGGCAGCGTGGGGTGGTCGATGGAGATGACAGAGGAAGAGAGCGCGCGGGGGGACTTAGAAAATTTTGGAGTGTGTCCCTGGCCGGCGAGACATATTTATAAGAGCACCTCTACAAGCGGTTGGAACCACAAACCCCTTATAATAAGGCTTCTACAAGCTGTTCGTAATAGAAACCGCGTGCAGAACTACCCCTCTACAAGCGGTTCGTATCACCAACCGCTTGTAGAAACCCCTCACTGCTGGCGGGGAGCAGCTGAGGGACCTCTACAAGCGGTTTGTATCACCAACCGCTTGTAGAGGTCCCTCACAGCTGGCGTGAGAGCGAGGGAGGGACTTCTACAAGCGGTTCGTATCACCAACCGCTTATAGAGTGTGTGAAGAGTCAAAAGGGTTTGACGCCCTGTATTGATTGAGATAAAACTCCCCCCACTGGTTAGCGAGTGGCGCTCGAGCGTGGACTCACCTGCGGTGTCGCGGGTTCGAGCCCCGCTCGTGCCCCCCTGCCTTTTAATTTTTGCTTTGCTTTCCTCTTATAATTTAATTTAACACCCCCTCTACAAGCGGTTGGTATTACCAACCGCTTGTAGAAAAATATTTAGTGCAACCAAAAATTAGTTAGTGTAATAAAAAATTAGTTAGTGCATTCAAAAATTAGTTAGTGCAATAAAAAATTATTTAGTGCATTCAAAAATTAGTTAGTGCAACCAAAAATTAGTTAGTGCAATAAAAAATTACTTAGTGCATTCAAAAATTAGCTAGTGCAACCAAAAATTAGTTAGTGCAATAAAAAATTACTTAGTACATTCAAAAATTAGTTAGTGCATCCAAAAATTAGTTAGTGCATCCAAAAATTACTTAATGCATCAAAAAATTAGGTAGTGCATCAAAAATTAGTTAGTGCAATAAAAAATTAGTTAGTGCAATAAAAATTACTTAGTGCTTTGAAAAATTAGTTAGTGCATCCAAAAATTACTTAGTGCATCCAAAAATTACTTAGTCCATCCAAAAATTACTTAGTGCATCAAAAAATTAGGTAGTACATGAAAAAATTAGTTAATGCATCAAAAAATTAGTTAGTGCAATAAAAAATTAGTTAGTGCAATAAAAAATTACTTAGTGCTTTCAAAAATTATGGGTGCCTCACCTTCCTCATTCAGGACAGGTTTGCTTCCAGGACCCTTTCCAAACACTATTTTAAGATCTTTTACCATGGCAAACACACGTGGGCCACTACGATGCTCAGGCTTATCACGATGGTTTGCTTTCCCATCAAAATACCTTTCTTTTTTCAGCAATGGGTGCCTCTTTAGAAGAAACCTACGATGGCCCATGTACACAATCTTTCGAAAGTTTTTCAGGTACATGCTGTCGGTTTCATCTAAGCATTGCAAGCAGGCTTTATATCCTTTGGTAGTATTGCCAGACAGGTTACCGAGCGCGGGCCAGTCGTTGATGGTTACGAACAACAGTGCATGTAGGGTGAAATACTCCCTCTTGTACTCATCTCATACCCGTACACCATCCTCCCACAACTTTACAAGATCTTCCATCAATGGTTTCAAATAGACATCGATGTCGTTTTCGGGTTGCTTCGGCCCTTGGATCAACAATGGCATCATGATGTATTTCCGCTTCATGCACAGCCAAGGAGGAATGTTATAGATACATATTGTAACAGGCCAGGTGCTATGGCTACTGCTCAGGTCGCCAAAAGGATTCATACCATCGGTACTCAACCCAAACCTTATGTTCCTCACCTCATTTGCAAAGTCTGGGAATGTTCGATCGACTTTTCTCCACTGGGACCCATCAGCGGGGTGCCTAAGCATCCCGTCATCCTTACGCCCTTCTTTGTGCCAACGCACCATCTGGGCATGCGCTTTGTTAGCAAAAAGACGCTTTAATCGGGGGATCACAGGAAAATACCACACCGCCTTAGCAGGAGGTCTGTTCTTCTTACACTCTCCCTCTATTTCACCTGGGTCTTCACGCTTCGTCTTGTAACGTGATTCTTTGCACACTGGACAAACATCCAAATCCACATACTCATTGCGATATAGGATACAATCGTTACGACATGCGTGTACCTTCTGTACTTTTAATCCTAAAGGACAGATGACTTGCTTGGCTTCATATGTAGATTCAGCCAGCGTGTTATCTTTTGGAAGCAGATTCTTTATGAGTGATAACAACTCATCGAATCCCTTGTCTGACACACAATTTCTAACCTTCCATTGCATTAAGTTCAGTGTCATGCGGAGCTTCCTGTGGCCCTTCCCACAGTCTAGGTACAAAGGTGTCCCGTGGTCCTCTACCATGCGCTGAAACTTCTCAAATTGTTTTTCATCTATGTAGTCTCCCTCTCCGTCACGCAGCATCTGGTCTAGCTCGTCATCACCAAGATCGCCGACTGTATCTTCCACAGAACAATATTGCGTGGCGTCCGCCATACTGTTGAATACCTCTTCTTCTTCACCATCTTCTTCATCGTCTTCCTGGCTGCTCCCCTGTACTTCGCCATGCTTGGTCCAGTAGGTGTAGTTTGGCATGAAATCTCTCGTGATCAAATGGGTCATAACCTGAAAGCGTTGGGAGTGCTCCTTCTCATTCTTGCAGTCTACGCACGAACAACATATGAAGCTGTCTGGAGGCAAGAATGCAACAGCGGCATCAAGAAATGCCTTCACGCCATTAATGAACTCTCTGGAGCGATGGTCCGCATTGTACATCCATTGCCGGTTCATCTACACAAAGATCTAATTTTCAGATACCTTCAAAGATCTTTCACTAAAGTGTTATTTACATTGTAGCAAAATTCCATTCCAAAGTACTTTGACATGTATTTACAAAAGTCATTGTTTCCATGTTTTGGCTATTATCAAAGGTAATAAATAATATACTTATTTTATATATGCATGTCATATAGTTACATTTGTAATTAAAACTACTCAAACATGTTGTTAGTTTTATAGTTCTACAAGACATAATCGAAAAGAAATTAAAAGTTTTATAGTGCCAAGAATTTATATGCCATATATTTTGCGATGGAGGGAGTGGTTTTTCAAATTTAACCTTTAAACTTAATTTAACTAATTATTTTGTCCCTTTAAATTTTTTCCTATTTTATTCATAAAACATTAATAATTTCCTTCCAAACCTAGATCTACTATTGTTACATTGAATGGAGGAGTGTTATATTAAAGATCGTAAAGCTAACAACTTTTGGAAAACACCTTAATTACAATTCATCATGGTCCTACCTAAAATTAAAGTTATGGAGTGAGATTGAAGAGAATGAGTGTTACATTAAAGATTCTAGTCCTACGAACACTTTTGAAGAAAACAACTACCATAATTCATCATGGTCTTGCCTAAAATTAAAGTTATGGAGTGAGATAGCAATAAAAACCCCCAACAATCAAAATCAATTTTTTCTCCATATTAAATGCAAAAGAAACAATAATATCTTGATGAGAAGGATGGTAGCATGGTGTTACTAACCTTGATTCACTTAATTTGAAGCTAAATTATCACATTCAAAAATTTGGACAGCACCTCCCCCCAAGAATAGTGCCAGGCCCTTCCCTGTTCATGTCTGCGAGCTCGGGGAGGGAGGAAGAGTTTAAATGGGTGGGCGGGACCTCTTCCAGAAGCGGTTTGAGCACCAACCGCTTGTAAATGTGTATCTCTACAAGCGGTTGGTGTCTCAAACCGCTTGTGATAATTCAGAAGCGGTTTGGGACACGAACCGCTTGTGGAGGTTGCTCAACACAAGCGGTTGGTGTTACCAACCGCTTCTGGAAACCCCCTCCCACCCGTTGCTCACGAACCGCTTCTGGTGCGAAAGCCAGAAGCGGTTCGTGCCTAACCGCTTGTAATAGCCCGCTTGTGATGCCCAGTTCTGTAGTAGTGAGAGTCATTTCAACAGAAAAGGATGATCCATGATATTTTTTTGTATGCCAGAAACGTCATTTCATATCACAGCATTGTTCATTAAACCAGACATCGAGAATGCCTTCAACAATGTAAGCTAGTAGTATTTGATTGATGTCCCAGGATTCCGACAAAGGTGAATGGGCTAAATTGCAATGATATTAGCATCTACATCATCCAACATATATATATTATCAAATGTACAACCTAGAGTAAGCCTCAATCATCGGAAAGAACTTCCATGCCCTTTATCCTTGCAATGGAACCGTTGAAGTATATCTTAGATGCAACATGTGAGGGAAGACTGTTTCAGCCTATACTAGTAGCCCAGGCAAAATTAAGGTTTTCCATGTTCGTGTCCATGAACATCAACAAGAGTGAAGTGTATCCAATACGATGTGAGAAGCTAGGTCAACATTATGTAGATCCTACAAAAATTCTCGGCAACGCTGGAAAACTTGCCTCGAAAGTATCTAGGTCTGCCACTTAGACAAATAAATATGTGAAAAGCTGATATTACCCAATAATAGAGAAGATCTCATCCTAGCTTTCATGATGGAAGGGGAGATCGCTTTCTAGAGCAGATAGAATAGTCCTAGTTAATTTGGTTATCACGGTTATGTCTACCTACTGCTTGTTGGAATCAGGCCTCTGATCTATACAGATCAAAGGATGATCTATACGTTGAACTCATCTCCAAGGATCATATCACACACATGTTTCAGAGATCGAACACACGCGCAACAGATTGGATGCAAAGTAACACGCTCGCAAGAAGAGATTTGCATCACGTTAACTTCGTGACTTTTCGTGGAGGAGACCTCCTGTATTTATACTCAATTGGAGATAAGTTCTATCTGTTACAAAACGGCGTAAAAAACAAATTGCTAACTTATAGCTAACTATCTTAGGGATACATGCGACCAGCTTATATTGCAACAAATCACCTCCCTAAGCTGGTTGCGATCCAATGATCTGCATACCAATTCTCTCTCTTAACTCTAGGAACTTCACTTTACCTAGAGGCTTGGTTAGCATATCAGCAAATTGGTTGTTTGTGTTGACATACTCAACATCAACTCGACCGTACGCATTGTCTAATGAAGTGAAATCTAGTGTCAATGTGCTTGCTTCGATCATGGAACACTGGATTCTTGCTTAAAGCGATGGCAGATTTGTTGTCAACTTTGAGCATCACCTTGTTGACATGCTGATTCATTAATTCGGCTAACAAGCGTGCTAGCCAAATTCCTTGACAAGCACCTGTTGCAGTAGCTATATACTCTGCTTCACATGACGATAAAGCGACCACTTTTTGCTTCTGAGATGTCCAACTGATCAGGCTTGAGCCTAGAAAGAACACCGCTCCTGTTGTGCTTCTTCAATCATCTGTATCTCCTGCCATGTCACTATCACAAAATCCTTGGAGATTTTATGACATTCTCCTTCTTATAAGCACAACCAAGTTCACAGTTCCTTTGATGTATGTCAGGATTTGCTTAACAGCTGCCATGTGTTCTGTTGTAGGATCTTTCATATGCCTACTCACAATGCCTACTGCAAATGCCAAATCAGGTCTGGTATTGACCAAGTATCTCAAACTGCCAACGATGCTTCTATACCTTGCTTTATCAACCGGAGGTGCATTACTTTTCTTGCTCAATTTGAGTCTTGGTTGCATCGACGTCAGTGTGGGATTGTAGTTTGCCATCCCGGTGCTTTCTAAGATCTTCAGAGCGTAAGCTTCTTGGCTTAAAGTGATTTTACCTGGCATATGATGTACCTGAATGCCCAAGTAATAATTCAGTAGGCCAAGATTGCTCATACTGAAATTTTCTTTCATCTGTTGCTTGAAATCATCAACTTCTTCTTGGCTTGCCCCTGTTATCAAAAGATCATCTACATAGACAGCTACGAGAAGCATCTTCACATCAGTACCTCTTCTATAAACTGCATGATCTTGATCTCCTTTCTTGAAGCCGAGTGCTGTCAGAGTTCTTTCCAGCTTAGCATTCCATGCTCTCGGTGCTTGCCGCAAGCCATATACCGCCTTATGAAACATCAGCACCATATGTTCCTTCCCATCTTCAAAGAAACCCGGAGGCTGAGAAACATAGACTTTTTCCTCTAGTTCCGCATTCAAGAATGCCGATTTTACATCCATATGGTGCAAAGACCACCCTGATTGAGCTGCCAAAGCAACAAGAAGTCTCACTGTATCAAATCTTGCGACAGGGGCAAAAACTTCATGGAAGTCGACTCTTTGTTTCTGCACATAGCCCTTTGCGACTAACCGGGCTTTATGCTTGACAACTCTCCCTTCTGCATTCTTCTTTACCTTATAAACCCATTTCAGTCCAATGGGCTTATATCCATTTGGTAATTCAACCAGACTCCAAGTTCTGTTTTCTGATGGAATTCAGTTCCTCCATCATTGCATTTGACCAACTCTGTTCTTGGAGGGCTTCCGTAACTGAGGAAGGCTCTTCTGCCCCAATAAGACATACTTCATTCAATTCAAGATGCATCGGCTGGGTTGCCTCATAAATTTCAGCGATCGAACGCATACGAACTGCTTCTTCCGGGGACGAATCAATGTAGCTATCCGACAACGGATGGAGCTCGTCGATCTTTGGGACCGAGGTTCGTTCCAGCCTCCTTCCAATGGATCATCTGATCCATGGTGGGTGTACCCTGCTTTCGTACACACCTCCTGCTCATGACTCCCTTGATCTTGCACAGCATCAGATTGATTTCCTTGGTCGCTGGACATGTCGGGGCCAAGTTCATCGTTGTAGATCTGTGAAATTTCCTCCATGCGATTGGCTTTGAAAGTTGTGAATTCCAGTCCCAGGTTTTCTCCTCTTCAAAGTTTACATCCCGAGACACACATACCTTTCTTGTTAGAGGATCCACAAGGCGGTAGGCTTTGGTTCCAGATTCATATCCAATCAGGACCATCTTTGTACTCCTATCCTCCAACTTTGTCACATTGGTCTTCACAGTCTTAACATGCCCTATACAACCAAAAGTGCGCAGGTGTTGTATGGCCGGTTTGTGCCCCGTCCATGCCTCTTAAGGAGTCTTGCCAACGACACTCTTAGTTGGAGCTCGATTCAAAATACACACTGCTGTTGTGACCGCTTCTCCCTAGAACTCGTTTGGCATGCCCTGACTTTTTAACATGCTACGAGCCATCGCCACAACTGTTTGATTCCGTCTTTCGACCACGCCATTTTGCTGAGGAGCGTATGGCGCCGTGAAGAATCTTCTGATTCCGTTCTGCTCGCAGAAGGCCATGAATTCATTAGACCGAAACTCTCCTCCTCGATTTGTTCACAAGGCCTTTAGCTTCACGTTTACTTCAACTTCGGCCGCTACTTTTATCTTCTTGAAAGCAGCCAGTGCTTCATCTTTGGTCCGCAGCAGAGTGAGCCACATGTAGCGGCTAAAATCATCGACAACAAGTAGAAAGACCTGTTGCCTGCTGGAGTAGCCGGAGTAATAGGTCCACAGAGGTCGCCATGAACCAGTTCTAGGCGCTCTGTAGCTCTGAAAATTGATTCCCGCGGAAAAGGAACTCGTCTCTGTTTTCCCACCATGCAGCCATCACAGAGTTGTTCGGGGTGCTCAAGCCGAGGGAGTCCCTGAACCAAGTTCTTGCGCCACATCTTCTGTAGAGCTTGAAAATTTAAATGGCCAAAACGAGCATGCCATCTCCACGTCGCATCATCGAATTGGGCCATGAGGCAGATGGGGTATGCAAGTTCCAGGTTAAGTACGTATAACCTGTTTTTCCCCCTCTTCACCTTTACCAGCAGGTCCCCTTGACAATCTATCACCCGAAGGAACCCATCTTCAAGTACAACTCAACATCCCCTCTCCTCGAGTTGTCCAAGGCTTATGATGTTACTCGTCAACCTTGGTATGAAGTACACATCGGTCAGAGCTTTGTGATCACCATTCCTTCCTTCAATGAGCACAGTACCTCTCCACCGATCTCCACCTTAGAGCCATCCCCAAACTTTACTGTACCCTTGACAGAGGTGTCAAGTTCAGTGAACTTGCTCCTGTAACCAGTCATATGGTTGCTTGCTCCAGAGTCAAGGAACCACACAGCGGCATCAACGTTGCTGCCAGCAACTTGGTGGAGTTGGATACCAGCTTCAAGCAAATTAACTTCCTGCTCGATATGATCGAGTGGTTCCATGACTTCACATGTCTCCACCATTAGTAGTGCAGGACTTTCATCACCCTTCTCCGCGACCAAAGCCTTCTCCTTCTTCGGTTTTCTGCATTCTGAAGCAAAGTGGCCAAATATGCCACAGTTGAAGCACTTAATCTGTCTCATATCGAATTTAGGCTTCGAGTCACCTCCTTTATCATCTTTCTTCCAAGGGGGGTGGCCATTCGGTTTGTTGGCCGACTTCTTCTAGGGCTGGTTTGAGGAGCTAGATCCTGGGGCTTCCTCGGTGTTCTTCTTCTGAACCGAAAGGGTCTCCCATTGAGCTCGGGTGAGCATTAGCTGGTCGCCCTCCTTCCGATCTGCAGCAGCACTCTTCATCCTCTCATCAAATGCTTTATTGCGTCCAACAAGATCATCAACAGATAGTGTCTTTAGATCAACACATTGTTCGATCGAGATCACCAACTGCATATACCGCTCAGGTGCAGCCCGAAGGAACCGGCGCACCACATCAACTTCTTCCAGTTGCTTATCTGCATCGGCCAAACTTTGAATACCAGCCACAATGGATGACACCCTTGCTGCGAAGGTCTCAACAGATTCCCCGTCGCTCATCTTCAAGCTCTCAAATTCTCTTCTGAGAGTCTGAAGATTTGCTTCCTTGACACATTTGTGCCCAACATTCGTCGTTTTAATTGCATCCCATGCCGCCTTTGCGGAATCCTTGGAAGCAATGGCGATCATGAGGTCTTCGGGTATTGCTTGGTAGATAGCCTACAGCGCAAATCTGTCCTTGCGGTATTCGGCGCCTCCTTTCTTGTACGCCTCGCCGCCTGGATCCACCGCCTCCCACACCTCCTGTGTTTGCATCGCCACCCTCATCTTGATGGCACAGATGGTGTAGGAGCTTCGAGAGAGTTGTGGGTACACCGTCGATTGCACCTGCAGCGCCTCCAGCCGCACTTCCGACGTCCCCGCTCCCTTAACTTGCAGCGCCATCGTCTTCTACGAAGCTCTACCGAAGATCACAACCAGCGGCTCTGATACCAAATGTTGGAATCAGGCCTCCGATCTATACAGATCAAAGGATGATCTATACGTTGAACTCATCTCCAAGGATCATCACGCACATGTTTCAGAGATCGAACACACGCGCAACAGATTGGATGCAGAATAACATGCTCGCAAGAAGAGATTTGCGTCACGGTAACTTCGTGACTTTTCGTGGAGGAGACCTCCTGTATTTATACTCAATTGGAGATAAGTTCTATCTGTTACAAAACGGCGGAAAAAACTATCTTGCTAACTTATAGCTAACTATCTTAGGGATACATGCGACCAGCTTATATTGCAACACTGCTTAGTGATATTCAATATAGGAGGGTGAGTGATTAGGAAAATAGATAAACTAAGAAGAAACTTCATTTGGAAGGCAATGAAAAACTGTTGTGGAGGGCATTGTTTTGTAAGTTGGAAGCATGTATGCAGGCTGAAGAAGGTTGGGAATTAGGAGCTTGGGGTAAAATACATCGTGAAATTGAGGAATTAGGCTGAAGAAGGCGACGAGTCGCCGGAATCAGGGCACAGCGGAACAGGCGCTGGGCGGGAGTGGCAAGACCAGAACGGACAAGACGCCATTGGCGAGGCGGCGGAGGAAACAGCCCAAAGGGCGATCACCACCGCGCCAAGGACTCAACGGCGGCGGGAAGGCGCGGTCGCGCAAGGACTTGGCGGAAGCATCCCAAGAGCCCCCGACGCCAATATACCAGACCGGAGGAACCAGAGCCAAGGTGTCCCGGGCGTGGGTGGCGGTAGACCCGATGAGCCAGGACCCAGCAGAATCGCTAGAGATGAGATGCAGCAAAACCCACCCACCCACCCATCCCGTGCAAGAGCGTGAACGCGGAGACCCCCCATCTGCCGAGGACATCCTGCAAGACCGAAGGCGACTGTTGGAGGAACAAATCAATCTGCTCCGAAGAGAGCTAGTGACAATGCAACCCCAGCAGCAATACGTGCCCCGAAGGATCCCATACCCAAAGGAAAATCATGAGCAATTTCGGCCAACCGTAATGACGGCACAGCCGAGGAAGGCAAGCGAAGGGCCTCTGAGTGCATACCTTCGCTGCAAAAGATGGCCCGAGGGATTTAAAATGGCAAGCATATTCAAGTTCTCCGGAGACACCGACCCAAATGAATTCTTGGATGTATATGACACTGCGGTAGAAGCGGCTGGCAGAGATGATGATATCAAGGCAAAAGCTTGTTGCTAACACTCAAGGGTACCGCACTCTCATGGTACACTTCGCTGCCGCAAGGATCCATACACTCGTGGAGTCAGCTCAAAGATGTCTTCGCCAATAACTTTCAAGGCAATTACATCCAGAGGATGGTAGAAGGGGACCACTTCGGCATGGAACAAGGCAAAAAAGAAAGCACAAGGGACTACTACAAAAGGTTCGCTGCAATACGATGCCAGATAAGAGATGTATCAGACTCCTCGGTAATCAACGCATTTCAAAGAGGGCTTCAACCGGGACCCCTTCTACACAAGTTAACTCAAGATGCACCGCAAACAGCTGTGCTTCTCTATGACGAGGTTGAGGGGTATGCAAAAGGAGAAAAGGAGAACTTAAAGAGACTCCTCCTTCAAATACTTGAGGGCTAAAGCCGGGCTCCTCGGAGGAGTGCTCACGGCAATAGTCCCTAGTCTACTCATCTCCTTGGCGAAGGCCTGGCTCAAAGATAGGAGTTCCCCTTGGAACGCCTCCAATTGTTGCTTCGCCTTCACCACGGAACCCCGAAGAGTCCCAAGTTCCGTGGCTCCCTTCTTCAGATCGTCGCGCAGGCCGTTGCACTCCGTATGCAACAATTCGAGTTCAGTTCGTTGAGACTCGACTTCCGCACGGAGCTCAGCCAGAGCCTCTTCGGTGGTCTTCGCACGTTGCTCCGCCTGGTCCTTCTCCGCCCTGAGAAGGGCCACCAGCTCCTCCTTCACGCTAACCTCCCGAAGGGTGTGGTTCTCATGGTCAAGGGTGGCGACGCGACCCTCAAGAACAGCGCACTTCTCTGAGAGGCCCAAGACTTGTGACGACGCCGCACGATTCCAAGCCAAGCTCTGCAGAGTTGAATACAAACATAAGTAACACGAAGACTCAAAAAAAAATTTATTTACCGAAGCAAGGCATAACTCGACGCTGCGCATGTTCTCCAGCAGAGGGAACGTCTCATAGCGATCGAGGATTGACGGAGGCACCCCCCCCGAGGATAGCCTCCACATGTTCGTCGTGGAGAAGAGTAGTGGGCTCCAAATAGAAAAAGCCATCGGAAGCAGGGGCGGCGCTGGGCGCGAGGGGGGTAGCCTGCGAAGCTCGTCCATCAACAGTCGTCGCCGCTGCCGTGGATGTGGCGCCAGGCACAGGAGTAGCTTGCAACACTCCTCCCTCCACCGCAGCAGTGGTTGCCACCAACGCCAAAATGGCATCAGCAGCAGCGGTATTGGCACCGGCAGCTCCCGAGATAGGTACCGGAGGCGGCTCCTCATTAACCCCTTCTACAAGAAACAGTAAGCATAAAGAAAAACAATAACAAGACAAGAAATGACTAGCCAGAGCTCTGTATCGACAACAAAGCCGGCGGTATAAGCTTCGGCCTCCGTATGAACCTCAACAGAGGCCCCTTCGGGAGTCACAGGGTCCCGACCAGAAGGAAGCGACCCCGCGTCATGACTATCCTGGAGCTCATTGGAACCATGTTTGGGATCCAACGGCCCCGAAGGAGTCTGGCTGACCAGAACCGCCAATGGATCATCATCATGACCACTGGCGGCACTCTGCGTGTCTGGCGAAGTGCGGTCGTCCTCAGCCGGGCGTCCTTCGTCTTCAATCTCTTCGTCGTCTTCTTCTTCCTCATCTTCCGCGCTAGTGGCTTCTAATTCAAAAAATCTAAGTTAGGAGGAACAAGCCGAAGAGTTATGGCAAATATAGCAGAATACCTACCACGTGGCCGCTTCGAGGTGCCCGCGATAGCACCTTCTAGCGTAGCCTTCCTCTTGCCGCCCCTCTTCGGCTCAGGCTCCGCCCAAGGAGTAACCGTCCCAGGGATGTGGTTAACACGGGCGCCCACACCAGCTTCGTGGGCTCGCGCGACATCATCGGCACACAGCGGCCCGAACATCCCCTCGGCCCTCTCCGCAGCCGACTTGAGCTTCCGAGGACGGCGATCCTCATCATTCAGAGAGAGGAAGTCACCTCCATCGCCGACAATGACGCAATCCTCCCAGCTGCGCATCAGCGGCCCCACCTTGGCCGCGAAGAACTCCTTGGCGAGGCAGTGCATGGAGAAGCGCTTACTGATCTTCTGGAGGAGAGGTCGCTGCGCCTCTTCGGATCCGGTCAGCCTCTCTACCGGAAACTTGACACAGTTGGCAGTCCCCGCAGCATACTTCAATGGAGAATCTTCTTCATCCACCCGTTGGTAGAACCAGAATAGCTTCCAGCTCAAGCCAGCGGCCCCGTCCCACTTCTTGTTCGTGGCCAGGGACGGGAAGTCAGCAGCGTGTGCTGTCTTCACAACGAAGTTCACGCACCCGAAGGCACTGCCGCTTGTCTTCCCCTGCCACCTAGCTTCGTGAAGGAACCCGAAGAGCCGGGCGCTTGGTTGCGCGCCATGGCTTCGGAGCGCCCACTCGTACACTGCCAGCCGAGCCACGGCGTTCGGGGAAAGGTGCACGAGCTGTGCGCCATATAGTTCGAGTACCTCCCCGATGAGGCGAGTGCAGGGTATCCGTAGACCGGCCTTCACCTGCGAGAAAAACACAACCGCCTCGTTCGGATTCGGCCGAGGGGTCGTCTCTTGGCCAGGAAGACGGAAATGGTCCTCTTCTGCAGCCGAACCATCCACTACCTTCGCCAGCATGTCGGTTGTCATCCTCGACTGCCCCAACTTCCAGGACAGCCGAGAAAGGTCAGCCGGACTCAGAATCTTCTTCGGAGCCATCGACAAACCAAAGACCTGGAAAAATCAAAGGAACCGAGAGAAGTTATCGAAAGCAAAAAACCAGAATGAAGAACAGCGGCGGTGCGGCCAACATCGGTGGCGTAGTTGCTGCCGCCTTCGAACTCAACGCCGATGAATCCACTGGCTAACTTGGGCGGTGCTGCAGGCAAACCAGACCCCAGCTTTTCTTACCCAGAATCTTACCCGCAGACTCTCTATTACAGGTGGGAACTGGACCCACTTGTCAAGGGAAGAGTATACCTTTAATTAACCCCTCTCCACCCACTTCAACCAGCCCTCACCCTCATTCTTCCCACGTCCAAGTTCTGGACAGCAGCAAGAACAGCAAGCTATTCTTCATCACCACCTCCACCATTTTCAAATCTCCACCCAAACCACCAAGAATCCATATAGGGTGTTATATATCGTTGGAAAGCTGAAATCGTTGGCTATCCATTCCACCCCATGGTAAGCACATGCACGAAGGTTTACTATGGATTTCTCTTCCTTTTCTCTTTGCTGTTCGGTTTTGGGACAGCAAAGGCTGATTTCGTTTTCTGCCCATCTATGCCCTCTTTCTTCAAATCCAGGCCATGGAATGAGCAGGAGTAACATCTAAACTTCCTAGGCTTCAAGTACATCCAACTTCCTTGCACATTCACAAGGATTTGGGTGAGTTCTTGCTGGCTATCTTCATCTACTTCACTGTTTTGGACAGCAGTGAGGTTCTTTGCAGTTTTCTCATCTTGCATGTCATTTTCTCTCACATGCAAGCTTCGGGATGGCCACGAAGAGTTCATGCACGAGCTAAGGAACGTCTAGGAGCAGATCCACGCTTCTGGAGTTGAAGGAACCTCAAGGAACAAGGTAAAGAGTTGCTGAACCGAGTTCTGAACAGATTACCGTCAACGACTTCGATCTCCTCATCTTTGGGCTCTCTATTGTTAAGCGAGACCTTCCTTGCTAGGTGAGAACTCAATACTCCCTCTCACTTCTGTTTTTCACTATTTAGCATTCATGGCTAAGCTGTTCTTTGGTGGAAACCGAAGCATTAGAACCCCAGATCTGAAAACAGTCTGTTTCAGCCTTTCTTTGAACAGTAGCCTAGTAAATAAATTCTATAAAATCAACCATAGCTCGGATGAAAAAGTGTTCTACATGAAAATTGTGCGCCAGGAAATTTCCTACAACTTTCATGTTAAGCCCGAGCTTAGCCAAGCTTATTAGGACCCCAAAAGTGGCTCGTACTAAGCAACATACAAGCTAAGTGACTTTCCTGAGTTAGAGCTAGTTGAGCCCGACTTTGGTCATGTCCTAGCCGACCAAGCTATGCCATATCCGACCTTGTAAACCCACTCTTGACCAAGGCAACGTCCGTCCCAAGCTAGGAGGCTCATTCCCGAGCTACCTTAGTCAATCCCGAGCTTATTCCTTACAGCCCCGAGTTAGTATTGCACCCAAACTTCAAATGGCTCTATCTCACTCATCCGAACTGGGATTTGGGTATTTCTTTTTGCAAAATTTGCATTAGATCATGAACTTTCTGAATCTCTAAAAAATTTGATTTTCCTATTTGTTTGGTATTTTATTTGGATTTTTTTTTATATTCTTGCTACCGAACGTTAGGAACCAACGTTCCGGAGGAGCCCGAACTTGAGCAAGGAGGTCCGTACCCTGACCAGCAGCAACAAGGCACATATACTCCCCTCGTTTGACTCACCATATTGATCCTCTATTTATGAATGCATGATTCCAATTATGTTCTATCACTTGCCTGCATGCTAAGTTAAAATATATATGTCACTTGGTGGGTAGAACTTAGTTATCTCCTACTTAGTGGTCTATGTTTGATATCCCTATTCCTTTGTAGCCTAAGAGGATAGTAATAATTGGGTTTGGTCAGCGGAAGCTTAGCTATGCTTAGATTCAACGTGGTAAAGCGATCGATGGAGTAATTCCGTTGGTCGTACGACTTCGATTGTAAATGATTTACTATGTGATACTGGTGATGATGATGATGGATTACGTGTGTGAGCTCTAAATTGGGCTTGAAGGGTTGATAGGGGATGATGGGAGGACGGATCCCGGACACGTAGCCCCGTTCGAGTGAATTAAGGACCGAACATGGTGCCAATCCCTTCGAGTTACTATACGTACGACCACACGTGGATCATGGGGACATTTGGCCAATTTCCTGTGCATGCTCGCGCCGTTGGGTACCAGCGGGGCAACTTGTGTTAGAGGGTAGGGTGGCAGGGTGGACCATCCGTGGTGCGTCCTTGTGCTTGGGTGTGATAGGTCTTGGACAAATCCATTGCAACGGTTGACTCCCTCCTGCACTCGAGGAGTGGGGAGTGGATGAAGTCAACTCGGGTGACCTAATGGACTGGCATGTACATCTAAGAGGCTTCGGCATGGCTTGCTGTGTCGTGTGGGTAAAGTCGTACACCTCTGCGAGTGTTAAACTGTTCAACAACCCGCGTCGTGGTTAAGGACTAAAACTTGTGAGGCGAGACACTGATGTTAGCTCATGGTTCAGTTTGGGTATTGGTTTTAGGCATGGTGGGATAGCCATGTGTCTTTCTGAGCACAGGGTTGCTCGTGGTGTATGGTCGGATAGAGACCAAGGGCGGTTAAAGCCCCATGGATTGATAATGATGAATTTCATGATGATGAATTATGATGGATGCTACAAGCTTTACTTTTTGAAATGTTTTCTTCAAATGCAATTTACAGCCTACTCATATATATATATATATATGTCTTCCAAAAATGCAAATTGTGCTAAAAGTACTGCTAAAAGTACATAATATTCATGATTGAGGATATACATTACCTCTTAGTGCTAAGTACTATCTGTACTCAACCGATGTGCTGCAATTTCAGGTGAAGACGACCCCATGCTTGAGTATTACTACCAAGCCGAGCACGGTGACGCTAGCGGGCAAGCGGAGTTCTAATTTCCAGTCGGTTGCCCATGAGGTTAATGGGGGCATACCACGCTGGCCTTTTGCTTATTTATGATGTTCTTCTGCTGCTATTTTGGTGAACAAACTTGTATTTCCGCTGCAGTAAAACTCTGATTATGTTAAAACTTATTGTTCGGGCAGCAGTTCACGTTGCCCGGTTGGATGAAAATTATGCCCAAAGATGTATGTGTTGTGCTATCGATCATTGTGAGGATATGTGTGTGACGATAGCTGATCTTGGGAGCCATCACCGGACACATATCCGGGCACCCGGTTTACATTCGTTTCAACGAAGGTCGCCCGTGTGTACCGCCGCATGCTCGGGTTGGGAGCTAACATGCTCGGCTTGCTCTTGGGCAGCTAGTATGTTATTTACCAACCACATGAACAGCGAGTGGGCTATTACTTCATTGTGCCGATTGTAAATTTAGAAGGGGGCGCCACAGCACAGTAGGCTGGGAGGCGGCAGGAGCGAGTGAGGAAGACGACGCCCCCCACTACTCCACCTTATATCGGCAACACGCGCCCTCTGATGATGGACACGTCCAAATCGAACGGTTGGGAGAAAGGGCGACGAAGCCGAGAAGTCAAAAAAAAAAGAAAGGGGAAAATTCGAAACGACGCCCGGGAACTTGGCGACTGTTGTAGGGGCAACCACCCCATCTCCGGGAAAGGTGGTTGTCCACGAAGATGCTGTAAAGGTCCTTCATGAAGATCTTTACCCGAAGGGGAAAGTGGTAAAGCGTGCCCAAGATGACCTCAAGACCCCTTGGGCTGTGAACGAAAGACTTGGACATGCGCGAAGGGATGGGAGGATGACGCGAAGGGTTAGGTGTTCCGAGTAAATCTCAAGCAATGAGAATCCTCTGGACTCCTATCGAAGGGTGGCGCAGGAGAGGAGTCTCACCGAGGAATTCACGAAGCCCCTTCGGAGGGACCGAGAGTGATCTTTGGCAAGTTTCGGGTCAGAGGACGAAGACCCCGCGACAGCCTCTGAGAAGAACTGATCAGATCAACAACCTTGTCAGAATATGCCCCCTGAGGGCGCATTAGGGATTAGAACAACTTGGATTGTAAGAAAGCTAGACTAGCCGTTGATCGTAAGATCAACGATCCAGAGACCAGGACAGTCTAGGTATTTCCCTTGGGACAGGGCAATTTGGGTATTTCCCATGCATGTAAATCCGGACCCTAGAATTGTATAAATCAATAAGCTCATCAATGAGAGAGGGACAAGCATTCTGATCACACATTAGCATTCTGGTCTATTCACTGAGCGTCCGCCTTCTCACCACTACTTCTCTCTCAGCGTCCTCTCCAGCACCGGGGAGGGGCGCTGAATCTCACCGTCGGCGGGATTTTCTGACAACAGTTGGCGCCGTCTGTGGGGAGGAGGTGTGTGTTGCAGTGATGGCCAGGCCAAGGAGGAGTGTGGCAGCGGCTGGAGGCGACGGGCCGCCGGAACTGGGGCACGGTGGACCAGGGGCAGGGTGGGAGCGGCAAGATCGAAGCGAACAAGACGTCACCAGCGAGACGATGGAGGAAGCGGCCCAAAGGGCAATCACCACCGCGCCAACGACTGAACGGCGGTGGGAAGACGCGGCGGTGCAAGGACTTGCGGAAGCATCCCAAGAGCCCCTGACACCAACCTGCAGGGCCGGAGGAACCAAAGCCAAGGTGTCCCGGGCGTGGGCGGTGGTAGACTCGACGAGCCAGGACCCAGCAGGATCATCAGAGGTGAAACACAGCAAAACCCACCCACCCATCCTGTGCAAGAACGTCAACATGGAGACCCCCCATCTGCCGAGGACATCTTACAAGACAGAAGAAGACTGTTGGAGGAACAAATCAATCTGCTCCGAAAAGAACTGGTGACAATGCAACCTCAACAGCACTACGTGCCCCAAAGGACCCCATACTTGGAGGAAAATCATGAGCAATTTTGGCCGACCGTAACAACGACACAGCCGAACAAGGCAAGCGAAGGACCTCTAAGTGCATACCTTTGTGGCAAAAAATGGACCGAAGGATTCAAAATGCCAAGTGTATTCAAGTTCTCTAGGGATACCGACCCAAATGAATTCTTAGACATATATGACACGGCGGTAGAAGCAACTGGCGGAGATGATGATATCAAGGCTAAGAGTTTGTTGCTGACGCTAAAGGGTACCGCACTGTCATGGTACACTTCACTACCATAAGGATCCATACACTCATGGAATCAAGTCAAAGACGCCTTCGCTAACAACTTTCAAGGCAATTATACCTAGCGGATGGTAGAAGGGACCTCTTCGCTCTGGAACAAGGCAAGAAAGAAAGCACAAGGGGCTACTACAAAAGGTTCGCTGCTGTACGATGCCAGATAAGAGATATATCAGACTCTTCGGTAATCAATGCATTCCGAAGAGGGCTTCAACCAGGACCTCTTTTACACAAGTTGACTCAGGACCCACCACAAACAGCTACACTTCTCAATGACGAGGTTGAAGGGTATGCAAAAGGAGAAGAGGAAAACTTGCGGAGGCAAGGCCAGCTAAGTACGCACAAGGACCACGATGGCCACAGGGAGAGCAATTCAGAAAACAAGAACAAGAGACATCAAAACAACAAAAGAGTAAGCAACATTGAGTCTAAAGCAGATGAGCAGAAAGCCATCGACAACAATAGAAGGGGAGATTATTCCCGAAGGGATTACAATACCCGAAGGGACGAGTACAACTATAGAAAAAGTAACACGAGAAGAGATGATGATAGACGGAACGACAACTACCGGAGGGAGAATTTCCATAAGAATGATCGATTCCGAGGAGGAAATCAGGACAACAAGGAGAAGAGATATTGCACGGTACATGGAGAAAACTACTCGCATACAACCGAGGAATGCAGAGATGTTAAAGCACAACGCGAGAACTACCAAAACCAGAAGCGACAACGAAGGCAAGACTAGCGACCAAGGGATCAGTACCGCAAATCCCCTGAGAGGGTTCACAATATTGAAAAGCAAAACAGAAGGGTTATCGATGTCATCACCAGAGGATCCTCGCTGAACCTCCCATCGAACAGAAAGAGAAAGGAGTTCATCCGCGAGGTGTCTCACATCTCGGTGTCAAGTAAACCAGCACCGGCACCACCAATAACCTTCGATACGACTGACGCCAAGAGCGTAAAGTTCCCACACCAAGATCCCTTTGTGATCACAGCAGAAATTGCAGAATATGATGTCCAAAGGACGCTAGTGGACGGAGGAAGCTCAGCAGATATCATCTTCGCCAGCGAATTCAAACAACTCAATATACCAGAAGACAGACTAACACCATCGCACATGCCGCTCATAGGGTTCGGAGGAGAGCCTGTGGCTGCCATGGGCCAGATATCACTACCTGTAACTTTCCATGAAGGCAAAAGAAAGATAACAAAGAGCATATGCTTCGATGTTGTCGACTTGGAATACCGCTACAACGCCATCTTCGGAAGAGGAATCATCAATGCCTTTGGGGCAATCATACATCACAGCTACCTGTGCATGAAAGTGCCCACCGAATGGGGAGTCATTACCATTCGAGGAAACCAGCAATCAGCAAGGAAAAATAAACACGAAGGCATACCAAAGCTCAAGCCAGTCCAAACTACGGAGAGGGTCGACTCCCAATACAGACCGAAGGGTTACAAGCCCTAGGTCAGGCCGGAAAGTAAAACGAAGAAGATACGATTATTCCCAGAGAATGAAGAAAAAAAGTATCCATCGAAACTGCCCTCTCCAAAGAAGAGGAAGCAAACGTCATCAACTTGCTTCGGCAAAACAGTGACATCTTCGCCTGGGTGCCGGGAGAATCTAAGGGGGTCCCCAGAGAAACAATCGAACACGCGCTAAACGCAAAAATGGATGCAAAGCCAATCAAACAAAAACTCAGGAAAATAGGACTCGATAGACAGGAAGCAGCGAAGATAGAAGTAGAAAATTGCATCAAGCCTACGTCATCCGAGAAGTTGCGTACCCTAAGTGGCTCAAATGTCGTGATGGTAAAGAAGTCAAATGACACCTGGAGATTATGCGTTGATTTCACAAATCTTAACAAAGCATGCCCAAAGGATGATTTTCTCCTACCGAGGATTAATCAACTGGTTGACACGACAGCAAGTTGTGAACTGATGAGCTTCCTGGACACCTACTCAGGCTATCACCAAGTGTATATGAGGAAGGAAGATGAAGAGAAGACGGCATTCATAACCCCTTGACGACGCATCGCTCGAAGAATGCCTTTCGGCCTAAGAAATGCAGGCGCAACATTTGCAAGGCTCATCGCGAAGGTCCTTGCAAAGCAGATGGAAAGAAACGTGGAAGCGTATGTCGACGACATTGTCGTCAAGAGCAAGCAAAGAAGGGACCACTGCGAGGATATTCAAGAAACCTTCGCAAGCCTGAGAGCAGAAGGCATAAAATTAAACCCGATGAAGTGCGCCTTTGCAATGGAAACAGGGAAGTTACTTGGATTCCTGGTATCGCACCGAGGAATAGAAGTTAACAAGGAGAAGATAGATGTAATTCAATGCATGAAAGATCCAGAAAACAAGAAACAAGCACAAAGCCTGCTAGGAAAGCTGACCGCCCTAGGGAGGTTTCTCCCGAAGGCCGCAGAAAAACACAAACACTTCTTCAGCACAATTAAAGGGACATCACCCTTTGAGTGGGGACCTCAATGCAAGGACGCCTTCACAAGGCTAAAAGATCATCTTCACCAACTACCAAGACTTGTCAGTCCGAACGGGGCGACACACCTAACCTTGTATCTATCAGCAAGCCATTTTGCGGTCAGTGCAGTCCTCGTGAAGGATGAAACCGAAGGGGGACATATGCCGGTATATTATGTATCGGAATCGTTGCAAGGAGTAAGAAGAAACTACATTGAGCTAGAGAAGATAGCTTATGCTTTACTTATGGCATCTAGAAAATTACGGCACTACTTCCAAGAGTTCAAGATAAAGGTGCCCACAGCATACCCTCTAAGGTCTATTTTTGAAAACAAAGATGCCACAACAAGAATCACGAAGTGGGCACAGAACTAGCACCCTTCGACATCACCTTTGAACCAAGGACGGCCATTAAAGCTCAGGCACTTGCCGACTTCATCTCTGAATGGTCGGTTGAAGTTTCGAAAGAAGGCCCAGCTCTGCCCCTCTTGTGGAGCATAAAATCTGATGGATCTTTCACAGCAGAAGGGGCAGGAGCATCAGCAATTGTAACTAACCCCGAAGGGCAGAGCATGGAGTATTCTCTCAGATTAAACTTCAAGACGACAAACAACGCGGCTGAATATGAAGGACTTTTGCTGGGTCTTCGGAAAGCAAAATCCCTTGGTGCAAAAAGGGTCGTCATCTACACCGACTCTAAGTTGATAGAAGGGCATATAACAAAAGTCTTTCAAGCAAAAGACACCGAAATGGCCAAATATCTGGAAGCGGTAAGAACAATGGAGAACCATTTTATGGGGATATCTGTGAAAACAATACCAAGAGGAGAAAACATGAGAGCAGACGAGTTGGCCAAGGCAGCAGCATACTCTACAAGAATACCCAATGGGGTGTTTTACGAAGCAATATCATGAGGGTCTATTTGCCCCGAAGTGCAACTTATAGCAAGATCCTTGGAAGAAGATTGGCGAACAATCATCGTTAAATATCTTCGGGATGGTGAATTACCCGAAGACAGTAGAAAGGTGCACACAACAAAGCAGCGCGCAAGAACATATATCATGATGGATGGCTTACTCTACAAATCAGGAATTGGCACACCGTGGATGAGGTGTGTTTCAAAGGAAGAAGGAAAAGAGGCATTGGCGGAAGTGCACGCATGAATCTGCAGCTCGCATCAAAGCCCAAGGGCCCTCGCAGTGAAGGTTTTACGCATGGGAATATACTGGCCAACAGCCAATAGCGACGCAGAAGAATTCGTTAAAAGATGCCGAGGGTGTCAGTGGATGACAAACCCGCCGAAGGCTCCACCAACAAACCTCCAGCCCTCACCCCCAGTGTGGCCCTTCGCAAGGTGGGGGATTGATATCGTGGGAGAGCTCAAGCAGGCTTTAGGGGGATTTAAGTGGATCATCGTCGCTATTGACTATTTTACCAAATGGATTGAAGCAGAACCATTGACAAGCATCACAGCTGCAAAGACACAACATTTCTTTTGGAAAAATGTGATATGCAGGTTTGGCATACCACAAGAAGTGGTGGCTGATAATGGGTCACAATTCATCTCGTCAAGATTTAAGTCATTCTGTGAAGACCTCGGCATAAAAATATGCCATGCTTCTGTGGGACACCCACAAGCGAACGGTGCCGTTGAACGGGCAAATCAGAACATCATGAAATCACTAAAAAGAAGATTGGTGGATGAAGCAAAAGAAAAATGGCCAGAAGAACTGGAGAAGACACTATTCGCACGACGCCTACAAGACCAATGGGATATTCACCTTTCAGGCTAATCTATGGTGAAGAGGCAGTAACACTGGCTAAGATCCAAGCAAAGACCCTTCGGTTCATAACGGGTGGCGCTAACATTAGTGATCAACCACCGGCCGACACCGTCGAAGAAGACAGGCTCAACGCAAAACAGGCCTTAGAGAAGTACAATGAGCTAATGAGCGAAACCTACAACAAGCGCGTAAGACCACGGGAGATCCAAAAAGGGGACATGGTTCTTAGGAAAATGCCACAACAACCATCCAAACTAGAGCCCACATGGGACGGACCCTTTATCGTGAACAAACAAACAAGGTAAGGATCGTTCCATCTCTCCAATCTCGATGGCTCTTCGGTCCCAAACACATGAAATGCGAAGAGCCTGATTAAGTATGACCCATGAGACAACGAAGAAGCGTTGAGTACTCTTTTCTCTGACTCGGTTTTTCCCTAGCGGGTTTTACGAGCGGAGTTTTTAACGAGGCTCAAACGCTAAAAACCGGCTGCGACCGGAGAAATCCTACGCGAATGTAACTACCAAGATGTAATTTCAAATGAAATGAAGAAGAGAGTTCCCGAGCAAACACTTCAATTCGACAAAGGGGTTGGCGCTAAGCCAAAGAGCACTTGCGGCAAGCACCCGAACCATAACCTTCGCGGGCCACGAGCCTTCACAAACGTATAATGCACTAAAGCGCCAAGGGGCTGGCGCGAGGCCACGAGCACTCGCGCCAAGTGCCCAAATCATAACCTTCGCGGGCCACGAGCCTTCGCGAGTTTATAATGCGCTAAAGCGCCAAGGGGCTAGCGCGAGGCCACGAGCACTCGCGCCAAGCACCCGAATCATAACCTTCGTGGGCCACGAGCCTTCGCGAACGTATACTGCGCTAAAGCGCCAAGGGGCTGGCGCGAGGCCACGAGCACTCGCGCCAAGCACTCGAGTCATAACCTTCGTGGGCCACGAGCCTTCGCGAACGTATAACGCGCTGAAGCGCCAAGAAGCTGGCGCGAGGCCAAGAGCACTCGTGCCAAGCACCCGAAAAATAACCTTCGCGCCATGAGAGCCAGCGAACATATCGCGCTAAAGCGTCGGAAATTTGCGAGGTCACGAGCACTCACCCGAATCATAACCTTCGCGGGCCACGAGCCTTCGCGAACGTATAACGCGCTAAAGCGCCAAGGCTGGCGCGAGGCCAAGAGCACTCGCGCCAAGCACCCAAAAAATAACCTTCACGGGCCATGAGCCTTCGCGAACGTACACTGAGCAAAAACGCCAGGGGCTGCCACGAGGCCAAGAGCCCTCGCGCGAAGCACCCGAAACATAACATTCACGGGCCTTGAGCCTTCGCAAACCCGTAATGGGGCTGGCGCGAAGACAAGAGTGCTCGCGCCAAGTACCCGAAGTCTTTGCAAGACATTAACCTTCGTGAACGCCGACTACGCTAACGACATCACGTGTAGGGGGTGCAATGTGTAAGATGGAGCGAAGCAACGGGCTAACGCCAAATGAAAACAAAACATCGCGAAGACAAATAAGATCACTCACGATACGGAACAACTTCGGAATAAGAAGTGAACAAAAGATCATATATTACATTAGCAAAATATTACAATCCTAAAACTATTACAATACTACTCCGCTGGCTTTTTGCCCTTTGGACCTACAGGACCTTTAGGATCCTGGGGAACAGAAGTTGTTGAAGGACCTTCGCTCGGCACCCTAGGCTCTGTTATCCTTAGAGGCGGAGGCGCACCAACCACAGCAGCCGAAGGAGCCTTCTTCTTCGCGTGAGCCAAGAAAGCACGGCAGAAGCCAGGACCGCTAGCTCGCCAGAACTTAAACAAAAAGTCCCGAACAACCTGGCGGGCGTCACGATCGAACTAGCTGGGATTGAATGCCGGAGAATACGAGCCTAGAGAGGAACCACTCAGAAGATGTGTGCACCCAGCACTCTTTAGCATTGTTGAAAATGCGAAGATAGAGCTGATGGCGCAGTCTGATCCATAGCGTAAGGACCCCTCCACGAAGGTCCCGATTGCCTCCTTCAAGTACTTGAGGGCGAAAGCCGCGCTCCTCGGTGGAACGCTCACGGTAATAGTCCCCAGCCTGCTCATCTCCTTGGCAAAGGCCTGGCTCAAAGACAGGAGCTCTCCCTAGAGTGCCTCTAGTTGTTGCTTCGTCTTCGCCATGGAACCCCGAAGAGTTCCCAGCTCTGCGGCCCCTTTCTTCAGATTGTCGCGCAGGCCGTTGCACTCTGTACACGACGTTTCAAGTTCAGCTTACTAAGCCTCGACTTCAGCGCGGAGCTCAGCCAAAAACTCTTCGGCGGTCTTCGCATGTTGCTCCGCCTGATCCTTCTCCTCTCTAAGAAGAGCCACCAGCTCCTTCTCTTTCATGCTAACCTCCCAAAGGGTGCGGTTCTCCTGATCAAGGGATGCGACACGACTCTCAAGAACAGCGTACTTCTCCGAGAGGCCCAAAACTTGTGCCGATGCGGCACGATTACAGGCCAAGCTCTGCAGAATTTAATAGACATAAGTAACACGAAGACTCAAAAAAAATTAAATAATATAAAAAATTTACCATGGCAAGGCAATCTCAACGTTGCGCATGTTCTCCAGCAGAGGAAACACCTCGCAACGATCGAGGATTGCCGAAGGCACCCCCCTGACGATAGTCTCCACATGTTCGTCGGGGAGGAGCACAGCGGGCTCCAGATAGGAGCCATCGGAGGCAGGGGCGGTACCGGGTGCGAGGGGGGTTGCGCGTGAAGCTCCTCCATCGACAGTCGTCGCCGCTGCCGAAGATGTGGCGCCGGGCGTAATAGAAGAAGCTCGCAGAACCCCTCCCTCCACCGTAGCCGGTAAAGCTAAACCTGCGGCGACAGGTGCGGCCGGGTTAGTCAGCGAAGGCCCCCTCTCCGCGGCGGTTGTTGCCACCAACGCCAAAATGGCATCAGTGGCAGTGCTGGCACCGACGGCCCCCGAGACGGGCACCGAAGGTGGCTCCTCGTTAACCCTCTCTACAAGAAACAATTAAGCATAAGCAAGAAGCCAACAAGACAGAAGAGGTGTGCCAAGGTATAATAACAAACCTTCGGAGGAAGGAGAGTCAACCAGCCAAAGCTCCGTATGAACAACGAAGCCGGCGGTGTAGCCTTCAACCTCCGTAGCAACATCAACGGAGGCCCCTTCAGGAGTCACGAGACCCAGACCCAAAGGGAGAGACCCCGCTCCATGGCTGTCTTGAAGCTCGTTGGAGCCGTGTTCGGGATCTAACGGGCCCGAAGGGGTCTTGCTGACAAGGACGTCCATTGGATCGTCATCACCACCGCTGGTCGCGCTCTGCGCGTCCGGCGAGGTGCGATCGCCTTTAGCCAGGGGCCCTTCGTCTTCGACATCCTCTTCCTCTTCCTCATCCTCCGCGCTGGCGGCTTCTGATTCGAAAAATCAGTTAGAAACAATAAAAATGAAGAAGTATGGCAGATGTAGGAGAATGCTCACCACAGGGTCGCTTCGACGGGCCCGCGGTAGTGCCATCGGCAACTTTCCTCTTCCCGCCCCTCTTCGCCTCGGGTTCCGCCCAGGGAGAGACTATCCCGAGGATGTGGTTGACACGGAAGTCCACCCCAGCTTCGTGGGCCCGCGCGACTTCGTCTGCACGAAGCGGCCCGAACATCCCCTCGGCCCTCTCCACGGCCGATTCCAGCTTTCGAGGTCGGTGATCCTCATCACGCAGAGTCAGGTGGTCGCCTCCTTCGCCGACGATAACGAATTTCTCCCAGCTGCACATCAGCGGCCCCACCTTGGTCGCGAAGAACTCCTCGGCGAGGCAGCACATGGAGAAACGTTTGCTGATTCTCTGAAGTAGGAGTCGCTGCGCCTCTTCGGAACCGGACAATTTCTCCACTGGGAACTTGATGCAGTCGGCCGCCCCCGGGGTGTTTCTCAATGGAGCATCCGCTGCATCCACCCTCTGGTAAAACCAAGATCTGACTTCAGCTCGGCCAGCCGCCCGTCCCACTTCTTCGTGGCGTGCACGGAAGTCCGATGTCGCCGACTTCACAACAGAATTCAAACACCCGAAGGCGCTGCCGCTTGTCTTCCCCTGCCACCTAGCTTCGTGGAGAAAACCGAAGAGTCGGGCACTTGATTGCGCGCCATGGCTTCGGAGCGCCCACTCGTACACCGCAAGCCAGGCCACGGCGTTCGGCGAGAGATGCACGAGCTGTGCCCCGTACAGCTTGAGGACCCCCCCGACGAGGCGGGTGCATGGTATCCGAAGACCTGCTTTCACCTGTGAGTTGAAGATGACCGCCTCGTCGGCATTTGGCCGAGGAGTCGTCTATTGCCCCGGGAGTCTGAAGTCCACCTCGTCCGCAGTAGAGCAGTCTATCAACTTCGCAAGCATGTCCGGCGTCATCCTCGACTGCCCCAGCTCCCAAGACAGCCGTGCAAGGTCTGCAGGACTCAAGACCTTCTTCGGAGCCATCGAAGGTTCCGAGGACTGCACAAATAGAGGAAATCAGTACTTCCGAGAAGCTGCCCTTCGGCAACATTAAAATAACAATAAAAAAGAGGACAAACAAGCACAACCACCATAGAGCGTTTGCACTGTGAAACTTTGTAAAACAAAGTGCCATTTTTTTCAAACAGAAGGACGGGAATCAATATGTGAACGGCGGTGCAACCAGCGTCGCCGATACAAAAACCTCGCCGGCAGGCTCGCCGGCGCCGAACCCATAAAACACTGAAACCCCATACCCCGAACCGAACAAACGACGAGGGCGAGTAGCGTACCAGCAAATGTCGACGATGGATGAAGGGTGATGAACCCGCGACGATGACCTCCTGACGGTGTCGCAGAGGCGGAGAACTGGTGCCGGCGGAAGGAGGGCGCAAGAGCGAGAGAACTGGCGGCGGCGGAAGAAGAGCGCAAGAGTGAGAGCACTGGACGGCGGGAGGTTGGGAGTTTGAAGCAAGCGCAAGTGGGAGAAGACAGTGACGCGGTCCCTTATATCGAAACCAGTCGGACACGGATGAATGCCACGTGTCCACACCAACGACGACGATGCGCCGCGAGGAAACCGAGGAGTCACAAAAAGAAAAATCAAAAAACAAAAGGAAATTCCAACGGACGCCTACGGATTTGACGACACGTGTGACGATCGGCGGCCAGGATCAACGCGACGAATTCGATGCCACTGACACGGTCAGAACGTCAAGTTCAAGTCACATCAACGGGCGAAGATATCATCGCAAACAAAAAAAAAGAAAGCATCTTCGGGAAAACCACCTCGACGTGGAGAAGGGGGAGCTGGATATTTCGGCCAGACACCACGGCGAGGTGGCGACGTGACCGTAAGGGGCTTCTGTTTGTAGGGGCAGCCACCCCATCTCCGGGAAAGGTGGATGTCCATGAAGATGCTGTAAAGGTCCTTCATGAAGATCTTTACCCGAAGGGGAAAGTGGTGAAGCGTGCCCAAGATGACCTCAAGACCCCTTGGGCTGCGAGCGAAAGACTTGGACATGCGCGAAGGGGCGAGAGGAGGACGTGAAGGGTCAGGTGTTCCGAGTAAATCTCAAGCAATGAGAATCCTCAGGACTCCTACCGAAGGGTGGCAGAGGAGTGGAGTCTCACCGAGGAATTCACGAAGACCCTTCGGAGGGACTGAGAGTGATCTTTGGCAAGTTTCGGGTTAGAGGACAAAGACCCCGCGACAGCCTCTGACAAGAACGGATCAGATCAATAACCTTGTCAGAATATCCCCCCGAGGGCGTATTAGGGATTAGAACAACTTGGATTGTAAGAAAGCTAGACTAGCCGTTGATCGTAAGATCAACAATCCAGAGACCAGGACAGTCTGGGTATTTCCCTTGGGCCGAGGCAATTTGGGTATTTCCCATGCATGTAAACCCGGACCCTAGAATTGTATAAATCAATAAGCTCATCAATGAGAGAGGGACAAGCATTCTGATCACACATTAGCATTCTGGTCTATTCACTGAGCGTCCGCCTTCTCACCACTACTTCTCTCTCAACATCCTCTCCAGCACCAGGGAGGGGCGCTGAACCTTACCGTCGACGGGATTTCCCGACGTCAGCAGCACCTGTAAAAATCGGCGGCCAGGATCGACGCGAGAACTTCGAGGTCACTGACACGGTCAGAACATCAAGTCCAAGTCACATCAACGAGCAAAGACATCGTCGCAAATAGGAAGGCAAGAGCATTTTCGGGAAAACCACCTCGGCGTGGAGAAGGGGGGAGCTGGATATTCCGGCCAGGCACCACGGCGAGGTGGCGACGTGACCATAAGGGGCTTCTGCTGTAGTGGCAGCCACCCCATCTCCGAAAAAGGTGGATGTCCACGAAGATGTTGTAAGATTCCTTCGTAAGAATATTAACCCGAAGGGGGAATTGGAGAAGCGCCCCTAAGGTGAAGACCTCATGACCCCTTGGGTTGTGTGTCGACGACTTAGATACACGCGAAGGGTCAGGCGTTTCGAAGGAACTTTGAGCAATGAGAACCCTCGGGACTCCTACCGAAGGGTATAAGGGAGGAGCAAGGTCCCACCGAGGAGTTCATGAAGATCCTTTGGGGAGATCGAGCCTGATATCTTTGACAAGTCTCGGGCCAAGGGACGAAGACTCCGCGACAGCCCTCGACAAGAACCGATCGGATCAACCACCTTGTCGTAATGTGCCCCCCCGAGGGTAGGATAGGGATTATCAAAGCTTGGGTTATAAGTAAGCTAGTTTAACGGTTGATCGCAGGATCAACGATTTAGGGGCAGGGGCAATTTGGGTGTTTCCCATATATGTAAGCCCGAGCCCTACAATTGTATAAATTGATAGGTTCATCAATGAGAACGCAAGAGAATTCTGATCACACATTTGGTACACTGGTTCTATTCACCTAGCGTCCGCTTTTTACCACAACATCTCGTGGCGTCCTCTCCAGCACCGGGGAGGGGCGCCGAACCTTACCCTCGGCAGGGGTTCCCGACGACAACGAACTTGAGTTTGCGACGAGGATGTCAATCTTAGCATAAGGGACGTTTGTGTTTAAGCGTAATTACTTGCCTATTAGGTTGTCATAATCAGGCAATCTATCAGTGCGGTTGCCGGATTAATTCTGTGATGAGTATCAGCATATGAATTCCCTTCATTGTTTCTCACAGTTTACCTGACAAGTGATATACATAAAATGTTATGTATCATGGTTCGTGATCCCGCTCCGCCCTTCTATTGTTCTCATGTGTCTCTTTGTGCGCTTTACATCGGCATACCAAAATAACACAAAAATTGAACAACAGATTAATCGAGAGTGAATCATGGGAGAAAACCACCAACTAGATATATACGTACATATTAAAAAGACAAGATAGAAAGGGCCTAGCGGCCGCGAGAGGATAGCATACTGCGGATAGAATTTGCGCAACTGATTGATATTCCAAATGCTTGACTACAACACCTAACCATCTGCCGCCATTGCAAGGCGAATGCCTCCAAGGCGTGTGTTGCGGCCCTCCTCAGCTTACCTTCCGAGGACCCTGCACTAGACCCAGGATCAATAGGCTAGTGCAACAGTTACATAGCTGGATCATCTTATACATCGATCATTCCTTTATTACATGATGGCCTCATTATATGATGGCGATCACCAGATCGCTATATTAGCAAACGACATTTAAGGCTTAGTTACAAACCAAGTCTTGAACAGAGTCAAAGCAGAACGCTTCATCAGAGTTTTCAAGCGGAAACAACAAAATCACACCAGCAGCTATGTAACAACACACGGCTGGCGGAACGACCTAAACCCCGATTCTATCCTACTCCCAGGCTTGAAAATGAGGATATCCATCCTCATGGCAGTTATAGGCATATTCATCTCCTCGGTCTTCTATGTCTAAAAGAGTATATAATGTGAGGTCAGTGTCATCCAAACACTGGCAAGTTAACACCCAACCTATTGCATTTAGTGATAGAGGTTCCAAAGAAAAGGCTGGGTTTGTTTAGTTGCAGAAAACCAGTTTTAGAAATCAAAGTCTAAGACTTAGCTGTTTCAACCAAATTTCCTACATGAAGTTGTATATTCATTATAGTTCCATCTTAGTTCACAATCCCAATCCCGTGGCCAGTTACATGCACTCTGCCAAACGTTCTCCTTCACTCCTGCCATCATCTTCTGGGTGTGACGCACCCGTTGTGGATCACATAGCCTGATCTTGTCCTAGCTGGGTTGTCGGCCCACGCTAGACTCACGGCGGCGCGACAGCGACCTGGCGACTCACCTCGACATAGCGACAGCAGCGCTTCTCCTCCTCCTCTCTCCTTGCTTTGAGATGACACACGAAACAGATAGGTTTGGGGAAAGATTGTTGGGGGTTCTGGGGAATTTATAGGGGATGATTGGGCCGGGAAACAAATCCCCAGAATTTTGGAGTTTGTTTAGGAAACGGTTTGTCTGGTGATATGGAGTTCAGCTGCAGCGGTTCGGCCTGGATATAGCTTGGCTTTGGTATTGCTGACTCGAGCTAAACATGGCATGCTTGGGGATGAAATTGGTATGCATGTATTTGGTATGTTTTGGGCACTAGTATGGAAGGATGGATTGAATTTGGCAATCACGTGAACTGATTAGATATGGTTTTGATTAGGGAAGGGTTATGGCAAGGATAGTAATTAAAGAACATTTATGAAATAAAATGATCTCAAAATCATCTTAAATTGAAATAATATTTTCTGGATTTAGTAAATAATAGGGTGTCGCATTCTCACCCATTTGAAATAATAGGTTACAAAAGTAAGAGTCTTAATCGGTTTGAGTCAATCGGTTTGAGTCTGAAGTCCTGTATAAATACCTAGCCCCTCGGCGTGTAAATCATCATCACATCAAGCAAACATATGTACGTTTTATTTGTCTTATTATTTCACTAAGTGGGTCAAAGCTATTCCCTTGAAGAAAGTTACGGCCGCTGAAGCTATCGGCTTTGCTAAAGAACAAATCATATACAGATTTGGGATCCCTTAGACAATAACGACCGATCAAGGAACTGTGTTCACGCCAGAGGTGTTTCAAAGTTTTGCGAGGGAGTTGGGCATTAAGGTGTTAAACTTGTCACCTTATTATTCTCAAGCTAACGGACAAGTTGAATCGTCTAATAAGGGTTTGATCAAGTTGATTAAGAGAAAGATAGATGAGAACCGAAGACGTGGCACACAACATTGTTGGATTTGCTATGGGCTTATCGGATTGTATATCATGGAGCAACTAAGGTTTTTCCTTATCAACTAGTGTATGGCCAAGAAGCGATGCTACCATTGGAAATCAATATCGGCTCACTGCGTATCCGCAAGCAAGACGGGTTGCAAGCCAATGACTTCAAGAACCTTCTAATGGATAATTTAGAGGACTTGTCTGAGTGTCGGCTTAGAGCGTTGGATTAGATTGAGAAGAATAAAGCCCAAGTTGCTAGATACTATAACAAAGGGGTGGTTTCTATGTCGTTCGAGGATAACGAGTTGGTGTGGAAAATGGTACTACCCATCGGCTCGAAGGACAACCGTTACGGGAAGTGGTCGCCTACGTGGGAAGGACCCTACCGTATAAGCCGATCGGCTCCAGGTAACTGGTATATCCTGGAGACGTTGGAAGGAGATATGTTTCGCAAAGCGATCAATGGCAAATACCTAAAGAAGTACTACCCTAGCGTTTGGGTTGGTACCTAATCGGGGCTATTAAAGCCAATTAGACGTGCAATAGCCGATGTGGGAGAATGTCGCCTTTAGCTTTTTTAGCCGTCATCCCAACACGTTGCTGTCAGGGTGACTGGGGCAAGCGGAAGAAGGAAATTGTGGAAGCAAAAGACTGCTTATATTGATAGTTGATAAAAGTAAATTATCGGTTCAAAGGCCGGGGAAAAGGAGAATACAAGTTTTTCAACATATAGGCCGTTACTAAATCTAATCTAGTGCTTGTGATGATAGAGGAGATGGCCATCACTGCTGTAGCCAAGATTAGCTGCACCTCCTAGACGATGGCCTCATCCTCTTTGTCCGATCATGGGACATCGACGATTTTGGCCTTCTGTTGCTTCATGGCGACGATGCAGCCCTTGACCTTCTGCTCTGAAGGAAGGTGGCTACATCGGCTTCTTCATGCTCCTTGGAGGTAGCCTCCAGTTGCTCTTTAGCATCCTTAAGCATTTCCTCCAATATGGCGATGGAGGCCAAAGCAGCATCGACTTTCTTGGTAGCATCGGAAGAAGCTTGGGTAAGCTTCTTGTACGCCACATGCTGGGTGTTGGCATCGGCCGCCAAGGTCCTCTGAGTCGCTCGCTTGGCCATTCGGTCCTTGGCCGATGCTACCCCTCCTAGCGTGAGTCTAGGTCGCAGACTGATAGAATTGCATTTTGTGTGGCCTCTGGGAGCTCCATGTATAGGGCTTGCACAGCAACCCAAATGGGCTATGTGTCCTGGAGGAATATGTCGGCATTGGAGGTCAAGAGGAACTCCAGCCGATGTAGTTTCTCCAGGATCTTACGAGACAGGCCGGTCGAAGTTGATACCTGTCCTGCCTCCTTCGAGATCCGGGAGAGGTTGGTGATGGGACATGACTCAGTGACGTCGTTGTTGTTGTCTTCGAACTCTTCTAAATTGAAGTCTAGAATATTCGAGAGGTCTTAGGTACCCATCGTTGGCTTAGAAGGAGCCTGAGGGGAAGATCATTCTCAATATGCATGTTTTGACTAAAGGGAACTTTATCCAAATAAGGGAATTTGTTACCTGGGCAAAGGGACGACGGCCAAAGGGGTCTGCATCAGCATTGGAGCCGACGGGGAGGTGATGGTGGTGATGTCGACCATCACGTCCTACGTAACAAGATATGGTTAGCAACCCGTGGATGCAATTTCAGAGTAAGAAGGAAAGGCAATAAAAATACCTCTTGGTTAACCGATCCTCGTGGTTGGGATTTAGCAGTGCGCTCTTCGTTGTGGTCGATGTGATCGACCGGGATAGGGTGCACAGGCTTCTTGCCCTTCTTGGGCCTCGGTGCTTCTTTCCTCTAGCGACATGCTTGGATACATCTGAAGAGACAGAATCAGTTTCGGCGAAGTGAATAAAAAACAAAGAGATTACGAAAAGCTGATGAGAAGGCTTACATTTGGTGCATCCTTTCTTTGTTGCCAGCTTGGAGGGCGTCGGTGCATCAGGATGGAGATTAGCCGAGGAGTAGCCGACGGTGCCTGTGGGGGCAACGGCCTTACCCTTGTCAGCCTACAGGAAAGTATAAGTGAGAAAAGTTATAATCGACTAAGCATTATAAAGAAAATTGAAAGTTACCTCGAGATGTTGATTGGCTGGAGGAAGGATCGGAAGAACTTGGTTGAGTCGGTGAAGCGCTTTCTTCATCTTCATCTGGCTCGAGGGTTTGGGTGTGTGGGTTGGTGAGGAGATCGGGGATATCTGGATAGAGATGATCCAAATAGTATTGAACTGGCTGATCGGCAGGAAAGATATCTTCCCAAACTTGGTGCCACCACACCCGGAAGTTGTTGGAAGTCTTGCCACCCAGATGAAGAGGTGGCAAGGAGGGAAGGGATAGATCATCTGGTAATTTGGTGATTGTCCATGGAGCCGATGGCATCCTAGGCTGTAGTCACCAGTTCAGAACGAAGTCTAGGACTAACTGGCCGAACCGAAGTTTTCTAGATTACACAGCTAGGTGATAGAACTTGTAGGAAGGCCTTAAGATTCTGGCCCTTGAGTTTAAGCTGACGATAAGAGTGCAAGGGGAGAGGCAGAGAGCCAAGGACTTAAGAGAGTCTTCAAAGAGATGCTCCGAAAGACGAAGAAAAGAGGAGACTACAAATGACTGAGCGTCATTGTGGCAGAAGAAGTGGATGAAAGGGATGTCCTTGGCTCTAAGTTCAAAGAAAAAGGCGAACTTAGAGGCAAAAGACAATGCATTAAATTTGACATCCCCTTGGTTGGTTGAAAGAGCTTGTCCAAAGGAGATGCTTCCCCTATGGTCCATCGACTCGCCCTCCCTGATGTCTTCGCAAGGGAACTCTACATCAGGGGAAATTGTGATCTCCCAAAGCCGATGGAATTGGGCATTCGCCCACTGCTGGAAGAACCATATGGGGCCTCCGATGTTCCCGACGGAGTATTCCCCTAGCCTGGTGTATAGGCATGACCGGATGATATGTATCATCTGGTAAATTGATCCCAAAAGCAGTTTCACTAGGAAGACTTTACCACCGGTCAGTAACCTCTTGGCGAGGCCCTGTTACACTTGCATCGGACAGGTCAACAACATGTTGAAGAAGGCCACATGTTCCTTGTCCGATACGAGACCTTGTTTGGGATTGTTATCCTCTATATACCGATTCCAACCCTCGCCCTTGTAGGAGGATGGTCATTCTCCATCTGGGCTTAGGTCACACAGCATGGCTACGTCTAAGTGAGTCGGTCCTACTGGTCCTGTCCTTAACATAACTTCATTGAAGGTGTCCGACCAGTAGTAGCTGGCTGCTGCCAGCATCAACTCGTTGGCGGAAGGATCGACTAAAGAGAGCAGGAGGCAGTCTCCTATATCTATTCTCCTCTTCTCGTGTGCTTTTTGGGCCGATACCCTAATGTACCAGTCCCTCCACCCGGCTAAAGAGGGTTGGCTAGGCCCTAAAGCTATTCTTCCACCCTCTGATATTGGTGCCTGAAGCATTGAGGGGGAGTCTAGGGACATCTAAGTCAATAATCAGGGAAGGGTCTAAGGAACCCATCGGACCTAGGCCAAAGCAATCAGAGTAGTCAAGGATCCGAAGAAGTACCTTACTCAAGATGAAGAGATTGAAGGATTGACTGAAGGGAAGAGTTGGAAGTGAAGAAGCCGATGGCTAAGTTCAGAAGCCAATTGCTGAGTGCGAGAGTTTGAGAAGGTGTATGAATGAAAGCGACGGCGGTGCTATTTATAGGAAGTGAGATTGAGGAGTTTAATCATCAATTGCGGTAAAACCCGAATGGGCGAAATGATGAAAAAGTCCCTAGAAACCGACGAACGGTAGAAGGAGAATATTTAGGGTTAGGAGCAAAATAGAGAAAGAGAAATACGTAGATGAAGCCAATATGATGGATAATTCTGGGATATAATTCTCATATCCCAAAATTGGGAGGCATGTGATAACACCTAATTTTTGAATTAGACAATATTTGGAAACTTCTAGAAATTGGGTACAAGGGCCAAAGCAAGCGCGGAAGAGAGTCCAAGTCGGCTTGAGCAAACGTGGAAGAATTGGCTATGAAAGAGTCTAGATCATCCTAGTATGAGTATATTAGGTAATGTTAGATAAAATAAGAAGATATGAAGTCGAGTTTGTGTAGGTTATGAGATGAAGAGTCTTAGTCGGTTTGAGTCTGAAGTACTGTTAAATACCTAACTCCTGGGATGTGTAAATCATCATCACATCAATCAAACATATCTACTTTTTATTTGTCTTTACTTTTTTATCGTATTAGAGTAGTTTTGTCGTATTTTATTTTCTATCGACTTGTTGCACATCGTCTTTCGATCGGTTTTAATGTACAACCCCTAGTGAGTACTGTCTCAGTTAAGTCTGATCTTCTCGTTTGATTTATCAAAATACTATCGTAGTCGATATTGCTGCATATCACCGTTTCAACTAAGGGTTAGATTTCACCCTATTTCTACTGATCAACACATCCGTTGGCAATAGATTGTTTTTTTCTTCGTTCTATCGGCTTATAGCTTGTTATTCATTGGTAGTCTATTTACCTCTCTTTCTATCAATTATATGATCTAATCGGCTAGTTGATGTCTGTTTACCTTATTTCTACTACTTTGATGATTTTATCAGCTTAGTGGTATATTGTTTACCTTGCTGAATCTATTGGTTTAAATCTAATCTAATTAAGTCGATAGTTCATTACTTTCACCTCTATTTGAATTTGTTTCTAAGTGTTGTATGTTCGTTATATTACAAATCCAATCGGATATCTAAAAGCTGATTGCAACTTATCTTACCGATTGTAGATCAAATCGACTGGCACACATTAAACCCTGCTCTTGGTATTGTTGGGATCGATCCTACTCCCTAGGACCAACTCCAACGGTATTCCTTCGCGCCTCCTGTTCCATTCACGAAGAGATTCCCGTTTCCTTCAGCGCTCCAATGGATTCTTTTCAGCAATCCCTTCATGAAGGGATTTCTCTCTCCAATCCCTCTAGGAAGGGATTCTCTCTCCTTTCCCTATACCATTCTCTTCGAAGGGATGCTGTTGGAGATGGTGAAAAATAAAGAGAAAATGGATTGGGAAGAAAATGGGGAAGGGAATGAAATGAAGGGAAAATAGTTGGAGATGGTCTAAGACATGACCACGTACAGTCATACTAAATCAACTTTTGGTGCCAACACTAGGGCTGTGCGTTCGGTTTTTTCGGTTCGGTAAATACGGTTTTTGTATTTCGGTATAATACGGTACAAAAAAGAATACGGTTCGGGATCGGTAAATACCACTCGGTTTCGGTATGGTATCGGTACATACCATTTGTACCAAAGTTGACGCGAAATAAAATTTGCAAACGTGCAACGGTTGATCGGTTGATTTGATACACCATCCACCCATGCAAATATGCAATGCTGCGTGCTGCACACTAATGCTGCAGTGCTGCTGCCATGCGCCCATGGATTTACAAAAATTAAATAGTCCTCCAAAGTCCAAACTAAATATCTTTAAATTACTGACAGAGTGATAGTCCTCCAACTCAAAGTCCCACATAGACATACATTGATACATCATACATAGTCTTTAAATTAAATAGTCCTCCAATTCCAAAGTCCAAACTAAATGAAGTGCAAATGCCACATAGACCCTTTTCTTCTAGCCATCAAACAACTCGATCCGAGGAGAAGATGCTTGCACTTACTGTTGCAATAGATCCCACGGCTAGGCAATTCCATGCATATGTCACAAAAAGAAGAATAGAAGACAATAATAAGCTCAAGTAGTGAATCATCACATATGATCAAAGATTCAAAGACAACTAAAATGTGTGTACATATTAGTATATTACCATCTTCAAGTTGAGTTTGTTGGGATGGATTCTCCAAATTGGTTGCAATGTTGATGCGCTTTGAGGAACGCAACCAATCTTGTGCACATACCAAGCTCTCAAGTGTTGATGCATTCAAAGAGCTTCTAAAATCATCTAGAACATGACCGGTGGTACTAAAAGCTGATTCTGAAGCAACAGTTGATATGGGAATCCCTAGTATATCACGAGCCATGCGCGAAAGGATAGGAAAACGAGGCGAGTTGCATTTCCACCAAGAGAGGATGTTAAAACCATGTACATCATCCTCTACATCTTCAGCTAGATACTTGTCTAATTCTGATTTACCACCACATGCAGATGAAACTTTCATTCTCTTGTTATATAAAGACCTCATGATATTTGTAGATGCACTTGTGGTGGACTGATCAATACTAGTTCTTTGGGTTTGTGATGTTAATGCTTGTTGATCACTTCTAGTGTCATATACAGAGTACAATCTCTTGTATTCTTCGAAAAGAAGTACAAAAGACCTATTTACCTTGTCCCAAATCTTGTCACCTTTATTTTGTCCATAAGTTGAGTTAATTGTGTACTTGGTAAAATCAAATTGCTTTGTCCTTGCATAAAAAAAACTAGCATTAGTGAAACAAATAACAACAGCAAGTTGGAATAAATAAAATGAAGATATACATATATACCTAGGTCAAGTATAGCTGCGATAAAAATCAAGGAGTTCATCTTCTCGGGATCACCCCAATACTTATCAAATTTTTCCTTCATCTTAATAGCCATATGTCTGAAGGTATTGCCATCACCATCATCACGTTTAATCCAATCACTCAATAAATAGTTTATACCGGCAATATCTTCAAACAAAGTGTTGGAAGTAACATATTGAGTGCCAGACACTTTTTTGGTAAGCTCATAGAAATATTTCAGAAAATCTTTGAAATCCCTTGCATACACCCAATCATCATATTTCGGCACACCATTCACACCCAAATCTGCCTTATATGAGGGGTCTTGAAGCTCAAGCCTTTCAAATGCTTTCTCAAATCCCATGGCGGTCTCTAACATAAGATATGTCGAGTTCCACCTAGTGCACACATCAAGAGATACTAAACCCTTCTCTTCTACCTTACTAATTTGCACACATTGTTTGAAAGTATTCATTCTTGCAGGGGAGTTTCTCACATATTTGATTGCATTACGAATGCGTGAAATAGCAGGAGCCATTGTCTTTAACCCATCTTGAACCACAAGGTTAATAATGTGTGCTGCACATCTCATGTGAAGATGGCTACCTCTCACATAAGTGGCATTGCGATTACTTAAAGCACTCCTCATATAGCCTAGAGCAGAATCATTTGAACTGGCATTATCTACTGTAATAGTGCACACATTCTCAATGCCCCAATCAAGCAAACAACTATCCAATGCTTTGCCAATGTCTTCCCCTTTGTGACTATCAACCAAACATAAATTTAGAATTTTTTTGCTAAGTTGCCAATTGCTATCAATGTAATGGGCAGTGAGAACCATGTAACTTTGAAGGGTTGTAGAAGTCCATGTGTCAGTTGTAAGGCTAACTGTTTGATGAGATTTCTCAAAAAACAGTTTCATCTTTACTTTCTCTTGTTCATAAAGACGAATGACATCTCTATATACTGTTGTCCTAGATGGTGCATGGAATCGAGGACAAACTACAGACATGAAATCCTTAAAAGCATCATGTTCACTAAAGATGAAAGGTAGCTCGTCTACAATTATCATACGAGTGAATGCAGTCCTAGCCTCTTCAATATTGTATTGCCAAGGAACTAGGGTACTACTGCCATCAGCACTATGCTGAAATCTTAATTGACCATGATTGTTACTCCTATCCGGATGCTTCTTACAGCGTTTTGTATGAGAGACGAGTGAGGAGGTACCGTTCCTTTGTGATTCACATGAAAGAAGCCGACCACAATAATTGCACGTTGCTTTGTTCTTATCTTCAGGCAGCCTTGTGTAATTTTTCCATACATCCGATCTGGTATTCATTGCTCTTTTCCCATCTTGAACTTGATTTGGTCCAATAGCTTCATCACTGCCTAGGCCACCACCCACTGAAAAACCATCACTTGGATTGCTTGGTGGCAATGGTATATCAAAATCATCATGCCCTGCCATCTACATTACAAATCCACAAAAAGTAATATGAATTACATATTTACATATACAAATTCATAGTGAATCAGTGAGGTCAAGTTCAATACACAATTAAAAGAGAGTTAATTAAATTACCTTTGCAAGATGCAATGCAAGATCCTCAATAATTCCGAGCTCACTTCAGAGTTTAGATAATCAAATCCAGAGCTATCAAAATATTCAAACATGTAAGCACTAAGCAGTATTGCAGTAAGCAACCCTAAATCCCGAGCTATCAAAATATTCAATAGATCGTGCATTCATGCTTGTCACTGGCTCACCACACTATGACCTACTAACCTTGGCGCGGCGGGAGGTCGGCGGTGACGGCGACCTTGGTGGCTTGGTCAGATCTCGGAGGCGGCGGCGGGTGAAGCCCTAAGGGCGAAGGCAACCGTGTGGGGGTGTGGCTGGCGCTTGGCAGAGTGGCGGTGGCAGATCTCCGCGGGAGACGGCGGTCGACGGCAGTCGACTGCAGGCTGGACGGTGGGCTACGTGCGGCGGCGGCGCCAGTGTGCCCCTGCCTCCAGTGCGCCAGCAGCTTTTCGCCCTTTCCCTTTTACTCGTGTGTGAGGAGAGGACTGAGGAGACTGGAGAGGCGAGCGCGGCGGGCTGCTCTGTGGTGGTGCGGAATGCCGAAGCGCCGAGCGAACGGGCTCGCCGCCAACTCACCGACACCGAGCGAGCCTAAAGAGTGGGGGGGGGGGGGTTTCGGTATTTCGGTTATTTCGGTTTTTCTTCGGTTTTTACCGAAAAAACCGAGTTACCAGATGGGCTTTTCCCAAAAACCGAACCGAAACCGAAAACCGGTCAGAACCGAGTTGACCGGTTCGGTTCGGTATTTTGGTGCGGTTTTTTCGGTTCGGTTTTTTTCTGCACAGCCCTAGCCAACACGCTCTTTCCCGTACCGTCACATACGGTTGCTCTTGGCTGCAGTTTCGATCAGCTAGCTGGTCTCTATCACCATGGACAGGTATGGCATCCCCTCCCATATTATGGCCACCAGTGGAGCTGTCTCCTCGTGTTAAACGTGATTCAAAAAAAAAATTACAATCCACACGTACGTTGTCTGGCTACCATCATTCTAACATTCAAGCCAATCAATTTTTCAATAGAAAAAAGACACTTTATCGAAATGATAGAGAAAATAGCTTATTTTTTGCCAGATACTTTCGAGAATATTAAGGAGAGTTGTGCACATCTTCTCATCCATCTATACAAAACAATTCGGCGGGCCGGCCCTAAGTAGAAGATCAAATGGCATTTAACATTAAAGTTGGAAAACTTAGCAACTAATCAAACCCTAGAGTAAAACAACCAGAACCAAGCTAGCCCTAAACGAATTCAGCAAGAGTACATTCGAAAAATGTTCCGTCATTCCGAACGGGTCGTAGCAAGAGTACATTCGAAAAATGTTACATCATTCCGAACGGGTCGTATTTTTTATGTCCATGTTGTAAACAAGAATTGTGGAAAATAAATATAGCATTTGAAAGTCGGTCCTTTCTCTATATTTAACTTTTTAGCAAGACCTACGAGTACATGTGGACCAACCAGTTAGCTACTTCGACTGCGACGTTGCAAACGTGGACAGCTAGGCATGATCAGAACAATGGTTATCTTTAGATGAAATTGCCTCATTTTTATGTCCATTTCAAACAAAAAAAAACTAAATATATACTTTCACTTGTAAGTCGATAAGGTATCCACATTTTTCTGGCCGTGAGTGGAACAATACACCTGTGGATGTGGTCTGTGTTGCAGTTTCTGGATATGAGTAAAATATGGATATGATGTCGCAATTTTAGTGACTATGATTGACCGTTTTGTTCGACCACTTATGTTTAACTAGCGCATATGCGTCTTTTTAAGACAAGACCTTATATCACCAATTTATTTCTATAACCTCACTACTAAAGAGCACCCCTGCCGTGCCGGCTCGTCACTGCCGGTTTGCTCAGAAACGGCAGTGATATCACTGCCGGTTTCTAAGTCTCCACGGGTAAGGGAAAACCAGAGACCGTAAGAACCGACAGTAACAAGGTTTATCACTGTGATGGACCAAATTCCGGTAAAAATTTACCAGAAAATATTCAGAATTGCCAACTGTTTAGGATTTCAGTTGCATTCAGAAATAGTATAGCTTGGTTAATTAATTACATGTTACAAAATATTTTACAACGGAAATGGAAATTTAACCTGATAAATAAAAAATTACATGCCCATATACCACAGGCAGAGCCTGAGTATAAGGTAAACCTTAGAAATCAATCCTATGTGAATTTCCCTCTTCATAAATGTCCATTTCTGATTATAAAGTGATCCTGTAAAATAAATAAATTGCCCACAAAATGTGGGTAAGTACTAATCGTACTTGCAGGTTTCTTAAAAAAATGATACTAATATTATATGAAAACAGGGTTCAAGAAATAGCAAAGTTTTATGGTGGATATGTAATTCTGAGTATTTAAAAGTCCTATTATATTTCTAAAATAATTAATAATAATAATACAAATTCTATCATCTTTCTCCATCCTTACTTATCTGCTAACCAGACAATAATTTTTGTAAAACAAATTCATGAGTTTTAACCTGTAACATCCTCATTTTTCAAAAATAAAATCATATGCATTGCATCTCATGAGAATTTATTTAGATATTAATGTATTTAAAAATGAGTATGTTCCAAATTAAAAGCTTTTGCAGAAAGAAATCACAACCTTTCAAAACCTAACTACATAATATCGTTAATTAAAGTTTTATAAAAAGGTTTATTTAAACAAGTAAATGGTAAATAATAATTTTACTAATTTTTCAAATACTATTTTACAATTTAATCATCAATTGATTATTTACTTGTAATTTAAAAATAAAATAAACCAAAATTGTGGAATCTATAATTATTTTGTCTCTCTTGCAAGTGGGCCTCACCTATTTTCTTTTTCCTCCTTTCTTTTCTCCCTTTCCTATTTTCTTTTCTCTCTCTTCCTTCTTTCTTTCCTTCTTCCCAAAATTCCTCTCGGTCTCCTATTTCCAAACGAACAGGGAAATCTTCCCCAACCCCTATCTTGATCTTTCCCCTAGAAATCCGCCTCAAAAACCGCCAAAATTGGTTCCCATGATCGTGGGTGATCAATCCCTACCCGATTCGACCTCTCTCTTCCGCTAATCCCTCCCCAAATCGCTATATAAACCCTAGCCGCCACCCTCCCCTCACCTTTTGCCTCTCTGCGCAATTCGTCGCCAGCTGAGCCCCATTGGCCGAACCTTCCGAAGACGTTCTTCCTCTCCCTCCCCTGAACTTATTCCGCCCTTCGGCCGCAGGATTCGATCCGTGCTTTCGCCGGATTTCGACGCCAAGGTCTCTTTGTTCTCACCGCCGCCGTCGCCGATCCTCGCCGAATTCGTCAACGCCGTAGGTAATTCCCCCTCCTTTTCCCCTCTGGAGCACCCCCAAGATACCCCAAACCCTAGCCCCAGGCCAATTTGGCCGGAGCACTGCCGGTCGCCGCCGCCACCACGCGCCACCTTCTCCCCATGGCGCCACGCCGTTGCGCCGCTCGATCCCCTCCTCCCCGGAGACCCCTATGGCACCCCACGCCGTCGCCTTTCCCCGCCCGCCGCCGCCCTCGCCGCCGGCTGGTGGCTGCCATGCACGCGCGCCGCTGGCCGCCAGCCGCGTCTTGCCGCTGCCGCTCGTCGCCGGCCTCCCGCCCCGAGCCGACCACCCGAGGACCCCGGCCTCTCCTCCTTCTCCCCACTGGTCGGCGCCGCCGCCGCCGTCCGCCATCGCCGCCTCCTCCCGAGCCGCCGCCGCCCGCGTCCCTCATTTCGTGTCACCGACAAAGCCCTTTGTCTGCCGGCGAACCTGCCGGGCCGCACTGCCGCCGCTCCCGACGTGCCGGCCGCGTGGGCGCCTTCAGACCAAAGCCGCCTGGCTCGCCAGGCATGGCCGCCTGCCGCTTTGCCAGACCACTGCCTCAGCGCAGACGCCGTTATAAGCCAAGACGCCGTGTTCCAGGTCAGGCGCCAAGACGCCAAGATGGGCCATGGCAGGCCAAGGCCGCCACGGGCTGCTCCCTTGGCCCAGTCCAAGAAGCCTCTTTCATATTTTTAATAAAGATAGAATCTTAATAATTTCATATCTTTAATTCTATAATTCCAAAAATTGTGAAACAAATTTTAAAATGTTTGTAAAATTATTGTCTACTGTTTTATATAGTTTCATGTGCATTGGCATACATTCTATTTTCTGATTAATTCTTTTGCATTGTATTTATTGTTTATTTATTTTCGTTGCGTTAGATCCGAGTACCGAGTTCGTTTCCGACGCAGCTGAGGATCCTCCCCACTACGTCGATCAAGGCAAGTGCTGAAACCTCTGAACCTATGTTTTCAAACGACTTTTGTAGAATTTGAACAATAGCATGTATGTTTAACATAAAATACCAAATAACTATATTGCCTAGCTAAATCCCATTGATAATTAATTCTTATAAAATACCCTTGCTACCTTAGGATTATTAATTTTTGATTAATTACTACCATATCCTTGATTAGGTTTTGCATCTGCTTAGTAATGCTCATAGTAAACCACCTGATTAATTGCTTGTTAACATTAATCACCATTTTACTTTGTGATCTTTAAGAAGGACAATTGGTGTTGTCTTTTGGTTGTATTTGGGCTAGTTGATAGTGGGTGCTATCGGGGAAAATGATTTTGCAAAACCTGATCGGGGTGGATGGTTGCAAGGATGGTGCCGCGTGCACGAGATTCGGGTCTAGTGCGGGACCCACCCTGATCCCTAAGGACCGATTCCTTGAGATAGACGAGCTAAGTACAACAGTGCGACCATTGAGTGCTTTGTGTGGGCAAGCCCTGGTTGAGTACCCTTCGGACCTTTAGTTTTGGCATTCCAGTAGGTGGAGTAGGCAATTGGTGTTGTTCTGCAGGCTCAAGAGGGGGCTTCAGCCAACTAGAGTAACTAGTGCTACGGTGGAATCCTTAGAGGGAGTGCCAGGCTAGGGGAATGTTGGTTAAAGACCTTGTGGTGTTCTTTTCCTTTGGGTGATTCCTAGGAAGAGGTCACCTCTCGTGGGGAAAGCGTGCAACCTCTGCAGAGTGTAAAACTATCATGATAGCCGTGTCCACGGTCAAGGACGGATGACGGGGAGCTGTCTCATTGGTACTTCTTATCTTTGTTTTCTAAATGGTGTTTCAAAGGAAAACCACGATCGGTGTCGTGTGTTTTGATTTTTCTCCTTATAGTAGGTGCTATGAGCGATGAGGGAAATTGCACGGTGGGTGCCGTGAGTAGCCAGGATTGGGCAAAACCGGCCGAGGCCGGAGTTTTAAAGAAATACTTCAAAGATTTGTTTTCCTCAACTCATTTCAAATCATTTTTATAAAACCTTAGGAAAGACTTGCAAAACTGGCCTTATGCAAAAGAACCTTTACCCCTCCTTGTTAAGCCCTAGTTGCATTTAGACAGCCTTGCTTGTTCAGTATAAAGTATACTCACCCTCGCCTTTTATGCGGGGTTGCTCATTCCAACGAGCAGGTTGCGACACCGAGGAAGAAGTGTACCAGGACGGGGACTTCGCCGAAGGAGTGTACCAGGACGGGGACTTCGCCGAAGGAGTTCAAGACGAGGACTACTCCGACGTCTAGGGAGCATCCGTCAGACATGCCTGTAGAGTTGCGTTGGGTTTTCCATTTGAAGTTGAACTATGTTATTTGAATTTCCGCTGCTAGGCCATGAAGCCTAAACTTTGTAATAATTATGAGACTCTGATATAATAAAGTACTTTTCGTTGAATGGTGATGATCCAAACTGTATATCTGTGTGTACTAGCTACTTGATCCAAGGACTAGTACAGGTAAGACACAGCAGGGATTCGACTTCGATTTTCGGGTCCCGACAGAGTTGGTATCAGAGCCTGTCTGTAGGATGAACCTTAGATAGCTGGAGTAGTTCAAGGATTTATGATATTGCTATAAAAATTATTTCTCCAAAAATTCTTGTTGATAAACCCTCATCTTGTTCTTTGCTAATTCTTTACTAAAATCATTTGGCCACTCTCTCCCCTGTTTGAAAGTCTTGTCTTCACCTTCTTCTTTTGCGGCCAGGAGGGCCGAGACTCCAGAAGACAATGAAGAGGAGCCCATGGAGCGTGTGTTTGAGGAGAACCCACATTCTGAATAAAACCCTAAGTTTAAGTCCCCTGTAGGGATAGAATCGTAGAACGTCTTAATTATTATGTTAGCTTTCTAAAGTTTTCTAAGAGACTGACTACATCGGCCTTTGTGATGTAGCTTTCTCAAACTTTGGTTTTGAACTAAGAATGTTTTGAATTATTTGTGTTTTGGTGTGCTATTTGGATGTTGTTTGTATAGATGTTGTGACCTCCCCATTAGTGCCCCCTGGTTTCCTTTCTCGTGTCTTATTTTCAAAATTTGCTGTCAGATGGTGGACACCCGAGCTTCTGCTGCTGGCCATGGTCAAGGTCAGGCTGGACAAGGTCAACCCAACCTGCCCCCTGTTGGACAAGCTGCTCAGGCTCAACCTGCAGCGGGAGTGCACCCCTTTGTTAACCCACTCCCAGCCATTCCAGAAAACCAGGATCTGCCACCACCGCCTGCTCATCCTCCTCAGCTTAACCAGATTTTGGAGATGCATCTTCAAGCTATTCAGGCCATTGCTCACAACTTGAACAACCTCGCTGCTCCTGCGCAAGCTCAACCACCACCATATCAACCCCAATCCAGGTTCAGCGACTTCATGAGAACAAGGCCTACTGTGTTCACCGGATCCGCGGAGCCTCTTGTGGCAAAGGACTAGCTTCGTGAGATAAGGAGAAAGTTGGACATGACTCAGTGTGCTGATCATGAGGGTGTCAGTTTTGCTGGACACCAACTTCAAGGAGATGCTGCTATCTGGTGGGACAACTTCAGGGCCACACACCAGAATGCTGATGCTATTACTTGGGAGGAATTCTCTGAAGCTTTCACTGCATCCTTCGTTCCCAAGGGTATCATGGAGATGAAGAGAAGGGAATTCCATCGTCTCCAGCAGGGCAATATGTCAATTACTGAGTACTTGAACAAGTTTAACCATTTGGCCCGTTATGCTACAGCAGAAGTGGCCAATGAATCTGACAAGATATGGAGGTTCATGGAAGGCATGGACCCGGACATTAAGGCTCTCATTGCCGCCAATGACTTTGCTACCTTTCAGCAAATGGTCAACAAAGCATTGGTGATTGAAGACATTGAGCGCCAGCGCATGGAGAAGCGCAAGAGAAAAATGGCGCAGAAGCAACATCAGGGCTCAAGCAACTCTAGGCCCAGCTTTCGCCAGTATCAGTCCAATCGACCTTCTGTTCCGCAGCAACAGCAAGTCCAGAGGACTCCAACCTCTCAACCTTGCCCGTCTGAGCAGACACCTCGTCAAGCTCCCAATGCTCAGACCCCTCAGAACAACAAGACTCAAGGTGTGCAGTGCTTCACCCGTCATCAGTGGGGACACTATGCTAGCCAGTGTCTGCAGAAGAAGACGTGGGCTCCAGTGCCGTTCAATCTTGGATCGGCATCTCGCGCACCACCTTCGGGAAGAGGTCGAGGAACGCCGCAGACCCCGAAGACTGCACCTGCTGGCAGAGGCCAGGTCAACCATGTCTCTGCGGAAGAGGCGCAGAACGCACCAGATGTCGTGATTGGTAAGTTCCTTGTTAATTCGGTACCAGCCACAGTTTTATTTGATTCTGGTGCATCGCATTCCTTTATTGCAAAAAGCTTTGTGGATTTAAATGAGTGGAATGTTACAAACCTAAGGAACCTTATGGTTATTCAGTCCCCTGGTCGGACTATGAAAACCGACAAAGTTTGCCCCAGACTAGAATTAGAAGTCAGTGGAGTAAAGTTCCTAGCGAACTTAATTGTCCTTGAGTCACAAGGAGTAGAAGTGATATTAGGCATGGATTGGTTGACCAAGTACCAAGGACAGATTGACTGTGCCAACCGAGCCATTTCCTTGGTCAATAGTGAAGGAGAAACTGCCCAGTTTTGTTCCAACCTCAGCTCAAGAGCCACAAGTTCCTTAAATCAGCTGACAGGAATAGCTTTGGAATTAGTCCCAGTTGCACAAGAATTTCCAGATGTTTTCCCTGAAGATTTGCCGGGCATGCCGCCGGATCGAGAAGTAGAGTTCATCATACAGCTAGCTCCTGGTACGGCACCAATAGCTCAACGACCCTATAGATTGTCTGCTAATCTCTTAGTCGAGATGAAAAAGCAATTGGAAGAGTTGGAAGGAAAAGGGTTTTATTCGCCCCAGTTCATCACCATGGGGAGCCCCGGTGATTTTTGTCAAGAAGAAGGACAAAACCCTGAGAATGTGTGTGGACTACAGGTCCTTGAATGAGGTAACTATCAAAAATAAATACCCTTTGCCTAGGATCGATGACCTGTTCGATCAACTGAAAGGAGCATGTGTGTTTTCCAAAATAGACCTAAGGTCAGGATATCACCAGATCAAGATAAGGAAAGATGACATTCCAAAGACAGCTTTTACAACTCGTTATGGGTTATACGAGTTTACAGTAATGTCTTTTGGTTTGACCAATGCTTCGCCTTACTTTATGAACTTGATGAATAAGGTATTCATGGAATACTTGGACAAGTTCGTGGTGGTGTTCATTGATGACATTTTAGTATATTCGAAGAATGAGGAAGAGCATGAAGGACACTTGCGACGACAACTTTATGCCAAGTTCAGCAAATGTGAATTTTGGCTAAAGGAAGTTGCTTTACTTGGCCATGTTATCTCAGCCGGAGGAGTTTCAGTTGACCCAGACAAGGTCAAGGATGTGTTAGATTGGAAGGCTCCCAAGACAGTAACCAAAGTCCGAGGTTTCCTTGGATTGGCTGGTTACTACCGAAGGTTTATAGAAGACTTCTCCCGAGTAGCCAAGCCGCTGACTCAACTTCTGAAGAAGGATAAGAAGTTTGTTTGGACTCCTGCTTGCGAACAAAGTTTCCAAGAGCTTAAGAAACGACTTACCACAGCTCCAGTGCTAGTGTTGCCAGACATACACAAGGATTTTGAAGTTTACTGTGATGCTTCAAAATTGGGTCTCGGATGTGTGTTGATGCAAGAAGGCAAAGTAGTGCTTATGCCTCGAGGCAGCTAAAGCCTCATGAGACCAATTACCCGACTCATGATTTAGAGTTAGCTGCTGTGGTGCATGCTCTGAAATTATGGAGGCATTACTTAATCGGGAACCAGACTGAGATTTACACCGATCACAAGAGTCTAAAGTACATCTTTACTCAACCGGACCTGAATATGAGACAACGAAGATGGTTGGAGCTGATCAAAGATTACGACGTTGAGTTCACTACCACCGGCAAGGCCAACGTGGTAGCGGATGCTCTGAGTCGGAAGAGTCAGCTTTGCAATAACTGATGCTTCGAAAGCCAACCCGCTTTGTAAAGAATTGAGAAGCTAAACTTGGGTTTAGTAGAGCAAGGGTGTATCCATATGTTGGAGATGCAACCCATTTTGCCAAAACAAATCAAAGAAGCTCAGAAAGAAGACGAGGAAGTCGCCGGAATTAAGAAGAGATTAGGTGCTGGAAAAGCACCTGGTTTCTCAGTAGACGACGAAGGTGTACTTTGGTTTGGGAAAAGGATCTTCGTACCCAATAATAAGGAGTTAAAGGAGACCATTCTGAAGGAAGCCCATGACACGAAGTTATCAATACATCCCGGGTGTACCAAGATGTACTCCGATCTTAAAGAATCCTATTGGTGGACTGGAATGAAGAGGGACATTGCAGAGTTTGTGGCTTTGTGTGACACTTGTCAAAGGGTCAAAGCAGAACACCAGCGACCCGCAGGATTGCTGCAACCTTTAAGGATCCCCGAATTGAAGTGGGAAGAAATTAGAATGGATTTCATAGTGGGGTTACCAAAGACCCAGGCAGGCTATGATTCCATATGGGTCATTGTGGACCGCTTGACCAAGTTAGTGCACTTCATTCCCGTGAAGACTACTTATTCGGGAGATAAGTTGGCCGAACTGTATCTGGCTAAGATAGTTTGTCTGCACGGAGTACCAAAGAAAATTGTGTCTGATAGAGAGACACAGTTCACTTCAAAATTTTAGGAAAAGCTGCACAGTCTGATGGGGACTAACCTCAACTTTAGCACCGCGTACCATCCGCAAACGGATGGGCAGACTGAAAGAGTTAACCAGATACTGGAAGATATGCTTCGAGCTTGTGCATTGGCAAATGCGAAGAATTGGGACCGACACTTGCCCTACGCAGAATTTTCCTATAACAACAGCTACCAGTCTAGTCTGCAGATGGCTCCGTTTGAGGCACTTTATGGGAGAAAGTGCAGGACGCCTCTTTACTGGAAGGAGACCGGTGAACGCATGGTTTTTGGACCAGATCTGCTCAAGGAAGCCGACAAACAAGTTCGAGTTATTCAGCAGAGGTTGAAGACGGCCCAGAGCCGACAAAAGAGCTATGCTGACCATCGCCGCCGAGACCTTAGCTTTGAGAGCGGAGATTTTGTGTATCTGAAGGTTTCGCCAATGAAAGGAGTGCGACGTTTTCAAGTTAGTGGAAAATTGGCACCTCGCTTCATTGGACCCTTCAAGGTTTTGGCTAGAAGAGGTGAAGTGGCTTACCAGCTGGAGTTACCCCCTCAACTATCGGACGTTCACGATGTGTTCCATGTGTCTCAGCTCAGGAAGTGCTTAAGAGTTCCGGAAGAGCAGATGCCCTTGGAGCAATTGGAGCTGCGACCGGATCTGTCGTATCAAGAGTACCCGGTTCGTATCTTGGAAGAAGATGCTCGTCAAACCAGGAACCGAGTAATCAAGCTTTGTAAAGTGCAGTGGAGCAATCAATCTGAGAAGGAAGCAACCTGGGAGCGCGAAGAAGATCTCCGAGCAGAGTTCCCGGATCTGTTTGAAAATTTTTCCAAATCTCAAGGTCGAGATTCCTTTTAAGGGGGGAGGTTTGTAACATCCTCATTTTTCAAAAATAAAATCATATGCATTGCATCTCATGAGAATTTATTTAGATATTAAAGTATTTAAAAATGAATATGCTCCTAATTAAAAGCTTTTGCAGAAAGAAATCACAACCTTTCAAAACCTAACTACATAATATCGTTAATTAAAGTTTTATAAAAAGGTTTATTTAAACAAGTAAATGGTAAATAATAATTTTACTAATTTTTCAAATACTATTTTACAATTTAATCATCAATTGATTATTTACTTGTAATTTAAAAATAAAATAAACCAAAATTGTGGAATCTATAATTATTTTGTCTCTCTTGCAAGTGGGCCTCACCTATTTTCTTTTTCCTCCTTTCTTTTCTCCCTTTCCTATTTTCTTTTCTCTCTCTTCCTTCTTTCTTTCCTTCTTCCCAAAATTCCTCTCGGTCTCCTATTTCCAAACGAACAGGGAAATCTTCCCCAACCCCTATCTTGATCTTTCCCCTAGAAATCCGCCTCAAAAACCGCCAAAATTGGTTCCCTTGATCGTGGGTGATCAATCCCTACCCGATTCGACCTCTCTCTTCCGCTAATCCCTCCCCAAATCGCTATATAAACCCTAGCCGCCACCCTCCCCTCACCTTTTGCCTCTCTGCGCAATTCATCGCCAGGTGAGCCCCATTGGCCGAACCTTCCGAAGATGTTCTTCCTCTCCCTCCCCTGAACTTATTCCACCCTTCGGCCGCAGGATTCGTCAACCGTGCTCGCCGGATTTCGACGCCGAAGGTCTGCTGTTCTCACCGCCGCCGTCGCCGATCCTCGCCGAATTCGTCAACGCCGCTAGTAATTCCCCCTCCTTTTCCCCTCTGGAGCACCCCCTAGATACCCCAAACCCTAGCCCCCGGCCAATTTGGCCGGAGCACCGCCGGTCGCCGCCGCCACCACGCGCCTCCTTCTCCCTCACGGCCCGCCACGCCGCCAGCGCCGCCGCTCCTCCTCCTCCCGGAGACCCCCACGGCACCCCACGCGTCGCCTTCCTTCCCCCGCCTTCGCCTCTCTCCTCGCCGCCGGCTGGCACACCATGCATGTTGTGCATGGCCGCTGGCCAAGACACCATCGCCTCGCCGCCGGCCTCCCGCCCCGAGCCGACCGACCCGAGGACCCCGGGGCCTCCTCCTCCTCTCCTCACCGGCGGGCGCCGCTTGCTGCTGTTCGTCGCCGCCGCCTCTCCCGAGCCGCCGCCCGCGTCCCTGTTTGGTCATCGACAGTGGGCCCCATCTGTCGGCCACTGTCGGGCCGCACCGAGCCAAAGCCGCTGCTCCTAGACGTGCCGACAGCGCGTGGCCACCTTCGCGACCAGCCGCCGCCGCCTGGCCTCAGGCGCTTGGGCTGCATGCCGCCAGAGACTGGCTGCCTCATACAAGACGGCCGTCGTCGTTAAGCCGCCACAGCCGTGTTCCGTGGGCAGCGCAAGACGCTACGTGGGCCATGGCAGCCAAGGTCACACAGGCTGCTCCTTGGCCCGATCCAAGAAGCCTCTTTCATATTTTTAATAAAGATAGAATCTTAATAATTTCATATCTTTAATTCTATAATTCCAAAATTGTGAAACAAATTTTAAAATGTTTGTAAAATTATTGTCTACTGTTTTATATAGTTTCATGTGCATTGGCATACATTCTATTTTCTGATTAATTCTTTTGCATTGTATTTATTGTTTATTTATTTTCGTTGCATTAGATCCGAGTACCGAGTTCGTTTCCGACGCAGCTGAGGATCCTCCCCACTACGTCGATCAAGGCAAGTGCTGAAACCTCTGAACCCATGTTTTCAAACGAGTTTTGTAGAATTTGAACAATAGCATGTATGTTTAACATAAAATACAAAATAACTATATTGCCTAGCTAAATCCCATTGATAATTAATTCTTATAAAATACCCTTGCTACCTTAGGATTATTAATTTTTGATTAATTACTGCCATATCCTTGATTAGGTTTTGCATCTACTTAGTAATGCTCATAGTAAACCACCTGATTAATTGCTTGTTAACATTAATCACCATTTTACTTTGTGATCTTTAAGAAGGACAATTGGTGTTGTCTTTTGGTTGTATTTGGGCTAGTTGATAGTGGGTGTTATTGGGGAAAATGATTTTGCAAAACCTGATCGGGGTGGATGGTTGCAAGGATGGTGCCGCGTGCACGAGATTCGGGTCCAGTGCGGGACCCACCCTGATCCCTAAGGACCGATTCCTTGAGGTAGATGAGCTAAGTACAACAATGCGACCATTGAGTGCTTGTGTGGGCAAGCCCTGGTTGAGTACCCTTCGGACCTTTAGTTTTGGCATTCTAGTAGGTGGAGTAGGCAATTGGTGTTGTTCTGCAGGCTCAAGAGGGGGCTTCAGCCAACTAGAGTAACTAGTGCTGCGGTGGAATCCTTAGAGGGAGTGCCAGGCTAGGGGAATGTTAGTTAAAGACCTTGTGGTGTTCTTTTCCTTTGGGTGATTCCTAGGAAGAGGTCACCTCTTGTGGGGAAAGCATGCAACCTTTGCAGAGTGTAAAACTATTATGATAGCCGTGTCCACGGTCAAGGACGGACGACGGGGAGCTGCCTCATTGGTACTTCTTATCTTTGTTTTCTAAATGGTGTTTCAAAGGAAAACCACGATCGGTGTCGTGTGTTTTGATTTTTGTCCTCATAGTAGGTGCTATGAGCGATGAGGGAAATTGCACGGTAGGTGCCGTGAGTAGCCAGGATTGGGCAAAACCGGCCGAGGCCGGAGTTTTAAAGAAATACTTCAAAGATTTGTTTTCCTCAACTCATTTCAAATCATTTTTATAAAACCTTAGGAAAGACTTGCAAAACTGGCTTTATGCAAAAGAACCTTTACCCCTCCTTGTTAAGCCCTAGTTGCATTTAGACAGCCTTACTTGTTGAGTATAAAGTATACTCACCCTCGCCTTTTATGCGGGGCTGCTCATTCCAATGAGCAGGTTGCGACACCGAGGAAGAAGTGTACCAGGACGGGGACTTCGCCGAAGGAGTTCAAGACGAGGACTACTCCGACGTCTAGGGAGCATCCGTCAGACATGACTGTGGAGTTGCGTTGGGTTTTCCATTTGAAGTTGAACTATGTTATTTGAATTTCCGCTGCTAGGCCATGAAGCCTAAACTTTGTAATAATTATGAGACTCTGATATAATAAAGTACTCTTCGTTGAATGGTGATGATCCAAACTGTATATCTGTGTGTACTAGCTACTTGATCCAGGGACTAGTACAGGTAAGACACAGCAGGGATTCGACTCCGATTTTCGGGTCCCGACATAACAAATAAGAGAGGCATCACCCATTTGACATAACTTCATATACCTGAAGTAGGGTCCATCGATGTATTTGTTTTTAGCTCTGCAGAACCTGCCCAGCTTTACCCATAGATTAATGACTTCCATGGATGGGCGGTAAATTATGTCATTCTTAAATATTTTAAACTCAAGTTTTTATAGAAGCAAACGATATCTAGATATTCTCTTACCACAGAGCAAATATCTAGTGCCCTTGAGTGTTTCCACCAGCCATACATGCTGTGACCCTGGCCCAAGACGGCAAAGTTTTTATAGGGTGCATATGTGCAGGATGCAAATTAATCAATAACATATTAGGGAAATGAGGTAGGTATATGCCAAGACACACCTGTTTTCAATAAGTCCATGAATTTTAACGCAGGGTAATTGACAAATATAGTTGCAAAAGCTAGTTGGTTCATGAACTTGGTATGCCATAGCGGCTAGCCGCCGACCGTGCAGCCCGTAGACCTACTACTCACAATCGGCGGCTAACCGAGCAGCCCCAACATTAGGAAGTAACACTGGGATCTTTTGAAATGTCTATGCAGTATACCATAGAAGAAGATATGAGTCCAAATTCGGACGATGAGCGTTCGAGGAGCACTGGTAACCCCAGTGCGTACCTCAACATGGGCCAGCCTGACGCTGCCGGCGTTGTTGATGCTCCTGAGGGCCAGACATCCACCAAAACATCTCAGTGTGGTCGTGGTCCTAGCAAGATGCCCAAGGGGCGATCAGTCATCACGGAGCTCTTGCTAGTCGGAGAGCCTATTGGCCCCTTGTTAGTAGTAGGGCCATACATGACAGCTAGTAGGGTGCCCGTTAGGGATCACGTGCCCATCACATATAGAAGATGGTCTGGACGAAACGATGACAATCTGGTGGTTCTTAATGCCCTGAAGGATGTGTGTTGGGAAAAGTTGAAAGAAAAGTTTGAGTTACCTGAAGGTTCAGAGGAGATTGTGAAGAAACGTGCATTGTACATCATGGCCAACTCGTTTAAGGCATGGAAGACAAAGTTGAACAAAGACTATGTGAAGAAAGGTCTAACGCCAAGCTTTAACACATTTCCACAGCTGCATGAATTTTAGGAGGAATTCGTGTAGTATAGGACGTCGGAACAGGCAATGAAGTTGAGCAAGACAAACAAGCTCAACTTAGACAAAAATATTTACCCCCACACACTCGGCTTATGTGGATACGTCAAGAAAATAGCCTTGTGGGATAGACGGGAGGAAGAACTAGCCCTTAGAGGTGTCACGCCTACGACGGCAGAGTAGGTCCCACGTGCTAAACACTATCTGCATGGAAGGGGCGCTACTTTGTCGGATGACAGCTCTTTATCCATCCGAAGCCAACAAGACCAGGAAATGCAACAAAAAATTGCAGATGCTCACGCCAAGTCTTCCCAAGGCTCTTTTAGTGCAAATAGGAAGAAGGATGAACTAACCTTGGCACTGAGTAACAAGGAGCACCCTGGTAAGGCACAAGGAGTTGGTTTGGTGCTTTGGCTACAAGCATTCCCCCAGGATGTAATGAGCTACAAAAGTCGAAAGAGAAGACAGCTTGAAAGGGATCAGATGCTGGAACATCTACGAGATGAAATGAACCAATGTATCCAGAAAACGGTACAACAAGCGCTAAGCCAACAATAGAACCAGTCACTGAGAGAGCATTTGGCACCAACATGCTGAGCAGCTGCGCGTCTGGTGGGCATCCGGAAGAAGTTAATGTCCATTTTCCCGTGGATGACATCACGGAACCGACGCTGTGCAAGCTGTATGTGCAGACGCTCAACTTTACCACCAAGGTGGCCATGGGGCAGGCTTTCCCATGTGTCAAAGGGGGTCAGCTGCACAACCGCCCGATACCGGTGGGCTTCGCGAGGGTTTGCATTGACAATGTAATTTCGAATAAGTACAAAAGAGTTGAGATAGAGATCCCTAGAGAGGAGGGAAAAAACACATTAGGGGATAACTTGCACAGTTTTGTCACGTGACGGAAGCGATACATAGTCTTCGGCTCGGACTCAGAAGATGATGATGATGAGGACGAAGCACCACAGAGAGACCCCTCATCACCGAGCAGAAGAAGCAAAAGCCCATGGTCCGTACCAAGGTGTATTACTCTTCCACCGTGCACTACTCCTCCACCGGCAGCAGCTACGAAAAGCCCTACTTCTACACTGCCACCGCAAAAAAAGCAAGCGTCGGGACCATCTCAGAGGTCAAATTTGTCTCAGGATCGAGGATGAGAGGCGTCTCAAGGGTCGCAACCCCCCTACTTCGTCTAAAAAGCAAGTGAGTGGAAGCATCACATCATTGCAGAAGAAAGGACCTAAGACATCTGCCAAAAAAGAGCGTAGTCCCTAAGCCGGCAGGGCTACAGTTAAACAGACGGGGTCCAGTTCAAGAAAGGAGAAGTTCGACTACAAAAGCATCGTCGAGAAGCCATACATGCAATAATTTGCTAGAGATGTGTTCCTTGCAGAAACAGGACTGTCGGCATCCCAACTAGAGCAGGTTGAACGTGGAGATTATTCGCTTCCATTCACACCTCCGTGATGGCCATACAAGCTAGGCGAACCGTTGGTCCGGCCTGAGGATCTCCGTAATCTAACCGCTTGACTGCGGCAACTACATGAATGGTACATGAGGCAGTCCAGTGAGGGCTATAATACGCTCGCCGCCGAGATAAAGGATGAATTTTACCACAGTGGTGGTGACACATTGTATATGTCATTTAGCAACCTCTACCAAATGTACCAGCAAGACGCCCTCGATATTTCCTTGATTCGGTGCTGGACTCTGTAAGTGTTGCATTGTTATGCATTCTTGTACCATTGAATGGCACGTCTAACTACCTTCTTCTGTAGAATGGAGGCTCAAAAATACAAAAAAGAACTCATCACGGGAGTAGGGTATCTCAACCCTAGACTCGTTCAAGAGCCGATTATGCAGATGTATCCTAAGGACGTCGAAGACTATGTATGCAATGCTATGCTCCTTCAGGATCACAAGACATTCATATTTTTACCCTATAATTTTAGGTAGGTACACATAACCCTGCTCGTTCTACTCTTTTATGAGCAACACGATGTCAGCACTGATTACACTAGTGACGTATTCACTGGATCCTGCTTGTCATCCAGCCCTCGCTTAGCAAGATCGTTGTCTTGGACTCGTTGCCCAAACCTCCAGAGAATTACCAAGTCGTCATAGACTTGCTAAACAGGTTAATCCGAATTTCATGATTGCTATAGTTCTCTTCGATTCGATTGAATCTAAGACCGATTACCATCTATGTATGCGCAGGGCTTTCGCATGCTACTATGCCAAGAGCAAACGCTATTCTCCTTATAGCAAGGTCTTTAGTGTGAGAACAAACTTCAAGTTACGTACGGAGCAATCATGGTTCGCATTTCCTACTTAACGGTCAATACAACAAGGCTAACACTCCCTTCCTCAGTGCCATAGGCAGAAACAAGGCACCAATCTTCGCGGGTACTATGTTTGTAAGTTCATGCTTGTTTCGTCAGATGAAATAACAACTTATGTTGTCGAGGTATGTTTCGGCTTAAAGCCAATAGTTTTGTAAATCCCGTAGTAACCAACGATTAATTTCTGCCATTGTTTTCATGGCAGCGTCTAAATCTACCCACAAGTAACCTACTGGCCCATGAAATCGTAGCCGTCACAGAACAGCTAGCTGGGTTCATCCTCACGGGGGTCGCCAATCCGCGTGGCGAGTTTTACACTGAGGCATGGCGAGTCGAGGGCCAGCCAGCGGACCAAGAGGACGAAGTAGATAGTGCGAAGACTGAAAAGAAAAAATGAGCATGTCCATTCGAAAACTTAATGTGTCTGTAATTAATTCGTCTGTGCAAAACATGCAAAACTATAGTTATATATTTTTTTCAGACTTCACCAAAACTTATGCAAGCATACATATTGTGGGGGCTTCGGTTTTGCTCGATGATGAAATTGGTCTACACTAGATAATTGTGATACTTTATTAATCAAGGTAGGCACTGATTTAACCATTCTTTTATAGGTTTTATCTGTTCATATAGTATTTGGCTTGCTTGTGCTTGCTCAGCAAGGTCTGACAAGAAAACAACTTCAATTGTTAATCATGATATTAACTGACATGAGTGGTTCTTATGGTAAGCTCTTTCAATGGAATCTAAGGCAGATGATTATTATGTTTTCTTTTTAATTTAAGATTTAGGTTTCAGACAATGATAGCATATGTAGGAAGAGTACTAGGATCTTTCCGAAACCGAGCTTGTTGGGATAAGTACGTGTTGTGCACCTACAAATGTTCAAAAAGGTGAGAAACAGTATCTTCGAAATTTGGCCCTAAAATCAATGTGAATGTAGGATGGAGTTAATGAGTGATAATGTGAGATGACTTCTCAATAATTAGGTGTTTCCTACCTTCACATTGATTTTCAGAACCAAATTTTTAAGATATTGTTTCCTACCTTTTTAAACAAATCTAGGTACCCAACACTTAATTACTTATTACAACATGCTCGGTTTCACAAAGTTGTTTTATTCTTTATACATATGCTATGAATGCCAGAAACTTAAATCTTAAATTGAGCATGAAATAAATAATCATCAGCCTTAGATTCCATTGAAAAAGACCATAATTACAACTCATGTCAGTTAATGGTATGATTAATAATTCAAGTTGGTTTCCTGTCAGACCTTGCTGACCAAGATACAGACTCCACATAATTTGTGATCAATTGAATGTTTTAAATCAATGCCTAGCTTGATTATTAAATTATCTTTTTTTTGTAAGTCTAGACCTTGCGCCGAGAAGGCAACGCCTTGTGCATTTGCAACCGTCGCCTGAGAGCAATCCTTTCAGTAAAATTCTGTGGTGTGCTATGTCAATACAATGTATTTTTTTGTGTGTGGGCAACATCATTAGCCCATTCTTAATTTTTTTTTTGTTTTATGTTATTTTGCAGCCCCTTTTTATTCATTGACTTTCTATTTGTTGCTGAGGATGTAGGTATGCACGCAAAAGCAGGTATGCATACATATTGTGAAATCAGGTATGGTGAACAATTTCAGAAAAAGCAGGTATGCATACATATTGTGCATCTGGATGGTTTCAAATTGTGCATTATACATATTGTGTTGTATCTTGAATTTGTACCGATCATGACATTTATATTAATTTGTATGGTGACATTGATCTGTATGGTGAATTTGTACCGGTGATGACATTGATATTTGTGTGGTGCATCTTTTGACATGCATACTAGTGCTAACATTGATCCGTATAATTTATGCAATTTTTTTGAGGGGGTATCACTGCCAGCTCTACTTACTAGCTGGTAGTGATATAAATAACACTGCCAGCTGAACGACAAAGCCGGCAGTGATATGTCCCTATCACTACCAGCTGATAGCATGAGCCGGTAGGGATACATAAATATCACTACTGGCTCATGGCCTAAGCCGACAGTGATAAATACATATCGCAACCGGCTTATGGCCTGAGCTGGTAGGGATAATGATATATCTCTGCCAGCTCATGGTCTGAGCCAGCTGGAGTGTTAGGTCCATATCACTGCCGGTTGGTAGCATGAACTAGTAGTGATATGGCCGTAGCAGTGCCGGCTCATGCCATGAGCCGGCAGTGATAGTTCTGTATCACTGTCGGTTCTCTACCTAGCAGCGATAAGGTGCCTCATCACTGCCACTTATTGACTGCCGGAGCCAAAACCGGCAGTGAAGCCTGTTCCGAGCCGGCAGTGAAAGGGTATTCTGTAGTAATACCTGTTTCAAATTCAAGAATTTTTCTATAAATTTTACATGAAATAAGGTTCAGTTCTGCAGATTTCGAAAAGTATTATTGTTCCAGACACAATAGGGCATATATAGCACACATCATTCAATATGGCCATCGTTTTGATTCAATAGTGTTTTGATTCAATCCATAGGATCTGTTTCATTAGGATTGAGGAATTGATATCAAGGGCAACTACCAGTGGTGGGCTTTAAATAGTGCCAAATTTTACATTTCTACTCTAACGAAAGCCGTACGGGACTGTAGTGGCCAATGTTTAGGGGCATGTCACCACAACCGATTATGTGTTTGTTGTCTTTTCCAACATTGGCATGGAAGTTTTATGGCAGGGGCGTGGCACCCTATGTCATAGAATTTGGCTTCACATTATTATGCGTGTGTTGTCTTTTCCAACATGTTTAATTCTCTCTTTTAACACATGCAGAGTGCTGACTTTTGTCTGATATGATTTATGTGTAAAAGTGAGGGCAAACTTTTTCTTCTCCACGTTTAATCGTTCCTTTATCTAAACAGTTCATACATCATAAAAATATCGTCCATTTATTTATGCTACCTTCATCTGTCTTAGGCTATGTTCTTCTGGGCTTATCTAGCTCATGTATTTCATTTGCTAATATCTTATCTATCTTATCTATCTTATGTATAGCTTATCTAGCTCAAATGGAGCTATTAGGTAGCAGATCACCGCTGAGCATGGGACCTACACTACCGGTTCCAAACCGGCTCCAGTACCGGTTTCGGAACCGGCTGTAGGTATCCGGGAGTGATGCCCACGGGGTTGTACTACCGGTTGATCTATCCGGTAGAGCTTGCCAGAAAAGGAAAGCACGGTTGGCGCTGCAGCGTATCTACTACCGGTTTGTATCACCAACCGGTAGTACACCTTGGCAGAAAAGGGGATTTCTTTGGCGCCCACAGCAAATTCACTACCGGTTTATATTACAAACCGGTAATAGATCTATTGATTCACTACTGGTTTGTATTACAAACCGGTAGTAGATCCAGGGATTCACTACCAGTTGTATTACAAACCGGTAGTAGAGACCCTGTTACCCGTCCGACAACAGCAGGTTTAATTACAATCCACATTTCAATCAGATTCTCAATCCACATTTCAATCAGATTCTTAATTCATAGATTTGCATATCAGTTTTCAAAATGCACACATAATTAATTCACAACACAACAAATTCATTCACAACATTAATTACTTCAACAAAGTACATATTCACATTCAAATAATATTCACATCAAGCTAATTTAACACATATTCACATCAAGTACACGAGGGAACTCAAGTTTACAATTCAAAATACAATAGTTCATTTTTTCCGTCCATCGCTTTTTGAAACCGAGGTTGAGCCCGTGAGTTTGCTAGTCCTTATCGTAGGGCACGGTCTGTACGCATGTTCGTGGAAGGCGCTCTTTGGAGATATGACCTCATCAACAAGGAAGCCGGCGAGTTGTTCTTGGATTGCGTTGACTCGGTGCGGCGAGAGTATGCCTTTCTCAGAATTGGTGAGCTGTCATCAGGTGAAGTGAAAAAATTAATCAATCCATGAACTTTGATGTGTACGAAGTGAGAATTACGGATCGATAAGTATCTACATACCCATTCGGTACTTTGCATCTGATTGTGGTTGATAGTGAAATACCGCATGAACTCACATACATAGTAGCCACATAAGTTATTTTCTGACTCCTGCCTCATACACTGCGGTGAGAAGAGTTGAAAAATATTATTGGCATGGAAAGGTGAAAATCATTATTACCATGAAAAAGTGGTACGACACATGAATATTTGCTACGTACTGAAAAATCGGTTATAACATGAAGTGTCTCCTTGAATTGACCACCCTTCTGTGCACGGAAACTTGCAAATGCACTGCGCGTGATTACGGATAGTAGTTATTAGAGTTCGACTCACTTGAAATAAATATTACTATAGTAATAATGAAAGGAACAATATTACCTGTTAAGCAAGCGTATGATTTTTTTTGAAATTTTGTACGGGCCTCTTTTGTGAGTCAAAAACAATGATCTGGCTACGATCTAAGTAGATAGCAAGAAGGACCCAGTGAAACCTGCGCACATGTCAACATAGGTAATTAATCCTAACTTCATGTCATGTGAAAAAAAATTTAGAACGAGAAGATACGAAAACACGTACCCAAAGTTGTAGGGTAGAAGTATAAAGTTTTTGTAGTATTGTCCAAGGAGAGCATTGAGGATATTGTCCTCAGTTTCTTTTGCCTTGTCCATAGCGGTTGATTCATTTACAACTATTGGATTGATGTAACCTATATTGTAAATAGACATGTTTCTGCAATTTTTATCTCCATTCTGCATAAAAAGAAATTAGTTACACTTGCAATTTAATTAAAGATGCACACGGTGAATTTTACAAAGAAGACACTTACAGAGTCCAGCAACCCATCAAGGACACGTCGGGGGCGTCTCGCTGGTACATTTGGTGAATATTGTCGAAATCAATCCATACGAGGCCGTCGCCGCGAAAGAAATCCTCTTATTTGAATTTGGCGGCAAACATTGTTCTGCCATCCTTTGACTCCCGCAAGTACCATTCGTGCAATTGCCGCATTTTCGTTGATAAGAATGGCACCTCATCAGGTCGATCTAATGGCTCACCCAACTTAAATTGCCATCAAATAGATGCCGCTTCAACCTCGCCAACTCCACGAATCTAATCTTCCGTCAGTCCAGTTTCTGCCATGAACTGTTGCATCTGCAAATCCGCTAGGGACTGCGATTGCTTCTTTTTAGCCTTACTTAGTGTGCGTTCGTAGTCTGACGGCAACTTCTTCGGCTCCGCCCACGATGTCGTGAAAAATGTTTTCACTGCAGCGTCGATTAGAACCGTCTTCTTAGGCTCCGGACGTTTGAAGTGTGCAATTACACTTGCTTGAACTTCCTTTCTCGTCTCCTCGGGAGTTAGGTCGTACGGCTTCTTAGATGAAGCCAACTTTTTAGCTCGGGTAGACCTCTCCTTTTGTGGAGCCGACTTCTTCGCTGGGGCCGGCTTCTTAACTGGGGCCGACTTCTTGCTTTCGCTGGTAGACTCCTGTTGTGGGCACAATTTCCTAGGTGAAGCCGGCTTATGTTTAGGCGCTAGGGGTGGTGGAGGAGTCAGGCTTCTTGTCACCGCCATCTTCTTGCGTGGAGGCGGTGGTGGAGTTGGACTTCTAACAAGCATAGGATCTGGGTGCGAGAGGTCCCTTGGCGGAGTGGACACCTCCTGGTTACCTTGAAATATAATATAGCGTTTGCGCCACAAGATAATAATGTGTAGGGCCTCTCCAAGCTTGGTAACCCCGTCACCTCTAGGAATGTCGAGGTCAAGGTCCTTATATCCTTCGCAGACCTGCTCCACACTGACCTTAGAGTAGCCCGGCGGTATCTCATTGCAATGAAAGAGCTGGCCCGGCTCCACGGGGAATGCCATGGCATAAGCTGCCTTGAGGGACAGGTTACGCGCTTCAATATGCAGCTCACACGAATGGCGTGTCGTGATGTCATCCACGGGATAATAGCCCAAGTCCACTTCAGGAGCCGGTGGAAGCCTTGTTGCTCCGTCTCGAAGAGGGGCCGATGACATGTCAGATTACTAAGCGGTTCTGCGGTGGGTAATGGCTAGCTGCACTTGTCGTTTAACTTCTTCGTTTATACTTGCCTGTGTTGCATTAAGCCGTTCTTCCAATGCACGGTACCTTTGTTCTTCTTGGGCTTTGTTTCTCTGCCGACTCCTATAACTGTCGCTGTACTCAGCGAAGCCGCACTTCCATGGAACCATGCCAACACCGCGTGTTCGTCCAGCGTGCTTTCGGGGTTTTGCAGGCCATGGTTAGCTAAATCCTTCTCCCTATCGCTGAATGAGCCTTGGGAAGACTGTTCAAGGGCGTCTACAAGTCTTCTGGCCACTTCCTGCACTTCCTCTGAATACACCAAGCTACCGTCATCTGCAAGGCTTCCCCCGTGGGCAAAGTACCAATTTTTCGATCGTTCAGGCCAGTCGTGCGTTATGGGTGTTATACCTCTGTCCATCAGTTCTTGTTCCCTCTTCTGCCATTGTGATATCTTCTTGACGTAACCACCAGTGCCAAGGTGGTGGTGGTATCGCTTCTTCGCTGCATTAACCTTGTTCTTTGCACTCATATACTGACCTTGTTCCGATTGCTTGTACTCCACAAAAGCATCCCAGTGATCCGCCAATTTTGGCAAAGTATTAAAGTCGGGCGTTCGACCCTTCTGCACGTAGGTGGAGTTCAGATACTTCTTCCAAGTCTGGAAATGGATGGCCATTTTCTTCAAAGTGTATTTCTTCACCGGCTCTTCAGACCCGGGTGGGAAGGTGAACGTCTCTTTCATATCAGCCCAGAGCATGTTCTTGATATCGTGAGAGACTATTTTGTTCTGCGTCACCACATTGAAACTAGGAATTTCTCTACATATGCGAAACTTGTTCTTCCAAACTCCAAATGCTCTTTCGATGACATTGCGCAATTGTGAATGCACGTAGTTGAATTTCTCTTGCATACCTTGCGGACCCCCTTTTTGACGGATGTTTGGAAGATGATATGTAAGTCCATGATAGGGAGCTAGAAACCCTCTAGTATTAGCAAATGCAGAGTCCACGAGGAAATACTTTCATGCAAAATGGAATTGACACATATGAAACACACGTCGAATCAATATTAAATACATTGATGCTATGGACATGTCATACCTGAAGGTGGTCTCAGAAATTGGGATCTTGAATCATGCCAAGCTTCGCAAAGAATCTTTGCATCATGTTGTTCCCCAGGCCGGCCACCATACACAAACACAAACTTCATATCAAAGTCACATACGGCTAGTATATTGAAGCTTGTGTACTTATGTCGATTGACATATTGCACATTTTCTGACATGTTTATGATTATCTTCACATGACTTCCATCCATAGCACCAACACAACCGAGGAAGTGAGGATAGAATGGGTTGTTCTGAAGCCACGGGTGCACATTTGTGTAGAAGTCATCTTTTGGGTGAAGCAAGCGAACTCCAAGATTGTATATGACATGAAGGACATGGCGGAACTTCAAACTCACCGTGGAGGCAGAGTGTCGAAATATATGCTTCGCCTGCCTATTTGATTGCGCTCCTCCGCATATCCAAAGGAACATGGCTAGAGCTTCAACACTGCTAATGTATTTTCCTGATTTCAACCCAAACTCCGTAACCAACAGTTCGTGCAACACATGAAAATGTTGAGGAGACATTCAAAATAGATCGTAGTAGGCCTGCTCATCATCAAGAACCTCATTCACCCACTGTATTCTTGAAAAGGACACTTCCCGTGCAGACCTCCTTTCCCTGGACCGGTGTTGGTTGTCGATGTAAGCTAAGATAATGACCCCCAAAATAGCATTTTCCTCGTTCTCCATATCTATGGGATTCCTCTCATCCTCTGCAGAATGCCCTGCCAGTGGGTTCGGTACCCTCCTCGATGGATTGCGAAGGGCCTTCATCGGATTTCGAATGGCCCGGAGTCCACGACCCTTGAAAGGATTCCTAAGGCCTTGCATGAAGTTCATTGTCCTGCAAAGCATGGAAAGTAATGCATAATGACAACATCCAACAAATCCATGCAACAAGTATTTCAAATGAAAGTACTGATAATAATAACAAATAGGTCATCAAACATTGGTCCATTCAAATCATGCAAAGTAATGCATAACGTAGCCATACAATAAGTAGTTCACATGAAAGTTTTGATATTAATAACAAATAGGTCATCAAACATTGGTCCATACAAATAATGGAAAGTAATAATAAATTCAGTTTCTCGGGGTTCTGCATACTCATGACAATGACTACAAACTCTAGCGTACAAGAAAGTAATGACCGAAAAAATAGACAACATACAACACCCTGTCATTGTAACAACAACGACACACATCTAACACCCCCATTGCCCTACTCTGAACCTACTACATGGGAATGGAATCCCAAGTGAAGTTGACCCAAGCTAATTTGATTTCCAAGGTAGGAAGGTTGGCAAAGGCTGCACGGTAGAAGGGATCCCCAAACAGAAGGTTGGCCTTCATGTACTCAGGGGAGGCCTCCGACACCCCCATTGCCACCATACTTGCAAGCAGCTGGTTCATCTCCTGCACCCCTTTTCCACACTACTAGTGCGGGCATTGCTGACCGCATCAACAACATCGTCCGGAAAAATGCTCCCAGAAGGCCTTTGCTTCTTGGCCGGTCGCCGCGAAGGCCCCGCGCGTGAGGAGGAATACCGTGGGGTACTCGATGTGGGGGTGGCCATGTCATCTCCGAAGTCATTAGATGGGTCAGTGGGTAGCTCCTCCACGGATGCGCCACCTCCTCCACCTTTGTCCGCAGCAAACCCCCCGGAATGCCCCGTACGGCCAACATCTTGGAAAAAATGAAGTCGAGGTCGTCCACATGCAGCAGAGGACCCTTCCTAAACTTGCAGCTTCATGGGAACCTCTACGAAGGTGCGACATGTGCATGATTACCAAGCAGCAGAACCGAACATAAAGGTGAAATGTGCACATGTACAATCAAGGAGTTGCTACCTGGTTCATTTCAGTCCACCACGCGTCATCCATGACAATCTTTCCAGTGGTATCGTCGTATCCAACCCCCGTCGAATTTATCAAAGAGTGCCAAGTGTTCCAATCTTTCTTGGTATGTGTCCAATGGTTACTGATTTGCTTCCTAGTAAAATGGATGTTCATTCGATCCCATATCTTCTCACGCACATTTTGGACACCGGTGGTGTTGAGGTACACAGTTGGCCTGTTGCCCTTACTGACCTCCTCTTTGCAAGCATCGATCCACACCTTGTGCACTTCAGGGGTGAACTTATGAGCAGTTAAGTTATCCGTGGCCATCAACTAATCGGGTAAGGGCAGTACTCATCAGTTTTCAAGTCAATTGCAATCCAATCACAATGGTAATTAACTGAATAATATAGCAACTAGGACAGGGCATTGTTATTGATGTAAAATCAATGTTGCAAAATAACTGCCGCAGCACTAGGGACTCAACAAATGGTGAGTATGTCATATATCATCAACATATTTACATGTATGAATATGCAAAGACGAACTGAACAAAACTTCACAACCATGCTGCACAGTTTCTGCTGCCCTAGAGCTAGTACATTTGCATACATTCGACAGTTTTATATGATGCCGAGTATATGCACAAATAGGTCTTAAAAATTGTTCACAAGCATTGGTTGGATTTGCATGGCTAGGACAGAACGGCATAAACGAGGGGCAGCCCAGTTCGTGGTGCTTCATATGCAAACAATACCAATCTCACGTACAAGGCCAAAGGAACGAGTTTGGAGAGGGCATACCTTGGCTGCGGTTGGGGACTTGGGTTCGCTGAACGGGAGACGGCGTGCCCCTGTTGAAGAACCCGAACGGCGGCCTCCTCATGGACAGTGGAATGGCGACCGGAGCTTCCGAAGAGGACTCCGCAGCGGCCGGAGCACCTTCTTCACGCTCGGCGCCGCAGGGGAGGGAGGAGCTCCGGCGGCTTCTACCGGCGGAGCAGGGGCAGCGCACGTGCCGGTGCTGCTCGAATGGACCGCGCGAACCCCATCGGCCGCTCGCTTTGCCCAGCTGCTTTCCACCAGTGGAGTGGGGGGACGCCAGCGCGCTGCCGTCATCGCCGTCCTCCCACGGAGGTGGGGAAAGTGGACAGGAGGCTGGAGCGGATGCGTGGGCCATTGTGGGAGGTCTCCACATGGGATGGAAGCGGTGGGTGGCCCGGTGCACTGTACATGCTAATATCATATTGTACAGTGGCCACCCCTTCGCTTCGGCTGATGTACCTCATCTGCTCATTAGCAGATCAGCTGCCGCCTGATCAGCCGAATCGAACGGGGCCTTAGCATGTTTGTATTATACGAAGGTTTGCACTTATGAAAAAATAGTTAGAGGCACTTATGAAAAAATAGTTAGAGCCGATGATATGTAGGTGACGCAGTTGAGCAAGTAAGTATAGCTGAATGCAAAGAGTTAAACTCAGTGATCACAACATGCTAAGACGTCATTTGGTATTCTTTAATTCTTAGCAAACCACCGACACTCAGCTAGTAACCAACAAATTAAACACATGCCTCAATTTGGGAAACAAAAAACTATAAATGCACTCTGCTAGCACTATCTTCAGCACAAAATATCTATAATAATTAAAATCAAAGTATGCAGCTAAGTGTTGGTTCCCATTAAATACTTAAAAATTGGAAGATGAATGTTAACTCAATATCAGAAATACATATACAAAATTAATTTCAAGACCAAATTAAATAACAATACACATATATGCTAAACTTAAGAAGATTGTGAAGTAGCCTTATCCTGACTACTTTTAATCGCCTTCTTTTTGTTTTTCTATTGAGATCTCAGGGATATTCACTGCCCTTTGCTCAACGATCAGGAGCACACGGCAGGATCAATACCCAAGGCACAATATCAGAGTCATGACTCAATATGACCACTCGTTATAAATGTTGAAAGCACACCGAATTAATGATTATATACACGTGAAAGAAACTAACTATTACTCCCTCCGTTCAAGAATATAAGGCGTGTTTTGATTCCAAAAAGTCAAGCTTTGTAATTTTTGACCAACAATTACTCAAATTATATAAATCTTCAGTGTACACTACTGCAGATAAGAGTTTCACAAACGGTCCATTACAAGCGGTTCACTTCGGCCCGCTTGGAATTTGAGAACCGCAAGCGGTTTGAAACCAACGGGCTGGAGGGCGAGATGAGGGGCGCACTGCAAGCGGTTCGTAATTAGAACCGCTTGCGAATCCCGAACTGTGCAAGTTGTTCCTATTACGAACCGCTTGCAATATTCTACAAGCGGTTCGTAATAGGAACCGCATGCAGAATAGGGGATTCACAAACGGGTCTTATTACGAACCGCTTGCAATGAGCTCCCCTCCCGCTCTGCACATTTAAACTTTGTCTTCCTCAGCGAGCCTACACACAAGACAAAGCTGCTGTTTTGGTGGGCCGAGCTCTGTTCATAGGGGAGGTGCTGCCAAATTTTTAATTGAAGATTTGTGGTCCAAATTAAGTGTTCGAAAGGTTAGTAACATGTTGTACACATCCTTCTCCTGTAGATATTAATGTTTTCTATGCATTGGATGTTGAGAAAGTTTGTTTTATACATGAAAATGTGTTTATTTTGCTATATCCACTTTAGAACTTTTGAGGCTCTTAGATCCAAATTTATTGTTTAAAAGGTGAGTAGCATCTTGTACATATTCTTCTCTTCTATATATTGATTTTTTTTATGCATTGTATGATGAGAAATATTGTTTCATAAGGTGCTATGGTAGCTTAAAATGTTTGAAATGCAAAAAATTGGTTGGTAGATCTATACATATTAAATGAAAGAAAGTAAATATTTCGTGGTAGGTAATAAAAGTAATTATAACTAATAGACGTAGTTAGCATTACTTGAAAATTGTAATAGATGTTTGTATTTTTTTGTTGCTATAGATGAATCGACAATGGATGTACAATGCGGATCGTCGGTCAAGAGAGTTCAGGGATGGCGTGAAGGCTTTTCTCGATGCGGCCAATGCATTATTGCCTCCAGGAAGCTTCATACCTTGTCCATGCGTAGACTGTAAGAACAAGAAGGAGCACTCCGAAGGATGGTTGGTTACGAACCATTTGGTCATGAGAGGTTTCATGTCAAACTATATCTGTTGGACAAACCAAAGCGAAGTAGAGGAGATTCTAGAGGAAGACGATGAAGAATACGAAGAAGACGAAGAAGAGGTTGACGAAGTGAACACTCAATTTGGGTCCGTGGAAGATGCACTTGGCGAGTTTGGTGACGATGAGCTAGACCAGATGCTCCGTGACGGAGAGGGAGAGTTCACGGAGGAAAGACAGTACATGAAGTATCAGCACATGGTAGAGGACCACAAAACTCCTTTGTACCCAGATTGTGGGCAGGGCCTAAAAAAGCTCCGTACTACACTGGAACTCATGAAATGGAAGGCCACAAACGGTGTATCGGACAAGAGATTCGATGAGTAGTTAGCACTCATGAAGAAGTTGCTTCCGGAAGGTAAGACCCTACCGGAATCTACTTACGAATCGAAGCGAGTCCTCTGCCCATTAGGATTGCAAGTACAGAAGATACACGCATACCCTAATGATTGTATCCTGTATCGCAATGAGTATGCCGATCTGGAGGTTTGTCCAGTGTGCGAGAAATCACGGTATAAGGTGCAGCGTGACGACCCAGGTGAAGTGGATGGGAAGCGTACGAAGAAGAGAACTCCAACCAAAGTGTTGTGGTATTTTCTCGTGATCCCTAGTTTGAAGCGTATGTTTGCTAACGAATGTCATGCCAAGATGATGCGTTGGCACAAAGAAGAGTGTAAGGAAGATGGGATGCTTAGACACCCTGCAGATGGCTCTCAGTGGACAAAAGTTCATCGGACTTACCCGGACTTTGCAAAAGAGGTCAGAAACATAAGGTTTGGGCTTAGCACGGATGGGATGAATCCTTTCGGCCAATTGAGCAGCATCAATAGCACCTGGCCTGTGATGTTGTGCATCTATAGCATTCCTCCATGGCTCTGCATGAAGCGAAAGTACATCATGATGCTACTGTTGATCGAAGGACCCAAGCAACCTGAAAACGACATCGATGTCTACCTACAACCATTGGTTGAAGACCTTGCGAAGTTGTGGGAGGATGGTGTACGGGTTTGGGATGAGTCTGAAGAGAGTATTTCAACTGCCAAGCAATGTTGTTTGTAACAATCAACGATTGGCCCGCTCTCGATGTCTGTCGGACAAAGCTGTCAAAGGGTTTAAAGCACGCACCCGGTGCTTGGATGAAACGGACTGCATGTACCTGAAAAACTCTCGAAAGTGTGTGTACATGGGCCATAGCAGGTTTTTAGGCAGTAGTCATGCATTGCGGTGGAAAGGCAGGAAATTCAACGGACAACCAGAAACCCATGGCAAGCCTCAGCATCGTAATGGCCGACTAGTTTTTGCTATGGTACAAGATCTAAAAGTAGTATTTAGAAAGGGTTCTGGAAGCATGCATGTACCGAACGAGGATGGTCAGGCACCAATGTGGAAGAAGAAGTCAATATTTTGGGACCTGCCGTATTGGGAAGTGCTGGAGGTTCGCCACTCACTGGACTTCATGCACATCATTAAGAATGTGTGCCTAAACCTGTTAGGGTATATAGATATGTATGGCAAATCAAAAGATACCCACCAAGCAAGGAAGGATCTTGAAGAAATGAAGTTGAGGAATGACCTACATCCAAAAAATAAAGAAGGGACAGAACAACTGTACCTACATCCTGCGAGCTACACTTTAAACAAAGAAGAAAAAAAGCATGATAGAGTGCCTAAGCGATGTGAAGGTCCTTCCGGATACTCCTCGAATATAAGGAGACTCGTAAACACGAAAGAGAACAAACTCCAAGGCTTGAAATCTCATGACTGTCTTGTGATGATGACACAGTTGCTTCCAGTGGCTATCAGAGGTATACTGCCAGAGTGGGGTCGGGGTACAATCACAAAGCTGTGTTCATTTTTCAACGCCATATCACAGAAGGTCATCGATCCAAATAAACTAAATAAGTTGTAGGATGATGTGGTTCAAAGCTTGGTTAGTCTCGAGATGATCTTTCCTCCTGCATTCTTTGATATTATGGTTCATCTCCTTGTTCACCTTGTGAAGGAGATAGGTATTCTCGGACCGTGTATCGCACAACATGTTTCCTTTTGAGAGGTACATGAGTATCCTCAAGAAATACGTCGAACCGTTCTCGTCCGGAAGGCTGCATTGCCGAGGGCTACGTGTGAAGAGGAGGTGATCGAGTTTTGTGTTGATTACATTAGTGATCTTGATCCTATCGGCGTCCCCATATCACGCCACGAGGGGAGGCTGCGAGGGAAAGGCACACTAGGAAGGAAAGCAGTTGTATGCAATGATCTTAATGCATTTAAGCAAGCACATTTCACGGTTCTAAAGCAAATAACTATCATCGGCCCCTATATCCTTCAACATAAGAGGTCCCTATAGCGCAGCTTCCCAGAAAAGACAGATGGCTGGATAGATTTGAAGCAAATGGAAACTTTTGGAAGTTGGCTACAAACCTACATCCTTCAGAAGGGGTCAAACGATGAAGTACTGCAGCGGTTGGCCCGTGGACCATCACAAGAAATCATGACATTTCAGGGGTATGAGATCAACGGTTACATATTCTACACCAGATTCCAGGATAACAAGAGCACTAACCAGAACAGCGGTGTCCGTATAGACACCTTAGACAACAACGGCAGGGTGGACACATATTATGGTTTCATAGAAGAAATATGGGAGCTCGACTATGGACCATTGTTGAAGGTCCCTCTATTTAAGTGCCAATGGATGAAGCTGACTCCAAGCGGCGTGAAGGTCGACAAATACGGCATGACAACCGTGGATCTCAAACAAGTCGGCTATAGGCGCGAACCGTTTATTCTAGCTCAAGCTGTGCACCAGGTATTCTATGTGATGGACATGAACTCAAGCAAATCAAAGAACCAAAAGGACAAGACGCAGATCAAACCGAAGCGATACGTGGTTCTCCAAGGCAAACGAAGGATTGTTGGAGTTGAAGACGTCACCAACGAGGAAGAGTATGGCCAGTTCGACGAGCTACCTCCTTTTGTGGTTGATGTCGATATAACCGTCCTAAATGACAGAGACGTCGATGATCCTTACATACGTCGTGATCATAACGAAGGAACGGTTGTAAAGGCTAATATTGCCCCTACTTAACGTGTACAACTTATGTTAAAAATACGCGTATTGGACTTGTGTTATTTCTTTAATGTTATTTATAGATAAAACAAATTTACAAAAGAGAAGAAAAAGAGATAAAACAAATTTATAAAAGAAAAGAAGGAGATAAAACAAATTTATAAAAGAGAAAAAGGAGAAAACAAATTTATACAAATAAGAAAGAGATAAAACAAATTTATAAAAGAGAAGAAGGAGATAAAACAAATTTACAAAAGAAAAGAAATAGATCAAACAAATTTACAAAAGATAAGAAATAGATAAATCAAATTTATAAAAGAAAAGAAATTGATAAAACAGATTAATTTATAAAAGAAAACAAATTGATAAAAGAAAAGAAAGAGATAAAACAAATTTATAAAAGAAAGAAATAGAAAAACAAAAAAAGTTTGGGCAAGGGGGTGCAAGGGGGGCTCGAACCCGTGAGCACGCGGGTGAGCCCACGCCTAAACGCCGCGCTCTAGCCAGGGGGAGGAATGTTACATCTCAACAAAGATCGGACACGGTGTCCTTTTCAATGTGATTGACTCTGCAAGCGGTTCGTACTACCAACCGCTTGCAGAAGGGAGTTCCCGCTACCCGCCTAAAATGGCCCTTTGCAAGCGGTTCGTTGTACGAACCGCTTGTAGATACTAACCTCCGCAAGCGGTTCGTACTAGCAACCGCTTGTAGAAGGGGGTTCCTGCTGCCCGCCTAAAATGGACCTTTGCAAGCGGTTCGTAGTACGAACCGTTTGCAGAGACTGACCTGCGCAAGCGGTTCATACTACCAACCGCTTGTAAGGATACTTCTGCAAGCGGTTCCTAATACGAACCGCTTGCGGAGGCCCTTATACCTTATATCATACCTTGCACACCCAAATTTTTTCTAAGTCCCAGAACCCACGCGCCCTGCTCGACTCCGTCGCGCCGCCACTACAACCAAGCACCGCCGTCCTCGTCGCCTCCGACAGCGCGCCGGCCTCCTCGTCTCCTCCGATAACGCGCCGCCGCCGCCGCTGCCACACCGGAGGGCCTAGGTTCCGCTCTCCCATGCTCCCTCCTCCTCTGTTTGTTGCCGCCCATGAGATGTTCGATGAAATGTCCCAACGAGAGACAGAGAGGAAAACACAGGGGTGGCTGGCTCGAGGCTGCGGCGGCGGCAAGCGGCGGCTGGCTGGGCAAAAAATCATAGAATCTTGATTGGAAAACACAACAAAATCTGTTTGTTTGGTAGAATGGAAGTTAGTTTGAACCGTGTGTTGGCCTACGAGGTCTCAGAAATCAAAGTCGCGCCACCTTTGCAATGTTGCCTCTGAGATTAATTGATTAAGTAATTTCATTTTGATGATATGATAAACCTGTCATTGTGAATCTTCCTCTATGGCTGTTTTCAACCTGCTTGTCATGCCTCAATGAAGAAGACTAAAGCCTGGAATCTTGGATAGTCGGGTATCTGAGTGTATATATGCAACACAAGCTAGTACGATGCTCCAATAAGGCCCAAGAGGGTAGAAAGTCAAGCCTAGTCAGCGGCCTAGCCAGCCTTAGTGGTGGGTCTGCTCCTACATATAAAGAGCACGCTTTGGTGAACATTTACATTGATTCGTCAATCCATCCATAAATACCTCTCTTACCTATATATCTTCTCTCTCACACACGATGGGGGAGAGTGCCTTAGAGGCATCCAACCCACTCGGGTTCAAACCTGGATTCCCTCTTCTCTCCTAAGCGAATTGAGCTCATGGCCTCTCCTAAAAAGATGGCAATATCTGATTTGACACTCTAAAGAATGTAATCCATTATTTGTCACTCTAAAGTATTATAGTTCCTTATTATGCCATTTGGGTCCATTAAACTCAATTAACATATTTCTACCTAATTTTTCAACAAAAATACGTTTTGCCCATTGCGGATGTACTCATATATGCTATCTTTTGGTTTGGTGCACTATCACTTAATGAAATGTACTCATGCTATCTTTTGGTTTGGTCTTGAGATAGATTGTTAAAGTAATTGTTTTTATTCTATAGATCGCAAAATTAGGGTTTCAGTCCATGGCGACACCAAGGCGTGGTGACTCGGTTTCAATGACCAGAGAACTTCATGTTTGAGACCATCGCATTGTCCACACTCATAAGTGGGTATGTCGATCTGACCGTAACGCTCCAACGGTCAGTTGTCGATCTGACCGATAGCGCTCGGCCGTGATGGTTGTCGATGAGGTTGCTACGGCGAGGACAATGAGAATACCGTGGACGACTCTGAGGTATATATCAAGTAGGCATGTTCATTAATATAAGTTAATTCACACATAACACGCGTTCTCATTTATATCCTATATGTTTTTGTATCAAGGCCGATACATCGACCACTACAAAGTCCCTTCAGCGAGGACCTAACAAGAAGCTGAAGTCCAAGCATGTGATCACCGAAGTCGGCAACGACAGTAGTCTAATAGCCCCGGTCTCGGTACTTGTACCGTTCAACAATGCAATAGGATACTGCGTTAGGGATCATGTGCCAATCAGCATCAAGACATGGCCCAAAGTTCCTGTAGCTACCAAGGATCTCATATGGAACGATATCAAGGCAAATTTCAGATTTCCAGATGGTGTCGAAGCGAAGGTGAAGGCATGGGCTTCCAAAAAGATGGCAACTTCATTTCAGCAGTGGAAGTCGAAGCTCACCCGCGATTACATCGACAAAGGAACAAGGCCAGACTTCAATAAGTTTGCTAAGCTTGTGGATCATTGGGAAGAATTCGAGAACTTCAAGCTGTCCGAAGAAGGCAAAGCCGCAAGGCAGAAGAATAGAGAGAATGCACTCAAGAAGAAATACCACCACCATCTAAGAACCTTTAGTGCGTTAGGGCTGCACCGAAATGGGACAAGCGAGAAGAGGAGATGAAAGGCAAGAATATTGTGCCCGAATGCGATGGTTGGGATGACCGCATGCGCAATTACATCATGGCTCATGGGGGCCAACTCAAGGATGATGGCAGCATGGTGGTGGAAGCGGACTTGCAAGAAGTTTGTCAGAGGATTGATGAAGGCATCGAAAATATCCGGTCGGGCTCCCTGGTGACGGATAGGGAGAATGACCTACTCACATATGCCCTCCAAAACAAGGAGCACCCGGGATGGACAAGAGGTTTTGGGAAGAAGCCGTGGAGGCTCGGCTGCGGCGATGCCGCAGACATCTGAGCCGGAGAGAAACAAAGAAGAAGCTTCGAGTGGCTCGATTGGGCGCAGACTCAAAGCCCATGAGGAAAGCGTCGATCGGTGATTCGCGCAAGATCGCCCGGCGATGAGCCGAACTTCCGGGGCAGCAGTACTTCGGTCAATGTTGAAGCGAAGGGCGCCGTGATAAGTCCGTCCGCAAGCGGAAAGCATTGCTGGCGTCGGCCGTGGCCCCCAAGACGATTTGCTAGCTCGTCATCCGATGGGCGACATCACGGTTCGCCGCCCTGCGAGCTACGTCGAGATGAGAAATCTCTCCTTTAAGGTGGCTTATGGCATGGCGTATCCGGTGGGCGGGCGAGAGGTTCCTTGCATTGATATACCACCGGGTTACTCCAAGGTCATGGTGGATGAGGTGGTCGGCGGCTTCGGGATCTAACGCTAGACAATCCTACGAGGCGATGGCGTGACCAGCCTTGGGACAGACCCTCGGCGGCTCATTCATTCTCTGGCGGAAAAAGTACATTATATTTCCAAATGTCATGGGCGAAATCACCGGTAGGAGAGGCCTCGGAGTTGGAGCATCTTTGCGGCGTAAGCTTGTCTCCTAGCGAAGCACGCCGCTGCTCGGCGTCGCCGCCGCCACCTCTGACTCCACAGAAAGCCCGTCTCCGCCCCGGCCGCAAAGTAAGAAGAACCCTCCAAGGGCAACCACATCTCCAGCATCTCCCCGAGAAAAAGCTCATTGTCTGGCGTCGGGATCCGGCGGCATCTCCTACCTAGCGTCGGGATCGGTAGGGAGAAAGGCAAAGGGCGGTTAGGCTTGCATATGACATGACTCCCGAGGCTGGAGGCAGCAACAAAGGCTGATGTGGCTAGGCAATTTGCGCCAAAAAACCGAGCGAAGCTGAAAATTGATCCAACATATCTCCGAGCAGTTAGTTGGCGATGCAGCGCCACCTCCGGTCTTGACCAACTACGAAAGGACAATAGTGAAGAGCAAGACAAATGCTACTAGAAGTCAGAAGGCGGCCAAGAAAAAAAAGAACAATGCAGGAGATGAGGACAGCACTGTCGATCCAGAGATGGTGCGGAAATTCATGGAAGAGGCAGGGCTCGATACCGAAGGAGCAGCTCTGGGAATGACGGATAATCTTCCAACCGCTGGTGGACCCAACTGAGATAGATGCTCTGCCTAGCAAGATACGACAGATGCATATCTGGTACATGAAACAGGCCATGAAAGGAACGATTATATTTCCCTTAGTTTTGAAAGACGAGCACTTCCACCGAGGGGACAACACAGAAATATGGCTGGAATTCGAAGACTTGTACAATATATACCACAAAGGCGCCGTCAACGTGTCTTTCATGAGTTCTTGGTGCTGTAAGTGTCTCGAGCTCCTAAGTTTACACCGTTATTTACTCCGTACCATAAATTTGGACTCTAACTAACTAAGTTATATATCCCTCACGTAGATTGGAGATGCAGCGGCTTGCTAAAGGCGGCATGTCGCATAAATGCGGCTTCATCGATCCATCGATTATCAGCGAAAGTGTATTCATACCCCCTCAAAGAAAGACTTTCGAGGAATACATTCTCCATGCAATGCTCAAACAACACGACAAAATTTGTACATATTCCTGCCCTTCAACTACTGATGCGTGTTCTCACAATCCTTTTCTTCCTCTATATACTTCTTAAGACAATGATATGTAGTATATATGACCAGCTATTTACATATATGTTGCAAAATGTGTCAATAGCTTTCACTGGATCCTTCTCGTCATCGAGCTTGGCAATGGAATTATTAGAGTACAAGACTCAAGAAGGAAGCCTAAGGCAGGATACCAATGGATGATTAACATCCTAAACGCGGCGTACACGGAGTTCAAGAAGAAGTAAAAGGGAAAATTCAAGAAAGAATTCGATGTCCGGCTAAGCGGTTGGGTACGTACTACAAAGACTGTATATTATTATTATATGTGCGTCTTATCAATTTGCATCTGAATATTTAATTTGTTTATTCTTATGAAATCCTTGGCCCCAATGAAGGTTAGTCGCCAGACCACTGGAAACAACTTGTGTGGCTACTATGTGTTCCACTACATGCAAAATTTTCTCCACGGCGATGTTCCCACTAATTTTTTCAAAGAGGTTCGTGTGTGCTACTGAACCAGCTGTTAGCTAGCTAGAATAACATACGCTTTAATTACAAGCATATATATGTTCCGATATTTAATTATTTACTTATCGCTTTATTAATTACCCACCCAACACCGATCGTCACGTTGCAAGATTGCCGCCTCACGGTGCTTTCGCACTTCAAAACGACTCATCGGTTTCGTTGTCGGCGAGATCGTAAACCCTCAAGGCACGTTCCACAAGAGGGTTAACGGTTCTCCTTCCTTTAACACCGCCCGAGCTGGCGGCGATATCCACCACCACGTCGAGCAAGGCGAGAAGAGTGACGGCGAAAAATTAACTTCGATAGATAATTTTCAATCATTCAAACTGCTTGTAAGCGTCGCATCGCGTGCACTCGTTATCACATGTAACATGTGTACATATACTTATAGATTTTGACAATGTTAATATACTTGTGAATGTTTGTTCAACTTGTGATCATGTCAACATGTATGCGCATTTATATATATTAAATTGCGACAAAAAGCCTCTTCTAGTATTTAGTTTTATTATTTCAAAGCGATATCGACAAACACCCTATAAAACCATTTTGAAATGGATTCTCTGTGGAATTGCTTCTCTGCAAGCGGTTGAATTGGAACGCTTGCGAGCTATCTAGGTGGCAGCCACCACTCGCGCTTGAGAGAAACTCTGCGGTAGGTTAAGCACTGCCTGGCGGTTGAGGGAGCTGCGTGTGATACCGGCCAGGTATCACATGCGGTTTAAACCTAGCAGTTCAAAACCGCTTATGCGATCCTCACGAACCGCTTGTGATGTTCCGTTCTGCAGTAGTGGTACGAAAGTTGTATCAATAAATTTGTATTTCGAAGAGCTTTTGATACATTATTACTTTATAGCAATTGACAATATATAAGAAGAGAAACTTACGGTCAACGTCTAATTTGAAAGACTTTTTCAAATCAAAATACGTCTTATATTCTTGAACAGACGAAGTACTCACAAAATATGCACTACTGGAAACGGCAGAAATCTCGAGGGCCCAAATGTTTCTCGAGGGCCCAAAACTAGCCCTCGATATTAATAACTAAATCACGACGGCCACGACCAAACACTCAATAAAAATCCAATTTATCAAGGGCTTATGTGCAGCCCTCGAGAATACAAGCACCAGGCAGACGGAACCTACCGGCGTCACTCTTTTTCGAGGGCCGACTGTGAGCCCTCGAGAAATACTGATGTTGACCGTTTGCCAGAGCATGCATATGGGCCCACTGGGAGCCTAATTAAATCTGTTTCTCGAGGGCCATTAAAAGCCCTCGAGAAACCATGAGGCAGCTCGTTGCCTAGAACCTGCAGGCGGGCCCACATGTCAGTAGGAGGAGCAGTGTTCTCGAGGGCCAGTTGTGGCCCTCAAGAAAACGTTGTCCCACCGTTGAGTTTTGCCTGCGCAGGCTTTTCTCGAGTGCCGGTTTCGGGCCCTCGAGAAAACATCCTCGGGGCCCACCTGTAAGCGGCACAATAATCATTTTTCTCGAGGGCTTATCTTGGCCCTCGAGAAACTGTTGTCCCCACTGTTGAGTTTTGCCTGCGCGGGCGTTTCTCGAGTGCCGGTTTCGGGCCCTCGAGAACCTATAGGCGGGCCCACATGTCAGCAGGATGAGCGGTTTTCTCGAGGGCTATTTGTGGCCCTCGAGAAAACATTGTCCCACAAGTGCCGGTTTCGGGTGCAAATGTAAGTGGTTCTAAGTAGTTCTCGAGGGCTTTTTCTAGCCCTTGAAAATGCCTTCAATAATTACGGCCTCAGCAACTATTGCGCCAAGAGCAGTGAGTGTAGAGTGTGGATGCCCCGTCTCCCGTTCAGCTTGATCGCCGCCGCCAGCCTTCATTGCCGCCACCACGCCGACGCCACCCGTCTCCCGCACCCACCGCCGCCCATCTCCCATCTCCCCGCCGCCGCCCTCATGCTGCCGCCACCGCCGCCAACTCGCCGCCGCTGCCTGTCTCGCCGCCTCCACGCCGCTGCCGCCTCATCTCCACGTAGTCATTTCCCAAGCAGCGCAGTGTAACATCCCCATTTTCAAAATAATTAAATAAATAAAATCAAATAAAATTCATGGCATCTTTGCTCGTGATTTAAACAATTTTGAAAATCTTTTTGAAAATGTGTATGTTACTATATTTAATTACCCAAAACCTTAAATAAAAAGATTTGCTTCTAAAATGTTAATTGCAAAATATTTACTACAAACCTATTATAATAATTTGGGGACTTTGTGATTTCAAATTGGATTTTGAAACAACAATTTAAAAACCTAAACTAAATAAAAATTCAATTGCAAATTGTGCAGTTAATTAAATAAACTAGTGAATTTTTCTATTTAACCTACCATATTTCTCTCTATGTCAATGGGCCCCACTTGGCATTGCCCCCCACTCTCTCTTCTCTCTCCCTGACATCTCTCTCTCACGTTTCACTCTCTCTCACTCCCCTCTCCCACCCGTGGCTCTCTCTCCTTGCTCACTCCTTGCATGGCTTCCACCTAAGCCCCTAGATGGCACCCTGCCATTGCTCTACCCTCCCACGCGTCCCCTTCCCCTGCCCAGACGCCCCCCTCCCCAGCCAACCCCTCCCCGTGCTCTATCTCTCACTCTCCTCACTCCCTCCCTCACTGCCCACAGCCGAAGTGGCCAGGTGAGCCCTTCCCCAGCCGTGCCCTTCCATCACATCCTCCCTCTCACCCTTCTCTTCTCATTTTGCTAGGCCGCAGCCCTCGCCGTCGCCCGGAACCGCCGGAGCACGACGCCGATCGTTCCAAGCCTAAGCTCGCCGGCGACCTCCTCCCTGTGCGATTCGCCGTCATCGCTCGGTAAAGTCCCTCACCGTCCCTCCCTTTCTCTTCCCCGTGACCCACTCCACCTTTCCCACCCCCTCCCGCGACCCAATTTTTGCCCGCCGTGTCCACCGCCGCGCCGCCTTCTTCCTCCACGCCGGCCGCACGACGCCGGACCACCTCGGTGCGTTTTCGGTCCAACCGCCGCCGCCATTAGCACCCTTGGGCCGTCCTGGCTTCGCCGACCCGCTCCCGACCCCATTCGCCGCCCGCCCGGCTTCGCCGTGCTTCCCGAGCTGCCCGCCACCGACGTCGCCAGACCGCCTCGGGCACCCGCGTCAATCGCCGCCGCCATTAGCACCCCTTGCTCGTAGATGCTCACCGACCCGCCAATTCGCCGTCGCGCCTCGCTTCGCCGCCGCGCTTTCGCCGCCGCCGTCGCCGCTAGGGCAAAAGCCACGCCGCCGCCTCAACCGATTCGGTCGCCAAACCTCGGCTAGATGCCGATTGGGCCCTCTCTCCTTTCCTCTGTCGCCATGCCACCGCCAGCCATGGGGAGCCGCCGCCCGTACCCGATGCCGCCTCCCTGCTCCCTGCCGATGGGAGGGGCCCACCGGTCAGCGCCCTCTCAGCCCCTCCTCTGCAGCGTCTGGACACGGATGGGCGGCCCACCTCCATTGCCGGCCCAATTCCTTCCCTTCTATTCCTTTTAATTTACAGAATATACTTTATGTTGTAAATTTCATAGAAATTCGTAGAAAATTCAGAAAAATATGAAATAAATTTTATTAGGTTCATAAAATCATATATTATTTTTAGGTGCTGTTTATTTTCATATTTCTGTTAACTTTCATTTTTAATAATTGTCTTAGTGCTTCAACTTGTAGGAATTTTATAGAATAAAATATAGATCCAAAAATATCAAAACTTGTTTTCTGAAGTTAGATATATTGTAATCTAATTTCTGTACTGTTTTAGTAAAATTTTTAAATTTATTTATAATTGAGTCTCTTTTGTACCTCTAATATTGAACTTATGGAAATCAAAATCAATTATAGGTTTTTCCCAAAAGTGATGAAATTAATCGCAGGAGTTTTATAAAATTATGTGGTATTGTTTTGTACTATTTGCATTCAATTCAAATCATGTCGTGCATATATCGCTTGTTGTGTATGTGGTTCTTATTGCCGTTTCTTTTAAGCGTTAGATCCGTCGTAGAAGGATTTCTTTGGCGATCGATCCAACTACCCGGATCAAGGCAAGTCATCGTGCCATGTTGCTATTACCTAGTTTTCATAACTATTTTTAGATTTTGCAAAACCTAGATGCTAATTGAAAGTTAAAAACAATATTTAAACTAAGATGTAGATAATGTCCTATATGAATAATATACACCACCAACATCATCAACCCTAGCTAATTAATATTATTTAATCTTGCTGCCATCCTTGTTTAGTAATTTTTACATTACATGCTTAGCAATTGCAATCTAGAGACTTACTTTTGTGTTCAACCCCGACAACAACTTGATTGCAAATTGAATGGCCGGTAGTGGGTGCTACCGTGTCGAGAATTGTGTGTAGGGATAGTGGGTGCTATCCCGGGCTTTTTAAATGGTTTTCCAATCGGGATGGATGGTTGCAAGGTGGTTTGCATCTGCTCAGTGGCAGTATGCTCGAGATTGGGTTGGTGGTGGACCATACCCGTTTGGCTTAAGGACCGATTCTTTGTGGTACTTAGACTAGTTCAACAGTGCGACCATTGAGTGCCTGTATGGGCAGGTCCTGGTTGAGTACCCTTCGGACTTTTAGTCAGGCATTCCTGGTGGAAGTAGGGAGTGGGCACTTGGATATGTCCATAGAACAGAACCTTCCTGTGTGGATGGGAGTGGGTATCCAGGTGTGTCCATAGAACAGAACCTACCGGCACAAGAGGGGCATTGGTGTGGAAACCTTAGTGGGAATGTCGGGCTAAGGGAAGGTCGTGGTGAAAGACCTTGTGGTGAGCATTTTTCCATTGGGTGATTCCTAGGAAAAACCACCTCTCGTGGGTAAAGCGTACGACCTCTGCAGAGTATAAACTTTCATGAAAACCTTGCCCAATGGTTAAGGGTGAACTACGGAAGATGCCTCATTGTAGCCTTGTAAAATTTTCTTCTCCTCTCTGTATTTTGGGATATTGCCCTGCAATTGGTGTTGCATGGGCGTGATTGTTATCATGGTAGGTGCCATGATGGTTTCGGAAAAGCCAGTAGGTGCTATCTTTTCCAAAGAAAGAATTATAAAGATCAAACTTCAATTTCAAAACCGCTTTCCCAAACTAGGTTTAAAAGTTTGAAATTCAGCTTTACGCAAAGTTAACCAAAACCCCTCCTTGGAACCTGCATAGCAACTAGGCATTGGCTTGCAAGTATTTAAAGAATACTTACCTCGAGTTTATACTCGGGCTGCTCATCCAACGAGCAGGTGGTGATCAGCAGTGGTACCCCAAGGAGGAGATGTACCAAGGCAGCGGGTTCGGCCATTGGAGTTTGAGGGCGAAGAATACTTGACGCCTAGGATTGCGCTCCTCCGGCTCTGCCTGTGGGGAATCGTTGTGGTTTCCATCTAAATTTCATGGTTCTATTTTGAGGCCCCTGTTGCCTATGTAAGACTTTCGCTGCTTTAAGGCCTTCGTGCCAGACTTGTAATTTGCACTCTGATGTAATAAATAAATTTATCGGATGGTTATGATCCAAATTCTGGAATCTGTGTGTACTAACTACTTGATCCAGGGACTAGTACACGTAAGACACAGTAGGGACTCGGCCCTATTTTCCCGGGTCCCGACACGCCGCCCGTCTCCCCATTCCCACCCGCCACCGCCGCCGCCGACGCCACCGCGCCGCTGCCGCCCTATCTCGCCGCCCCCACGCCGCGCTGCCCCACCTCCTCTCCGAGCCGCCGTTTCCCCGTCCTCACACCGCGTCATCGCCGTGGTAGCCCCTCAACTACAGATCTACCGGAGGAGGAGACGTTCACCATTGTCCACAGGGGCTCGCCACTATCCAGAGGAGGATACGTGTGCCGCTGTCCGAAGGAGGAGGACACGCCCGCTGTGGCCGCTACCCGCCATTGATTGTCATCTGCTCCGCTGGAAGGGGAAGGTAACATGAGCGGGCTTTTTTAAATTTGATTGCATACTCTCGAGGGCCAAGAAAAACTCTCGAGATTTGGTTAGTGTTAAATTACTAATTAGGCTGCCTAATGACAATCAGAGGCGGGTAATGACATATGATTTACAGCTAGCATTTTAGAGATTTGTTTAGAACTAACTTAATGAAAAAATTGTAATTTATAATGAATCTAATTTTCTTGGTGTATAATTAATACTTTAATAGTTTAGTATCATGTGACCTAATACTTTAGCAATTGTAGCTAATTTTGTTATTTATTAATTTAGAATTTAGTATAATGTAGTAGGTAGTATGTTATGAGTGTAATGTTAATTAATATTTGAAGGTTGTATAATGTTAATTTAGGAATTTACTTTAATTTTGTTTTAATTACAAGCACTAGGCAGACGGAACCTACCGGCGTCACTCTTTCTCGAGGGCCGACCGTGAGCCCTCGAGAAATACTGATGTTGACCGTTAGCCAGAGCACGCATATGGGCCCGCTGGCAGCATAATGAAATCTGATTCTCGAGGGCCATTAAAAGCCCTCGAGAAACCATGAGGCTGCCTATTGCCCAGAACCTGCAGGTGGGCCCACATGTCAGTAGGAGGAGCAGTGTTCTCGAGGGCCATTTGTGGCCCTCGGCGTTGTCCCAGATTGAGTTTTACTGCTGGGCTTTTCTCGAGTGCCGGTTTCGGGCCCTCGAGAAAACATCCTCGGTGCCCACCTATAAGCGGCGCAATAATCATTTTTCTCGAGGGCTTATCTTGGCCTCGGCTATTATCCCCATTGTTGAGTTTTGCTGTGGCGTTTCTCAACTCTTGGTTTGAGGCCGCCGAGAACTGCGGGTGGGCCCACATGTAAGCAGGATGAGCGGTTTTCTCGAGGGCTATTTGTGGCCCTCGAGAAAACTTTGTCCCACCAGTGCCGGTTTTAGGCCCACCTGTAAGTGGTTCTAAGTAGTTCTCGAGGGCTTTTTCTAGCCCTCGAGAATGCCTTCAATAATTACGGCCTCAGCAACTACCGCGCCAAGAGCAGTGAGTGTGGAGTGTGGATGCCCCCGTCTCCCCGTTCAGCCGATCGCCGTCGCCCGGCCTTCCTTCGCCACCCACCGCACGCTGCCGCCCGTCTCCCGCAGCCGCGCCGCCCGTCTCCCGCTCCCGCCGCCGCCCGGTCCGTCTCCCATCTTGCCCGCGCCGCCGCTGCCGCCGCCCTCGCGCCGCCACCACCGCTGCCTTGTGTCGCCGCTGCCTGTCTCGCCACCTACATGCTGCACTACCTCGCCTCGTCTCCGCGCCGTCAATTCCCCGCTGCCGCCAACGCCCACCGCGCCGCTACCGCCCTGTCTCGCCGCCCCCACGCCGCGCTGCCCTACCTCCTCTCCGAGCCGCCATTTCCCCGCCGCCGTCGCGCCGTTTCCCCGCCCTCACACCGCGCCGTTGCCGTGGTAGCCCCTCAACTGCAAATGCTCGCCACTGTCCGGAGGAGGAGACGTGCGCCGCTGTCCGAAGGAGGAGGACACGCCCGCTGTGGCCGCTACCCGCCACTGATTGTCATTTGCTCCACGAGAAGGGGAAGGTAACATGCGCGGGCTTCTTTAAATTTGATTGCATACTCTCGAGGGCCAAAAAAAACTCTCGAGATTAGGTTAGTGTTAAATTACTAATTAGGCTGCCTAATGACAATCAGAGGCAGGTAATGACATATGATTTGCACTTAGCATTTTAGAGATTTGTTTAGAACTAACTTAATGAAAAAAATTGTAGTCTATAATGAATCTAATTTTCTTGGTGTATAATTAATGCTTTTATAGTTTAGTATCATGTGACCTACTACTTTAGCAATTGTAGCTAATTTTGTTATTTATTAATTTAGAATTTAGTATAATGTAGTAGGTAGTATGTTATCAGTGTAATGTTAATTAATATTTGAAGGTTGTATAATGTTAATTTAGGAATTTACTTTAATTTTGTTTTAATTGAGTATAATCGATGCAAAGTAATATTCTTTTTAATTAATTGTTCGGTAAATGTGTCGATAGGCCATGTAACCTAGCCATCGTCACCCGTTAAGAACGACACAACACGTAAGGTGACGAGCGGTGATTAAATGCAGTACCATTACGAGTTGTGAACCATGTTCTCGAATTGTCTGTGGCGACCCGTAAATCAGGCGTCGATGGGCGACTGCGAATGACCGGTTGGGGACTATTCGTTGTGTCACCCGTGAATTTGGGACGAGGTTTCGGCAGCATGACCCTATGGTTCTTTTGTGCATAAAATCAGAGTTGGGGTGATAAAAATGACACTCCAACCATAGTTGCACACGGAGAACCTTAGGGTTATGCTGCCGAAATTTCGTCTTAGGTTTATGGGTGACACAATGGATAGTCCCCAACCAGTCAATTGTGGGTGGGTTTAGAAGCCTTCCCAAGCCATATATAAAACCACTCGGCACATGCAGACCCGAAGATATGGAAGGAAGTAGAAGATAGATGTATGATGGATGGAGGCAGAACGGTCAACACTCGAATGAATGTACGAGAAGACGGAAGATTTTGTGACCCGTGCTTTCCAATCATCGCCAAACCCAGCTACCGCATATGAGCATTGCCCTTGTGCGGATTGCAATAACTGTCGGAAGAGATCGCGTGATGAGATGGAGGTGCATCTAGTCAAAAATGGGTTCAAGCCCGGTTACCATCGGTGGGTCTATCACGGGGAGAGTGTTCGGGCCACGCCACGTGATCCTGATCCACTTGAAGGGTTCGATGAAATTGACCGGATGGAAGAAATGGTAGGTGACATTGGTCATAACTTTGATGATCAAGAGTCAGAAACAACTATGCGAGTTAAGTAAAGCTTTTGTCGACCTCAGCGACCTTTGCGACACAATGGCGATGCGGTTACATCGCGCAAGTGTCACGTATGATGGCATTGAAGTCCAAATACAACTTCTCCATCGCTTGTTTTAACGAGCTGATATCCTTGTGGAGTGATGTCCTGCCGGAAGGGCACAAGATGCCACGGAGTTGGTATGATTGCAAGCGACTCGTGGACGGTCTAGGAATGCCATATGAGAAGATAGACTATTGTCCAAACCTATGTATGTTGTACTATAAGGAAGATGTGGCAAAGGCTTGGTGCGATAAAGGTAAGGAGTCGAGGTACGTTGAGATCACTGACCACGATGGCAACACGGATCAGTCAAATGTGGCGAGAAAAGTGTTGCGCTACTTCCCGATGATGGATCGCCTACAACGATGTTTCATGACGGAGGAAACATCACAGAAGATGAGGTGGCGCAAGTTGGCTAAACGAAAGCCTGATGTAATGGTTCACCCGTCTGATGGAGAAGCACGGAGATATTTCGATCGAAAGCAGCCAGAATTTGCAACCGATTCAAGAAACGTGCGTCTAGCACTTGCCACAGACGGGTTCACCCCTTTCAATATGAATGCCCGATCATATTCCTGTTGGCCGGTCTTCAGCATCCCTCTTAACCTTCCTCAGTCTTCACTTATGAAAGAGGAGTTCATGTTTCTGTCTCTAATTGTCCCTGGTCTGAAAATGGGGTCCAATTTTGTTATGAGGATTGCATACCTGTGATCTATTCATGATTCCCCTGCGAGAGGCATGTTTTTCGGTTGGAGCACGCACGGCCGGCTCTCGTGTCCGATATGCATGGATAACACAAAGGCATACCAGTTGGCCCATGTGGCAAGGCTTGTTGGTTTGACTGTCATAGAGATTTCCTCGATCCACAACATCCTTTCAGGAGACAGAAGAATGCTTTCCGCAAAAACACGATATGCAATGATCAGAAACAGCGACATTTGAGGGTAGCTGACATAAAAGCCTGGCATGAACTGTTAGTGGAAGGAGAAAACGGAAAATACATAGGCTTTTGTGAAACACACAATTGGACGCACAAGTGTCTTTTATACACCCTTCCATATGCAGATGATTTACTTTTGCCGCACAACATTGACGTGATGCATCAAGAGTCAAATGTTGCACAGGTCATCTAGGGTACAAACTTGGACATATCCGAGAAAAGCAAAGATAACATAAAAGCACGCCTAGATTGTGAGGTCCTGTGTGATCGACCCTCCTTCAATATGGTAGAAGGGCAATGGTTGAAACCAAAGGCTCCGTATTGTTTAACGAAGGAGCAAAAGAAAAAGGTTTTGTTGTGGTTCAAGGAGAAAGTCAGATTTCCCGATGGATATGCATCAAGCTTTGTTCGTGGTGTGGATGAGGTCTCAGGAAAGATACATGGTATGATAAGCCATGACTTTCATATCTTTATTCGAGACCTCGCCCCTGTCATTTTCCGAGGCTTTGTTCCCGAAGATGTCTAGTTGGCTCTTGCAGAATTAAGTTTCTTTTATCGAAAGTTGTGTGCCAAAGAGCTGAGCAAGACTGAGATGATAAAGCTTGAGAAAGAAGTAGCAGTCCTCGTGTGCAAGTTAAAGAAAATATATGTCCCAAGCTTTTTAATCAAATGGAGCATCTTTTGGTGCATTTACCCTATGAAGCAAGGCTCAGTGGGCCTGTTCAAGGGAGGTGGATGTATCCGGTGGAGCGTTGTCTGAAAACTGTGCGAGCGAATGTGAAAATCAAGGCCCGTGTTGAAGGATCAATTGCTGAGGCCTACTATATTCAAGAAATCTCCCAATTTGTAAACAAATATCTAGCAAGAGAACATAATGTGGACATTGTTGTAAGGAGGTACTATCCTAGTGCTTGGAAGATTCAATCGGACTTAGAAATTTTCAGCGTACAAGGCAATCTAGGCGGGAAGCTTCCGATGCGGGAGTTAGCAGAACAAGACAGGGGTGTTGCTTTATTGTACATTTTCGATAATATTAGAGAACTCCACCACATTCAAAAGTAAGTCTCACACACATTTCAATCATCATTACCACCTCACATTAAATAATGTAATTTGAACAAAATTACTTCTTTTAGTGAATTTGTGCAAGTTGAGTGGAGAGGAAGAAGGGAGCCAGATTCGGAGGAGCTACGAACTAATGCAAGAAGGTGCTGGTAACGGCAGACCAAACCTTTTGCGTTGGTTCTGGGAATACGTAAGTGTAGTCAGAAATAGTTGTTTTATGAATTGCATACCAATACTCATTTCTAAACTCCTTTTCACTTCTTAACAGTGCAAGCAAAATCCTACCGTGCACAACGATCTTCGTATCATGTCACGTGGATGTCGAGTACGCGTAAAGGTTCATGGGATCTACGATATCAATGGCTTTCGTTTTGAATATAGATCTGACGACGAAGCCCAATTCTGAACAAAGATGAGCAGTCATGTTGTGTGCGAAGGCCAAGGTGATGGTGAAGACAATATAGATTACTACAGCATCATTCAGGAGATAATTGAACTAATATTCGAATGTAGCAAAGATTTCTCAATAGTTCTTTTTCGTTGTCATTGGTTTGATCCTATCAACGGGGTCAGAAAACAACCTGAGCTTGGCTTAGTAGAGGCGAAACATTCCTCAAAACTTCAAAGTTATGATCCCTTCGTCCTCACAAACCAAGTCGAGCAAGTCTATTACCTACCGTATCCATCGAAGAGTGTAATAAAGGGTAGTGGGAGACAAAAGACGCATGATTTGAAGTCCTGGTGGGTAGGACACAAGGTAAGACGTCAGGGCCGATTGTTAGATCCTACAAATGAGGATTATGAGGAACCCATGCACGATCAAAGAATAGATGCCAGATTTGTGGTTGATGCTGGCACCGGGCTTGACAACCTAGTTGCCTCCGTTGATGCGGATGTCGAAGAAGAACCTGAAACATCCCCCGACCAGGAAGAACCCACAGACGACGATTACCTTGATACCGATGAAGCATCCCCTGACCACGAAGATCCGCTCGATATTGATTCCAACTACTTCTAATTACATGGTACTACATTTTTAGCTAATTTTATTTCACTGTCTAAATCAAAATAAACTTGTTTACATGCCATATGTAATTTCACTGTCTAAATTAAAATAAACTTGTTTATAACCATATGTAATTTCATTGTCTACTTTGACTTGCTTATATTCCATGTGCAGGATGCCGCACTGAAGGATCATCAACACGACCCAAAGAGATGATGAGGAGGCCGCTCAGGAGGAGCGCGCTCAGGAGGAGCACGCTCAGGAGGAGGGAGGTTTCGAGGAGGCCGAGGGTGTCTGCAGCGAGGAGGCTCCCAAAGTGTGAGAGGAGAAGAAGGGGGCATAATCGGGTGCCTAGGGCCCCGTCAGCGCCAAATCTAAAGACTTCTATTGTGATGGAAGAGGATTAGTATGTTTCTGAACCTAGCCTATTTTAAATGCTACTATCTCATGTTATTAAAATTGCAACTTCCTAACCTTCTTTATTCTATGCAGCAACATGTCTACTGTCGATCCTAACATCAAGACCCAGCCCGGGTATGTGTTAGGGACTCTCGTGAAGCAATACTACCCTGGGATGGTAGGAGAAGGTGATCAGGCCCGCCCGACTACCACCTGGGGGGATTACTTGAGAGCGCCACACGGGGACTCCACGGCTGGCACCAAGTGCCTCCAAAAATTCTGGGTAAGCCTTCAACAAATTTGTGTCACCATATTGTTGCTAATTTGTCTTATGTATCATTACAGGAAAGGTTTCGGCCTCATGGAGATTTGATAGAGTCAGACTACGACAAGAACCTCCACAACCTGGCAAAGAGGCAAGTCTATGACCTGATGTATCATGGTCGTCTTGATGCCGTGAAGGACTTCTGCAGGTGAAAAATAATATTACCTGGTCGATTGATATGAATTTCTTGCTGTTGTCACACCAAAATGTTTATATTGCAGGAACGAGAGTGGCGCACGACTCTCAGATGCCCAAGCTTCGGAAAGGTACCTTGAGGCCCAACAGTACCATGAGTTTCGACCAGAATGGTCACTCAACTGTCCAGATGCCTGGGAGGTCCTCGTGCAACATTGGGCTAGCCCAGAGTACAAAGCCAAGTCTGAAAAGGCCAAGAAGAATCGGTCTAAGAAGGACTACAAGAAGTATACTGGGAGGTGGTCTATCTCCCTGTTCAGAAAGAAAGAGGTATCTCTTATCTTGCTTTCTAGGTTGTACTCACTATCTTTGCAATAATGACTCTTATTGCTCTAATTTTGTAGTCAGCGAAGTCCGGTGAAACAATAAGTGTCCTTGAGGCTTTTCGAAGGGCTAGGACAAAGCTGGCGCGTGAAGGCACCCCTGCGGTTGTCGATCCTCATGCCCAACAGAGGATTGTAAGTTCTACCTACATTGTAATCTTCATAATACAAGATGTCAAGATTTATAATCACAACTAAAATGAATGTAGGATCAGTACTTCGAAGCATATCGTAGGGTGCACGGGCCCGAGAGCAATCCAGAGATAGAGCCCTTAGATGGTTCTGTAATGTACCAACACATGGGCAGGAAGGCGCACGGTCGAGTCACGCTAGGCGGGGACCACCTGAGGTGAGACTTTCTTCCAACTACTACAAGTTCAACCAAGTCGACCATTTAAAATTTAATTTGAATAATCTATTGTAGGTCGGCGGATTACATGCCAGAGGGGAGTTCAAGGGGATCTAGGGAGAGCCGTCGTGACTTCGAGGCATGACTTACGAGGGAGAGGGATCTTGAGAGGCAGGAGTAACAACAGCTAATACAGGCCCTGTAGGAGAGCTTAAAGACGGAGCGGGAGGCTCGCTTAAGATCGGAGGAGCTTGTGTGGAAGCGGTTTGCTGACTTAGAGGCCTGGCAAAGGGCGCAAGGGGTAAGAGAACATCGCGAAATGTATTCATTAAAGTCACATAAAAACATTCGATTAATATCTTCGAATTGTGCAGGCGGGCCGAAGCGGACATGCGAGCCAGACTCCCTTTGTTGGGGAACAACCGGGAGTAGGGGTGTTTCGGCCTTAGGGCAGAGATGTGGTAAGCCTGTTATTTTTAGCGTAATTGCAAAATCTTGCATAAAACATGTGAACACCATTGAAATTGTACTTGCAAACAGGGTTCTTCTTCTCGAGCCTCTGCTTCTGAGGTTCCGCGACCTCCTACTCATGGGCAAGCCGGGCGGCGGGATCGAGGCGAGGCAGGCAGCAGGACGAGGCGAGGTGGACAGCGGGACGAGGCGAGCTAGCGGTGAGGCACATGCGGATGATCTCGATGTGTTTGCCCGGGGCTTCGTGCAGAGCTTGTTCGACGGCACTCCGTCGTACTTCCCTCCACCGAGTGATCAACCGTAGCCATTCAGCAAGGTGATCAAGTAACTGACATTATGTGCTTCTATGTGTGGACTAAGTGTTGTTTATCACTTTATGTGGGATATCTACTTCTATATGTGGACTACGTGCTCTTTATAACTTCATTTGGACTGTGCTTCTTGTATGTGGACTGTGTGCGATCACAAATTAATGGAGTCTGAAAACTTTGTATATCATTGTATGTGGATTGTATGTCCTATTTGTGATCGATGGATTGGTTGTGGTGTGAATGTGGTTATATATGTGATTGTTCGTGGTTATATATGCGATTGCATGTGGTTATATATTTTATAAATGTGGGGCAGCAGCTGGGCCAGCTGCAGCACCTGAAAATTTGTAGTTTTTAAATAAATTTTTTTTCAGCAATTTGTTTTTCTCGAGGGCCAGTCTGGCCCTCGAGAAACATGGCAGGTCGTTATTCTCAAGGGCCAGTCTGGCCCTCGGGAAACAATGGCAGGTCGTTATTCTCGAGGGCCATTCTGGCCCTCGAGAAACAGTGGCAGCGCCGTGAAATCGTCCGTTCAACAAGAATTCTCGAGGGCTGCGGGTTGGCCCTCGAGAATAGTGTTTCTCGAGGGCTAAACCCTCAAGGAGCAAAAATGAATCGCCCACATATAGTTTTAACTCTGTCTTAAAAAAATCCCAACCTTTTATGTATGCGTAGAGAGGGCGCTCGTTAAAGTGCTGGCTATGCATGTGGTCATACCCTGTAATAAAAAAAAGCAACGTTTGGCGCACTGGATCACATCGACAAAGAGAAATCAAGTAGAGCAAACGCGCTAATCGAACCAAACATGACCAGGGAAAACACTATTGCCAACATTTTGGCGATTAGTCGGTGAGGAATGATCATCGTAGGTATCAATGGGACCATGTACAAATATTACCGGCCAAAAAATTCAGAGCACATGAACATAAAGACTAGGTTAAAATAATTTTAGTGCTCAGCCATTTGTTATTCCATTAGGACAATACAAATTGTTGAAGTACAAGTGACTCGATAGGATATCAGAGATAAAGGTCTCGAGTTTGAGTCAATTAAAATAAAAAAAATTGACACCCACTTTTATTTCACATGTGAGCCCCAAGGGAGCCTCCACCTAAGGGTTGAAATATAAGTGAATTGCAAGTGCTGTATACAATTTTACAAATTCAAAATTTTATTTTAAAATTAAAAAAAAGGATAGATGGCTGTTACATATCGGTTGTGTCACTCCTCTTCGATAAAAGTTTCATGCTGATAAAGATGGCAAGATATCAGGTACAAATGCTTGTTGCATACTGTTGTAGGCCAGAGATAGGTACCCCCTCGGACCTTGGAGCGAAGGTAGGGTATGCCTCCGCCATACCTCCGTCCTCTCTCCTCTGTTTTTCCAGGACGACTGAAGGAGACGCTAGGGAAAAAGTGCGGAGGCTGGAGGCGGCGAAGCGAGGCCCGTGCAAGGCCCGGCGAAGCTGAGAGCGAAGCAGCGAAGGGCGCAAGCGAAGCAGTGGATGGTGCAGACGGAGTAGTAAAGAGCGCGGGTGGAGCGCGGAGCGTACGCAAGGCTAAGCGGAGCAACGGGAGCAGGTCGAGGAGCAAGCGCAAGCCGGAAAACCCACGCGGAGCATAGCCGGACTCGAGCGGAGCTAACGTCCGTTGAACTCAAGGAAGAACGATATAACCGGAAGGTGGCGGAGCGAACGCCTCCGCTTCGTGGCGAAGCAGCGAGATAGGGCGTCGACAAGCAGCGCTTGTCGTGGTACCCAAATAGGTGTCAGGTGGGAACAGTTTGGTCTGTAACCGTCGCATGGGTGTAATTCCTCATGAGACCCGGAGTGGGAGTCGCTTAGGAGGGTAAGGTCTTAAAGGGCATGGCTGATATACTGTAAGATGACCCCAATGCCCCTTGCATGAGGGCAGGTGGGGGGCAGAGCATGTAAAATAGTAGGAAATGACTCGCAGGTCCTTGGTCGGGGTTGATGAGAAAAGAGACCGTCATTGTATGGCGCTGTACAATCCCGCCCCTATAAAAGGGGGAGGGCGACGCAGATGATGAACAGACTCTTTCTTCCCAAGGGTAGCGCTCCTTCCATCTACGAGTGTTGCCAGTGAGAGCACGAGAGTTTCATCGAGCTGTCTCGGTGCGCAAGATCGTGCATCGGGGCAGCCTGTTTTACGTTAGTGGGGTGGCGCCCTATGATGGCGCCATCCGTGGGGATCGATTGCAAGAGGAAGCCATCGCTCCCAAGCAGTTCGATAAGGAATCGCCGACAACCATGCCGCCAAAGAGGAAGGCCGCTACCACGTCCCAAGGGGCTACCACAGGAGCTGCAGTGAGAGTCGGGAGGTCGTTGAGAGCAGACACGATCGGTTGCAGTGCATTTAGGAGGACCAGGCCCAGCAGTGGAGGCATCCTCGAGGTCGCCCACCGCTACCGTCATGATAACACATAGCGCGCCCCCAGGCGTCGGGCGCACGTGGTGGGATAGTCGACGGCCGCACCGGAGAGGGATGCGGTGGAGGCATCGAATCACCCGAGCCGGCGGGCTGGCGGCCGCAGGGGAGGAGCCACCCTACGAGGGGCCAGGAGTACGCAGGAAGCGCTCGATCCCAACGTGCGGGCGCTGATGGAGGCTAACTAAAAGCTGATGGCGGAGGTGCAACACTTGCAGGGACAGGCGAACCAAGGCCTCACGGTGTCTCAAGACGAAAGCCCGGACCAGGAGGTACTCTCCCCGACACGCGCGAGGACAACCAGGAATGACGACGACCCCAAACCCCTTTGCGCTAGGCTCCGCGCAAAAAGGTGGCCTTCCCCAGGAAACCTTAAGCTCCCCACCAGCAAGCCGTACAACGGCAAGACGGACCCCAGAGAGTTCCTCCGCGTATACGACACCGTCGTAGAAGCTGCAGGGGGAGATGACGACATCAAGGCCAAGGGGCTGCTCCTAGCGCTCGAGGGCATCGCCCTCTCATGGTACTCTTCCCTCGAGCCGAGCTCCATCGAAAGCTGGCCCCAGCTTCGCGCCAAAATGGAAAGCAACTTCTAGGGAAACTTCGATGGGATGAAAGAGGAGAGCGACTTGTTCGTTGTGAGGCAGCTCGAAGGGGAATCCCTCAAGAGTTATTTCCAGCGCTTCTCCAAGAGCAAATGCCAGATCCGGGGGGTCAGTGATACCACCATCATCAACGCTGCACGATGCGGGCTGCGAAGGGGACCGTTAGCGGAGAGACTGGCCCGGAAGGAGGTCCGCACTGTGGAGGAGCTGTTCGCCAAGATGAAAGAATACGCCCGGGCGGACGAGGATAACTCCCGGAGGAAAGACAAACCACGGGATGAACCATCGAGGCAATCCCCTCGCCGGAGGGATCGGGAGAAGGAGCCCACATCAAGGGGAAAGGGAAGGATCCGCGCCCAAGAGCTCGAAGGAAAAGACAAAGGAAAAAGGGTTCACTACATTGATGAGCAGGCCGAATGGCGCGATGACAGGGGGAAGCACCCGGAGCAGCGTAGGCGAAGCCCGCCTCGCTGGCACGACAAGCGGGATGGTGATCGACCGGCACCCAAACGGGAGGAGGTAGTCAGGAGAAGATACCACTGCGAGTACCATGGCGAAAATGGCACACACGATTTGGCCCATTGCAAGGTGATCGAAGGGTACTGGTGGTTCAAGGCCAAGAGAAGAGAAGGCGAAGTACTCCCCCTCCCACCGCCACCCCCGCCACCCCCGGAACACCAGCGACCCCCGCTACACGGAGCAATAAATCATATGTATCGAGTCATCAACACCATCGCCGGGAGGGTCCTCCTTGCACATGTCCTCCAAAAGGCAGCGCAAGGCATACGCCAGGCAGATCAATCACGTCGGGGTCAACCCGTCTTTCGTCCCCCAGCAAGAGCATGAGCCTATTATATTCACCGACGAAGACGCGCGGGGAGTGCACTTTCCCCATCAAGACTCCCTGGTGGTCTCCGTTATGATCGCTGGCTGCGAGGTGCGCAGAGTGCTGGTTGATGGAGGAAGTGCAGCTGACATCCTCTCCAACAAAGCTTTCAGACAGATGATGATCCCCCACGACCGTCTAAGGAGATCGGAGGTGCCGCTGGTAGGTTTCGGAGGAAACCCCATCGGCACTATCGGGCAAATTGAGCTGGAAGTGACTTTTGCGACACCGCAGTCCAGTGTCACTTGCCTCGTCTCGTTTGATGTCGTCGACATGCCCTTCCAGTACAACGCCATAATGGGGCAAGGGTCGCTGACCGCATTTGAGGCCATCATACACCATGGTTTCCTTTGCATGAAGATGCCTTCGCCCGGTGGTACTATTACAGTCCGGGGGGACCAAGAGCTCGCTCGAAGGATAGATTTAGAAGGACCCCCTCAAGTCAAGAATGTCTACACGATAGAGGAAGATCTTTTCCCCGAACAACGCAGCAAGTGGCTCCCCAAACCGCGCCCCCAAGGAGAAACGGAGAAGGTGACCCTGCAGCCCAATGGTGATAAAACGGTCACCCTTAGTGTCGCCCTCACCCCCCGTAGAGGAGCAAGCACTATTGCAAATCCTCCAGGAGTATGAAAATGTATTCGCATGGGGTCCAGGGGACATCCCCGGTGTGCAGAGAACTACGATCGAACGTGGGTCGCCATCAAGCGGATCTGCGGTCAAGAAGCAAAGCTCAGGAAGCTCGCCACGGAGAGGCAAGATGCGGCAAAGGCAGAAGTGGAGAAATTGCTCCATGCTGGGATTATACGCGAGGCCATCCACACCGAATGGCTCGCCAATGTGGTCCTCGTTAAAAAGTCCAGCGGGGCATGGAGGATGTGCATTGACTTCACCGACCTCAACAAGGCATGCTCGAAGGATGACTTCCCTCTGCCTCGCATCGACCAGCTCGTCGATTCTACCTCGGGATCGGAGATGATGAGTTTCCTCGATGCGTACTCGGGATACCATCAGGTGTACATGCGCAGGGAAGACGAAGACAAGACTGCATTCATCACACCCTTCGGCACATACTGTTTTGTGCGAATGCTGTTTGGCCTGAAAAATGCCGGGGCCACCTTCGCCAGGTTAATCGCCAAAATCTTTGCCAAGCAGCTCGGGCGAAACATCGAATCTTATGTCGACGACATCGTCGTCAAGGGCGTGAAGAAAGAGGATCACGTCGCCGACCTGCGCGAAACCTTCAACAGCCTACTGGAAGAAAAGGTGAAGCTTAATCCTGAAAAATGTGTTTTCGGTGTAAGAGCAGAAAAACTACTGGGATTCCTTGTCTCCGAGCGGGGCATCGAAGCCAACCCTGAAAAGATTAAAGCAATCCAATACATGGCCCCGCCAAAAAGCGTCAAGGACGTTCAAAGATTGGCGGGCGGCTCGCAGCGCTCAGCAGGTTCCTACCCAAGTCAGCGGAGCAAAGCCTCCCATTCTTTAGAGCCTTGCGGACGAGCGAGGTTTTCTCCTGGACAAACGAATGCCAAGCTGCATTCGACAACCTGAAACGGAGTCTCATGAAACTGCATACGCTACAAAGCCCGAAGCAAGGCGAGGAGCTGCTTCTCTACCTGGCCGCGGGTCCCTTCGCAGTCAGCGCTGTCCTCGTACGAGAAGAAGCTCCGAAACAACAACCGGTCTACTTTGTCTCTGAAGCCTGCAGGCGCGAAGTCGCTTACACCGAGATGGAAAAATGGCGACGATTATTGATGGCATCAAGGAAGCTCGGCACTACTTTCAGGGAAACCGAATCAGAGTACCTACGGCATACCCGCTGAGCTCCATGCTATCGAACAAGCAAAGCTCGGGGCACGTCAGCAAGTGGGCGGTTGAGCTCGCCCCTTTCGAGCTAACAATCGTTCCGCGCACCGCAATCAAGAGCAGTCTGGCCGATTCGTCATGAGTGGACTTCGCCAAGACTCCGCGGCAAGCAGCGATGCGGACGTATTGCTCGTCAATTCCGACGGATCCTGGGGGTACATGGCGCAGGAATAGCGGCCATCGTCACGGCCCCAGGTGGAGAAGCAGCCGAGTTCGCGGCAAAGCTGGAGTTCCCTTCGACAAACAATACGGCTGAGTACGAAGCACTTCTCCTGGGGATTCGCAAGACCAAAGCCATGGGCACCAGGCGCGCCATCCTAAGAACTGACTCGAAGCTCATTGAAGGACACGTCTCAAAGGAATATCAGGTCAAGGACGAACAACTTCAGAAATATGTCGAGGTGGTCAGGGCGATGGAAAAAACATTCGATGGGTTCTCCATACGTGCGATTCCACGATCGCAAAACGAGCGGGCCGACGAGCTAGCAAAGGCGGCGGGGTCTGGAGGCGCCTTACCCCCGACCGTATTCTTCAAGGTGCTCCGGGCCCCCTCCATCGCCTCCCAGGTGAACGTCATAACTCCAGCGACCAGCAACGACTGGCGAGACGAGATACACAGCTACCTTCTCGACGGCACCATCCCACAGGACGAAGCACAGGCCAAGCGGCTCGAGGCCCGAGCGAAGAAGTATGCCATAATCGAGGGGCTCCTGTTCCGCGGAGGGCTTTGCGCTCTGTGGCTTCGCTGCATATCTCAGGAGGAGGGGATCGAAGCCCTGCGCGAGGCTCACGAAGGAACCTGCGGGGCGCACCAAGCCCCTAGGAACCTCGCAGGCAAAGTGTTCAGAATGGGCCTCTACTGGCCGACAGCTCTACAGGACGCGGAGCATCTGGTCAAGCATTGCCACGCGTGCCAATGGATGACTAAGCAGAAGAAAGCCCCGCCTAGCGAACTACACCCGGTGCCCCCGGTCTGGCCCTTCGCAAAGTGGGGGATCGACATCGTTGGTCCGCTGGCCAAAGCCTGAGGAAGCCTACAATTCGTAATTGTCGCCATCGACTACTTCTCCCAGTGGATTGAAGCGGAGCCAGTAGCGAAGATAACAACCGAAGCCACAACTAAATTCCTCTGGAAGACAATCGTCTGCAGGTACGGGGTTCCTTACGAGATCGTCACAGACAATGGAACCCAGTTCGAGTCCACGAAATTCCAGGAATATTGCGAAGGCATCGGCACGAAAATCTGCTTCGCGTTAGTCGGGCACCCGCAGACGAATGGCGCGGTAGAGAGAGCAAATGGTTTGCTGCTGGACGGCATCAAGAAAAGGCTTCATAACACAGCGAAGGGCGCATGGCCTGACGAGCTACCTAAAGTCCTCTGGGCAGCACGCACCTCCGCGTCCCGTCCCACGGGTTTCTCCCCGTTCAGGCTAATCTTCGGAGAGGAGGCCGTCTCACCCGCGGAGATTCAAGCCAAATCCCTCCGCATCATGAAGGGCCCAATACAGGAAATGGCGGCCATCACGCACGACCTCACAGACGAGGGGCGACTACAAGCCCTGATCACCATGAAAGCCTACGCCAAAGCTTCGACGCGGACCTTCAACAAGAAAGTCAGAAAAAGAGACTTGGCGTCGGGGGACATGGTACACAAACGATCAACCTCGACGTTCGCCAAGCTCGAGTCCACATGGGAAGGCCCCTACGTCATCAAGAAATCCACGGCGAAGGGGGCGCACAGGCTCGCCACCCTGGAAGGCAAAGACGTACCAAGGACCTGGAACTCCGACGCACTCAAGAGGTTTTACCCGTAGCGTTACTATTTGTGTGTACTCAAAAAAAAAGGGATATACTCATGATTACCAATGAAGGAAAAAGTTACAACCAGGGGCCGTTTAGTGCCCCCACCCGTGGTTTTTTCCCTTTCGGGGGTTTCCACGTAAAAATTTCGTTGTCCATATGCAGGGAGTGTGATGTGGTTGAAGAAACTGCCTTCGCAGCTAACGTCCCACCCGCTCCCTCGCGTCGACGAACGCGCGGTTAGCTAAAGTCTGACGCGCTACCCTCGTTACGAGCGCTTGGTCGGGCTAACGTCCCACCCGCTCCTTTGCGTCGACGAACACGCGGTTAGCTAAAGTCTAACGCGCTACCCTCGCTACAAGCGCTTGGTCGGGCTAACGTCCCACCTGCTCCTTCGCATCGACGAACGCGCGGTTAGCTAAAGTCTAACACGCTACCCTCGCTACGAGTGCTTGGTCGGGCTAATGTCCCACCCGCTCCTTCGGGTCGAGGAACCCGCGGTTAGCTAAAGTCTAACGCGCTACCCGCCACTTCTGGCGCTTGGTCGGGCTAACGCCCCACCGCTCCTTTCGCGTCGATTTAACGCGGTTAGCTAAAGTCTAACGCGCTACCCTCGCTACGAGCGCTCGGTCGGGCTAACGTCCAACCCGCTCCTCCGCATTGACGAACACGCGGTTAGCTAAAGTCTAACGCGCTACCCTCGCTACGAGCGCTTGGTCGAGCTAACGTCCCACCCGCTCCTTCGCGACAACGAACGCGCGGTTAGCTAAAGTCTAACGCGCTACCCTCGCTATGAGCGCTTGGTCGGGCTAATGTCCCACCCGCTCCTTCGCGTCGACGAACACGCGGTTAGCTAAAGTCTAACGCGCCACCCTCGCTACAAGCGCTTGGTCGAGCTAACGTCCCACCCGCTCCTTCGCGTCGATGAACGCGCGGTTAGCTAAAGTCTAACGCGCTACCCGCCTTCTGGCGCTGGTCGGGCTAACGCCCCACCCGCTCCCGGCGTCGGCGATTTAGCGTGGTTAGCTAAAGTCTAACGCGCTACCCTCGCTTCTGGCGCTTGGTCGAACTAACGCCCCACCCGCTCGCCAGCGTCGGCGAGCGCGGTTAGCTAAAGTCTAACGCGCTACCCTCGCTGCGAGCACTTGGTCGGGCTAACGGCCCACCCGCTCCTTCGCTTCGACAGGATCGCGGTTCTAACCTGTTATCTTCGCCCGCGCAACACAACACAAAGCACAGGCAGTTGTCATCCCAAACAAACAACACGCGCAAAAGACAAGCATCCTTTCGACACCAACTCTCGGAGCAAAGACAATGGTATTCATTTCGGAGGAGGTAAAACGATACAAAAGCCCCTAGGGGCTGCCGAAACCCTCATCTAATCTGGCCGTTCATAGGTCAATAGACCTTCCTCCCGCCTGGCGCTCGGCGAAAGCCAGCGCACCCGGTCAACACAACCTGAGCGGGACGGAAGGCCCAATCCAACACCGCCATGCGGACGATGGTGTTGGGCGTCAGCTGTGAGAGCTCTGCCCTGAAAAACTGTATCACCTCCACCACCAGCGATGCGGCGGGGAATCGGAGCCCCGCCTCCAAGAAGGCGGCGAACACCACCGCCTCGTCGGCTCGAGGGCGAGGCATCTCCTCCCGGCCCAGGGCCCGCATAGAAGAACGGCGAACGCCGAACTCCACCGCCAGAGCATCCAAGTCGTCTGGGTCCAGAGACGAGCGCCCCAACGCCGGAGACAACGTAGCAGCATCCTCCTCACTCAGGACCGGCTTCACTTGCGGCGCGTGGCGAGGAGCCATCGGTGAAGGGAGAACTGCGAGCCAGACACAGGCGCGGCGAAATAAGGAAAGACGAGCAACGAGAGCTGGGGACGAAAGCAAAGAGGGATGGAACCCCTCGCTCCCAGGACCCCGCAGTTATAAGGGGGAAGCGCGTTCCGCCCCGGCCCTTGATGGGTACACCTGGCGTCAATCCCGCAAAAGGGGGGAGGCGTGCTCGACGTGGTTTAATGAGCGGTTCGCAACGGCACGGAACCCTAAAAGCCATAATGAGTAACTGCAGACAGGTGAAAGGACAGGGCGACGTGACTCGGCAATGGGCCAATGGGCGCGCGCCGCCGTGGTGAGCGTGCCCTAAAGTCTTGCGAAGCGCAACCGTCGCGCCGTCTGATGCCGGGCAATAGGGCGATCTCGCTCCATATGCCCAAGGGAGTACAAAGGCTTAGACCTACTTGTGACATGGCCAAGGGCATGGCGAAGCAAGCCCTCAACCATGAGGGGCTCCTGTTGTAGGCCAGAGATAGGTACCCCCTCGGACCTTGGAGCAAAGGTAGGGTCTGCCTCCGCCGTACCTCTGTCCTCTCTCCTCTGTTTTTCCAGGACGACCGAAGGAGACGCTAGGGAAAAAGTGCGGAGGCCGGAGGCGGCGAAGCGAGGCCGGTGCAAGGCCCGGCGAAGCTGAGAGCGGAGCAGCGAAGGGCACAAGCGAAGCAGTGGATGGTGCAGACGGAGTAGTAAAGAGCGCGGGTGGAGCGCGGAGCGTACGTAAGGCTAAGCGGAGCAACGGGAGCAGGTCGAGGAGCAAGCGCAAGCCGGGAAACCCACGCGGAGCATAGCCGGACTCGAGCAGAGCTAACGTCCGTTGAACTCAAGGAAGAATGATATAACCGGAAGGTGGCGGAGCGAACGCCCCCGCTCGTAGCTGGGCCAAGCAGATAGGACGTACCGACAAGCCTGACGCCTTGTCAGGGTACCCAAATAGGTGTCAGGTGGGAACAGTCGGGAACAGTCTGATCTGTAATCGTCGCATGGGTGTAATTCCTCATGAGACCCAGAGTGGAAGTCGCTTAGGAGGGTAAGGTCGTAAAGGGCATGGCTGATATATTGTAAGATAACCCCAATGCCCCTTGCATGAGGGCAGGTGGGGGCAGAGCATGTAAAATAGTAGGAAATGACTCGTAGGTCCTTGGTCGGGGTCGGTGAGAAAAGAGACCGCCATTGCATGGCGCTGTACAATCCCGCCCCTATAAAAGGGGGAGGGCGACGCAGATGATGAACAGACTCTTTCTTCCCAAGGGTAGCGCTCCTTCCATCTATGAGTGTTGCTAGTGAGAGCACGAGAGTTTCATCGAGCTGTCTCGGGTGCGCAAGATCGTACATCGGGGGCAGCCCTGTTTTCTGTTCGTGGGGGTGACACCCACAACACATACTAACATTACACAGAGACCATCGGATGGAGCTACTACGGCTCAGACTCTCTTGAGAGGTGGAGCTACTACGGCTGAGTGGATCCTGCAGATTCTTCAGGCATTACCTTGTACTTGTTTTGATCATTCCTTAACGACACACTTGGCATACAAAATACAAATGTTGTTACCTCTGTTCTGTACTATGTCATTAATTGAAGCTACATGTGGATTAGCTAGGTGTCCTGTGCCTGGTGATTCGGTGAAGCACAATATAAATTATCTATTTTTTATAGATTAATATAAATTATCTATTGACTGATCAAGAGAGAGCTAAGGATCATGCAAGTGTGGATGATGGATGCAGTTGAAGATGATGTCTTTTAAATTTTGAGAGAAATGTTGCTCTTCTAAAATCTGAACAGTGGCTCAAGTGTGGATGATGGCTGCAGCTGAAGATGATTTTTAAATTTTGATAGAAATATTGCTCTTCTAAAATCTGAAGAGTGGTACAAGTGTGGATGATGGATGCATCTGAAGAAGATTTTTAAATTTTGAGAGAAATGATGCTCTTCTAAAATCTGAACAGTGCCACCAAGGATTTCTCGTTCTCAACACGGACGAGTGGATGAGATTAGGGGTGCTCCATTATAGAGTTCGATCAACATCTGAGGACAAGTATATTACAGTATGAATTTGTAGGAGAGAGAGAGGAAGTTAATTAGTTCTGAATTTGTACATGTATGAATTTGTATGCTATAGAATGTTGTGCTTTGTTTTTCAGAAAATTGTATAAAACGGAGACAATGAAATAAAATACTGACAAGAAATGCTGCTACAATATGTCCAAAATATTCCTTGCTGAAACAAACTCTTATTCCATTGTTTCTTGCTCTTGCAAACATGTTGCACACATGATATCTATAGCTACATCCATCATCCACGCTTGCATGCTCCTTTCTGGTTCAGCTGTCTTGTGACACTCGGTTTCCGAACCAACTCTAATATTATAAAGTTTAATTAGATACATGTCAATAAAAAGCCAAAAATTGGTCCTATGTCATCGCAATGCTTGCGGTTTATACATATACTACTAAAAAGTTGAAAATCGGTCATCTGCTATTGCAAAGTTCTAAGTCTAACATATATGTCATTATTGACTTTCTTGCTCCTCTACACATTTCAAATTTATACCAAATGTTAGACATGCATACGTAACCCCACCTGCCTCGGTCCAGCATTGGACCCGCGCCCCTGTATTTGGCTAATAGGCTATATTAGGCATAACCAGGATTAGAAGAAATCTCCTGTAATCTCTCCTTTCGGTTGTACTCTCCTATATATACCTAACATGCCAATACAACAGATCATTGCGTGAGAAATCTTCCGCTTTCATGGTATCACGAGACCGGGATCTTCCCGTGTTTCTTCCGCTGCCCATCTCCATGCCGCGGCGATCCATCTGATCGCCGTCGCCTTCCGTGCCGCCGCGCTCCGCCCGGCACGTCCACCATTGCGAGCGCCCTTCCCACGACAACTTCTGTTCTGTCCGTGTCTTGCGATCGTCGCTCGTCCTCTCCGTTCTCATCTACTACGTCGCCCCTGGCTCGATGGCCGACGACATCACCGAACTGGCGCAGCTTCGCAAGGAAGTCGAGGAGCTGCGCGCCGCCGCCGCGGAGCGCGCCCTGGCCGACCAGCGTCGCGCCGATGAAGCGCGTCGTCTCGCCGAGGCTGAACGTCGCCGCCTAGATGCTGACCGTAAGGAAGCTGAGCGTCGCCGCCGTGAAGATGAAGCCGACGCCCTCCTCATCGTCAACCTCCATGCGCAGGCGGTCGCCCTCACCAACATCAAGGCCCTTGTTCCCATGGTCCTCGAGGTCGGCTCCACCGCCTATCCCAAGTGGCGCGGCCTCCACCTCATCAATCTCGGGAAATACGCCCTCACCGACCACGTTCTCTCCGACGACGTCCACCCCGACGTCACGCCCTGGCATCGCATGGATTGCGTCGTGACCTCTTGGATTTTTGGCACCATCTCTGCCAATCTCCTTGAGATTGTCATGACCTCCGGCGACCCCAACCACCAACCCACCAGCCGGGCCGTATGGCTCGCTCTCGACGACATGTTCCTTGGCAACAAGGAAACCCGTGCCCTGCTGCTCGACACGGAGTTTCGCACATTCAAACAAGGTGACCTAACCATCTCTGATTATTGTCGTCGCCTTAAATCCATGACCGAACAGCTTGGCAGTCTCGGTGAGCCCGTTCCCGACAGGACCCTCGTTTTGGCCACTCTACGCGGCCTCAACGAACGGTTCGAGCATATGGCGTCCTTTACCAAGCGCCAAACGCCGTTCCCTTCCTTCGACAAGGTCCGCAACGACCTACTACTCGAGGAACTCACCATCAACGACAAAGCGAAGGGGCCCTCTACGGCCCTCCTCTCCAGTGGCGCTCGTGCACCCTCTGGCAGCATGCCGCCCACACCCACCGGCGGCACCTCCGGGCCGATGTCTGGCGCCTCTCATGCCCAGGGCACAAGCGCCAACCATGGTGCTTCCTCTGGCAACGGCGGTCAAGTCACGGCGGGCGGCAACCGCACCAACAACCGCCGACGCCGCAACAACCGCAACGGCGGCGGTGATCGGGCGCAGCAGGGAGGCTGGCCGCCCTCGTTCTTCAACCCCTGGACGGGAACGGTGCAGGTTTGGCCTGCCAGTGCACCGCGCCCGGGAGCCAGTGGACATGCGCCTCGCCCCACGTGGACGCCCAGTACGCCGCACGCGCTCACAACGGCCATTGGGCAAGGCGGCCCTCCTGTCGCCTTACCATGGCCCTTCTACGGCGGCCCCTACGGCCCAGGCGCTGTTCTCCCAGGCCCACAGCCGGGTCTGCCCGGTTATCCCCTGGGCCTCCCCGGTGCTCCCCAGCAGGCCCCCCCGGCCACAGGGGACCTCGGTGGCTGGGATCAAGCTGCACTGGCCGGCGCTTTCAACACCATGCAGTTGACGCCGCCTCCCTCCACCACATGGTATATGGATTCGGGTGCCAGTAACCACGTGACATCCGACCTCGGTAACCTCTCTGTTTCCCACCCGCCATCCGTTTCCTTTCCTTCTAGCATTATTGTTGGCAACGGCACCTTGATCCCTATCACTTCCGTTGGATCCACTCATCTCCCAGCTGCCCACGGTCCTCTCACACTTCGCCACGTGTTGGTCACCCCACAAATCATCAAAAACTTGATTTCTGTTCGTGGCTTTACAATTGATAATAATTGTTCAGTCGAGTTTGACCCATTTGGCCTTTCTGTGAAGGACCTTCGCACCAGGAGCGTGATCGCCAGGTGCAATAGCTCCGGTGATCTCTACCCGCTGTTGCCATCGACACCTGCTCCACATGCCTTGATCACCACCAGCGCCACCCTCTGGCACCGTCGTCTTGGTCACCTCGGGGCGGATGCTCTTCATCATTTAGCTCGTTCCACAGCTATTTCTTGTACTCATGACACAAATGATACTCTTTGTCATGCTTGCCAGTTGGGTCGCCACACTCGTTTACCCTTTCAACCATCTACCTCGCGTGCCTCTAAGAATTTCAATTTAATACATTGTGACCTCTGGACCTCACCTGTTGCTAGTGTCTCTGGTTATAAGTATTATTTGGTTATTCTTGATGATTGCTCTCATTTTTTCTGGACGTTTCCCCTACGTTTCAAGTCGGACACTTTTGCCACCCTCTCCCACTTTTTTGCACACGTCCGGACCCAGTTTGGCACCACCATCAAGACAGTCCAATGTGACAACGGCCGTGAATTTGATAATCTCTCGGCCCGCTCGTTCTTTCTCACACATGGTGTGTCTCTCCGTATGTCGTGCCCCTACACGTCCCAACAAAATGGCAAAGCTGAGCGCTCCATCCGAACAATCAACAATGTTGTTCGCACCCTCCTCCTTGAGGCCAGCATGCCTCCCCAGTTCTGGGTTGAGGCCCTCCATGCCGCCACCTATCTCATCAACCGACACCCCACCAAGACCCTCAACTTCTCCACCCCTTATCATGCCCTGTTCGGCCCTCCACCCACATATGACCACCTTCGGGTCTTCGGTTGTCGTTGCTACCCAAACCTTTCTGCCACCGTTGCCAACAAACTCTCACCACGCTCCACCTTGTGCACCTTTCTTGGCTACTCTTCCGAGCACAAAGGTTATCGGTGCCTCGACATGAGTTCAAATTGGATCATTATTTCTCCTCATGTCACATTCGATGAGAATTCTTTCCCCTTTGTTAGTACGACGCCCGAGTCGCCTGTTGACACTAACCTTGATTTTTTGATGGATATGGAGACCCCTACGCTGCCCATTGGGCCGCGTCCTTCTACAAGTCCTCACGCCTCCGCGGCGACCCTCGCCGCTTCTTGTCGTGGTCGGTGTCCGCTGCTTGGCGCCAACCAGACCATCTTGGCTCGCTCCGCTGCCCGCTGGCTCCATGTCATGGCGTTGCCAGCCGGCCGGCCAAGGCTCATCGTCACCTGTCCGGTCCGGCCCTGCTGCCCCCGCTGGCCTCTCGCCACGGGCTGCTGCCAGCGGAGCCGGCCCGGTGGCGCCGACCGCTTCTGCTCTAGCTGGCCTCGGGACCGGCCCACTGCCTCCCACGGCCGACCAGCCCTCTGCATCCGCTGCTCCACCACTTCAGCCGGTGCCTGGCCTCTCCGTTCTCACTCCTGCCGCGACCAGTCGCACTGGAGGGCCTCCTGTCATGATCCCTATTCCTCCGGTGACCAATGCACATCGCATGACCACCAGAGGCAAGACTGGGTTCCATCTCCCGGCAGACCGGATGAACCTCCATGCTGCTGCCCTCTCGCCGCTTCCCAAGACATACCGCGGTGCTCTTGCTGATCCCAATTGGCGGTCCGCTATGTCCGAGGAGTTCGCTGCCCTACTGGCGAATGGCACTTGGGACCTCGTTCCTCGGCCACCTGGTGTCAATCTTGTCACTGGCAAATGGATCTTCCGCCACAAATTTCATCCAGATGGTTCTCTTGATCGATATAAAGCTCGTTGGGTGCTACGCGGTTTCACCCAACGGCCAGGCATCGATTTTGACGAGACTTTCAGCCCGGTTGTGAAACCGGCGACCATCCGGACTGTTCTGACTTTGGCTCTCTCTCGTGACTGGCCGGTTCATCATCTTGATGTCAACAATGCTTTCCTTCACGGCACCCTCTCCGAGACAGTCTACTGTGTGCAGCCTTCAGGTTTTGTTGACCCCAGTCACCCGGATTATGTCTGTCGTCTCAGGAAGTCTCTCTATGGCTTCAAGCAGGCGCCTCGTGCATGGTTCAGCCGGTTTGCTACACATCTCCTCTCACTGGGATTTATTGAGTCCAAGTCTGATCCATCGCTGTTCATTCTTCGACGTGGTACCGAGACAGTTTACTTGCTGTTATATGTTGATGACATCATCCTTACTGCGTCCTCGGATGCTCTCCTTCGCCGTACAATTGCAGCCCTTCAGCAGGAGTTCTCCATGAAGGACCTCGGACCATTGCATCACTTCTTGGGATTATCAGTGACCAGACAGCACAGCACCATGCATCTATCTCAGCGTCACTACATTCTGGAGATCCTCGAGCGGGCTGGCATGTCTGACTGCAAACCTTGCAGCACTCCCGTTGACACACACTCCAAGCTCTCTGCTACCGGAGATCCTGTTGCCGATGCCACTGACTACAGGAGCATCGCGGGTGCCTTGCAGTATCTTACCTTTACTCGCCCAGATATTGCTTACGCCGTCCAGCAGGTCTGTCTGTTCATGCATGACCCCCGGCTCCCTCACCTTGCCCTAGTCAAACATATTCTCCGGTATCTCCGTGGCACACTCGACTATGGTCTTCTCCTGCACCGGACGTCTCCAGCCAACTTGGTTGTCTACACCGACGCTGACTGGGCCGGTTGCCCTGACACTCGGAAGTCCACGTCAGGCTACGGCGTTTTTCTTGGTGACAACCTCATTTCTTGGTCGTCAAAGCGTCAGCAGACCGTCTCCCGCTCCAGTGCTGAGGCTGAGTACCGTGCTGTCGCCAACGGTGTTGCTGAGGCCACATGGCTCCGCCAGCTTCTGATGGAACTCCACTCTCCCCTTGATCGGGCCACCCTGGTGTACTGTGACAACATCAGCGCAGTGTATCTCTCCACCAATCCGGTTCAACATCAACGGACCAAACATGTGGAGATTGAGCTACACTTTGTTCGCGAGCGTGTTGCCCTTGGTCAGGTTCGCGTGCTTCATGTGCCTACCTCGACACAATATGCGGACATCTTCACCAAAGGTCTCCCAACCACGGTATTCACGGAGTTTCGGTCCAGTCTCAACGTTCGGCCTTCTACCGTTTCGACTGCGGGGGAGTGTTAGACATGCATACATAACCCCACCTGCCTCGGTCCAGCATTGGACCCGCGCCCCTGTATTTGGCTAATAGGCTATATTAGGCATAACCAGGATTAGATGAAATCTCCTGTAATCTCTCCTTTCGGTTGTACTCTCCTATATATACCTAACATGCCAATACAACAGATCATTGCGTGAGAAATCTTCCGCTTTCACCAAATATGCCATCAGGTCTCTTCCTCTTCCCTCCTTCCTTCTTCCATCTCCGATGAGATCCACTGACACCGGCGACCCAAGTGCCTACTGCCCTCCCCGTGCCTCTGGACAGCCCCCTCATCCCCCTCTTCCCTCACGTTCCACCATCTCTGTCAAAGCCCAGTGCCACTCCACTACCACGGATTGAGCCTTCAATTCCGGTTCCAAACCAGCATCAATCCCGGTTTTGGAACCGGATAGATATTCGGGATCGATGGCATGGAGCCATCATCCCTGCTGTTCTCAACCCGGGATAGATGTTAGAAATATATTTAAAAATATAATGCGCACATATGGCTTCGGGACTCGAACCCGAGATCTCGTGACTCCCACTCACCCTTCTAACCAACTCACCCACCCACGCTGCTCGATATAACTAGGATATGCATTCCTTTTAAAGATTCCTTAGATGAGGCTTTAGTCCCGGTTAAATACACTAACCGACTAAAGGTTACTTCGATCGGTTGGTAATACCAACCGATCGATGAGCTTCCATGCCACCGGGCTGTACTAGTGCAGATGGGAGGAGATCAATCCCGGTTGGTATTACCAACCGACTAATGTGAGCGATTTAACCGGGATTGAAGCCTTGGAACTACGAACCGGGACTGATGCTACTATTAATACCGGTTCGTATCTTACCGGGACTGATAAGCCGGTATGGAAGGCTGTTTCTCTAGTAGTGCTCGCTAATTAACTAGGATGGAGGCTCACCTCATGCTCACAAGCTCGCCGCCTCCAGCACATCGGTGTCGCCCGGGATGCCTCCATCGTCACTGCCCTTGCATGGATCCGCGTTGGCGCTGCTTCGGCTAACCATGTAGTCTCCGCCTTCAATTGGATCTGCGTTGGCACTGCCCCGGACGACCTAGAAGAAGGCAGCTGACCAGATTTGGAGAAGGGAGAGCTTAGTCATTTTGAACCGATACTAATACTTATATTATCTACGTTGGTTCCAATTATTTGTGTCGTTGTTGAATGATTGGTGTCGATCCTAATTTCGAACCATCACAAAGATAATTTTCTGTCATCCATTTGCAGTTTTGTGGCAGTGGTCTACACCGTCTGCTCATTGCATTGCTCTAACTGCGAGAACATTGTCGTGTCCAAAAGTACAAGAAATTTTGGAAGGACATATTACGATGGCATCTTTTTCACCCACCGTATCATCGTTTACAAGATCACACTAGATGCATGAATAAAAAACGTTATTAAAATGAGTTTTTTTACGGTCTTTGAGGAGGTACCGAGAGGTAGCACAATTTCTAGTGTAAATCATGGTACCTCCCGGTATCCCCTCAGTGTTAAGGTATCAGAAGGTATCACAAATTAACACTAGAAATTATGATACCTCCCTGTACCTCCTCAAGGACCGTAAAAAATCTCTATTAAAATAGCTGGAACCGCCACAAATAAATTTCTCACCTCCTGACGGATTTGATGCACGAAACTTCGTTCGCATTCCTGATGCATGCACTCTTTATACTCCACCTCCAAAGCCGATTAATCCAACTTCTTTGGCGCCTTCATCGTTTGTATCTGAGCAGTCATGGCTTTGTCACCGCCATCTGGGCCTCTGTCACAATGGTCGCCATCTTCTCTGTCGGCTCCATCTGTCTCCACCTCCATCACCACCATTGCCATGGCCATCTCTATCGCCGCCTCTGTCAACGGGTTCACTTTTGTCGTCATGCTCGCCATCTCCACGGGCTCTATCTCCAATGAGGGCGAGAAGGAGGAGGAGGATGGGGAGGAGATTCCACATAGGGCTAGACACGAGCCGAGCCCGAGCGAGCTCGGTCCAGCTCGTTCGGGCTCGGTACGGGCACCGAGCCAGGGGAGCAGCTCGGCTCAGGCTTGTACCGAGTTCGGTCCAGCTCACAAGCGCTCGTGTGCTCGGGGCTAGGGTGGGGAGCGGTGTCCGAGGGGCGTTGAGGTCATGACTGGCGGCTAGCAGAGGCGGCATTCATATTCTAAGAATATTTCAATTGTACTCATGAAGAAAATAGTTGAAGCCAGGGGTATATCGAACCAACACGATCGAACATGAAGTGTAGCTAGCTGACGTGTATAGACGCGGTACTACATGCTCGAATGCATAAGCCAAATATATTGATCATAGCGTTATCAAACGTCATTCATATTTTTTTAATTCGTAGTAAAGCATAGGCGCTTGGCTAGTATTTTACTATTTGTGCAAGACGCAGCACTGATAAGCTACATTATTTGTGCCTGTTTTGTTGCGCCGGTTTAGAAAACCGGTACAAATAGCTGGCTTTAAACAGGCACAACTATTATGTGCTAGTGCGTTGAATGAAGCAATATAAGAAGTTGGAGCAAAAACTAAACCCTGCACAAAAAGGTGCATGGGAGCAAATGCACACAGGCCACTTGAATAAACGAATATGTGGCATGGCACTCACAAGCTAACTAGTGAAAACTATATTACGACTAGATTCAGGTGCACAATAAATTTTACAAACAAGTAATCAGATCCTTTTTCCTTTTCCTCCTTTCCTTCACTTCTCCTCTCCACTCCGGCCAGGCTAAGTTAGGTCCCCTCTGGGGGCGATGCCACCAATGACCACATGGGCCCTGCTCGAGCCGCTGCGCCACACCGAGCAGCCATGGCTGGCACGGCGGCTCGTGAGGTGCCATGCAGCGTGATCACCAGTAGGGAGGGGCGGTGGTCACCGGCGATGCTGCCCTTGTAGTGGAGCTAGCTGGTAGGGCCAGAATGGAGAGGAGGAGAGGGGAGGAAGGAATACCCAATTGTGTTTTCTTTGAAAATTTCAGGGGTGCGTAAAAGAGCGTGCAGGAGAGAGCTGTAGACTGGGCACGAATCTTATAGCGGATCCGATGGTTGCATGCATGCATGAAACCACATGTACACGCCTCATATCCACGCCTCATATCCATGTTATTGTTAACATATTGAAATATTTGCTTCATTCACTACCCTCTCCTCAGCAATCATACGCTCGATCACGGCAGGATCGGCAGTACTCAAGGCACAATGCGTCATGACTCAATATGACCGCTCACTACAAATGTTGAGTGCGCATCGAATTAATGATTATATACACGTGGAAGAAACTATTACTGACAAAATATGTTCTTTATCTTACACAAATATATGAGATGTACGCGTAGATGCATCCACAATGACAAATAAGATGATAAAATCTGTTCTTTATATTACACAAAAATAAATGAGATGTACGCGTCACTACATTCAGTCCCAGTTCGGAACCCGGCTTCAGTCCTGGTTCCTTGGTTCCTGAACCGGGACAGCCCATACGGGACTGATTAGTCCCGGTTCCAACGAGCCGAGATTAATAGTGCTACAAATATTTAAAAATAACTCGCGGATATATAAGAGTAGTGGGACTCAAACCTAAGACCTCAAGACTACCCACGCACCCTTCTAGCCAACCCACCCCTCCACGCGCTCAAATATAACTAGGATATGCATTTTTTAAAACTTTCCTGAACGAGGCATCAATCCCGGTTCGTGTTACGAACCGGGACTGATGAGCACCCATGCCAGCTGTTTTGTACCCGCCTGTCAAAGGACTTATTAACACCGGTTCGTATCACGAACCGAGACTGATGTCAGAGCCCAACCGGGATTGAAGTCTTGGAGCCATTTAACCGAACTAATACCACTATCATGACGGTTCAGTATCTAATCGGATCGATGTGCCAGATTAAAATCTATTCTCTAGTAGTGCGTAGATGCATCCACAATCACAAATAAGATGAGATGTACATGCGATACTATACAGTAATATCTACAACAATTGATCGATCAATGTTCTATGTATGCGTACATAGGGACAAGCGAGGGTGTCGATCCTTTGCGGTCGTTCGAGTGGTGCCTATTAGGGATGAAACGGATCGGATACGGATCGGAAATCACTCATGTTGTATTTGTATCCATATTGCTTTTCGGATACGGATTTAGACGCGGATAGTACCGGATACAAATACGGATACGAATAATATCGGTTACGAATATGAATCAGATATGGATACTCCTTCTCGGATAATACACGATAACGCATAGTAGAGAAATAAGCATAGAAAATGCATATGGTTGTCACTTTTTGTGCGCCAACTTCGTAGGCTCATAGTCATAGTGATATATGAGTATTTGAGTATGACTGCCTTGCTAAGGAAAAGATACTGATAGGTGGAGAAGTGTAATGGAGATGATTTGTAGATGGATATTCACTATATGGATAATATCCGAATATTATCCAAAAAAAAGCTCGGAAAGTATCCATCGTATTTGTATCCGTACTGTATCCGCCTAAAAACATTCGGATATCCACAACATTATCCAAATCATTATCTATGTTGGTTCGGACGGTCGGACGGTCAGAAATTATCCATACTATTTTCATCCCTAGTGCCTATGCACGTGCACGTGCTCGTACCATGTAATACAAAAGAAACAACGGTTGGCCCACTGGTCCTTTCAAACATTTTTGTCCTCTCCTGCAAAAAAGGCGCAGAGTTCGGCTATAAGTATCCCAAAGAATCAGTTAAGGTGCTTCAATCCAACAAATTATCGCCACGTACGTCTTTTCTGGTTTCCCCAACAAGCACCAAGAAGCCAACATGAACAGTGTCTTAACTGTGCTAGTAACCATGGCCATTGTCGTGCTCATTGCACTGCTCTACCGAAAGAACAGTGCTGTTCCCAAGAAATGGAAGCTACACAAGCTGCCGCCAGGGCCGGCCACCATGCCGTTCATCGGTAACATGCACCAGATGCTGATGAGCAAACCGGCGGTGTTCAGGTGGATCCACCGCCTGCTCGACGAGATGGACACGGATATCCTGTCCCTCCGCTTGGGACCAATCCACATGATCACCGTGGCCTCGCCGGAGATAGCCCGGGAGGTCCTGCGCAAGAACGACGCCGTGCTCGCCTCGCGGCCGTCGTCGTTCGCGTCGCGTTCGTTAAGCATCGGCTACAAGAACACCATCATGTCGCCGGTCGGCGACCAGTGGAAGAAGATGCGGCGGGTGCTCTCCTCGGAGATCCTCTCGCCGGCCATGGAGCGGAAGCTGCACGGCCGGCGCGCCGAGGAGGCCGACCACCTCGTCAACTACCTCTACAACCTATGCAACAAGAAGCCGAACTGCACCATAGACGTGCGGCATGTAGGCAGGCACTTTTGCGGAAACATTATCCGGAAGCTCGTCTTTGGCCGGAGGCACTTCCATGAGCCTCCGGCCATGTCCGCCGGCGGTCCAGGGCGGGACGAAGAGGGGCATGTCCACGCGGTGTTCACGGCGCTGGACTACCTTGGCGCCTTCTGCGTCTCCGACTACTTCCCGGCATTGGTCGGCCTCGACCTTGAAGGCCATGAAGAGGTCGTCAATGGCCTGATGAAGACATTCAGTAGGCTGCATGATCCTATCATAGAGGAGAGGATGGACGAATGGAGGGTTCTCAGAAAAGGTGGTGAGAAGAGAGAGGTTGGCGATTTTCTTGACGTATTGGTCTCCCTGGAGGATGCACAAGGAAAGCCTTCCCTGACAATCGACGAGATCAAGGCAGAAACACTCGTAAGATTTTCTAGCTTGCCTCCTTTCATTATTTTATTTATTCATAAGAAACAAATAAACTCTTTCTAGCTAGGTCATAAATAGTTGGTCGCACTCCGTACAATCGAATTGTTTATTATTATTGTACATGTCCTCGATCTGGACTTATGCATGGATACATGGATTATGGATACAATCGAATTGTTTATTATTTTTGTTCATGTCTTCTAGCACCAGGCTACCTTTGAGATAAACTTCAAATTTTAGTCAGAACTCAGACGTTGATAATTAAACTTCAAATTTTAGTCAGAACTCAGACGTACAAATAGAGTATTTACCGGGAAAAAGTTTACCTCCTCAACTCAATGACATAGTAGAAGTTTCAGCTCTCAACAGTATGAAATATATAAGCTAGCAATTAGCAAATAAATATTATGTTGACATACTGACATAGTCACACTATATTTTTTCGTAATTAATCTGGCAAATGCTATCTTTATGATCATGACAAGTAATTCTGCATAATTAGTTGGTTCATTAAATTGCAGTATTACTGAAAAAAATTGCTATAGTGTACATTAGTATTCCGGGGCTAGTTTATAGATGAGAATATCAACTTCTGTTCTTCATGCGATTAATATGATATACTAATTGAGGCTGACTTGCAACCATGCATGTACATTTACGCAGGAGATCACACTAGCAACAGTGGACAATCCATCAAATGCAGTCGAGTGGGCACTGGCCGAAATGATAAGCAATCCAGACGTAATGAAAAAAGCAATCGACGAACTAGACAATGTCGTCGGCAAGGAAAGGCTTGTTCAGGAGTCTGACATTCGCCACCTGCAATACCTCAAGGCATGCATCCGGGAGGCGTTCCGCATCCACCCATATCACCCGTTCAACCCGCCACACGTCGCGGTTGCTGACACCACCGTCGCCGGCTACTTCGTCCCAAAGAACAGCCATGTGATGCTGAGCCGAATCGGACTCGGACGAAACCCTAAAGTTTGGGACAGCCCTCTCGAGTTTCGGCCAGAGCGGCATCTGAACGGTTCGGACGTAGTACTCGCGGAGCCGGAGTTGCGGTTTGTGTCGTTCAGTGCTGGTAGACGTGGTTGCCCCGCGGTGTCGCTCGGCACGTCCATCACGATGATGCTGTTCGCAAGGCTCCTGCAAGGGTTCACTTGGAGCATTCCAAATGGTGCTGAAAAGATTGAGCTTCAAGAAGCAGCAACAGGCCTCCAACTGGCCAGACCATTAGTCTTGGGAGCAAAGCCACGACTATCACTTCATCTATACGAGGGGAATTAAGTAGATTATTTTTGTGCATGCATGGAAATTTGGTGTACAATAGGAACTTCTAGTTTCCAACATCGAAAATATTTTTTCTTAGCAATGTATGAGCATTTCCCCGAAAGTTATAAATTAATACAAGCCCTGTAAAGAGTGTTTTCTGCAAATTGCCCATGTCAGAATTGTCACAGATTAGCAACCAGGGGAATTAGAATAAAAATTTCAGTGAGGCATCACAACTATGAAACATAGAAACAGTGCTTTCTAGTGTTGCGCAAGAACAACGTGAAGAAATAACAAAACCTACATGCTATTGCAGTATTGCTCCAAAACGTAAACATCTCAGTTTAAATCAACAGTACGTGACATCTTTGTTTTCTTTCCAAAAGTTAACGGCGACATATATCTTCTCATATTATAGGACAAAACCCCCGTAGCGTCACTTAAAAAGCTGAAAAACGCGTCGTGCTGTCGTTGAATTAATAGTAAACAAATTAAACGTATTGTTCAGAACTTGACATGGCATACCTTTATTTCCACAACAAATTTTGTTTTTATCCAATTTTGGTTTATATATAAATGCACTATCTCTCCTTACTTTGTTATAATGATGTGAAAGCAACGTTCCCGCAAGTATATATTCACTTGAAGCATGCATGCCACCTGGTTGTGCATGGTAATATAATTCGTACGTGTAATTTAAGATAAGACGTGAACTATATGACTTCAGTCAAGAACAAAAACTCTGTAGGCCTTTTATATTCCTTGGACAAAACTAGTTTTAATTCAGTCTATGAATGCAAATGTTATAAGGTTAGGACTTCATATATTTAGTTAACACAATTTTTCTTGGAAATTCATAGTCCTGTCAATGAAAGTTATAAAAACAAGAGAAAAGGACAAATTTTTGTATGCCATTACAAAATCTCTTAATGCCTCAGGTGCCATCACTTTATCAACTCTCCACTCCGAGCCATCACATCAAGGCATTTATTTTTCTATATATATCATTGGTGTAAAATTTTGGGTATTTTTTAAAGTTGTATAAACATTCCAAAAAATCAGTGTCTTCTCATATATCGATCTAGCTAGATTGTTTTGTACTTAGAAATTTGTTATATAAAGAATATATAAACGTTAAATATATATATTTTTAATTTATTTGTTTCATTCCTTCTTGGACTAAATTCTACACTCCTTCAGGAGACTGTACTTAAAATTTGAAATCAATCCATCAAGAGAATCAAACGTTTTCGCTGGAGGTGCAAATTTCCGGTGCTCTGTCTCAGGTTGGACCATACCAGATCATCGGACCGGCCCATGTGACCAGCCTAGTCCGGTCCATTGTGGTGAAGCCTTGTGATTGTCTTGGTACGTGCTTTTCTTGCTACTAAGTCACAAATAAGTCTGACTTATCTGACTAATATTGATTTATCTGATTTTTTATTACTTTTTTAATCCGTTTTTTTTTATCTCGTAGACGAGTCTAAAAGCTCCCTAAATCCTAAAAATCAAGGCCATCTGACTCTCAAGGCCATCTCGGAAAATTTTCAAAGTTCAAGATAAGTCAGATTAGATAAGCCCAAAAGAGGACCTAAGTATTTCATCCTTATTCTTAATAGCTATTCGAGGTAGGTTCATCAAGAGAATTATATTTTGAGGGTATTTAGGTGAAAAAGGGACGAAAGTCGATTTGGCGGCTATCCTCTCTCTAGTCGCTGGTTTCGGTTTTATAGAAAGGCTTTTGTCACTTTAGTAAATGTAAGGAGATGAGTTATGATATTTGAATTTGAAATTTGAAAAATTTTCTTGCAAAATTTAGGATTTTAGAAATTGTTATGTTACACCGACCTAGCAACTAGAAGGGTGAAACATCAACGCTTTAGATTTATTTCAAGATATTACCCCTCTAAAAGGGTCAGACAAAGTATCAATTGATTAAGTGTTGGATTTATTTTACGGCCTAGCCCACTAGGTTAGACCGCTGTAAAAATTCCCTTAAAAAACAATGAAGTAACTTCAGCCATAAATTTTAAAATTTAAAGAAGAGGCGGCCAAGTCGACTCAGTCCGGATTTTGAATAAGAATATGTTTATTCGTAAAAAATGTGTGAAACCTTTGATTGAGGTTTAAAACGTGGCCTTATTTAGCGCTAAGGCATGTGGCACACGCGCACAAGAATGGCTAGCAAGCATGCACGACGGTCCATGCACGACGAGCACGGTTGCACATGTCATACTCACACAAGTCTTGGAGATTAATTCAATTTCTAAGTTTAAAACTTACTCAAATTTGAAACGGAATCCTCGTGTGGTCAATCCCGTCCAATCCGCATGCATACACGGCCCAATTAGCCTACATACGCCTGCATGGACCCATGTAAGCCCAAGCCTTCTTGCTTCATGTGGTTGGGCTTCCTTCCTTAAAGTCTACAAACTCCTGCAAGCCCACGACTCAGCCGAATAAGCCCAGGCAGCCGCATGGGTACATGGCTTAAAACCCATGCGGCTTGCTGTTGTCTTCCTCACAAATCAGACCTGGGCAAGTGCTCGCGCTGTACTGTCGCATGTCCCATGCCGCATCCTCTAGGCTAGAATTTTTTTTTTTACATTTTTTTTTATTCAAAATTTTTTAAATGCCAGCCCGCCCGCTGAAATTGCAAGTTTAGGCGCGTCGCCAGTAAAATGGCGATCGCCCGTGGTTTCGGCGGCAGCTGGCTGGGCTGAGCAGACGTGGCTAGCAGTTGGCATCGCAGCGGCAGATTCTTGTCATGCCGTTGGCGATCGCCCATCCCACGGGCGATCGCTTAGCCCAGGCGACCCGGCCTCTTATTTAGCTTGCCATGTCCATTGGTGGGGACGCACAAGGAGGAGAAGAAGCGAAGGGAAAGAATAGGAGAGGAGAGAAAGGAAAGAAGAGAGGAGAGGAAAAGAGAAGAGAGGAAAAGAGAAGAGTGGAGAAAAGAAAGAAAAGAAAAAAAGAGGGAAAAAGAAGAGAGGAAAAAATTTGGACCACGCGGGATCGACATTTGGTAAGTTAATTTCTTAAGTAATTTAGTAGTGTAATTATGTAATTAATTTTTATGATTAAAAACAAGGTAGGATAGTCACATATTAATAAATATAATGTTGACATAGAAAGTTGATATTATCATTGATTTAGAAAGTTGATGTTGATATAATGTTGATATAGAAAGTTGATATAGGATAGTCACATATTAATAAATATAATGTTGATATAGAAAGTTGATATAATGTAAATATGCATAATTAAAATTTATCATTGATTTAGAAAGTTGATATTATGATTAAGAATGTATTATTGATTAAATTTAATATTGAATTAGATAGTTGATATAAATACGTATAAATAAAATTTTATTCAAAACATGGTAGGATAGTCACACGTTGAATATCGTAAATAATTTTGTTATTTACGCAAGATAAATGATATAAATATGTGTAATTTTAAAATTTTAATTGAAGACACGTTAGGATGGTCACACATTAAATAGTTATATATTTTTGTTATTTACGTGCATAGTTGACATAAATACGTGTAATTTAATTTGAAGATTGGAAAAATGGTAGAATAGTGACACATGAAATATGTAGATAATTTTGTTATTCATGGATGTAGGTACCGTTAAAATTTTTATTAGAGTATAGAAAAAATATAAAATCGTGAAAATAGGGTTATTTCAAAAAAAGGAGTTAAGTTAGACATAAATAGATGTAATTTATATATTAATTGAAGACATGTTAGGATAGGCACACGATGTATAATATAAATTTGATGTTATATATGTAATTTATATATTAAATAGATAATTTTGCTTGCGTTCTTGTTATGGTAAATATTACATAATATTATTTTTGATAATAAAATATACACTAACTAATAGTACGGTTCATCATATGTTATAGGCGAAATGTTAGAAAAATTATATTTCCAAATATTTTACGGAGATGGAGGGATAGCAGAAGGGCCAAATGGAGTGGATCTATCGGCATTTCCCTCTGTGGTGCGTGGTATATCTAGGCCGAGCGAGAGGACATACCGGTGGATAATAGAATGGTTGTTTCGGTTGTTCGGCCTGGATGCACATACATGTCGGCTGCGTGTAAAAGCCGTGGTGAGTCGTGCCCATAAAGGTTTTTTTGGAGAGTTGTTTCCTATAAAAGGAACACACAATTGAAGAAGGTACGTAGAAAATGCAATGCAGCGTGGTTGGCCCCTTATGCTACTGGTTCAATGCTACCGGATAGTAAACCAGTAGTGCGAACGCAAGATGAGGAGGTGGACACAATGGAGGACCATGGCACAAGCATGGAAGATTGTAGTGGAGAGGGTGGCGATGACCAAGTTGGCGATGGGGATGAGGCGCAGGAGGGACTACCAGACGAGGCGCAGGAGGAGGGTGGTGTAGGCGTAGAGGCGAGGGGGGTGGCAGACGAAGGTGAAGAGGTGGAGATCATAGTGAATATGATGGAGGCGGAGGACCGAGAGGATGAAGAGTTGCCGGATGATGACCAGTCCGACGAGGAGGTTAATGTCCCTGATGTCCCTACCCCGAGCACATGGAGCAGTTACAACTTCGAGCAGTTAACAGTGAATGAAGGGAGCCATGGCGCATGGGAGTACCATGCGAACGAGGTCACGCAGGGAGCCATATACAAGGATAAGGAATCATTGTTGAATGCAGTGAAGTACTGGGCAATGTCTATACGCCGTCAGTTCAAGGTGGTGAAGTCCAAAGAAGAAGGAGTACGACGTGAAATGCGTGAATGACAAAGCGCCTGGCGGTGCATGCATCTGAGAGGAAGTGGAAGGACTCTTGGGAGTGCTCCATAGTGGTGCAACACGAGTGTATACTAGAGGAAGCTGAGCAAGTGCACCGCAACCTTTCGTCAAATTGGGTGGCTAATGTTCTATATGGAGAGATTGTGGGTAATCCTCAAATGCCAGCTAAAGATATCATTCGAGCCGTGGAGGAGAGATATTAGTACACTATGGACTACGGGAAGGCTTGGGGTGTCCTGCATGGGGTCCAAAAGTACTTCATCGACCGGGTGCAGAAGGCTGCTTCAGCTATGGCCGACAGGCATCTACGGGTCGCCTTACTACCTGAAGGAAAGTGTTTGGGACACATGGAATTATGAGGTCTACGGGTACAGAATCGACGGGTCCTTCACGGAAAATCCTCCCGCAGCTACTTGGTGCCGATATGAGTAGGGTGAGGCGAAGGTTGAGCCATCGGAGGACCCGCCGTATCCGCAATGACATGGACGAGGCCGAAGGTGGGCGTCGGTCATCGGCGGGTCAAGCTGGGACATCGGGGTCACGCACCGGGAGAGGATGAGCGTTCCTGAGCAATGTATCGCTACAATGTAATATGTTTATCTTACTTAATGTAATATGTTTAATTGACGATGTACTGCAATGTAATGTTCGTATTTTCATAACATTTGTTTGGAATTGTCACGAACTCTATCGTTGTAATTGATTTTACAATAAAAAGTCTTGCCACGAAATGTAATGTTTTTGTGTCATGTATGTTTTATTTTGTTTTGTACGACTTAACCTGCAGGACCGAGTGACCATGGCCGGTGCTGGACCTAGTCGGGAGGGCACACCTGAGTTGTTCGACCGTAACATAGATCACAAGCACAGGTCAAGATTGTCAGCACAGGAGGACAAGAAGCTGTACACACTGCGCCCTCGTGTTCCCGACCGGTTGCTTCGTATCGATGAGCGATTGGTCGGCAGGTACGAATTCAATTTATTTTTCGCATGCACTTCCATGTTTTATATGTAACCGTACTGATGACTACTCCACTTTGCAGGTTGCGAGCAGCAGGTCTTCTTCCACTTTGCAGGCTGGTGGAGCTCTCGACGGCGGAGGGCGGGTGCAGAGCTGACGCCGGCTGAGAATAGATCCTTGTGGTCGAGGATGCTACGCAAGACGACCCAGTTGTGCCGCCTGACGTCGTGCCAACGGGTCCCCAACGTTGTCCCACATGGTGGGGCACCGCCGCTTACTCCACCCCTTCCACGTGGGCCGCAGCAGACTCCGGGACTTCGCCCACAGCAGACCTCGGGCCTTCGCCCGAGCCACACTCCTGGCCTTCACCCACAGCGGCCTCAAGGCTTGGGAGGTTGGGCTGGGAAGGGAGGTTGGGATGGCGCTGGCTCTTGGCGTGCTGCACCACCCCAGCAGCAGGGCTGGGGAGGTTGGGATGGGCAGGGCGCCGGCTCTTGGTGTGCTGCACCACCCCAGCAGCAGGGCTGGGGAGCTTGGCCCACCGAGTCGACCAGCAGTCCTTTCTACTCTGGACTAGCAGGAGGTGAGCAATGATAACACTGCTATATAATGTTTTAGTACGTACGCGTTGCAACGTCTTCTCGATTGTCATGTGTTTCCTTCAATGCAGGAGTCGTCTTCTGGCGCACGACGCCGACGATGTTGGGCGGCGGGACCTAGATCGCTGGCTCTCGCAGACCTCCTCGGCCTTTCCCGGTTGTTCGGGCACCACTCGCCCTACTCACCGTCACAAAGACGAGGATCCTCGACACCGTAGACCACAGCAGCCCAGAGGGATGTCCATCCTCCCGACCAGTTCACATACCCCGAGGACCAGATTAGGAGGCGGCGCGATCGAAGGCGGCGGAGGTCCGCGGGCTTCCCGACCTCCTAGGCAATCCATGCTTAAAGACGTCAATCGCACAACCAGCAATCTTTGGACCAATACTATCAACCGAATCGATCATGTCAGGACCATGCATGTCTATGCGGATGCCACTACCCCAGCACACCCAACGCTGAAGTCCTACGTCGAAGAGCCATCATGCAAGAAACCTACCCGGTGTACTACGAACGCGGAATGGGAAGCGACTGCCCGGTGTGCGGCCACTTGGTGTTCATGCCAATGCCACAACCCTTTCACCGGTCCATGGTGACCACCCATGCATGCCGAGCGAAGGTGGCCGACCTGATGCTACCAGTAAGGGAAAATATCCCTAATGTACTCAGTACGAACTACCGTGTAATGCTAATGTTGGCAATAAAAATTTTCTGAGAGTACTCTATTTTAAACGCTATAACTGCTGTCATGCGAGGAATACTTTGTGACAAGAGGAACATTTATTTTTATAATTCTAATAATACAAATGATGAAAATTAAAATTATCGGTCCTTTTCAGAAAAAATAACAAAATTTTCTCCTTTCCTAAACCCTAATTTCCAACCACGCAGATTCGGTAGACCCTATATATAATATACATCATTCATATGTTCTATATGTACATAAATATTATATATAATATATATACTTTTATTTATATTACATATGTTATAATATAACATATCATATATAATAGTTATATGTTATAATATATATTGATAATATTTTTTTATATGTTATAACTGTTTTATATATATAACATATTATTTCAAATAGGTATCGGCTCCGTCGCTGCAGGGTGGGCGATCGCCCATGGTCGGGCGACCGAGCCTTGCTACTCAAAGAACGCCGTCAACGTCGGTCAAGCGGCGACGGAGAGCGAGGTGTGGCGCCTATCGCCCGTGGCATGGGCGATCGCCCGGCCCACGGGCGACGGGCGCCCAAAAATGCGATTTCGCAGCCCGGGCAGACATTTAAAAAATTTTGAATAAAAAAATATATAAAAAAAATTCTCTAGGCTATAGGTGAAAATGGTTCAGATGCTCGGATCGAATTTTTTTCGGATAGTTTTGGATAAGGATATTTTTTTTCTCGGATACGGATTCGAATTCGGGAGAGTTATATCCGACGGATATGGATACAAAAACGGATTATCCTGATAACTCTTATTCGGATATCCGTTTTATTTAGGCCAACCAGCCAAGCCTAGCCAGCCAGCCCACTATCATCCTTCGTTACCTTAGGCTTCTCCAATTCTCCTAGAGTCCACGGCCGGCTGGTCGGGCTGGAACTAGTGAACATGAGGAGAGGAGGCAGAGGCATTTGATATTGATAAAATGAGTTGGAAATGTATATAGAGCAACCAACAATGCAGTGGACAGCAAAAGATAAAAAGGAATTTGATATTTTGTCATGGTGGAAGCTAAAGCAGCTTGAGTTTCCCACTCTCTCTAAGCTTGCTCAAGATGTCTTGTCTATTCAAGTCTCAACCGTTGCTTCGGAGCCTGCATTTAGTGCTGGTGGGCATGTGGTTGATCCTTTTCGCAGTCGTTTAGATCATGAGGTTGTGCAAACTTTGATTTGTACTAAAGATTGAACTGCTGCATTTATAAAAGGTAATTCCTATTTTACAATTGTTTTTTTTTAGTTTATGTGCAGCATGTGAGTGACCTTTTAAAATATTAACATCTTTTGTTAATCATGTAGATCACAATATTGTGGGTTTATCATATCTGAGATGGACATGGATGGTATTGAGCGGCATTTTGCATGCATGCTAACAATGGTTTGCATTGCTTCTTTTCTATAAAATTGTACATATGTTCTAGCATTTTAACCTTTATGTCTCACTATTTATAAGTTATATAATTTCGTTTGTTCTAGGAGCAAAAACTATGGATGATCATGAGGACGATAAGCTAGATGACATGGAGTTGGAGGATTAAGATTGATGAATGTGCACTTGTCATATGTTATTGCTTACTATGTTTTAGATGACATTATTATTAGCTGTTTGAATAACAATGTATCGCTTATATGCACTTATCATGTGTTATTGTTTTTTATGTTATGAATGATGGATTGATCATGTAATCGTTAATTGAACGTCATATGTGTTTTAATTGAATTTAGATGCACAGTTTGCAAGTCTTGTGATATCCGGAAAAATATACTTATCCGTATTCGATTCAATTCGAATCCGATCCATGTTCGTTTCGACGGTATTCGTATTCGTATCCGTAACCAAACTATCTGTACCGTATCCGAGAAAAGATATGAAAACAAATGTGATATGGGTGATATCCGACCGTATCCGAACCGTTTTCACCCCTACCAATAATGGAGTCAACCACTGGGCTATAAGAAAGAAATATAGATATACTTTCTCCGTCTAAAAATATAAGGCGTACTTTCAAATGGGTTTGTCCATTAATATAGAGCATATTTCATATTCCAATGTAAAATAAATATATTGTTTCCTCAATAACCCTAGTAAATACATTGTTTTAGTTTGTATTCTCTATATGCATGTATTGAATATACTGCTTAGAGATAATAACTAGAGGTAGTATAGTCATTTGAATACCTTCTTGGTCTATGTGCAAAATAGAAATATGGCTTATATTCTTAAACGGAGTGAGTAGTAAATAAATAGGCTTTCAATAGGCTAGCTATAGCACACTCTAAAAAAATTAATATGGATCCTGTCGACGATTGGGAAATCGATTCCTCGCCAAGCATACTTATTGATTGAGGGACCAAACAACCCCTTCCTATCAAAGGTTTTCGTCGTAGATGTATAGATTCGTCGAGATGAAAAGTAGATCAATTACAAAGAGTTATCCTGATTCGGGCTTCTCGAAAAGAGGTAATAACCATACTATAGTCGCACGTGTGCATTTGTATTACTGTGACGAGGTTGCGGGATGCGGGGGTGCCCTCCCCCTTCCATAGGAGGAGATATTTATAGTACAAGATATACGCAGTCCTAGTCTAATACGATCCAAAAAAACCTATTCGAATAAGCTAAAATCCTACCAGATTTATAGGTATAACCTAAAAGGCAACATATCCTATGTACACAGCTCTTTTCATGTACACACCGTGTACATCAACTAAAAAATTATGAAAAATTCTAAAAATATTTGTAGATGTACTCCTAAACTTACTCTACCTCTGTATAAAATTATAAGTTCAAATTCATTCTATATTAAGAGTTACAAAAAAGAGAAAATTATAACAATTTTGAACTCTTTAAATTTATCAAAATTTTCTCTTTTTTATAACCTCTTAATATAGAATGAATTTGATCTTGAAACTTTATACATAGGTAGAGTAAGTTTAGAAGTACATATACAAATTTTTTCAGAATTTTTTACGACTTTTATTAGTTAGTGTGCACGGTGTGTACTCGAAAAGTCTGTGTACACAGGATATGTTGCCAACCTAAAAATATGCTAACTTGTGCCCTAAGAAATATTCATATCTAGAAGGGTTAAGAATCTATATATGGAAAAATTCCCGAGACTGCGGGAGCATCGGGTCGACTATCCAGATGCACCTCTTTAGGGCCCATGACGACACATTCAATGACCCATAAGTAAAGAAGCCCACTCCCGAGCATCAATCGTCGGGGTATCAGTCTGAATTTACTATGCTCGGCTCATTCTCCATAGGTACGTGCTTTAAGGGCATATTTCACATGAAACCTAGCCGCTGGGATATCTTATCTAATCAACGATGGCTAGCCCCTGAGGCTCAAGTGAAAAACTACTTGATCGGTCCTTCTCCTTCAGTCTAAAAACCCGAAGGAGGAAACGGAAAACAGTGGCAAAACATTACCACATCATCCGAGCAAGCCATGCTTAGGAACAAGCTTAAACCATCAATAATACTTCATCTGAGCAAGGCATGCTTGGGAATAAGCTCAAACCACCAAACCATATTTTTGTGGATTTTATTAAAAAAAAAGTTTACTCATCCCCTCGATTATGCATGGTAGTGCATTTAGGGTGTGTTTGGATGATAGCCCGCAGTAGCCTTACCAATGAAAGGTCATGCCAATGCTATTTGGCCGTTGTTTAGTTCGCAGCCAAGTTTTGGCTCGCCCATGAGAAAAATTGGTGCGCTAATGGGTTTGCGTGTAATTTCTTGGCCGGACGTAGGCGCCAAAATCGGACGCCATTCATTGGCGCGCCCTCAGCCAAAACAATCCACGCGTGGGACCCAGCTGCATACGGCTCTGATTGGCCGGAAGCCATGCGCATGCATGTGTAGGCCCGCCTAGCAGGCGCACAAGGAAGCAGCAAGCGACTAGTTAGCCGGATTCGTTTTTCTTTTTTTTGCAATTAACCTTCTTATTTTTGTATATATTTCATATAGTGCCCAAATTGCATGAAACAAATTTTATAATTCATCTAAAATCATAAGCAACCCATTTTTAATATTTTCAATTTTTTAAAATTTTCAAATTTTTCTTTGTTTTTCATTGGTCATTTTTTAAAGGTTACAAACCAAACACCTCAACTTTTGCCAATGAAAGGTCATGCCCTGAGTTGGCCATGACCAATGCATTGGCATGACCACCCAGGACTATAAACCAAACACGCCCTTAGCCCTAGCTTAGAAAACCATGTATTTAACCCTCACAAGTATCTATGTGTATTTAACTTTCCATGGCTGTGAGAGCATCTCTAATAGTATTAGCTATAAGAAATGACCATGTCATCTATAGATAGCATATAGACAACCTCTCCAATGGATTAGCTATAACATTATCTATAATATTAAATACTGGCCCACAAGTAATAGATAATAAATGCCTTCAAATTAGTTATAGCCTAGCTGTAAGTTAGTAGTCAGTCTATATCTCTCTTCTCCTTTTCTCTCTTCCACCTAAGCAAAATGCTGAGTTGGCACCCTTATAGCTAGCTGAAATGGCACCATTGGAGATGCTCTGAGCTGTTTTGAAGAATGGTTTTGCCATGTGAGCTGCCACACACATGATTTTGCCACGTAGCCCAGTCATGTGGCATTTTATTTTTTAATCAGCTTTTAAATATGGGCCCACTTGTCAACCCACCTCCCTCATCTCCTCCCCTCTCCCCTTTTCCCTCCCCTCGTCTCTCTGCTAAATGTGGAGCGGCTTTGGCTCCGGCGAATGATGGCGCGGCCGGCCACGACATCGCTCTAGGGAGAAGCTCCAGGGCTCGGGGATCACCGAGGTGCAGTCGCCGGTGTTCAACAGCCACCGAAGCAGCGTCATGGCAGAGGACGTCGTGGCCGCGGCGCTTCAATGGAGCTCCGACCAAATTAGCCCCTGCAACAGCACCAGTGTAGCAAGAGGAAGGAGTGGAAGGGAGGAATCGAGCTATATCTTACCGAGGTAGTAGGTCGTCGTGAATTTGAGGGATAGCTAGGTTTGCACAGAGGGGAGAAATTGGGTTTATTTAGGCCGGGATTTACAAGGCTTTTGATGGCAATTAAATGAGCATCAAGCTAGTGTTTCAAAACGTCAATTTGATCGCATTACTTCGTGGGTTTTAGGCGGATTGATGTGGCATGAAGGCAGCGGCAGCGATAGTGGCATCCCATGCGTGCGTCCAGTCTACTACACAGCTCCGGGGGCCAGCACACGGAGCAGCGCCTGCAACAGCTCCGGCCCGCTCGGTGGGGAGAAGGAGGCGGCGGCCCAGTGGGGGAGGAGGCAGCGGCGGTGAGAAAGAGAGAGAAGAGAAAATAGGGGAAGAGAGAGAGGAAAAGGAGAGAAGAAAGAGAATAGTGATTGACATGTGGGATCATATATAAAATAGATTTTTTAAAAAAGGAAAATGCTATGTGTTCGGCTGATGTGGCAATACCTCTCCATGTGGGCAGCCTACAAAACCGCTCGCGAGGAGTTATTTACGCCACTCCGTATAATTGTGAGGAGTGAATACCTGGTTTCCTAGACAAAGGGTTAAGTGTACTAATATGTATAGTTGAGTAGGTGAACTAGACTTTTTCCTTCTATAAATAAATTACAATGATAATTAGTGGTCAAAGTTTTATTTCGAAGATTGTGTCAATGTCCAAGATGACAAGTTTTTGTGATATGGAGGGAGTAGATAGACATCTCACGTAGCATCTTAGATAAACATCTCAGATAGCATTTTAGATAAACATCTCAAATAAACATTACATATAGCAAATTAGCAATACTAGTGAGCATCTTATATAAACTTTTTTTCCCACTCTCATGAACCTAAGCTCAATCCATTCGTGGTAATTGCAGCTAGAACGCCAAGGCCATCTCGTGTTGGTGCTGCACCGCACCAAGCTCCATAAGCGGTGGGGGTCGAGGTGGTCTGCGGCGGCAGTGCCATCCACCAACCTGTGGAGAGGAGGCAATACATTCTCTAGCTTGTGAGATGTTGGGTGCACTAAAGGATTGTGACATCCTCATTTTGAAAAGAAATTAAAAAATAAATAAAAATAAAAATAAATAAATAATGATAAAATAAAAATATTTCATTTGCACTTTGTATTTTGCAATTGTATAAAAGTTCTGTTTTTACATGACATTTAAAAGCCATTCTATTTTCTAATTAGATTTCGCATTCTTAAATTGATTTTAGCAAAAAACTAATTGCTATTTATAATTTAAAATTTATATACAAATGACTATTTTATTTTATTATCCTACTCCCTCTTCTCTCTCTTCCCTCTCCTATCACCCTCACTGACACTCTCTCTCTCTGCCCGTGGCATTCTCTCTCTGATCACTCTAGGGTTTGGCCTCCACTTCCTCCCTCGCTGGCGCCCTGTTCCTGCTCCTGCTTCCCCGTGGCAGCCGTCCCCTGTCACTCACGCGCGTGGCATCCCCAGCTGCTACCACCCTGCTCCTCGTGCATGGCTGCAAACACCATTCCCCCCAATGCAGCCCACATCTTCCCCCAAAAACTCAGTCCCAGTCCTAGCTGAAACCACGAGCAAACACCAGCACAAAAAAGCTGATGTCACCACGTTGCCCAAGGTAGCCATCGCTTTTCCTCCTCGCGCCAATCCCGCCGCCGGCGAAGCCGCCGCGCCGGTTGTTGTCGCGTCAGGCCGCCATGGTCGTCAGGCGCCGTCGGTCCGCCGCCAACCTTCCCTCTCCTCCTCTCCCCGGTGCTGCGTGCATGCATGGACGTGTTAACGGTCGCCACCGCCGCCGGAGCTCCACCGTGTCGCCAATGAGCCGCCGCCGAGCCGCCCGAGCCGCGACGCCGTCATCCCCGAAGCTCCACCCACGCCGCGCCGCCGCATGATCCGCCGCCACAGCATCCATGCCTCCTAGCCTTGCGGCCGCCGCCATTGACCTCATCGCCGCCGCCGCCCAGCCCTACCCCGGCCAACCCCAACCCCGCCTCTCCTTCCCACCGGCGCCCTTCTTCCTCTCCCTCCCTACCGCTCCCATTCCTTCCTCTCTTCCTCCTTGCTCTCTCCTCCCGATCTCCCTTCCTCCTCTCTCTTCATCCATTGCCGCCGATGCCGCCCATGCAAGCTCCCCCGCCGCCCTCCTCTCCCCTGCCGACGCCTCTTCTCTCCTCTCCCACCGCCTCATCCTTCCTCTCTCCCTGCTCTCTCTCTCTCCCGATTTCTCTCTTCTTTTCTCTCTCTCTCTCTCTTATCCAGCGTGGGAATCCGGTTGGGCCTTGGCAGCCCCTCCTTGGGTCGGCCCACAGAGCCCAGTAGCCATTTTCCCCATTTTCTGGATTTTCCAGATAATGGAATTCCTTGTCTAATTCATTACGAATTCATTTGAACTCCGAATCCGGCAGTTCCAGTTCTTAAAAATTTGTTAAATTCATACCTATTTCCAGTAATTTTTATGTAATTTTTTATATTTATATTTTATTTATGTTATTTACTGTTATTTACTGTTGTTTGTTCCGTTTGCGTGCGCTAGATCGTTCGGGCGCCGAAGTTGGTTTTCTCGACGCCGCCGACGCACCGCCGGAGTCCGACTACCCCGAAGGCAAGTCTTTCCCTAGAAACCCCAATTTCTAAGTTTTGCCAAAATCGCTAATTAATTAAACCGTGCTTACATTGCTTAGATATTTCCAGTGCAAGTCACTACTGTCGGGACATGCACCCACTGTCCTGCATTGCCGATCAGGATAATTTATTTAACTAATATCTTGCTGTTATAAATATTAATTGGCTTAGCAAAGCTCCGTTCAATATCGGGGAGTGATTTCCCGTATCTGTTATCATATGTTATCAATACTGTATTCATCCCGAGAATTGTGTATCTGAGCATGGGTATGGTGAACTTGGGTTATGGTGGGATTGATCACTCTTTAATTAAAAACTTGACCAACTAATAATCGGAATCGGGAGCGGTTGGTTTGCATGGTGGGTGCCGTCGTGCACGAGAGTTGGGTTTGTGTGGGATGATCGCTCCGAGACTAAGGACCGATGATTGTGACACGCTTAACCGAGAATTTTCCGTGCGACCGCAAGCCGGTATGGGACGGGCCTGATCTGGAGGGAGAGTAACTTCGGTGTTGTTCACCGTTCTTGCACCGTAGATGGGGTCCGTGGGAACCATCGCCAGTGTACCGCCGGAGACTTGTGGACCTATCATTTCTCCGGGTACCTGTGTGGATATCAGGTACAACCGTGACAAACTCGGGGTTAATTTTCCAAAGGGTCTTGTTATGGTACTCTTCGACGGGAGGGTACCATATCTTGTGGGTAAAGCGTATAACCTCTGCAGAGTGTAAACCCATTCGAATGGCCGAGCTTCCGGTTAAAGGGCGACTCAGTGGTCTTTCACGACGTAGCTTCACCTTAATTAATATGACCCGGGTGAGGTTTTCCGGCATGTGTGCCGTTGCTAGATGAGAATGCGATTGGTTTACGAGAATGGAGAACATGTGTCGCGGAATCGAGAACTTTGAGAAATGCGAAACTTGAGCTGGAGAATGAGAACCTAGTTATTTCTTGGTCTATTATGAGAATGGATATTTATTTAGTTCTATTTTCTTAAATGCTTTTATACTTCTAGGTTAAATGCTTTTACGCAAATAACCCTTAGCTTTCCTAGGATGAGCCATAGCCTGGCCCTTCCTAGGAAAGACTTGCTAGCATTCGCATGCTAACCCCGCATCTATGCTGGGCTGTTTCCATCATTAGCAGGTCAGGAGTTCGAGGACGCACAGGACTGCGTTGTTGTTTTCTCGGAAGTGGATCCGGACTACTAGCGGCTTCCCGGATAAGCGTGTGCCTGTGGCCATGATAGGTCGCCACTTTTGGGTTTATCCTGTTATTTGTATTAGTCAGGACCCGTTACTATGAATAATGTAATATATTGCTCCGCAGCACTCTGATGTACTTTCTAGTTAATACAGTGTGGCAATAGTATTGTGTCTCTGTTTACTGTGGGTACGTGCACTGATCCTTGGGACGCGTACTGTTAACACAGAGGGGTTCGGTTTGGTAAAATCGGGCTCCGACAAGGATGATGCAGTAGCGATCAAAATTACCTGGTTGACTTCCTATAGGGGCGTTGTAGAAGGCAGTGCTGGGAGTCGTTAGGACGTCCCTCTAAGGAAGGGGTGCAAATCCGATCGTCGAATGCAACCTCATGCTTGGAGCAGCAGCTCATCACTAGCGACGGAGCTCAAGATTTGGGACAAGATGTGGAACCCTATAAATTTAGGGATGAGCCGGCTAGGAGGATAGAGCGTGGAGGAGACCTAGAGGGTTCACACCACACTGGAGGAGGGTTCGCACACGGGAGGAGGAGGAGGGCTCATGCCGTGTAGGTTTGGGGAGGAGGAGGGATCCGCCAGGGAGAGGAAACTGCATTGTTTGGAGTTGGCTCGGTCAGCAACGGCCTCGATGGGTGCTATCGATCGGTGCTTCAACAGCAGCCACCAATTCCCTCTCTCCCCCTTCTCTTCCCTCCATGTCGGACTGAAGCTGACATGGACTGACTTACCTTGGAGATGCTCTGAGAGAGACAGCAAGAGTCCAACTTTAGCCTAGTTGTGCACGCCTGCCTGCCGCCCGATAGCGGCCACCGGAATAAAAACTCAAGAGGTAAAGAAAGCGCATGAATCCAAGGGAATAAGCGCATCGGAATTGGAACGCCTGTTAATAATCTCCCTTTCGATCCGTGCGTGGCTCGTTGTGAGGCCAACATGATGATGAGGCGAGGGAGCATGCATGGGGACCAATTAAGTGGAACTCCCCCTCTTGCTTTTGGATTTGTTCTGTCCGGACTAAACATAGCCTGCGATGCATCAAAGATTCCTCCTACTAGTTCCTCTGCTCATTTGCATTGGACTGCACAAGATTTTCCCATTCTTCTCCATCTCTACTAGCCGTAGAAATACTGCAAGATTTCCTTGCTATTACCTGTCTAAAAATAAATTCTTGATCACTGGATGTAGGCTGGCCTTTTAGGATTCTTTTGGTAGGCATGATTCATTTGGAGCTGAGAGATCATTGTGCACTAACTTAATTATATGATGTTTTTTTATATTAAAAAGTGTTTAATAGTAGTGGTGGTAGGGCCAACTTTTAATCTCCACCCTTATCTCATCTAATGGTCCAAACATCGCCATAAGTGTGATTTCTATTTATTTGGGATTCCTTTCTTATTTTATTGCGTTATATTCTAGGATGTTTTCGATTACCTCAAGATATACCAAAGCATTCTATTTAGAGTTAATTAGATATATGCCACTATAGAGTAGTCCATTCATAGATTCGCCATTATAAAGTTTGAAATTGGATAAATGTCACTCTTTAGTTCCTCCCATCGTAAAATTGCCATTATAATCTTTTTTAGACGAAAGTGCGCATGCCTCTTCTTCTTCCTCCCTTCTCCTTCCTCCCTTCTCTTCTCTCTGGCTAGTGAGCAACGCCACCATCCGTCCCCAAGTCCGGCGAGTCGCGCCACGTCACGTCGTGTCCTTTCTCTCCCTCCTGAGCTCCTAATCCACATCCCTCTCTCTCCCTACGAAGCTCCCAACCACCCAACAACCCGGCACTTGCCAAATCTGATCCCACCCTCGATGCCTCGTCTTCCTCCTAGGCGCCCCACCTCTCTCTCTCTCTCTGGTTGCTCACCGCTGCTGGTCTCCGATCTGGTGGCCTCACCTTAGAGGAGATGTAGCTCGAGGAGAGAGTGCGAGGGAGGAGAGAGGAGGGGAAGGGATGGTTGGCAGTTGATGCCGACGCCGGTGAGCTCGCCGGAGGGGAAGGTGAGCACCGCTGCCATGGCTGGAGAGAAAGAAAGAGAGTTGGAAGAGGATAGGATGGCACATTCGATGGAAATTTGATGAATATAGAGAGGCAATTTGGTCCTAAAAAATTATAATGGTGATTTTACGATGGGAGCAACTAAGGAGTGCCATTTATCCAATTTCAAACTTTATAATGGCAAATATGTGAAAGAGCAACTCTGCAATGGCATATATCTAATGAACCCTTCTATTTATCTAGATTCCTTATTTTAGCGTGCATGTTGTATATATTTTATGAAAATTTCGATCAGTTCAAGATATATTAAATTATTCTATTTATCTAGCTTCCTTATTTTAGCGCATTTTATTTTGGAAAAATTTCGATCAATTTAAGATATATCAAATTAAAGAGTGGAAAAGCACAACGCAGTCAAACATAGAAACACAGTCGAAGGTGAAAGGCTGAAAGCGGATGTGACGTCATGATCGAAACAAATTAAATATGATACAATAAAAAGTAATGTGATATTTATTCGTAGCAAAGGCTTTGCAATCGCTAGTTTGTGGCAAAACAAACATGCATGCACGCCGCACTACAGAGCAGATAAATGATAACACATACTTGGACCTGTTATTAGTTGCATGCGTGGACATGTGTAAGATGGGATCGTGTGATTCGGGGGGTCAAAGGGAATAAACAGGAGCAAGAAAGGAACAAACGTGAGGAACAGGAACCTGACGCCCTCCATCAACAGCAACAGGGCACTTTCGGCTGTTGATGCTACCTACACTTTCAGCTTGCTAGCTCCCAGCCGTATATGGCTGCATCTCCGGGCAAGTTTCACGGCATATAGTTGGTACAACGACGTGCTAGCTAGTCGTAGCATCAAACTAGAACACCGATGATGTGGACGCATCCTAATTAGACATGGACGCACGTATACAGCCTTCGCGATCTTTGACCAATGATCGACCAATATCCTTCCTCCTTGCCCTCTTTCTCTCTCTAAATGGATGATCTAGCTCTGACGATTAATCTTTGCTGATTAATTCAGAGATAGTTAATAGGAGACGGATCTCGGTTGAAAATGCCAGCACAAAGAATCAGAGGCAAAATTTCTGACGTGGAACTGTGGAAGAGTGGATGATCCTGCCACAACGTTTCCATCGAACTCGCGATCTTATCCTTGCCTTCGGAATTCTCTCGATTCCTGTATGGCTTCATTGGTTGTGTTGGACACATGACTTTGTTTTAGCATCGCAGTTATGATAATCTTGTTTGGTTAAGCTGCTATAACGTTGCACGACAACATATTGCTACTTTTCAAAAATATATAAGCTGAAATATGAGAGGACAACTATGGGATATCAAAATTCAGATATCTTTGATCAAGTTTACAAAAACAAAGTAATAAGTTTTCACTGCTTTCATTCCATAGCACTTTTGAACATAGGAACAAGTCCCTTCTATCCCCTGAAAGTGCAAAACTGTACCTCCAACAGCACTACACTGTGAATACCAAACAAACTACCCATTGCCGATTCTAAACGGTTTTGCTAGTGTGGCACGTTGACGAGGATTGGTAAAATTAATTGTTGAAAATATAATTTAAATATTAAAATAGCAAATCTACCATAAATTATTTTTGGACGGCCTGACCATTTTGATGATCAGGGCAGGTGGTAGCATTTTGAGGCCTCGTTGTAAAAGTAAAACAAAGTTTCAAATGAGCCAAAAAAATTACATTATAAAGACTCAAAAAGTCCAAATTTTTTTCTAATATTACTACGCTTTACTTAAAAAGAGATATTCTTGTAGATTTTCGAGATTCATTTTTATCTTTTTACTTTTATCATATCCATATTCATATTTTCTTATTCTAGAAATCCAAGACATAGAAAGAAATTGAGTATTATATATGAAATAGAAAAACAGAACATACTCATAGAGACACCGAGTACCGGAATACTATGCATGAAAGAAATACGCAGTGCAGTGCAGTGCAGTGTTGCGCCAGGAGTACTACTACTTAGGGGTGAAAATGGACCGGACCGGCTCGGATATTGATTGTACCAATTTCGTTTCCGTATCTTTTCACGGACCCAAATCTGGATACGAACACTTCGAATATGAATACAAACCATCTCGAAAACGAAACCGGATCGAATACGAGTCGAATTGAATATGATCACGATTATTTTATCAAAATATTGTAACCCTACAAATTGTACGCCCGAAAACTACCATAACATATAAATAATTCAATTAACTATAATATTAATAAGATTAGATAAAATATGGTGTGATAATTAATCACAAATGAGCACATAAGGCAGAATGCGCAAGCATGATGCAAGCAATAAAACACCAAATTCATTATTTATGAAATACTCAACCCTCAAACCGTTAAACACTAAGTCAACCATATTCCATATCACATCCACATGTCCGGATAGTTAATGAAATCATGAGCAGGTGAGCACAGAGCCACAGATACATACATAGTTCATCAACCTTTGACAATTGACAGTTGACAATGACACGGGCACATATTGACACATAGTCCAAATTTAGACACACTGACACACACATATTGATATTGTCGTGCTTCAACCCTGGATGGAGGTAGCACATAAATAATTCAATTGACTATAATATTAATAAGATTTAGATAAAATATGGTATGATAATTAATCACAAATGAGCACACAAGGCAGAATGTGCAAGAATGATACGAGCAATAAAACACCAAGTTCATTATTTATGAAATACTCACCCCTCAGACCGTCAAATACTAAGTCAACCACATTCCATATCATATCCACATGTCTGAATAGTTAATGAAATCATGAGCAGGCGAGTATAGAGCCACAGATACATACATAGTTCATCAAACTTTGACAATTGACGGTTGACGATGACACAGACACACATTGACACATAGTCCAATTTAGACACACTAACACACACATTGACATTGCCGCGCTTCAGCCCTGGACTACTACTACAGAACACCACATTAGTGACGGTTCGGAACTAGCATTACTGTCGGTTTTTGAACCGGCACTGCGTAAGCGGCAGTGATAACCTGGACTACACTTACGGTCTCGAATATCATTGCCGGTTCTCGAAAACACACGAATTTAGGCTTTAAAATTGGTTAAAAAATAGAAAAAAAAATTATGTCCAGAATCTATACGCGAATCATCTAGGACCTACTATAGGTTATTAGGACACGTTTTCGCACGAAATACAAATATTGCGTTACCTAGGACTCGAACCTGCAACCTCTCCACTCTACCCTCACACTTCTAACCATCCACCTGACTTCACGTTCTTACTTACAGAGGATACGCATATCTTTTAACCTTTGAAGTTATCACTGTTAGTTCTTGGCTAGAACCGGCAGTGATAACTTATCACTGCCGGTTCTTGGCTAGAACCGACAGTGATAATTCATGAATTGAAACCGATAGTGATAATTCAATTTATGAATTATCACTGTCGGTTCTAGCCAAGAACCAGCAGTGATAAATTTTTTCACTACATGTTGAAAATTGGGGGCGGGAAGCTTAATATCACTACCGGTTCTTTTCTCAAACCGGCAGTGATACTTCAATGTCAGTTTGAGCAACAAACCAACAGTGATAAGTCCTATCACTGCTGGTTCTCAAGCGCATAACCGATTTTTTCGCCGCTGAGGCTTACAAACCGGTAGTGATCGTTTCTGACCTAACCGGCAGTGATGGGGAGCACGGATGACCATTTCTGTAGTAGTGGACGGAGGTAATTCAGCAACACATTTGTAAACCTACAATCGACCAAGAAAATTTAAGTGTTAAGACCAATATCTTTTAGTCTTAACTCCTGATCCTGATCATGCAATTTGTGCCATGCAATTTGTGCCAGCAAATGAGAGCTAAACAAAACAAAAAGAAATACCAGGTAATTTTGGCTATTGATCTCACAAAAAGAACCCAAACCAACAAGTGCATTAGAGAAGGACGTAATAAATGCTACTCAATGCTACTAGTTCCATTCCCTGAAATTAAGAGTAATGAAAATAAAAAAGGTAAGCATACATGTTACATGTGCATTTCAAGAAATTGTTATCATTTGATAACAATTGTTTGTATTAGGTATAAGGTCATACAATTTAGCTTTATAGCATACAAATATGAAACATGTGATGTTTAATATCAGCATGCTCCATTTAACTTGAAAAAGAAGCTCATTTAAAAGCAGACGCTCCTACTGCTGTCACCTAACCCATTTCTAACAATTGTTTGTATTAGGTATAAGGTCATACAATTTAACTTTATAGCATACAAACATGAAACATGTGATGTTTAATATCAGTTTGCTCCATTTAACCTGAAAAAGAAGCTCATTTAATATCGAGTCATGTAATTGGGCTTTCTTGCCCTCCAACAGTTATTTTCAATCTTAGTTGTTCTGTTTATCTTAAAAATGGTAACATTCTCTGGCACATTTCTTGTCCTAACAGTTATTTTCAATGTTAGTTGCTCTGTTTGTCTAAAAAAAATATCATTCTCTGGCTCCATTGCTTGCATACAGAAAATCAAACCAGCAAGGCAGGAACACCGTCCAAAAAAAAAACCAGGAACTAGCTGATGCAAGCACTTGTTTACTAGACAATTGATGAAGACATATGCTAACTACTGTATCAAACAGAACGGTACAAATTAATAATAAGCACAGGCCGTCAGAAGACATGAGTGGGAGAATTACAGCTGAAGTAAACAGGGCTATATGACATCATGTGATCACCAGACATGGTTGTAAGGTGAAATTACTGGAAGGTGCCAATATCTTACTGCCTTCAAACGCAGCAAAGGAGAGTAGAGACTTGAAAGAGTAAGGGGGTGCTTGGTAGGGCTTCAACTCTAATTTTTCAGCTATGCTCCACAACTCTACTGTAGAGCAGATCCATTGTAAAGTTAGAGTTTTCACTGGGTGTTTGGCTATTAGGTTGGCTCCAGATCCAAGAATGAGGAAGATTTTAGGTGATGAATGGTCAATACTACCCTTGGTGGATATTAGCCCAGTGGTAGTGGTGGGTAATTAACCCTAACTCCACGCCTATTCTGATAAATGTGGTCCGCGGAGCACCCTCCAAACTGCTCCACAAAAATGAACTGCGAGGGAGCCTGCTCCATGGAGTTGCCTGCTCTAAAGTTACGTGGAGTTGGGCGTTTGGCACTGCTCCGCCCAGATCTAAGGCGGAGTTGAGAGTTGGAGCTCTGCCAAACATCCCTAAATATAAAGGAAACTCTTGGACGTGGACAGCACCGGCTTCGGTGGCTTCTTGGGCGAATGGGAGACGAAGACCTCCGTGAGCCCCTTCCGCGAGTAGTCCATCCAGGCGTAGATGATCCTGCCGCTGGTGAGGTCGACGCTGGCGCTGTTGAGGTCCGCGACTGCGGCGGACACCATGCTCCCAAGATCAAGGAGGCGGTGTGGGTGAGATGATGCACAGAGTGGGGCTGTGACCTGTGGGGGCGGCGCCGCCACAACGGAGCCTGAAGGTCGCTAGGTCGCTGGGCATGTCTTTGACGTGCCTGGGGCGAATGCTGCTTGGAGGGAGGGCATACTCCCCTCTCTGCAGAGGTGATGAGGGAAGGGGCAAGAGTCAGCTTGTGCTCGGGTGGATTCTAGGCAGACGGCTTCAAAGATGACAATGGTGGTGCTCGGCGATGACTTCTAGGCTCTCTCTGCTTTCTTTGTGGCCGTGACGGGGTTTGGAGCCTCTTCGTTAATTCCTGATGTTGATCTATATTCCCGTCTTCCTGTGGGATTGTGACTAAAAGAGATGGAGCCCAGGCCAACGAGGGGCGCAGCGGTTCTTGACTTCAGCGTTGGGTTGTTTGGAAGGTTCCTTGTTGCATCCGTGGATTAGCACTTGGATCCTTTATGGGCTGGTTGTGGATTCTGGTACTTTGTAGGGATCTCTTTGTAAAATTGCTTTTGCCAGATGAATGAATCTACATCCCTTCTATAAAAAAAAACAACAAATAACGATTTTTCATGTCCGGCCAAAGTTTGAAATAAAAAGTACTTATGAAACACAACCATGATCGAACGTCTTCAGCAATGCTTGACAATCTACAAAACAGTCATGCACCCTGCTCAACTCTTAAAAATAACTAAAACGCATCAGTTTTGTACCAGCAACATTGGGGAAAAATTATAAAATTACACTCAACATAATTTCCTAGTAGTAGCGTGGTTGGAACGACCTCGCTCGCGAGCCTGGCTAGTGGCTAGCTAGCTGCTCGTACCAGGATGACACAGCCGGCGTCAACCGTGCCCCCTGCCGCCACTCCATGGACGCGTTCCACGCGGGACGTGCTGGTTCGAGCAACACCAGCCGAGCTATCCGTGATGGCGGTGCACCTGGACCGGTTCCATGCAGAGTGTCTCATCCTCGACCACGCCCCACCTGAGTTGGAAGGTCAAAACGTAAAGCGCCGGTTTTGTTGCCCGGAGCGCATGTTTAACCCGGTAGCTGACGCGTGGGCCCAGGTGCCGTGGGGTCGCCCACCTTGTGCGACAATTTACGTGTTTGCAGCGGCCCTGTCGTCTGGGAATTCTTTGCGTTTTAGCCCCTACATTATAACGTTTTTAAGTGCTGTAGTAATTCGGCGCCTAATGTCTGTAATCTCGCTTGTTGAAAACTCGAGTAAATTGACGTATTGAACAAGCGAATTATTTGCTCTAAATTAGGTCTATGTTTTTTTAACACGATTTGAAAATAGGGGTTTCGTGGATTGTATTTTTGGGTGCTCACGGATTGTTTGGGAATTAGGGGGAAATCTATTAGCACGGACAATGATCTACCATAGTTCCAGCATTTGCAATATATGTTTTTAATTGATGTTGGATGGGAAGGAACAAAGATGTCGGGCTCGTTTAGTTCGTTGATGTTCTAAACTCTTACCATAATTTGCCACACATGATTTGCTAAAATTGTCTGACCTTAGTTAATGAAATTGATACCACACTTTGGCTAGCTTTGATATTTTTTATACAAAACTTCGTTAAGTAAGGCAAATTTTGATAAGCCACAATCTTTTAAGAGTATAAACCAAACGGATGTCTAACTTAATCAAACTTAACTAACTTTAGTTGTGACAAAGTGTGTCATTGGTTTTATTATAAGCCAAATAACCTCATCATCTGTAATATTGTTGCATGGGAAAGAATGAAAGATATCTCACTACTACATACAAACCATTAATGTTGGTTCCAAATGATCATTAGCACTCGTTTTTGAACAAGAACAAAACAAGAGGCACCAATGTGGCCAGTCATCCGTGCCGGTATGGGACTAGCAGAGATGACTTATTCTCTGTGCCAATTTATGAGTCCAGTTGACACAGATATATTTTAAAATATAATTTTATCTAGCCTAGTTAGCATAGCTAGGCTGCTACTACTAGCTACATACCGTACAACCTAGCAAGCTAAATTAAGGCAGTAGGGGCGGCGTCATTGTCTCGCTCGCCGTCTTAGGGTCATAGTAACCACCAATGTCATCGTAGTCACTAAGGCTATCCGGCCAGTTATCGGGGAAGATGTCCCTGTTGTCGGACCTTCAGGCCCATCCACCTGCTTCCTTCTCCAGCATGGGAGGTGGCTCCTCGTCATCGTCCTCCTTCTCCTTCGAGGAATCCTTTTTTAGCACCTCGTTTGTAGGGCTACACACACCAAAGAATTTGAGGACTGATCAGGCGACGATATGGCCTGGCATCGCTTGGGCGCTGGCTTGTCCTCCTCGCGGTGCTCCTAGTCGGTCAGCTCCTCGTCGGCAGGCTCTTGATTGCTAGCCGATCATGGTGACCATGGTGAGGTTGCCCGCTATGGCAAGGCAGGTGGAGTAGGCAATGGCTACGGCGAGGCGGGTAGAAAGGGCCATGACAACGGAGGAGAATCGGACGACTAGACCATAGCGGCGGCACCAGAGGAGTTGGAGATCAAGGAAGAAATGTAGGAAGAGACAGAGATGAGGGGGTGGGGAGGAGGTTAAGTTTTTTGCTAATGGGGATCTGAGACGATTGATTGGAATAGATTATATAAATTGTTTATGAGGAAATTTTTTCCGCGAAACGTCTTGGGAGATGAAATGTTGTGTGTACTGGTTGTAATTACCAGCTGACATATATGGCTACGAAATAGCGCAATTTTTCAATGGACTCATGGCAAAAGGTTTACATGTGCCAGTGTTAATTTTCAACTGTCACATATATACAAATTTTATGTTCTGGATCACTATACGAACCGAGTGTGTGTATATATATATATATATATATATATATATATATATATATATATATATATATATATATATATATATATATATATATATATATATATATATATGTGTGTGGGAAATTACATAAGGCTCCATGGAGCTTAGGCTCCATGATCCATTACCACTAGATGCGCTTTGAGATTTGTGATGTTTGGTATTTGTATATTTATATACCCACTAAAAAAATATTTAAGACGTCAAACTCCAAAAAAAAAAAAATAACTTTAGTTTAAACTACTTTTAAATTTAAGATAAATATAGTTCAAACTAATTTAAACTAGTTTAAACTGAAGATGAATTTAGCTTTTTTTGGAGTTTGGTATATCAAATATTTTATTTAGTCGATATGTAAAGATGTACACGTTAAACAACATGAATCTCAAAGCACAACATAGAGTGCATGTGCGTGCGCCGGTTAGTAATCAGAACCGGCACATATAATCTATAATCTGTGTTGGTTAGTAATTAGTACCGACAGATAAAAGCTTTGCCACCTGTCCATTGAAGAACCAATACTAGTAACCTTATTTGTACCGATACTAACTGAGCCGGTACCGATATAAAGGTATATATGATATGTTTTGGTGTAGTGTCTATATCTACCGGAACCTTGGTAAGTTTCCGTACAGTCTTAGCAAACGCATACAAATTTTTCACTTTGTTGTATGGCGGTAGTGCAGTTGGTTCAAAATCCCATGGGATATTATAAATCGTGATGGAGCGGGATCGTAAACTGCTCCGAGAAATTCAAATCAAAATTTTAATTTTAATTTTTTAAAAAATATAAAAAATTCATAAAAATAGTACTATTATGTAGCATGACGATGGGACAAAATATTTCAAATTTAACGCTTTATTCAAATGGAATTTTAAATTTGAGTTGAGACAAAAAAAATTGGAAATAGGCCCAAGTCTTTGAATCGGATTTTCCACACAACTATACTAGTTTTTAGATTTTTTTTTACCCCAGACGGGAATATTGATTTAGATTTAGCCGCACCTGAGCCGAGTTTTACATAATCTTTCTGCTTTCCCCAATTTTTCTAGCAATTTTACCTAACATTCTCTGCTTTTCCCCATTTCCCCCATGTTTCGATATCTTTTTAATATCTAAGGATTTCTCGCTATAATCGGTTGATTACTTAAATACCGTACTTGGCGACTAGAGGGGGTAAATAGGAGCCAAATAAATTTTCTCACAAGGAGATGAATGATGCTCTTCACCAAACGCGCCTCAAAGATGACATCCCACAAGAACAGCCATATTTCTGGTTGTTAAGTGCTGAAAGAAAAGTAATCTTAGTCTAAAGTGATTGCATTCAAAGATAAAACACTCCAACTAAAAAGGTGCTTTATAAAAAGCACACAGGAATATTTCAGTAGAAATCAATTTTGATCATAGGAGTGGTTGCTGGTTTTCTTGGACTCTAAAAATTATAGGAATTTGTTTCCCTATGCCTTGATGAGTCATGCAGCCCCTAGCCAAGTTTCAGATCAAAACTCTTCACAGAAAATTCAACAAAAATCTTGAACCAAGAATTGTCTAGAACTCACGCATAGAAACTTTGGGCTCGGTATTCACCTCATAGCTCCCAAACAAAGAATTCAGATGACTCCAAATTTTTTTTTACAAGTAGATATGGAAGTTACGGACCTTCTTCCATTGGCATCTCTCAAAAAGGATTTTTCTTAATTTTTCTAAAATTACTAGACCAACTACTGCGCGAGTAAAACCTTCCTGTCTTCAAGAAGAAGAAAGATAAAAATTTGATCTCTTGTTTATCACAGGTTGCCAAAGGTCTCTAATCATGTATGTAACCTTAAAACATCATGGATTAACAGCACGTGGAAAAAGAGGAAGCAAATAAACAGGTTGCAACAAAAAGCAAAGAAAAGAGATCAAACACAAGAATTAGACAAGAACGAGACCATAATATGAGGAACTAGTTTCTATTTCTTGAAAGGGTTTGTTCACAGCCACACCTAGGTGAGCAAAAACTCATAAAAGAGCAGAATACAAGCTACAAAACTTCAGCCCAAGACTTGGTGAAGGTAGGCCCTCTACCCCTTTTTTTATAGAGCAATCGGGTGAACCTCCACCTTTGATTGTTTCATTGGCTTCTAAGTAGCCTCATCAAGGGTTAGGATTCACCTACTCAACCAGCCACTTACATGGGCTTAAACCATTCACACACAGCCCAACATTGACCAAACATATCATACATGGGTTCTACACAAAACCCGATCAACCCGATACAACGGGCCTTTATCGGCCGGACTTGACTGCTCTATTTCCGTGCCTTCGACTGAAATCTTTGAGCCACCTCAAGTCCTTCACCATGGCGTCCTCATGAGCCCTAAGCTTGAGCCCATTCGTCCCGCAACATTATCACCGTTCTGGACATCGATTCACCCGATCTAGTCTCGATATTATCGCCGACCACGGTTGCCTTCAAGCCTGCACCCATAAGGACCAAACCATTTCCCACAAGCAAAAAAATATTTTCTTATCTTTGTTTCCTGCACGTTAGTCCAATTTCATTATCAATTAAAACATATATGACTACATGACTATGTTTCCACTCGAACTAAAACCGAAACCTTTTAAACCAGTACTTCCCTCAGCACAACAGAATAAAGATGAAAATTTTAGAAATACTTTCCTTACTCAAATGAACAAAGTCATAATACAAAAATGATGTGTCTCGAAATTCTCTACAAAATCCGTATATAATATTTTTCCATCCGAGCCCGAAAAGACCCTCAAAAGTGCAAAATACTCTGTTCTAGCATAAATGACCGAACTGGCTCAAATTAATCTAAAAAATAAACTCCTTAACAAAATCAATTCAAGTCACATATACTCATCACAATATAAAGACCTCCACATGGTCTCACAATTTCCCACACAAATCGCTCAATTTTGCCTTTTGACAAAAACCCACCGATTTCCCTTTAGTTCCCAGCGATTTCCGCCAGCATGGATCGAGCGATTGCTTGCTTGTCTCCAACGACTTTCGAAACCTAACTATTTCTTGTCTTACGCTCGCTCCGTTCAGTTCAAAATTTAAATAACGAAATTCGGTCAGAAAAGGGAAATGATGATTTCCGTGGAATATCGTAAATCGCTAGTGAATAGGATTTGATAATAGAACGGGATTTGAAACCTTGTGCACACTACTTACTTGACCATTGGATAGCTTGACATAGGCTTTAGCATCCGAACAGTTTTAAAAAATCGGATTCCTATACTCCTCTGAACAATTATTTGATCCCTATAATTTTATCCTCTCCAATATTTCTATATAAAGAACTGTACAGAGAAACGGGATCGAATCTCTAAATTTGAAACAAGGAGAGATAATCTATAAAATAGGGAGCAAGATAAGGATGCCGTTGGAGTGATGTTGGGTATGTTTGTTCGGCTAGTGTTTTTAGGTGGATTTTCTAAGTTGTTATAGTCGTCTAAAGTGCTCCAATGTTTAGTCAAATATGTATATAAATTAAAAGAAAATAACAAAGAAAAGATTGCTTTCTCGCTTGTCTCACTCACTGATGTTGCTATGGTTTTTCAAAGCTACCTTTGCGTGGATCAACTTTGCGGATCAGGGAAAATCTCTCGCTTTTAGCTTGAGTAAAGGCATAAGCATCACTGCCCTTAATTAAGTTGAGTAAAACCATTCGATTATATATATTGTTAACTAGTCATTTCTAACCATCCAACAAAAGCAACATATATGTTTCACTCGATCGTAAGAGAATATGAGTATGTTCGGAGTGGCTAAGCTGAACAAATAAGCTAGCCAAACTGAAGTGAGTTAAATGTTAAGCTGGATTTTGAGATTTTTAAATCTGCTCCTCAAAACTGGTCCACTTCATTTATTTTATTTTTAATAGCTTTAGATGTGGCTTTATGATTAAAAAACCTAGACTAAAAAACTAAATTAATTTTCTAGACAAATAAGTCTAAGGTAATCCGAACATGCTCTATGTAAAGTAACATAGCTCCATCAACTAATAAAATAAGTTAACTTCGTCTTTTCACATTTTTATTGCATCATTATCTTTAGACGAACAATCATTGAATTATCCATGATCATTTTCTCGTCGAATTGTCGAAAGTTTCCGATCAATCAATGAAATATACGTACGAATAGGAAAATCATGGAATTTTCTCTTGACGGTATTTTCTTCGTGTTACGTCACTTAAGTTGGCTGTCATTCTCCTAATCATTCTTAAAAGTGGGCTTCCTAGATAATCATGTCTCAAAACACTGGGTACGTGTACGGACTGTGTTACAGCTCACACTCAATCGGCCAAGATATACATGGGGAATTATCCAGTGGGCCCCTATTGGCAGCATCGAAGGACCTGTTCATAAATAAGTATATATACTAGGACTGAACTGCAAAAGGCCACCGTGCGTGCTATGTGATGTTGCGGTAAGTTTACTTGCTCCAAAGTCCACCTCCCTTTTCAAATGCAACTGCTACTCCCCAAGCAAAAACCTATCCGCACTAACCGCACCACGTACGGCACGCCTATTGTCTTCCTGACAGGTGGGTCCCACTGCTACAACTCAGCGCGTGACCCCAGCGACAGTGTGAAAAGGATAATGGCTGGGTCGTTTACGCGGGAACAACATTGTAAAAGACACCGGAAAAGTTACCCCGGCCGAGCCAACCACTGCACCACTCTGGCTGGGTAGCAGCAGCAAAGCGAGCTGAGCTGAGAGGCTGATGAGCTCGTTGCTTTTGTTGCCTTGCTCCGCTCCAATTTATGGCGATTTAATGCCACCAGCGAAGAGTTGGAGGGCCGACCAGTGAGCGCATCAATGGCGACGGCCGCCTCCTCGCCCAAACCCAAGCCTTCTCCGCCTCCCACCACCCCATCCTTCTCCTCCTCCGTCTCCATCTGAGCGCGCTTCCGCATTTCTCCTCGGTTTCTTGGAACACCACCCAAGAAATTCTTTCTACCTTTCTTTTCTGTTTTTTATTTGCAATGTGTTGCTGTGTTGACGACTCTGCTCGCTCTGCTCCGCCATTAATTCCTTCTTGCTGCTCCTGCTGACTCGCTGCTAGCGAGACGCGAAATCAGAGGGCCTGAATTCAAATCGACGAGGGAAGCAAGCAAGCGGCTGAAGAAGAGTCGCCTTTCTTGGTCCCTTGTTTGACTGCTCTTGGTTTCGTGATTGGCTAGCCAATTGGCGAGATTTGCTTCGAAAGCAAAGATTTTTCGCAAGGTTGACGCGCGAAGGTTTAGGATTTTGTAGATTCTATCTTGGCTTTGTTATTTCCATGGTTGTTTGCTAGCTCGTGCTAGCGAATCTTGGTCCAAGAGCTATTGGGACAAGGTAGCCATGGTGGCCGAGCCTCTGGTGCACAAGGTGCTGTCCATGACGACGTCGTCGTCCTCGTCCAAGAAGGTGAAGCCGCTGGTGAATGCCAAGGACGTGCCGGCGGAGGACGGCAGGGTGGGCATCCTGTCGTTCGAGGTGGCCAACGCCATGTCGCGCGCGGCCAACCTCTACCGCTCGCTCTCCGACGCCGAGGCGGCGCGGCTGCTCGGCCCGCTCTGCCTCGGCTCCCACGCCGTGCGCGCGCTTGTGCCCGGCGACGATGCGCGGCTCCTGGCGCTCGCGCTCGCCGAGAAGCTCGACGCGCTCAACCGCGTCGCCGCCGTCGCGACGCGCCTTGGCCGCCGGTGCACGGTCCCAGCGCTGCTGGGATTCGACCACGTCTACGCCGACCTCCTCGCCGGCCGCTCCGACGCCGCCACGTCCGCTTTCGCCGTCGATTCGCCATCCGAGGCCACCAAGCTCGTCCGCAAGCTCGACCGCCTGGCGTCCGCCACGGCCGCGCTCTACGCGGAGCTTGAGGCACTGGCCGAACTCGAGCAGTCGGCGCGGAAGCTCCCCACCGACGAAGCGCGCCGCGCGCTGGAGCAGCGCACGCGGTGGCGTCGCCACGACGTTCGCCGGCTGAGGGACTCTTCACTCTGGAACTGGACCTACGACAAGGCCGTGCTCCTGCTCGCGCGCGGCGTGTGCGCCATCTACGACCGCATCCGCCTCGTGTTCGGGGACCCTATGCTCGGGCTCGATCTGCTGGTGATAAGCCATAGCTCACAGCAATGTGATCAAAGCCGGCAACTTTCTGGTCGGGTCACAGCGAATTCAGGGCATGTCCGGATTAATCTCAGTGATGCCAAGTCAGGGCCGATCGCCAGAATCGATGCGGATACCCCACGTTCTGTGAATTTTCGGACAAATTGTGGGGCTAGCCCAGGGAAGATGTTCATGGAGTGTTTGAGCTTGAGTAGCTCGGTATCATGGAAGGATGGGTTTGAGGATGAGTTCTTGGAGGATGCCAGCTGCATTAGCACAATCAGATCAGGGATGCTTGTGCCATTCAGCGGAGAGCAGGGGGTGTCCACAACAGCAACCAAGAGCGGCAAGATTGGCAAAAGGGTACGGTTTGGTCCAAAGAGCACAGTGACATCGCTTGCGCCACCGTCGACAATTGGCGGCTCAGCGCTTGCATTGCATTATGCCAATATCATCATCATCATTGAGAAGTTGCTCCGGTACCCACATCTTGTTGGCGAGGAGGCGCGGGATGATTTATACCAGATGCTGCCCTCAAGTTTGAGGGCATCATTGAGGAAGAATTTGAAAACCTATGCCAAGAACATGGCGATCTACGATGCATTCCTCGCGCACGATTGGAGGGAGACACTTGAGAAGACACTGGCATGGCTTGCTCCGATGGCGCACAACATGATCAGGTGGCAGGCTGAGAGGAATTTTGAGCAACAACAGATTGTGTTGAAGGGAAATGTGTTGCTGCTGCAGACATTGTATTTTGCCGACAGGGAGAAGACGGAGGCGGTGATATGCGAATTGCTTGTCGGGCTAAATTACATCTGCCGGTATGAGCAGCAACAGAACGCACTGCTCGACTGTTCGAGTAGTCTCGACTTTGACGATTGTATGGAGTGGCAGCTGCAGTAGAGTCCAAGGTCAGGTTCCTGCCCTGTTCCATAGTGTACAAGTAATATGAAACAACAAAGGGTACTTGTATTTTGGTTTGGATTTTTCCTTTTTTTTCTTTGTGCATGTTGCACATGAGATCATCTATCTATTCATAGATGAATATAGGAGTGCCTAATGCTTTGTCCACTGGAAAGATGATCAATCTAACTCCAGTTGTGTACATACTTCCTCAAGCAATCTGAATTCTGAAATAGGTTTGTTCCATACTACGTTTGTTTGGGGTGTATGGTGGGAATGGGACAGATATTTGGATATCTTTAAGAAATTCTCTGAATTGACCATAAGTTTATTCCTATGTTTTGCTATTGGATTCTGGCATATGGAATGTTCATACGTATGAAAATAAAGTCAATGCGTTAGTCATTCTTTTTCGTCAGCATGGAACTTTACTTAAAAGCACGTTGAGAAGATCTGAGATATCATATTGTTACACGAAGGTATAACATTAGACATTAATATAGGGGGTATTACATCAGGATAGTACAAGTTGATGTTAACCCACTCATCCTAAAGGCAATTAATATCATAAGCTGAGTATCATAAAGCGACGTGATTAGTTGGTAGGTCAACTAGTTTACCTTCTCTGAAGGATTTTCCACTTCTGCTCAGCATGGTTTGCTCAAAAGGTACAGGTGGTATTGAAGATGGCAACAAGACAATAAGAAAAATGTCAAAGATCGCACATTTCAAAAATTAGATCAATCATCAATACAAACTTGCTACTGTACACGCTGACATGAACTGTGAGTGCTACTCTGCACCAGGATTCCTCTTTTGTTCCGTAGGCATATGTGCTGCTCGTCTGTGTCCATAGCAAGTTGGTAAAGCATAAACAGTAAACATTCATTAGCAATGAGTAAATGTAAGAACTATTCTTGGTCCTTTCTAGGGTACTGATGAAAACAACAATGGGGCTACAGTCTCATCCAACAGCACTAATCTTTAAACTCGCTCTGACTTTGCTGCACACCCTGCACCTGTGATTGCTGTACCACCAATCAAGCATATGGATTTCTTTGCAGTTTGCATTATTGTATTTCAATGCTTTTCTCAGATTGCAAGTGCGGTCCTCATCGCCCATCTTGTAGTAACATTACAAGTGAAATGCTTCTGAAATGAATACTCCATTGGTTGATTCAAGTTGCAACATATACTGATACACATTTTGTCTTGTTTCTTTTAGGTGCCTAAAGTTTTCAGTCAGTGCCTCAGATTCCCTAAATTTCAGTTTGTCTACATTTTTTTTTGTCTCCTTTGGCTATTAACATCATCTTTAGTGCTGTCGATGCTGCGCTTGGCCTTTTTTTTTGTCACAGCTTTTTTTAGGAGTACTTGCATGACTTAAATTGCAGTTTCCGTGGTTGTAAATTTATTATGATGCGTTTGCAGTACTTGATGACATTTAGGGCTGCAAGCTCATCATCATATCTGTGGTCCGAGCAACGGTGGTGTGACTTGATGATCTGTGACGACTTCCGTTTAACAACCGGTGTTCCGTTCCTTCGTACGTTTGTCAGGCTTGTGGTACAGGGAGGGATTGAATCAGCAAACTGAACTACTTATTTACTCGATTTGTTTACTAATTCATTTTGTGTTTTTTTTTTCGGTTTTCTAAGGACCTGACACCGGACGATAAAAGTTGGATTTGCTGAAAAATGCTGAGGGTTAAGGTCAGAATGCAGGGTCAATGATGAGGGTTAAGGTCAGAACCAGTAATTCTGAGCCTGGAGCTGGGCTCAAACTCGCCTAAAATGGCTCAAGCTCAGCTGAACTGTGCTCGACATTAATTTACAAGTCTTGTATTATTACAAGATCAACAGTCGAGCTCAAGCTGACCCCAGTCTGAAGTTTGAACAAAACTCAGATAGCTAGGCGAGCCCAAGCATATTTCGACAGCCTCACTGATCGACATGGCACCAGCACCGCATGTGGCTATGAATGCATTTTGAGGTTGGTGTACAACGTCGTACAACTTAGAGAAGGGGGATAAAAAAGACTCGAAAGTGCGACGGTTCTGAAGGCATTCTATTAATTTGATATACCTGTCAGCTGTCTGTCTGTGCTTTGTAACGAAGAAGTATCACATTTTACTTACTATGTCATATTTGCTATGTTTCGCTCATGTGTTGAGCTTCACCTTCATGTTTGACATGTTTCGTGTCTTTTAATTTAGTATATCTTGAGTCTTGAAATATAATGCACTAAAACAAAGTTAGATAAATAGGGTGATTTCGTGTATTAAAATCGTACTAAAATACAACCAGCTAAAATAATAAATCTAGATAAATATGGTGATTTGTTATATTTTTTTTAGATAATGGAATAAATCTGACCTCTACATCCGATGATGTACATAGCCCACACATAAATATCAAATTATTACAAGACCATACAACCTCACCAAAGTGGCAGATTCGAAAAAAGGAAATCTCATTACAAACTAATTCTTTTATTAAATCTCTTGCCAAAGTGAAAGAATATAGTCATAACAAAGTAATTCTTTCATTAAATCTCTAGCCAAAGTGAAAGAATGTAGTCATAGCAGCATCTTCCAATGACCAACCAACTTGATGGAATATTTTCCTTTTATCCTCCTTCTGTAGTAACGATCAATGTCGAAGCTAATATAAAGCCTAAAGATTACCGGTAGGAAAGTGACATTTCTTTTTTTTAAAAAAAAACACCATGTCATTACGGCAGAGCCAAATAGCCCAAAAAATTGAAGCTATGCCTACCCAAATATGTTTTGTATTCTTTTCACTCATTTTCAAGAGCCAGTTCCCCATTATATGTTGAACATTCATAGGGCCCTTCAACCCTAGGACAATTTGAACTAAACGCCAAACAGACCTAGCTAACTGGCAATAAAAAAAAGATGTTGAACATTTTCCCTCTTATAACAGAAGCAACAGGATAAATTTCCTGACTAGTTCCTCTTAGCAAGATTGTCTTTTGTTAAAACATTTTTGCTATGAACTAGAGGAAAATTTTTATTTTAAGAGGAATCTTTAGCTTCCAAAGAAAATTATGAGAGCAAGTAAAATCGTTATACACCAATTTTTTTTATCTATGGATTGCACTGTAAATAGTCCATTTTGTGAAGGCTCCACACAAATCTATCCTTATCTTGACTCAACTGGATGTCCTATAAGCGAAATACCAAACAGTGCCAACAAATAAGATTCTAGCTAACTAACGATCATCGAAACGACACTCTTAGTGGTCTGGAGCCCAACACTTCTGCCACAGTCGCATGACATTGATGAACAATTAAATAAATACGAGGATACAACTCCTTAAGTGAGGTATCGCCCAACCACATATCTTACTAAAAATGAATACTAACACCATTCTAGACTTTAAAATAACCATAAGACAAAAAATCATCCTTAATCTTCATCAGATCTTTCTAGAAATGTGAATCCCTAGACTGACTCTAAATTTGCATCAAAGTTTTATCATAGAGATATTTGTTGATAAGTAGCCGCAGCCACATGCCTTCCTCATATCAGTTTAAACAACCATTTACTAAGAAGACACTTATTATGAAGATCTAGGTTTGTAATCCCTAAACCCCCATATATCTTTAGTTGGCATAAGACAGTCCACTTAGCCAATCTATATTTCCTTCTATGGTTATTGCTTTGTCAAAAAAAATTTGGACCAATAAAAATCCAATCTCTTAAAAATCTGGATTGATAAACATGGGAAGACCGCTAAGAACAGAATTAAGTAACACCAATCTCTGCCTCCTTTTCCAGCTACTCAACTTCTTCTCAAAAAGGTCCTCTACCCCTCTCCAATTCGCATTTTGATGCCTTCGAAAATGCATAGGAGTACCCAAGTACCAAAAGGGGTATGAACCAACCCCGCATCCAAATAGGTGAGTATATAGGAATTCAAATTCTTTTGCTTCCCCAAAACAAAAAATTTCACCCTTGTGGTAATTAGTTTTAAGGTCCAATAGCTGTTCAAAAACACTCATGATTAATTTAAGTTTCTTAGCCTATTCAAGGTCATGTTGCATGAACAAAATAGTGTCATCTGCATATTGTAGGATAGACAAGTCACCCTATACCAAATGTGGAACCACACTCCATAAAAGTCCATGTTGTTTAGGCCGAGATATCAAAATTGCCAACATATCAGCCACTATGTGAAAAGAATAGGAGATAGAGGGTCACCTTGTCTCAAACTCTTCCAAGTTCAAAAAAAGGACCCAGATCATCATTGATTTTAATTGCAACACTTCCCTTGAAACAAAATTTTCAATCCAGTTACACCAAATTGGTGAGAAACCTTTAATCCAAAGAGTTTGCTGTAAAAAAAGGCCACTTAACTTTATCATAGGCTTTCTCAAAATCAAGTTTAAGGATCACACCATTTTGTTTTTTAGTGTGTAATTCATGGATGGTTTCATGTAAAATGACCACCCCCTTCATAATATTTCGTCTAGGCATAAAAGCAGTTTGCGTTGGATGTACAACATTGTCAGCCACTTTTTTATATGATTTGCACCAACCTTGGTGAAGATTTTAAAGCTGACATTGAGGAGGCAAATAGGCCTGTATTGCTGAATTTTTGTAGCATTAGCCACTTTCGGTAACAGAGTTATAACCCATAGTTTAAACGATCCAAAAATGGCACCCCCTAGTCAAACGCATCAAAAAGAGCCATAAGATCTCTTTTAATAACTTCCCAAAAAACCTGGTAAAATTCTATAGGAAAGCCATATGGACCTGGGGCTTTATTATGTTCCATCTAAAAAATGGTCTCTTTTACTTCCTATTCTGAGAACAGTACCGTCAACAACTCATTTTTGCTAACTTGAGGGATGTCATCCTTAAGCGACTCAATTAAAGAAAATTTGGTCACCTTAGGTGGTCAAAACAGACCCTTATAATAGTGAGTGATGTATGTCTTAAGGTGAGACTCACTTGAAATAACACCCACATCCTGCTCCAATTGAGAAACACGTTGTTTACTATGTTTACCATTTGCTACCAGATGAAAAAACTTGGTATTATTATCACCCTCAAACAAATGTTTGGTTTTTGCTTGTTGGTACCATTTAAGCTCTTCCTCCCTTAACAATTGAACTAAACTCCTAGAAAACTAGTTTTTTAATTCTAATTCTTGAGTCGTTAATATTGCAATCTATGCATTTTATCTAGCTCTTCAATCATCTAACAAATTGATTTTTTTTCTGCTTTTTACACAGGCCACTAGTGTGTTTAGCCTAACCCCGAAGATTTCTTCTAGTACTTTGGATCTTAAATTGCCATATATCTATGGTCGTAGCACCACGCTGCTCATTTTGCCGGATACTAGCAACCACGTCATAAAATCTCTCGAATTAACCAACCCAACTCAAACTTAAAAAGAGGAGGGTTGTTAGAACTGACCCTAGTCTTAGTATTAAGCAACAGAGGCGTATGATCAGATAACATTCTTTGTTGCGCCTCTAAAGTAACCAATGGAAAGTGTTGTTCCCAATTAGTGCACATTAGAACTCGGTCTAGCCTTTCAAAAGTAGGATCATCCAGAGCGTTTGCCCAAGTGTATTTGTGGCCAGGTAGCTCTATTTCCCTCAAATTCAAACTGTTGTTGACATCATTAAAGAGAAAAGGCCATCTAAGCTCGAATCTATGTTTATTTTTATCTTCTGAGCGACGCATAATGTTGAAGTCACTGCCTATAAGCATAGGCAAAGTTTTGTTTCCACAGTCCCTCACCAATTTAGAAAGAAAGGAATCTTTAAGGGGCTGTTTGGTTGCCTTCTCAGTCTAGCCAGGCTGTATGAGTTCAGCCAGGCTGAGGTAATACAGGGGAATGTTGTTTGGTTAGTTGTATGAGATTAAACAGGCTGCGCAGAGATGTTGTTTGGTTGGCTACACAAGGAGGGGAGTGGGATAGACAAATTCAAAGAGGAAAATCAAAAACAAAGAAAATAAATTCAAAAGTGAAAATAAATTTTTTAAAAAAATACTGGAACAAAAAAAATTCAAAAAACAAACACTAGAAAATCAATAAATTTGAAAACAAAAATAAAAATTCAAAAAAATCTGAAATTTTTTCAATACCTTGACTTGAATCTATGGTTCTATTTTTTTTGTTTCATTGAATTTGGATGTTATTTGAATTTTTAAAATTTTTTCAAAGGATGAAACCAACTGCTCGCAGTGCACTGTCGGTTGCTAGCCATCACATGCGCTCGCGTCTCGCGTTTCACTATGCTGGCTTGGCCCGTCGGAAATAGCCGAGCCGGGCGTTTCTCATGAGCCAGGCCAGCACAGTGTTTTTGCACCGGGCTGGCCTGGCTGCAGTGCCTACATAGCCAATCAAACAACCAGCAGCTACATAAGGTGAGCCTGGCCCGGCCGGATGTAGGCAACCAAACTACCCTAAATTGGTTTTGCGCTGGCCCGTAGACCGCAAATAAAACCATCTGAAACCATTCACCTTATTTCTTAAAGTAAACTTGACATAGTAATTACCTTCAACAATAGATCCTATGTCAAAACTCTCTGTACTGGCTCATAGGAGAATACCACCAGAGCGGCCATATGGAGACATACAATGCCAAATGAATGGATGAACACCACTTAAATGATTAAGCTGAGAACTAGTGAAATCACTACGCCTAGTTTCGAACAAGGCCGCAAAATCCAGCTATTATTCTTAAAAAAAAGCAGAAATGTACTTATATTTAGCCAAGTCACGAAGACCTCTGCTATTCCAAAAAATGTCTTTCATGATGCAACCATTTTAAAAGATGCCTTCGATTGTTTTGGGGTCTATCCCTTCTCCTTTTCTTTTTATTTGAGTTGGATTTTTTTTCTAGGAACAGAATTTAAATCACATAAAACATGATCAAGTCCCTCTTCCACAAAAACCTGAGTTTTAATTCCACAAAGGGAACTGAGTACATTATCAACATCATCCAACTCATCCTCATCAACTACATGATCCGTTGAAATTTTACCCTTCTTACTGGCTTAGACAGAGCCTATAAATTTCGATATCCTTTAAAACATTAATAGACTTATGAACCTCATCATGACTATTTCCTAAAGAAACTCCAACTTGATGAATTTTAGAAGCAATGCTATCATTACTGAAAGATAAAGAAGATTGAGCAATCGGAGGCATACCAAAAGAAGTTTCCAAATTGCGAAGAGCAACGAAGCAAGAAGCCCTCTCCACATCATGTTCATCGCAATAGCTTGCCAATCCAGAAATCCTGCGTGGTGGGGCGTATTCCTTCTCGACTTGCAGAATGACCGGTGTTATGAGAGCTTCACGAGACGCTAAGGCCCTGTTCTTTTGGGCTTATCTAATCTGACTTATCTCGAACTTCGAGAATTTTCTGAGGTACCCTCGAGAGTCGGATGGCCTTGATTTTTAGGATTTAGGGAACTTTTAGACTCGCCTACGAGATAAAAAAAAACGGATTCAAAAAGTAATAAAAAAGTCAGATAAGTCAATATTAGTCAGATAAGTCAGACTTATTTCGTGACTTATCTAACTAATATTGACTTATCTGACTTTTTTATTACTTTTTGAATCCGTTTTTTTTAACTCGTAGGTGAGTTTAAAAGCTCCCTAAATCCTAAAAATCAAGGCCATCCGACTCTCGAGACCACCTCGAAAAATTCTCGAAGTTTAAGATAAGTCAGATTAGATAAGTCCAAAAGAAGAGGGCCCTGAATCATGTACTAGCGCCGTCCCCAAATCTGCCACATCGGCCAGCCCGTAGGCTGCCTCATCAGCCAACTTAGGTAGCCTTCTGTTGTTTCCGTGGGTTTAGTGCTATCCGGCTCCAGCCCAGCTAGCCCTCTGCCATCCGCCCCTCCAACCATCCCAGAAAGCTCATAGACTGTCCCTAGGTCAGCCTGTTGAAATTCATGCCTGACCACCTCTTCGTGAGCAACCTCTTCCGGCCAGGAGACCTCCGCTGCCGAGCCCAAACCAGACTTAACCTGCTCTGGTTCCACAACACCCAAACCCACGGGCCACGGAAGTAACAGAAGGCTACGTACTGTCCCCAATGCTCTCATCAACCATCGTAGGCGTAACCTGCTCTGGTTCCATAACACCTAAACCCACGCAAACAACAGAAGGCTGTGTACTGTCCCCAATGCTCTCATCAACCATCCTAGGAGACCCAACGTTCACAGCTTCGTCATTAGTACTCTCTGTTAACATTGGCTCCAAATCAATAACCACGACATGTTCGGTTGTCTCCCCAAGGCTCATTAGTCCCTCCTCGGCAGTGGCACAATCAGGCTGTGTAATAGATATAGGAATCTCTAATCCAGTACTCACATTAACCACATCATGCATGTTAGTCACAAGACTTGAGGAACTCCCACCTTTGCTAACAGGTTCCTTATTAGCACTATCATCGCTCTTCTTTCTCTTTGCCTCCCTATCTTCCAGTTCTGTATCTTCATCTTTCTCGTTACCATCTTCCCTGTTTTCATTATCGTTGTCTTTCGGGGTGTCATGCATCGCATCCCCTAAGTCATGTTCTACCTCAATGGGAAGAGCATATAAGCATAAACCAATCGACACCTCCATAAACTCTGGAATCTTTGAGGCATCAAGAACTGCCACTTGCAAACGAGGAATGTCTGTCTTTCTTGTGGTTATCATATCCACATATTGTGTTACGCCCAGCATAAAACCCAAGGCACAAAGAGGGTGATAGAGTCAGTCCTCTGGAGGTACTCCATGAACATGTATCCACACCTTCTATAAATGAGCTATGACATTGGACTGGTACTTCCACTCTTGCACAGATAACTTAACACCATACTTTTTAATTATCACCTTATTCAGAGAAGTCATCCTATTCAATTCCATTTTATTAGGAAATTGAACCACAAACTATCCAGGACCATGAACATTCACCTACCAATGCCATGGCGACGGAATCGCTTTGCAATTCATCGGCTAACTGTTCAGCAGTCATATCCCCATCCTTGACAGAAATCAACCCACACTTATTTTAACCTTTCACCTTATCCTGCCCAACATGAGAAAGTTGAAAAAACCCCATATTATCTACTCCAAAACAACATATGTAACAACGGGTTTAGGAATCCGTAACAAGGCACACCTAGAAACAATATGGTCCTTTCCTTCACAAATGTCACAGCATAATGCTGTTTTGCAATTTGCAACGGTTTGATCTTTCTGATTACAACGAGAACACTGAACCTTAGCATCGAGGGATAATACCTTACCTTGATTGCCATCTTCCTTGTTCACATCCTCCTCCTTGTCACCCCTATCTTGTTCCTTCCCCTTGTCTGAACCCCCTGAACTGACAGAAAGCTTTCTAAAATACAGTATGCTAAAAATAAGAAAGCAGACTATGTTAATTAGAGCATATGTAAGAGAAGCCCTATATGGTTCTATCCCTATATTTTGGGATTTTCTTTAAAAAAACATCACCAACAATGATTCCTATCTTAAAAAAGGTTAGGTCCCTGCAGAGAGTTGCTAAATTTGGGTACTATTTTGTCGGTCCTATACCTATGTTTCATGTGATCATTTAGGTTAATCAGATGGGTACAGCTATGTTTTAGGACTGTTTGATAGAGTTGATGCCTATTTTACGGTCCTAAAAATTTGAGAGTTCCTATATTGACATATAAGGCCTCATTTTTAGTAACTCCTCTTGCAGATGTCATTAGGTTCATCACCACTTTTTTTTTTAATAGTAAAGACAACAATATTACTTTGGAGCGGACATCCAATGCCTTGGACGTTCACACGAGCAGCACGCTGATTTTTTATATTTACCTTGCCATCCCCTCATTTTAATTCGCTTATTCAATCAAGTTATATCTTCCCTGTCTCTCTCCTCTCTTATTTGCTCCCTCTCTCTCTCCATGTCTCTTATCCATTCACATTACCCCGTCTCTCCACTGCATAGCAAATAGAGCAACAATTAGGGGCTCAACGCCTGCACTACACCCAGTGGCGGAGCCAGAAAATTCCGTAGAGGGGGCTAAAAAAGAAACATCTAAGGCCTAAGGGTCAAGCATTAACGACATCGAATTTCTAAATTATAGTATATTAATATTATAGCATAGTTATACGGTTATACGACATCGTAGAAGTAAAATGCATGTAATGCCTGCAGATATATCCGTATATGAGCTGATTTACTACATATATAGGGTCTTCTTGTTAGGCCCACGAGGTGGGCTTCAGCCCCACTACGCCCCACTATGGGCTCCGCCACTAACTACACCGCATCGGCTCGGCTGGCTCTGCTATGGCCCAAGCTCCACATCGTGACCTCGCCATCCTCGTCGTCTCTGGCCGCCGCCACAAGGGAACACTGTCTCTTTTCCCTAACCTTACCTCGATCACCATAGAACTATGAGGCGTCCGTGGAGGCGAAGAAAAGGAGCTCCCCATGGAAGCGAAGGTGTACCCGCCCTATTGTCAAGCTCGCATGCAACATCCTTGGTGGGGGTATGAAGCGCCACTCCGGCGAGACGGATGTGCAACACGGTGAGGAGGCATCATTCCGATAATGCTGTCAGAGCGACAGGGCGAGTCTCTACTGCAATATTTGTCCTGCATGTTTGAAATAGGGTAAGAAATCATTTGAAACATTTTTGTGTCCCGATGAAATATTGCTTGTATGAGATTGAAACATTTTCGAATCATTGTTGTTTGAAACATTTTAGAAAAAACTTTCAAACGTTAATGAAACATGTTTTAGAAGTTAATGAAATTTTTTTCAATGATACTTCACCGATGTTCCAGTCTCGTACAGGCCGAACCACCTTTCCAGTAGATTCTTGCACGAGAAGCGCTGCCACAAGTGGAGAAGGGCAGGGAGGCCACCAGAGAGAGGAGAGGGGCACGTAGGCCGTCGGAGTTTTTGTTTCACGAGATTGCAGATACGATTTTTATGTTTTCAAGGGACATCCGATGGGTAATCCATTCCTAAAGATAAGCATATGCATGGTATAGTTGCATAGAATTACAAGGAATACGACTAAACAAACAGGGAGATCATGCATGCAAAGCGTGCCTCGCTATATAAGGAATTAAATGGTAAATATATTTCGTAACACGAAGGTGCAAATTGGGACAGATCTTGGGAATTGTACAGATGATGCTGCTGGCAAGGTTTTTTAGCTTTGGAGTACATGGTGCAGCTTTGGAGACTCGCCACTGCTGTTAACAAAAGGCCGTGAGAGCTTTGATCAGGGTGGCCCTGTCAACCCACCTCAGGCTCCAGCTGACACTTTGGCACGAAAAGGTAACTTTCCACCCTAACATTCAGAAAGAAAATGAATGAAAAGAACATAAGTAAATACTTTAGAACTTGTCTCAAATCCCCATACTATTTGTAAATAAAGTAGCTCCTACATATATCCTCCAAAAAATTAAATATGATAATTGCATTCCACGAGAAAGCAACAACACAATGCTAGTTAAGTCTGAAATCTAAAAGTTTACCTTTGTAAAAACCTAAAATGTAGAAAGGAATACTTGCTGAGGGCATTATAGGAAAATTTTTCTCGACGGCAAAGGCCATCGAGACTACCCAAAAACCGTCGACACCATGGCTAGCCATCAACAACAGCGCCACCGACAAAAAGTCCCTATTTGGACAATAGCCTTAACAAAGGCTTAGTGTTGGTGGCTAACGACGGGCTGTTGACATAGAGGCTTTGTCAGGCAATCGGCTAGAGTGTTAGTGCCGATAGCCAAATATCCGGCCGTTGACACTGAGGGGGGTGACAGAGGCTGTCGATGCACCTTAGTGTCGACGGTCATATTATTGGCCATCGACCTAACTAATTTTAGAAAATTTCAAAAAATATCTAAAAACCACTGAATTGCATCTGCAACAGCTGCCCACCAGCAACTTTAATGCAACTGCACCTATAAACAAGTGCGTTGTATATATATCCACATCCCAAACATCATCCACAATTTCATACATTAAAATTACTCCGACACACATATAGCTAGAATGCATATATACCATAACCATACAAAATACATACTACAACCATATCACAAAGTCCATGAGCATACAACCCTCCGTGAGACCGTTGCCACTATATTATCTCCTAGGTTACAAATTTTCAATTTTGTGCAGGGCGTGCATGTGGTGGTCATCAGTGCTACCGACCACGTAAAATGCAACCGAGAGTATGGTTTAGTATCGACGACTTGTAATGGGCCGTCGGCACTAACGTTGTCGACGGCTATGGTCCAGCTCTCAACACTAATGAGCAGTCTCGACGATCGACGTATGGCTGCTGACGCTGTGAAATGGTGTCGAGAAATATACATTTTCCTATAGTGAGTATCGTCCATAATAGTGCCTGGCCTGGTTCGATTCTTTCATGGATTGTGGAGCCCCGGGAGTATATCCAAGTAGTACATGCGCAAGACATTGTTCTCTCCAAGGTTTGTCGGCTAACATGAGCATCAACTCTTCAAAAAAAAAAAATCACGGGCACAATGTGATCGATAAGATTCTAATGTCGCTACAATCATGGCTTCATCTTCATGTATGGAACCACAGTGCACAAATGCAAAATCTTGATCTAGCAAATCTGATTAAACTCTCCACATAAGGGCATATGCAACACTGGTCCTATTCTGAACCTATTCCATCCTAATCTTATTTTGGATGGTTCTTTTGAAACTTATCTTATCTCTTATTTATTGTAGCATACATACCAGATAAGTAATTATCCTACTTATCGGTTGGTCTTATTTGACTTATCTCACTTTTTTTATTACTTTTGAGTCGGTTTTTTTATTAAAAGGCGTGTCTATAAGTCTCTAAATCCCAAAATTGAAGGCCAACCGCGAGATAGGCTACCTCTAAAAATTCTCAAGTGATGTATTACAAGAATAAGAGATAAGATAGTTCTCAAAAGAACCCACCCAAATTTATCTCCAAGATAACTCTGATCCTATTTGATATCTCTCTTATACTTCTAACCCTATTTTCATTATTCATCGCCCTATTTCAAAAGTGATAAGATTGGAAATAGGGCCACCATCACATATGCCCTAAAACTTTTAACCATAGATTGCACATTCACTGGAAATGGAATAAACCAAAACGGCCGAGTAAAACACCGATGCCCAAGTCGGTCTCGCCTTTGAGCATTGAGTTCTGATTAGACGGCGCTCGTGAGTTCGTTTACAGTGCAGACTGCAGAGGACGCTGCAACCACAGTCCACAGTCCACACCACTACTACTAACTGCTGCAACTACACAGGCACGTACAAGCAGACTTTGAATTTTGGCTCTTGGTAGCACTGCAGCAGGCAGGGAGGGCAGTGCCTTTTAAGAGGGGAAGGTAGGAGGCAGGTGTGTGCTGGTTGGATGGCTTTGGAGACATGCCGAGCTGTATTCATGTGAAGGCTTTTGATGCGGCAGCGCAGTCAATGAGCACTGATCACTGAATCGCTCGCTGTTGGACAACAGTAACTGCAATCTTCGCTTATGAGTTTTTTGGCAGCGCCTGCTGCTGACATTACTGCGAGAAGGACAGCAAAGGTTTTCAGCTTCTGACCTCCATCGCTCAAACTTTCAAACGGATTGGCTGCTCGTGGATAGTTCTTGTGAAATCGTCATGGACCTTTACTGAAACATCAGTCAGCGTTTGCAACAAGTCAACAACATGCTAAGAAATTTCATTTTGACATTAGTTTGAAATTTTTTTCCTTGGGGCTACGTTGGATCTAAAACAATGATCATAGAGCCATATCTAAGGGTACTTATGTGGACCAGACTCTAGAGTTGAGCAGCTATCCCCTCCAATGGTCCAAAACTTGCAATATGGAAGAATCTCAAGTTAATTTGCAAAGCTGTTCTTTCTCCATGTACTGCTGCCTAGTGCCCTACATGATGACTCGGTGCCAATTGACCAACCAGAGTGAGTGAGAGTAACCTAAGCAGTAACTAGCAGTGTATTTTTTGGGACCATTAGGGGTAACTAATTATGCACCGTGATGCATCTTTTGTTCCCTTCTCAGCTTTTGCTGGGGCACTACTTAAGACTTGCATCTTGTTGCAGCAGTAGACACCTGCATTTGGAGACAAACAGTGGGCTCATGTGCTCCCCAATGAGGCCAAGAAAATCCTATCCCTGCAAATCACTCCTCTTACAAAATCGTTACAATAGTCACTGACATGTGGGTCTAGAGATAAATCCACCACTAAGGGCATCTCCAGCCGTCCACCCCATTTCCCTTTTGTCCTATCCCTATTCATGTGCCACATCACCAAATAGGGTTGCCCCATCCCTATTCACCTCCCCAACAATTGTCCCATCACTATTCCTACACTCTACTTTTCCTATTCCATGCCCCATCACTATTTGCTACAGTGATGAGACATGGGGCTTGGGCACATTGGTGGAGATGCCCTAAGCAGGGGCAAAGCGCCATGGACTATTCCCAAAGGCAAAGAAGAATCACATCCATCCATGATCTCCATTTTTCAGTTCATAATCATGTGAAGCATAGACTTGCCTTGAGATTGTCTTGCCAAAACTCGATCTAATCATGCATGTCTCCTTGTTTCAGGACTCGGCGTGCTCTTGTGAATGGATGATTGATGAGCTTTATCCGATGTGCTTATTGAGTAATGAACCCTACCATCACGAGGGCTCATCATCGTCGCCATCGCAAGCGAATCATGCATGCTACTTCCCCTTCTTCTGCATACAGCTGTTTGCTGCAGCTTAAAAGGACCCATCATTTCGTTTGACATTACATCTGCACGATGCAGCCCTCGCGCTCAATGTTCCTATTCCAGTTTATTAGGATAGAGCATGAGCACCCAAGGATCCGCTCTCATGTTCAGCGCACGCTTGATGATTTTTGAATATGGCATGCGATTGTTGAAACTAAGCTATGGTTGAAAATTTCTACTAGTATCACTCCCTATCTGGACTTGCAGTTGTACACTTTGTTGCTAGACTGTTTGGTCTCGGCAGCAAACATTTATATAACTCTCTGTTAAATGCAGGTGAAGCGGTGTGTGTGAAATCCTCATGACCTGGCCATCAAGATGAGTTGGCTCTGGAAACTGCTTCATGTTCTACTAGCTAAATGCCCGTGCATTACTACGAAAACATAAATAGTAAAAAAAATATTAGAATCTATCATATATAATGTTAACTGTCTAGTAATTTCGCTAGTTATGAAGTATTATGTTTCTTCAAGTAATTAAATATTGTCTTCTTGTTTTAGGCAATTTACTTGACTTACATGGTTTTTATTACGTTTTTACATTAAAATATTGGATCAAAACGAAGTAAATACCCATTTCGAGAATGATTTCAAAATATTGCCTCTCCACTGATGGTGATTTCAAATTTTGAATAGATGAGGGAGGCAGTGAGGCTGGGTATATATGTAGTTAATGCAAGGACGAAAGGTATAGAATGGTCCAGTAAAAATGGACCACCACTCATCATCACTTACCACAAGCAACTTTTAAGTAGTAGAGGTTTCATATCTTTATGGTTGACATTCCATCTACCAGGATATGCGGAAAAAGAACCTCGACTGTTCATGTAAATAATTGAACCATTATCCAAAAAAAATGTAAATAATTGAACCATTGTATTTCCATTTTGTGTTTTGTCTAGGTAGTGGCAAAGGACGGAAAAAAATTTGGTGTGGCGAAGTTTATAGGTAAATTAAATAATATTACAAATATTAAAGCAAAGCAATACATATACTAGTAAAAGAATATGATACTAAAAGGAACAAAAATAGTATCAAATATAAAAGATACAAGAGAAGGTAAAAGATGTACCATTAAAGTACTAATTGCGTCTAGGAGGCCGAGGCAATTGCATTTGCCGAGTTTTCATCTTTTGAAAATGCTTTTTGATCTCATCAAGACAAAGTCCTTTGAATATGTCTCGTTCGATGTAACACACCATTATATCATTTAGCCAATCATAGTCACCTTGGCTAACCAAGATGCATTGATGATTGAAAAAGTGGCAGAGGGCGACATAAAATTATGGTATAATAAAAATTATATGATAGATTTGATAGTGTTGCAATATCAAAGCAATCCATATACTAATAAAAGTATATAACGCTAATTAAATAGAATGAAAATAATACCAAAAAGCATAAAACATGTAGAAAAGATAAAATATGTATCACTAAAGTACTAATTGTGTCTAAGATACCGAGATAATTGTATTTGCCGAGTTTTCATCTTTCGAAAATGCTTCCAACAAAAAAATACTAAAGCCACCACGTAAAACGAGCAGCATCCACTGCTTCCTGCCTAAGTGTGTGACCCCTGACCACTCCTATTCACTTCACTGCACAGGTCAAATAATAAGTCTACTCATTTTAGACTTGCCAATTGGTGCAACCACTACTCGGCTTGGTAACCTATGTACGCCCAGCACAGCGAACTCTGGATAGTGCCTCACCATTAACCAAGCCGCCAAGATGAGCTAGACTCGGGAGGGAGCCAGAAGGGGTGTCTCGCTAGCAAATTTTAGGTATGGCCACTGCCATACCTCGCCACACTGGGCGCTCCGCCCCTGTGTCTAGGTAATTTATGGCTTTATGTGAGAACTTTCTCAAGGCAGATGGTAAGGTGTTTTAGTTGTGAAGTCCACCACCCGGGTTCAAATCCTCACGGGACAATAAAAATTCAGGTTTCATTCTTGGAATGTGTTAATAGCCCTAGGACTAAATCACTAGATACCCGTAGCAATTCTAAAAAAAATTTTAAGGCTTTATGCTGCCTATATTATCCAAAAGGAGAATGCTTGTTGTTCAGAAATTTGGTTGTAATGTAAGAAACTAATGTAACACATGATATCAAATTCTTGGATGTAAGGCATTTGGTTGTTCAAACAATTAAAACTAATGCAAGCATCCCTGAAAATGGCTGTTATGTTATGTTTTTCCATTTTGAATTGATCTATTTGTTTTTCATTGTCTTTTTTCAATTGAATTATATATATCAATGGAAGGAACAACTTACATAGCTGAAAATCAAGGGATAACACATTCACATATTTGTTTAGCATAATCCAGTACCAAGAATTCATCATAACTTGTAATCTGCTAGCACCTCTAGGAAATAGCTAGTCAAACATCTGTTGTACTCTGCAAACCAAATTGATGTATAGAAATCATCTTGCTTGCATTATGTGTAAAGTTGTCTTCCCATTGAATTCTTGCTATCTTCTTGCATAACAATGTAACTTGCTGAACCTCTCATGATTTATATTACTTGTTTTACAATGAAAATGAGACAACTCGTTTCAGAACTGAGAGCATTATGTGTAAAGTTGTCTTCCCATTGAACTTCTTGCTATCTTCTTGCATAACAATGTAACTTGCTGAACCTCTCATGATTTATATTACTTATTTTACAATGAAAATGAGACAACTCGTTTCAGAACTCAGAGACAAAATCAACATAGAAGTCATCCAAGTGTGCTTGCATTAGTTTAAAAAAGACAGTTGTTTTACATTGCATTGTCTTTCATGGTAGCCTTCTTACATTCACCAAGAATTTCTTACATTAGATTAAGCACTGTGCTATATAACTAACTTAGAGGCATGGTTCCCCTAGGCGCCAGGCGGTGGCCAACCACAGCCCTTTTGGCCTAGACGGTGACCTGGACTGTTAGCCCGCCTAGGCGGGCCTAGGTGGCTGTAGGCAGTCCTAGGTGACCCTAGGTTGTGATTAATAATTGATAACATGATTATATAAAAGATTTTCTCTAAAAAATATATGATTTTTATCATATTAAATGTCAAATATGACATATAAATGCATTTTTATATTATAAAATATTAGTACATAGGTCAAAATATTCACACAATAGAAACATTTATTTACGTGTAAATTCGTTTAGCCGCCTAGGCTGCCCCTCCCATTTGTTTACGTGCAAATTCGTTTAGCCGCCTGGGTGCGCCTGGGATAATAACCTTGCTTAGAGGCAAACTGAAGTAACACATCAATTTATAGTGACCTCAGTCATCAACTCCAGATGTTAACACTTGAAACTTTTTAGAGAACTGGAAATAGATGCCCAAATGCTGTTGTGAGAGATGCAACATTCTGCTGTGAAATCCTTGTGCTAGAACAAGAAATTGGATAGAAGGGACTGTGAACTTGATGCTGAAATGTGGTTGTGAAAGCAGCGTCTAGAGAGCTGGACTCATGCAGAACTTGAACTGTGAAAGATGCAGCATCAAAGGTGTTATTTCCCTCAAAGAAACACAAGAAACATTGTAGAATTCACGGTTGAAACAAGGGTTAATTAGATACATCATATATACATGCCACTGTAAACATGTTGGTTTCCATTCATGCCATTATTAAGTCTAAAACCTACAAGGTACCACCGCTAAGCGAAGATTCTTTAAAATAAGCCATTACACACTTTTTTGGACTGGAATGCCCTTGGCCCTTCTTCAATCTCCAACTATCTCCCCTTCTCCTTCTTCTTCCTCGATCTTCGGCGAGTTTCTCCTTCCTCCAACGAGCTCTTGTCCTCCCTCCATCTCCAGCGAGCTCCTCCTACCCCTTCCTCCAAGCCGATCAGACTTAGAGCACCCATCCCTGCCCCTCTCCTTCTTCCATGGTGGCCGTTGGGATCTTGTGGCCGATGCTAAGAAGGGGAGAGGGTGACCCAACTTGGCCCCTCTCCTCCTTCTGTGGTGGCCCTGCCATGGCCAACCGAAGGAAGTCAGGGAGCAATGGTCATTGTAGTCGAGGCCGAAGAGGAGGGGATGATGGCAGTGACTAGATCTAGGGCTGGTGGAGCCAAGGAGATGTGTCGTCGGTGAGCCCGCCTACCTCGTGATGACCATGGTGACTAGAGCTTGTCGTGACAACTAGTGCGACTGGTGATTAGGGTTAGGGCTCATGCTTTGTTGAAGTGGAGCTTGGGACAACAACCATGGCGACACCCACTAAAGCTTGGAGTAGCCGTCGTAGAGAGGAGATCGTGGGAAAGGGAGGAGGTGGTTGTTCGGCAGTGGAAGAAGGGGGCATCGACGCTGTGTCCCATGACTAGCATGGAGGAGGAAGGAGGGAAGAAGGGCAGATCTAGCGAAAATTAGGAGATGGGCTAGGGGCAAAAATGTCTAAAATGATATATTTCGAAGAATCTACGCTTAGGGTGGCACCTAGCAGATTTTGGATTTGATAATGGCATGAATAAAAACTGGTCGGTTTGGAGTGGCATGTATCTAATTAACCCTTGAAACAATGTTAAAGGAATTGGAAATACAAAGGGAGAGACGATGCGAAATGAAATGAAATTTCCATCGCATCAATTCCAAATAGCGATTTCATTGAGTTAGCTGGACAAACACCTCCGGGCGCACAGGATAAGTTCCCTTGCATGTAAGCCCTGACGAAGATGAGCGTTTTCAACATCGATTCTCGTATCCAACCTGATGTTTGCACCGATTGTATGCGCGTTTGCCTTGGAAATCTAACGCCCAGCTTAACCTCCAGCATCTACATGCTACTTTGACTACGAGAAAAAAAAAACGTAAAGAGGAAGGAAGATAAAAAGAGACAACCAACGGACCACAAGCATATGTTTTTGCCAACCACTTCTCTAAGAGAAGCATATGTTTTGTAATTTGTTCATCCTCGGTCTATTGTACCAAACAACATTGGATCCCTGCATTATGGCTTTTGCATATTTTGGGGCACCCGATGGTATACGTGTAAACTCCTCCATGACTATACGTGAAATGAAATAGAAACGTGAATTTGTACCTAAAAGACGTAGCTACAAGACGTTGTAGCATCTATTGGATTTGGCCGATGAGGCCTATCCTGAAAATATCAAAGCTAGTAATGTTTAGTACCACCTTACTAGTAGAGAGAGAAAAATACTAACTTATAAGAGAGAGCTCTGATCCCACCTTGCAATGAGGCACATGGGGATGAGAGGGCTTAATGCTAAAGTCATACGTGCGCACGCGTGTGTGTTTTCATGAATTACCACGTGTTCTTCTCGTGTAACTTGTGACTTCGCACGTCACCGTGCCGTGGGTTCACTCCTCGCACGTTAATCTCCATTTATTTTTTTTTGTCTTTTCCCGTTAACTGCCTGTGTCCGATTTTTGTGGATCGAGAATGGCTCGTAACATGCGTGCGCGAGGCTTGCAACATGCGTTCGTTCGTGCGGGTCAGTTACGAGTTGGAGATAAGTCTCTTGGAGACGTCCAGGCGACCTCTCTCCTTCACTTAGTTTTTCCTAAGTTCACTGTGTTGAGTCCTCGAGCGACTGCTCCTCTTCCACCCTCTTCTTTGCGTGCACCTGGAGGAGGGTGAGCGGGATCTCCGTTCCTGTTGCCGCTGTGAGACCTGCACGGGAGGACAGCAATCAGGTTTCTGGGCAGCGCATCCGCATGACCGCTCGTGAACCTCAACGTCGTCCACTTCCAACTATTTCCTCTACGGCCGCCCGTCCCTATTCTTCGTTGTTCTTCACCAATCCCTAAGTAAGTTGCTGCTGGTTCTTAATTTGTTAATCTGCTATATAGTTGTGCGCGACTGGGGTTTACTGTTTATGATCATGAGTAGCCTGCTGTTGTCTGTGTTAATTATTCATATGATTATCTCATAATTAAACGTGGAATTAAATTAATACCTAGATTTCTAACAGCATCAAATCTCAATATACTAAAAGAGAAATGTTCCTTAATTTGATGTTTGTTTCTCTTTGGATTCTTTGTTCAGTAAAACCATTTTTTAGGAAGATGCTTTGTAAAAAAACGTGCGGGACCACAGAGAAGAACTGTTATCGTGTTACGCTGAAGGCCATGGTGGGCTTATTTCTTATTTGGGCCGTGCTAGATGTGTCGTGATAGTTCAGTTGTTATCATCATCTACCGCTCAAATCAAATGGTATCATTTTATTCAGACACCCATCTTTCAGAAACAAGGGAATTTACTGGCATTTATTCAGACATGCACCAATCTGTGTTTCGGACGAAGAAAGCTATAGTTTGGCAGTTCAAAATGATGCAGCTAAGTAGAAATAACGCAATCTATTGAAAATGATGAACCGGAAATTTTTTTAAAAAATTTAAAGTCTGTTTCTCTTCGGATTCTTTTCTCAGTATAATCTTTTTTTTAGAAGATGCTTTGTAGGAACGTGTGGGAAATGATTATATGGACCTTTAACTGGTGGGCCGTAGTTTGCCCATTTCTAAAACACTGAATCGCTATCGTGTCGTGCTGAAAGCCATGGCGGGCTTATTTGGACCCAGGCACGTAAACCATACAAGTGGGCTTTCTTTTCTTCTTCATTTTTCACCCAATTGATGGAAGATTTTGTGATTAAAAACTAAATAATTTTTTACAGTAATCTAAGACTTCCAGACGACACGAGTGTTCAAAATGTTTCTTCGACAATGCTGATTTCGTCTTGTAAACTACTAAACTTTCTTGGTCTAGTTGTCTGCATTTCTTTTTTTTTGCTTTCAAGGCTGTGTTCATCTAGAGCTATGTACAGCTCTGCCATTTTCCAAGACAGGCAGCAGGTAGAGGTAGTTTCAGGCCACAGATTTGCGTCCATCCAAGCAGTGGGCTGTACCCGTACCTATCCAGGGAGCAATGTATTTGGTCAGGGACAGTAAAGACAGGCAGGCAGGCAGGCACGCACATACACGGAGGATGGATGGATGGATGGATGGAGCATTCTGCAACCTCTAGCCACAGTAGCAACATTAACAAGGCACACTGGATGTGGCAACTTGCAGGCATGTCCAGCTCAGGCAGGAAAGGAAAAGCCGAACCACAGATCTGTTCTTCAGGTGCATCCCCCCCTGCAGGAACTGCAAATCCATTTGGGGTTAAGATTTCAAGAACCCTAGCAACCAGGCATAGCGTAATTATGCATAATCATAACCTATATACATTGTTTGGCAAGTAGGCTTTGCAAAAGTTAAGTGGGCATTATATTATATAATAGTACATAAGCCGAGATCATTGTGTACCTTGAGTAGTTGCACACACTTTGTAGCTAAGTGAGTTTCAGAAAAGGGATTGGTGCAGTACAAGTGCAAGTTCAATGTGAGTGAAAGGTTTCTCAACTTTGTTCTTAATTCCTCGCATAAAGCCATCATGGAAGGGCTTTTCCTTATTTATTTATTTATTTATTTTGGCACAGATTGGATGGATCACATTCATATGGATAGTTTGTTTCTGCCATATATTAGCAGTTCCCATTTTCAATTGATAGAAACTTAACTTACGAGTGTTTCAAATGGCATTGCTTGACTGGTGACTAGTATACAGTTTTTGTTAAGAGAGCAGGATACAACTGCAGTAGCATATGTTCACTACAGAAGCTAATGGTTTCTCTTTTCTTAGACACTTCCTAAGAAGGCCATGTAAATACATGACTACAGAAATGGTTTGATGTATGTTTTTTTTGCTACACCTCGGTTTGATAGTTTGTCTCTTCCTCTCGCTCTCTTCATTTGGGTGACATGAGAAGCCTATTGAATTTAGGGTTTTGAAGTGTTTTCTATAAAATCATAGATGAATGCCATGAATATCGGTGGCTGTTTTCAATGCGGTCGAAACTACAACTATTAAGATGCTAGGGGTATTTTAACTATTTTGAGCCGGAAGGTAGGTAATTTTTATTTTCTTGAGCTAGCCTTAGCGTAACAATTTGTTTGTCGTACCATTTTTGATTCCTAGTCTTTGCATTGTGATAAGTATTCTATATTTGGTTATGTAATGGCCTTTGGATTATGATAAGCATTCTATATTTGATTGTATATGGATATGTGTATCCCTGATTGGTACAAAGAAAAAATATTATACTTCCATTATCTTAAAAAAAATGTTTTGTTTGTCCAGTTGTAAAGCATTCACCTAAGCATCTTTTGTCCATTTTTCAATGACGGAAAAAAATGTACTCCCGTCCAGGTGAATGGAATGCTTGGGATTGAAGAGAACGTGTGACGGCAGAACTCCTTGTCTTATATGTTGTGTTATTATAGTCAAGGCTTAAGATAGAATTAATGATAAAGGGGTCAAAATGTCAGTACCAAGGGATTGAAAAATTTCATGCCCCTAAAAAAGAAGCAATTTGTCCGCTGTCAACCTGATTCTCTCCCATGCAAAGCTACATCTGTCTACGGATTGTCCCAAAAATCATGATTTTGTTTCATCTTTTCCATTAAGAAAATCCACCATGTTGCTTAGCATCGTACAAATGGAATGGAAGTTTGAACTGGGAGATGGATGGTAACAACTTGCATGCAATAAACTAACCACCAAATTTACATTTGACCAAGATGTCTAGATGTTATTTACATTTGATAATTGAAAAACTTCATCACCCAAGTTAACTAATTGGACTATTTTATTAGGTACTGATCTAAAAATGAAATGTGTTGTAAAACATGGTATGTCGTCGTTGGTTCAGAAAAAGAACATTTCAGAGACTTCAATTTAGGATTCAGGGACAAACATGTGCTAATACTCTCCTGGCAAAAGTGTGAACACAGATGCAGTGCATCTGAAACAGTGCCCACCAAATCAACATTGTACTAGTCATATAAAGTTTTCTTTTTCGAGATAGAAAGTCAGCATCAATAGTATAGTCTGCCTAGATGTCTATAGTTTAAATTCTACCTACTTTTTAGCATGGAGCCAGTATAGCAAGTTCCTTTAGACATTCACTGAATCCATCCATCCATCTCAAAAGTGCAACTACCAAATCAACAGCACCTTGGATCATCCAAACCAGTATTTGGTGCTAGTTCATGAACCTAAACTATCACAAGCTAACTGCCATGAATAATTTACTTCATAAATGATTAATAATCTAGGAGGGTTTACAATTGAATAGGTCTAAATTCTAATTGTATGATCTCTTCAAAATTTTCTACCTTCCTTCACCAAAGGAACCAGCAAAAGGCAGGTTTTTTCCATCTTCCTATACACTTCCTTTGTGCAAATGTTTTGTGATTGTATGGACCTAACCTGGCAGAGACTAGTAGCGAAGTAACTATTAATCAAGCTACAGCAATCTATTGAGATCAAAAGAAATGAGAACCATCAGGCTCTTTCAATTGTTCTGAAGGACTCTATACAGTTCATCTCCCAGTGCTGCTAATGTGACTGGTTTCTGGATCAGACCGTTTATTCCTGACCGCTGGCATCGATCACGCACATTGTCATCGGTGCTTGCTGCAAGGGCAACAATCAGCGGAGGCCAGCAATTGCTCCTGAACTTCCTGATTGAGAGAGCTACTTCAAATCCATCCATTGTATGCATGGTGAGGTCAAGAATCACCAGCTGGAAGGATGACTCAGCGCTGGCAAAGGAGCTCATGCATTGTATGCCGGAAGTCACCGAAAAGACTCGGCAACCAAGCTTCTCCAGGAGCTTGTGTGTAACGGCTCGATTGGTGTCATCACTGTCCACAAGAAGGACATGGATTCCGCTAAAGTTGGGAATTGGTGATGATCTGTATAGATCTGAGGATGCTCCAGACACTGGTGTCACATGTTGAAGCTGGAACTGGAGGGCGAGCATGATAGTTTCTCCAAGGCCTTTGGAATCAGATACTGACCAAATATTACCATTCATCATCTGCACGAGATCAAAAGTGCTCAAATCAGAAAAAAATAAATTATTTGGATTGTACACCAGACCAAGAGCAGATTGGTAACTCGAATAACAGATTTTACACATTGTTTACAAACCTTAAGTGTCACAATTGGATCTGTGGAGTATGATTCATAAGCAGCATAAAATATATTGATGGAAAACATGCATTGCAATTCTTTGCAGTCAATCACATAATGCTATGCTAGCAGTTCAAGCAGCAGGAAGAAGTAGCATAAGGTGACCATTGTCTAAAGCATTGCTACAACAAAAGGAGCTTTGAAGGCAAAGTACAACCTTTAGTCGCAAATAACTGTTGTTTGAAATACATGCATGTAAAAGTTTCATAATTTAGTTATGAATTTCTTCTTTAGCTATTTACATTGGGTACATGAAAATCGTGTGTCTATTTGTCCTGAAAATTACTTTCATAATACTGTAATTTTAGTGAGCTTTATAAATGCATTGATGTAGTAATTTATGGTCGAATTGTATTTTGGAAACCATGTCGATGTCCAAAACATCAAATATGTGACTGGATGGAATACATCGGTAGAAAATCCTGAATGCTTTCACAATTTGAGAATGTGTACAACAATATATGCTAGTGCATATTAAACAAATTCTAGTGCTCTCTAACATCTAACAATGTTTCCACATCTCATGCAGTGAGAGGTGAAATGAGCGGAAAAAGCTACAGAACATTTCGGATCGAGGAATAGTTCTCGGGCAACAAAACTTTGCTGAAATGTGCAGCCTAATCCACTGCTATCGTTAATGAGACATGAGAGCAAAAACCATGAGTAACGTAATGCATCATGTGAATCAAGTTTGTTTCCTATCAAATAAAGAATGATCAAGACTTGTATAATATACCTGGATAATCTTTTTGCACATGTTGAAACTAAGCCCCATCTCAGAACTGTTAGAGTTGGGCCCTTGACTTATTTGGCTGGGCGATGAACTCAAAAGATCGCATTTGGATTTTCTAATCCTAATCTCAAACTTCACACATACGTAGCTGCCAGAGAAGTTTGCTCTCCGCAGCATCCAATCCTGATTATGCCGCTCTTCCTTCTCATTATAACTATTCACATATAACGAGAGACAGCCAGCATTACATCGGTGTATTAGAGTACCTACCATGTGCAAGACAATATGGAAAACCCTCTTCTCATCCCCAACAACCCTTTCAGGCAAAGATTTATCCACCTGAAACTCAAAATCAACTCCTCTGCAACCAGTTAGACATCTTACAACACTGATTGCTTCCTTAATGAAGGAATGAAGGTTGAATGGCCTCCTCACCAAAGACAAATGCTCACGATTCATCGTCGATGTTTGCATGACATCATTCATCAGTGTTGAGGCAACACTACTTGTCTTGACAATGGCATCCATTACAAGCCTTTGCTCGGGATTCATAGTTTCCTGTTGCATCATTGAGACAAGCCCAAGGATTGAGTGCATTGGCCTTCGCATTCCATCATACATGGCACTCTGAAAGGAATTCCTAGCTTCAGTTGCCATCATGGCTTCATGCTTTGCCCGCAGTAAGTCTCTATGTTGCTCAGCAAGCTTCTCTCGCATCAACTGAGACTCCTCAAGAACTGCAGCATGTGATAGGGCAACTGCAACTTGATCAGCAACTACTTCAACAATCTGCAACTCCTGTTGACCCCATCCTACTGAACCATCCTTGGGTAAAACCAATACCAAGATAGCATATCTTGTTTCCATCACTTCTGGCGTCCCTCCTTTGAAATTTGACACCCTCAACATTGGCATCCGTATTGCAGCTACAGCCCCTGCTTCAAGGTTGCCTCTGCTTGCAATCCCAAGTGCAGATTCTTCTCCTAAAACTTTTGCATCCTTTGTTCCCTTTATTTCAACCACATCAGGATCATCGATTGGAATTGGGCCGCTATGCGACGCAGTTATCTCCCTTTCTCTCAAATGATGCGTCAAGATCATCTCAGTCCTGCTCTCATTAGGCATCCATACAGCACAATTCTGCAGCTCCAAAGTATTAGAAAGTTCGACCATGGTGGTGTACAAGATTGTGTGCCTGTCAAGCGACTTGCGTATCTCTTGTGTGAGCATCCGGACATGCCAGCTCGCCTCCTCTTGCCTCTTCATCTTCCCCACTTCCCGGTCCAGCTCCCGGGCCTTAATCCTCAGGAAGTTCTCCCTGACTTTCACCCTCAATAGCTGCGGTATCAGCGTCAACAGCGTGATCGCCGTTGCGAATGACACAAGAGCAGTCAAGAACTTGGCAACTGTGAGGGCGAGCACAACATGGAACGAATGTGGCTCATATGTGAACACGGTTATAAGGTGTGACAGCCCACAAAGCACAATGAAGGCACCAAACTGCAGTACAATCCATTTCAAGGGGAAGAGGTCGGAGCACGTCGCGAAGTAGAGCAGCTCGAGCGGGATGGAGAAGTAGGCTGCAGCGATCAGGAAATCGCTCACCTTCTGGCATTGCAGGATGTTCTCTGTACTCCACAGGCTACCGTCGCCGTCGTCACAGCCGCCACAGTGGCTGAAATCAACGGACGCTGCTGACACTGACAGCAGCAATGAGAAGAGGAACAGGAGGATCCACGAGAGGGGGATCATCCGCAGCACGGCTCCTACCATTGGCTCTACCAGGCTTCATTCAGACCCACATTTGCGCAGGTACGTTGGAGCTGCTCATGGCAATTTCTGCACCAATTGAAGGTACCAACTCTTGATTCTCCGCCCAACACATCGATATGCCTGCAATCAAATGTAAAAGGCAGTAAATATCAGATATTTTTTTTCATTGAAGAAAGCAAACCAAGATCTGGACAATCAAATCGAACCCTCAGGTCGCAAATCCCCGCTTTGACACCAAAGAACGAGATAAAAAATTCTGATCTAATGAATCTCAGAAGATTAATATCCTTGAGATGGAGATCAAGAAGCCCCCAATATATGTACTAAACCCACTAAATCGGAACCCACAAAGAAGCAACTAGAACCTCTCAATTCAGCCATATCAAGAAGGAGAGCAGTCAAGAACAAAGAAGAAACCAGGAAATCAAAATTGGAATAACAAGAAGAAAAGCAAGGAAGCAAGAAGCTCACCTGCGCCGTCGTTCCTGCCGCGGCGAGCATCGGGAAGAGGAGGCTCACAAGGCCATGCGAGGAGACAACAAATCTCCAGCTCTACGACACCAGTGCTACCACGATGCCGCCTGCAGGGAGGCCAGAGATGGAATCAAGAAAGCTCGGCATTAGGAGCCCAGAAGGCAGCCGATCCATACAAGCAAGAAGAGAGAAGAGAGGATTCCTTTTCTCTTCCTTGCCTTTCCAGGGTGGGAGGAGGAAGAAAGCAGGGGGAGGACGCCAGCCAGGGTGCGGGCTGCGGTGGTGGGTGCGAGTAGACTAGCGGAGTGCGAGGTGAGGAGGAAGGAAGGAGGAGACGTCTTGGAGGAGCAGTGCAGCCGCAGCCTCGGTCGAGTCGGGGTCGGGGTCGAGGAGGTGATTTGGTTTGGCGACTGGTGTCTACTGTTGCTAGGTCCGGCTGCCGGAAACCCGCTGCCGGTTTCGTGGTTTTTCCAATTGGCCATCAAAATCATTGGGCCTGCCAACGCCGCAATGACTCTCGCCTCTCCTTATCCAGACCATGCAACGAGTGCTCCATTAAACACGTGAATTTCAAGGAAATTTAAGGAAATTTTTTTTCCAAGTTAGAAAATTCTTCTCTTTTTCTAAAGTCTAAAGTGTTTTTGGTAAACATGATCACCTCTTAAGATGATATGTGTTGGTAAAGTGGATGATACATTTCCTCCGTAAACCTTGCTATCTTTTAGTATCTCCAACACCTGCGTTTCCTCGCTCCCTTTCTCTTCCCGTTGTGCTAAATGGGCTCGAAAGCGGTTCGGCCTGCCTCCAACCCATCCTCTTGCCTAACTTGCGATGCGAAGGGGGATGAAAGAGAAACCTAGCCACAGTATACCTCTCTCCTCCCCTTCCAGCCCCTCTCGATGATGTGGAGGGCAACGATGACTTTCTCTCGTGTCTCCTCGGAAGGAGGCAACCTAGAAGGAGACGCGGAGAGGATACGACGGCAGCGCATGCTACCGTTCCTGGCCGGAGACGAAAGATTGGTAAGCGTCCAATGGGCACGCCGCGGTGACCGTCTTCACCCGTCCGTCGACAACGAGGCACAAGTGTCCACGTCTTCCTCGCGCATCAAGGCGAATGCCGGAGCACTTTACTAGATGTAAACTCGGCCGTGTGGCCAGTGGGTGTGTGTGAAGTGGGCTTTCGGCGTAGGCTAGGGTTTGCGATGGCAGCGACAGCCAGATTTGCTCTGGGATTCGCTCGGTTTGCCTAGATCTGTGGCGTACAACCTTTTTTGCAACATTTTCAACGGCCATGCTTAGTGGTCTAGTTCAAACTTATATCATGAACAATCGATTGCTAGCTGATAGTGATTGATCCTCTGATTTGCATTCAGGTTTAGGTAGAGCAATGTTTAGTTGTTGATCAGAACTAGCTGTCTATTCATGCTTTGTGTTTATATGGATGTAGTCAGGGCCTAGCAGTGCAGCTCGGTTTGAGATTGTTCATGTACAGAGGTGTTAATTAGTTGCAAACGTATGTATAAATCCTTGTCCGACGATAATTTAGATACGTGAACGTGTCGTGCTTGTAGATGGAGACCGAAGCAGCAAAAAGTGACTACGATCCTCATGACCACCTCTGGCCAGGTTAAGGAATTAGCTCATGATCTGAAGAAGATAGCTACATACAACTTTGACCTAGGTTGCTTGGAGACCTCCATCACTCTCAATCAGGCGTGGTTGGAAGTGCATGCAGTCACCGAACAAGTGGATCAGCTGGCCGCCGAGGCCTCAAAAGAGATGAAGAGGCCCCCTGCGCCAGCTATGGTTGGTGGGTTCAGCGCTGTCGCAGGCAGTCCCTAGAATGACATGGACCTTGAAGACCTAATCCCTACCGACTGCAACACTGATGAAGAGCATGAGTGCCTCAACTTCTAGAGTGGCATGAGGAGAACGACATCAATTTTGCACTGCAATTCGATGCTCATTGTTTACTGCCTTGGCCAAAGATTGACTATTATCCTTGATGGCATTGCAAGGTCCACCATGGAGCATGACTGGGAGTTTGCTGAGAAAATGATTTTTGAGGGCATGGCGGGGTACATGTAGGTTGGCTCGAATGCCTTCGCCGAGGCAAGCTTGGGCCCTGACTCAGTACAGAGTGTGCCCAACAATGACATGACATTCCCCCTGGAGCTCAAGTAGGCGACGGGTCTGCAGATCGTGCCCTCCAAGCCACAAAGGCAAGAAGCTCGCCAACAGAACCGATAGGGTTGTGTACATCCTAAAGGAGGACGAGGTGTTCCTGTCATCGTGGCTAAACGTTAGCCAGGACGCAATTGTCAGCAACTAGCAATCCATGACTCGGTACTGGGCATGGATCATGCAGTACTACCACACGAGCAAGGCGCAGAACATGGTCATGAGGACTCAGACGTCCCTCACAAGATAAGCCAAGGAGTGAGCAAGTTCTACGGTTGCTTTGCCAGGATTGAAGCGAGAAACTAGAGTGCGCAACATAGGATGACAATGTGAGTTTCAAATTGTGCAAGATGTAGCCGATGGCAGTAGTTACTCATATAGTTTTTGGTAATATATTCCATGTAGGTTGCCTAAGCCGAGACGATGTACGGGGAAGAGAACAAGAAGCTGTTCGCATTCCCTCACTGCAGGAGGCTACCGCAAGCAACCCCCAAGTAGGACATGACCGAAGAAATGAAGAAGTACAGGGCCTCTGGGGACCCTACTCTGACCAGCCCGTCATTCTCCATGGACAGCGGGCTGCCGAAGGAGTCTACTGAAGTCTCAAGACCAATTAGGACAAAGGCGGCCAAGGCTCGCCGAGCAGGGGGTTCAACATGGATGGGTTACATTGCCAGTACCGCTGCGTATAAGGAAGCCATGGAGAGCTTCAGGGAGATCAAGCTAGAGCTTGATAGGAAGAAAGATGAGAGGATGGGCTTATTCTTGGAGGTGCAGCACAGGATGTGCGCCACTGTCGAAAGGGATGCACGGGTGTAGGAGGCAGAGGCCGAGGAGAGGAGGATCAAGGATGAGGAAATGATCATGAGCATGGACCTCTCACTGTGCAGTTCAGTTTAGAGCGAGAACTACGAGGAGCTGCAGAGAGAGATTGTTGCTAGGCACCACCACGGTGGACTGTGATCACCTACTTGATTGCGAACTACTCCCTCCGATTGAAAATGTAAGGGGTTTTAGCCTTATGCATACATACTAAGAAGCTTGGTGAATAGACTAAAATACCCTTAGCTATTGTTCATTAAAGACTCATACCTGGTCCCAGCCGCCCGCAACACACGCATTTTTCAATTAATGCAGTACTGGATACTCCCAAGTAAACCAATTTGGAGGGAACAGCTAAATTTGTGCTAAACTAATTGGAGGGAAGGAGATTAGGAGCCAAATGAAACTTTCAGAAGTTTAAAATTTCAGTTTAGAACCAAAAAAGTGTCCGCCTATATAAACAAACTTAGAGCTGTACTAGTTGTCATTCACTCCATGGCCTCCGGTGAAATTTTTTTCCTTGATCTAAACCTCCCGCCTGATGAGCTTGAAGACAACTCAACACCAAACCCTGACGTGGTGTTGAAGATGCTGGAGCTACTCTCCATGGCGAGGTCGTTGAGTACTAGTATAGGAGTGGGCTGCCAGTGGCATTCGGTAGGAATATAAAAAGACTTGGACGGAGAAGGGGCCCTTGATTAATTAGAGAGTTGGTGGGAGAGCACGTGCACAAAAAAAGAGACATAGAAAATTGTACAAGGGTAATAAATGGAAAAAGGCAAAACTAGAAGAAATGGGCTAAATTTAGCCTTGGGATACTAGAACCCCTTATATTTTACAAATAATATAGAGACCTAAAACCCCTTACATTTCCAATCGGAGGGAGTATGTGTGTTAATTTGTCGCTTGCTGAACTGTGTGCGTCGAACTATGTTTATTAATTTCTGTTAGGTCAAACTATGTTTATTAAGTTGTTAATTGCCAAACTGTGTGGGCTGAACTATGTTTGTTAATTTGTTTGTTTCCAAAACTATGTGGCCTGAATCATGTTTGTTGTTCCTTGTGTTATACTTGTAATTCGTAGATTAAACTTCTAGCATTGGATGTTAATTCCTATCTACATGTATTGTCGTGTATGTATTGCTTGTGTGCTGCCGGCATGGAGCAATGCAAGGCCTTCATCAAAGTAACTGGTAAGTTCATTCCTTGTGGGCACACAAGCATGAACATAGCTACGATACTCGTGACTAGTCGTGAAGGATAAACAATATGAATTCTACAACTTCTGACTCATAACATGACACCTGTGATGAACAAAACACACACAAATTGCGCAAGACGAACAATTATGCCTACTTCCCTCCGTATCGACTCCGAAGGTGCTTAACTAGGTCTTCCTTGAGCCGACAATGGCCCTCTTGGTTGCAGATGACATAGTTCCTCTAGATGTACCCTGTGATAGGTGCGGTAGGCCCTGTCTACCGGTGCTCGTGGTGTGGTACCCTATCGATGGGAGATCTCGTTCATCCTCTATGATCATGTTGTGCATGATCACTCAGGTCTTCATGATGTTTGTGAGGGTCTCCATGTCCCAAGCACGAGCTAATTCGCGCACAATCATGAACCATTGCTGGAGTACCCCAAAGGCACGCTTGACATCCTTCCTCACAGCATCTTGCTGGTCGACAAAGTGTTATCTCTTCCTCCCTAGTGGGGCGTGGATGGTCTTCATGAATACCGCCCACTCGGTATATGTGCCATCGGTAAGGAAATAGCCGATGTTATACGTGTGGGCGTTGACGGTGTACTCCACCTTTGGCACCTTTCTCTCCAGAAGCCTGGCAAACACGGGTGAACAGTGAAGAACATTTATGTTGTTGAGGCTACCAGGCTTACCGAAGAAATCGTGCTATATTCATAGGTCATAGGACACGACGACCTTAAGCACCACCGTGCCCCGATGGCATGGCTGGTATATTGGCCTTGCCATGCTATCGGGCAGTCCTTCCATCGCCAGCACATGCACTTTATGCAGCTGAGCATATCAGGCCATCCCTACTGCTCCGCATAGCCTAGGAGCCAGGTAGTGTCATTCTCATTTGGGGGCACGAAGGTACTCGTCCTCGTAGACCTCCACCACGGTCTTAACGCGTCCGCCAGGGCCCCGTACATAAGTATGTGTAGGGTGGTTGTGGCCTTTTGCAGGTGAAAGACTGAGCTTCCCTACTGCATCCCTCTTGTGCTTGAGGTAATCATCCTTGGCCAGCACCGCATCCACAATGTGGGAGAAAAAGGCAATAGCTCATCCGAAACCTGCGTTTATTGAAGACTCACGGGTTAGTCTCCTCATAATGTACTATAACTTAACTGCTCTAATCGATAACGACAACATACCTGCACCAAAAAAGACTATGCCCGTAGATAGCGCTCTCAGCGAAGTAGTCATGATACCAATGGCCATAGCCCTAAAGGGATTCATGATCTATGACTGCATAGTCGAGGACAGAGCCTCTGCGCCTCGGCCTACCAGTAGCGGCCACCTCCGCCTCGGCCATCCTGGCTAGTATCACGAACTCCTTGTCCTCGCTGGACGAATCCTCTTCTTGTAAGAAGTAGTATTGGGCAAACGAGCTTGGATCCATGTGTCCAAGTGTGTGGCTTAATGTAACATTCCAATTTTTATTAAAAAGGAATAAAACTTGGATTGTTTAAAAATAAAAATAAAAGAAATGATTTTTTAAAATAAATAAATAAATAAAGCAGAAGGAATTCAATATTTAAAAATTTAAAAGACGCTTAAAAGTGACAATTAGAAGTTGGACTCTAATAGGATTCTACTTTTGGAAATTTAAAATATTTTCTACCCCAAGCACCCCTTTTCTTTAATAGGATAAATAAAAATAGAAAGAAAAGACAAAAGAGAAAAACAAGAAAATAAAAAGAAAAGCAATCACGCTTCACATGTCCTCCCATGATGCTGGCCGTCATGGTCTTGGCGTCGAGGCGTCAGCGACGCGACGGCGCCAAAGTGAGCTTGACGCCTTGACCGGTTTCGTTGTCGGCGCCCGTCGCCATGACCGGTGCACCAACCTCCGTCCAAAGCGGTTTAATGCCGAACCATCCCTCCTTTGGCCTCGCCATGTTCGCCGACGCCTGGCCTTAAAAGGCCGGTGCTGTGCGCCCTCGCCCTTTTCGCGTCGTCGCCACAGCCGTTTCAATTCGCCACTGCGGTGAGCTGCCGAAGTCCAAACCCAAGCACTCGTCGGTGCAACCAATTTCCCTCGGTCTCTAATTCCTTAACCCCGCCGCCGTGTGCAGGTCTCGCCGGTGAGGTTGAAGGTCTTGGGGAACCTCCGATCCACGCCGCCACCCGCAGCGACGTTCCAGGTGAGCTCCCAGTCTTCCTGGAGCTTTTTTCTTTGCTTTGCTAGAGCTTTTTTCTTTGCTTAGCTGCTTCTTTGCTTGCTAGAAGTTCTTCTTCTTTGCCTTGCAGCGAGCTGCGGCCATTCTGCCGCCATTGCTTTCTTTGTTTTAACTTAGCTTAGGTGTGTAGTTGGTTTCTGATACCGACTACGTATAGAAGCAGTAGCAAGTGTCGTCGGTGCCGGAATCGTCGATCGGCGAAATCGAAACTGAGAGTACCTACGGAGGCGTTAGGACGTGAGGAACCCATTTTTATAATTAGTTCTTGGATTTAAGCCCTCTAGCGCCGGTGCCAAAGCAAGCTTTGGACATCCATGGCTGCACCCAGTTGCATGTACGTGAGGACGAAGAAGCAGCACAGTAGCATGCGCTGTTAGTGTTTACTTGAGTTGTCACCCTTGCAACCTATGACTTGTGGGCCAGCTTGTGGGAGTTTCTTGTTAGCTGGTTTGTGGCTGACAAGTGGACCCGGTCCCACTAGCTAGTAAGTGGAAACATATTTTGCAAAATACGCTTTCAACCTTAGGACAGCAGTTTAGTTAATTGGCAGCAGTTAACTTCTACCCGTTAGCAAACATAGCAAACCAAGCCAAACAATTATGAAACTTTTTGTATAGCTCTCCAGTAGCATTTAAGACATAGGAAAAATACTACACCTGTTAAAAAATAATAATAAATGTATTTAAAAATCCAGTAGCTCTTTAAGGGCTATAGAATGAATTTCTAAACGCATGCAAAACCTTTGTATCTTTAATCTGAAAAGCTCTAAGAAAAAAAATCTATAAAATCCTAGAGATGATTCATGATTCTATAAAAATAACAAACCTAGCACTTCAGTAAGATTGTTAATGTTTAAACATTAAATAACCTTTTTGGAATGACTCAAAACGGAAACCTTTACATTCTATATATATGAACTATAAAAATTCTTTTTAGAAAAATATTTCAAATATTTAATTTTTGGTGTGATGCTTGTGCGAGGATAGATCCCGAGGAGTTCGTGGAGACCCCCGCCGAAGACGCTTACCCGCACCAGAAGTTCGACCAAGGCAAGTCCCTTGATGCATATTGAATGAACCCTTGTCTTATTTAAAAGTTTTGGTAGTATTTAGAAAAACTGCATGCTACTTATAAAATAAGTAATTAGTAGAACTTAGTTACCACCGGAAAATAAAATGTTGTTCTGCACCCTTTATGAACTTTGAACCTTAGGATATCTATAACTACATTGCTTATAAATTTCCTTGTAATAGGATAAAAATGCTATACATGATTATAGGATTTCACCATGCTTTTACATGATTGCAATTGTGTGTTTTGGTAAAATACGGCATCGGGGTAGATGCCAGGGATTGGGGTGTGTTTCTACTCTCCCCTTAAATTGCTCTGACTAGGGAGGACCTGGTTGCCGGTATGGTGCAGGTGATGCACGGTTTCGGGTTTGTGTTAGTACTCCTCCCCTAGTCTAAGGACTGCTCTTCCTATGATCCTATGAATCGAGCCTCACAAGATCTGACCTCGGGTTCCGTTATGGGGACGGACTGACCTATTAAGCTTAAATCTCTAGTAGCCACTTGCAGGTGGTGATGTCCCTTGTGGACATCCGGGTTGTACGAACCGGGAAGATGTATCCCTGTTCGTCGGCGCCTTGGACCTTGTTTCCTCGGCCTTCTTGTACAACGTGAAGACTTGGGCCGTGGGCCGATCCCCCAGAGGGTGCCTAGGAATGATTCACAGAGCAAGTGCTACTAGGGCTTTTGGCCCAAAACGGCTTTGTGGTACGCACCGCTGGTGTGTTACCTCCTGAGGGTAAAGTGTACCCACTCTGTAGAGTTAAAACTATCATGATAGCCGTGCTCACGGTCAAGAGCATGCGAAGGGACTGATCATATGGTAGATCCTTCTTTTAAAGAAAACATGTTTTTGGTGTGAGTAAGGATTTTGCAGACGGAATTGCAAAACTGGATTGGTAAAGGAAAAACTCTTTCAAATGGTTTGGTTTACCGCAATGGTTTCAAAAACTGCTTTTCCCCCTCTTAGGATAAAATTTGGAAAACTGGCTTTCTGCAAATTTTCCCAAAACTCTCCATTGTACTGAACCCCATTTTGCACTCATCTCCCTGACTTGCGGAGTACAATTGTACTCACCCTTGCTCTTTCCTTGCTTCTTGTTCTAAACTTGATCGAGGGCGATTCGCAGAGGACCCGATTCGGCAGCGCCGATCTTGACTACGAGGCGGGTGATTACGAGGACTTCCCAGAAGACTAGGGCCACTACTTCTGCCTATCTGCCTGTGGAGAATAATAGTAGCTGTCTAGTGGCATGCGTGTGACAGTGTTTGTGGACCCTGTGTTGTATTCCGCTAAACTCTGATTCGCGACCTGCGTGTCGCCATGTTTGTATTAGACTGGGGTTATGCCCCTGTTATGTAATATTTTATTTCAGTTGGTGATGTATCACTCTGTTTGGACTGTGCATACTAGCTGTTGATCCTCGGGACTAGTACGGAATGCACAGAAGGATTCGGTCTCGTTGACCAGGTCCCGACACTTAAGGTGGAGGTTTGCCACCCACCATGGGTTTATATAGCCCTGGCTAGTCACCCTCACATACGTATAAGGTATATGTACGACGGTTATAGGGATATATTAAACTATGGGAGTTGGTTAGCAGGAAAGGAAGGGGAAGAGGAATGGTTGGAGAGCAAGTCACGTGAAGGGGACGAAACTGGGAAGGGGGTCCTTTTCTGGGCTGAAAAACGGAGGGGAAGGGTGTCGCGACCCTTCTCGATTCACCTTTCGAGAGTTGGTCGGATCTGCACTACGCTCTGGATCAGTAGGCTAGTACACAGTTACACAGCTGGAATCATTTCATACATCGATAAACTCAAATATTACATAATCGCGATCGCCGGATCTCAATAGTAGCAAACGGCATTAAGCCTTAGTTACAGTCCAGTGTCCATCAGAGTAAGCGGAAGTCTTCAAAAGATGCAACTCACAAAATTTTCATGAAGAAACAATAAAATTACACCAGCAGCTGTGTAACAATACACGGCTGGCGGAACGCACTAGACCCTAACTTTTAAGTAACTACTCCTGGTCCTGAAATTGAGGGTCTCCTTCCTCATGACAGTCGTAGGCGTCTTCTTCCACGAGGTCCTCCATGTCTAAAAGTATGTAGTTATGCGAGGTCAGTGTCAACCAAACACTAGTGAGCTAACACCCAACCCAATGCATATAGTGATAGCGGTATCAAAGGAAAGATTGGGTTTGTTTATTTGCAGAAAGCCAGTTTTGAAAATCTAGGCCTATGACTTAGTAGTTTTAACCAAATTTCTGTATCTAATTATTTATTCATCATAATTCCATTTACACTAATTTCAATCCCATGGCAGTTTCCATGCACTCTGCCAAACAATCTCCTAACACTCCCGCCATCATCTTCCAAGTGTGGTGCACACGTTGTGGATCACATTCCCCAGCAAAGTACCCAGTCTCGTCCTAACTGGGCTGCCGACCCATGCTAGACTCACGGCTCTCTGTAAAAATGGACCTAGATCATCCCTCGGATGACGACATGAAACTGTCTTCACCTCAAACATGGCGGCAGACAAGGTACGCCTGCAGGTCGTAACTACCCCTGAATCCCCAATACTTGCACTACCGCGCGATGGCCCGGCGCGTTGTGGTGTTAGGAACCATCCACGATGGTCGGTGACGTCACACTGTGCATCCCTGATGCACCCGTCTAGGGGAATCCTTGATTCAGTCCAGCCTGTCTACAAAGGGCCTCACCCTTATGCACTTCCTTCTTTGGCTGATTCGCACCCTCCGTGTGAATCACACGATATGGCAGAACCCCTTTGGGCAGCGCTCGGCATTACGCAGATCTCGCCGCGCTCCTCTTCCATGCACTACGTATGTGGGCGATTAGCTCCTTAATTCACGTAGCCCAGCTACTTCATCTCTTACCCTATGCCAGACCCAGTTTGCATTGCAACACATCACAACCATACGCATACTGGCATGCCAGGCCCAAATTTCAGTTAACCATATTTATTTTGTGATCATGTCCGGTGAATGTCGGTTCACCGTTCCGAGGCAATTCTAAGCCTAAAATTAATAATTGGATCTAGGCAATGTCTAAGCAAGTTTTTAACCAAGACTTAAAAGTCTAAATCATTTTATTTAACCTAGCTTGGCTAACAAGGGTGATCTTCAAAGCGATCAATAGTAAGGTCAACTGACAGATGAATATATCAAGCAATATCATCATAGTAAATTGATAACAAGTAAATACATGGCATGATATATCATGATTAAGAAAATAGGTATAATTACTTAAAGAGCATGCAGTTTAATACTGTAAATTAAATACTTTAGAAATTTGGGATTCAACATGAGCTATGGAATGTTAACTTGCACTAGGAAAAGTGTAGACTCTCCCTAGTAAAGGTAAACATCCTATAGGGAAGATGTTAACTCGCATTGGCCTTGGGGATTGAAGTCCTGATTAGGTGCAAAGTCTTCGAACTGTCCTTCCGGATCCTCTACGTCTAATCGGAGAATCAACATTTCACCATAAACACAATGTAGCGAAGAAAAGAATGATGCATGAGATGCAATCGTAATCGGTCATCTATATTTCCCATGTCTAACTATATATATATATAAGGTGAATGACGAGGAAGTCCCATGATCCTTCTATGAAGTAATAATTTCTAGCGTAGTGACAGTGGGGTGCTCATGAGATGATGCACAAAAACATGTATATATATATAATAGTGTAATTTCTACCTTAATCAGCCTGATAGGAGAAAACAGGATTTGATTACGTTCAAGGTATTCCAAAGAGCAGATATATGTTAACAAACATTTTTGTTCAGAAGTATTTCCTTCATCAACTTATCTTATCATTTCTATCCTACCATAATAGGAGGTTAAGTGTGTGTGGAAGATATAATCATATGTTATACACACACACACACACACACACACACACACACACACACACACACACACACACACATATATATATATATATATATAGAGTTGGGCTATGGTGCATGAAACACGGAAGATCTTAGTGCTTAGCGTCTAATTTGAAAAATCTAAGACTCAAATGACCGATCCGAACCGTCCATCTTAATCTTCTCATTGAAATCTCTTAAACGAACAAATTTCGTATTTTTTTGAATTTTTTGCTATTTATTTTGTATTTTTAAAACCAGCAAATTGGACGCTTCACAACTAATTAGATCGGTGATTTTCAAAATACAAAACAAATAGCAAAAAATTTAAAAAATACGAAATTTGGTTGTCTAAGAGATTTCAACGAGAAGATCAAGATGGACGGTTCGGATCGGCCATTTGAGTCTCGGATTTTTCAAACTAGACGGAAGCACGACGTCTTCCGTGCTTTCATACAATCAGTAGCTCAACTCTATATATATATATATATATATATAACCATGAGATTGCATATTATTATACTAGTTAAAATAAAATCTTTACTGTCATAAAGTGCTGTGAAATAACTACTTTGGACAGGTACATTAATTTAGGATAACTAGCTCATAAAATAACTAATTAACCATAGTTATTAATTAGGCCAATTATAAGATAATATGTGATTAGGAGTCATACCATAGATTTTATATTTTTCCTAGGTCTAGAAAGTTATTACACACTATTCATGATTTTCTTAGATTTTATTAAGTGTTAATCTATTTTTGATTAACAGAAATCTATTTCCGCCATTATCTATAAGGGTTAATACCCTAAAGGCAAACTAATGAAATTAATCTGAGAAAAATGTTTGGTTACTGTTCATAGTAATATTTTTATTAAATCCAGCATAAGCTCTAGTATTAACCATAAATTTTCTAGCATTTTTAAAGATCTCTAGTTATTTTTAATAAATCATTTCTAACTATTGTATTTGTTAAATTCACAAAATCCTAGGAAAATCATGTGAGCAGTAATGGCCCGGCCCGCTATCTCGCGGTCGAGCCAGCCACGCTGATGGCGTATTTCTAAATGGCGCAATGCGCTTGCGAAGGCGCCAGCGGTTCTGGCGTCTCCACTAAACCAGACATGTGGGACCAAGGGCCCACATGTCGGTGACACACGGGGGTTGCGCGGCAATATTTAAACCGGCGAGCACCCGACAGCTGGGGCCCACCAGTCAATGACAGGGAGTAGTAAGACCGCACAGATCTCAGCGCAGATCGGACGACTCGCCATCATCGTCTTCCTCCGCCCGGCATACGCACGGCCGAGGCTTGGCCAACGGCTAGCCGGAGCTACCGTGCTCCATTTGGGGAGTTCTTGGGTGTGTTAGAATCAGTAGGTTAGCGCACATCTACTAATGCCCTCGTTGAGGCCGGAAACGGCCGGACATGGTGGAGCCATGCGCGGCGGCGGAGCCTAATACCGGTAAACATGAATGGTAGGGCTAGAGGCGTATTCATGGGGAAATGGTGCGCGCATGAGCTGCTAAGGACATAGTGGAGGCTTACCGAGCGGTTATTCGTGGTCGAAGAGGCTCGGGGTAGATTGTCGACGAGGAGGCTAAATAGGGGAGGCGACGCGCTCACGGTGCAGGCGAATACGGGCGAATCCTTGGGCAAACAGAGGGGAGCATAGTGTGAGGTGAAGCCACGCGAAGCTCAAGGTGCGAGGAATTGCCGCGAAGCTCACCAGAGGGGAAGAAATCCGAAAGGGGGAAGAAACGGGCTACCGGTGACGGCAAGAGCGATCCTGCGAGCTCGGAGCTTCTCAGGTCGATTCCCTTGGGGCAAGAGCAAGGTGAGGGTATAGCGAAGCTAGTGCGAGCAAGGGTGGAAAGTGGGGAAATCTAGATTCGGCTGTCGGCGAGAGGGTGAAGAAGGGAAGAAAAGGGGCCGATGCGGCACGACCGTATTTGAGCTCGAATCAGTGGAGCTCATGGACCAGCGGTCACGAGCATGGTCGAGACGGTTGTAAGGGAGCTCAGCGTCCCGTTGGTGGACTGGGGCGGTGGCTTGATCGCGCGTAGGCGAAATCCCGAACTGAGTCGCGTGAGCGGCGAGGTAAGGTTGGCTCGGTCACGGCTAGGGTCTAGGCCATCGATGGCGAGGCTAGGACGGCTATTGGGCAAGGAGGGCGGTGCCTGGAGTGGCCTGCCAGAACTTCTCCGACAAGACGGCTTGGTCGGCTGCGGCTGGCAGACAATCGGCGCGAACAGTGGCGGGAGGTCGCGTCGGTGCAGGAGTGGGGTCCGTCATGCCAATGCGACATGCGCAAGCAGCCAAGAGGAGGATCTGCGGGGGAGATTTCGACCGATGCGTGCTGGGAGCTCTGTGAGGAGTGAGCCGAGCGGTGCAGCTCAACTGCTCGGTAAAATGCTCACAAGAGCAGTGAAGGAAAGAAGCTGCCATGTGGGTCCCACTAGGGTCAAACTTGGTCTACTCTAGGTTCAAACTGTCACTTAGGGTCTAAATTAATTTCTAGAATTTTTGTGGGATTTTATCATATATATATATATAGATATATATCTTGTACATATGGATATGTCTTTTATGGGTGTATATACATATATATACACATAGGAGATCTTTGAGGGGATTATTTGCAATTACAAAATCATCCTAGCCTATTTATTGCTATATTTTAGATATTCATAGTAAAATTTTAAGTTTTTACTTAACTTAATCAAGTTAATTTAAGTTTTAAGTTAAATTTATGATGAGAGCCAAAATTTATGTTTTTACTTAACTTAATCAAGTTAATTTAGCCAATTATTAGCTTATAGGGTTTCAAAGGTCCACAAAAATGAATTTTTGCAAAAATTGCTTTCAAAGAAAATGTCTTTGCAACATACAAACATCACAAGAGTGATTTTCAAAATATAATACAATTTTGGGCTGTTACAAAGGGAAGAGGAAGGGTTAGAAAAAATAATGTCTTGTTATACTAGGTCTAAATTAATCTAAATTAGGTAAGTGCGATCACTCAAGAGATAATATGTGTGTCGATAAAGTTAAGAATAAATTTCCTCCACCTTGCCTTCTTAGCCTCCTCGCTTCAATGGAGCGATTGTCGGTTTGGCCTCTTCTCTATACCGTGTCAGGAAAATCTAAGTTTAACTCTTACAGAATGACTTTATATTTGTGAGTTTAATACCAATGTCGTTGGTGTTTAGCTGGCACCTAGGATTAAATTGATGATTCCAAAGCCAATTTCAACATTCATGTTAGTGTTGTAAGCAATTCTTAGTTTACACACATCTCTAGTTGAAACACTTTCATATATTTGGAATTCACTCAAATTTTAACTAAAAAATTTGGTATATAAAATTGCAATCTTGTATTCACAAAATAAAATTAGAAAAAAATTATTTTACATCGTGCTTCGTCTACATAACCCCTAAACTATAAAACAGGTATCTTATTCTACAAAAGTGTAAATTGATGTAAATAACCCTTTGAGACTGTTTTGAAGAGTGGTATTGCCACTTGACTTTCTACCTAAGTGGATTTGCCACCGTGTCGATACATATGGCATCACAGTCATTAAACAAAGAAGTCACATCTACAGGGCCACATGCATGTCATGTTCTCTCGTCTCATCTCTTCTTCTACCTCTCTCTTCTCCATCTCTCACACCTCCTCTCTCCCAACCAGCTGCCTCTGTCGTTCCTCCCAGCCTGCCACTGCCGTCATGCTCTAAGTAGACCTAATCATGGGTCACCCGGTCCGATGACCCAGTTCGAACCCAGTCTGATTTTTCCGAACCGAGCCAGGCTGGGCCAAGCTTGACTGTCGGGCTGGGCTCATGCTCTAGGTTACAGCCCGAAATAATTTTCAGAATGGGCTCGGGCTTTTATTTGCAGGCCGAATAAAGCCCGGCCCGGCCCGAATTTCAGTCCGTAAGCTCGCTTGTTGCTGATGTCGCTGGGTTCTGCTGGTGCTGCAGTGTGCGCACTGCTGCTCTGGCCGTTCCGTGTGCACGCGTGATGCGTCACTGCCGAAGCTTGCGTGCGTCACTGCCGCTGCTTGCGTGCGTGCTTGCAGCCTTGCCGCTGGTCCCTGCCGTTTCACTGCTTAAAACAAAGCACATGTACAAGAAACACGTTAGGCTGTAAGCATCACCGGCGCCAATGGGACCCTACAAAAATTCCGTCGGGCCGGCATTCAGCAGCGCTAGGCTGCAGGACGGTGATCGATCGAGCCGACATGGGAGCATGCATGCACGCGCGGGCGCGCGGCGGTGATATATACATGCATGCACCCAACACCACACATGCCATGCACGAGGCAATCTCAATTCTCTGCATGCATGCGATCATGCGTTGTTGCAGATGCTGTAATCTAGCTTGAGCCATTTATCGACGGTTCTAACGATCTTAGCATGTTCACACTGGCTTAGTCTTATTTGTCTAGAAAATCAATTTGTCTTTTTCAGTTAAGTTTTTATTGCCACCACTAAGAGCTCTTAAAAACAACATAAATGGAACTTGCCAGCTTCGAAAAGCAGATTTAAGAACCTCTTAAAATTTAGCTTAGCATGCAACTCACTTCAACTCAATCAGCTTATTCATTCAGCTCAACTACTCCAAACATACATAAAAATTAACCTAATTGCATTTTGAGATAAAATAATATAGATACTAGCTGAAACGCACCTTTCTCTATGTTTGATATATACCCTCTTTTGGCAATTTTAAAATACAAGTTTCACTGGATTCTCATTTTCCCTGGAAATGGAGGTTTTGCCAGATCCGATGAGCTAAGTGTGAAGCAAAAGTATTGTGTCGATTCCTTCTGTTGAAAAGGGAGACCATATATCCGGAGCATCCTTTCGGGAATTGAGAAAACATTGCAAGCAATGCATGTTCTTGAAAAGGTGCTCTCACATGCTTACAAGATGGGATTCCGGCTATGATTAAAGGAGATGAAATGACAACCAATGTTTCACGAATGCGGCTGAGAAATCAGTATACGGAAATTAATTTGGTGTAAGTCAAGATTGTGTTGGAGATAATTAAACATAGCTAGGTCAGAGGAGTTCATCCCACTTTGTAACGTCCAATAATGTGTATGGAACATTGAGCCAGGATTATTTTACCCGCCAATATGGGCACCAATATTTACGTGAAGATTAAAAAAAACCTCTTCTCCTCTCATCCTCTTCCCTCAACTCCATCCCTTCTGCTCTATGGCTCCTCCTCCTCCCGGTTGTTCACAGGCCGTGCTGCGGCCTGTCGACACCCATGGACAACCTCGACGTCGGTGCCCTCCTAGCACCATAGTGCCTCTCCTGATCTGATGGCCACAGTGCCACCCCCCGCTAAGCACCATGCTAGTGCCCACCACGACACCCAGCCACAGGCCACCCCATCCTGTCCATGTGCCAGCCTTGTAGTTCCATGACTATATCGAGGTCTTGGGGCAACCACCGTGACACCCTTTCCGGCTGCTGTGCTTCCCCGACCGCAGCAACTCATGATCGAGGAGCAGCACGGCGGCTGAAGCAAGCATGCACATCGGTGGTCAGTCGTCTCGGCGGAGGCGAGAGGACTGCATGGGAGCAACCTTCGGGCTGAGCCGTAGGGGAGAGGAAAGAAGAAGAGAAAGTGGGGAGAGGAGGAAGAGGAGGGATGGTGCAGCGGGATGGTATCTCGTTGTGCTCAAGCCGTGGAAGAGAGGTGGTTTCGTGACAAGCAGAAGACAATATGACATGAGAAGAAAGAAAAAGAGAGGTATCTTTTCATAAATTTTTAACAAATCTTGGAGGACAATGAAGGGTGGATAGTATTAGGAAGTCCTTGTACAAGCCTAGAATATTTATGTAACAGTCCAGCTGTTAAATTTCATATAACTATGCATATCATTAGCATGTTCATTCGTTTTTATGTTGGTTTACAAAAATTTTGCATTCAACCACCATGCTCTATGGTGGAAACATTAGGTTTTTTATCTTTAAACCGTTTGGCCAAGGCACTAGAGTAGTAAGACCTAGCCCGACGGGCATGTTTCTTAAATGCCCGAGCTAGATGTAGCTTGCCCGAGCAAGGTAGAGTTCATCCGAGCTCTACCCGAGCTTGGTTGCTGTCCATCCGAGCTAATTATCACTTGTCCGAGCTGGAAGATGTCCGGAGGAAGCCGCCCGAGCTATAGACGGTTGAACCGAGCTACAGAAGACCTGACTGGTCAAACAACCCCGCCACCATATCTATTCTTTATTCCTTTTTGCCCTCCGCAAGATAGCGAATCTTCCATCCATTGGTGACTTGGACGGTTTGGACAAGATCGGCCGAATCTTCCATCCTTGGTGACTTGGGCGGTCTTTGCAGCGACCAGACCTCGGCTTTTCTTACACGAATCTTACCCGGACTCTCCATTACTGGTAGGACTGGACCCACTTGTCAATGGAAGAGTATACCTCTATTTAAACCCATATCCACCCACTTCAACCAGCCCTCACTCTCGGTCTTCCCACGTCCAAGTTCTCGACAGCAGAAAAACGACAGAAGTCGTTCTTCATCTCCACCTCCACCATTTTCAAATCTCCACCCAAACCACCAAGAATCCATATAGGGTGTTATATATCGTCGAGAAGCTGAAATCGTTGGCTATCCATTCCACTCCATAGCCATGGAATGAGCAGGAGTAACATCTAAACTTCCTAGGTTTCAAGGACATCCAACTTCCTTGCACGTTCACAAGGATTTGGGTGAGTTCTTGCTGCTTTTCTTCATCTACTTCGCTATTTTGGACAGCAGTGAGGTTCTTTACAGTTTTCTCATCTTGCATGTCATTTTCCCTCACATGCAAGCTTGGAGATGGCCAAGAAGAGTTCATGCACGAGTTAAGGAACGTCTAGGAGCAAATCCACGCTGCTAGAGTTGAAGGGACCTCAAGGAACAAGCTAAAGAGTAGCTGAACCGCGTTCTGGACAGATTACCGTCCACCACTTCGATTTCCTCATCTTTGTGCTCTCTATTGTTAAGCGAGGCCTTCCTTGCTAGGTGAGAACCCAGTACTCCCTCTTATTTCTGTTCTTCACCATTTAGCATTCATGTCTAAGCTGTTCTTTGGTGGAAACCGAAGCCTTAGAACCCCCAGATCTGAAAACAGCCCGTTTCGGCCTTTCTTTGAGCAGAAGCCTAGTAAGTAAGCTCTATAGAATCAACCGTAGCTCGGATGAAAATGTGTTCTATATGAAAATTGTGCGCCAGGAAATTTCCTACAACTTTCATGTTTAGCCTGAGCTTACCCGAGCTTGTTAGGACCTCCAAAAGTAGCTCGCACTAAGCAACATACAAGCTAAGTGACTTTCCCGAGCTAGAGCTAGTTGAGCCCGACCTTGGCCATGACCTAGCCGACCAAGCTATGCCATATCCAACCTTGTAAAACCACGCTTGACTAAGGCAATGTCCTTTCCAAGCTAGGAGGCTCATTCCCGAGCTACATAGGTCAATCCCCGAGCTTAGTCTTTACAGCCCCGAGCTAGTTTTGCACCCAAACTTCAAATGGCTCTATCTCACTCATCCGAACTCAGATTTGGGTGATTCTTTTTGCAAAATTTGCATTAGATCATGAAATTTCTGAATCTCTAAAAATATTTGATGTTCCTATTTGTTTGGTATTTTATTTGGATTTTATTTGATGTTCTTGCTACCGAACATTAGGAGCCGACGTTTCGGAGGAGCCCGCACTTGAGCAAGGAGCTCCGTACCCCGACCAGCAGCAACAAGGCACATATACTCCCCTCATTTGACTCACCATATTGATCCTCTATTTATGAATGCATGTTTTTGATTATGTTCTATCACTTGCCTGCATGCTAAGTTAAAATATATATGTCACTTGGTGGGTAGAACTTAGTTATCTCCTACTTAGTAGTCTATGCTTGATATCCTTATCCCTTTGTAGCCTAAGAGGGTAGTATTAATTGGGTTTGGTCAGCGAAAAGCTTAGCCATGCTTAGGGTCAACGTGGGCGAGCGATCAATGGAGTAATTCCGTTGGTTGTACGACTTTAATTGTGAATGATTTACTATGTGATACTGGTGATGATGATGTTGGATTACGTGTGAGCTCTGAATTGGACTTGAACGGGTGATATGGGATGATGGGAGGATGGATCCCGGACGCGTAGCCCCGTTCGAGTGAATTAAGGACCGAACATGGTGCCAATCCCTTCGAGTTACTATACGTACGACCACACGTGTATTATGGGAATACTTGGCCAATTTTCTGTGCATGCTCGCGCCATTGGGTACCAGCGGGGCAACTTGTGTTAGAGGGTGGGGTGGCAGGGTGGACCATCTGTGGTGCGTCCTTGTGCTTGGGTGTGATGGGCCTTGGACAAATCCATTGCAACGGTTGACTCCCTCCTGCACTCGTGGAGTGGGGAGTGGATGAAGTCAACTCGGGTGACCCAATAGACTGGCATGTACATCTAAGAGGCTTCGGCATGGCTTGCTGTGTCGTGTGGGTAAAGTCGTACACCTCTGCAGAGTGTTAAACTGTTCGAACAGCCGCGTCCAGGGTTAAGGACGAAAACTTGTGAGGCGAGACACTGATGTTAGCTCATGGTTCAGTTTGGGTACTGGTTTAGGCATGGTGGGATAGCCGTGTGTCTTTCTGAGCACAGGGTTGCTCGTGGTGTATGATCGGATAGAGACCAAGGGCGGATAGAGCCCGAGCATGTTGTGGTTATGGTCGGATAGAGACCAAGGGCGGATAGAGCCCCATGGATTGATGATGATGGATTTTATGATGATGAATCATGATGGATGTTACAAGCATCACTTTTAAAATGTTTTCCTCAAAGTATAACCTACTCGTGTCCATGTCTTGCAAAAATGCAAATTGTGCTAAAAGTATTGCTAGCCCTTCTTTGGAGTCCTTAATATTCATGATTGAGGATATACATTACCTCTTAGTGCTGAGTACCATCTGTACTCAACCAATGTGCTGCAATTTCAGGTGAAGACGACCCCGTGCTTGAGTACTACTACCAAGCCGAGCACGGTGATGCTAGCGGGCAAGCGGAGTTCTAATTTCCAGTCGGTTGCTCATGGGGTTAATGGGAGCATATCACGCTGGTTTTTTGTTTATTTATGATGTTCTTCCGCTGCTATTTTAGTGAACAAACTTGTATTTCCGCTGCAGTAAAACTCTGATGATGTTAAAACTTATTGTTCGGGCAACAGTTCATGTTGCCCGGTTGGATATAAATTATGCCCAAAGATGTATGTGTTGTGCTATCGATCATTGTGAGGATATGTGTGTGATGGTAGCTGATCTTAGGAGCCATCACCGGGCACATATCCGGGCACCCGGTTTGCATTCGTTTCAACGAAGGTCGCCCGTGTGTACCACTGCAAGCTCGGGTTGGGAGCTAACATGCTCGGCTTGCTCTTGGGCAGCTAGTATGTTATTTTCCAACCACATGGACAGCGAATGGGCAGTGACTTCTTTGAGCCGAATGTGAATTTAGAAGGGGCGCCACAATTTACCTATGGAACTTTACATGGAAAATAAATATTAGAAGGTTACAAAAAAGTTAGAAAGTTCAAATGTGTAATATAATTTAATTAAAATAACTAATTTTATTAATATGAAAATGAAATAATCAAATATACAACTGATTTTTTCATAATTTGAACTTTTGGTATCTTGATTCCTATTCTTAGCTTTATCCTATTTTTAGTTTCAATAATTTGTGTAATGGAAAAGATTCAGATAACACTCCCACAATTCATCTGCCCTGTATGTATATATGGATTCAAAATCCTAAATACGACGTTACGTGGTAATGTTATAATACCATTATCAACATCAACCATTGGACAATAATAAGCGCATGCATGAGATTCATCATGTCACCGGTGGCGGATCTAGGATTTGCAAACTAGGGATGCACACTTACATAATTTTTTTTCAATGTCACACAAAAGTTTTATGATATCCAAAATTTACACATGAACACATCATTTTCTAAAATTACAACATTAAGGTTCGTATAAAATCTTAGTGACAAGACTATTACCTAATATGAGACTAAAATTAATGCATAGTACTATTATGTTTGCAAATTGCCAAATTGCACTTTTAGTTTAAATCAAATTGGTTGTCCTCTATGTGGGCTACGGCTCTATCCAAATGAGCAATGTTCCCAAATTAGTATTGGGTGATTTAGATAGATGCCACTACAGATCGAATTGCAAGTTTAAAAATTTACCACTTATGTGTCAATGACAGGTGGAACCTAGGTAGGGAACCTAGGCTACCTGTCATTGACACATAGAGTGGCAAATCTCTAATTTCAAAACTCTACAGCATATATCTAATTAACCCATTAGTACTTAAAAAATCATATAAAGCAATTCCTCGGTCTTCACAAAGCAGACTATTAGAGATAGTCCTCACATATTGGACATTGAGAGAGGCTCGAGGCAGATAGGAGAGCACTAAGTAGTGGTAGTGAACACATACTCACTGGTCAGAGCCGTGGCATGTGTAGCTGCCATCCGCTGAGCTACGTCGGCAGTTGACTTGCCCCAACCTCCACTCGCCAACCTTCGGTCTCATGGCTTGCCTCGCTGTTGGCCCAAGTCCTCGACACCTCCATAGGCTGCACCCTCACACTCACACCGCCGTACGGTCCAATCCCACCTCAGACTCTCCATGCACCTGTAAAGCCCTCTGTGGGTCAGCCCTCGCTGACCAACCATGGGTCATGGCGGTGTGACCCCCTTTGACGAGTCATCAAGCAAAGCAGTGTCAACATTGGGTGTGACTACGTGAGGTAGTGGGAATTAGGGATTAAGGTTGGGATAAAAATCATGCGTGCCATTGTACTTGAAAGTAATCCTATCTCCGTGTCATTACTTAGTGACTTCCTCTTCTATGTCATCGCAATTGCTCAATTATTGCCTTGTGTGTTGTTGATAAAAACGTATCTCTTTTTAAGCTATGTACATTAAAAAAACCAAAAAAATCACAAAGTTATCAAGTCTGCAACAATTTGAATGTACATATTTTTTGGTAATTTTTGGATTAACCTTTTTTTGTTCAAAAATGTTTTTAAGTGTAAATTGAATATAAAAACTTTCATAAAAATACAAAAAATGTAGATTGAAGGTATTGCATATTTAATAATATTGTAAGGATAGTTTTTCACTAATGACACATAAGACAATAATTGAGCAATTGGGATAGCAAATAGGGGAGAGGTCACTAAACGATGGCACATAATGGAGAACCATACTCTGCAATGACACAAAAAGAATTTTCTCATTCAGGTTACTGCTTGCTCGAATTTTTTTTTATTTGGGTCATTGGGTGTAGGTCAGTGGTGGCCTGGTGGACAGAATGGAGGAGTGAATGGGTGGAATTATTGAGCTACTAGGGATGTGTTGGACTGATGGAGATGAGAAATTGTTGGTCCATTAATTTATTGTGAAATTCTCGCATTTGGTTTCTAAATCTACTTGAAAACTATATCTTAAGATGAGGCCTAATACTATACAGGCAGAGGTCTTTTGTTTCTAAAAAATCTGATCCGCCCCTGCATGTTACAGTAGGAAACACGATAACAATATATTTTACTATATCATTGTAGCAGTTGAAATATCATGTCTATTGATCTTTTGATCCAGCGGATAAAAACATGCCACCATTATTGTTCCTCTCTACCATTGTAATTTTAATGTTAGAGGAACAGATTCTATAAGACATCTCATTTTGGTTTAGTTTGCACACATATATTAAGTGAGATTGCAAATGGCGCCCCCCTACATCTCACATGTTCACTCTATTTTCTAGTGGTCGTAGTTATCTTGAGACTATTTCAATGACTTTTTAGTGATTTCAAAAATGATTTGAGTGACTTTAGTATTCATTAGATGCGACTTAATTAATTCATTGAAATGTTAGGAATAAAATGGTATATGACAAGTACTGAAACACTACTCCGGATTGGATCCGGTTTTGGAACCGGTAGAGGGTAACCGGGAGTCACTACAAGAATTCAGTTTTAGGGCGAGTGTAAAAATAAATGACCGAGTGCACACTCGGTATAGATAATCCTACTCCGATGGCCTTCTCGTCTTACCTACCCTTCGGGACAAATAACTCTAACCCGAGTGTGCTCTCGAAAAGGACCAAATCTATCCCGAGAGGGCACTCGACGTATGAGGGTTTTGTCCACGTAGGACACAATAATCCGAGGGTACACTCGGTATAGGTCACCAGCTGCCAAGTCAGCACGCCTATCCCGAGTGGCCCTTCGGGGTAAATGCTCGCCTATATCGAGAGGGCACTCGGCAAAAGCTGGGCGTAGGTTTACCGAGGGGGCACTCGGCATAGTGATGGCCATCTGCGAGAGGGCACTCGGAACAGCTCCCGCTGTGTGGAGCCCCCAGCCTTTGCTCGCTGCGTTGGGCGCGTGGGGCTCCTAGCCTTCGGTCAGTGCCGTTGGGCGCGTGGGGGCCCCCACACTTTTCCGAGAGGCCACTCGGCCCAGCTGCCCTTTGTGGAGCCTTTGCTCCGTGCCATTGGGTGCGTGGGCCCACACTCGACCAGCTGCCAGTGCCGAGAGGCCACTCGGCCGAGCTGTCAATGCCGGCCTTTGCCGAGAGGGTACTCGGCAAAGCTGCCAGTGCCGTCGGCCGCATGGGCCCCCACCGTGTACCGAGAGGCCACTCGGCCCAGATGCCAGTACCGTTGGGCGCGTGGGGCCCGCACCCTTTCCCGAGAAGGCACTCGGCCTAGCTGGCGCGTGGCGCAGCCTATGCCGAGAGGGCACTCGGCATAGCTGCCCCGTGTGGAGCCGTCGCTCGGCACGTCGGCCGCGTGGACCCCCCGTGTGTTCCGAGAGGCCACTCGGCCCAGCCTTCGCGCAGTACGGCTCTACACGTGGGCAGACTGGAAGCGTGGGGCCCCCCACGTTTGCCGAGAGGGCACTCGGGACAGCCTTGTGGGACCGTCGCCCATATCGAGAGCCCTCTCGGGGTAGGGTGGCTCCTTTAGCCCGTCCTAGGGCACCCAGCCCAGTACGCCCCCTTGCGCCCACGCCTGGCTCGCGACGTGCCCACGCCTGGCTCGTGACGCGCTCCGCCGCTGGACCACACCGCCACCGCTGCTCGCTGCCGATCTGCTCCATCTCACCGCCTCGCCCCATCCGCCTCGCATCGGCCTCCGCCGCCGCCGCCTTACTGCCTCCATCTCACGCAAGACCGCCCGGCGTCGCCACCGCAGCTTGCGTCATCCCGTCCGCCACCACCGCCGCCGACGCCGCCAACAACCTTCCTCTCCCGCCCGCCGCCGTCCTTCCTCTCTCCCGCCCTCCGCCTCCATTGGCCGCCGCCTCCCCCGGCCTCCCATAGTCGCCGCCCTTGCCGCCGCAAAGACGCCGCCCACCTTCCTCTCGGCGCCCGCCGTCCTCCCTCCTCTCCGCCCCCTCCGCCTCCATTGCCGCCGCCTTCCACCATCCCCCTCCTCTCCTACCCGACCTCACACAGTCGGCCGCCCGCCGCCGACGCAGCACGCCGCCCACCTCCTTCCTCTCCGGCGCCGGCCACCGTCCTCGCTCCTCTCCCGTCCTCCTCCGCCTCTATCCTCCCTCCTCTCCCGCGCCGGCCTCCCACAGTCGGCTGCCCGCCCCCACCCACCACCCATCGCCGTCATCCCAACCCCGCCTCGGCCTCTCTCCACCTTCCACTGGCCAGGGCGGCCCTCCCCACCGCTCGCGACCCTCCTCCTTGCCGGGTGCCCACTGCCGTGTCATTAACATCTTCGGCGTCTTCGAGTGGTATGTATTAAAAGTTTGATTAGTGGACCACATGTCGATACTGTCATATTTTGTTAAACGTACTTACTTTTGGTGCTTTCTAGGTCAGTCCCGAGAGTGATATCGGCATAGCCTTGCTCCATTGTTGTTTTGACTTCAGGAATAATGTAAGTTAACTATTGCTAATTTATGCTTTACTTTTGGTATCATATATGTTTGTTTTATTATGGTTACCTGTTTTATTATGGTTTACCACCGTGTATGTGTATGTTGATTTGAACATGATGAAACGTGAACATATTAAGGCCTAGTTGGTGTATGTTTGTGTATGTCAACATAACACTTGTGTTCTCTTTTTTATAGTGATATTCTTTCATTATATCATAGAAAGTAAAAAAAATTACAATGGTTTTTTTTGTTTAGTTTGTTCGAAACAATGGCTGAAGATTGCTCATGGATGTATACGGATTAGGAGAACGGGAGGCCAAATATTAATTGGTTTAGAAAAACGAGAGAGTTTCTTAGCATCGCTTTTCCTGAGCCAAACTCTAATCAAATGCTGGCTAGTTGCCCTTGTCGGACATGTGGAAATTACAAGAAACAAGATCTCCAAACTGTATCAGGTCATTTAGTGAAGAATGGCTTTACACCTGAATACCTCGTGTGGACTTCACATGGAGAGGCAAGACCGTCTGTCCGGCCTCGTCAACATGAGGAGGTCGATGAATGTCACCACATGAGTGACATGCTGGAAGATGTCAGGGATGCTCATGAAGCATCAGAGTACACAAACGTATCTATTGCAGCAGATTCTTTCTTCAAATTGGTCGAGTCCACCATGCAGCCAGTCCATAAAGACACTAATGAGACTGTACTCTCCGCAGTTTCTCGTTTGATGTCTATGAAATCTCAGCACAACCTTTCAAATGCTGCATATGATGCAAATCTCAGTCTAATGCATGATCTTCTACCGGCCACGTCGGATTCAAAAATGCCTCGGACATTTAATGAGTCTAAACGGCTGTTAAGTGGTCTAGGTATGCCGTACAACAAGATCGATGCTTGCATAAAAGGATGCATGCTATTCTGGAAGGACAACATTGAAAAGACAAAATGCGATGTGTGTGAAGAAGCACGGTACGTGCAGGTGGAGAATGATTCCAGAACAAGTCGTCGAAAACCAGTTGCAAGAAAAATTTTGCGCTATCTTCCACTCATTCCTCGACTTCAAAGGTGCCATATGGATGCCAACACTGCCACACTCATGCGATGGCATAGAGATGGACATAGAGATAAACCTGACATGATGGTACACCCGTCTGATGGTGAAGCTTGGAGACAGTTTGATCTTGACTTTCCTGACTTTGCCGCAGAATCCAGAAATGTACGGTTAGGTCTGTGCACGGATGGCTTCTCTCCATTTAGTTTTGCCGCTGCACCGTATTCTTGTTGGCCTATCTTTGTTGTTCCTTATAACTTACCTCCGACACAATGCATGAAGAAGGAATACGTGTTTCTCACTCTAATTATTCCTGGTCCGGAGCATCCTGGCAAAAACATTGACATATACATGCAACCTCTGTATGATGATCTACATAAGTTATGGGATGGAGTTGTAACATATGATAGATCTTGAGACACAGCATTCAATATCTTGAGCATGCTATCTATGGTCCATTAATGATTTGCCTGCTCTTGGAATGGTATCTGGACACAGCACACATGGAAAATTTGCATGTCCAGTTTGTTTGGGAAACTTGTCTGCATTATGGTTGAGGAATGGTAAAAAGTCTAGCTGGTTTGACTGTCATCGCAATTTCTTAAAGCTGAACACCCATTCAGGCGGAGTCAAAAGGAATTCCAGAAGCGTAGACAGGTGTTCGATCCCCCTCCACCTCGTCTGACAGGTGTCCAAATTCATAGGCAGCTTCTAGATCTAGTACCAAGCCAGAGTAAGCAGAAATACCAATTTGATGGTTTCTCGGAGACACATAATTGGACCCACGTACCAGGCTTCTGGAGCTTGCCATACTTTGAAAAACTCTTGTTGCATCATAATGTTGATGTCATGCATATGGCGAAAAATGTGGCAGAACTGTTTTGGTCGACGTGCATTGATATTGCTGATCAAACTAAGGATAATGTAAAGGCCCGACTAGACCTTGCAGAGTTGTGCGATCGTCCAAGCTATCATTTGAAGGAGAAATCTAACGGTACTTGGGAAAAGCCAAAGGCGGCTTTCTGTTTAAGTAGACCAGAAAAAATACAAGTTCTGCAATGGATGAAAGAGTTGAAGTTTCCAGATATGTATGCAGCAAACATTAGATGGGGAGTCAACCTTCAACAACTCCGTGTGAATGGGATGAAAAGTCATGATTTTCACATCTTCATTGAGGTTCTCATGCCGATAGCTTTCCGTGGATTTCTTCCGGAGAGCGTGTGGATCTCGCTAGCTGAGTTGAGCTACTTTTTTAGGCAATTGTGTGCCAAGGAGATCGATCCACAAAGAATGAGGGAATTGGAAGAAGAGATACCTGTTCTTTTGTGCAAACTTGAGAAAATATTTCCGCCAGGGTTTTTCACATGCATGATGCACATGGTTATCCATTTACCATATGAAGCATGTGTGGGTGGACCTGTTCAATATCGATGGATGTATCCATTCGAAAGGTAAGATCGATGTCCCTACTTGGATTCACATGTGTGGATCGGCGTGATGGGGTGGCTAAATATCTCGATTTACATGTGTAGTGCTCTTCAGCATGTTAAGAAACGGGTAAAAAACAAGGCTAGACTGGAAGGATGCATTGTGGAGGCTTATATTGTGGAAGAGATATCAAACTTCGTATCGTTATATTTCTCAAGTGAAGTTCAGTCTTCTAGAAATAAGCGGCCACGATATGATGATGGGTATGAAGTCAATACTCCAAATTGCACACTTAGCACTATGCAAGTCCCAGGACGGAAACAAGGGAACAACGGCTCTCGTATGTTGACACCGGAGGAGCATAAAGCAATAATGATTTACATATACACAAACACATTGGAAATGGATGATTTTGTTGAGTAAGTGTCTCAATTTTGTTAATTTACATATACACAAACACATGTATACTAATATATTTGTTAATTTATTTGATAGGCAATATGATAAAACAGTCTGGCCTGGTAGGGGACAACCATCTGCTACTGAACTAGATAGGTTAAGGAAAAATGGGGCCGGAGCTAGACATCCCAATTTCATTAACTGGTTCTGAAAATATGTAAGTGAACAACCTTCTATTGATTACGAAATAAGTTAGATAGATTTATTTACTTCCTTTTTCATATTTCCGCAGTGCATGAAAACTCCAAGCGTCCATCACGACTTAAAGCAGATATCTCGTACATGTCAGATCTAGGTGGCATCAGTTAATGGATATGATATCAATGGATATAGATTTCGTTCTGCAAAGTATGAGCGGCAAAAGGCAAATTTGACTACTGTTAACAGTGATGTCTATACTAGCTCTGGAGAGGGTAGTTCCAAGATCGAATACTACGGTGTAATTGAAGATATCATCGAAGTGACATTCCCTGGTGATAAACATTTCAACTTAGTTTTATTCGATTGTCATTGGTTCAATCCAACAACCGGTGTACGGCGCTCTCCAAATATTGGTTTGGTTGAGATCAAACATACATCAAAACATTCTGTCTTTGAGCCATTTGTTCTACCTCATCAGTGCTCTCAAGTATACTACACCCCGTACCCATGTAAGGTCCCTAAACGAGATATGTCAGGTCCCAAAACAAAACAAGTCAAGAAGATTGACTTGAAAGATTGGTGGGTGGTTTGTCATGTCGCAAAACGAGACATGTCATATTTCATTAATCAAGCTCCAACTGGTACGACCACCGAGTTCTTTCAGGAGGAAGGGTTGAGCGGCACATTCGCTATCGATCTAGGAGATGAGTTGGATGTCGTTTATGTCTCGAATGAAGTGGATACAATATGCAATAAGAAAGATCTTACAATATTAAGAAATGTTTCTACTGGTGTAGAAGTAGAATCTCATTCAGACGAAGAGCGTGATTCTGATGCCTTCACTGACTCTAGCTCTAATGCTAGTGAACCAGATTATGATGAGGACGATGAATAGATGATATGGTACAAAATTGATTTTAATTACATTATTGATTTTATTGCATATATGATCTGTCACTAACATTTAAACTAATGTAGGCATAGGTTGAAGAAAAATATCTTGAAAAAACTAAAGCGATCTGAAGGTAGGGCTTCCTCATCTAGACAGGCTACACAAGAGGAAGCACAGGCTGCAGAGGAAGAAGAAGCACACACTGAGGAAGAGGAAACACAGGCTGAGGATCCTGACTACACAGGGGAAGAAGAAATCCAGGCAGATACAAATCTTGTAGTCCGCAAGTCACGGGGGCAAAATTCAATCCCTCCACTTCCTCCCACGCCTGTAGGGAGGGAGGTGATAGTATCAGCAGGAAAAAGGTAAGTTTTGCTCTATGTCATTATGTAATTAATTCTTACATTCATATAATCTTGCCATCTTGAATATGGTTCTAGGCAATGGAAACATAGTGTATTTGTCGGGAGGCCACGTGGACCAAACAACGTGTTACTGACCTTTGTTGCGCTTATCACTATCCACAAACTGCAAGATATGGCATTGAGTCCTCCACTATCGTAGCGACTACAAAATGGAGACATTGGTATGTTGTTGGTGAAGCGGGTGATACAATGGCAGATCGGGTGAAAAAAGATTTTCGTGTAAGTTATTTGCAAATATGACATTGGTAGACTTGTTATGTTCTTTATAAGTCTATGGAATGTAGGCTCGGTACACATATCCTGAAGGTGAAGGTTACTCGAGTGACACTAGGGAGAGATGGGAGGCAACTTTAGAGGCGGCTTGCCAATACCATGCTGAGCAGCTAATGTACAACACTCGAGTAGCAGTTGTGACCAAGTACTATAAGGATGTGTGTGAAGATGAAGACATTAACACAAGAGAGAATCCATTGTTTCTCACTCCTGCTGAGTATGACCAAGTCAAGCCTGAATGGATCGATGACGAGGCTTGGGGGCATCTCATTACACAATGCTGTGATCCAGCATGGCAGCGTGTCAGGGAAATGAAGTGGAATCTTCGTGCCACTTCAGGGGCAAGGGTGAACTGAGAGGTGGATCTAGTTCTATTAGTCGAACCCAGCAGGAAATGGTAATAGAAAGTCTCTGTATTTTCAAACCATCGTTTCTGACACTCGGACTTAATACATTTTCCTTGTTTTGTTGCAGGAGAGGAGGTTTCAAAGACCTGTGACACCTTTAGAGGCTTATGCTGTTCATGGGGGGGTTTCGATGCAAGACATGGAAAGCTTTGGGGGTTCTGAGATTCCACCTGTCACTAACCCACATATCCAGATGAACTTGGTGCGTAACACTAACACGTAGCTAATTTTGTTTTTCAGACTAGTTGTGTCATTTCAATGTTTTCATACCTTTTCAGGGGAAGTATCGAGATGCATATCAACAAAAGCATGGACCTGATGTTAATTGGATGCGTGGGAATTTTGATGCACAATTGATGTACCAGAATACGGGTGGGAAGCCTCATTGCCGTTATGCGCTTTTTGATGGTGCATTTGATGATAGGAATGTGCGCTTGACTTCTGCCCCATTTGGCACTTCAAGCAATGCTTCTTCTTCTACGAGGCAAAGCGATGAAGAGTTGAGACGTGAGCTTGCAAGCGTGCGGGATGAGAACCGCGAGATGCGGAATGCTATGCATACGGGATTCACAGCCATGGCACAGTGGATGCAGGTAAAAAGTAATTGACATTTGTGTTAAATTTGAGATGTTCATAGTAGTCAAATGGTAACACTCTTATTGGCAGGATTATGCTCTAGCAACCTCTTCAGGAAATCCATCTCCTCCACCACCTGTATTGAACTTTAACTTCAATGCATTCTCGACGCCTCAAGATCAACCGAGACAAGAGGTATGTATATAAGTCCATGTTTGGGTAAGATATATGAAACTATGTATTATAGGTACTAAATTAAAATTTCTTCTTAGGACACCCAAAATTCTCATAATGCTATTAACATTGAACAATCATTGAGGATTAGTCCAAGGGATGCCCTATCGGGTGAAGGTGATGTTGACATTCCAAATCATGAAATAAACTGGTTTGCATCTTCAGGTGAGTAATTATATCTGATTTGGTTGATGACTTGCTCTTCAAAAAATTTGCCCTACTTGATGTTATGTATGAATATATTATGTGTGTGAATACGTTTAACTTATATGTCCTTTCTATAAATATGTAACCATGTATGGTATTGAATGGAAATGACATAATATGTTTATTCTTCAAATGTGATGTGCAGAGGATGAAGAAACAAGAGACCGAAGCTAATTGGATTCATGTAGCCCTCGAGGAATGGTTTTGGATTTGGTATGAATGTAAGATGTAGGAAAACTTCTTATGCTTTGTGTATGTGGACTTCATTTGTTAAACTTCGGACTTGTTGAACTTCGGATTTCATTTGTGATGTGCACTTATGAATATGTTGGAGTTGTGAAATTAATATAAAAATGTTTGTGATATGTGCATTATATGTGAATGTATGATGGTGTTACGTTTGTGGACGGGATATATATGTGATATGTGCATGTGGATGTGGATGTGTATGTGTGTGGATGTGTATTATTGAAATATGAATTGATATTCTGAATCTATTGAAAATTTGTATTAGGCGCTGGTTGGTAGGGAAAATTAGCTATCCTGACTGTGCACTCGGCATAGACCTATGCCGAGAGTGCACTCGGGATAGTCCCAGGTATTTCCCGACAATGCACTCGGCATAGTCCTATGCTGAGAGTGCACTCAGGATAGATGTTTGCCGACTGTGCACTCGGCATAGACCTACGCTGAGAGTTTACTCGGGAAACACCTATTCCGAGAGTGCACTCGGGAAATACCTATTCCGAGAGTGCACTCGGCAAACCCCTATGTACTATGCCGAGTGGGCACTCGGCATACACGTTGACGTGGCGCTGTCCTACCTGCCACGGGGGACGTCCGAAATCTCAGGGCTATCCCGAGAGTGCATTCAGGAATCATTTATTTTTTCTGAGAGTACAGTCGGTATAGCCTTCTTTTCCTGAGAAAATAACGCCGAGTGCGCTACGCCGAGTGTCTCCACTCGGGATAGGCTATCCCGAGTGTTTCGGCCCCTATCCCGAGTGTGAAAAACACTCAGGCCAAAGCTGCAACCTTGTAGTGAGTGATACTTCAGGGTATCACTACCGGTTCATGCAATCGGTAGTGATAGTATTAGAAATGTTTAAAAATATGTTAGAAATATATTGGGAGAAGCATGACTCGAACCCGACACCTCGTGACTCCAGCCTCACCCTTCTAGCCAACCCACCTACTGTCGCGTACTGATATAGATAGAATATGCATTCCTTTTAAACTTTCCAGAAACGAGACACCACTACCGGTTCATGGTTTAAACCAGTAGTGAAGAATAGGTATCACTACCAGTTTATGGCTCAAACCGGTAGTGGTAGTGCCTGAGGCATCACTGCCGGTTCATGGCTCAAACCCATGGCTCACATAACTATCACTACCGGTTCGTGGTTCAAACCGATAGTGATGCAACTATCACTACAGGTTCACGGATAATCAGTAGTGATACCCACTTCTCTAGTAGTGAAATCACGTAGATAATTGAAATAGTTATCAACATCATTTGAACAAGCAGTGACACGATGACATCACTAAAACAAGTGTCGAAGAGTATAAGAACTAGGAGAAATAGTGTCAGCATTCGGTGGGTTCATATATGTGTAAGATGTTGTTCTATTAAGGAAATGATTTTACAACTTATTTTTAAGGATAAATCCGTAAAATTTTTTTAAAAAAGAAGAATGACTAGTTCACCGCTGAATTTTGTGACCTTAAAAACCAAGTATTCTACTTCGAAATATTAAAACTAGTGCACTTAGCCCTCTAGAGTGGTTTTGTTAGATGCTTTTGTCGCATAAAACAATCCATATAAAATTTTATTTTTTTATTTATTGTTTTAAGACGAGCCCACTTGTTAGCTCTCTTCTTCCACCTCTACTCTCCCTTCTCTCCTATCCTCAGCGACGCTACCTCTTCCCCCACTCCCAATGGGTGTGGCCTCCTCCTCCTCACCCAATTGCAGCCTCCACTCCCTTCCCCAAGGACACCCTAGGCAGAGTGCCCTTCGATGTGACATGGCTCAACCTGCTCCCTCCCTTCTCACTCTCCCTCGCCTCTCATCCAGGGTTCAAAAAACCGTTAAAAACTTTTACCGACGGTTTCTCGCCAAACCGCTAGGTGGCGGTTTGAGAAACCGCCGGTTTTTATCCAGCCGGTTTTGAAATTTTAAATTTAAATTTAATATTTTGAAAAATTTTAAAAAAATCTTATTTAAAACTAGAAGTTTTTTAGAACATTCTGTACAAAGAAAAATTTTAAATTGAGATTATTATCATGGTATTTTATGCAAAGAAAGTTGTGCAAAAGTGAAAAACCGTTTTTTAAAGATTGGACTGGTTTCTAGAAGGCCTAGTCTGTACAGTTGCTAATTGATTGCTCTGCTCATTTTTTCTTTTGTCACCACCACCACACCGAAAGCAGTGATTGATGCACGTTTTGCTACCGTGAATCACGGGTTTTGGGTCACCAAACAGTTTTCAAACCCTTGATATGTCTATCATATGATTTAGTGTTGATATGTCTATGATCATATGCAATGCAATATATGTATGTATGCAATTCACTTACTGTTGATATGTTCCAACTTTTAAATATTTAGCAAAGGTCATGTCAAAATTTTTTCTAGTTCGAATATATGTTTTGTACCATGCATATCACATTATTGACTTCATATTGATATGTTCAAATTGACTTTACATTCATATTTTTGTTGGAAACTATCTTGTTCAAATTATTGACTTCATATTGATATATTCAAGATGTCATTATTTATCAAAGGTTCTTTCAAATTTTTTTCATAATTAAACAAAATCACCAACACATATATCTCACTCTTCTATGATTTTTTCCAATTTTTTAAATTTTTTCTGACCTCTTTTCATTTTTTTTTTCACGTTTCCCCTGTTTCAGACCGCTAAAAGCCGCCAAAAACCACCGTGAAAACCGGTGGACTCGCCCGCTGTTGTCTGACCGTTTGAATTTGAATTTGAGCGGTTTTCAGCGATTTTTGCCAAAAACCGGCCTCTCTATATGGCGGTTTCGAGTCCCGAAACAGGTTTTTAAACGCTGCTCTTATCTGAAGTGCAAGCCTTCCTCCGCGGCTGCACGGTTTCACCATAGCCATTGTAGCCATACTCCCATCAGAGCCGTACGGCCCGAAACCACCGCGCCAGAACATTGGGGACCTGCCATTTTAATCATTCCTTCTTTCGGATGTCATGTCTATTCTTCGAAATTGATCGCACGTGATGCATGTAGTTCCAATTTGATGCTCCGGTTAGCCTCGTAGTGTGTTGTAGATCATGTTTTGGCCATTTGCACAAAACAATTTTTCCTCAAGTGAGCTTCGCCATTAGCACGGCCGTGGAGCTCGAGGGTTGCACGCTGCCTCAGTAGCTCTAGCTCTGACAGCTGCAGCCCAAACAAGTGACACGAACAGCATCCTTGCATTGCACAGATGCCACCATGGAAAGAGGTTAGATTGTAAGTTCAAGAAAACTCTTGTGTGATTTTGATGATTAATTATAAACATATTTAGTGCCAATCTTGCTAAAGGACAAACATGGATTAATGCTTGATTTAATAACTGATCTCTAGTATGTGACAAATCTTATTATGTAACATTCGAATTTTATTAAATAAACAAAAGTTGGAATGTTTTGGAATTTCAAAAATTATATAATAAAATAATAAAATAAAATGAGAATTTAAAACTAATAGCATACAAGTTTACAGTTTTCAAAATAAAATTACAATGAATTCCTATTTAATTTTAATCTCCTAAATATTATTAGTAATTTTATAAAGATCAATAAAATTACTATTGCAAGCTTAGCCCATTTCCCAGCCCGCCCTCTCCTCTCTCTCCCTTCCCCGGCCCAGCCCCTCTCTCCAAGGCCCATCTTGGCCCACGACCAGCCCAGCTGCGTCCTTCCCTTTCACCCTGTCCTCCCTCTCCCTCCCCGGCCCACCTCTCTTCCCCCTTTCCTTTCCCAGATCGCCTCCTCCACCCCTAGGCCCAGCTTGGCCCGAGGCCCAGCTTGATCTACGCCCTCCTCTCTCGCCTCTTCTCCCCGCTCCCTCTTTGTTCTCTCTCTCTCTCACTCACTTCCCCCTTGCCCTAGTTCTTGACACGTGGAAAGGACGTGCCGTGGTGCCACACCGCCCCACGCACGCCACGAGCCAGTGGTCACGCACGTGCGCTAATGATTTGACACGATGCGCGCGGTCTCTCCCTGCCTCCTCCTTGGGTGACCACCCGCGCCATTGCCACGTCCCTAACATCGTGCCATCTCCCCTAGCTCTCCGCCTTGAGGCAGTGCCACGTAGCGTGATGCGACCCGACGCCATGCCTCGCCGCCCAGCCACCACACCGCCATTACTCCTCTCCTCGCCATAGCTAGCTTGGTTGCTCAACCACCCGGTGACAGAGCTTCAATGCCGCGGCCTCGCTCACCGTTGTCACCAACCTTGGCCCTCCCCTGACCACTCGGACCTATGGATAACCTCCCCATGCCATCGCCTGTGCCCTCGACCTGCCTCTGCGTCCTATAAAACTCGAGGTACGTTCTCTCTTTTTTCCCCCTCCTGACCAATTCCGCCGCTGTGCTCCAGCACCACCTCCTGCCTCCACTGGTGAGCCATCTTGCCTGGACTTGGGCTCGGATCAAAGCACTCCCTATCCTTTCCAAAGCTCTCTCTCTAATTGGGCTCTCTTGCCTTGTAGCTCACCGAAGCGTCCATAGAGCGCCATCGGTAAGGAATAGCCTCCTATCCAATTTCATCGCCATCAGTCCCTAATCCCTTGCTCTGGGAGCATCCTTGGGACATCGCCCTCACCCCTTGCCTCACTCTTGGTCTAGGTGTCGCTAGAGCTCGTTGCCGACGAGGACTCTGTTTCAGGTGCCACGAACCTCCACAATGCCAGGATAATCTGGTCCTCCTCCATCCTCGCCATCACTGTAGGTAGCTCCCAAACCCTCACCATTAGCTTTTGTGCCACTCACACATGCTCCAGCACCTTCAGGTGGTCGGCGCCATGGTGAACCTTGACCGCCGCTGCTCCTCGTCATCACGCCGTTGCTATAGGCCATCTCTAGCGACGCTATAACCACCCATAGGATCGTTGTAGAACATAGGACCATGGTCCCGTTGCTCACGAGCCACAAGGCTCGAGTCACTGGCGCGTAGTCATTTCCTTTCGCACGGTCGTGCCTAGCTAGAGAAGGAAGACAATGGCGCCCACTGGAGTCATGTTTTCTCGGCTGAGTCGCTGAAGGGTGGGCCGCAACGTTTAGGCATTAATTAACAGGTAGTTAGGTTTTGGGTGTTAGTGATATGCCCTAGAGACAATCATGTAATATGATTATATCATGTCTATGTTTATGTACTCTTGGATAATATATTATCAGTTTTCTGAATAAACGTTGTTCACATTATTCATCAAGTACGACTTGGTTGTGAGACACATTGTTTATATAATTTTATTCTAAATGATCCCTGGCCTATAAATCATTATGTGGGACAGTAATGATTTGATCAGCATATTTATTGATTGATGGTAATGTTTCACATACAATAGATATGGAGATATCAAATCAATAATGTGGACACATGTCAGAGAACATGGTGTTGGATAGACCTACTCTGAGACACTACAGAGATTGTTATCTTACATGTGCCATCAGCATATAGTTTCGAGTGGTATATCTATATGATCCTTAGACCTGAGATTATCATTGAATTATAGCATGTGTAGTTATATACTTTAGGGTTATCGACTGCTACATCGTAACTGGATAGTTATAAAGATAGCTTTTAGGTATGCTATGAAACATATCGTGGGGTGTGAGTGATCCAGATGGAATTTGCCCCTCCTTGATAACAGGAGAGATATCTCCGGGCGTCTCGATGTGATTGGATTGGAAAGTGCATGGCTATGCTAATATGATTAAAGACTTAATCACGGTTTAGAATCCATCACAAGATCGACTGAATAGTCGAGCATCGCAAGGGTGGCACACATCTCGCCTTGAACTTGACTGGTATCGTGCAACAAAGGGATTGGCATGTGAGTATATCAAGGTTTAGCCGATATGATCACTCAGTGCATTTAGGCGTCAATATGTCCTGCTAGGAACTGCTATTGACTTGTGGTTCGGAAAAGAGTTTCCGAGGCCACGGTCACTTCTCATGAACCTAGTGGGTCACACACTTAACAGGTTGGAACATGTCTAATGGATTGGATTTATTAGTGGGTTTCACAGATACTGATCCTTGTAGGATTAGATTCGTGCATACTGATTCGTATAGGATTAGTTTCACGGATACTGATTCATGTAAGATTAGAGTCTTAATAGGCCTCTAACGTAGAAGCTTATTAGTGCGCTCTATATAAGGGGAGGCGGTGGGGCGGTGCGCACACACGAGTTCGCAACCACGTAACTCTAGCCATCATGCCCCTACCATCTCCTAGAAACCCTAGCCGCACACGTGTGGTGCTAGCACACCGGCGCACGGCGTTCCGTCCCTAGACATGTGGATACCGTAGAGACACCGTTGCGGTTGTTGCGGCGCTAATTGGTGACAAGGAGGAGAAGGTCGGCGAGATTGACTACTTCCTCTACAGCAGTACGTACGACGTTGTTGCGGTGGTGATCGACAAGGAGGGGACGTTCGACTCGACATGAACAACTACTTCCTGTACCTCAATGCGCGCAACGTCGGACTCAGCTACCTTGACACTCCTTCCGCTGCGACTACATGTCAAGGGTAACGATCTATGATCCTTTACCTGCTTGATGTTCTGGGTGCTCACGGTAGAAATTTTTGAAATTGCGCTAGCGTGACCTACCCATTCCCCTTTAGTGAGTCGTTGACAAGCAGGGCCCACCGAGTTTAAACTTAGAGTTAGTCCGCCCGACGTAGCTTTGTCGCTGACAAGTGGGCCCAAGGACCCACCAGTCAAGTTTAGTGAAAGCGTACTCTCACAAGTACGTTTCCTCTCCGTGCTAGCGCACTCACGCCGTAGCACCTCCCTTCGGGCCATGCAAGCGACGGCCTGCTCCATGCAGTAATGGGCCAGGCCCAGTACTGTGCTGAGTATTTTTTCAGCCTTTAGTTATTTTAAAAACTTGGTAATTACAAATAGATTTATTAGAAATATCAGATTACTTCTAAAAATTATAGAAAATTCTGTTAAATACTACATACCTTTTTGGACCTAGAAAAAATATTACACCCTTTGCTTCAGTAGGAATTAGTGTGTTTAAAAATCCAAAAGCACTCTAGAAACTATTAAATAAATTCTAAAAAATTGCAAAAAATTTTATTTTAATTTGTACAATTCCTAAAAACTATTTTAATACCTGTTTTTGATATTGTGCTATTGTTTTGTGTATATGATTGTGGTGCGAGAGTAGGACTAGGAGAGTTTGTAGAACGGTCGGCTAAGGAAGATCCCCCTCACCCGAACTACGATCGAGACAAGTCCCTTGACGCATATTGATTGAACCCTTGTCTGATTTAAATGTTTTAGTAGAATTCTCAAACATGCATGCTACTTACAAAATAAGTAATTTTTAGAGCTTAGCTACAACCTAAAAATAAAATGTTGTTCATGACCTTAGCAATTTTGAACTCTAGGGACAAATATGAGTATCTTGAGTATGTGACTTCCTTGAAATAGGACAAAAATTATTTGCATGCTTAGATGATTACACCATTATTTTGTATTGTGAAAATAGTTGCAAATGTGTGATTTGGTGAAATAAGACATTGGGTATAATGCCGAGATTGGGATTTTCTATTCTCCCCCTAAATGCTTTTGACTAGGGAGGACCCGGTTGTTGGTATGGTGCAGGCTATGTATGGTTTTGGGTTCATGTTAGTACTACTCCCCTAGTGTAAGGATTGCTCATCCTATGAATCTACAAACTTAGCTTTATAGTACAACCTCGGGTTCCATTATGGGATGGGCCTAGCCTGTTAAGCCCTAGGCTCTAGTAGCAACTTGCTGGTGGAGATGTTCTTTGTAGACATCTGGCTTGTACGGCCATGAATCGTTCTTCCATGACCGGCAGCGCCTTGGACCGTTCTTCCTCAGCTTTCCTGTACAACATGGGGACTAGGGCCGTTGGACCGATATTCCACGTGTGCCTAGGGATGACTGGCGGTGCAATTGCTATTTGGTCCTATGGCCCAAACGGCTTTGTGGTTTGTACTCCGGTACGTAATCTTCTAAGGGTAAAGTGTACCTACTCTGTAGAGTTAAAACTATCATGATAGTCATGCTCGCGGTTAAGAGCATGTGAAAGGGAGTATTCATATGGTAGACTCTTCTTTTCTAGAACCCGGATCTTGGAAAAATGGTTTTGAAAAAGGATGCTTGACAAAGGAAAAGTCAAAACAAATGATTTCTTTCACCCTCGAATGGTTTTGAAAACTGCTCTTCTCAACTTAGGCAAAATCTTGAAAATTTTCTTTTTCACGGAATGACCTAAGCCTTCTCTTGTACTGAGCTACATACTGCATCATCTTCTAGACTTGTGGAGTACAATTGTGCTCATACTTGCTGTTTTCCCCTCTTTATTTTAGAACCCCAGTCGAGGAGCAGCAAGCCTACAACCTGCAGTTTGACGACGTCGACGAAGACTTCGAGGATGGACACCATAAGGACTTCCCAGAAGACTAGGGCGCTTCCTACTACGCTGCTGCCTGTGGGGATTTGAGTATTAGTATTGTTGTATTAGGCCCTATGTATTGTAAGCTGCCAAACACTGTATCACGGCATGCGTGCCATCATTTATGTACTGTATCGAGGTTATACCCCAGTTACGTAATAATTCACTCTATTTTCAACTATGTGTACTAGTTGTGATCCTTGGGACTAGAACAAAATACACAGAGGGGTTCGGTCTCTGTCAGCCGGGTCTCAACATATTAGTTATGAGACTAGTATGTTTGTTGTCAAGTTTATTATGGTATTATATTCAAATAGAAAATGATTTATGTCAAGTGGATAAGTTATCCATTCTTGTAAGGTATTTCTCATGGTATTTATCTTGTTGAGACTAACATTTTGGCCATTGACCTTCCTTAGTCTAAAATATGCAAATAGGATGGATAATGCAAGTTGAGGTATGCAATTTGGTATCTCATTACATCTATATTTGCATTCCTTTTGTGCAAGTGTATGTTGAGCTCCAAGTATTTATTTGAGTGAATTTCTGTACATTGCTCTATCTCATTTTTATTTAGGCATAAATATCTTGTGAGTTTGATATATGCTTTGATTGCTTGACATTTGCATAAATGCTCATGGTGCCCATGTTTATATGTGATCCTTTACTTGCTACATAATTTAAAATTCACCATGCTATAAATTGTATTTGTGCATATGTGCCTTTTGTATATTCTCACATGCACGTTTTAAGTGAAGTTGGAAATGAATTAATTTGATTGATGACCATATACCTTTTAATATAGTATCTTTTGGCATCTGTCTCTCTTGTTCATATAGATCTAATATCAGCTCATCACAAGATGCACTCTTTTGAAAGTTTATCATATGTCAAGTGGTTCCTTCGTGATGGTCTTTATCTTGAAAGACTTGTAGTGCTTACATACCCATGTATATTAAATATACTCATTTCAATTGAACTTTTGGGACTAATATCTTTCATGAGGTGATATGAAGAGAAATAGGTCCCGTGAAGGTGAATGGCGATTTAAGGTGTGTCAAGCGATGATTATCAAGTCAAGGTTAAACACGATGGCGGACTCACCAAAGGTTGATGATCAAGTCAGGGTCAATAGGACAAAAGGGTCATTAAGGTGGATGATCGAGTCAAGGTCGATGGGACAGAGAGGTCATCAACAATTGATGATCAAGTGAAGATTGACACGACAGATGCATCATCGTGAGTTGAATATCGTCAAGAAAGGTGCATCAAGAGTTTTTTTAAGGATTACTATGGGGATCCGTCGATTCGATCCTACGGCTATAAACCACCCCCGAGTGAGATCCAAATTTTTGTTGCCCCCGTGGGGACTTGAACCTAGGTGGTGGCCTTTACAACCAAATCATTCAACCACCAGGCTACTACTCTTTTCTCAAATGCATCAAGGGTTGATGTATGAAGAAGAGGGAATGTACTTGAAGTGGTTGATGGAGGACATCAAGCTTCGATTAGGATACATAAGGCAAACGTATGGCTAGTGTAGGACTATTGATGTTTTCTAGTCTTTTACCGGTCTTGGTATTGGTTGGAAGACCAAATTGGTAGTGTTGTCGTCATACTATTAAGAGGGGTCTTGAGCAATTTTGATCGGGCCAATTCCTAGCTCTCGTATGATGCACATTGCGTATTCTAAACCCTAGTTTGAGCCTAGGTGAGGTGTCGGGGGCGTTGGAGGAGTATAGCAAGAGAGAGGTGTCAGAGGTGTGGTAGAGTGAGAATTGGGACAACATTTCTCCACACCATTGGGAAAGCGCTAGAAACCACCAAACCGCTGAGGGCGATTTCTTAAACCACCGGTTTTCGAGCCCCCAAAAGTCAAATTTCAATTTTAAATTCAAAATTATTAAAAAATACTAAACCCTCCTAAAAATAGTAGACATAATTTAGAATCTTTTGGCCTAAGCTAGATTTGAAATTGATGTTTTTCATGAAATTTAGGGGTGTTTGTCTCCAATAAATGAAAAATTGCCTTCAATTTGTTAATGGGACGAATTTGGCAGGCCCAACTTGAGTTTTTGACTTGTTTTACTCAAATATTCCTATATTTTCTTTGCATTTCCATACTTTTTCTTGATTTTTTAATTTTTCCATCACTTTTCTATGTTTATGTAATATTCAACCGGCAAAGCTAACCAGCTAATTGCCAAAACTGCTTAGGAAACCACCCAATACCATGTGCAACTCTATTGGGTTGTTTGATTATTTGAATTTGAATTAATCTGGTTTTTAATAATTTTTAGCGGGTTTTTTTGCAGTTTTTCTAAACTGGTGGGGTGGCTTTTTTTTTTGGTCTAAAGTGGTTTTGAAAACCCTAGTTGGGACTCCTTCGGATTCCTTGTGTTTTCTACACCTTTCCTTTGGTTTGTGATAGTGTAACCTTCTGGATTGTGTAACCCTCAATCTAAGCTTTCCATAGAGTCCAAGATCGTCAAATTTGACATGCGTGCCAAGAGTTATGCCTTTTTTCATGCGGCTGTCGGCTGTGGTCCACGGGAGATGGCTTGTAAACTGGTGGTTTATGTCCTACGGACTGGCGGTCCACCTCGTGAGTGTGTGCTGCAAACTGGCGGCCCGCCAGGGGCCTCCTATCGACCGACTTAGCATTGGAGTCTAGTCTCCAGCGTGCATGCATCCGGAGGACTGGTCCATGTTGGTGGTCCATTGTAAGGGTCCAGAGGAACTGTCTGTGGTGTGGAGGGCTGGTCCACCACATGAGAGACACTTTTCCTAATGGCTAGTTTAGCATTGCACACAACTGTATAGTTTGAATAGAAAGTAAAATTTTGAAAAGCCCAATTCATCGCCCCTCTTAAGGATCAGATTCCTTACACACATCTTTGACTACGTTAGATCCATGCCAAGGAGGCTAGAGTGTCAGAATCCACCTTGCCATATACATTTGCACCACAAGTGGCATTCCACCGACCACTGTCAGGGAAAGGGGGGAACCAACGCTGTCGCTTTTGGCGAGGGAGAGAAGCTCCAACTTCACCAGAGGAGGAGGAAGAAGAGTGTGGGAGGAGACAGAGTAGGAGAAGGAAGAGAGGAGTTTGCACTACTACATAAATGGTCATCAATACCGGTTCTAAACTAGCAATAGTGCCGGTTTTTGAATCGGCATTAACTTTCAGGCATGGATGACAAATAATATCAATACCAGTTTTTAGAACCGTAACGGATGACATTACAAAACATTTTAAAAAAGCATCGGGCTTTGAGCCCGTCTTGCATATGCCAGCTTGGCATCAGGCCTCGAGCCATGCTCGCGCCAACACCGCGCTCGTGCCCGTGCCGCACTCGTACAACACCTAGGCCGCGCTATGTCGCCATCGCTAGACCACGACCGCATCACGCCGCTGTCCGCCTCATCGCCGTGCGACCGCGCCGTGCTGGGCCACCTAGCGCGCACTTGAGAAAGATGTTGGAAGGCAAGAAGAAACAACCTGAGAGGATAAGGGAGAGTGAGAGGATAAGGAAGAGAGAGAGAGAGAGAGGAAGAAATAATTAAGAAGGATAGAGATTGGAGGCATGCATGTCTCACTTTTTCAACTTGGAGGTGCACGTCTTTGTTTTTTCAACTCCCACCTTTTTGGGTTTTTGTGTCGGTTTATTTAACAACCGACACAAATATATAGATTAACTATGTCTGTCTTTTATAAAAACCAGCACTGATGTATATATGCCGGTTGTCATTAATAACTGATAGATATAATCAATTATCTGTGCCAATCTTTTATGCGAGCTAACACAAATTAGCTCCTCCCTCCCGCCAATTTTAAAACCGGCACAAATGAGGTTATTTGTGCCGGTTCTATATGAACCGACACAGATATACCGGTATATATGAACTATTTTGGTGTACTTCTGACACATGAGTCCTTTGAAAAAATTAAAAAAGAAACAAAATGTCACATGTGTTGCTTACGTGGCAAAACCATCCAACGAAACCGCTCTATGGGGTTAAATGGACCAATTTCAATACTTCGAGGTAGAACACTCTGTCAGTGATTAGGAAATCAGTTTCCTACCGAGCTTACTTCTGGAATGAGGGATCAAATAGGATCCTTTTTTGCAGTGCTTTGGCTTTGGAGATGCGTGAAAATCCTCGACACTTGGCGTGGACAATAAACTCGGTTTTTCCTAGTTCGGACCTTTCACAGCGAAGATAATAACCTATTCCAATGCGTATGTTAATTTGTGTAAATCGGGCTTATAGGGAACAAAGAAACCCTCTCTTTCTAAATACTGTTACACAGGAATTACGACCCAACGCACTACCTCCACTATTTACTTCATCGATTACAGATAATAATGGTAATAACCATGCCCTAAATCCACGTTGAATGCCGCTCATATCCATGTCATGGCTAACGGTCCCAAGATCATGGGCGTAGTGGGCGCATCCGTCGGGGTAGCAGTTATGCGTAGGTGTAGACCTTCGAGCTAGCGTGCTTGGTGGTATTATCCGACATATACTCGTAACATGAGCATGTCTACTCACACAGACTTGCGAGCCCGTGCTAACGCGATAGTGCTAGCGTGGGCATCGCTCCATAGGTCATATGAACTTCTCTTTAGGTACAACTTCCAAGGGAAATTAAATGGGTCTTGAGCTGCCAGCTGGGGTAAACATATAATTAAACACTTATCCAATCCCCAACACACCCGATTTTCAAGGTCAGAGTTAAGTGCAAGTGCAGTAGTTTAGAAATAGTCTTTTTTTTCCTTTTCAAAATTAACCATAACAGTACCGGTATTGGGGGCGGCGCATCGTAAATAAACTTGCCACCCAAAGGCGTACATATAGAATAAACTTATTTTCAAAATATACACTATTAGAGAACAGGGCATCACAAGCGGTACATCACAAGCGGTTCAATACGCACAGCTTCTAATAGTTGCAACACAAACGGTTCAATAGTTCATGCCAGAAAACCCCCTCTACAAGTGGTTCGTAATACGAACCCCTTCTAAAGCCCAAGCAACAGAAGGGGTTCGTGTCACGAACTCTTTCTAAATCCCCAAGCACCTCTAGCAGCGGTTGGGGACACGAACCCCTTCTAAAGCCCAAGCAACAGAAGGGGTTCGTATTACGAACCGCTTCTAGAGGGGGCTTTAGAAGGGGTTCGTATACGAACCGCTGCTAGATGCCTATTTTTCGAATTGTTAAAAGAAAAGCTTGTCTTATCTCATCAAAGAGCACGCGTGGATGGGTTGGCTAGCTGGGTGAGGCATGGATCACAAGGAGGGGTGAGATCCTAGGTTTAAATCCTACATACCCCAATATTCTTTACCTTTTTAGACACCACTAGAAGTGGGCATTAGTCGCGGTTGCCTACAACCGGTTCTGAAACCTGTTTCGAACCGGTTGTGGTGGATGTTTCGCTGGTAGTGATAGACCATATATTTTTAGTCTCGGTTGTACCATATAGCTGAAATTTCCACACTAAAGTGGATCAAGTGTCAAAGATGGAGGGGTGCATTGTGAATCTTTTTCAAACACAACCAAATTAAAGAAACTTAATTTCTAATCTCTAATCCTTACTAGTGTGTTCACACAATTCGTACAATAGTCTAGTTGAATTTTGCAACCTAAATCAAACCTAAACAGGGGGCATTTAAATTAGATTTGTCACTCTCAAACATTGGCAATTAAGGATTTATCACTCATGAGGAATAATATGTGACACACGTCATTGACACGGGGAGTGATAAATTCTTAAATATCAATCTTTGTAGTGACAACTAATCCTGAATTATCCTTAAAAAGAATCAATTTATTTTACTGTGGTCTCATAGATAGGAAGATCTTCCCTCATTCGAGCACCCTCATGCTTCTAGCTCTCAACATATATATGAATCCTCTCAAGGATCCAAAAAATAACCTCATGATAGGTGTTCTTCTCATCTTCGAAAAGATGGCCGGACTTCAGATTTGTTCAACCTTCATGACATCTTCCACGCGAGCTCCTCATTAAATCACCAAGAGCACACCTTTAAACCTTCGAGGAATCACCGAATTTCAAGAGTAATAAGCTCAGAGGGGTCAATTAAGACCAACAGTTGAGTTTAAGAACTAGGACCGGCACAGTTGTTGCAAGTCTGTCTTCCCTGTAATCGCAAAAAAGAACGTTTGTAGGGTAGCATGTAGATGACCACTCTCAAGTTCTGTAATTTGTAATGTTTTTCTCTTGAAATTAGTCACTTACGTAATTATGCTAGGGGAGTTTGCATGTGAATCACGAGAAACTTGTGGGGGTATAAATACCACAAAAAAATTCTGGTGCTTTTCAAAACCATATTAACAAGTATTTAATTTTCTAGTTTGTCCTAGAAAACTATATATATGATCAGCTAGGGGCGGTATGGTATACTATTTTTCTATGCACCTAACAACTTAAGTGTTTTATGAAGCACATACATATTTATTTGGTGGTCAGATAACACATCTGACGAAGAGTCAAATAACATAGTTCGAAATTAAGGTAACCACGCAGTAATTAACGAAATTGAATATCTAGTACACCTCAAGATCGATTGATCTGTTTAATTAAGTTCGATCATTTGGTATCATGTTGACAATTGTCCGATCTTATTGTGCATTCCGTAGTATAGTACTATATCAATCAGCTCAGCTAGCTAACCCTAGAAAATGACATGCATGTTCATGTATACTTGCTCTCAAACTATCTACTCGATCGCGTAGAACACGCTATATAGTGCTGTCTGCCAATAGTGCATGCATGTACTAAGACAATGGACAGCTGCTTTCAGATACAGAATTGAAAAATCCCTTGGAATAACCATGCCATCTCTTTTCCTGGTAGCGACGTCGTTGAAGATATATGCTATCGTGGTTCAACGAAAGAGACGAAGTGACAGACCGGAGGAACATGCAAGAATGCATCGCTTTCGCATTGCATCGATCGATTGGATTCTCGGCACCAGAAAACATGAAGTATTCTAAATTGTTGGAACACTGTCAAAAGGTTCGACTTGGTTGTTTAATTAAAACGCATGGCTAGATTTCTTCTCCCAGACGGCATTAACACAACTGGATCAATTAATATCCACAAAATAAACCTCAACGTCTCCAATAGAAAAAAAAAGAAAAAAAAAACCCATAAGATTTTAATGTTTGGTTGGAAAACTGGTAAAATTAAAGATCGATCGATTAGTTAATGACAGAAATAAATACTGGCTAGCTATTAGCTAGTGTTTCTCAGGACACCTGAAGATATACTAGCGAGACTGTTGGAGAGGTTAATTGCTTGCAAGATCAGGAAGTTACAGAAAGGCGAACCTGGATAGAAGAATTAATCCATCTCCAAACTAACCCAATCTAGTTACCTGATTTTCGGACAACAGATGGTTTGATTTTATTTTAGCTGCTTTGCACCACCAAAAAAAAAAAAAATCCCTTGGTGACTGAGGTAGCAGCTAGCTAGCAAACTAAGCTGCAACGTAAACGGAGGTGACGTCAATGAGATTTTTTGAATTTTTTGCAACGAAAAGATCAACATGACACAATATTTTCCAGTCAGACGCCTTGTTCTATACCTTTGGATGTGGGAAAAAGGTAACGTACACAAAGATTCAACATGCTAAGTTCTCCTACGGAGCGCTGTTTCTCTGCTACTTCTAGATCAGCTTGACGGACCGTGGATTATTGCATGCAGCTACGGTCTCTAAAGAGCAGCTGCAGGCCAACGGGTCAAGGCGTTGGCACAGCCCCGGTTCGCTGCATGGACCAAACTGGACTAGCCTGGTTAGTCTCACCAGGTCTAACTCGTTTAGCCAGTCCTATGCTGCTCGAGTTTGACAACACTATAGCAAAATGTCGAATAATACCGCACGCCCGCTCGTCTCCGGCAGAATCCCCATTGACGACAATAGTGTTGGTAGGAAGTGATACCGCAAAAATACGACACCTCCCTCAATTCTGCAATTGCCCAGTAGAGGCGCTTGCACTAATGGCTCCAAGCTCCCGCACCTATGAGGACAGGTGGGCCCACCACGACATTCGTTGCGGATCATCCTGATCAGCACTGCAAAGTAGCAGCGCTTCTATCGAAGTCCACACGTGATGGGGAGGAATTTTGTACGTTGGTGTGCTAGCATCAAGACGCACGGACGTAGGTGACAAGGGTTTGGAAGAGAGAATTGATCTACTAATCTAGCCTCCACTGCTATAAAACACCACATCAGTGCCGGTTCATAACTGGTATTACTACTGGTTTTTGAACCAGCACTGCATAAGCGGCAGTGATAACCTAGGAACCGGCAGTGATAAGGACTATCACTGCCGGTTCTGAAACATTACTGCTGGTTCTCTAAAATTTTTTTAAAAAATAGGAAAAATATTTTTTTATGCCCAGAATTTATATCCTAATCATCTGCCACCACTAGTACAAAATGAGTAATATAAGACGCACAATTTGATATGGTTTCAGCCTTTTTAAACTAGAAGTGTCTCTTATTGTGATAGAAATGAGTAAAAGGACGTTTTCAAATCATAACTGTCTTATATGATTGATACATTTAGTACGGTTGAAATTAAGAACCGACTTATATAAGGAATAAGACGTTTTCAAATCATAACTATTTTATGTGATTGATCTATTTGGGACGGTTGAAATTAAGAACCGACATATATAAGGAAAAGACGTTTTTCAAATCATAACCGTCTTATATGATTGATGTATTTATGACGGTTGAAATTAAAAACCAACTTACATAAGGTTAGAATAGAAGAGTCATTTCCTTACATTTTAGCATCATTAATGTGTACGTAATGTAAGACGGTTTGAAAGGACAAAATATCTTTTATGATGAATCAATAGGACGACACTCCTATTTTAGAAAGTAATTATTTTAAATCTAGGATCATATGCGACGGTTGTATTGTGTGAATAACCTATATATATATATATATATATATATATATATATATATATATATATATATATATATATATATATATATATATATATATATATAGAGAGAGAGAGTTTTGCTATCGTTAGTCGTGAAGCGGATCTTTCCGTGCTTTGCGTCGTGTTCTTGAATCGATGTCGAATTGGACGATCGAACCGACCATCTCCTTCGTCTTCTTTGAAATCTCACTACTGACAAAATTTCATATTTTTTTATATTTATTTCGTATTTTTGAAATCCGGGATTATTGGAGGGTCTACAACTAATTAGATCATGGATTTTCAAAAATACGAAATAAATAGTAAAAAAATTTAAAAAAATATGAAATTTTGTCAGAGTGAGATTTCAAATAAACGAATGAGATGGTCGGTTCGATCGTCCAATTTGATTATTGATTTCAAGAAATTTACGCCAAGCACTTTAAAGATCCGATCATGACTAACTATAGCAAAATATATATATATATATATATATATATATATATATATATATATATATATATATATATATATATATATATATAGTAAATTGCATTGTTAGTTTCTAAACTTGTCTCGTTGTTGCATATAAGTCCATAACTATCGAAACCGCTCACTTAGTTACCTAAAGTTGTGAAACCAACGCAGTTAGGTCAAAGGGTAGTTTTGAATTTTAAAATTTTATTTTTAAAATCAATTTTGGATTTTAAATTTTAAAAATGAATTTCAAAATTATTATTTCTTAATAAAATAAAATTTAGAAATTTTAGTTTCAAAAACTATTTTAAATTTCAAAAATGAAATTAGAAAATTTTAATTCCTAAAAATCAAAATTTTATTTAAAAATTTTGAATTTTACATTTTTGGAATTATTTTAAAAATCAAAATCCTAAAAATAATTTTTACATTTGTATATGTATATTGTAGCTCTTGAGGAGATTTACAACTTTGTAGTTGATACCTTTTTTATTTGAAACAATATAGATGTTTAAATAATCATAACACGGATTAAGACATTTATAAGTCATACGAAAATAAAAATTATATGAAATTGTAGGGTTCAATGAGGTGTACAACTTTGTAGTTGAAAAGTTTTCTATTTGATATTAGTTACATGTCTAAAAAATTGTTCAAAGATTCGCAAAACTAATGTTAAAAGGTATATATATCCTATTATGATCAGAACATGGTGTGAGGTAGGATGGTTAGAAGGATGAGGTTAGAATCAATAGGTCTTACGTTCAAGTCATGGGATATGCAATGTTTGTATTATATGCATAAACATAAATTATGTTAATGTGCATAGATGGGTGGTAGGTGGTAGGAATATAGGTTTCTGATTCAAAAAAAATATTTTTCCTATTTTTTTAGCAAAATATTTATGCTTAAAATCGTATTTGAAAAATCTCGTTTGAGACAGTTTAGTAAGGAAGTGACTTCTATAACAGGACATATAAGACGGTTTCATATATAAATCGTTTTATATACTCACTCACATGAGACGGGTCATAACCGTCTCAAATGAATATTCTCTTTTACGACACGACTTATTTAAGACGCATTGAAACCATCTCAAAAAGCTCAAAATAACCGTCTCATAAATACCTTTATGTATTAGTGCACCTACTATAGCTTATTAGGACACGTTTTAGCATGAAATACAAATGTTGCATTACTCGGGACTACGTAAGCGGCAGTGTTATTACTGCTAGTTCTGGAACCGGCAGTGATAAGGACTATCACTGCCGGTTCTGGAACATCACTGCCGGTTCCTGAAAAATCGAAATAAAAAATAGAAAATTTTTTTTATGTCCAGAATCTATACCCTTATCATCTACCACCTACTATAGTTTATTAGGACACGTTTTCGCACAAAATACAAATGTTGCGTTACTCGGGACTACCTAAGCGGCAGTGATAACTCAGGTTATCACTGCCGGTTCCAGAACCGACAGTGACAAGGACTATCACTGCCGTTTCTGAAACATCACTGCCGGTTATCCAAAAATTGGAATAAAAAATAGAAACAATATATACTATCGTGGTTCAACGAAAGAGACGAAGTGACAGACCGGAGGAACATGCAAGAATGCATCGCTTTCGCATTGCATCGATCGATTGGATTCTCGGCACCAGAAAACATGCATGAAGTATTCTAAATTGTTGGAACACTGTCAAAAGGTTCGACTTGGTCGTCTAATTAAAATGCATGGCTAGATTTCTTCTCCCAGACGGCATTAACAAGGCTGGATCAATTAATATCCACAAAATAAACCTCAACGTCTCCAATAGAAAAAAAAAGAAAAAAACCATAAGATTTTAATGTTTAGTTGGAAAACTGTTAAAATTAAAGGTCGATCGATTAGTTAATGACAGAAATAAATACTAGACTAGCTAGACTGTTGAAGAGGTTAATTGCTTGCAAGATCATGAAGTTACAGAGAGGAGAGGCGAACCTCGATAGAAGAATTAATCCATCTCCAAACCCAATCTGGTTTCCTGTTTTTCGGACAACAGATGGCTTTATTTTATTTTAGCTGCTTTGCACCGCCAAAAAAGAAATCCCTTGGTGACTCAGGTAGTAGCTAGTAATTAAACTAAGCTGGAACGTAAACGGAGGTGACGTCAATGAGATTTTTGGAATTTTTTGCAACGAAAAGATCAATATGACACAATATTTTCCAGTCAGACGCCATGTTCTATTCCTTTGGATGTGGGAAAAAGGTAACGTACACAAAGATTCAACATGTTAAGTTGCCCAACGGAGCGCTGTTTCTCTGCTACTTCTAGATCAGCTTGACGGACCGTGGATTATTGCAGCGACGGTCTCTAAAGAGCAGCTGCAGGCTACAACAGGATTTAGAGGTGGGCAACGGCCAAACCAGGCTCGCTCGGTTCGGGCCAGTTGGCCTGGTTTAATATGCAAACAAGGCCTATGGGGCCAACAGACCGGGATCTCAACCTATACCCAGATCATGGGACAACCGGGCTGAACCGGGTCAGACCGGTTACAAATGGGCCAACCCATTTCAGTACAAAAATAATTAAAAGATCTATAAAATATTAAAAATTCAAAATATATATTATAATGTGAAGAAATAAATTATATATCGTACGTATACGAAAACATGTATGTAATTACACATATTTCATTGATATAAGTTGCTAGAGTGGCAGGCCAACAGGTCAAGGCATTGGCACAACCCTGATTCGTTGGATCAAAATGGGCCAACCCAGTTAGTCTCACTAGGTCTAACTCATTTGACCACCCCTATGCTGCTCGAGCTTGACAGCACTATAGCAAAAGGTCGAAATACCGCATGCCTGCTCGTCTTCGGCAGAATCCCCATCGATGACAATATTGTTGGGAGGAAAGTGATACCACAAAAAAGGGCACCTTCCTCAATTCCGCAAATGCCCTGTGGAGGCGCTTGCACCAATGGCTCCAAGCTCCCGCAACTATGAGGACGGGCGGGTCCACCATGTCTGCGGGCGAGGAGAGACGCTATGCTCTAGGGGTAGGCATGCTGCTAGAGATGTTTGAGATGTAGAGAGAGAGAATATTAGTGTTGTAATAGTGGATATAGGGAGCCGATTTCACGGATTCTTGCTCAAGAGGCTATAGCTCTTCCAGTCATACATCCCACCTAGATGCAGCCTCTGGAGGCCCTTGAAGGGTTATACAAGTAGGTTACACTAGTGCTCGAAAACAATCTACCACATAAACCAGGAATCGAGCAAGTATAGGATCATAGATTTTACCACTAGTCGATGAAGCTGGTTCAATCGATCTGCATATAGTCATACCAAAGTAGTCGGTCATATCTCCTCCTCGAGTTCGATTAGCATGTCTCCTCCTTTTTGTGGTTCATCGCGAATCATCCTGATTAGCACAACAAGGTAGCAGCGCCTCTACCAACGTCCACACGTGCCGGGAGGAATTTCGTACGTTGGTATGCTAGCACCGAGACGCACAGACGTAGGTGACGACAAGGGTTTGGAAGAAAGAATTGATCTATTAATTTGGCCTATACCGTCTCCTTTAAATACCATCTCGATGGACCCCTATCTGGAGGCCCAACACGACACAGATTCCACGTCTCACATGGCCCATATAACTGTTAGGCACAATCCCAACAATATGCCACTTGCACAATACGCAATTATGCCATGAACTTATTTCAGCCCGTTAAGTGTGTGACCCTATAGATTCATGTATAATTAGTGGTGACCCTAAAACCCCTTTCTAGATTACAAGTTGATAGCGGACCCTAACAGGTCATAATGACCCCTAAATACACACAAAAATCAAATCAGACGATCCTATATAGTGTTTATGTACCAATCCTTTTGCCTGACAATACTAGATCGAACACAAGGCGAGAAAGATGCCATCCTATGATAGCTCAATCCTTCACTCGTTCCTGTAGTGGATTACTTACTCGTAGTTGACTCTCAATTGCATTTGTCATGGCCATGCACTTTCTTAATCCAACCACGACGAAGGGCCCAAAAATATCTCTCCTGTTATATAGAAGGGGCAAATTTCATCTTAATCACTCACATCCCTCATATGTTTCATAATAAACCCAAAAGCTACTTAATAACTACCCAGTTAAGAAATAATGTTCGGTAACTTCAACGTAAACTCTTATACATGTAGGAAATCATGATGATCTTAGGTCTAAGGATCTCAAAAAACTATGTATGAGACCAACAGATGACACTTAATAATATAATAATTCTCATAGTGTCTCATGGTGGATCAATCCAACACCACGTTCTCCAACATATTGTCTACATTATTGATTTGATATCTTATATATATATGATCCGTGAACATGATCATCAATCAATACATGTGCTAATCCATAAACCATAATTGTTCCATGTTATGGTATAGGATTGGGGATAATTTAAAATAATATCAATGAATATAAAGAATTCCATGAACAAGTCACGTACTTGTTGATCAATATAAATGCTATTTATTCAAATAACAAGAATAACATATTATTCCAAAAGGTTATACACATAGAAGTGATACAATCAACTCAATGATCGCCTCTAAGGCATATCACTAATAATCCAACTCGCACTAAATTTAATTATGCAAGTGTCCAATACTATAGCTCTTATGTGTGCTTTGAATTTTGGTTGTGGGAGTGGCTTTGTCAGTAGATCAACAATATCTAAATATGTACGAACCTTACATATCTTGACATCACCTCTATCAACAATCTCGCGAACGAGATGAAATTGCCAAAGTATGTGTTTAGACTTTTGATGTGATCTAGACTCTTTGGCTTGTGCAATGACTCCGTTATTATCACAATAGAAATCCTTTGGACTAGAAGCACCAGAGGCCACACCAAGCTCAGAAATGAACTTCTTTATCCAAACAACCTCTTTTGCAGCTTCAGAAGCCGCAATAAATTTGGCCTCCATTGTAGAATCAGCAACTGTATCTTGCTTGGAACTCTTCCACCTCACAACTTCTCCAATAAGACAAAACAGAAACCAGATTAAGACCGAGAATCATCCTTATAGGTTTAGAAGCTAGCATCGGTCTAAGCACTTGCAACTTGTTCTTCCTCACCATCATAAACGAGAAACATATCCTTAGTACCTCTCATATACTTCAAGATGCCTTTCATAGCTATGCAGTGACTTTCACCTAGATATGATTGATATATGTTTGTAACACTTATCGCATATGGCACATCTAGGCATGTAGCATGGCATACATGATTGACCCAATGGCAGAAGCATATGGAATCTTACTCATCCGGTCTAGCTCATCAAGTGTCAAAGGACACTGAATCTTGCTAAGACTAATGCCATGTGACATGGGCAAGAAACCCGTTTTGGAATCCTGCATGTGGAACCATTCCAACACCCTATCAATATATGTATCCTGGTATAATTGTAACATCTTGATTTTTGGTAAGCCCCAAATATTTTGTTTTAACCTAATTAATAGTTAAAATCCATTCTATGATTTTCCCATAATCAAAACCCCTAAAAATAATTTTTATAATTAACATCGAGCGCTAAAACAATTTAATAGAATAATATATTGGTGAATAGTGCTTTATAAAATTTTCCTAGGTTCCAAATGCTTCTGGGTATTTTTAAGATTTTTCTCAGAATTTTCTGAAGTGTTTTAATATTTTTAATAACTAGAAAATAATAAACAACAAATCTATAAATAGATAAATAGAGTTTTAATCATTTCAGGTTAAGTGGCGACGTGGCTCAATCTAGGTCATTGGCCTCACCACGTGCATGTTGTGGGCTGTCGGATCTATGTAATCGCACCAAAGGGGTTTGCGCGCACTTAGTCCGTTGGATGGGGCGACGTGGCGTGACGGCAGCCGTTGGATGCCGTGGTCGTCGTCTCCGAACCCGCGCTAGAGTTGGAAAGGGTGGCGGCTCCGCCGCGGGCCGGGCCTAGGCGTCCGTGTCGTTCTAGGGTTTCTCGACACTATTTAAACCCTCGTGGGGGGAGGGGGTGCGCCTTTGCCCCTAGGGTTCATAGCCACCGTCGGTTTGCCTCGGGGAGCCGCGAGTCATCGGTGAGGTCAAAGGGGATGAATCGGGGTCATGGAGCTCTGGCGAGGAATTCCACCGCCACCTGTGAGTTCTAGCCCGTGATTCTTGGTCCATAATCGTAGTAGGTTGTCGCGAACCTCACCGTAGCTTTGGTTTAGCCAGAGGAGCGCCGGAGAGCTGCCGTCATTGAGGTTGCCGCTGCCGTCGCCATTGCTCACCGTTGGAGCTAATCGGGGGACTTCGGGGCCATGCGTTGCCTCAGTAAGCACCCACTGGTTCCGTAGATGTTGAATCTAGGCTCGATTTGGCTCAAGAAGGAGCATAGATGCATTTAGGGCATAGGCAAATCGTCGCTGCCACTCCGTGCCGCCGCACCTCGCCACCGGTAGTCGCCGGTGAAGGGCCAAAGGTCCAAAGGGGTCGCGAAGGTGAGAGCTAACCGTAGGACTTGGTCATGTGTGATTTAGGGCACGAGAATGCCGAGTTAGGGAACTCCGGCGAGGTCGCCGCCGTGCCAGCAATGGCGCTGCCATGCAGCAAGGTTGCCGGGGTAGCGTGTCGACGTGATGTGTCAGGATCCGTCAGATCCAAGGTGATCAGGTCAGATGAAATTAGTTCTGATCTAGTTTGGGTCGGGACGGATTGATTCGGGTAAGGTTGATCCGGGATCGGGTTTGAGTCGCTAACGTGTGGGGCCCATATGTCAGGCACGCCCAAGAGCGCGTGCGCGAGAGCGTGGGCTGCGTTCACCGTGGGCCATCAGGCTGGCGTGCGGGGCCCACTGTCAGAGCAGTGCGTGGTGGAATATTTAATCGAAAATAAATTCTATAAATTGTTTAATTAGTTTATAAATTGATTTAAACATCTAAAATTCATATCTTTTGTTCTAGAAGTCCAAAAATTACCATTCAAGTCTCTAAAAATTAAGAAAAATGAGATCTATTTATTTGTGAATTTTATTTAATTTTTCAGAATATTTTATTATACTGTTTTATTTATTTGGATTTTCTATATTATTCTTTTGCGTAGAAACGTGTGCTTCGGAAGGTGTTCTAGTAGAAGACTTAGGTACAGGACCAGAGTGGGAGTGGCAGCAATGCAAGTTACACATAGTACTTGATCATGTTGATTCCATTTGCAAATAAAATGAATTTGCTTTAAATTTTGCCTTGCTATGGTTAATTTATTTTTTTGGGAATTTAGTTATTCCAATTTGAATTATATCCATCCTTTGAATTTTTTGTATTACCAATTATCCTTTGTAACCTAGTTGTGTCATCATTATAGTTGGATACCGATGATATTGTGTGAAATGATATCATATTTAGTTTTGCTTAGTATGCCCATTCCCTGGGTTGGGTTTAATTAACCTTGATTAATGAGAGATATTGAACTGAGAGTAAAAGCATATGTTGCTTTTACGTGAGAAGGCATGTGTTGCTCCATATTAGTTAAGCATGTGTTACTCTTATTTGATCGTTGCATATGTTGCAAATTGTTAACAACCTGGGTGGGTGTCTTGACTAAGGCAACTGGTACTATGTGTCGGTGGAGCCTGTGTGGCTAGGCTAAGAGGTAAATTTAGAAGGAAGTTTTGCCTTAGTCCTACTAAGGACTTAATCTTGTAAAAGCATACCAGGCAAAATGCAGTATATATCATGAGCTTGATTTCGATTAAGTCTAGCAGTTGAGTTACTAAGTGTAAGCTTGTGGCACCTCATGGCAAGCTAGGAGATGTGATCATGTGTTCGGCCATCTAGGGAGATGTGCTGCTTATGAGGGCCATCATCCATTCAAAGTTGCTGTACTAACTGTGTGTAGCCCAGGTGTCCAGATGTTTGACTCTGGGTGGTACAGTAGTCATTGGAGGGCTACTTGCTTGTGTTTAGTTTCGTAACTGTTGGGTTACGAGTGTCTCCTTCCTGGCCAGAGGTTGAGATATGAGTATCTTATGAGTAAATATATGCAACCTCTGCAGAGTGTTAAAAACTATTCGAATAGCCGTATTCTCGGTTATGAACAAATGTTTGGTTGTATTAAGCAAGATATAGTGTTTTCAAATTCAACGGTGGGTTATCATTGTGGTTACTGCTGGGTGCAAGTTATCGAGCTTTGTGCTATGTTTAGGCCGTGTGGCAATGCTTATGGATTAAATGTTGTTTATCAAATGATTTACTTACTTGTTTTTGAATCTATTATGTTGTTAAGTCTTTGTTAAATACTGTTTATGCAAAATAATTATGTGACATATCCTTTGTACTAAGATTGCATATAATTGATAGAATTGCATTAATCCACTGTGTGGGATTTGCTGAGTATTCGTCTATACTAGGGATGGCAATGGGCCCCATTCCCCGATCCCCGCCGGGGAATTCTCCTATTAGGGGACGGGGATGGGGAGAAATCCCTCCCCGCGGGGATACAATTGGGAGAAAAATAGTCCTCGTCAGGGATCGCAGGACAAGTCCGTTCCACCCCTCCCCGTCCCCGTTCCCCATTCGGGGACCCGATAATGCCCTGACAAGTGGGCCTCCCTAGTCTAATGCCAGTATTCCACAGGCCACAGCCTGCTCCTCGCAGTCCCAAATGCCTGATTCCCAAACCCGCCCGTAGCTTAACCCTAGCCGCCTCAGCCTCTCCAAAATTTCAGATCTGCGTTTCTCACATCCTCTCGGGTTCGGCGTTTGGCAAGGCGGCGCTGGTCTTATCTCTCGCGCGCTCTCACTGGGCCTCGTCACCGGTGCGCAGCAGCGTCCGTGTGGTCTCTGACGCCCCGGCAGTCTCGGCGCCAGCGCCCACACCGGCGATTGCAAGACTCGGCCCCGCCCGCAGGTGGCGGCTCGCTGCCTCCTCCGCCACAACGTCCGGCGGCTCCCCCGATCTGCCTTCGTCGACCCCATCGTTCGGTGCTGGGAACGACCAGGCCACCTCCTCCTCTGGTTAAGGCTCTCCGTGTGGGCTATCGCCGAATCGTAGCTTCGGGCGCTCGTTGTGGGTCAATTGTGCTGTATGGGCAGGTGTGCTTGTGCCTGTCCAAGCTTGAAAGACCAGGCGAGGCGGCTAGAAGGGGGGTTGAATAGACGCCAAATGGAAATCGACGTTTTCTTCAACAACGCACCCCAAACAACTCAAACATGCAGCGGAAAAACATTCTGGACAGTAGCACATACCCCTAGTAAAAAACTCACGAATAAAAATCCGTGGATCATATGGTCTTGGGGATTTTTTTCTGTGGTGCTATTGGTTGTTAAGAACTCAACAAAAAAGAATTATATCTAAAGCTACTTTAGATAAAGAGAAACAATTCAAACAAGCTAGACTACTTTCTGAAAAGTAAAAGCAGATTCCAAAACAAAAGCACTGTAATCAAGAGGTGTTTTCTCCCATTCTGAGATCCCAATGTTTTTATAGATTTTTCTCAATAGAGATATATGAGTTTCAGATCACGTCTCCAAATTTCACCTCAAGATCAAATACATAAAAAATCAACCGAAAAGAACAAGAGGTTCTGCCAAAAACTTCGACCAGAAAAATTGGGGCTCGGTATTCACCTCATGGCTCCCAAATGGTGCGTCAAATGGACTTCAGGTTTTTATCACAGTTAGATATATAAGTCCCGCACCGTTTCGCACAAGAATCACGCAAAAAGGAAAATCAAACAATAATCGCTGCTTGTGAAGGAAACTTTTCGGACAGATCGCAACTAGAAGATGAACTTGATCTCTATCCTTTCCTAGATTGCAAGAAGATTATCAAATCATATTTGCAATCTCAAGGCATCATGGATCAGTAGCAAATAGAAGAAGATGAGGAAATAAACTAGTTGCAAACAAGAACACAAAAGAAACAAGATCAAACACAAGAACTAGAGAAGAACTTGGATGAACATGGTTGATTTCTATTGCATCGGTTTGAGGGTAATACAAAGCCACACCAAGGTGGGCAAAGCACTTCAGAAGTGCACTCTAAACACACCCAAACCTCAGCCCACTCCTCTCACAAATCTGAATGGGAGGCACCCCTCCCTCCTTTTATAGCCCAAAGGTGGAGTAGCTCTCAAGCCAACTACTCCCCACCTTTGGATGTCGCATGGATGGCTGAGATTTGTTCACTCTTTACAGCATATAACCCATGGAATATACTCCACAAATCCTTGGAATATGCCACGCACATTCCCGATACATGCCCTACATGGGCCCACACACCGGACGCAGCCGGTCCTGACCTAGCCGCTAAGTTTCCATCGCACTCGACCGCCTGCCGAGCCTCGGATCCTCACGCCGGCTAAGTCCGTCATCTTCATCATCTTTATGGTCCTCATGTCCGAGTCCAACCGTCCCACGCAACCTCCTTGTCGTTCTGGACCCACGAACCGCCAGTTCGCGTCCCGACACGTCGCTGACCACGGTCCACCAAGACCTGTACCACAAAGATTAGCCAAAAACACCATACTTACCTTTCTTACCTGCAAGGTTAGTCCATAATCAATCACATCCAAGATATGCACAAGTTTTCCGGACAACCCATCAAAAAACCGTGCACAAACGGTGCAACCCGCGCCAAGACCCGAAAACCCTGGGAAAACTCGGCGAAGCCTCGATCGCCTCAAAAACCTTTGCGTTACGCTCAAAACACTTGTCAATATACTCATCATCAACATGGGACCACCTCCACATGGTTTCACAATCTCCCCCTTGATGAGTATATTGACAAACACTGGAAAAAGGTTTTGAACGGCGGAAAAAAAATGTCGGACTAACAAAGCAAAGTGATTGCCAAAGATCATACTTGGACCAAGGAAAGAGCAATTGGTCAACATGTCCAAGTATAACAAAATTTTTTAAATATCCCAATTTTGAAATTTCTCCCCCTTTTTTTTTAAAATGTTGCCCTTTCTCCCTCTTTTTGAACATGGAACAAATTATGCCCTTTTTCCAGAAATTTCTCCCCCTTTGGCAATATAGGCATCAAGAAAATCAAAGAGAAGAAAGAGCATGTGGGCAAATGCAAATGCACCCTAGGGAGCTTTGTAGAATATGCGAATGAACATGAAGCATAGATCACTTACATCAAACTAAACAAGTTAAACCAAAAACTTACAAGTTCATATAAAATTGCTCACATTTTATCCAAGCTATCTAGCAAAACAAGAATGCCAATTTTGTCATGATGAAACTAGAGCATTACAAGGCCAATCTCAAAACTAAATACTAATGCTAATGCAAAGATCAAAGGAGCATCAAATGAGCAACTCAAGCAACAAATGAGAAAGTTAGATTTTATGCAAAGACCTTTTGCTCGATTACTTTTTAACTTTTTCTTTTTCTTTTTTTTTTGTTTTCCTTTAGCAAACTCAGATTTTGGAGAGAGATCCCTAACAAAGCACATCCCCGATTAGGAGCCATCGACAAAGGCCTCCTAGGTCCCTCTCCTCCTCATGTTTGTTTGCATTTTTTTTAACATTTCATCATTTTTTTTTAATGTACATGAGCAAGATCACATAATCAAAAGCTTACTCAAGTTGCAAGAAGTGCTCAAATGATGAACAAAAGATAATTAACCCTAGCATGAGCATTTAGTAGAAAGACTAGCAAATAAAAGCCACAAGTCTCATCAAGTTTTCATTAAAGCATGAAAATCATTTAATTTTCATCTAGCCTAGCAAGTGTAAATGTTGGCAAAATAAGCATGAACAAGCTATCAAAGGTCATCACTAAGTTAGCAAGATGTAAACCTCTCACTTAAATTCAAAAGCATAGTAGACAAAGCTCGAAAATGAAAATAAGTCTAAATGCCATGAAAAATACAATAAAATCTCCAAACTCCCCCTCAAACCAAGAATCATTCCACCAAATGAAAACAGAATAGATAAGGAGCTGGATAAACTCTTAGGGCAGTCCAAGAGAAAAGATGAGAGACAGATAACTCTAAGGCTCAGAAACACACTCATCTACCCCAAGCCACAGACTAGGGAAGCAAACCTACGACTCGACTACTAGAGAGTCTAGACACAAACCCTGTCTACCCAGGGGGCCCAACACCTGCTAGACCCAAAAGCCTGTGTGAAACTCAAATAGCTAGAGCAGAGGACATTGCTAATCACGCATGATAGCAACCTATGGGGTAAGAAGTGGCTAAAGAAGTGAAACCGACTCTCTAATCTGCCCAAGACTAAGCCCAGAATGCAAATATGCAAATGCAGAAATTTAAAAGCATATATACATATAGGCATATAATACAAAGACTAGCTCCCCCTCAACTAATGCCGAAAGGGCTCACTACCCCAAGCTCTCCCCTGAGAGCCACAAACCTAGAGCTGTCCAAGGGCTTGGTGAAAATATCAACAAGATGGTGGTCACTCTCCACGAACTGAAGGACTATATCTCCATTTTCTACATGGTCTCTAAGGAAGTGGTACCTGATATCTATGTGCTTTGTCTTAGAGTGTTGCACTAGGTTTTTGGCAATGTTTATGGCGGAAGTGTTGTCACAGAAAAGTGGAACACTCTCTAAGGTCAACCCAAAATCCCTCAAGGTAGAACACATCCAAAGTACTTGACTACAAAGAACTAGTCATGAAGAACGCACTCGGCCTCAAAGATGGACTGTAACACCTGACTGCTTCCTAGAGGACCAAGAGACAAGGGAAGTGCCAAGAAATTGGCAAGTGCCAGAAGTGCTCTTCCTATCTATCCTACAGCCAGCAAAGTCTGTATCTGAAAAGGCTCTAAGGGACAGACAAGAAGAGGAAGAGTACCAAATCCCAAAATCCAGGGTAGCTCTAAGGTAGCGGAAGATACGCTTCACCGCCTGAAGGTGAGAAACGCGAGGAGAGGCCTGAAAGCGAGCACAAAGACACACTGCAAAGTGTATGTCCGGCCTGGAAGAGGTAAGGTACAAGAGAGAGCCTATCATGCTTCTATACTCCTTCTGGTCAACCGGTTCACCATTTTCATCAGGCTCAAGAGCTGTGGTGGTTGCCATAGGAGTCAGAACAGGTTTGCCCTCAGACATGGCAAACCGCTTGAGAAGATCTCTAGTGTACTTGCTCTGGTGGAGAAAGATCCCCTCAGGGGTCTGCTTGATCTGGAAGCCAAGAAAGAAAGCCAACTCCCCCATCATGCTCATCTCAAACTCTGAACTCATCACACTAGAGAAATCAGAGACAAGCTGATGGGAAGAGCCTCCAAAGATTATGTCATCGACATAGATTTGCACAAGGAGGAAATCTGAGCCAACTCTCTTGGTGAAAAGGGTCTTATCTACACTACCCATAGTAAAACCATTCCCAAGCAAATAGGACTTGAGCCGCTCATACCAAGCTCTAGGAGCTTGCTTCAGTCCATACAAAGCTTTTGACGATTTGAACACATGATCAGGAAACTTCGAATTTTTAAATCCAGGAGGCTGTTTGACATAGACCTCCTCTTCAATAAATCTATTCAAGAAAGCACTTTTGACATCCATTTGAAAAAGCTTGAAACCCTTGGATGCAGCAAAAGCAAGAAGAATCCTGATCGCCTCAAGTCTGGCAACAGGAGCAAAATTTTCCTCAAAGTCAAACCCCTCGACTTGAGAGAAACCCTGTGCTACCAATCTGGCTTTATTTCTCACTACTACCCCATCCTCACTACACTTATTCTTGAAGACCCACTTAGTGCCTATAATATTGTGTCCTGGGGGTCTCTCTACCAGTTTTCCCAAACCTTGTTCCTCTCAAAATTTTCTAACTCCTCATGCATGGCATTAACCCAAGACTCATTGGAAAGAGTATGGGTAATGTCTGCAGCTCAAAGGAGGCAACAAAGGCGGTGAGAGACGTAAGTGGGGCAGGCCTGGACTTTGAGCGAGTGACTCGCTCTCCTAGGTCACCTATGATCTGACTAGGTGGGTGCATTATCTGAATGTGCCTAGGTGCACCTAGTGAAGAAGTGGCCTCTACCTCAGGAATAGAAAAGATAGGAACAGAGCCACCAGAAACAGAAGACTCTACAGGTAAGCCCTGAGCAGCAGAAGAATCAGGTGAGAGCTGGGAAGAGGCTGTAGGTAAGGGTGCATCCTGAGGAAGAGTGGAAGCAGGAGACTCCTCTGGATGAATCACCTGGAAGTCAGGCTCTGAAGAGCTATCATCTCCTTCAAATGACTCATCAACAAAGATAGTCTCAGAGTTAAGTTCAGAGACTGAAATATCTGGCCTAGCTCCTGGACTAGCCTCATCAAAAGTCACCTCACAAGTCTCTATCACTCTCCTATCCTCTAAACTCCAAACCCTGTAATTTCTGGCAGAAGTGGAATAACCAAGAAGAATGCCATCTGAGGAGCGAGATTCAAACTTGTCCAAGTTTCCAGATTTCAAGATAAATCATTTGCACCCAAACACTCTAAAATGAGAAACGCTTGGTTTCCTGCCATATCTCAACTCAAAAGAGGTGCGATGCAACTTGGACCTCAAAAACACCCTATTTGCCACATGGCAAGCAGTAGAAATTGCCTCAGCCCAGAAATGCCTAGGAGTAGAATATTCATCAAGCATAGTCCTAGCCATCTCAACAAGGGTCCTGTTCTTCCTCTCCACAATGCCATTTTGCTGAGCGACGTGCGGAGAAGAGAACTGGTGCTCAACACCTGTCATCTCACAGAAATCCACAAACTGAGAATTTTTGAATTCAGTGCCATTATCAGTGCGGATAGCTCTAAGGGCACCTGGAAACTCAACAGAAAGTTTGCGTTGAAGGCTTCGAAAATGACCAAAAGTTTCTTCCTTGGTGACCATGAAGAAAACCCAAGAGTACCTCGAGAAGTCATCAACCACAACTAGCACGTACCATTTGCCACCCACAGATTGCACTCGAGCAGGACCAACAGTGTCCATGTGCAAGAGCTGTCCTGGTGCATCTGTCATCACAAGGGTGACAGGTGGGTGAACAGCAGCAACCATCTTCCCATGTCGACAAGGAGCACAAACCAAATCATTGACGATTTTGAGTTTGGGCAAACCGCGAATAAGGTCATGGCTGCTAACTCTAGTCAAGTGATCAAAACCAATGTGACCAAGTCTCCTATGCCAAAAGGAGAGATCACGGATTCAAGCAATTAAACAATGTGGAGAGCTAAGCGAAGAAGCATTAAAATCAGCACGAAAGACTCTCCCAGCACGAGAAATCCCGCAAACAAACTCTCCAGAAGAACCAAGAATCTGTGAACAGTTATTTTTGAAACGTACCTCAAAGCCATCATCGGTAAGCTGAGACACAGAAAGCAAATTGTATCTCAGCTTACTGACTAAGGCAACATCCTTAAGCACAAAGCTGTCACTAACCTGAATTGACCCTTTGGCCAGCACCCTACCTGAAGAAGCATCCCCAAAGGTGATGGATTCACCATTTGGGACACGGATAAGGGAAGAGAACCAACGAGAATCTCCGGTCATGTGTCGGCAACACCCGGAGTCAACAATCCAAACCTCTCCCTTCCCCGCCCGACGCACCTGCTCAACGAAACAAAGAGGTGAGTGACTCAGTATTGGGACAAATCAAGGCAGATTTAGGAACCCAATACTGAGTCACACCACAAACAGCAGAAACTCCCCCTGAGCTAGCATCCTGACGCCTCTCAACTCTCACAAACCCTGAAGGAACCCCTACAGGACGTCTAGGCATCACATTTGGGTTAGGCCGCCATGGTGCAAAGGCCGGTCCTCCCCAAGTGTGCCGCTCAGGTCTCCTACCACCCAAAGTAGGATCAAAACCACGTCGTGGGTGTCTACCTCCACGAGGCAAAGAAGGCACACCCTGAGGACGACGGGAATCAAAACAACGGAAAGCACTAGGTCCAGCAACAGGACCAACAGCCTGTGCACCTAGACCTGGCCTACGCGCAACTACAGGAGCCAATTGCCTAGCTGTCTGTCTAGGAGCTGTGGGTGTCTTAGGAACTCTCAAAGTCTGAGTATGACTCTGAAAACCCCTAAGAGCAGAAGCACGCTCACGCCTAGCGACTCTAGCTCTCCTGAAGCAAAACTCAACCAAGTGTCCATCCTTCTGACAGAAGGTGCATGTAAACTTCGCTCTACCAGGAGCAGAAGTCACAGGAGAAACACCCTTCTGAGCAGAAGTCTCTTGGACAAAGCCAGCAGATCGAAACACAGTCCTCTCAGGGACTCCTGAAGAAACCTCAAACATCTGGCCATCCTTATCAGCAGTGATAATCTTGGCAGGGTGGCGCTTGATGTGCTCAAGCCAGTCAAAACCTAGACCTCTACTCTTGGAAAGTTTTGACTTATCCAAGATCAGATTGAGCTTCTTCTTCCCACCAACAAACTTCTCAAGAGTGCTCACAAGGTACTCACACTCTTGATGAAGCTGGGGGCACAAGTCACAATCAACAGGAGGTAAGACACTAGAAGAATCTTGATCATCTATCTTGTCCTTACCCAAAGCCCTGCGACATCTCTCACTCAACATATCCACCTCTTTTCTAAGAGCAACACAGGAAAGGCACTCAGCATTCTTGACTTGAGTTAGCTGACCCTCAAACCTCTTGCTAAGATCCTCATAGACTCTACCCATTTCTTCCTCCAATTCATCACAACAAACATAAGTAGAATTAGCAAGCAAGGTGTTATTCAACTCAGATAGGTAGAATTAGCAAGCAAGGTGTTATTCAACTCATCAATTTTATTTTTCATGTTTAAATTTTCCAATTTAAAAGTGAGACAGTCCTCACAGGAAGAAGTTGAGTGAAAACTACAGTCCTCATTTGAACTGACAGGGTCCTTAGGTGCTCCAAGATCTCTATAGCTCTCATCTGAGCTAACTGGATCCTTAGGTGTGTCATGTGAAAGGTGTGCAGCAGGATCAGGACAAGCAAATGACAGTGCAGAGGGATCAATCATACTAACTGTCATAAGGCTAGGAGCAGAAGTAGCAACAACAAGAGCATCTCTAGCCTGATCTAGTTCAAGCATCACACTAGCATGTCTCCCCCTAAGTGACTCAAGCTCAGTAAACACACTATCATGCAAAGTCCTTAGTTCATTCAATTCTTGCACAAGCTTATCACATTCTTTCCAACCATCAGAATCTACAGGCTGAGGAGGCACAAAACATTTGGAATTTTCTAACCTCTGGGTCAAACAAGCTACTTCCTCCTCCAGTTCCCTACATCTTGCTCTAGACTTGGCATGGAATCTACCTAGCTTTAAAAAAGCATCATTGAGTTCTTCATAGGTTGGTATCTCATTGTCAGAGTCGGTGTAGAGGTCGGAGTCGCTCGCACCATCCTCGTCGGCCATGAAGCACATGCCGACGTAGCCGTCGTCGTCGTCGTTCTTAGGCTTCTGGTCGTCACCTCCATCATCGCTCCAAGTCTCCTCTGAGTCCGAGATGTTGGCCTCATCCAAGGCAGCCAACACCTTCTGGAAGAGTCTCCGTCCCTTGGAGAACTTGGGCTTCTTGTCACCTCCAGGCACCGGCTTCTTGTTGCGGTTCTTGTTGATGTAGTGGTTCTTATCCGGTGTCGTGTAGTCGTTCTTGCTTTTCTCCAGCCTGGGACAGTTGGCCCGAATGTGGTTGGGGCCACCACACTCAAGCACTTGATCGTCCTCTTCTTCTCTCACTCACTCTCTTGTAGGCTTGGCTAAATTTTCTAGCAAGTAGGGCTAACTGATCCTCAAGCACTCCATCTAACCTCTCATCAGGCATCTCACACAAAGCAGAAAGAGAGAAACCAGTGCCAAACTCCAATGAACTCGAGGAACACCGCAAAGAAGGATCGGTGACCAAAGCTGTAGAAACTGGACTGGGCTCACAAAGAGATGCTCAAGCTCGACGTCTTGAGATTGAATATAGCCCATCCAAGGTCAAGGTGGTAAGATCCGCAGCCTGCCGGATCGTGGTCACCTTCACACCCCAAATCTTCAAATCCAGAGCGGACAAGAAATGGCGAGCATTCTCAGAGTCAGTGTAGGTGGTGCCGACCGACCTGAGGTTGCTGAGAATCTTGGTGAACCGACTAAAATAGGCGTCCAATGATTCACCAGCCTTTTGCACAAAGCGATTGTATTCCCTCTTGTACCGGTCTTGCCTCACGGTCTTGATCTAGACTGTCCCCTCATGGTAGGCAATGAGGGTAGTCCAAATCTCGTGAGCTGTCTTGATATGAGCAACTCGCTCATATTCATTTCTACTCAGCCCCTGAATGATCATGTTGCGGGCTTTAGCATTCAACTCTACATCTGTCTGATTTTGGAGGGTGATTTCCTCATCATTTAGCAACACATAGGGATTTTTGACTTTCAGCCAAACACTGTATCCCTGTGCCATGATGTAGGATTTCATCCTCGCCTTCCAAAAAGAAAAATCCAAACCCGAAAACACAGAAGGCTTAGTAGAGTACTTGTCATCCGCCATGGCTCAAAACGGAAACAAGGAAAGCCTTAAAGATCGGTGAAGATCAAAAAGAGCGCAACCTTGCTCTGATACTAGTTGAAAGACCAGGCTAGGTGGCTAGAAGGGAGGTTGAATAGACGCCAAATGGAAATCGACGTTTTCTTCAACAACGCACCCCAAACAACTCAAACATGCAGCGGAAAAACATTCTGGACAGTAGCACATACCCCTAGTAAAAAAACTCACGAATAAAAATCCGTGGATCATATGGTCTTGGGGATTTTTTTCTGTGCTGCTACTGGTTGTTAAGAACTCAACAAAAAAGAATTAGATCTAAAGCTACTTTAGATAAAGAGAAACAATTCAAACAAGCTAGACTACTTCTGGAAAGTAAAAGTAGATTCCAAAACAAAAGCACTGTAATCAAGAGGTGTTTTCTCCCATTATGAGATCCCAATGTTTTTATAGATTTTTATCAATAGAGATATATGAGTTACAGATCACGTCTCCAAATTTCACATCAAGATCAAATACATAAAAATTCAACCGAAAAGAACAAGAGGTTCTGCCAAAAACTTCGACCAGAAAAATTGGGGCTCGGTATTCACCTCATGGCTCCCAGATGGTGCGTCAAATGGACTTCAGGTTTTTATCACAGTTAGATATATAAGTTCCGCACCGTTTCCCATAAGAATCACGCAAAAAATGATTTTTCTATATTTTTCTAAAAATCAAATAATAACTGCTGCGCGAAGGAAACTTTCTGGACAGCACTGCAACTAGGAGATGAACTTGATCTCTATCCTTTCCTAGATTGCAAGAAGATTATCAAATCATATTTGCAATCTCAAGACATCATGGATCAGTAGCAAATAGAAGAAGATGAGGGAAATAAACTAGTTGCAAACAAGAACACAAAAGAAACAAGATCAAACACAAGAACTAGAGAAGAACTTGGATGAACATGGCTGATTTCTATTGCATCGGTTTGAGGGTAATACAAAGCCACACCAAGGTGGGCAAAGCACTTCAGAAGTGTACTCTAAACACACCCAAACCTCAGCCCACTCCCTCTCACAAATCTGAATGGGAGCACCCCCTCCCCTCCTTTTATAGCCCAAAGGTGGAGTAGCTCTCAAGCCAACTACTCCCCACCTTTGGATGTCACATGGATGGCTGAGATTTGTTCACTCTTTACAGCATATAACCCTTGGAATATACTCCACAAATCCTTAGAATATGCCACGCACATTCCCGATACATGCCCCACATGGGCCCACACACCGGACGCAGCCGGTCCTGACCTAGCCGCTAAGTTTCCATCGCACTCGACCGCCTGCCGAGCCTCGGATCCTCACGCCGGCTAAGTCCGTCATCTTCATCATCTTTGTGGTCCTCAAGTCCGAGTCCAACCGTCCCACGCAACCTCCTTGTCGTTCTGGACCCACGAACCGCCAGTTCGCGTCCCGACATGTCACTGACCACGGTCCACCAAGACCTGTACCACAAAGATTAGCCAAAAACACCATACTTACCTTTCTCACCTGCAAGGTTAGTCCATAATCAATCACATCCAAGACATACACAAGTTTTCCTGACAACCCATCGAAAAACCGTGCACAAACGGTGCAACCCGCGCCAAGACCCGAAAACCCTGGGAAAACTCGGCGAAGCCTCGATCGCCTCAAAAACCTTTGCGTTACGGTCAAAACACTTGTCAATATACTCATCATCAACATGGGGCCACCTCCACATGGTTTCACAAAGCTATAGTCAATCTTGCTTCGTGCGGTGGGTATGGATATGCCATACAGATATAGCTACAGCATATGCTTGGCTTAACTTATCTATCGATCGAGTATATGGGAATAGGATGGATCTGATTGATAAAATGTTGGCTTTGAACTCTGAGTGAACTCATTTAGGTATGTTTTATGTTGCAAGCAGCTCACATTGATCCCTGCTTGGCTTGTCTTGCAGGTTTTGCATCATTGAAGGACCTGAAACAGTCCAAGATTTTGCTAAACTTGATCTTCACGAGATTCAGGATAATATTAGGAGCCGGCGGAACAAGATATTCTTGCATATAGAGGAGGTGTGTTGACTTGCTTTTTCATCAATATTACTACGTGCCTGGTTAAAAAGTTGTTGCGTAGCCTTGGCATATACAAATTGCTTGTCAAAAAGGTGGCAATTCATGCAAAGGTGGTGGAAATACTCGCCACTGAACTAGATTATAGTTCATTATCCTGTGCAGATGACACTGTGTGCACTATCCTCTAGATGATGTGTTATCCTCTGTACCGCTTCCTCGATGTCGGCCGGATAAACAGGCTGCATTAATCGATTGCAGTTAGCTAAGGCCACTTCACGTGTGTAGCAGTTTCTATAACATCTATTCAAAAACTGCAGCAAACCATTCAACGTTGATGGCTCGAATATCCTCCTCTTTTTTCCATTTCCTCAATGAATACTTGATTTCTAGCAATGTTCCTAGCAAATTGTCCTTTTATCGATGAAAACATGAAGGATTTCCTGAATTTTACGCTCGTACAAGAGTAGGTTTCCTACTACAAATTTTTTGTTGTAGAAACTGTCTTGACTCGGTGGAGCGATTTTTTACCCAATATATCTTCAACTAATTAAGCATCTCTTTTCCAAGGTCCAGTACGGCTTATCTTTGACAATTATCTAAATTGTACGTCAGCAATTATCAGCAACACAGTGTGCTAGGTATGTTCGAAGTGGCTTAGTTTAGTCTTAGAATTTAAGTTTGGCTGAATTGAAAAGATGAACATTTTATTTTTTGTCCAATTTTTTTAAAACATGAAACCACCTCCGAAATCTCTAAATAATAATATAAACGAAGCAAACTCTCGAAGTCCAGTTTAACATTCAGCTTAGCCACTTCGAGAATCTTAATGCCAGCACTATGTCATGTATACTACTGGAAGAAGCAAGCACAAAACTCACTAATTAGAGCAATTTTACCGTCCTTGATATCTCTCCATGAAAATGGTATGCATATGTACATAGAGAGATACCTCACTAGACATGGTGAATATCTCTATCCAGGCCTAGCTGCAAACGCAAGACGATCCACAAATCTAACCCATATATCTGCGCCTCCAGCTGGTCGATGGATCTGCTCTTACAAGATGGGGATTAACTATGACTGTTAGTCTATCTACTTGTTAGCTTGATAACCAATTGTTGTGAACAATTAAATGCATGGGCAAGCTAGATAGATAGCAGAGAAATTGTGAAGGTGCTGCTCCTCCCAGAAGAAAGATCGATGGTGTTTATGTGAGGAATGGTACAAAACGGAAATAAGCCTTATAATCTTGAATTAATGGAGGGAATACATGTTACCTCGCTGCAGCTTGAGTGCATTTCGTTTTTGTTTAGTTCGGGTTTCAGCCCTGTACATATTGTTTTATTTAATTATTACTATGCCACACTAAGAGGCTTTCCTACTGTTTCCTTTAAAAAAACTGAAAGATCCTTATATATTGCTTGCGTGCGTCTATTGCTTACTAAAAGATCCTCCTTTTTTCTCATTGATGACTTGATTGTGGTTAGCGATTGCCCTTTTTACATCAATGGAAATACGAAAGATTTCAAAAATTGTATTCTTGTACAAGCTGTTTGTTACAAATTTTTAACAGCGCGATTAACTATAGAAACTATATGACACACACACAAAAAAGAAACGAAAACTCTTCTGTGCGGACGTCCGACACCGCTCGGACGAGTGCGGCCCAGCCCAAAACATCGGCACGAAGTCACGCAATATCCAGCCCATCGCTCGTCCACCCAGCCCACCGCTCTTTTTTCTTCCGCGTACAACGCACGCAGCTACGTACACGTGAGCAGGAGCAAGAGCAACCGAGCAAGAAGAAGACTCGTCGTCTTTCTCCCATGGCGCCTCTCACTCTCGACTCGAGCAGGTTCATCTCCTCCCCCTCTCACGCTAGCTAAAAATAGCCAAGGCGGAGGAGAGACGCATGCCCGCCGATTCGGCGCTTCCCGCGCGACCCCAACAATGCAGTGCCAGACCCATGTAAGTAATGCTCATTGTCTCTCTCCACCAACGAAAGTCTGCTGGCTCTTGGCTACTGGTTCTTGTTCTTGATGGAATTATTGCCGATCGATTCATCGATTTGACTGGTTGACGCCGCCACTGGCGCTCCCATGCACTCTTTTTTTTTTTCTATTTCTCTTCCTCTCTCTATTTCTTATTTCTTCTCTCTCCATCCATCTCTCCACATGATGAGTGAGCTTGGCGAGCTTTGATTACCGAATCCGGCGAGCATGGCATAGAGCTCGCCGGATCTAGAGAAGAAAAAGCCAGGATGAGGTGCACCTCCATTTTCACCACAAACTTTGAACCATGTACGTATGGAACTTGGGGTTTGCCTACTGAAACTTGGATCTTGTTCTCGCTAAACTCGGGGTTTGCCTGCTGAAACTTGTTATGTTCTCGCAAAACTTTTTGGTCCCTAATGTTTCACTGGTTCTTTCGCCAAATTTCATCGGTGGTTTCCCTAAGTTTCATCAATACATTTGTCAAGTTTTATCAGTTATTTTCCAAGTGAAAATTATCCAAGTTTCACTAAGGTTCATCATGTTTCCATCTTTATATTGTCAAGTTTCATCAATGGTTTTTTAAGTTTAATCCATAGTTTAGCCAAGTTTTATTGGCACTCTAAAGTTTTATCAATAGTTAGGCAAGTTCATTGGTATTTCATCAAGTTTTATTAGTACTTTTTTCAAGTTTCATCAGCTATTTTTGCAAGCTTCATCATTCACGCGTATCTGTTCATATGTATATTGCCAAGTTTCATCAGTACATTTTTCAAGTTTCAGTAGTTATTTTTTTAAGTTCCATACTAACGTCAGCATGACGTCAGCCGTTCGATTCATCGGACGTCCGATTCCTAACGTTCACCAAAAAGAAAACTTCAACTAACCATGTCTTTCTCAAGGTCCAGTACAACTACTCATCTTCAACATAAATTGTCTGCCCTCAGTTATTAGCAAGCATGCAACATGGTACTCCCTCCGTTTCACAATGGTTGTAGTTCTAGCATTCAAAATTTTTATCAAAATGGTTGTAGTTCTCACGTTCCAATGCAACTTTAGAGTCAATATGACCCTTGTACCCTTTATCAATGCAGCCATCTATTTAGCTAATCTGTTCAACTACCTTTTATTAAATTAGGGTAGGCAAGTCATTTTCCATGTCTCCTTATTTTGTGTGAATTTAGTTATAACTACAACCATCGTGAAATAGAGGGAGTAGGTATAGAAGCACAAAACTCACTAATTAGTAAGAATACTACTCTGCTTCGTGAGAATATATAGTATGCATTAAGTACATAGAAAAATATCTCTTTAGGCATGGTGAATATCTATCTTTATGAAGGCCCAGCAAACAAATGAAGATCCACACCCGTGTGTGTATATATGTGTGTGCGCGTGCATCAACTTTGTTAACCTTGAAAACCAAGCTGTGAACAATTAACATGGGCAAAGAGAATCCTAATATATACTTAGGTAGCTTAAGTTGCAGCTACATACTCCGTTTCACAATGGTTGTAGTTCTAGCATTCAAAATTTTTATCAAAATGGTTGTAGTTCTCACATTCCAATACAACTTTAGAGCCAATATGACCTTTGTACCCTTCATCAATATAGTCATCTATTTAAGCTAATCTGTTCAACTACCCTTCATTAAATGAGGATAGATAAGTCATTTTTCATGTCTCCTTATTTTGTGTGTATTTAGCTAAAACTATAACCATTGTGAAACGGAGGAAGAAGCGTTCATACGAGGAAAAACACGGAAATGGGGGAGCAGCTGTTAATGGTTGCACATGAGCTCTTCTGTGTGATCTTTGCCGGTGCCGTTGCCTTGTGTGATGAGTTTTGGGGCGCTTTCACTAAAGCAAGGACGAATGGTTCTTTGCTTGGGGTTGGAGCTAGCTAAAAAAGAATGATCGACTTGCCCGCCTCCTGCTAAAGTCACTAACTAGCTTGATGGCCCCAAACAGAAGCCAAAAATAAAAGAGCAAAACTACCCATTCTAGGGTTTACTTTCGATGAACCGCTCTTTGTCAAGTCATTAAATCTGTAGGTGATCATAGTTACAACCGTAAGGAAGCTAGAGGTGTTCTACCTGTTCGGAGCCGAAAGGCAGATAAATTTATTTTTATTTTTATAGGCTTATCTTAGCGTGACAATTTATTTGTGGTATGGCTTTTGATTCTTGGCCTTTGGATTTTATAAAAGTGTTCTAATTTTGGTATTGTTTGGTTATGTGTATCCCTAATTGCTACATAGATCAAAAGTTGTTCTTCCATTATTAAAAGTCATAACATGGGTGATGGCAATTAATTTGCCCTGTCGGTTTTTTTTGTGGTTTTTACAATGAGGCGCACCGAGGAAGAAGGTGGGCCCACAAGGAGGTGAAGTATAATATGGTTGCATGAAACCAAATCATCGTGAAGCTGGATCCCATTCATTTTTTTTTAACTCTTATCATATCCCAAAAAAATTTGGCGAAAAATCAGTATATATAAACCGCTCATGCACAGGCCTTCCGTAATTGCTCCCTCAGTGGGCCATAGACGAAGGAGCAGGCCCAACAAGCGATCTGACACTGCAAGCCCAGGTTAACTCTACGCACTATGGGATGGGCCACCGACATCGCTAAGATATCTGCCGCCTCTTTGTTTTGGGTTTAACGGACCACACCGCAAGATTCTCGATAGCCCAATGCTAAGAGCATCACACCGATTGCTTCAAATTTCTACTTTATAACACTAATCCCTACAACTCTATTTATCCCTCTAAAATTTTTTTACACTTTACACTATACTCTAAAAGATTCCTTCTCTCCATCAGATACTCTATCTATCTAAACTCTATTAATACAACAACTGGTGTGCATGCTCTAAGTGTGCTTCCTTTCAACCCAGTGCCATCTCCAAAACTGAAAAGAAATAAATTATTATTATCATTTCGCAAAAAATACAAAGGAAATATTATTAGTCATATATTATCATAAAATACAAAAAAAAAAATCCTAGGTAGCATATGCTAGCTAGCTGTCCATCTGCCCAGCTAAGCCAGCTAGTAGCTGCAACCTGCACGTATCATCTCCGACAAGAAACCTGCTATTAGTCATACATTTTCCAAGGCAAAAAAAAAAAGAAAAAGGTAACAATTACTTCGCCTTTCTAAAGATCATCATGCCTTCCGGTGCCCAAAATGTGCCTAATGCAGGCCACTAATGCCTTCAGCTAGAACCGAGCATGCATGCAGGGCCTTCAAACTGATCTATACAGCGTTGACGAGAGACAATTTAATCTTTAACATGATTGATGGGATGTCATGCAGGTTGCAGCAGGACATGTCACCTTAACCAATCACTATGCAAAGGGATTAAAAAAGGGATTAACGAAGGGGAAGGAGAGACCAGAAGCAATGCCCCCCTGCTGCGGCGGTCAAACTCAGCGCAAATGGAGAGCAATGCCACGGATGCTTTCGGAGCATCGGTAACATATCTGCAGCCTTTTGCCTCTCTCACCATGCAAAGGCTTGGAGTGAGTCAGAAGCAAGCCATGCATGCATGCGTACGTACTACAGGCGATGCGATTCAAGTCCAAGCATGTGGGTGTGTGGATGCATCCTGCATGCTCATGCATGTTGCTACGAGCGTCTCTTCGGCTGGCCTTGGGAGTCTTGTCATACAGAAAAGCCCCAGCACGCTTTGCACCCGCATGTCACATAGTCTTCCCTACAATGGTCGGCATTTTTCTGACGGTATCTTGGCTGCAACATCAATAGCATACCAGCTGCATGTATGTGCACTCGGTTCCATCCAACAACAGGACGAATATATATGCCCTGATCAATCAATGCCGTTTTGTTCTCTCTTTGACATATCAATACGACGATGCATGGGTGCAGTACAGTGGCCCACATTTCAGTCACACACACATATATATAAGACATCTAGACTGTACCGCTGTACGTACAGGAGTACATGACCAAGTACATTTCTACGCTTCACTTGCTTATATATGTCCTCCTCCCTCGCCCTGCCCTTCCAAGCGACTATCACACCACAGTAGTGCAAACTAATGGAGAGAAGAATTAGCGCAAGAGATCATGGCCACCTCAACCAGCTGCTGCAGCGACCATGGATCAGCTGCTACAGCGTCAGCTTGGGCAGCTTCTCATGGCTGCCGCCGCGGTCGTCGTCGTCCTACACCTGCGGCTACTGCAAGAGGGAGTTCAGGTCGGCGCAGGCGCTGGGAGGCCACATGAATGTCCACCGGAGGGAGAGGGCCAGGCTGCGGCAGTACTGCGCGCTTAACCCTAGCCCGCGCAGCCATAGAGCACCTCTGCCGAACCTCAACCTGTCGCCGCCGCATTGCGCCGATCCGGCCATCTACAGCTTCTTCTCGACGGCGACAACGAAGGCCTTGAAGGTGAACTTGGATGATGGGGATGGTGTGTACGGCGGCGGCGGCGGCATCGGCATCGGCGTGGACGACGGTCTGGATCTTGAGCTTAGGCTTGGCTGCTCTTGAGAGTGAGACGTAATTAATTAACATGTGTAACCAAACCATGCAAATAGCTAGGTGCATGGGGAATTAACTGTTGCTAGCTACTATATATATTTTCTGGCCGGGGAACTAACCATGCATGTATTTTGCTACTATTAATTTGTAGCCTACCTTTGACACAATGTCTTGATAGTTCATGGCTGAACTATGTTGATTTGGAGAAGGATTTATTCCAGCAGAGGAGAACTTGAGTTGTAGCCTGTAGCTTGTTTAGCAACTGTTCTTGGATCATGCATGCAGTGGACTACGATTTGTGTTTGTTTTCAATAACAAATGTGATGTTTATAATCTCCTGTTTTTTCAGTTTGAAATAGCTCAGGGCTTCGTTTTTTTCACAGTAGCTCAGGATTTTTTTTACATCGATCAAACCTAACCAGATACGAGCATCTGAGCCATCCATGCAGTGGTAAAATTTTACCACTGCATCTGAGCCATCCATGCATCTGAGCCATCTGATACATAGGCCTGGCTCTTACTGTGTAAAGATGATGGGCTGATGGGCCATGAGTCCATGCATGTGATGTGGTAGTAATTTCCCCGTGTACGTTGATGGGCTATCGGGCTCACCTGTTCAAGAAAGTTGGTATGCTAGTAATAACGATTAGCGATTTCTTAGCCTTACAGCTAAATATCACGTCTCTAGCAAAAAATATACTATTAATTTTTTGTAGAACGTAACTATGAAAACTATAGTAATTGCTGTTGAAGTACATGCTTCTAAAGAACTGATTCCCGGGTATAATTAAGGAGGTAACTAAATAAATCCTAAAACAAAACTAAAGTAAGGGGTTGTTTAGTTACGTTTAATTTGCTTAAAGAAACGAGGCTAGTCCTATTTTGTTTGGCTAAGTCCTGCTTGGTTTGGCTCACCATTTGTGATCATTTATCGTTCCTTAGAATACCTAAAGCCAACTCTAGAAGTTGTTAAAAGCCTAATAGAATCAAGAGAGAATTCCTTATTTGTCACTAAAACTTAGTCAAATCCATAAACTGCCATCATTTTTTTAATTTCATAATTTGTCTTGTCATATGAACTTCTTTCCCTACATGTCACTTCCGTCGAATTTGTTAGATTCGGTAGTTAGAAAGTTCCATTAATACCCAAAATACCTCTTTCATAATTTATGAATTTTAAATTTTGATACATTTCATCTCCCATATTTTAACTCCAAATTGAGTAATTCAAATTTCTAAATTTATGTAAAATTTTCTACTTGCTATTAAGATTTCATAATTTTCCCTATTTTTTTTCTATTTTTATCTTGTTTTCATGAGACATGATAGGTACCATTAATTTTTAAAAAAATTTACTTCCCAAAATTTTAAAAATTTACTTATAATTTTATAAATCCATAGAAATTGTTCTCAAAATTTTATGAATTTTCTAGTATTTTTTAAGAATTTTTTTATTTTGTAACATATTAAAAAGACAGGGGCAAAGAGATGGCATGTTGACAGAAGTGGCTTACAAAAAAGAAATTCCCGCGACAAGAACAAATAGTGAACTTCAAAATAATAATGATAGATTATGTATTTGGCTAAATTTTAATAGAAAATAAAGAATTCTCTCTAGAATCAAACGTTCGAGTACCTCGAAACTTGTATAAAGTACTAGGAATGATTACGTGCCATCGGCACGTTGGCTATGCTTAGGCCTTTGGACCAAAGTAGGAAGGGTGTAGGGGCAACAGGTTTAACTTTGAAAATTAGACATCTAGGAGAAACTATAATGCATATACAGTTGGATGTAGTAGTGAAACATTCTAGGATATCAATAAAATATTCGAAGTGGTTTAAGGTTAATTAAAAAGAAAATTAATTTGGCTTTTTCAATCCAGTTATTTTTATCATGAAATCACATCTAAAACTCTTAAAAATAACATAAACAAAGTTTGACCAACTTCGAGAGAAGCAGATGCAATAACTTCGCGAAGTACAGCTTAACATTTAAATCACTTCAGCTCAATCAGCTTACTCAATTCAGCTCATCCACTTCGAGCATGCTCTAAATCTACATAACAACCTGAATGAAAAATTAGGTGCCATAAAACATCACACAATAATTAGTAAAGAAACAGTGTCCAACGTGTGAGTTTTTCTTTTAAAAAAAGTAACGGGTGCAAACTTTAACCTTCAAGAAACAAGTCTTTTAAAGCTACAACCATAAACCCCTCAGAGCATATACAATGCTATAGACAGCTGCTGTCTATAAGAAGTTGCCATGTCATATATAGACAGTCTTGTAGACAGCTTCTACAATGGGCTGTCTATATACAATGCACAATCATTTATGGCTCTTGTGATCAATTGTACAGCACTTGTAATGGGTATAAACAAAGCATCATTGCAATTCTCAGTTGATAGGAAAGGCATTTCTCACAGAAAAAAAAAAACAACCCAGTGCTAGTTTGTCCGTGACAAGGACGTACTGCTTGCAGTCTTTCCAGATGATAAGAAACTAGCATTCTCTGAGGCTTTGCCGCAGCAAAACAGAAGTACAAAACTGAAATACAAGTGCTTAGAAATTCAGCTTCCTCCTTGAGCACATTTAACTACGCCTTTTTTATAGTCATTTTTGCCAGAAATAATGAAAAGCATAACATTCATTTTCATTATCACCAATATTCACCTTCTCCATTGCTGAAACAATAAAAAAGCAATGTTTTCTGACGGGCAGAGATATCAGCAGTTGGACCTGAAAGAGAGGAACCCTTTATCCATCATCATGCACATTGTCAACATTGATGGATGGTTGGGATTGTATAGCCGAATCTGGTGTGGGCTGTTTCGAAACATGCTGTCCAAAAGGGAATTGATTTTGAATGTAACTTATAAATCCACCTGGAGGACGATAATTATTTTCCCTGAAATTTGACATTTTTTATGTAAGCAACAATAAGTAACAATGCAGTAACAGAGTAAGCAAAAGATAAAGCAAAAATCTGCTACATCTTAAAATTAAATGTTCATTTACCGGTCCTTATACACTATAGAGAAAGATTGACTATCTTCCAAAGTGAGATAACCTTTTGTGATGTAGCCTGTGTGATACTCTAATATTATAACAATCCTATTATGCTGTTGTGATTTTTATTTATCTACACCTAATGTTCTCACTTATCTTGTCAGCACAGATCTTTTTAGATTTAAGTGAGAAAGAGAAGAAACATATCCGTGCTCTGTTTCGTGAGGCATTCTATTATATTATAATCCTGCTTCTGTCTTTTCATATGTAAACCTAGAAATCAATTATATGTAGCTCAATGCATCATCATTTCATATAATTCTTTACATTAGTGAAGAGTGTTAGCATGACACGCAGATACTTCTGTCCATCCTAATAATTCTGGACATGCAAAAAAACAAGAGCACGTACCAATTGTGTGGATAATTCTGGGAAGAGAGCTCGGCCTCAACTGATGAAGGATCGGGATGTCGCCTAGAGGGGGGGCGAATAGGCGAAATTAAATTTATCACTAAATTTATTGCAGCGGAAATAAAAGGTTCGGACTGTCCGAAATACAGCTCGAACTGTCCGAGTACTTCGGATAGTCCGAAAGTATATTCGGATAGTCCGAAGATAACAGAGTAAGGAAATATGCAAAAGTAAATCTGGGCTCCTAGGGAGATATTTCCTGCACCAAAGAGTGTTAGTGAGCCCTGAGTACCTGTGAATGAAGTATGGTCAACAAAATCTTTTTTTCAAAAGAGATCACCACTTCAAACACCAAGATTTAAATTTGAACACAAGAGTGAAGATGAAATCCAAGAGATAAAGACGGAGACCCAAAGATTTTATCCCGAAGTTCGGATCCTTGAGGGGATCCTACGTCTCCGTTGAGGAGGCACAAAGCCCGGGTCTCTTTCAACCCTAATCCTCTCGGTGTTGCACCAAGCACTCACCGACTTCACTATCTTGAATCCTTTCCTTGCGGAGGTGGATTCAACCTTCACAAACTTCCGGAGGCTCACCACACGAAGCTTGGGAGCTCACCGGCGACTCCTAGCCGTCTAGGAGTCCTCAACCTCCAAAAGTAATAGATCGGCGAGAAATCCGCGAGAGGATAAAACCGGTACTCAAGATGGATCTAAGCAAGCTCAAGCTCTCCAAATCTCACTTCTTTTCTCTCTCTAGAAAATCCAATCAACAAGCTCGAGGGAGAGAGAAAAGCTAGGGCTCAAGGAGTAAAATGAGGAGGAGTAAATGCTCTGAGTGAGTAATCGTTATTAGGTGAGAGTGAAGTGAGGTATATAAATGAGCCCTCAAAACTAGCCGTTTTGACTCAGGTCCGAATAAGTTCGGATAGTCCGAGTAAAAACTCGGATACTCCGAATAGTGTAAATCCACAGAGACAGAGAGACCCAGCTCGGATACTCCGAGTTAATTCTTCGGATAGTCCGAACCTTCGGATACTCCGAGCGGTTCGGATACTCCGAGTGAAATCTCGGATAGTCCGAATAATTTCAACCCAGCAGACAGAGAGGGTCACCTCGGATAGTCCGAAATTTTCTTCGGATACTCCGAGTGACTTCGGACATTCCGAGTGAAAAACTCTCAGCCTCAAAAACCAATTTCTTCCTGGGAAGACAGAGGAGGTCAGCTCGGACAGTCCGAGTAATTACTCGGATACTCCGAGTGACCAAAGGTGATTTGAGTCTGGATTTTGGATTTGGTGACAAGGATTTAAGAAACTTGTAAATTGCTAACTAATTTCCATCATGAGCACCTAGAATATCCAAACTCTATTTCCCGTCAAATCCCTCTTAATAGTACGGCTATCCTTAGACTCAAAACTTAAATAAATTACAAGTCATAAGTCTAGGTACCATCTTTTGCTTCATTAATTTAGAATTCGTCAAAGCCCATAACTTCACTGTGGAGGACTAAGATCTCAGGATAACACTTAGAAATCTCGTTAGTCCTTTAATCGTTTTGTCATTAACCTCCAAAACATATAGGGGGCCTAGATGCACTTTCAATCTCCCCCTTTTTGGTGAGTTGATGACAACACGATTAAAACTTTACAAATGGAATGAAACAGACTTTCTTTTGAATTCCAAACATATCGTAGAGCTCCCCTTAAATGTGTGCATCAAAAAATTTGAATGGAAGCTTGAATGCACATAATTTTCAAGAAATTTTGACAGAGTATCCCCCTATATCTTTGCAATTTCAACAAGAGTAAAATTTATTATAGCAATATGACATGGCATGGGCACATGATGCAAACACTAACATGGTAGTAGACAATTTCTACAAAAACAACAATTGTCAACAATGAACAACATCCACAATTATCATAATTAATTACAGGGACAGAATTAGGAGTTCAGCTTCAGCTACCACAAATTTAGAAGTTCAACTTACTGCAATAACAACCACAAGATAAAACAAAAGATTACTAAGACAAAAATGACTAGATTCCTATTCCTATTCCTATTCCTCTCCCCCTTTGTCATCAAGGCACCAAAAGAGTAGAGGAAACTAGGAGCAGAATCAGGCATCGCTGTCTTCGTTGTCGTCCTCGTCGTCAGGAGCAAAAGCAGCATCATCTCCTACCTCACTGCCCTGAGAGGACTCAGAATCAGACTCCTCAGCAGAACAAGGCAGGTTGAGCTTCTTCTTGATGTCTTGAAGTTGACGACGAGTGTCAGCCAGCTTGAGGTTGGTCTCCTGAATCTTCCTGTGGCTTTTCATGCCAAGACAGAAGATAGCGCGAAGCATTTTCTTCACTGATCCACTGGAGGTGGAGGAAGGTCCAGGAGAGGATGGCCTGACTTTGGAAGTGGAGGATTGACCTGGAGCGGGAGACTTGGTAGGAGATCTGGCCCTACCACGCCTAACAGAGGGAGTTGAAAAAGGAGTAGCTTTGATAGAACGGACCCTATAGGCGGTGTGCTCCACATCTCTCACGAACCTCAGACCAGTGACCCCCTCTATCACACACATCACATAAGGGGCAAAGCTGCAGCTGCTGCGAGGATTGAGTGAGTTTGAGCGAATTTCCTGCCAAATAAAATCAAACACGTCAAATGGACGTGTTCCCTCACCAATCCTGAGAAGGAGATTCCTAGAGAAAGAACTGATGTTGGTTGCATCTCCTTCTTTTGGCCAAAGTGTCTTCCTCAGCAGCTTGTAGAGAATGGCATAGAATAGCTTGAGTCCTCTAGTTGTTCCTAGTTTGAAGGCCTGGGTGTCATCATAAATGGACTCCATCTCATTGACACTCATAGGTTCTGACATGTGAAGCTTGTCCAGGTTGTACCACCCTTCAGTTGAGAAACCCAAGCAGTCGCCAAATTGTTCCTTGGTCACTGAGTAGTAGAGTCCGTCTGCCATGAACCACATAGTGCTATCCTCATCAGAATCCACATAGAGTGTTGCATAAAACTGAGCAACCAGCTCATTGTTCCAAGCAAACTTAAATGTCATGATGTCCTTGACACCATGACGCTCACAGGCCTCTAGCACTTGGTTGAAAATAGGATCCTCTTGCTCTTCTATGTAACCCCAGTCAACCCACTGCATGGACACTACAGGACTCTTCTTATCGGCAATGACCGAGTCATAGTAATCCTGTTGGAAGTGGTTCCAGAACCTCCTGTCCACAAACTCTTCCTGATGAAACTCTAGGGGATTCTTGTTTCTTAGTTTACGGACTTCCTTTCCTTTCCCTTGACCTGAGCTGTAATCAATCTTCTTCTTGGGCATCACATTTCCTGATATGACCCGCACAGATGGATGAACTTGCAGGGGTCCAATGAGCTCTCCTGAACGACGCTGCTCAGCCTTCTTGGCTTCCCTTTGATTGAACATGGCAGCATGAGGATCATCACTAGATTTCTCTTCATCACCTCTCCTCGAAGACTGAGAGAGAGATGGTGATCGACCTTTCTAATTGCCTGCAAGGCCGCTTCTGACGATCCGAGTGGGAGGATCTACTGCAGGTGGAGGAGGAGCTGAGGAGCTGCCGGCAGGGTGATCATGCTTTTTCTTCTTTCGGGCCATGGTCATAGAAATATCGCGAGAGAAGCGATCACCACCTTGAGTAGGGTCCATCTAAGAGGTTTCAAAGGAATAAAGAAGATTAGACTCCAATTAAACACTAAATGGATGAGAATAGAGTAAATTTGGGCATGTCAACTTCGGATAATCCGAGGTATATTTCGGACAGTCCGAATGCTTCGGACACTCCGAACATGTTCGGATAGTCCGAAGTAACTCGGATAGTCCGAGTTGCGCGAGATCAAAACTTGCCCTAACTCATCCAATTTAGAGATTAATCAAGGTAGACTAGAGTCTAACAAGGAAGATCATCCTAGAAGGTCCTAGAATAATCCTAGTCACTAGGTTTAACAGAGAATCAACGAAGTGAAGTGAAGTTCGAGGGGCGGTTTCCACGGTACCTTGAAGAGAGGACCACGGAGACTCCGAGGTGAGAGCCCGGCAATGGCGCGGTGGAGAAGAGAGCCCTCGCCTCGGGGAACTCCTCCGAGGTCTGAATCGAAGGATTTTAGGTCCAAAAGTGAAGATCCACGAGTCGGGCCAAAATGGAGGAGAGAGAGAAGAGAGAACGCGCGGTGGAGTGGAAAAGAGAAGTGAGGAGGAAGAAGATAACCGCGCGGGGTAAAATACCCGAGACAGTCAGTTCGGACACTATGAACAGATGTTCGGATACTCCGAACCATTCGGATAGTCCGAGTAATTATTCGGACTCTCCGAGCTGCCCTTCTCTGGAACATTGAGTACACAAAGGAGAATGCCACCGGTTGGAAGAGGGACTAGAATGTCCTAAGGAGTCTCCTCATCTTGTGATCAGCATTTCAATCAAACATACAAACTATGATCACATGATGGTTGACATGATCGACAAGATCAAAAAATCAAATGAACACATCAATTTAAGAGAAATAAAGAAAATAATCATTTTCAAAATGTTTTCCAACCATCACCCAATTGTGTGCTCACTTCAAGCCACGTTACGAGAATTTAGAACATTTAGCCCACTCCTTAGATCACAAAATCTTCTTTCATCGAGTGGTTTAGTAAAGATATCAGCTAATTGATGTTCAGTTCTTACATGTTGAATTTCGATATCGCCTTTTATGGAGTGGTCTCTTAGAAAATGATGGCGTATATCGATGTGTTTAGTGCGAGAGTGTTGAACAGGATTATTTGCAATTTTGATAGCGCTCTCATTGTCACACAAGAGTGGTACTTGGTTGTAGGTTAGGCCAAAATCATCTAGGGCTTGCCTTAACCAAAGTAACTGAGCACAACACCTTCCGGCTGCCACATACTCGGCTTCGGCTGTGGATAGGGCTACGGAGTTTTGCTTTTTGGAGGACCACGAAACTAGGGACCTACCCAAAAATTGACAAGTTCCTGAGATACTTTTCCTATCCACTTTGCAACCTGCGTAATCCGCATCAGAGTATCCAACTAATTCAAAAGATGACCCTTTTGGATACCAAAGACCAAAGTAAGGAGTGTGGACTAAATATCTTAAAATTCTTTTCATGGCCACCATGTGGCACTCCTTAGGAGCAGCTTGAAATCTCGCACACATGCACACACTAAGCATGATGTCCGGCCTAGATGCACAAAGATAAAGAAGTGAACCAATGATAGATCGATATACCTTTTGGTCGACCGGCTTACCATCTTTGTCAATGTCAAGATGACCATTGGCTTGCATTGGCGTCTTGATTGGTTTTGCCTTTTCCATATCAAATTTCTTCAACATGTCTTTGGCGTACTTGGTTTGGCAAATAAAAGTGCCCTCCTTGAGTTGCTTTACTTGAAATCCAAGGAAGAATTTCAGCTCACCCATCATGGACATTTCAAACCTATTTGTCATTGTCCTACTAAATTCTTCACATAATAGATCATTAGTAGAACCAAATACTATATCATCAACATATACTTGACAAATAAACAAATCATTATTGACATGTTTAATAAAGAGAGTAGGATCGGCTTTTCCAATTTCAAACCCTTGGTTGACGAGGAAATCCCGAAGACACTCAAACCATGCCCGTGGGGCTTGTTTAAGACCATAGAGTGTCTTGTGGAGTTGATAGACATGATCCGGAAATTCGGGATCCTCAAACCCGGGTGGTTGCTCAACGTATACCAACTCGGAGAGCGGTCCATTCAAAAATGCGCTCTTCACATCCATTTGCTTCAACTTAAAGTTGTAGTGAGTAGCATAGGCAATTAAAATACGAATGGAATCTAGCCTAGCTACGGGTGCATAAGTCTCACCAACATCCAAACCTGGAATTTGTGTGAAGCCTTGAGCAACCAACCGTGCTTTGTTCCTCGTCACAATTCCATTTTCATCTTGTTTATTTCGAAACACCCATTTGGTTCCAATAACATTTTGTTTGGGTCGTTCCACGAGCTCCCACACTTGGTTTCTTTTGAAGTTATTCAATTCATCTTGCATGGCAATGATCCAATCGGGATCTTCAAGTGCTTCTTCTACCTTCAAAGGTTCAAAGGAGGAAACAAAAGAGTAGTGTTCACAAAAATTAGCAAGTTTAGACCGAGTGGATACTCCCTTGTTGATATCACCAAGTATATTATCAACGGGATGATCCCTTTGTATACTTTGGTATACCCTAGGATGAGGAACCTTTTGATGTTTTTCTTAAACATCTCCACCCTTCTCAAGAAAGTTGTTGGAGGCGTCGAATTCTTGACTTGAGGAAGGTGGCTGTCCTTCAGTTGAAAGGTTGTTCGGAGTATCCGACACACCACTCGGAGTGTCCGAGTGTATTCGGATAGTCCGTTGTCCATGTCCGGACTGTCCGTCTCCTTGTTGATCTTCAGCATCTTGAGGCTTGATTTCACTAATTGCTAGCTTCTTGATCACCTCACAAGATGGTTCTTCATTTTCTAAAACACAACGATCAACTTGCTCCGCTTGGGAGCCGTTAGTTTCATCAAACGTTACATCACGTGTGATTTCAACGATACCCGTGGTATTATTGAAAACACGGTATGCATAGACGTTTGATCCATATCCAAGTAGAAAACCTTCATCAACTTTAGGAGCAAATTTAGAAGACTTAGCTTTCTTTTTAAGAATGTAGCACTTACTCCCAAATACCCGAAAGTAGGAAACATTTGGTTTCTTTCCGGTGAGTAGCTCATAGGATGTTTTCTTCAACAATTTGTGAAGATAAAGCCGATTGGTAGCGTGACATGCGGTGTTTACCGCTTCCGCCCAAAACCTATCGGAAATCTTGTACTCGTCGAGCATCGTCCTCGCCATCTTGATTAGGGTTCTATTTTTCCTCTCGGCTACCCCATTTTGTCGAGGGGAATAGGGAGCCGAGAACTCCTGTTTTATCCCTTCCTCATCGAGATAGTCTTCTACTCCCGTATTTTTGAATTCCGTTCCATTGTCGCTCCTTATTCTTTTGATCTTCAATTCGAATTCATTTTGTGCTCTTCGCATGAATTTCTTTAGTGTTTCTTGAGTCTCACTCTTATCATGCAAAAAGAACACCCTCGTGAAACGTGAAAAGTCATCTACAATAACAAGGCCGTATTTGTTACCTCCTATACTTATGTAGGCGATTGGTCCAAATAAGTCCATATGTAGAATTTCCAAAGGTCTTGATGTTGTCATTATGTTCTTGGCGGGATGAGATGTGTCCACTTGTTTTCCCGCTTGGCATGCACTACATATCCTGTCTTTCTCAAAAGTGACATTTGTTAGACCAAGAATGTGTTTGCCTTTTAAGAGCTTGTGAAGATTTCTCAAGCCAACATGAGATAGACGGCGATGCCATAACCATCCCATGCTAGACCTAGCCATTAAGCACGTTTCAAGGTTGGGTTTATCCATGAAAAAATCCACTAGATAAAACTTTCCCTTTAAACGCCCTTTAAAGGCTATGGAATTATCACATCTCTTAATGACATCCACACCTTCATTAGTAAAAAGACAATTGTAGCCCGTTGCACATAATTGTGGAACGGACAACAAATTGTAGCTCAATGATTCAACAAGTAAAACATTTGTGAGAAGAATATCATCGGTGATGGGTATCTTACCAAGACCCATCACCTCACCTTTGCCATTGTCGCCGAAGATGATACTATCACTTTTTGAACCATTTGGATTTAGATATGAAAACATAGACTTCTCTCTGGTCATATGATGGGTGCATCCACTATCCAAGATCCAACTTGATCCACCGGAGTGATAGTCCTACAAGATAGAATCATACTTGTCTTTTAGGTACCCAAACTTGTTTGGGTCCTCTTAGGTTAGTAACTAGTGCTTTTGGCACCCAAATAGATTTGACACTAGAATTCTTGGGTTTTAGACCTACATACTTGGCAACTATATGACCAAGGTTAGTTCTTTTGAGCACAAAGAAAGCATTGAAAATAGAATGAGTAAGATGGTTGGGGGATCCTTGTGCTTTTACAAACTTGATGGGCTTGCTAATGGAGGCTACCACAATGTGGCCCTTCTTGCCCTTAGGAGGAGTATAGCCAAGCCCCTCCCTTTTGAAGTTGCCTTGCCGCTTTCCTAAAAACTCCTCAAGTCCTTTGCTCGACTTGTAGGATTTTTGAAATCCATTCTCAAGAAGTCCTTTTAGTTTTTCATTCTCTTTTGCCAACACTTGCATTGTCTCAAAGTTAGTTGTACAAACATTTATATCAATGTTATAACATCTTGCACAACCGTTACTAGTTGAAGGCAATGAGAGAGAAGTAGCTAGGTTTGAAGAGTGAGAAGGACTTTTCGAGAGATCAACAAGCTTCACTTCAAGAGCTTTGCAAGCGTCCTTTGCTATAGCAAGATCCTCTACGAGTGAAGCGTTGGTGATCTCAAGATTAGTTACTTGAGATGTGGCTAAATCAATATTCTTAGCCATCTCAACGTTCTTTTTCTTCTCACTAGCTAGGCTTTTCTCTAACTCAAGGTTTCTCTCATTTTCTTGGATGAGCAAGTCTTCTTGAGTTTCAAGAATTGCTTCTTGTCTCTCTATTTCTTTCAACATAGCATTTAATTTTATCATATCAAAATCTTTCATTGATTTAAACAAATCATCATCACAATCACTTTCATCATCTTCACTAACATTATTGCAAGGATCATTAATAGTAAATATTGAGTTCTTATTTGATACCTTGCGCCCCTTAGCCATGAGGCAAGTTGGAACATCATCATCACTTAGGTTGTCAAAGAGAGTTTTTGAACTTGTTGGCGTGTATGATGAAGTGATGGCGATGGAGGCAATTTCTTTATCGGATTCGGAGCTTGAGTCCGTTTCGGAGTCGGATTCGGAATTGGAATCCCACTCCTTCCCAATATGTGCGTGTTCCTTCTTCTTGCCTTTCCTCTCATCCTTCTTGTGATGCTTGTCCTTCCTCTTCTTCTTGTCGTCATTATTCTTGTCATTTTTCTTTCTTTGTGGGCATTCGGCAATGAAATGACCGGCTTGCCCACACTCATAGCACTTCCTTTGAGAGTGCCTTCCTCTTGACTTACTCCCATTGCTCTTGTATCGACCCTTGGACTTGAAACCACTCTTCTTGAGGAATTTGTTGAATCTCCTCACAAAGAGTGCCATTTCATCCTTGCTCAAAGGACCATCATCGTCATCTTCACTTGAGCCTTCATCGGTGTCATTTGATCCTCTAGTAGCCTTTAGAGCAATGTCTTTCTTTTTACTAGCCCTCACAAGTTCTTCCACGGCATCGGCGTCCTTGACCATCATCTCATCGGCCACTAATCTCCCAAGTACATCATGAGGTGTGAGAGAACTGAAATTGTCTCTCTCCCTAATGAGTTGTACTAGATTTCGGTTCTTTGGAGTGATGACACGTAGAAGAATCTTCACCACGGCTCTATCCGTCAAGTCCTCACATCCGAGACCTTTAGCTTGATTTACTAGGATTATCAAGCGATCAAACATTTGAGTATAGCTTTCTCCATCCTCTAGCATAAACCGACCGAGTTTCCCATTGATGAGCTCAATCTTTGATTCTCGAACGCTTGAGGTTCCCTCATGTGCAACCTTTAGCGTGTCCCAAATGACCTTTGCATCTTCAAGCCCATCAACCCGGTTGAACTCGGTTGGACTCAAGGCATTCAACAATGCATTAGCCGCTTGATCGTTGATGTGACGCTCTTTCTTCTCATGAGGTGTAAACTTGGTGGAGTCCTTGGGCCTAAAACCTGTTTCAACAATCTCCCAAATCGAAGGGTGAAGAGACCTCAAGTACATCTTCATCTTATGTTTCCATGCCGGGTAATGAGTGCCATCGAAATACGGCGCTTTACCGGACGACACGGAGACATAAGATGATGATCCCGAGGGGCCGACAGTGGGATACTCAAAAGGAATTTCTGCACCGGTGCTAACACGTGGGTTATCCGTGTTGTCATCGGTGAAACTAGCTCTCTCAGTCGACATCCTAATTTCTCCAAGCGGTTAAGCTTAATTCAAAAGATTAGGCTCTGATACCAATTGAAGGATCGGGATGTCACCTAGAGGGGGGGTGAATAGGCGAAATTAAATTTATCACTAAATTTATTGCAGCGGAAATAAAAGGTTCGGACTGTCTGAAATACAGCTCGGACTGTCCGAGTACTTCGGATAGTCCGAAAGTATATTCGGATAGTCCGAAGATAACAGAGTAAGGAAATATGCAAAAGTAAATCTGGGCTCCTAGGGAGATATTTCCTGCACCAAAGAGTGTTAGTGAGCCCTGAGTACCTGTGAATGAAGTATGGTCAACAAAATCTTCTTTTCAAAAGAGATCACCACTTCAAACACCAAGATTTAAATTTAAACACAAGAGTGAAGATGAATTCCAAGAGATGAAGACGGAGACCCAAAGATTTTATCCCGAAGTTCGGATCCTTGAGGGGATCCTACGTCTCCGTTGAGGAGGCACAAAGCCCGGGTCTCTTTCAACCCTAATCCTCTCGGTGTTGCACCAAGCACTCACCGACTTCACTATCTTGAATCCTTTCCTTGCGGAGGTGGATTCAACCTTCACAAACTTCCGGAGGCTCACCACACGAAGCTTGGGAGCTCACCGGCGACTCCTAGCCGTCTAGGAGTCCTCAACATCCAAGAGTAATAGATCGGCGAGAAATCCATGAGAGGATGAAACCGTGCTCAAGATGGATCTAAGCAAGCTCAAGCTCTCCAAATCTCACTTTTTTTCTCTCTAGAAAATCCAATCAACAAGCTCGAGGGAGAGAGAAAAGCTAGGGCTCAAGGAGTAAAATGAGGAGGAGTAAATGCTCTGAGTGAGTAATCGTTATTAGGTGAGAGTGAAGTGAGGTATATAAATGAGCCCTCAAAACTAGCCGTTTTGACTCAGGTCCGAATAAGTTCGGATAGTCCGAGTAAAAACTCGGATACTCCGAATAGTGTAAATCCACAGAGACAGAGAGACCCAGCTCGGATACTCCGAGTTAATTCTTCGGATAGTCCGAACCTTCGGATACTCCGAGCGGTTCGGATACTCCGAGTGAAATCTCGGATAGTCCGAATAATTTCAACCCAGCAGACAGAGAGGGTCACCTCGGATAGTCCGAATAATTTTCTTCGGATACTCCGAGTGACTTCGGATATTCCGAGTGAAAAACTCTCAGCCTCAAAAACCAATTTCTTCCTGGGAAGACAGAGGAGGTCAGCTCGGACAGTCCGAGTAATTACTCGGTTACTCCGAGTGACCAAAGGTGATTTGAGTCTGGATTTTGGATTTGGTGACAAGGATTTAAGAAACTTGTAAATTGCTAACTAATTTCCATCATGAGCACCTAGAATATCCAAACTCTATTTCCCGTCAAATCCCTCTTAATAGTACGGCTATCCTTAGACTCAAAACTTAAATAAATTACAAGTCATAAGTCTAGGTACCATCTTTTGTTTCATTAATTTAGAATTCGTCAAAGCCCATAACTTCACTGTGGAGGACTAAGATCTGAGGATAACACTTAGAAATCTCATTAGTCCTTTAATCGTTTTGTCATTAACCTCCAAAACATATAGGGGGCCTAGATGCACTTTCAACTGAGTTCGCTTGCCAGGCAGGAAATGGCGTTGGGGAAATAATGCGCTTTTGTCCATGAGTCATCCTCCACCAAAATTGGAGAGAAAGCAACACAGCTGTGGAGAGGGGAGCAGGGACCAGCAGAGTTCTCTGAAAATAAGACAAGAAACCTTCAAGTTCGACAATCAAAGATTTATCTTAAGGAAAAAATAAGAATGTAATTACTTTAAGTCATATTCAGTATATATGAAATAGCAATATCTGAATAAAAAAGATCCAAAAGTTTATTTTTAGAAGGCTTGCTAACTTTAAGCTTACCAATGGAACCAGCAAAGTTCATGAAACAGGTAAGGAAGCTCAGCTCGCCAGTGCCCTTATTCTGCATAATATCACAGACATCTTATATTTGAAATAAGCTCTTCACATGAAACAAGGCTATGTATTAGTGCTAGAAAACGAAGGTTCTGAGAAAGTTCCAGAAAACAACTAACTGAAATACCTCAAATAAAAAAGATTGTATGAAGACAATGACCACCTAGGCACCTATACTCAAAGAAAGTGCTGTCCTAGATAGTTGCAGCGCAGATGCAAAATGTTGAATGACCCTTACAAGCTTTTATTAAAAAAATTTGTACAAAAATGCTGACTGATAGGCATAAAGTTCAAAACATACTAGTTGATCTCAAAGTAATTATTGTAGTGTCCAAACTGCAGTCAATCGTATGAAGTTGATGTATGCTGGATGCTAGTGATTTATATATTTTGGTCACAATCACACCTAATTACATCCAACTGGCCATAAAAAAAAAAGACCTAGGGCTAGAAGCATGAAGCTTGATGTAGTGATATTTAACAGACAAGTAAAACAAACCGTGAAATTCTTCCATATCATGAACTCTAGCAAAAAGAAGATAGCATGCTGTGAAGCCTGTAACATACATTAAATAATAAATCAAAAGACGAGCATACACAATTATACAAAATGAAAGGGAACAACACCGACCAAGAGATCAAGGAGGCTCAAGGATCGAAGGAGGGCTGGGCGACAAGGCAAAGCGATGGGGCGGCGGGAAGGAGGAGCCAAGCGGCGAGGAAGGAGGCGTCGGGCGGCGAGGAAGAAGGAGGAGGCAAGGCGGATAGGAAGGCGGCGGGGGGAAGAAGGAAGGCGCAGGAAGAAGGAAGGCGCGGACGACGGGAAGGAGGAAGGAGCAAGGGGAAGAAGGGAGGCGCAAGGGAGGAAGAAGGAAGGAAGCGGGGAAGAAGGAAGGCGCGGGGAAGAAGGAAGGCGCGGGACGGCGGGGAAGGAGGAAGGCGCGGGGTGGCGGGGAAGAAGGGAGGCGTCGGGCGGCGAGGAAGAAGGAAGGCGCGGGGCGGCGGGGAAGGAGGCATCGGGCGGCGGGGTGTAACAGCCCAAAGTTGTACTTTTGTTATCTTTAAACACGTTTGCAATGATGCGTACTATTACGACAATTCCCGTTAAATTTCTATGTGACAAACACAAATTCCTAGATTTCAAAGGCCATTAGAAATTGATGATTTTGATTGAGTAAATCACCAAATAGCTAATTAATAAACCTTGCATAGGAATTTATAAATTATAGCACCAATTGGGAAATTGTTGAAATATAAAATTCTAATAAACCTTGAATTGGGAATATATTTACATATTCATAAAACATCCATACACATATACTTATATATATATATACATACATACATATATATATGTGTGTGTACACACATATTCACATAAGCTTAATATGATAAATTGCTCTAAAAATCGTAGAAAAATTCTATAGATTAGTTTAAACCCTAATTGAGAGTTTGACTCAATTGTTGACCAATTGGAACCCTGGTAGGACCCATTTGGCAGCCTCTTCCTCTGCCCTGCTCTTGTGAGCATTTCGTCGAGCAGTTGAGTGCGCTCGCTCGCTTCTGCTCCCGGCGAAATCCACCTCGCGGCTGCCAAAATCGCCCCGGCGATTCCCTCTCTGGCTGCTTCTGTGTGTCTTCTTAGCTCTGCGGGCCCACAACTGCGTGGATGTGACCTCCCGCCACTGGTTCGCCGCCGTTCCCTGGTGCCGTGGCCGACCGAACCGCTTTGTCGAGCCGGCCGTGTCAGGGTCCGCCAGGCACCGTCCACCTTGCCCAATGGCTGCTCAAGTTGCGCCATCGATGTCCCTGGCACCGCCGCTCCCCGGGCTAGCAATGCCGCCCGCGCACGCCACCTTCGCCGCCCGGCTCAATCGCTCGTCGCGGGTGAGCAAGCCACCGCCCCAGCTAGCCAATCAGCGTTAGAGCTTCTTTGTGACCGCCTCACACATTCCCGTGACCGCCGGTCAATAGCCGAGCTGGGACCGAGCTCAAATACGGTAGCGCCGCATCGGCCATATTCTCCCTCTTTTCACTCTCCCGTCGACAGCCTAAACCAGACCTCCCTAGCTTCCCCATTGACTCGCGTTGGCTTCACCATGGCCTCGTGAAGCTCCCGTCCGAAGGAATTGGTTGGAGTCGCCCCGAGCTTGTCAGAACACTCTCGCCACCGCCGTCAGCCCGGTTCTTCCCCCTTTTCGATTTCCACATCTCTGGTGAGCTTCGCGGCAATTCCTTGCTCCGTGAGCTTCGCCTGCCTTCCCCTCACACCGTGCTCCCCTCTTCTAGTACAGGGTTTCGCTGGTCTTCCCCAGCACCGTGAGCGTGCCGCTTCCTCTGTTCGGCCTCCTCGTCGACAACACACCCGGGCGCCCTCGACCCCGAAAAAAATCACTAGGTAAGACTCCCCGAAGCCCGCTGATGCTCATGCGCGCGTTATTCTTCCATAAGATCGACCCTAGGACTTTTACTCGTGTCCGCCGGTAGCCGGTTTTGCCGCCGTGCATGGCTCCGCCGCGTCCGGCCGTTCTTGGCCTCGACGAGGGCATCCCTAGATGCGCGCTAGTTCACTGATTCCAACGCACCCAAGAACGCCCCAAACGGTGCAACCTAGCTCCGGCTAGCCGTCGGCTAAGCCTCGGCCGTGCGAGCGCCGGCTGGAGGAAGACGATGACGGCGAGCCGTCCGATCTGCGCCAAGATCCGTGCGACTTCATCGTGCGTGGTCGCTGACAGGGGCCCCCATTGTCGGCCGCCGCCGGTTTAAAATTCGGCGACTTCTATTGTTGCCGACATGTGGGCCCTTGGTCCCACATGTCGAAGTAAGGCGCCTCTCGTCTCGGCGCCTTTCGTGGGTTACGCCTCGGCACGTCTTCGACGTGGTGGCTCGGCCATGAAGTTAGCGGCCGCCCAAGATTGTTCACCGATTTATCCAGATTTTTGTCAATAAAATAAAGACAGTAATTAGAAACGATTTATTTAAAATAGGTAGAGATCTTTAAAAATTCTGGAAAAATTAGGGTAAATACTAGGGTTTGTGATGGATTTAATAAAAATAGTACCTCACACAGTAACCGAACACGGTTCCTAGATTAAATCCATTAAGCTTATTTTAGGGTATTAATTCATATAGAAATAAGCAAAATAATAGATTGTGTGTATTAAAAATGGATGAACACCAAAGTTAAACATAAGAAAATCATGGTTGTCGATAAATGACTTTCTGGACCTAGGAAAATATAATATAACCTATGGTATGTTTCCTAATTACATGTTAACTCAATATTGGTATAATTAGGAAACATGAATAACTAGCTTAACCGACCAGTCTATGAACCTATTCAATTAAGCTATTACACAGCATGATAGAACAGTAAGTCTGTTGTTTCAATTCAATCTCACAACATGCAACATCATGATTATGTATATATATATATATTTACATATATGTATATATATAGCATTTATGACCATAATCACCCACACACCACTTAAATTTCTACTCTACTAAGATAATAAGGATTAAATAAGATAATGAAGGAAATACGTCAAACAAAATATGAATTTACATATTCTAGTTATTTAATGCACTTTAAACACGATAAAACCATATTTTCTCCTATTGGGTTAAAATAGGGTAGAAATTCCACTATTACTCATATATATATATATATATACATATATCATATGCATCATCTCGCAAGCACTTCGCGGCCATTACATTAAAATTCATTACTCAGAGGGATTATGGAACTTTCTTGATATATATAGATTCATATAGATAGTTAAACACAGAAATCGTAAATGAACGAATACGAGCGATCTCGATTGCATTTCATGCATCATTCTTTTCTCGCCGCATTGTGTTTATGATGAATTATTGATTCTCCAATTAGACGTAGAGGAGATCCAGAAGCACCGTTCGAGGACTCCGCACAGGACCCGGACTTCAATTCCCAAGGCGAGTTAACACTTCTCCTATAGGAAGTTGCTTTTACTAGGGAGAGGATGCGCTTTCCCTAGTGCGAGTTAACATCCAATAATATCATATTGAATCCCAGATTTCTAAAGTATTTATTTTACAGTATTAAACTGTATGCCCTTTTAAGTACTTATGCCCATTTGTTCAATCATGATATATCATGCCATTCACTTACTTGCTATCAATTTACCATGATGATGTTGCCTTGAATTAATCATCTGTCATTTGGCTTTGCTATTGATCGCTTTGATGATTACCCTTGGTAGCCTGGTTAATTTAAATAAACTGATTTAGACTCCTAAGTCTTGGTTAAAATCTTGCTTAGACATTGCTCAGGTCCAACTATTAATTTTAGGCTTAGAATTGCCTCGGAACGGTGAACCGACATTCACTGGACATGATCACACAATGAATATGGTTAACTGGAATTTGGGCCTGGCATGCCAGTGTGTGTATGGTTGGGATGTGCTGCAATGCAGACTGAGTCTGGCATTGGGTAAGAGATGGAGTAGCTGGGCTACGTGATTTGAGGAGCTAATCGCCCACATACGTAGTGCATGGAAGAGGAGCGTGGCGAGATCCGCGTAATGCCGTGCGCTGCCCCAAAGGAGGGGTTCCGCCACATCGTGTGATTCACACGGAGGGTGCGAGTTAGCCGAAGAAGGAAGTGCATAAGGGTGAGGCCCTTCAGGATCGGCCGGGCTGAATCAAGGATTCCCCAGACGGTGCATCGAGGATGCACAGCAGACGCCATCGACTATCCGCTGCGGAGATAGTTCCTAACACCACAACGCACCGGCCATTGCACGGTAGTGCAAGTATTGGGGATTCAGCGGTAGTTACGACCTGCGGGCGTACCTTGTCTGCCGCCATGCTTGAGGTGAAGACAGTTTCATGTCGTCATCCGAGGATGATCTAGGTCCATTCTTACAAAGAGCCGTGAGTCTAACGTGGGTCGGCAAACCTAGCTAGGACGAGACCGGGTACTTTGCTGGGGAATGTGATCCACAACGAGTGCACCACACTCGGAAGATGATGGCGGGAGTGGGATGAGAACGTTTGGCAGAGTGCTTGGAAACTGCCATGGGATTGGTTGTGCATTGAAAAGAAAATATGATAAATAATCAATTTGACAGGGAATTTGGTTAAACTGCTAAGTCATAGGCTTCCATTTCCAAAACTGGCTTTCATGCAAATAAATGAACCTAGCCTTTCCCTTGAAACCTCTATCACTAAATGCATTGGGTTGGGTGTTAGCTCGCCAGTGTTTGGATGACACTGACCTCGCATAAATATCTATCTTTAGACATGGAGGAGCCCGTCGAGGAAGATGCCTACGATTGTCATGAGGAAGGAGATCCTTAGTACCAGGACCAGGAGTAGTTGCTTAAGATAGGGTTTCGTGCGTTCCACCAGTCGTGTGTGGTTACACAGCTGCTGGTGTGATTTTGTTGTTTTTTTGAACTTGCAAGTTGCCCTTTTGGGAGATTTCCGCTACTCTGATGAACTTTGGTCTGTAACTAAGGCTTAAATGCCGTTTGCTACTAATACGATCTGATGATCGCTGTTATGTAATATTTTGACACCGATGTATGAAATGATTCCAGCTGTGTAACTCTTGCACTAGCCTACTGATCCAGGGCCTAGTGCAGGTCCGACCGTTCTCGCCAGGTAAGCCGAGAATGGGCGCGACACGAGGAATGGAGGTGTCGGGCGGCAGGGGAAATCATGCGCGCGAGGGAAAGTTCCCGCGCAATGGAGGGGAAGATCCCGTGCGGAGAAGGATTGGGCGCACCGAATCGGACTCCTCGTGCCTCGTTGAAGACGACCTCCATACAACGCGTTTTAAGCCGTCGCTAGCTCCTCGGGATGGCTGATACAGTCGACGCTAAATCTAGCGTCGACTCTTCTCTTTCTCCATTTTCTCTCCCTGCCACATCACTAGTACTCTGACGTGGCATGTATTACAGCCAGCTTATAGACAGATGACGTGTAGCATTGTACATGCTCTCACAAAATAACCTACTTTGAAGATACCAATGATCCGATGCATGTATTGTCACATAACGCTAGATGCAGTAACAACGATACCAGCTGTATTTTCATATTGGAATAAGAGCGTAGTTTTCCCAAAAGGTCCTCGTGCGATTCAAATCAAGATAAGTTGTGACAGCTTGCATGTTCAAAAAAAATCTATGACAGCCTGATATGTTTCAAATTTCATAAGTATCTTTTGCACGTAATATGGTTGGGAACATCATAGTTAACTTTAGGCAGACATATATTGTGGTAAAAAAAACAACTAAAGAAAGTTCCAGATGCGGAGACCTATGTAAAGGATCCCACAAAAAAAACTGTACTATTATTCTTCTTTGTTTACATCATAATTCAGTTTTGTGGCATTTATCACATTAGGAGAACGATTCTTCTGCTCTTATCCACGGTGATGGCCCCAAACAATGTATTGGATGCTGAGACCTGAATGACAACAATCAAGATGGTTGAAAGTTCTACAGAAAATCCTAGAGATCTGATAAATCATTTCATAAGAGACTGATAGCAACGAAGTTGTACTTAGAAGCACACTTATAGTGGAACGGTACTTCTTTCTTCTTTTTTTTTTTATATAGGACGTATTTTAATTTAAAAAATTACTTTGACTAATAAAATTCTCTTATTATACATAGTCAACTTATACAAAATAATATTATATCACAAGCAATTTGAAATATAAATCTATTGATACATCTTTTGTACACTAAAGATGTATATAATTTGATTAATTGTTGATTAAAGTTTATAAAGTTTGACTTTTCAAATCAAAATACACCTTATAAAAATAAACGAAGGGAGTAAATGGCAGTGCACATATAGCAGTAGGCATCAAAAACTCCTTTTTTCCCTAAAAAACTCCCACCTGTTTTCCCCTAACAGAACGTGGTAAAGAATTAACCCAATGGAAATTTCTTGTGCAGGACTTACTCTATTCAATGCTTCAATACGGTGCAATATTCTTACTTGAAATCCCAAATAACAAATGCATTTCGAGATGCGGTATGTTGTGGTGAGCTTCTTTTCTTATATAATACCATATCAATTATGGCTTGCTTTGTCCATCATCTAAACCCAGATGTCCTGGCCCAGCAGAAAATTCTATAGCCAAGCATCAAATTGTAAGACCAATCCATAAGAACTTGTGTGAGATATAAACAAAAGAATGTGAACAGTGCATGATCAAAAGAAAAGGACAACCTGGGCAGTGTAAGATTTTTATTTTAAAAAAGGGACAGCAGAAAAAGACCATTATCACTGCAAACATATGAGGTTGGGAAGCCTGGAGTGGGATAACATAACCAAGTTTGATCCATAGGATATTCAAATGCTAATTTGTTGATCAGAAAAAAAAATCCATAATGACTACTATAAAGAAAACTAAGAAAAAAAACTAATTCTACATATTTGCAGATCTTCATAGGAGGTACACAGCTGCTAATGTTTTGACAAAGTACCATTTATGTTTGCAAGCACCTAAGATCAAACTAATTAACTATCCCTCATGAAATTCAAATTTCAGGGGAGCTGAATGCCCTGTTTGCAATTAAAAAAAGACCAAAGAATCTAGAGATAAAAAAAAGTATTCAACCTCCTACTGGCTTTCTACATAGTCTGACCATGTTCAAAATTTTAATAGCCTACAAAAAGCTTGTCGAGCATTGCCCAAATTGTCTATAACCGAAAATGAAAAAAGCATTTTACCTTTAAGACCCTGCTTGGGAATTGTGAATTTTTTCACGCTTGTAAAAATTAACACTTGTAATTTCTTGGGCACAACATGCACCCTGATTTTTTCTCCTCTCCTTGGGAGGGGTAAATTTTTACACTTCTAAAAAATCACGCTTGTAAAAACAAACCAACGACACATTGTGCTGTTGCTGTTCTTGCGAATCCCATGGGTGGTCAGGTTTGAGAGAACTTAATTTGTCTTCTGCTTTGTCTAGTTTGGCTTCTCTTCTCCTCGGTTTCTTGGTTGGATCGATCATGCATCGCTAGGATAGGCACCGATAAATTTTGCTGCATTCTCATTCCAATCGATCCATCAAACCGGGAATCAAATTAAGTTCTCTCAAACCTGACCACCCAATATGAAAACTATATACTACTCGCAATCTTATACTTAAACCCAAGATAAGAAGCAATCCCGATGGAAACTTCAACCCAAGATACTTCAACCCAAGATAAGAAGCAATCTTATACTTAAACCCAAGATAAGAAGCAATCCCAGTGGAAACTTCAACCCAAGATACTTCAACCCAAGATAAGAAGCAATCTTATACTTCAACCCAAAGATAAGAAGCAATCCCCTGGAAACTTCAACCCAAGATATTTCAACCCAAAGATAAGAAGCAATCTTATACTTCAATACAATTATACCCAAGCATAATGGAAGCCATCTGAACACACATACATATAACAATCAGTCTTTAAAACACTCATCCAGAATAATTCTGAGCACACATGCATAAACAAGCAGTCTTTAAACAAGAGTCTTTAAAACACTCATCCAGAATCTCACACATGCATAAACAAGCAGTCTTTAAACAAGAGTCTTTAAAACACTCATCCGACTCTCACACGAGAGTTGTATGGAATCGATAAACAAAAACCGATAAACAGTTAGTACCATCACGACATTTTATTTTTAGAAGTTTTGTTGATTCCACATGATATATTGCTACCTCATGAAGTTGATAATTCGATGTCCATGCGTTTAGCAGCCTGCACCGGTACCTGCTAAAGAATGAGTATATAAATACTAGCAGAATAAGAACTGAATTATATACCGAGGCACATAGTGAACTTACATCGACTCATTTCCCAAGCTTGTCTACTTCCTTCTTCAACCATAAACCTCGCAGTCTTGGTTCATAGCATAGAAAAAACTCTCGGTTGGTTGCATCCTTGAAAACATCCGAAGCAAAAATCTTGATCTCATCTGAGACATCATCCATGGCATGCAATACTTCAAAACATCTTGATATGGAGTACTCATTTCCTTGCTTCAAAGCCCAATCTTTCGAGCTAGCTTGTGCCTTCTTAAAGTCAAAATAAGCAGCCATGGTTTCTTCCATGCGAGGAACAGATGTTGTACTATTTTGTCTCTTGAGCCTTCCTCTTTGTGACTCAAGAATTCCACGTCTTGAATTATCACTTCTTTGTGCTCTTTGCTCTGCATCGCAATCTTTGCCATCCAATTGCTCATCATGCTGATCTTGGATGCCACTCTCAAAAACCTTTGAAATGTCAGCATTTTTTTGACATGAATACATATTGTTCTCTTCTTGATCTTGTACATCCAATGCATTCATATCAGACTCATTAATTCTTGGAGGGGAATTTGTGCTGTCCTCAGGGCTTGCATCTCGCGATCGTTTGCTTCTAGAGCTTGAAAGATTTTTGTTCTTCATGCCGACATCAAGTGGTTGTTGAGTAGAAGTGAAACAATGCTTTCCTTCTGCAAACTGTCCTGTTAATACATGATGAAATTCATGTGTTAATGAAAATGAGCAGGATAATATCACCACTATCATAGTAACTTGATTTTTACCTTCATACAGGCGATCCAACGAGTCATACAAAGGGAAGCTCTTGTTTTCATATCTCCTTAACCTAGAGTCCTCCTACAAAATTTAGAAATAATTTCTAAACCTAGCTTACAGCAGGTTATTCTTATACAATTCAGCAATTGAAATGTAGAGAATGGCACTCTTACCTCAATTATTTCATCCCATTTCTGAGGAGTGGTGTTAATCATTGAGGCATCATGATTCCATGAGATCCCACTACGCTTGCGAAGGGCTTTGATTGCTTTGTAATCTTTCTTTAGTAGAGCCTCTTTGTCTTGAAGTTGAGCTCTAGAAAACCTAGCTTCTGGAAACAATTTGTTGAATTCCTTAACAATTTTGTTCCAACCTTCTGTACACCATCCATTCTGTCCACGATAATGAGAAAGGTTGTACTCGATGAGTACATCAACCAGCCCCTTCTCATATTTCGATGTCCACCTTGCTCTATTTGACATAATGCCTATTACAAGTAATTAACATGATTAAAGTACAAAAGAAAGGATGGATCGATTCCAAGTAAAGGTCTGCAAATCTTTATTATATAGGTTCAACTTACACTCTCGATTCATACATAAATAAGTCAAGAACAAAAAAAGCAACAACTAAATGCTAACTATCTCTCCGTTGCACTCTTCGCCTTCTGCCTTGTTGGTAATCTGCCCACATCTTCTTTGCAATGTTATCTCTAAAAACATTGCCCATGTTTCTCTGACTGTTCATTTGTATAGCATCATATTCATACCGATCATCCCCTATAGGCAGATCCACAAACATATTTGGTGATATGATGCTTGCCTGATCGCTCAGCCACTCATCATCACCATTACGACTTCGGATTATGTTATGTAGCACAGCTGCTGCCGCTGGAATTTTTACTTGAGTTTCTATTGGGTAGAATGTTGCAACTTTTAAGATGGGAAATCGCATCTTAAGGATGCCAATAGCACGCTCTATATGGTTACGAGAGCGGGCATGTCAAGATTAAACAACTTCTTATAATCTTTTGGTCGACAATTGGCACGCCCCTGCTCTTTAATATGATATCGGACTCTCTGTAAGGGGCAAGGAAATTAGGTGTGTTTGCAAAGCCCCATCAACTAGGTAATACTTGCCTTTAGGAACTCTAAAGCCGATTGAATAGCTGATTGTAGTACTCAAAGATCCGAGGCGCACCCTTCCCACCCAAGAGATATATAGACAAAATTCAGATCGAAATCACAAGCAAGAATAACATTCTGAGAGAGGGTTCCTTTATAATTTCGATATGGAGCAGCATTACTTTCCGCAATTGTGATAGGAACGTGAGTCCCATCTAGTGCCCCTATACAGTTCTGCAAGAAACAAATACTATATTACTAACTGAGATATGATAGGAGAGGGTGGGAATTTGCTAAATTTCATTGCTATGAGTTCAATGTACCTCAAAATAAGGCCAAAATTGTGGATTGGTTGAAATTTTCCAATGAGTCTCTGTAGATGAAGGCTTGATACACTCATAAGTCAATGTGTTGATCATGGAGAAACAGGACATAAGATGTCTATGTATAGTCTCCGGCTATGCTGAAATCTATCGATTAAAGCTCGAAAAGAAGCATTCGAGCAAGCATATACATGAAAATGCCTAGTTGCTCTTCAACTCTAACACCTCTTGAATTATGAGAAGGTTTTTGGATCTAAGGTAATCTGCTAGTTCTTGGAAGATGTTGGGCTTCATACGAAAATTTTCATAACATCGTCTTGGATGACCTTCTAATAGTTCATAGACATATTCTTGTCCAGTAAGCTTTGATGTGTGACATGGATTTTTTTTCCTAGCTGTAATCGAATATAATGCTGGTAGAATAAGCAGCATCATGTCATCATCCTCTTCTTCATCAGAATCAACAAGGGCAACAGCCTTCTCATCCATTCTCTAGATATATCAACTAGCAAACAATATAATGCAATATTTTAAAGATGCAGCATAATTTATTTTAAAGGAATAGAATATCATGGTTACAATGTAAGTCTACTGCCTTTGTAATTTACATCATGATTTATCATGTGCAGTACTATGCCATTTGTACATGAGCAGATCTATCACTAGAACGGTGTAATTTACAAAAGCAAATCATGATTTTAAAGATGTAGCAAGATCACTAGAACGGTGCATTTACAAAAGCAAATCATAGTACTGGTGTCTATAGCAAGAACGGTGTATTTGTAGATGAACAAATCTACCACCGGCATAGTAGCAAAGGTGAGGCACAAAGAAAGGGATGGCAAAGCTAGCAAATCCCCAACCTAGAATCAGCAAAGACAATCACTGGTGGTGAGGAGTGGCGAGGCGAACTAACCTGCTCCTCGCGCGACGCCGATTGGGACCTTGCTCCCTGCCCCTCGACGCCGACGGCGACACCGCTCCCCTGCCCCTCACGTCGACTCCAGCACCGCCTCCAGGGACGCGAGGAATCTCGACGCCAGCACCGCCTCCAGGGACGCCGACGGCGACGCCTAGGTATTCTCGGGCAGGCTCAACCAGGGACGCGACGCGAGGAATCTCGACCCGATATCTGTCGTTTTACTATACATGCCTCTCCATGGTTGTTTTCATTTCCAGGTGAATTGGCCCAAAGCAGCTGTAAGAGTAATAGGAAATCGGCCTATCCAAGCAGCCCTTTTACCAATCCGATGAAAAACAATCAGGCCCGTTTTTACACCGGTTTTGGGCCAAATACTGGCCATCCAAGCAGGCCCTAAGCAGTGAAGAAAACTTTTATGCGGCTCCCCAACACATTTTGACAAGTTTCAATAGTGCTCGCATGTACGGAATCATAGAAGAACAGGTTTTATGTAGCCCTTGTGAAATCCCAAAGAGAAAAAAATACTCATAGTAAGCCATTAACTGATACAGGGAGTTCATAGGAAAGGAAACAATCTGGGCCGATGGCATTTCAGGCCGAATAAAAAGATAGAAAAGAAAGTCCTCCATACACTATATATTGTAGTCTCAACAATCATATCTCATAATCATTTTATCTGATCAAATGGGAGGAAAAAGATATACCGATGCCAGATGGAAACATGTATATTGTTCCTTCATTTTAGATTCCACTGACCAATGCATATCCTACCATCCAACCAAAATTTAATTGAATCATCCTGAATCAGAGCTCACCCTGCAGACCTATCTTTAATTAAAATGAAAGGCCCACCGAAGAGAAGCCCCTCATTTTCACGGCTCGAAAACAGATTGCTGCACTGGAACAAAGTAGCTACCAAAGGTACGGGCAACTGAAATAAAATAACATTGCTAAGGATATACCTGCAAAGGATGTTAACCCTCCATATATCTGGCGGTTGGCTTAGGCCCCGTTTGTTTGAGCCGTGGTTTCTCCAAAAGCTACTTCTGTTTTTTAACTCTAGAGAGCCAGCTTTTGCAGAAGCAGCTTTTACCGAAGCTGGCTCTGTTTGGCAACCCAGCTTTTGGTTCTGGTTTTGAGCTGAACGAAGAGTATAATGTCTATAATACCCCTAACAATTTTTTTCGTTCTTGCACGATCTAATCTACTAAAATATCAATTTTTGATCTATCAATTAAATATTTACAATTTAGATATATTTCCTGCTCTTATATAGACCACCAGATCAGATCATATAAAACAAGGAATAAAATTTACTGTAAATTGTAGCAAAATCTCACTTTCACGAAAACTACTGAAGATAGAAATGGTTACAGAAAAATTTAAGCCCCAAAATAAGCTGTTCGATCAGCAAGTACAAACCCCAAAATAAACCTCGAAATTTTCAACCTATCCTCTCATAGCCACCAAAGCATTAGCAATACTATCACGAAAGGCATTCATATCACTCTCTTCATGCCCGAGTGCTTCTGACTGAGATGACGATGGTTGATCAACACTCGGAATGTAGTCTTCATCTTGATCACACATCTCAAAAAAATCATCTCTCAAAGCATTGTCTCGAATAAAGTTGTGGAGAGCCATACATGCAATGATAAGTTTTGATTGTTTTCGCATTGAATAACTAGGTAAGTGCAGAAGTATTCTCTACTTCATCTTTAAAACACCAAATGATCTCTCGATGACGTTACGAAGCGATGAATGCAAATGGTTGAACACTTCTTTTTTACCCCTAGGGCCAGGCCCCTGTCGGAACTCTTGTAAAAGATACTTCTGCCCTTTGCATGGAGAAAGAAAGCCCTTCCGGTTAGGATAGCCTGAATCAACAAGATAGTACTTTCCTAAACATATAACACGTATGTCAGCAATATATTAATGACGATGTAATAAAAACAATTTAGAGGTAATGTTGATACCTTCAGGAGGAAATGGAAATTTATCAGCATATTTGCGTAAAGTATCATTGAATACCCTTGTGTCATGCAATCGAACTCGTCCATCCAAAGGACAACAAAAGTGAATCTCATGTCAAAGTCACATCTGACCAACACATTTCGAGTAGTATATCGGTATTAGGCCGACATGTGCAACCGTCTCAGAAGAAGGCACAACAACAGGAATATGAGTACCATCTATTGCTCCAATACAACCGTTAAAGTGAGGTGAAAAACGAGAATCTTCAAGTCTAGAATGCACTGTTTCGAACTGTGGATCTCTTGGTTTGATAATATCCATGGCTAGATTATTCACACAGTTCAACACATGGGTCAACTTTCTATTGATCGTCTCTGTAGATCTCTCAAACCGATCCTCAACTTGCTAATAGACTGTGGACCACCAATAGTCCATAAAAACATTGCCAAACATTCAATAGAATTCATACCTCTAGTTGATTTCAAACCATAGTTTAGCACTAATGTTTCATGCAAACTATCAAAAACTGGTCTGGTAACCCTAAACATTTTGTAGCAAGATCTAGGTCGATTAAAAGTTTTGATGACCCAATCGTAACCTGACACTTTTGGTTGTCTCATAGCTGACTTGTTCAAGAAAGTTTCACCATAGTACATACCAAAAACATTTGCTGCATATAAACACCGATGTACCAACTTTTGTCTCTTCAGTGCAATATCCAAAATTGTATCATAGTCACCATCACTTGAACTGTTACTTGAATTGTCACTTGAACTCATCTACAAAGCAACAAGAGAAGACAATACTACGTTATATGAAATAATAATTTTTAGACATTCCAACATAAATATGAAGTTTCAAACAATAATACACACGACACACATAAAGATGAAGGTTCAAACAATAATACACATTGATAATAGCAAGTCTGATGCCACGTAACACATAAAGATGAAGGTTCAAACATCGAATAATAATAAAAAGTTATAGTTCTGGGAAGAAAAGAAGAAAAACATAAAGATAAATAGAATACTTGCAACTATAGAGATCAACTACTTCTTCCTTTCTTCGTAGCATCTCTTGAGCCAATTGAGCCTCCCTTCATTTGTCTCAAAAGTAAGAAAAATTTCATGATTTTCAGCTTTTACAAACAACTTTGTAGCTATAAAATGCTCATCACTCCCTTCGGCCGCTCCAGCCTCTCTAGCCAAAGTCATCACCTCCCTAATGGCCTCACGAGTGAAGTCGCCACTTAATGCTCTCAATGTTATAGAGTTACAACTGATAAGATCGTCCACCATGCGTGACATGACTCTAACCATAGGATTCTTCCCTTTCTTCCTTGGGCTATTCTTCTCTGGACTAGGAGATTTTCCCTACCGCTTCAATTGCTTCCTCGCAGCCCCTATTGGTGTTGTCTCTTCTTCCATGCCTTCTGCATCATTGTCAGCCTCTTCATCCACTCTGGTACGGTTGGAAGTGTTTTCCTCCCTACCCTCTTCACCAGGAATGCATGCAGACAATCCTGACACATGACTCCTATCGAACATAAACTCCAGGTCTTTGAGATTATGTGGTGGACCATAACGAAGCGCTTTCTTCTCTTTGCTTCCCTGAAATAGAGAGATAAAAAAAATCGGTGCATAGTTAGACGGTAAAAAATTGAAATAGACATACACCATGTTGTCCATTATTTACTTGTGTGTTATCTTCTCAAAATTGATCGCTTACCGTTACTGTCCCCAATTCTGCATTCCACCCAAGTCCAGTATTATTCAAGAGTGATTTCCAGAAATTATACAGGATCTTTAGGTTGTCCCATCGGTTTTTGAGTTGCTTCTAAGTGTAATTCCTCCCTGTCTGAGCCAAAAACTTCTCTCCCAAGTTCTGATAGCCTCTTGCATTCAGAACACCAAGAGGTCTATTTCCTGCCTTGATCTCCTCAACAACAATTTTGCAAAAAAATGTCGTAGCGTGTGGATCCCACTCGGCTTTCGGTCCGCTCTTCACCTTCGTGGCCATCTAATTTTCTTGAATTTGTAATGACTAAAACATTAGAACCTAACTGTACAGCAAAGTAAGATTATAATTCAATTAGAACCTTACTCTACTAAATTGGGAAACACATAAATGAGGCAAATAGCTGCTTCGTAAGACCAGTGACCCAACCGAACAGAAATTAGGTCTAATGAATTGAACAAACAAGAGAAGCCTTATGTGCTCTGGATGTTCACCAAGAAAGCCATACACTTGTGTGCCATTTCCTTTACTGGTCTAACATATGCCTCTGTTCCAGCATTCTTGCAAGGATTATGGTCATGGTAAGTTGTTAAGTTTTCATCAACTATAAGTTTGCAAAATGCCTGCGTCTGTGTACCAATTTTGTACTAGTGATACTTCTCTCAGTGTTCACATAACCAGTTTTAGCATTTCGTAAATACAGTGCTTATAAATGGTAAAAGATCCTATAGAGTTGTCCGGTAGTTTCCCTAAGGACATGCCAGGTTAATGCAACGAGCAGTTAGCTTACTATAAAATAACGAGCAGTTAGCTTACTATAAAATGACGAGCAACAAGGGACAATCAATCCAGGCTCGAATATGCAGCCTCACAGCAACTACGTTTATCCAGCAATCATTCACAGCAACCAGAAATCGGGCAAGCCCATTCAATCCTCACATACATCAACTCATAAACACACATATCCACATATTCACATGTATATGCTACTGAGTTTGCACAGTTTTTCAATATGAATTGCTCAAAGTAGAATTCAAATAGAAATAGGGATTCAATCTCACCGTGTGTAGTAGTTCGAGGTTCCACGGCGTGGAGAAGCGTGTCGAGGCCGGAGGAGCGCGACGGCGGTGGGTAAGGCGTGGCGGCGGCGTGAGAGGCGAGATGAAGGCGGTGGCGGGTAAGGTCGTGGCCACGGCGCGTCGAGGCAGGTTGAGGCGGCGGCGGGTAATGGCGTGGCGGCGGTGTGTTGAGACAGCGGCGGCGCGTCTAGGCAAGACGCCGAGGCAGACGACGCCGAGTAGACGAGGCGGCGCGCCGAGGTAGGACGAGGCGGCGGCGAGCCGAGGCAGCGGCGCGGTAAGGGCACGGCGGAGGCAGCTCAGGGCCCGGCGGTGGGGGCGGGTAAGGGCGAACTCTAGCCGCCACGAGTGTCGCGTGGGGGATTGGGGGAGCTGAGGCCCTGCTGTGTCGCGTGCGGGAGTTGGGAAGGGCACCTTTTATGCAGTGGCAAAGGTGGGTAATTTTTTCTCAATTTTGATGGCAATGTCGTAAGTTAAACCCGCAAAAGCCAGAGAAGCTGGTAAAAATAGGCTTCTCTATTCTAGTTGTAGCACTGGCTTTTGAGTGATTAGCTTTTGTAGAAGTAATATCAAGAAGCTGGCTCTTTGTTTCAGCTTCCGGCTTCCACAGTCTAGAAGCTAGCCAAAAGCCTAAACAAACAGGGCCTTAGTTCACTATTTCAGATAACTGCAACTTACTATAATTAAAAGCAGCAACCAACAAAGGCAATAAACTTGACAGGCCAAAACTGCATAAAGGTAAAATAATAGGCACCAAACTTTGTTATCATTTTAATAACTAACAAATCAATATTGCAGGCTCTTTGATTTTCATGCCATTCTTCGGCTGCCAACATCTATATGGAAACTAAATACTCCATTATTTACTACCTTGTTCTTTACCTGCAAGTGCTGCAAAAATGGTGGACACTACCGTTCGAGAAGCCCCAATTCGAGCTTCTATACTATCACTGGGATAGAGAATAGCACATATCGAGGGGAAAATTCAGTTTATAACACTGAATTAAAAGACCTCACTGAGAATGACACCCAATTGGCTTGCCTTTCAGCCACTAACCCTGTACACGTGAATTTCTATGGTTTATGACATTTTGGCCTTTTTTTTCTCATTTTTCCTTTTCTTTTCCTCCTTTTCTCTATTTTTCTGCCCAATTTACCATACTCCTGCGCCGGCTGACAGGTAGGGCCCGCATGGTAGTGACTCAAACTATTTAGTTTGTAAACCGTTTAGTTTAAAAATTTGGAACTCGAAAATTTGGAAAAACTAAAATTTGAAATTCTATTTTATTTTGAATTTTAAAATTCAGAAATTTTAAAATTTAAGATTCTAAAATTTCAAATTTTAAATTTAAAATTCTAAAATTTTAAAATTTAAGATTCCAAAATTTCAAATTTCAAATTTTAAGATTCCAAAATTTTAAATTTTAAAATTCTGAAATTTCAAATTTTAATATTCCAATTTTAGAATTCGGAAATTTTGTTTTGACTCAAACCGTTTAATTTTAAAATTTTAAAATTCAAAACAAAATAGAATTTCAAATTTTAGTTTTTCCAAATTCCGAGTTCAAAATTTTTAAACTAACGGTTTACAAACTAAACGGTTTGAGTCACTATCATGTGGGCCCCACCTATCAGCCGGCACGGGAGTAGGGGCAAATTGGGCAGAAAATAGGAAAAGGGGATAAAAGAAAAAGAAAAATAAGAAAAAAAGGCCAAAATGTTATAAACTAAATAAATTCGCATGCCCAGGGTTAGTGGCTGGAAGAAAGCCAATTGAGTGTCATTCTCAGCGAGGCCTTCCAATTCAGTGTTATAAACTGAATTTTCCCCATATCGACAATGTAAACAAACAAAAAAAATCATTAGGATGGAAGTAAATGTACCTCTTATGCGCATGACTGTACTGATCAAGCAAAAAGGGTAAAAATATGATAGTTAACAAATATATAGATATAGAGAAAATGCAGCCTTCTATCTGCATTATTACAAACCAAAAGTCCTTGATGCCAAAAGGTGGCACTACATCGACACCATTTAGTACTTAAAATGCTAATATAGAAACTAAAAGACACGGATAGAGACTAAAAGGTAATATAAAATATGACTATGAAAGTCGTATTAAAGAACTCGTCCACATGACCAGCAGGATGTGAAATCTGCACAGTAGGAGGCCAATTTTGAGTCCTTGATGGCAGTGTAAACTTTGTGGGAACGTTTGGTGGTGATCTTGTTCTCCGAACTAGTTTTTTTTCTAAAGGCCACAGACTTCTGTTCTGAAAACCATGGCCTTGCATAGGCTGTAAATTTTCATATAGAAAACAACGGGCCTTCATAGTTTGGAGAGTACTCAAAACACTGTAAGTAGATCTCCAGAAAACATGGAGGAGAGCAAGAAATGCAGTTCACAATATGGCATAGGAAAACTAACCAAAAACACGAGAAAAAGGCATAATCTAAACGGTAATTCTCTAAAAAATTCCACTGTCAAAACAACAGGGTTATGCAGATCCAACATGAAAGGACATAGTAAAGCATAGTCATGAAGGGATAATGTTAATGTTAAATCCAGGCCCAGCCCAAAGGACCGCCAGAAGCCCCCAATCTTTTGGGGCCCTAGCCCATATAGTGTGTAGGTATTACTACTAACGGGAGTGCAAGTTGATTTGATGGCTGCTAAATAAATCAGCCCATAGGACAAGGCCGGTTGTTGGCCCATTAACCTAATTAATACAACACATTGATAGCTGACTCCGTAGTCTCCGTCGCTTAGTATTCTTTTGACACCAGTAATTGCTCACAAGTCACTTGACTCATCGTTGCTAGTTACCTTGTTTCCTTCGTCTACTCATCTCCTAGGCGATTGGCAATTGGCGAACTGCCGAACTGGCGTGCCACTAGCTGACCGACGGCTAGCCACCTAGCCAGGATGCCGAGCCACTGAGGATGTGATCTAGGGCATCCGCTGATACCGATCCGAGTCTCCCAGAGTCTGAGTTCCCAAATCACAATCCCAGGTGTTTATGTTCTAAAACTAAAGCTAGTTTGTTAATTGTTATTTACCTATTGTCTGCTGGCTATTCTCCCTTTATTGTTCTGTGGTTGTGTGTTTACCGGTTTATAGTTCACTGTTCACTATTGTCTATTAACTATTGTTGATGCAATATCAATATGTCCACTAGAAAATATTTATCCGGATGTGAAAAAAGGGGGAAAAAAAGGAAGTATGATCAAGAAGTGATGAATTCACAAAAAAAGAGCCATTGAAAAATTTTTAAATCTCAATTCAGGTCCTTCTATGCCAGTAGCACTAGTTGAGGAATTATATCAGCAATGAGGAGGGTGCTAAATTTAGGGATGTTTGAATGAAAGAACAGTGGTATGTGGATTTTATTTTATTTAAACCATGTTTTAGCTATGACTTATTCTCTTTACCAATTTGATTATATAAGAACATATGCAATTTTTTATGTATAATAACTATGTTAGTAAAAAAAAAAGGGGGCCACATGATTTTGCTCACCCCGGGCCCTAAAATTCTTTGGACCGGCCCTGGTTAAATCAAGAGCCAAACAACTGTAAAAATAGATAGCTTGAAACAGTTCAAACTAATAATTTCACCATAACATCTATATTGAAGTATATGTACTACTATACTATTATAAAAGAACCTTGCGGTGTGCATGCCACAGTGCAATATATGTTCATAAGAGGTAAATACTGCATATTAGTTTAGTCAATGATACATAAAGCAATTCGTTTCACTGAAAATCACTCAAGGAAACCAAACCAGAATTCCAGAACATAGAATTGACCTAACCTAAAGAAAGCACCCTGTAAGACCATATATTGCAAAATAAGATGTAAAATCTGCAAGAACAGGGAAAACTTATCGGATTAGTCCTAACAGAAATTTTATCTGAAGAATGCATACAATGTGTGTTTAGCAATAGTGAGGGCTACATACTTTGCTGCAAGCAGATCCTAGTTCATGCAAAGAACTGTAATAAGAGATTGGGCACCAGTACCTGACAATATGAAGAATCCATCATCAATTAAAGAATAATATGTCTATAATTTGTTAATATGGCTTGATTATCCCAAGAACTATAAGAGGGTCCAGAAGAACAACTGTGTCATAGGCTGACACTAAGAACCCATCATCAATTAAAGTATACATAAATAAGATAGATCATTTACGCATTTCAATTGAAACACCAATCATGAATTCTAGCATGTGTTTTGTCAGAAACCATTTACAGATTTCAATTGAAATACTAATTATGATTTATATCATTCGATAAATAGGTGAGATTTGGCATGTGTAATGTCACTTAAAATGAATCCCTATCGTGCATTGCTTCCTTCCTCTCTTGCTCAACCAGGAAGTAGTTTGTAGCTAAATTTGTTTTTGCAGCTAAATTCCCTGAACATAGGCGAATCTAGTTGTACCGTAAATACATTTTAGAAGTGAGCACGCAGATAAACAACAAAACAATAGCATGCAACAAAATTGCAAAGCCTGATCTTCTTGATTACTGGAAATCTAAATTTGGTATATGCTCGCTTCCTACATCTCCATGATGACCAAGCAAAAAAAAATCGGGTATCTCTAACAAATGACAGGTGCAACCTAAGAGGATTACATTTGGGTTTGTGAAATCAGCAACAAAATATGTACGTGTCTTGCGAAGTGAAAGCTTTGAATCTAATTAGTTATAAATCTTGGTCTCTTTTGTATATAAGCTTATATCAAATTAATCTATAGGAAGCATTCTAGCAGGCTCAAAGCCCTAAGCAAATCAATATGAGAAATACTACACCACGCTATTCCGTCGCCCATCCTCTCAACGGTGCAACTAGACGACAAGACTAGTAGCTCCATGCGCTCCGCTCATTTGTCTGCTGCGCTCGCATCGGTCGCCTTTGCTTGGGGCTCTGCGCGCGTGAAGGTGGCCCAAACACTTCCACGCGTCTGTTTCTTTTATTTGCATACTGATGCATGCAACTAGTAAGCAACCTATTGTTTCATATCATTTTCATATGAAGTCCAAATTCAACGAAATTATTTTCTAAAATCTTAGAAGAGCATACCTAGTACACACCATGGTTCATCTAACACATTATGATTCACAAACATAGTTCATCGCAACACACACACATTTGAGACACCATGGTGTAGAAATATGACAAAAATAGTTTAACTCAAGACATCATGGTTCACACCTAAGACATCACAATTCACCTCTCGACACACTATGTTTCATACCTGAGACACTATGGTTCATCTCTCAATACACTATGGTTCACTCGAGACATTATGCTTCACAAACATGGTTCAGCTAGACACACACATCTGAGACATCATGATTCACACCTAAGAAACCACGATTTACCTCTCAACACACTATGTTTTACACCAAAAACACCACGATTCACCTCTCGACACATCATAGTTCACACCTGAGATCATGATTTATCCCGACACATTATAGTTCACAAACATAGTTCAGCCTAACACATCATAGTTCGTCTCTGATACACTATGGTTCACCTGACATCTTATTGTTCATAAACATGGTTCACCTTTATCTGAGTTTTTCCCCCTGATTCATTCGTGATTCACTCATGGTTTACCCCTGGTTCACCTATGGTTCACCCCTTGTTCACCCTAATTCACCCGTGGTTTACTTATAGTTCACTGGTTCACGTATAATTCACCCACACTGGTTCACCCATGGTTCACACTGATTCACCCAAACTGATTCACTTATGGTTCACATTTATTTTATCCTATTCTATATCGTAGCCATGACACGCCATGAATGGTACACCCTAAAACACACCATTTCACCCCTGCTTTACCCTGATTCACCCATGGTTCACTTCTGGTTCACCCTGATTCACACCATGGTTCACACATGATTCACCTATGGTTCACCCATGATTCATCCATAATTCACTGGTTCACTTATAATTCACCCACACTGGTTCACCCATGGTTCACACTGATTCACCCATGGTTCATATTTATTTTGTTCTATTCAGCGAAAACAGTTAGAGATGGATGAAGGTTCAAGTGACAAAGGGAGAGAGATAGAGGATAAAAGAAAATCCCTTCCGAATGGGAACGGCGAAGGGAATCTGTTAGAGTCACAAAGAGAATGGGATTCCCTTTATGGTAGAAATGGGGGAATGAAGAGAAAGCCCTTGGAGAAGGTCTTAAGTGTCGTTGCGGCCTTAACTCTTGAGTGTTGTACTTAAGTCGTGTCACACAACCCTGGACGATCGATGCCATACATGACCAACATCTTATCCTCTAATTACGACTCTTGATCTAATCCAATCTTATCCCAAATGACGTCGTAGGAGCGCACATGTGAAGACTACATGCATGCCCGTCAACGTGCACATGTTAGGAGCTAGGACACACGGGAGGGAGATGTGCACATAGCGTGGGAGCGCGCGGGAAGGTGGGAACGTGGGGAGCGCGGGACACGCAAGAGGAGGACGGCCGCATACGGCGGGAACGCGCGGGAAGGCAGAAACACGGGGCAGGGATGCGTGCGGTCACGATTCTTTTCTGGCTGTACCGTTGTATAGCATCAGGACGGTGTCTTGTAGCTGATTTCCATATTTTTTAATCAAACAACTTGCTTGTCTGCAACTTGCTCCATGTTAGCCTCGGTAAAAACAAACTAGTGCATGATGCAACTCGTCCACCTAATTACAGGACACGGTGCTTAATTTGTGCTGGAGTTAGAGATGCGCGTGAGGACACGACGAGACGTGAGCGAGGACAGGACACGCAGCTATGCGCGGGAGCGCTTGTAAAGCTATACCGTAGAATTGGCTTCCAACGGTATACTGTCCGGTAGTCTCTTCCAATCAATATAGCCATGAAACATCTTCAAGTGCGGAGTTACATCCAACAGACAAAAAAGATACTTAAACGTTGAAGCATGCTTTAAACACATAGGAGCAGTGGTTCAAGAGCCTATGAAGTAGTAGCTGACAAACGGATTAATGTCACCAACTTGCCAACCTTTTATTTGCAAAAACAACCAAATGAAAGGTGTTCTCAAGAACTCCAGAACGCGATAATGTAATACTAAATTGTACGATTAGAAAAAAGTTTATTTTTTTCGTTATCCTAGTGAGTTACCCAAAACTAAAACACACTCGAAGGGCACTGATTCCCGACCACAGCACACCAGCTTCTCACATATGCGGCCATGTCAAGAACTGCATAAACCATCACAAGGCTAAGTGACAATATACAATATAATAATCAATTTATCGGATTAAAGCAGCATATTGAACAAAAAGAAAAACATTATATGGTTGTCTACCAGTACTGTGGCAGAATACAACAGGCAGAGTCCATCATGAGGAGGATCACTTTCAATGAAAAATTCATTTCAATGCTGCCACAATTTTTTCATTAGTAACTAATAAATCATGAAATGAGTAGGCGACAGTTGGACAGTGTGAATATGACAGTATTAGCTAAAAGTGTAGCACATAAAAAAATTTATGCAAACATAATAACCAAAAATGGATCAAGTCTTTTTAGATAACGGAACAATTAACCAAAAATTATCTATACTATAAAGGTACTATCAAAGGCGGCCAATCAATGTGTCCATATCCTCCAAAAATTTCTCGACCGTCTGATCTGCCCGTCCGCCTCAATCCGTCCGTCGGCTCGCTGCCCAGCGTGCAAAACAAATTAGCTAATGCAAAAAACTCCTTTGACTTTTTCATTTTACAGCCGCGTCCTCCCATCTCCACAGCCGTTAGATCAGCCGATCGAACGGCCCTCACTTCATCGTTTTTGCATTTACACCCCCTCGACTTTTTCGTTCTCAACCTGCCCTCCTGCCCAGCCCCAACCCTAGAGCGCCCTCTTGGCCTCCCCTCACTCGTGCAATCCTTCCCCGTGCCTCTTCCCTTCCCTCCCGCCGCCGCCACCCCTCCCTTTCCAAGGCTACACTGCCTCCCCCTTCCCTCCGGCTACCCACGTCCTTCCCCGCGTGACTGTCCTTCTCTCCCGCCCTGATGTGGGCTTGAGGACCTCGGCGGTGACCGGATCCAGCGGCCACGATGGCGGCCGGATCCAGGCGACTCGACGTCGACGGCGGCCGGGTCTAGGGGCTATTAGGTCAATGGCGGCCAGATCCAGCGGAAATGGGATCAACGGCGGCCGAAACCAGAGCGACAACGTCGGCAGCTCAAGGGGGAGGCGCTGTGCCAACAGCTTGCAGAGACCCAAATCCTAGCCCGTAGGCCACAGCCTAGCCTAGCCCATCTTTCTCGTGTGCCGCAGGGAGAGGGCTAGGATTTGAACCCTGGCTACTCTCTTCTTTGGCCAAGGCACCGCCTCCTCTTGCTCTAACGGTCTAGCCGGTGTCGAATGCTCCCCTCCTCCCCTTTGTTGCCGCTGCCTTCTTGCTCCTTCTCTGTGACGGCCTAGCCTCAACCACCCATCTCTCTCCCACCTTCCCTACGCTCGCACCACAGCCCGTCCATCTCCTATGGTGCCACCGCCAGTAGCATGTACAGGGCGGCCGCGTTGATGGCCTCCTCCTCGATGCCACCGCCCGTCTACGCGCTGGCCTCTGCGGACGCCGGACAACGGGTAAGTGGCGAAGAGATAGTAGAGCTCTGGAACCCGGTACGGGGTGGTCTTTGTGGGCGGCGCTGCTCCGCCCTCACCATGTTTTTGTTGGGGCCGCGCTTCATCTGAGCACAATTTGCTGCCTTGCGTTTAGATTTTAGAAATGAATAAATCACTGAAATTTGAGCCGTCCCAACTTGCTGTCACTTACTCACTTGGTCTAGCTCGGGCTGAGATTCTGCAGAGTGCTGATGATTTCTTTTGAATCAAGAGAATGCACATAGTTTCAGAAAGTAGGATTACTTTGCCACACTGTGTCCGTATTTCTTAGCTTAGATCTTAGATATCGTTGCATACTAAGGTTTGGGATTCAGCAGCTGATGGTTCTGAGGAAATTTTGGCAGCTATCACTACAATGGGACCGCTCGGCATTTCTTTGAAAGATGGTACTTCAAGGTGTCCATTCCAGAGTGCATGCAGAGGTTCTGCTTCATGTACTCTGTTGAGAACCCATTGTTCCGTGACGGAATGAGTGCACTGGACAAGATGATATACGGTCCACGGTTCACCGGGGTGGGAGCACAAATTCTTGGTGTGGATGATAAGTACATATGCCAATTCTCTGAAAATATTGATTATATAACAACAGGTTTTGTCTTTACAGATAAGTATTATTGGCTTCCCTTATGGAATGATGTGTCCACCCATTAATCCTCTAGATATTAGTATATAACTTGGCCATGTGTAGATTATATTTGGGCATTGTTGTTTCCAGCTTTCCATAAATCTTGGCTGCTGGCTACAGTTTGATTTCTACCTATTGTAATCTGTGCATAGTTACTTACCTGTTGGGCTACAACTGCTTTTCGTCGCCTGATTATAGTGTTTTCAGTCAATTTTTGGCATGGATAATTTTTTATGTCAAATTTATATTCTTTTGCCAAGCTCACCTGAAATTTGTATATGGTTAGTGTTGGCTGCAATACAAAGGCTTGACAAACTACTGCTAAATGCTTTTCACCACGAAAACTTTGGGCATTGTTAAAAATGGCTCATGATGCGATAGCTGACTCATGTGCTTTTTTTATATACACAAATATTACTGTTTGAATGAAACATCACTGAAATATGTCATTTGTAGTTTTCTTTAAAAAAAAATGTCAACAAAAACAGTGCCTACCTGAAAATATCTTATTTGGGTTCAGCTATTATGTGTTTATTTGCAATGTTCGACCCTACATCTCTCTCCCCTTCCCTTTGTTCATGCTATTCATCACACAAACAGATGCTAGCTTCTGCTAATTTATGCCACTGTTTGATCTGATGCAAGGATCACCAATGACATGCCCTTTAAGATGCAAATAAAGACTGAACGCAGGTAAGGTAGGAACATTTCATTTAGTGCATAAATGATATCTTTACTGCATGTCCATTCATTAAGCTCTAAACAATTCAGGTAGTGCATAAATGACATCCAAGAGTATGTGGAGGTTGGTAATTTAGTACGGTCTGTTATGCTGTAAGCGTTATCACTGCCCATGGGCTCCTGATGTTATGCACCTATATAAGAGCATGTACAATGGTCCATGTCAGCTGTCTCTAAGTCTTGCCATGTAGGACAAAAAATGATGTGGATGAGAGAGAGTGCATAGAGAGTTGAGCCGTCTCTTAATCTAGAGTCGACTCTAGCATGAAAACTAAGATATGTTATGTGTGGAAAGAAGCTGTCTATATCGTTGTATAGGTTGTCTATAACGCTGTCTATAAATGACATGTTAATCTGTTATAGACAGCAGCTGTCTATACTATTGTACATGCCCTAATGCTCTGTTATCGACCATCCTTCATTATGCATGAAACATCTTGCACAAAACAGTGTTCGATAACAAGCCAGTAAACAGATCAAACTATTCCTCAAAAGAGCCTGACCACAAAAACAGCTATTCTAGTAAATCAAATGCACAAACACCTAGCACGTGTCCAGAGGACTCACCACTGAGCAAGTCCAGCTGAGCCAAGGAAGATGGACAGCGAGGTCACTGGGTATCCAAGAACATTAGTTGCAGCATAGTTATTGAAATTGGACCGGTTATTGAACCGCTTGTAAGCATCAGTTCGCGGTTCACTGGTCGAACCACTGGTTCGATAATTCTTAAGTAGTAATTAATTTTTCTAATTTTTCTATGTATTTCCCGCTCAATTACTCTCTCCAGTAAGTAATAGCTGTACTCCTGTGAATGCTACATGCAACACATCTCTCTCCTGCTGCCTACCAATACACGCGTGGGCGCATGGTTGCATGCAGCTTCTCTCCCTTATCTAGCTGCCCGCTATCCGAAGTCCAGAAGGATGCAGCTCCCTCTTTCTCTGCTAGCTGCACGAGCTCTAAGAGCATCTCTAGCAGACACTCTGTAACATGTTTATCTGATTTTTTAGGGATAAAGTAGTTGCTGAAGGAAAGAAATCTTTTAAAGTGTAGTGTAAAATATAAAAGAATTTTAGAGGATGGATATAGTATGTAGGCAATAGTGTTCTAGAGTAGAAATTTGAAGTGGTTGTTAGAGATGCTCTAAGACATGCATGCAGTTTGCCACTGCCAGCCTGCCTGCAGGTCGAAGTCAAGTCTTGCCTCTCTTGCGCCCCCCTCCCTCACTCAGACTCACATTCTTGCCCACCCCCGTTCAAAAACAACCGGGCGGTTCGCCAATTCTGTGAAAACCGTCTGGTTTGGCTGGTTTTTTCTAGTCAAATTGTATGGACGGTCTTTGAAACAAACCGAGCCGCTCTAGTACCTGGTTTTGGTTTTTTCGGTTAACCGCTAGTCCGATCCGGTTTTAATAACTAGGAGTTGCAGTGAAGGGGTGGGGGACAAGGAGGCAGGAGTGCTCAATGATGGCCGCTGCCTCTTCCATCCCCACTACATGCATGGTGATGATGCTCTGATTTGAACCAGAACTAGTGTGGCACCTTGTGGGCTGGGAGAGATGGTGAAGGCGGTGGGAAAGCCGAGGCTGCCTGCGGAAGACCAGATATGGCACTGTGGCGGCGCTACCCTTCTTCACAGGTTGCTGCACACACGAGGAGGCCGGGAGGGAGAGAGAGAGAGAGCAGGGCCAGACGCGACGTCACATGCGGTGGAGGAGGAAGGTCAGCCTAAGGCAGAGAGAGGCACTAGAGAAAGAGAGGGAGACGGAGAGCTTTGCTCGAAGGGACGGCCTGGGGGAATGGGGATGGGAGGAGGGGAAGGTTGCCTCGTCCACGGGAGAAAGAGAAGGTGGCGGTATGGCCAGAGAGGAAGGGGAGGTGCCGTGGCTAAAGAGGAAAGGAAGAAGCGACTAGAGTTCAAACCCTAGCCCTCCTATCGCGGGCAGCAGGATTGCGGCCCGTGAGAGGGGTGGGGTCAAGCTAGGGTGGAGAGCTACTCAATCACTTGATTGGATGGTCCGAATATCTGAGGATTTGAATCTTAAATCTAAAAGGTGGAGGGCTTTTTTGCAAAAGCATCTAGGTGTTGTTCCAATGGCTGGATTGGGTTGCCGCGCATGATCAAATGGCTCCGATTTCAGGGCGACGTGGAGGCTTGTGGAAGATGCATTTACTTGCTATAGTATATAAATAGATTATGGACGCTCAAAACAGAGACAGGTATGCAAAACCAAGCTCTGCTCTGTTGGCTACAACTCTTAAGTTCTTGTTAGATAGAAAAACTCTTTAAGTCTCTAATTAAATCATACCATGTGCAGACGATGTGCATGTGTGCATACATACATGGTGTGTTATGAGTGTAGTGACTGTGCGAGTAGGTACGATTAGGTGGGTGACAGTTTGTAAGAATTTAGAGGTTCTCTTGATCTCTATATTGAGATTCTTTTCGTACTCCATATATGGAGAAGAATATAAGAAAGTAACAGTGATTTAAAGAAAGTATGTAGGGATCGCTCGTTCTGCTCGGGTTGCTTAAGAAAAAAACAAACACAGGGCACGTATACCGCACCATATACCAGTATTCGGTGAAGCGCAGGTCTTTGTGCATACGTACGTACGTTTGGTTCGGCCGAGGGGTTCACGTGTCAGAAAGCTAAGGCGTCGTGAGTCAAACGGGCATGGGCCTTGTGTCGGGCGCCGGTCGTCCCGAGATTCCGAGGACACGATACGTGGCCGGCAGCGTCAGGGGAACAGCTCCTGTGGGGACCAGTCAGGAGGCTTGTGTTGCTCGGGTCGCCACGTAGGACACCCGCTGGGACCCACGTGGCGCAGCTTTCCATGCTAGTAGGAGTACTGTTCATACGGCTCTGAATCGCCTGTACATACAGTAGTTCCTGGGACAGCTCCCACGGTCCAGGAGCAGCGTCTGTTTTCTTTTTACGATGCATTTCTGGGGAGTAGTATTTACGTCTGAAAAATCAAGATAATTAGATAATTACCTCGTGCAGTAATTCTCAAATTACACATACGCTGTGATGGTTCTGTGTTACCGTACTGGCCACATCGATCGCCCTAGAAACCGGAGCTGTCTGGACGCTCGCCCTTCCTTCCTCCTATCTTCTGGCTTCCTCCGCTCGCTCTCGGCCACTCTGGTTTAGCGTCGCCCCTTCTCGCCGCCGTCTCTGCGTCAGTCGGTTGCCAGTCCGCTTCCATGCAAGGCCGCCATCGCTCGGCCTTTGACCGTACTAGTCTTCTCCTTCCTCTCCTCCTAGGCTCCTAGCCTCTCCCTGCCGACGTGCCGCCTTCGCCTCTGCCTCCGCTTCTTCTTATGCGTCCCTGCCGTCTGCTGAGGATCGAGAGATCCCTCCGCCTTCCCTATCCCCTAGCCTTAGTGGGCTGCCTCAGGTACGAGAGGGGTGGCCTAGAGTTAGAGCCCTCCTCTCTGCGTTGCCCTTGCCCCGGTCGCTGGCGCAGCCTTCTTGCTCCCCTCCTCCTTCAGCCCGTTGGCTGGCGCCACCCCTCTTCCACCCCTCACCAGATCTAGCCTCCACGTAGCATGAAGCACCTCGAGCCACAACCTATGCTCCGTGCCTGCCCCCTTCGTGCCGTTGCCCCTCTGCCAGCTTAGCCCATGCATGGCCCTCCAACCTTTCCCTTTCTCTTCCCTTCTGCCCCTTTTGCTTCCATACCAAATCCACACGTGGACCTAGCTTCGGTTACCACAATCCATCCCTCTCCTACGGCTGGGTGCTGGGCCATCGGTCCTCCATGGCTTCTGCCGGCTGCGATTGATTCAATAGGTAAGCAACAGTTGCAGGTCCGCCAAAAATCATGGCGGCAGAGCACGGCGCAGTGTCGCGGTCACATGGCATGGCGGCATAGGGCCGAGCCTGTCGTGGTTAACGCTAGAGTGGCGCGATTTGACGGCTGCACAGCAATGCGACTACACGACCAGCCCGGCGACATCCCCTGCCGACGAGGACGCCCAAATGGCCCACTGGTGGCGTCCAAACCCTAGAAGGCTGAGAACGGAAGAGAGAGGAAGAGGTAAATCTCACATTTGGAAATTTGTGGAAAAAGGAACACTGGAATTGGAGATTTCCTTCCACGTCACCTTCCACCGCCTTCCACCGTCGGAACCAGGCCGAATCCCTTACTGCCTTCCCTTCCTTTGAGGTAGTTCCTTGCCTGTAGTTCCTGCATCTTTAGCAGTTTCAGTTTCTCATATTTACAGGTTCAGATATAGAGCAACCCTTTTCAGTGTACAACCGATGCATAGCTCACGACGAGCATAAAAGTATACCTTATTTTAGCTTTGTACTATATTTAAAATAGTTGTACCATGATTACCTTTTTCCTTGCATGATAGTTGACAGATATTTGGGTACAAAGACGGTGGATAATGTGCTTCATGATGGAGAGGACACATTTTTAAAAAAAATATTCTTGGAGATTCAGAAATAACATATCAAGGTACTATTAACATGAGTAGCTCAAATTCATTGACAATTGTCATTCACATGTTTAGCTCTATATTATTCAGCTGATCGAAGAATCCATGGTTTTCTGATGCCAATCGTGCTTCACCTATATTATTGATTAGTTGTTATTGATGCAGCAATGTTTCTGTTCTGCTTATCAAATAAAATACTCAGGAGAACAAAAGACAAGACAAAGAAGAAAAGGCAAAGCTAGAGCAACCAGACACTCCTGAAGAAGATTTGGAAGGAGCAACTTTGTAATATCGGTCAAGCATTGGCTATGCTTGCATCTGCTTCTGCATGATCCTAGCTTTTTGTCACTTATATTGTAAATATTGCGGTATAAGCAATATAATATATAATCTAATTTCAAATTCAAATAACAGTAAAGAAATAATATTACCATGTATTGTCATGAATTAAATCTACTGACATGAATTCTTCTGGTGCAAAAACAGCAAGATAACAATTCATGTTCAGCAAAAAAAAATGATAATATGCAAGATTATATAACATTCAACCAACAACATTGCTCAATTTTAATGTTAAAGAATTGCTCTTAGATTCAATATGTCAGGTTGCTAAAACTAGCCTTCCATCGACACATAATATATTAATCACTAATGAAGCTAAGTGACTAGATCACTGCTAGATAGTTGATGAATAATCCAATCTAAAGAAGAATTATTTCTATATGCTCAATTTTATCTTAGCTTTCATCAACAGAAATTAACCAAACAGCAGTGTACAGCAACAGTATAAGATCACTGCTCAACTAGCAAACATGCTACTGAACATAACAGAGATAAAAACAGGTTTGACAATCTCACATGAGCTGAACCGAACAGCATATATCAGTAGTATACACTACAGGAATGCGAATTATTTTCGTTGGCCAAAAACCGACGAAAATAGGCAAAAAACCGACGAAAACGGCTAGTTTAAATCGACTGCCGAAAAATCGCCGACGAAACTAGCTAGAGCGAAAATAGGCGTTTTTAAATCGGGTAAACAATTACATTACATTATTTTCGGCCCGATTTAGCCGATTTAAATTAAGATCTCGATGCCTAGCAGCCAATCCACGGGATGACGTGGCGGCCTTATTTTCGTCGGCCTGGCCGACGAAATTAAATAACGTGACGTGTCACATGTATTTTCGTCGGCCAAGCCGACGAAAATAAGAAATGGCCGTCATTGGAAATTGTATTTTAAATCGGCTTGGGCGATTTAAAATAACAATTGCCGTCATTTGAAATGGTATTTTAAATCGGAGGCCAACGAAAATAACCAGTTGCCGTCGGAAATATTGTCTATTTTCGTCGGCTTGGCCGACGAAAATAATATTTTTTTCCAAAAAAAACAGGATACCTAAAAAATCCTAGAAAATTCATAGAAAATCACAGAATTCACAATAAAATCTCAGAAATTCACATAAATTATCACATGCAAGCTGTGTCACCTCCGTAGACTCATGCAAGGAATCTTCTGAAGCAGAAAGTAGCCTAAAGAATTTCTCAACCTCTGGCCCAGGGACATCCTCAAACTGATGAGCAATATCATTGACTAGCTCATCCATTCTATCCTCAGGCTCATCTGATTCATCGACATAATTCGACGTCGCTCCTATCTGTGACTCGCCATGCTCGAACCATGTCAGATAATTCGACATGAAACCATATTTACAAAGGTGATGCTCCATACTAGGCTTGGACTGTCGAGCAAAGTTTCGGCACCTAGAACAAGAACATTTTGCCAACCCGCCACCAGGAGACGAGGAATAAGCGTGATCCACAAAACTTTGTGTTTTAACCATCCATTCTTCTGTGTATGCCCCAGTGCTTGTCCAACCATCGTACATCCATCTATGGTCATCTCCCATTTTGTATGCTATACTGAATGCATGAACAATTGTGAAAGTGGGTTACACATCCTACCAAAAGATCTAGGCACGGATAGGTCCTAAACCCACCTAGGAATGGACAGTTAAGCCCGATTTTTATGGCATGCCGTACAATCCGAACGAAATTTCGGCAGCATAACCCCGCTGTTCCCCGAATGCACGACCGGTTGATGTGCATCGGAGAACAACTAGGTTACGCTGCTGAAATTCCCGTTCGAATTATACGACATGTCATAAAAATATGGGCTTAACCGTCCATTCTAAGTCAAAAACGTGGACAATTCTGGAGCGACAAAACTTACAACTTAATGTGAACCATGCCGCTCCCGAACGGGTGACGTATAGGTTGGGTGACTTGTGTTTATGAAATTAGAATCTAATAAAATGTTCAATCTAAATAAATGAAGCAAAAATTATATTTAAAACACAAGGTTTGACAACCAATGTTGCAAATATTTACTCATAGATAATACAATGTTAAAATATTTACTCATAGATAATTCATTAAATTCTCAAAATTATAAACTAAGCAGATTGGATAATTGATAATTCATTAAATTCTCAAAATTATAAACTAAGCAGATTGGATAATTGGATAATAATTAATATACAAATTTATTAACCGATTCATAAAATTCATAATAATTAACATACAAGAATGCATCACACAAAATTACATAAATGTATCATAATAAACTACATGAATATAACATAAAAATTATATTATCTACCAAAACAATAAATTTACTCATTAAAAGAAAAATTAGACTTACGTCGCGAGGCGACGACGGCAATGGCGAGAGGCGAAGGCGCGGCGGGACGAGCCGAGCGGGACGAGACGAGGCCGAGCCGAGGACGAGAAGGCGGGCGAGGGCAGGGGAGGGGGAGTCCGGAGGAACGGCGACAGACGGACAGCGGCGAGGAGCGAAGCAGTGGGCGCAATGCGGCAGCAATGAGAGCAGCTGGTGGCATGCAGCAACATGGCTGGGCCATGCAAATGGTAATGTATGGTATGGCAATGGGAAGGGAGGACGCGCGGCCGCAGGACAAGCCGACGCGGGCACGGATGCGAAGTGATAATGGCGCCGAGCGAAGCGGCCATGTGGTCAAGCGGAATGCAATGGATGAATGCGAAGCGGCGGTCTTGGCACGAGTCGGGTCCGACCAAGTCAAGGCAATGGGTCCCCTTTTTTGGCTATATTTCCGTCGGCTTAGCCGACAAAAATAAAGTTGCCACATTTTTTATTTTTTCCCACGTGATATTTTCGTCGGCTTGGCCGATGAAAATAAAGGCCGGCGGTTTTTATAAAATTTTTCACCATTTCGGAGCCGTGAATTTTTTTTTTCAAATTTTTCTTTACACTATTCCGTCGGCTTAGCCGCGAAAAATATCAATGGCGATTTTTAAAATTTTTCCCGTTTATTTCGTCGGCTTAGCGAATTTAAAATAAAAAGACGCGTGGTGGTTTTCAAATTTTTTATCCTTATTACCGTCGGTCGGTAAAGCGAAACTATTAATTTTTAAAATTTAAATCGGCTAGGCCGGCGAAAATAAATGATAAAAAATTTCAATTTTCGGTCTTGTGACATTTGTCGGCTATTTTTAAATCGATCCGCCGAGCGAAATTATCTCGCTGAGATCAGAACGTTGATAAGCGAAGATAATAATGACGTCGGCTAGGTAAGCGAAGATGCAATTCTTTTAAATCGGTTTTGACTTGGCCGACGAAATAAAACATTTATTTACGTCGGTCTCTCTGAGGCCGACGAGAATATAGGTGGCCGTCGAAACTAGATCGTTTTCCTGTAGTGATAATTCTCACATATCGGAGACATTTAAATTTGATCTAATCAACTATATAGCATGCATATAATCAAAAAACTGTCATAGTCAATCTCAATATAATTATCATCACAGAGCTGAACATGACACCACACCCACAAACCAGGGCATAGTCCCCAAATCAAGGTAAGACAGCCCCTTTGCAAGTAGCAAGATCTCTAGATATGCCTCAATTAGCCTTGTGCACAAGCTCAAAAGAAGGGGATTTGAAACTTATGACGCACTGGACTCAAACCAGTGAGAAGGTAGGTAAGACCAGAAAACAATATTGTCGTCACACGAAGGCGAACAACGGCAAGATGTCCTAGAGATACAATGCCGTTGATCTCAATATAATGGCCAGGAGTCACCACACCAAGACCCCGAGATGTAGCACACGGCATCACAAGACCATAGAGTCCAATCCCTTGACCAAAGGAACCAAAGCCAATGAAGACAGTGCTGAAATCACCAAATTGGCCGGCAAACCAAAACACCAGTCCGACCTCATGAAATTGAGCTTCCAGTGACCCCTCAGCTCAAGAACTAGAGGCAAAATCAACCTAGATAAATAGAGGGAGAATTCAGTCAGCCGTTGCAATGGCAATGCCAAGAATTGGGCAAACCCGTGCCTCCCTGGTGCACAACGAGCTCGTCGTCGTCGTCGCTCGGATCCGGAGTCACCGCTGCACTCATGCACATGCCGCTGTTTTGCTTCTATGCGTGCTCAAGCACGTGCAGAGCTAAGGGCAGCGGCGCTACCCTACCTTATCTCTCCATCACTTGGGCCACAAGCCCATGGGCCTTTATATCGGGCAACTTACCTTTGTTGTACCTTGCAGTCTATAACCAATGAGCGTCAAGAGTGCCAGCATGTAATTTCCACTATGTAAAAAAATGTTTTATGCAAAATGTGTAGCATGCCCGCTTGACAAGGTAGCACCAATCCAAATAACAGAATACAATATACACTACCTAAACACTTGAGTCCAAGCCATGCAAGGCTCAGAACAAGTGCGCAAATGCACTATCTTTTCAAGCAGTAATAACATCTACTACATTACTACTAGAGATAGTCAGCAAAATATTAGGTACAAACTTCCTATACAATTGGTACTTAAAAGTGCAAACAACAAACCTGAACCTTTAAATCCTCTTTGCACGACGTGAAGGAGAAGAGGTGGAATCTCCCTCTCCCACTTAGTCTCCCATTTATGAAGCTTTTTTTTTTAAAAAAAAAGCCCTAACTTTACATTTCACCTGTCGATCACACCATCCAAGTGCCCCTGCCTTTGTTCCTATTGTATGTTTCCCGTGTCTCCATGGAATGACGTCGCAACACTACTGCTCTATGTCTCCTCGATCTGCCTCCTCTCGTGGCCAGCTCACTGCCTTACCCCTACTCCTCCATGGTTCCCTCACCATTGTGCCCTCCTCCAATGGCACTAGACATGCTCATCGTGCCCTCCTCCAACGATGCCCTCGGACTTGCTCCTGCAATGGTGCCCCATGGCTCTTCTCCACCGGTGCCCCCATGTGCTGACACTCTCTTCCTAGTAGGCTGGCTCAGGGTGGAGGATGCCGAGTTGGCATGGCATGGGTTGGAGAATAGCATGGTGGCATGGGACGGGTTGGGCATGACGCTATTAGGGCTTGGGAGGAGAGATGCGGAGTGGTAGAGAGCAACAGGGAGCGAGGGTCAGGGGCTGGAGTGTAACATCCTAATTTGGACAATTCTTAAATTATAAAATTTTGAATACAAGAAAATAATTTTTCTTGCTAAAAATGCGAAATGCAAAACTACGTCACATATTTTTCCCAAATTTTTCAGAGATAGTCGAGCTTATTTATCTAGCCTGATTTTTTATGTAAGTACCCCTATTTTGGAATAGTGAATAGCACCAAATTCAATAAACCATAAACTCGGTTTCTACAATAAGTAGAATTTACTAGCTCAAACTAAAACCTAATGTCTTAGGGGAACCTAAACTAATCAACTTATAAGATCCAACAAGATTAATATAACCATATAAATAGGGCACACATATCCATAGACTTTGTGCGTGTGTGTTTGTATATATAAATATGTGTATATATTTGTATATATACACATGTGGACTAAATTTTAGAAATCCTGAGTTAACCATAACATTTGAAACCATTTATAACCACTACCTTTTTATGAGGACTATGTATACACATATATGTGTAAGGATAAATCTTGGAGGATTTCAATTAAAAGCTTAAAAATCAATAGGAAGGATCAGGCACCAAGGTTAAATCCTAATTTGAATTCAAAATTCGAATTGAAATTTCCCTAATAAAATTTAGGAAGATTCAATATATATATATATATATATATATATATATATATATACATATACATATATCTATATATCTACATTCTTACATCATATTAAGTCACCTAGCTAACCATTTTTGACCCTAGTCAACCTGCTAGGTGGGCCCCACTGACCAGCCCCCACTGGTCAGCCCCCACTCACGCTTACTCCGTCTCTCTCTCTCTGCTCCCTCACGCCCCGGCTGCAAGCCGCACGCCACCGCCCTCGTGGCCAATCGACGGAGTCACCCTCTGTCCCATGCAGTGTGCCGTCACATCATCGTCCATCTGCCCCAATGAAACTCTCGTAGGCCCTGTTGCACGCCACCTTCTGCCGCACCACCCCATCCCGGCGCCAATCGCCGTCCCCGCATCCCTGCCTCCCCTTCTCGGTCCCGGCAGCAGCGCAGCAGAGCATGTCTACCTCTCCCTCTTGCTGCCTCACTCTTTATTAAGCCCAGCCTGAGCTCCCCGCATGCCCAATTTCTCTTCCCATCCTTAGCAGAAGTCCGACGAACATTCGGCATCCTTGAACCGCTCGCCTAGTGAGCCATTCCGCTTGCCCTTGGTCCCATTGGGAAGCTCTTGAGCTCCCCTACAACATCCTTGGACCAATCCGGCCCGAAGGCCCTATAGTGCCCGGAAGACCGCGTGGACTACCGCCGGCCACGTTCTGCCCCTTTCTTGATTTCTCCCGCTACGGTGAGTCTCTCATCGATTCCTTGCGTCTGGAGCTTCTCCTGGGAATGCAGATAATGCCCCTACCTTTATTTTCCTCCAGGTTCCACCGGTGCTCGCCATCGCCGTGCACCTTGCACAGCCGCCGTCGGCCACCACGTCGCCGGCCCGACTGGGACCTTCTCTGGCCGCGCCGACCCCGCAGTAGAGCTCACTCATCACGTAGATGCTATAGGACCCACATTTTAGCTCATTCCGGCCTTGGCTCGCTGTCGTGGCGCTCGCCGCCGCCGGCCGCCGCTCCAGCACGTCGCATCACTGCGCCGTTGCCCCACCCCTGAGCCGAAAGCACCTCTTGGTGCGGGCCCTCGTAGAGAATCCATTTTGGCCCTTACATGGCGCCGCCGAACCGAGCTTAGCCGGCACCGACCTCCTTCCGGCCGCCCATGGCCGCTCCGTCCATCTGGAACCAAGGAAGAAGACGACGACCCCTGACCATCCGTTCCAGCGCCAAGATTCGCGCCGGCATTGCGCTATGTCATGGCGTGTCGCTGACATGTGGGCCTAGGGTCCCACATGTCAGCATAAGTGGTTACGCCCTTCTGGATTTACGTATCCACTATTGGTTGGCGTCAATCGAAAATACGCCTTCTGGGCATTGCCTCTCGGGCTGAGCCGTAAATGGGCTGGCCCATTACTGTTCCTCAAATTTTCAGTCTTTTTACATTTAAATAATGATAGAAATTAAAAGGGGTTTCTTATATATATACCTAGACATTCTTAAAAATGCTACAAAAATTGTGACAAATACTATATGATCTGTTGAATTTATTAAAAATATTTAAGGGAATTATAAGACTAATTTGTGTCTCTGTTTAAATACTTAGTCTTATTCTAGGATTTTTCCTTTAGGGAATAAACCCAAAAAGGGGATATTGAATTAATAAAATAGTAAATGACTTAAGAAAAATCTGAGAAAATATAGAATAGGCTCTAATAACATGATACACATAGTAAAAGTTTAATTTGGACTATTGACCCCTTCTCAGCCTCTGGATAAATCAAGACTCACCTCTTTAGTAATTTATAAATAGACTTTTTAATTGTTTTGATTGTTTAAAAAGCCCTAAATTCATGAGAAAATTTCAGTGAGATATAATCATGACTTAGGAATTTTAAGAAATTATTAACCCATTTTTAGGACCTTTAATACCCACTGGGTAATTATTTGGCCAAATTTACCCCCTTTTCCTTATGTATCAATATAACAGTAATGGAACCTAAATTATTTTAAATACCAAATGATTTCAATTAAATCTCAAAATTTTAGAGAAACCTTGCCAAACTAAATAAATTTTATTAAAAATATGAGGACTTAATAAAACATGACAGGATTACTTAATTACTTAACTAGGATAAATAAGATCCGTAAGTTATAGGAATTCAATACCCCTTTAAAATTTACAACAACCCTCTACCCTAAAAACAGTAGATAATTTAATTTGCCTTGATTTGATGAAGGAAATACTTCAAACAAAAACTTATTTTTCCGCATACACCTAATCACTAATCTATGGGTAAATTACTATGGGTAGCATTATGCAACATCCCTCATCGCATATCATATTCGCACACGCTCACCCCGTTATTTCTTTGAAAATTATTGTACATTAGTAGGATCATGGAACACCCTCGATAATTAGGTTAAGCGTCGATCATCGATCGCTAGGTTAAGCGCGCTGCATTCCATGCATCATGCTTTTATTGCACTTTGTCGCTTTATTTATTGCTCTTCAATTACGTTCCGTTGTTAGACGTCGAGGAGCCTAGCGTACATCCCGAAGAGCAACAGGAAGACCCTCATTACTCTCAGGACCCAGGCGAGTTAATACCTACCCTTATAGGTGTTTGCTTTTACTAGGGAGAATCTCGATTTTCCCTAGTGCGAGTTAACAACCTTCCTTTAGGTGTTTTCTTTTATTAGGGAGAGTCAGCTTTCCCTAGTGCGAATTAACATTCTAATGGATCATATTGATTCCTAGTTTTATTAAATATTTTATTTACAGTATTAAACTGCATGCTCTTGAAGTAATTAAACATGTTTGCTTAATCATGATATATCATGCCATGTTATCATTTGTGTTTGTTCTATCTTGATGATATTGCCTTGAAATAATCATCTGTCCTTTGACTTTATGAATGATTGCCTTGATAATCACCCTTGACAGCCTGTTGGCTGAATAAAATGATTTAGACTCTTAAGTCTTGGTTAAAATCTTGCTTAGATATTGCTCAGGTCCAATTATTAATTTTAGGCTTAGTTGCATCGGAACGGTGAACCGACATTCACCGGATATGATAACATAATGAACTTGATTATTTGGATTTTGGGCCTGGCATGCCAGTGTGTGTTTGATGGTGATTGGAATGCGGACGTGGTCCAGCATGTGGATAAGGGTGTGAAAGTAGCTGGGCTACATGATGAGAAGAAAGTGTGAGCAGGGCTCGGGGGTAGTACGATCTGAGGCTCTGAGAGTGGACGTAGCTCGAGTGCCGCTAAGTGGACAGGCTGGGGTAGAGATGAGGTCTTCCAGACGGGCTGGGGTAGAGACGAGGTCTCCCAGACGGGTGCATCAGGGATGCACAGTGGGAAGTCACTGACTATCTGCCTGCGGGGGATAGTTCCTATCACCACAACGCGTGGCCATCGGGCGGTAGTGCAAGTATGAGTTGGGTTCGGGGGTAGTACGATCCGAGGCTCTGAGAGTGGAGTGTCAGGACCCGCCAAACGGAGTCAGGCCCCTTTTGTGCATTACCTGTACTAGTCCCTGGATCAGTAGCTAGTACACACAGATTCCAGAGCTTTGGATCATTGCCGTTACAAATCGGATAATAATTACATCAGAGTACGCTAATTGGCACGAAGGCCTTAACAGCGGAATTCTAACACGCAGTGGAAGTCTTCACAGTCTTTCGTAACTCCAAATGGAAGAGGCAAAATACAACAATCAAACCATAGGCAAGCTGCAGTAGCGTCCTAGGCGTTGGTATAGTCGACGTCTTCGGGTTCTCCACTTTGTATTCTTGACTTGCTCATTAAATGAACAGCTCCGCGTAACAAGCGGGGTTAGCATTTGATTGCTAGCAAGTCCTTCCTAGGAAGGGCTAGGTTTAGGTTTACCTTAATAAAGCTGATGGTTAATTTGCATAAAAGCATTGCACTTAGAATTGTAAAAGCATTTAAGAAACATATATAAATAAGTATAAATTCTTATGATCAACAGTCATATCATAAACTTTCTATTCTCAGATCTCAAGTTCTCAATCTCACAATTCTCAGCTCATAATCTCATTCCTCAATTCTCAAATCTCAATTCTCATATATCAAACTCATAATTCTTATCTAGCAACGGCACCCATATGCCGGAATAACCTTACCCATGTCATATTATGTTCAGTGATGCTACAATGTGAAACCCACCTTGTCCGCCCTTAACCGTGGGCACGGCCATTCAAATGGTTTTACTCTGCAGAGGTTGTACGCTTTACCCGCAAGATACGATATTCTCCCGTCGAAGGATATTATAACAAAACCTCCAGAAAATTAATCCCGGGCTTAAACACTGTCGTACCTGCTTCACACAGGTACCCAGAGAAATGCTTCAGCACAAGTCCCTGGCGATACCCCGGTGATGTTTCTCAATTCTCAAATCTCAATTCTCAACTCTGCACTTCTCCATTCATCCACCGTGCAAGGACAGTGAGTAATCTCGACATTTCTTTTCCTTTAGATTAGGCCCATCCCATACCGGGCTTGCGGTCGTACGGGTAAATACTCAGTAAAGTAGTCACACGGTTCGGTCCTTATTCTCGAAGCGGCAACCAACACAAACCCAACTCTCGTGCTCCAATGCACCCACCTTACAATCCATCCGCTCCCGATCCCATTTATTAGTTGGTCAGTATTTTAATTAAGGTGAATGACCCAGATCCCAACACAAGCGATTCCTCAAATCTCTTGATTTTGTTCCTAGCTACATCAAATGTTTGGGATTGAATCCCCGAATACCTAACTGAGCAATACGAAGCATCTATTATTTAAAAACCGGGGGTAATTTTAATATAAATTATACTAGGGTTGAGGGTTTATCGGTAGATGCATATGTCGGACTAACACATGCACTAGGTAACAGTATATGATCAAACGGCGTTTTCATCAACATAGCAGTTTTGGCAAAGCTATAAAATTGGGATTCTAGGGAAAGACTTGCCTTCGGAGCAGTCGAACTCCGGCGGTGCGTCGGCGGCGTCGAGACATTCTCCTTCGGCGTCCGAACGTTCTATCGCACGCAAAACAAGAAAACAACAACCAATAAATACATATATAGCAATATAATTTTTAAAAATCATACAAAAATTACAGAAGATAGATATGAATTTTACGAATTTTTAGAAACTTGAATCACCGGAATCGGAGTTCGGATGAATCCGGAATGAAAAGATGAAGGAAGTTATGTGCTGAAATTCCTGGAAAAATGGAAAACGGCACTATAGCTCATGGGGTCCTTGATCGATTCTTGACCCAAGGCTGGTCTGGTTGCTTCAACGGATAAGAGCAAATGGGGAAGGAAAATAGAGAGAAAGAAAAAGAAAGGAAGAGAGAGGAAGAAGAAAGAAGAAAGGAGAGAAGAAGAAGGGCCGGAGAGAGAGAGGGGCGGTGTGGGCGGCGCCCGGCGAGGTCGGCCGGCCGGCGACAACGATAAGCGGCATGATTTGGCGGCGCGACGGCCTGCACCGGCAGGGCAGAGCGGCGGCGTCTATGGAGGTGGCGGCTTGGGCTTGCTTGGCGAGGTGAAGCTCGATGGCGACTCACGAGGACCGGCGGGCGGCGGCAGACGACGACGCAAGACGGCTGCCATGCTAGCAGACGCGGCGGCGACGGCAGCAGACGGTGGCGGCGGCGGCTGGCTGCACGGCTGAAAACTCCGGCGAGGTGTGGCGGTCTCTGGCGAGGACCGCGGCGCAAAGCGAGGCCGGCGCCAGGCGGAGGCGGCTCTCGGGCGGCGCGCAAGGGCGGCTGGAGGCTGCGGCGGCGGCAAGGCGGCGGCGGCGGCAAGGCGGCGGGTTGCGCTTAGGCTGCAGCGGTGTCATGCAATCATGGACGGCGAAGCAGCAAGCACGACGCAGCCTTGATCAAGAGCATGGCGGCGACTTGGTGCGAGGCCATAAGGCGGGAGCGGCAGCTGGAGCTGGGCGGAAGGAACGGCATAGGGCGGCAGCTAGCTTGGCGTTCGGCAATCCCTAACGATGAGGATTTCGGGTGATGTTTGGAGGTTGATGGTTGGCTACTGGGTTGAACGGGACTCATTGTTTTGGAATAGTGGGGTTGAGGTTTAGTGTGCGGTGAACAGTATGCTCATTGGGAGGAAAGGCTCCGTGCGTGGCGAGGGTTGTCCGCCACGTCGAAAGCAGACGGAGCGAAATCATGACGAATCATGAAGAGGATAAGAGCAGACGGAAAGGAAGAAAGATAGAATTTTTGTTGTATTATTATTTTATGAAAAGGTGAAAATGTAAATATCTGTAATTTTACTTTAAGTTGTTTCTTTTTAATATACTAAATGGATGAGAACGGAAGAAAGGAAGAAAAGTATATTCTTTCTTCTAATATTAATTTTAGGAAAGAATAAAGTTTTAAGTAAATGAAATTTTAAGTTTTTGGAAATAATTATTTCAAACAAGAAATTTCAAATTTTCGAAATCCCCGGATTGCGAGTTCTGGGATTACGACTTTAATAGAACTCGCAATCCGGGTTTTATAAACATTTTTATTTTGCAAATCAAACTCAAACAAATTAATTAGTTTCATTTTTCTCTTGAACAATCTTTTGCAATATTATTTTTGGAAAGTTTAAAATATTAAAAGGTAACATACTTATTTTCACAATCTTAGTTTAAACTGCATTTTGAGAATTATGCAAATGCAATGATGCAGATGATTTTAGGGTTTTAAAAATAAGGATGTTACAGGACGTACCTCGAATGCCACTATACTTGAGGTAAAGGCGGAGGACGCCGTCACCTGCGGGTGATTTGGATTGCACCTACTTGAGTTGCGACCCTTAGGGTGGGCTGGCAACCCAACTTTGGACTCGGGCTCTTGTAGGGTAGTGTGATCCCATAACAGGTGTGCCGCACCTGGAATTTGATGGCGGGAGTAAGGTGAACGTTTGGCAGTGTTCATGGAAACTGTCAGGGAATTGGGAACGTTTGGCAGAGTGCCTGGAAACTGCAATGGGATGTGATTGGATTGTGGTATGAAACTTGAACTATGATATGACACATTGAAAGTAGAGCTTTGGTTAAAATAGCTAAGTCATAGGCTTTGGTTTATAAAACTAGCTTTCTGCAAATAAATAAACCCCGACCTTTCCTTTGGAACCCCTATCACTAAAATTTGCATCAGGTTGGGTGTTAGCTCGCCAGTGTTTGGATGACACTGACCTCGCTTTCATATTCTATTTTAGATGGAGAGTATGAGCAGGATCAGTATGCTTGCCATGAAGACAAAGATCAAGATTATGCTGACAATCAAGGCGAGGCATAGGGCGTCTCTCTAGTCGAGTGTTTAGGCATAGCTGGCACGAGACCCTTTTGGATCTTTTGGATTATCTGCATTCTGATCTTTTGGACAATTATGACTATTTGGGCCAATGTGCCGGGTTGTAAACACTTAATAGCCTTCGGGCTTAATACAGGTATTTTATGTAATTTAAATCTTCCGCTTGTATGTAATGATTCGGCTATGTGAATGGTGTGCACTAGTGTACTGATCCAGGGACTAGTGCAGATCAAGTGGTAAGCAAAAAGGATAGGTGTGAGAACCGGTTTCCAATATGATAATATCGGAGATTCTCTAAAATACAATTGTCCAGGATTCCAATTGTATAACAGAAATGACACCATTGCATAGCCTTTATTGATACTAGTAACAATTTTACAAATGGAAGGAAAATACAAAAGGTATTACATATTACATCTATACACCCATTCCACAGGCTTGGCCTGAGGATAGGAATTCCTTAGAAAAACGTCGAGTCATCAGAGTTCCTTAATCTGTAAAAAAAATTGAATTTAGCAGGGGTGAGTATTTCTACTCAGCAGGTCTTCACCAATGCAAGGGACTATTAATTACATGCAAGTTACCTAAATAAGAAGAGCAAGATTTAAGTAGATATAATGCAACAATTGAAATGGCTTACCAGTTATTTCAAAGAGTTTTGTAAAACATTTAAGAATCAAATTCTTTACACAACCCAATTCTTTACTCATCACACCCATACACCACCTTGTTACATCTGCGTCGCGTTGAGATTATTAATTAAATCATCGAGCATATGTCACAAATCATGCAGTATCACCCTTCGACACAACTCCATATACCGAGTACGGTCCATTAATGATTTATTTTCATTCGATTCTGCAGAACCTACGTCAACTTATATATTGATCAGATAAATAGTTGAACAATTGTGTCTTTAACCCATGACATTCTCAGGTTTTAGCATGAGATAGGCCCACCATTCCTGTTTCATCAACCTCTTGTTCTCCATGCAGCGCATGAGCAACCCACCACCGGTCCATTTAACCCATGCCTATCCTTTGCAGGAAATATTTTTGTTTAACACCAACACCACCAACCATCTATATCCATTGTCATACCAGAATAATGTGCTTATCCAAGTAGATAATGAATGTCTACATGAGTTGTCATATGATTGACTATTTATTCTATTCTAGGGTTTTATTATTTTATTTATTTAGGTGTATCCTAATGGTACAACTCTAACATGGAATATAATTATTCTATATGATGTATATACATATGATATCAAAGTAGATTGACTCAGAATAATCAACTAGAAAATAATGCATAAAGTAATAATTAGAGAATTCTAAATGAGTGGAGAAAACCTGCCTTGGTTACGAATATAACTAAATTCTTTCTTCTGCTTCACTTCTTGATCATCATCTCCGTCCCAAGAGTAGCTTGAATCTTAATCTTCTTCTATTATCGTGAGATTTTAATATTTAATAAAATAGGAAGAATAAGAATCAAATCAAGTGAAAAGGAATTTATATGCCATGCAGAAATATTTTGGAAAAGGTTCAGGTTTTTGGAATGCAACGGCCTTTGGATAGGATAGGAGTTATGAAAATATTTGATAGGGTGATGGAGATGGAATTATGAGATATTTTATGAAGAGGATGAGAATGGAAGAAAATTATGAAGAATCTTCATCATGAAGAATCATGAAGAAGATAAGGACGGAAAGAAATTATGAAGAGGATGAGATAGAATCTTGGTAGATATTTGAGCTGGAGTGAAGTGACTACGAGATATTGTGGTAATTGAGATTTACCATAGGATATTCTACGAATGGATAGGATTATAAGATATTTGTACGAAAGGATAGAATTACAAAGTTACGAATGGATAAAGTTACAGAGTTACGAATGGATAGGATCATAGGATATTTCATGAATAGATAGGAATGGATGATTTTAAAATATCTTGTTCTTTTATTTAAAGAATTAAAGAAAATTAATACATAGTGCACTTTCATGAAATATTGAAATTTAGGGTTTAGAAGATTTCTAAAACTCTAAAAGAGATAAATTTTATAAATAGGAATAGCACTATAAGTTTTTGAAATTTAAGAAATATTAAATATTGCTTATGACTCCTTAAAAATATTCATTTTGCATTTTTGTTATTATTAGGAAGATTTTTGTATACAATTTAATTATTATTTTTACTTAAGAAATTATTCTTATAAAAGTTTAAAGGAAGAGAAGTATACCATTCTTATATTTTATAAAATAGTTCTGAAATTGATAATTTTATAAATTTTGTATATATTTGTATTTGCTAGGAAAAATATCAATTTTACATTCTCAAAGACTTTTATATTTTTAGAAATTCTCTAAATTGTTAAAGAGAGGGTTTAGGATTCAAATTTAAATTCGGATGGTTTTAAAAATCTGGAAAAATTATATCTAGATGTAAAACATTATTTGGAACAACCTTTGTATAGAAACGTTTGGCTAATTTTGGCTCTAAGGCTTTCAATTTGAAGGAAGAACAAAATCTGGTCATGAGCAGTGAAATTCTAGGGTTCTTGAACCCGAATTAGGGATTTCGGATTTGTGGGGTTTTGGGGCAATTAACCTTAGGTCTTTTGTTTCTAGGATGTCTAGGGATGTTTTGGAAGTGGATTTGCGAATTGAAGTGGGCCGGAATTGGCGGTCGGCGTGGTCGTGTGGCGGTGAAAAACAGATTGGGGCTTTGTGATTTGGCAAGCAATTGTATAAATTGTTGGCTTTGTAAGCTTCATAGGGTGTAGTGGGTTCTTACCATGCTACCAATTGGGCTCGACGAACCCGAGTCGACGACGGCGACGTGAGGCTCATGGTGGTCAAACAGAGGATGCAGCGACGCACGCAGCTCTTCTCTGGTGGATTTCGCGCCGATTGCTCCTAGCTGCAGCTCGGCGATGCTACAACAAGGCCTTGGCGGCGGCACCAAGCTTAAGATGTTGTGGCTTGGGTGAATTTTGTGATGGTGGCGGCAGTGCACGGAACAAGAAATTGAAGCTCCGTGCTATTTATAAGCGGCAGAGCTTGAGAGTACCTCGGGATCATGATGAAGTGGATGAGCACAAGAATTTGATGATGTGTTAGAGGATTAGCTCGTGCGGCATTGAGCAGGCGGCGGGTCGGTCTGGCGCTGCATGGCGACAAATGTGGGCTTGCTAACGTGATTCAATGACCAACCATTGGCGGCGTTGAGTAGGAGGTGGCGGTGCCATACGTTGCCTTGGCGACCAAGGAAGGGAGGAATCATGGCGGCTTGTCTCTTGTGGGGAGTAGGCTTCGGTGGACAAAAAACAGGGAGAGGAAGGAAAGAAAGAAGGAAGAAGAAAGGTACAAGGGGCAATTTGGTAAATTCACAGAGAAAGGTTTCAAAATCATCGTTTGGTTTAGATCAAAATTTGAAGGTTAATTTATATAGAAGTATTATGCATGTGATAGCTAAGTAAAGTGAGAAAAGAGGAGGATTTTAGGGATTTCAAACATTGAGGGGTATTTTGGTAATTTCTTTGAAAGTATATTTAATTCAAAGTTTAAAAATGAAATTCAAGGTTTGAAATAAAAGTTGAGTTTTAAATCGAATGCAAATGGTCATATAAAAAGATAGTAAATATATGTAAAAGAAGATGATTTTGGAAATATCAAGTTGGAAGGGCATTTTGGTAATTTTAACTTAAGATATTTCCAATTCAAGTTTTAAAATATATTTAAGGGTTGGACTTGAGTTTAAATGAACATGGATCATGCAAAGTAGTTAAATAGAATTAAAAAAAAGGGAAATTTGGAAGTTTTTAGCCAAAGGGGCAAATTGGTAATTTTACCAGGTGTATATTTGATGCAAGTTCAAGATCTAAATTTGAGTTTGGGTTTTGGGAAAAATTAAGCATGTATGAGTAACTATTTAAATTTAAAAAGGAAAACTTGGGATTTTAGCTAAAGGGTATTTTGGTAAATTATTAGTGCACTTTTTGATATAAATTCAAGGTTTGAAAATAATACATTAATTGAATGCATATTTTGTACTTATAAAGGATTTATTGAAATCAATAGGAAAGGGTTAATGGAAAGGGTAATTTGGGAATTTTTGACTTAGGAGGGCAAAATGGTAATTTCACTAATGCCTGATGGTTGAATATCAAATTAAGTAACTTAGTGGAATTAGTTGCTTATGGGTGGAAGATGGTTAAAAGAGATGGAAAATCGAATTCTTGGTATATAGAGTATTGAAAACACTATTCACTATATGAAAATACTATTCACCGTTTGAAACTCTCTTTTTTAATTAAATGCATAAAATCCTAAAACATGATTTGGGTTTATAAAAATTTATAAAAGGAATAGTCGTAAAATATAGAGTAAGAAAGACATCTTTGAGAAGGTTTTATTTGCAAAACAAATAAATCTGGTTTTATACTTCACAGGAGATTTTGAAATTTGAAAATCGAGAAGATTATGGCTCAAGCAATAAAGAAAACTGAAAAATGAATTAAACGCGAAAAATTTTTATGCAAAATTTCAGACTGTTACAATAGGCCCCACATGGAGGCTGCTAGAGGACGCATGGGAGTGTGAGGGGTGAGAAAAAATTCCACCTCTTTACATCCAAGCTATCCAAGGAGAATCTTCAAGCCCAGGTTGGTTGTTCGCACGTTTACACCAAATATTTGGCCTCAATAGTTAGATATAGAGTATAAAGGGCTAGGGTCAAGCCGCGTCAATGCCTTTTAGGCTACCCACCTGACCCTCTTAATATATAAGCGTACAAATTGTTTGGCTAAAAACTAGTGTTATGTCTTCATGGCGGCCTACTAACCTCAACATTATTTCCTTGATCTGCTTCTATAGATAGTACTAGTGGCCTAAGTTACATCCTACTATTAAGCATAGCGCTATACTGCAAATCTTTTTTAGAAGGGAAGAAAATCACACTGATTCCTAGCTAGAGATCTAGATCCTAACCTGACCCACCGGGTCCTGACCTGACCCGACAGCCGGTTGGAGTATGGGTCGGGGTCTCCAGTTCTAGTCGGGTCGGGTCGAGTCCGGGTCAGCTCCTGCACCGACCAGACCCACCCACCCCCAACTTCCATCTCTATCGTAGGATTTCATCCTAGGGCTAGGACCTGTCCCACCCCAACCCTAGCCATGCTTCCTCACTCCTTCCACACTCCTTCCTTACTTCTTAATTCCTCAGCCTCCCTCTCTCCCTTAGTTCCTCTCCCCCTCCTCTAAGTCCCGAGCGGTGGCCGACAGGATTTGATGAGCTCGGGTGATGGGCATGTGTCCCAAGAATTCCACACGTGACTTCCAGAATTCACATCTGGTGAATTTAACATACAACTTGTGTTCCCTAAGACTCTGCAACACCAATCTCAAGTGCTCGGCGTGTTTCTCCTCATTCTTTGAGTACATCAATATGTTATCGATGAACACCACCACGAACTTATCAAGGTAGTCCATGAATGACTTGTTCATCATGTTCATGAAGTAAGCCGGTGCATTGGTTAAACCAAATGGCATTACCGTAAACTCATAGTGCCCATATCTGGTAGAAAATGATGTCTTTGGTATGTCTGCTTCCTGTATTTTCAACTGACGATATCCTGACCTAAGGTCGATCTTGGAGAATACTCCTGCTCCCTTCAACTGATCAAAAAGGTCATCGATTCTGGGTAACAGGTACTTGTTCTTGATTGTCACCTCATTCATCGATCTATAGTCGACGCACATCCTCAAACTACCATCCTTCTTGGTTACAAACAAAACTAGGGCTCCCCACGGTGAAGAACTAGGTTTCACAAACCCCTTCTCCTGGAGATCCTTAATCTGCTTCTTCATCTCCACCAAATCATCAATGGGCATTCTATATGGCCTCTTGGATATAGATGCCATTCCTGGTACCAATTCGATCACAAATTCTATATCCCTATCTAGCGGCATTCCCGGTAAATCTTCTAGAAATACATTCAGAAATTCTCTTGCAATTGGTACATCCTCCAATGAAATAGCTACGGTACTGTTGACTAGCAATTGACCTTCCTTGGCCTTCATTGCCATGAATTCCACTTTCCTGCCTGAGGCATCTTCTAATTTGATAGTTCTTCTACCACAATCTAATACTACGTTATGCTTGGCCAACCAATCCATCCCTAGGATGACATCAATACTCTAGGTATCTAGGACCACAAGGTTTGCCTTAAATTCTACTCCACTAATTACCATCCTAACTCCCAAACATCCCCACTTGGTTTGCATTTTTGCTCTTGGTGATGTTACTGACAATGTGTGTTTGAGTTCTATGGTTTCCATTTGGTTTGTTATGGCAAACAATTGCGATATAAAAGAATGCGAAGCTCCCAAGTCAAACAGAACTACTACTAGTACTGAGTGACAAGGAACTTACCCATCACAGCATCTGGTGCATTCTGAGCCTCCTCTGCTGCGGTGTGATTGACTCTCCCACGGACCACCAACTAAGGTGCACTAAGGGTAGGTGCTGGTGTCTAGAATCCTCCACGGTTTCCTCCTAGTGTTGGGGTCTTAGCTGGTGTATTGCCCAAGTTGAACGGTACCGGTGCTATTGTCTTCCACTCCGGACAAGAACTGGCGAAATGTCCCGGTTGCTTGTAGTTGCAACACGCTTTGCCCTGTACAGTCTGCTCACCCTACTTTGGAGTTTGCGGAGCAAAGTTACGGTTTATTGGTGCGGTTGTATGATACCCAGTCTGTTGATTGCACGGTTGCCCTTGCTATTGTGCCTTAGGCCGGTTGAATTGTGAGGGATTTGGCTTGAACCTTTGTTGGTTTTGTGGCCCTTTGGTCTACTCAAAGCGACGCTTCCTGTCCTCACCTAACTCCTTCTTCTTTTCTTCCAACATCATTGCCTTATTGACTAGCTCTTGGAAATCAGGAAAATTGTGGATCATCTGACTTGAAACCCATTATTCAATCCCTTCAGAAAACGAGACTGCCTGGTCCGATCTACTACCACATCTTCCAGTGCGTAGTGTGCCAGTTGAGTATACTTGTTCATGTACTCATGCATTGTCATACTTCCTTGCTTCAAAGCACGGAACTCATCCTTCTTCAACTCCTTTACTCCTTCTGGAACATGATAGTGTTTCAAAGCAGAACGGAATTCCTCCCTTGTAACAGGCTCCTACCCTGCTCGGGACTCACAGTAATTCTTCCATCACTCAAGGGCAGATCCCTCGCTAGCAAGTAACATCTTCTCGATGATGTTCATCTTTCTTGTAATCACTCTCATCCAATCATCTCCATCCAATGGATTAGTGCTCCCAGCAAACATAGGTGGATGGGTCCTCATGAAATCATTCAGACGAGACTGAGGTCTTGGTGCCTGTGCATTGAGTGGCACTATCTGTTGTGCTTGATTGTTGTTGCCATGCTGCATGTTCTGCATCTGCTGCATCCACTGAGTCTAAACTGCCAGAAAAGCTCCATGGTTGTAGGCATCCACTTGAGGTGCAGGAGGAATGGGGGAATTGGCGCCTCCTTCTCCACCTCGCTGGCCACTGCCTGAGTCACCTCCATTGCCTGCACGAGTCTGAGCCATCTGCAATTGCTCACAGGGTTAGATAAGAGGGAATAGCAATACATGTTGAGGGGGAAATTCTATGCAAGGTAAGACTAAATCAAGACAGATTGCTAAAGGAGAAATAGCAACATCCTTATTAATATTATCATAACTCATGGTGCATGACATAAACAATAATAAGAACTTTTACATCATACCGACGAGACAAAATGCGAGATCCAAAAATAAACACACACGATTACGAAGGTCTGACTCTGAATATAGACCTAATAACGTGACTCTGCACACCTAGTCTTACCCTAACTACGGTAACTCTCACTCATCGATCCATCTAGGTTGCGGTCCTCCTAGTGGATAAACTAGTGGATGGACTGGTTTCGGAGAGAACCGGTCCCAATGCTCCACCCTGTTGGATCCCGTTTCCTCAACCGCCGGAGGGAAGGGTACCTCCTGCTTCACTTTTGGAACCTCTTTCTCTTCTGTCTTTGCCAGCTGCTATTCCAACTCCTCAACTCGAGCCTGAAGTAAGGTAGCTTTTTCCTCAAAGGTCCTTGTTAGCAAACTAGTCCTCAGAAGTTCGCTGCTAGCATCATTCAAAGCCTGGTCCTGATACACCACCATGCGAGCCAGTGCAACTGTCTTAGCGCTCCCTTCTCCTCCTGTTGTTGGATAGTAACCCGGTCCTAAGCCATGAGCCTGAGGATTGTAGTGATACACAGTGTTATTCAACTCGTCTGCGTGAATGCTGCAAATCCTATGCAGGGCAAGCCGAGCACACTCCTGCATTGCCATCTCAAAGGTAGAACGCTTCGCCATCACCACCAATGGTCTACTATTCTTTGCATTAGCCCTTGCATACACCTTTAGCTTGCAGTGATAGCCTAGCTTGTCTCCTTGGACCTTCCATGGTTCTCCCATGTACAAAGGCCTCTCATAGCCCTCCAGTTCTTGCAGCACCCTCCAAAGTTCAGTAGCATGATGGCCCTTCCTCTCACCGTATGTGTGCAACATCGTCATCTAAAAGAAAGGTACAATAGAGAGAATAGCTATTAGCATAGGGAAAACGTTATTTAGATGTAGTATAGCATCATTAGAAAAGAGACAAGGTTTTGCAGAATAATTGACTTATAAACTTAATTTCCTAGAGACGACCATTCTAGCTAGGGCTTATCCTACAGTTAGCGCGGCTCTGATACTATTTCTGTTAGGAACCCAAATCTAAGATCTGGTATCCCTCATGTCACTAGTCCAGGATCAATTCTAGTGAGCACACATGACTTCATCAGTGGATCACCACAATACATCAATATAAAAACACTAGATATAACCCCCCCACTTATTACAAATAAGATCCAAATGCCACACAGGGCTAAATAACAAGTCCATCAGAGCATATTATTGGAGCTAATAAGCAAAATAATTAAGGTAGATGTCCCATCATAAGCCTATCTGCTACTCGCCTCTAGGTAGATCGTCCTCAAACAGCAGGGATGATTCTTCAACTTCTTGTCCTACTAGGATGAATGGGCAGCCCACAAACAAAGGTTTGCAAGAATGATTATAGACGAATACTCAGCAAATCCCACACAGTGGATTAATACAATTTTATCTTTTATATGCAAGCTTAGTACAAAGGATAGGTCACATGGTCATTTTGCATAAACAGCATATAACAAAGACATAATAAAGTAATAGATTCAAAAGCAAGTAAGTAAATCATTTTAATAAACAATATTTTAATCCATAATCTCTGACGCACAACCTAATCATAGTAGAAAGCTCAGTAACCTGCACCCAGCAGTAACCACAATGACAACCAACCATTGCATTTGGAAACACTATATCTTGCTCAATACAACAAAATATTTGTTCATAACCGAGAACATGGCTATTCGAATAGTTTTTAACACTCTGCAGAGGTTGCACATCTTACCTATCAGATACTCATATCTCAACCTCTGGCTAGGAAGGAGACACTTATAACCTAATAGTTACGAAAATTAACACAAGCAAGTGGCCCTCCCGATGACTACTGTACTACCTAGAGCCAAACATCTGGACCACACACAGTTAGTACAGCAACATCGAATTGATGATGATTCTCATAAGCAGCACATCTCCCCTTAATGTCCCAACACATGATCACATCTCCTAGCTTGCCATGAGGTGCCACAAACTCGCACTTAGTAACTCAACTGCCAGACTTAACCGAAGTCAAGCTCATGGTATGTACTGTATTTTACCTGGCATGCTCGTACAAGATTAAGTTTTTAGGGTAATTAAGACAAGACTTCCTTCTAGATTTGCCTCTTAGCCTAGACACAGGCTCCACCGACACACAGTGCCACTTGCCTTAGTCAAAATACCTACCCAAATTGTTAACAATTTGCAATACATGCAACAATCACATAAGAGCAACACATGCTTAACCAATATGGAGCAACACATGTGTCCCTTACATAAAAGCAACACATGCCTTTACTCTCAATTTCATCTCTCTTTAGTCAATATTAATTAAACCAAACCCAGGTATCGTGCATGACTAAGCAAAACTAAATACGACTACCATCCCGCAAGGTATCATCACTATCCAACCAAAATGATGACACATCTAGGTTACAAAGGATAATTGGTAATACAATATTTTAAAGGATGAAATATAATTCAAATTGGAATAACTAAATTCCTAATAAAGTAAATTAAACATAGCAATGCAAAGTTTAAATCAAATTCATTTTATTTGAAAATGGGATCAACATGATCAAAGACTGTGTATGACTTGCCTTACTGCCACTCCTGCTGTGGACCTGCAACAAAGTCTTCCAATGACACACCTTCCGAAGTACACGTCTCTACGTAAAGCAATAATAAAGAAACACCATATAAATAAACCTATACAATAAAGTATTTAAAAATCAAATAAAATTCATAAATAGATAGATATCATTTTTTTTGAATTTTTAGGGACTTGAATGGTAAATTTGCACTTCTAGATCAAAAGATATGAATTTTGCAAGTTTAAACCAATTTATATACTAATTTCTCAATTTCCATATTAAATCCCGAATTTTTAATTAAACTCCCGCCACTGACAACTAGGCCCTGCCTGTCAGCTACTTGGCCCACGGTGGATGTAGCCCACGCAGCCCGTGCGCGCATCCCCTCTCTCACCTTACTGACATGCGGACCCCATTGACATGTGGGTCCTACGTGTCAGCGACTCGGACCCGATCCCCGTTCAACCTAACCTGAACCAAGCTATCTCGGACCGGTCCAACCCAGATCTGAACCATCCACCGTGGATTCGACGGTTATCTATGCTCCACGTCGCTCTTCCGCCCCAGCGACCATGGCACAGAGTGGCGCCAACGCTGGCACGGCGGCGACCCCGCCGGAGTTGCCCGATCTGGCACTCCCGTACACCAAACGACATGCAACCAAGCTCTACGGGTAGCCCTCAACCTCATGATCTCTCTGGACACATGAACCCTCACTGATGACCACCGGCAGGGAGCTGTTGCGGTACGAAGAGGCGGCGGTGATCTGCCTAAGGCCTAGATGCATCTGCCCGGATATTCACAGACAACAGGAACTAACTCCAAATGAAGGTTATCTGACCCTACTTCCTTATCTCTTACATGGTTGAGAGTACTGGCAATCCTTGGCGCAGAAACATTAGCTCCGAACTCAACCATGTTACCACTATTGCTAACTAGCTTCACTGACTTTCTAGCACAATCGATCTGACCGTTATGCTTTGCTAACCAATCCATGCCCAAAATAACATCTAACCCTTGAGATGCAATGAGGATAAGGTTTGCAAAGAACTCTACTCCATTTATTAAAATGGACACTTTGGGGCAAAACTTATTTGCGAGCATAGCTCTTCCTGGAGTTTGTACTAGAAGAGGGGTTTTAAGTGAGCATATTTCCCATTTATTTTCTTCCACTAAATTGCCCAATATAAAAGAATGCGATGCTCCAGAATCAAATAAAACTGTAACAGGGATTGAGTTCACTAGGAACTTACCCAACACGACGTTGGGTGCATCCTAGGCATCCTCGGCAGTGACGTGGTTCGCACGACCTCTTCCAATGGATTGGGGCATCCTCTAGTTATTGGAGGCTCCATGCCCTTGACCTAGGGCAGGTGTGCGGACCAGGGTACTTCCTTGATTGCCTTGCGGTGGTGCTGAATTCTGACGTTTCTGGGGGCAACTGCTTGCATAATGACCCATCTGCTGACACTGATAGCAACGGATGGTTGAAACATCAATTGGGGGTCTTGACGGCTGTCCGATGGGGTAGGACGCCTGTCTTGGCGCAAGACTGGGCGAGGTGCTGAGTGGGGCCCTAGAAGCGATGGGGCGAATCGACGAGACCGATTCGACCGAGCGAAACCTAGAACTGCTGGCTTGCTGCATAGCTTGAAATTTTCTCTTCCTTGCCTCACTTAACTCACGCTGAGCATTCTCTTGGAGCAGAGCCTTGTCCACAACATTCTGGAAATTATCCAAATTCAGCACAAGGAGTGGCGCCTTAAGTGCTGGATCTAACCCATGCAAAAAGCGGCGGGTCTTCTCAGTTTCATTCTTGACCTCCTCTGAGGCGTAGCGAGACAGCTGGACAAACTTGTTTAGATACTCTGTCACTGTCATATTTCCTTGCTTGAGCTGACGGAATTCCTCTCTTTTGAGCTCTAACTGGCCCTTGGGAATATGAGCTGAGCGAAAGGCGGCCTCAAACTCATCCCAACTGATGTCTTGAGGATGTGGATGCGCAGTGCGGAAGTTCTCCCACCAAGTAACGGCAACTCCCGTCAATTGATGAGCAGCATACTTCACACTTTCCTGATCATCACAATCCACTAGGTACAGCTTACGCTCCACATCTCTGATCCAATCATCAGCGACTAAGGGATCAGCAGATCCGGCGTAGGTAGGTGGTCTTGTTCTCATGAACTCGCCGAGCCGATTGCCGAGGGCAAAGTAATGAATGATAACTGGCTGTGGGTTGGCGATGTGCTGAACCAGAGTTTGCATGAGCTGAGCTTGCATCTCCATGTACTGCTGCCAATTGGGTGGCGGTACCGGTGAGTCTTGATCTTGAAATTTCTTCTTCTTTGAGGCAGGTGGTTTTGAGGCTGAGGCTGGTTCTGAGGCTGAGGCAAAGGCGGAGGCGGAGGCGGGGGTAGAGGTTGAGCGGCTAGGGCATGCTGACCTTCAGCCTGATGCTGAGGCTCCAACTGAGGGTTCTGCAGATTCTGAGCAGGCTGCTGCTGAACTAGGACTTCGTACAACTCAGCAAGCGGCGCGGGAGCAGGTGGATGTTGACCTCGTCCACCACGACCACCACGACCACCTCGACCACCTCTACCATCTCGTCCCCTTCCACGGTTACCACGTCCTTGATCCATCTGAGAGTAGGCAACCGAGGACAGTCAGACAGGGAGATACGTGACAAAAGGTTTGGTGCAAAGATTTTAAGTGCCGAAATTAAATAAATTTTATTATTTTTATTATCTCTTTCTTCTTCTTCTTCTTTTTTTTTTTTTTTGCAAATCACTTATACCCGACTGCTAGTCAGTACGGAACAAGTGAGACAGAAAATTCTACGAAACACGACATACGCGTGCTCATAGATCACTCAGAAAATCAAGCACACTAATAAAATCCTACACACAAATATCAAAAGAGAGCACACACATTTTTATAAATATCCTCTGTGCGGAACTGTACGAGCAACTGTACCGCTCCAAATAGGGGTTTTTTTTGTTTTTTACTTATTTATTTTTGAGAAAACCTAACATCCAAACTATTAGAACAGCTGAACATCAAGGATAGTTCAGTCTGCTCCACACAAATTTAAAATACGTGCCATATATACCTAAACCTAATTTTTCATTCCTAACTTGATCACGGCCTCCTGACTTCTTCCTTGTCATCTTCAGACTCCACTTAGTTAGGATAAGAAGAGAATAGAACTTCGCAATGAAACAAGAAGAGACAGAGAAAAATTAAGAAAGGAGAGGACCCAGCAAATATAACCTATTGGTTTCAAACAATTTGGTTTTGTAAAATAAGCCAAGCTATGCTTTTCTAGACTAACTAGCGTTCCCTAGGGTCAGCGCGGCTCTGATACCAAACCCTGTCAGAGCCCGGTTTTATTAAACCGAACCCCTCTGTGTTAGCAGTACGTGTCCCAAGGATCGCACGCGTACCCACGATGTGAGACACAATACCATTGCCACACTGCATTAACTTAGAAAGTACATCAGAGTGCTGCGGAGCAATATATTACATTATTCATAGTAACATGTCCTGACTAATACAAATAATAGGATAAACCCAAGGTGGCGACCCAACACGCCACGAGCACACGCTTATCCGGAAGCCGCTAGTAGTCCGGATCCACCTCGGAAAACAACAACGAAGTCCTCGCATCCTCGAACTCGACCGCTAACGATAAAACAGACCAAGACAGATGCGGGTTAGCATCTGAATGCTAGCAAGTCTTTCTGGGAAGGGCGGGCTAAGGCTCATCCTAGGAAAGTGGGGTTCTTTGCATAAAAGCATTTAACCTAGAAGTATAAAAGCGTTTAAGAAAACATTAATAAACAAATATCAATGCTCATAATAAACAAAGAAATAGCTAAGTTCTCATTCTCGGCTCAAGTTTCAGCATATCTCAAAGTTCTCGGTTTAGCGACACATGTTCTCCATTCTCGTAAACCAATCACATTCTCATCTAGCAACGGCACACATGCCGGAAAACCTTACCCGTGTCATATTAATTAAGGTGAAGCTACGTTGTGAAAGACCACTGAGTCGCCCTTTTACCGGGAGCTCGGCCATTCGAATGGGTTTACACTCTGCAGAGGTTGTACGCTTTACCCACAAGATACAATACCCTCCCGTCGAAGAGTACCGTAACAAGACCTTCAGAAAATTAACCCCGAGTTTGCCACGGTTGTACCTGATATCCACACAGGTACCCGGAGAAATGATAGGTCCACAAGTCTCCGAAGATACCGGCGATGGTTCCCACGGACCCCATCTACGGTGCAAGAACGGTGAACAACACCGAAGTTACTCTCCCTCTAGATCAGGCCCGTCCCATACCGGGCTTGCGGTCGCACAGAAAATTCTCAGTTAAGCGTGTCACAATCATGGGTCCTTAGTCTTGGAGCGGCCATCCCGCACAAACCCAATTCTCGTGCACGAAGGCACCCACCATGCAAACCAACTGCTCCCGATCCCGATTATTAGTTGGTCAAATTGTTAATTAAAGAGTGATCAAACCCACCATAACCCAAGTTCACCATACCCATGCTCAAACACACAATTCTCGAGATGAATACAGTAATGATAACATATGATTACGGATGCGAGAAATCACTCCCCGATATTGAACGGAGCTTTGCTAAGCCAATTAATATTTACAACAATAGGATATTAAGGACAGTGGGTGCATGTCCCGACAATGGAGACCTGCACTAGGAATATCTAAGCAATGTAAGCATGGTTTAATTAATTAGCGATTTTGGCAAAACATAGAAATTGGGGTTTCTAGGGAAAGACTTGCCTTCGGGGTAGTCGGACTCCGGCGGTGCGTCGGCGGCGTCGAGAAAACCTACTTCGGCGCCCGAACGATCTAGCGCACGCAAACGGAACAAACAACAGTAAATAACATAAATAAAATATAAATATAAATATTACATAAAAATTACTGGAAATAGGTATGAATTTTACAAATTTTTAGGAACTGGAATTGCCGGATTCGGAGTTCAAATGAATTCGTAATGAATTAGACAAGGAATTCCATTATCTGGAAAATCCAGAAAATGGGGAAAATGGCTACTGGGCTCTGTGGGCCGGCCCAAGGAGGGGCTGCCAAGGCCCAACCGGATTCCCACGCTGGATAAGAGAGAGGGAGAGAGAGAAAAGAAGAGAGAGAGAGAGAAATCAGGGGAAAGAGAGAGGAAGAAAGAAAGAAAGAAAGAAAGGGGAAGAAAGGAGGGGGTGGCCGGGAGAGAGGAGGAGGGGCCGGCGGCGAGGGCGGCGGCCCGGCGACGGGTGGCGGCAGCGGCGGCGGCAGTGGTCGGTGAGGAGAAGGAGGAAGGGAGACCGGAGGAGGAGAGAAAGAGGAGGAGAGAGAGAGAAATGAGAGGCGCGGCCGGGAGAGGAAGAAGAGAGCCGGAGGCGAGGAGAAGGAGAGGCGGCGGAAGCTCCGGCCGGCGCGAGGTCGGCGCTAATCGTGGGCGGGGCAAGGCGAGGGGTGGCGTGAGGTCGGTCGTGCTGAGGCCGACGGGGAGATGGCGATGGCGGCAATGGTGGCAGCGGCGACGGCAAGCGGCAGCACATGGCGGTGGGCGGCGGCGGCGGCACATGAGGTCGGCGCATGAATGGCGAGTGGGGCGGCGTGGTGAGAGGCGGCGGCGGTGGCAGGTAGCAGCTTCGGCCATGGCGTGCTGGTGAAAAAGGCACAAGACGGGCGCGCACGGTGTCGCGTGGAGGCGGCGTCGGCGGCGCTTTCATGAGGGAGGCGCCCGGCCGGGAGCTCGCTCTTGGGCCGCAGCGGTGGGGACCGCGGCTCGGGAGGAGCGAGGCGGCAACACATTGGGTCATGGGCAAGACGGCAAGACGGCAACCACAGCGGCGCTAGCAGAGGCGGAAGCAGCGTGAGTGGCTTCAATGGTGACAAGGTATGCATCTGCATGCATGCACGCACATGAAGGCAAAGACGGGAGGAAGAAATGAAGAAGATGGAAGAAGAAAGGAGAAGGAAGAAGAAGAAAGAAGGAGGAGGTGGCGGGGAGTTCACCTGGCGGCGTCGGGTCGGCGGCAGCGACGAGGTGGGGTGGTACGGTCGTGGGGAAGGAGCAAAGAGGGACTGGTGGAGAGGGAGCCGAGTGAGAGAGTGGGTGTGGCGGTGTGAGGGCGTGTGAGAGAGAAGGAGAGGGGAGGGGCATTTTGGGTATTTCACAGAGGTACATGTGTCCTTGTCATGGGGGCTGCAGCCATGCAAGGAAGCTGGTTGGGACAGCTTGGGGGGGCATGTGGCAAGGAGAGAGAGGGTGGAGGGAAGAAAAGAAAAAGAAAAAGAAATTTGTAGATAATTTAAAATAACAATTATCAAATTCATTTCTGCTAAAACAAATTAATAATGCAAATGAAATTTGGAAAATGAGATGACATTTAAAAATGCAATGTAAAGATAAAATATTTTAATATAAGACATGCCAATAATATATATATATATATATATATATATATATATATATATATTGGTTGACATGCAATAAAAGTAATTTCGACATGTGACATTTTTATCTAAGTGTAAAAATGTTAGAAGTTTTATGCAAATGCAAAATACAAAATGCAAATAAAATATTTTTATTTTATCATCATTTATTTATTTTATTCTTATTATTTTGAAAATGAGGATGTCACAAATCACCCCCAATCTAATTGTCGGTGACTCACTTCTGCTCCGACTAATCTAGCGGTGGCGATGAACCCCAGAGGTCCCTGCGCACCTTGCCTTGATCTTTTATAGGCCCGGGAAGACCTAGGGCAGCACGGATGCCTAGGCCTAGCCCGCGGCGGAGCTGCCTCCCTGTCTAACTCCGGTGTGATTCCGGAGATGACGGTGGCACGATCCAGCAGCTCCCATCGCGCCATGTCGCCTTATCCGACGGGTCGGACGTGCGTGTACCCCTTCCTCCAGATAAGTGGCGTCCTATGGCCCACAATGCACACATGCGCGCAAGAACAGCCCAGATTGCGCCACGACGCCTCATATACCCAAAAAAGGATTAAAACTCTATTTATCTATTTACATATTTGTTGTTTAATGTTCTCTAGTTATTAAAAATACCAAAACACTTTAGAAAAATATGAGAAAATCCCCAAAAATACCCTAGAGCATCTAGAACCTAGAAAAATTTTATCAAGCACTATTCATCATTTTATTATTCTATTAAATTGATTTAGTGCTCTATGTTAATTATAAAAATGATTTTTAGGGGTTTTTATTATGGAAAAAAATCATAGAATGGATTTTCTCAATTACCTAAGTTAAACAAAGTATTCGGCTTGCCAAAAATTAGGATCTTACATAAGGTCCCCATTCCATCCCTTATTTTTAAGATTCCATTTGGATAGGAGAGCACCTATATCAAAGAGCCACAAGAAAATTTTAATTTTCAATGGAATTTTGGTTTTCCACAGCAGGTAATTGACATTACTGGCTCCTTAATAAAAGTAACCATACATATAAGCAACAATGAAATCCTTTTTCTTGTCAAGTTTCCAAACCATTATGTCCCGTTGCTGATCATCATTAGCTTGGAGGTAATTACCAAACATAGAGTTCCATTTGTCCATCTGAGACGTTGTTATCCACCTCCTCAAAGGTAACAAACCAATTTAATTCTGCCCCCTAGCCACTGAGATGTTAGGGTCAGTGCATATATAGATCTGGCATACTATTCTTGAGGTTGGAATCACCCACCCAGTGGTCCTTCCAAAAGCTAATCTTCTTCCCATCCCCTTATAGAATCTCCTATTTTAATATAGTACTTTCTAACATTGAGGAGGTCTGACCAAATAGGGGAATCTGCATACCTGGCTTTAATAGTAGAGATAGAAGAATCTCTCGCATATCACTTTCTTACGATATCCATGCCATATGCCAGTACCATTCTCCAACATCCACCACCATTTGCAGAGTAAACTGATATTCAAGAAACTCAAGTTCTGAATACCCAAGCCACCTTTCTGCTTTGGTTTGATCATTTCATCCTATTTAACCAAATGATATCTTTTTTATTTTGACCACCATTCCAAAGGAAATTTCTCCTAATCTGATCAATTTTACCGATCACAGGCCTAAACATAGATATAGTATAAATTGGTACATTGGATAGGCAAGCATTAATAAAAGTAAGTCTGCTCCCCTTGAGATAGGAATTTCCCTTTCCAAGCACTTAGTCTCTTATGAACTTTTTCCACCATTTTTTCCTAAACCTTAACCAAAATTCTCTTATAGCTAACAAGGACTCCAAGATAACGAATAGGACATGCACCAACTGGACATGTAAACATTTCAACATATTTTTGTTCTTTATCAACATCACAACTTATCAGAATTACTTTGCTTTTTTTGAAATTAATTTTGAGGCTAGATAGTCGCTCATAAAAAGCTAGCATCAATTTAATGTTCATGACAGAATCTTCATCATCTTGCAAACAAATAGTAGTGTCATCCGTAAAATGGCAACCCCCATAGGAATAAGATCAGCCACCAGACCTTTGACAAGGCCATTAGCTTGTGCCCTTTGTATCATTCTTGTGAGGCAATCTGCTGTAATATTGAATAGGTAAGGAGATAAAGGATCCCCTTGCCTAACCCCCTTATAGCTAGTGAAATAATCCCCTTTAAAGTTATTCAACCTCACACTAAGAGTACCATTGGTCAATACCTCTCTAATCCATGCACACCAGATGGAATTGAAACCCCTCCATTTTAAACAAGACAGGAGAAAATCCCCATCTACCTTATCATAGGCTTTCTCAAAATCCAGTTTAAGGATGATCCTAGTTTTTTACTGTTCTTAGTATAGTTAAGGATCTCATGCAGTGCCAGACCCCATCCATAATGTTCCTCCCCGGAATGAAAGCGTTTTGTGACTTATTAATTATTTTATCAATCACACTATTCATTATCATAGTCAAAGTTTTTGTAATCAGCTTGTAAATGTTGTTTAGGAGACATATCGGTCTGAATATCTTAAGGGAATCAACATTATCTACTTTGGGCAACAAAATAATAGTACCATAATTGATTCTCTTAATCTGCATAGAACCCTCATGGAACATCGTGAAAATCCCTAAAACATCATGTTTGACAATCTCTCAAAAATTTTGAAAAAATTCCATTGGAATCCCATCTGGACCAGGGGCCTTATTCTTCCCCATATCAAGTAAAGTTTCTTTAATCTCTTTCTCAGAAAAAGCTCTACTAAGCCATTCATTATCCTCATCCGAAACATTCTCATGATGTCCCCACATATTCTGATCCTACCCAAATCCATAAGTAGAATTGCTACCAAAAAGATCCTTATAAAACTGGTAGCATGGCTAATTAGCCTTTCCTCATCTACAATAATCTCCCCATTATTATTAAGATGTGTTATCATTTTTTTCCTCCTTTTCCATTGGCCACCATATGAAAAAATTTAGTATTATTGTCTACCTGAAGCAGCCAACTAATTTGAGAATTTTAATGCCAAAGATTCTCCTCTTCCTCCAGCATTCTAGCAAGGATAGAGGTGATCTCAACTTTCTGCTCATGATTTTAAGGTCATGGTCCCATTGGCTTCTTTACCTTCCAACTCACATAATTTTTTTTAAGATTCTGTCCATTTATTTTATTATGACCATAGAGATTTGCTCCCCAACCTTTCAAATATTTTTAACTCAGATCTAAGTACTGTCGCGTATGGCTAAGCAATTGAAGGAAGCAGTGATGCAAGAAGAAGTGACTGTGATAACAAGAGAAGAGATTGAAGAATTGAAGAGAAATATGCATAAGATGCAGGCCTGTCAAACTGAGCAAGGCAAAGCAATTGGTAGAACAGGGTATGCAGTTGGAACAATTGATAGCTGAAGTGAATGCGTTGGTGAATCAAGGTGGGCAGAGGGAAACAAGGCAATTATCAGAATATCAGTCTAGCTACATTGATAATTACTTCAATCCAAGCTCACCATCTACTCCTTTCATGTATTCCCCTGTTAGTATGGATAGAAACTTGAGTAGAGTGGCCAATTAGAATTTGCATCACTCTAGGCCACCGAACACACATGTACTGCTGAGCACACAAAGTCCTCCTATAATTCCCCACTCTGTTAGGCACAATGGACATGCTGAAACAAATGTCAACCTAAATATGACTGCTAATGTGCCCGGCCTAAACAGTGGACCAACGTATACTTGGGGAAACACTGCTGTTAATCTACCACCAAGTGAAATCGGAAGGGAGAGAGCAACTCATAGTAGGATGAATAGGCAGCAACACTATGAATCTGATTACCATAGATACTTTGCCGAGGGCCCCAAATTGAATTTTCCTGAATTCAATGGAGAAAATGCTGATGCTTGGATAAAGAAGGTAGAAATTTTTTTTGAGATAGCTAATGTGCCTAGTAATCAAAGGGTGGAGATATCTACATTATATTTTAATGGCAAAGCAGAGGATTGGCTGTCCAGCTCCGGCATTAACGCTAAATTAGTTCCATGGTCACAGTTCTGTGGTATGATTGAGAGAAGGTTTGTGGAGAAGTCCAACTTTGATTTGGTAGCATCCTTCCATGCAATGAAACATACCACCACAGTAACAGATTACATTGACATATTTGAAAGATTATTCTTATCAAGAAGGATAATCCTTTACTTCCTGAGGAGTATTATTTGAAGAGTTTTATTGCTGGGTTATAGAGTTATGTACAGAAATTGACCCAACTCCAGAAACCTAGGTACTTAATTGAAGCATATTGGGTAGCTAGCTAAAAGGGTGGAGCAATCAAACCCTTTGAAGAAAAACAATTTTATTACACCAACATTTGGAAACAAGAAGCCCACAATACCAAACATACCAACACTGCAGAAGGTCGTTAAGCAGGAGGAAGGAGTTAACGGTAAAGGTGGGGATAAGTGCTACAGATGTAATGAGAAATGGTTTCCCGACCATAAGCAGCAGTGCAAAATGAATCAGCAAGTTCAAACTATGATTATTAGAGAATCTGATAGTGAAGATGAGAAGGGGAAAGATAATCCAATAGAGGAAGAGAATAAGGAGGAATCAAAAGATGATGAAATCTTGCAACCTCACTTGATATCCATGCATAAAATGATTGATGACAATGGCAGTACATCAAACCGTTACCCTCCTATTCACTATGGGCAAATTTAAAGGCATTGAATTATTGGATAGTGACAGTACTGCCACTTTTCTGGGTACTAAATTTGCAGGCAAGGCTTCTTGTTTGGTGGAAGACAGTATCAAACCAGTAAAGGTACAAGTAACTGACGGAAAAATCATAGAGAGCAAGACTCAAGTTAGTAATTTCCCATACAAGATACAAGGAAGGGAATTCAGTGAAACTTGATTCAGTGAAACTTGCAGGCTCATCAATTTGTTTTATCCAGCATCCGTATCCGACAAGGTGTTATTCATATTAGTATTATCCTTGTTCGAATACAAACACTGTTTGTATTCTAAACTATCTGTATTCAGGAAAACGTTATCTGTATTCGCATTATTAATATCCGTATTTGGTATTGAAGCATTGATTTGCACTAAGGATTGGATAAAACCATCTAAGAAAGGTAATATTCGAATTTGTATTTATATTCAAGACTATCTGAATTCGTATCCAAGAGTATCTTTATTCGTATTTGAGAATATCCGAATTCGATTCATATTCGTTTAAAAAATATGGATAGAAATATTGAAGGATACTATCCAATCGGTATCTGATCTAGTAGTATAACTTGCCACCAACATTTGTACTCATAGTTGAACATGAAGACTCTAACCCTAATCTATTGTTACCGCCACCTGCTACAACCCCATGACCAATAACTCATCTTCTCCATGTTGCCACTACCAAGCACTGAATGTATTGCCCATTTCCTAGATCTATTGTCACGAGAATAGTTGAGTGAAAACCCTAACCTTGAGTCAATTGCCATAGCCTATTGTAGGCCAAGCATGTGACCGACACCTCCTCTTCTCCCAATCGCCACTGCCAACCACTACTATTATCGGCTGTCATCTATGGTCAGAAGAAAAGTTGAACCCAAAAACCCTAAACCTAAGTCGATCATTGTCACTGCCACCCTCCATCATCATAGGAGATAAACCATAGTTCTATCGTTTTCATGCCAGGTTTTATAGTTTTCCATATTTTGGCATGTGCCCTTTGGATAGTCGGCAGATGCCTAGTCTCTAATAAATTTATTTATCATTGATATTTAGGATTTTATGGTTCAATACAGGCACAATACCCATAGTTGGCAATTGTAGGACAACCAAAACTTGTCGTTTTCTTGGTCATGTTATACAGTTTTTTTATTTAGTTGGCACGGTTCGTCTAGCTAGCTAGTCGGCAGATGGATAAATTCATTTACTTGTTGCTATTTAGGATGTTCTACTTCAACACATGTGCACTAATCTTTGAATATGAAAACCTAACCCTAAGTAAATCGTCATTGTTGTCGCCCTCCATCATCATAGGACATGACATATGTACGTGTTTTCTTGCTAGATTTTATTTTTTTTATTAGCTGGCACATGTTCTCTAGTTAGTTGGCAGATGCCCGATATTTAAAAAGTTATCTATTTATTGCTATTTTGGGGGCGTTTGGGTGAGAGAGTTATTTCCTAGAAAACTTTAGATTCTAATCCAAAATTGAACTAAGCCCTTTTTATTTTGCAAAAGGAGATAACTGATCTGATTTCCATTTCATTGCTAAGGCAGAAACAAGTCACCAATTTGATCTAAATCCTAGAGCCTCGTAAAAAATTACCAAGCAGGGCTTCAGAATCACTGCTACAAAAAGGTATTTATGAGACGGTTATTTTGAGCTTTTTGAGATGGTTTCAATGTGTCTTAAATAAGTCGTGTCGTAAAAGAGAATGTTCATTTAAGACGGTTATGAACCGCCTCATGTAAGTGAGTATATAAGACGATTTATGTATAAAACCGTCTTATATGTCCTATTATAGAAGTCACGTCCTTACTAAACCGTCTCAAATGAGATTTTTCAAATACGATTTTAAGCATAAATATTGATGAAAAAATAGGAAAAATATTTTTCTTTGAATCAGAAACCTATATTCCTACCACCTACCACCCATCTATGCACATTAACACAATTTATACATATAATACAAACATTGCATATCTCATGACTTGAACCTAAGACCTATTGATTCTAACCTCACCCTTCTAACCATCCTATCTCACACCATGTTCTAACCATAATAGGACATGTATCTCTACTACTTAAAAGGCTGTAGTGGTAATGGTGGTGACTGGTATGCACATGCAATCTGGACCGTCTATCAGCCATCCAACGGCTCCACCATCGGTAGCCTTCTCATAAACCCGGCTGTTCAAATTTTGAATCTCACCTCCGCATCCTCCAATCGCGGAGCGCGCCCCACCGAGCGCTTTTATTTCGGCGAGCTCCGACCGAGACAGCGTCCGACGTCTCATGCCCCTTCTTCCCTCACCGCATCCTCCCTCCTCCTCACCACCTTGCGCCTCCTCCCTCACCACCTCGCCGCCGCCTCCTCCTCCCCTCCGCCTCCCCCGCCCTGCCCTTCCCTCCTCCTCACCTTTGCGCCTCCTCCCTCTCCCATCGCCCGCCGCCCTCCTCCTTCTCACCTCCATGCGCCTCCTCCCTCCCCAGTCGCCTCGCCCGCCTCCTTCTCCCACCTCGGCCGCCGCCTCCTCCTCCTCACCTCCGCCGCCTCCCCCTCCCCAATCGTCTCGTCGCCGCCTCCTCCTCCTCACCTCGGCCGCCGCCTCCCTCCTCCTACGGGGTTCTGCCGCCGCCTCCCGCCTCCCTCCCCTCCCCCAGCCGCCTCGCCGCCGCCTCCCTCCTCCTCACCTCCGCCTCCCCAAGCCGCCTCGCCGTCGCTTCCCTCCTCCTCACCTCCGCCGCGCCTCCCTCCCTCCCCAGTCGCCTCGCCGCCGCCTCCTCCTCCTCACCTCGGCCGCCGCCTCCCTCCTCCTATGGGGTTCTGCGGCCGGAGCGACGGCTCGCCGTCCCCATCGGCGTCCTGCTCCAGATCTCATACAGGAGAGCGGACACTGGAGAGCAGAGCCCGGAACGCCGTCGCCACGTCGCCTTCCTCCCGGCGTTGCCTGCCTCCAAGGTAGACTGGAGAGCGGAGCCTGGAACGCCGTCGCCGTCGCTGCGTCGCCTTCCTCCCGGCGTCGCCTGCCTCAAGGTATTGTCTCCCGGCGTCACCTTGTTTCATTGTTCCATCAAGCCTATATGTAAAGAAACCATCAACTCCTCTTCTCTGGTTTTTGCAAAGGAGAGAAACCATCTCTTGATTATTAAGTGTAAAATTTAGAATGTTGCAACCCCTTCTCAAGGCTAAAGTAAAAAAATTAGGGATTGCATTATGCGTTTTCTTGATGATGAATGGAAACATAAAATTGTTTGCAGGGACTTGCTGACCACAAGGATCAACTTGGAGCTCCTCTATGCCCTTGTAGGTAATTTGTCTTATGCATCGTTCTTATTTTTTAAAATTCATCTACTCTGTGCATATAAAGGTACTTACTTTTCCTCCCTTCATGATCTAAATTTAAATTAGGCATTATGATGACAAAGCTGCTGAGGTAGCACAAGGATTTTGGAACTGCCCATGTGTACCCAACATCTTATGTCCAATTTGTTTGACATGCCTAAATAATCACTTTGTGTGTTTTCTCAGGATACCCAACATTTAGAGGGCAGGTTCTCAATGGCAATCAGCTATGGGATCTTATTGAAGGGCTGAGCAAAATGACTTATTGCATTATACCCATTTATTAACCGGCAAATGATTATGCTGTCTTAATTCAATCTTGCCTTGCCCATTATTCGCATCAAAGAAAAAACAAGCTGATTAGTGTTTGCTAATATTTAATCATGATGGCTGATTATTAATCATATCATTTTACTGTCAAATGCAGTGCTTTCTGCACAAAGTAACATGCTATTTGTTGTATTCAGGTTATATCGGCTCTGTTTCCTTTTTAGATACTGTGCTACAAGTTGTTGACAAATTACGATCTATCAATCTTGATCTAATATATGGTAATTTTTTCTCACGCTTCATTATCTATATGGCTGTTTCTTTTGGGCCAAATTTTATAGGGGAATTTAGTCATAATAAAAGGACTGATTAGAATTTGTTAATATCTTTTTGTAAACACTGTGCAGTCTGCGACCTAGTTCTAGGTGATGAAGGAAAACTATATGTTCCGCAGGAGTTAATATTTGTTTATCAACAAAAGATGATTTAACCCATTCCCACTTGCAAACTTTATATTGTAACATATCAAATGCTGGGAATTTCTTGCTTATCCATAATGCTTTTTAGCATTTAAAAACTGTTGTCTAGCATTAAAATGCAAGCTTTGGCTATACGCCAACATGTAGTACTCACAACTTCTATAAGAAAACCCCTTCCCTATATTACTGAATTGTTATTTTTCGTTATGGAACAGTGCAGTTATACCCATACTACATTTCCTGTAGAAGTGAGTAGAGCTATCTCTGTACCTTGTGTTCAGAACCTGGCCTTGTTAGCTTGCGGTCCCTTTTGCAAATTGAGCTATGAAGTGAAAGTTATATCATAGGCCAGAATATGACAATATGTCATTGCAAATATGTTTCTTTGTATGTTCTCATTCTTTGGTCTTTACAGCATGCTCATAATGCTTTACACGTGCCCCATATGTTTCCTCATCCTAATCTATTCCTTTTCTCATTGAATTATCCCTAGGTTGTCCCAGTTGCTTCAATGCTGAATGTTATCAAATCTAACTTTGTATTATGTGCAAATCTGAATGGTACTATGCTGGTATTATGTATAGTTCTTCCAGGATGTTGTGTAGGGGAGCTTATTTTTTGTCTGTTACTCCATGTGTCTCTAATATTGACAAAATTAAATTTGCACTCTAAATATTTTTTTAGAGATTCTGGCGTTTATGCTTTCTGAGAAATTATTATGCATGTATATGTGCTCGTGGTGCATCATTTGGGAAGAATTAGAGAAATGTTTGCCACCTAGGAAAGATGACATTTAAAAGTGTGCCAAATTTCTTTGGATATTAATTATCTCTTGTCTTATTTGTTGCAAGAATGACTATTAAGAAGGTTCAGTTTACGAACTTACCTTCTCACCCATTGTGGACTGAATAAGAAAGACATCACTCGGCTTGGAAAAATGTCACCTAACAATCAGTCCACAAAGGGAAAACGAGGTTACCTTTCTACCTATTTTACATTATTTTGATTACCTGCATCTATCATAAATTCTAATACATTATGCTACTTTTAGTGTTTGTAGAAGAGCAAAGGGCACCAAAGAGATGTCGTTCCGATTCCATACCACGAGCTCTTACAGGCATTTCTATAAGAGAGCCAACGGGGGTGATTAATCATGCCGATTTATCCTCCGATGACGATGAAGATCACTCGACACAAATAGACCCATCCTTATTGGTGTCCAATAGTATATTCCCGACATTCGGAATGTTGGACCAAGGTGAAAGTTCTAATGGTAAGGATGTTTTCCATCCACGTCGATGGATGCGTAATGATGTTGTGTTTGCAAAATTTATCATCTTGGTTTAGGAGTATCGGTCGCAACTATTTGTACCCTGTAATATATTTGTATCGTCTTGGTTTAGAATGTTCTCCATCCACTTCCATGTGTGCCTTTTCTAAGTTGATTGCAACATTTTAAATGGTATAATTGGGTATGTAATATAAATTTTTAAAATTCGCATTCTATGTCTTATTAAGCTCAATGTTTGTACCTCTAAATAAGTCCTTTTTCAAATGGTGATATTGATGTTTCCTGTATTCGTCGTGTACTCCATGAGATAACTGCATGATGTTTTTGGCAACTTGTACTACAGGAAAAAATCAAGTAAGAAGAGACAGTGATAGAGCACGTCGTCTAACATCGGAACAAAGAGAACAGGTGAATTCTCGACGTAGAGTACATAGGCAGAATTTAACTATAGAACAAAAGGAAGCGGAGGCATTTCGTCAACGGGAACGTAGGCAAGGCTTAACTACTGAACAAAGGGAAGAGGCAAATGCTCGTCGACGAGCATGTAGACAAAACTTAACAATACAAGAGAGAGAATGCGTGAATGCTCATCGTCAATCAAGCAGACAAAATTTACCGATAGAGCAGAGGGAAGAGATGAATGCTCGTCAACGAGCACATAGGCAAATGTTAACACCCAATGAAAGGCGGTCGCTACTAGATCGTCGTAATGCATCATATGCAGCTGCACAAGATATTCCCGACACCCAATCCCTTGCCAAACCATGTCCAGAATCTATGTCTTCGATGGTGACGGATCCACCTACACCACAACCTATTCCATGTGAAGAACCCTCAACGCAATCAGCAAATGTGAGGATAGGTAATGCTCACAACTCATAAATGAGTATTTCTTATCATTTTATATAATTAATATCGAACCATATTCTGATCCAGTAACTCAAGCAGCATCAGATGATCCATTTAACGTTACCCCTAACATCATCGACCCATATGATCATGTCTATAGCAACATACCACAGAATACTCATGTGCTAAAGACTGAGGCAGACTGTGGAAAATGTGGTGCAAAGAAATTCCGGTATGAGACAAAATGTGGAATACTCATATACTGTTTATATACCCTGTATTGCATAAATATGTTCGCATGTACAAATGCTATACCTTGTATATTACACTGTATAATGAATATATTACATTGTTGCTATACTGCTATACCCTGTATTGCATGATTCCCTTGCAACGCATTGGCACCTAACTAGTACCTTTTAACATTAGTTTTGCAAATCTTTCAACAACTTTTTGGACATGTAACTAACATCAAATAGAAAACTTTTCAACTACAAAGTTGTACACCTCATTGAAACCTACAATTTCATATAATTTTTATTTTCGAACAACTTTTAAATGTCTTAATCCATATTATGATTATTTAGACATCTATATTGCTTCAAAGAAAAAAGATATCAACTACAAAGTTGTAAATCCCTCAAGAGCTACAATATACATATACAAATGTAAAACTTGTTTTTTAGGATTTTGATTTTTTAAAAAATAATTCCAAAAATGTAAAATTCAAAATTATAAAATAAAATTTTGATTTTTAGGAATTAAAATTTTCTAATTTCATTTTGAAATTTAAAATAGTTTTGAAACTAAAATTTCTAAATTTTATTTTATTAATAAATAATAATTTTGAAATTCATTTTTTGAAATTTAAAAATCCAAAATTGATTTTAAAAAATAAAATTTTAAAATTCAAAAACTACCATTTGAACCTAACTGCGTTGGTTTCACAGCTTTAGGTAACTAAATGAGCGGTTTCGATAGTTATGGACTTATGTGCAATAACGGGACAAGTTTAGGGGCTAACAGTACAATTTACTATATATATATATGTATATATATATATATATAGGAATAATACATAAGTCTCCATGGAGCCTAGGCTCCATGATTCGTTACCACTAGATGTGCCTGGAGATTCGTGTTGTTTGGTTATATACTTTATATACCCACTAAAGAAAATATTTGAGACATCAAACTCCGAAAAAAGTTGAGTTGAAATTTAGTTTGAACTACATTTAACTATACTTCAAATTAGTTCAAACTAGTTTAAACTGAGTTCAAATTTAATTTTTTTTTAGTTTCATATCTGAAATATTTTTTTAGTGGATATGTGAAGATATACACGTCAAACATCACGAATCTCAATGCATATCATAGGTTTTTGAATCATGTAGCCTAGGCTCCATGGAGCCCCAAACTGGCTTCATATATATATATATGGCAACATATCTAGTACTAATGCCCATTGAGTGCTAACATGCTAACATTAAATCTGGGCTATCAGATACATGATGAGTGGCTCAAATATGGAGAGATGAAAACCCCACTAATTACTCCATTTCTCACTTAAATGCTTTCACATAACCCTCCTTGACTTTGTAAGTAGGAAAGAGACCCCACCTCTCCATATCTAAGCCACTCCTCCTGGATCTGATGGTCCAGATTTGATGTTAGCATATTAACACCAAAATGGGTGTTAGCACTAGATATGTTGCCTATATATATATATATATATATATATATATATATATATATATATATATATATATATATATATTTAAAGGTTATTCACAGAATACAACTGTCTCATATGATCCTATATTTAAAATAATTGCTTTCTAAAATAGGAGTGTCGTCCTATTGATTCATCATAAAAGACATTTTGTTCTTTCAAACCGCCTTACATTACGTACACATTAACGACGCTAAAATATAAGGAAATGACTCTTCTACTCTAACCTTATATAAGTCGGTTTTTAATTTCAACCGTCACAAATGCATCAATCATATAAGACGGTTATGATTTGAAAAACTTCTTTTCCTTATATAAGTCGGTTCTTAATTTCAACCGTCCCAAATAGATCAATCACATAAGATGGTTATGATTTAGAAACGTCTTATTTCTTATACAAGTCGGTTCTTAATTTCAACCGTCCTAAATGTATCAATCATATAAGACGGTTATGATTTGAAAACTTCCTTTTCCTCATTTCTACCACAATAAGAGACACTTCTAGTTTAAGAAGGCTAAAACCGTCTCAAATTGTGCGTCTTATATTACTCATTCTGTACTAGTGAATTTTTCGCTCAATGCAGGAAACGCTCGCGGGTTTGATGCTAAGGATTTTGCTCATCAAAGTACGTATATCAGTTATTTCTGTTAAACAACCATGCTACCGGGTGTAGTCCGAGGTTGTTGATTCACACGCATGACAATCAGAGTATGAACACAGATGTGGGAGAGGAACGATTCTTTATTGCTATGCTCATATGTGTACAATGTGGGGGATCCCTCCTCCTTTTATAGTGTAGCTTTAGGGTTTCGGCATGGGTCAATACCAGGCCTTCGTGGGCCGGTTTCTCAACACTCCCCCTTTGGCCTTTGCCGCGAGATGTATATGCCTCATTAAAACTCCATAAAAATCCAGTGGGAAAAATTTGGAGAAAGAGTACATAGCATACGCCTTGTGCTGCACGAATTACCTCGTTAAAAACCTTATGTGAGAAACTTCTGTGAAAACTCACTAAAGAAAAAGAAGTACAATTCACCCAATTTTCAAATCGTCTTCATGGCATTCCCTTGGGTACTTAGACTACATGTCTAAGATTTACTTTGGAGTATATGAACATTCTCCCCCTGAAATCTGCACTTGTCTAAGTCTTTTCATCCCAATTCCCTTTACACACCTTTCAAAAGTAGATGCTAGGAGAGACTTAGTGAATAAATTAGCTAAATTCTCACATGACTTAGTGTGCAATATCTTGATCTCGTTCATCTTATGCATTTCATGAGCATAGAAGAACTTGGGGTTAATATGCTTCGTTAGGTTGGTTTTCATATAGCCCATCTGCATTTGAGCAATACAAGCTGCATTATCTTCATAGATTATCATGGGGGTTTGCTCAATATTCAGTTCACGTGACTTCTAGATGTGGTGTGCCATTCTTCGAAGCCATGCACATTCCCGAGAGGCTTCATACAAGGAAATTATTTCTGGGTGGTTTGTAGAAGTTGACACAAGTGTTTGCTTGGACGACCTCTATGAAATGGCCATCCCATCACAAAGGAAAACATACCCGGTTTGTGACTTACCAGTATGCGGGTCAGATAGATACCCTGCATCTGCATAGCCATCTAGATTCAATTCTTGATTCCTTCCGTAAAACAAGCCAAGATCCTTGCTTCCTTGAAGGTATCTAAAGATGTCCTTGATCCCCTTCCAATGTCTTTTGGTTGGCTCTGCACTGTACCGAGCCAGCAAATTCACGGCGAACGCAATGTCCGGCCTAGTGTTGTTCGCGAGGTACAAGAGCGCACCAATTGCACTTAAGTATGGGGTTTCAGATCCCAGGACTTCCTCCCCCTCTTCTCTAGGCCTGTATGGGTCTTGGTCTGCTTATAGTGACCTTCCGACCATTGGGGTTTTCGCGGGATATGCCTTTTCAAACCCAAATCTCTCTAACACCTTCTGGGTGTAGGATGATTGGTGTACCAAGATTCCACCTTGGACATGCTCGAGCTGCAAGCCTAAGCAAAATTTAGTTTTTCCCAAGTCTTTCATTTCAAACTCAGACTTCAAGTATGAGAAGGCTTCTTCTATATCTTTCTTTGTCCCGATGATGTTCAAGTCATCCACGTAGATAGAGATTATATAGAATCCATTCGGGGATCTCTGTATGAACACACAGGGACAATCTTCATTGTTTGTGTAGCCTTTTTCACAGAGAAATTTACTCAAGCGATTATACCACATTCTTCCTAACTGCTTGAGTCCATACAGTGATTTCTCAAGTTTCACACTGTATAGGTTTCTATTTGTTCTATCTTGGTTCGGGACAGGGATACCTTCTGGAATTTTCATATATATGTCCGAATCCAAGTTTCCATAAAGATATGCAGTTACAACATCCATCGATTTCATTTCCAACTTCAAATTGACTGCCATTGAGATCAAGTACCTAAAAATTATTCCGCCCATGACTAGGGAGTAGGTTTCTTCATAATCAACTTCAGGACGTTGAGTAAAATCTTGAGCAATCAGCCTTGCCTTGTACCTTACAATTTTATTCTTTTCATTCCTCTTCCGAACAAAGACCCATTTATGACCTACGGGGTGAATATGGGGAGGTGTGTGGCATACAGGCCCAAATACCTCTCTTTTGTTCAGAGAGATCAATTCAGCAGATATTGCTTTCTTCCATTCTTCCCAGTCCGACCTTTTCTTGCATTATGCCAGAGATGCAGGCTCAGGATCGTGGTCGATGATGGTGGCAATTTTCTTTACAAAATATGCATCCATATTGGCTGTTGCTCTATTCATAGACTCTACCGTTAATATGTAATTTATGACCATTTCATCATGGGGTGCTTCTTCTCGTACTTCTACTTGTCTTCCTCCGCTATTTCTTCTCACGGGGGCAAGTTCCTTTAGCTTTTCTTCGCCTATGTGTGCGCACACATTTTCGCCGGCGACTTCCTTCGGTGGAAGATTCAAATCTGGTATTGCCCTTTCCTCGGGCTTCTTCCCAGTGCCTGGTCTCAACTGGCTCCGTTTCTTTCTTTGGGGCATTTTTGTGATAGGCTGTGGTAAGTCCTCTTGCCCTTCTTTCCCCGGACGTCTCTGAGTACTTCGGGTTTGAGGAGTCAGAGTTCCCATTCTTTTGTTTTTGTTTGGAGGCCTCTGAACGGGATTCGGGGTACCTTCTGTTTTCTTTGGTATTTCAACCCTCTCTAGTGCATTTCGAGCAGGTACATGCGACTTGACCACGCTCTTCAGATCACAAAAATGATCAGGCAGTTCATTTGCTAGGTTTTGCAAATCAATTATCTTTTGGACTTCTTGATTTGCTTCATTAGTGCGGGGTCATGTGCGGGGATTCCAGTGGAATGTCATATGATTCCCCGACATTTTTCATCCAAAGGTTGATTTCCTCCCCCTAATAACAGGAAATTATCCTCGTCAACAATGCAGTCAGCGAACCGAGCCGTATGCAAGTCCCCCGACATAGGTTGCAAATATCGGATGATAGATTCACTTTCAAATCCGACATATATCCCATGTTTATGGAGTGGGCCCATGGCAGTCTGCTGTGGAGCCGGTATCGGTACATATACCATGCATCCAAACTTTCTAAGATGGAAAATTTTCGGTATGACCCCCTGCACTAATTGCATTGGTGAATGAATGTTGTAGGCTGATGGTCAAAAATTGATGAGTGCTGCTGCGTGCAGGACTGCGTGTCCCCAGCAAGTGTTGGGTAAGTTACAACTCTGCAAAAGCGGCCGGGCAATGAACTTAATTCTCTTGATCGAAGCCTCTGCTAGCCCATTTCGCGTGTGGACATGAGGTACGGAGTGCTCAACTACGGTGCCTAGTGTTGTGCAGTAATCATCAAATGCCTTTGAAGTAAATTCTTCGACATTGTCCATTCTAATGGACTTCACGCGATGATCGGGAATGGTGTTGTTAATTCTAATGATCTGCGAGATCAGTTTTGCAAAGGCATGATTTCTTGTGGACAGTAAGTAGACATGCGACCACTTCGAGGACGCATCAATGAGCACCATAAAGTACCGAAAGGGTCCTGATAAGGGCTGAATTGGACCACAAATATCCCCTTGGATGCTTTTTAGGAATGCGGGGATTTCATCTTTTACTTTCATAATGGATGGTTGAGTTATCAATTTCCTGGTGGCACATGCGGGGCACACAAAGTCTTCTTGATTTAAAAAATTTTTAACATTCAAGTTTTGGCCTTGCGAGTTGTTTGCTATATTCCTCATCATTCTAAAACCAGGGTGGCCTAGGCGGCAATGCCAAAGGGAAAATAATTCAGAGCTTCTAAATGCAGTCTTTAGAGAAGTATACATTACGGGTGCATTTATTCTTGTGTAGTACAACCTAGTTTCATATTAGGGAAATTTCCCTGCTACCATCTTTTCACATCCTGCATGCTTCATGATGCATAGATATTCTTTGCCATTTTTCTTCAGATGTTTCTACGTGAAACCCATTGGCACGGATGTCTTTGAAGCTTAAGAGAATTCTCGTGGATTCTGAGTACAAGAGTGCTTCTTCAATATTCAGGATAGTACCCATAGACAGTATAATTGTGGCTCTTTCGGAGCCTATTATATATGAATTTCTGCTGCGATTATGGTGATACTTCCAGTGTTCTTTATGATCGACTGGAAGTATTTGGTCTCTCTCAAAATGGTATTTGTCGTGCCACTATCGACAATACAAATTTCCTCCATTGGGTGCTACACAAATTCTAGAAAGATACAATACAATTCCAATCAAAATAGTGGCATAATCATTACTTGCAAAAATAGAATACTGAAAAATAGACTGCATGTCCAACCATGAGAAAAATAATAGTTTGCTCTTCTAGAGCTTACAATTCATTATTCAAATGTTCACAAATGACTACCACCATCCAAAATAAAGTACTAAAAAGTGTTATTCATGCACTAAATTGATTCAGTGAAGAGGGCGTCCACTTCTGCCTCTATGTCATCAACAGAGGTCTTTCCCCCTTCATCAAGCGGGGTGGTATCAGGGACATCCAAATCCAAGGCATCATCGTCGTCTGCCAGGGCGAAGTGTGCCTCTGCTTGCATTTTGCCCTTCTCCTTCTTCTTAGCTTGGTATGCAGCGACAACATCTTTGGGTTCCAGCAAATCTTCGACCAGTGTCCTCAAGTGCCACAACGGAAGCACGTCTGGTTCTGTTCTCCATACGGCTTGACCGGTGGCTTCTCTTTGTCATTTGACTTCTCTTGGGCATTACGCCTTTTCTAGGCTGTTTTCCCTCCATTTCCTCCCTTTTTGCCCCCTTCTTTTAATTGGGCTTCCTTATTTTGTAGCTATTGGCATTGGCTTCTGTGCCATTGCCCTTTTCTGGTTGCGAGACAAAGTTCTTGAGAAGAACTTCATCCTGCGATCCCGCAACTTGCATCACATCGATCAGTTCACTATACTCCCTATATGCGTCTTGTCGATAGCTACGGGCAACCTGAATAGAACTAGGGTGGAAGGTAGAGAGAGTTTTCTTAATCTTTTCTTCATCTGTGGTCTTCTTGCCATAGAGAGTGAGATTGGTATAAATTCTATGCAAAGCAGAATTGTACTCAGCCACAGTCTTGTAGTCTACAAATCTCAGGCGATTTCAATCCTGCTGTGCCTGGGGCAGGATAGTGTACTTGAGCTTTTCAAATCGCTTCTGGAGTGCGTTCCATAGCTCAAGTGCACTCCCCTCGACCATATATTCATTCTTCAGAGTGGCTGAGAGGTGGTGCCTAAGAAAATGCAAAGCCTGATCGTTCTGCTCGGACGTAGGTTGCTCGTCCTTCGAGGACCCTAGGCCGATATCACATCGGAGCTTCTTGCTCCCGAGCACGATCTTTACATCAGATGCCCACGTGAGATAATTTTGGCCATGCGGGGCCAGTTCCTGAAACTAATGGTTCACGATGCCTGTCATCTGCATGTTCATTAAATTCATTTATTAGATTACTGCATGTAATCCAGATGATGGTCGTCAAAATTTCAATTTTCTCATGGATTCCAGTAAACTAAAAGCAATAAATACTTGCAATCATCATAAAATTCATAAAATAAGCAAGAAAGCAGTAAATGGGGGCTTCAATTTCAAAAACGGGACCAAAATTCGAAATCCCGAGGCCCTTTTATGCTAGAAAACGTATTTTCTATAATTTTCAGCAATTTCCAGGGGGTTTCTGTAATTTTTAGCATTACAGAAAAATTCTCTATGTAATTCTTATATTTTACGGGGGCCTAAGTGCAAATTCTCTATGTAATTTCTTTTTTCTTTTCTTTCTCTCCGTGCGGCCCATTTTTCTCTCACGGCCCACTTCTTTTGTTGGGTCGTCCCGCAGCTGGCCGGCCCGATACCCCTTTTCTGTTTTTCTTTTTTTTCCACTCCATTTTTCTTTTCTTTGGGCTCCACCCTCCCTAGCGCAGGCAATATGGACCGAACTGCCCCATGGGCCGGCCTGCTACCGGTGTAGTCCGAGGTTGTTGATTCACACGCAAAACAATCAGAGTATGAACACAGATGTGGGAGGGGAACGATTCTTTATTGCTATGCTCATGTGTGTACAATGGGAGGGACCCCTCCTCCTTTTATAGTATAACTCTAGGATTTCGACATGGGCCAATACCGGACCTTCGTGGGCCGGTTTCTCAACAATTTTTTAGAAAGAGGTAATATTCATTGAAAGACCTTAGGGCATCTCTACCAGTGGTGCTCAAGCCCTATGCCCATCACTGTAGCAAACAGTGACGGGGCATGGAATAGGAAAAGTAGAGTGTATAAATAGTGATGGGACAGATGTTGGGGAGGTGAATAGGGATGGGGCAGCCCCATTTGGTAAGGTGGCACGTGAATAGGGATGCGGCAAAAGGGAAATGGGGCGGACTGCTGGAGATGCCCTTAGTCCCTTTTACACGAAGATCCCTATTCAACCACCAAATTACAAATACATTCTCAAAGGGCCTAAGTGGAAACAGTCCACAACTTCCATCTCTGATCTTGCTCCAGCCGCTGCTGGCAGGTTGATCGAATCCCGCGTCGCCAACAGCACTGTTATAACCTTAGCCCGATAAAGCCCATTAGGGTTTATCTCTAGGGATATTGTGGGTAAAACCGAATTAGGATAGAACTATAAATATGAGAAACACCCCATTGTAAACATGAATCAATTGAACCAATAAAGACTACGGTGCTGTATGTTCTCTCTATTTTCATCTGTGTTTATCCTTCTGGTTGATCTCGTGATTGGCGATTGCGTGAATACCGGATTATCATAACATGTTATCAGCACGAATCACTCTTGTTTCGTCAAACCGGTATGTCATTCTTGATCCAATCTATGTTTTGATCTATTAATCTATATGCAGTAGATTTGTGGGGAAGTTTTGCCCCTAAACCATGATGATCACCAATCACAGCATGAATCACCAGGGGCGAGCTCGGCCAGCTGGGCACCAGCGCGCGTTGGCCCACGATAGCGGCGGCGGCGGCCCACACCCCCGGGCCCACACGCATGACCGCACGGCGGCGTGGCGGCGGCTACTCACCCAGCCCCCCCCCCACACGCACGTCGGGACAGGCGGCAGCGGCAGATCCTCAAGCTACAATGGAACCGCGTGCGTAGCTGCCGAGCGACGGCGGCGGTGGCGGCGTCTCGCACTCGCCTGAGATTAGGTGGCGGTGGAGGAGAAGCCATGTGGGGCGGCGGCAGAGTCGAGCTTCCGTGCGCCCGCTTGCACGACGGCGGCGACTCTCCACCCAGCGAAATCCTGGCCGTGGAGTTCAGCGACGACGACGCTCGCTCGCGCCTGTACTCGCCCAAGCAAGGGGTGGCAGCGGCAACTATGAAAACCCCATTTCTGTATTTCAATTAGTTATGCATATCATCATTATGTTGCCTTGGTTATATTTTTTATTTTTGATGTTTTTACATACAACCACCATACTCTATGGTGGGAAAAGAAAAATCTGAAACTCAATGAACCCTAATAGCCGAGCAACTAATTGAGTGAGGCATGGCCACCGGGCATATCCCTAGGCCGGGCGAGCAGGTATTGGCCTAGCCGAGCAAGAAACAATCTCACCGGGCAAGGTGATGCCCGACATCAACCAACCAAGCAAGACGGTGCCCGGCACTAGCCAATTGAGCATGGTGATGCCCAGACCAGCACAAACAGGAAAGGATGGACCTACACGAGCAAGGCGAAGTGCGGACAAGCAAGAAGTAGCTCGGACGGGCAACGATATCACCTAGGCAGGCATAATGGACATAATCCTTTAAAAATAGCTAGCCATTGCAGCTATATCCATATATTCTTTTTGCCCCAGACCATGATGAGTAGATCTCTCATCCATTAGCTAAGATAGGCGGTGCTGCAGACAGCTACAATCCACTGCCCTTTCTAACCCATTTTTCTACCCATAGCCCCTCTATGACCTTTAGGGCCTGACCCTACTTGTCAATGGGAGAGTCTAGCACTATATAAACCACTTCTCCACCTCTCCACATAGCCCCTCTTGCCTCATTTCTCTGCCTCCCACGAGCTGAAGAACCGTTGTAGCAAGAACAACAGCAGCAGCAAGTTCTTCCTCCTTCTCACTCAAATCTCCCCACCAAAATTCTGTTCTCTCCTAGAGTGTTATATATCGTTGGAAAGATTTAGAGATCAGCTATCCATTGATTCCCATGGTAAGCACATGCACAAAGGTTTGCTATGGTTCTTGCCCCTTTTCTCTCTGCTGCTTTATTTTTGGACAACAAGAGACTGATTTCGTTTTTTGCTCATCAATGTCGATTTCCTCCATATCCAGGCCCTTGGATGAGGAAGAATAGCTTTTTCACTTCCTAAACTTCAAGTACATCCAAGCCATTCATGCATGCACAATATTATGGGTGAGTTCTTGATGCTTTTGCTCTCTCTACTTCACTGTTCTGGACAGCAGTGAGGTAATCTATTTGTTTCTCACTTGCATGCCTTCTTGACTCACATGTAAGCTTAGAGATGAACAAGCGGATGTTCTCCACAAGCTAAGGAAGGAGTATAACTAGATCCATGGTGTTGGAGGTGACGGGACTATGAAGGGCAAGTCCGGGAGCAACCGGCATCATCTTGGGACAATCCGGCGTGTGCTTTTTCAATCTCTCCATTCATTGAACGTCCATCTCTTAGCAAGGTTTTTCTTGCTAGGTGAGAACCCATTTCCTGCCTATCCTTCATATTTTTTATCATCTATCACTATTGGTTATATCATTTTTTTCGATACACTGAAGTGTGAGAGCAGCAACCCTAGAAACACTTTGTTTCAACCCATTCCTTGCACAGCAGTGCACAAAATAATTTTTTTTATAAAACCACCCATTGCTCATATGAAATAGTTATCTACATGAAATAGATGCACCATGAAATTCTCTACAACGTTTATGTAGAACACTTTTACAACCGAGCATGTTTGCTCTCTCATATCTTGCCCGTACCGAGTGACATACAGTTTGTGCGACCCTCCCGAGCAAGATTAGTTATTCCCGACCAAAAGCAAGTCCTAACTGAACAAGATATGCCATACCTGACTAAGGAAACCCTCTCTCGGGCAAGAGGATGTCCTTCTGGATCTAGGAGATCCTTTCCCGAGTAATTTTGATCCATTCCCGAGCAACTATAGTCATTCCCAAGCAAGCCCTAGTCATCCCGAGCAAGAATACCCCTCAAACATCAAACGGCCATATCTCCCTTATCCGAAGTGGGATTTGGGTGATTCTTTTTGTAAAATTTGCATTAGCTCATGAACTTTCTGAATATCTAAACAAATTTGGTGTTTATTGCTGTTGAATATTTTATTTAGATTTTATTTGATGTGCTTCTTATCGAACGATAGGAACTGACATTCCGGAAGAGCCTAGACTTGATCAAGAGGCTCTCCCCGCCAACGAGCAGTAACCAGGTACTATATCCTATCCCTCCTTTGATTCATATTGATCCCATAATTTGCAATTGCATGATTTACTTGTGTTTTATGAAATGCATGATTCATATTGAACACATGATGTGCAATTGCGTGATTCATATTGACCGAACATGGTGCCATTCCCTTCATACTATACATACGACCACACATGTTTATGGGGACACTTGGCTAAAATCCTGTGCATGCTTGCGCCATTGGGTACCATTGGGTCTATTGATGTTTATTTGTCGTTGTTTTCTGTGGAGGACAGTCGCGGGGTAGCGCTGCTTCTGTGGGCTCCATGGACGTCCAGATAGAAGGCCATGGGCAACGTCCACAATAACGATTAACTCCTTCAAATCACCGCACAGCATGTGGGACGGAGGGTTACAGTGACCAGGTGACCCAATGGATAGGCATGTACATCTATGAGGCTTTGGCATAGCTTGCTATGTCATGTGGGTAAAGTCGTACACCTCTACAGAGTTTGAACTGTTTGAACAGCTGCGTCCTGGGTTAAGGATGAAAACTTGTTAGGTGAGACACTAGTGTTAGCACATGGTTTGGTTATGGTGGTGTGGTCAGGTTTCATTTTCGAGCATCGGGTTGCTCGTGGTGTATGGTCGGACAGAGACCAAGGGCGGATGGAGCCCGGGGATGTTTGGTTATGATTAGATGGAGACCAAGGGCGGTTAGAGCCCCATGATTGATGATGATGGATTTTATGATGGTGAATTATGATGGATATTATAAGTTATTACTTTTTGAAATGTTTTACTCAAATGCAATTTACAATCTATTTATGTCTATGTCTTGCAAATGCTCTTTACACTGAAAATAAACTTTAAGCCTTCCTTTGCTACATGCCCTTCATGAATGAAGGATATATTACCTCCCTAGTGTGAGTACATTCTATACTCAATCAGATTGCTATATTTTCAGGTGAAGACAAACCCGTGCTTGAGTACTACTATCAAGCCGGGCACGGTGACGTTAGCGGGCAAGATACGGAGTTCTAATTTCTAATCTGATGCCCATGGGATTAATGGGGGCATATCACGCTGGTCTTTTAGTTTATTTATGATGAATCTTCCACTGCTTTTATTGGACAAACTTATGTATTCCGCTGCCATATAACTCTGATTTTGTTAAACTTAATGTTTGGGCAGTAGTCCATGTTGTCCGGTTAGATGTAAATCATGCCCGAAGATATATGTGTTGTGCTATCGATCATTGTGAGGATACATGCGTGATGGTAGCTGATCTTGGGAGCCATCACTAGGCACATATCTGGACACCCGGTTTACCTTCGATTTAATAGAGATTGCCCGTACGAGTTAGTTGTTGCTCGGGTTGAAGATTAACATATGTGGCTTGCTCGGCAACCTGCTGGGGCAGCTCTTATGTTGGTTTCCAACCTTTCTAGGTAGCAAGTCATATTTCTATTGGGTTGAATGTGAATTTAGGGGACGCCACAGCAGCTTATGGTCGAGCAAGGGGAGGCGGTGGAGCCCGTACGCTCGTCGGCCTGAGCGGTGGCACCGGCTGCGGCTCGCGATCATACTCACCCTAGCTGTGCGGCGGCAGCCCACGCGCCCGTGTGCTGCCGCACCGCGGCGGCGGTAGCAAACCCTAGCCGGCAGTGTGGGGGCCTCAAATTCTACTTACCCGTGAAGCCCACATGTGAATATGCAGCACTAGTCCCTAGACCAGTACGCTAGTGCATCACATTACATAGCCGGATCATTTCATACATTCGTAGAGTATATTATAGGGGAAAGTTATGCCAATGGCGTTTTAGTTTACATACGGGCCATGTCTGGCCAAAAGTTTACAATACCAAAAGATCAGAGTCTAGGCGAAAAAGCATATTATACAAGTACGATCCCCTTAACTATGCTTAACGGCAAGCAACTGTAGGATGCCCTAATCCTGTGCTCCGCTGTCGAACTCCTGCTCCTCGTCATTAAGGCACGCATAGGGGTCCTCCTCTTGATTCTCATTATCTAAAAAGGTGAGTAGAAGCGAGGGTCAGTGCACGTTCAACAGCACTGGCGAGTTAACACCAGTCTTTAAATGCATCTTAGTGATACAGGCTTTATAGTGGAAGCTAGAGTTCTTTTATTAGCTCAAAGCCAGTTTTTGAAATAGAGAAGTATAGGAGAACCTATACCTAGCAATTCTTAGGAAAATTGCATCTCCAAAAGGATGTGGAGTAGGATGTCAATATTATGGGGTTTTACATTTTTCAGACCTATCGGGCTATGTTATCCAATCCAGTTTACCAGATACTTCACCACTCAACACCACCCACACAGAGTTCTCCTACTCAACACCACCAACCAAACCACCATCTTGTCCGGGGGTTGACAATCCCCATTGCGGACCCTCACTACCAGGTTGTCGGCCTACGCCAGTGTCGGTCTAGATCACCCTTGGTGAACGCGCCCTACTGCATGTTCCTCAAGCGGTGGTCGTTCTGTAGCTGGTTCCCTACGCTGCCGACATCCGGGGGTGGGTCACCACAATATCGGAGTCCCCTATACCTGCGCTCCGCGCGATGGTCACGCGTTGTGTTGGAACCACCCCTCAGGTGGCAGCACCCTGCCGCTACGCGTGTTACTCCGCGCTCCTTCTGGGTCTCGCCCAGCACCATGTCACAATACCAAATACCGTGCGGCCACCATGGCCACGCATTCTGTTGGAACCACCCTTAAGGTAGCAGTGCCCTCTCGCTGCGCGTGTTACTCCATGTTCCTACTGGACTTTGTCCAGCACCAAATCATCCACAATCTTCAAATTTTTATGGAAAAATGTGTCGGCCGTTGAGTTTTGGCTCATCGGGGTGGGCATTGGCCTGCCCGACTAAATCATGTTTAGGACCTAAGCATGTCTAAGCATGTTTTACCCAAGACTATAAAGTCTAAATTGAAGTTGTTCAGTGGTCTTGTAAGGATCATGATTAACAAGGCAATCATGTTGATAAGGAAACACTCAACAACAGGGCATGATATATCGTGATTAACAACGTAGGCATTTCAAATCATACCGCGTGCACATTGATAGTTAAAACAACATAGGATGAACTAGGAATTGAAGCATGAACTAAGATTTTAACACGCCTTGGTTGCTTGGGGGTAGTTCTTCATGTGCGTCTTGAAAGTCACCTCCTTGATCATCTACTCCTACGCGTGGAGATAAAATCAAATAAGTACCAAATGGTGTGGCATGAGGTGTTAGGGCTAAGTGTATAGAATACCCCTAGTAGAACTATCCAAAACATGTTTGAGGATCAATAGATGAAAATACATGGGGTTGGTTTAGAGAGGTTATAGTTGAGTGTATTGTTAACACAGGATTAATCTTGTCCCTTATATTTCCTTCATCAACTCCCTTTAGATTACTAGTGTATAGTTTTACCAGATAGGTGTTCTTCGAAGCTAGATATCCCAAGTGTGAGGTTAGGTTAGTTTCCTTTGGCCAAGATGGTAAATTTCTAAGTTCACTAGGGTATTCTTGATACTTTTCGGTCCAGAATGTTTTCCACTATTTTTCTAGGTAATTCCCTATTTTTATGTGTCGAATAGCATTTATAGAATTTCGGGGAGCTACTAAATGATCTTCTAAAAAGGAAATGCCCTATGAAAGTCTTTTGTTATTTATCTAGATGCAAAAAATTAATTTACTGTTTATGTGAGAAATTTTAGTTTGTCCTACAAGAGGTCTAGTACTTACTATAAATTTTTCATAATTTTTGAAAGGCATTTAGTATTTTTAATAATTCAAAAACATACATCTAGACTAATTAAATTGATAAAGGCTGAGAAATTCGATGAGCAAGAATAGGCCTCTTGGGATTCGGCCGTCTTGGCGTGCCTAGAGAAGCGTGACAATGGGGGCGTCTTCTTCGTTGGGAGACAGAGCGCTCGAGGGCGCCTCCACTTAAGCTCGAGCAGGGTTTTACAGGGGCTAACATGTAGGCCCCACATGTCGGCGTCACCGGATAAAGGGGTCATCTCCTACCTCGGGACGGCGGGCCGCGCACTGTTCCGACGATCTCTCTGGCATGCGATCCCGGGCATGTCCCTCCACCATTTCCTACGTTCTTGCTTGCTACGGGTTCAACGTGAGATCGTCTACAACGTGTTCCCATGGAACAAGATGGAAGAGCCCTAGACCGTGTGATACATATGTGCCGGCGGAAATGAGCTACAGGCAAACATGGTTAAGCGCAAACAGGCCATCGCAAAGCCAGAAATTGAGGGGGGAGCACTTGGGGTTCACAAGGGAGCTTACCAAGCAATCGGGACCGGCCTGGGGAGCTCGGAATAGCTTGGCGATGTGGAGCTTCCGGTTTGCCAAAACAGGGCTGCTGTCGCCGGGCATCCATGGTACAGATCATGCATGGCCATGGCAGGGGTCAGCTACTGCATGATACGGGAATGCTAAAGACGAGAGGAATCAAGGAATAGCTCAACATGGGAGGAGAAATCCAGAAGGGCACAGATGTAGTGGGCGGCGAGGAATGGTGGATTACGACCGTGGTAGGGCGTTGCAGGCCGAATGCTTGCTCGGAGAGAACTAGGGGCTTTGAGAGCATCATGATGGAAGGGGATTTGGAGCTTGGGGTGCGGTAATTTGGGCTAGCAACGATGAGGTGGTGACGGCGGCAATGGCGGAAAGAGGCGGGGGCAGCGTGCGCAGGGTTCTTGGGAGCATGTCCAAGAAAGCGAAGCGAGTGGGGGGCGAGAGAGATAGAGCGAGCGAGAGGTGAGAGATGACGACGACAGGGATAGAGAGGGCGGCTCGGCTCAGTCTCCCCAGGGTGACGAGGTGGCGGTGTCCGCCTGGCAGGGTGTGGTGGCGTTGCCACGTCGTGCCCACGCGTCGCGGGAGTGCTGCGGACGGCCGACACACATGCACGGAGAGAGAGAGAGCAGCGAGGAAGGGTACGCGCGGGTAGCTCTTTCGGGGAGGAGAGAAAGAGCGATTGGTTGAGAGAGAGAGGGGGGAGGGAGAGAGAGAGAATGGGCTGGATTGGGCCTAAAATAGGCTTGGTTGAAGTCCAATTCGGGATTTGCTACTTGGGCTTCACCCATTTTCAAAGGATTTTGTGACTTGGATTTGAATTTGGGAATTGAATTTGAAGGTTTGAAGATTTTTAAATTTTTCCCTATTTTGACGGTTACAGGCCACTCCTCCTAGGGACCTAATTGTGATTATTTTATTTGCATATATGCCCTTCTAGACCCGTTTGTGGCTGTTTTATTCTTGTTTATGTCCCTATCTCCTTTTCTGCGATTATTTTGTTTGCATATATACTCCTGCCTGCCATATATTAGCTTATTATGTCATTTAATTGGATCCTAGCTATGGTTTATCATATTAATTTGCTCATAACGACCCGTATACCCCGTTTATTTACAAATTTGGAGAAAACCTGGTAGGATAGCCATATATGACATTATGGTCTAATTATTTGGCATATGGATATGGTATGTTTTTTCTGAAAACACTCGGACCCTATGTAGGATATGACTGACATTAACAGACGGGAGTTCACCAAGCTTGCTCTAGATGGGAGGAACTACCTGACATGGGTGATGGATATGAAGATCAATCTGAATGCCAGCTTCCTTGGTGCCACCATCGCACCCCCGGTGGAGGGTACACCGCCTATCCCTAAGCTGTTAAATTATAGAGCTCTGCACTTCATACGCCATCGTTTGCAACCAGATCTGAAGACTAAGTACATGATGGAGGAAGACCCACTGGCATTTTGGAACTCCCTAAAGGAGCGCTATAACTAGCAGGTGTCTGTTCTCTTGCCGGAGGCATAGAGAGAGTGGGCGATGCTATGCTTCTAAGACTTCAAGTCCGTGGCTGCGTGTAACTCTGCACTGCATAAGGTGATTTCAAAGTTGAGGTTCTGTAACAAGTAGGTTACAGATGTCGAGATGCTTGATAAGACCTTAGGCACCTTTGACCCCTCTATGAGGATTCTGCAGCAGCAATACCATCAGACGATGTATAGCCGACACTCTGAGTTGATTGCTACTTTGCTAGATGCAGAAAAGCATGATGAGCTTCTTATGAAGAATCATTTGTCCCGTCCCACAGGGACAGTGGGTGTGCCGGAGACACACGCCAACTCTCAGAGTACCCCTGGTGGCAAGGGCCACTCACAGGGGAAGGGGAAGAAAGGGTCATGGAAGACCCATGGTGCACAGGGTAAGATTGGCAAAGGGAAGGGGAAAGGCAAGGGTAAGTGGACTAACTAGCAGAAGCCCTAGACTGATAAGTCGTCCAGCGCCTCCCAGTCGTGCTATAGGTGTGGATGCTCAGACCATTGGTTGCACAACTGCCGCATGTCTAAGCACTTGGTGGAACTGTACCTTAAGTCCAGTGGGAAGAACAGTACAAAGAAAAAGGTCAGGTTTGAAGTCCATTGTGTCTAGTCGGAGACCGCTTATTCTGTAGAGAAAGGCGATGATATGGCTTTGGATGAGTAGAAACGCGATGATCCTACATCTGATGATGATGAGGACCTCCTGGGTATGGAGCTGGAAGAGCTCCAGGGGAACACTCAGGATGCATATGGCGATAAGCAGTAGCCCGTAGCTGTTTAATTAATCATAGTCACTACATTTAGTGGTTTGCATCATATTTGTCCTTATTAAAACTCTATTATGGTGAACTTGTGCTTATGACTTAGGGTCTTGTCACTTATATATCTGTGATGAATGGTTATTCAATTGTTGGATATATTTTGGTTATATTTCGTTGATGTTATTAAGCTTTATATCATGATCTTGTATGTGATATGGATATATGCTTAATAATTGTGACATAGTACCTGTCGCCGACTGGGAGGCGAACCTCCGCAGGCCGATGAGCGAGGGGAAGGTGGGTGCGAGGCTCGGCATGCCTGTCCCTCGATCAAGCCCGCCGCTATTTAACGCCGCCGAGAAAAGGACGTAGAAAGGTCCGACGCGGTTAGACGCGCCGGGCCCTGGAAGTGAAGGTGCGGGGATTTTTATCCTGGTTTAGGCCTCCACTCTCGGATAACAGCCCTACGTCCAGTCTTCATTTAATGCCAAGCTTTAAACGAGTACAAAGGGGTTGAGTCCGGGCTTTGGGAAGCCCGAGCTTGAGTACAATCGGTGCTCAAGGCACCGTGTGTGTTCCTATAGTTACCTGTGTGTCAAGAATTACCGCCGGGAACTAGAGCTCCTACGCTAGTGCAAGTGCTCCTGTTCTACGATGGTTATCTTCCGAGTGTGTGTGGTGTGGGCCTGATGGCGATGGATCCTTCTTTGTTGTGGCCTCGCCACTGTAGCTTGCTGTTGGTTCGTTGAATAGTCCTTCCCTTCTGCATTGCCATGCCGGGGCGCACAAAATCTACCGGGTAATCAAGTGTATCTCCCGACCGCCGTGCCAGACCGCTACCGGTTAACACATGTCTTTTCCTATGCGGATGGCCTGATGAGACCCGCCACCAACCTCCGTCAGGCGTTCCTTGGTACTGTGCGCGCATTTAATTCTCGGCGACCTTTGGGACCAAGGCGTATCCTGTGCGCAGCACGGCGCAATCTGCCTCGGGTCCTCAGCCTTGAGCTTCGGAAGCCAGGCGAAGTGAGTGATCCGAGCTTCCGAGGCAGGGAAGCTCGGGCGCGAGCTTGCCAAGCTTAGGAGCGAGCTTACCAAGATCGGGCGTATTTCCCGCGGGGCCGGGGGCGAGTTAGTGGGCCGTATCTCCATGGGCCACGTACTTTTTCCAACAGCTAACCCTCGAGCCTCGAGCGGGACGAAGTCGTGCCGCTCAGAGGTTTATTTGGTAACTGCCCTCGGGCGAAAAAACCTGCCATTCGCGCGCGGGGCCCCCGGCTTCGGCGGGAATCCCAAACGAGCGCAGTTAGGCGCGCCGTTGTTTTTCCTTCTCGGTTTCCATGTCTTCGGGCGACAGGCGACGGTTCGTCTCCCGCGGCGGTTTATATCAGGCGGCTTTCCCTTCGCTGTTTCCTTTATGCTCCCTTGTGCTATTGCCTTCTTGCCCTTCTTATCCCTTCGCTCTTCTGCCGCCTCCGCCTCCCGACCTTTCTCTACCGATGGCGCCCTTCACGCGGAGTCTCCTTTCCGAGGATGACCTGAACGGGTTAGCCGCCGCCGGCTTCATCGAGGTCGGGGGTTGGAGGGCGGCCGGCGAGGAGACGGTTCCTGCCCCCGAGAGTAAAGAGTTCGTCGGCTTTGAGCTTTTCGCCGTTCACGGGCTCCGGGTTCCGGAGTCCGACTTCTTCGCCGCGGTCCTTGCCCAGTGTGGGATCGAGTTGGTGAATATTAATCCCAACTCGATCCTATTCTTGACGATCTTCGCGCACCTTTGCGAGGCGTTCATCGGGGTGGAGCCGTCCGTCAGCCTCTTCCTCAACTTCTACGAGCTGACCACGACTGGCGGGAGCGATGCGGCGGGGTGCGCCTACTTCAAGCTCCGTCGTGACATGAAGCCCGCGTACCCGGTGTTCAAAGCTAAGGAGAACGTCGGGGGGTGGGCATCGCGGTGGTACTACGCCAAGGTGCTCAGCGACTGTGGGCTGTGGTTCGCGAACGCGAGCCCTAGGAAGTTGACGCTGCCCCGAACTTCGCTGGAACCGGCGGAAGTAGCCTCGGCGGCCAAAATCCGGGATTTGGCCGGCCGGGGCTTAACGGCTACGACATTGTAGCCGACTTCATCAGGCACCAGGTGAGCCCGCTGCGGAAGCGGGTTTGCCCCTTCTTCAAGATCCACGGGTGGGACGATCTCACCCGCGAAGGTACTTCCCGTAAGTTCTTTTCTTCGACCTTATAGTCTATTGCCTGAGCTTTCTTTGTGCGTGTTTTTGATGTTCCCGCTTTTTTCTTTGTAGCCCTACCCCAGACGACGTGGTCCGGGCTGTGAGGCTTCTCCTGCCCGCGAATCATAACGAGCCATCAGACCTGGGCATCCGCAACGTCCTGGACGAGGTACGTGTTCCTGTCGGCTCAAGCGCCGTTGGAGGCGGTCTCCCGTGGGCGCGGGCTGATGCTCCCTGACTTTGTCTCGCAGGGGGAAGCGGGTGCGGAAGCCAAGCCCCTGGCTCTCGCGCCAGCGGCGGCCCCGGGGGCTGTGAGTTCGATGATCGGTGGTAGCACGGGCTTGGTCCTGTCACAGAAGAAGCAGGCCGCGAGCACGCGACCACCCCTAAAAAAGCGGACCGGGCACTCCCGCTGGGACAAAGTCGTCAGCGCGGGGCGGCCGGGAGCCTTGGTTCCTGCTCCCGTCACCAAGCCAGCTCCGGCTAGAATTTCCCGGGGGCGAGAATCGGCCGGCACGCGGGATACTCAGTCAGCGCCGAAAAGGCGTCGGTTGGTGCTGGATGACGATGATGATTTGGACGACGGGCTGGCCAGGACAGACCTCGAGCTCGCATGTAAGTTGCTGTGCCTTTTAGTTTCTTTCTTCCTTTCCACACCTATCATGGTTCCCGGGCTGATCGGTCGCGCTTTGACCGCTTCTTCTTTTTTTTTTCAGTCGCCAAGTCTCCCAAGCGGGGGAACTCATCCCGGTGAGGTCGGAGGAAGTGGCTCGGGAGAATGATCCCGTTAAGGACGAGCCCGGGTGTCGAGGCTCAGGGCCCTTCTTCCTCCCGTTGGTAGCGCACAACGACGTGCGTTGCCAAGCCGCGACCATGGAGGTGGAGACGGATGACGGGACATCGCTCCTGGTGCCTCTCCGTGTCGAGAGGCCGACCTCGACCAGGTGGCGCCCAATCGACTTCGGTGGTTTGTCGGAGCTTTTCGCGGGGAGCAATATACCCGTCCCTCCGCTGGACATGGGCGATACCCTCCTCCTCGGTGGGGACCGCCCGTCCGGTTATTCAACCGCCATTGCCGTCGTCCGATGCGGCTATGGAGCGTGGCTCCGCTGGTCGCCGCGGGGTGGATCGTGGCGACGCCAGCGTGGGTTGAGCACGGGCTCTCGCTAACCGGGATGCACCGGGAAGAGCCCATCCGGCTTCGACCAGTTCCCGGTCAGTCACTCGAGGAGTGGATAGTGAGCCGGAAGGTGGTTAAGCCAAAAACGGACGTCAGGGTGCAAACCGACTTCGCCCCCGAGCTATGCCCTCAGGCCGTCGAGGCGGCTAGGCTCACAAGGGAATCGGCCGAGCCGGCGGAGGATGCAGTGACGGGACCAGCCGACGGGACCCGGGTCGAGCCGGCGGGAGGAGGGCATGAGGCTGCGGGAGAAGCGGCCGAGCCTGCGGGGGCTCGGCCGAGCCTATAGAAGGGGCGCCCGAGGAACCAAGCAGCTCGAACGACAGCTCGGGCGACCTGGTTGTGGCGCTGCTAGCGCCCAGGGGTGCTTCCCGGGCTCGGTACGAGTCTGTGACCGCGGCGGCCATAAGGCGGGTAAGTACCTTCGAGCTTGGCCTTTGAGGTCTTGTGTCGACCCTGCTTTGGTCCTTTCTTTTCCCTTAGCCTATTCTCTTGGTGTAGTTCTACCACGAGGTCGTTGGCATCGCTTGCTCGTTTGGGGCCGAGCACGATGTCGAGCAGTAAACCTCGCACGAGATGGCGCGACGGCGGCGGCAGCAGTCAAATCGCCGAACTTGAAGAAGCTTGCTCGAGCTCATCGGCGGCGACCACGAAGCTCGAGTTGCTTGGCGAAGCGGCCCTAGCCGCGGCGCGGGATGATGCCGGGGAGGTTTCCCGTCGGTCGCAGGAGGCCCTTAAGGCCGAACGCGACCGTTTCACCGAGCTCGAGGAGCGTCTTCAGTCGGTGGAGGCGTGCCACGCCACCGAGGTTTCCCGTGCAGCAGAGGAACGCGACCTCCTTGCTGCGGAGCTTTTCCGGGCAAAGTAGGCTGCAGTTGCGACGGAGGATCTGCTGAAGACCCACCGAGACATCGTGCGGGACTTGGAGGCAGCCAATGAAGTCTTGCGGACTAGTATGCGAACCGCCCGGGATAGGGAAAAAGCTTTCCTCGAGCTTCAGAGCGAAGATGATGAGGTACTGGCCGAGCTTCGCAAACTCAGGTGCCAGCCTAAGTCGTAGGCCCTTGTATTTTTCCTTTTTCTTGGGCGGTGATCCGACTTGCCCCTTTTCTATAAACACTCTTTAAAAATGCTATTGACTTGTTATGACCTTTGCCCCTTTGGTCCACCTTCTCCCTGGAATGCCAATCGTCGATTTGACTGTTGCGCCATGTCCCGAGAGACATTCGCATCAAATCTTGGAAACAGTTCCGCGTCGAAATTCCTTCCCGATGCTATTACTCCTGGGATCGTTTCGACTTCCTAAGCTTGGCTATAAAAAGAGGCCGATGCGGTGGCCACTTTTCATTCCAAACTTTATCCTTCCGTATCTCCTTCTCCTCTTGCTTCCCTCAGTACCTCCTTGGCTTCCATGGATCACGAAGAGCTCTTGGAGGTCCTATGGGCGGAGTACGATCTCGCCCTTGCTGAGGTCGCGGAGGAGGAGGCTCGCGCCCGCGACGTCGCCTCCGTCGAGGTGCTGATCGAGGTCGTCCCGGCGCTCGCCGAGGTAGCCGATGTGATCGTCGAGGTACTGGTCCGCGTCCGCCGAGGCTTTGTGTAACTGGCTTGCAAGCCATCTCAAAGTCTTTAATAAAGTCGCTTGCCTGTCGCCTCCCTCTTTTGCCGTCTTTTCCTGTATGCAAACGAACACAAGTAGTCGTATAGACAAGAAGGATTCGAAAAACCGCAGCGTAGTCCTATCGATCCTAGCCCCCGAGCCATGGCCGAGCTTCTGAAGAGAAGCTTCAGAAGCTCGGGCGTGGCTTAGAAAAGATCGAAAGTCCTTGCTCGGATAATCGGTCTTGAAAAATCGAACTTTTAAGAAATCGATCGTTATAAAATCGACCCTTAAAGAATCGACCCTAGCCCCCGAGCCACGGTCGAGCTTCTGGATTGACAGAAGGTCGGTTGTGGTTTAGAGAGATCAATTTTTGAAAAATCAACCCTAGCCCCCGAGCCACGGCCGAGCTTCTGGACTGACAGAAGGTCGGTTGTGGTTTAGAGAGATCAATTTTTTGAAAAATCGACCCTAGCCCCCGAGCCACGGCCGAGCTTCTGGACTGACAGAAGGTCGGTTGTGGTTTAGAGAGATCAATTTTTTTAAAAAATCGACCCTAACCCCCGAGCCACGGCTGAGCTTCTGGATTGACAAAAGGTCGGTTGTGGTTTAGAGAGACCGCGTCCTTAGAACGGAGCTCGTGGCCCTTTGCTCAGTCTCTTTGCAAGAGGCAGAGTGCTGGGCTCTAGGGTTATCCCGGGCTTTTAATCATTGTAATGCGGGCTTATGATATAGGGCCGAACAGCGTTTGCCCATGTAGGATCTTGCGTGGTGCGATGGATATCGGCTTACCCTTGTGCAAGGGAATCCCGGGGGTTAGCTTCTGCGTGGCCGCTATTCTGCTATGTATGGTGAGACAATCCAGGACTTCCCCCAAGCCCGATCGTAGGTTTTAGGTCTTCGGGGTTTGTTCGAGGGCTCACTAGGTAGTGGAAAGATGGACAAAAGGAAAAGGGGTTGAGAAAAGAAACTTACGACCTTGGGTCAGGCGTAGAACCTCCGGAGCTGAGCAATATTCCAGAAACTGTTGAGAACTCTACCATCCGGCATAGCGGGCCTCACGACCCAGGCGTGTGGTCGATCTGACTCGCAGTGTCTGCACCTTCCCACCTTGGGGTGAGCTTATTGGCATGGGCTAGGTTCTGAACTCGTCTTAGAACCAGGTCGCCCACTTGCCAGGTCCGGGTCTGTACCTTTTTTGCCGCATGCCATCGTAGGGATTGCTGGTATGCTGCCACTCGCAGTAGTGCTTGCTCGTGGCAGGACTCGGATAGGTTGAGATCCAACAGTCGTTCCTCGTCGTTATCGATTTGACCTGCAAAATCAATGCGAGCTGAACCAAGTCTTAGCTCGGCGGACAAGACCGCTTCCGAGCCATATACGAGCCTGAACGGGGTTTCACCAGTAGCTCGATTGGAGGCTGTCCGGGCTGCCCAAAGCACCGAGGGTAGCTCTTCTACCCAGTTGTGACACTGTTCGGCGAGAGCGTCGTACACTCGGCGCTTGATGCCCTGCATGATTTGCCCATTCGCACGTTCGGCCGCACCGTTGCTCTGTGGGTGAGCTACGGAGGCTAGGGCGACTTTCATGCCGAGCTCTTCACAATAGTCCTGGAATAGCTCGCTTGTGAACTGTGTCCCATTTTCAGCGATCAGCTTGCTCGGGATGCCGAACCTGGTTACGATGCTGCTCCGCAGGAACCGTTTGGCCATTTGGGCTGATATACTCGACACTGGCTCGGCCTCGATCCACTTAGTGAAAGTGTTGATGGCGACGAACAGGTGCGTGCACCCTTTAAGGCCTCTGGGGAACAGACCAAGTATGTCCATTCCCCACGTCGAGAAGGGCCAGGTCAGCGGGATAGTCTGCAGCTCGTATGCCGGCTGGTGGGACACTCGGGTATGGTATTGGCAGGCTGGGCAATATTTTACTAGCTCCCTTGCGTCAGTTAACGCAGTGGGCCAGTAGTACCCATGCATAAGGCTTTTCCCACTAAGGTTCTGAAAGAGGCGTGGGCCCCGCAGATCCCGTCGTGGATGTCTTGGAGGAGAAATTTGCCTTCCTCCTGGGTCACTCACTTGCAAAATACGCCGTTAAAACCCCTTCGGTACATCAAGCCCCCAAGTAATCAGTAAGGTCGGGCTTCTCTTTGAGCCGGATTTTCTGTTGTGTCTCCGTGGCGTTGTCCCATGCGCCAAGAACCGGACGAATGGCGCTATCCAGTGTCACGTTGCTTAGGAACAAAACGGTACCGGTCGTTTGGGTCGAGGCAACCGTCTTCTCGGGGCCTCTTATCCGGAGGAATAGAGGGCTTTAGTAAGTGTCAGAGAGCACGCCACGGGCGGTTTCTTGTGAGGAGCCAAGTCATGAGCTTATCGGCCAGGCTATTAGCCAGTCTGGGAACATAACACACTTCGAAGTTCGTGAAGTGTTTCTCCAGCTTTCTCACTTCTGCCAAGTATCGCGCCATTGAGTCATCGCAACACTGAAACTCCTTGTTCAACTGGCAGACGACCAACTGCGAATCCCCTTTCGCTGTTAGCCGTTTTATGCCGAGCGCAGTGCATGCTCGTAGGTCGGCTAGGAGGCCTTCAGACTCGCAAAGATTGTTCGCTAGGAAAAATGAACCTGTACTATATGCTGAATTTGTTCTCCTTGGGGGGAGATGAGAGCAAACCCGCAACCTGATCGCTTGAATTGACGCGACCTATCGAAGAACATGGTCCAGTGCGCTTCTTGGTTTGCGAGCTCGGGCGAGCCTCCCGGAGGGTCGGCCGGCCCGGTCCACTCAGCCAAGATGTCGGCCACGACTTGGGACTTGATCGCTGTTCGTGGTACTAACTTGATATCGAATTCACCAAGCTCGACTACCCACTTTGCGACTTGCCCGTTCGCGTCGGGGTTTCGAATGATATCCCTTAGTGGGAAGCTCGTTGGGACCGTAATTGGATGGGCTTGAAAATAGTGACGTAACTTTCGTGAGGCCATAAGCAAGGTGTACAAGAGTTTCTGAACCTCAGGGTACCGCTCCTTAGGTCTATGCAATACCTCGCTTACGTAGTAGACCGGTTATTGCTTGCCCTTGCGTTCGACTGCTAGTACAGCACTCACGGCCAGCGGGGCAACCACCAAGTAGAGGAGTAGAGCATCCCCAAGCTTTGGCGTGGCTAGGACGGGAGACATGGACAGGTAATGCTTTAGCTCGCTGAAAGTGGCCTCGGCTTCTTCTGTCCATTCGAAACCATCATGCTTGGCGCAGATCTTCTACAAAGGTGCTGCGCCGCCGAGACGAGATATGAATCTGCTGAGAGCCGCCATCCGCCCCGTGAGGGCTTGCACCTCCTTGGTGCTGGTTGGCGACCTCATATTCTCGATGGCCTCGATTTTCTCGGGGTTGCCTCGATGCTCGCCTTCCCTATCATGTAGCCAAGCAACATCCCAGACAGGACACCAAAGACACATTTTTCAGGATTCAATTTGACTTGATGTTTCTTAAGATTAGCAAACGTTTCCTGAAGGTCGGTCACATGGTCCCGTGGGACCTTGCTTTTTACAACAACGTCGTCTACGTAAACCTCTACATTGCGCCCTATCTGATCAGGGATCGTTTTCTGCATTAACCGCTGGAACGTGGCTCCCGCGTTCTTCAAACCGAATGACATAGTCGTGTAGCAGAAGATACCAAAAGTTATCACGAAGGCTGTCTTCTCTTCGTCTTCCCTTGCTAGCACGATCTGGTGATAGCCTGAGTAGGCGTCCAAGAAGCTCATGAGCGCCGAGTCTGCCGTTGCGTTGACCAGTTGGTCTATGCGCGGTAGGGGAAAATTGTCTTTGGGGCTGGCGGCGTTGATGTCGCGATGGTGGCCGCACATTCTCCACTTCCCGCCCTTCTTCTTGACGACGACTGGGTTGGCGAGTCAGTCGGAATGCTAAACTTCTCAGATGAAGCCAACTTGGAAGAGCTTGCCAAGTTGCTCCTGAATGATGTCGGCCTTCCACTTGGGAAAGCGTCGTAGGGCTGCTTGGACGAGCTTTTGTCGGTGAACGGCTAGCCTGTGCTCGATTACCTCCCTTGGGACTCCGGGCATGTCGGACGGTTCCCACGCGAACACGTCTGCGTTAGCCCGGAGGAAGGCGACGAGCTCGAGTTCCTATTTAGACTCGAGGTTAGTCCCTATGTGGACGACCTTAGCGGGGTCATCCTCGGAGGGGATCGACTTAGTGGGCTCCTCCGGTGCAGGCCACCTTGGGTGGATCGGCAATGACCGCCTTGGCTGGGCAGCTCTGGAGCTGTCGATCATGGCTGTGGTGTGCTCGTCCACAGCCATAGCGGCCTTGTGGCTGCCCTTGATCGTGATGACCCCATGAGGGGCTGGCATCTTGAGGTAGTGATACCCGTGGTGGGTGGCCGCCATGAACTTGGACAACGCGGGTCGTCCTAGGATGGCATTGTACGAAAGCTCAGAGTCCACTACCTCGAAGGTGACATACACCGTCTGAAAGTTCTAGAGGGTCCCGAATGTTACGGGCAGTACGATCTGCCCGATCGGTTGCAGGGACGACCCCGGGACGATGCCATGGAAAGGAATGGCTATGTCCTTGATCTTGGACCGCGGGACTTGCATCTACTCAAGGACCTGAGCGGCGATGATATCCAGGGAGGTTCCGCCGTCCACCAGCACGCAATCAACTCGCGTGTTACTGATGGTTGGACAGAGCACTAGCGGTAGGCGCTGGGGCCTGGTCATCCCGGGGGGACAATCATCCCCAGCGAAAGTGATCGATTAGTGAGAGCACCGTATGGGTGCATCTCCGGGCTTACCTCTTTCGAGGTGGTAAACCTCCCGGGCTGTGGCCTTAAGCTCGTGTCACGAGCTATTGGCGGACGCGCCGCCGAAGATTACGGCGACGTGCGCGCGAGCCTCCTGGAAGGCATCGCCGTGGCCGTCCTGGGGCGCCCGGTCGTTCGGCACTCCGTGGTCAGGGAGTTCGGGCATGGGCCCACGCCCGCGATAAGTCTCCAACCGCGCGCCCACGCCCCGCAGATTACGCAGTCGTGGCCAGATCGCCTAGGAGAAGGCGAAGCCTCTGTCTGCGGCCGAGGTCGGGCCGGGAGCTCGCCGCCTCGCTCGCGCCACGGCTGCTTCCGCCGCCTGCCGGGCGGACTGGCCGAGGAGGCGGCCGCTCCGGGGGAGCAGGTCTCTCGGGCTCTACCGCCCCGACGTAGTTCGGTACCGCGGTGTGGACTGGATGGAGCTCAAGATCCTCGGTAAAACGGGTGTTCCGCACCCCCTCCTTGAAGGCCTCGATGATGGCCTCGTCGGAGATCGACGGAATGGTGTTGCGAATCGAACGAACTCGGACGTAATCCCGCAGCCTCCCCGCCTCCGACCACAAACTTGAGGTCTTGGGGCTTTCCAGGGCATGCGTAGCAACCCTGAAAGTTCGTCCGCAGCGCCTCCTGCAGCTGCTCCCAGCTGCGTATCGAACCTCGGCGCTGGTTGAAGAGCCAGGTTCAGGCCATTCCCTCCAAAACGGTAGGGAAGTAATTGACCATGACGGCCTCATTACCGCCTGTGGCCAGGATGACAGTAGTATAGACAGCGAGATACTGGTCGGGATTCTTGCTCCCGTCGAATTTCTCGATGTTTCCGGGCTTGAACTTACGAGGCCAAGGGGCCTCGCGCAAAGCCCGAGAGAAGGCCGGACACCCTAGGGCGGCCCCGTTGTTTCCAACAGGGGTCCTTCCACCCGGAAGCGACCCGAGGCGGGAAAATACTCAGCCTAGGGTGCGCTGGGAGTGCCGTCCGCTGTGGACGTGGATGTCTACCGACGCAACTGAACGCTCTGGCCGCGCCGCCACGAGGTGCCACTGGTGCGTGACTGGGCCTACAGGTGCTCGCCGAGATCCCCATGAAGCTCCTCCAGCCGCCATGATCGCAGCGCTTAGGTCGCCATGGTGAACCTCGTGGGTCCTTCTATGTCACGCATGACCTGGCATCGCCTTGACCCGTGTCGACTACGAGAACGGGTTGGTGACGGTGGTAGGCGAGTCTTGTAGCGCTTGGCGGCACAGTGGCGGGCGTCGTCGCCGCCAGCCCCACGACGGATGTCCGCCAGAGTCCGCCGATCGACCCAAATAAGAGGCTTGGCGACCTCACGCCGGTGATCTCCGCCGGTCGTGGCGTGGGCGATGCGGGTTGCCTCGCCTGACGCCTCAAAGACATGGCGTGAGGTAGGTTCCCGCGAGGGGGACATGTCGGTGTCACCCACGGAGGCGGTGCCGTCGGCACCTTCAACCACCATGGGTACGCGCTGGTCCGCTGCCTGCCCTGACGGGCCTGGGCGCCAGTAGCGCGCGCAGGACTAGTCCTCCTCTTCGGACGTGACCACGGATGTGCGCGGTCCGTCCGGTAGCGGCACTGGTGGCGGTGCCTCCAGTCCTTCCATGAGGGTTTCGCTGAAGTGAGTCAGCGAAGCGCCGGCTTGGCCGGGCAAAGCTGGGGAGCGAACAACTGCTCCCGAGGTGGGCGCTGCCTCTACCTCCATCTCGTCGGCGTGTGCTTCGGCGAGGAAACCAGCTTGCCATTCCTCGTACGACTCGTCGACGTCGTCGAGATCGTCACGATCGTCGTAGTTGAGGTCCACGGTATCGACGTCATCGTATGACAACGAGGCCAGTACAATCGGTGCTCAAGGCCCCGTGTGTGTTCCTATAGTTACCTATGTGCGAAGAACTACCACCAGGAACTGGAGCTCCTACGCTAGTACAAGTGCTCCTGTTCTACGACGGCTATATTCCGAGTGTGTGTGGTGTGGGCTGATGGCGATGGATCCTTCTTTGTTGTGGCCTGTACGCCCCTTTTATAGGCGGCGCCTCGCCACTGTAGCTTGCTGTTGGTTCGTCGAATAGTCGTTCACATCTGCCTTGCCATGCTGGGGCGCACAAAATCCACCGGGTAATCGAGTGTATCTCCCGACCGCCGTGCCGGACCGCTACCGGTTAACACGTGTCTTTCCCTATGCGGATGGTCTGATGAGACCCACCACCAACTTGCCAGTAGCCTCCGTCAGGCGTTCCTCGGTACTGTGCGCGCATTTAATTCTCGGCGACCTTTGGGACCAAGGCATATCCTGTGCACGGCACGACGCAATCTGCCTCGGGTCCTGAGCCTTGAGCTCCGGAAGCCCGGGCGAAGTGAGTGATCGGAGCTTCCGAGGCAGGGAAGCTCGGGCGCGAGCTTACCAAGATCGGGCGTATTTCCCGCGGGACCGAGGGCGAGTTAGTGGGCCGTATCTCCATGGGCCACGTACTTCCCCCAACAGTACCCTACTTGTTTTGCCTGATGGAAGAGGAGTTCTGTTTGGTAGATGGTTGTACCACTAATACCATACTTAGGGAGAATAAATATTTCCAGAGTCTTTCGAGGAAAGACGAGAATATTATGACCATCCTGGGAGGAAGGTGGATATAGTCGGCGCGGGCAGGGTTGTTATATCTCTCCCTGTGGGTACAATGCTTACGATCGAGAATGCAATGTTGTATCCCGAGTCCAAGCGTATCCTGCTTAGTTTCAAGGACATCCGCATGAACGGCTTCCATGTAGAGACTGATCATAAGAGCGGGACGGAGTACTTGCTCATGACTGTGAAGAATGGATGCCATAAGCAAGTGGTTGAAAAACTCCCTTCGTTCTTGTCTGGCCTTTATTGTACATACATTAAGCCTTCTCCTCATGTTGTTTTGAAAACAGAAATAGCAAACCTAGACATGTTTAGGATCTGCCATGATCGTTTAGGACATCCTAGCCTTAGTATGATGCAAAGAATTATGAAGAATTCAGTGGGTCATGACCTGACGGCGACACAGTTTCCTAAACCTAAGAGGTTTGTGTGCCTGGCGTGTGCACAAGGGAAGTTGATCATAAGGCCTTCTCGTCTTAAGGTCCAAGAGGAACCACCGAAGTTTTTGGAGAGAATTCAGGGTGATATCTATGGACCGATTCTGCCGGTGTCTGGGCCATTTAGATAGTTTATGGTACTGTTAGATACGTCTACGAGATGGTTCCATGTGTGCTTGTTGTCAACAAGGAACCCTGATTTTGCTAAGCTTATGGCCCAAATTATTCGGTTGAGAACAGACTTTCCGGAGGAAAGAATCAAGTCCATTAGGTTGAACAATACCGCGGAGTTTAGCTCGCAGGCATTTAATTATTATTGTATGGCTTTGGGAAAAAGTGTAGAGCACTCAGTACCGCACGTGCACACTCAGAATGGCCTTGCAAAGTCTCTAATTAAGAGGATCCAGTTGGTCGCTCGACCCTTGATAAAGAATTGTAGGCTGCCCACTAATTGCTGGGGCCACACGGTCTTACATGCCGCTGCATTGATTCAACTTAGGCCAATTGCAAATCATAAAACTTCTCCCTTGGATTTAGTGTGTGGGAAACAACCGTGTATTTCCTATCTGCGAAAATTCGGCAGCGCGGTGTACGTACCGATCTCACCATCACAATGTACAACCATGGGCCTCCAGAGGAGGCTGGGGATCTATGTTGGTTTTGAATCTCCGTCCATTTTGAAATACCTAGAGCATATGATAGGTGATCTGTATAAGGCTAGGTACGCTAATTGTATTTTGATGAGGGCCACTTTTCAGCATTAGAGGGAGATAAGTACCACACTAAGGAATGCCGGAAAATTGATTGGGATGCTAGGGGCATTTAGTCCTTAGACCCATGTACGAAAGAAACTCAACTGGAGGTTCAGAGGATAATAAATTGCAAATAGTCTGCCAACTGCTTTCACTGACCATAAAGGAGTGACCAAATCACATATACCTAAGGTTAATGCACCGGAGAGGGTGGAGGTACCCAGCAGCAGCTGGCCAATCAGGCCCCTCTTGAGAGGAAGAGGGGGAGAGATCCAGGTACACGTGATTCTAGTTCGCGGAGACATCCGCAAAGACCGAGAATCGGTGTAGGTTTGGCACCCCTGTCAGTTGAAGTGCCTCGACATGAAGTCGATAAAGACCATCCGGGGGATGGCAGTGCCGCCATTCGGGGAATGGAGCCGACTTCTATTCGGGGAATGGCGCACCCAGCGACCAAGCACGCGCAAGACTCGGTGCTGTGAGATCGGAAAGCCTCGACCCCGTCGTGTTGGGAAATCACGAGGAGTCAGAGGAGAGAAATGAGAAAATTTCCACATACTATGTTTATTGAGGAGAGTTGTATGAGAGGAAGATTATAATTCTTGACATTTACTTTACGTCTGAGATTGGTTCTTCTTTAGAGTTAGACCCAGAACCTAAGACCGTGGCAGAGTGCATGAGGCGCTCGGACTGGGCTAAGTAGAAGGAGGCAATCGAGGCAAAGTTGTGCTCGCTTAATAAGAGGGGAGTGTTCGGTCCAGTTGCACCGACTCTGCCTAAAGTGCTACCTATTGGAGCCAAATGGGTGTTCGTCTGGAAGAGAGACGAGAATCACCAGGTGGTGAGATATAAAGCGAGGCTTGTAACACAAGGGTTTACGCAGAGGCCCGGCATCGATTACGATGAAACTTAATCTCCAGTTATGAGTGGAATAACTTTCTGATATTTAATATCTCTGGCAGTTTGTATAAATTTGAACATGCAGTTAATGGATGTGGTGACCGCATATTTGTATGGGTTACTCGATTCGGATATCTATATGTGGGTCCCCGAGGGGGTAAAGATTCCGGAAGGAGGAGATCATAAGTTGTATAGCGTTAAGTTGAGAAAGTCGCAATCTGGACTTAAACAGTCTGGTAGGATGTGGTACAACTGACTGAATGAGTTTCTCTTGCAGAAGGGTTACTCCAATAATAATGATTGTCCCTGCGTATTCATAAAGAAATCCCAGAATGAATTTTACATCATCTCGATCTATGCCGACGATTTGAATATCATCGAGACAGCAGGGGACATTAGTGAGGCGAGTGCTCACCTTGTGACGAAGTTCGAGATGAAAGATTTGGGTAAAACCAAATATTTCTTAGGCTTGCAGCTTGAGCAGCACCTTTCAGAGGGAATTTTTGTGCATCAAACCACCTATATCAGGAAGATATTAGAGAAATTTAATATGAGTAAAGCACACCCTCTGAAGACCGCTATGATCATTCGGTCCCTTGAGTTGGACAAGGATCTGTTTAGACCGAAGATAGAGGATGAGGAGATTTTGGGACCCGAGGTTCCCTATCTCAATGCTATTGGGGCACTAATGTATCTTGCTAAATGTATTAGGTTTGACATTGCTTTTGTAGTGAATTTATTAGCTTGATACAGCTCGGCGCCAACGCGGAGGCATTGGGTCAGAGTTAAAACTGTCTTCAGGTACCTGCAGGGTACTTAGGATCTTGGGCTACTTTATGGGAGAAATCAGCCTATGACCATGGCGGGTTATACGGATGCAAGATATATGTCTGATCCGCATATAGGAAAGTCCCAGACTGGGTTTGTTTACTTACTTGGTGGTGCAGCGATTTCATGGAAATCGAGTAAGCAAACGCTTTTGGCGACGTCCACTAGCCATTCTAAGATTATTGCTCTATATGAGGCCGCACGAGAGTGTGTCTGGCTTAGAAGGATGATTAACCACATACAGCGGTCATGTGGCTTGAACGTCATCGATACCCCCACAATTATCTATGAGGATAATGCTGCTTGTGTTGCACAGATGCAGATGGGCTATATTAAGAGTAATATGACGAAGCATATTGCTCCTAAATTGTTCTACCCTCACGAGCTCCAGAAGAGTGGTGAGATAGAGGTAGTACAAACAAAATCGTGTGACAATCTGGCATATTTGTTCACTAAGGCGTTGCTTATCTCAACATTCCGGGCTTGTGCCCGCGGAATTGGGATGAGGCGATTTCGAGATTTGCAAAATTCAGGGGGAGTGCTCTCCACTAAACAGTAGCCCGAGTGATCTGGGAGATCACATATATATTGTACTCTTTTTTCCTTGTGAATTTTGTAGACTTTCTCATAGCGAGGTTTTTAACAAGGCAATATCACTGTGGAGCATGCGTATGCAATGTACTCTTTTCTTCATTCTTTTTTTTTCCACTGGGTTTTTTGATGGAGTTTTTAATGAGGCATTGGCAGATCACGGGTTCGCCAAGGGGGAGTGTTATAACCCTAGCCCGATAAAGCCCATTAGGGTTTATCTCTAAGGATATTGTGGGCAAAACCAAATTAGGATAAGACTATAAATATGAGAGACACCCCATTGTAAACGTGAATCAATTGAAATCAATAAAGACTATGGTGTTGTATGTTCTCTCCATTTTCATCTGTGTTCATCCTTTTGGTTAATCTTGTGATTGGTGATTGTGTGAATACCGGATTATCATAACAAACACCATCTTCTCTAGCCTCATCCACATAGGGAAGCGGATACAAAAGATCAAAATCAAGAAAACAACAACAATAGAGATCGTAGATTTGGCTCGAGGGGGATTAGCGTCAAGCAACCGCCGCCCTCGACGAAGAAGACATAGCCACAGAAAGTGCGCAGAAGACCCACGCCGCCCTACCGAGGATGCTATTGCAGGAGCCATCGAGGTCGCCATGACAAGAGAGAATTGATCTCCCCTTCCCAACACAAAACACCTAATATGGCCAGATCCAAGGACCCCAGACCATAGGTTTGCCTCTAAGCCAGAGCCTGAAGAAGCTTGACGTCGCCGCCACACTCCCCAAAGCTCACGTTGGAGCCCTTGCCCAGATCCGAATGGGCCAAATCATTGACCTACCTCTCGCCCAGAGCTTGGGCCCGCCCGTCGTTGCCGCCACGCCGACGAGACCCCTCACGGAGGCTCTGAAAGATCCTCTTCCGGGCCTGAACGAACATGCCTTTACTGGCTATGGGGCTAACCCTAGTTATATCCCTACTATTCCTACTCCTACTAATGTACATCTGCTGCCACCGGCGTCTCTCCATCATCAACCTCCCTCTCCAACAGCCCGGAGGCCACCAGAGGCCAAGGCGCCAACCAGATCGTCGCCAGCGACTAGATCGCTCACGATTCGCCTCCCTTACTACCGTAACCGGGGGAAGTGGCTGTCCACCGCTGTGAACTACGTCAAAAGTGATGAATTTTAGTATGTATAACAGTTACTCCCTCCGTTCTAAAATATAAGGCACGGTTTGACTTGGCTCGGTCTTTAAAACTATACGTTGATGTTTAATTTCTCTTATAATATGTCGTACATAGAAATAAAATTATAATCATTAGAAAATGCTTTCAAATATAAAACTAATGATACCATTTTTATATCATAAAATGTATATATTGTTAACAAATCATTGGTCAAAGCTAATAAAGTGTGAATCTTGAAATACGTGCGCGCCTTATATTTTGAGACGGAGGGAGTATTATGGCTAAGAGAAGTGGGAGAACACAAGAGAATTTGAACACAGCAAAAAAGAGGCAACAAAAACAGGGGGCGCGAGGGACACACCAGGCAGCCGCAATGCCTGTATGATGTGATGTACACAACTAGACATGTCAATAAAAGCGTAAATAGAAAGTATAAACTAAATTGGAAAAGCAGTCAACAACGGGGAAACTACGTGAACCAACAACAATTGCTGAGCTTATGGAGAATGATTTTTCGTTTTAGTTCGAGTTAGAAATGCTACTTTGAAAAAATGTTGCAATTGTTGATTTTTACGTGAACATTGTATGCATTTGTCACATTCGATTTACTTTTCTTTTTAGCTTAAATTCATAAATTATAATCCACAACTCATAATTTAAAGTTGTTCTATAAGTCAAAAGTTTTGGCTTCTAAAAATTATTTCTTAAAAAACTAATTAACTAAATAAAACCAATTTTTTTGGCTTAGTTATTAACATCCACTACAGGAATCCGACTTATTTACGTCGGCCAGGTAAAAGCCGACGTAAATAGCTATTTACGTCGGCAAGCCGACATAAATAGGCTGACGTAAATACAGCGACGTAAATAAACCTATTAACGTCGGGGCCGACGTAAATAGGCGTTATTTACGTCGGCTTGAAGGCCGACGTAAATAGGATGTCGTCGTCCCTCCGACTGGTCGTGACGCTTATTTACGTCGGCCTCCGGCCGAAGTAAATAATGGACACGTGCCATGGCGCTTATTTACGTTGGCGGGGACAGACGCAGTGGGCGGGAAAAACAAAGTGAAATGGGCTGGTGAACCCTAGGCGCGCGGGAAAAAAGGCATATGCTACGCCACGTGTCAGTGTTTCATCTTATTAACGTCGGCCGTGGCCGACGTAAATACGCCACATGTCAGCGGTTCATATATTAACGTCGGCCGCGGCCGACGTAAATGGGCCACGTGGGTGCCCCCGTCCAAGCTGGCATGCACCAGTATTAACGTCGGCCGGGCCGACGTTAATAAGGACACGTGGCTTATTAATGTCGGCCTGGCCGACATAAATAAACCAACATTCCCTCCATCCGATTCGAATTTTCGGGGGCGCCTTATTGACGTCGGCTACATGATTATTAACGTCGGCCAAACCGACGTTAATAACCCTGGCACCCCGGTATCCACGTGTTTACGTCGGTTTTTTTGCTACGGCCGACGTTAATAGCCATATTTACGTCGGTTTTCCCTTGGCCGACGTAAATAAAGTTTTATTTACGTCGGTTTTTCACAAGCCGACGTAAATAAATTTAGCCGACAAAAATAGTTCGGATTCCTGTAGTGATCTTCTTTCTCATCTCCCACAAAGTTTTGCTTACCTATCGATCATTCCTCGTCCACATCACTTCTTCCTCCATCTTTACCTCATCCATTCATCTTTATGATGCCCAAACGAGTGATTTTATAAGGTATACCTGTCTTCTCAACAATTACTTCCACTCAAGCACGTGAGTGTCCTATTCGTCTACCACTCTGTAGCAACTCTACCTTCCCACCCCCCACTTACCAATCATAACTTGATCAATGTCGCTACCGCCAGCTACTATGCTCCTAACATACCTTGTCGTCTCCGTGCCGTTATTACCAACCACTATTGGTATTACCTGCCACCTAGATCTATGTTTAACCCTAAACCCCATAATTGAACCCTAAAACCCTAACCCTAACGCAATTGCTGTCATTTGCTGCAAGCCCATGATCAACAACTCATCTTCTCTACGTTGTTGCTGCTAACTATTATCTGCTACCTATATTTTTGGGGGGATATCATCATATGCTACTCCCAAATATTGGCAATTCAGGATTTACTACTCATGTGTCACTGACATGTGGCTCCATGACCAACGTGTCATTGGCATGGGCAGTTGAAAATCCTGAATTACCAATCTTTGGAGTGGCAAATTCTGAATTATTCCATATTTGTGGTCACAAGAATAATTGAACCCTAAAACCCTAACCCTAATCTATTCCAGGGCAAACCGGCCTATGACTAGCATCACCTTTCCTCCTGTCGTCACTGCCAGCCACTAATATATTATTACTTGCCACCCAGATCTATCACCATGAGGAAGGTTCAACCCAAAAACCGCCACTATCACCCTCCGTCATCATGGGATATAACTCCCATCCTTGTCGTTTTCTTGCTGGGTTTTGTGGTTTTCTTTTTGGCATGTGTCCTCTGGCTAGTCGATGCATAGAAATCGATCAACGTCACTGCAACCTCCGTCATCATAAGAGGCAACCTAGGTTTGTTGTTTCCATGTTAGGTTTTATTGCTTTTCAATTATTTGGCATGGTATGATCAGTTGGCCTATGAACAACCTCTAATAAATTCATTTATCTGTTTCTATTTACGATTTTCTTATAGTTAAACATAAAAACCCTAGCCCTAAGTCGATGGCGCTTTTGTTGCCCTTCGTCATGATACCACATAGATATGTCTTTTTTTTGCTTGGTTTTATTGACAATGCCTTCTCTGGCTAGTCTCCAGATGTCCGATGTTTGCAAAATCAGTCCATCCCATGCTAGTTAGAGGGTGTTTAGGCGAGTGGTATTTCTATGAAAAGCTTTAGCATCTATTTTAAATTCAAACAAAATCCTAAAGCCTTCTAGAAAATGACCAAGCAGGGCATCCTGATATTCTGGTGAATGCAAGAAACGCTCGATGATGCTACGCGTATGATCAGTTATTATTATTATTATTATGCGTGAGAGAGAGAGGTGGGGTGGGCGTGGGGGAGGGAAAAACAGGTGGGCGCAGCGCGAGGACGAGGGCACACGCGCAGCCGCGCCCCAGCGCGGACCGATCGCGTCGATGGCTAGAGAGATAGGAGACGACAAGCCAACCGGAACCACGCGGCCCCTGCAGTTGCCAGGACACGTGTCAGCCCCTCGCCACGTCGCGCCTCCCTGGGCCCCACTCACCACCCCCTCCCATTCCATCCACGCGACCACACCCCGCAGCCCGAACAACAACAACCCACTTCGTCTCCTCTCTCTTCTCCACTTCTCCCTTTCTCTGCTCCTCCTCCTCCTCGCTTCGATCCACCCCCCCCTGCCAGCGACTCGCCGGCGCCGCAAACGGGTAGCTTTGCATGGGTGCTGCTCGGCTGCTTCGAACCCCGCGCTCCTCGTCCAGCTCATGATCGCCGCCGCCGGAGGCGATGGTGATGGCTAGCGCCAGCGTCAACATGCCCGGGCCCAGCGGCGACGGAGACTCCGCCGCCTCCCAGGAATGCCGCCTGCGCAGGCGCCGCCACGTCCCTGCGGCCACCTCCGACGAGGGGCCCCTCGCGAGCAGCAGCGGCGGCGGCGGCACGGGCGAGAAGAGGAGCCGGCCGGTGCAGTCCCCGCCGGCGTCCGCGTCTTCTTCGTCGTCGCCCCCGTCCTCTTCGGACTCGGAGGGCTCGCCGGACAGGGAGGGGGAGGACGAGGGGTCCGCCTCCGCCGCCGTCGTGGCGGGCGGGCAGCTCGGTGCCGCTCCGCTGCCGGAGGAGGCGGCGACGGCGGCGGCGGTGTGGCCGGTGGCGTTCGGGTCCGTGTCGCTGGCGGGGCGGATGCGGGAGATGGAGGACACCGTGTCGCTGCACCCCGGCTTCTGCACCTGGGCCGACGGCTCGCCCATGCACTTCTTCGCCGTCTTCGACGGTCATGGCGGCCCACATGTACGTCATCGTCGTCTTCTTAATTACATCCCTACATTCCTCTCTGCCAAAATCTTCCATTAATCCGAATATTTCATGCTATTAAAACTATTTGATTAGGATATATTCTTCTTTTGCCTTTAAAAAGATCAAACATTTTGTTAATTTCATTTATATTTTTTAGATTAATTAGCTTCAGTTACTTGTTTTGGAAGAAAAAAAAATGGAAAATGCTCTACAACATTGAGTGATTGATTCAAAAAAAGCTGCAGCTACGTACCACATTTCACTGTTTTCCACCTGGCCAAGCTCCAGTGCCTTGGAACTCGATCTCGACACGTTTCGTTTTCCTCCATAGAATTATCTGTTTCCTCTCCTACTAATTAATAATAAAAATAATATCATTAGACAGAATATTAGTAGTTAGATTTTATTCGGGTCGCATACATACATATACGATGGATACGTACGTGCAGGTGTCAGCGCTGTGCAGGGAGCAAATGCACGTGATCCTCGCGGAGGAGCTCGCCGCAGCGCAACGGCAGCAGCAGGCGGCGGGGCCGAGCGCGGCCGGCGACGCGGAGGAGCGAGGGTGGCGGGCGGCGCTGTCGCGGAGCTTCGCGCGCGTGGACGCGCTGGGGACGCTGGCGTGCGCGTGCGGACGCGCCGTCGAGCCCCCCTGCCAGTGCCCGCTGTCGGGGCTGACGGGCCACATCATCGGGTCGACGGCCGTGGTGGCGCTCCTGGTCCGCGACCTCCTCGTCGTGGCCAACTGCGGCGACTCCCGCGCCGTGCTCTGCCGCGCCCGCGCCGGCGTCCCGCTCTCCGACGACCACAAGGTACGCACGCACCCACGCACGTACAAACCACGCCGTACTCTACGTGTCGCCGTCTCTGAGCCCCCTACGTGCCGCTGACCGTTGACTCCCCCGTGGGCCCGCATAGCCCAACCGAGGTGTCGCCTCTCCGGAAGCTTCCCCGCCGTGGTTGGCAAAGGAGCAGAGAAAAGTTGCACCGGCTGCTCGGCGACGTGTTCCTCGCTAGCGTCAGCAACCTGGATCATCTCCCACATGTAGTAGCATCGATCACTCGATTTTTTTCTCACTACTATCCAGTACAAAAATACGCCTCAGATAATAAGCAGGAGAAGCATATGGATGTTGGAAAATAAACTGAAAAGTGATGGAGAGAATATGTGTCGGAGACGGTGGATGGCTTCGTCGCCGTTGCGTGAGCGCCATGGAACTGTGGTGCTCGTGACGACGGAGCTTGGCTACTGGTAGGGCGCGGTTATTAAAGCAAGGGCGAGCGGGGCATGCGGTGGCGCCTCGGCGTAATTTGGGCGCAACTTTTGGGGCTTTCCCGGTTGACTGTCGCTGTCGACGTGGTAGCGGGTTCTGAGGCGGAGATCGCTTTTGGGGGACACGTGTTGGCTCCGCGCCGGCCACGTGGGGCGCCGCCACTGGTCGGCGGGTGGGGGATTCAAAGCTCGCCGCTGGCTGCGGCGTGGGCCCCTGGCGGGCTGGTGGTGGGCAGCGCCGCCACCTGTCGGAGAGAGAAAGTGCTGCTCCTCTTGCCCTCCCCCTCTCTCTCTCTTTTTCTGTGCTGGAGAGAGAGGTGAATGGGCCCATGGCCGTAGTAGGGCAGAGTTTGGAATCCTGCTCATTGGTAGCAGGTGATCAGTTCGTTGAACTGTGGTATGCAAAAATAATCCATAATCATAAACTGAACTTGGAGAACTTCTTATGTAAAAAGTAGCTTTGAGGAGGCAATTAATAATTCAAGCCGGATTTAAAAGTGTTTATTCTAAATGACATAAAAAAGTCAATCAAATAATGTTGAGGCAAAAAGAAGCTATGCAGTACTAGCCCAATTCATCAGCGCGAATGATTGTAATGTGAGTGATTGCAGCCGGACCGGCCAGATGAGAAGGCGCGGATCGAGGCGGTGGGCGGCCGGGTGGTATACCTCGGCGGGGCGCGTGTGCGTGGGATCCTCGCCATGTCTCGCGCGTTAGGTAAGTTCATCTTCGTCTTTCTTCAGTCATTGTTGATTGTAAATCGGTACATAATGAAATCACTTGTGGCGAACAGTAATGGCAAATTTCCCCTTTGCCTTCCACCAATGTGCTAAAGCTCCTGTGCCAAAGCAAGTTCATGACAGGTCTGCACTTTTGTTGTTAGACAATCCATTTTGTTCCCACCAACGTTGGGGGAATATAAGTAAACAAATGTTCCAAAAAGCAAGTTTGATAAAAAAAAAATTGTTCCAATAAGCAAATATTATATCAAAACAGGGTGGTTTTGTTATTCGCTTTGCATCTTAGGAAAAAGGAACACTGTCATACCAACTCTCTAGCAATGAAAAACTGCTTGGATGATGGAATCGAATTAGTAAACAGAATTCTACCAAGGATGCCCCTTTAAGCTTTGTTCTATAAAAATATGAGCTGTAATCTCATGTTCTATGAAATTTAAGGTTCCTCGGCTCTTTTGTAACATGGCAGGATTTGCATGTCCAACCATACCTGCTTTTTCTCTTTCTATATTGACACATGCAATTAATTAATTATGGATGACAGTGATCCAAGGAATAAGACCAGCTTCTAATGAGCTTCAAGTAGATGTTACTTGGCATCTGTTGAGTAGATAAAAAGTCAACATCACTGAGCCCATGAGTTGTGCCATATTGATTGGCTTGTCAACAACTGATCATATGTACTCTGCCTATCCCACTTTGCCCATTTAAGGCCTAACATTCGGCACTGCCTGGATGGAGCTGTTTCAACTAGTTACATTATCAGATTTGACAAAGATGAAACATGGACTGGACAAGCTACATGTTTGTCAATTGTGGAAGTGCTCTCTCTTTTAATTAGTCCCAACTGAACTTCATAAATAAGTAAGATAGATTTGATATTTTGATTATGCTAGGGATATATGTTGTCCTGTAAGTACTACCAATCAAAATGGTGCACAGATTCTACTAAAGAACTGTACCATGCCTAGTTGAGTTAGATTGCAATATTCCTGGTAGTGATACCGCACCCTTCCATATGCCACACCCTTCCATATAGGAAGGCTGGGCTGGCTCCAGTAAACAATCTAGTCAGACCCCCTGATGTCTAAATCACAAATGTGTTTTGTGTGTAGTAGGTTTACTTACTTTTCTTTTCTTTTAAGTTGGTACCTCATTTCATTATCTCAACTGACATTATTTTCTCTACTCCTAGAAAGGCTGTTGTGGTGATGAGTGATGGCTCATCAAAGCAATCTGAACCATTCAATTTAATCTAACGGCTGCCCACACCTCGATTCACGTCCTCCTCTCCACCAATCCATACGCGAGCGCGTCGACCCCGTCCGTCTGTATCCCACCGATCCACGCCTCCTCCTTTTCCACCAATCCATGCGCGAAGCACGGGTTCTCAACTAGTCCCTCCAAAATGGCCAGTACCTGGATCTGTGAGTTAGATTGCAATATTCCCTCCCAAATGGCCAGTACCTGGATCTGTGTTGCCCTCATTGTTTAATTCTCTAGTACTCAGTTAAACCTACGGTTAGCTAAATTTAGACGAAAGGGTGAAACTGAAATAAAGATTTTGGTTACCATAGTAGAGTTTGTTTAAACATTCCTCACGAACTTTAAATTATTTTGTCACTAACAGGGTAACGCCTACACAGCAGCATCATTCTTTCTGGCTTTTGAAGCATGCTTCAGTCTATTATCAAATGATGTCTTTTACTGTCATAGGGCAGTACAGTGCCAATGAATCCTGTTGCGACTTGATGCAATGGATCTGCCTTCTTTGAAGTTGAATAGGTGGTGGGGTTAGGAATTTTTGAAGGGTGCATATAGTCCACGGCCAAATGAAAGCGCTACAATGCCCCACTTAGCACACTTCTCGAAGTTCATCAGAGAATCATTTTTTCCCCCCCGCACTGCAAGCAAACTGGTTGTTCATTGTTTCTCTAAAATTAGTTTTAAATTAGAATGATGTTTGTAGTCCAAATAAAACATGCCTATGTTTTCTAGATCAGTTGCAGACTGTACTAATGGGTGATTAATGATAGTTAATAGCACTTCATCAGTAGGTGATAGGTGCAACCTAATATCTGTTTATATTATGTCAAACTATTTATTACAGTGCACCTCTCAATTTAACATTTGCTACCTTATTTTGCCGGTAAGTGTAAATTCAGCATCTGAATACCCACCAATAACCTTGAATCATGGCATGACATTACCATCTATAACTTTCATGTTTTAAATTAGCTTTCCATAAAAATTCAATTTTTTGTAAACTATATTTTTCTTGTACACAACTATTATTGAATAGAGTTGTGGAGACAAACATATGAATACACATGTCAAACTCTAAGGTTGTACTAAGTGTTGAAAATCATGTACACTATTTACGTTAATTGTCATACGTTCATGCCACATTTTTTTCTTCTGATGAAACTAACAAGAAATATTCAGTCATGTTTGCAATGTAGAGTTTGTCCCCTTAACAGTTTACGTTTAGCCTGTACATTAGCATGTATTATTTGCATCATCATTGATGTAGATGCGTTGGCCTTTGCTTCTATTTTTTTTATCAGCTGTGCCTTGGGTTTTCAATTTTCATCAATGGTTGAAAACTTCTCTTAGAAAAAAAAAATCTGATCCCTTGATTCCTACAAAAACTAATCACATAAATTCCTGGATGTAACTTCGATTTTGTTTTCCATATCTAACACAAAATCCGATTTTGAACAGGACACAAGTACCTAAAGCCTGAAGTGATATGTGAGCCAGAGATCACCATAACTGAGAGAACCTTGGAAGACGATTGCCTGATCCTTGCGAGCGATGGAATGTGGGACGTGATCTCAAATGAGACCGCCTGCGATGTCGCTCGCCAGTGCCTTGAAGATGGAAGCCCATCCAGCAGCCGTGCAGCTAGGAGCAGCGAAGCTGCTTCCAGCAGCACCAGCGCACCTGCAGCCGTAGGCCAACAGTCTGAGCCTCGCTGCTACCGCGCCGCAGCTCTCCTGGCAAGGCTTGCCCTGGGGAGGGAGAGCTCTGATAACATTAGCGTCGTCGTGATTGATCTGAAAGGGAGGGGATAGGCAGGGAGTGTGGGTGTCTGATCGGAGCAGCTTATCAGGTGGTTCATTTCCTTACCAGTTTAGCCTTGATAACTCTCCTCATCATCGCAAAAAAAGCTACAGTAGTGATTGGTAGTGCAAGGGGGGAGACGTTTCTGAAAGGAGAGGTGGTCTAAACTCTGAAATTCTCTTTGTTCTTTGTTTGTTTCTTTCGATTTTAGCTCTAGTTTTTGCTGCGGAAAACTCAGAAGAAAGGAATGGATGCAAGATTGCCATCCATAGAGAAAAAAGAGAGAAAAAAAGGGTATTTGCAAATGTACAAAATATCATGCGACATTTTTGTGCATTATCATTCCCATTTCCTCATGGAGCCTTGGCATTTGCATCTTGCTGCTGTTCCGTCTTGCTTGTCCCTCCTTTCTAGGCTGCTGAAGCCTGGATTGCTGTGGGAGGCTACAGCTTCTATGTTTATATGTTCTTGCTTGTGCTTAATGAATTGGGAGGGGCTCCTGCCTCTTTAAAGCTAATTTTATTGATGTAAGGCACTGTTATGGACGCAGGGACTCATTCCTATGTCACAAGGCTCACACTTGTAACAAATTTTCTGAGGTCATGGGATTGTAGTGCTCGTGAAAGCTCATTTTACCAATTGAATACGCTCAATCGACATTACAATAGTTTGGTTGCGTATTTTATGGTATTTGAGGCATTGCATATATAAATTTTTTCATAGACAAATTTAATTCTATTGTACAGTGCGATTTGGCCATATATAACAAAAGCGGGAATTGGCTCTATGCCACTAGTGTTCAATTCTAAAAACGGCGTCAAAAATTCCCTTAGGGCTTGTTAGGGAGCATGGGGATAATTCCAGTGCGATTATTTCCCGAACAGGATTTTGATGGTCCTATTACAGCCTAGGGAATATCTCCCCCTCCCCGGGTACTGTTTGGAGAGACAGGGATGAAAGTGTATTAATGAAATGTCATGCTGATCTGTTTAATGACAAGTGTGGTACATTGAAATTTTGCCTGCACAGAGAAGAAGATGAAAAAAACATAGATAGTGCATATGATCAAATTTTATCGATGTTGTCTTGATCAAAATTTGTGAGATCATGCAGAATTTCAACATGACATTTCATTAATACACCGTATGAAATAGGTAACCAAACATGTAAATTTCAACATCATACTGCACTTGTGAGATCATACAAAATTTGATCAATGCCGTATTTTCTTCGGTTGCTAAAGTCTTGAAGATAAAAAAAATTAAATTCTTCTGCGAAATTATGCTGGCCAATAGACTGATCGTGCTGCACCGCCAATGTGTACGGCAAGTACAGGCCAACTTGGTTAGGTTATAATAAACACTAAATTGAACGCCATGATGAACTTTTTACTGTGATTTTATTACTCCTGTCGGTTAGGATGGATTGCAACTAGAGTATTTCTAACTAATAGCCACCATTTACACACATCTTCCCACCTACATGCTGCGAAACCACCATGTAAATGGATACATTCTAGGTTCTATAACCTAAGGCATCTACCTAAAATTAGACATAAACAAGCTAACTAGAACAACAGGGCGCCTTGAGGACCCAGTACTTAATTATAAGGGGGTGTTCGATAAAGTTTCAACTCTCAACTCCGCCGCAAAACAGTGCCAAACACTCTAACTCCATGTAACTCTGGAGCAGGCAATTCTATAGAGCAGCCTTCCTCACAGTTCATTTTTGTGGAGCAGCTTGAAGGGTGCTCCACGGAGTTATGGATCTGCTCCATAATAGATTTGCTCCACAGTGGAGTTATGGAGCAGAGCTAAAAAATTAGAGCTAGAGCCCTATCAGACACCCCCTAAGACAAGGGAATATGATTTTTATAGCACCATAACACAACATCCTAAATATGATTATTCTCTATAGTCAAGTTTTTCTTAAGCTAATAGTTTGATCAAACAACAACCATCATACCGTCCTTCTGAATTTGCCAACAAGAAAACTCAATATCCATGCTTCTTAGAGCTTGTTAAACCAAATATTCATGTTATAAATATGTGAATATGATCACTATAAAGTTTTCAGAAGCTGCCTTTTCTATCAGTGAATGAAACAACTCTAGTCCAATAATAAATTTAATTTTAAGATCATTGGGACTAATGGTATGCTAGCACACTTTCTACTGTCTATGTGACCTCAAACGAAATTTAACTAATGACGGTTCTGCAAAATTACAGGCTAAAGAAGGAAGGAGTAGCATTGCCTGGTTTTAAATATCACAAATTACACTAATCCAAACCATGCAAGTGATTAACATGCAAGAGTATAAGATGAATGCAGGTGGATATTAGTGATTTCGTGAACAAGTTAAATGGAAACAGACGAACAATTTTATTCTTCTTGTCTTTTTTTTGGAGAAGGCTAGGCATAGGAACATTACATAATTTCAAAGTCCAATTTGAGATGTTTGAGCATAATTCCCATTAGAAATGAAACATAATTACGCAGCAGCGACTAGGCTGCTGATGCTTCAAATCATGGTGACAAAGCATAATGCTAGCTACTGATGCTGCAAATCATGGTAACAAAACAGCTTTCAAGATGCACCAAAAAGCTAAACAGGAGGGGACCTTCTGCCCCTATACCTGAATAAAAACTCCATCAAATCCATCCAGATGAAAGCAACATAACACCCTAGTGCACATCACACTCTAATCACAAGCACCCTAATTTCCGGGAATTTGATATACAAATGCAACCATGCATATCTCAAAACAGAACTTGCAAACTCTATTTTCAAGAATCTGTAGGAAGTAAGGTCTAGACTTACAGCCAAGTGTATCAAAAATAAACACATCAACAGTGTATCATTTGCCATGATGACACAACAATATGTTGATCAAAATAGCTTATGCAGCAAGAACCAATCTACAGAATAGACTGCTTTGAATAAACACCGATCTTAGCAAGATGTACAAAAAGAAGTGGGAGTAAAGAGTAGGGAGTGGATCAAGAAGCCGATGGAGTCATCCTCGCTGCCCGTTGAAGCCGATGGAGTGGTCTTCGCTGCCGGTGGCGTGAGGCTCCTCCTCCCTATGGGTGACGTCAGGCACCTTCCTCATACCAGCGGCATCGGGCTCCTCCTCCTTCGCACAGGAGCCAACCAGATCTAGTGAGCGTCGATTGCGAGGTGTAGGCTGGGAGGATGGTGGTGGCGGGGAGGCAGGCGACAAGGGTTCCCCGCGAGGAGAGAGAGCCTGAGGAAGAAAGATCACGAGCGACGTGGGGGATTTTTCCACGAGTCCAGAGAGGAGGAATGTTTCCCTAAGGAAGTGGCCGGGGTTGGGCCAGGACTTCTGCGTGGGCTTCCAAACGGACCACGAATTGAACCCAAGGATTTTTGCCCATGAGGTTTTCGATCCTAGGACTAGGCTTAGATTCCAGCCAGGATTCAGGCTTCCAAACGAGCCCTTATTGTAAAAATGGCACTATCTTTTCTGTTGTCATCTTAAAATGCTACTCAATTTATTTCCGATAGCTTCTTCATATTAGATTCTTTGAAATGACAACAATGCCCATATGGGTATTAGCCAGGCACGTATATAAATTGCAAGTCACTTAATTAGTATCATGTCTTAAGACATTGTAACATCCCAAAATTTCTGATTTCAAAAACTTTTTATAAAAATAGCTCGTTGAAAATTTTTCCATAAATTATCTTAAATTTCAATTTCTAATAAAAGATTTGGTATGATTTTCTAAAACTTGATAACCATTTTGTGGAAGTCAAGGTCTCTAACTAATAAAATTCATTTTGTAAGAGTTATTTGAACCTTAAAGGTTTTATTCATATTTTCAATGATTTTTTTAAAGCTATATCCTATTAATGGATTTATTTCAATTTTCAAATTAATCATGTGAATAAAACAAAACCATAAAGATTTCCAAAATTATTTATCTTGTGTTTATATTATTATAAAATATTTTCTAGAGTTTTCTATAATTTCTAAAATCAATTTGTTTGTTGTTTTACCCATTAGAGCTTTCAAATTATTTTATGTAATAAAAATAAAAATAAAAATATATCAAAACTATTTTTCTTGTGTTTTACATGTTTCAAAATATTTTCTAGAATTTGCTATTTAAATTGAGCTATTTTGATTTCTAACATTTTTTCTAAAAATATTAAAATGTTTTAATTCCGAAATTGTTTTGGACCAATTCTCTGGCCGGCCCACTTCTCTTCTTCTTTTGGGCCTCTTCTCTCCCACCTAGGCTGGCCTGCTTTTTTCCCCACTTCCTCCCTCCCATTCTTCCCTTGGGCCAAAACCTAGCCGCCCTCTCTGCCTCCCCCTGCCCATAGCTCCAGATAGATCTAACAGATCGATCCTCATGTCTATATAACCCTAGCCGCCGCCCCTCATTGTTCCTCGCGATCTGTGCCACGTGAGATCCCCCTGCCCTATAAAATGGAACCCCCACAACCCCCTCCACCAAACCCTAGCCGCCGTCCACCCCGAAGGGCTGCCGTCGGGCCCCAAAACGCGCAGGAAGCCGTTGCTAGCTGCTAGAGCACGGCCAGAGCGCGCCCACAAATTTACTTGTGTTTCTCGCTTTTCTGGAGATGCAACCCAAAAACCATTCACGTCACATTGTGCTATGGATCACCATGATCATTTTCACAAAAGGGTTTGGCTATTGGATCAATTTACAGTGAGTTCCATGTCTCTCAAGTTTGCATCTTTTCTAATAGATCGTTTCTTCTCCGGGCATGATTTGTCCGTGAAACCTTTGAAAACAGATTTGTACGATCTTCCTCTACATCATGCTCACTATGTTTCACATCTAGGTCAGCCAGAAAGTTGATGTCCTTGCACCGGTGCCATAGCCTCAGATTGGCATTGCATTCCTCGCTGCCATGGTGAGATTTTAGAAATTCTATTCACGTTACTTTGCGCTATATACATTCATCTATCATCATGCCAAATTTCATAATTTTTTATTGGTCGAGCTAGTAGGTACTGCTTGTGCAAGATCGCTACCTTAGAATCTTCCTTGGCTGTTTCCATGACCTTCTGTTCATATATTACACTCAACCTTATTTTTTCCAGAGATGTACTCATCATACTTTACCTCTTAGACATACTTTTTTTTATTATTTTCTGGCTTTGTGTTGTGACCTAATATTTAAGCCATGCCTTTTAAGCCCCTGTTGTGCCACCAGCCACTATGGGTCTTTTCTGATAAATCTGACCACGTCATTGTGTTCATATGGTCATTTCCATGCCATTTTTGTACTTTGCAAGCTAAAACATTACTTGTGCCCTCGCCATGTTTAGCCATCTTCCATTACAACAGTACTGTGCAGCACAGTTCACTGTGTCTTGAACCCATTGCTATTACATATTCTATTCCTTCATTATATCATTGTTAGTTCAACCATACCGATGTTATATGGTTATTAATCAGCTTTGCTATGACAGTTCTTTATGACATGGATAGTTATATCGTTGTGTCATTCCGATAATCCTACTGTCCTTAATTCCAAACTATCATAGATTTGTAATATAGGTTATTCCTTTATCATATAACCTATACACTTTATCATGTTGTTAATCCTATTTAACAGGGTTAATCACTTCTTTGCTATTAATTGTCTACATAATGAGAAATAGTCCAGTCTCTGCATGTGACTTAATCCACTTGCATCCAGTTTATGACATGAGAGCCCATATGTCATGAACGTCCTATTCGTCTATTTCAGATCATTCTCATTATCTACTTAGTTTATTGATTAACCAAAAATTAAGGAATATTCTCTTGTTTATTCTTCGTCTTGTCGTTTGCCTGATCTATCTCATTCGTCAAACTCCTATTGTCTATAGCCTTCTTATTTAGATAAATCCCATTAAGCCAACTTATATAAACTATGAATTATTTTTCAGTAACTTTTATTTGACTTTGCAGATTGTTTTGTCGTTGTTTGCATATTATTTGGTTCTTCATCGTTTATTCACGTAGTGGATTATTGTACTAAGTATCGTTGACAAAGGAGATGTGTTCTATGACAAGAATCAAGAATTAGACCAAGTATATGAGATATCTCTGCAAGGCAAGTCACAGATAGTCATTAATCATGTTGATCCTATTTGCAAATAAAATGAATTTGATTTAAATGTTGCATTGCTATGTTTAATTTATTCTATTGGGAGTTTAGTTATTCTAATTTGAATTATATCCATCCTTTGAATTGTTATATTACTAGTTATCCTTTGTCACTTAGATGTGTCATCATTTTAGTTGGATAGTGATGATATCATGTGGGATGGTAGTGGTATTTAGTTTGCTTAGTCACACACGTTACTTGGGATTGGTTTAATTAATATTAACTAAAGAGAGATATTATACCTAGAGTAAAGGCATGTGTTGCTTTTACGTGAGGGAGACATGTGTTGCTTCATATTGGTTAAGTATGTGTTGCGCTTATGTGATTGTTTGCATGTGTTGCAAATTGATAACAAGCTAGGTGGGTGTTTTGACTAAGGCAAGTGGTACTGTGTGTGTGGAAACCTGTGTAGCTAGGTGTAACAACCCAATTTTGGGGGTTGTAAAAACTTTTGAGATAGGTTGTAAAAACTTTGTAACACATGTATTTATATCCACAAGTTGCCCCAAATTTTGGTGCTAAGCTAAAAACGCTATTTTTGCATTATGTTTTAACTAGGCCCTAAAGTCAATTTTTGTAATTAGAGGATAAACTTAACACATCATAAACAAAAATAGGGTCATATTCAAAACATATTAGCAAAATCCAATATATGTTACACAATACTTGAACTAAACCTAGAAATAAAAATTCTAAGTTGATCCACTTAAAATATATAAACATATATGCAAAAGCTTTCACTTAGTGAATTTGATCCTTATTATGGTTAAAATTGAACCTATCCCTTGTGACCTAAAGAAAACAAACCATAAAAATAATAATCACTCTTGTTATGAAAAATCTCTATTCAAATTCTAAACTTGAGTTTGAATTCAAATCCAATTATTGGATTTTCTCCACATTTTGGCCCTAGAAAATCCCTAAAATGTTTAGAAAATTCCCAAATTTCCCTTGGTGGTCCCCACAACCCTTGACCACAGTTTGATTGCACTATTCACTGTAGGGCCCACATTTCACCCTCTTTCTTCTCTCACCCGAGCCGCTTCTCTCTCTCTTCACGGTGACTCACCCCTTTGTTGGCGCCCAAGCTCTGACAGGCTTGCCCCTTGGCCGTCCCGCTTTGCCGCGCCACTGCACGTGTCCACCTTGGGTTTGCACGCACGCAATCGCCGCCGCAGAGCCATGTTTAAGGCTCGGTCGAGCCTCTCTTCTGTCGCACGCCTTCAATTCTACGCCCTTGCTCCCGAGCCCTTGCAGGCTTTTTCCTTGAGCTCTTGCGAAGCTGCTGACTCATGGAATCGAGCCTGGAAGTCCTCTGCTCGCCAGAACCGCTGTTTCTTCTCCGCCGATCCAGAACTGTCGCCGAGTTCGCCCTTTTCGATGTCTTACTCCAATGTGAGCCATTTCGCAATTGTTTTCGCCTTGAGCATCACTATGATTGTGTGTATCTTTTCCTCATAGTAATTTGGCTCGAGAATCGCTGTGTTGCCTTGTCCACGTCGCCCCTGTTTTTAGCCTAAAGTGTCCCCACCATGGATGGCCTCCCACAAGATTCTTCTGAGCAAACCAAGAGCGTGCTAAGCTCTCTCATAGTCCCCAGATGCTCTAGCATGAATTTCTAGCCTTAAATCATTCGGGTTCACCATAGCCACATGGTCCAGTAGCTTGTTTTCCGCCCTGTGCATGGCGCCACCGTTCCCATGCCATCTCCGGCTAGCCGATGGTGACATGTCCTAGGTCTTTTTGTACTGAAGCTAATGCGAGCTAGATCAGATATGCTGGAGTCCTGTAGCGCCGCCGTGAATGCGCTGAAGACCTCGCCGGAGCACCGCTTGGTACGTGCAAGGAAGAAGATGATCGGTGACCATTGGATCTGCGCCAAGTTTCGTGCTAGACACTGTTTAGGTTTAAATCTCTCACGGGTTAAGCTAATGTGTTGCTGACATGTGGGTCCTAGGGTCAACCGTCAGGTTAAATGGAAGCGTATTTTCGGTTTATGCTTTCTCATGAGTTGCTGACAAGTAGGACCCGCTTATCAGATCCTCGCTGCAGCCAACGCGCTCGTGGACCAACCCAGCACTGTGCGAAGCTTTTTTTCTGGAATTTTCTAATAAAAATAATTCTAGAAAATAGTTTAGATTATTAAAAATAGTTAGACACCTCCAAAAATTCCTCAAAAATCATGATAAACACTAGATGACTCACAGGATTTTACAAAAATATAATATTGCTCAGATAATTATTTTTGTTCACTGTAATATTCTAGGAATCTATTCTTGGATATTTTCTATATAAAAGAAACTCCGAAAACAGTTTTGAATTATTAAAAATAGCAAATCACTTAGGAAAAATTTGAGAAAATTCTAGAAAATACATAAAACCTCTCTGGACCTAGAAAAAATATTAAATTGACAGTATGTATGGCACCCTCCAAAATCACATTCGGTTCAATGAAATCATTGCCCACTCGCTGTCCATGTGGTTGAAAAATAACATATGAGCCGCCCAAAAGCAAGCCGAGCATGTTAGCTCCTAACCCGAGCATGTAACAGTACACATAGGCGACCTTCGTTGAAACGAATGCAACTTGGGAGCCCGGATATGTGCTACGTGATGGCTCCCAAGATCAGTTACCATCACACATATATCCTTATAATGATCGATAGCGTAACACATACATGGTTGAACATAACTTTCATACAACCGGGCAACATGGGCTACCGCCTGGGCATTAAGTTCCACATAATCAGAGTTTTACTACAGCGGAAATACATATTTGTTCAGCAAAATAGATGCGGAAGAACATCATAAATAAACAAAAGACCAGCGTGGTATGCCCCCATTAAACCATGGGTAACCGATTAGAAATTAGAACTCCGCTTGCCCGCTAGCGTCACCGTGCTTAGCTTGGTAGTAGTACTCAAGCACGGGGTTGTCTTCGCCTGAAATTGCAGCACATCGGTTGAGTACAGATGGTACTTAGTACTAAGAGGTAATGTATATCCTCAATCATGAATATTATGTACTCAAAAGAAGGGCTAGAAGAACTTTTGGCACAAATTGCATTTTTGCAAGACATAAACATAAGTAGATTGTAAATGCATTGGAGTAAGCAGTTTAAAATGTAATAACCATTAGTGAGATCAACATTTCCTCATCCAATCATTATCATCATCAAGTCCACGGGCTGTAACCGCCCTTTTGTCTCCATCCGACTATATCCAAAACATCAACAGGTTCTATCCAACGTCGGTCTCTATCCGACCATACACCAAGAGCAACCTTGTGCTCGGAAAGACACATGCCTATCCCATCATGCACAAAACCAATAACCAAACTGAACCATGAGCTAACATCAGTGTCTCGCCTCACAAGTTTTTATCCTCAACCCTGGACACGGCTATTTGAACAGTTTAACACTCTACAGAGGTGTACGACTTTACCCATACGACACAACAAGCCATGCCGAAGCTCTTACATGTACATGCTAATCCATTGGGTTACCCGAGTAGACTTTATCCACTCCCCATTCCTCGAGTGCAGGAGGGAGTCAAACATTGCAATGGATTTGTCCAATGCCCATCACACCTAAGCATAAGGATGCACCACGGATGGTCCACCCTGCCACCCCACCCTCTAATACAAGTTGCCCTGCTGGTACCCAATGAAGCTAGCATGCACAGAAAATTATCCAAGTGTTCCCATGATACACGTATGGTCGTATGTATAGTAACTTGAAAGGATTGACACCATGTTCGGTCCTTAATTCTCTTGAACGAGGCTACGTGTCTAGGATCTGTCCTCCCATCATCCCCAATCACTCGTTCAAGTCCAACTCAGAGCTCACACGTAATCCATCATCATCATCATCACTATCATCATCACTAATATCACATAGTAAATCATTCACAATTGAAGTCGTACGACCAACGGAATAACTCCATCGATCGCTTTAGCATGTTGACTCTAAGCACGGCTAAGCTTCTACTGACCAAACATAATTAATACTATCCTCTTAGGCTACAAAGGAATAAGGATATCAAACATAGACCACTAAGTAGGGGATAACTAAGTTCTACCTACGATGTGACATATACATTTTAACTTAGCATGCAAGCAAGTGATTGAACATAATTAAAATCATGCATTCATAAATAGAGGATCAATATGATTCAAATGAGGGGAGTATATGTGCCTTGTTGCTGCTGGTTGGGATACGGAGCTCCTTGCTCACACTCGGGTTCCTCCGGAACATCGTATCCTATCGTTTGGTAATAGGAAGATCAAATAAAATACAAATAAAATATTCAAAAAAAGAAATTGAAAATATTTCTAGAGATTCAGAAATTTCATTAGCTAATACAAGTGTTTCAACAAGAATCACCCAAATCCGAGTTCGGATGAGGGAGATATGGCCATTTGAAGTTTGGGTGGTATTTTTGCTCGGATGACTAGGGCTTGGTCAGGAATGACTATAGTTGCTCAGAAATGGATCAAACTTGCTTGGAAAGAACATCCTCGTACCCGAGAGTGGGTTTCCTTGATCGGGTATGGCATATCTTGCTTGGTTAGGACTTGCTCTTGGTCAGGCATAACTAATCTTGTTCGGGAGGGTCGCACAGACTTATGTTACTTGGTACGAGCAAGATTTGAGAGGACAAACATGCTCGGCTGCAAAAGTGTTATACAGGAACGTTGTAGAGAATTTCATGGTGCATCTTTTTTATGTGGACAAAATTTTCATCCAAGCAACGTGTGATTTTATAAAAAAATATTTTTTGCACTACTGTGCAGGGAATGGGCTGAAACAGATTGTTTCTAGGGCTGCTGCTCTCACACTTCAGTGTATCCAAGAAAATGATGTAACTAAGAGTGGTAGATGATAAAAAAATATGAAGGATAGGCAGAAAAAGGGTTCTCACCTAGCAAGGAAAGCCTTGTTAAGGGTGGATGTTCAAAGGATGATGGTGTAGAAGAAGAGGACTACAATCTGTCTAGAAATGATTCCGGCTGCTCCTAGACTATTTCATTGCGGTTCCTTCACCTCCACGGCTATGTATCAAGCTCTACTCCTTCCTTAGCTCGTGGAGGGGGTCTCCATGCTCAACTCTAAGCTTGCATGTGAGCTAAAACGACATGCAAGGTGAGAAACAAATAGATTACATCACTGCTGTGCAAAACAGCAAAGTACGGAGAAGACAAGCATCAAGAACTCACCTAAAACCTTGTGCATGCACCAATGGCTTGGATGTACTTGAAGCTTAGAAAGTGTGTGTCGGAACCCCCTCCCCCTAGCGGAGGTGGGTCCCACCTGTACATTACCTGTACTAATCTCTGGATCTGTAGCTAGTACACACAGATACAGAATTTGGATCACAACCATGACGTTTAATTTACATAAATTTACATTAGAGTGCGCCACATAGCGTGGTTACATTAGTTCGGCTCGACAGCCTTACAAAAGCGGAAGTCTTTACATAGGCAAGTAAAGGCCTCAACATACATTCATAAAACCAGGTAAAAACCAAAACATTTTTCCACAGGCAGAGTTGGAGGAACGCCGTCCTAGGCATCCGTGAACTCTTCATCCTGCACTCCATTGGCGAAAGTGTAGGCCTCGGGATCGCCGTCTTCGAGGTCATACGAACATTCCGAACCTGCGCATTGGAATGCGCAGCCCCGCGGCAAGTGCGAGGGTGAGTATTAGTGCAAATACTCGCAAGTCAATTGACATATGGTCATGAATGGTTTAGACAAGGAAAAGGTAGGGCTCAATTGCGGAAAGCAAGTTTTGAAATAGTTCGCCTAAGATTTTTAAAGCAATTTAGGAAAGAAGTGAAGTAGTCAGATCAATTGATAAAACATTTAAATCATCTGGCCCAAGCCGGCTCATGCCCAAAGGCTGGCTCACGATACAAATCATGGTTTTTATCCAAAAGATTTTACTTACGGCTAATCCACCGAAGGACCAATAAGTCTCGACAGCTAACCACCGTATGCATAATTCCACAATTCGGCTAAACCACCAAAGGTCATCTCCTCACGGCTAACCACCGTAGGCTACCAAAACAAAACACAGCACCTGTCGGTTTTCTTCTTTAAAACACTTAAGAAAGAGAGGGAAGAAAACTACCATTGTGGCAGCGCCACCGTCGTCCGTCCTTGACCATGGGCATGGCTTTCTAGAAAATTGTACACTCTGCAAATCGCATGCTTTACCCATGAGAGGTGGTTTTTCCTAGGAATCACCCAAAGAAAAATAATCACCACAAGGCCTTTGACAATCTCGCTCCTAGCTTGGCATCTCCTCTAAGGTTTCCACCGCAGCGCTGGTCTCCCCAGTTGGCTGAAGCCCCCTCTTGAGCCTGTTTGGTTAGCGAATGCTTCGCGCCTACTCTACCACACGGGATGTCCAAACTAAGTGTTTGAAGCCTACTCAGCCAGGGCCCGCCCATACAGGCACTCATGGTCGCACTGTTGTACTTAGTCTTGACAACCACAAGGTCGCGGTCCTTAGGGACTGGAGTGGTTTCCAAACTGGACCCAAGTCTCGTGCTTACTGCACCAGCCAATCAACCCGTCCACCCCAATCAAGTTTTATAAACATTTCCAGAAAGCCCAGGTGACTTACCCGCCACCTGGCACTAACAGTTTTTCCACAGTAGCACCCTGCTATTGCTGATCAAACAAGCACTTTACAAACAGAGAGATACTTTTGAATTAAAACAGATATTAAACCAGGGGTGAAGTGTTCATCATGTGGTAATCATCTAATAATGACTAGAAGCATAACTAAGCAAGATTAATTAAGCTAATCAAGGGTTGACAGGTAATTATGGATTAATTAGTCTAAGGTTATCAAAAATCTGGATTAGTGACATAGTTAAAGTGTATCCAAAAATCTAAATTTCATTTTAGCTAGATATAAATAATTAACATAGTATTAAATGCATGATTTTACATTTATAAAATTATAGAAATCATATTAATATTCATGAAATTATACAAATGATATTTTTAAATTAAAGTTCATATTTTATGAATTTTTAGAAATTTATTTCACGATTTTGGATTTATATTTTTAAATATATAAAAATAACAAATTTTTACTATCCAAGAATTATTTAGAAAAAGAAAAGGGCTTGCGTGGGTCGGTGGCTCGGCTCGGCCCAACTAGGGCGACGGCGGGCACATGGCGATGAGGAGGCCTAGTGAGGCGGCCCGGCCCGCACTTGCCAGTGTACCTTCTTATATGCCTGACCCAGAGGCGACGACTACTGGTTTTGGCCTAGCCGGTGCACGAGGAAGAGAGGGGTGATAGGCAGGGACATTGTCACCACCTAGAGCGAGGGCGGCCAAGGGCGGCTCAAGGCGGTGGCGATTCGTGGCGGCTCGCCGTGGTAGGAAGGAGGTGGAAGGAGAAAGGGAGGTAGGGCAGGCCCAGGGTGGGGTCGGGCGACGAGGGGGAGGGCGGTGGCGAGGTCAGCAGCGGGAGGTGGCAGTGCGGCGACGAATCCGGTCGCCGGAGGGGAGAGGAGGGAGGCGGTGGTGTCGGCGAGTACCGTGGGGGTGAGGGGAGGCTCAGGGAGGCGACGGCGAGGGGCAGGACTGACCGGAGCGGTGCGACGACGTTGCTGAGGCGGGACGGTGGGAGACACACGGCGCCGGCCTGCTCCGGCGAGGGAGAGGTGGCGGCGGCGGGGAAAAATTTCTAGGAGGCCGGAGACGCTAGGGGAGAAGGAAGAGGGCGGAATTACCCGGCAGCGAGCTTCGTCGGCGCGCGGGGCGGTGCGGCTCCGGCATGCTCCGACGACGGCGTTGACGGCGAGCTCGCAAAATGGGGACACAGAGAGTGTGAGTGGGAAGGTGGTGGCGGCGATCGGCCGGGGAGGGGTAGGTTTCCTGTAGATGGGAGAGGTGACAGTGAGGGGAGGGGGGAGTGGCTGCGTGAGAGGATTTAGGCATTGTTAGAGGGGGGAGGGCAAAAGGGAAGTAGGCCAAAAGGGGAAAGGCTAGAAAGGGGAATTCCCAATTTGGGAAGGAGAGGATGACAGTGGGACCCACTTGTCATAGGGTGAGTGAAAAGATAGAGAGGGTTAGAGATAGAGCTTAATTATTAATTAATTATATAAAATAGATATTTTGCCAAATTCTATTTAACTTAATTTGATACCAAATCTTATCCAATTTGGTTTTAAATTTTTGCAATTTTCTATAAATTGCTAAATTAGGTTTCTAGTAATTAAACATTTTGAATTTAATTATTTTAAAGGCTAAACCTTGAATCAGGTTTTTAAGAAATTTAAATATGGAAACATGCCCATTTTCAAAAATAATTTTTGATTTGATGATTTTCTTTTTGTGATGCCCTACACTACATGCCATGATGATGCATTTTTAAAATTTTGAAAATGGGGATGTTACAGTGTGAAAGCTATTCTTGCTTATCCAAGGGCTTGGATATGAAGAAAATCGACATGGATGAGCGAAAAACAAAATCAGTCTCTTATTGTCCAAAAACATAGCAGCAGAGAGAAAAAGGGGCAAGAACCATGGCAAACCTTTGTGCATGTGCTTACCATAGGGATCAATGGAGAGCTAATTTCCTAGGCTTTCTAACGATATATAACACTCTAGGTGAATATTGGTATTTCGGTGGCAGATTTGGTTTGAAAGTGAGGAACAAGGATGAACAGCTTGCTATTCTTGCTGCTGTCCTGCGGTTGGGCGTGGGAGGCAGATGAATCTGAGGTAAATGGCTGGGTGGAGAGGTGGAATGGTGCCTTATAAAGCTGCTCAATAGTCTCTTACAAGTAGGACTCAGGTCCCATAGGTCATAGAGAAGCTATGGGTGGGAAAATGGGTGAGAAAAGATGGGAGACTGTGCTGACTGCAGCATCGCCCTAATTAGCCAATGGATGAGAGAATCTAGTAATTATGGTCTGGGAAAAAAAGAATATGAATATAGCTACAGTAGTTGGCTGTAGCTCTGTCCGATAACACCGGCCTAGGTAGTATCGCTGCTCATTCGCGCTGCTCCGAGCTCTGCCTTGCTTAGTTGAACTATTCTTCACCCGAGCAGGTTGCTCCTTGCTCGGTGGGTCTTCGTGGAGCAGCATCATGCTCGGTGGAACATTACTAAGCTTGTACGGGCTACTACTTGCTTGGCCAGCCTAAGGGCATGTCCGTTGGGCTAAGTCTCGTCTAAGTAGTTGCTCAGCTAGTAGGTTAATAGAAAGTTCTAGTTTAGAAAATAAATTTTTTCCACCATAAAGGATGGCGGTTGCATGCAACTTTGTATAAAATCTTTGAAAATCCAAATATGATCATAGAAACAAGATAATTATATGTATAACTAACCGAAATTAACAGCTAGGTGTTATAGACCTCCCCCTAAAAAGAATCTCGTCCCCGAGATTCCGCCGTCTCGGTGAAGAGGCAGGGATAAGTTGCTCAGAGATGATCTTCACATTCCCATGTAGCTTCATCTTCAGTGTGGTTGCTCCATTGCACCTTGTGAAATTTGGTCATCTTGTTTCTTGTTGCTTAGTTTCTCTCATCAAGAATGCGAATGAGATGATCTTGACATGAGAGATCACGCTAGAGATTTAGATGTCCCAACTCGGTAGCTTTGGTTGGAACTTGAAGACACTTCTTGAGTTGAGAGATATAGAGTACGTTGTGCACATCGGAGAGCGAAGGTGGAAGATCAAGCTCATAAACCACTGCTCCTCGCTTAGCTATAATTTTGAAGGGGCCAACATAGCGAGGGGCTAGCTTTCCCTTCACTTGGAAGCAACGAGTACCTTTCAGCGAGGTAACCTTGAGATAGACGTGATCATCAACTTGAAAGTTAAGCTCATGTCGACGGCGATTTGTGTAACTCTTCTAGCTAGACTGTGCAGCTAGTAATCTCTCTCGGATTAGCCGAACTTGCTCCTTAGCTTCAGTAACCATGTTCGGACCAAAGAATGGTCTTTCTCCAAACTCGGACCATCTTAATGGAGCCCTACACTTCCTCCCGTAGAGTGCTTCAAATGGAGACATTTGAAGGCTAGATTGATAGCTATTGTTGTAGAAAAATTCAGCAAATGGGAAGCACTTCCCCCAATTCTTGCTATAGGAGAGAACACATGCTCGTAGCATATATTTGAGGATTTGATTAATTCTTTCAGTTTGTCCACCGGTCTGATGTTGATATGCCGTGATAAAAGAAAGCTTGGTTCCCATTGCTTCGTGGAGGCACTCTAAAAGAATGAGTAGTGAATTGAGGGCCCCGATCTGAAACTATCCTCTTGGGAACACCGTGGAGAGACACGATACGGGATAGATAAAGCTCCACCAAGTTACTCACATGGTAATTGACCTTGACAGGGAGGAAGTGGGCAGATTTTGTTAATCGGTCAACGATTACCCAAATGGAATCAAAACCCTTTTGTGTCTTGGACAAGCCGGTTATGAAGTCCATACCAACTTCATCCCATTTTCACTCAGGGATAGGCAACAGTTGAAGTGTTCCCGTTGGCTTGAGGTGTTTAGCTTTCACGCGTTGACATATGTCACACTCCGCAACATACCGGGCAATGTCCCGCTTCATGCGAGTCCACCAAAATCTTTACTTCAGATCTTGGTATATCTTGGTACCTTCGAGGTGAATGGAGAATGGAGAGTTATGAGACTCATTGAGGATGGATGTCTTCAACTTCTTGTTGTTAGGCACCACTAAGTGTTTTCCAAACTATAGGACACCTTCTGTGTCCTCGGTGTAGCAATCTGCCTTGCCAGTCTTCATATTAGCTCAGATACGTGCCATGCCCCTGTCCGACTTTTGGCCATCCTTAATCTGATCCAGGAGGTCTGGCTTTACCTCCATGGTAGCAAGAAATCCTTCTTGAACCATCTCCAAACCGAGCTTCTGAAACTCTACGCACAAGGCATCCGATTCTGACTTAGCTAAGATGCAATTGCATTATGATTTCTGGCTTAATGCATCGGCAACCACATTAGTTTTGTCCGGATGGTAATGAAGACCTATATCATAGTCCTTGATCAACTCAATCCATCTTCTTTACCTACCATTTAGATCTGATTGGGTGAAGATGTACTTGAGGCTCTTATGGTTGGTATAGACTTCACAACGTTTTCAGATAAGAAAATGCTGCCATATCATAAGAGCATGCACTACTGCTACAAGCTCAAGATTATGAGTGGGATAATTCACTTCATGAGGTCTTAATTGCCTAGATGCATAAGCCATGACCTTGCATTCTTGCATAAGAATGCAGTCGAGGCCAAGGTAAGATGCATCGCAGTAGATATCAAAGCTCTTGTGAATATCCGATAGGACTATAATAGGAGCGGTCGTCAATCGATCTTTCAATATTTGGAAACTTTCTTCACACTCTTTTGGCCATTCAAACTTCTTGTCCTTCTTCAATAGTTGAGTCAACAGTCTAGCGATCTTGGAGAAATTCTCAATAAATCTTCAGTAGTAACCAGCAAGACTATGAAAACTCGGGATTTCGGTGACATTAGTGGGCTACTTCCAATTCAGTACATCTTGTACCTTGCTCGGGTCTACAACAACTCCACCTTGGGATATGATATGACCTAAGAAGGCAACCTCCTTTAGCCAAAACTCACACTTGTCGAATTTGTCATAAAGTCAGTGCTCTCAGAGCTTTTCGAATACTAGCCGAAGTTGTTCCTCATGCTCGGCTTCAGATTTGGAATAGAGGAGAATGTTGTCGATGAAGATGGCAACAAACTTGTCGAGGTACTCTATGAAGATGGATCTCATGAGGTTCATGAAGTACGCTGGTGCATTGGTCAAACCGAAGGACATAACAGTATACTCATATAGACCATGTCATGTTTGAGAAAGCCATCTTTGGAATGCCCTCCAATCTGATTTTGATTTGATGATAGCCCAATCTGAGATCTATCTTGGAGAATACACGAGCTCCAGTCATCTGATTGAATGGATCATCAATCTGGGGCAGTGGATATTCGTTCTTGACCATGACTACATTTAGCTGTCAATAATCCACACACATCCTTAAATATCATCCTTCTTCTCCATAAACAGCACCAGGCATCCTCATGGTGAGGTGTTTGGGCGAATGAAACCTTTCTCTTGCAGCTCCATAAGTTGCCTCTTCAGTTTTGCTAACTCATTAGGAGGCATCCTATATGGCCATTTTGATTTTGGGGCGGTTTCGGACAGCAATTCGATGACAAATTCTACCTCCCGGTCAGATGGCATCCCAGGTAGTTCTTCGGAAAAGACATCCAGGTAGTCACATACTATAGGTACATCACTAATCCTAAGGAAAACATCACCCCTCAAGGCATAGAGATGAATTGATTTGGAACTAGATGCAAACTCGATTTGCTCGCTGGTTGCGTTGGAGAGGGAGATGGATTTTTGGGCATAGTTGATTTATCCTTGATGCTTAGACTGGCAATCCATGCCAAGTATAACATCAATGTCCCCCATGTCGATCAAGATAAGGTTGGCCAAGAATTCTACCCCATTTATGTCAACCCTCGTTCCCCAGCAAACTCGGTCTGCTCTAAAGGTCATACCCGAGGATGAATGCAAAGGGAGGAATGCAAACTTTGGATGGTAAAACTATGAGATGCAGCAAACTTCTCCTTGATGAAAGAATGTGATGCTCTAGAATCAAATAAAACAGTAGCTGGGCACGCGTTAATAGAGAGTGTACCCAAGACTACGTCCGGTGCATCCTAGGCTTCCTCCACCTTGACATGGTTGATGTGGCCATGCTGTTGGACTTGAAGAGGTTTCCGAGCAAGGGTCTGAGGTGGTGGTGCTCGGCCGGGCACATTGGGTGTCCTAGCAACTGCTGCTCCTTGGTTCTTCCCCGGACATTTGTTTGCATAGTACCCAAGCTGCCCATAGTTGAAGCAAGTGGTGCTCGGATGAGCTTGAACGTTGCCTCCGGGTTGATTCCCACCAAAGAGAGGTGGTAGCCTTTGCTGTGGGGGTTGAGGCACAAGAGCTTGGGGTGCTCGACACTTGGTATTGAGTTGGTCGGGGCTGCCATACATGCTACACTTGCAAGCTACTGCTTGCTAAAATCTGTATTGCCCGCTTGCGCTTGCGTTATTCATCTAGCTTGTTCCTCTTCTCTTAAACGATAATAGCCTTGTTGACCATGTGCTTAAAATCGCGTAAGTCATTGGCAGCGAGTTCTAGCTGCATCTCATCAGAAAGACCATTCATGAAGCAGTCTTGCTTGCGGTCATCATTGGAAACATTGTCAGGGGCATAACAGCCAAATAGTTGAACTCGTGAAGATACTCCATGACTGACTTGCGGCCTTGCTTCAACGCTAGAAACTCTCTCCTGTTGATGGCCTTGATACCGGCTGAGACATGAGCTCCGCGAAAGCCCGTATAGAACTCTTCCCAAGTGATAACATGTCCGGCGGGCTGCATGGCGATGAAACTATCCCACCAGGCATAAGCCATGCTTTCCAGTTGATGAGAGGCAAAGAGAACCTTCTCATTGTCTAGGCATTGAGCAACGACCAACTTGCGCTCAATGGTACGAAGCCAGTCATCCGCATCAAGTGGATTCTCAGAATGAGAGAAAATTGGTGGTTGGGTGCGAACGAATTTAGCGAGATCTCTGGCTGCACGATGTGCTGCTCCTCCAGCACCTTGAGCATTGCCTGTGGCAGGAGCGGTGTTGCGAGCAATTTGTTGTAGAATGAGAGTCTTGGCGATTTTGCTCAATAAGAGCAAGAACTTGAGCCATAGTTGGAGGTGGTGATGGCGGGTTCTCCTCCGGTTGATGTTGAGAATGCTCAGGATTGACATGGACGCTATCCTTAGCTTCAGAGTCAGCAGGTGGAGGGTTGCGAGAGGACGAAGCACCCCTAGGCTGTGGGCGAGATCGAGTATTGGCTCCTGTCATCCTATTGCCAAACAAAAGAGAATTTAGCAACTCGGATGATGGATAGCCGATAAGATAGGATGGAATAGGATGGGACAACAAGCAATCAACGCTGAACCTATATGCATGTAATGAGCAAAGTGCTCATAAATTCTATCACAATAAGTGCCAAAGACCCATAGGTCAAACAAGATCCATTAAGATAAATTGGTAATTTCCAACATGATTACTCAAGTACAAAAGCCCGTAGGCTAGTGGTAACCGCTCGGAACGAAGAACCAAGTTTAACATACAAATACATAGGTTCATAATGGAGAGAACACACTCTCTGACCAAGGTTATACTCACTAATCATCTCTAACATAGCCTAGATCCCTATCGAAACCGTTGGGAACACACTAAGGAGGTGGTATCCCGGTGAACCGGTGTCTTCAAGGTCTCGAGGATCGGTGAGGCACTAAGGATCCAAGAGACTAGAAAGACTTTCATGGTTGCGAATAAAAGTCCATGGTGGCTCCACTCCATCAACACGAGAAAGCTGAAAATGAGGTGGAACGGGCTCTCGAGAAGATATGTTATGGGATCCGAAGACATCCCGTGACACAAGTCCGCTCCGAGCAAGGGGGTGAAGCTGCTCACATGCTGCACCAAGGCAAGCACGAGCAGTCCAAAGCTCATGAAGAAGGGAACGATGAGCTCGGTCCATAGTGCGAACCAAGCACACCAAAGAACGGATGGTCGGGTCCCCTTAAAGAGCTGGTTCAACAAAGAAGTTGGTGTGGGTGTTGGCATCCAACTGGGCAAAATAAGTGTAGGGTGCTCCGGCCAACTCCAGATGGTCGCGACGAAGGTGGCACATAGCAACACGTGCTACTTCTTGGACAACCATGGCGATTGAAGTACCCCTTGCTTGACAGTGATATGAATTGCTCCCCTTCATGCTGCTTGTGATGATGTCAACCGTGGCAATGTAATCCTCCATGCCCAGTACTTGAGTGTTGTTATAGATGGCATACTCCGGTGCATAGGTGTAGTTAGAACTCCAAAGAAGGTCCCGAAGAAGAGAGGGATAACCCTCAACTCCCTCGGCACAAGTGGCCAAAACAAGATGTCCACAAGCCATCTATCATTTTAGAAGGAGAGGAGGAGTTAGGAAAAATTGTAGATTATGAAACCAAATGAATATGAAGGTAAGATTGAGCACAAGATAGATGAGGAGAAAACTTAGCAAGCTTAAACACATTTGATAGTTAAAATAGTTTGGACTCAAAACCCTTCTAGCTAGCTAGCGACCATACAAAGTTTTAACCTGCAGTCACATGTGCTCTGATACCAACACCTGTGGCACCCTCCAAAATCACATTCGGCTCAATGAAGTCATTGCCCATTCACTGTCCATGTGGTTGAAAAGTAACATACGAGCAGCCCAAAAGCTAGCCGAGCATATTAACTCCCAACCCGAGCATGCGGCGGTACACACGGGCGACCTTCATTGAAACGAATGCAAACCAAGAGTCTGGATATGTGCTCGGTGATGCTCCCAAGATCAGCTACCATTACACACATATCCTCAGAATGATCGATAGCATAACACATACATGGTCGAACATAACTTTCATACAACCGAGCAACATGGGCTACTGCCCAGGCATTAAGTTCCACATAATCAGAGTTTTACTGCAACGGAAATACATGTTTGTTCAGCAAAATAGTTGCAGAAGAACATCATAATAAATAAAAGACCAGCGTGGTATGCCCCCATTAACCTATGGGCAATCAACTGGAAATTAGAACTCCGCTTGCCAGCTAGCGTCACCGTGCTCAGCTTGATAGTAGTACTCAAGCACGGTGTCGTCTTCACCTGAAATTGCAGTACATCGGCTGAGTACAGATGGTACTTAAGACTAAGAGGTAATGTATATTCTCAATCATGAATAATTATGTACTCAAAGGAAGGGTTAGAAAAACTTTGGGCATAAATTGCAATTTTGCAAGACATAGATATAAGTAGATTGTAAATGCATTTGAGTAAGCAGTTTAAAATTTAATAACCATTAGTAAGATCAACATTTCCTCATCCAATCATTATCATCATCAAGTCCACGGGCTCTAATCGCCCTTTTTTCTCCATCCGACCATATCCAAAACATCAACAGGTTCTATCCACCCTCGGTCTCTATCCGACCATACACCGCGAGCAACCCTGTGCTCGAAAAGACACACGGCTATCCCACCATGCCCAAAACCAATACGCAAACTGAACCTCGAGCTAACATCAGTGTAAGACGTCACAAGTTTTCATCCTTAACTCTGGATGCGACTGTTCGAACAATTTAACACTCCACAGAGGTGTACGACTTTATCCACACGGCACAGCAAGACATGCTGAAGCCTCTTAAATGTACATGCCAATCCATTGGGTCACCCGAGTTGACTATATCCACTCCCCACTCCTCGAGTGCAGGAGGGAGTCAAACGTTGCAGTGGATTTGTCCAAGACCCATTATACCTAAGCACAAGGACGCACCACGGATGGTCCACCCTGCCACCCCACCCTCTAATACAAGTTGCTCCGCTGGTACCCAACGACGCTAGCATGCACAGAAAATTGGCACCATGTTCGGTCCTTAATTCACTTGAACGGGGATACGTGTTTGAGATTTGTCCTCCCATCATCCCCTATCACTCATTCAAGTCTAACTCAGAGCTCACACGTTATCCATCATGATCATCATCACTAGTATCACAAAGTAAATCATTCACAAGTCGCACGACCAACGGAATAACTCCATCGATCACTTTAACACGTTGACTCTAAGCATGGCTAAGCTTCCGCTGACCAAACATAATTAATATAATCCTTTTAGGCTACAAAGGAATAAGGATATCAAACATAGACCACTAAGTAGGAGATAACTATGTTTTACCAACCAAGTAACATATATATTTTAACTTAGCATGCAAGAAAGTTATATAATATAATTGAAAACATGCATTTGTAAATAGAGGATCAATATGACTCAAATGAGTGGAGTATATGTGCCTTGTTGCAGCAAGTCGAGGTACGAAGCTACTTGCTCAGGCTCGGGCTCCTCCAGAATGTCGTATCCTATTGTTTGGTAATAGACACATCAAATAAAATCCAAATAAAATATTTAACAAATAGAAACTACAAATATCTTTAGAGATTCAGAAAGTTTATGAGCTAATGCATGTTTTGCAAAAAGAATCACTCAAATCTGAGTACGGATGAGGGAGATATGGCCATTTGAAATTTGAGTGATATTCTTACTCGGGATGACTAGGGCTTGCTCGGGAATGACTATAGTTGCTCGAGAATAGACCAAACTTGCTCGAAACATCCTCTTACCGGGGAGTGGGTTCCCTTGGTCATTTATGGTATATCTTATTCAATTAGGACTTGCTCTTGGTCGGGCATAACTAATCTTGCTCGGGAGGGTTGCATAGACTGTATGTTGCTTGGTACGAGCAAGATTTGAGACGGCAAAACTGCTCAGTTGCAAAAGTGTCGTACATGAAAGTTTTGTAGAGCATTTCATGGTGCATTTGTTTTATGTATACAACTTTTTTATCTGAGTAACATGTGAATTTATAAAAATTATTTTGTGCACTGCTATGCAGGAAATGGGCTGAAACAGAGTGTTTCTATGGTTGCTGCTCTCACACTTCGGTGTATCCAAGAAAATGATGTAACCAAGAGTGGTAGATGATGAAAAATATGGAGGATAGGTAGGAAAAGATTTCTCACCTAGCAAGGACAGCCTTGCTACAGGTGGACTTTCAAAGGATGATGATGTAGAAGAAGATGACTACAATCTGTCCAGAAATGATCCCGGCTACTCCTAGACTTGTTCGTCGCGGTTCCTTCTCCTCCAAGGTTGTGGATCTGGCTCTACTCCTTTCTCACCTCGTGGAGAGGGTCTCCATGCTCATCCCTAAGCTTGCACGTGAGCCAAAACGATATGCAAGGTAAGAAACAAACAGATTACTTCACTGCTTTGTAAAACAGCAAAGTACCAAGAAGACAAGCATCAAGAACTCACCCAAAACCTTGTACATGCATGAATGGCTTGGATGTACTTAAATCTTAGGAAGTGGGGAAGCTATTCTAGCTCATCCAAGGGCCTGGATATGGAGGAAATCGAAATGGATGAACAGAAAACGAAATTAGTCTCTTCCTGTCCGAAAACAGTGCAGCAGAGAAAAAGGGGCAAGAACCATAGCAAACCTTTGTGCATGTGCTTACCATGGGGATCGATGGATAGCTGATCTCCTAAGTTTTCCAACGATATATAACACTCTAGGTGAACATTTTTATTTCGGTGGCAGATTTGGTTTGAAAGTGAGGAACAAGGATGAACAGCTTGCTATTTTTGCTGGTATCCTGCCGCTGGATGTGGGAGGCAGATGAATATGAGGTAAATTGCTGGGTGAAGAGGTGGAACAGTGCCTTATAAAGCCGCCCAACAGTCTCTTACAAGTGGGGCTCAGGTCACATAGGTCATATAGAAGCTATGGGTGGGAGAATGATGGGTGGGAAAATGGGTGAGAAAAGGTGGGAGACTATGCTGCCTATGGCAAAAAGAATATGAATATAGCTACAATAGCTGGATATAGCTCTGTCCGACAACATCGGCCTAGGTAGTATTGCTGCTCGTTGGCACTGCTCCGAGCTTTGCCTTGCTCAGTTGAACTATTGTTCGCCCAAGCAGGCTGCTACTTGCTCGGTGGGTCTTCGCCGAGCAGCATCATGCTCGGTGGAACATTACTAAGCTCGTACGAGCTACTACTTGCATGGCCAGCCTAAGAGCATGTCCGTTGGTGTCAACGATTTGTGTCGGCAATATATTTTAGGGGGCAATGCGAAAGATCACAACTACGATGGTAGCACAGGGAGCCGAATTTATATAGGTTCGGGCCCTCGGGGGGAGGTAATACCCTACTCCTGTGCTCGTGGATTGTATTATGGTGGATGCTGATGATGATTGTAAGATGAGGGATTGGATGTCGAACTAGGGGCCAGGGACCCTCTTTATATAGTGCTTGAGGGGTCGTTACTGATAGAATCCCTAATCCGCGTAAGGAAGATCTGATATAACCGATTATTTCGCCTATATCCATGTATTCGAGTAGGAGAGCGAGTTCATTTCCTTGTAGATTATCTCAAGCGCGCCCGACCTCAAGCTCGCCTTCGGAAGGCCCAATTGACTCGGCCCAAGGAGGTGGTACGTCCAGTAGTATATCTTCGGATACCCAGTGCCCATGTTTTCCATAGTAGCCCCCGAGTGCTTCGGGACTAGGTTGTCTTGATTCGAGGTTCAGCTTGCAGTCCTTCAGATGTTACCCGAGTGACATCACTCTTCGTCTGGCTGATGAAGTCTACTCGCTGAGTAACCTGCTGATCAAACAACACAGTTGCAAAGAACTCGAGAAAATTCTCAAGTCATTAAAAGATGCCTGGCACCCAGCCCGACGGATCGGAATGCTGGCTAATGGCCCCACGGAAAGGCATACCAGAAAAATGGATGTTGCTGAGTGAGCAGTGCCACCCAGCGTTACCCTTCCTGTTACAAATTATGACATTCAAGCCTGACTTGCAGAGCTCGACATTCGGTCCAATATGGAACATGTCACAACCTGCGTAGGGTGTACAGGCACCCTGACCCGACTAATGCAGAGTTAAGCTAGTGATCCCCAGAGGAATACACCCGCCTCCAAGTTGAGGTCCTCCTAGTGGCGTTTGTCTTGGTGACAAACGATCCGGAGATGTGCCACTGAGACCCAACTGAAGAGGTAACTCTTTGACGCCCAATCCAATTATAAAATGAGACTAGCCATTGACCCCAGGAGGTACGCCAAGAGCTGAACTAAATTTTGCCCGGGAAGCGCCCAACCACCAAAGGATTGATAACTGGCAGAAGGCTCAACCAGGGGCGCGCCCTTTTTCCCAACTAGGTTCGGTCCAATCAACACCGCATGTGAGCAACGTACAACTTACGGCCCACATGGAATGTTCCTTCTGGAACCCAAGTCTGGGCCCGAATATTGCAATAGTAGATCTAGGGCTTCGTTTCTTCCCGCCCAGCACGAAGCTGAAACGTCACCCGCGGTTTTTGATGAATGCGCGCTTATCTCCTGCCGCCACGGGTCATCCCAGCGCCATTTCGCCGGAAGACCAAACGTCGCTTTGAATGTTGCGCCGTGCTCCCAAAGACCTTTACATCAAATCCTGGGAACTGTTCTCATCGGGGCTGCTTCCCGATGCCATTATTCCCCGAAACCGGTTCGACTTCCCCGATTTCGGCTATAAAGAGAGGCCGGCACAGCGGCCGCTCCTCACCCAGACTTCTTCTTAAATCCCTCCATCTCCTCCTGCTCCAATGGCTGATGAAGAGTTGGCAGAGCTTTGGGCGGAGTACGACCTCGCGCTCACCGAGGTCGCCGAAGAGGAAGCCCGAGCCCGCGACGTCGCCTCCGTCGCGGTTCTGATCGAAGTCGCCCCGGCCCTTGCTGAGGTGGCCGATGCGATCGTGGAGGCGCTGGTCCGTGCCCGTGCCCGCGACGCCGCCATCGCCGAAGCCTTGATCGACTCCGCCCTAGGCCTCGCCGGAGTGACGGACCTGATCATCAGGGCGCAAGCCCACGCCTGCCACCATATCCTGTAATTGGCTTGCGAGCCATTGTAAATATTAATAAAATTATCTATTTTGCCTTCGATCTCTTCTCTTTTTCTTTCTTTTATCTTGGTGCAAGTTAATCGACTTTTCTTGGTTCGAACCATGCGTTTTGCCCAAGCAAGTTAGGTCCCTTTCACTAACCACCCTGCCCAGCGCATCAAATCCCTTAGCATTAGGAGCCGGCACTGAGCTCTATCTCCAATAACACAATCGGGAAGTTTGAGTGTTGCTAGGAAACAAGAGTTTCGTTACTCAGAACAACTAACACTTAGGCTCATCACAGATTTGAAACGAAAAAAAACTCAATTAGGCGTCAAATAAATGTAGTGATAGAGACTACTCCTAATCAGGTATGACCCCCAACTTACAAACCGGTCGGAATCCGACTCAGGTGTAAGTCAGACTCAATAAGAGAAAGGGTGCGCAACTGCGCACCTAATTAGGTGTAGCCCCCGACTTGCTGGCTAGTCGGGATCCGACTAGGGAGCAAGTCAAGTTAATTTTCAATAAAAGGTTAGGTGCGCGATTGCACACCTAATTAGGTGTAGCCCCCGACTTACTACTTAATTAAAATACAAATAAGTAGCAAGTCAGAAACTGAATTGCATAAGGGTAGAGACAATGTGAGCGAAAACTTATCTTTATTTAATTGTAAACATGGGTTACAATGGTCGTCAGGTATAGAACCGACGCAATTGCTCGATGTTCCATGAGTTGTCCAGGAGAGCGCCATTTCTCGCCTTAATAGGTAAGCCCCGGGGCGTGTCATAGAGTCGACGATGTACGGTCCTTCCCATTATGGAGAAAGTTTGTGGCCACTCGATTGATTGACTCGAAGGACCAAATCTCCAACCGAGAAGGCACGATCTCGCACATTACGATCATGATAACGGCGCAAGCCCTAGAGGTACTTAGCTGACCGAATTGTGGCAACGTCCCGAGCTTCCTCCAGTCGGTCGAGATCGTCAATCCGACTGCCTCTGACTCGTTTTCGTTGAACCTCTGAACTCGGGGCGATCCGAACTGCAGCTCCATTGGAAGGACCGCCTCAGACCCATATACGAGGAAAAAGGGTGACTGCCCCGTAGCTCGACTAGGGCTTGTACGAAGCCCCCAGAGTACGGCAGGCACTTCATTCATCCATTTTGCCGCATAGGGTTTGAGCCGATCGAAGATGCGCGTCCTGACACCTCGTAGAAGCATGCCATTCGCGCGCTCGACCTGCCCATTGTTTCGTGGGTTCTCCACCGAAGCAAAGCAAATCTTTATGCCCACATCTTCGCACCAACTTTGAAACTCGTCACTCTTAAACTGAGAGCCGTTGTCCGTAATGATCCGAGATGGTACGCCAAACCGGCCGATGATCTCCTGGAAGAACTCGGTGGCTTTGGTCCCCGTAATCTTGGTCACGGGTTTGGCTTCAATCCATTTGGTAAACTTGTCTATGGCGACGAAGATATATTCAAAACCACCGGGGGCTTTCTTGAAGGGTCCGACAATGTCGAGCCCCCAGACAGCGAACGGCCAGGTGATAGGGATCGTCTGAAGTTCCTGGGCTGGCACATGGATCTGTCGGGCGAAGAACTGACAACCTTCACACTTGCGGATGATCTCCTTTGAGTCGGAGACTGTGGTCGGCCAGTAAAATCCTTGTCGGAAGGCTTTTCCAACCAACGTAGCTGATGTAGCATGATGGCCGCACATGCCTGAGTGAATTTCGCGCAGCAGGGCGCGTCCTTCAGACTCGGATATGCACTTTTAAAGTATACCGGAGACGCTTCGACGGTACAAGATCCCTTCATGCACCACATAGTTGCGACTCCAACGTTGGATTTGCTCAGCAGCCTCCCGGTCATCGGGAAGCTTTTCTTCTTGCAGGTACTCCAGTTAAGGCTTCGTCCAATCCGAGTCGAGGGCGAGCACCTCTGTCTCGGATTTCTGCTCGTCAGGTTGGGATAGTTGCTCCTGCGGGGTGATGGAGGGGGCGTGGAGCTCCTGGACAAAGATCCTGGCCGGAACTGGCGCCTGACTGGAGCCCAGGTTTGCGAGGTCATCCGCCGCCTCATTGTCTCATCGTAGGACATGTATGAGCTCCAACCCATCAAACTTATCTTCCAACTTCCTGACCTCCTAACAGTAGGCAGTCATGTTGTCGTTGACACAAGACCAGTCCTTCTGTACTTGACTTAACACAAGCTGGGAGTCTCCACGAACCACCAATCGTCGGATGCCGAGCGATATGGCAATACGGAGACCGTGGATGAGCGCCTCGTACTCGGCCGCGTTGTTTGAAGCTGGAAAATGGATCTGGAGGACGTACTTGAGTCGCTCGCCTCTAGGTGATATGAGAACGATGCCAGCCCCCGCGCCCTGCCGTCGAAGAGATCCGTCGAAGTACATGTTCCAGTACTTGGCCTCTTCGGCGGCTGGGGGAGTCTGCATCTCCATCCACTCGGCGATAAAGTTGGCGAGTGTTTGTGACTTAATGGCGTTGCGTGGCTTGAACAAGAGCTCGAAAGCCCCGAGTTCCACCGACCATTTTGCGATCCTCCCAGTGGCTTCTCGATTATGGAGAATTTCTCCAATAGGGAAGGAGGTGACCACTGAAATTGGATGTTCTTGAAAGTAGTGCTTCAGCTTCCGAGAGGCGATGAGGACCGCATATAGAAGCTTCTGCACCTATGGATAACGTACCTTGGTCTCGCCCAATACTTCGCTGACGAAGTAGACTGGGCGTTGAGCCTTGTAGACGCGTCCTTCTTCTTCCCGTTCCACTACCACCGCAGCACTCACTACATGAGTGGTGGCCGCAATGTATAGCAGAAGCGGTTCCTGTGGCAGGGGGGATGCCAAGATAGGTGGCGAGGTGAGAAACGATTTGAGATCCTCAAAGGCCTTCTGTGCCTCAGGTGTCCAGATGAACTTGTCGTGTTGCTTCTTCAATATCTTGAAGAAGGCCGATCCACGCTCGCCGAGTCGTGAGATGAACCGACCGAGTGCAACCATGCACCTGCTAAGACGCTGGACATCCCTTAGGCACGTTGGGGGTGCCATCTCCATGATGGTCTTGATCTTTTCCGGGTTAGCCTCGATTCCATGGTGAGACACCACGAATCCGAGAAGATTTCCCGAAGGAACCCCAAAGACACACTTCTCCGGGTTCAACCTCATGTGGTACGCCGACAGGCTCTCGAATGTCTCCGATAGGTCAGTGACCAAATCAGGGTTACCCGAGACTTGACGACGACATCATCAACGTATGCCTCCATGTTACGCCCAAGCTGGCTGTGGAAACATCGCTGAATGCAACGCTGGTACGTTGCGCCGGCGTTCTTCAGTCCGAAGGGCATTGTGACGTAATAGAAGGCCCCAAACGGAGTGATGAACGAAGTCTTGATACATTCTTCTTCCTTTAAGCTAATCTGGTGATAGCCTGAGTATGCATCCAGAAAGCTCAGGAGATCGCAACCGGCAGTGGAATCAACCACCTGGTCGATGCGAGGAAGTCCAAATGGATCCTTGGGACATGCTTTATTTAAGTCGGTGTAGTCGACACACATGCGCCAAGTTCCATTCTTCTTTTGCACAAGTGCCGGATTTGCCAGCCAGTCGGGGTGGAGCACCTCCCTTATAAAGCCGGCGGCTAAAAGTTTGGTGATCTCCGCCTTGATGGCTTCCTTCCGATCTTGCACAAATCGGCACAGCCGCTGCTTAACCGGCTTGGCCTTGTCGTGAACGTTCAAGAAGTGCTCAATCACCTCCCTCTGGACGCCTGGCATATCAGATGGTTTCTAGGCGAAGATGCCCCGATTCTCTTGGAGGAAGGTGACAAGCGTGTCTTCCAATTTCGGGTCGAGCCCTGTCCCGATCAGAGCCGTTTTGGTTGAATCGGACGGGTCGAGCGAAATATGCTTGACATCTTCGTTAGGCTTGATGCCCGATTTAGATGGTTTCTTGTTCGGTAGATCACCCTCGTCGCGGAGAGTGGTGGCCGCCCGCCGGATCTCGTCCAACTCGGTAGCCGCTTTAACCCACTGGGCGAAGTCGCAACTTTCCTGTCGAGGAGGTGGAAAAACTTGACATCTCCACGGACCGTGATTACACCCCACGGACCTAGCATCTTCATAACCAGATAGGTGTAGTATGGGACAGCCATGAACTTGGCCAAGGCCGGCCTTCCCAAGATCGCGTGATACGCAATCTCGAAATCGGCCACTTCAAAGCTGAGGTTCTCCGTCCATAATTATCCCGAGTGCCAAAAGTGACAGGAAGAGTGATTTTCCTGATTGGCACCGATGATGTTCCCAGAATTATACCATGAAACGGCGCGTCTGTCTGCTGGAGTGCCATCCTTGGGATCTGCATCTCGTCCAGAGTCTTAGCGAAAAGGATATTTAATCCACTCCAGCCGTCAACCAGGACCTTGCGCAGTCGAACGCCCCGTACCACAGGATCCAAGGTGAGTGGATATCTTTCTGGGCAAGGGACGTGATCTGGATGATCTGAGCAATCAAATATGATCGGAACTTCAGACCACCGGAGATATTCGGGGGTCACCGGAATGGCTGCATTGATTTTTCGATCGGTAAGCTTTTGCTTATGCTTCGACTCATATGCATCCGATCCCCCGAATATGTAGTTGAGCTCTCGCTCGGTTTCTTAGTAAGCGTCGCCCTGAGGAGGGTCACGCTTATCGTCTTGCTTGGCATCTTTCGGAGCGTCGCTGTTGTGATCCTCAGCGAACTTCTTCAAGATGTTGCAATTCTTGGCCGCATGCTTTCCGTTTGGATGGAAAGGACACGGCGCGTCCATGACTTTGTTGTAGTTGGTGGGCCGAGGTGGCCTCTGCCGACCTTGATCCGCAATGGCTACCATCTCTTCACCCTTGCGCTTTTTGTCCTTCTTGGAAGACGACTCGGGTCTGTCTTTTCTGCTTTCATGCTTGCTTGGGTGATCTTCTTGACGCTCAGCGAGAGCATCCGAGGCGGTAGCATATCGATCCGCTAGGGCACACATCTCCTTGACGGTAGTCGGAGGCTTCCGAGACATCTTCTTGATTAGATCGGGGTCGCGAACTCCTTTCTGGAAGGCTGCGATGATGACCGCCTCTGAGATCTCCCGGATTGTGTTCTTCTTCTTGGTAAAATGCCGAATGAAATCCCTTAACGACTCATCTTTTTTATGATAAATCTGATAAAGGTCCCACTGGGTTCCAGGCTTCTCGTAAGTGCCCTGGAAATTGGCAACGAATTGGTCGCAAAGCTCTCCCCAGGAATCGATCGAGTTCTCTGGAAGGGCCGCGAGCCAATTCTGAGCCAGAGGGGTTAGCATGACGGGCAAATAATTTGCCATCACGTTGTACCCTCGACCTGTGGCTTTGATCGTTAAAGAATAGATCTGCAACCAAGCCTCGGGGTCCCGTTCTCTATCAAATTTCACAATACCTTTGGGGTTAAACCCCTCAGGCCAGTTTACCTGACGGAGTCGGGGAGTGAATGCCTTGATCCCGTCAATCAATCCTTCCCCGGGGGAAGGAGATCGTCGGGGGAGGTTCCGACGCGGTGGAGTACGGCGCTGATCTTCGTTCCGCTCCCTGCGCCGGGCTTCGATGTCGAGGCGAAGGTCGCGGCTTGCACTCCGGCGGGCATCTTGCCCGCGACTTTGCGTGTGCCGATTGCGCGAGTGCTACTCGTAGCAGTCTGGCTTCTGGCCGAGTTGGCCGGTTGATCCCGAGTGCCTTGGACATCTGTTGCCGTCACCATAGCTTTGATTTGTTCCATGATCGGCGTTGCGGGGTTGTTCTCTCCAAGCAAGGGTCCAACATTGTCCAGGAGGGTCTTACAAGCGAGGATGTTCTGCTGTGGTATACGGAAGACCGAGTGATCTCCCATACGAACTTGAAGCAGTTCCTCCCGGACTTCCCGTGCACGACCGCGTAATTGGTCGCGCAAGTCTTCTCGGCCTTCACGGTTTTGTTCGGCTCCTACCTCCCCCGTGGGGCACCGAGCCGATCCGGAGGCTTGGCCATCTAGCATGTAGATGCCACGGAAGTCAGGGAAGCCATTGACGCTCTCTTTCGACTCGGATTCTGAGAAGGAAAGGCTCAACCGATCCCGATTCGTTGGCTTGTCGATGGGAGTGATTATAACTCCTACTTCTCGTGCAGGATCTCTGGTCAGAAAAGGATCCGACTAAGTTTCGGCAGAACGAATCTGCTGGAATCTTTCAGCCGAATTGACCAATCCGAATGGCATAACCACTCGGGAACTTGGCCTGGAAAGAGTTGTCTCTGAGTCTTGACTCAGAAAACTCGTCCCAATGTATGTGTGCCGTGTCCTGCTCCTTAGCCCAGATTGGAAAAGCCGGCATGTTATCCGATGGAAAACAGCGGCCGAGTTTCCAAATCCAATCGCGGCGGACCACGACTGAGGGATTGTGAATCCCGATTGGATCTGAGAGCGATTCTGGCCAGGAATCAGATCGCCACTCGATTCTTTGTCAGCATAAGGGGCTGGCAAAGAGAGAAGCGGTGGATCCCGACCGTAACCGAAGGGAAGCCTAACGGTAGGCCAGTCGGAACCATCATCAGGTTGGATCTCTTCTGGATCGAAATCCAGGGAAGAGATCCCAAAGTGGTGAGGCTCGGTCGGAGTCGCGTACCATCTCCTCCGGTAATGCGTGGACCGAACGAAGTTTGGTTCACACAACCGATGTTCTCCAAAGTCACCGGCGATGAAGCCGAGATCTCCAAAGCTGAAGCCTTGGCCGGGGGCGTAGGTGAAGACGAATCCACCAATTAAAGCCATCGGAGTCGATGTAGTTGATCGTGACGCTAGCCCCTACCTGGCGCGCCAACTGTCGATGATTTGTGTCGACAATATATTTTAGGGGGCAATGCGAAAGATCACAACTACGATGGTAGCCTGAGGCCGAATTTATCTGTGTTCGAGCCCTCGGGGGAGGTAATACCCTACTTCTGTGCTCGTGGATTGTATTATGGTGTATGCTGATGATGATTGTAAGATGAGGGATTGGATATCGAACTAGGGGCCCCGGACCCCCTTTATATAGTGCAGGGGGTCAGGTTACAGATAGAATCCCTAATCCGCGTAAGGAAGATACAGATATAACCGATTCGGCTACGCCTTTATCCATATATTCGAGTAGGAGACGAGTTTGTTTCCTTGTAGATTATCTCAAGCCGCGCCAGCCTCCAAGCCTGCCTTCTGGAAGGCCCAATTGACTCGGTCCAAAGAGGTGGTACGTCCAGTAGTATATCTTCGGATACCTAGGGCCCATGTTTTCCACAGTTGGGCTAAGTCTCGTCTAAGTAGTTGCTCGGCTAGTTGATTAATAGAAAGTTCTAGTTTAGAAAATAATTTTTTCCACCATAAAGTATGGCAGTTGCATGCAACTTTGTATAAATTTTTTGAAATCCAAATATGATCATAGAAACAATATAATTATATGCATAACTAACCGAAATTAACAGATGGGCTGTTATAGTATGGCACTTATGTGGGGCCTGTCCTTTGCCCACCACTTGATCTGCACTAGTCCCTGGATCAGTAAACTAGTGCACACTATTTATATAACCGGATCATTACAATCAAGCGGAAGACTTATATTACGTAAAATACCTGTATTAAGCCCGAAGGCTATTGAGTGTTTACAACGCGGCACATTGGCCGAAATATTCCAAATGTCCAAAAGATCAGAGTGCAGAGAGCCAAAAGATCCAAAAGGGTCTCGTGCCGGCTATGCCTAAGCACTCGACTGGAAAGACGCCCTAAGCCTCGCCCTGATCGTCGGCAAATTCTTGTTCTTCTTCTTCATGGCAGGCGTACTGATCCTGTTCATACTCTCCATCTAAAAGAGAATATGAATGCGAGGTCAGTGTCATCTAAACACCGGTGAGCTAACTTCCAACCTAATGCATTTAGTGATAGGGGTTCCAAAGGAAAGGTTAGGGTTTATTTAATTGCAGAAATCAAGTTTTATAAAACAAAGCCTATGACTTAGCATATTTTAACCCAAAGTTCTACTAATCTGTGTTCATATTCTATTCTCATCACAACCCATGACAATTTCCATGAACTCTACCAAACGTATCCAATCCCCTGGTAGTTTCCGTGCACTCTGCCAAATGTCTCCTTTCTCTCGCCATCATCTTTCAGGTGTGGCGCACCCATTGTGAATCTTACGCCAGCGAAGCGCCCGGTCTTCCTTAACCGAGTTGCCAAGCCTGTACTAGAGTCACGGCTCCCTGTCACGTAAGACTTAGATCATCCGTCTGGATGACGACACATTCCTGTCTTTGCCTTGGACTAGGAGTTGATCCTGATGCTGTCTAGCATGCCAGCAGGCCCTAAGTCCACACTACCGCGCGATGGCCATGCGTTGTGCAGGAACCCCAATGGGCGAGATCTGACCACGCGAAAACAACTCACGCTCAAATCGGCACGGCCGTCCTTGGTCATCTAGCACTCTGGAACTCACGTTGTGCGAAAACCCGATGGGCGACATCTGACTCTGTGAAAATAACTCGCACTCCAACTGGCACAGCTATCCTTGGCTGCCAAGCACCTTCCCCGTGGTCCAGCCTTCCTTCACACCATGTAGCCCAGCTACATCACACCCTTAACCACAAACCGAAACACATCCGTGTTCCTAGCCACACACACTGGCTTGCCAGGCCCAATGTCCAGTAAACTAAGTTTATTATGTTCATCATGTCCGGTGAATGTCGGTTCACCATTTCGAGGCAAATAAGTCTAAAATTAATAATTGGACCTGAGCAATGTCTAAGCAAGATTTTAACCAAGACTTAAGAATCTAAATCATTTTATCAAACCTAACCAGGCTAACAAGGGTGATCATCAAGGCAATCATTAATTAAGTCAAATGATGGATGATTTTATCAAGGCAATATCATCATTGTAAATTAATAACAAGAAGTAAAATATGGCATGATACATCATGATTAAGCAAGTAGGCATAATTACTTAAATAGAGCATGCAATTTGTAATTGTAAATAAAATATTTTAAGAAACTGATACATCATGATTAAGCAAGTAGGCATAATTACTTAAATAGAGCATGCAATTTGTAATTGTAAATAAAATATTTTAAGAAACTGATACATCATGATTAAGCAAGTAGGCATAATTACTTAAATAGAGCATGCAATTTGTAATTGTAAATAAAATATTTTAAGAAACTGGGATTCAATATGATCCTTTTGAATGTTAACCCGTACTAGGAAAGAATAGACTCTCCCTAATAAAAGTAAACACTCTATAAGAGAAGTGTTATCGCGCACTAGGGAAAGTTGAGACTCTCCCTAGTAAAAGCAAACACCCTTTAGGGTGAATGTTAACTCGCCTTGGTCTTGCAGGTAGTGAAGTCTTTCTCCGGTTCTTCAAAATATCCTTCGGGCTCCTCGGCGTCTATTAATCGGAACGAATTCGAAGAACAATAAATAAAACACCAATATGCTATAAGAAGCATGATGCATGAAAAACTCTCGCCAAGTCTAGCGATTAGCATCTAACGGTGAGTCTTAATCTAGGTTTCGAGAAAGTTCCATGATCCTACTAAGCAATAATAATTTCTGATATAACGACAGCGGTGTGCTTATGAGATGATGCATACAACCATATATATATATATATATATATATATATATATATATATATATATATATATAATAGTCTATTTTCTACCCTAATCAGCCCAATAGGAGAAAATAGGGTTTTATTATGCTTAAAATTATTCAAAAAGCAAGAATATGTTAACCAACAATTTGATTGGAAGAATTTCCTTCATCAACTCATCTTATCATTCATTTCCAATCATAATAGGAGGTTAAGTGTATGTGAAAGATATTTTCATATGTTTATACATATTTGTACATACATATGTATGTAATATATATATATATATACATATATACATATATATAATCATGAGTACATATATATAATCATGAGATTGAATATTATAAGCCTAGTGAAGCCAAGGGTCTTACTGTCATGAAATGCTGTGAAATATTTTCCTTGAACAGTTATATTAATTAGGCTAACTAGATTATAAAATAGCTAATTAACCATCATAAATCATTAGGTCAATTATTAGATAACATATGTGATTAGGAGTCATACCATAGATTTTATTTTTCCTAGGTCTAGAAAGTTGTTACAAGTTATTCGTGATTTTTCTCTGATTTTATTAAGTGTTAATCTATTTATGATAAACAAAAACCCATTTCTATTATTTTCTATATAGGTTAATACCTTTAGGCAAGCTAATGAAATTAATCCGAGAAAAAGGTTACGTTATGGTTCATGTTAATATTTTTATTAAATTCAACAAAAGATCTAGTATTTATCATAAATTTTCTAGAATTTTTGGAAAAGTCTAGCTATTTTTAGTAAATCGTTTCCATATTCTATATTTGTTTTATTTGCAAAATCCTGGAAAAAGCAGATGAACAGTAATAGGCCGGCCCGCTAACTCACGGCTGGGCCAGCCACACCGAAGGCGTAGTTTGCAAGGGCATGTCCCGCGAGCGAAGGCGCCAACGGGACGGTGCGCTTCCACTCAACCTAACGGGTGGGCCAAGCGGCCCACATGTCAGCGATTCCTTCTTATCTCGCGCGCGATTTAAAATCAACCGATCACACGCACGCATCTTGGCACAGATCTAATGGCCGGGACATCATCGTCCACCTCCGACCGGAGTGACATGAAACCGGCGATCTTTCGGCGACACGACGGCGGAGCTAAAGTGCTCTAGCAAGGGTGTTTTTGAGCGCTATGGTTTCCTGGTCGGTATCTCTAGGACGTGTCGTTGGGCTAATCTCCGGCGACGGCTCGGAACGGCGGCGAGCCGAACGGCGGCAGGGAACTTCCACGGGAACTAGTGGCTGCGGCTCTACGAGGCACTACGAGCTAAACTAAGGCGTGTAAGAGTAAGAGGGGGACCTAGGGACTCTTACCGAGCGCTAGGTCGAGGCGGAGGAGGCGTAGATCGAATTGGTGACGGAGAGGCCGAACATGGGAGGCGGTGCACTCACGGTGCGGGCTAAGACGGGTGAATCCCTGGGCAAACAGAGGTGAGGAATGTGTGAGGTGAAGCCACGCGAAGCTTATGGTGCAAGGAATTGCCGCGAAGCTCACCAGAGGGAAGAAATCAGAAAGGAGAAGAATCGGGCGGCTGGCGGCGGCGAGAGCACTCCGGCAAGCACAAAGCTTCTCGGGTCGATTCCCTTGGGCAGGAGCACTGCGAGGGTATGGCGAAGCTCGTACGAGCAAGAGTGGGAGATGGGGAACTCTAGTTTAGGCTGTCGACGTGAGGGCAAAGAGAGAAGAAAGGGGCCGATGCGACTCGGCCGAATTTAAGCTCGGTCGGGGCACGAGCATTGTCCAGCGGTCACAAGGGGGTGGGAGGCGGTCCCTGGGGAGCCTTGATCACGTGTGGTGAAAGAGTGAGCCGGCAGCGAGGTTGCTTGGTCAAGGCGGCAACGCCAGTGCAGGCCGCAGCGGAGGTCAGAAGCATGGACGGCAAGACTAGGGCGGCCATTGGGCAAGGTGGGCGGTGCCTTGCGCGGTCTGGCCACGCCTTCCTGACAAGGCGGCTTGGTCGGCACGGCTGGCAGAGAGCAACAGCGTGGCAGTGGCCGAATGTCATGTCGGTGTAGTGGTGGGGCCAGTTCAAGCCAAAACGACGCGCGCACGCTGCCAAGGTACGATCTTCTGGGCGATTCTGGGTAGCTGCGGGCGGGAATCACCGGAGAGGTAGGGGCACAGCCGAAGCAGCTCAACTCCTCGACGAATTGCTCACAAGAGCAAGAAAGAAGAGAGCTGCCCAGTAGGTCCCACCCGGGGTCAATTTTGGTCAAAACTAAATCAAGATTGTTACTTAGGGTCTAGATTAATTTCCAGGATTTTTGTTGGATTTTATCCTATATATTATGTATATATATATAACTTGCATATATACATATGCTTCTTATGAGTGTATATATATATTTATATATATCTATATATATATATACACATAAATGCCTAGGAGATCTTGTGAGGGAATTATTTATAATTATACATTCAGCTTAGCCTATTCTTTGCTATATTTTCGATATTTTATGATTGGAGCCAAATTTTTAGTTTTCGCTTAACTAAATCAAGTAAATTTAGCCAATTATTAGCTTATAAGACTTTAAAGGTTCAAAAATGAATTTTGGAAGAATTGCTTTAAAGAAAATGTTTTCAGCAATATACCATCATCACAAGAGTGTTTTTCAAAAATATAATACAAATATTTGGGCCGTTACAACTTAATCACCAATGATATAATAATTAGCCATGTTAATGATAATGATTAGTGTAATTAATCATGTATAAGCAAATAAAACTAAATTAAGGCATTATAAATTATTACCCTCTGTCAAAGGAGAGCACGAAATCGATTACCACTTCTCCTAATTATTATGAGTTCATTATCTTGTATTTAAAGGAAATACTTCTGACGAAAGTAATTTATTCCTATAAATTTCCTAAAACTATGGGTAGTTATATAAATATATATTCATATTCATATATATCTATCTATATTTATATGCTTACATTTTATGCATTCATGAACTTATCATCATACCTTCACACACCTCGGTAATCGATGAGTAGTTTTCTTATGCTTTAGAAGGCTCATGGAACTTCTAAATAAGGAGAACAACGTTTAGTCGATCAATCACCTCGCTAGAGATGATTGCAATCATGCATCATAGTTTTCGTATTCTGGTTGATTGTTATGAATATTTTCTCGAATATAACTAGAAGGAACTGAAGGTCAGTTCGAGGACCCCGAACTGCCACAGGACAACACTCAAGAGGATTAAGGCGAGTTAATATCTAGTTAGATCATATTGATCCCGGTTTTTATTAAACTATTTTTTTATATATCAAATTGCATGCTTTTCAATTATGAGTACCTATCTTGTTAATCATGATATATCATGCCTGCTTTATTGATTGTGCTGATGATCATTGCTAGTTGAATCAAACTTTGATTGCCTTGACGATCAATCCTTGATTAACTTGGTTTAGTAATAAAACAATTAATAGACTCTTAAGTCTATGGTTTAAAACTTGTTAGACTCCTAAGTCTGGTTAAAACTTGCTTAGCTTTGCTTAGGTCTCAATTATTACTTTTAGGCTTAGTTGCCTAGGAACGGTGAACCAACATTCACCAAGACATGATACACTTATACTTAAAATCATGATACATGGAATTGGGGCCTGGCATGCCAGTGTGTGTGTTTGGTTGTGGTTGAGGATTTATATGAACAGGGTCCGGTATAGTTGGAGTAGCATGGGCTACGAATATGGGCTATCGTTCACAGACGGTGCGTTGAGGAGTGTGGAATCATACGCGTAGGGGGGGCGCTACCACTTGCCTGAGGGGGTGGTTCCGACACATCATGTGCCGAGGCACATAGAGGAACGATAGCAGGAAAAGGAAGAGAATTGGTAATTTTTAGGCTGAGGCCTAAGTGGACGGGCTGGGGGTGGAGTTGAGCTCACCTAGACGGGTGCATTGGGGATGCACAATGAGAAGTCACCGACTATTTGCCTGTGGGAGATTGTTCCTAGCACCACAACGCGTGGCCATCGTGTGGTAGTAAGAGTGGAGGGTCCATGAACCCTCACTCTAAGAAGGTCCAGCATGGGACGTCACCTTGAGGATGATTTAATCACACTTGCTGAACTGGCAAATCCAGTAAAGTTGTGGTTTACAACGGGTCGCCAACCAGAAAGATGATGGCGGGAGTAAGGAGATGTTTGGCAAAGTGCATAGAGATTGTCATAGGATTGGGATTTGGTTTATGGTTTGGAACATAAACTCTGAATTTACACATTAAAAATAGATCTTTGGTTAAAATTGCTAAGTCATAGGCTTTGATTTAAAACACTTGCTTTCTACAAACAAAACAAACTCCAACCTTTCCTTTGGAATCTCTATCATTAAATACATTAGGTTGAATGTTAACTCGCCAGTGTTTGGATGATATTGACCTCGCATATATCCCCTCTTTTAGTCGATGGAGACGATGGAGGCCACGATGCCTACGAATGCCCCGAGGATGGAGATCCTCAATACCAGGATCAAGAGTAGGAGGTTGCTTAGGGCTTAGGGTGTTCCACCAGTTGCACACTGTTGCATAGCCGCTGGTGTGATTTCATTTAAAGACTTTTGTAACTCTGACGTTATCTTTTGAAACTTGGTATGTGTCACATACTCAAAATTTTAAAATTCGGCATAAAATTTTTTTGCAAAAGTTATAAATATATTTCTATAACCATTCCTAATTTTTAAATAATTTTCTAAACTTAACTCCTATTTATTCTCTAAAGAAAGTACCCTATCTATCTTTTTCCAAAAATATAAACCCCATAAAATAATAAATATTATTTCATATTTGGATTCTACTCATTTTTTCGGATTTTTAGAAATTTATTTCATATTTTTCTGTGCTTTCTATAGCTCTCTATAAATTCTTAAAACCCCAACAAATTTCTAGAAAACCTTTTTCTTTTAAAACTCAAAACCTTCCTTTTTAGACAACCCCCGGAATACACTTTCCTCGTACGGAAATGCGCTCCCACTTAAACCTTCCCGCGACTCCTCTCACTGACAATTTGGTCCCACATTTCAGTCCCCTATCTCTACATCCAACGGTGCCCATAGATTGGAATCTAATCCAACGGCTATTCGGCATCTTCTTCCTCCCACTAATTTCAGCGCCGCCCTATTCAACCGCCGGCGTCCATCGCCCATTGGAGAATAGCCCCGCCACTGTTTTCACCCTCCCCAGCCCCGTTTTTCCCACCACCAGATAGCCTTTGCTATCGCCGACTCGCTTTGCCACCACATCGGCCTCATCCATCTCTGACGGCCACCCAGTCCGTCGCCGCCGCCGCCACGAAGTTCTCCAATTCTTGTCCGCCACTCCAGCTATTACCCTATGAAAACCCTACCCCGGCACTGCAATACCCAAAAACCTTTCTCCCCGCCCGTTCTCTCTCCCTCCATTGCCCCAAGCCACCATTTCCACCACCTTCTTCTTCCACTCCGGCGACCTCCTCCTTTGCTCCTCCAACACCCTCCGGCCTCGATTCCTATAGCCAAAATGCTCCATTCTTCACCGTGAAGCTTCTCCAAACATCACCCCTTCCTAAACCTCACCGGAACCACTCCACTACCACCGCCCCATTACGCCGCCGCCACGGCCTCGCCGCCAGACCGTCTCCGGCCATCCCAATTACCATTGCGACCACCAAAAGCTACCATATGCTTCCAATTTCATTTTTTCTTCCCTAATTTCCTCACCGCCGACTTCCTTCCCTATCGCCGGTGAACTCCACCGCCACCCCCTCTGTTTTTCCCCTTTCACTCACCTTCTCTACCACTGACATTGTAACCCCACACGTCAGCCACCGGCTTCACCCACACATGCGCACCCACTGCCACCCGGGTCCCCTTTGTCAGCTACCTGCGTCCTCATATTGGGCTAAGCCCAAATTCTGACCAAAGCCCAGTAAGAATTAAAGATCCTTTTTATTTCCACCCTATTATTTGAATTTATTTAAATCATCTAATCACTTTTATAAATTCTACAAAAATTCATACAAATCTAAAACAAGATAAAGAATTATATAAAATATAAAATACTGTATATTAATAATAAAATAATCTTAATAAATCCTTTTACTTACTTTCTTGTGTATTAAAATATTCTAATTCTAAATAAAATTAGTAAAACTTCCAATATAAAAATTACTCAAAATAGTGTTTTACAGCTAGAAATAATATCCTTACATTTTTAAAACCTATAGAAATCCAAATTTGAACTTAAAAACTCTTTCTTTAATTAAACTAGAATTTTCCTAAATATAAAATTTTACTAGTAAATTTTTACATATCCCACTCAACCCATATAAGGATTATAATGCCAAAATCAATTCTTAAGGTCAAATAGAAATATTAATATTCTAAAATTAATAAAAAAATTTCATAAATAAAAATCACCATATTATTTATAATCACAAAATATCAATCCCATACACAACCCTAGCATTATGCTGCCAAAAATACCTATTTTTACCTAAAAACCCTACCCTTTTTCTTTAGAAAATATTTTCAAACTTTTAGAAAATCGTACAACCCATCACCTTTTTACCTAGACCCTTTTATTTTATTTTATCGTTTATTTAAAGACTCTTCTTATTAGGATATTTATTGGAGTTTCTCTCTTTTTACGACGTATAGACAACGAGCTACGCCCTCTAGAAAGAATGTCCAAAAATATACTAAGTGTGATCCGATCTCCAATTAAGACAGGTTTTCTTATCCTTGATGCATTTTAATATACCTACATTTCTTTTATTTATTATTTATTGCATATATTTTCTAGTTATTTATTTGTACATTCCAAGTATAAATTTTTTTCCAAGCCCCAATACCTTAAAAGCTACCTATAAATATTCAATCTCTGATAAAACCCTAGTATCAGCAAAAATATTAAAAATTTGATTATCTCATGAAAAGATGGAGAACTGGTCCATACAAATAAGTTGGATTGGATAACTTATTTGATATGGAAATGCTGTAGTTTGGAAGGTTGGTTGAATTTATATAGAGTAATTAGGAAACAGTGATATCTTATTTAGGCCCGTCGGTACATGAAGTACCAGCTCAATAGCACCAGGTGGAGGGAGTGTGAACTCCCTGGAATCATTACTCTATAAACTATAGAAGCAGATTCGGAAACAGAGTTTTGCCGTCTTGGGTTAGAGGATCAAGAGTGCTGATTGAAACTCAAAGGCACTAGATATTTGCTCTATGGTAAGAGAATATCTAGATATCGTTTGCTCCTATAAAAATTTGGGTTTAATGGATAAGAATGACACATTAATCATCCATCCATATAAGGAGCTGTTATATGGGTAAAGCTGGATAGGTTCTGCAGAGCTAATAACAAATTCATCGATGTTACTTCAGGTATATGAAGTTGTGTCAATTGGGTGATGCCTCTCTTATTTATCAAAACTCATGAATTTATCCTACGAAAATTGTTGTCTGGATTGCAAATAAATAAGGATGGAGAAAGATTGTCGTGCACCCCGGTATTCCTACTGGCTTGAGTGACCGAATACTAGTCCCAGAAGATCATAGCTAGTATTGCACTCAAGGACATTTGGAATATCATCGCAGGCATTGCATTTAACTAAAATTTAACAGTTTACATAGTATAAATAGCATCCCAGTTGACATAGACATTACATAGTCTTTCACAGGACTTAATCCAATAACATAAAGAAAACACAGCGGAAGACTTTGAAAACGATGATATCCCGAGGTTGACCCGGAACGCGCAGCTAATTACCTTGACCCTCCTGGTCACAACTGGCACCGTTCCTGAATTCTTCACCGGAACAAAAGATCCGTAGTCCATATAATGAGTACACGGCTACTCAGCAAGCGATCCTTAATAATGAATGCAACGTCAAAGAACAGGTTTGGTTATTTTGCTAAAATGTCACATAACTACTTGTTTATTTGTTCTTGATTCATTGAACACATGATAACACACGAGCGTAGCCAATGGATGGCTAACCAGCTCAAAGAAAGGCAATCCCTGCCGACACTACCATCAAGTTAATTAAACATTTTCAACGGTGAACAAAGAGGAATAAACAAGAAGTTAAGACTTAAGCAACTCACACAAATAATATCCCATTTTAAAACACCCCATTTTTTTTAATATAATAACCTTAGGGTCTTGCCATTCTATCTAGCGCGTCCTACGGTCAGCGTGGCTCGATACTCAACTCTGTCGAGAACCCGCCATGCAGCCGGACCCTCAGGCTTCGCATCAGTCCCAAGGATCAAGCCGGTACCACAAGATATGAGAATGATAAACAAGACCATACGCTTATTACATTGAAATTAACATCGATACAGTAGGGCAGAGTGCGCCATTTATTACAATAAATAAATGATATAAAGCGGAAGTAAATTAAATGCGTCGATGCGCCCATCCAAACGCCACAGGCATCTGACCGGGAGTCGCGGCTAGTAGTCTTGATTGCCCCCGTCGAACTCGGCGTCAGAAGCGCTTCTTTCGTTTCTTCACTGTTTGTTAGAATGAACAGCCCCAGCGTGATATGCGAGGGTGAGTACGCGAATACTCAGCAAGCAAGGTCCTTATATATATGATGCAGGATACAAGAACAGGGTAGGGTTGTTTTGCTCAAAGCCAATTTTATAAACCTTCCCTAATAATTGGAAAACTGCGGTTGAAACTTAAGTTCAATTAATGACCCATTGTTTATTAGTTTAACACAAAATCAGCCCTCACGGCGTAAACTGAAAGACACTCACTGCCTAGCACTCACTGCCAACCTGCTACATCATTTAGATTATTAAAAACCCATGGGACTACGCCAGTGGATCTTTTCCACGTCCGCTCTTGACCGCGAGCACGGCTATCATGATAGTTTAATCTCTGCAGAGAGGGTACACTTTACCCATGGGATGGAATCACCTTCGGGACCCCAACGGCCTTTGACAAGGTCCACCTAGACTTGAGCACGCCCGCTAAGGGTTCACCTCTGGCAGCCTCCCACCAAGCCGCTGGCCCCTCTTGCGCCTTTGTGTCTGCAGTGGTAGCTAGCCACACCCACACCTCCAAGTGACACACTCAAGCCTAAGCTTTCCAAGCTAGTCACCTAAGGCCTTACCATGTTAGCGCCCATGGTCAGATCTTGTTATCTTGGAATAGGCATTCCACCGAATGGAACGGTCCTTAGATGACCGAGGCGGCTACCGCACACCCAAAAGTGCCTCACGCAACCAACCAAGCTAGCAATCCACCCCAGGTCAACTCACACCACGTTGCTTTTAGTGGATTAATTTGTTTTTAAAAAAACCCCGACAGCCTCCCGCTGCCCCATTTTGCACCATAAGCCCAAATGATATAATTCCTAGCTGAGATATCCCTATTCATGCTAAGCGACATAGCGAAACATCAACTTGGCCTAATTAAAACATAATATTAATCCTAGGGCAGCAATGAACAGTAATATGCGCTAATTGATGATTAACACATAATAGGTCTTAGCTACACAAGTATGTACCCTAAATTAATTACAAACATAGCATGCACATTTAAACATCTAATAAAAACTTTCCAAGAAAAATACGAGCGATATGCTTCTAACTTGCCTTGGTCGAAATACTGTGGTTCGTCCTGCAGATCAGCGACAACGTCGGCTTCTCCCTCGTTTCCCACACCATCTATGCACGCAAAACGAGAGCACACATAAACAACAGAAAATAATACTAAGTACAAAAATTACCAGAAAATTACAGTGGGTAGATTAGGTTCACAGGAAGCCAATAAAATTGGTTTCGCATGAAACGGAGTTACGGATTAAGAGATATAATTGGGAAGGTCACTGCTCAATGTGAACGAGAGTGAGGGTTTGACCGGCTTTGACCGATGGGGATTAAAGGCAGCTCGCTTGCTTTTTACCTCACGCCGCAGAGCAACAAATAAAATAGGAGGGGAGAGAGAAAGAGAGAATAGAGAGAGAGAGAGACGGGCGGCGGCGAACGGCGGCGGCGGCGGCGGTTACGCTGCTAGCGGCGGCTTTCCTCGCGGCGGCTCGGCGGCGGCGCCGGCGACAGTGGCGACCTCCGGTGGCGGCGTTCGACGGCGGCGGCGGCGGTTAGCGAAGCGGCGGCAGCGTCGCGCATGGATCGGAGGCGGCTAGCGGCGGCGTTCAAAGCGGCGGCGACCTCCGGCGGCGGTGGCGCTCGGCGGCAAGACGGCGGCGGCTAGTGGCAAGTCGGCGTCGGCTCCGGCGTTCCACGACGGAAGGGAAAACGATGACCGCAATGGCCTCACCCCTTTGGCGTTGACGGCAACGAACGGCAGTTCCTCGGCGTCGGCGGTGGGCGGCTTCGTCCGACACAGCTTCCCCTACGGCAAAGAAGACAGCGTCCTGCGGCTTCTCGTTCCCTTCCCCTTGCTCTGCGTTGCGGCTGGCAGTAGATGGATGGAGTTTTGGGTAGGGTTTTCTACTGGAAACGGGATTAATACGGGGAGGTTGGAGATAATCATCCGTGTTTAAGGGAGTTCGTTTTGGAGCCCGCGGCGGCTCAGGTCGTGAAGGCCGTGCGCAGTTGGTTTCGGCTTAGGCCTGGGTGTGTTGGGTTTGACCGCAGTTCAACATGGTCATGGTCTAGGATTAGAACTAATTAGATAGTCCTTAGTTAATTTGATTAATTAATTTTTTTTTCTATTGTGAATTAACGATGTACTATGTCTGTAAAAATGAAGTAAGAGGACGTTACAAACCTCCCCCCCTTAGAAAGAATCTCGTCCCCGAGATTCGGAAGAACTTGGGAACAGGTCTGGGAATTCCGCTCGTAGATCGTCCTCGCGCTCCCATGTAGCCTCTGACTCTGAGTGATTACTCCACTGCACCTTGCAAAATTTGATAATCTTCTGCGGGTGCAACGCTCGCCTCCTCCGCACTCGACCGGATATTCGAATAGGTCAAATCCTCTGCGCATGCTAGATTCTCCATCGCATCTGCTCTCCGCACTCGAGACACTTTCGAGTTGAGATACGTGAAACACGCAGTACATCCGCTAGCCGAGGTGGTAATTCCGGTGATATGCCACTTCTCCCTTCTTGCTAATACCAAACGGTCCGATGTACCTCGGGGCCAATTTCCCACTAACACGAAACCGTCGTATCCCTTTCATAGGCGATACCTTCAAATACACGAAGTCTCCTATCGCAAATTTCAATTCCTTCTTCGCTTGTCCGCAGAGCTCTTCGTCTCGACTGGCTGTCCTCAACCTTTGCCGCACCGGCTTCACTTGATCTTCCGCTTCCTTTAGGATTTCGGACCAAAACCTTGTTTTCTCCAAATTGCTCCAATACAGGGTGTTCGACACTTCCTTCCATATAACGCTTGAACGGGACATCTCGATACTTGATCGATAGCTATTATTATAAGAAAATTCAGCATAGGGTAAACTTTGATCCCATCCTCTTTATTTGCTAACACACGTGCTCTCAACATATCCTCCAAGATCTGATTAATCCGCTCACCGACCATCGATTCAGGATGATACGTTGTCTTTGAAAGCTAAATTAGTACCAAGCAACGAGTGTAACTTCGCCAAAACCGAGAGGTAAACCGGGTCCTCGATCGTAAACTATCTTCTTGGGCACACCGCAAACACACTATTTTGGAGACATATAATTCAGCAAGTCTGTCACTGGAGTATGTAGTACGCACTGGTATGAAATGCGCTACCTTAGTGAGACGATCGACAATAACCCAAATCGAATCATACCCTGACCGAGTCCATGGCAGTCCGGTGATGAAATCCATCCCAATTTCCTCCCATTTCCACTCTGGGACCTTCAATGGTCAGAGAAGTCCAGCTGGTCGTTGGTGCTCTGTTTTAACTCACCGCACACATCACACATAGCCACAAATGCCGCGATTTCCCTCCTCATACCGGGCCACCGTAACCTTCTCAAGATCTAGATACATTTTAGTGCTCCTCGGTGAATAGAAAATGCAGAGTCATGAGCCTCCTGCAAAATCAACTCCTTAACTTCCTTCACATCCGGCACTAATATCCTTTTGCCATACCACATAACTCCTTCCTTGTCCATAGAAAAACCTGGGGCTTTCCCTAGTATCATCCGCACAATCACATCTATGACCTCAGAATCATCTCCCTGCAGTTGCTTGATCTGTGCCTCCAGCGTCGGTTGAACCTCCAAGTTATTTAGCCTACCTTTCTCGCTTACTTCTAGACTCAACTTCTGAAATTCCTCGTGCAACATCGGTTGTGCCTTTTTGATCTCCAAATTATTACAGATTCTTGCGACTCAACAAGATCCAAGAACTACATTAGCTTTGCCTGGGTGGTAGTGCACACCAATGTCATAGTCTGCAATCAATTGTAGCCATCTTCGCTGTCTCATATTCAGATTGGACTGGGTAAAAATATACTTAACACTTTTATGATCTGTATATACCTCCGTTCGGTTCCCAATCAAGTAGTGCCTCCAAATCTTCAACGCATGAACCACTGCGGCTAATTCCAGGTCATGGGTGGGGTAATTTACCTCATGCGGCCTCAACTGGCGAGAAGCATAAGCCACTACTCTGCCTTTTTGCATCAATACACATCCGAGTCCCTGCTTGGATGCGTCACAAAATATCTCAAAGTCCTTCTGATTATCTGGCAGCACCAACACCGGTGATGACGTCAATTTCTTCTTTAATTCCTGAAAGCTTTGCTCACAAGCCTCCGTCCAGTCAAATTTCCTATCTTTCTTCAATAATTGAGTGAGGGGTCTAGCAATTCTTGAAAAATCAGCAATGAACCTCCGATAATAACCGGCCACTCCGAGAAAACTCCTCACCTTGGTCACTGATTTCGGTGCTTCCCACCGCAGTACATCTTGCACTTTGCTCGGATCAACAGCTACACCTCCAGCAGAGATAATGTGTCCCAGAAAAGAAACCTCTTTTAACCAAAACTCGCATTTACTGAACTTGGCATACAACTGATGTTCACGAAGCTTTTCCAATACCAGTCGCAAATGCTCGGCATGCTCTTCTTCATTTCTGGAATAAATCAGTATGTCGTCTATGAATACGACAACAAACTTATCCAAAGATTCCATAAAGACCTTATTCATCATATTCATAAAATAGGCCGGAGCGTTGGTTAAACCAAACGACATCACTGTATATTCATACAACCCATAACGAGTTGTGAATGCGGTTTTCGGAATGTCCTCATCTCTAATCTTTATCTGGTGGTACCCTGACCTTAGATCAATTTTGGAGAACACACATGCTCCTTTCAGTTGATCAAACAGATCGTCAATTCTTGGCAACGGGTACTTATTCTTTATGGTCACCTCATTCAACGACCGATAATCCACGCACATCCTCAGGGTATTATCCTTCTTCTTCACAAAGATCACTGGCGAACCCCACGGTGATGAACTGGGCCTGATGAAACCTTTGTCTTGTAGCTCCCTTATTTGATTCTTCACTTCCGCCAGCTGGTTGGCGTTCATTCTGTAGGGCCTCTGAGCTATCGGTGCTGTGCCTGGGGCTAAGTCAATGACAAACCCTACATCTCGATCCAGGGGTAGTCCAGGCAAGTCTTCGGGAAAAACATCCGGAAATTCCCTCACCACTGGTACAATTCGTGAAAGTTTTGGGATAAATGGAAAAGATTAGACCGGGTTAACCGGCGGTTAACCGTGGGAAAAACCGAGGAAACCCGGAGAATCCAGCTCGGGCGGAGTGGCTGACGCGGCATGCGCGGATGCTGTGTGAGGCTAATCGGAGGCTGCCACGTGTCGGCGGCGGGTTGGCTTCATGGTCACGGGCGGCGGGTCGGCGCGCCGGGGCGGGACGAAGCCCACTAGGACTCTTACTTGACCAAATATGACCTAATTCTAACCCAATTCAAGTTCAACCCATATTAGGATTGACCCAAGCCGACCCAAGCCATATATAAACCCCCTAGAAGTCCTCTGGTCGGCCATCACACCCCAGCCCCTCGAAACCCTAGCCGCCACCTCGGTTTTCGTGCCAAACCCGAAGCAAATCGAGGTAATTCTCGAATTCCAGTGCCCAAATCTGTCGTGCACCCCGGTATTTCTTCCGGCTTGAGTGACCGAATACTAGTCCTAGAAGATCATAGCTAGTATTGCACTCAAGGACATTTGGAATATCATCGCAGGCATTGCACTTAACTAAAATTTAAAAGTTTACATAGCATAAATAGCATCCCAGTTGACATAGACATTTACATAGTCTTGCACAGGACTTTATTAAATAACATAAAGAAAACATAGCGGAAGACTTTGAAAGAGATGACATCCCGAGGTTGACCCGGAACGCGCGGTTAATCACCTTGACCCTCCTGGTCACGGCTGGCACTGTTGCCAAATTCTTCACCTGAACAAAAGATCCGTGGTCCATATAATGAGTACACGGCTACTCAGCAAGCGGTCCTAAATAATGAATGCAAGGTCAAAAAAGAGGTTTCGTTATTTTGCTAAAATTGTCACCTATCTACTTATTTATTTGTTCTTGATTCTTTGAACATATGATAACACACGAGCGTAGCCAAAGGACGGCTAACCAGCTCAAGAGATGCAATCCCTGCCTGCACTACAATCAAGTTAATTAATTAAAACACATTGAACTACCTTGAATTAAACTCCTTGCCCCGCCCATAACCGCGGGCACGGCTACCATGATAGTTTTAACTCTGCAGAGTGTGTACACGTTCCCCACAAGCCCTGTCTCATCCCGAAAGAGAAACAGTACAAAACCGTTCACTGCTTTCACCTGTCCCATAATGTACCCTTTCTTTTGGTTTCGCGCCCCATACGGTACTCTTCGACCAGGCCGACAGTCATGCGCACTCCTTCAGCCGGACCTGATAGCACACCATATGAGGTTAGCCCCCATTTAAGCCATCTAGTCCTAAACCCACTAGGACTCTTATTTGACCAAATATGACCTAATTCTAACCCAATTCAAGTTCAACCCATAATAGGATTGACCCAAGCCTACCCAAGCCATATATAAACCCCCTAGAAGTCCCCTGGTCGGCCACCACACCCCAGCCCCTCGAAACCCTAGCCGCCACACGGTTTTCGTGCCAAACCTGAAGCAAATCGAGGTAATTCTCAAATTCCAATGCCCAAACACCAAATCCATGGGCAACACGCTGTAGAGCTCGTCGCACTGATCAATTTGACTATATGGAAGTCCCAATTTGGTGGAGGAACGAGGGAGATCCAAGTCGCCAAAGTTTGGAGGTTCCACGGCCGCCGGCGAACCTCGGATTCCGTGCCCCCGCGTCAACCACGCGCGCCGCCGACCCCGCCTTGGAATCAGCGCCGCCCCAGTGTCGCGCCACGCGCCCATAGTCGCAGCCAGATCCGTGCCGAGCACACGCCGCCGCCAATCCTGCCCACCGTGTGCTCCGCCGCCGCCGCCACCATGTGCACGCGCCACACGCCGCCGGGCCGGCGATCTCGACCGCCACGTGCCTCTTCCCCATCAGGCGATCACAAGGCCGCCGCTAATCGCCAGCGACACGCGTCCCTGCCTTCTGGCGCCGACCCGCCAGGTTTTAAAACCGACAAAAACCGATAAAACCGGCGGTTTCTCGCCAATCATTGTCGCGGCGGTTTGAGAAACCGCCGGTTTTTCCTAAGACAATTCAAAATTTTGATTTTTAAAAAATTTTAAAAAATCTTATAAAAACTAGATCTTTGAGTAGAACAATTTGTATGAAACAAAATTTTGATTTTCCCCAATTTTTTATATTTTTTCAGACTTCTTTTATTTTTCCTATTTTCCATGGTTTTTTGGTAAAACCGCTAAAACCGCCGAGAAATCGGAAAACCGGCGGTTTTTCTAAGAAACCGCCGAAACCGTGGCTCGTGACGCTTCGCTTGAATTTAAATTTGAGCCTGCTACGGTTTCTAGCTGTTTTAGCGATTTTTTTAAAACCTACCGTGGGTCACGGTTTGGTCCGGTTTCGGGTTTAAAACCCCGCTCAGAAGACGCTGTGGACCGCAGAGGCCAACGGGGAAGAGGCACGACGCGGCTGGGCAGCGCTGATTCCGAGGCGGGGTCGGCGGCGCGCGCGGACTCCAAGGTTCGCCGGCGGCCGTGGAACCTCCAAACTTCGGCGACTTGGATCTCCCTCGTTCCTCCACCAAATTGGGACTTCGATATAGTTAAATTGATTAGCGCTGCGAGCTCTATAGCGTGTTGCCCTTGGATTTGGTGTTTGGGCACTAGAATTCGAGAATTACCTCGATTTGCTTCGGGTTTGGCACGAAAACCGAGGTGGGGTGTGATGGCAGACCTGGGGACTTCTAGGGGTTTAAATATGGCTTGGGTCAGCTTGGGTCAATCCTATTATGGGTTGAACTTGAATTGGGTTAGAATTAGGTCATATTTGGTCAAATTAGAGTCCTAGTGGGCTTAGGACTAGATGGAGTGGGTTTTGGGCCTAGTTAGGGCCTAATTAGGCTATCCAAGCCTGTTAGGACCTTTTTCTATTATTATTTTTTTTAGTTCTTATTTTCTTTATTCCTAGTATGTGACATAATAATTTTGTTAGAATGTCACAAACCTCCCCCCTTAAGGAGAATCTCGTCCCCGAGATTCGGAAAGATCCTTGAACAACTCTGGGATCTCTGCTTGCAGGTCCTCTTGTCTCTCCCAGGTGGCTTCTTCCTCGGTGTGGTTGTACCACTGCACCTTGCAAAACTTGATCATGCGACTGCGCGTACGCCTTTCAGCTTCCTCCAAAATGTTAACTGGTCTTTCCTTGTAAGTCAAGTCTTCTTGCAAATCCATTTCCTCCAATGGCATTTGTTCTTCAGGTACTCGCAAACACTTCCGAAGTTGGGAGACATGGAATACATTGTGGACACCAGACAGATTCGGTGGCAACTGCAACTGATAGGCAACTTCTCCTCTTTTGGCGGTGATCTCAAACGGTCCAATATATTGGGGTGATAGCTTTCCTGACACGTGGAATCGGCGCAGTCCTTTCAATGGTGACACCTTTAAGTACACATGATCTCCCACATTGAATTGTAGATCCCTTCAACGTTTGTCGGCATAACTCTTTTGTCGGGACTGGGCCGTCTTCATTCTTTGTTGAATCATCCTGACCTTTTCATCAGCTTCTTTTAGAATTTCGGGGCCAAACAACTTCCTTTCTCCTGTCTCACTCCAGTACAGCGGTGTGTGACACTTTCGACCATACAATGCTTTGAATGGAGACATCTGTATGCTTGTCTGATAGCTGTTGTTATACGAAAATTCAGCATAGGGGAGCGCTTCGTCCCAACTCTTGGAATCCGTCAGTGCAACTGATCTAAGCATATCTTCTAGAATCTGATTAGTCCTTTCAGTTTGCCCGTCCGTTTGAGGGTGATAGACACTGCTGAAAGCTAATCGTGTTCCTAGTAACGAGTGGAGTTGTTGCCAAAATCTTGAAGTGAATTGTGTACCTCTATCGGAGACTATTATTTTCGGCACACTGTGCAGACAAACAATTCTTGACATGTACAATTTTGCTAACTTGTGACTTGGATAGGTTGTCTTGACTGGCAGAAAATGAGCTACCTTAGTGAGCCGATCAACAATAACCCATATAGAATCGTAACCCCTTTGGGTTCTTAGCAACCCAATGATAAAGTCCATGCCGACTTCTTCCCACTTCCACTGCGGAACTTGTAGTGGCTGGAGCAATCCTGCTAGCCGTTGATGTTCAGCCTTCACTCGCTAACAAACATGACAAAGAGCTACATGCCTAGCAATGTCCTTCTTCATACCTGGCCACCAGTAACTTTCCTTCAAGTCCAGGTACATCTTAGTGCTACCTGGGTGTATTAAATATGCTGAACCGTGAGCTTCCTTCATAATTAACTCCCTGAGTCCTTCTTTCTTCGGCACTACGATTCTTTTACGAAACCAAACAATTCCAGCCTTATCCATATTAAATCCCAGGGCCTTCTCCATTATCAACTTAACGATAATATCGATGGTATCTTCATCATCTCCCTAGGCTTGTTTAATCTTCTCCTCCAATGTGGGCTGTACTTCCAACGTATAAAGGCATCCTTGTGCCACGACCTCTAGGTTTAACTTCTCCAGTTCGACCATCAAGTAATTATTCCTTGGCTTACGGCTTAACGCATCGGCAACTACATTAGCCTTTCCAGGGTGATAATGGATCCCAATATCGTAATCTGCTATCAGTTCAAGCCATCTTCTTTGCCTCAGGTTCAAGTTTGGTTGCGTGAAAATGTATTTTAGACTCTTATGATCGGTGTAAATCTCCGTACGATTCCCAACAAGGTAGTGTCTCCAAATATTCAATGCATGCATAACCGCGGCTAACTCCAAATCATGGGTTGGATAGCTGAGTTCGTGCGGCTTTAACTGCCGGGAAGCGTAAGCTACTACCTTTCCCTCTTGCATTAGCACGCAACCCAATCCAAGCAATGATGCATCGCAATACACTTCGAAATCCTTATGTAGGTCCGGCAACACCAAGACCGGGGAGGTGGTCAACTTGCTCTTCAAGGTTTCAAAGCTTTCTTGGCACTGAGGTGTTCACTGAAATTTGACATCCTTCTTCAATAACTGTGTGAGAGGTTTTGCGATCTTGGAGAATCCTTCGATAAATCTACGATAATATCTAGCGATTCCCAGAAATCCTCGGACCTTGGTCACTGTCTTCGGTACCTTCCAGTCCAAAATCTCACTGACCTTAGAGGGATCAACTGACACTCCTCCTTCTGAAATAACATGTCCTAGGAAAGACACTTCCTTCAACCAGAAGTCACACTTGCTGTACTTGGCATACAACTGGTTCTTCCTCAAGATGTCTAACACAATTCGAAGGTGCTCGGCATGCTCTTTCTCATTCTTCGAGTAAATCAGAATGTCATCGATGAATACCACGACAAACTTATCCAAATATTCCATAAGTATTTTATTCATCATACTCATGAAATGTGCCGGGGCATTAGTAAGTCCAAAAGACGTCACTGGAAACTCGTACAACCCGTAACGAGTGGTGAATGCCGTTTTCGGAATATCTTCATTTTGGATTTTAATTTGATGGTACCCGGACCTCAAATCAATCTTCGAGAATACAAAGGCTCCTTCTAACTGACCGAATAGATCATCCACTCGAGGTAGAGAGTACTTATTCTTGATGGTCACCTCATTGAGTGTACGGTAGTCTACACACATCCTGAGTGTGCCTTCCTTCTTCTTCACTAATATCACCGGTGAGCCCCATGGTGACGTACTTGGTCTAATAAATTCTTTATCCTTCAGTTCTCGGATCTGCTTTTTCACCTAAGCCATTTGATTGGCATTCATGCGGTACGGCCGTTGAGATATTGGGTTAGTGCCTGGTTGCAAGTCAATAGTGAACTCCACATCACGGTCGGGTGGTAACCCTGGCAAGTCATCCGGAAACACGTCTGGATACTCACTAACAACTGATACTTCCTCCAATGGCGGTCGCTCCTTGCTGGTCGCCTTCACTTCTAGCTGATGTACCGTTCCAACTAGACGGCCTGACATGGTCGACTCATATCAGACTTGTGTACCATCGGTGTTGGTCAAGGTGACTGCTCGGCTAGCATAATCGATCTGTCCCTTGTACTTCATCAACCAGTCCATTCCCAAAATGATTGGTATTCCCTTGGAATCCAACATAATTAAGTTCGACAAGAACTTAGATCCCTCAATTTCTATTTCCACTGCTGGACATCCCATACTTGTTTTCATGGATCCCCCTGGGGATTGAAATACTAGGGGTTGTTTTAAAGGTACTATTCCCCAATGATATTTAACCACTAAATCTTTGGTAATAAAAGAATGCGAAGCTTCGGAATCAAATAAAACGGTAACGGGTACTGAGTTCACTAAGAACTTACCAAGCACAACGTCCGGTGCCTCCTGGGCTTCTTCGGCGGTGGCGTGGTTGATGCGCCCTGCTCCCACGCTCGTGTATTTTTGGGCGCTAGGACACTCTTGTTCGAACCCACGTGCGAAGATGCACCTCCTTGGTGCTTCTGCTGCTGATTTTTCGGCTTTGTCGGGCACTGATGAGCATAATGTCCCACTTGATTACACCGGAAACAGGTAACTCCTGTGGCTCCTCCTGACGCATTCCTGTTTGTGCCTTGGTTTGCATTTGGATTTGGCCGATGAGCATCCTGATTAACCGACTGGCTCTGGCCCTGTGATTTTTGCACAAAACTCAAGGCCTGCCTTTGGTTCTGGTAGTTGTGTCCCTGATATTGCGGCCTACTAGAGTTTTGCCCCTGCGGAAAACGACAATGGACGTTGCAGTCATTTTGCCCTTGGAAGTTCATCTTCCTCTTGCTATCTTCATTGTGCTTGTGCTGTGCTCCTTCCAAGATTATTGCTTTTTCAGTCAGTTGTTCAAAATCTTGGCATTGGAAAGGCAACAACTGTATCCGCATGCCTGAGTCCATTCCTTCAGTAAACCTCCAGATCTTGGCCTTCTCTGTAGGAATCAGGTCTGAAGCATAGCGTGACAGCTCTATAAACTTGTTGATGTACTGTGGAATGGTCATAGTCCCTTGGCGCACGTTTTCAAACTCACGCTTCTTCTCGTCCCGCATGCTCTGGGGCACATAGGTGTTCTTGAACAGCTCCACAAACTCATCCCACATCAAGTTATGGTAATTTGGGTGGGCATTGCAGTAATTTTTCCACCAATGGGCAGCATTCCCTTTTAGCATATGGGTGGCAAGTTGGACGCTCTCATAGTCGTCACAATCCCCGTGACATGCTTCTTTCTACGCCCTGATCCAGCCGCTCGCTTCGCCGGATCCCGGTCCTCGAGAACTGTGGCGGCCTTGTCCTCATGAAGTCGCTGAACTTAGACTACGGGTGGTGCGGTGCGACTTAGGGTGCTGGTTGCTGCGCCGGCGGGTTGGTCAACCTTTCCACAATCAAATTCAGTGCTTGCAGGACCAAATTGTCTTGCTGTTGCTGAGCTTCAGGTTGAGGTTGCGGTGCAGCCGCGGCAACTGGTGGAGCTTGCTGTGCAGCGACATTGGCTTGAGGGACGGCTTCCTCCTCTTGCTGTACTTGATTCTGATTCTGGCTCGCAGCTTCTTCCATACCATCAACAGGTGTTGCGGCACGACGTCCACGACCTTGGCCTCGGCCTGCGGGCATGACACGACCCCTTCCTCTTCCTCTCGGCATCTGCTCCAAGAAAGAACTAGGAAAGATGAGTAGCGACATCCTTTAGCGAAAATAATTTGCGAAACAATTTTCTGGCACTCATTACAAAGATCCAAACAATTAAGATCCAGCAAGAAACCAAGCGCATCGGCAGATGCCGCTTAGTTGCAATTTAAGGCGCAAATCATCACATAATATACACACACAGGCAACAAATTAATTGTTATAATACTGCCTTATTAATAGTAAATTATTCTCCGGTACCTAGGGAGTAACTTAAGTTTTACTTTAATGGGAAAAATTAGTTTCTAAAAAAAGAAAACATGAATTTTCGTATCTATACGGACATTCGGTACGGACTGTAAGGATAGATTTTTTTTTTTTGAAAAATAGTTTTTCCTCGCTGTGGAATCATCCCAGCTTCAACTTCTTCATTTGCTCTTTGTCACGCCTTCGAATTCTTCTTTTTGAATCCCGTGTTGTTGCGGAAATTTAAACAATTCACAACCACCACTATTGGACTAAATAAACATTTTATCAATATGCTAAAGTACTGAATAGCCGTATCACACTGAGAAATTAAAAACTGATACGGTCTATTCCAAACATCTTTATTAAAATACGATCGAGGCTATCACAAGCTTAATTTCTAGGGGCTCGGCTGGTGCTCCTCGTGCAGGGTCTCTTCCTTTCTGAGGGCTTGTGCTGTTCTTCCCACTTTCATTTTTGTTCCTCGAAGGCCTTCTCTTCTTCATGCATCTTACCCATTCTAAAGTTCAGGTATTCCTTCATGTCCTCGTTTGCTTTTTCTGGCTCTTCTGCTCGCTCGTTGAGGCTTTTTTCCTCGGTCTTGGCTTCCTTTTCTCGCGCCTTTACTTTCTTCTCCTGCTCGCGAAGCTCTTCACCCCATCCCATGATGGTGTCGAGGTCCTCCTGCATAATGTCATATTCCTCCTTGTATACCTTCCTCTTGCGCTCTAGCAATTTCTTCAAGTTCTCCACTGTGACCTCCTCCTTTTCTAGTTGCTCTTCTTTTTTCTCAACTTTAATTCTCATTAACTCACCAGTAGCAATGCGCATGTTCTGTGCCCATTTCGCCTGGTAGAACTCTCTTTTCTCCTTTGCATAAGCTTCTTTATTGTCCTTCTCCTCCTTACTTATGCGATCTAGTTCTTTGATCAATCCCTCCGCTTGCTCGGCCTTGGCCTGGTACAGACGGTCAAGAGTCTTCGCGTACCGTGATTGACTTACTAACTGTTTGTTTGACTCTTGAGTGAACTCATGCACTTCGCTTGGTTCGCTCCTGGCAGCAAAGCGGTGTCGACGCGGCAGGAAGTGGTATTGGGTTCCTTTTAATTCCTCTTCATATATATCACCGATATGAAGGATAGCTTCACGGGCCACTGTCTGATGTGACACGGTTTCATCATCTGCAAACGCGTTAAACACCATTGGAGTTTCCCCAGTGTTGTGCTTCTTAGGGGCTATAGTTAGCTTGCACCTCCATTGCATGAAGGTGTCCACCTGAACTCTTTGACATTCATAGTCTGGCAATGGGTCTTCGAACCCGAGTTCTTTCAGTATCCCATGCAAAGAAGATCAGATCCCTTCTTCGCCCGAAGATTTGCACCATCTAAAAGGGAAAAAGGCATACTAGTTAGGTAGGGTGAGAGAATAATAAATATGAGGAAAAGAGAATTTATAACTATTTTTGAAAAGGTTTTTCAGCTCCTTAGGGTCTTAGGCAATTAACTACGGTATCCTAGAGTCAACCTGGCTCTGATACCAAATCTGTCGTGCACCAAGGTATTCTTACTGGCTTGAGTGACTGAATACTAGTCCCAGAAGATCATATCTAGTATTGCACTCAAGGACATTTGGAATATCATCGCAGGCATTGCATTTAACTAAAATTTAACAGTTTACATAGTATAAATAGCATCCCAGTTGACATAGACATTACATAGTCTTGCACAGGACTTAATCCAATAACATAAAGAAAACACAGCGGAAGACTTTGAAAACAATGATATCCCGAGGTTGACCCGGAACGCGCAGCTAATCACCTTGACCCTCCTGGTAACAACTGGCACCGTTGCTGAATTCTTCACCTGAACAAAAGATCCGTGGTTCATATAATGAGTACACGGCTACTCAGCAAGCGGTCCTTAATAATGAATGCAACGTCAAAGAATAGGTTTGGTTATTTTGCTAAAATGTCACATAACTACTTGTTTATTTGTTCTTGATTCATTGAACACATGATAACACACGAGCGTAGCCAATGGACGGCTAACCAGCTCAAAGAAAGGCAATCCCTGCCTACACTACCATCAAGTTAATTAATTAAAACATATTAGACTACCTTGTGTCAAACTCCTTTCCCCCGCCCATAACCGTGGGCATGGCTACCATGATAGTTTTAACTTTGCAGAGTGTGTACACGTTCCCCACAAGCCCTGTCTCATCCCGAGAGAGAAACAGTACAAAACCGTTCACTGCTTTCACCTATCCCATAATGTACCCTTTCTTTTGGTTTCGCGCCCCATACGGTACACTTCGACTAGGCCGACAGTCATGCGCACTCCTTCAGCCGGACCTGATAGCGCATCGCATGAGGTTAGCCCCCATTTAAGCCATTCGGAACCGGTGATCGCGAATCACATCCGTCCACTACGAGTACACCGGAAACTAGGTTTCCACAGCTAATAAGTCAGGGCCAGAAGGCACAAGTGGTTGTACGGTTCAGGTTCGGTATGGTAGTCACAAGTATGCGGTCCTTATATGACAGAGGGGACCTGCACGTCTCAACCACAAGCCCTAAATCCGCCTCTTCTAGGTCTCCTCAAATCAACACACACCACGTTGATTTCAGTTGATTAGGTTTACCAAAAACAGCACCACGAAGTCGAACTTCACGGATCAAAGTTTATAATAAGTGAAACCTATCAACTACCAATCCCTGAAGCAAGTCTAAGCATCTACACAAGGGATAGGCCAGTAAAACAGTACCAAATAAGCTAACAATGGAAGGCTACGTCATATTAGTAAAGGACTAATACGAAACAGGAGCAAAATAGCACATACGATGATACTTTACGCATGCAATTTAAATAGACATAAATTAAATGAAATTTAGCAAACTAGGAATTCAATATGAATCTAGCTTGCCTTCGAAGAAGTTGGGTTCTGGTTCTCCTCTCTCGAACGGCTCCGAAACGTCTCCCGGGCAGGAGGTGCACGTCGGTTCTACACGAACAAGTAAATAAACAGAAATAAATATCAAACATACAGAAAATAGTATGATAAAAGTATATAAAATTATTGGGATTATTTTTGATTTTTGGGCTCTGGAATCATCTAAATTCGGGTTCGGGAACTCCCTAAACAATTCGTGGAAGTTTTGGGATAAATGGAAAGATTGGAAAAGATTAAACCGGGTTAACCGACGGTTAACCGTGGGAAAAACCGAGGAAACCCAGAGAATCTGGCTCGGGCGGAGCGGCTGACACGGCGCGCGTGGGATGCGCGCAGGGCCAATCGGAGGCGGCCACGCGTCGGTGTTGAGTTGGCCTCATGATCACAAGACGGCGAGTCGGCGGCGTGGCATTGGGACGCGTGTTGCTGGCGATTGGCGGCGGTGGCGCGTGATCGACAACGCGGGATGAGAGGGCGGCGCCAACGGGAAGAGGTTTCGTGGCGGGCAGGACTAGCCGGCGGTGGCGCGCGACGCTGCAGCGTGGGTGGCGGCGGCGGCGAGGCACGCGGCGGGTCGGATTGGCTGCGGCGTGTGCTCAAAGACGGATGCGATGCTGCGCAGGGGCAGGCGTGGCACGGCACTACCGGGCGGCGCCGATTCCGAGGCAGGTAGGCGACGCGTGCGGCTGACGCGGGGGCGCAGACTCCGAGGTTCATCGGCGGCTGTGGAACCTCCAAACTTTGGCGACTTGGATCTCCCTCGTTCCTCCACCAAATTGGGACTTCTATATAGTCAAATTGATCAACACGACGAGCTCTACAACGTGTTGCCCTTGGATTTGGTGTTTGGGCACTGGAATTCGAGAATTACCTCGATTTGCTTCGGGTTTGGCACGAAAACCGAGGTGGCGGCTAGGGTTTTGAGGGGCTAGGGTGTGATGGCTGACCAGGGGACTTCTAGGGGGTTTATATATGGCTTGGGTCGGCTTGGGTCAATCCTATTATGGGTTGAACTTGAATTGGGTTAGAATTAGGTCATATTTGGTCAAATAAGAGTCCTAGTGGGCTTAGGACTAGATGGAGTGGGTTTGGGCCTAGTTAGGGCCTAATTAGGCTATCCAAGCCTGTTAGGACCTTTTTCCTATTATTATTTTATGTTTTTAGTTCTTATTTTCTTTATTCCTACTATGTGACATAATAATTTTGTTAGGATGTCACAAAGATGATAGAATTTGTGTCTTATTATTAATTGTTTTAGAATTATGATAATACTTTTAAAGCTCAAAATTGCATATTCACCATAAAGCCTTACTATTCCTTGAATTCTGTTTTCATATAATAATAGTGTTATTCTCTAAAGAAACCTGCAAGTACAATTAGTATTATCCACATTATGTGGGCAATTTATTCTTTTTACAGGATCCACTTTATACTCTAAAATGGATATTTATGAAGAAGGCAGGAATTCACATAGGATCGATTTCTAAGGTTTACCTTATGCTCAGGCTTTTCCTGTGGTATATGGGCATGTAATTTTATTTTTATTACCAGGTTATATTTCCACTTTCGTTGTAAAATTTTTTGTAACATGTAATAAATCAAGCAGGCTGTACTATTTCTGAATGCAACTGAAATCCTGGACAGTCGGCATTCTAGACATTTTCTGGTAAATTTTTACCAGAAATTTGGTCCGTCACAGTATGTAACTAAGGCTATGTGTCGTTTGACTACTAATCAGCCTGAGGGCTGGGTTTGCAATAAAGACGTCTCAATGTATGAAATGATCCGCCTATGTAACGTGTGGCACTAGATTACTAGTCCAGGGACTAGGGCGGTGCATACCACCCTAAAGAGGTGGTCCACACTAGGCTAAGAGGCAAATCTAGAAGGAAGTCCTGCCTTAGTTACACTAAGGACTTAATCTTGTAAGAGCATGCCAAGTAAAATACAGTACAAACCATGAGCTTGATTTCGGTTAAGTCTAACAGTTAAGTTACTAAGTGTGAGCTTGTAGTACCTCAAGACAAGTTAGGCTGAATCATCTGTGTGAGATTCTTTGAAGGAAGATGTGCTGCTATGTGGGCTATCTATCCACTCGATGTTGTTGTACTAACTGTGTGTAGCTCAGTGATCCAGATGTTTGGCTCTGGGTGGTGCAGTAGTAATCGGGAGGGCCACTTGTTTATATTTAGTCTTTTGACTGTTAGGTTACAAGCTTCTCTATTCCAATCAGACGTTTAGATGCGTTGTATCTTATGGGTAAAGATGTGCAACCTCTGTAAAGTGTTAAAAACTATTCGAACAGTCGTGTTCTTGATCATAAACAAATGCTTGGTTATACTTGAGTAGGGTATAATATTTTAAATGCAAATGGTGGGTTATCACTATGATTACTGATAGGTGCAGGTTATTAAGTTTTGTGCTATGTTTAGGCTGTGTGTCTTGCTTATAGATCAAATGTTGTTTATCAAATGATTTACTTACATGCTTTTGAATCTATTATACTATTACGTCTTTATTAAATGTTGTTTATACAAAATAGCCATATATCATATCCTTTGTACTAAGCTTACATATAAATGATAGATTTGCATTACTCCACTATGTGGGATCTGCTGAATGTTCGTCTATATTCATTCTTGCAAACATTTTTTTTGGTTGCCTATTCCTCCTGGCAGTATCAAGACTTTGCAAAGAAAAGGACTAATATCAACGAGAAGTTTTACGATGAAGACGAGTACTAGGTTGCGTTAACCCAGTCGATTGCTTGTGGGCATATGGATTGGCTACGTTGAAGATATTCCATTTTCCGCTACAGTTTAGTGAAGAGTTTTGCCTCCAAGGCATTTAAATGTAACCTTTGATCATAACATCGCTACTTCGATATTTATTAATAATTGTTTCTTTTGTAGTTATTTGTGATATGGATTTGATATTCACTGATGTAGTTACTTGTGCTCACTAAAATTGATCCTAGACTAGTGATACATAAGGAGCACCAGATTCTCAATTTGGGGTCCCGACAGACATGTCCATTAGTACATAGGCTATATTAATATTACAATTTCATGGTTTCTGACTTGCACATCACAAAATACACCCAAGGTTTTGTTACATAATAAAGTACCTAATACATCATCTAACTTCACATCACAAAATAGATCACATTGTCTGATCTAAACACAACTAATCTTTATAGGTTTCTTAACTAATTGCAATCTATTTTTTCAATGAGTGAGTTTTAGAGAGGAGACTCACAAACAGCTGAGGGCATTGTTGTAGGGGCAATACACCCACCCCTTACGACGTGATGTCTTGAGCTAAGCAAAGACTGGGCTTCGCCCAACCTTCGTGTACGACTCTCATGAAGATGGAGGATCGAAGCAGAGGTGCCATTGGCCGAAATGGCGGTGAAGCAAAGACCGAGCTTCGCCCAACCTTCGTGTAGCCAGACGAAGAAGAGGTGAACCTTTGCCCTCCCCGCATGAGGAGCGAGGCCCTAAAGGAAGGACGAGACTAGCGGGCAAGGCAACCGTGGAGACAAACAGTACAGCAGGGGGACCCAAGTGGTGTCAGATGAGCATCATTAGACTCTTCTAGGAGGAAACAGGCATTAACTACCTACAAAACCAGAGTTTCCTTTGATGCCCTCATTTTGGTATGACGGTGGGAGGGCATTTCGGTCCAAAGGTCTCTACAGATGGCCTCTGAAGACTCCTGTGCCCGTGTGCCCTTGGTTTAGTTCTTCGGCGAGTGTAACCCCGTCATTTGACATGAAAGACCAAAATAGTCCCGCCCTTGTCGATCTATATGGTCATATTCTCGATGTCAAAAGTTGTGTGTATTCTCGACGGTTGGTTGGTAGCCGACAAGAGACTTTGCTGGAAATTTGTGCTGTTTCCTATAGTGGTAGTTTTCTGTGTTGCAACAAACGAAATGTTCAAAGAATTTACGTGAATTTCAATACTACGCGATTCAACATACCATGACATTGGAACCATTTGCTTAGAACCCTAACGATCAAAGTGACCCTAATATTGTTCATATCTGTGGAGTCAAGATGATGAGCATGTGAGGAGTTGGTCAAAACTTTCGGTTTCCTTTAAAATTCTCCCAAACTTGACCACTTTAACGTGGCATGTTGTTCCTTGATTCTTGCGAAGTTTTGTAATCTCCTTAGCATGGAAAAGACCCCTAGATGATTTAGGTGTAGCCGGCGAAGTCGCCAAAGTGCCACAGGACGCACTTGCCCCCAGGCGGTTGTTTTGTGTCCGGCTATTCACTATTTCAGTTATCATTTTTGCATACTAACCCCGATCGAGGATCGGTTTGCTGTGTTGGGTTCGTGGTGAAGCCGCGAACGTTCTGGATGTGTTTTGGTTGTTTGTTGTTGATGTTGTGGATGCAGGTGAGAACAGGGTGCGAGGTGGAGTGGATAAGTCCGTTCGCCAGGTGGGCTGCCGGTTCGGTTGGAGGCTGGGTGCGGAGTTTCGCGGTAGGAATGGTTATCACTTCGAAATGAGTTCTTACTGGACATCGGTACGTGCGGATGCTTGGACGCGAAGGGATCGTTGGAGGCGGTTCGCGACGCTCTAAGATTCATGCGTGTGAGTTAAAACCCGTGTATGTGTTGGGTTTCAGGTTAGCCCATGTATGGTCCATGTTGGGCCATGAGTGAGTAGGCTAAGGCCCATGTAAATGGCTGGTTGGAGAGGGTTAGGCCCTGTTTGGCACAGCTCCAACTCCACCAAATTGGTGGAGTTGGTGGAGCACCCTATTCCTAGCTTTAGAAATTCATGGAGCTGGAGTTGTGGATAAATTGAGGATGCTTAGGTGAGTCATCTTATTTATATTTTAAACTAAAAATATAAACTTAAGTCACTTTATTTTAACCTACAAACTCCAGCTCTGAGGTGGAGCTGGGAGTTGGAGCTATGCAAAACGGGTCCTTAATCTCAGCCATTCATGAGTGGTTCAAAGGAGATCTCAATATATCACGATATATCGAGATACCCTAGAACCAGTTGGCTTATAAAAGAAGGGGTGGAGGGGTGTCTCTACTCAAGTCTTTGAGAGCCTAGAGTTTGCTGAAGTTTAGCCACTTATGAGTGTTTTCCATCCTAGGGTGGCTGTGTAAAACTTTCTCAAAGTAAACAAAACTAGTTCCTCCATATTCATGTCTTGTTCTTGCTAGTTCTTTTGTTTCAATTTTCTTTCCTTGATGGTTTTTATTGCAACTTGTTTGTATGCCTCCCCTCCTTCTATATGCTTCTCATCCATGATGTCTTGAGGGTGCTTATATGATTTTTACACCTCTTTTGCACCCTAGGATAGACTAGAGATCAAGTTTTCAATCAAGTTACAAATCTCTGCAGATTTTGTTCTTCACGCAGCACCCAGTGTTTGATTTTTAGAACAATCTAGAAACATCATTTTTATGTGCTTCTTGTTGGAGAAGGTGTGCGACTCATATGTGCATCTGAAGAAAAATTTGGGAATCATTCCATTGCACCGTTTGGACGCTATAAGGTGAATACCGAGCTCTAAACTTTCTGCTCGATGTTCCAGACAGTCTGTAGTGTTTGATTTTTCATATTTTTCTTACAGAGAGTTTTGAGTAGATGTTTGGTGAAGTTCTTCGAGATTCATGTAGGCTTATGCACAACAAATCTCAAAAATATTAGAGCACCAGAAGTCCACCAACCTTCTGCTCCAAGTGAGGGCAAATTCTGGAAATCTGTTTTTACTTTTCTGAAAGTATCTTTGATGTTTTGGCTTTCTCTCTTTTCCTTTTTATTTTGGTTTCCAGAGCTGATCTGGTCCATCCAGGTCTGAACTGGTCCTTTGCTTCTTGTTTCTTCCAGATCTGAACAGGTCCTTCCTGGTCTGATCTGGTCCAAGTTGTAGGCTTCCAGATCTGAACAGGTCCTTCCTGGTCTGAACTGGTCCATGTTGCATATTTCTCTCGGTGTTGTTGGAGGGGTCTTTCAATAGTCCAGATGTCCTTGGGTATCTAAAGGACATCCCTATAACTCCAATAGCTGGCTTAAGTCTTTTTTCTCTTCTGTCCGCTGTTTTATCTGGTGTTTGGGTTGGAGTTTTGAATGGACCACAAAATATTAAAAATTTGAAAAAGGCTCCATTCACTCCCCCCCTCTCTGTCGCCTTGGTGAGTTCACAGTGGTATCAGAGCGAGGTTGAGCTCTTGTGATTCTTGCGAGTCTTTGAGCCCTTCCTGTCTTTAACCATGGCAGAGGAGAGGTACTCGAACAAACCACCGATTTTCAATGGCCTTGATTTTTCCTTTTGGAAAGCTCGGATGGGTTCCTACATTATGGCACAAAGCTTTGATGTTTGGGCCAAAGTCAAGAAACCATATAAGGTGCCAAATGAGGAGGAAATCACCCTCGAGAACAAAAAGGATTTTGAGTTGAATGCTAAGGCCAAGAACATTCTCTTCCAAGGCTTGGGTCGAAATGAATACGACCGGGTTGCTCACCTTGAGTCCGCGCACGAGATCTAGACTACCCTCATTGCTTTCCATGAGGGGACAGCTCAGGTCAAGACCGTTCGCCAGGACCAGTTCAAGCGTGAGTACAACCGGTTCTCTCAAAAACCAGGTGAATCTCTGGATGCTTGTTTCAGCCGGTTCACAAAAATCTTGAGCAACTTATGAGCAGTTGAGATAGTGTTCATTGACTCTAAGAATGCTCGTCACTTTCTCTCAGCACTTGATTTAAAAATTTGGGGAGTAAAGATTACCACTATCTGGCAGGCTGCGGATCTCACTACACTCACTTTGGACGGTCTCTATTCGAACTTGAAAACTTATGAACTTGAGCATCTGTCAGTTCTTGAGACCGAGCCACTTTCCATAGCTTTGGTCCCAAACCCTTCTGGTTCTTCCTCTTGCGATCTTGGTGGAGTCTCTTTGTCTGTTCTTGTGGAGCTTCCTGACGAGCGCTTAGATACAGTTCCTGAAGAGAGTTTAGCCCTCCTATCCAAAAAATTTGCTAGAGCTTACAAGAGAGTGAGTGAGTGGAGGAGAGGCAACTTGAGGTGCTACGAGTGTGGAGGCCTCAAGCACATTCGAGCAGAGTGCCCAAATCTTCAGAAGGGACGAGAAGAAGCTCCTGCTGCCAAGAACAACTACCCCAAGCAGAACCGCAAGCTGAACAGAAGATCAGCACTGTGGCGAAGCCCACATTCGGAAGGGGCGGAAGCTGTTCCAAAGTCTTGGGCGCCTGGACTCCGCCTGCGTCTCGGACCAGGAGGCGAGTGATGATGGGGAGGAGCCCCAAGACGAGGACTCTGATGACATCGGCTACGCCGGCATGTGCTTCATGGCCGGACACGCCGGTTTGGACTGCTCCGATATCGACTCTGAATCAGAGGTACCTTGTTATGAAAACTACGATGGTTTCAATGCTGCGTTTCTCAAGCTAGGTGGCTTCCTCTCTCAGGCAAATGGCAGGGTTAGCGATTTGAGGGAAGAAGTAGCCTATCTTACTTTAGAGCTAGAGAAGTCTAGGGCTGCGCCTAGTTCTTCTACCATTTCTGTTCTTGATTCTGATGCTTGGAAAGTTTGTGATGAAGCTCTTTCTGAACTTACTGCATTAAGGACCTTGCATGATAGTGTGATTAAGGAGTTTGGAGAACTTAAGGAAAAACATGTTTGTGTGCTTGAGGAGCTTGAAGAAACTAGAAATGCTTTAAAACTGTCTGTTGCTACTGAAATAGTTGCTTGTCCGGATCCTACTGCACATATCTCACATGACACACTTAAGGACCCAGTCAGTCTAGATGAGGACTGTAGTGATCATGATGCACCTAAGGACACAACTAGCGATGTAGATGACAGTTTTCACTCTACTTCTGTGTGCAGTGAGTGTCTGATGCTTAGACTAGAGAACTTAACATTGAAGAGTAAAATTGCTGAACTAAAAAAGTCTCTAAATGAGTGCTCTACTTGTTTGCCATGTGATGAAATGGATGGGAACGTAGGTAAAACGCTAGAGGAGCTAGGCCATAGGATCAAGGTCGCCTAGCAGAAGTGCAAAACTCTGAGTGTCTTTCCTGTCAGTCCTTCAAGAGAGAGCTTGAGATTCTAGGTGATAAAGTGCGCAGGTTGCAGGGTAAAGATGTTGCTAGTGGTCAGGGTGACACAAGTGCTGCTAGGTCCTCTTCCCTCTCGTGTGAGTTCTGTCCACAGCTTCATCAGGAGTGTGAGTTCCTCATGAGCACTCTTGAGAAGTTCGTTAGTGATAAGAAGAAACTGAACTTGATCTTGGATCAATCCAAGATTTCACAGGGTAGAGGTTTGGGTTTTAACTGGCTTGATCACATCAAGCGTCACCCACCTAGGGTTGTCACTGCTAAGGGAGGTAGGATGGTGGTTGCGTCTTCTGGAGTCCCAGAGAAGACAGTCTTTAGGTCTGCTGGCCTTCAGGTTGCTTCTGACCAGGTGGTTGGTTCTTCTGTACCACCTCCTTCTGCTAAGAGCAAGAGTACTCATTTAGGTTCCAAGTCTGCAACTCCTGTAGCACCACCTAGGACAAAGCCAAGACCTAGGTTCGCTTGCACTTACTGTGGCGGGGATCGGTCACATAGCCGAGTTACATATCATCGGTGGTAGGTTTTCCCAAGCGACATCCCAAGAGTACCCATAATCACACTCAGGCAGCTAGGGTCTCTTAGGCACGTATTTCACCACACCAGATAGCTAGACAAGTGGAGTCTAGGATGAGCATTAGGCCTGGTCTGGGTTTCAGGGAAATTGAGCCCTCTGGTGGGTTCGATAGGTCTAGGTTTCAGAGTTTCCGCCGTCCTCAGGGTGTGCCTTTGTTTTCTGGTGGAGGTAGACACCAAGCGAGAGTTCCTGCAGAGGTCGGATGGATGACCGGAGGAGGCACGAGGCCGAGGATGGCCCAAGGCACAATGTTGTTAGGGATGAACGTGTGCCACGCGGTCTTGTAGAGGTGGAGTCAGTAGGACGTGCTGGTCATGTGTCTCAGTTTTGGGTTCCTAGGTCTGCTCTAGTGAGTCCTCACACTGAGACTCATTTCTTCTCTACTTGACTCAGCTCGAGAAATTTGGGAGGAAGGAGGTCTGGATCGTTGACTCCGGTTGTTGTCGTCACATGACCGGTGAGTCACGATGGTTTACCTCTCTAGCCCGAGACCCCGACGGTGAGTTGATCACCTTTGGGGATGAGTCTACAGGTCGTGTCCTAGCTCACGGATCTGTCCAGGTTAGTCCACAGTTTGTTCTTAAGGACGTAGCCATAGTCAGTAAGCTGAAGTATAATTTGCTTTCTGTTTCGCAGCTTATTGATCAGGGCTATGAGGTCAGATTTAGGATTTCTGGTTCTTGTGTCTTAAGCCCCTCTGGGCAAGTTCTCTGTGGGATTTCTCGTTTTGGCCGAGTCTTTCGAGCTGCTTTCCCTTCTGCTTTAGCTGGTGCTTCTCACTGCTTACTTGCTTCTGATTCTCGTGACATTCAGTTCTGGCATAGGCGTTTGGGTCACATTGGTTTTGATCACTTGGCTAGGGTGAGCTCTTCTGATTTAATTTATGGACTTCCCAAGCTCACTCCTGTCTCTGATTTGGTTTGCGCTCCTTGTTGACATGGTAAAATGGTGTTTGCTTCCCATCCATGAGTAACACGTGTGATGACTGATGCACCAGGATAGCTCTTACATATGGACACTGTTGGTCCAGCTAGAGTGCAGTCAGTAGGTGGAAAGTGGTATGTGCTTGTGATTGTGGATGATTTCTCGCGATACTCCTAGGTCTTCTTCATGGCCTCAAAGGAGGAGACATTCGAACTGTTCAGAAACCTCTCAAGGAGGCTTGCAGTTAAGTTTCCAGGTCCACTTCGGGCCATTCTTTCTGATAATGGTACCGAATTCAAGAATGCTTCTTTTGAACATTTCTGCACACTTTCTGGAGTTGAGCATCAATTTTCTTCGCCTCATGTAGCCCAGCAGAACGGGGTGGTAGAAAGAAAAAATAGGACCCTAGTCGAAATGGCCAAGACGATGCTTGATGAGTACTCCACCCCGCGACACTTCTAGGCTGAGGCAGTTGCTATTGCTTGCTATGTCTCCAACAGGGTGTTCCTCCGTGCCAAATTGCACAAGACCTCATACGAGCTTCGATATGAGCGCAAGCCTAATGTTTCACACTTTCGGGTCTTTGGTTACAAGTGCTTCATTCTGAAATCCGGCAATTTGGACAAGTTCGAGTCTCGCTCTTCTGATGGTCTCTTTTTGGGGTATACTTCATCTCTCAGTCTAATCTTACCTTTGAGCCTATCTTTGTATAGGAGAAGGTGAGTCGGGGTGACTGCTCGTCAGTTCCCGATGAGGAACCTCCTCCACAGGTAGAAGCCATAGTCAGACCTTCTGCTTCTGACCCACCTGAGCCCTCCGTACCTTCAGCCTCTTCTGAGCCTATTCCTGTTAGGACTTCTTCTTCTGAGGTTACCCCTGTAGAGTCCTCCCTTGGTGGTTCTGATCCTGCTTCCGCTTCACATGAGACAGAGGCCATCTCGAGTGCACCTAGGCACATTCAGGCTAGTCACCCTCCTGATCAGATGATAGGACCTATAGGTGAGCGAGTGACTAGGTCTAGAGCACACCAGTCCCTCCTCTCTGCTGCCTTCGTTTCTTCTCTCGAGCCTAAGGACATAGCTCAGGCCCTTGCCGATCCCGATTGGGTCAATGCCATGCACGAAGATCTAGAGAACTTTGAGAGAAACAAGGTTTGGGACTTAGTTGCATGCCCTGTGGGCGTGAATGTCATAGGAACAAAATGGGTTAGAGGTTGGTAGTATCCCACTCTTGTGTGATAATACCTCAGCCATCAACATTGCCAAAAACCCAGTCCAGCATTCTAGAACCAAGCACATTGATATCCGGTACCACTTCCTTAGAGACCATGTAGAAAAGAGGGATATAGGGCTAGGATTTGTGGATGGTGATCACCAGCTTGCCGATATTCTCACCAAGCCCTTAGATGGTCCTAGGTTTGCCACTCTCCGGGAGAGCTTGGCTTGGTTAGTGCAGTAGGCATCAAGTGAGGGGGAGTTTGATCTTGTATGATATGTATATTATTGTTTGCCTGCTTTGTTTAGGGTTTGTTCATAGAATAGGCTAGAGTCACAGCACGTTCTTTTGGCACCTCTTACCTTTCAAGTTGCTATCATGCGTGATTAGCAATGTCCTCTGCTCTAGCTAGTGAGTCTCACATAGACTTGTGGGTTGACCAAGTATGTGGAGGATGCCTGGGTAAACAGGGTTTGTGTTTCCTCTCTCTAGTAGTCGAGTTTAGGCTTGCTTCCCTATCTTCTGTAGCTAGGAGTGTGCCTTATGCTAGAGTGTCTGCTGTTTCTCTTCACTGTTCTATCGTAAACCAGTTTCTGCTTCTTTCCTTCCTCTAAATGCTTTGCCATGTGTTCTTATTTTGAGGGGGAGGTTTGCAGTTCTGTATTTGCATGTAATCTTGCTTTCTTTTTATAAGAGCTTTGCCTATTAGACTTATTGGTTTCAACTCAGTTGAGTTTCAGTGTTCCAAATTGAGTTTGTTGGAAACCTATTTGATTTGACACAAGTTTGAAAAAAGACGAAAAGGAGCATCAACATCCTTCTTAAAAGTATTGCAAAAAACCTAACATTTGCATTTTTGAAAAGTTTGGATTTTCATTGTCAAATGTCGGTACATCTTCTAGGTCTCTTTCAAGATTTTGAAACTTGTGTTGCCTTCTTCTGATCTTGGCCATTCTTTAGTGGCGTCCTTTCATTTACCCCTTGTGTGTAAAATAAAGCAAACAAACATGGGTTTCAATCCCTGAAGTTTGCAGTTTGTAGACTCAGCGGGGGACCTAGGGGGCCAGTTCCAAGTTACCCTTGGGCTATGCTCTACTAGCAATCATTTGCTATGTGAATAGGTTCCAAAAAGGCCTATAAAAAAATAACAAATCATCAAAAAAAAAAGAAGGCCAAAAATAAAGAGTATTGCAAACACATAATCGGAAAAATTTTGGACACATTCTTGAGTTGGCCATTTCGTTTAGGCAACCTTGTCTTTCTTGGTCTTGATGTTTCTCAAGCTTGTGCACCTATTTTGACTTTGAAAATCTTTTCAGTTGACTTATGCAAATGCCTTGTTATAAGATTTGAAAATTTGGTTAGCTCTTTGCAAGCCTTAGTATCTCTCTCACGTCTTGTCAGCCTGTGACCCTCAGACTTGGTTTGAGCATCGGCCTCCGGTTTTGGTAACCATTTGGCTAATTTTCAAAGCTCTTGCCTAAGTTTTCAATTATTTTTGCATATGCATGTTCGGGGTATCCTTGATACTTTTGTTTTCTTGCTGATCATTTTGACAAAAAGGGGGAGAATTTGGGCCAAAACAAAAAAAGATAATGCATTAAGATAGGGAGAGGCAAATTTGAAAATTTGTGGGGCATTTGATCAAGGGTTTCTTTCCTGGTTTTACGCATGAATTCTTCCAAAACCCTTGCATCTGTTTATCAAAACATCGCACATTTGGGCACTTGGTTTGGTTTTGTCAACATGCTCATCAAGGGGCGATTGTGGAGTCAAGATGATGAGCATGTGAGGAGTTGGTCAAAACTTTCGGTTTCAGTTAAAATTCTCCCAAACTTGACCACTTTGACGTGGCATGTTGTTCCTTGATTCTTGCGAAGTTTTGTAATCTCCTTAGCATGGAAAAGACCCCTAGATGATTTAGGTGTAGCCGGCGAAGTCGCCAAAGTGCCACAGGACGCACTTGCCCCAGGTGGTTGTTTTGTGTCCGGCTATTCACTATCTCGGTTATCATTTTTGCATACTAACCCTAATCGAGGATCGATTTGTTGTGTTGGGTTCGTGGTGATGCCGCGGACGTTCTGGATGTGTTTTGGTTGTTTGTTGTTGATGTTGTGGATGCAGGTGAGAACAGGGTGCGAGGTGGAGTGGATGAGTCCGTTCGCCAGGTGGGCTGCTGGTTCGGTTGGAGGCTGGGTGCGGAGTTTCGCGGTGGGAACGGTTATCACTTCGGAGCAGGAGTTCTTACTGGACATCGGTATGTGCGGATGCTTGGACGTGAAGGGATCGTTGGAGGCGGTTCGCGACGCTCTAAAATTCGTGCTTGTGAGTTAAAACCCGTGTATGTGTTGGGTTTCGGGTTAGCCCATGTATGGTCCATGTTGGACCATGAGTGAGTAGGCTAAGGCCCATGTAAATGGCTGGTTGGAGACGGTTAATCTCAGCTATTCATGGGTGGTTCAAGGGAGATCTCAATATATCGAGATACTCTAGAACCGGTTGGCTTATAAAAGAAGAGGTGGAGGGGTGTCTCCACTCAAGTCTTTGAGAGCCAAGAGTTTTCTGAAGTTTAGCCACTTATGAGTGTTTTCCACCCTAGGGTGGCAGTGTAAAACTTTCTCAAAGCAAACAAAACTAGTTCCTCCATGTTCATGTCTTGTTCTTCCTAGTTCTTTTGTTTCAATCTTCTTTCCTTGATGGTTTTTGTTGCAACTTGTTTGTATGCCTCCCCTCCTTCTACATGTTTCTGATCCATGATGTCTTGAGGGTGCTTATATGATTTTTACACCTCTTTTGCACCCTAGGATAGACTAGAGATCAAGTTTTCAATCAAGTTGCAAATCTCTGCAGATTTTGTTCTTCAAGCAGCACCCAGTGTTTGATTTTTAGAACAATCTAGAAAAATCATTTTTATGTGCTTCTTGTTGAAGAAGGTGCGCGACTCATATGTGCATCTGAAGAAAAATTTGGGAGTCATTCCATTGCACCGTTTGGACGCTATGAGGTGAATACCGAGCTCCAAACTTTCTGCTCAAAGTTCTAGACAGTCTGTAGTTTTTGATTTTTCATATTTTTCTTACAGAGAGTTTTGAGGAGATTTTTGGTGAAGTTCTTCGTGATTAATGTAGGCTTATGCAAAAAAAATCTCAAAAATATTAGAGCCCCAGAAGTCCACCAACCTTCTGCTCCAAGTGGGGGTAAATTCTGGAAATCTGTTTTTACTTTTCTGAAAGTATCTTTGATGTTTTGACTTTCTCTCTTTTCCTTTTTCTTTTGGTTTCCAGAGCTGATCTGGTCGATCCAGGTCTGAACTGGTCCTGGTCCTTTGCTTCTTGTTTCTTCCAGATCTGAACATGTCCTTCCTGGTCTGATCTGGTCCAAGTTGCAGGCTTCCAGATCTGAACAGGTCCTTCCTGGTCTGAACTGGTCCATATTGCATATTTCTCTCAGTGTTGTTGGAGGGGTCTTTCAATAGTCCAGATGCCCTTGGGTATCTAAATGACATCCCTGTACCTCCAACAGCTGACTTAAGTCTTTTTTCTCTTCTGTCCGCTGTTTTATCTGGTGTTTGGGTTGGAGTTCTGAATGGACCACAAAATATTAAAAATTTAAAAAGGCTCCATTCACTCCCTTTCTCTGTCGCCTTGGTGAGTTCACAATATCACCTATAAGTAATACTAAACCAACTTATATATTATGCTTTTTTACATGTCTTTGTACAGTATTGAAACCACCTCATACCATATATCTTTTTCTCTATCTTTGTAGACAACACTTATTTCTCATGTTTTTTCTGATTATATAATTATAAGTGTCCTGATTTTCTATACGTTCCCTTCCTTGTCAATATCTTTTATTATAATCTTGAGAAATTGCACCGTAGCCCTCCGAACTTGCAGAGAATCTCGACTTAGCCCTCCCCGCTTCGAATTTGCATTTTATTTTCTCAGCCCTTAAACATGTCTCCTTGCACGCTTGCCCCAAAACCATTAGGGCTTCCGTCAAACGCTGACGTGACAGCCTAGGTGTTCACTAGGTGCTGAGGTGGATGTCATGTCACTGTTAAACCCTAAGATGTCTAGTCGCACATGCAATTAAGGGCGAGGTGGTATCCACTTCGAATTTTTTAAAAATTCAAATTTTTGAGAAAATTAACTTCAATTTTTAAGAGTTCCAACTATGTATTTTCAAAACTAACGATTTTGAAAATTTCAAAGAAGATTCAATTTTGATTTTTTTGAAATATTCAAATTCAAAATTTTGAAATTCAAATAAAATTCAAATTTGAAAGGTTCAATATTTTGAAACATGTGAAAATTTGAATTCCAAAACTTTTGAGTTTTGAAATTCTGAAGTTTGAATTTCTGAAATTTCAAAATTCAAAATTTTGGAGTTTTCAAGATAATTGAAGTTGAATTTTCTTTGAAAATTTGAAATCATTAAATTTGAAAATTCAAAACTGAATTTTCTTTGAATTTTTGAAATCGTTAATTTTTAAAATTTGAAGTTGAAACTCTTTAAAAAAATCAAAGTTAATTTTGTGAAAAAGTTGATTTTTTTAAATTTTTTTTGAAGTGGATGTTACCTCGTCCATAATTGCTCATGTCGCTAGCCATTTCAGCATTTAACGGCGACATGGCATCGACGTCAGCGTGTACCAGACACCTTAGGCAGCCACGTCGCTTTTGACGGAAGTACTCATAACGGTTTTGGGACAACCGTGCAAATGGAGACAAGTTTAATGGGCCGGGAAAAGTAAAAAGCAACTTCAAAAGGCTAATTGAGAATCTCTGCAAGTTAAGAGGGGCTACGGGGTAATTTTCTCTATAATCTTTTATATTCACACGAGTTGGAGGCAACTCACATTCTAAATTTGTAAATGATCGAATTCGGAACAGATCTGTTCGATAGTAAAAACACAAATCAATGGTAGGTCACGACCACCGAGGGATTGTAGTTCGCTGTTTGTAGCTTTGTAGCTTTAAGAGTTCCAACTATGTATTTTAAAAATTAACGATTTTGAAAATTTCAAAGAAGATTCAATTTTGATTTTTTTTGAAATATTCAAATAAAATTCAAATTTGAAAGGTTCAATATTTTGAAACATGTGAAAATTTGAATTCCAAAACTTTTGAGTTTTGAAATTCTGAAGTTTGAATTTCTGAAATTTGAAAATTCAAAATTTTGGAGTTTTCAAGATAATTGAAGTTGAATTTTCTTCGAAAATTTGAAATCATTAAATTTGAAAATTCAAAACTGAATTTTCTTTGAATTTTTGAAATCGTTAATTTTTAAAATTTGAAGTTGAAACTCTTTAAAAAATCAAAGTTAATTTTGTGAAAAAGTTGATTTTTTAAAATTTTTTTGAAGTGGATGTTACCTCGTCCATAATTGCTCATGTCGCTAGCCATTTCAGCATTTAACGGCGACATGGCATCGACGTCAGCGTGTAACAGACACCTTAGGCAGTCACGTCGCTTTTGACGGAAGTACTCATAACGGTTTTGGGACAACCGTGCAAATAGAGACAAGTTTAATGGGCCGGGAAAAGTAAAAAGCAACTTCAAAAGGCTAATTGAGAATCTCTGCAAGTTAAGAGGGGCTACGGGGTAATTTTATCTATAATTTTTTATATTCACACGAGTTGGAGGCAACTCACATTCTAAATTTGTAAATGATCGAATTCCGAACAGATCTGTTCGATAGTAAAAACACAAATCAATGGTAGGTCACGACCACCGAGGGATTGTAGTTCGCTGTTTGTAGCTTTGTTGCTTAGTGGATGCCCCCCCCAAGAGGATCACCGTAGGTCTTGTTCTTTCCAGCTTAATTCGGTTGCAGATAGATTATAATTAAAAAAGTTGTTGACTTCTGATATAGGTTTGGGAGAGACTGAACATTGTAAAAAAATGATTTTGATAGATTTGAGTGAACCGTTAAGAGTCTTAAAAAAAATATAAAGTGCTATAGCACTTGACTTGTATAAAAAATGATAAATTTTTAGCTGTATCTTTAGAGCATATTCGGAGTTGTTGAGCTAAATGAATAAGTTGGTTGAGTTAAATATTAAGCTGAACTTCGAAAGGTTCCGAGTTGTGCATGATGGGCTCCTCCTAGTGAAGAGTATCATGATATCCTAGGCTTATTCTTTTCAGCTTAATCCAGTTGTAGACTATAATCCAAAAAGTTGCGGGCTCCTGATAGAGGGTTTGGAGAGTCTAAAAAATTATAGAAAATAATTTTGAGAGTTTTGAGAAAACCATAAAGTCTGAAAAAAAGACTATAAAGTGTTACAACATTTGGTTCGTATAAAAATGATAAATTTTCAGCTGTAACTTTTAGAGCATGATCGGAGTGGCTAAGCTAGATAAAGAAGCTGGATGAGTTAAATGTTAAGCACTTTGAAAGGTTTTAAAATTTGCTTCTCGAAGATGATCCGCCTCATTTATGTTATTTTAAGAGTTTTTAGAGACGACATGATTAGAAAAAACTGTAGTAAAAAAGTGTAGAGTTCCTTCTTTCAATTAGGTAGGCTTTAATTGCCTCGGCAGGTATCGGAGGATCTACTGCGCTATCAATGTTTGCTCACACTTTTTTTTTCATTTTTTGTTTTTCCTTTTATATTTGAAAACTATTCAAGTATTTTCCACCCGAATTGTACCACTATATGATTTGAGTTGAATTTCTTCATTGACCTCGTTGTCCTTGTAACCACGTACGGTGACAAGCTGATTCATTGAACTTGGTAAAACAACATTCCATGAATTTTTTTCACTCAAATAAGTTTTTTTTTCTGAAAAATGACAAGCCTTTTGTGAATTATTTGAGAGGGACTACGGAACGGTGTCCCATTCCCGATGCTTGCAAACGGTATAGCACCACCAAAAAAATCATCACAAGCGTCCCGCGCTAGCTTCCTTTTTGGTTGGCCGATGTTAGCCATGCCCTGCTAGTTGCTATTTGGTTGGCTGACGTGATCTGTAGGTAAGGATCAATAAGTTGGACAAGGCCATGGTTGTTCAAATGCGAATTTTTTCACTATATTTTTTATAGCAAAACAAAATTTGAAATAGTTTTATCATTTTTGTCAGGTAGATATCGCCAAGTATCAAATATTATAGAGTGTCATGTCTCAGTTTCACTAAGTAATAATGAGTATAGGATATGATCAAGAATCAAGTATCATCAACTATCAGGTATCATGTATTGTTAGGTCAAGTACCATCGAGTATTGAGTATTATCAAAGTATCAGGCAAGTACCATCAAGTATCGGGTAGGTATCATCAATAATTAGGTATGTATCAAAAAGTATTTGGTAGGTATCATCGAGTATCAGGTATCATTAAGTATCGAATATCGTCGAGTATTAGATATCCCTAACATCAGATATCGTTGAGTATCAGGTATCATCAAAATATCATGTATCGTCAGATCAAGTATTATCGAGCATTGAGTATCATCAAAGTGTCGAGTAAGTACTGTCAAGTATCGGATAGGTATCATCGAGAATTTGGTAGGTATCAACTAGATTTAGGTAGGTATGTTGAGCATCAGGTATTATAGAGTATCGAGTATCGTCGAGTACCATATATCGCCTAACAGGAGGTATCCTCGAGTATCAGGTTTCAGCAAGCATCGAGTATCACCGAGTATCAAATATCGTGGCATTGTCGAGCATCGAATATGAAAAGCAAGTAGTTCTCAAAATACAAAAACGAATATTTATAAAAAATAAAAATAAATAAAAAGGAAAATAAAATAAATTCATTTTGAAAATTTATAGGAAATCTAGATCTTGATTTTAGATAAATTATAAATTTTGTTTTGTGTTAAATGGAATTCATATGAACAATTTTAAAATTGTGAAGTCCTAAATTTAAAAAAATACAAGGTTCAACCATCCACCGCCTAAATTTAAAAAATACAAGGTTCAACCATCCACTGGAAAGCTAACTAGCAGTTAGGACATTTAGAAAACAAAGGGCCTGTTTGGTTTGTGACTAACCTTGCCACGCCTAATTTTGGGCAAGTAAGGCTAGCCACACATTTTGTGGCGGAAAAATTCATCGCCACAGTTGTGGCAAAGTGATGCAAAAAACTGAGTCTATGACGCGTGGGCCACAGGGCTAAAAAAGTATGGCAAGCCACAGTTACAAGACGAACCAAACAGTTAACGAGCGAACCGAACTGCTTAATGTTAGAGGCGAAGCGATGTTAGACAGCAACCAAAGAGGCCCTGACTAGCACTTGGCACGGCAGCAACGCAGGACGCGCGGGCCAGGACTCACGCGTTGATGCCCAAGAAACGGCACGGCATGCACGGACTGGCAGGCCGTATGCGGACTGGCACAGCCCAAACTCCGCCCGCTTCTCCCCTTCCCCTCACCCCCACTCCCTCCTGCAGCACAGGCACGGCCACATCCTTCGCTCCCCCGTTCCCCTCGCCGCCTCACCCTCCCGGCACCCTCAACGTCGCGCCCAGTTGCTTTCTCCACCACCCCCACCGCCGGACCGCCCCTGGTTCCTCCCCCTCCGGCACCGCCTGCTTCGTTCCCCTCCACGGCGGCGCGCCGGCTGGGGTAATGTCATGCCTACGCCATCTATGTTTGTTAGCTTCTAGTAGTTTTCTTTCTTTCCTCTGTTTTTGTTTTTGAAATCTATTCAGGTGTTTTCGAATCGAAATTTCCAGGATGCTTCTCAGATTCGAGCCGACTTTGGAACTCATCTTAAAACAGTTGTTTTTTTGGGGTTTAGTTGGTAGAGGAATCCACAGCGATAAGCCAGACAAGCAAATTTGGATGAAGCCACCTACTCCCAATCAAGGAAGCTGACAAGCAGATTCGATGAACTTTGTTTTTTTCTGACAAAAAAACCAGTTTTTACTTTTATTAGTCTGCTTCTTGCCTCCTAAAGACTCGATGAACTTTGTTTTTTTCTGACAAAAAAAAACCAGATTCGATGAACTTTGTTTTTTTCTGACAAAAAAAACCAGTTTTTAGTCTCCTAATGGAGACTTGTAATCATATATAGGACTCTGTTATAAAGACTTAACACAAACTAATCCACGACTGCCGGCTGCAGAGTTTCCGAGTTTCAATTCTTGACAACTCCAACACGCGGCCGAACCGATGGCCGGAGCCGACGGGGACAGCGGCGGCGCGAGCATCCCGTGCGTGACGCTCAACACGGGCCACGCGATGCCGGTGCTGGGCTTCGGCACGGGCTCGTCACGCAGGCCGGATGACCTGCCGGACACCATCCTCCACGCCATCCGCCTCGGCTACCGCCACCTCGACACCGCGGCGCTCTACGGCACGGAGCCCGCGGTCGGCGCCGCCGTCGCGGACGCCGTCCGGCTCGGTGTCGTGGCCTCCCGCGCCGACATCTTCGTCACCTCCAAGCTCTCGATGCACGACGCGCACCAGGCCCGTGTCGTCCCCGCGCTCCGGGAGTCGCTGGCGCGCCTCGGCGTCGACTACGTGGACCTGTTCCTCGTCCACTGGCCGGTCGCCGCGGTCAAGAAGGACCCCGCCGGCGACAACAATTCGGTGGACATCGTAGCGTTCGACATGGAGGGCGTCTGGCGCGGCATGGAGGAGTGCCACCGCCTGGGCCTCGCCAAGTCCATTGGCGTCAGCAACTTCTCGGCGGCCAAGATGTCGAAGCTGCTCTCCTTCGCCGCCGTCCCGCCGGCCGTGAACCAGGTGGAGATGAACGTCGGGTGGCGACAAGAAAAAGTGCGGCACGTGTGCGGCGAGGCTGGCGTGGTCGTGGCCGCGTTCTCGCCGCTCGGGGCGTACGGCGCCGCCTGGGGCTCCAACGCCGTCATGGAGAGCAGCGTGCTGCACGACATCGCCGCGAGGAAAGGCAAAACAGTTGCTCAGGTAAAACCAAACAAAATCAATTTTTTTTTTAACTTCCTTTCACTAACATTTGCAAACAACACCATAATTCATTCGTTTGTAAGAAACGAGAAATTATAAAAATTTGTTAATTGATTTATAATATCACTATTTCATAAATCAATGGTGTATGTGTAGGTGGCGTTGAGGTGGCTGTATGAGCAGGGAGTGTGCTTCGTGGCGCGGAGCTTCAACAAGGAGAGAATGAAGCAGAACATGGAGATCTTCCGCTGGGAGCTGAGCGACGAGGAGAAAGAGATGATCGCGGCGATGCCGCAGAGGAGGGCGTGCCAGGGGGAGCACTTCGTGTCCCCCGACGGGCCTTACAAGTCCCTCGAGGAGCTATGGGATGGAGAAATATGAATGGGTAAAATTGATGGTTTTGCTACTCCAAATAAGTGTAATCGATGATTTGCTACTATTGTGTTTATGATATATGTGTTAGTGATATGATCTAAAGGCAATTATGTAATATGATTGTACGTCTATGTTCATGTTCTCTTAAATAATATGTTATCAATTTAATAAAAAAACATCGTTCATATTGTTCATCAGACTTGGTTGTGAGACATATTATTTATAGGATTTTAATCTAAATGATCTCTGATCTCATATCATTATGAGGGATAGTAATGATTCGATTAGTACATGTATTGATCGATGGTAATGATTCTCATATCATAGATATAGATACAGAGATATTAATTAATCAATAATGTAGACACATGTTAGAGAACATAGCGTTGAATAGACCTACTTCGAAACGCTGTAGAGATTGTTATCTTATATGTGCTACCAGCCTGTAGTTTTTAAGCGGTATACCTATATAATCCTTAGACATGAGATCGTCATTAAATATTAGTATGTGTAATTGTATATTTTGAATTATCAACCTGTCAACGATTAGAAAACTAGTTCTCTGTCGAGCTCATTTTTTGGATGAGGGACTAGAAAGCCCTCTTCCTTCCAAGGTGCTATTTTGAGGACCGTACGAACTCAGGCGAAAGTGGAATGTTTGGAGAATAGCCCTACGTCTAGTGTGTGTGTTGTTATTGACAGAGTTTTGGAGCAAAGTACAAGTGCGCTAACTAGATCGATAGACCAGCTAGTCAGGAAACTAGAAGATCAGACTATCCGACCCCTTATCGTTACGAATGGAGGGTATTTATACTAACCCACTGGAGTAAACGACGGTGACTAATCCAAGCGAGTGGACCGCTTCTTTCGCCAGGCATAACGCCTCCTACGTCCGTGGCGCCACCTTCTTCACGTTCGGGACGTGGGCAACAGCCTCAAAAAGTGGGAAACGTGGCCCCGTAGCAGGTGCTTACGTTGGCTACCCTCATGTCCAGGAAGCGGGTGCCCAAGTATGTTAGGGTGTGCTCGGCTAAGGCAACCTGGCCGCTTTACTCCGGGTACAGCACGAATCCCTCCTCTAGGCAAGAATCTTGCCTGGGTATATACGCTGCCTAAGTACTAAGCCATGGGCAACCCATCCGAGGCTAGTTCGGAGCTGCCAAGGGTTTGCCCAACCTGAATGGCCTAAACCAATCCCCGACAGCTAGCCTCCAAGGCTCAAGTAAAAAACTACCTGACCGGGTCTTCCTCTTGAGACTTCAATCCTCAAAAGGGGAATTGATTCTGGCAACATAGTTTTACCGCCTTATCCGACATTCCCTCGGGTTGGAAATGCTCCCTCTAGGTTAACCGGGAAACATAGGTCGCCCCCGGACGGAAACACTTCGTCCCGGGCAATGCCGGGCATCTCCGGGCAATGACGCTTCAGGCCGGGTAAAGATCACCATCCGACCCGGGCAGTTACTCTTCTGGACAATGAAATCGTCTCCTCCGGGTAACCTTCATCTAGGGCAACTTTTTACTTCACCATTATTGTGCATAGTAACTAGCCGTTAAACGATGCATTGATGCGACAATTTTTAGAATACGGAACGACACACAACACAGAACTGTTTTCTGCTCGCTAGAACGTGCATAGGGTCAGTTTTAGGTTGGTTGAAATCCCTAGGCGCTTGTTGTCACCCGATATGCGTCGGTTGGCCTCCCGCATCGCCTACAAAAAGTGGAAGGGACACGAGGTGTTGCCCTTTCCTTTGCACCGGCAAATCTTTGCTCTCTTCTCTCACTCCCCTACCTTCGTCCTTCCTTCACCAGAGCCAAACCCAAAGCTTCCCAAGTCCTTCGACACCTCGCAGAACCCCAAGGCCAAGTTTGAGAGAACTAAGATCACCGAGGCCTGCCTCAGGGCCATGGAGGCGAACCAATACCTCGACGCCGATACTTGGCGCTTGCCCTGGGAGGATAGCTACCCGGCACCCGAAGGGGGGGGAGTTCGTATCATGCGAACTCGACGCCCTCCACGGGTTGAGATCATCAATCTTAGCCCCAACTCCGCGCTAATTCTAGCGGTCTTCGCTTACTTGTGTGAGGGGTACCTCAGCATTGAGCTGAGCGTATCCCTCTTCCTGTAGTTCTATGGACTACAGAACACGCAAGGCCGGAGTGCAGTGGGGTGCGCATACTTCAGGCTGCGCCCTCATATCAAGATGTCGTACCCGCGGTATGTCCCGAAGGACTCCATCGCTGGCTAGGTGGCGAACTGGTTCTACTCTCACCATGGTGAGGCCAGCGCGCTAGAGTTCCGCGACCAATTTCCAGACACTGCAGCTGTCGACCAGCTGGAACCAACTAAAGGGACCTAGTCACGATCGCGACGATCGCATGCTTCATGGAGATGGGGCTTACAGGTAAGGCGATTGCTCGGGACTTTCTCCAGCAGTGTGTGAGCCCACTACGGCAGAGGGAGAAACCCTTCTTCTAGATCCGGGAGTGGATTGACATCAGCCGCGCCTCGGACTCAGGTATGTGCCAGCACCGGCTAACTTTCGACTTTCAAGCTTCTCTAACTTGTGTTTGACGCCCATGCTTTCCTACAGCACCGAGCGTGGACTGGATCGAGAGGCGTGTGAATGCCCTATTCGGGACGGTGAGGAAGCTCGAGGATGAGATCCTTGAGCCGCCGGACAAGGTGCCCGCGAACATCCTGCAGAGGGACCACCACGTAGGTCCGGAATCCTGTGCCCCTCACCTTCTAACACGAAGCTTCTACCTTAACATGTAGTTTCCTAGGCAGTTCGCCGAGATGCTTTGGCGCATGGTGAAGGATGCGGTGGAGGTCGGTGAGTACACGCCGAGCAAGGAAGTGACCGCCGGCAAGGGCACCCTACCCTGCCGTCGAGGGCCTTGGCGTCGGAGACCCAGACCTGGCCACTTAGGTCAGGCGAGGCGGCTGCCGCCCCAACCGCTGCCTGGGAGGATTCATCTTCACTGGACAAGCAGACAAGGACGGTCACGCACCACTTGGAGTGGGTGGACAAACGGGAGGTGTGCCTCGAAGTTGCTCATTGGTTTTGGTGGTACAAGAGGTCTAACCCGGAGCACATGGATCATCTTTACCAGCTTGCGGTCTGAGACCATGTGGAGGTACTCCATGTTTTGCGATATATATTTGGTTTAGATTTGAATTGGATGTGTTTGATTTTGAGACTTGATATAAGCCGGTTCTGCCTCCTATGATAGACTGCAGTAGATTTCATTTTTGGAGGTCTTCCCGTAATCAAAAAATTATATATTGTACACTAAATTGTAGAGAATTTCAAGGTGCATCTTTTTCATGTTGTGACCTTTTTCATTTAAACAACAGATGAATTTATAAAAATCATTTTGTGCACTGATGTGCTAAGAGGAAAGCTGAAAAAGTGTTTTTCGGTTCCAGTTCGTGGATTGCATGCATATATGTTTGAACTCGTGATATTGGACTAACAAGCAGGTTAAAGAAGTTAGAACATATTTTGTATTGTGAAAAATGATTTGGTTTTTGTGGACGTAGGTTTGAAGGCAACCATGGTCGGCGACGGTACCGGGACTAGATCGGGTGGATTGAGGTCCAGAACGGTGGTGATGTCGTTGGACGGATGGGCTCAAGCTTGGGGCTCATGAGGACGCCATGGAGATAGACTTGAGATGGCTCAATGGTTCCCTTTCGGGTTGGAGGCCCGAAGGCATGGAAACGGAGTGGTCAAGTCTGGCAGATGAAGCCTCGTTGTATCGGGTTGATCAGCCCATGTATGGCATGTCTGGCCTATGTTGGGCTGAGTGTTGTGTGGGTTTAGGCCCACGTAAGTGGCTGGTTGGGTGTGTGAATCCTAGCCCTTGATATGTGTCGGGACTCCTAATCTAAGATCTGGTATCCCTTATGCATCACTAGTGTAGGATCGATTCTAGTGAGCACAAGCGACATCATTAGTGGATATCATCACAGTACACTGAAAGAAAAGTACTTAATATAACTTCCACTTAATACAAATACGATCCAAATGCCACGCAGGGCTAAATAACAAGTTCATCAGAGTAATTTATTACAACTAGTAACCAAATTAAATAAGACTGATGTCCCATCAAGAGCCACAGGCTTCTAACTAGGAAGCACGTCCAACTACTCGCCTCTAGGTAGATCATCCTCAAAAAGCGGGGATGATTCCTCAACTTCTTGTCCTGCCAGGATGAATAAGCATCCCACAAACAAGTGTTTGCAAGAATGAGTATAGACGAATACTCAGCAAATCCCATACAGTGGATTAATGCAATTCTATCACTTATATACAAGCTTAGTACAAAGGAATGGCCACATGGTTATTTTGCATAAACAGCATTGAACAATGACGTAATAAAGTAATAGATTCAAAAGTAAGTAAGTAAACCATTTGATAAACAGTAAGTGATCCATAAGCAAAGACACACAACTTAAACATAGCACAAAGCTCGATAACTTGCACCCAGCAGTAACCATAATGATAATCCACCATTGCATTTGAAAATACTATATCTTGCTCAATACAACCAAACATTTATTCATAATTGAGAACACGGCAATTCGAATAGTTTTTAACACTCTGCAGAGGTTGCACATCTCTACCCATAAGATACTCATATCTTAACCTCTAGCCAGGAAGGAGACACTCGTAATCCAACAGTTACGAACTAAATTTAAACAGGTGGTCCTCCCGATGACTACTGTACCACCCAAAGCCAAACATATGGATCATTGGGCTACATAGTTAATACAGTAACATCAAATGGATGATGGCCTTCATAAGCAACATATCTCCCGCAAAGAACCCTCATAAGCAGTTCTTGCCTAGGTCGCCTTGAGGTACTACAAGCTCACATTTAGTAACTCAACCGCCAAACTCAACCGAAGTCAAGCTCATGGTATGCACTTATTTTGTCTGCCATGCTTTTACAAGATTAAGTCCTTAAGATAACTAAGGCAAGACTTTCTTCTAAGTTTGCCTCTTAGCATAGCCACACAAGCTCCACCGACACACAGTATCACTTGCCTTAATGAAAACACCTACCCGGGTTGTTAACAATTTGCAACACATACCTTTACTCTAAGTTCAATATCTCTCATTAATCAAGATTAAATATGCCAAACCCAGATAACGTGCATGACTAAACAAAACTAAATACGACTACCATCCCACATAGTATCATCATTATCCAACTAAAATGATGACACATCTAGGTTGCAAAGGATCATTGGTAATACAACATTTCAAATGATGGATGTAGTTCAAATTGGAGTAACTAAATTCCAAATAAAATATATTAAACATAGCAATGCAAATGATAAATCAAATTCATTTTATTTGCAAATGGGCTCAATATGATCAAGAACTGTGTGTAACTTGCCTTGCTACCACTCCCACTCTAGTCCTGGACCAAAGTCTTCCACTGGAACACCTTCGGAAACACACGTTTCTACGCAAAGGAACAATAGAGAAAATCCAAATAAATAAAACAGTACAGTAAAATATTTTGAAAAGTTAAATAAAATTCATAAACAAGTAGATCCCATTTTTCTGAATTTTTAGAGACTTGAATGGTAATTTTTGGACTTCTGAATCAAAAGATATGAATTTTACAAGTTTTAATTAATTCCTGAAAATCTAAACTAATTTCTAGATTCAATTTTGGATTTTAAAACCCACCGTGCATCCACCACTGCCACTGGGCCCCGCACGTCAGCCGCACGACCCACCATGGACGCAACCAACGCGGCCAGCGCGCACACACGGTTCACCTCCGCGTCCCTCTGAAAACTGGGCCGCACCAGTCAGCTTCACAGCCCAAGGTGGACTTGGCCCACATTGACGCGAGCTCTCTCTCTCTCCAGCCCATTCGGTAAACCTGACATGTGGGCTCCACATGTCAGCCTCACTCGAACCAAACCCGAACTGACCCGACCCGGATCGACTCATCCCAGATTGGTCCGACCCGCTTCCCATTAGATCTGTTCCACCCGTCCTAGATCTGATGACTCACAATGCCCCACATCATCCCTCTGTCTCGACGACCCAAGCCCACGGTAGTGTTGCTCCGGCCACGGCGGCGCAACTCCGGCGAGCTCGATCCTGCTCTATAAAGATCCAATCGACGCCCTCTTGAGCTCTACGAGTCACTCTCGGCAGCGCGCCCCTCATGGGCCCACAAACTACCGCCGGTGATCACCAACGGCGAGCCACGGCGGCGCGAAACGACGGCGGCGCTCGGTCCACACAGAAAACCGATCTACGCTTCTTCCCGTTCACATCTAAGCCTAGATTTAGGTTCTAGGGGTCTAGTTGGTGCTTACCGACACAAAGAATCGGCTCAGGGACCTTCGGGTAGCTCCCATGGCTTCCAATGGCGGCGGCGGCAGCTAGCTCAACGGCGGCGGATCTCCGGTGCCTAACCTGCCCAACCGAGACCACCATAAGGATCGCAGCCACAAAACACGCCTCCCAACCAAAAATCAGGGCACGAGACTCACCGACGACGGCGCGATTGCTCGCTGGAGTTCCTTGGCCCAATTCGCCTCTTTTGCTCTCGCCGACGACTCACAGCTCCTCGAGACGAACCGATGGCAGCTATGAAACTCTAGTGCCTACGCACACCTCCCCAGGGGTTTAAATAGGGTCGAGGAACCCTAGAGTGGCACGGACACCAAGGCCTTGCCCGCGATGGCGCCACCACCCCGTCCGACTCCGATACGAATTTGGAGTCAACGGCGGCTCGATCCAACGGCTGCTATCACGCCACGTCGCTCCATCGGACGCACGTGATTCACGTGTCCCCCTTCGTGCGGGTAAGTGGCATCCTACGGCCCGTAATGCGCACATGCACGCATGGGCGGCCCAGATTGAGCCGCGTCGCCTCTTAGTCTGAAAAGAATTATACTTTTGATTAACGATTTACAGTTTTCTTGTTTAAGGATATTTATTTAAAATAAATATCAAATCACTTTTGAAAAATTTGGAAAAATTCTCAAAAATACTTTGGAGCATTTGGAACCTGGGAAAATTTTATAGAGCACTGTTCACCATCATATTGTTCTATTAAATTGTTTTAGTGTTCGTTGTTAATTATAAAAAAGATTTTTTGGGGTTTTTGACCATGAGAAAAATCATAGCACGGATTTTCACTAATAATTTAGATTAAAACAAAATATTTGGGGCTTATCAAAAGTCAGGGTGCTAAAATTTGGTTGCTTAGAGTTGAGGTAAAAAATCAAGGGTTGTCGATCACCCGGTGGCCCTATAAAAGAAGGGGTGGAGGGGGCTGCCTCCACCAAGTCTTGGGTTGAGAGTTTGGGTGTTTGTATATGCTCTTTGAGAGCTTTGTCCACTGTGGTGTGGCAGTGTAAAACTCTTCCAAACAATAGAAACAAGTTCCTCATATTTATGGCTTTGTTCCTACCTACTTCTTAGTGTTCGATCTTGTTTCTTTGGTGTTTTTGTTGTAACTAATTTATTTGTCTCACCTCCTTCTACCTGCTGCTAATTCATAATGTCTTGAGATTGTACATATGATTTGAGACCCTTTTCACAACCTAGGAGAGGCTAGAGACCAAGTTTTTGAACTAGTTGCACAGCTGTCTAGAAAGTTTCCTTTGCGCAGCTTGTAGTCTAGGAATTTTAAAAAACTTTAGAAAAATCCTTTTTCGATGATTCTAGAACCAACAGTTTCCTGACTTCCATATCCATACATGGAAAAATTTGTAAGTCTTTAGACAAAGTATCTGGGAGCTATGAGGTGAATACCGAGCCCCAAAATCTATGTGTGTGATTTCTGACAGTTCATGGTTCAAGAATTTTATTGATTTTCCTGTGAGGTGTGTTGATCTGAAACATGGCTGGAGGCTGCATGACGCATCAAGGCATAGGTAGAAAATTTCCAATAATTTTTGGAGCCCAAGAAAGCCAGCAACCACTCCTGTGATCACAGTCAATTTCTGTTGGAATATTGCTGCTTCCTTTACAAAAGTGCTTTTGATGGTTTGGTGCTTTGTCTTGTGCCTCAACAACCCTTAAACGAATTTGCTTTTGTTTGAACCCTCAACAAACCATAACTATGGCCTAAAATTCCCCATATACCTATAAAAGTGCATCTAGGCACATAAGTGATTTTGGTGATTAATGACAAACACATATAATGACAATTGTTAGTATTATGGGACTGTAAGTGACTATCCTAGACTTGTATTATCTTTGATTTAATTAGAGTCTAAGGATTGCCGTACTATTAAGAGGGATGCGATGGAGAATGACTTCTAAATGTGTCAGGTGACTATTCTAGACTTGTATTATCTTTGATTTAATTTGAGTCTAAGGATTGCCGTACTATTAAGAGGGATGCGATGGAGAATGACTTCTAGATGTGTCAAGTGCTCAAATGATCCATCCTAGTAAAACCTAGAGAGAGTGTGGTGTTGGTGGTGTCGGAAAGTGAGAGTTGTATGTCTCCCTTGTCTTCTTCGTAAATTCTGTATTTATCCCTTAGAATTTGAGGTGTGAGACCTTATTGGCTGTGTAGCTCTCGTTCTTAGCTTTCCGGAGAGCCCAAGTTCATCCAAAACGGAGTCCGGAATCAAAAGTTATGCCCATTTTCGACGGGGTGTGCAGTGGTTGTTTTCAGGCCTCGGACTGTCCGAATCTGAACCTCGGACAGTCCAACCCCCGGACAGACCGACTTGTTCAGCTGGGAAGTCTGCTATTTCTAAAATAATAACTCGGACTGTCTGTGATTTTTTCGGACAATCCGACCCTGTTTACTTCGTGGGACTTCCAAACTTCATCCCATCATCTAAAATGCAAATTTGACCATTGACCAAAGTTTTTCAACTCAAATATTCTGGACAGTCGACCCTAACCTCAGACAGTCCGGACTATCTATAACAGTCAGATCCGCGGAAGCTCCTATTTAAAACCCTCCCTCTCCAAATAGCTGTTGTGATGGTTGTGTGAAGGACCACTCCTTGTTCTTGAGCCCCTTAGAACCCCTCTGCTCTTAGATCTTTGTGATCCCTTTGGGGAAGGGTTTGGAAGAGTCGGAAGGAGGGATTGAGGAAGAATTAGGAGAAAGGCTGGGAGGTGATTCCTTTGTGGAATTACAGTGTTCTTGAGCCCTAGTGACCCCTCCACTCTTCGATCTAGGTGATCCCCTTAGGAAGAAGGGTTGAGAAGAGTTGGGAGGAGGTGTGAGTGTGAATTGAGCAAGAGTTGATCTTTGAGCACTTGAGTTCATCTCCAAGTTTGTTCTTCGTGGCATTTATTACTCTTCGAGGTTGAGGACTTCTATACGGCTAGGAGTTGGTCACGAGCCACCGAGCTTTGTGTGGTGCGCCGTGTCAAGTTTGTGAAGGCTCGATTTCGCTTCCGCAAGGGAAGAAATCAAGGGAGTGAAGCCGGCGAGTGCATTGTGCAACACCGGTGAGGAAAGGGTTGAAAAAGACCCCGGCTCAAGTGTGACCGAGCCGCCTCAACGGAGACGTAGGATCCCCTCAAGGATCCGATCTTCAGGAACAAACATCATCACGTCTCCATCTTCATTTCGGTTTTATCCCTTTCACATTCTAGCTTGAATTACTTGCTTATTTTACAATTGAATTGATTATCTTGTCTTGTCTGATACTACTACACCTATACTTGCTTGTGAACTATCTTTGGTGCAGGTGGTATCCTTGAATTTGTGAGATTTGAATTTAATCCAAAGTCCTCTATTTTCTGTGCAGGCCGGACAGTCTGATACTTTCCTTGAACAGTACGATACCCATCGGACTGTCCGATACAGCTTCCACAATTAACTCTATTTATTGTTTTAGAATTTGAAATCACCTATTCACCCCCTCTAGGTGACATCCCGGTCCTTTCAATTGGTATCAAAACCTAATCTCCCCCATAAAGCTTAATCGCTTGGAGAATTTAGGATGTCGCAAGATGGGATGGGTGAGAGTGGAGCTAATATTTATTATGATCTTACTAACTTGAATGGTAGTAAATCTTCTCTTATACCCACTGCCTCGGTTGGGCACCATATTTTGATGGTACACATTATGGCCCGTGGAAACACAAAATGAAGATGTTCTTTAGAGCTGTCCATCCTTCGATTTAGCGTATTGTTGAAAAAGGCTTTATTGTGAAGGATGAAGAAAATCTCACCACCGAGGAGGAATAGAATGAAGAAAAGAATACTCAAGCCATGGATGCTCTATTTAGTGTTTTGAGCAAAGATGAGCGAGAGAATGTATGCCATCACAAAAAGGCTTATGATGTGTGGATGCAAATTCAAGAAAATCATGAGAAGTCCAAGATTGATCAAGTTGACAACTCACAAGCATGGACTTCAAATGACAATTGCTCCACATCAAGCTCAAGCAAAAATGGATCTTCATCACCCTCCACATCTCCTCATTACTATATGGCTCAAGATAATAATAAGGTAAATGAAGACAAGCCCTCTCATGATGATTTAATACTTATGTGTGGAAAGCTACATAAGCATCTTGAGAAGGAGATTAGAAAATCATATGATTTAGTATGCAAGCTTAATATGCTCCAAAAGTCATCTGATACCTTGAAGATAGATCAGGAAAATCTCCTCCTCAAGAGTCCTAGTAGCACTAAGGTGGATGCTTGTATTCTTGTGATATACTAGATGATGTGTCATGCTTAGATTCTATTACTAGCACTTCATCTATAATGCTTCCACCTCATTTGATGAATTAAATGATGATTTGCTTGACATGCCTAATTGCTCTAATGCAAATACTTCCATTTTCATCATGTCTTGCAATGATCAAATTAATGAACCTTATTGCACTAGCACATATGTTTCTAATTCTTCCATATCTTGTGATGGTATAAATAATGTGCCTCGTTGCTCAAATATAAGTGCTCCTATTTGCTCTAGTGCTTGTTGTACTAATGATCTTCTAGAGGAAAACAAAGAGCTCAAGGCACAAGTGCAAAAATTGAAGAATGACTTGGAGAAGTGCTACAAAGGAAAAGCCAACCTAAATGCCATATTGGGCAATCGGAGATACGTCAAGAACAAGATGGGACTTGGCTTTATCCCTAACAAAGAAAATTATGAGACAAGACACTCCAAGTCCTCTCAAAATAAAGTTAGCAAGCTCAAGAACAATACAAAGCACCAAGTCGAGATGATAAAGACTATCAAATGCTTTGGATGCAACAAATTAACGCACTTTGCCTCTAAGTGTCCTAACAAGGTGAAGACCAAGACTGCACCCATCAAGAGGCAAATCGACAAGGAGGAAGTCAAGAAGACAAGACGCTCGAAACCTACTTGCTACAATTGTTGGAAAAAGGGACACATTGGTAAGGATTGTCCCAAGGGTAACAATCCTAAGCCCTCCCTTGTCAATGAACATTATATGCTTAGAAAAGATAAAAATGGCAATTTGTTTACTAAAAATGTTGCCCCAACTAAAAATAATGCCAAAGCCATTTGGGTGGCAAAACACATAATTCGTGACAATTCACTTGGGGAAAGGGATGCCTTGTGTAAGAAAGAAATTGGGAAATTACCTAAGGATGGTGGTAGGATAAGCTCAAGGTGAACTTTGTCAAAAAGGGTGTGTTTTGCTCCTGTGCAAATCATTCCAAACCAATGGCTAATTCTTCTACTAAGTGTCCAATTGTAAAATCTAATAGTAGTAAGACTTGTTACTCTCATGTTAACTCCAAGGGCAAGACTTCTACAAGGGCACCAAATTGTATTGTTACTAACTCTCATGACCCAATAAGAATTGGGTACCAATACTTGGTTGAAGTGCTAAATAGGTTTAGAAGAGGCATTGAAGGTTTGGCATGTACTAGATGCGGTGGAATTCTCCTCTGACTATTCGAGACCAAGCATGAGGATATTCACATCATCATCATATACCAATGCCACTTCGGTAACAATTTAATTTCAAGCACTATAACCTTGTGTAGGTAATTGTATTGCATGAAAACTCTTTAGCTTCATTTGTTGCTCTCGCTCAAACCTTAAACGTTGCTATATGAGTTTCATGGGTGGTGTGGCACATTTAGATTTAGTGCTAATTTATATCCATGTGTATCACATTTTCTAAGTGTGCCATATCTATTAAGTGCTACTGTTAATTTTTAAAAAGAGCCATTTTAGCCAAAATATGAATTTGATGTAAACATTTAAAAAAAATTTTGAAAAATGTTCCAAAATGATTCTCAAATGTTTTCAAAGGGTTTTGGCTAAAGAAAATCTATTTTCATTAAAAACAAGTTTTGAACTAAACTTCGAGTTACTAGTATCTTGTTTTTACCATTTCTCGATATTTTTCATAGAATTAATTCTAAACCGAATTTGAGAAAAGTTTCAATACAAAAACATAGAGTTGGTCATTAAAAATATTTTTTGTATTCAAAGAATTTTCAAATGATCAACGTATCTCGTGCTATGAGGTTTTGAATCTCGCCGAAAAACTTACTTTGTCCATAATCGCCTATTTCTAGCACTTAAGTGAGTTTTGCCAAATGAGTCAAATTGCTTTTTATGGATTGACTCACAAGGGTGTTTGTAACCTATAAAAGTTTTTGGAAAGAATAAATACTCATTCAACCCCATCTTTGCAAAATTGGAGAATTTCTTGAAACATAACGCTTTTATTGGCCAAATCCAATTCTTTATTTATTTGATTGTTTTATCTCTTTGAGTTTGTTCCAAATGATATTTTTATTGGTTATATTGAATATTTGGAGTATTTCACTGAGGTTTCACGGATTCTCTCTAACTTTGTTACAAAATACCACTATTTGGGCTTTCTAGTCAAATTTCTTCAAGTGGTATAAATATTTGAATTGCATTTCTTTCATTGACCCTTTGTGTAAGGGGGAGCTTTCTAAATGGATTTCTAAGCTTGTTTGAGCAAAACTTCGTCATTTAGATTGTCTCTTGTGAGTTTGGGTAAAACTTCCAATCTTTCCTATTTAAACGGATGAAAAGAAAAATCTTTGTTTGAAAGGCAAAACCTTGTGAAAAATGTCTTCAAAATTTTTTAAAGAGTATTCCAAATCTTTTTAAGCGTCTATCCCATGGGTAGGTGCTAAAAGTAAAATTTTGACCTAAAATGATCTATTATGATCTTGTTTTTGTATTTAATTTCAAAATTTTCTAAAACAAGATCTATTTGAAATTTAAAAAAGTGCTTTATACAAAATGTTTGAGGTTTGGGATTTTAAACTTTTCTCTAGTTCAAAGTTTCTCCAGACTCCAAACCATTCAAAAGCTATTCCCTTTTGAAGTTCACCCAAATCTCTCTATTGACCATATTTGACATGTTCTTGCATAGAGTTGAATATTGCAATTTGAGTGGATATGATTTTGTAAATTGGCTTATAAACATCTCTCTAACTCATATGAAGCCATACATGTGTAAATTTCCATTCAAAACTCATTTGGTTACACTTTGAGGATTTGGTGAAAATCTTTATCCTTTAATTGATTCAATTGCATCTTTCACCATATTTCTCAAAAGAAAATTGCTTTATTGGAAATTCTTTTTGGAAAACCTTCTCTTGCATATTAAGTTCATATCTGAAAATTTTCAAATTTATTTGAGCTTATTTGCAAAGATTGCTGACTTTATTTAACTTAGTGTCAAAACCGAACCTCCAATGCTCCTTCCGACATATTTCTTAATTGGAGTATGATCTTTCAGAAATTCCTTTTGAAAAAGATTCTTGGTAGTCCATGGAATGTTTATACAAAATTTCATGGCCATTGGACCTCATTTGATCTAGTTTTGATCCAAATTCAAAATGTTCAGCTTGCTGAAATTTTCAGTTTTGTATTGATTTTTGGCTGATTTGTGAATTTTATATCTCTAAATGGATTCATAATATGAGAAAGTTGTTATTATGAGTTTTGATGCTCTATAGTTGGTCTACCTTGACTAATGTTATCAGAATTTTGGAACACTGTTTGAATAGTTTTTCAGCCCTGTTTTGAAGCCATCATTGAAAGTAAAAAAAAATCTGTAATTTTCAGCACAAGTGCAACCTTGATTTTCTTGTATATTTTTGAGTTGCTTGTATCCTCTTTCATGGTATGAACCGAGTTTACTTAAGATACGACTCCATGATCAATTTCATATATATTGGGAGTACCTTTTCATCCTCGGCGTCATATCAAGCTATAATTGATTTTCCCAAAACATTTGGTACAACTTCACTAATTTAAAGTTTTCAAGATTTTTCTTTGCTCAAATGAATTTTTGGCCTTCATAGATCTCGCAGATAATTTTGAGGTGGATCTTTCTCACGTTGATGACTTTTGCTTTTGAGCAATGGTTTAAGAGGTAAAAATTCATTTTGTGTTGCTACTTGCATGTTTTTGAGAAATTTAAATTGGAACTTTGGCAAGCCCTTCAAAGTGAAAACTACGTGAACTTATTCATTGCTTCAAGGCTCAAAGTGGAGCATATCTATTCAAGTTTTCACTCCATTGAAAGTGCACCTTTTGGCTAAGTTCTTTATAGAAATTGGATTTAATTGCATCTTAGCCTCAAAAGTGTTTTCTCTTTTGTAAATCTTGGAGTTTATTATAAAAAGAAGGAAATTTCCTTTGTGAGTTCAAGAGTGAGCTTTAAATGTGTTTTATCCATTATCTCTTTCACAAGTGCATTTCAAGAGTTCAATTCGAATGTGTTTCAAATATTTCTCTTACAAATTGATATTGATAGAAATTTTCAGTTGGTATCAAATATTTCTCTTATATTATAAAATCTATCATTTGGTATCTCTTGAATCTTCCAACATGCATGCAAGTAGTATTAACATGTTTATCATCTATATCTTGCATATTGTACTTGGACATTATTAAACTAACTCGGGTCAAGTTGAAAGATATTTGTTCCTGGAAATTGTGTGCTTGTCTATTGATGTTCAAAGAATTGGAAAAGGGGTTCTCGTCGACGGTGGGACGAAGGAAAAGGAGATGAGCTCCATAGTCCGAGGGATCTAAGACCGTGTGAGTTGACCATGACCAATTCAAGCATGGGTGGATAAGAACCGACAAAGGGACGTATTTCTTTTAACCATATTCAATAGTGTCTTTCTACACCATTATGCTAAATTGTGTTATTCTAAATGGTGGTGTATTTTTTAAAAGATATCAATTGGTATCTATCAAGTGGTATCCTATAACCCTAAATTGTTTTGAAGTGTCATCTAATTTGCTTTTGGCATTATCAAGAATTAAAATGTATGTATAGATGACACATTGTATAGAGGAATTATTTTCATAATTGGGGTCATTGGATTCATTTTTTTACCTAAATCTTGGATATAATTGATATCATATATTGCCTAGATTTAGAGGGAGCTTAATCATTGCCTTATTAGTAGCTCCTTGATTTTATCTTGTTCTCTCTAATCTTTTTATTGAGTGTACTATCAAGGGGGAGAAAAGATATTCCTTAGTGGATCTTTGGATGATTGATGAATATGGGAGAGTTCAAACCCCAAATGGATATTGAAGACCTATTATGGACCTTTTTGGGATTAATGACAAAAGGGGGAGAATTTATGACTTATCAATTGTCCCCTAATCGATTGACAAAAGGGAAGAGAATATGAATAGAATGACAAAAGAGGGAGAATCGAATTTATGAAGATCATCAATTGACCATCCAATTTGTGGGAGAATATTTGTAAGTATGATCTTTTGTTCTCTCTCCACGTTTGCTTTTGTGCTAAATAGCTTAGTACTGTCATTTGGTGCAATTGCTAAAAGGTTTGTCATAAATCACCAAAAAGGGGGAGATTGAAAGTGCATCTAGGCACATAAGTGATTTTGGTGATTAATGACAAACACATATAATGACAATTGTTAGTATTATGAGACTAACAAGTTTGTTGCTAATATTATTTTAGTCTCATCCAAATGGAAGAATTCTTTAGGTCAAGTGAATAAGTAAAGATGAGGCATGCAATCTCGGTATTCCTTCTATATTTATTATCGCGTTCCTCTTTTGCAAATGTATAGTGAGCTTTAAGTAACATATTGTCCATATATGCACATTGGTTCATTTCATATCTATTTGTGCAGATATGCTCACTTGAGTTCAATATGTGTCTTATCTCTAGTATTCATATTTTAATTAGAGTTCAACTTCACATTGCTATAAATTGACTTGGTGCATGCTTGCCTTATTTGTATATCTTCTCATGCACTTCCTTTGGTGAAGTTTAATCTAGAGTTGGATCACATATTTGCTCATGCTCTAAATGTTAAATGTACATGTGTAATTCTTGTATATTTTATCATGTGCTCATTTAGTAAAGATTGTAATCCCTGTCCTGGTTTAATTGTTTCATCATATTGGCAATTATCTTCCTAGTGCATCTAGCTCTATTACATATTTATCATGATGCACTTAGTAGAGATCTTTTCCATGTCAAGTGTTTTCATTTAATATTGTGCTTATTTATATGAAACACTTGTTGTACTTAATTGCTCACAAATATCAATCTATTCATATCAATTAAGCTTTTGGACTAATATCTTTCATGAGTGATTTGAAAAGAATTAGGTCCCGTGAGTATGTGTGATGACCAAGGTATGTTAAAGGATGACGGTTAAGCCAAGTTCAACAAGACGGCGGTGTCACCAAGAGTTGAAGACTAAGTCAAGATCAATTTGGCGTGGAGATCATCGGGAAGGATGATCAAGTCAAAGTTGATAGGACAAGAATCTTATGAGGTACATCGAGTCATGTTGGACAAGGTGAAGACGTCATCAATCTTTTGGTGAAGCTCATCATACATAATGAAGAAAAAGACGGTAAGTGACTATCCTAGACTTGTGAAACCTAGAGAGAGTGTGGTGTTGGTAGTGTCGGAAAGTGAGAGTTGTATGTCTCCCTTGTCTTCTTTATGAATTCTGCATTTATCCCTTAGAATTTGAGGCGTGAGACCTTATTGGTTGTGTAGCTCTCGTTCTTAGCTTTCCGGAAAACCCAAGTTCACCCAAAACGGAGTCCGGAATCAAAAGTTATACCCATTTTCGTCGGGGTGTGCAGTGGCTGTTTTTAGGCCTCGGACTGTCCGAACCTGAACCTCAGACAGTCCAACCCCCGGACAGACCGACCTGTTCAGCTGGGAAGTCTGCTGTTTCGAAAATAATAACTCGGACTGCCGTGATTTTTTCGGACAATCCGACCTTGTTTACTTCGTGGGACTTCCAAACTTCATCCCATCATCTAAAATGCAAATTTGACCATTGACCAAAGTTTTTCAACTCAAAGATTCCGGATAGTCCGACCCTAACCTCAGACAGTCCGGACTATCTGTAACAGTCAAATAGCGGAAGCTCCTATTTAAAACCCTCCCTCTCCAAATAGCTGTTGTGATGGCTGTGTGAAGGACCTCTCCTTGTTCTTGAGCTCCTTAGAACCCCTCTACTCTTAGATCTTTGTGATCCCTTTGGAGAAGGGTTTGGAAGAGTTGGAAAGAGGGATTGAGGGAGAATTGGGAGAAAGGTTGGGAGGTAATTCCTTTGTGGAATTACTGTGTTCTTGAGCCCTAGTGACCCCTCCACTCTTCAATCTAGGTGATCCCCTTAGGAAGAAGGGTTGGGAAGAGTTGGGAGGAGGTGTGAGTGTGAATTGAGCAAGAGTTGATCTTTGAGCACTTGAGTTCATCTCCATGTTCGTTCTTCGTGGCATTTATTACTCTTAGAGGTTGAGGACTCCTAGACGGCTTGGAGTTGGTCATGGACCACTGAGCTTTGTGTGGTGCGCCGTGTCAAGTTTGTGAAGGCTCGATATCGCCTCCGCAAGGGAAGAAATCAAAGGAGTGAAGCCGGCGAGTGCATTGTGCAACACTGGTGAGGGAAGGGTTGAAAAAGACCCCGGCTCAAGTGTGACCGAGTCGCCTCAACGGAGACGTAGGATCCCCTCAAGGATCCGAACTTCAGGAACAAACATCATCGCGTCTCCATCTTCATTTCGGTTTTATCCCTTTCACATTCTAGCTTGAATTACTTGCTTATTTTACAATTGAATTGATTATCTTGTCTTGTATGATACTACTACATCTATACTTGCTTGTGAACTATCTTTGGTGCAGGTGGTATCCTTGAATTTGTGAGATTTGAATTGAATCCAAAGTCCTCTGTTTTCTGTGCCGGCCGGATAGTCCGATACTTGCCTCGAATAGTCCGATACCCATCGATTTGTCCGTCTGACTGCACCATCGGATTGTCGATGACACTTCCACAATTAACTCTGTTTATTGTTTTAGAATTTAAAATCGCATATTCACCCCCTCTAGGTGACATCCCGGTCCTTTCAACCTACACGGTATTCACCTATGCCACTTGGGGTACATACAGCTGTTGAGTGTGTTCGGATTTTGAGTTGGGTAGTCAGTTCGAGGAGCACCGGTCCGAAGAAATTCTTCAAAGCTCCCATTCAGCCCCTCTGGTTGCCATAGCAGGTCTTTCAACTGGTATCAGAGCAAGGTTGCACTCTTTTTGCGATCTTCACCGATCTTGAGCCTTTCTTGTTTGTTCTTAAGCTATGCCGGATGACAAGTACCCCACCAAGCCTCTGATTTTTTCCAGGATGGATTTTCTTTTTTGGAAGGCGAGAATGGAGTCGTACATCATAGCACTGGGATACAATATATGGCTTAAGGTCAAAAATCCCTTTGTTGTGTCAAATGATGATGACATAACCATCATCAATCAGCCCGCTGTTGAGTTGAATGCAAAGGCCCAAAACTTGATCATTCAGGGGCTGAGTCAGAATGAGTATGAGTGAGTGGCTCATTTCAAGTTGGCATACTAGATTTGGACTACCCTCATTTCCTACCATGAAGGGACAGACCAAATCAAGTTTGCGAGGTAAGACCAGTACAAGCGTGAGTACGCACAACCGTTTTGTCAGGAAGACTGGTGAATCACTGGATTCCTATTTCAGTCCGTTCACCAAGATCCTTAGCAATCTTCAACTGGTAGGTACTACCTATACTGACTCGAAGAATGCTCGCCACTTCCTGTCCTCTTTGGATTTGAAGGTTTGGGGTTTGAAAGTGACCACAATCTAGCAGGCTGCGAATCTCACCACTTTGACCTTGGATGGGCTCTATTCCAATCTCAAGACCTACGAACTTGAGCTTCTTGCGAGCCCGGTCCCGGTCTTCACTCGACAACTTTGGTCACTGATCCTTCTTTGCGGTGTTCCTCTAGTGCTTTAGACTTTGGTTCCAGTTTCTCTCTTGCTGCTCTTTGTGATTTGTCTGATGAGCAGATGGATTGTTTTTCTGAGGAACAACTTGCATTGCTTGCCCACAAGTTTAGCCACTCATACAAGAGAGTGAGAGAAAGGAAGAAAAGGCTGATCAAGTGCTACAAGTGTGGTGCCCCCAACCACATTCAGGAAAAATATCCCAAGCTGGAGAAGGGCAAGAACGACTACAACGGCCCTAAGCAGAATGCCTACATCAACAAGAACCGCAACAACAAGGCCCCTGGCATTGACAAGAAGGACCGCAAGTTCTCCAAGGAGAGGAAGCTGTTCCAGAAGGTCCTGGCGGCTCTGGACGACGCCAACATCTCCGACTCAGAGGAGACTTGGAGCGACCAGGGCGAGGATGATTCAAGCAAGCCGAACGACGACGACAACTATGTTGGGATGTGCTTCATGGTGGATGAGAACGACATGAGCGACTCCGACCTCTACACCGACTCCAACAGTGAGGTACCCTCCTATGACCAACTCTATGAGGCTTTTCTCAAGCTGGGTCATTTTTGTGCTAAGGCTAAGACAAGGTGCAAGGAGCTAGAGGAAGAAATAGCCTTCTTGTCACAAAAACTTGATGCATTGAAGTCTCACACTCCTCCTATGCCTGCTGATTCTGATGGTTGGAAGAAGTGTGACAAACTTGTGGATGAATTGAGCAAACTAAGGACCTCCCATGATAGTGTGATTTCTGAGCTTGATTTGCTGAGGGGAGTCATGCTAGCTTGTTATGTGAACTAGAGGAGACTAGGAATGCTCTTGTTGTTTCTTCTGCTCCTAGAACCAGCTCTACTAGCATGATTGCTCCATCTGTTGTGTGTCCTCACCCTGCTACACATATCATTCCTGACACACTTAAGGGTCCAGTCAGCTCAGTTAAGGGCTGCAGAGATCCTGCTACACCTAAGGACCCAGTTAGTTTGGATGAGGACTGTAGTAACATTGAATTCCACTCTTGTGATGATTGTGTATTCACTAGGTTAGATAATCTTTATTTGAAATCTAAGGTTAGTCACTTGATTGAGGCTCTGCTTGCTAGTTCCCAATTCACTTGTGTTCGATGTGATGAGATTGATGGGGACATGGCTAACGTGTATGAGGATCTGAGTAGGAGGTTTGAGGGCCAGATAGCTAGAATCAAGAATGCTGAGTTTCTTTCCTATGTTACCCTTAAGAGAGAGGTGGCGATGCTTAGTGATAGGTGTCGTTTGATTCAGGGTAAGAGAAAGGTTTCTAACTAGGGTTCTTCTACTATTCCTCTTGCTTCTAGTGAGTTGTGCCCCTAGCTTTATCAGGAGTGTAAATAACTTATGAGCATTCTTGAGAACTTTGTGGGTGGCAAGAAAAAGCTAAACCTCATTTTGGATCAGTCAAAAATTTCAAAAGGTAGAGGTTTAGGCTTTGATTGGTTTGATCATATCAAGCAGCATCGTGCCAGGGTCATCACTGCTGATAAGGATGGCAAGATGGTTGAGGTCTCTCCTGGACGTCCTATGAGGACGGTCTTTTGTTCTGCTGGCTTTGTCCAAGGGGCTTCTGATTGGGAGGTTGCTCCCTTGTAGCTTTTGCTCCTAGTAGAGCGAAGTATACTTGCGCCTTCTGTCAAAAGGATGGACACTTGGTAGGCGTGCCAAGGTTGCTAGGCGTGAGCATGTTCGTGCTCTTCAGGGTATTGAGGGTCATTCCCAGACTCAGAGTGCTCCTAAGGCACCCATGGCTCCTAGACAGTTTGCTAGATAGGCTTCTCCTGTAGGTCGGTGTAGATTAGGCCTAGGTACTCAGACTATTGTTCCTGCTATTGGTTCTAGTGCCTTTCGTGGTCTAGGTACCCATCATCCTTAGGGTGTGCCTTCTTTTCCTCATGGAGGTAGACACTCGCGACGTGGTTTTCAGCGGCGCTCTTGGGATGGTCCTGCCTTTGCACGATGGTGGCCCAACTCAAGTGCGGGGCCTAGACGTCATGCTGGCTTTGTGAAAGTAGAGAGGCATAGTGACGCTAATTCTACAGTAGTTTCTACTTCTCGAGTGGCTCAGTGTTGGGTGCCTAGCTCCGCTCTTACTTGCCTTAATATTGAGTCCTCTCGTTCTGTGTTTCGTTGATCCAGGTGCGCCGGGCGGGGAAGGGAGATGTTTGGATCGTAGACTCCGGTTGTTGTTGTCATATGACCGAAGAGTCTCGTTGGTTCTCTTCCCTCATCCGATGTAACAGCCCAGCTGTTAAATTTTGGTTAGTTATGCATATAACTATCTTATTTCTATGATCATATTTGGAATTTCAAATATTTTATACAAAGTTGCATGCAACCGCCATCCTTTACGGTGGAAAAATTATTTTCTAAACTAGAACTTTCTATTAACCTACTAGCCGAGCAACTACTTAGACGAGACTTAGCCCAATGGATATGCCCTTAGGCTGACCAAGCAAGTAGTAGCCCGTACGAGCTTAGTAATGTTCCACCGAGCATGATGCTGCTTGGCAAAGACCCACCGAGCAAGGAGCAGCCTGCTTGGGCGAAGAATAGTTCAACTGAGCAAGGCAGAGCTTGGAGCAGCGCGGACGAGCAACGATACTACCTAAGCCGGTGTTGTCGGACTGAGCTACAACCAGGTACTATAGCTATATTCATATTCGTTTTTCCCCCAGACCATAATTACTAGATTCTCTCATCCATTGGCTGATTTGGGCGGTGCTGTAGACAGCATAGCCTCCCACCTTTTCTCACCCATTTTCCTACCCATTGCTTCTCTATGACCTGTGGGACCTGAGCCCCACTTGTAAGAGACTGTTGGGTGGCTTTATAAGGCACCATTCCACCTCTCCACCCAACCATTTAGCTCAGATTCATCTGCCTCCCACGTCCAGCTGCAGGACAACAGCAAGAATAGCAATCTGTTCATCCTTGTTCCTCACTTTCAAACCAAATCTGCCACTGAAATACCAATATTCACCAAGAGTGTTATATATCATTGGAACATTTAGGAGATCAGCTATCCATTGATCCCCATAGCAAGCACATGTACAAACTAGCAAGCACATGCACAAAAGTTTGCTATAGTTCTTGCCCCTTTTTCTCTCTGCTGCTATGTTTTTGGATAGCAAGAGACTAATTTCCTTTTCTACTCATTCATGTTGATTTCCTCCATATCCAGGCCCTTGGATGAGCAAGAATAGCTTCCTCACTTCCTAAGCTTCAAGTAAATCTAAGCCATTCATGCATTGCACAAGGTTTTGGGTGAGTTCTTGATGTTTTTCTTCTCTGTACTTTGTTGTTTTGCATAACAGTGAAGTACTCTGTTTGTTTCTCACTTTGCATGTCATTTTTAGCACATGTGCACGCTTAGGGATGAGCATGGAGACCCTCTCAGCGAGCTGAGGAAGGAGTAGAGCCAGATCCATAGCCTAGGAGGTGAAGGAACCACGAGGAACAAGTCTAGGAGCAGCCGGGATCATTTTTGGACAGATTCTAGTCCTCTTCTTCTACACCATCATCCTTTGAATGTCCACCCTTAGCAAGGCATTCCCTGCTAGGTGAGAACCCTTTTCCTACCTATTCTTCATTTTTTTTATCATCTACCACTCCTGGTTACATTGTTTTCTTGGATACACCGAAGTGTGAGAGCAGCAGCCCTAGAATCACTCTGTTTCAGCCCAGTCCCTGCACAGTAGTGGACAAAGTAATTTTATAAAATCACCCATTGCTCGGATGAAAAGTTGTCTACATGAAAACAATGTGCCATGAAATTTTCTACAACTTTCATGTAGAACACTTTTGCAACCGAGCATGTTTGCCCCCTTAAATGTTGCTCGTACAGAGCAATATACAGTTTGTGCGACCCTCCCGAGCAAGATTAGCTATGCCCGACCAAGAGTAAGTCCTAACCGAACAAGATATGACATACCCGACCTAGGGAACCCACTCCTAGGTAAGAGGATGTCCGTCCTGAGCAAGGGGATTCTTTTCTGAGCAAGTTTGATATATTTCCGAGCAACTATAATCAATACCGAGCAAGCCCTAGTTATCCTGAGCAAGAATACCGCCTAACCTTCAAACGGTCATATCTCCTTCATCCGTACTCGGATTTGGATGATTTGTTTTTACAAAATTTGCATTAGCTCATGAAATTTTTGAATATCTAAAAATATTTGTAGTTTATATTGGTTGAATAGTTTATTTGGATTTTATTTGATGTGCCTGTTATCGAACGATCAGAATCGACGTTCCGGAAGAGCCCGGACTTGCTCAAGAGGCTCTCCCCGTCAACGAGCAGCATCAAAACACTATATACTATCCCTCCTTTGATTCATATTGATCTCATGATTTGCAATTGCATGATTTACCTTATGTTTTATGAAATGCTTACATGCTATTTTGAAGTATGAACTAATGGGTGGGTAGAACCTAGTTATGTCCAGGGTATAGGTCAGTACCTTGATAATTTTGATACCCCATTTCTTTGAAGCCTAAGTGGGTACTACTATTATTTATGTCTAGTTTGTGAGTGCTTAGTAATGCTTAGAGTCAATGAGGTAAAGCGATCAATGGATTTAGTCCATTGGTCAAGCGTCTTCAATTACGAAGGATCTACTATTTGATACAGATTTTAGTGATGATGGGTTTTGTGTGAGGTCTGAGTTGGACTTGAACGGGTGATAAGGGAATGATGGGAGGATGGATCCCAGACAAGTAGCCCCATTTGAGTCGATTAAGGACCGAACATGGTGTTAGTCTCTTCTTATAACTATACATATGACCACACGTGTATTATGGGACACCTGGCCAATTCCCTATGTATGCTCAAGTCGTTGGGTACCAGCGGGGCAACATGTGTTTCAGGGGGGTGGCAGGGTTGACCATCCGTGGTGTGTCCTTGTGCTTGGGTGTGATAGGCCTTAAATCTACTGCAACGGTTGACTCCCTCCTGCACTTGCGTGACGCCCCCTTCTAAATTTACATTCGGCTCAATGAAGTAATAGCCCCATCGCTGTTCATGTGGTTGGAAAATAACATACTAGCTGCCCAAGAGCAAGCCGAGCATGTTAGCTTCCAACCCGAGCATGCAGCGGTACACACGAGCGACCTTCGTTGAAACGAATGTAAACTGGGTTCCCGAATATGTGCCCTGTGATGGCTCCCAAGATCAGCTACCATCACATACATACCCTCACAATGATCGATAGCACAACACATACATCTTCGGGCACAATTTTCATCCAACCGGGCAACATGAACTGCTGCCCGAACAATAAGTTTTAACATAATCAGAGTTTTACTGCAGCGGAAATACAAGTTTGTTCACCAAAATAGCAGCGGAAGAACATCATAAATAAACAAAAGACCAACGTGGTATGCCCCCATTAACCCCATGGGCAACCGACTGGAAATTAGAACTCCGCCGCCGCTAAGCGCCACTGCGTTTCGGCTTGGTAGTAGTACTCAAGCACGGGGTCGTCTTCACCTAAAATTGCAGCACATCGGTTGAGTACAGATGGTACTCAGTACTAAGAGGTAATGTATACCCTCAATCATGAATATTATGTACTCAAGAAAGGGCTAGCAGTACTTTTACCACAATTTGCATTTTTGCAAGACATACATATATGAGTAGGTTGTAAATTTCATTTGAAGAAAATATTTCAAAAAGTAAAGCTTGTAGCATCCATCATAATTCATCATCATGAAATCCATCATCATCAATCCATTGGGCTCTAACCGACCTTGGTCTCTATCCGACCATAACCACAACCTGCTCAGGCTCTATCCGTCCTTGGTCTCTATCCGACCATACACCACGAGCAACCCTGTGCTCGGAAAGACATACGGCTATCCCACCATGCCTAAAACCAGTACCCAAACTGAACCATGAGCTAACATCAGTGTCTCGCCTCGCAAGTTTTCGTCCTTAACCCTGGACGCTGCTGTTCGAACAGTTTAACACTCTGCAGAGGTGTACGACTTTACCCACACGACACAGCAAGCCATGCTGAAGCCTCTTAGATGTACATGCCAGTCCATTGGGTCACCCGAATTGACTTCATCCACTCCCCACTCCACGAGTGCAGGAGGGAGTCAACCGTTGCAATGGATTTGTCCAAGACCCATCACACCCAAGCACAAGGACGCACCACGGATGGTCCACCCTGCCACTCCACCCTCTAACACAAATTGCCCCGCTGGTACCCAATGGCGCGAGCATGCACAGGAAATTGGCCAAGTGTTCCCATAATACACGTGTGGTCGTACGTATAGTAACTCGAAGGGATTGGCACCATGTTCGGTCCTTAATTCACTCGAACAGGGCTACGCGTCCGGGATCCATCCTCCCATCATCCCCTATCACCCGTTCAAATCCAAGTTAGAGTTCATACGTAATCCAACATCATCATCACCAGTATCACATAGTAAATCATTCACAATTCAAAGTCGTACGACCAACGGAATTACTCCATCGATCGCTTTACCACGTTGACTCTAAGAATGGCTAAGCTTCCGCTGACCAAACCCAATTAATACTATCCTCTTAGGCTACAAAGGAATAGGGATATCACTAAGTAGGAGATAACTAAGTTCTACTGACCAAGTGACATATATATTTTAACTTAGCATGCAGGCAAGTGATAGAACATAATTGAAATCATGCATTCATAAATAGAGGATCAATATGGTGAGTCAAATGAGGGGAGTATATGTGCCTTGTTGCTGCTCGTTGGCGGGGAGAACTCCTGGATCAAGTTCGGGCTCCTCCGGAACGTCGGCTCCTAATGTTCGGTAGCAAGAACATCAAATAAAATCCAAATAAAATACCAAACAAATAGGAACATCAAATATTTTTAGAGATTCAGAAAGTTCATGATCTAATGCAAATTTTGCAACAAGAAACACCCAAATCCGAGTTCGGATGAGTGAGATAGAGCCATTTGAAGTTTGGGTGCAATACTAGCTCGGGACTGTAAGGACTAAGCTCGGGATTGACCTAGGTAACTCGAGAATGAGTCTCCTAACTCGGAAAGGACGTTGCCTTGGTCAAGAGTGGGTTTACAAGGTCGGATATGGCATAGCTTGGTTGGTTAGGACATGACCAAGGTCGGGCTCAACTAGCTCTAGCTCGGGAAAATCACTTAGTTTGTACGTTGCTTACTACCAGCCACTTTTGGGGGTTCTAATAAGCTCGTCCAAGCTCGGGCTTCACATGAAAGTTGTAGGAAATTTCCTGAAGCACAATTTTAATGTAGAACACTTTTTCATCCGAGCTACGGTTGATTTTATAGAATTTATTTACTAGGCTGCTATTCAAAGAAAGGCTGAAACAGGCTGTTTTCAGATCTAGGGTTCTAATGCTTCGGTTTCCACCAAAGAAAAGCTTAGCTATGAATGCTAAATGGTGAAAAACAGAAGTGAGAGAGAGTATTGGGTTCTCACCTAGCAAGGAAGGCCTTGCTTAACAATAGAGAGCCCAAAGATGAGGAGATCGAAGTGGTTGACGGTAATCTGTCAGAACTCGGTTCAGCAACTCTTTAGCTTGTTCCTTGAGGTCCCTTCAACTCCAGCAGTGTGGATCTGCTCCTAGACGTTCCTTAGCTCGTGCATGAACTCTTTTTGGCCATCTCCGAGCTACCCAAATCCTTGTGAACATACAAGGGAGTTGGATGTACTTGAAGCCCAGGAAGTATAGATGTTACTCCTGCTCATTCCATGGCCTGGATTTGAAGAAAGAGGGCATAGATGGACAGAAAACGAAATCAGTCTTTGCTGTTCCAAAATCGAACAGCAAAGAGAAAAGGAAGAGAAATCCATAGCAAACCCTTGTGCATGTGCTTACCATGGGGTGGAATGGATAGCCACGATTTCAGCTTTCCAACGATATATAACACCCTATATGGATTCTTGGTGGTTTGGGTGGAGATTTGAAAATGGTGGAGGTGGAGATGAAGAACAGCTTGTTGTTCTTGCTGCTGTCCAGAACTTGGACGTGAGAAGAATGAGAGTGAGGGCTGGTTGAAGTGGGTGGAGAGGGGTTTAAATAGAGGTATACTCTTCTATTGACAAGTGGGTCCAGGTCCCACATGTAATAGAGAGTGCGGGTAAGATTCTGGATAAGAAAAGCTGAGGGTCTAGGCTGCCTGCAGCACCGCCCAAGTCAGCTAATGGATGGAAGATTCGGCTGATATTGCCCAGCACCGCCTAAGTCAGCCAGTGGATGGAAGATTCGGCTGATACTGCCGGAGGGCAAAAAGGAATAAAGAATAGATGTGGTGGCTGGGTTGTTTGAATAGGTACGAGCTTACTCGAGCTTCTCCAAACCCGGTCAGGTCTTCTGTTGCTCGGTTCAGCCGTCTATAGCTCGGGCAGCTTCCTCCGGACATCTTCTAGCTCGGACAAGTGATATTTAGCTTGGATGGGTAGCAACCAAGCTCGGGTAGAACTCGGTGAAGTCCGACATAGTCACTACCTTGCTTAATAGAGCTCGAGTGGACTCTACCTTGCTCGGGCAAGCTACAGCTAGCTCGGGTATTTAGGGAACATGCCCGTCGGGCTAGGTCTCACTACTCTAGTGGCTCGGCCAGAGGGTTTAAAGTTAAATGCCTCATGTTCCCACCATAGAGCATGGTGGTTGAATGCAAAATTTTTTTTGTAAACCAACATAAAAAATGAATGAACATGCTAATGATATGTATAGCTATACGAAATTTAACAGCTGGGCTGTTACAACTTGAGAAGTGGGGAGTGGATAAAATCAAATCGGGTAACCCAAAGTACTGGCATGTACATCTAAGAGGTTTTGGCATAGCTTGCTATGTCGTGTGGGTAAAGTCGTACACCTCTGCAGAGTGTTAAACTGTTCGAACAGCCGCGTCCCGAGTTAAGGACGAATACGGGCAAGCGAGACACCACTGTTAGCATACATGGGATTGGTTATGGTTGAGATAGGTATGGTATGGTTCATATTCCAACCACAGGGTTGCTCATGTTTGTGTTATATTGGTCGAGGAGCGACCAAGGGCAATGGAGCCCATGAGGTTGATGATTATGAGTTCATGATGATGAGATTTATGGTCTTACTACTGTTATCATACTTTAAATATTTTGGTCCAATGCGATTTATAATCTACTTATGTCTATGTCTTTCAAAATGCTCTTTAGACTAAAAATAACCTTTCCATTGCTCATATGTCAATCATGTAGAGGATATATATTACCTCCTAGTGCGAGTACCTTTTGTACTCAACCCGGATGCTGCAATTTCTCGTTATAAAGATGATTCCACACTTGAGTACTACTATCAAGCGGGGAATGACGGTGCTAGCGGGCAAAATGCGGAGTTCTAGCTTCCAGTCGGCTGCCCATGGGGTTAATGGGGGCATGCCCCGCTGGTTATTTTGGTTTAATGTTCTACAACTTCTGTTGCTATTTTGTTAGAACAAGCTTTATGTATTCCACTGCTACAACACAAACACTCTGATTATGTTAAACTTATGGTTTGGGCAGCAGCCCATGTTGCCCGGTTGTATGTAGAGTTATGTCTGATAATGTGTGTGTTGTGCTACCAATCATTGTGAGGATAGTGTGTGATGGTAGCTGATCTCGAGAGCTATCACCGAGCACACATCCGGGCACAAGGTTTACCTTCGATTCAATAGAGATTGCCCGTATGGGTTAGTTGTTGCTCGGGTTGAAGATTAACATGTGTGGCTTGCTCGGTAATCTGTACGGGCAACTCTTATCTTGGTTTTCAACCATTTCGGGCAGTAAGTCATATGTCTAGTGGGTCGAATGTAAATTTGGAGGGGCGCCACATCCGATTCCCTGACGGTGATTTCATCACCTTCGGGATGCTTCTTCAGGTCGCGTGCTAGCCAGGGGTCTGATTCAGGTTAGTGATCGCTTTGTGCTTAACGATGTTGCTCTTGTCAATAAGCTGCGTTATAATTTGCTTTCTCTTTCTCAGTTTGTTGATAAGGGTTTTGAGGTGAGCATTAAGCGCGATGCTTGTCACATTCTTGGCTCTTCTGTGGAGTTTATTTGCGGGATTTCTCGACATGGGAGGGTCTTTCATGCTGATTTTGATATTGCTTCTGTTGGCTCCTCACGTTGCTTAATTGCTTTGGAATCTCATGATCTCTCCTTCTAGCATAGGAGATTGGGTCACATTGGCTTTGATCACTTAAATAGAGTTTGCGGTCGGGATCTCATTCGCGGTTTGCCCAAACTCAAAATGGTCAATGATTTGGTTTGTTCTCCTTATCGCCATGGGAAAATGGTTTCTATAACTCACCCACCTGTCACCCTTGTGATGACTGACGCACCAGGACAGCTTCTACATATGGCATTGTTGGTCAAGCTAGAGTGCAATTAGTGGGTGGTAAGTGGTATGTGCTTGTGATTGTGGATGATTATTCTCGATTCTCTTGGGTGCTCTTCATGCTTGTCTCAGAGTTTTCTGATATTATGAGTTCTGAGTTTGAGATGAGCATGATGGGAGAGTTAAGATTCTTCCTTGGCTTCCAGATTAAGCAGACTCCCGAGGGGATCTTCCTTCACTAGAGCAAGTATACCCCTGACCTTCTCAAGCGGTTTGCTATGTTTGATGGCAAGCCTGTTCAGACTCCTATGGCGACCACCACAACTCTTGAGCCTGATGAGAATGGTTAAATGGTCAACCAAAAGAAGTATCACAACATGATTGGCTCCCTTCTGTACCTTACCTCTTCCAGGCCGAACATACACTTTGCTGCGTGTCTTTGTACTCGCTTCCAGGCTTCTCCCCACGTTTTCTCACCTTCAGGTGAAGCACATCTTTCGCTACCTTAGAGCCACCCTAGACATTGGGATTTAGTACTCTTCCTCTTCTTGTCTGTCACTTAGTGCCTTCTCAGATGCAGACTTTACTGGCTGTAGGATAGATAGGAAGATCACTTCTGGCACTTGCCAATTTCTTGGCACTTTCGGTGTCTCTTGGTCCTCTAGGAAGCAGTCAGGTGTTGCCTAGTCCACAGCCAAGGCAAAGTACATTGCTGCAGCCACTTGTTGTAGTCAAGTGCTTTAGATGTGCTTGATTCTAGCACACGAAGTGAACCAGTTTGAATTTATACTAAGTCTCTATTCACGGCGGCCCCTTGCGAGTGCGGGCAGTGCCCGCGGCGTTTTGGGGGAAATATAGATTACATCTATGAAAATGCTGTGAAAATCTCATCGAATTGATCATATCAAGCCAAATCCGAGCCATTCAAAACGGCTCAATTTTCACTAGACGGATCAAATCGATCTATTGCGCGAGGTCCCCTTGAGAAGACGGTGGCCCTATACGATCTCGATCTGTTGTTCTGATCATTTTGGTGCACGCGTAACCCCGATGGTGTTTCCAACCGGTAGGGGCAATGCACGGCTCGAATCTGAACGGAAGCGGACTAATCTTTTTTATCATATGGCGCTGTCAACTCATACCTCTAAAACATCCCAATACCGATTGATCCAATCAACCCGTGAACGATATAGCAACATATCACCATATGCATCTGATCTAGATCCAAAACTACACATGATCGGCTCTAATACCACTGTTGGGGAATGGGTAGGCTACGCTAGGATAAATCAAAAATTTTCTACCATGCAAGTAAGGGATCACGGATCGTTACTCTTGACTTGCAAAGGCAGCGGAAGCAGAGTCACGCGCGTCGAGGAAGTAGTCGTACACACCGAACACCTCCTCCTCGCCGGTTGTCAAACGTCCCCGAGCAGCGCCGATCAGCACATGATCGTAGCCGAACACCGCGAGGTCGTCGTCATCAAAGGTTCCACCGATCAGCGCGTCCACGTGCGGCGGCGCCTCTAAACGTATCCACACGTCCAAGGAAGGAACGCCGTGCGGGGTGTGCTAGCACCTCACCACGCGGCTAGGGTTTTGGGCGAGCGGGAGGGGCACGGCGGCTAGCGGTTGTTGAGAGCTCGTCTGTCACACGCGTGCCGTCCCAAGCCTCCTTTTATGGATGCGCTAGTGGGCTCTAGTCGAGGCCTACTAGGACTCCAATTCCTACGCGGATCATATCCGCACGCAAACCCTTCTTCTAATGGATCAAATCCACTAGATAAGTTCCAACCCGTTAAGTTTGTGACCCGTTAGGTTCATGTGCAAATCGGCCGTGAATCCGGAAAGTCCCTTTCCAATCCACAGATCAATAATGGTACCTAGCAGTATATATTGACCCCCGAATGCACAGAATGATCTCATCAACTAAATCCTGATACACTCAACATACCGATCCTTTTGCCACACGATACCAGTTAAGCTCAAGGCGAGATACGTGCCACCCTTGTGATAACTCGACCATTCACTCGTCAATGTGATGAATATAAATATCATGATAAACTCTTTAATCATATCAGCACGGCCGTGTGCTTTCCTTATCCATCCACACCGAGAGGCCCAGAGATATCTCTCGTTATCGAGGAGGGATAAATTCCATCTTGATCAATCACATCCTTACGCTATGCTTCACGGCATACCCAGTAGTTATCTTTATAAGTACTCCATTACGGTATAGCGTTTGATAACACCAAAGCATACGACTCCACAAGCTGGGTCTCTATGATGATCTCAGGTCTAAGGACCATATAGGTGTACCACTAGAGACTACATGCTGATGGCACTTTGTAGATAACAATCTCAGCAGCGTCTCGGAGTAGGTCTATCCAACCACCCATGCTTTCTAACATGTGTCCATATTATTGATTTGATATCTCCATATCTATGGTATATGAAACAATATCATCAATCAATACATGTGCTGATCAAATCATTATCGCTCCTCATAATGATATGGACTAGGGATTGTTTAGAACAATATCACAATAACAATGTGTCTCACAACCAAATCATATTTGATGAACAAAGTTGTGACATTAATTCATAGAACCGATAAGCAATGTTATTATAAGTATATGAACAAAAGACGTTACACATGTAATAGCCCAAATGTGAGAATTTTCAAAAAAAAACTTTTGTAATATTAATTATGGAGTGAATTTTTTAACTTTCTATGTAGTATAAATAAAAAATCCCCTAACAAATCAAATCAAAATCCCCTTGTAATTCTAATTACTATACAAATTTAGAATAATTTCCAAATCAAGGTGATTTGGAATCATGGTTAAATTCAAAATAATTCATTAACAAATTCATGATCAAGATGAATATTTCTAAATATTATTATTCATCATTTGTTTTAAGAAACTTAAATCCAATTAGGACTCTTCCTATTGAATTATTTCAGAAATCACCAAAATTCATTTTTGGATCAATTTTGAAAATTTAGAAATTCAAATTTGGATGTATCACCTAGCCTTTCTTTCTGGAAATTCATAATTCCATCACTACCATTGGACTAGTCAAACCAGGCACTGTTCATGGGGGTCCCACATGGCAGCCACCTCTCTCTCTCTCACTCTCTCTTTTCTCTCTCTCCCTCCCTGCCCCGAGCTCGGCCAGCATGCCGCGCGCACGTAGCTGGCCCCAGCAGCAGGAATCCTTGCCCACGTGGTCGTCACGAAATGCTGCACCCGGTCACCTCGCCCTGGCGCCTCGCCACACCATCGCTTCCGCCCGGCTTGCCGTGCACGCCGCCCGGTCACCCTGCTTCGTCACTGCCACAATGCCGCCTCGGTACTTGCTCGTTAGAGCGTCGCGCGCGTTGCCCGAGCCTCGATGATGCTCGCCCTCAGGAGCTTCGGCTTTATCTGAGGGAGTCAGCACCTCATTTCCCCTCTCCGTCTGTCTCTTAAAACCCGACTACCTCGCGCACGTCGCCCTCTCTCCCCACTCACTCTCTCTTGTTCCCAGCCCCCGCATTAGCTATCTCGCCCCCTTGCGCTGCTTCAGCCCGAAGGAATCAAGCCCGGAAGCCCCCAGCTTGCTGAAATCATCGTTTCCCCGCCGCTAGGCTGTGAAGCATTGCTATCACCCCCTTTTCAAATTCCTTCTCTACAGTGAGTCCTAGCCTAACTCCTTCCTCCTTGAGCATCGCCATGACCTGGCGCACCTTTTTCTTCATAGCGCCGTGACTGGAGCATCGCCGTAGCAGCCTGTCGAGGACCCTACTTCTGCTCCTTTCGGCCTCCGCGTGGACAAGCTTCTCCGAGGCGTCTCCATCCAAACTAGGAGCGAGGTAAGCATCCTCATAGTCCCTAGATGCTTTAGTACTATTTTCCAGCTCTAGAGCCGTATGGATCACCGTAGCTCCATGTACCCGACGGCCATTTCCGCCACCTTGCCTAGCGCCGCTGCTCAAGGGCCATCACCGGCAAGCCGGCGGTGACACGTCTAGCCCCAGTCGTGCTAGGCCTTCGGCGCGTTCCTGCTACCCCTCTAGCGCCCTGTAGCTCCGTCGCGCGCGCTGAAGACCTCGCCGGAGCACCACCTGGTTCACGCGAGGAGGAAGACGACGGGCAACCGTCGAATCTGCACCAGGATTCGTCCACGCATGGTTCACGGTTCATGGTTCAAATCACACGGGATTAGCCTAATGCCTCGCTGACATGTGGGACCAGTGGCCCACTATCAGTTTAAGTGGTGGCGTAGTTGGGAGAATACGCCTTCTCCTCGAGGTGGCGCGTTTCTGCCAGGACGGGAGCGTCGTGCGTCACCGACAAGCGGGACACGCCTGTCAGCCAGCGGGCTGCGCTCTCGCAGGCCGGTCCAACACTGTTCATTCTGGTTTTCCCTATTTTCTCAATAAAATTAATCCTAGTGTTAGAAACGATTTTCTAAAAATAGAATGACACATCCAAAATTCTCCAAAAAGAATGATAAATACTAGATCACTCAGAGGATTTTACAAAATTATAATATTAATCAGATAATTTTATTTGCCTGCTGGAATATTTCCAGAAGCTATTTTTAAGATGATTTCTGTGTAAAAGAAATTTCAGGAACTGTTTTCAAATTTCTAAAAATGATAGACCATTTAGGAAAAACCTGAGAAAATCCTAGAAAACTTGTAAAATCTCTCTGGACCTAAGAAAAATATCAGATTATTAACTTGTTTAGTTACATAATTTAAGCCCACTATTTGTCCTAATTTATCTATATTCACATATTATCCATTGGCAACCTATTTTACTAAAATAACCCAAAAATCTTCTCTGGTCCAAAAGCTTAATATTAAATAAAGCCAGCACCCTAAACCATAGATTTCTTACACTTATATTTTTGAAGGAAATACTTCAAACAAAATACCTTAAAAAAATAAACACTTTGCTAGATTGGGGGTAGAATTATAGATATTTATATGTATATACATTATTATAAATATTCCATGACATTCATGAGCATTTCATCACACCCTTCGAGGAGTAGTTTTCACATACCTTATTAAGATCTTCGCGACGCTAAGATTAAATAGGTCGACTGCATTCATGCATCATAATTTTCGCATTTTGGTTGTTCATATTGGTTATTCATCGAATAGAACTAGAAGGAGTTGTCGAGCAGTGTGAAGACCCTCAAGAACCCCAAGACAACTTCCTAGAGGATCCAGACGAGTTAACATCTTCCCTATAGGATGTTTACTTTACTAGGGAGAGCCTACACTTTTCCTAGTGTGAGTTAACATTCATTAGTTCATATTGATCTCAGTTTTTATTAAATTATTTCCTCTTAAATATCAAATTGCATGCTTTTAATTATGTGTACCTACCTTATTAAATTCATGATATATCATGCCTATTTTATGGAATTATCAATATCCAATGATGATTGTGTTGATGATCATTACTTGTTGAATCACGCTCTGATCGCCTTGACGATCAATTCCTTGAATTAACCTGGTTTAGGATCAAAAGAGTTATTAAACTCTTAAGTCTATGATTAAAAATTTGTTAGACTCCTAAGTCTGGTTAAAATCTTGCTTAGACAATTGCTCAGGTCCAATAATTATTTTAGGCTTAAGTTGCCTCGAAACGGTGAACCAATATTCACCGGACATGAATATACAAAAACATGGATAACTGGATATTGGGCCTGGCATGCCAGTGTGTGATGTTTGGTTGTGGATATGGTCATGGTTATGTACGGACGGGGTCCGATACAGTGGTGTAGTAGAGGCTACGAGAGTGGAAGAAGGAAGTTATTTTGGGCAGGGTGGACCCAGTGATAAGGTGCAGTGCGGGCTCATCCTAGCAGGAGCGCGGAGACACACGCGTAGCAGGAGAACGCTGCCACTAGCCTGAGGAGGTGGTTCCAACACAACGCTTGGCCATCGCGCGGTAGTAGGAGTTAGGGGTCATATGAGGTGGTTTGCGAAACCAGCCCTTGGACAGAAAACCCCGCTCTAAGAAGGTCCGGCTTGGGACGTCACCTGAGGGTGATTTAATCACACTTACTGGACCGGCAAATCTAGTAGTGTTGTGGTTCACAACGGGTCGCCAACCCAGAATATGATGGCGGAAGGAAGGAGATGTTTGGCAGAGTGCATGGAAACTGCCATAGGATGGGATTTGGATTATGGTGTGGAATTTGAACTCTGGAATAACACATTGAATGTAGAACTTTGTTAAAACTGCTAAGTCATAGGTTTTGATTTAAAACTCTGGCTTTCTGCAAACACAACAATCTCAATCTTTCCTTTGGAGGCTCTACCATTAAATGCATTAGGTTGGGTATTAACTCGCCATTGTTTGGATAACACGATATATATATATATATATATATATATATATATATATATATATATATATATATATATATATATATATATATATATATATATATAGTTTGGGGCTCCATGGAGCCTAGGCTCCATGATTCAAATACCTATGATGTGCATTTAGATTCGTGATGTTTGACATGCATATCTTCACATACTCTCTAAAAAAATATTTGAGATATCAAACTCCAAAAAAAATTAATTTCAAACTTAGTTTAAACTAGTTTGAAGTATAGTTTGAACTAGTTTGAAGTATATTTTAAAAGTAGTTCAACTTAACTTTTTTCGGAGTTTGATGTCTCAAATATTTTCTTTAGTACGTATATGAAAGTACAAATATCAAGCAATACGAATCTCAAAGCACATTTAGTGGTAACGAATCATGGAGCCTAGGCTCCATGGAGCCTATATATTATTCCTATATATATATATATATATATATATATATATATATATATATATATATATATATATATATATATATATATATATATATATATCCTCTTTTTAGTCGAGGGAGATGATGGAGCCCAAGACGCTTATGAACGTCATGAGGATGGCGATCCTCAGTATCAAGATCAAGATTAGGAGGATAGCAAGGCTTAGGGCGTTCCACCAGTTGCTCGCTATTGCAAGGCCGCTAGTGTGATTTTGTGTAAATCTTCCACAAACTCTGATGTTGTCTTTTGGACTTGGTTTGTAAGTAAGGCTATAGCCGTTTGACTATTAATCAGCCTGATGTCTGTTTGTTGCAATAAAGACATCTCGTTGTATGAAATGATCTGGCTTTGTAACGTGTGGCACTAGTGTACTGGTCCAGGGACCAGTACGGTGCTAGCCACCCCTAACTGGTGGTCCACAACACAACATCGTATGATTGCCTTTAGGGCACATTCCCTTCAAGAGAAATAATAAGCTTGACAATCATGCAAATATCAAATCTTTTTGAAGAAACAAAGAAAAATATTCGCGATGAAAGGATACTATATTAGAAGAATCTATTACTAATTTTATGCATCATCTTGCTCCCTATATTAGATATGCATGCGTGCAATAATTAAAAAATATATGGTACCGGTCAGTAACAAGGCTAATAGAAATAACAAGCCATTTGGTGGTTGTTTCTAAAATATCATCTAACAAGTCTCTCTTCTGCTAATTAACAGTGGAGTATCTAACAATTAAAAGTGTCATGAATGTATTAAATATTAATTACTATTTCCATAAACAAGTAAATACTCCTAGTTAGAGCATCCCTAGGGGAGACTTTAAAACACTGTGTAGGCTAGTGATCGGGAGAGAGAGCCCGGATAGTGTGCCCGTGCCCACCACAGCAGAGACTCCATGCGCAGTAGTCAGAGTGGAGGGACGGGGTGTAGACGGCAAAAAAATGGTGACATTGTGAGGTCGCTCTATTCCCCTCTCGGTCCACTCTGAACTCAACGAAGCCACCCTCCCGCGCCGGATCGGACAAGGGCCAGCGGAAGGCTCGGCGAGGGCAACCACGTCATGCGAGCTGCGTAGCGGCGGCTGGGACGGAGGTGGAGAAGGATCGGCCGGATCTAGCGCCGGCATCGGAGAAGGTGAACTCGTGTTCGTCGGTTCGGTCCTCGCAGTCGTCTACTGCGATAACCACAGACGCCAAGCGAAAAGGTAAGCAGCTCCTCCCTCTGTTCATATGGCGATTTGGGGATTCCTCCGTGCCGGCGATTTGGGGATTTGGCTATTTCGCGGGGACGAGCTATGGGGACGGGGTCGTGCGCCTAGGAAAACCGACTTTGTTTGACTGTCGCGGTGACGATCTATAGGCCGATTAGCCGACTTGAAATTTCTAGCATTCCCGATCGATATGAGGCTATTTGGCGATGTAGGGCATTTGGAACTAGGGCTTCCAATTTGGGGATGGCGTGGAGAGATGGTGTGCCTAGGACGAGCTTCCGGCCGGCATCAGAGCAAGGCCGAGACGATTACCCATGGAATTTGGACCTACATTTGTCCATTCGGGCTCGGCGTGGCAGATGCCTTGGTAGGACGAGTTTCCGAGCAGCGTAGGGGCAAGGCCGAGGCGATTCCTCGAGGAAGGTGAACATTAACCCAAGATTAAGGAGGTTTTACGAAGGCCACACATTGTTCTTCAAAACCATGCTCCCTTTGGTCCTCTTCTTTTTCATGCTGTCTAGAATTATGTAGGACTAATTTTGTTAAACGTCAAGTGCATTTCATTTGATGTCATGTGATTATGAAGTGCGGTCTTTGGCTTTTGTTCCCTGATCAAACTTACAAAACCCCGGCGCCTATTCTAGGTAAATGCAGTGTTGGTAGATGACGAGCACGGAGGAGAACCTTGCCAAGCTGCTCCGATGCACTGTTGAGCGTGTCGACAATGTTGCCGGACAGCTGCGTAACCTAGCGCAGCAGAACTTCAATCCCACACCAACCCCGAAGGCCTTTGCTGTGAACACCCTTGTGCTTGACATGGAAGCATTGGTGGAGGAGCTAGACATGCTATCCCTGCAGGGTACAGAAGGCACCGACAGCAATGTGACTGTTCCAGCGATGGAGGCTGCGGATGCCTTTCACAATCCTTGGTCAGACGTGGATCCAGACGAAATCATCAACTCGGAATACGATCCTGCAGATGATGACTATTACGGGAGCTTTGCAGACTGGTGCGAAGAAAATGGCATCAACTACGACAGCGAGCAATCAAGGGGAGTGTAGTTGTAGGTCACTATGTGAAGTGTTACGTTTGGCCAGTTGTGTGAAGTGTTCCCTTCCATATTTTTCCGTAGTGTGTCGAGTCTGGTGATTACCTAGTTAGCGTCAGTCCGTATGTTCTTGTTCTGTTATTTCCTAATTAGGCAGTGGTTGCATTGCTAGGTACTTGTTGATGTATTAACTGTTGTATGTTCACCTCTTTTACGAAATTTTTAAATGAACCAGTTCGCCACTTTAATTACTGCTACTGTTTTGTTATCGGCGAATGTCGATATGTCTGTCACTTGGCCACATTGGACAAAGTGAACGTTACTTTGCACCTTCCCATGCAGGCCTAGGATGGACCCGGATTTTCTCCATTTGATGCAGCAGCACGGATATCCCCGTGGGCAGCAGACATCAGCAATGCAACCGAACCAGGCAGCTATGGGGCATGTTGGGGGGTCCCTCATTTTCAGCATGGTGGAGGTCCACCTTTCGCTTTGGCTCCCACAAGTCCTGGCTACAATTTAGGCTACCAGGGCGGCACAATATCCCTCCCCCCCCCATTTCAAGTGCCATACTCCCCATGTTTTCCACCAGTTGGAGGGTCCTACGATTCAGTTGGTGTATTTCAGTACAACCCGAATGTGAACTATACTCAATCTTCCGATGCCCAGCAACAATCAGGTCCAAACAATGAATCAGAAGGAGGTGATGTCGAGGTACATGAGATCGAAGCCGAGGGGAGTAGCCCTTCGCGTAAGGCAACAGGGAAGGGCAAGGAGGAGGAGGCAGAGAAGAAAGGGAGGCGGGGACCTGGCTACACCGTCCACGAGGATGAGTTGCTAATTTCAGTTTGGCTTAACACGTCTTATGATCCTATTGTGGGAACAGACCAACCAGCCTCATCCTTTTGGAAGACAATTCACAAAGAATTCAGTGCTTTGACCAAAGGCACCCCAAGAAACAAGAGGTCAGTTGAGAACCGGTGGCGTCACATTAACAAGGAAGTTGCGAGGTTCATTGGTTTTCTGCACTCTGTTGAGAACCTTAGGCAAAGCGGCAAGAACCAACAAGACCGGGTAATATTTCTAGCCTTCTGTCCTTGCCATGCTGAAGTCCTTTACTATCTTGCTTACCTATTTATAGCCATTTGGACATCTTTATACATTCTTCTTAAAGTATACTTATTATGGCCTCTCCTTTTCTCTGTGATTTATACATTGTAATTCTCTATAAGCATGTCAGTTGGCCGGTGGATGTGCAGCATCTAGCAGTAGTGGAAGTAAGCAGCATATTAAGCATGAACTAAAGGCAGCTACCAAGCAATTCCAAGCTTATGTATATGTAGAATCCTGCAGTATTCAACTCAACTTGCCATCTCTTTTTGCAAACAAAATTCTTTGTGTGTGCAATCTTGGAAAGTATAGTTGCATAGATGCTAGTTCCAGATTAAGCTAGCATGTAAATTGAAGTAGGCTCTTCTTATTGCACAGCCACCAATACATTATTGTTCACACTGCTAATTACACTGTGCATTTTCAGATCGAAGATGCTAAGAAATTGTACTACGAGGACACAAAGCTTGTCTTCGACCTAGAGCACTGATGGGTTATGCGTAAGTGGAAGGCGCAGGCTCCGATTGGACAGAATGGTAATAAGAAGCAGAAGGCCGCCTCCGGGGCTTCTCCGGGGGGTTCTTGCAGCGTCGGACAGGGGTCGAAGGATGATGATCTGGAATTCAGGCTGATCGGGAGGAAGCAGGCAAAGTCTAGGTCGACGTCCGCTGCCAGCCCATTATGTGAGTACCTTGCCAAGTGGACAGGAATGAAAGAGCAGCAGTAACAGAGGGACATCAATCTCAGGGAGAAGGAGGCCGACGCAAGGCAGAAGGAGGCCGAGGCTAGGCAGAGGGAGGCAGAGGCTAGGCAGGTAGAGGCAGAAGCTCGGCATAAAAAGGCTGAAAGTCGCGAGAAGGAAGTCTCCTTGAAAACCAAAGAGTACGAGAAAATTGTGATGAACATTGACGTGGCAACTTTGTCTGAACCATATAGAAGTTACATACAGATGGAGCAACTGGCCATTCTCCGTCGGATGTGAGGAAACGATGACGGCCTGCAGTAATAACAGGACGGTGCTGCCTATATGGTTTACTGTGAACATTTGTTGATTAACGTTCCGACTGTAATATTTATTTCGAGCCGCGCCATGCAATTTTCCAATCGGTTGAATGCTGTTGTGCTACTAATAAAATGGATTTAATGGTTTGTTATTGGATTAAGTTCGAACATCTTTTATCTTTTTAATCTATACCTCTTTTGCCTGATCTAGTCCTCTTGTTTAGTTAATGGCTCCCTGAAGGAAGTATAGTAACGTATTGTGTCTAATCTGTTCTGAAAGAAACTGGCAGGTTTGATACGAGGTTTGTCTAGTTAATAGTAAAACTGCTGCTCCTGTGAAAGAGGCCACATATATATAGCAAGTATTGCACGACCTTCCAGACTTTTTTGGAAACGAAGTATATAAACTGTACAGACTAACCTGATTAGATGCTGTGTGTACATGTGCTACTAGTTATCCTACTGCAGTGTTGCTACATTGTTGGAGCAAAAGCATACTATCAGATGCCTACGAACTGGCCACTGAGCTCTCAGGTTCATCTGTGTTTCCCTTTCGCTGCCTTATTGAAATTTGACAGGTATAGTGGGGATTAACAGTAGACTTGGATTGTTATCATTCTGTGTGAACAGACGTTTTTTTTTTAGGGAGATTTGATTATTTTCTACTTCAAAGGTCGGTCATTGATTATTTATCACTTAACATGTCACTTAAATGTAGGCTCTAGGTCCACCTGTCATAAACACACTAAGTATCACATAATCAATGGTCCAATCTTTTATCTTTTTAATGTCGTTCAGTTTGTGCATACTAGGTTTCTTATCTTTCAAATATGTACAGATATATGAACATGTCTTGTAATGACGAACAATTCTTTTATGTCAACACTGTGGACATCTTGCATATAACATTTCATCATGCCACATATTAGATAAAACAGGAGGAGTACACATTTGATGGAAATCACACTGACCATACGACTACACAAAACATACGATGGGATGATAAAAATCGCACTGACCATACGAGTACACATAGCATACGATGGGTTGATCTAGTGCCCACCATGCAAAGCCCACTGATGCTCCACGAGGTCTCCCTTCAGCTTCCTGTGAGTGGCACGGTCTCGAATTAAAATGTGCATTGCCATGAACTCTGCGAAGACCTCATCCTGCGGGTGCTCCGGTTGCACAAGCTCACCCATGGCCTCATAGTCCGGGGGGCCACGTGGGATACCTCCCTCATCTTCAATTATCATGTTATGCATGATAATGCACACCGTCATTATCCGGCGGATGACTTTCAATTTCCACTGTCGGGCAAGGCCACGGACCATGTGGAATCGTGCCTGCAGCTGGCCGAATGCACGCTCTACATCCTTTCGGCACGCGGCATGCGAGTTGGAATACAGCTGCGCCTTCCTAGTCATAGGGTGGAGGATGCTCTTCACTAGAGTAGCCCACTCCAGGTATATCCCGTCCGCAAGGTAGTACCCCATGGAGTACTCGTGGCCATTAACTGTGTAGTTGGCGGTGGGAGCCTCTCCCCGCAAAACCCTGTCGAAAAGGGGAGATTGGTGTAGTACATTGATGTCGTTATTTGATCCTGGGACACCAAAGAAAGAGTGCCAGATCCAGCCATCGTACGAGGCGACGGCCTCAAGAATGATCATAGGTCCATCCCTATGGCCCGTGAAAGTGCCGTGCCAGGTGACGAGGCAATTCTTCCAGCTCCAGTGCATGCAGTCCATGCTCCCCAACATTCCCGGGAAACCCCTTTGATCTGCCTCTTCGAGAAGGCGTTGGCTGTCCTGTTTAGTGGGAGCACGAAGATACTCATCCCCGAAGGCGGTGATGACAGCCTTCGCAAATCTCCGTGTGCACTTCAGTGTGGTTGCTTCGAAGATGCGGAGGTACTCATCGATGGAATCGGTGGCAGACCCATACGCAATCATACGGAGCGCGGCAGTGATCTTGATAAGTGGATGTAGGCTGAGCTTCATAGCACAGTTCCTCTTCTGCTCGAAGTAGTCGTCGTGCGTCAGCACACCGCCCACAATATGAAGGAGCACACGGCGGCTCATGCGAAACCTACCACACAATTCAAGCTTAAATTGAAGCATACATTCTTCTACCGCATTATTTACATAGGACATTACCTACGCCTGAAATGAGTGTCGTTGTATGTAGGCTGCTCCGAACAGTAATCCCTGAATAGCTGCTGGTACCCAAGTTGTGGGCGGCGATCGATGGTGCGCCTCCTAGGAACCGACCCTCCATACCGCCGGCGCCTCGCCTCCTCGTCCTCGAGCTCAAGAACCAACGCAAGGAACACAGCGTCGTCCTTGTCAGAGGAGTCGATGTCGGCCACCCCACTTTCGCACGAGGAAGGGTTATCAGATTCCAATAGGGAACTCTCCGATGGATCCATGTCGGAATATGACGCCATTAGATAGGAATTGCTAGGTATGTGTTAGTGGATGGAGATGAAGTGATTTGTTCATTCCAAATGGAGGCCACTACAAGGCTTATATAGGCCTCTTGGCTTCCTGAGGAAGCTTCTACTTCCTTCCACCAGAAGCTTGCCAATTGCTTCTTGCGGAAGCTAATGCAGTAGCCCCTGTCCAATCCCCACTTCGCAGTGTACCATTGCAGTCTACCCGAAGACATCCATATCGTTCGTAGGGAAGGGTTGAATGGAAATAAATTCTAACCGTTTGTTCTTCATTTCTGAACATAGTCAACAATAAATCTGGCCAGCAAAATACCCCTTCATTTTTTTCAGGCACATGTTCACTTCACCACAATATTTGCATTGCAATGTACATATCCACTAAATACACGCTAAAAATACGCTAGGAAAATACTAAAATACGGCAGTTAGTATGGTGGTTGGAGTGTGGCATAAAATAATAAGAGAGAGAAAATAGTGTTCTGAATATAGAGTGACTGCTAGGTAGATGCTGGCATTTTAGGAGAGAGAATATAGAGGAGGTAGATTTAGAGGTACATGGAGTGGATTTTTGGAGTCTCCCCTAGGGATGCTCTTACAAGGCTCTTGTCTGATTCACAGGATGCTTTCTAGTGTGCGTAGCCAACCATACTACCTTGTTTTCCACTCCAGGTACCAGCGAAAATGATAGGTGTACAATGAACTGTAAGAGCATATCCAATAGTCCATGTCAGCTGTCTTTAAATCTTGCCATGTAAGATAAAAAATGATGTGGATAAGAGAGATGGTGCATAAAGAGTTGAGCCGTCTCTTAATCTAAAGTCGACTCTAACACGGAAACCAAGATAGGTTATGTGTGGGAAGAAACTGTACTCATAAATGAGGTGTCTATATCGTTGTATGGGTTTGTCTATAACGCTGTCTATAAATGACATGTCAACCTGTTATAGATAGCACATGTCTATATGTGGGCCCCGGTTACCGGGAACCTCGGAGCACCTGTGCTAGCCCAGGATCTTGTCTTGCTAGCACGGCACCTTTTACAAAATGCTGGAATCATCACATACCTGCGATAAAAATTTTTAATACAATAGAGTTCAATTACAGTATGGCTCGTTTTTACAGGCCGAAAAGACCAAAACTACAAAACAAAATGAACTCTTACCAGAGTTTAGCATAGCAGAAACAACAAGAAGAGTAGGGTCTCAAGGCTGTGCCCAACCCAATCAGGCAAGCGACTGGAGTCCCACCTAGCCCTCGGTCTTTACGTCAAACTTCCGGTCCTTCTCCTCCTTGTCGATGTCATCCAGGCCAAAGCTCCACCTCGACGCCACCTAAAAAGGTGAGTGGGTGCTAGTGTGAGCGCGCAATCAAACCGCGCTCGCGAACCAAGACCTCACCTAAAGCTAAACAATGATGCAAGGCTTTATGGTGGAGGTTAGGTTCACATGTTTGCTTAAAATCAAATATGCTTATTTTAAAGTTAAGAACTCAAGACTTAGCCTTTTATAAACCAAAGACGTACTGGGCTATATATGCCGATTCATTATATCACAGGGGGTTAACTCAGTGGTGACATCGTATCCTTAGCCAAGGAATACATGTCCCATGTGGCAGATCCATACCATAGCCATGGTTATGGTCTCCACAAATGGCAGACTAGCTCCCATCGCCATGGGGAGCTATCTCCAACGGTATGGCGAATCCGTGCCCATATTACTCAGGTGCACGATTCCCATCTTCTGGCGAACCCGTGCCCATATTACACAGGTGCACGTTTTCCAGGTAAATAGCGGTAGACTCACCCTCTTAGCCAAGAGGCGTGATCCCCTTGAGCTCAACAAAGGCCAGGATCCTCAGATCCTAATCTCAATCACAGGAATCAGATGATTATTGACTATTTTCACATTCAGGCATAAATGGTACCCGAATGCATGGACTATCTCTTTAGCTTATCGAGTGTAGGAATACTCGGAACAGGGCACAACACATTCCCATAATGATGTACTCGGGATACGCACATGCTGATTAGACTGTCCAAGGCACTGATACAGTGACAGTGTAGTCTTAATCATAGGCGGTATGGTACATTTTTGCTACACTATGTATCACCAATCGTGAGCAAAGAGACTAAACCCTGTCATGATACATATCATGGTAATGATGGGACTGTACCATTGAGGTACCTACTCCGCATACGGTACTTGTCTGAGCCAAGTTGCATCGTTGATAGCGGCTATGCCGTTGCAATTGCACCGTTGATAGCGTACTATGCCATTGCATTGCACCATTGATAGCAGGCTATGCCGTTACAAAAATTGACCCGTCATCCTAGGACCGTATCGTTGACAGCCAAGGTCAAACCCATGGACTCTAGACTTAAAGCATGTCTAAGCAATTTCAAAGACTTATTAGTCAAGGAGTTTAATTTCTATACCTTAGGTTATCAAAGGACAGGATAAGGAAATATCAAGGAGAGGTTTGTGTTTATTAACACTATTTATAATATGGAATAACTAGACTTGCTCTAGTAGCTTTTGTTAACAACATAATTATACTTAGAAAATATTATTGCATGCAACCTAATATTTTAAAATCAACATAATTTAAGTAAAACTGGGTAAAGAAGAATGAATTAGAGGTATTGGCTCGCCTGCACCAAATGTGTCGAGGTCTTGCGTCTGGCCTTCTGGCTTCTCTTCTAAGCTGTCCGGTTCTATCGCATAAAAGCGAATGACATCGATGAAGACACAGAAGATAAAATACGCATGATGCATGTAATGCACGTGGTTTAGGGTAACATTATTCATCGATTATCTTAGCATAGATCTTCCTACTTATCGAGGAAGTTCTATGCACTTTTGGCTTTTATATATATATTGTGTATGTGTATGCTTAAAATGGTATGTATCATTTTATGTTATGCACATTGTCTACCCACGTGGTCTAAACCCATAGTTTTTAGATTGCAGTAGAAGTATGATTTTAAGCTATGAGATAATCCTAATGTCATATATTTTAAGGTATATTCTTCTATAGTTCTTATATATTATTAATGCTTAAAGAAGATTGTTAATACTTTCTTATAGACATGAAATGATGAATTAGTTCTAAATATATTTTTATTAGGTTTCCGGTATTTATAATATTTCAAGGAGTATATTCTTATATTTTTAAGATCATTAAACATTCTAAATAAGTAGAAAAACTATATTATGGGTTTATCTAATAATTAAAAAGGTTGGGAATTTTATAGGAGCAAATGAGGACCTAATTCGTTGCTAGGTCAATAAACTTCATACTACTCTAAGACGATTATCCTACCGTGTCATCGTCTCCGATCATCTATCTCCGATTCGTCTCGTGACCTCTACCAGTAGCCCGAGGTGCCTTCATCTTCTTCACGGCTAGCCTCCGCTGGCCTCTCGCCCACGCCGCCATGGTTGTCGTGGCCGAAAGCACGCTCAAGCCATCACTAAGGTCGAGCATCGCTGCTTTGCCATTCTCTATGCTTGGTCGCCTTCTTGGGACGAACCGTTGTCCACTCGCCGCTTCTCAACACACGCACACGCCGCCAAAGACGCTGCCGCTTGAGCTTCACTGCGCCGCTTTTGTTCTGTCGGCCGCCACCGCAAGACGCGCAGCCGCTGGCGCCGCTCTGTGGATGTTGCTCGTCGCGCCAAAGACGCTGCGCTTATGGCCGCCAGACGCCAAGGCCGCTTCGTCGCGAGGTCAGTGCACACACCGCAGCCGATGGCCGTTTACTCCCGCCGCCAACGCCGCAATGTGACGGGTTGCTGCCGCGGCTGCTGCCTAGTCTAGCGCTTCGCTTCGCTTGCTTCTTCGGCCGAAGTCGAAGCGCCAGCGCTGCTGTTGCCGATGCCGAAGCTCCGCTCGCTTGGTTGCATCGCCGAAGCTGCCAGACTGGCTGCTGGCACCACGCCGCGCCTCCTCCGAGCCGACGCCCCGAGCCGCTTCTCCCGCCAAATTTCTTTCTCTCTTCTTCTTTCTTTCTTCCCCGCTTTCTCCTCAACTGTGCTCTCTCTCTCTCTCAACCCGTGCTGTTTCTTTCTCTGCTCATGAGAGCTGTCTGAAATAAGCTCTTCAAATCACACGGGAGAGAAGATAAGGATGGTTAGATTTTTTTGGACATTTTGCATTTTAGCCCTTATACTTTTATATAATTTCAAAAGACATTATAGTTCTTCACAAACTATGATAAAAATATATTTGAGTTCCCTAAATTGTGAGGGTTCCATTTTTATAATTAGTTTTGAGATTACATGAATATTTATTTCCTAAAATTTCTAAATCATTTTACTATGCTTGCATTAGTCAAAATTAGTTTTAGTCTTTAGAAAAATATATCGTGGACGGGTTACTTAGCTGCGAAGTAACTTAGCCGATTTAGATTTTCTTTATCACGAAGTAATTTAGGATTAAGATAGGGTCGAGAAAGATATTTTCAAACTTTTGTATTTTAGTCCTTAGCTTTATATAAAATTTCATGAAGATATTAAGAGGTTTTCTTCGTCATGAAGTAAGGATAAGATTGAGAGATATTTTAGGTTTTATTACATTTTAGTTCCCTTAGGATAAGATCGAGAGATATTTTGTGACTTTTACATTTTAGTCCCTAAAGTTTTTTGATTACTCAGGAGAGTATAATAAAAATATGTTTTGGGTTATTAAATATCACTATTTCATTTATTTGATTCATTTTGATGTCTTATAAATATCTATTTTATAATGAGCAATAAATATCATTTAATGCTCCTCATTATCTAACAAACCTTAGAATTATCGAACATACAATTTTAAATTACAAATAGGTCCATAGTTATAATTTAATTGATATATGGACATGATTTTATTTTTATGTTAATACATAATTTCTTTGAATTGTTCAAATTTTATTTTAAATAGTCAATTGACTTGTGATTTATTATTATTTTTATCGGAAGCAAAAATGAGGTGTTACACTATACTATTGTACATGCCCTAACCATGTATATAAACGGCAACTGTGTCTAAAAAATACTCAAGGATAATCCGTCAATGACCCATCAGTTACTACCCTGAGAGTTTGTCTGACATAATGATCTTGCATAAAATTTGCAAGAATTTTGGAGCCGGTAAAATACTCTCTCCATTTTAAAAAATTTTGCATTACCAATCCGGTATGGCAGCCTGGGCAGCGAACCGACATACGGATCGAGGCGGCGGGACAGATCGGACGGCTGAGGATTTCGGATGACGTGGACACCTTGGGAGGCCGGGATTTCTTCCCACTATAGTATATAGATAATATGTCATTTGAAGTCAGTCTACATCAAAGTTTTAAAAGTTTAGCCATAAGCAAACTGTTTAGATTAGGTATGTAAAAATCATATCTATAGCCTCTCGTCTCAACAAGTACTTCCATAGTAATAGAATTTTAATATTTTTTATAAATAAATTATAAAACTAATTAGTAGTTAAATATGTATTTTAAAGATTGTATCAATGTCTAAAACACAATTATTCATAAGTAAAGGAAGTAGAGGAGCTCTCGAAAAAATAACTACGTGAATCAACACAAATCTTTAGAGTTTCCAATGCAATAATTCTCCCATGATTTCCGATGAGCATAATAATTTCAGCACTGTAAGACTAATCTAATCGCTCTTATGACTTCCGAGCAATCTCCGTAACCGAGAAAAGTTAGAAAACACAGACAAATAGTGAAAAAAAAATTGCAACCGCAAAAAAGAAAAGAAAAGAGGAGTGGATGAGGACAAGACTCAAGGGCGTAGTAGTTGTAGGGACATCGTTGAACAGAAGATGCTCCTTTCCCTGCCCGCCCGCCTACTACACTGCACACTGCCCGAGGCACACCGCACGCATGCGGACACGCCGAGCCCCCATCGGCGTATACTGATTCCATCCGTGATCCCGTTCCACCCTGAACCATACAGAAATTAATAATCCATATAGTTTTCTGTGACTGGCATGGCACAATGATGACCAATGGTCCAGTGCACCAGGTCTACCATCTCAGACCACTCCTTGTCCCCTGCCCTGCCTGCTAGTGCTTCTGGCACAGAGGTCAATGCAAGAGGCCATGAGCAGCCATGGACCAGAGGGGGCATTTACATGTGGTCCATGATGGACTAGGCTCATTTAACCGCACGGAAATCTAGGCCAGAGTCTTCATTGCTCATGCCTCCTTTTGAGGGAAAAGGAAGAGACGTGGAGCACAAAAGATATGCACTAAAATGATCCCAGCAGTCTCTAGTATGTTGTAACTCTGATTTTTTTTTTAAATAGAGTGACAGCCGAAGAAAAAAAATTTTAGAGTATAGGTAAAATACAGGACTGCTGGATGCTCTAATCCCATCTTTTCTACATGCTCAGCACAGCCAGATCTTGATGCATCAGAAGGGCAGATGATGTGTATGTGCGAATGGGAATAAAGGCAGGCAGCAACTGTGTTGAGTCTGTTGACCATACTTGATAGCTTCACACTATATTATCTTATCCAATAATAATTGAGACTGGTCAATTGATCACGGGTTACACAATTCATTACAGGTAAGAGAAAAAGAATCACTGATCAAATGAACCTCTAATTCTCTCTGTCCACCTCTCAGTACTAGATTAATTAAGCACATACATCTAGGTTCTTGAGATCTACGCCAGGAGAGAAGCACGGATCCGGTGAAGATGCAGGCTGCTAGTTGTACAGGGTCTTCAGCCTCTTTGCAGCGTGAATGAAGCCCAGGATGACCTGCAACTCATCCAATTGCTGGTGTTTTTAGCAATTGGAGTAGGGCAGAGGCAAAGATTAGATTTTTTTCCTATAATTTGAAGGAATTTGTACAAAGTGCATACAGATCGTCTAAAAATGGTAGCTAGTACTATTGATTATCCAGCTACCTGAGACTGGAAATGCTGCTGGACCCCATGGAAGAGCTGTTCCTTTGATGGATGGGGATTCATGCTTACCTGCAATGTATTTCAGCATTAAGTGGAAATTTGAAGATGAGAAAAGAAAACAAGGTATGGTAGCTAAGAGCAATAGTGTGGTTCAGGCAGGCTGATTACAAGATTGAAGTGCTTCCAATATCTCCACAGTGTAGGTGTTCCAAGCTTTGTCAGATTTACTTTCTGCAAACAAAATGCAGAATATACTTGGATCAGTGCAATGTGATGACGTGTAATACACAGATTAGTAACTTTCCATTGCCAAGAATTAGGCATGCATAAACTAAACTAGCAGAAGCAAGGGTCTATCGCAACAACAGATCCTACCAAACCATGGCCCATGCCACGTGATCCCAGGGTCACATTGGCTTAGATAGTGGATGGCCCAATCTGATATCTCAAAACTCAAAAGTAAATTACTTCTGCCATTTACTTATTATGACAGTGATTACCGTTTGAAGCTTGGAACTAGAGTGAAAATTGCCTCGGTTGCTGGACTTCGTACAGGAAGACCATGGTCTTGTGTGCCGAACCCTTGGCTTTGTTGGTTTATTATATTCTATGCTTGCTACTTGCAAAAATGAAGAAAATAGTTAGTTCATTGCACTACTGATAGTCTAAAACAATTGGCTGCTTTGCAATTGTCATGACATGTGTGGTCTTACAATAATCCATGTCTTTCTCTCCCATGTCGGAGCTGCTACAGAACGAATTGTTCCCCTCAATATCATCATCGTCTTCGTTACCAGTTGGAGCTTCCAAGACACTCAAGGCATTCCTCTGCAACTTTACCTCCACACCATTCTTTAGAACCTGATTTTGCGAGAATATCTCAGGAATGAACACACAACCATCTTTCTATGTTGTTTACACTGTATGTGCATATATCTTCGAGTTTTAAGCTGGTAATGACTGGGTCAAACTCTGGTTTGGCATAGAATGGTACAATTAACAAGCTTAAAGCCGTATAAAATTGCTTGGCTAGCTACTTTCTGAAAAGTAAAGTCAATATTGTTCTTTTCACTTGTTAAATAAACATTTCAGTTTCAAGACAGAACACATCACAAAGCAAAATTTCAGTGGGAAGCCTAGATAATTGAAAGGAATGCTCACCAGCCAGTGCCAGCCTCCAAGTCCAACAGCCTTCTTGACAACACCTTGTAGGCCGACCAAGACAGACTTTGTTCGGTTGTTCCCGGTGACGATGACCTTGGTGTGCCGGGGAAGCACCGAGAGCTCCTCATCACCACTCTCATACCGAGGTGGAGACAGGACCCTGGAAGAACATAGCTCAGTCTCCATCATCATGCTGCTACTCTGGCCTGATCTCTCCCTGTCCCTGATGAAAGGAGTGGCACCAAATTCAATCAATACACAACCAACCCAACACATGAAGAGCATTATGATTGACTCTCAATAGTAAACAATAAATAGTACCATCAGCCGTGCCAGACGAATTTCCAAAATTAGCACATTGTTCGAGATTAATTGCAGAGTGCAAGAATCAAGCATCTGAAATCTGGAGGGCTGGTGAACTTTGCTAAAATGGTGCCTGTACCTATATTCAAGCTCTACCAACTACAAGGTAGCAGGATTTCTGAAACTAGCTCAACAATTAAATATTGATCACGCAAAAAGGGAATCCATAATTCAAAATCAATCCTTGAGTCCCAGTCACGTAATTTCCATTAGAAGTTCAGATTTTTGTATTACTAATTTCTGAGGGGCACACGGTCCAGCCTGAAAACGACCAAGATGATGTGACGCCTACATGCAACTCGATCCGGATCGGACTAAATCTCTCACCTGATGGGATTGCCAACAGACTAGAGAGAATTGGTGACTCCCAACCACTAGCCACGATGGTGAGGAATCAGCAAAGACACTAATCAGGACCCACCACCAGCTAGCTAGCAACAAGAATTGCTGGTTACTTGCTAGCGTAGCAATTGTGAAAGTGATGTGTCTAAGGGTATATGAACAGAAGTACTGCAGAAACTAAGAGCCCTACATGCATCAAACGGCTATGGAACAAACCCCTGTGAAATAGTAAACTTTGATCGGATTGTCCAAATTTGTTTCTAATAATTACACAATTAAAAGTATTTAACAATAATTATGGATCCTAAATATAAAGTTATCTGGAGCAGCCTCAGAAATTTATAGCGAAGGTAGTTTCTTGTGAGGTTCAGATTTTCAGTAAATTCGCATTTAAGGTGAGTGAATGATGCTGCAGACTACAGTGTGAACAGTGAAGCTACAGTACCATGCGTTTTCCCCCAACTGATATATGAACTTTCTCAATTGTAACGCAAATTTTGAAAAGAGAATAAGAGATCAAATAGTGAACTTTTTAGTGCAATTTCGACTGCAAAATTCTAAATCACATCGAGGATCTAATTAGCCGACTAGGAATTTCAATTTATTGCAAAACGCGCGATATGTTTCGCATTGGATCAAAAGAAGATTGAAATAAACTCTCTCAGATCAACTAGATTCAAGATCTTACTGATTAAAGTATGGAATTGAAACTTTACAGAATGTTTCAGACGAAAATCTGCATAAAAAAGCTAGAATTCCGGATTGGAATGCAATCTTGAACTTAATTGGAATGATCACTGCTAGTACACTGTATTTGCCATAATAAAATGCAATTAAAACTTTTCAAATTTCAACTATAATTTGAAATGCGCAAAAAAGATGCAGAATTTTAAATGCACATGGCATAACTTTCTCCGGAAATTCCAAGTGCAAGTGATTAAATTAAGGGAGAAAAGTGCAAGAGAGATTCAATCCAGGAATCAATACTTGCAGATTTAAGAAATGCCATTTTGATGTGAAATTCCGAAGTTAATCATGCAATCCTTTAGCTCGATCAAAACAAAACCCATCCAAATTGAACAACATGAATCTGAATTAACCTACAAACCCATTGGCGGATCCACTGCCCGGGCAGGGGGCAGCTGCCGGGCTCCCATGAATGTGCAAGGTAGGGAATCCCCGGTACCTGCTGCAGTCGCCGGCAGGGACGGATGCGGCGAGGACGAAGCGCGTCCAGACAGGGACGGTGAGGCGTAGAGGCAGTGCCGGCGAGGGACGAGGGAGCCGTGGAGGAGGCCGGAGGCAAAACCAGCAAAGGAAACAGACGGATCCGGGAGACGACGCCAACGGAGGAGACGTGGGGAGGTAGGAGGAGGAGCTGGAGATGGAGACGGACGGATCCGGAGATGGAGATGGAGCCGCTTGGCTTTGTGCCAGGCCGGGCAGCTCTAAGCACAGTACGGTGCCGGATCCGTTAGACCCGACCCATTTCGCCAGGGCGTCTAGATTATCAGCAATTTAGGGACTTGAAATTCAATTCAAATCTACTTGAGAAAAATTAAAAAAAATACTAAGAATAATGCCAATGTTTTTAAAGCATTTGGCATGAAAAAAATTGAAAGAAATAAGCTATTCAGTTGAATTTGAACGAGCTCATAAATAGGAAAACACACAAAAAGAAAAATAGAGAGATGAGGCTAAGGAGGGAGAGAACCAGAGTGGAGGCAGTGTTTTGGTGATGGATCAACAGGAGGAGACGGGCCAAGGTCATGGGCGAAGGGAGCAGAGCGGAGCAAGAGAGAACGAATTGGTGGGGAGGCCGTAAAGGGAGAGAAAAGTGGAGAGTCTATTTATGTGTGTCAGTTTTGGAATAAGAACCTAGTTCTTTTTGTTTTTCTTTCAAATTACCTCAATTTTCGATCTAAATTTACAATTATTCAGCTAAATCGAACAACTATCGAGAAAAAAATTAGGGTCTCATATTCAAAATTTGGAAAAGAAATTTGATCATTTTTCTATTTCCAATTTATATTTTTCTAACGTTAAATAGTGTGTAATGGTGAGTGATGAGACATTCAAATTTTAAAATTAAAACCAACAACATATGTTATCTCTTTCATTAATCTTATGTTGTTACTTGGGCTCCTAGCCTAATAACCAATCGAACCAATTGAGAGTACCATCTAGCTCATCTCCCTTAAAACATGCCACCACCACATCCTGTACTCACATGGTCGTGCTGATCTCACCTCGTTCTACATTGTGGAACCATCAAGGAACTAACATCTCACCTCAGTCATAGAGTGCTACTCCACACTACTCTTCGCCGAGCGATTGCGGCTCATCGTCCAACCGGTGGTTAGCATCGCCCCTACCACGTGGCTCTAGATTTTGATGCTATTTGTGTTTGATCTCATGTCTAGCTAGTATTGGATAATCGATATTGCAAAAGTGTGGTCAGTGGTGTTGCATGAGTAGAGGGGAGGGTGATCTAAGGAAGACCCAAAGAAACTAAGTTTTATAAGATTTTAGTGGACATGGAAGATATTAAATAGACATCCTATGATCCAGATACTAGGTCGGATTGGGATAGGCTAAGACTTGACTCAATACAAATAAAAATGGTGCTTCAACCTGATCAAACCTACCTGGTTAAAAAATTTAAAAAAAAGACTCAATGAGGCCCTATAAAAAAAATAAAAATAACTAAGATGAAATATACATTGATGAGGAGTGTTGAGAATTACCAATACATATTCCAGAATATTAGAGTGAAAGTTTTTTATTTACAATGTGGCATATATTTAAACCAAAACCAACAATTACACAATCCTATAGAAAAAATCGAAAAATACGAATAAAAAAATTCAAGTAGTTGTCTCACCTACTGAGATTCAACCACAACAGTGATATGCATAAGGGTTGCCGATCTTCCAGTGAATTGGTAAGTTCGATTTGGCGGAGTGGAGACTTTGACAAACCGGCTACCAGCCACATAAAAACAAGGCCCGACGATCACTAAACCACCAATCCTAATTGTTATCAACCACGCGAAGAACATGATTGACCTGACCACGAAAACCTATTCCTGCTAGCAATCGAAGAAACAAGCAAGAACAAGTGAAAGGTAATCTAAAATTGCAAATAAGATAAAGCTCAGTAGAGTTGAGGTTTCATAGCTCGATCTGATTGGCTAACTAACATAGGGGAAATGAGAAGTGTTCTTCACACAAATTAGCATCAAATGAACAAAAACCTGGTTAAAATGGGGTGGAGGCTAGCCATTATATAGGAGAGTGGCAGACAGCTACGGTAGCAGGGAAACCCTAGCAAGGAAAGTGGTGGGGAATACATGGGCCATGCCCCAACTCATCTCGAAGACCCAAGTTGTTCTGCCTGCAACTTCTTTTGTCGATTTTGGTCACTCCAGAAGGATTTTGGTAGTGAAGCTGGATTCGTTGGAAAGCTGGCGTCACAGACATCTCCAAAATGTACTTGAACATTCCAAACAGATTCTATGTAAGAGTTATGCTTGTTTTAAGTCTGACTGCTCCTAGTTGGCCGAGCTCACCTCCTTCTTGGGATTAGCTTGTCTTGAGGAGAAAATGAGTCTGCTGGTCTACTCCAAGGTTCGTAAGCACAAGAGCATTATTAGATAGCCATCTATTCTCCCAAGTAAGATTATGCATTCCTAGGAACGAGTTCACCTAATGGTTTCATTGTCATGCACATGCTCTTGTAATTGGACCTTGTATAGGAGATGATGGTAGGGAGGTCCTATCTGGTGTAGTGATATATCATAATCAAATGGCTATCGAACCAATCCACGAAGTGATCCAGTGGTGCGCAGTTGCGGATGAGGAACTTGATTTTGGACTCCAATTGTGCCGAGCGTGAATGGATCAATCTATGCATGATGCAGAAAGAGAAAGATCCAAGACAAGACAATAGACAAGAGAGGGGAGTGTCCGAGATAGAGAGAGGAGAGAAAGCATTGAATGCTTTCAAACTGCATAGAGGGAGGAAACGGAAGAGTCGGCTTTAACACGCGATGTCAGCTCCTTCCTTCCTTTCTGGCGGCTCATGCCATGGCTTGGCTTGATGGGATAGGGGTGTGATCTGCGACGTGGTGCTTCGGACCGAATATAAATTGTTGAGCAAACCATAAGATGACCTTATGTGCTAGAAAGTAGGACCCCTTTGTTGCAAACAGACAAACAGTAGCTAGGTCATATTGTCATTCATTCCGCCAACCTCGAGTGTCCTATGAAATAAAATTTTCAATTTATAAGAATTGTGATGGACCGCCTACCCTTTCTACCATGGCATCAATTATGGATAGTCCCCTCTAATCAAGTAACATATTACATGGGATCTTCTATTCACACGATTCCAAAAACGTGGTAATAGAAACAAACATAATTAAGATGCATAATATGTTGAATTTTGCGGAAAACAAAAACCATATGAATGGTTCAAAAGAGACGTTTGAATGCCTTGTAGGAAAAATGTAGGATTTTTACATTCAGTGTTAATGGATTACATAGATAATAGAGTGAGAGAGGGTAAGTGAAGTTGAGTTAAAATTTTCAAAGGAATGCCAAATATGATGTTAGAGCTCACGATAGAAATCCTCCAAAACTTGAAGAAAAAAATTATATTATACAAACCCTTTGAAGATATCCTAAAAATCAAACACCTCTATAGGAATTTGTATTCTTTGGATTGAAATTTTCCATTCTTTTTCCCTTTCATATTCGTGTAACCAAAGATATCCTTAATATATATAATTGGTAGCCAAAATTATGTTAATATCCAGAACAACCTAGGTGTTGTTTGGTTCAAGGGTTGCTCCTATATAGATGTAAGGGGAATCACTTTAAAGAGTTATTTGGGGTGGAAGGGCTAATTATTTATTTGTTTGTTTAGATCAGGGAATTATTGAGATTGTGGTACCAAAGTACAAGGTTGCTGTCTACATTGAAAATAAAACCAATAACAACAGTTCAAAATTGGGGAAATAAAAATTTTGGTTCAACCTCAAAATCAGATAGAAGCCAAACACTTTTCCAACTAAATCTATTGTTACAAGAGGTCAAAAAAATCTCAACAAATATTGAATAAATCACATGGTAATAATCAAAGGGAAGAAAAAGAACACCAAGTTGGATCTAGAAGGATGAAAAGGAAGAACACCAAATCTGATCCCAACACTGCCTATGCCACCTCCCCAATCTTGCTAGCACCATCGATATCAATGTCCGCATCTCACAAACATCGCCAACATCAACACCTGGATCTCACTAATGCTACCACCCTGATCTCACCAAAGCTAACGCTACCTAGATCTCACCAATCTCAACACCATCATTGCCTAGATCTCACCCTCGCCGCCAACTTGAAAGGAAGGAGTTTCATTAGAGAAGGGAGTACATGGGCTCATCAGTAGGCACAGATGAGATGAGGTAGAGCTCATGGTGTATGTGATGGATATGGAGGGGATTGCAAGAGGGAGCTACAGAATGAGTTGGGAGAGGAGAAAGTAATAATAGACCTTTGATTGCATAAAGTTATCATTTAACTTAAGAGTGTAATGGGCCATCTCTTGTTGGCCTTCTCTTCGGGGCTGAGATCTATTCTGAGTCAACAAAAATGAGTACCCAGTAGACAAATACACTAACGATCCATAATAAAATAATATTTGCAAGCAATGGATGTTGTAAATTTGCTATTTTACCATACAAAATTTTGTTTTGTTTCTAGATGTATCTAATATGTGCATGTGTGCTGAGAGGCTAGCCAACATGTATAAGTAGAGTCCCTTTCGCATAGTCAAGTGATATGATTTTGAAAGAGGTCCGATCATGGATGGAAAGATGATATTATTTTCTCTCTTTCTGCTTCCTTTGTTAAACACACTGAGCCCAAATAGGATATATACCTACTACTGCAACTTGTGTAGCAACACATGTCACAATTTACCAAACTTTCACAGATTTTCTTGCCAAATTTAACATATGGAAAAATATGGCATGCGTTGGTAAGTTTGGTACATCAAACAAACAATATATCTAAACATTTTCCTTCCTTGTTAACATAAACCATGGAACATGCTATACTACCGATATCTGCCCTCCTCTATTTGATTTTGGCATCACCTCTTCCACCTCACATTTGGTTGTGTTGCCCTGTGATGATGCTGCCCCTTGACCTAGTGCCATTCACCATTACCATCTCGAAGTCATGCATTTGAAACCTACCAGCCATTGGTGTCGTTTAGTGACGAGCGGGGTAGAGATGACATCAATTGGTTGGTGATCTTCATCCTCTGTCATCAATCCCAAGTGAAATCACACTGGGAGTTCATGAAATGAAGGTGAAAGTTTCAACTTGAGATAAAAGTTGTTTTGAGGGCTAAGCAAGATTTCCTTGTTATTTTAAACTTTTGAGGGCTAAGCAACATGTCATTGTAATTTTAAAGGGCTAAGTGAACTTTATTATTAAAAGTATGTAATTAGTTCTTTGTGTTGTGTGTGCTTTTGGGGTAGAGGTGCACGCTATTGGTTACCTTAATCTGTAATGAAAGCGTGTGTTAGATACCGTTGTGCAATATGGGTGTGGTTGAACAGCTAAGCCAAAATGCTAGATTTTGAGAACTTTGAGTAACGGGGATATTTGGTTCAACTAGGCTTTAAGAGCTTTAAGGAATGACGGTAGATATTTCACAAAGGGCTTCGAGAAGCTAAGGCGTTTGACACGAAGAAACGATAAAAACCCATAATATATGTATGTGTTTGTTCCACTGCGCGGCTAAATGACTAAACTGAAATGTTAGAAGTTTGTAAGTTTGAAAAAGCAGTTTTGATAAGTGTGTTTTGTTCTAACTGGTCTTTGAAAGCAGTGTCTTGCATGATGTTTTTGCAAACTTGCAGTGATCCGGATGATAGATATCAAGAATCTGACGTAGGGCTCTCAGCTTCCACAGTTCCATGACTGCAGTCCCATTAAAGAAAAACCTAAGCATAAACAGTCAAGCGGATGCAAGAATTAAAGAAGAGCAGTGAGCAGGTTAGATGGGAGGAGGCCGGATAGAATAGATACGAGGCTGGGGCCTGGGGATCTCGCGCGCCCGTAGAGTTGGCCCAACCTCACATGCCTCTCTCGTGCCCTCCCCCGAGCCGAGCTGATGGGAAAGCCGAGCCGAAAAGGAAGATTAGCATTTAGCACAAAGCTACCGGCTCCGTACGGGTGAGCCCCAGCTGGCATGACACTCGTCCGTTCCAGTTGTCGGTCCCCACCACTCACCGGGGTCGTATCTACTCCCGACCCCATGACGCGTGGGCCGTACCTGCCCTCGGATGCGCCCCGTCAGTGGATGGGTCGCGTGCCGCACCAGTACGCCTGTCTTTCGGTTTAGGGGCGTTTTATTGTTTGGGGCTCAAGTCCGTGAGGCATCGAGTCACAAGTCCGGAGCCACCCGAAACGCCACTACCTCTGTCACTCACTTATTTTCTAGTCTTACCTCAGTGCCAGGTGGGGTCTATGCGAAAGTGGGACCAACTTGTCATTAGCCACAGCGTGGATGGGGGTACGAGCCAGGGCGGCGTTCTGGGTGCGTCTGGGTTTTGTGGGGTTCCCGAGTCGCCGTTCAAAACCGACGCCAGATTTCCTCAGCTAAACACGCCGTTTCTGTGCGGTGGATGATCAAAGAATTTTTATTTCCTTTCTCTTTTCTTTATTTGTTTTGCCTTTTGAGAGTAGGAAGCAGGGATGGCAATGGGTACGGCTACGGATTAAAAACCGCGCATATTTATCCGATGGGTACGAATACGGTGGAAAATGGTATCCGCGGGTATGAATTTCACAGGTATAGATATGGGATATCCATACCTGATACCCATGACCGTGAATATGACAAGTGAGTATTGTATGCTGAAATCATGCTCTTTTACTCTCTATTGTGTGCTGAAATGCTGCTATTCTACCTATGAATGTGTGGGATTGTTAACTTCCTTTTGAATTTTTGGAATGGTGGGCTGGTAGCGGGTATCCGCGGTACGAGTATGGGTATATGTCTATACCTGTGGGCGGATATGGGTATGGATATGGTACGATTTTTTTCTCTATGGGTACGGGTCCGTGAAACCAATAACCGTGCCGACCATATCACTCAATGAAGCTTTTATTTAGGATAGGTTCTTTTCAGCTTATCTTATCAATTTATTTGACTTATCTCGTAACTTTAAAAATTTTCTGAGGTGGTCTCAAGAGCCGGGTGTCCTTTATGTTTAGGGTTTAGATAGCTTTTGGATACGCTTACGAGATAAAAAAGAATTCAAAAATTAATAAAAAAAAGTGAGATAAATCAAATAAGACATGTAAATAAGTCAAATAAGTCAGATTTATGTGTCTTATTTGACTTATCTCATTTTTTATTAATTTTAATTTTTGAAATCCCTTTTTTTTATCTCGTAGGTGTGTCTAAAATCTCCCTAAACCCTAAACACAAAGGGCGCCTGGCTCTCGAGGCCACCTTGGAAAATTCTCGAAGTTACGAGATAAGTCAAATAAGTTCATAAGATAAGCTGAAAAGAACCACACCTTAGAAAAGGAAGGACTACAGCTTGGACCGTCGGATGTTCCACGAGAAAAAAAGAAGAGAACTACAGTAACAACCAAAAAATAAATATGAAAGAAGAAACCGATTTGTGCAAGTTTGCAACATTCCGACGTTTGCGATACAAATAATGAACTTTTGCAACAAAAAATATTGACGCAAAAAAAAAATTACCACAACAAACTGCTGCAATAAAAAATTACTTACTGCAACAAAAACATTACTCTTGTGCACTATTTTAGAAAACTAATTGCAATAATGAAATGATTCTTATGCAACGACTTAAAAAATGCAACAAGAATCCAAGTGTGCAACAGTCGAGAAAACTAGTTGTAAAAACAAAATTTGTTTTTGTCCAACAAAAAAATTTTGCAACAATCACATTGCTTCTCTTTTTCTCCGAATCTAGTGAGGCCCGGCCACTATCCTCTCGAGATCAAGGCTATCAAGCCTAGGCCAAGCTCCCAAATTTGGCGTCGTGGACGAAAAGTGGAGCCCAAGCTCTGAAATCCGGTGCCATTGATAAACTCGTGGCTGCCATAGGGCAAGTCGTTGTTGTCACTTGTCCTTGTCAGACACTACCTTAGAGATGTTGGATCCTCATCTGCATTGTCGAACTGCGACCCTCATGTCAATGCGCGCTCACCGCGCTCGACCCAAGCCTGTTGATGTTGTCTCTTTGCATGAGTGATAATTGGTTGACAAGATTTTGACAAAATAGCCCTTGCTACATTTAAATGGGTTAATTGGATAGATGCCACCGCAGAGTTAGGGATTCCGAGCAATGCCACTGTAAAGTTCGTATTTGGATATTTGCCATTATGAAACCGGTGAAATTAGATCTATGCCAATGTACAGATCTCAAAACACCTTTTAGACATACACTCAGTATTTATGTATATAACACATTTGTCCTCATTTTCTACCTCCTATCTTCTTCTTCCTTCCTCCCCTTCTCTCCTGCGCCCTCATGGTGCGTACTGCCTATGGCTCTGCCGTCTCTTGCCCCTTCCAACCGGCGTCGTAGAGACAACAACAAGAACTACGTGAATTTGGCAAAGCTTCATTGCGGAGGACGGTGGAGCGATAACAGCGGTTTGCCGGAGGATGGTGGAGCGACGACGATAGAGATCCGAGTTCAGGCAGCATGGATCTAGGCCACAATGACGTGGATCTAGCTGGTGAAAGGGAGAAGTAGAGGGGAGAGACAAGAGTAGAAGGGACAAAAGGGCCCCTGCCGGGGAGCTCGTTGGTGGCGGGGAGCTCAAGCTTTTCCATCTCAGTGGCGGCAGGGAGGCCACAACGGCATGGATTTAGGTGAGACGGAGAAGCATAGGGAAGGGAGGAGGAGAAGGGCAAGGAGAGCTAACGCTGGGGAGCTTAGGCTTGTCACTCTCAGCAGCGGCGGGGAGGAAGAAGCAAATGGGAGGGAGGAGAAGAAGGGAAAGGAGGGCTGCCACCGGGGAGCTTGCCGGGGGTAGAGTTTGGGTTGGTCTGGGAGAGAGGAGGGAGAAAGAAGTGGAGAGAGGAGGGTGAAAGAAGAGATCGATGGCAATTGTTGCAAATATATGATAAAGATGAGGGTAAAACTATCCGACGAAGGCATGTGGCCTCTCTGGTGGCTTTTTCCGGTTTGACAATGGCAATTATCCAAATAGGAACTTTACGGAATCCCTAACTTTGAAGTGCTATCTATCCAATTAACCCTATTTAAATTGTGTGAATGGGAGAGCACAAATAATGGAGCAGTACATGATAAACATGATTAAATACTTGACATTTTACCATGTACACAAATTTAGGTGATAATTGGTTGACAAGATTTTGACAAAATAGCACTAGCTATATTAAAATTGTGTGGATAGGACTAAAGCGGCACAAATAACGAAAAGGTAGTGATAAACATGATAGGACCAAAATAGGAAAATTTGCATTGGGAATCATGAAGTGCCAAATATTTGAGGAAGAATTGGCACGACATCTCTACGCCCTAAAAACATGCATGTAGAATAGTTCTCGTGACCCACATAAACCACCACCGCCATTCACTCTAGCCTCGGCCTTCCCTCTCCCATTCTGGCGACCTCGCTGGAGGTGAGAGGAGGGAGAACCTATGATCCTTCCTCTCCCTCTCCTCCTCCCCTCCCCATCCACATACCCTACCTTCCCCTCCCCTCCCCTCTCCCACTAGATCAGGGCTTCTCCTTCTCCTACTTCAATTGGTGGCCACACAAGAGGCGAGAAGGAGGGTGACTCAGGCTTTTGGGTGACGTAGAAGGAGGAGGTCTGCTGGATGTGCATGGAGGTGTTTAGCTTTAGCATTTTTAGGCTAGGTGTAGGTGTTAGGGTTTCCTCGGTGGTGTCTCTAGGCCAACCTTTGAGACTTTTGTCCCCCGGTGCCCTCTCTAGTTGAGTGATGACATCGGTGCTGCTATGTCGATAGGAGTGGTGCTCGGGAGGTTGGTGCTCCCCTCGGTGGCAGCGGTGCTCGGGAGGCTGGGGCTCCCCTCGATGGCAGCAATAGGATGAGTGAAAAGGCTTGAGTTCCTTGGTTCCTTCTCCGGCAAAGGGGTTGGCTACGGGGTGAGCTTCAAAGTGGTGATCATAAAGTCAATGGTGTTGCCTCTTTTGGAGAAGGGAGTATGTCCTCTCCTCTACATGGATCTCAGATCCGTGTCATCAATGGCCTCACTGGCGGTGACAGACGTCCTTTCTAGCCGGCATCAACATGGTTTGTGCAGGTGGTGGTGTTAGTTCAAGTAGTTCCTTTGCGAAGATCGTTGCAGAGATCGCCGAGGCACCATATATGTCTTTCATGCTCCTTGACGTCAGTCAGCTGGAGAGCAGCTTTTGCGACTTTCAAACCCTATTTGGGTGTTAGCAGATGGGGTGGTTTTTGGCAATGTCGCTAGATAGGCTTTCCCCATCAACTCTTTGCGGCGTTCAGTGTGGTGAAGGGGGATGAAGATGTTTGTTTTGCATCCTAGAAGACCGATGCTTGTAATTTATTTCTGTTAGGGACCTTTGTGTAATCTTGGGTTGTATTAATTGGATGCAAATATTTGTATACTTCCCTTTCTAAAAAAATATTTAAGGAAGAAATATTTGGATGAAAGTGCCATGTATTTGAGAAAAGAGGGAGTATTATTCATTTGGAATCAACACAAATTGTGGAGGATATATAACAACAAAGGAAAACTGACTACGGACTACGGAGCTTATAATCACGCCTTCTTGTAGTGTGAACCGTGAAGAAGCTTAATCATCTTACATTTTAGCTCTTCTCCCTTTTGTTTGGTTTTATTGCTCACTGTTTTGTCTGATGCAATAATATGACTCATTTGAGTGTCTTGCGTACCTACCTGGACAGAAGTTTCTGGAGATAAGTATTTGCTTGCCGAGGTAGTATCCATGTGATTAAACAAAACCTTATACATGGAATTGCTTTAAAATTAAAGCTTTAAAAAAGGTAGCTAGGGTGCGATTTTTTTAAAAAACTTAAGATTATAAGCCGTTTAAAAAAGACCAACACTTAGTTTCTTTAACCTATTTCTTGATCTCGAGGCTGCCAATAAAAACTCTCAAAAATATAAGTCCTATAAACCAGATTACCTTCTCGAAGTTCTTTCTCAAAGTCTATGCATGCACACATAAACATGCTACCTAGCTTAAACAATCATGTTCTAACGGGGAAATTATCTGAGTGACACTCAATTGGCTGACTCGGGAAAAATTGACACCTAATTCGACTCACTTTCTGCCAGAGACAACATGTAACGAATTGCTTAGATCAATGACATTCTCCCCATTTTTCTTGATTTTCCTATTTTCCTCCCTATTTCATTACGTCGGTTTTTGGGACAATTATGCCCTAGTGACTTCAACTGTTGACAAAGCATTCTCCCATTTCGCACGCACGGGCATTTAGCTGAACGGAATCCCTCTGCTATGTGTCTCCACGGGTGAAAACAGTTGAAGCATTCTCCTGTTTTGGTCTCAACCGTTGAAGCCAGCCAGGGGCATAATTGTCCCAAAAAAATGACATGGGCTGAAATGGGGAGGAAAACAGGGAAAATCAGTAAAAAAAAAAAAGAGAGAATGTCACTGGATGAAGCAATTCGTTGCCACAGTGTCTCTGGCAGAAAGTGAGTCGAATTGAGTGTCAATTTTTCCCGTGTCAGCCAATTGAGTGTCACTCAGCTAATTGCCCCTGTTCTAACACGCTAATTCCCCCTCTTCTAACAAGACAGGAACACAGATAGTTGAAAGAACAACAAACTTATATCGGATGTATCCAAACTTGAATATAGCGTATAACACTACCGTATCAACGACCACATTTTCAATAATTCAATGAGGCGTCAAAAATGGAGGGAGGAGTAAGGCTGCTAACAGATGGTTCGATTGCCCACGAACAGTTTCATATGTTGGGTCGATCAGAGTGTCATTTGACTTTTAGTTAGTTTTATTCCTTATTTGATTACTGGACTTTAATCATTTTAGGTGTGGTGTTAGGTTAGTGGCGTTCCTCCCACTTCAACTTAAACCAAAAAAAAAATCTCTAGAAATATTATCAAAATATTACTTCAAGCTAATTAATACTTTAGTCTTGTAAACGGCCAAAATGTGAATAGATCTTTCCATCGGAATTATTTATGTCAATTTTACATCGTCGCCACTCCATTATCACGTGAGCACCCTTTTAGTCAGTCAAAAGGTTAAGTGGCATAAATCTATGCAAAAAGGGGTAAAAGTTGCATAATTGAAAAAACTTTTAAGTTCATGGACTAAACTAGAAATTTACTTTAATACATATATAGACCGGCCTACAGGTTAATTCCTAAGTTCAGGAACCTAAATTGAAATTAACTGTAAGCCTAAAATATTTGCATCGCAATTTTCTCAATACATATGCGACCCGCAAAAAGGTGAAGGAACAGAAAATAAGAAACATGAAATTAAGTCTGCACTGCAATATGTTTATACATTTTTGTGGCCCGTGTAAATTTTACACACCGGGAATAAGAAAGGGACTGGGCCAATTTTGCTGGGCTAAGAGAAGCCTTCAATTCTTATGGTTGGGTCCTTGCTGTAGCATCTTGATCATCGGATCAGGAGAAACGCTGGGAATAGTTGTTGGTAAATCCAACATTCTCATGGAAACTTTTCTATATTTATATTTAGTGACTCAGTTGATGACTTAAACACACATGCTTGGTATTGACTTTAAGAGATTGTTCGAGTAGCACAAATTTTAAAAAAAATTCAGGAAAACAAGATTTTAAGTAGGATTTTTAGGAAAAATATTGAAGGCACGGCTACGGCGACCAGAGGGGGGGGAGGGGTAAATAGGAGCATTGAAGAATTTCTTCGGACCGGTGTTTCTCGAACCCACCACCCTACTCAAAACCCGAACACTAAACAGCTGCGTGTACTCCAAGATTCACAGATAAAACCATGAAGATATGTGGAGACTTTTAGTTATAATCCTGACTGTTTAAATGTTCAAACGAAAGCAATCATGTCCACAAGTGGTCAAGCAAAAGACAAGCAAATCAACAACTAAAGGTGCTTTTGAAAAAGTAAAAAAAAGATTCCTTCAGAAAATTATCCTCCAATCATAGGTTTTGTTGCTACATTTCTGAGCCTCTAAAAATTATGAAAATTTTTCTCCTTATGCATTGATGAGTCATGCGGCAACACCCCGAAAATCAGATCAAAACTCCTTGTGAAAAAATCAGAAAAATCATGAAACAAGAACTATCTAGAACTCGAGCATAAAAAGTTTGAGCCTCGGTATTCACCTCATAGCTCCCAAATAAAGAATCCAAATGACTCCAAAATTTTTTCACAGGTAGATATGGAAGTCACGGACCTTCTACCACTAGAATCACTCAAAAAGGATTTTTTTCTAAAATTCCTAGACTACAAGCTATGTGAAGAAAACTTTCTAGACAGCAGTGGAACTGATTCAAAAAACTTGATCTTTAGCCTTTCCTAGGTTACAAAAGGGTCTCAAATCATATGTGCAATCTTAAGACATCATGAATCAGCAGCAGGTAGAAGGAGGTAGGGCAACTAAATTAGTTGCAGCAAAAACAACCAAACAAACAAAATCAAACACTAAGAACTAGGTAAGAACAAAGGCATAGATATGAGAAACTTATTTCTATTGCTTGGAAAAGTTTTATACAGTTACACCTCAGTGGGCAAAGCTCTCAAAGAGCAGATAAAAAACTCAAACTCTTAGCCCAAGATTTGGTGGAGGCAGCCCTCTCCACCCCTTCTTTTATAGGGCCATCGGGTGAACCACAACCATTGATTTCTTGCCTCAACCCTAAGCAACCAAATCAAGGGTTAAGATTCACCCACTCAACCAGCCGCTTACATGAGACTAAACCCACAAAATACTCAGCCCAACATGGGCCACACATGCCATACATGGGTTTTACATAAAACCCGATCAACCAGATGCAACGGGCCTTCATTTGCCGAACTTGACCGCTCCGTTTCCGTGCCTTCGGGCCTCTAACCCGAACCGAAATCTTTGAGCCACCTCAAGTCCATCTCCATAGCGTCCTCATGAGCCCTAAGATTGAGCCCATCCGTCCCGCGATATCATCACCGTTCTAGACCTCGATCCACCCAACCTAGTCCCGCTACTATCGCCGACCACGGTTGCCTCCAAGCCTGTGCCCATAAAGACCAAACCATTTTCCACAAGTATAAATATTTTCTTACCTTTGTTTCCAGCATGTTAGTTCAATTCATCATGAATTCAAACATATATGACTACATGCCTAAGTTTCCACCTGAACTGAAACCAAACCTTTCAAACCGGTGCTTCCCTCACCACAATAGAACAAAGACGAAAATTTTAAAAATACTTTCCTTGCTCAAATGAAAAAAGTCATAATAGAAAAAATATGTGTCTCGAAAATCTCTACAAAATCCGTATATAACATTTTTCCATCCGAGTTCAAGAAGACCCTCAAAAGCACAAAAATATACTGTCCTAACATAAATGGCCGAACCGGCTCAAATTAATCTCAAAAACAAACTACTCAACTAAATCAATTTAAGTCACGTATACTCATCACAATATGAAGACCTTTACATGGTCTCACAAATATATTTTAAATGCTCTCATTAACACGGCCTTTTGTTTTGAAATGAACAAAATGCATTTTAGCATGAAGCAGTACGTGACGCAAGAGGGCGACGTTCGCCAACTTTCTTCTCTACTTCTTGGAGTTTCCCACAACAGCATCTTAGAAATCAACTTCAAAGCTTAATGAGTTAGATGTATATTTCTATAAAATTTGCATTTACTATTTATGAAAAAATTATTCCGAGACTTTTGTTTTTGCTCCTTTAGGTAGAAAACCAACAAATAATGCCATTTATATGTTTTTTTCCTTGCAGGAAAAAATGATGGTTTTTTGTCCAAGGACCTAGATAGGGGACGTGTCTTCTTTTTGGGAGTTGAGATAACCCAATTGCCGTTATGTAGTTGTTGGAGCTCTGTCACCATAATTTACAGCATCAACAGAGTTTATTCTGAGGCTAATGTTGTATTGTTTTAAGAGTTGTCAACTTGTTACGATGAGATCTTCCTTTGATTTGTTATGTCGAGAGTCTGTTGCCCGGATCTTCTTTTTTTTTTTTTTGCATTTTACGAATTTTTGGATTCCTTGTATTACATGTACAATGCTGCCATAGCTATTTCTGGTGGGAAAAAAACCCAGTTGTTGCTATATAGCTCTCATTTTGTCCTGCATTTTTTCCTGAAATTTTCCAGACTTTTTTGAATTTTTCTGTACAGGATCGTAATGAGATGCAAATGTTTTTTTTCCTGTATTTTCTGAATTTGTTGGACGATCAGGATTTTTATCCCATCCTTTCCAAACAGAACTCAGAAAATAATTCCAGAGGGGAAGTATTTTGAGATGCCATAAAAATCCCGGCCTGGGATTTTTAGGCCTGGGTTTTATTCCCGGATCATCCAAACAAGCACTTAGGGATGTAAGGGGTCACGGTCTCACAAACAGCCTCGAACCCACTTAATTTAGCCTGTTTAACTCGTTATATTTGCTCCTGCATTTTAGTCCAATGTGATAAGCGGCCATCCCACTTAGTTCACTTAGCCCATGTAATCCCGCTTGGTCCGTTTAGCCCATTGTGATAGCTTGCCCTCCATGACCTGGCTGCCAGGGCTCACGTGGTCCCTCCCAAGCTAGCATGCTGCCGCGCTCATCGCCTCCACATGCGCCTCCGCTCCTCCACAGCACCCGATGGCTCCTGCCACCCTGTCGACAACGAGATGGAAGAAGAGGTTGTTGCATACGCGTGTGGTGGCGTCGGCCTAGGCTTTAGTGAAGAGGGCATCAAGGCGCCGTGAGGTCAGCCCTCGGCAGTTTCGGCAAGCCGATGTGGCATAGGAAGGTTGTCGCCTGGTTGTAAGCCTTGGTAATCAGCCACCTCTGCCCAGTTATGACCTTTCATACCGGCACATCAGTACCGGTTATATATGAACCGGATCGAGCAGATTACATCGATCCGGTTCAACGGTTCTCTTGATGCGAGGGGAACATCAATCTGGTGAAGACACCAACTGGTATTAATGTTCTAACATCCATGCCGGTTGGTGTAGCCAACCGGTACTAAGCGGGCTAGGCGGCGAAGTGCCTTAATGCATTGCTTACACTAACTGCATCTTGATGCTCTAAACATCGAAGACAGTTGGTGTAACCAACCGGTACTAAGTAGGCTAGTCGGCCGGTGCCTTAGTACCGTTTGTTACACAAACTGTCTTGATGCTCTAGCATCGAGACAGTTGGTGCAACCAATCGGTATTAATTTGAACCCCCTACACGGCTAGTGGCTAGCCCCACACTCTTCTTCTTCCTAGCTCCCACCTCGGCTTCAGTTCATCCTGGTTTCTTGGTTCCTAAACTTTTGCGTTCCTTGGTTTTTCTTGGTTCATTATAACTTGTTTTTATTGATTTCGCATTGGATTTTCTGATTCGCATTGGAATTTGCTTTGTGTTTAATCACATTTGACTGCATTGAAATTTGCCGTGTGTTTAATGGATCCGACCTTCTATTTTTCCCTCCCCTATATTTTCCCCCTCCATCAATATGGAGAACAGTACCTCACCATTTCAATCCTCTTCTCTCTCTCGCCATCGCTTGCCACCGCACCGCATTCCCTTCGCCATGGTTCGCTGCCTCAAGACCTGCAGGGCGACTTGCAATCCCCATCCTCCGCTGCAACATCCCGCCGCCAGCGCAGGCCCATCCACCTCCATCGCCCATGCTGCCCCACCCACATCCTCCGCTGCAACCGCCCGTGCCGCCCCACCCACATCCTCCCCCACAACCTCGCGCCGCCCGCTCATCTCATTGCAACCTCCGTGGCCCGCACCAACTGGAGGAGGCATGGAGGACTTGACGCCGGCGCCCGTCTCTTGGCGCCACCATATCAACCTCGCACTGGAGAGGCGGGCTCATTGCTTGCTGCCTTGTTGCCACCGCCAAGCTTCCAGGATCGGATGCACATGGAGATGGGGATCCCATGCCGTGTGCGCCACCTCGTCCTCCCCCCTGCGCCTCGTCCTCTGCCCGACGATGACGAAATCGACTGGGAGGCGCTGATGACGGAGGAGGATGACTAGAATATAGTTGATGTTTAGTTTAATTATGTATGTAGTTTAGTTATTATTTATGTATGTAGTTTAATTATGTAGTATGTGATGAATTATTTTGTGATGGAATCAATGAGATCAGTGTTTAATTATGTATGTGATGAACTATTTTGTGATAGAATTAATGGGATCTGTGCAGTGAAATGAGTTATGGTGAAATGGTGATCTGTGCAATGAATTGTTGATATGTGCAAAAATGTTCATCGACAAATAAGTACAAGTATGAATCTATGAAATGGGATCTGTGCAATGAAATGAGTTATGGTGAAATGGTGATATGTGCAATGAATTGTTGATATGTGCAAAAATGTTCATCAACAAATGAGTACAAGTATGAATCGTGAAATGGTGATCTGTGCAAATGCCAATTTGCATTGAAATGGACCGGTGAAGAAACTAAGCGCATCTTGATTAAGCTAACATCGATGTCGGTCGGTTAGACCAACCAAACTCTGCCGCTTAATACCGGTTAGTTACAAGAACCGGGACCGATGTTAGAACATCGACAGGCCTTCCATAACATGGACCGGCTAAAGAAACCAACGATCTTGATTCTCTAACATCGATGCGGTTGGTTACACCAACCGAACTTCGGCTGCTTAATACCGGTTGGTTACAAGAACCGGGACCGATGTTCAAAGATCAAGACAGGTGGTATCTTAAACCGTACTAAGCGACCTTATTTGAACGATCCTTTTCCCGCCTCCTCCCACACCTTTGCCGGATCAAGAACATCGCCGCCAAGAGTTTCAAGAAAGGGGAGGGTCTTTAAAATTTTGGTCATTTACTCCCGACCAAGTTAATCAAGGTTAGTAACATCGTTCCTCACTACATTTGGTGTAAAATGGAGCTTCTTCTTTGCTTCAAATGTGAAGAAAATTTGATCTTTTCTCATGATCGATCAAGAACAGTGCAGCGCCGGCCAAGAGCTTCAAGAAAGGGGGAGGTGCTGCCAAAATTTGGTCATTTTACTCTCAGCCAAGTTAATCAAGGTTAGTAACATAGTTCCTCACTACATTTGGTGTAAAATACAGCTTCTTCTTTGCTTGAAATGTGAAGAAAATTTGATCTTTTGTCATGATCGATCAAGAACAGTGCAGCGCCGGTCAAGAGCTTCAAGAAAGGGAGAGGTGCGGCCAAAATTTGGTTATTTTACTCCCAGCCAAGTTAACCAAGGTTAGTAACATAGTTCCTCACTACATTTGGTATAAAATGGAGCTTCTTCTTTGCTTGAAATGTGAAGAAAATTTGAGCTTTTCTCATGATTGATGAAAGATTATGAATGTAGAGAGCTAGCTCGATCTTTTCATGTAGGTTGCAATAACTTGTTGTATAAGTTTGGAATTTGCTTGGATTAGATGTAGCTCGCGTTGAATGTGTGGATCTAGCTCAAATTAAGGTTTTGGTTCCATCGATCGATGAAGAATTTTGAATCTAGACTTTGATCTACCAAGTCTTTGTTGTTAGGTGTGGATCTAGCTCAAAATTAGGTTTGGTAATTTGCTTGGATTAGATGTAGCTCGCGTTGAATGTGTGGATCTAGCTCAAATTTAGGTTTTGGTTCCATCGATCGATGAAGAATTTTGAATCTAGACTTTGATCTACCAAGTCTTTGTTCTTATGTGTGGATCTAACTCAAAATTAGGTTTGGTAATTTGCTTAGATTAGATGTAGCTCGCGTTGAATGTGTGGATCTAGCTCAAATTTAGGTTTTGGTTCCATCGATCGATGAAGAATTTTGAATCTAGACTTTGATCTACCAAGTCTTTCTTGTTAGGTGTGGATCTAGCTCAAATTTAGGTTTTGGTTCCATCGATCGATGCAGAATTTTCAAATAAATTTAATATTGGTTTAATTTGAAATTTGCGAAATGTTAAAAAATTCATTATTGGAAAATGAGCTAATAGCTGCCTTGATGTAACATAATGTAGATGGACCGGCGATGGATGTGCATGGACCGACGCACCCCGGAGTTCTTGTAGGGTTTGCAAGCTTTTTTTCGTGCGGCCGATGCATACACGAAGTCAGGCTACATATGTTGTCCATGCATAGACTACAAGAATGAGAAGGAGTGGCCAAAATCTAGCCACCTTCACTTCCATTTGCTCTCAAGAGGTTTCATGCCAAACTATACCTGTTGGACCAAGCATGGTGAAGAAGAGATTATACGAGAAGATGTTGAAGAAGAAGAAGATCAGGGGGACAACAATATCCCCGATGCTGGCCAACACGGTTCTTTCGAAGATACATTGGGGTTTGGCGATGATGACCTAGAACAGATGCTGCTTGATGGAGAGGGAGAATACACCGATGAAAGACATTACGAAAAGTTCCAGCACCTATGGGAGGACCACGAACACTATTGTACCCAAAGCGCCGCGGGGCCACAAAAATTGCGTACCACGCTAGAACTCATGCAATGGAAGGCGACCAATGGATTGTCCGATAAGGGATTGACGAGTTGTTATGCCTTATAAAGAAGTTGCTTCCAGAGGGTAACACGCTGCTGAAACTACGTCGACGCCAAGCAAGTTATGCGCCCTTTGGGGTTGAAGGTACAAAAGATACATGCATCTTGGAACGATTGTATCCTCAGACGCAATGAGTACGAGGATTTGGAAGCTTATCCGGTGTGCGAACTTCGATGTATAAAACTAGGCGTGATGACCGAGGCGAGGAAGAGGGGGCGTCGAAGAAGAGACCCCGTTAAGGTGGTGCGGTATTTCCTATAATCCCCGGTTGAAGCGTTTATTTGCGAGCAAAGCGCATGCCCGATGATGCGTTGGCACAAAGAAGATCGTAAGGACGACGGAAGGCTTAGGCACCCCGCTGATGGCTCCCAGTGGAGGAAAGTCGATAGAAAATACCCGGACTTTACCGAGGATGCAAGAAACATAAGGTTTGAGTTGAGTACGGATGGGATGAACCCGTTCGGTGAGATGAGCAAAGCGATCCTGACACTTGGCCCGTGACTCTATGTATCTACAACCTTCCTCCTTGGCTGTGTATGAAGCGAAAGTACATTATGATGCCGTTGCTTATCCAAGGGCCGATGCAATCTAAAAACGACATCGACGTGTACCTCAAACCGTTGGTGGAAGATTCGCTAACGCCATTTGTGGACCGATGGTGTGCGTGTATGGGATGAGTACAAAAGAGAGCACTTCACCCTACGTGCATTGCTATTCGTAACCATCAACGACGGGCTTACACTTGGTAACCTGTCAGGCCTATCTATCAAAGGATATAAAGCCTGCATCCAGTGCTTAGAGGATACGGACAGCAAGTATCTGAAAAACTCCCGAAAGGTCGTGTACATAGGCCACCGTAGGTTCCTCCATTTGAAGCACCCGTTACGACGGAAGGGTGAGAATTTCGATGGGACAAAAGAGAAACGTAAGAAGCCCCTGCATCGCAGTGGGACACTTGCATTTCTCTGGTAAAGGATCTGAAAGTAGTATTTGGAAAGGGTCCTGGTAGCAAATCTGTCCCGACTGAACAAGGTCATACGAAGCCCATTTGGAAGAAGAAGTCAATATTTTGAGATTTACCTTATTGGAAAGACTTAGAGGTCTGCCAATCACTGGACTTCATGCATATCACGAAGAATGTCTGCGTGAACCTGCTAGGCTTCCTAGATATGTACGGTAAATCAAAAGATACACTTCAAGCAAGAAAGGACCTGCATCTACTGGGACTCAGGAACGACCTACATCTAGAAAGAGAGCGAAAGGACAACATTACCTCCACCCTACGAGCTACACTTTGAGCAAGGAAGAGAAAAAAAACATGATTAAGTTCTTGAACAGTGTGAAGGTCCCTTATGGATACTCCTCGAACATAAGGAGACTCATCAACACGAAAGAGAATAAGATAGTACACCGAAATCACATGAGTGTCACATGTTGATGACACAGTTGCTCGATGGCGCTGAGAGGTATTCTCACGGACCGGGTACGAGACAATCGTAAAGGCGTGCTTTCGTTCTTCAACGCGTGTCGCGAAGGTCATCGAACCACGGAACTTATCTAAGCTGCGGGATGGCGTGGTCGATAGTCCGTCGACCTTGAGATGATCTTCCTCCGTCCTTTTTGATATTATGGTCCATCTCATGGTCCACATTGTTAAAGAGATAGAAATTCTCGGACCCGTGTTCCTGCATAGTATGTTACCTTTTGAGAGGTACATGGATGTCCTAAAGAAATATGTTCGGAACCGGTCTCGTCTAGAAGGCTGCGTTGCATAGGGTATTGGTACAGAGGAGGTGATTGAGTTCTGTGTCGACTACATTGATGAGCTAAATCCGATTGGCGTCCCTGTTTCACGCCATGAGGGCAGACTACGGGGAAAACGAACTCTAGGGAGAAGAGAATTCTTTAGCGACGATCAACTTTCATTTAAACAAGCACATTTCACAGTCTTGAAACAAGCAACTGTAGTGGCTGAGTTTATCCATGAACATGAGATGATTCTACGCGACCAGTACCCAGAGAAATCAGAAAAGTGGATCGCACTAGAGCAAATGGATCGTTTTGGTGGTTGGTTACAAAAGAAACTGATGGGCTCCCGAACAGACAATGAACAGTTGAAACTCTTGGCTCGGGGGCCATCCATGACAATCGTATCATTCCATGGGTATGAGATAAATTGGTACACATTTTACACGACTGCCTAGAATAGCAAGAGCACCAACCAAAACAGTAGCGTCCGTATAGATGCCTTGGACAAAAATGGAAAGATGGACACCTACTATGGTTACATAGAAGATATCTGGGAGCTCGAGTATGGACCTTTAAAAATCCCTCTGTTTGGGTGCCAATGGGTCAAATTGATGTACCGTTGAAATCGGCAATGCGGTATGACAACCGTGGACCTCAAGCAAGTGGCCTATAGGACGAACCGTTCGTGCTTCGCAAATGATGTGACACGGTATTTTACGTGATGGACATGAACAAAGAAACCGAAAAAGCGTATGACAGGCCTACTAAAAGCAAGAAGCGAAGGACAAGCCTACCGAAGATAACAAGCAGAAGCAGAAGACTAGCGATCAGCCAAGACGCCACGTGGTTCTTCCAGGTAAAAGAAGGATCGTCGGAGTTAAGGGCGTCACAGATGAAGATGAGTACAATCAGTTCGACGAGCTACCTCCTTTTATGGTGGACGTAGACATTACTATCTTGAATGATATAGAGGAATCCCCCTATGTACGACACGATCATAATGAAGGATCACTTGTAAAAACAAAGTATGTTAGCAAATAAGTCGAACCGTGTTATATAAACCCATGTATGAATTATGATTTTTTATTAAGCAAGGAAGCAACAATTGAATTTATATAACAAGGTGAAAATCAGTATTAATAAGTATGATTTGTTGAAAAATAATAATGTAAAGAATATATGAATTTTTAATTTATTTTATTTTTAAAAATCATTTTAGTGTGGAATAAGTATGAGTTATTATTTTTAGTAAGCAATGAATCAATAATTGAATTTATATAAAAGGTGAAAATTTATAATAAAATTTGAAAAATTAAAGAGATTTCAAGGCTCCCAGCAGTTTTCTATAATTTTTAGAAATTAATGGCAAATTAGTACCAATGACATGTGGGACCCACTGAGATGGGCCCACATGTTAGTGAGTGATCCTATCTCCTAAGAAGGGTACAAAAAGATTCGTCCGTGAAGAACCGATCAAAACCCCTCCTCTCCCCGGCTAGCGGCGTGCGCTTGGAGCTGGGCTCCCAGTGCCATCACGGGTTCGAGCCCTTCATGCCGATGTATTCTTTATTTTGGTGTGTCTGTCGGGACTAAGTGAGCATTCACCCGGTTTGTTACAATCGATCGACCGATATGAGCAAGCATCCGGTGTAATACACCAACCGGGGTGATGTGATGTTAGTCCGGTATATATGATACCTAACCGGACCGATTCCTCATCATACAAATTCGAAAGGGAGAAGTCCCGGTGTATTACAACAACTTCCAATGTGATTTATAGTTTATACAGAATGTTTTATACTTTTGATTTTTAATTTATGTTTTATACTTTTGATTTTTAATTTATGGTACATGAATGTATTTGTGAATAAATGTATAAAAATTTTGTAGAAAAATAGTAATAGGCTCAAAAAATGTGAGGACAAATCTTATGGGTCCAAAACAACATATATTATAGGAAATATACATATATTATACCATTATAATAATTTACAAATAATGATACCCTGTACAATGTCCCACGGGTTACCACAAAAGATGCTAAAAGCTAATTTCTAATAATATACTAATTAACTAATAATTAATTTCTATTATTAATAACTAATCGTCGTCTTCGTCGTCGTCCTCCTTCTCCTCGTCGTCGGCGTCGGCGCCATCGTCGGAGGCGGCGTCATCGTCGTCGTCCTCCTCCTCCTCCTCCGAATCGTCGTCCTCCTCGTCCTCGTCCTCGTCCTCCTCCGCGACGACGTCCTCGTCGTCGAAGTCCTCCTCGTCCTCGTCGTCGTCGGACAACTTGTCCGACATCGACAACTCCGCCGGGTAGAAGGCGGACTCCTTCCTCGGCCGGTTGCGACGAATGCGCTTCGAGAGGACTCTAAATCCTCGAAAGACAAGGCGGCGGTGGAGGCAGACCCGCAGGCATCGGTGATGGTGGTGGGGTGGAGTTAGAGGAACAGGAAGAGGCAGAGGAAGACGCCATTGATCAAAGAGGAAGACGGTTAATTAGGCAGAGGAAGATCGTCGGTTTTATAGAAGAGGCCTCTTGGCAGAGGCAGAGGAAGAGGCAGAGGCGGCTCCTCGGTTCGCGCCAACATTGCGTCTTTTCGAATTCCCACATAGTCCCGGTTAGATACACCAACCGGGATTTACGTAGTCCCGGTTGGAGGCACCAACCGGGATTACTTCCCCCAAAATGGAGATCACGGACTTGTGGTTCCCATATGTCAGTGGTAGTAATTTGCCATAAATTACAAAGTATGTTAGCAATTAAACCCGTGTATGAATTATGATTTTTTATTAAGGAAGGAAGCAATAATTGAATTTATATAAAAATGTGAAAATCTGTATTAAGATGGTTGGAAAATTAAATTGTAAAGAATATGTGAATTTTTAATTTATTTTATTTTTTGAAATCAGTTTAGTGTGGAATAAATATGATTTATTATTTTTTAGTAAGCCATGAAGCAATAATTGAATTTATATAAAAGGTGAAAATTTATACTAAAATTCGAAAAATTAAAGAGAAATTTCAAGACTCCCAACAGTTTTCTATAATTTTCGAGATATTAATAACAAATTAGTACCAATGACAGTGGGACCCACCAGAGATGGGCCCACAAGTCAGTGAGGCTACTAGCAGCGTGCGCTTGAGCGCGGGCTCTCAGCTCCCACCTTTTTTTTTTTGGCAAATCAGTCCCGGTTGGTGTAATTAAACGGGACTAAGGAAGATTTCGTCCCGGTTGGTGTCCTCAACCGGGACTAAGTGAGCATTCCATCTCGGTTTGTGATACCAACCGGGACTGATGGTTCCTAGGGCACCACCTAATGAGGGCGTTGGTCCCGGTTGGTGTAGCTAATCGATCGATGTGTGGTCGATCCGGTGGATGATACCAACCGACCGATGCCACCATCATATCAATTCTAAAGCGAGAGGTTGGAGGCATAACTCGTTTTATCGTCTCCAACCTCTCTCGCCGACGCCACCGCCCCTGCCGTGCCGACGACCCACGCGCTTGCCGCGCCCTGCCCGTCACCGATGACTCGGCACGACGCGTCGTCCTCCTCGTCACCGACGACCTTGTAGCCTTGTTGCCGTCTTCCTCGCCTCAAGCGACCCATGAGCAAGGTGCTCCTTGTGCTCCTCTCCTTCCTTCCCTCGCTCCTCGGCAAGGTGCAGGCGGCAGAGTATGGGACAGTGAGTGCGGGCTCGGGCAAGCATGACGAGGCGTGATGACAAGCGGCACGACCGACCGGAGTCTTGGCGCGCCAACAGAGCACAATCACGGTGCGCCCAGAGTGTTCGATTTAAATGCCCAAACCTCACGCGAATGGCGGAGCCAGATTTTTAAGCGGGAGTAAAGTAGTTAAATTGCCAAATAATTGGTCCAAGATATAAATTTTTACATGAAAAAAATAAAACATAGCATGCAATTAATAAAATGAGCATGGAATGATGGAAATAGTACCTTATAATATTATTTTAGGGTCTTCATCATTTGGAAACTCTCTATTTTAGCATCATCGGTAACCTTGGAGAAGATATCCCGCTCAATAAATGTGATCGAATAGTGTACTAGTTTTTAGATAATGGAAGACATTCTGACCTCTGTATCTTATTTATATGAATTTTGAGATGTATATGTATATGCCAATTTTATAGCAAATTTGAATTCTAAGATGTATGTCAATTATTTGTGAAATGTAATGTATATACCGTCCTCGTCGCTGTCGCCCGTCCTCATCTACCTCATCTTCCCCACCGCCCTCCTCGTTGTCACCCGTTTATGTATAAGTATATGTGAAATGTATAAGTATATGTGAAATGTGCAAGTATACTTTTGTTAATCTTTTTTCGTTAATTTTCAATGCCTTCTTATAGACTACGAAACTACGATGGCGGGAGAAGGGTTTGATGGAGACGAGTTCATGAGAAGTTTGATTTCGGGAGAAGATGGTTACGAGCTCGATGCTTCCATCGAGGCCGCAAGGCCTGTCGTGGACTTAAGGCTCGTCAAGACCGATGAGGCTCCCGAGGCTGCTGAGACGACCATGGTAATTAGATCGAATGTGTATATGCCGGTTCCACCATCATGCTAAGCCAACATTCTAACACGTAGACATTATTGCACCATATTTTCAGATCACTCAATCGAGTAGCCAATCACGTCAGCGAGGTTCAAACAAGAAGTCGAAGGCAAGACATGTTATCACCGAAGTCGGCGATAACGGCTAACCTCTTGCACCCCTAGGGGCGCTTGGGCCGTTCAATTCGGCATACGGCGTCCACGTCAGGGACCATGTGCCAATTAGCATCGTGGGATGGGATAATGTCCTCAAGATCTGAAGAACATGATCTGGACCGACTGAAGGAGACATTCACCTTCCCCAAGGGCCAAGAGAAGGTGAAGAGTTACACGTTGAAGAAGATGGCCATCGCATTCCAAACATATAAAAAGAAGTTGAACACGAGTACGTCAAAAGAACCGAATTCGACTTCAACAAGTACCCAAAGTTGCGAATCACGGGATGCGTTCGTGAACTACAAGAATTGAATGCGATCAAAATCGACCGAAAGGAACAGCCGAATGCTCGAAGAAGCAATACCACCACCACCTCGCCCTGGTGGTTACCGCCAGCGATGCACAAATGGGAGAAGAGGGAACGAGGCTGGCGAAGGGTGTCGCACCGCGACAATGGAATGGCCGACAGAGCGAAGAGCTGGTTCTATGCTCACGGTGGCGGCCTTGACGATGATGGAAACACGGTGTTCGGGAATGTCCGACAGATGTGGCGAAGACTTGTAAAGTCGATCGAGAATCTTCCGTGGCACCTTCGTGCCAAACAGGAGAACGACGAGCTTACAAGGGCCCTACAAAACCCGGAGCACCACGACGCGTACACAAGGCGTTGGCGTCGTTCCGTGGAAGATTGGGTTCGCTAAGGACGCCGATACCTATAGGAGTCGGGTGAGAAGCAAGTCCCGACAGGCACAACAGCTCCTAATGCTTGAAGAACGCCTGAATCAAACACAACAGAGCATGAAAGAAGAGATCCAAAGATAGGTACAGTTAGCCTTGAGCCAACGGCTAGATGCGGGCCAGGAACCTCCTGCTAATCCGGACCTCATTAGTCCCTCACGGCGGCGAAGCAGCTGTGCTTCCGGTGGGTTGCCTGAAGCGGACTTGGGCCACTGGCCCGTGGACGACATCACGCAGCGGACACCTTGTGAGCTGCACGTCCAAGTGAGGAACATCTCTTTCAAGGCGGCTCACGGCATGGCTGATCCGGTGGAGCCAGGGCTGGTCATCCATGGCCAACAGATAATGCCGGGCTACTTCAGGGTCTCGGTGGAGGAGGTATGCCTAGGGTGCGAGGACTTGGACCTCGATATTCCCGGAGGTGACGGGACTATGAAGTTAGGAGAGGCAGTCCATAATTTCATCCAATGGTAGAAGAAGTACATTATTTTTCGAGATCACATGGACGTGTCCTCTCCAACACCTTCATCACCTCCGGCACACATAAGCGGTCCGTCATCACCTCCATCGTCACCAAAGGAGATGCCTCCCAGAAGAAGCCCGTCTCCTGCACCAAGCCTCGCACGCGAAACTCCAACTCCAATATCGTCGCCTAAGACAAGCAAGCCAGCTCGCCCAGCAGCTCGCAAGAGGACGAGGTCCACCCAACCCAAGAAGTTAGCTGCATGGGCGTACGATATGACGGAGGAGGAGACCGAGAAAGTAGTCAGAGCCGAGGTCACTAAATTTTTTAAACCCAAGTCACCAGAGAAGAAGGTTCAGCCTGGTACGGAAGAATTTCTAAAAGGCTTGAGGACAGTGAAAAATTTGAAGAACAAAAGGAAAAACCTCGTATATCGACTCACGGCGCACATTGGTCAAGGAAAGGTCCAAGAAGAAGACGCCAAAGAAGACGACGTCATCACGGTGATCGAAGGCGTGGAGATGCAAAATTCATCGAAGAAACTGGTCTTCACCCAGAGCAAATATTAGGCGACATGCAGATTGAAGCTGTAGAAGTCAAATGGCAATTTACACCGGGTGCTTCCTTGGTCAGGGGTGAGGAGATTGGCCAGTTACCAACTAGGATGCGCCAATTCCATGAATGGTACCTGGATGCGTTCAAGCATGGCCTACTGTCATTTGCCGTCAAGTACAAGGAAGAACATTTTTTTCACGGCGACAGTGAATTTTATGTCCAATGGCCAGTAATGTACGAGCTATACCAGTCAGACGCCATCGACGTGTCCATGTTGAGTTTTGGACTCGTTAGTGTCTTATTTAATTGAAAAATCCACCGCAATGGGCCCTTGCACTATACTAACTTGCAAGCCTAACTAATTTTTTCTTATGTAGAATGGAGATAGAAAGATGCAAAAGTGTTTCTACTCTCAACACAAGCTTCCTTGACCCTTTAGTTATCAATGAGACAAATGTTAAAATATCCCCGCCGATACAGAGACCAACATATACAACGGGCTAATAGGTCAAAAATATCATTCAAAGATACTTTTACCCTACAACTTTGAGTAAGTGTTTTGCATCACTCGTTCTAATCTTTTTCCACAACACGATGTTAGAACTAATTAGTTACCTACGTTGCCATATATATGTACAAACTTTCACTTTGGATTTTTCTCATTATTGAGCTAGATCGTAGCATGATCACGCTTATAGACTCGCCGAGGAGACCAGGTTGAAAAGTACCAAAACTTGATCGACATTCTCAACCAGTATTCTTGTTCTTTCCATTATTGTGCTCGTTCTACTCCATTTTAAATAAATTCTAATCATGTTCAATTTGCAATCACGTGTGTATGCATTACACGGTTCCGTCATCGAAACCGTGGGCGAATTCAACGAGGAATTCGATATTACACTTGCCTCTCGAGTATGTATGCCATCGGGGTAGCTTTTGAGTTAGTTAACTTCATTTCCATGCATCCATTTTACGTTGTTAGCTTTTTTTCACCACACAGTCAAGCGTCACCGTCGGGCACCAATTTATGCGGCTACTATCGTGCCATATTATGCACATCCCGACCGGAGGTGCTACCGACTTGCAATGTCGTCCGATTTCGCGGCGACCGTGAGAGCGATCCAAAACAACTCGTTCACTGGATTTTCGATAAGGTCATAAATCCAAGAGGCGAAGTTTCACGTTCAATGCAAATAGGTGGGGCCCTTCGATAAAGACCGGTGAACTCGTCGGGTCGACATCTATGGCTACTAAGAGCGATGCACATAAAAGATCACGATGAATGTTACGTAATTAAAGTTGTAATGAATGTTCGTGAACTGTATGTGTACTATATATAGACATGATTGATTCATTGTGATACCTAATAGTTGTAATTAAAGTTGTTAATAAAAGTTACGTGATTTAATTATCGCTAATTATGCATGATTGATTATATGTGCTTTAATTAATTGTGACTTAGCACACGATAGATATATATATATATATATATAATAATATTAGACTTAACACACACGTACACATATATAATATATATTACCTCACACGCATATATATATATATATATATATATATATATATATATATATATATATATATATTATTTATAGCTCAGTGGTGCACACAAGATCAGGTTGGAGGAACCAACCGACCGAACAACAGCCTTATCGATACCGATTTGTGCCTCCAACCGTCTTCGACCGGGCTTTGGCGAGGCAGGCTAAAGCCATGTGTGTCAGCCAAGATCGTTGGAGGAATCAACCGATCGAGCAACGCTTTATCGATGCGATTGGTGCTTCCAACCCTTGATCGACGGGCTTTGGCGAGGCACGGGCTAAAGCCACGTGTGGCCTCAATCGTCTCGATACTATATCGGCACCGGTGAGGAACCGCCCGGATGGCTGTCTGGGTTCAAAACCGTCTTGATGGCCGTTAGAACCGTCTCGATGGTCGGATCTGTAGTAGTGGAGCCATTGTGGTCTTGTGCCTCCGCCCGACTGGGAGCCACCACTGGCGTGCCTCTCCGTAGTCATGCCAGCTCTTTCGTGTGATTCGCCTAAATCCCGTTCAAACCATTTAAATCCAAACTCTAAAAGAATATCACCGATATAGATACCGCAAGCCCCGAGCTCTCCATGGCGCCTTGCCTCCTGAATCCACCAGAGATTAGTCAAGGAATGGATGCCCAACCGCACTGCCACTGATTATTGGTTCATCTTATATATCTTCACCGCATGCTTGGATTGTTCTTCAGTAGATTTGGAGCTTTTGGATTTGTGGTTTTTGTTATGAACAGCACTTGTATTCATCTGGAGATCAAAGGGCCAGTATATATACAAAGTACAGGGGCAAAAAAGAAAAGCCCAAATATAACAGGTAACGGCCTAAAGCCCATATATACATATATCTAATATCCTCTCAAACTCATGATGGGTTAACAACACTGAGTTTGAAGAGATAAAAACTATGCTGTTGTCGAGTCTGTGCCTTTGTGAAGAAGTCTGCAAGCTCAATCTCAGACGGCACATAGGAGGCATCAACACCAATATGCTTGGTGAGCTCATGCTTCACCGGATCACGGGCAATACCAATAACTCCTGTGCTGTCAGACAAAAGAGGAGTCGGTGTAGTAACAAAAACACCAAAATCCTCAAGTAACCAACACTACCAAGTAACCTCTGCCATCAAAAGACCCATAGCGCGCAACTCAGCCTCTGCACTCGATCGAGAAACTGCCTTCTGCTTTTTAGTCTTCCAAGCAATGAGAAAATCACCAAGAAAAACATAATATACAGAAAGAGACCGGCGATCAGAAGGATCCCTAACCCAGGTAGCATCGGAATAAGCATGAAGCTGTAAAGAGTTGGAGCGAGGAAAGAAAAGACGGCGGGAGATAGTGCCACACAAATAGCGCAACACGCAAAGGATGTGACTATAGTGAAGCTGAGTAGGAGCAGAAACAAACTGATTCAAGATATGAACAGCATAGAAGATATCAGGACGAGTGATACCAAGATACACAAGGCTACCAACGAGGTGTCGAAACCGAGTAGGATCTAAAAGAGGTTCCCCATCGGTGGGTCAAAACTGAAGATTAAGCTCCATGAGAGTCTCAGCTATTTTGTGGTCAGTAAGAGAGACCAATCAAGAAAATCCCCAATATACTTCTCTTGGGACAAGAAAATACCCTCTGGAGTGATGATAACCTTAATCCCAAGGAAATAACGAATAGGACCCAAATCAGACATACGAAACTGCTCATTAAGACGAGTCTTGACAAAATCAATGTAAGATAGATCATCACCAGTAATGATCATGTCATCGACATAGAGCAGAAGAAGAGTACGACCATGAGACGAGGTATGAACAAATAGCGCAGGATCATGGTCACTAACAGAAAAGCCAGCAGCAGTGACCGCGAAAGAAATACGCTGAAACCAGGCCCGAGGAGCTTATTTAAGCCCATACAGAGCCCGACGAAGGCAAAGAGCCATCCCATCTGAAACAAAATACCCTAGCGGAGGCCACATGAAGACTTCTTCATGTAGCTCCCCATTAAGAAAGGCATTCTGCATATCAAGCTGATAGATAGGCCACACACGAACAGAGACCACAGTAAAAAGAGTCTTAATAGTGGTCATGTGAGCCACAAGAGCATAGGTCTCATCATAGTCAACACTATGCTCCTGCTGAAAACCACGAGCCATAAGACGAGTTTTGAATCGCTCAAGAAAACCATCAGAACGAGTCTTAACCTTATAGACCCACTTGCAGGTGATGGGACGAGCGTGAGACGAAAGAGGCACAACCTCCTAAGTGCCATTATGCTCAAGAGCAGCAAGTTCCTCGGCCATCGCATACTGGCACTAGGGATGAACAACAACATCACTGTAAGAGGCCAGTTCTATAGGAGCTGCACCAGCAAAGCCAAAACTCTTAGGGGTCCGAATGGATCGACGATCACGAAGAGTATAACAAGGAGAGGTAGATGCTGTCTCATCAGAAGAAGATGAGGTAGTAGGTGGTTCCTCAACTGGCTGAGTACGACAAGTGTAGACAATAGGATAAGGAGAAGCAAAACAAGCTAGAACAGGGGGAGGAGACGATGAAGGAGACACTAAGGGAGGAGGAGGCTCTGGAGAGAATGAAACAGGAAAGTGTATAGCAGAGATAGGAGTACTAGGAAAAGTCAAGAAAGACAAGGAATCAAGAGTAGAAGTTGGAGAAGAAGGACGAGGATAGAAACGACAAGACTCATTAAAGGTAACACCCCGAGAAATCCTCATCCGTCGACTAGCAGGATCCCAACATCGATAGCCCTTGTGCTCAGCACTATACCCAAGAAAAACACACTCAACCGACTGAGCAGTCAGCTTAGTGTGTTCATGTGGAGCAAGAAGAACATAGCACACACACATCCAAAAGAGTGATGACCAAAATAGTATGATGTGTGCCCTAGGAGACGCTCTACGGGAATACCACCCTTAAGAGCAGAAGAAGGCTGAAGATTGAAAAGATAGCAAGTAGCAGAAACATCCTTAGCCTAGAAGTGAGGTGGAATAGAGGAAGAAATCATGAACGCACGAGCGGTTTCAAGAAGGTGTCGATGTTTACGCTTAGCAACACCATTTTGAGCATGAGCACCGGGACAAGAGAACTGAAAGAGAGTGTCTTGCTTAGTGAGAAACCCGCGAAGAGCCCCAGACAGATAATCCCCTGCAGAATCAGCCCAAAAGACACGAATGGGAGAATCAAACTGAGTCCGAATCATGGTGGCAAAATTTTTATAGATCGACAAAACCTCACTACGATGGGACATAAAATATATCCAGGCGTGGCGAGAAAAATCATCTATAAAAATGATATAATATTTATGACCACCTTGTGAGACAAAAGGGGTCAGACCCTAGACATCAGAATGAACAAGATCAAATGGACGAGCTGACATAAACTCACTAGAACAATAGGGGAGTTGCACCTACTTGCCATGGTTGCAACCCGCACAATCTAAAGAAACATTAGCAGACACAGATCCTAACAGACCACGACGAACTAAAGATAACAGACGCGAACCACAGTGATGTCCCAAACAATGATGCCACTGAGCAAAGGACGGCATGGAGGAAGCAGTGGAGACGGAGAGACTGGCAGGAGCAGAGGAAGGAAGACGAAGCCAGTCAAGCTCCCAAAGACGCGGCGAATCACGGCGCTGGTGGCCAGTACCAACTAGAAGACCCGTGCGACGATCCTGAATAGAATAAGAGTCAGTATAAAGAATCACACGACAGCCATGATGAGTGAGTTGGCCGGCGGATATAAGCTGCATGGTTAGTTTAGGAACATGGGAGACTGTGGGGACGTGAAAAGAAGAAGACAGAAGAGTGCCTCGTCCTGTGACTGGAAGAGAGGTACCATCTGTCGTCTGAATAGCTAAAGGAGTGGTCAAAGGACTGATGGAAGTAAGACAGGTAGAATCAGATGCCATATGAAAAGAGGCACCTGAGTCAAGAATCCATGGTGATGTACCTGAAGTAGAGAAAGGCGGTCTCTCACTAGAAGACTGTAAAATAGAACCAGCAGAACCTGACGGTGAAGAGGCAGCCATGCGACGCAATAGCATCAAAATCTCAGTAGAAGGATCAGGGCTACACAGGGAGGAGTCTGAATCTCCTGTAACTAGTGCTGCAGTACCCTTGGTCAACCGACGACGAGCAATATCCTTCTTCTTCCGGTAACAAAACTGCTCCACATGACCATCTTTATCACAGTAGGCACAGTAAAGGCCAGCCTTCGTCGTCACTCCAAAAGACGGCGGGGCTAGTGAAGTCGAAGAACGAGAAGCCGAAGGTGTCGAAGCAGGCGTCCGAAAAGCAAACACAGATGGAGAAGCCAGTAGACCCGCACCACGAAGTCGAGTCTCCTCAGTATGAAGAGCAGCAAAAGCCTCTAATAAAGAGACACGAGGGTGGCAAGCAAGAAGCTGAGCACGAATTTGCTTAAACTCTGGCCGAAGACGCGTGACAAAGTCATAGATGTGACGAAGCTCCAAACGAGACTGCTGGCGCTGGCAACAAGCACAAGTCCGATGGTCATGATCAGCATCCGCAGCATCAAGAGAGTCAAGCTGATGCCACACCGCAGAAAACTGAGCATACAGCTCATCCACCGTAGAGTTATCCTACTGCAGTGACTGCTCGTGTCGCACAGCGGCAAGATACTATGAGTCTCCAGTAGGCTCATAGCGATCATGAAGATGTGACCACATCAGCTGTGCTGAAGCTAAAGAAACCACCTCTCCGGTAAGATGCACCTCCATGCTAGCAACTAAAATAGCAGAGGCACGAGCATCCTCATCACACCAGAATTTGTAGGCCGTATACTAAGACTTATAAGAATCCATAGCCTCCTTATGATCATCAGAGGCCTTTTTATCAGCAGCAGAATCGTCAGGAACCTTCTGAGCAGGATCAACAGGCTTCGACGAAGTGGGTAGCGCGGGGGCATTAGGACGAGGCGGGCAAAGAAGCACGCCAGTGAGAAAATCCTAAAGACACTAACCGTACATGTGAAGACGCATATGAAGAGACCAATCAAAAATCACCGGGCAGCGAGGAACAGAAACGGTGCCCGATGACTTTTTTTCTCCTTTTTTTTTTCCTTTTTTTCTTTTTTTGGGTAAAACCACAAAGCCACTATTGTAGCCTTACGTCGGGTTCACCACCACAAACAAAGACCGATTCGGTCTCACACTCTAGCCATAGAGATGGCGAGGTGAGAGGCCGATCGGCGATGGTGAGCTGTGGCGACAGTGGGCCGGAGCCCGGGGAGCACCAGCGATGGCAAGCAGCGGCAGCAGGGCGAGCGACAGCGGCGATGAATGGCGAACCAAGCAGCAGCGTTGACGAGATCTAGAGGCCGGCGAGCGCCGGTGATGGCGAGCTGTGGTGGTTGCCGCCGTCCCCGAACGGCAACCCGAGTGGCGGTGGCAAGGCAAGAGATCTGGGCCAGCGACAACCAGAGGTGCTCCGAGACAAGGGCGGCCCGATTCCAAACTGCGCGGCGTCGAGAGAGAGTGGCACGACCTGGTTCGCCAAGCGACGATGACGGAGCAACGCTGCGTCGAGAGAGAGCAACAGAGCGACGGCGACGAGATCCAGATCCAGATTTGGGCGCCGACGGATGTAGAGGCTGGCGTCAAGCAAAGGACAAAGATGATTGTGGAAAGAGATGGCGCAAGTGCAACGCCTGTGAGGAAAACCTAACCCTAATTTTGCTCTGATACCATGTTATGAACAACACTTATATTTATCTAGGGGCCAAAGGACCAGTATATATACACAGTACAGGAGCAAAAGAGAAAAGCCCAAATATAATAGGTAAGGGCTTAAAGCCCATATATACATATATCTAACAATTTTCTTATTCTTCTTCTTCCCATGGGCTGTGTAAGTCTGCATGCTTTCGTGAGCTAGTTTTGCTCTAAACCTTTTATTATCTATGTATGTACATAAACATGATAGGATACATGCACTAGCACAAGAAAGCCTATCACTAGCGGTTCATAACCATTATCACTAGCAGTTTTCGAACCGCCAATAATTAACTGACAGTGATACCCGAGGGGTTATCACTGGAGGTTATAGAACCACTAGTGATAGCCACTATCACTGGCAGTTCCATATACTAGCCGCCAGTGATATCATACATATCACTGGCGATTCCATATACCAGCCACCAATGATGTGTATGATACCACTTGCGGTTCCATATATGAGCCACTAGTGATGCAAACGCTATCACTGGCGGTTCCTTATATGAGTCGCTAGTGATGAATGTGCTAGCCCTTGCAGCTCATGCCTGCATTTGCTAGCCCCATGCAATTCAGATCACAGAATTCATATATTATCACATCACATAAGTCATACATGATCATAGAATCATATCATCACATCACAGAAGTCATATAATTCACATATTATCACTTTATGATCCTATAGCTCCAATTCACATCACAGAAGTCATACAATTCATATATTATCACCTTATACATATGTCACAATGTTTACAGCCCATGTCACAATGTTACACTAAGTTCCAGGGTTTAGATGCCTATGTGGATCAACAATTTGTGTCATGATAAAGTTAGCTAGCAGTTCTCTAATGTCATAAAGGAAATTGTACTCGATATTGCTCACGTTGAGATCAAATTCTGTTGTGCTTCGTAGACTCATAATCTGCTGCATGTGGCGGGCAACATAAAATCCGCAAACATGGCCTCCGGGCTGCTGGTGGCACTACACAGGTAGAGATATAAGGCACAATAATTAGTTCGGCAGAAACTAGGAATAATTCAATTTGGAGAAGTACTTGTAGACATGTACCGGGATTTTCTCACAGTGTCGAAGAACAGTGCCCTTATCAACATGATGCTTCCCTCTTCTTGAACGTACATCTCGAATACCAAATCGAGTAGCCTCGTCAAATCATTGAACTCATGTGTTGGGCTATCTCTTTTTGAGTCGAGGTAGAAAACCTTGTTTTGGTAAGGGAGTATGACCACCAAGATCCAATGAAAATCTTTATTAAATGGAAAAAAGAAATATTCTTTGTCTTGTTGTTTGAGCATTGCGTTCTTGATGTAGTTCTCGACTCGACTGATATGTTCTTTGATATTATTCTAGGACACAAGCACTGGATCGAGAAAACCGACCAGGGTTTTGGTTTGTTTGGCATTTAGCATCATGAGGTTGCAAAGATATAAGTGATTGTTATATATGTCGATGAAACTAGCCAGGAGGTAGAAATATGAAACAGGATTGTGGTCACTTACATTGAAAAGATCATAGGAGCGAGGCATCTAGCTCCTCAAGACGATACAAGTACCAAAGGTCCTTGAAGGTCACCACAAAATAAGTTTCTTCGTCCATGAAATGCTTGGCCTTCAGCTTAGCTGTGATACCAGACTCTCGATCTCTATCGGACAAGCAGGATTTCTGTAGGTAATATTCATGTAGGTTGCGATAGGCAGAACCCATGTCGGCCCATGCATTATCCATAGCCAACGGCGCTCTAATTTTAAAGCATTTGTTTCTTGATGGCCAGTGCACTATTTTTTTGGGCGTAGAAGCCGGCATAGAGGCCACTTTGCCCTTGTCTCTACTCTTCGTAGGTGTGGAATACTTGGACGAGGAGATCACGGCAAGCTTCTGGGCTTGTGAGCTTGTTTGTAACTTGAAAGGTTTAGCAGCCACCTCCGATATGGTTTCCTAGGAAGTATCTCATTTTCTTCTTGTGATGGTGGCTCCAGGGTTTCGGCGGCTTCAGCATAGGCAAGGTCTCCAATACAACGTCCTTCTTGGGCCACTGTACGAACGAATGGACGTCATCCCCTATTGTGGTCATTTCATTGTTTTGGGGATTCACCAGGGGATGCTCTTGGCATTGTCCAGTACGGAGTCCACTTCTACCTTCGCGTAGCCCACCGCCAAGTCTGTATCATGAACCTTCATCCCTGGAAGGCATGGGTATACCACCCCCCGCCCTACCTCGATGGAGAGAGTGGCGTTAAAAGTCACAAATAGCTTGCAAGGGGTAGTCACCTACATCAGGGTTTGCTCCCATTAGAATAAGGACTAACATGCTTTCATATGAACAGACATATAAACACACATGCCTTGAGTTAGTCGACCGGGTACTGGATGTCGATTACACCTTCTGGGGTAGGAATGGAAGCACAGCTACTTTCAAATGGAGGGGGTGGCATCGATGGCTTTGTGCGGACGATCGGCGTCGAGAGGAGGGTTTGCTTCAGATCGAGTACTTATGATCGCCTCCGGCTTCTATACCCGAGGTTCCCATTCCGCACGCATCTTCTCCCTAAGATCTGCCTCTAAATCAGCGTGAGTTTTTCTCCTCTTGTAGTCTGGGTCGTCGAGGAAAGCCTCCTTTCACGATACATACATCCCGACGCCCTGCGTGCGGCCCGGGTGCTCCTTGCTGCCGAGGGTTTCGGTCAGGATGTCTTGCTCCCTCTTCTCCCGAAATGAGACTTGCAAAGCCTAGGAGTCATATTCAAACTACAATAGGTAGACACAATACAATTAGGGGTCTTACGACATTACAAAATTGAAAAGCGCAAAAAAAATCAAATAGTTGACTATAAGTTACCAACTTTTTGGTGACCTCCGTGGTTTTGGGCCTTGGGAAAGACACTTTACCCGTGGGTGTGACTTTAGCCCTAGCCCTATACCAGTGTTTGGCACGTGGATTGGTGATCCTTGTCGCGGTATCTGACTGCTTGCTTGAAGTGGTCGCCTGCTCCCACTCCCATATCTTACCCGCGTACCCGCCAGTGCCGAGTCTGTGGAGGTGGGTGTTCTTGGCCTGAATGGCCTTATGCGCGACATTCCTCTGCTAGAACTCAGAAGTTGTCTTCATCTTTTTGTATTCCTCCTACTCCTTCTCGGTTATAAAAGGGTACATCGTGAAGGGTTCCGTTTCCACCTTCAGGAAGGAGTTGTTTAGAGTGACCTTTCAGTTCTTCTAGGCGTTTCCCATGCGTTTCAATGTACTTCTCTGCATGGCGTCAAGGGAATCATTGGGGAATCTGAAACACCGTCGTAACTCGTCCTATAGCTGGCCCTTCTGTTGATCATTGAGCGCCTTCTAGGTATCGGTGGTACAAGGGACTTGAGACCTAGCAACCACCTTGCACATCGTCCGATACGCGGCTGTTGCTTTCGTAGGAAGCATCGATGTACCAGCCCGGTCAACCTCTGTGATGGTGTGGACCACATCGGTCTTTAGCTTGGACGGGCCTTGCCTGACCCTAGTTGTAGGTTGAGAGGCATCCTCAGGCACCGGTTCCAATTCAGGGGCGGCTGAAGGCTTTGACTGTGGTTAAGGGTGTGCCTCCGGTTGAGGGGCGGCTACAGGCACCATCTCCGGTTGGGAGGGTGTGGACTCCATGTATGCTGAAATTATTGTCGAATGTAAGATAGGGAGAAAAGTATGCACGATCTTTTTTATTTTACAGTTTTATTCTTCTTGTCCACCTCAATCAAGAATGATTCAACAGAATGTAAAGAACAAAAAAGTAAAAGATTTATATAATACGATTTTAGTCCTAATATTTTAAAAAATGTGGACAATCCATACTCAACCACATAGTTAGAGGTCATTGATGCTTACCACCTAGGCAGGATGTCCTTTAGGGCTAAAGACATTTATTTCAACTGTCAACACAAATTTAGCAATATATGACACAACCACTAGCCGCAAGCCACCTAGATAAGTTTGGAAATCGGGGTATAGCATGGACAAGCGATACCCTCTTTCCACCAAATGCAACAGTTCGAAGTTGAAGAGCATTTTCCATTCCGACTTCACTACAAATACACAACTAGCAAATAAAGTAAAACCAATAGCCTGAATCCAAACTAAAATCCTAAACATTGCCAAGCCAGGCAAACTATAGAGGCAACCGATGTTGTGGAATCTCCGACTAATAGAATCCATCCATACTGGAGCATAGCAGATCTTGCTCTCTACTGTTAAAATGTGCAGTGCTCTAGGAATTGAAGCTAGACGGGGACAAGAACGTCGGCGATGGTGTCGGGGTCCAAGGTCGGCGATGGGGGGGACACCGGCGACGAGGATGCGAACAGGGTCGACGACGGGGACGGGGACGCCGGCGACGGAGATACGGACGGGGTCGGCCACAGCGGTGGCTAGCGTGGGACTTAGAAAATTTTGGGTGGGGAGAAGAGCGGGGAATATAAAGAGATCATATCACTAGCGGATCTAGAGAAGAACTGCTGCTGATAGATCATATCACAAGCGGTTTCTCTAGAGAACCGCTGCTGATACGAAATATCACTAGCAGTTTATCTAATGAACCGCTAGTGATATGAAACCGAGCCTACCAAAGGCCATCACTGAAGACCCATATCACTAGCAGATCGTTACATGAACCGTGAGTGATAGAGTTTTTTTTTTCGAAAAAGGGGAGCTGGTGGCGCTCGAACCCGCAACTACACGAGGAGCAGCACACCTATAGCTCAACCCTTTTAACCAGTGTGCCTTTGGGACTTTGTCGTCCTATTGGCACGGTGGTTTTTGTTTTATATTTTGTCATCTTTTGTAACCCTTGATACAATCATTTGTTATCTTTTGTCATCTTAAGTACATGTCTTATTTTTATTTATATACTCTATTCCTATTTATGGATTCTTTCCTATTATTTATTGTTTCAGATATGGACTCTTCTTTTTAATCCTCATGTATGGACTCATGACTATTATTTTTTACTATTCTTATATTATTTTTATTTATTATCTGGCCCATTGTAATCGATGGTGCAGATATTTTCTTTTTTCGTTTTTTGTAGTATTTCTCTGATTAATGTGGTACCTCTGTTTCCCCTGCTTTATTTATATAATAGATATATAAACTTACAGTAAGCTTGCAAAATAACAATTTGATTTTTTTATAGAACATGACATTGTCATGTCAATATTATATAACATTACATTGAAGACCAATACACGGTGATAAGAGTACACATGGCTAGTCATATGATTAGCCCTTTCCTTTAACCCAGGGTGGATGACATCTCTGAACAGAATCTCATCAAATTGATTGTACTTCTCCTCATCCTCCACATTCTCGACTCCAACAATTTGTCGTTTTTCGCTGAAACTATGTGCTTCTTCTTATCAGAAGGGTTGGTGACATAGAAGACCTGTAAAACTTAGTTTGCGAGCATAAAATGGTCATCTCTATATCCCACACGCTGGAGGTCCACGGTGATCACACCAAAGTTATCGCATTGCACACCCCTAGACTAACCCATCTGCATTGAAACAGGGGAATTTTAAAAATTACATAGTCTAGCTCCCAAATCTCCTCAATGAATCCATAGTACCTCTGCGTTATCTGACCTTCATTATGCTCCTCCTGAAATGTATCTATACGAACGCTGCTATATATGCATAGATTCACAAACCAAGTGTTGTGCTTGCTGCTCTAGTTACCAAATGGATTCATACCATCCGTGCTCAACCCAAACCTCAAATTTCTAGGGTCTGCACCGAATCCCGGGAACTTAATGTCAATGTTTCTCCATTGGGGACCGTCTACAAGGTGTCTGAGCTTGCCATCTTTCTTATGATCCTTTGAATGCCACCTGAGTAGTCTAGACTCCTTCTGATTTCCAAACCAACGTATCAATTGTGGAGTCAACAGCAAGAACCACATAACCTTAGCTGGAGGTCCTCGATTTATCTCAACGTCCCGATCACCGTCGTCTTGGCCTTTGGCATTTCTTTTGTTGCGGGATGCTCCACAGACCGGGCATGAGTACAAGTTTGTGTACTCTTTACGGTACGGTATACAGTCATTCCGACAGGCGTGGATTCTCTGCACATCCATTCCTAGGGGACAAATAACCCTTTTTGCGTGGTATGTTGTTTCTGACAATTCATTACCATTTGAAAGAAGATCCTTTAGAAATCCTAAGGGCTCCGTAAAACTCTTATCGGACCAGCGGTTCCTTGCCTTGAATTGTAATAGTTCGAAGACAGTTGCCAACATAGTATGTTTTGGCTTGGAACCATCAAAGATTGGTTTCTTCAACTCTTCAGACCATTTCTTAAACTTAGCAAACTCTTTCGTAATGTCATAGTCCATTTCTACATCGCACATTATCTTATCGAAATTGTACTCATCGTCAGACCATAATTCGTCAACATCACACTTGACACCCGTATCATCATTACCGCCTTCGCTGGTGCAATTATCACTTTTGTGTAATCTCTTGCTCACCGTGACTCATTCAAATAACCTTCTTCGAATCCCCACTTCCTGAGATGAAACTCGATTTGATTTAAGTTTCTAAACAACTTCATGTTAGGACAGTCAAATACATGGACAATATATCGCATCAACTCCTCTCTCCTGCATATCCTCTATGGCAGCTCTTATAAACCCTTATATGGCTTTGACATACTCTTTTGTCACATGATTTCTCGTGTATATCCATGTTTTATCCATTATCTGCACAAATTTAATATAGCGATTTAATTAAGTAAATTCTTCATACATAGTTTTAGTCAAAAATACAAAGATAGAAATGGATATTAATTAATCTTACCCACCTTATATAAGCTACCCTGAAAAAAATGAATATTATTATATTAATATTAATTAACTATTTTCATCCACCACAAACTAGCTTTCTAAAAAAACCATGGATATTAATTAATTATTTTCATCCACCACAAACTAGCTATCATAAACAAACCATAGATATTAATTAATTATTTTTATCCATGACAAACTAGCTATCATAAACAAACCATAGATATTAATTAATTATTTGCATCCACCACAAACTAATTATCATAAACAAACCATAAATATTAATTAAATATTTTCATCTACTACAAACAAGCTATTATAAACAAATATGGATATTAATTATTTTCAACCACCTCAAACTAGCTAGATATAAGCACATGCATATCTATAAACAAGATGGATATTAATTTTTCTCATTTACCTCAAACTAGCAAGCATCAACCAATCACATGGATATTAATTATTCTACACCTAATCTAGATCTAGATCTACACATACATATCTCTCATCTACCTTAAACAATCATCTACCTCAAACAAGCAACAAGAGAGCAATTAGCAAATGATTGATGTATCACTAACCGTTAAACAAATAAAGCTCTTGAGATCTTCAAGAAATTTGTAAATTTTTTAAACCTTCTTACTGTTTCCCCACCGCTACAGTTCGGGAGGACCACAGTAAGCAGCAGTAATGGAGCTTCCTAGCCACTGGGAGTAATCATGGAGGACCATATCACTGGCGGTTCTTTTGACGGTTCCTTCCAAAATTTGGCGGAAGTTGGTGGAAGCCATGGTACCATATCACTGGCGGATGGTCAGGTGAACCGCTAATGATAGTTTCACTAGCGGTTGAGTGGCCGAATCGCCAGTGATAGGGTACCATCAATGACGGTTTTCCGTACATGGGTCATCACTAGCGGTTCGTCGGGTCCCCAGCGCGGGGCGGGGCGGACGCAGGACACTTCACTGGTGGTTCTATCTATAAGCGACAGTGATGAGGGACATGGATGAGCATTTCTGTAGTAGTGATAGGTTTTTGTGGACGCCTGTGTAAAACTTTTATGGGCTACCCGTAACACCCGGCTATACATTGACGGGCATCATGGACAAGGTGCGGTCAACCTAGAGGATGTCCTGCTTGCATCCTTAGAGCATCACCAGTAGCTTCCCTAAATTCAGATCTCTATATCCCTTCTCTAAACCACTATTCATTCCCTATATTTTTATTCTATCCAGCAAAGTCTCTATCCTCGAAAAAATATAGAGACAAGAGAGAGAATCTCTAAATAGAGACTCAGAAAGAGAATCTCTAAATTTAGAGACTGACATAGAGACTCTGCTGGATGGATATAAAGACTGAGACAGAGTAGCAACAGTGATAGAAAATACAAATAGAGACTTTGTTAGACTTGTTCTTACGTGTACTCTTGCCGGGCTAGGCAAACCATCCGGTAGCTGCAGCAGGATAGCCAGGGTCTTCTTCTCGCATCCTACTAATGCAATATGAACCTACGGCATGGGAAAATTTTATTGTTTATAGGTGAGATCCGGTAAAAAAAGTTTATTAGTTAAAATGTCGGTACATTTATTTTTTTAAAAGAAAGTATGAAATTTTGCTGACAAACAACCGGCTATCACGTCCTCTAATAAAATCTGCCTACTGGTCCTTTTTTATTGAGCTGAAAAGCTACGATAGATTATAATATAAACAATTGAGGGTCCTCGAAAAGAGGCACGGAAAGGATGAAAAATATTTTAAAAAATATTTTTGAAATCTTTGAGAATAACCACTAAAAATCCCAAAAAATAACTCCATGTATTACTTGTACAAAAATGACAAATTTCAACATGTAAATTTTAATCTGATTTTAAACAGTAAAGAAGAGGCCTCATTTTTCCCCTGACCTACAACCTATCTACTCAAATTCCCCCACCCACCCCCCCCCCCCCCCTGATCTACAAGGTGCCCTGTATTGTCTTCTATGGTTGTTTTATAGCATGCCAATGCACAGCCGATAGCTTTCGCAGTTAGGTGTAATGCTAGATCGATACACTTAACAGTGAGGAACAGAAGCTTTCACTCTAAAATTACAAATAGGGGACGTATTATAAATCACCTAATATAAATGGAGCGACTACCGGATGGCATCCTGCCCGATGCAAACTGACGGGATAGCTCTATTCTCCTCCATGCCCGGACCCGATCTGTCCCCCTCCTCCTCCTTCCTTAATGCTGGTGGCTTGTCCTCCTCCACTCCCTAGCTTCTCCTTCCTCTCTAGGGTGCTTCGTGCGCCTCCCCCAATGGCATCGCCGCCTTCGGCCACCACCTGCTGCTAGCGGCACCCTCGCCGCTTTGTCGCTCCTCCCTCGTCCTTCAGTTGCCCCGCCTACCCTAACTCCGGTGATCCCCCCTGCCAACTCCGCCCACTGCCCTCCTTCATTCACGCGGCTCCAATACTGCCTCACCGTTCTACCACGATCCCCTCCCACTGCCGGGCCACCGTCTCCCCGGCTTCCCTCTAAGCCCCGGGGGGCACGGTTACTCTGAACCGTAACCTGAACTTAAACTCCAGCAAGGTGAGAGGTAGCGGTGACGCGGGGGAGAGAGAGAGCAGGGGAGAGTGAGGTGAGGAGGAAGAAGGGAGCATGAGTCGCAAGGGCTATCCCATCGCGAAGCTAGGAACAGTATCCCGTTCTATAGCATTCTTTATAAATAAGGACTCATGACAATAAAAACACAATACGTAGGGGACGTGGCTTCAAGATTCTGCCCCATATGTTAGACAGTCAGACATTGGGCACTAAAGAAATTTTGCTTTCTAGAAAATAAAGCAATGGAGTGGCATTTATATATATGGAATTAACTCTAAATAGTTTCATAAAAGTTTGGTTCATAAAATCTCAGCCTTACAATCACACCATAAAATTTTCATAAAACTAATAGAAATTTGCTAAAAATGATTCACTATATATATAAAGAAGCTAATTTGTACATGTTGGATAGATTAGGGATCTGTTTGGTTGCTTGCATATGCCCTAGGCTCATGGGATACAGGCAGATTGTTTGGCTGCCTATACATGTCATGGAGCCTAGTCCATGTGAAAAAAACACTAATGCAACCAATCTATGCTCGAGAAATAGTTCTTCATACATTGATAAAGGGATGTATGCATTCTCGTGAATAGAAAGTTAAATCTATATGAGATCTCACCTGAATTGTCCCTTCGATCCTCATTTGGAAGAGTTTGTTTGGTTTCAAACTCCAATTCAAACAGAAGAAGTATGTCATGCTACTGCCATGTTACTGTGCCTCGGATGATCCACATCTTCATATCAAACAATGATGAACACATTGAACTACCCCTCAGATGTGATTTTTTTTTTTCCTATTTTCGACGGGCCAACCTCGCGTGAGCCACCACCTTCCCGTGTCCACTCGCTTGAAACTATAGAGCGTGGCGCACAATTGCTCTCTCAGGAAACTAGTGCCGCAACATTCGCCGCTAAGTGCTTGGGGGTGACCAGGCTCCACTGCAAATGGCGGTACTCTCTACGATGCGAGCACTTCCAAGGCCGCCTCCATTTGTGTTGGCATTGCTTGCGCGTGGGCGTGGACGCAAGCCAGTACGGTTAGAATGAAAATAAATTTAGATATTTCTAGTTTGACCGGTTGGATCTGAATACAAATAAGGATATGATCGGATATTTTCAGATCCGGATACGAAACAACGATACCCAATAGATCCATATATAGATTTGGATATCCAGAATAGTTTATAGTTGGATAACCTTGCACATCCTAAAAGTATATGAGCTTAAGATTATCAAACTCTGACTGCCAACCACCCAGTACAAAGAGGTCAAGGTTTCCAAGAGCCTTAGTTTTTCGAAGCGATGGGAGAAGTGACCTAAGAGCAACATGTGCTGACGCTATGGTGTTGCCACCAGCGTCTAAAAGCATCTAGACATGTTTAGATGCATGATAATTATTTTGATAATTAATGTTAATGTTTATCATTAGCTAACCTTAGCTAAAACCTAGGTTACAAGGTCATATTGGAAAAGCCATGTGGATCTATGATGCACTCTTTGGATACATGGAGAACTACACAGACTTGACGAACAAAATTATGGATATCTTTTACAACCTCTTTTATATCGGTTGTGAAGTTAGAATAGTTTGACCGATTTCAGGATTGTACTATAAAGAGGTCTTTGCCCCTTGAATATCTAAGGAGTATCTACAAGATTATCAAGCTCCAAAAATCATATCAATGCATATTAATCTGCATTAGATAACCTATCCTATAAACTATACCGGTACATCTTTAGTAGAAAGTTCGACATAACCATTGCGTGATATAGTCAACACCTCTACAGAGGTACACACTTTCCAGCAATTACCATGATACATACATCACTCTAGAACAGGTCTCTAAGTATTACCAACCTAGTAATCACAGTCTAAGTGATCGTCGGTATAACCTTAGATGGCACTGAGTTTGAATTGTCTAGGAATTGCATAGGTTCACATCCAGTCAAGACTTGTTCCTCAGTATGACTGCAATGGTTTTCACAGTACAACTATCTCTGCGATAGCGCCTAACTGTCATTCTGCGGTTTGATTCCTATGGTTCTCTGACCCCTAGCCCTCAAAGTATGTCTGTTGTTGATTATACGGTATAACTGTCACATGCAGCATAACCGCATATATCCACGACATATAATAATTATAGAACCTTATTGGAACCACAACCTCTTTGGATCCTATAGAGCATGATATAACCTATGTGCAAATATGGTTACACTGTTGACAAAGCTGAAGGTACGAAGACCCTTATGTGTGGTGAGTGCTTATGTTTTGCTGATGATGACATGAAGATATGGGGCGTTCATAGCTATCTCAGAATCCCAATGATTTGAGATGGCTGCATCAAGCTTAAAGGCTAAGAACTCGCATGTAGAATGAACTCGGGAGTCGAGATGAGTTTATTAGTGAGTTAGAACTTTTATTTTTTTTCTGTATGTTCTTCGAGGGGTTTGAATGGATTAGATCGTGTTGGTGCGAGTTCAATCATGAAGCACAAATTGTCTTGGAAGAGTTAGTGTGCCGGGATCCCAAATTAAGCAACTTGGTGATCCTTATGCCACACTTGTCCAAGATCAATTTCATTGCACACAAGTGACATCATCAATATATATCATTACAATACTTCACAAAAGTGACAATAATTATTATAAGTCCTTTCAAATAAGATGCAAAGCTATGCAAAGCTGGATAAATAAATTCATCAGAATACTTATTGCAGCATAGCGGAAATAATAAAAATAAATTCAAATGGATGTCTCATCATGAGCCATAGATATCTAACTCGGAAGCATGTCCAGCTACTCGCCATCTTGGATGAACTCCTCCTTAAATAACGGTGAGGATTCATTAGCTTCTTATCCTACCGGTTAGAATAGGCAGCCCACCAATAGAGTTTGCAAGAATAGGTATAGACAAATACTCAACAATTCACACACAGTGGAGTGATGCAACTCTAACCTTTATATGCAAGTTTTATACAACAGAACGGCTAATGGTTATTTTGTATAATCAGTATTTAACAAAGACATAATAGAATAATAGATTCTATATCAATTGAATAAAACATTTGATAAACCTGTATTTGATCATAAACATTGGTACACAGCCTAACAACCTGTACCTCGTAATCCAATATGATAATTAACTATCCATTGGCATTTAAAATATTATACCTTGTTCGAGTATAACCAAGCATTGGTCATAACCGTAGGCACGACTATTTGAATAGTTTATTAACACTCTACAAAAGTTGCATATCTTTACTCATAAGATAATCATATCTTAGTCTCTGGCCAGGATGGAGACACTCATAACCTAATAGTTATGGGACCAAACTTTATCAAGTGACCCTCTCAATACCTAATGTGCCACTCAGATCCAAACTTCTGGATCACTACGATCACGTGGTAGCACAACATCATCGCTCGGACGATGGACCTCATAAGCAACACATCTTCCTCAAACGAACCAATGTATGACCATATTTTCTAACTTGCCTTGAGGTACCACAATCTAACACTTAGTAGCTTAACTGCTTGACTTAACCAAAGTCAAGCTAATGGTTTATACTATTTTAGCCTGACAATGCTTTTATAAAATTAAGTCCTTAGAGGTAACTAAGGCAAGACTTCTATCTAAATTTGCCTCATAGCCTAGCTACACGGGCTTTCACCTCATAGCAGATTCACTTGCCTTAGTCAAAAACACCACTCAGGTTGTTAATAAGTTGCAACACATGTCAATTTTTACACAGAGCAACATATGTATATCCATACGGAGCAACATATGTCTCCCTTACGTAAAAGCAACATATGCCTTTACTCTCAATTGAATATCTCATTAGTCAATATTAATTAATCCTCCCTAGTACGTGTATGACTAAGCAAGCTAGTAACGACTACCAATCCCACGAATATCATCACTCTCCAACTAAAATGATGATAAGCTAGGTTATGAACGAGCATTGGTAATACAATGATTCAAATGAGGGTAATAAGCAATTTGGAATAACTAGATTTCCATTGAAATATAATAAATATAGCAATGCATAATTTATAACAAAATGATTTCATTTGTAGATAGGATCAATATGATCAATGACTAATTTAACTTACCTTGCTACCACTCCCATTCTTGACCCGTACCAAAATCCTCTCCTTGCACACCTTCACAAGCAATCGTTTCTACAAGTAATACATAACAAATAACAAATAAAAATCCAAACAACAAATAAATATATTTTAAAAAATTAAATAAAATTCATAAACAGGTAGATTTCATTTTTTTTAGACTCTTAGAGATTTAAATAGGTATTTTTGGACATCTAGATTAAAAGATATGAATTTCACAAGTTTTAACCTATTTTTTAACAATTAAAACAAATTCTAGAATTAATTTGCTATTTTTAAGCAATTTCCCATGCTGAAATGATGACCGGGCCACGTTTGTCAGCCTCTCGGCCCATGGTGGATGCAGCCCATGCGCACGCGCTCATGGTGAACTCTACATTGGCCTGACATATGGGATTCGCATGTCAGCGACACGGTCCACCACAGACTCGGCCCACCAAACCGATCCAGCCCAATTCGAACTGATCCCGTCCAGATCTGAACCGCATGTTCTAGATCCAATGGCCACAAGAGCTCCACGTCACAGCACTGCCTCAGCGACCAAACTCAACGGTGGCACTCTCCTCTTGCACGGCAGCACAACTCCGTCGAGCTCACACGGGCACTACAGACCACCAAACTACACATTCTTCGGCTCTAGGAAAGTTCTTGGCATCGCCATTCTTCCTGGACACACGTCCATTACCGGTAACCAATGGCACTCTACAGCTCACACGCAACCGGACGCTACAGACCTTCCTAGCCTAAACCAATCCCAAATTTGAACTCTAGGGATTACTAGGAACCTTACCGAGGAAACACGCGACTCCGGGAACCTCTGGTCGGCTCCGGCGATGTCTAACAGCGGCGACGGCACTACGCTCCAACGGTGGCGATGCTCCGGTCCACCCTACAGCAAAAGCAACTCACCACGAGGATCGTTGTGACAAAACACCCCTCTGGACCAAGGATCGTGGCCTAGAACTCATCAGTGACACAGAATTGCTTGTTGGAGTTCTCGGTACCGAATCCTTCCCAAGCTCTCCTCGGCAGTTTCGTCCTCCTTGGGTCAAGGCGACAGCGAGTACGACATCTACGAACCCTAGCTCAGCAGCTCGGGGGTTTAAATAGCCCCGAAAAACCCTAGCCGACATGGACGCCAAGGCCTAGCCCATGGCAGTACAATGCCCGATTCCGACCAGGCTGCGGAGACAACGACATAGGAGGTAGCGGGATCCAACAACTCCCGTGTGGCCATGCCACATGAATGGGTGCCTGGATACTGGGCCATGTCACATGAATAGGTTCCAGGATACCGGTTCACTCGGATAAGTGGCATCTGACGACCGCCAACGAGCACGTGCGCTAGGCAACGACCCAGATTGCACCATGTCTCCCCTCTCTTGAAAAAAAAGAAAAAACCTTTAACCTTTTTTCTAAAAAGCAGATTAATGTTTTCTTAGATTTAAAAATACCAAAACTCTTTAGAAAAATCCAATAAAAATCTCAAAAGTCCTCTGAAGCATTTAAAACTCAAGAAAAATTTATCAAGCACTATTCACTATATTTTTCTCTCATTTAATTGTTTTAATGCTCTAGGTTATTTAGAAAACAACATTTTAATTATTTTAATTGTTGAAAAATTATAAAATCAATTTATTTCAATTATTTACTAAAAAAAGATAATTTAAGCTCACTAAATTTTCAGCATGTTACATAGCGTGAGCCTTGAGTAGGTTGACTTGAGTTGTGTTGGGTGGTTTCTCCTGTTTCTGTGTTTCAGCCAGGTAGTATGGGTTGCCATTCGGGTGCCAGTCCGATTGGTCCAATAGGGCCTTAGATTGGGTTCTTTTTATCTTATCTTATCTAGCTTATTTGATTTATCTCATAACTTTAAGAATTTTTCGAGATAGTTTTGAGAGCCGGTCGGTCTTTATGTTTAGGGTTTAGAGAGCTTTTCGACACACCTACAAGATAAAAAAAAAAGGACTCAAAAATTAATAAAAAAAGTGAGATAAGTCAAATAAGACACGAGATAAGTCAAATAAGCTGACTTATCTCGTGTCTTATTTGACTTACCTCACTGACTTATCTTGTGTCTTATTTGACTTATCTCACTTTTTTTAATTAATTTTTGAAAACTCTTTTTATCTCGTAGATGTGTCTAAAAGCTCTCTAAACTCTAAACACAAAGGCCAACCGGCTCTCGAGCCTATCTCAAGAAATTCTTGAAGTTATCTCGAGGCCAACCGGCTCTCGAGCCTACCTCAAGAAATTCTTGAAGTTACGAGATAAGTTAAATAAGCTAGTAAGATAAACTGAACAGAACCCACCCTTAATGTTGGGTTCTTTTCAGCTTATCTTATCCAGCTTATTTGACTTATCTCGTAACTTCGAGAATTTTTCAAGATAGTCTTGAGAGCCAGTTGGCCTTTATATTTAGGGTTTAGGGAGCTTTTAGACACACCTACAAGATAAAAAAAGGACTCAAAAATTAATAAAAAAAGTGAGATAAGTCAAATAAGACACGAGATAAGTTAAATAAGCTGACTATCTCGTAGGTATGTATAAAAGCTCTTTAAACCCTAAACACAAAGGCCAACCGGCTCTTGAGGCTATCTCAAAAAATTCTTAAAGTTATGAGATAAGTGAAAAGCTCTCTAAACCCTAAACACAAAGGCCAACCGGCTCTTGAAGCTATCTCAAAAAATTCTTAAAGTTATAAGATAAGTGAAATAATCTGGATAAGATAAACTGAAAAGAACCCAACCTTAGGGTTGGTCTGTTTGTGTATTGTGTTAGCCGAATGTTACGGAGCACTGTCCGCGTGCAGTACGGTTGATCCAGTAGGTTCTGTGTCAAGTCTTCGTGTGCCCCTTTGCAAGTCGTATGTACGGTCAGTCATCTAGCATAGTGTTCTGTTGATCTAGTAGGTTGTGGTTCTGGCCCGAGTTTGGTTTGTGTGAACTGTCCTGTATGGGGCACCGTCTAGTGTGCCATACGGTTGGTCTAGTAGGTCATGGACTTGCTCTGGTTTTGGCTTGTTAGAGTCGTCCTGTACAGCGTGTTGTCTGGCGCATTGTGCACTTGGTCTAGTAGGGTTGTGTTGCTGGCTATCTTGGGGTGTCGGACCATATGGCAGGGTTGGACGGTATGAGTATGACTCAGCCTCAACGACTAGTAATGCTGCTAAGTTAACCATATTGTATGACTCTAAGCAGTTTCCAGAAAGTTGCCCAAAGGGTAGTTTCTGAACTTTGGTCTATTTAAGTGTCTTGGGCTACTTCTTAAGAGAGGTTGATGACTGCATTGCTTATTCTTGAGTCTAAGTGTTTGAGAACCACCTAAAGTTAGTGTTTCCATCCTTAGAGTGTGTTCTTGTGTGTTAAGAGTGTTGTCTTGTGTGCTTCATTCGTTGGCTTGATCCCATAATATCAAGTCACTTTGAGCTTGTTATTCAAGTTTCTTTTTGAAGATGGTGCTTGGTAAGCATTTAAGGAGGTGCTTGTAGAAGACATCAAGTGGTATATCAGATATTGGAGTCCACCTTGCCGGAGCGGTGAAAAACTACCCCGAGTTGACACTACTCCGGATTGGCTCATCACTACCGGTTCCAAACCGGCATCTGTACTGGTTTTGGAACCAGTAGAGAGCAACCGGGAGTGATATTCCAGGGTATCACTACCGGTTTATGCAACTGGTAGTGATAATATTAGAAATGTTTAAAATATGTTAGGAATATATTGGGAGAAGCAGGACTCGAACCCGGGACTCGAACCCGAGAACTCGTGACTCCAGTCTCACCATTCTAGCCAACCCATCCACTGTCACGTACTGGTATAGATAGAATATGCATTTCTTCTAATCTTTCCAGAAACAAAGCACCACTATCGGTTCGTGGCTTAAACCGGTAGTGAAGGATAGGTATCACTACCGATTTGTGGCTCAAACTGGTAGTGGTAGTGCCTGAGGCACCACTACCGGTTCATGATTCAAACCCATGACTCACGTAACTATCACTACCGGTTCATGGTTTAAACCGGTAGTGATGCAACTATCAGTACAGGTTAGCGGATAACCGGCAGTGATGTGCCGGTAGTGATACCCACTTCTCCAGTAGTGTGGTGGCTTGAGCTTGATTGTCAAGTAAGACACAGAGCGATACTCCTCTTAGTGAAGAGCACTCCAACAAGGAGTTGAGGAAGGGAAATCCTTTCTTGGACCTTGGGAGAAAATCGACTGTCCCTATCCCTTTTACATTTCGCATTTATTTTTCCGCATATGCAGTTACATTTCCTTGCGATCATGTGTTGCTTAGCTTATTTATCCATGATCTAGCTTGTTCTTGGTTTCTTCAGCCTTCTTTACTTACTATAGAGTAGAACGTTTTAATCCTGTTGTTTAATTCAAGAAAAATCCAAACAGATTAAAATTTATGAAATAGCCAATCCAACCCTTGGCCTATCGATCCTTTCAACAGTTACACCATAAATTGTACCGAGGGAGAACAATATGTGTGTCTCCCTTGCTAAACTTCAAAGTGCGGTAACACTGGGAGTCATGGTCAGCATAACTATTGGTACGACATAAACAAATCCTTTAGAGACAACCATCACAAGAATAGTGTTCGAAAATATACTCTCTGAAATTGACATAACAGTATCACCATAGACTCAAGGACGAACTAACCAACCCAACAGTATAACTGACATATCGAAGTGGGAGACATACCTTTGTCTGACAGAGACAACCCCCTGATGTACATCGGATCAATCCTACTCGACAGTATAACTGCCTCAGACATAACAACTAGTTTTGCAGAGCATTAACTATATTGACATAAGTTTTGGAGGGCACTCATTGTATAAGTGCAAGTTATAATTTGGTATAGCTATTTGGGTAGAACACCTCGCGATTTCATATCTCCGCACCCTCTTTGGGTGGTGAGATCAACTACCTTCCATGACTAGCCAGATATAACTTCTGTGTTAGTAATATGCCCTAGAGATAATCATGAAGATGATTATACCACAACTACGTTTATGTAATCTTAGACAATGTGTTATTAGTCCATGAATAAATATTATTTACATTATTAATCAAGTACGATTCGGCTGTGAGACACATTGTTTCTCTGATGTTATTCTAAATAATCCCTGATTTCATATCATTATGTAGGATAATAATGATTTGATGAGCACATTATTGATCATAATGTTTCACATGTCATAAATATAGATATAAAATCAATAATATGGATACATATTAGAGAACATGATGTTGGATAGACCCACCCCGAGACACGACTGGAATAGTTGTCTTACATGTGCCATCTGTGTATCTTGAGTGATATACCCATATAATCCTTAGAATTAAGATTGTCATTGAATTCTAGGATGCGTAGTTGTATAATTTGGGTCTATCAACCACTACACTGTAATTGGTTAGTTATAAAGATAGCTTTCGGGTATACTATAAAACATTACATGGGGTGTGAACGATCAAGATGAATTTGCTCCTCCTCGATAATAGGATAGATATCTTTGGGCCCCTCGATATGGTTGAATTGGGAGGTGCATGACCATGATAATGTGATTAAAGAGTTAGTCATGATTTCATAATCTATCACAAGATTGAGTGAATGGTTGAGCTATCACAAAAGTGCTACGCATATTGTCTTGACCTTGACTGGTATCATTCTGTATATTTAGGGGGGTCAATATGTCTTGCTAGGAACTGCTATTAACTTGTGGTCTAGAAAAGCGTTTTGGAAGCCACAGCCACTTGCGCACACTTAACGGATTGGAACATATCATATTTATTGGATCCATCAGAGGGTTTTGTGGATATTGATCCATGAGGGATTAGAGTTCTAATGGGCCTCTAACATAGAAGCCCATTAGTGTGATCTATATAAAGGAGGTGTGCGGTTGGGATGAGGTTCGATAGTTGGATTCCTCCACCACCAAACCCTAGCCATCGTGCTCTACACGACTTCAAACGGTGTTCCTTCCCTAGAAGTGTGGATACCATAGAGGAGTCGCTGCAGCGTTGGTCGATGATCAAGGAGGAGACGGTCCGCGGCGAGATCAACTACTATCTCTACACCGGCACGTACGACATTGTGGTGGTGATTGGTTAGGAGGAGACAGTCGGCTCGGCGTGAATAATTACTTCTTGTACCTCGACATGCACCACATTAAAAGTAGTTACTCCAATTCTCCTTTCGCTGTGGCTGTGCGTCAAGGTTAACAATTTATGATCTACTCACCCGATTTCTTGGGTGATAGCTATAAAAAATTTCAATTTGTGCTAGCATAGTCTACCGGTTTCTCAACACTTTGGCTATTTACTCTAGCTCTCTAACTATTTCTTGCCAAAAGTCCATCTCCAACCTTTAGACTTCAAAGAAATTGTAGTGTTTGAATTCGTTGACTTTTCAAGCTTGATAGCACTATGATCTCCTTATCTATTTAAGGTGATAAATCTATTACTCTTGTTGTTCACCTACACCTAGACGAAGTAGGTGGTGTTGCGGTAATGACCCCACTCCTAGGTGTTTGCAAGGATGCACACACATTGGTTGGTGCTAAACCGGTATACAATTTTGAGCGATTGGTGCCAATCCATCTCTGATGGGAGAAAAGCAACCAAGTAAATTGAGGGAAGTGCTCAGTGGAGCTGGTCCTTGGTTCTTGGACTTCGTCAACGTGGATTAGGGGAAGGAGCAACTTCCCGATACCACGTCAAAAAGATTCTTGTGTTGTGTTATTTGACTTTCTATCTTTTACATTCATATTGTTCTATCTTGCTTAATATAAACACTTGATCTTATCTATTCTATTTGTCTTGTTCGTTACATCTTGTTTATCACTTATTTGTATCACATCTTAGTTACTTTTATTACTTGCGCATATTAATCTTGAATAGTAACTAGGTGAAACATTCACTATAAGAAAGAAAGATAAAATTGTTAGACCATCTATTCACCCCCTTTAGTTCGTCATCCTACCAATCTTACAGTGTGCTCGTCGACGGATGGCCTCCATGATATCAACGTATACTAGAATTGGCAACGACAACTTCTGTTGTTGTGGTGATGACAAAGTAGCTGCCAACGATGATGACGACCACCGGATGTACCAACACCATCTTCCTTTATACAATTTTCTTCTCAAGCCTGGGTACGTTCCCAATGTGGTTCCAACTGTATATCATTCCATCCCTCCTTCAGATTCATATCCTCTACCTTTGCACTTGTTAGGACAAAAAAATTGTCTTAAGCAATCTAAACTAGGGATGGCAATAGGGCCATTCCTCGCTAAGGAGTGGTCCTTTGTCTCCATCTCTGATAGAGCAAAGTTTCCCCGCTCTCGGTCCTTGTCCCCGACTTCGGGGACGATTTCTCCTTATCCCCGTCCTTGACAGGTCCCCACACCCGATGAAGAATGGACTTACTCAGCAAGGAAGCCAAAGGTGCATCGAGTCGCCACAGGGAAGTTATGTCAGGGACTTGGCTGATGATGCTAAGGGCTGGGCCAATGATGCGCGGGCCACTACCTTCTCCTGTGCAAGCCGGAGGTCGCCACCGCTCGTCCTCGCCAGCTGGAGGTCGAACCTGCTCACCCAGTCACCTGCCGTTGCCGAGCCACCATCTTCCATTCGTGCTCGCCGGCCACGAGCCATCTCCCGCATGACCACGTCACGCTTGCTGGCCACGAGGCATTCGAGATGCTCCAAATGAGGGCGATGGTAGACTAGACACCTAGACCATGGGGGCGGCGCCAACGGGATGGATTCATGAGGAAAGAGAGGAGGCTAAAGGGGTGGAGTCAGGAGGTTTGGCCCCACGAACTTGCATCCGTTTCTAAGATACCGTTAATGATGAGATGGCTGTTAGTTTTCCGTTAAGTGCTAAAGTAGTTGCCACACGTGCATGTTTTTAATGATATGACATTCACGTCACCTCTCTATCCTCTCTCTAAAAAATCAAATTAGAAAAATTTTGAAAACTGAACTATAAAAAATGGAAAATGCAACTTTTGGAAAAATCCAATTTTTTGAAATTTAAAAAATGCAAATATAAACTTTAAATTAAAAATTTTGAATTTCTAGACATGTAAAAATTTGAATTTAGAAACTTTTGGAATTTCAAAATTTAAATTATCACATGTTTAGAAATCTAAAAATTCAAAACTGAAGTTTCAAATTTTGATATTTGAATTTAAAAAATCAAATATGAATATTTCAAAAAATTGAAAGTTGTTATTTTTAGTTGAATTTTCAAAAAAAAAATTTGAAGTTGATATTTTTTAAAGAGAGAGAGAAGGGAGGTGACGTGGATGCCATATCATTGAAAAAACGCACCGTGGCAACCACCTAAGCAACTAACAAAAAAACTAGCGACCATCTCATCATGTAACAGTATCTATAATGATTTTGGGATTGGGATGTAAATGGATGCAAGTTTGAAAGGCTAAAAAAGTAAATTCCAAGTTTGAGGTTAAGTAAGACTTCTCTGTAAGTTGAAGGGCAACGTTTAATTTTGAAGTGAGGAGCACTTGATGACGGCGGCTAGCCAGCAAGAGCTGGTGGGAATTGCTCGACCTGTAGGGACAGCGGTTGTGACTGGGATTTGGAGCTTTGATGGCTGGTGTCCGGGTGTGGTAGTGGGATAACAACGTCCACGTCAGCTATTTCAAATTTCTACTTTATAACACTATTTCATACACACTCTATCTATCCCTCTAAAATTTCTTCATACTTTACACTACACTCTAAAAGATTTCTTCCTTCCAACAGCTACTCTATCCCTAAAAAATTAGATAAACAGTATTATAAAGTGTCTACTATGGATGCTTTAATGAAGCTTTGATGGCTTGTGCAACAATGTACAAGAATAAAAAGAAAAGGTTTATTTTACTCCTTTAACTATTTTTATTTTTAAATTCTAAAACCGAGTAACCAAATCTTCGAACTCTTCATACTAGAAAAATTTTCCCCTTAAGCTGAAACCACCATGTTTTGGTTGACGTGGTGTCCTATTCAGCAGGGTTTTCTTGAAAAAAAATCTAAAAAATCTAATAAATTGTAGACAATTATAGAAAGCTAAAAAAATAAAATAAAAATATCTACAAATTAAGAAAAATGTGTAGAGTCCAAATATACAATAAAAATATTATATTTATGTGCAAACTTATATGTCAAAAATTATATTTGTTTTATATGGTCTTTTATTGATTAAATAAATTAAGTATTTAGAAAAAATTAGTTTGGCTTGTTGGAAAATCGGAGAAAACTAAGAAAAATAGAAGGATATTAGTTTGACCTTTAAATTTGAGTTCGTAGAAAACTAGGAAGAATAGAAGGATGTTAGTTTGACCTTTGAATTTTAGTTCGTCCAGATTTAAATTCAAAGGTTAAACTAACATCCTTATATTTTATTAGTTTCTCCATTATTCCAAGGAGCTAAAATAATTTTTCTATTTTTTTCGAGAATCCAAAATAATTTTTCCAAAATACTTAATTTATTTAAACGATAAAAGACACTCTAACACAAAATATAATTTTTCATATAAGTCCATGCACAAATATCATACCTTTATTGCATATTTGGAATCTACACATTTTTAAATTCTTAGATATTTTATTTTATTTTTCGGAGCTTTCTATGATTTTCTACAATTTTGTCGGCGGCTGGGAGGCGAGCCTTCGCAGGCCGATATGCAAGGGAAGGGTTATGCGAGACTCGAGGGCGGCCATGCCCCCTCTCGACCGAGGCCCGCGGGTGTGCGGGCACTGCCGAGGGAAGGAAGCGTGTGAGACGGGGTTGTCGCAGATGCTGACACGGGCGTTTTTATTCTGGTTTAGGCCTCCACTGTCGGATAACAGCCCTACGTCCAGTCTTCGTTTAGTATCGAGTTTAAACGAGTACGGGGGGAGGGGGGTGAGGCCGAGCTTTGGAAAGCCTGGGCTCGAGCACAATAAGTGCTCAAGGCACTATGTGTGTTTCTACAATACCTGGATGTGGAGAATTATCGCCTAGAACTAGAGACCCTACATAAGTGCAAGTGCTCCTATTCTATGGTGGCCGAGTGCTCTCCTGTGCATCTTGATGGATCTCGCTTTTGGTTGTGGCCTGTGCCCCCCTTTTATAGGCGGCTCCCGGCCACTGTAGTCTGACTTTGGTCCGTTGGGAAACACCGTGTTGCCTCCTGGTCACTGGTTGTATTCTCCTGCTTCGCCGTGCTGCAACATGGCGGACGTACGATGTCCACCGGACATTCAGGCGTGTTTTCCCAACTTGCTAGGATCAGTGTTCGGACCGCCACACGACAATACGTGTCTTTCTCTATGGGGCGAACAATAAGCTGACCGTTGCCATGACCGGCCACCAACCCGTCAGCTGCTTGTGACAGGCGTGCATCGATATTGCGGTCGCATTTAACTCGCGGTGACATACGGGACCCGCGGTGTGCCCGCACGTGGCGCGGCGCAGTCCACGTTGGGGTCCAAGCCTCCGGGCTTCGGAAGCTCGGAGGGCGAGAGACCTGAGCTTTGGAGCGGGGAAGCTCGGGTGCGAGCTTGCCAAGCTCGGGCACGAGCTTAAGATGCTCGCGCGGGCTCTCTGCTGGGCCAGGGGTAGGTAAATGGGCCGTGTCCCAACGGGCTGCGTATTTCCCCAACAGCTAGCCCCCGAACCTCGAGCGGGACAGAAATGTCCTGCTTAGAGGTTTATTGGTAACTGCCTTTTCGGCGAAATGTTGCGCCTTGTGCGCGGGGTCTTGGCTCCGGCGGAAATTCTAACCGAGCGCAGTTATGCACGCCGCTGTCTTTCTTTCGGTTTCGTCCCCTTGGCGGACAAGCGGCGGTTCGTCTCTCCACGCCGGTTATAAGACACGGTTTGTTTTTCCACGTCGCTTTCTTTACGCCTTCTTGCCTTCTTTGTGCTATCGCCTTTTCGCCCTTTCAATCTTCTCGCTTTCCACTGTTCCTACCCCTCGACCTTCTTCCCCCAATGGCGCCCTTCACCCGGAGTCTCACCTCTGAGGAGACCCTGAAGGAGATGACAGTGGCCGGCTTCATCGACGTCGGTGGTTGGAAGGCGGCTGGCGAGGAGGTGATTCCTGCGCCCGAGGACAACGAGGTCGTCTCCTTCGTGCTCTTCGCCATCCACGGATTCCGGGTCCCGGAGTCCGACTTCCTCTCCGCCATCCTGGCCCAATGCGGGATCGAGTTGGTGAACCTTAATCCCAACTCGATCCTATCTATGGCGATCTTCGCGCACCTCTGCGAAGCGTTCATCCGCGTGGATCCAACGGTGACCCTCTTCCTTAACTTCTACGAGCTCACTACGACTGGCGAGAGCGACGCGGCGGGGTACGCCTACTTCAAGCTGCGCCGCAATATGAAGCCCGCGTACCCGGCGTTCAAGCCCAAGGAGAACGTCGGGGGGTGGGCGTCGCGGTGGTACTACGCTAAGAAGCTCAGCGAGTGCGTGCTCTGGTTCTCGAATGAGAACCCTAGTAAGTTGACGCTGCAGCACCCCGTGCTGGAGTCGGCGAAGGCTGTTTCAATGGCCAAGATTTGGAAGTTGGCCGGCCAAGGGCTGAACGGCTATGACATTGTGGCCGACTTTGTCAAGAATCTGGTGAGCCCACTGCGAAAGCGGGTTCACCCCTTCTTCAACATCCGCGGGTGGGACAATCTCACCCACGAGGGCAACTCCCGTAAGTCTCTTCTCGACCTTCGGCCATTCGCCCAAGCTTCTTCTTGGTGTGTTCTAATATTCTTTCCTTTCTCTGCAGCCTTGCCTCGGGCCGAGGTAGCCTGGACTGTGAGGCTTATGCTGCCCGCGAACCATAACAAGTCATCGGGCTCGGGGATTCGGAATATCCTCGAAGAGGACAATGAGGTTCGCACTTCTGCAAGCTCTGCGCCCTTTAGGCGGCCTTTTTCGGGCGCGAACTGACGTTTTCCTGGTTTGCTCGCAGGGGGGAGGCAGATGAGGAGGTCGGGCCCGATGCCCTGCTGCTGGTGGCGGCCCGAGGGGCTGTCTCTTCAACGGGCTCAGCGGACGGCAGCCGCGTGGGCTCGCGTCGGGCGCATCAGAGGAGGGCTGCGGGTATGCAGCCGCCTCAAGGGAAGCGGACTGGAGCCTCCCGGCAGGATAAGGTCGTCAGCATAGGACGGCCGCCCCGGCCGTCGTCTACGCCCGGGAGGTCGGTGCCCCGAGCGCCTGCCTCTGTCCCTGAACTGGCCCGGGCTAAGGGCTCCCGGCGTCGAAGAAGCGTCGGCTGATGTTGGACGGGAAGCCCGTGGACGCCGGGTCGGCGGAGACAGACCTCGAGCTCACACGTAAGTCATCGTGTCTTTGATCTTCCTTCTCCTCCTCCGATGTTGCTTTTCCTGGGTTGATCGTGGGATCTTTTTGGTTGTTTTTGCCTCCAGTCGCTATGTCCGTCGGGGCAGACAGGATTCTTCCGGTGCGGCTAGAGGAAGTAGCCCGGGAGAACGAGCCCTACCCGAAACACAAAAGGTGCTGGGGCTCAGGGGCCTACTACCTTCCGCCGGCGGTGCGCGGCGATGTATGCCGCCAGGCCATGACTGTTGAGGTGGAAGCTGACTTCGGGACGCTGACCTTGGCGCTGCTTCGGGTTGAAGGGCGGACCACAACCGAGTGGCGTGTAATTGACCTCAACGGTTTGGCATTGTTCTTCTCGCAGCACGGCCGGCCTATCTTGCCGCTAGACTCGAGCGACATGCTCTTGTTCAGCTGGAATTGGCCGGTACGGGTCATCACGGCAGTCGACACCGTCCCTGTGCGTCTGTCGAGCGTGACCCTGTTGCTTACTACTGGATGTATCGTGGTGACACCGGCGTGGGTTGAAAAGAAGCTCGCGCTTGCCGGAAACTGCTGGGAGGAGTCCATCCTGCTTCGGCCTGTCCCCGGTCAGTCCCTCGCCGAGTGGGCGGTGAGCACTAGGGTGGCCAAGCCGAAGGCGGACTTTGGGGTGCAAGCAGACTTTGCACCTGAGCCATGCCTCCTGGCCATCGAGGCGGCCGAGCCCATGGAGGAGGCGGCCGATCTCGCGGAGAGGGTGACCGAGCCCGCGAAGGGGGTGGCACCGGCTTTGGCCGGCAAGGCCAAAGCCGAGCCTACGGAAGAGTCCTTGGAGGAGACGAGCAGCTCGGGAGGTGACTCGAGCATCTTGGTTGTAGCGTCGCCCGGGCCCAGGCATGCTGCTCGGCCCCTTCTTGAGGCCGACCTTGCGGCAATCATGAGACGGGTAAGTACCTCCGAGCTTGGCTTTTGAATTCTGTTTTGATCATGCTTGGTTTTTTCCTTCTTCTTGAGCTCGTCTTCTTGGTGTAGGCCTACTGCGAGGTCGTTGGTCGCATGTGCGTGTCTAGGACCGAGCAGGAGGCTGATCAGGAGGCCGCGGTGGTGGACTGCGCGCTTTGGCGGCGGCGGGCCGAAGCCATGCACGTCGAGCTGGAGGAGGCGCGTTTGGCCGCGGTCCAGACCATGGCCGTGGAGGCTCACGCCGCAGCGGCGGAAGCGGCCCTTGCCGCGGCGCGGGATGACGCGGGGGAGGTATCCCGTCGGTCGCAGGAGACGCTTATGGCCGAATGTGACCGCTTCGTCGAGCTCGAAGAGCGCTTCCGGTTGATGGAGGTGCGCCGCGCGGCCGAAGTCGCTCGGGCTACGGAGGAGCGCGACCTTCTTTCCGCGGAGCTGTCCCGGGTGAAATCGGCGGCGGCTGCGACGGAGGGTCACCTGAAGACCCATGAGGACACCATTCGGGAGCTAGAGGCGGCTAACGAAGCGTTGCGGACTAAAGCGCGAGCCGCCCGAGATGATCGGCGGGCCCTTCTCGTGCTTCAGGATTGCTATGATGAAGCTGCTGCCGAACTCCGCAAATTTAGGTGCCTGCCGGGTCCGTAGGCCTTTGTACTCTTTTTCCTTCTTTTGTCATAGTTTGTACCGTCCTTGCGACTTTGTTTTTTGAAAGCAATATACTTGTTTGTTTGTCTCCTTTCTTTGTCGCCCTTCCTGCATGCATAGAGTAGACACAAGTAGTCATATAGGCAAAAAGGATTTAAAGGTCGGGGTATAGCCCCATTGATCCTAGCCCCCGAGCCATGGCCGAGCCTCTGGATGGACAAAGGGTCGGGCGTGGTTTAGAGAAGATCGATTCTTTGAAAAAAAATCGACCCTAGCCCCCGAGCCACGGCCGAGCCTCTAGATGGATAGAGGGTCGGTCGTGGTTTTAGAGAAGATCGTTTTTTTTTGAAAAAATCGACCCTAGCCCCGAGCCACGGCCGAGCCTCTGGATGGACAGAGGGTCGGTCGTGGGTTAGAGACTGCGACCTTAGAATGAAGCTCGTGGCCCCTGCTTTGCTTCTTTGCAAGAGGCAGAGTTTTGGGACTCTTGAGTTATCCCGGGCTTTAACAGTTTTATGCGGCTTATGTTATAGGGCTGGAAAGCGTTTGCCCGAGCAGGGTCTTGCGTGGTGCGGGATATCGGCTTACTCGTGTGCAAGGGAATCCCGGGGGTGTAGCTTCTGCATAGCCGTTAACTTGCCGATGTATACTGAGATAGCCTGAGCTTTCTCTTAAGCTCGGTCATAGGTTAGGTTTCTGGGGGTTATTAGGGGTTTGCTAGGAAGAGGCAAAAATGGGAGAAGGGGTAAGAAAGAAAACTTACGACCTTAGCTCAAGCGTAGAACCTCCGGAGTTGACCGATGTTCCAGGAGCTATTGAGAACTCTTCCGTCTGGCATAGCCAGTCTCACAGCCCCCGGGCGTGTAGCTAATACGACTGTGTACGGACCCTCCCACCTCGGGGTGAGCTTACTGGCGTGGGCTAGGTTCTGAACTCGTCTTAGAACTAGGTCGCCAACTTGCAAAGTCCGGGTCTGTACCGTTTTTGCCGCGTGCCGTCGTAGAGATTGCTGGTATGTTGCCACTCGCAGTAGTGCTTGCTCGCGGCAGGACTCGGATAAGTCGAGATCCAGTAGTCGTTCCTCGTCGTTGTCGATCTGACCTGCAAAATCAACACGAATTGAACCAAGTCTTAACTCGGTGGGTAGGACCTCCTCCGAGCCGTATACGAGCCGGAATGAAGTCTCTCCGGTAGCTCGATTAGAGGTTATCCGGGCTGCCCATAGCACCAAGGGTAGTTTCTCTACCCAGTTTTAGCGCTGTTTGACGAGAGCGTCGTAGACTCGTCGCTTAATGCCTTGCATGATTTGCCCGTTTGCACGTTCGGCAGCGCCGTTGCTTTGTGGGTGAGCCACCGAGGATAGGGCGACCTTCATGCCGAGCTCTTCGCAATAGTCCTGGAATAGCTCGCTTGTGAACTGTGTCCCGTTATCAGTGATCAGCTTACTCGGGACGCCGAACCTTACCACAATATTGTTCCTGAAGAACCTTTTGGCCGTTTGGGCTGATATGCTCGACACTGGTTCGGCCTCGATCCACTTAGTGAAAGTGTCGATGGCGATGAACAGGTGCGTGCACCCCTTTAGGCCTCTGGGGAATGGACCGAGTATATCATTCCCTACGTCGAGAATGGCCAGGTCAGCGGGATGGTTTGCAGCTCGTATGCTGGCTGGTAGGACATCCGGGCATGGTAATGGCAAGCCGGGCAGCGTTTCACTAGTTCCCTTGCATCGGTCAGTGCAGTGGGCCAGTAATATCCCATGCGGAAGGCCTTGCCCACTAAGGTTGTTAAAGAGACGTGTGCCCCACAGATCTCATCGTGGATGTCTTAAAGGAGAAATTTGCCTTCCTCTTAGGTCACGCACTTGCAAAGTACGCCGTTAGAACCCCTTCGGTATAGCAAGCCCCCGAGTAATCGGTAATGTCGGGCTTGCCTTTGGAGCTGGGATTTCTCGGTATCTGTGTGATGTCCCATGCGCCAAGAAGCAGGACGAATAAGCGTCATCCGTGTGTCATGTTGCACTAGGAACGAAACGGTACCGGTCGTTTTGGTCGAGGCAGACGTCTTCTCGGGGCCTCTTCTCCGGAGGGAATAGAGGGCTTAGTAGGTGCTACACGAGCACCCCCACCGAGGCGGCTTCTTGTGAGGAGCCGGGCTTTGCGAGCTTATCGGGCAAGCTGTTAGGCAGTCTGGGAACATAGCACACTTCGAAGTTCATGAAGTGTTTCTCCAGCTTTCTCACTTCTACCAGGTATCGCGCCATTGAGTCGTCGCAACACTGAAACTCCTTGTTTACCTGGCAGACAACTAACTGCGAATCCCCTTTCACTGTTAATTGTTTTATGCCGAGCGCAATGCATGCTCGTAGGCCGGCTAGGAGGCCTTCGTATTCCGCAGCATTGTTCATTGCGGGAAAATGAAACTGTACTATGTGCTGAATCTGTTCTTCTTAGGGGGAGACGAGAACAAATCTGCAACCTGATCGCTTGATTTGGTGTGACCCATCAAAGAACATGGTCCAGTGTACTTCTTGACTTGCAGTCTCGAGCAAGCTTCCTGGAGGGTCGGCCGGCCCGATCCATTCAGCCAGGAAATCGGCCACGACTTGGGATTTGATCGCTGTTCGTGGAACGAACTTGATATCGAATTCACCAAGCTCGACTGTCCACTTCACGACTCGCCCGTTTGTGTCAGGGTTTCTAATGATATCCCTTAGAGGGAAGCTCGTTGGGACCGTAATTGGATGGGCTTAGAAATAGTGGCGCAACTTTCGTGAGGCCATAAGCAAGGTGTACAAAAGTTTTTGGAACTCGGGGTACCGCTCCTTAGGTCCGTGCAATACCTCGCTTACGTAGTAGATGGGTTGTTGTTTGCCCTCGCGTTCGACTACTAGTACAGCACTCACAGCCTGCGGGGCAACCGCCAAGTAAAGGAGTAGGGCTTCCCCGAACTTTGGCGTGGTTAGGGCAGGTGGTGTGGACAGGTAGCGCTTTAGCTCGCTGAAAGCGGCTTCGGCTTCCGCTGACCATTCAAAACCATCGTGCTTGTGCAGGATCTTATAGAAAGGCGCGCTGCGCAAGCCGAGACGACATATAAATCTGCTGAGAGCCGCCATTCGCCCGGTTAGGGCTTGCACCTCCTTGGTGCAGGTTGGCGATCTCATACTCTCAATGGCTTTGATCTTTTTGGGGTTAGCCCCTATATTTGCCCTTCCTATCACATAACCGAGCAACATCCCAGACCGGACACCGAAAATACACTTTTTAGGATTTAATTTGACTTGATGTCTCATGAGATTAGCGAATATTTCCTGAAGGTCGGTTACATGATCCTACGGGATCTTGCTCTTTACAACAATGTCATCTACGTAAACCTCTACATTGCGCCCTATCTGATCAGGGACCGTCTTCTGCATTAACCGCTGGAACGTGGCTCCCGCGTTCTTCAGACTGAACGACATGGTCGTGTAGCAGAAGGTACCAAAAGGTATTACAAAGGCTGTCTTCTCTTCGTCTTCCCTGGCCAGCGCGATCTAGTGGTAGCCTCAATAGGCGTCCAGGAAGCTCATGAGCGCTGAGTCCGCCGTTGCGTCGACCAACTGATCTATGCGTGGTAGGGGAAAATTATCTTTGGGGCAGGCGGTGTTGAGGTCGCGATGGTCGACACACATTCACCATTTTCCGCCCTTTTTCTTGACAATGACTGGGTTATGTTGGAGAACGCGGTGCTACACTAGCCGAAAAACAAAATTTTTCCTACCGCGAACACCCAGGCAACATCGGTCAGAGATCATGGAGCATTACCCTTGGAGCACGTTAGCAGCGGAGTAGAGTGGGTGTAGCCTCCCGCGTGCTCGGCAGACCTTGACGTGGTCGAACGCGACGTGGTACAACTTCTCCTCGTCGCGGATCGCCGTCCACAACAACGTCGTCGTAGTCGTCTGATTGATGTAGCCGATCGAATCGATCGGCGCCGCCGAAAAGCGGCGACGCCTCTACGGTATCCACGTCAGGGGTGGGAACACATGTATTGGTGTGCTAGCACCCACGCACGCGGCTAGGGTTTTAGGGGCAGTGGGACGTGGCGGCGGCTAGGGCTCGTGGTGGTGAGACTCGCTCGCCACACTCCCCCACGCCTCCTTTATATAGAGCGCACTAACAGGCCTTCTATGATAGAAGCCCACTAGATCTCGCGCTAATGGATATGGAAGCCCACTAGGTCTCACGCCAATGGATCTTCTATAATAGAAATCCATTAAGGTGCTAGAGGATCCAAATCCGTATAAACCCACTAATGGATCCAATCCATCAGATATGATCGAACCCTTTAAGTGTGTGACCCATTAGGCTCATGTACAAGTCGGCCGCAGTCTCGGAGAACTCTTTCTCCAGACCACAAGTCAATAGCGGTACCTAGCAGCACATATTGACCCCGAATGTACACAATGATCGAGTCAGCTGAACCTTGATGCACTCATATAGGATCCTTTTGCCACACGATATCAGTCAAGCTCAAGGTGAGAAGCATGCCACCCTTGTGATAGCTCAACAAATTCACTCGTCAATGTAATGGATATAATTCGTGATTAACTCTTTAATCACTTTGGCATGGCCATGCACTTTTTCTTATCCATCCACACCGAGGGGCCTAGAGATATCTCTCCCGTTATCAAGGATGAGCAAATTCCATCTTGATCTCTTACATCTCACGTCATGTTTCATGGCATACCCGTAAGCTACCATTATAACTCCCCTGTTACGGTGAAGCGTTCGATAGCCCCAAAGTATACAATTACGCATGCTGAGAATCAATAAGAATCTCAGGTCAAAGGATCGTATAGGTATACCACTCGAGACTACACCCTGATGGCACTTCTAAGATAACAATCTCAGCAGTGTCTCGGAGCGGGTCTATCCAACCCCATGTTCTCTAACATGTGTCCACATTATTGATTTGATATCTCTATATCTATAGTATGTGAAACATTACCATCAATCAATAGATGTGCTGGTCAGATCACTATTGCCCACATAATGATATGCAACCAGGGATCGTTTAGAATAATATCATATAACCAATGTGTTTCACAATTAAGTCATACTCAATGAACAAAGGAGTGACATTTATTCATGGAACTAATAAGTACATGAACATAGACGTATGATACAATCATCTCATATGATCGCCTCTAGGGCATATCACTAACAGGTTAGCGAGCCAATCGTAGTGCTCAACTTCTCGGATGAAGCTGGCTTGGAGGAGCTTGCCAAGCTGCTCCTGTATGATGTTGGCCTTCCACTTGGAAAAGCGTCGCAGGGCCTGTCTAATAGGCTTTTCATCAGGCTGGACAGCTAGCCTGTGCTCGATTACCTCGGGACTCCAGGCATGTCGGACGGTTCCTACGCGAACATGTCTGTGTTAGCTCGGAGAAAGGTGATGAGCTCGAGTTCCTATTTGGACTTGAGGTTGGTCCCCATGTGGATGACCCTAGCAAGGTCGTCCTCGGAGAGGGGGACCACCTTGGTGGGCTCCTGCGGCTACAGTGCCACCTTAGGGCGGGTCGGCGGTCGCTCGCCCTTGGCCGGGCCGCGCTCAGGGAGCTGTCCGACCATCGCTAAGGCGCTCCCGTCATAAGCCATCGCGGCTTTGTGACTGCCCTTGATCGTGATGACCCCGTGAGGGGCCGGTATCTTGAGGCAGTGGTACCCATGATGGGTGGCCGCCATGAATTTAGACAAGGCAGGGCGACCCAAAATGGCGTTCTACGGTAGCCCGGAGTCTTCCACCTCAAAGGTGACGTACTATGTCCGAAAATTCTGGGAGGCCCCGAACGTTACAGGCAGAACGATCTGCCCGGTTGGTTGCAGGGACGACACCGTGACAATGCCATGGAAGGGAATGGCTATGTCCTTGATTTTTGACCGCGGGACTTGCATCTGCTCCAGGACCTGGGCCGTGATGATGTCTAGGGAGATTCTGCCGTCCACCAGCACGCGATCGACTCGCGTGTTGTTGATGGTAGGGCAGAGCACCAGCGGCAGACGCTGGGGGCTCGTCATTCCGGCGGGACAATCATCCCTAGAGAAAGTGGTCGACTGGCTGGACCACCGCATGGGCGTGTCCCCGGGCTTACCCCTCTCGAGGCGGTAAACCTCTCGGGTGGCGGGCTTAAGCTCGTGGCGCGAGCCGCCAAAGATCATGGCGACGTGTCCGTGAGCCTCTTGGAAGGTATCGCCGTGGCTGCCGGGGGGCGTCCGATCATCCGGGACCCCATTGTTAGGGAGCTCGGGCATGGGGCCGCGTCCGTCGTAGAAATCTTCCAGTCGCGCTGCCCACGTCCTGCAATTACGCAAGTCATGGCCGTAGTGGCGATGGAGAAGGCAATAGCGGTTGTTTGGGGGTTCGCCCCTTGGGCCGGTCGGGGCCGGGGCTGGGGAGCTCGCCCCTGTCCCTAGCCCACACCGCGGCCGTTTCCGCCACCCGCCTGATGACCCTACCAGGGAGGCGGTCGCTCGGGAGGAGCGGGCCTCTCGGGCTCTACTGTCACGACGTAGTTCGGGGCAGCGGGCTCCTCCTCCTCCTCCTCCTCCTCCTTCTTCTTCTTCTTCTTCTTCTTCTTCTCGGTGTCGCCCATCTTGGAGTCTGCTCCAGTCCGGGCCACCGCCTTCTCCTCCGCTCTCCCTCTCTTGCGTTCCATCGCCTCGGAGGCGTTGATGTATCCCTCCGCGGCGTGAAATAAATCGGCTACGGTGTGGACCGGGTGGAGCTCAAGATCCTCAGTGAAGCGGGTATTCCGTACCGCCTCCTTTAAGGCCTCGACAATGGCCTCGTCAGAGATTGACGGAATAGTGTTGCATACCTGGACGAACCTGCGAACATAATCCTGCAAGCCCTCCCCCGTCTTCTGGACCACAAGCTTGAGGTCCTAGGGCTTTCCTGGGCTTGCGTAGCAGCCCTGGAAGTTCGTCCGGAGAGCTTCTTGCAGCTGTTTCCAGCTGCGTATGGAACCTCGGTGCTGGTTAAAGAGCCAGGTTTGGACCATTCTCTCCAGGACGGTATGGAAGTTGTTGACCATAGTGGCCTCATTACCGCCAGCGACCAAAATGGCGGTAGTATACACGGCGAGGTATTCGTCGGGATTCTTACTCCCATCGAACTTCTCGATGTTCCTGGGTTTGAACTTCCGGGGCAAAGGAGCCTCACGCAAGGCCCGGGAGAAGGCCGGACACCCTGGGACAGCCCCGTTGTTGCCAACGGGGGGCCTTCCGCCTGGAAACGGTCCAAGGCAGGAAAATACTCCGCTCGGAGTGTGCTGAGGAGCGCCATCCGCTGTGGACGTGGACGCCTTTTGGCGTGACCAGACACTCTGGCCGCGCCGTCTTGAGGTGTCACTGGTGCGCGAACGGGGCTGGAGGTGCTTGCTGAGGTCCCCGGCGAGCTCCTCTAGGCCATCCGCGACCGCACCTAGATCGGCCATCATAATCCACGTAAATCTTTCTCCAGGTCGTGCATGACCTGGGCACTCGCCCGAACCCGTTGTTGAATACGTAGAATTGGGTTGGTAATAGTAGTGGTGGGCGAGGGCGCGTGCGCGGCGCGAGTGGCAAGCGTCGGGCCGGTGGGCCTACGGTGGATATCCACCAAGGTCCGCCCGACTGACTCAGCGAAGAGACTTCACGCGGTCTCGCGCAGGCGGTGCTCCTCGCCTATGTCGGCGCGTGCCTGATGCATAGTCCTTTCGCCTGACGCCGCGAAGACGTGGCGTGAGGCAGGCTCCCGTGAGGGGGACATGCCAGTGTCACCCGCGGAGGCGGTGCCGTCGGCACCCTCGACTATCATGGGTGCACTTTGGTCCACTGCTAGCCCTGACGGGCTGGGGCGCTAGTTGCGCGTGCAGGACCAGTCCTCCTCTTCGGACGGGACCACAAATGTGTGTGGGCCGTTCTGCTATGGTGGTGGCGCCTCTAGTCCCTCCATGAGGGTCTCGCTGACGTGATTCAGCGAAGCGCTGCCCTGACCGGGCAACGCTGGGGGCGAACAACTGCTCCCAAGGTGGGCGGTGCCTCTACCTCCATCTCGTTGGCTTGGGCCTCGGCGAGGAAACCAGCTTGCCATCTTTCGTATGACTCGTCGACGTCGTCGAGATCGTCGCAGTCGTCGAAGCTGAGGTCTAAGCCCTTGTTGTCATCGTATGATAATAAGGCCATCCTCGACTCGATCGAGGGGAGAAGACCACCGTCGGGCACCATGGTGGGCATCAGCTGTCGGCGGCTGGGAGGTGAGCGTCCACAGGCCGATATGCAAGGGAAGGGATGTGCGAGACCCGAAGACGGCCCTGCCCCCTCTAGACCGAGGCCCGCGGGTGCGTGGGTGCTGTCGAGGGAAGGACACGTGGGAGAAGGGGTTGTCGCAGATGCTGACATGGATTTTTTTTAATCCTGGTTCGGGCCTCCACTGTCGAATAACATCCCTACATCTAGTCTTCGTTTAGTATCGAGCATAAACGAGTACAGGGGGGTGAGGCTGAGCTTTGGGAAGCCCGGGCTTGAGTACAATAAGTGCTCAAGGCACTATGTGTGTTCCTACAATACCTGGATGCGAAGAACTATCGCCTAAAACTAGAGACCCTACACAAATGCAAGTGCTCCTATGCGTCTTGATGGATCTCCCTTTTGGTTGTGACTTGTGCGTCAATTTTATAGGCGGCTCCCGGCCACTGTAGTCTGATTTTGGTCCATTAGGAAGCACTGTGTTGCCTCGTGGTCACTGGTTGTATTCTCCTGCTTCGCCGTGCTGTAACATGGTGGACGTACGAGGTCCACCGGACATTCAGGCGTGTTTTTCCAACTTGCTAGGATCATTGTTCCGACCGCCACACGGTAATACGTGTCTTTCTCTATGGGACGAACGGTAAGCTGACCGTTAATGTGACTGGCCACCAACCCGTCAGCGGCTTGTGACAGGCGTGCATCGGTACTGCGGTCGCATTTAACTCACGGTGACATCACGGGACCCATGGCGTGCTTGCGCATGGCACGACTTGATCGCGTTAAGTCCGAGTCTCTGGGCCGGGCTTCGGGGCGAGACTGAGCTTTGGAAGCGCACGCAGCGCGATCGCGTTGGGGTCCGAGTCTCTAGGCTTCGGAAGCTCGGGTGGCGAGAGACCTGAGCTTCGGAGAGGGGAAGCTCAGGTACGAGCTTGCCAAGCTCGGGCGCGAGCTTATGAAGCTCGCGCGGGTTTTCTGCTGGGCTCGGGGTAGGTAAACGGACCGTGCCCCACGGGCTGCGTACTTTTTCCAACAAATTTATTAGGTTTTTCTAGAATTTTTTCAAGAAAGCCCTAGTGATTAGGATGCCACATCAGGCAAAACCGGGATGGTTTCAGCTCAGAGGGTAATTTCTACGGTATGAAGAGTTCGAGGGTTTGTTTGGGCGGTTTTAGAGTTCAAGGAGGAAAATCAGACTTACCTAATAGTTCAAGGTTCAAGGGGGCAAAATGGACTTTTTACATAAAATAATTAATTGTATAGTCTAAGGGTGGGTTCTTTTCAGCTTTTCTTATCTACTTATCTCGTGTAACCTCGTCACTTCGAGAATTTTTCGAGATAGACTTATCCTACTTATCTCGTGTCTTATTTGACTTATCTCACTTTTTTTATTACTTTTTGAGTCGGTTTTTTTTTTATCTCGTAGGCGTGTCTATAGGCTCTCTAAACCCCAAAATTGGAGGCCAACCGGCTCTCGAGTCTATCTCGAAAAAATCTCGAAGTGACAAATAAGTAGACAAATAAGATGAAGAGAAGGGCCCTAAGAAATGTCCACATGTCAAGTCTAGCCAGTCCAATCCTATCCTGCGGGAAAAAAAGATCCCTGTCCGACCGTCCTGTTTTAGTTGACAAGGATGAAATTGTCCCATTTCAATTCCCGCGGGGAGACATTTCTCGCCATCCAGTCTCCTAACAGGAGAATTTCCTGCAGGAAACGTGGATTGGGTCCCTATTGCCATTACTAATCTAAACAATCCTACCTTATGAATTTATCTGATAATAAAGACTGAACTATTATTTCTTTAAAAAACATTTCCATTGATTCAACGATTGATGGGAAGGATACATATCCAACTTCTTTTAAACCTCACTTTTTTCACCACTACGCACCCATTTGCTGTTCTCTAAGAAGTGATTTGTTTCTCAAAAGTTATCTCAAAGATCTCAAAACTCACAGAGCTCAACTGGCTACCGAACGTCAAAGCGTTTGACTTATATAAAAATAATAAACTTTCAGCTTATAAACAAACGCAAACACAAACGTTGAAAGAAACACTATCTAAAACAAACCGAAGGGCATCATTCGATGTCAGCTGCCTCCCTTGCTATTATAAAATTATTACTCTCTCCTTTAAATAAAAAAGTATGCCTTTGAACCTACAAATTTTAATTCCAAATTACCAAACTAAAAAATTTAAACAGGTCACACCACACCCACCCAAGGACCCAACCCCTAAAGGGCAAAAAAGAGCAGAAACCCCCAAAAAAGAAAAAAAAACCAAAAAATAAGAGAAATTACGCCATCGTGGCCCACCGTCGTGACCTCGCCGCCGGCGAGGCCTCCACTGTTCATGGACTCTGCCGCCGACGTCCTTGACATCCTCAGCAAGCTGCAGTTCTTGGGCTTCTGCGCGGATCTTAATATCCCCGAAGCCGCAGGCACCGCCCCCTCCGAGGTGTTCGATGCCGTCCTCGCCGCGTTCCTACGCCAGGCCTACCCGGGATGGCGCGAGGCACGCCCGCTCACGGCGGCCCTCGTCGATGGACGCCGCGTCAACCTCCTGCGCCTCTTCACAGCCGTCCGCGCCGCCGGTGGCTACGCCGCAATGTCGTCCTCGTCCATCGCCTGGGCCGCGGCCGCCGAATCCGCCGGTCTTGATGGCGCCCTCGCGGCGCCCGTGAAGCTACTCTACGCCAAGTACCTCGGCGCCCTAGACCGCTGGATCCAGAGGCTGTTGGAAGCGCAAGGACCTTGCTTGGACGGCAACGGGACGAAGCAGCCAGAGCTGTTCATTGGTGGTGCCGATGGAAGGGAAAAGGAAAAACCGTTCTTGGACTGCAATGAGGGGGAGCAGCAGCATGCGATTTTGAAGAGGAAGCGGGCAGACATGGTTGAGATGCTGGGTTGGGTGAGGGAGCTCGCCGAGAATGCCTGGGATGGGGCTACAGTGAATTCACAGTCGGTGAATGGGTACTTCTCAACAGCGTTGGCGGTGAGGGAGGCCGTGTCTGGGAAGAGGGTTCGCCGGACGAGCATGACCAATGGTGCACTTTTGCAGGTGATTTCAACACTTTCGATGAATTAGTTCAAATGTTTGAGCGCCTTGATGTTGTTTAATTGAATTTGATATAAGATATGAATTGAAGATTGGATACTTAACTCAAAATCACCAATGTTATAAAAATGTTTCCTCCAAATGTAATTGGTAATGGTTCTTTAGAAAAAAAATAGTGTGTTAATGCATCTATGCGCTAGTGTGTTATCAAGAAAAAAAACATTTATTATGGTTAGTTATAATGACCATACAAAGCTCACTGTTACAACAACAAATATCCGCTTAGAAAACGAATTGTTGCCTTGTACAATTCTTTTTTGCTACTTTAATTAGGAAAATCCTTTGTTGTCCCATTCTTCCATTTTGAACCGTGCTTATTTGAGTGTTATTCTCATAAGTTGCTGCAGGAGGTTGGTTATATTTGAGTGTTGTTCCATGTTCAATTGATCATTCTAATTATGATCTTCAATGCTTGGTTTAATCATTATTGTACTATAGTTGATTATTTCTATATTTATACGATCGTGCATACCATTTTGCTATTAATATTTTCTTCCATGACTATTGTTTTAATATATGTTGACACAAAATGATGAAAAGGTCTTCACAATGTGAAAGGTTAGAAGGACTAAAAAGGTTGTCCTGACTTCGATTAATTCATAAATTCGAATGAGGTCATCAAAATACTGTATCTCTGGGAATCTAAGCATGCGCATACAAAGAAAGAACATTTCATAGGAGGAGCAAAGATAAGTAACTGTAAACCCACACAACATTGGTTGTCAAAAACAGCAAATGAATACAGAACAATTTCAGTTCTATCTAGGAAGCCTGTACTGTAAGTCTATAAAAGTACCTTTTTTATATTGCAAGAATTCCTTTTTTGGAGGAAACTTCCACTGCACATGTTATATCGTAGGAAGTTAATATCTCCCATTGAGATTGCAATCTCTTATAAGTGGTTAGGAGGTTAATGTCTCCCATTGAGATTGCAATCTATTGTAAGGGCATTTGATATGGCCAGTATCACACTTTGGTCATGGAGTAAGATCTTCTTGAGTCATCTGCTTATTACCTCTCGAGGTCTATACCATTGATGCTTTCAGAACGCATTCCAAATTCATATTGATTGATGCTCACATAGAACATGGCAGTACTTTAGTAACTTCTGCAGATATATAATGGCCCTTTTAAGTTTAATACTAGCATTAGGATGCTGGGGCAATAAGTTTTTTTGACCTACTCATATGAGGGCTCTCTTTTAGGACTAGGAACATGTATTATGTTTTCAAGTCTAGTTCAGACTGGATCATATAAGGGCACATTTTGCTTTTCACTTTTGGATTTTCTTCTTGTAAAAAATTCCTTTATACCTTATGTATGATCTTCTGAATTGCGAATCCCACTCTTTTTAACCAGTGACAGATAGGACTTGAGAAATATGTAGTTACAAATACCTATGGGGCTTTTCTCTTGTGGTTTCCATGCTTCTGAAAAGCTATTTCTTCCATAAATTTTTATATATCTAGTCCAATTTTTGTGGGGACAGCAGACCCTCACAACTTGCATTATTGGTTCACCATTACATTTAGGGATCTTGCTCTTTTTAGGGGCTGTTTTCTTCAGTTTATCTTCTTATCTTTAAATTAAAAAGTCAAACGCTTTGAATTTTGCAATCTTTTTTTTCTATCTCGAAACCACGTCGCAGAGCTCTTAGAAATAAGTCAAATGAGGCGCACCGGACTTTCTAAGCTACCTCGGGGAAGTTTACCTTATAAGCAAATAAGAAGATAAGAAAATAAGATAAGCTGAAGAGAACACCCTTAGAAAGTCTACTTAGTTAGGGACCCTATTTGCATGGGGTTCTGTTCCGAAAGAATATTGTGGATACAAGTTGCAATACTAGATCAGATGATCAAGAACACAGAAGGTGAATGAAGAAGAAATTTGTAGGCTCTTGAGTTAATGCTGACAAAATACCCTGATGCTTGATCTACATTTAACATCATGGATAAACTAACTCCTACTGCGTGTATGCATTTTGTGATTTCCCTAAGGGCCTGTTTAGATCCTTAAACTGAATTTAGCTTCTGTAATTTGAGTCACAATTCTAATTCATGTAGATTTGGGATTTGGCTGGGATTGATCTTTTTTTTTTTTTTTTGCAAAAGAAACTATAGCCAGGAAATGGAGTTCTGAGAACTCAAAATCTTGTTTAGCTGCAAATGCAATTACAAGTTCTGAAATTGTCATTGTTATGGATTTTGTCTTTGGGATTGCAAACACACGATTTTGCTACAAAACCTGATATATTGCTTAGTAATACTGCTGAAATTAACTCTTATTTTTCTGTTTCTGCAGGAAATATTTCCAATGGGTTGCAAGCACTATATGAGTTCCCCCAGTGTCAGGACAGATGCACAAGCAAAATGCAGTAAAGAACTTCGACTTCTGGTTGAATGCCCTGGTTCATGTGTAAAAGAATTAACGAGAGTTGTAAAAAATAAGAATGGGCCTTTAATGATCATAGAACAAGAGAACAACTTGACTGGACGAGGAAAACATGAGAGTAGGAAGCAGCATAACTCTTTTGATGGCTGGCTTTTTTCCAGTCAGCAGAGGAATGAAGTACCGGTAGGCTCCAACTATCAAGCAAAGGTTCCACAATGGACTGGTGAGCTGACTGCAGGCTACGACAATCCTGAAACCTTAAAATGGCTTGGCACACTAGTCTGGCCTCCAGAAAATGGAAAAAAAAAAGCACCATTTTGCTGTGACCCTATTGGCAAAGGTAGAGAAGATGTTTGTGGCTGCAAAGTTCCAGGATCTGTAGATTGTGTTAGGTTTCATGTTGCTGAAAGGAGACTTCTCCTGAGACATGAACTTGGTTCAGCTTTCTTTGATTGGGGATTCGATCGTATGGGTGAGGAAATTGCACTTTCATGGACAGATAAAGAGGAGGCAAATTTCAAGGCTGTAGTGCGACTCAATGCGTCGACTTCACACAGGAATTTTTGGAACCGTCTCCTATTACTTTTTCACTTGAAGGGAAGGAAAGAACTTGTGAGCTATTATTTTAATTGTTTTCTACTCAGACGGAGATGTTACCAAAATAGGATTACTCCAAAGAACATAGATAGTGATGATGAGGATGAGACAGAATTTGGTTTCTTGGGTAGTCGTCTTGGTCACGCTGCAACTAAGTATCACAGTACCAAGCACAACATTTGTGTTCAGAGTACACACTGCATGGATCTGGATCAGTAGTTGCTGATAAGATTTTAGAAGCTGATTGAAGTTTAGTAATTCACCTTTCTCTTTGTTGAGGGACTGAATTAATAAATTCTTTGAGTCATTCATTTGGTTATGCTGATGACAATGCACATGAGTTGCTGCAATCCAAGCGTTGGTACAAATTGCTTGGTGCTGCAGCAGATGGACGGAAGTATCATCAGTAATAGAAGTTGATATGCAAGTTTTGATAGAGAAGCCAGGTGAGTAGGTGAGACTAATCTGTGAGCACTCACATCGTTTTATGTCCAGATATTGAAAAATGCACTGGTGTAGCATTTTTATCAATGTTTCCTTGAAGGTATTATGTATACCTGCTTTCTTTCCTTAGTTTTTTTCATTCTGTAAATTAATTTATGCCTTATCCGCTAGGTATAATTGTCGGTAGCATCAGCATGCTCCTATTTGTTGTATATCTCTAGGGAGCAGTGGAGCAGAAAGAACATAATATGTAGATGTAACTCTTCTGAAACTAATGCTGCAGATGTTCTTTGTAGATTCAGCATGTTGACAGGAACTTGTTTGTAGTCTTCCTTTCACTTTCAGTCTGTTAAATGGTAGACTAACCATCCCTTTTTAATGGTAACATTTATAAGAATCTTTCATCACTTGCTAGGGTGCGCTTATCGTATGAACTGACATTATTACCTTAGTCCAGATGAGATTTTTCATGTGCCCATTCTTTTATTCACGTGAGCTGTGCAAGCCAAATATTACTGACTAAATAATTCACTTAGTTTTATCCCGTTGATAGATTGATGAGAGAATTATATCATATGTGGGAAACTGGGAATCGGCCAGTTCCAATAAAAACCGAACAGATCGGCAGAAGTGGTGTATTAAAATTTGACCGTTTTATGACCAATTAGCGATGTAATTTGGTTTACTGTTTTCGTTGATTCCAATCTATTGTCAGTATTCTTGAGAGTTCCAACTCTGCATATTCATGGAAACTCCGAAACTGTTTATTTGAGGGTGGGGTGTGTGTGGTGGTGGTGGGGTGGGTTGAGTATGATCTTGAATTTGGATTCATGGATCAACTTGCGCCATAAAGATCTTGCCTAAGTTTTATACTCGAACTCTTGTTGCCTAGCCTACATACATCACGTTTCAGGTGCGCCAAACAGCCTGATACAGGGATTTCCGCTTCATTGTTTCTGGTCTTCCCCGTTTCAGTTTTCCCTGTAGAATTCTTGTCTCACATTTAGGGGTGCATCTCTAGGAGGCAGTCTATAATGCTGTTCATCTGACTTTTTAAAGATAGAGTAGCTTTTGGAGGGAAGGAATTTTTTATAATATAGTGTAAAGTGAAGAAATTTTAGAGGATGGATAGAGTGTGTAGGAAATAGTGTTATAGAGTAAAAATTTGAAGTGGCTGCTGGAGATGCTCAAATGGTAAGGATATTTTCTGAACAATCGATCGACCGAATCGATTTGGATAGTTTTACGGATATCCGACTATTTGTTTAGATACGGATAACGGATAAAATACAGTTAGTATCTTATGAATACTATCTGACTCACATGCAAATGACATTACACCGGACAACACATAACTAAACGTATTATATTGATGATTTTTTAAATATGTGTTTTTACATATTATCCAAGTATCCATTTTGAACTATATCGGATAATATCGATCTGATATGATCCGTATTTGCATTCAATAATATCCGTGCTCGCATCCATGTCCGACGCGATTCGTATTCGTATTCATATCTGACAAAAAAAAAAGAATTGTATCCGTATTTGACACTAGCTGACCGTATCTGTTTGCACCCCTACTCATTTTCTACTATTGCTGCGTATTTTGCTACTAATTGGTAACAGAGCTTTCAGGTTCAAAGCATAACCGCTGCCCTTTGAGAAGCAATCTTGACTCTAGGTTGGCCATTACGCGACATCTATAGAAGCAGAGGTTGTTTCTACTCCATTAACGACATTTTTTTATAAAAAAAATCTAGATGTTCTTCTGTAGAAGTAGTTTTCTGACAAAATCATGGAACCATGTTAATTTTTCAGTCGATAGTTCGATGTACGTGATCACTACATGTGTAAGCTCTTTGGTGACCATTGATTGCTGAGCTACGCATTGCAGGTGGATCATGTAATTATGTATAAGTGTAAAAGTTTATGAGATGAATTCTTCACTTTATATGTCCAACACTTCAGGTGATGTCTTGGATTAGTCATGTTTGTTTAGGCGATCCGGTTTATGAATCCGCGAAGACCTGGATTTGTTCGTTTGCTTTGCTAAGCTGTGTTCTGTGTTTTGGATCTGCCATTGAGTTGCTAATTTGTTTCACAAGAATCACTTTGATAAGGCTGTTCCAGTTTTACTCATTAAGATTAGTTCCATGGACTTCGACACATAAGAACCATTGATGGTGAATCATAATGTGAGGATACATGAGAATTCAACTTCAAGGTAGAGATTGCTACACATGTGCTGACCGCATTCAGTACTGATGTTTTCTTTGAGATCCACGACAGATTGTTAAAGTATCGGTTTTTTATGTTTCTCAGACCCTTGGTCACTTGCTTATATATATTGATTTCATTATGCATTATGAGTATAATTTCTCCTCCTAGATTTCTTGCTTAGTACGCCCAATGTTTTTATTTTTGTTGTACGTTTTTTCAGGTAAAATTTATGTCGCATATTTCTGCGATTTTTAGTGTGTTTTGCTAACACACATCAATCCTTCCAAAATTTTGATACGCTATGGACGAGATCCAAGCACTCGGGACAGTTCTCAATCAGACAAAATGGCTTCAAACCACGACTAGTTCTTGGCTGCCATTGTAAACGAAGAGAGCGCGTCCCTGCGCCAGAAGAAAAAAATGGGTTGCGTCAGAGAACAACGCCGTCGTGTCAAAAGGTACAGGAAGAACAAACAAAATCAGAAAGAAATGATACGAAAAATTTGAGAGATTATGAGGGTTTTGATTTGGGTAGAGGAGTCCTTGTGCTCATTTCAGTAAGTATGAATTCTGATTTATTAGTTCTCATTTTTCTTATTACCGTGCAAGTAATCTTCGGTCGGCACCTGGTTTTACTAAACCGAACCCCTCTACGTAACAGTACGTATCTCAAGAATCAAAGCACGTACCTATAGTAAAACAGAAATAAAGTATTGAATCCAACACTGTATAATAACTAGAAAGTAAATCAAGGTGCGGCAAAGCCACTTATTACAATAGTTATAATCCCAGAAGAACAAAATAAGAACAAAAAGTAGACCCATTATCAGCCACAGACAAACTGATTGAAAAAACTCTAGTATTCGGGATCACCCTCCAGAAAAACTCCAATGTTGTCCTACGTATCCTCGTACTTCTGACCTACTCGTGGAATAAGTAGCACCGAATGAAAGGCAGGGTTAGTATGCTTCATACTAGCAAGTCCTCCCCTGGAAAGGCCCAGGTTAAGGCTAATCGATCCTAGGAAGGGTTATGGTTTATTTCGCATAAAAGCATTTTATTAATAGTATAAAAGCATTCTGTTCTCATGATTAATCTTAACAAGAACACTAACATTTCCAGATCATCCTTTGGGAATACTCCAACGTTGTTCTGCGTATCCTCGTACTCCTAACCTACACGTGGAATAAGCAGTCCCGAATAAAAATCAGGGTTAGTATGCTTCATACTAGCAAGTCCTCCCCTGGAAAGGACCAGGTTAAGGCTCATCCTAGGAATAGTCATGGTTTATTTGCATAAAAGCATTTTACTAATATTATAAAATCATTTAACAAAATATAAATAACTAACAAGCAGCTCTCATGATTAATCTTAACAGTAATATTAACATGGCATAATTCACAATAACAGTGTCTCAACTTCTTCACATCTCCTCTCAAAGTCTCATAATAGTTCTCATCTCGTTCTCATTCTCGTTCTCATCATCATAGATCATCTAGTAGAGGCACACTGCCGAAAAACCTTACCCAGGTGTAACTGTGATGTGAAAAACTACCAAGATGCTCGTAACTAGGAGCACGACCATTTGAATGGGTTTACACTTTATAGAGGTTATACGCTTTACCCGTAAGATACAATATCCTCCCGTCGGACAGCATCATAACAAAACTTCTTGGAAGCCTAATCTCGATCTTGTCCCTTTGGAGCATCCCCAAACCGCACTCCCCCTCGAGCTGACTCAGTTTAGAGACCAATGCCTAGTAGGCCGTTTAATAATATACAGCTCACCAATGACCTTGCACCCCACCTACAGCGCATAGTAAAAAGAGGATCCAATGCCGACATTATTCAACCAATAGGCTAGGCCACGTCCCTACTGGGCTTGCAGTCGCACGATAATTCTTAGTTAGATCCATCACGATCATCGGTCCTTAGGGACCAGAGCGTTGGCTCAGGTCACCCTCTCCGAGTCGAATTATTAGTTGATAAAATTTTAATTGATCATGAATAAACCAAACCCACCATCTCCTACATGATCATTCTTCCAACATTTGATACCAAGAGTGGAAAAGCACTCTACAATCCCCCAACTAAGCATTGCTAAGCCATTAAGCATAAAAACAGTGGAGATTACATAATAATAATACCCTAATATAACATGCAATTAGGACATCTAGGTTAAAATATCACACGACTATTAAACATAGCATGTTTTGGCAAAATTTAGAAAACTGGGAGTCTATGGAAATGACTTGCCTTGGTCTTGGACTGATTGATCTCTTAGAACGTCGGCCTAGAGCTCCTCGGCAATGGCGTAATCTAGCATACACAAATCGAGAAAACAATAAATAGCAGAAAAAAATATAAATATAAAAATTGCAGAAAAAGTTCTATGTATAAATGTGAATTTTATGGATTTTTAGAAACTGGAATCACTAGATTTGAAGCTTGAATGAATTTACAGCGAAAAAGTGAGGAAACACTATTCACTTCAAATTCCAAAAATTAGCAAAAGGGGCACTGTAACTCGTGGGCTGTTAATGTAGCATATTGGGCTGGCCTCTCCACTAATAATAGAGAGAGAGAGAGAGAGAGAGAGAGAGAGAAGTAAGGGAGGGAGCGGCCAGATTGAGAGAGGGCACAGAGGAGGATGGCCAGCGTGTTGGGTAGGGGTGAAAACGGGTCGGGTACTACCCGACGGGTACCCGACCCGGTTTAGGTCGGGTCAGAGAAAACCCGATTTTTTTGGTACCCGTCGGGTTCGGATATTACCCGTTTGCGTCTGATCGGGTTCGGTTCGGATATGGGATGGGTGATACCCGAAATTTTCGGATCGGGTTCGGATACCCGATCAGGTATCCGCTTGTCTACCCGCTCCCACACGGGCGTGATGGGCCACACGGCCACAACCCACACGGTGACACGGCCCAGTAGCCCACACCACACTCCCACACTCAGTCTTCCCTCAGGCCTCAGCCTCCCCAACTCCGAGTCCCCGACTGGCCGACTCCCGTCTCCCAACCCTAGCCGGCGGCCTCCCGTTGCCCGCTGCCCGCCCGTCCGTTGTCCGCCGCCTCCCGTCCGCGGTCCGCCGCCTCCCGTCGCCGCCGCCCGGCCCGTCCGTCGCGGTCCGCCACCCGCCTCGTCCGCGGTCCGCCGCTCTCGCCGGCCGTCGCCGTCGCCCTCGCATGATCCATGTCTGCCGCCGCCTCCGTCGCCGTCGCCCCCCCGCGGTCCGTCGCTTTGCCACCCCCTCTGCCCCTCCGTCGCCGCCGCCCGTCCCGTCCCCGCCGCCCGCCGCCACGTCGTCCGCTGCCTGTCCTAGTCCTGGCCGTCCGCCGCCTCGTCCCGTCTCCGCCGTCATGCTCGCCGCCCGTCCGCCGCCCGTCCCGATCCTGACCGTCCGCCGCCTCGTCCCGTCTCCCGGCCATGACCACGCCCGTCCGCCGCCCGTCCTGTCCCCCGCCATTGCCTAGTCTCTACTTGGTACTTGCTAATGCATATTTGGACTTGCAGTAATATGTACCTTGATCTATGTTTTCTTTATAATTTCTATTAGCTTACTAATTAACTTTGCATTTTCAATTCTTTGGATGCAGGTTTTCTTCCAGCTAGGTATGTATACTAAACAGACTTCCATGTTCCACCACATGAAAATTACATGAACACTAGATAGCATTGCATTATCCATCTAATCCTCGTTCGGCCTAACAGCTGCTTGCCATTTCACATGTCCAGCTGCTTAGAGATTTCATTTGTTGGTGTTGTAATTGCGGCCTTCACGTGTTGTTCCTGTTGGACCTTAGATTCTACTCTGATGTATCCCGACCTATGTACATACTAATACTATTGATCGAGTTATAGCTTGTGCAAGTTGGCCCTAGTCCTGTCTGCATTGTTTTTAAGCTTGTGCCTTAAGCTTAGAAGAACTTTTGGTCCAACTGTAGCTCAAAGGTGAAAGGCTGTAAGCTAAATCGAATTATCTGGGAAATATTCAAATACTACATGCTCCTAAATCTTTTTTGGAAAGATCGAGGGATGAGGTTTATTGGTCTATTTTCTGTGTAGGCATTCATTGACAAGTTTCGTTACAATGAAAAGAGAGCATCACTTGTTCAATCAAGAATCAAGGTACATCATATTGCTCCTGTCGTTTTGATTCTATCTGCATATCTTTGCAATTCAAATCATTAGCTTTTGTTGCTGTTTCAATCGACAGATGATTTACAACTCCCAACTGAATCTTTCCTCTGAGTTTGTTGTTTGGTGACAAATTATGTTTGACTTTATTGTTTTGTCTGCATTATCTCAGGCATTGGAGCGAATGGAACATGTTGGCGCGGTTGTCAGTGACCCAGAGTATATCAGCTCCCTAATCTGTTTTATTTTGGTATTTTGTCTATAAATTTGGCTTAACAAATGTCTGAATGTTTTCTTGCAGCTATAAATTTGGTGTATTTATGGTAGGATTATGTCTCCAATTATGTATTAGTTAGGACTTTATGTTTGAGTTATTTGTATTTCGTGTATTTGTGTTAGGATTATGTCTCCAATTATGTGTTAGTTAGGTTATTTTTATCGTATGCTTTAATTTATGAATTTTATATGCTACCCGATTTAGTATCCGGTATCCGTTCACTATCCGTCCATATAATACCCGATTACCGTTTTTTACCCGACCATTAATATCCGTATCCGTTCCGACTATCCGACCGTATTTTAGTCTTACCGTATCCGATCCGATATCCGACAAAATAAATTAGGGTAGGATATGGGATGACTCCTACCCGATCCGTATCCGATCCGTTTTCACCCCTAGTGTTGGGTGGCAGGGTCAGCAACGGCAATCGGCGACAGGGACGGCGCGGCGTGATTGATAGTATAGGGAGATGGCGTGGGGCGGCTCTGCCGCAGAAGGGAGCAGGGCTACGCATGACAGAGCTCGGCCGGCAGTGGGGTGGAGAGGCGGTGGCTAGCAGGGCGAGCAACACAAGCGGGAGAGGCAACAACGACACCAATTGCTGCAACAGCGGGATCTGGCAATAGCGGTAGTAGGGGGCGGGCGGCGATGTATAGGCGTGGCCGAGCAGCAGGGGTGGGGTGGCCTTGGCTCGGTCGGCAACGGTGCAGTGACTCCGGCTTAGTAATCAGTGGAGGAGTGGGGCGACCAGGGTGGTTGCGGCTAGGGCTGGGCCCAAGGCGGCATCTGGACGACAAGGAGGAGCAGGGGAAGGAGGAATGGGAGGCCTATAGGGAGGAAAGATGGCTGTTGGACGGCGCTCAGTCTAGCAGCTACCTCGACAACAACGAGACGGCGGTGACAACAAGAACCTCTGCTTCGGCAACGACACACGACGACGGCTCCTCTGTACAGCGATGGCTTCTCAGCCAACTTGATGATCAATTGTCGAAGATGGCTCCAGATGGGTTTACCAGATGGGTTTGGGGCTTTGGATTGATTGCGATGGTGAGATTGAGATGAATGTCGATGGATTGTTACAATTTAAATAGAGGCAATAGATTGATGGATTTGGATTGGGAAGAGAGTGTATTGTCGGGACCCCAAATCTAAGATCTGGTATCCCTTATGCATCACTAGTCCCAGATCAATTCTAGTGAGCACAAGTAACTTCATCAGTGGATATCATCACAGTACAACGATATAAAAGCACTAGATATAACATCCATTTATTACAAATAAGATCCAAATGCCACATAGCGCTAAATAACAAGTTCGTCAGAGTATATTATTGTAGGTAATAAGCAAAATAAATAAGATAAATGTCCCATCATGAGCCATAAGCTTCTGACTGGGAAGCACGTCCAGCTACTCGCCTCCAGGTAGATCGTCCTCAAACAACAGGGATAATTCTTTAATTTCTTGTCCTACCGGGATGAATAGGCAGCCCACAAACAAGGGTTGCAAGAATGAGTATATACGAATATTCAGCAAATCTCACACAGTGGATTAATGCAATTCTATCACTTATATGCAAGCTTAGTACAAAGGATAGACTACTTGTTATTTTGTATAAACAACATTTGACAAAGACATAATGAAATAATAGGCTCAAAAGCAAATAAGTAAATATTTTATAAACAACATTTGATCCATAAGCAATGGCACAAAACCTAATCATAGCACAAAGCTCGATAACCTGCACCCAGCAGGAACCACAGTGATAACCCACCATTTGCATTTGGAAACACTATATCTTGCTCAATACAACCAAACATTTGTTCATGACCAAGAACACAGCTATTCAAATAGTTTTAAACAATCTGTAGAGGCTGTCCATCTTTACCCATAAGATACTCATATGTCAGCCTCTGGTTGGGAGTGAGACACTCGTAGCCCAACAGTCACGAGACTAAATTTAAGCAAGTGATCCTCCCGATGACTACTGTACCACATAGAGCCAAACATCTGGACCACTAGGCTACACACAGTTAGTATAGCAACATCAAATGGATGATAGCTCTCATAAGCAACACATCTCCCCCAAAGAATCTCATATAGATGATTTACCTAACCTGTCTTGAGGTACCACAAGCTCACACTTAGTAATTTAACTACTAGACTCAACTAAAGTCAAGCTCATGTCTTGTAATGTATTTTTCCTGGCAAGCTCTTACAAGATTAAGTTCTTAGGGTAACTAAGGCAAGACTTCCTTTTAGATTTGCCTCTTAGCCTAGCCACCTAGGCTCCATCGACACAAAGTATCACTTGCCTTAGTCAAAATACCCACCCAGGTTATTAACAATTTGCAACACATACAAAAAATCACATAAGAGCAACACATGCTCGACCATTATGGAGCAACACATGTCTCCCTTATATAAAAGCAACACTTGTCTTTACACTCAGTTCAATATCTCTCTTAGTCAATATTAATTAAACCAACCTGGTAACGTGCCTAACTAAGCAAACTAATAACGACTACCATCCCACATGGTATCATCACTATTCAACTAAAATGATGACACATCTAGGTTACAAAAGATAATTGGTAATATAATATTTCGAAGAATGGTATATAATTCAAATTGGAATAACTAGATTCCTAATAAAGTAAATTAAACATAGCAATGCAAAGTTTAAATCAAATTATTTTATTTGCAAATAGGCTCAACATGATCTTAGACTATATATAACTTGCCTTGCTGCCACTCCCACTCTGGACCTGCAACAAAGTCTTTCATTGGCACACCTTCCAAAGTACACGTCTCTACACAAAGTAATAATAAAGAAACACCAAATAAATAAAATAGTACAGTAAAATATTTTTAAAAATTAAATAAAATTCATAAATAGATAGATCTCATTTTTCTAAATTTTTAGAGACTTAAATGGTAATTTTTGGACTTTTTGGATCAAAAGATATGAATTTTACAAGTTTAAACCAGTTTATAAACTAATTTCTCAATTTCCAGATTAAATCCCGAATCTTTAATTAAATCCCGTGCCACTGACAACTAGGCCCCGCCTGTCAGCCCCTTGGCCCACAGTGGACGTGGCCCACATAGCCTGCGCGTGTAACCCCATTCCCTCGCTTGCACTATGACATATAGGTCCTACTGACACATGGACCCCACCTGTCAGTGTCTCGCTCACAACAGATGGGATACCGAACTGATCTGACCCTCTCACTTAGAATCCGATGGCCACGACACAGCCACGTTGACGCACCGCCCCGGCCACCCTGGCACACGGCGGCGCCATGGCCGGCACGGCGGCGACCTCACCGGACTTGGCCGTTCGGGCGCTCCCGACAACTAAACCGCACATTTTTAGGTTCTACAGAGAGCACTTGCCCTCGTGAACTCGATGGACCCAAGACCCATCACCGGCAGTCATTGACGGCAAGCTATGATGGCAAAAACCGGTGGCGCTCCTACGGAATCATGCAACCCTTCGCTACCATCCTCACCGGGCTAATCTAAGCCTGGATTTAGCATCTACGGGTCATAAGGGTCCTACCGAAGCAAGAAGCAAGCCTGGAAACCCTCGGTTGGCTTCGGCGACCTTCGTCAGGGGCCACGGCGCTCGGGTTTAATGGCAGCGACGCTCCAGTGTGCTACTTGCCTAACCAAGCTCACAATGAGGATTGCGGGAACGAAAGGATGCTATGGACCAAGAACTAGGGGTTAAGGCTTACCGACGGCGGCGCAATTGCTCACCGGGCCTCACGACCCTGATTTGCCCCCTTTGCGATTCCCGGCGATCTCGTCCCTCTCGGCCCCAATTGACGGCGGCGGCGGCGGCTTTGATGACCCCTAGCACAGCTACCCCGACCTTAGGTCTAGGTTGGCACGGATGCCTAGGCCTAGCCAGCGACGGCGCGGTCTCCTCATCCGACTCCGGCACGGTGTCGAAGACGGCGACTGCGAGATCTGACGACCACAAATCCACCATGTCGCCTCATCCAATGGATCAGGCGCGCACATACCCCTTTGGTGTGATTACACAGATCTGATGGCCCACAACGCCCACGTGGTGAGGCTGACAGCCCAGATTGAAACACGTCGGCACTTATCCCAAAAAAAGATTAAAACTCTCTTTATCTATTTACAGATTTGTTGTTTAATGTTTTCTAGTCATTGAAAATACTAAACCATTTCAGAAAAATCTAATAAAATTTCCAAAATTACTTTAAAGCTTTTAGAACCTAGAAAACTTTATCAAGCACCGTTCATCATTATATTATCTTATTAAATTATTTTAGTTCTCTATGTTAATTATAAAAATGATTTTTAGGGGTTTTTGATTATGGGAGAAAAATCATAGAATGGATTTTCTCAATTACCTAAATCAAAACAAAGTATTTGGGCTTACTAAAAAATCAGGATGTTACATGTATTATGGGTGGATTCCTCATCCAACAAGGAAATAGAGGGAGGGGGTTGGATTGGGCCTGAGGTGGCTCGGCCCAAGCAGGAAAGGAAGCAAGCCGCGACTGGCTAGGATTGGAAAGAGGAAAGAAAGGAAGAAAGAAAATGAAAAGGCTGGAACGGAAATAAAGGTTGTTTTGTCAAAAAACCAAATTGTATTTTGAATGTAGGAGTTGAATTTGAATGGAACTTGAATTTGAGTTCAAATTTTATTTTCAAGATTTGAGGATGTCACAAATCCTCCCCTTTGCAGGAATCTTGACCTCGAGATTCAGAGGGGTAAGTGTAAAATTAGGGCGGTCAAAACTAAGAGAACAGAGAGGACCATTAAACTGATTCTGATTCCATCATAGAATTACTTTATGTCTCATCCAGTACTCCTTGTTTGTTCTGAGCTATGATGTGGTTGAGTTGTCCTCTTCCTGTCACCTACGGGGTTCAGTAGTTGATGGGGTTCCACGTCGTCTTCCTGACCCTGAGTTACGAGGTATAGTGTCTAGGTTGAAGGGCACAGGTGATAATGTGCACGCTTTTATGGGCACTGACCGGCATAGTGACCCATTTGCTGGCAATAAAAACATTGAACTGCTAGAGTATGTGGGTTGCTCTAAGGCAGCAGGATCATTGGAGTTGAGGGCGATGCTCGCGCTGGTGCCGACGGGCTAGAAACTACAGCTAGAATACTAGGGTTTCCCATTACAGATGGTTTGAATTGATATTGACCTTGGCGAGGCATAGAACTGCTGGCTTGCTAACGAGCATGGAACTTCCTTTTTCTAGCCTCACTTAACTCACGCTAAGCTTCTTCCTAGATCAAACCTTTGTCCACAATGTTCTAAAAATTATCCAACTTGAGCACAAGGAGCAGCGCCTTAAGAGATGGATCCAATCCATACATAAAGTGGCGAGTCTTGGAGGTCTCGTAACGTACTTCCTCCGAGGCATAGCGAGATAACTGAATGAACTTGTCTAAGTACTCTGTAATATTTATATTCCCTTGTTGAAGTTGCTGAAATTCCTATTTTGAGCACTAACTTGCAATGTGGAATAAGCACAGTGTGAAAAGCGGCTTCAAACTCATCCCAAATGATAGCATGAGGGTTGGAATGTGCAGAACAAATGTTTTCCATCCAAGTAGCGGTGAATCCTATGAGCAAATGAGCGGCAAACTTCACACTCTCTTGATCATCGCAATCTGCCAAGTAAAGCTTGTGTTCCATATCTCTAATTCAACCATCTGCAACTAAAGGATCAGTAGATCTAGCATAGGTTGAGGGTCTGGTTCTCATAAACTCTACAAGCTTCGATTGCGGCTGAGGTGTAGGTGGCTAAATGATAACAAGTTCTGGGTTTGCAATATGATGAGCAATGGTCTGCATGAACTGACATCTCTATGAACTATTGCCAGTTCAGCTGCGGTACCGGTTGAGGCAATGACATCGGGTCTGCTGCTACTGGGGTAGGCTGGTGCTGAGGCTGAGGATGTACGGCTGCAGTAGGTTGCTCCAGCCGGGACTGAGTATTGTGGCTCGACAGGTGGGCTCTGCTGATTCTTCACAGGCGACTGCTCCACTGGCTGATCAAAAGGCTCGGCAAGCGGCACTGGTGCTAGTGGAGCTTGATCATGAGCACGGTTACCATGTCCTTGGTTCATCTGAGGATGGGTACACAGAACGGTAAGGCGAAGTATTGTGAGTTCTGACATCAGTGAATTGTGATGTGTGGAAAATTTTACTTAGTTTTATTTTTTTTATAAAAATAACCGTTGCTACACAATTGCTCAATACGAAACAAGCTGGCATAAGAAAGCCCATGGAACGTGACATATGTGCGTACACATAGTCAAACAAGAAAAGTAGCACACAGAAATCTTACGTCATACACAATTAAATCTTTTTTTATTTATCAATGCAATTATCTATGGTTGTTATTAATTTTTAAGAAAGGAAAATGAAAATACCCGTACTGTACATAAAACAGTACGTGTACCCTTTAAAAACTAATCACTTTTTTTGTGGGGTGCACCAAACATTAAAAATATATATAATAAACAAAGCACTATTAATCTGGCATACAGTACATGACCATATGGTTTTTTGAAAGCCGAAATTTTTTAACAGTACATGTATGTTATTTTTATTTCAAAAAGAAAAATTGTGAGTAAGTTTTTGTTTACAAACACTACAAAAGAAACAATATAATATATATTTTTAAAACCATATGGATATGCATGGGTATAACTCATTTTTTATATATGCAGACAACATTTTTTTAAAAAAAACAGTACCAAAACATTATCAATTGCTCTTGACCAAATTATCAAATGCACCTTTGAAAAAGAAAACTCTTGATTTATAAAACAGAGTTTCTATCAACCAAACTACTCGAACAGTTGTACAACATGCTCCACCCAACTTATAAACTTAACTGTAACTAAAAGGCCTAATCCTACTAAACTTAACTTAATCTCGTACTCTCTTCATCATCTTCAAGCTGGGGTTCGTCTAGTCTTTCTTGCAACTCGATGAAGTTCCACCATACACGTCGGCATATGTCAACGATGTCGTAGCCTCAAGATTTGACAATAGTGTAGGCAATGACAAAGTTTTGAATAAGCAAAGGAGAAATAAACAGGTGGTAATGAAAACTAGGTCATCGACGGGTAGAGGTAAGAAGCAATGAAAGTAAAGGAATTTAGATGAGAAAGTTAGAGGAGAGAGGATACATCAAAGACCACTTATTTAATTTGTATAAATCTCTTTTTTTGTAAAATAATTCAAACTAAGGTTTTCAGTCTAATTAGCATACCCCTACCGCCAACGTTCCTCTGATACCAACTCTGTCGCGACCTAGTTTTACTAAACCAAACCTCTCTGTGTAACAAGTACGTGTCCCAAGGATGAAAGCACGTAAGCACAGGAAAACTGAAATAAAGTATTGAATCCAACACCATATAATAACTAGAAAGTAAATCATAGTGCGGCGAAGCCACTTATTATAATAGTTATAATCTCAGAAGACCAAAATAAGAACAAACTGAAGTAGACCCATCCATCAGTTACAGGTAAACTGACTAGGGAAGCTCTAGTATTTCGGATCACCCTCCGGGAAAACTTCAATGTTGTCCCGCGTATCCTCGTACTCTTGATCTGCTTGTAGAATAAGCAATCCCGAATGAAAACCAGGGTTAGTTGCTTCATACTAGTTAGTCCTCCTTTGGGAAAGGCCAGGTTAAGACTCATCCTAGAAAGGGTCATGGTTTATTTGCATAAAAGCATTTACCAATAATATAAAATCATTTAAGAAAACATAAATAACTAATAAGCAGTTCTCATGATTAATGTTAATAGTAACATTAACATGACATAATTTAAAATAACAGTGTCTCAAGTTCTCAACATCTCGTCTCAAAGTCTAGTCATAGATCTCATGTTGTTCTTATCATCATAGATCATCTAGCAGAAGGCACACGACCAGAAAACCTTACCCATGTCAAATTAATTAAGAGACGTAACTACGATGTGATTAAGATGCTCATAACTGGGAGCATGACCATTCGAATGGGTTTACACTCTGCAGAGGTTATATGCTTTAACCATAGGATATGATACTCTCCCATCAGAGAGCATCATAGCAAAGCTTCTTGGAAGCCTAATCCCGACCTTGTCCCTCTAGTGTGTCCCTAACCCACACTCTCCCTTGGGCCGAGTCAGTCTAGGGTCCAATGCTTCGTATGTCGTTTAATAAGATACAGCTCACCAATGACTGTCGTCGGGAACTCCCGCCGACGGTGAGGTACGGCGCCCCTCCCCGGTGCTGGAGAGGACGCCGCGTGATGTAGTGGTTTAGAAAGCGGACGCTTGGTGAATAGAACCAGTATGAAAAGTGTGTGATCAGAATGCTTGTCCCCCTTTCATTGATGAGCTTATTAATTTATACAACTCTAGGGTTCGGGTTTACATGCATGGGAAATACCCAAATTGCCCCGGCCCAGGAGAAACACCCAAATTGCCCTGGTCTTTGGATCGTTGATCTTGCGATCAACGGCTAGACTAGCTTTCTTACAATCCAAGCTTTCTTACTCCCTAATGTGCCCTCGGGGGGGGGGCACATTCGGACAAGGTAGTTGATCTGGTCAGTCCTTGTCAGAGGCTGTCGTGAAGTCTTCGTCTCCCGGCCCGAAACTTGTCCAAGATCCATCTGTCTCCACGAGGGGTCCTCGTGAAAGACTTCGCTCCTCGGCCACCCTTCGGTAAAAATCCCGAGGACTCTCATTGCTCGAATTTCCCTCGGAACGCCTGACCCTTCACGTCCACCTCCCGACCCTTCGCACATGTCCAAGTCTTTTGCTCGCAGCCCAAGGGGTCTTGAGGTCATCTTTGGCACGCTTCTCCACTTACCCCTTCGGGTTATGATCCTCACGAAGGACCTTTACAGCATCTTCGTGGACATCCACCTTCCTCAGAGATGGGGTGGTTGCCCCTACAACAGAAGCCCCTTACGGTCATGTCACCACCTCGCCGTGGTGCCTAACCGAAATATTCCGCTCCCCCCTTCTCCACGCCGAGGTGGTTTTCCTGAAGATGCTTTTTCCTTTCTGTTTGCGATGATATCTTCGCCCGCTGATTTGACTTGGACTTGACGTTCTGACCGTGTCAGTATCCTCGAAGTCCTTGCGTTGATCCTAGCCGCCGATCGTCACACGTGTCGTCAAATCCTTAGGTGTCCCATGGATTTTCCTTTTGTTTTTGATTTTTTCTTTTTTGACTCCTCGGTTTCCTCATGCCGCATCATCGCCGTTGGTGCGGACACGCGTCGTTCATCCGTGTCTGACTGCCTTCGATATAAGGGGCCGAGTCACTGTCTTCTCTCTACTTGCGCTTGCTTCAAACTCAACCTCCCGCCGCTCAGCGCTCTCGCTCTTGCGCCCTTCTTTCGCTGCCGCTGGTTCGTCGCCTCTGCTACGCCGTCAGTAGGTCATCGCCGCGGGTTCATCGCCGTTCTTCCATCGTCAATCGACACTTGCTGGTACGCCACTCGCCCGCGTCGTTTCTTTGGTTCGGGGTTTGACGGGTTTGGCGCCGGCGAGTTCGCCAGCGAGGTTTTTGTATCGGTGACGTTGGTTGCACCGCCGTTCACATATTGATTCCCGCCCTTCTCTTTGAAAAAACGGCACGGTGTTTTACGAAGTTTCTCAGTCCAAACGCTTTTGTGGTGGTTGTGCTTGTTTCTCCTCTTTTTTATTGTTATTTTAATGTTCTCGAAGGGCTGCTTCTCGGAAGTACTGATTTCTTCTATTTGTGCAGTCCTCGGAACCTCTGATGGCTCCGAAGAAGATCTTGAGTCCTGCAGACCTCGCGCGGCTGTCTTGGGAGCTGGGGCAGTCAAGGATGACGCCAGACATGCTCGCCAAGGTGGCAGACGGCTCCGTTGCAGCCGAGGCAGACTTCCGACTCCTAGGGCAAGAGACGACCCCTCGGCCGAATCCCGACGAGGCGGTCGTCTTCAACTCGCAGGTGAAGGCGGGTCTTCGGATATCGTGTACAAGCCTCGTCGGGGAGGTACTGGAGTTGTACGGGGCACAGCTCGTGCACCTCTCCCCGAACGCCGTGGCCTGATTAGCAGTGTATGAATGGGTGCTCCGAAGCCATGGCGCACAACCGAGCGCTCGGCTCTTCGGGTTCCTCCACGAAGCCAGGTGGCAGGGGAAGACAAGTGTAACACCAGAAAAAAAAAAATAAATAGAGAGAGGAGGGTCGGCCAGGCCCAGCCGGCCTAGCTCCTACTGACCCGGTTCTCTACCCCTCTCCTATTCTCTCGATCTCTCTCTCTAGAGCCCTCACTCATTTCCTCACTCCACCCCGGGTCTCTCTCAATCTCTCTCGATTTCTCTCCTTCCTTCCCAAACCTGCCACCGAGCCCTTCTCTCCATCACCCGCAGCCGGCGCCCTCAACCTCACCAGACCGGCGCCGCCTCCCCTTGGCCGCCTCCACGCCGTCACTGCCGCCGCCTCCACCTCACATGGCCAGTAGTGCCGTCGCGTCGATCGCCGCGTCGCCGTCCTCCTCCTCGTCAGGCGCTCGGCCGACTTCGCTGACGCCTTTGGCTGCTGCCACCTAGTTGCGTCGTGCCTCCACCTCGCCGTCGCGCCCCCAACGCCAGCCGCCGCCTCCCCCTTTGTCTCGCTGTGGCCGCCGCCCTAAGCTCCAGCCGCCGTCCACCGGCGCCGTAGCCGTTGACCCTAGCTCCGGCTAGGCAAAAAGGGAAGGGGAGGAAGCCGGCTAGGAGTGGGAGAAGCCAAGAAGGAGAGGGAGGGAACCGGCCAAGGAAGAAGAGGGATGGCCGATCTGAGAAGTGGAAGTAGTAGAGAAAAGGGAAGAAATTAGGGTTTGTTCCTCGAGCCCGAAGGTAACAAATTGATGGTATTCCCCTATGATTTGTTATATTTATGCGTTGATTAGAGGTGAATTAGTGAGAAATTAGCACACAAGGGACTAAGTTCACGGTGTATGTGTTGATAGTCTTGATCAGCAGTTTAGAGGGACGATTTGGCTTGATTATGTTGATAATTGAGACTTGTTCATATCGTAGAAAATGTAGATTATGTCACCAGCCTTCTATAGAATCCTAGAACATAAAATTTGGGGAAGCAATGTGGGAGTTATGATATTTGTTATGCTGTCGTCCCATTTTTTTGGTTGCCATGGGTTTCTATCATAGTACTGCTAATTAGGCCTTGAATTAGGACTTGGTCCTATTATGAAAATTGTAGGCTTCAGTCTTAGCATTCCGTAAAGTCCTAGAATGCGAAGATCGGATGAGTAGTTTAAAAGTTATGGTATCTGGAAGTTGATTACCCTATAGTTCATTGCAGCTCGCCCTAGTTGTCTTATTGTGATATTTAGACCTAGAGATGGGTGGGTTTGAATTATTCTTACAACTAAGTAAAGCTAACTAATTCTTTATAATTTTGGAAGTTGTATGATTTGATAGCTTCATGTGTTATATAAAATTAGATACTAAAAATTGACAAGTATGCTATACACCGGATCCAAACGTATAGTGTAAATAAAAAGTTAGGCTATCGTATATCGAAACACATAGGGTTATTGTGTGGTTATCTATTAGTTTTGCTCTACTAAGGTTATGTGTCTGAGTGGTGCACTTAATATAGGTGGAAGCGCCGCGTGGATGACGCCTACATGTCTTCATGTGGTAAAAAGGCAAGTACATGATGGGATGGTGATCACGGTGTGATACCCCATCCCTAATCAATCCCTTGTCCTTTATAATGACTGCTGTAGATAATGGGTATAAATGCTTAACATGTGAATGGGATCAAGTGGATGAGAGTTTGCATGGGTTTGGATATTTAATGTACTTGTTTGAGGTGGGTATGATATCGAATGCATGAGAACTATATCTGGACTCATGGGAATAGGCTAGACCAAGTTCTGTGTGCTAGATAGTTTCAAATGCATGTCGAGTTGTTACATACTAATACTAGTAACTGAATAGTAGTCGCAAGTGCATATTTACTCAAAGTGACTTATTCTGTTATATCTTTTCATTGTGAAGTTTCTTTATGACCCTTGAAAGGTCTATGCATATAACTAGTGGATGAATCAAATATGCTAAAGTACGATGATAACATGGTATGTGGTTGTTTGTGTGTTTGTACCATTTCGCATTCATGTGCATGGGCCAAGTCGGTGGATGGTCATATGACTAGTCCGGAATGCCTCGGCCAGGTCGGTGAGAAAGCCATATGACCATGACTTGGGCCCTAAGTCCTACGGGAGTAGGCACTCCACGGGAGTGGAGGTTATGTTTGGACCCCGTATGAAAAAGGACGGGGCAATAAGGGTGTCATCGATGGGTGAACCCTTGATATACCGGTATGAGCTCAGAGAAAAGACGCATCTTGCACGGCATTGCATTGCATTGCATTAAGTGAGTGTGACGACGAAGTGATTATGAGAATATGAAGGTTGGACTATGGTTCAGAGCTGGTGCTGATACGTTACTTTTATACTTATATGTTATTTCATATTTATCCCTTGTTTAACGGTGTATTTGCTGAGATTGATGACGGTTCAGAATTGTCTTGATGTAGGACCCTTATGGTCATATGAAGTGTTTTACCCTTTTGTTATTTATGGTCTTGCTGAGTCTTGGTGGGGTAAGTGATTTATTAAATTGTTAAGTTACTCTATGCTCTTTCGGTCAAGCGTAGATGGTCGTACTCTTCTTTGACATGTTGTTTTTTCGTTCTAGATATGTCAGGCATTGGTTAGGGCTTAGTTTTGAGAGTTGGGAAGGAATCTAGAGTGGTGATAAAGGATAGAACTAGGAGAAATTTATGAACCTGGTTGTTTAAGCACATCTTTTCTAGTGATTCTAACTTTAGGGGCAAATAGAATGCATATAATGCTAGTAGGAGCAAGAGGGTTACTTGAACATATAATTTGGCAGTAGAATGGATTTAATACGCTTAACAACAAAGATGTGGTATTATTTCGTGTTTATCATTTCATTATGTACTTGCTGAGTTGTTGAACTCACTCTTGTTTCCTTTATGTTTTTAGGTACATCTTGAGATCGACATGCATGGGACGGGAGTAGCACTTCACTTCGGCACGAGAAAACTAGAAAACTATTCCTTAGACAGACTTATCCATTTTAGTCTAAGTACTTGTATAATTTGTCTCAGTTGATAATAGGATAGGATAAAGAATTCGTTATGTTTGTCTTTTATGTCCTTGTTAAGTGATTTGTTTATAGTTGTATGGTATGTCGTCGACGCTAAAGGTAAGCGAGGTAAGAAGTGATCTTGTTGAGGTCTCTGCTATAGGGGAGCTGTTGGTTAGCCTATGAAGGCTTGTACAGTTGTTAGTGTGATATATGAATATTTGTGCTTTTGTCTGCTGAGTGGATGTACAGATTTTTAGGGGAAGTGCTGCCGAAATTTCGTAGAAAATAGAGACCTGGTAGCATCTTGGGCTCAGTAGGAGCCGGGATGTTACAACAAGTGGCAGCGCCTTTGGGTGTTTAAACTTCGTTGTGAGGTCTGCGCACACTGCAGATTTTCCATCCTTGGCCACCAAGAAGAAGTGGGATGAGGCGGCTGGGCTGAGCTGGAAATTATATTGGTTTTACCAAAGGGTGGATGCTGCGGACTCTCCACTGAAGTTCACGCCGGGGGCGGCCAACTACATCAAGTTCCCAGTGGAGAAGCTGACCGTCTCCGAAGAGGCGCAGCGGCTTCTGCTCCAGAAGATCAGCAAACGCTTCTCCATGCGTTGCCTCGCCGAGGAGTTCTTCGTGGCCAAGGTGGGGCCGCTGATGCGCAGCTGGGAGGAGTGTGTGATCGTCGGCGAGGGAGGGGACCACCTTTGCTCTGAGTGATGAGGATCGTCGTCCTCGGAAGCTCGAGTCAGCCGCGGAAAGGGCCGAGGGGATGTTCGGGCCGCTGCGTGCAGACGAAGTCGCGTGGGCCCGCGAAGCTGGTGTGGGCGCCCGTATCAACCGTATCGTCGGGACGGTTACTCCCTGGGCGGAACCTGAGGCGAAGAGAGGCGGCAAGAGGAAGGCTGCCGATGGCGCTGCTGCGGGCCCCTCGAAGTGGTCCCATGGTGAGTATTCTCCTATTCCTGCCATTCCTCTTTAGTTTGCTGTTTCTAACTTGAGTTTTTGAATCAGAAGCCGCCAGCACGGAGGATGAGGAAGAAGGCGATGAGGATGTCGAAGATGAAGGGCCCCTGGCTGAGGGCGATCGCACCTCACCGGATGCACAGAGCGCGACCAGCGGTGGTGATGACGATCCAATGGACGTCCTTGTCAGCAAGACTCCTTCGGGGCCGTTGGATCCCGAACACGGCTCCAACGAGCTTCAAGATAGCCATGGAGCGAGGTCTCTCCCTTCGTGTCAGGGTCCCGTGACTCCCGAAGGGGCCTCCGTTGATGTTGCTACGAAGGTCGAAAGCTATACCGCTGGCTTCGTTGTTGATACGGAGCTTTGGTTGGTTGACTCTCCTTCCGCCAAAGGTTTGTTATTATACCTTGGTGCACTTTTTTTTTAATGCTTAGTTTCTTGCAGAGGGGGTTAACGAGGAGTTGCCTTCGGTGCCCGTCTAGGGAGCCGTTGGTGTCAATGCCGCTACTGATGCCATTTTGGCGTTAGTGGCGACAACCGCCACGGAGAGGGGGTCTTTGTCAACTACCCCGACCGTACCTGGCGCCGCTGGTCCAGCTTTACCGGCTATGGTGGTGGGAGGAATCCTGCAGGCTTCTACTCCTACGCCCGGCGCCACATCTTCGGCAGCGGTGATGACTATTGATGGAGGAGCTTCGCATGCAACTCCCCTCGCACCCAGCGCCGCCCCTGCCTCCGATGGCTTCTATGTGGAGCCCGTTGTTCTCCTCCACGACGAACAAGTGGAGGCTATCCTCGGGGGGGGGGGGTGTCTCCGACAATCCTTGATCACTGCGAGTTGTTCCCTCTGCTGGAGAACATGCGCAGCGTCGAGTTATGCCTTGCTTCGGTAATTTTTTTTTGTTTGATCCTTTGTGTTACTTATGTTGTATTTGACTGTAGGGCTTGACTTGGAACCGTGCCGCGTCGGCACAAGTGTTAGGTCTCTCGGAGAAGTGTGCTGTTCTTGAGGGTCGCGTCGCCGACCTTGATCAAGAGAATTGCACCCGTCGGGAGGTCAGCGTGAAGGAGAAAGAGCTGGTGGCCCTTCATAGGGCAGAGAAGGACTAGGCGGAGCAACATGCGAAGACCGCTGAAGAGGCCTTGGCTGAGCTTCACGTTGAATTCGAGGCTCAGTGAGCTGAACTCGAATCGTTGCGTAAGGAATCCAACAGCCTGCGTGACGATTTGAAGAAGGGAGCCGCGGAGCTTGGGATTCTTCGGGGTTCCGTGGCGAAGGGTAAACAACAACTAGAGGCGCTCCAAGGGGAGCTGCTATCTTTGAGCCACGCCTTCGCCAAGGAGATGAGCAGGCTTGGAACTATTGCCGTGAGCATTCCTCCGAGGAGCCCGGCTTTAGCCCTCAAGTACCTGAAGGAGGCGATCGGGACCTTGGTGGAGGGGTCCTTGTGCTATGGTTCGGACTGCGCCGTCAGCTCCATCTTTGCATTTTCAACAATGCTAAAGAGCGCTGGGTGCACACATTTTCCATGCGGCTCCTCCACAAGCAGTTCATACCCCTCGGTATTCATTCCCAGCTCCTTCGATCGTGACTCCCGCCAGGTTGTTCGGGACTTCCTGGTGAGGTTCTGGCGAGTTGGCGGTCCTGCCTTCTGTCGCGCTTTCATGGCCAACGCGAAGAAGAAGACTCCTGTGGCCGCTGCGGTTGGTTCACCTGGGACTCTGAAGATAGCAGAGCCCAAAGTGCCGACCTCCGAAGACTCTCCGGCAGGTCCCGCTCCCCAGGGTTCTAAAGGTCCTGTGGATCCGAAGGGCAAAAGGCCAGTGGAGTAAAATTGTAATATTTTTGAATTGTAATATTTTGCTGATGTAATACATGATCTTTTGTTTACTTCTTGTTCCAAAGTTGTCCTATATCGTGAGTAATCTTATGTCTTCACGATGTTTTGTTTTCATTTGGCGTTAGTTCTTCGCTTCGCTCTATCTTATTACATGACGCGTGATAGGTTAGTTGGCGTTCGCGAAGAACCTTGGCTCACGAAGGTTTCTTGTTTGGGTTCTTGGCGTGAGCGCTTGTAACTTCATGTTAGTCCCTTAATCGTACAATTGGCGAACGCGCAATCGAATTAGCGTTTTGGCGTTCGCGAAGGCTTATGGCCCGTGAAGACTTCGGGTGCTTGCCTCGAGCGCTCGTGGCCTCGTGCCAGCCCTTTAGAGTATTTAGCGTTTTCCACGTTTGCGAAGGCTCGTGGCCCAAGAAGGGATTTTTGGGTGCTTGGCGCGAGCGCTCTTAGCCTCAAGCCAGCCCCTTGGCGCTTCTAGCATATTTGGCGTTCGCGAAGGCTCGTGACCCGTGAAGGCTCTTTTTCGGGTGCTTGGCGCTAGCGGTTTTGGCCTCGCGCCAGTCCCTTGGCGCTTTTAGCGCGTTGTGTCTTCGCAAGGGCTCGTGGCCCGCAAAGGCTCTTTTTCGGGGGCTTGGCGCGAGTGCTCTTGGCCTCGCTCCAGCCCTTTAGCGCTTTTAGCGCGTTGCGCGTTCGCGAAGGCTACAGCCCGCGAAGGTTATTTTTCGGGTGCTTGGCGCGAGTGCTCTTGGCCTCGCGCCAGCCCCTTGGCGCATTTAGGGCGTTGCGCATTCGCGAAGGCTTGTAGCCGCGAAGGTTATTTTTCGGGTGCTTGGCACAAGTGCTCTTGGCCTCGCGCCAGCCCCTTAGCGCTTTTAGCGCGTTGCGCGTTCGCGAAGGCTCGTGGCCCACGAAGGCTCTTTTTTGGGTGCTTGGCGCGAGCGCTCTTGGCCTCGCGCCAGCCCCATGGCGCTTTTAGCGCGTTGCGCGTTCGCAAAGGCTTGTAGCCCGCGAAGGTTATTTTTCGGGTGCTTGGCGCGAGTGCTCTTGGCCTCGCGCCAGCCCCTTAGTCGGATTGAAGTGTCTGCTCGGGAATGTTCCTCTCTTTCATTTGATTTCCAATTACATCTTGGCAGTTACATTCCCGTAGGGTTTCTCCGGTCGCAGCCGGTTTTGGGCGTCTGAGCCTCGTTAAAAACTCCGCTCGTAAAACCCGCTAGGGAAAAACCGAGTAAGAGAAAAGAGTAGTCAGCGCTTCATCATTGCCTCATGGGTAATACTTGATCAGGCTCTTCGCATTCCATGTATTTAGAACTGAAGAGCCGTCTAGGTTTGAGAGGTGGAACGATTCTTGTCTTGTTTGTTTGTTCACGATAAAGGGTCCGTCCCATGTGGGCTCCAGTTTGGATGGTCGTTATGGCATTTTCCGAAGGACCATGTCCCCTTCTTGGATCTCTCGTGGTCTTATGCGCTTGTTGTAGGTTCTGCTCATTAGCTCATTGTACTTCTCTAAGGCCTGTTTCGCTTTAAGCCTGTCTTTTTCGACAGTGTCGGCCGGAGGATGATCACTAATCTTAGCTCCACCTATTATGAACCGAAGGGTCTTCGCTTGGATCTCAGCTGGCGTTACTGCCTCTTCACCATACACCAGCCTGAAAGGTGAATATCCCGTTGGTCTTGTAGGCGTCGTGCGAATTGCCCATAGCGTCTTCTCCAGTTCTTCTGGTCACTTTCCTTTTGCTTCATCTACCAATCTTCTTTTTAGTGATTTCATGATTGTAACATCCCCATTTTTCAAAAATTTTGAAAATGCATCATCACATGTGAATCCAAACTTTTTAAAATCATTTTTAAAAAATGTGCATGTTACTATGAATATTTTCCTAAGAACCTATTTAAGGATTTAACTTATAAATATATATATATATCTCATTTGAAAATGTCTAAATTGCTACAAATCTATTTTTTACAATTTTTAGATTAACCATTCCATATTAAGTTAGAAGATGGCCAATTAATTGAATTCAAAGTTAAATAAAAACTTGATAGGCAAAATTTAAACTAATTAGATTTAGTGAAAATATATTTCCTTTACCTCTATGACAAGTGGGCCCCACTTGTCATTCCTCCCATTTGGAAAATCCCTATTTTGCCCTTTTTCCCAAATAGGAATTTCCCAAAACAACCCCAATCTTCCCTTTCCCCTTTTGCCCTCCCCCTATCATCATTTTTACCCCTACCCACCCCCTAGCCTCACTCTCACGCTATCCCCTCTCTCTCACTCTCTCTGATTTCCCCTCGAGTTCTCCTCCCTCTCACCGTCACTCTCTCTCCCCCTCACTGTCTCTCCCTCTCAATCCTCACCAGCGGAGCCTCCCGGCCCGATCTCTCCCATCACCCTCTCCCTCTCACTCCCCTCACCCCATTTTGCCAGGCCGCCACCCTCGTCACCGCCAGAGTTCGCCGCGCGCCACCGCCAAAGCCGCACCGCCCCCGCATGCCGTCGGGCCTCCTCGCCGGGTAATCTTCCCCTCTCTTGCCCCCTTCCCCCTCCCTAGCTCCGTAGGAGTTCGCCCCACCGTCGGCACCTCCCCTCCCACGCCGGAGATGGCCGGCGACGTGCTCCCTCCCCCGCACAGAGCATGGCCACGCCGCCATACCGCCTCGGCCGCGCTCGTCCCAAGCCCGAGCCACCTCGAGCTTCCCCTCACTCCCCTCTCGCTCGCCGCCGGTAGGCCCCGCGCCATGCGCCACCACCACCCGCCGCCCCAAACCACCGCCAACCTCGTCGCCGTCCCTCCTCCGGTTTGACACCTCCCCAGACCGCCAGGACTCCTCCTCTTTCTCTCTCACATGCTGCACTGGCATGATCGCCGGAATTCCCCGCGCCTTGCCGCCAGCCTCTTCATTTTGGTCACCGACAGCAGGCCCCACTGTCATTCGCCCAGGCCGACGGCTGAGCCCGCCTGCCGATCCTGCCCTCCATGGCCCATCGGGTCACAGGCCTCCGCCTTCGGCCAGCCGCCCGCCTCCCTCTCAGTTAGGCGCGCACATTGGGCCGTCGCTGCTCCAGCACCGCCGCCGCCTACCAAGGCTGTCTCGGACTGGGCCGAGCCCACTGTGGCCAAGGCCCAACCTCCCTTTCTCCTTATTTCTTTTGATTCCAAAATATTGTTTAAACTTGTTAATTGCATGTTAATTCATAGAAAATTCAGAAAATTTTGAAATAAATTTTATTAGGTTCATAAAATTTTATATTGTTTTTATGTACTGTTTATTTACATATTTCTATTAAAATTTAATTTTTAATAATTATCATAGTGCTTAAACTTGTAGGAATTTTATAGAATAAAATATAGATCCAAAAATATCAAAAATTGATTTCTGAAGTTAGATACATTGTAATATAATTTTGGTACTGTTTTGGAGAATTTATGAAACTTTTTTATAATTAAGTCTCTTTTATACATTGAATATTAAGCTTATAAAAACCATAACCAATTATAGGATTTTCCAAAAATGATGAAATCAACTGCAAAAGAATTTATAAACGTAAGTGGTATTGTTTTGTACTGTTTGTGTCATCCTCATGTCATGTCATGCATACATCACTTGTTTTGCATTTGTTCTTATTTGCGTGCCTCATATTCATACGTGTAGAACTGATCGCGTTCAACGCCGCTGAAGACCCTCAAGCCGAAGATCAAGTCTTTGCTCAGCAAGGCAAGTGCTGAACCTTGTGCCCTATGATTTTGAAACTCAATTTCTAGAAGTTTACAAAATGCATGTTATATTTAAAACTAAAAATGCTAATCACTTAGTTGCTTAGATAACACCCAATCAATAGTTACTCTGTTAAAACATTCCTTGCTCCCTTAGGTTATTAAAATTGCTAATACTGGACATCACCCTTGAATTAGGTTTTGCATAAATGCTTAGAAATGCTTAGTAATAAATTGTTGTCCATTCTTGATAAATTGCAAAATGCTTGTCTAAATGATGGATTTAAAAAGGACAGTGGGTGCTGTTATGTTTGCAAATGGGTGTAGTTGGGATAGTGGGTGCTATCGGGTAAAAATATTTTGCAAAACCTGATCGGGGTGGATGGATGCAAGGTGGGTGTAGCGAGCACGAGACTTGGGCCCAGTGTGGGAACCACCCTAGTTCCTAAGGACCGATTCCTTGAGGTAGACGAGCTAAGTACAACAGTGCGACCATTGAGTGCCTGTATGGGCAGGCCCTGGTTGAGTACCCTTCGGACTCTTAGTCAGGCATTCCAGGTGGAATAGGGAGTGGGCATCTGGATACGTCCATAGAATGTGGGTATCCAGGTGTGTCCATAGTGTGGGCATCTGGATACGTCCATAGGACGTGGTATCCAGGTGTGTCCATAGAGGGAACCTATCGGCACAAGAGGGGCATTGGTGTGGAAACCTTAGTGGGAATGCCGAGCTAAGGGAAGGTTGTGGTGAAAGACCTTGTGGTGATCATTTTCCTTTGGGTGATTCCTAAAAGAAACCACCTCTCGTGGGTAAAGCGTGCGACCTCTGCAGAGTGTAAAACTATCATGATAGCCGTGTCCACGGTCAAGGACGGACGACGGGGAGCTGCCTCATGGTACTTCTTATCTATTTGTTTTCAAAATGGTGTTTCTGAGGAAAACCACGATTGGGGTCGTGTGTTTTGGTTTTTCTCCTCACAGTGGGTGATGTGAGCGATGAGGGTGTTGGCACGGTGGGTGACGTGAGTAGCCAGGTTGGGCAAAAACTGGTGGGTGCCGGAACTTCAAAGAAAATGATTCGAACATTTGTTTTTCCTCAACATGTTTTAAATCATTTTATAAAACCTTCGGTAAAATCTTGTAAAACTGGCTTTATGCAAAAAGAACCCCTATCTTTCCTTTGTCGAGCCTTAGATGCATGTAGTCAGCCTTGCTTGTTGAGTATAAAGTATACTCACCCTCGCCTTTTATGCGGGGCTGCTCATTCCAACGAGCAGGATACGAACAGCAATGGAACCCCGAAGACGAGATGTATCACGATGAAGGTTTCGTCGCTGGAATCCAAGACGAAGACCACTTTGACGCCTAGGATTGCGGTCCTCCAGCTCTGCCTGTGGGGAACTGTCTTGGTTTTCTTCTTTTGAAGTTTCAGTTGTAATATAGAGACTCCCTATTTTGTAAGGCCTTCGAGCCAATCTGTTGTAACCACGCCGCTAGGCGCACTCTGATGTAAATGTATGTAAATTAATCGTTATGGTTGTGATCCAAATTCTGTATCTGTGTGTGCTAGCTACTGATCCAGGGACTAGCACAGGTAAGGCATAGGTGGGACCTCACCTCCGCCAGGAGGGGGTCTGACAATGATGTTCGGATTTGCCCGTTCAACAGCACCGTTCTCTTGTGGGTGTCCCACGGAAGCATAGCATATTTTTATGCCGGGGTCTTCATAGAATGACTTAAATTTTAACGAGATGAATTGTGATCCATTATCAGCCACTACTTCTTGTGGTATGCCAAACCTGCATATCACGTTTTTCCAAAAGAAATGTTGGGTCTTCGCAGTTGTGATGCTCGTCAATGGTTCTGCTTCAATCCATTTGGTGAAGTAGTCAATTGCGACAATGATCCATTTAAATCCTCCTAAAGCCTGCTTGAGCTCCCCCACGATATCAATCCCCCACCTTGCGAATGGCCACACTGGGGGTGACGGCTGTAAGTTTGTTGGCGGAGCCTTTGGTGGGTTTGTCATCCACTGACATCCTCGGCATCTTTTTACGAATTCTTCTATGTCACTTTTGGCCGTTGGCCAGTATATTCCCATGCGTAACACCTTCGCTGCGAGGGCCCTTGGGCTTTGGTGCGAGCCGCAGATTCCTGCGTGCACTTCCGCCAGCGCTTCTTTTCATTCTTCCCTTGAAACACACCTCATCCACGGCGTGCCAATTCCTGATTTGTAGAGTAGGCCATCCATCATGGTATATGTTTTTGCACGTTGCTTTGTTGTGTGCGTCTTTCTACTATCTTCGGGTAATTCACCATCCCAAAGTTATTTGACGATGATTGTTCGCCAATCTTCTTCCAAGTATCTTGCTATAAGTTGCACTTCGGGGCATATAGATGCTCGTGATATTGCTTCGTAAAACACCCCATCAGATATTCTTGTAAAGTATGCTGCTGCCTGGGCCAACTCGTCCGCTCTCATGTTTTTCCCTCTTGATATTGTTTTCACAAAGATCCCCATAAAATGCTTCTCCATTGTTCTTACTGCTTCCAGATATTTTGCCATTTCGGTTTCTTTTGCTTGAAAGTCCTTCGTTATATGCCCTTCTATTAACTTTGAGTCGGTGTAAATGATGATCCTCTTTGCTCCGAGGGATTTTGCTTTCCGAAGACCTAGCAAAAGTCCTTCGTATTCAGCCGCGTTGTTTGTCGTCTTGAAGTTTAATCTGAGAGAATACTCCGTGCTCGCCTTCGGGTCGGCCATAATTGTCGATGCTCTCGCCTTTTGTCAGTAAACAAACCATCGGATTTTATGCTCCACAAGGGGGGCAGAGCTAGTCCTTCTTCCGAAACTTCAGCCGACCACTCAGAGATGAAGTTGGCAAGTGCCTGAGCTTTAATGGCCGTTCTTGGTTCAAAGATGATGTCGAAGGGTGCTAGTTCTGCGGCCCACTTTGTGATTCTTGTCGTGGCGTCTTTGTTTTCAAATATAGACCTTACAGGATATGCTGTGGGCACCTTTATCTTGAACTCTTGAAAGTAGTGCCGTAATTTTCTGGATGCCATAAGTAATGCATAAGCTATCTTCTCTAGCTCAATATAGTTTCTTCTTGCTCCTTGCAATGATTCCGATACATAATATACGGGCATCTGTCCCCCTTCGGCTTCATCCTTTACGAGGACTGCGCTGACCGCAAAATGGCTTGCTGATAGATACAAGGTTAGGTGCGTCGCCCCGTTCGGACTGACGAGTCTTGGTAGTTGATGAAGATGATCCTTCAACCTTGCGAAGGCGTCCTTGCATTGAGGTCCCCACTCAAAGGGTGTTGTCCCTTTAATTGTGCTGAAGAAATGTTTATGTTTTTCTACGGCCTTCGGGAGAAACCTCCCTAGGGCGGCTAGCTACCCTAGGAGGCTTTGTGCTTGTTTCTTGTTTTCCGGATCTTTCATGCATTGAATTGCATCTATCTTCTCCTTGTTAACTTCTATTCCTCGATGCGATACCAGGAATCCAAGTAATTTTCCTATTTCCATTGCAAAGGCGCACTTCATCGGGTTTAGTTTTATACCTTCTGCTCTCAGGCTTGCGAAGGTTTCTTGAATATCCTCGCAGTGGTCCCTTCTTTGCTTGCTTTTGACGACAATGTCGTCGACATACGCTTCTACATTCCTCCCTATCTGCTTTGCGAGGACCTTCGCTATGAGCCTTGCAAATGTTGCGCTGGCGTTTGACTTTTTCACCATCACAACATTTGCAAGCCACTCAGGGTACGCGACTTCTCGAATGACGTGGGCTTGATGCAATTTTTCCACCTCTATCTTCGCTGCTTCCTGTCTATCGGGTTCCATTTTCCTGAGTTTTTGTTTAATTGGCCTTGCATCCATTTTCACATTTAGCGCATGCTCGATTGTTTCCCTAGGGACCCCCTTTGACTCTCCCGGCACCCAGGCGAAGATGTCACTATTTTGCCGAAGCAGGTTGACGACGTTTGCTTCTTCTTCTTCGGAAAGGGTGGTTCCGATGGACACTGTCTTTTGTTCATTTTCTGGGAATAGCCGTATCTTCTTCGTTTCACTTTCCGGCCTGACCGGGGGCTTGTAACCCTTCGGTCTATATTGAGGGTCGATCCTTTCCGTAGTTTGAATTGGCTTGAGCTTTGGTATGCCTTCGAGTTCATTTTTCCTCGCTAATTGCTGATTTCCTCGAATGGTAATGACTCCCCCTTCGGCGGGCAGTTTCATGCACAGGTAGCTGTGATGTATGATTGCTCCGAAGGCATTGATGATTCCTCTTCTAAAGATGGCGTTGTAGCGGTACTCCATGTCAACAACATCGAAGCATATGCTCTTTGTTATCTTTCTCTTGCCTTCATGAAAAGTTACAGGTAATGATATCTAACCAATAGCAGCCACAAGCTCTCCTCCGAAGCCTATGAGCGGCATGTGCAATAGTGTTAGTCTGTCTTCTCGTATATTGAGTTGCTTGAATGCGCTGGCGAAGATGATATCTGCTAAGCTTCCTCCGTCCACTAGCATCCGTTGGACATCATATTCTGCAATTTCTGCTGTGATCATAAAAGGATCTTGGTGTGGGAACTTCACGCCCTTGGCATCAGTCATATCGAAGGTTATCGGCGGAGCCGGTGCTGGTTTACTTGACACCGAGACGTGTGACACCTCGCGGATGAACTCTTTTCTCTTTCCGTTCGATGGGAGGTTTAGCGAGGATCCTCCGGTGATGACATGGATAACCCTTCGGTTTTACTGTTCAACATTGTGAACCCTCTCTAGAGATTTGCGGTACTGATCCCTCGGTCGCTGGTCTTGCCTTCGTTGTCATTTCTGGTTTTGGTAGTTCTCGCGTTGCGCTTTAACATCTCTGCATTCCTCGGTTGTATGCGAGTAGTTTTCTCCATGTACCGTGCAATATTTCTTATCTTTGTCTTGATTGCCTCCTCGGAACCTATCATTCCTGTGAAAATTCTCCCTCCGGTAATTGTCGTTCCTTCGATCGTCACATCTTCTCGAGCTATCTTTTTTATGGTTGTACTCGTCCCTTCGGGAGTTGTAATCCCTTCGGGAATAATCTCCCCTTGTATTGTTGTCGATAGGTCTCTGGTCATCTGATTTAGACTCAATGTTACTTACTCTTTTGTTGTTTTGATGTCTCTTGTTCTTGTTTTCTGAATTTCTCTCCTTGTGGCCATCGCGGTCCTTGTGTGTATTCAGCTGGCCTTGCCTTCTCAAGTTCTCCTCTTCTCCTTTTGCATACCCCTCAACCTCGTCATAGAGGAGCGCAGCTGTTTGCGGTGGGTCCTGAGTTAACTTGTGCAGAAGGGGGTCCCGGTTGAAGCCCTCTTCGGAATGCATTGATTACCGAGGAGTCTGATACATCTTTTATCTGGCATCGTACAACAGCGAACCTTTTGTAGTAGTCCCTTTTGCTTTCTTTCTTGTCTTGTTCCAGGCCGAAGAGGTCCCCTTCTACCATCCTCTGGATATAATTACCTTGAAAGTTATTGGCGAAGGCATCTTTGAGTTGACTTCACGATTGTTTGGATCCTTGCGGCAGCGAAGTGTGCCATGATAGCGTGGTACCCTTCAGCGTTAGCAACAAGCTCTTTGCCTTGATATCATTATCTCCGCCAGCTGCTTCTACCGCCGTGTCATATACGTCTAAGAATTCATTTGGATCAGTATCCCCAGAGAACTTGAATACACTTGGCATTTTGAATCCTTCGGGCCATTTTTTGCTGCGAAGGTATGCACTTAGAGGCCCTTCGCTTGCCTTCTTCAGCTGTGTTGTTGTTACGGTCGGCCGAATTTGCTCGTGATTTTCTTTCAAGTATGGGATCCTTCGGGGCACGTAGTGCTGTTGGGGTTGCATTGTCACGAGCTTTCTTCGGAGCAGATTGATTCGTTCCTCCAATAGTCGCCTTCTGTCTTGTAATATGTCCTCGGCAGATGGGGGGTCTCCATGTTGATGTTCTTGCATGGTATGGGCGGGTGGGTTTTGCTGCGTTTCATCTCTGGTGATTCTGCTGGGTCCTGGTTCGTCGAGTTTACCACCGCCCACGCCCGGGACACCTTGGCTCTGGCTCCTCCGGCCCTGCAAGTTGGTGTCAGGGGCTCTTGGGATGCTTCCGCCAAGTCCTTGCACCGCCACGTCTTCCCGCCACCGTTCAGTCGTTGGCACGGTGGTGATCGCTCTTTGGGCCGCTTCCTTCGTCGTCTCGCCGATGACATCTTGTTTGCTCTGGTCTTGCCGCTCCCACCCCGCGCCTGCTCCACCGTGCCCCGATTCCGGCGACCCGTCGCCTCCAGCCGCTGCCACGCTTCTCCTTGGTCTGGCCATCACCGCAAACGCTCGCCTCTTTCCCCACGGACAGTGCCAACTGTCGTCGGGAACTCCCGCCGACGGTGAGGTACGGCGCCCCTCCCCGGTGCTGGAGAGGACGCCGCGTGATGTAGTGGTTTAGAAAACGAACGCTTGGTGAATAGAACCAGTATGAAAAGTGTGTGATCAGAATGCTTGTCTCCCTTTCATTAATGAGCTTATTAATTTATACAACTCTAGAGTCTGGGTTTACATGCATGGAAAATACCCAAATTGCTCCGGCCTAGGGGAAACACCCAAATTGTCTTGGTCTCTGGATCGTTGATCTTGCGATCAACGTCTAGACTAGATTTCTTACAATCCAAGCTTTTCTACTCCCTAATGTGCCCTCGGGGCACATTCGGACAAGGTAGTTGATCTGGTCAGTCCTTGTTAGAGGCTGTCGCGAAGTCTTCGTCTCCCGGCCCGAAACTTGTCCAAGATCCATCTGTCTCCACGAGGGGTCCTCGTGAAAGACTTCGCTCCTTGGCCACCCTTCGGTAAAAATCCCGAGGACTCTCATTGCTCGAATTTCCCTCGGAACGCCTGACCCTTCACGTCCACCTCCCGACCCTTCGCGCATGTCCAAGTCTTTTGCTCACAGCCGAAGGGGTCTTGAGGTCATCTTTGGCACGCTTCTCCACTTACCCCTTCGGGTTATGATCCTCATGAAGGATCTTTACAGTATCTTCGTGGACATCCACCTTCCTCGGAGATGGGGTGGTTGCCCCTACAACAATAACCTTGCACCCCACCTACGGCGCATGGTAAGATTGGATCCAATTCCAACATTATTCAACCAATAGGCTAGGCCACATCCCATATCGGGCTTGCGCTCTCATGATAATTCTTCAAACAATAGGCTAGGTCACATCCCATATCGGGCTTGTGGTCGCATTATAATTTTTAGTTGAATCAATCACGATCATCGGTCATTAGGGACTGGAGCGTTGACTCAGATCATCCATTCCGAGTTGGATTATTAGTTGATCAAATTTTAACTAATCATGAACCAGTATTACAGAAAAGCATTAATGAGATGGTTATTTTTAGTTATTTGAGATGGTTTGGAAGCGACTTATCTAACTCCGATCGCAAAAGACATCATTCATATGTGATAGTTGTAAACCGTCTAATATGAGTAAGTACATATGACAGTCTTTATAAGCAAACATCTCATATGTCATACCTCTTGTGACACCTACATAGATATAAACCGTCTCTTATAATACAATATAAGTGATGGATTGAATACGAAACCATCTTATATATCCTACCATAGGGAGACACCTCTGTATATATAAACCGTCTCTTATAACAATATAAGAGACGGGTGCTTCACGATCGACCGCCACAAATGGGAGAGATTAATCATAACTATGTTGTTATACGAAATACTTTTGTTTGAAAACAGTCTGTAAGGATTTTATTATATAAAAAATATAAAATTCCACAAACAGGGCAGCACATAAAAAAGTATTTTAAAATTTCACCATATAGATATGTTTACATATAGAACACTTTCATTGAGTCCAAAAAACACACAATATCATCATTTATCAATAAATATTCATTTACTCAAAAGTCTCCAACACCATTCATGCAAACATTTAACAATATATCTTTCTTGATAGACAACACGATAGATCCAACGTCTCCCTTGTGATAGCAACATCATGCATGAAACATTCAACAATATCTTTAATCTTAAAACTTTTGTAGCCTTCATAACGTTAGCTGTACATATGCTTCCCTGTGATCACACCAAAATAGGAACCTCCACTCACACACCGGCTACGTACACATAAAGTGAAATAAAATGGTATCATTTCTGAATATTTCAATGACATTGAAGAATAAGAAACAAAAGGCTAAGTTAGTTTCAGAACCAAAGCTAAAATGTTTTTAGGATGTCAAACAAGAGTTCTAATACAACAGGTCAAAGTACTTACACTAGTATTAATTATCAAGTGTTCGTGTCAATGTTTATATATGCACTTAAACTGAAGTCCTAGCTATTCCAGACTGGTAAATTTTTTCCCCAATTTTCATTAGCATCATTGTGGTGGTCCTTCACACCTTCAAGAAGATAAAATTACCAAATAATACACTGTGTCACAAGTACATCATAGCTGGATAAATAAATGTTCCCCACCCAAACATCACCAAATTTTGCGAAGGAAATTCTAGATTGTATAGTTTGGAGTTCTGTACTTCTGTAGTTCAGTAATTTCATTCATAGCTAATGGTTGCAGTTTGACTGCATTTGACTACCTGAAATACTGAGTTGCACTTTCCATTCAGTCATTCAACTAGACGTGATTCATATATTCAATGTTCATGAATTTGCAATCAGCAGAAAACGCATGGGTGTAAAATAATTTCCATAACATATTGTGTTAGCAAAAACTTTAGAAAGGATGTTGTTAAAGATAATCAATTGACTGGAAGCTTAATAAAGTTTATAAAATCACGTAAAGCTCGAAATAGCACCTAGAACCTACATATTGGTCCAAAGCATGAATACTTTGCTGGAAATTACAGGAGAAAAGGTATACACACTGCTCCTAGATACCTGTAGCAGGCTTTAGAGAATAAATGTTTCACTTGATCACTTTTGCAATTACGAGTATGGTCACTGAGAACAAAACTAAGGTATCATTAGCAGTTTGAGATATCTACATGGTAGTTCCTTGGTCTTCTCAAGGGTTTTGTCAGGATCCGGTTTTACTAAACCGAACCTCTCTGTGTTAATAGTATGAGTCCCAAGGACCAGTGCTTATACCCACAATATAACCTAGAGGATAAGGATAGAGGAAGAGGGAAAAATCAAAATAAAATAAATAAAGAATAAAGCCAAAAAAATAAGTCAAAGATTAGGGATTGAGATGGGTAGAGAGATGGAGCAGGAGCAGAGAGAGGAGGGCGGCGATCGGGTCGGCTAGGGCTCTGGTCAGCGGCAGCGGCACCTAAGGATGGCACGGCCGATGGCTAGGGATGCGATGAGGGGCAGTGCTCGGCCTGGCGATGGCGCAGCTAGCGGCGGATAGCGGCAGCCGAAGTGACGTGGCCGGCGGCGGTAGCCTAGCACAGCGCAAGGTGTAGTGATGTGGTTGAGGGCAGTGGCGATGGCCGGCGTGGTGAAGGCGGCACGACAAAAGAATGCAGCGGTGAGGCTTAGGGCTCGACCATGGTGTGGCTCCAACGGCAGCTACGAGTAGCGGCTGTCGATGAGGAGGAGGTGCACATGGCAGAGCTCGGCTGGGCGGCGCTAAAGGGATGGCTTGGACTCCACGGCGCAATGGCGCACCCATGGCAGAGGAGGACGACATTGACAGACTATCTCGGTTACGGCGACCTTTGAGACGGCACTGATGGTTCGGCAGGGTGATGACAGGGACGGGATGCTGCCTCCCCTGCTCAAAGGCCTTTGAGACGACGTCGACCTTCCATGGATGGCAGCGACGGCTGCTAGCTCGTTCTAGGTGGCGTCGATGGCTTTGGCTCAAGGGGTTGCATATTGGTTTGTGGGAATTGGGGATGGAGTTTGGAGGTGACACGATGGATTGGGGTTTAAGAGATCGGTTGTTGCAGGTTTATATAGTTGTGAGGTCGAGATGGGCTCGGATTGGGCTAAACATGACAGAAAAGGGGTCGACTTGGGTTGGGCCAAGCTGCGGTTTAAAGTTTTAGGAGTCGAACAACTAATTGCTCTTGAATTCAAAATCTTAGGAGTGAAATTTTTTGGATATCACAAGTTTCTTCGGTAATGGAAAAAAATGGGTGAGTATAAATACTTATTGTCCTATTAATCTATTATGCAGATGTAAAATTAGTCCCTTTGTTCGTCAAATGGCTTTTCTATTGCTTTCTAGAAATGTTAAGCTATATACCTTGCTAAATACACTAGTGGTTAAAGATTGCATTAATAATTAAGATCTGTTAGGATGCGCAGTTGCCAAGGGTTCTGATGTCATGTCGAGGGGCCGTTACAATAATAGTTGATTTTAGGGAAATTTCATCATATACCACTTCTAAACATGTCCAATTTATAATATGTCACTCATGTGTCGGTGACATGTGGGCTTTGGACCCACATATCAGTGATAAGGAGAGTGGAATATAATGGATTGCATATCTTTGGAGTGACATATCCTGAATTATGCACCGTGAGTACTTCTGCATCGGATTATATGGTGACATCGTTGTCATCAAAACCAAGAGGACAGAACAACACTCATTATCTTCCTTGCATAGCCTCTATAACTTCAAAGCCAATGCAATAGATCACAGCAAAATATGGACTGGATACATGAGAAATCACCAATAGACTGCTCCGATTATGTCCTCACAAAGAAGCAATAGGACCAGCCATGGGATCAAGAAACATACACGAAAGTAAATAAAAAAGAAAAATCAAAACTTATTGCGAGACGGCAGCACGAGCGCGACGCCGTGCATCCCTGTGGGGCGACAGCGACACACCCCCTCCGCTCACTGCGGTTCCAAGCGTAGCAAGTCCTTATGGCTGCACAAGCTCGATGCGGTATCCCCTTCAGCTTCTTCCTGTGCGGCCGGAGCAGAGCCTCCCCCGGCGGCCCGGCGATAGGAGAAGCACCTCCCCTAGGCAGGCTAACAACCCAGCGCCTGCCAATGGCGCCGCAACGACGTGGGATGTGAGACGCGTTTTCGAGGGAGAGGAGGGCTAAGGGTTCTCTCACCTGCATCGGAAGATCATGGGAATAGTTTACTGGAATAACTTTTACGGTATATTTACAAGGCATTATGAGCTCACTAGATGGAGCAAAACTAATTTTCCTTGAAATTTTGGAGGCATTAATAAGGAAAATTGGACGAAAATTAACTAAATTAATACACCATCCATATATATTACTACAGAAGGGTAAATATTGCAATGGTATTGTTGTCGTTATGGGTGCCCTGGCAGCATGGTGGTCTCCTGGAGAGACCCGAGCGGCATGGCGGCGTCGCATCCAGCGTGGCTCTCAGAGTGGCCCGAGCGGTGCGATGGCTCCGCGCGGCTACCTATTTGGGGAGGAAAACTTCTGGTCCATAGAGAAAAGGGGGGCACACTATGTTTTTGAAACCGAATACTACCGGTGGGAAAGGCTCATGTCCTCATGTCAATTAACCTAAGCTAAAACCCTAAATTTCCAACTCTTTTTATAGATGGTAGCAAGTAGGTAACCAATCAGATATAGGACGTTTCTGTTTGGAACCATCTTTCTTGTCGAAGAGATATGTGACATTTCTGGTTGGAACCACCTTTTTTTGTCTAAGAGATATGTGACATTTTTGTTAGAAACCGCCTTTTATGTTTGAGATATATGCGATGTTTTGTCTAGGAATCGCCTTTTATAAATTACACTCTAACTCGTCATCCAACATATTACAACCGTCGCATGTGAACTAGTCATAAAAGTCAGTTTCCACCATCCAACCGTCGGCCATCAAAACAGATGGTTGTAGATTACAAACTATCACGTAATATGAACCTATAAACGACGGTTTCCAGCAAAAAAAAAAAAACTTACTTTTTTCCTTAAGACCTCATATGCAACGATTCTAGCTACATAATCATATCTAAAACAAGTAACATATGAGGCGGTTATATGTAAACCGCCTCTTCTTCTTGACATGTGTGGCCACACACCACAACAAGAGACGTTGCTTTGTTTAGTAGGTTGAAACCGTCTCAAAATGCGCGCCTTATATTACACATTTTATACTAGTGAACAAACCAAACCCACCATCTTCTGCATGATCATTCTTCTAACATTTGATGCCAAAAGTGGAAAACCACTCTGCGATCCCCAACTAAGCATTGCTAAGCCATTAAGCATAAAACAGTAAGGATTACATAATAATGCCCTCATGGTGAATTTCGGATAGTGGTTGCATATTTCAAAAACGTAACATGCAATTAGGACATGTAGGTTAAAATATCGTAGACTATTAAACATAGCATGTTTTAGCAAATTTAGAAAAATGGGAGTCCATAGGAAAGACTTGCCTTGGTCTTGGATTGAATGAGTCTCCTGGAATGTTAGTGTAACTCCTCGGCAACGACGTAATATAGTATACGCAAATCAAGAAAACAATAATAGCAAAAAGCAATATCAATATAAAAATTACTATGTATAGATGTGAATTTTCTGGATTCCTAGAAGTTGGAATCATCGGATTTGGAGATAGAACGAATTTAGCAAAACAAAAAGTGAAGGAACACTTCACTGCAAATTCCAGAAATTAGCGAAAGGGGTACTGTTCTGTTAAAGTAGCACATTGGGCTAGCCTCTCCAGTGATAATATAGAGAGAGACGTGCGAAAGGAAGCAATCAGATTGAGAGAGAGGGCAGAGAAGAGGATGGCCGGCGTGCTGGGCGGCAGGGTCTGCGGCGGTAGGGACAACGCGGCGGCGTGAAGGTGCGGCGTGGGGAGATGGCGTGGGGCGGTGCTGCGGCGGACCGGAGCTGGGCTGCATATAGGGGAGCTTGGCCGGCGGTGGGACGAAGAGGCGGCGGCTAGCATGGGCGAGCAGCATTGGAGGGAGAGGCGGTGGCGGCACTAATTGCTGCAGCGGCAGCATGTGGTGACAGCGGTAGCACGTGCAGACGTGACGCGTAGGCATGGCTGAGCAGCAGGGGCGGCTGGCCTCGGCTTGGTCGACAGCGGCGCGGTGACTTCGGCTCGGTAGAGGGTCGAGGCTGTTGGGCTTTTTCCTGTGAGGCCAATGGGACTTTGGCCCATATAGGGAAGGATAAGGCAGCAGTAGCATATGCTGCCGTGTTGCAGCTTGGCTGAGTCTCGTTCATGCACGAGCGCTTGCTCGTGAGCTCGGCGGCAGTTGCTGACCCGGGCAATGCTCCGCGTGCCTAAGCGCCTGGCTGATTCGCGCGATGGCCGTTGCAACGTGCGGGCCGAGTCTTTTTCTTCCCCTTATCTGGTTCGTCTCCTCTGACTTCTGTCTTTTCTCTCGCACTCGCCGCCTTGGTCCAACGAGAGAAATCTTAGTTTCTTTTTTCCTTTGATTCGGTGCCTTCTGGGTCGATTCTGCCTCTAATACTTCGTCTTTGAGCTTATTATGAGCTCAATTTGGGGGAGACCATGTTGATTTCTTGAGGAGAGGCCAATTTGGAGCCTGGACAGTGGGTGCACGCATCGACTTGGTCTCTTTGGCCGAGGGCTGAATTCTGTGATCATGTGTTGTGTTCGTTGCTCCTCAAGGTCTTGGTGTGGCGATCTTTGATTGCAACACTGAGATCGAAGGCACTGTATCTCCGGATTGATTTGTTGTTGCTAGTACCATAGTGACGGCAATATTGATTTCTGGGACAACGTCTATAAGACGTCTCTATAAGACGTGCCTTGCCCTTCTACATACTGGTTTGAATCCAGTATTGAGTAAGTTTACCAAAATCCCTACATTTGTACTGTGCACAAGGCTGATTGAGATAATTTGGGGACCTAACACTGTGTTAAGAGGCTGATTATCTCGATTTTGGGTTGTGCACTGATTCCTGTGTGTGGCATCAAGTTTACGCTCGATGATGATACGTATATTGAGATTGGCTATGACAGTTGTTTCGTGAACTAGTGAACTGCTTAGTACCAGTGTTTAGCTGTTTAATTTTCAGCTGTGAACTGTTGGATGACATATCTGGATAGTTAAAACTAAGAGTTATCTTGCTGTGTTTAATATCTTTATACACTGAGTTGGGAGTAGCACTGTACTGCTACTTCATTTAGCAATCTAGCTATGTCCTGTTGCTGGAATGTGAGATAAATTGTGTTTCAGCAGTAAATTTTTGAGGGATGGCTAGTGTACTCTCGAGAGTACAGATTTCTTCGTACTCTCGATAGGTTTATGAAATTCGAGATTTTTTAACGACCGATCCGAACCATTGATCTTGTTTATCTCATTGAAATGTAGCTACCGACCAAGTTTCCTATTTTTTTAAATTTGTTTACTATTTGTTTTGTATTTTTTAAAATCAGCCTTCTAATTAGTTGTGGAGCGTCAAAAAAACTGATTTTAGAAAATACAAAACAAACAGTAAACAAATTCAAAAATACGAAACTTGGTCGGTAGCTACATTTCAATGAGATAAACAAGACCAACGTTTAGATCGGTCGTCAAAAATCTCGAATTTCATAAACTCGTCGAGAGTACGGAGAAATCCGTACTCTCGAGAGTACACTAGCCATCCTCTCTCTCTCTCTATATATATGTGTGTGTGTGTGTGTGAATGTGTTGTAGGATGGCTGATTCTAGCAACCCAACACATTAAAACTAGGAGCAATTTATAACATATCAAACTGAGCTATGTTGCTGTTTAAATGTTATGAATTTCTGGTTATTATCATGTTGATCTCACTGCCATATATGAATTGTTATGCTGCTTTGCACTTGTAGAATTCATATTTGCATATTTATTTCATGATAATATTGAATATTTGCTATTATTTAAATTTGAAATTATCTTAGTTTTATTATATGTCATATTGCTTATACCACCATACTTACAACAATCCCGAAATCAATATATTATAGCCTCTAGTAGTAGTGACATGGTGAAGCTCGATGTTTTTGACGTCTCTAGCTTTCAACGCCGGTAGGCACATGCTAGGTTGTTGCTGAGGGACCTTAAGGCCTTTTGGGTGATATTGGATCCTCCTTCTGTGCTTCCACTTGTGGAAGAAGTGCAGAAGCACTGGGAGGATGCAAATCATGCCACCCTAGCTCTAACTATAAACAATAGGTTGTTTGACGTCTACTCTAACTATAAGACGATGAAGGAGTTGTGGGACGACCTGGAGCAGAAGTTCTGAAGGGGACAACGACAATGAGAGCTTCATCATAGAGAGCTACCTGAACTACAAGTTGGTAGAGAGCAGGTCCATTCTGGAGTAGGTCTAGGAGCTTTAACTCCATTTAAGGGACTTGAACCAGTATGACTGACTTCTACCTGAGAGTTTTCAGGTTAACATGGTGCTGGCGAAGCTGCCACCCTCGTGGCGTGACTTCGAGACCTCTCGTCGACATATGAAGGAGCGTCTCACTCTTCCAGAGCTGTAGGCTGCTATTAATGTCGAGGAGAGGGCCTGCGCTGGCTCGAAGCCTTCCTCATCCCAATCCAGGCTCATCATGTGGATGTGAAGAACTCCAACTGTCATGAGAACAATCCCACCAATAGAAAATAGGGCTGCCCCCGACGGGCAAGATCGCTCACTGAGCGGTTCACGCACCCGAGACAGATCGATGGAACTCTCGCACTCTCGCTGGTTGCACTCGTGGATGAAAAGAACACAACGCCTGAGAGAAAAGAGTCTGTCGTTTATTGATACCATCCTCCCCCTTTTATAGGGAGGGATTGTACGGCGCTATGCACTGGCGGTCTTTTTCCCGACCAGCCCTGACTGAGGGCTTGTCGGTCATTTCTCTACCGTTTTACATGTCTTACCCCCTAACTTCCCTTTAATCAAGGACCCCATGGTCATTTCACAGGCTCTCGATCGTGCCCTTTACGGTTCAGCCCTTTTATTTGGCTCCCTAAAAGGGGTTATCCGAGGAATTACACATACATGACGGTTACGAGCCCATCTGTCACAGCCTGGCGCCTACTCGAGTGTTCTAACGGGGTGGCAGGTCCGATTGTACGACCTGTCTATTCGGCTCCGTAAATGATGGGGGAGTCTGCCCTGTCGCCTTTCTGGTTGCTCTGACTTGTCTCTCTATTTGCTGCGCTTCGGTTCCGCTAGGCTTCACGTATGCTTCCCGTCTCCTGTTCACACCGCACACTGCTCCCTCCTTGCTCTGCTAGGCTTCGGGTACGCTCCGTGCTCGGCCCGCACCCTTCACTGCTTCGCCCGTAGCTTCGCCGGGCTTCGCATGTGCTTCGCTCCTCTCCGTTCAATCTCCGTGCTCCCTTCCTTGGGCTCCCCCCAGGTGGCCTGGAAAACAGGGAAGAGACGCGGAGGTGTGGAAAAGGTGTGGTTGTGCCCTCGCTCCATAGTTGAAGGGGGTACCTATCTTAGGCCTACAATACCAACGCTGGTGGAAAGAAGAATACCAAGAACCCTAACAACTAGACTACCACCAAGGCAAAGAACATGAAGAAGACGAAGGAGGAGCTGGTTTGCTATATCTATGGCGTTGCTAGGCATACTGCTCGTAAATGCCACCACTGCAAGGGCAAAGGACAACCTCCAGGTCAGCAGGGAGGCCGTAAGGCTGAGGCACATGTTTTTTCTGGCGCCTTCGGGACCCAATGATGGGTATGTGCATAGAGCCTTTATGGCTGATTCATCACTTGATTTGTGGATCGATACAGGTTCTACATGTCATATATGTGCTGATCGTTCCTCATTCTCTTCCTTTTAGGGTTAAGCTGGTGGATCCGTCCTAATGGGCAACGGAGCTGTAGCACTAATACGAGGGGTTAGGCAGGTCTGCTTGAAGCTTACTTCAGGCAAGACGCTGATTTTTTGGGACATGTTGTTCGTGCCTACTACGAGACGGAATTTGGTTAGTGGCTCTACACTTTGCAGGCAGGGTGTCAAGTTAGTGTTTGAGTCCAATAAGGTCGTGTTGACTAAATTTGGTAATTTCATAGGTAAAGGGTATGAGAGTGGTGGTATGTTCTACCTCTCTGTCTTGAGTCATAATAACATTTCCATTTACAATATGATTTGTAATAAAGTTCATGATTTAGGTCATTCTCGCTTACATCATGTCAATTTTTAAGGCTATTGTGCGGTTAAGCAAAATGAGTTTTATTCCAGATTACAGCTATGAGAAGGCTTCTAAATGCGAAGTGTGTGTGCAAGCTAAGTAGCCCAGAAAGCCATTTCATTCGGTTGAGGGGCGGGACACCTCTCCGCTTTAGCTAGTACATTCAGATCTTTGTGAGATGAATGGCATAATAACTAAAGGTGGCAAACTTTATTTTTTTACTCTCATAGATAATTGTACCAGATATTCTTATGTCTATCTGCTTAAGTCCAAAGATGAAGCACTAGAATACTTTAAGATCTATAAGGCTGAAGTGGAGAACCAACTAGAAAAGACTATTAAACGGTTAAGATCAGATCGTGGAGGTGAATACATCCCACCTCCCTATTCTCCCTAATCTAATGGAGTGGCCAAATGAAAAAACTGAACTTTATGTGACTTGGTTAATTCCCTGTTGCAAAGTTCAGGTATGTCGGTCCGATGGTAGGGGGAGGCAGTTCTCACAGTTAACTATGTCCTGAATAGGGTGGCGCCCTGCAATCGTGAGATGACGCCTTACGAAGGCTGGAAGGGAAGAAAACCTAACATGTCCCATCTTCGGACTTAGGGTTACCTTGCTAAAGTCAACCTGCCTTTATCGAAGAAGAGGAAATTAAGACCTAAGACTGTGGATTGTGTCTTTCTAGGATATGCTTTTAATAGCACAACCTGTAGGTTTCTAATGGCCAAATCCGAGACGAGCAAAGTTACTGTTAATGACCTTATGGAGTCTCGTGATGTGACATTCTTCGAGTCGATTTTCCCTATGAGAGCTAATGAGATAATCACACCAGATGGCTCTCATGAGCATTACTCTATTCCTCCTGAAGTGGCTGAACCCACTTCTGACTTGGAGCTAGGGAGGAGTAAGAGGCAAAGGACTGAAAAGTCATTTGATAATGATTTTGCCATCTACCTCGTGGATGATGAACCACATACCCTCTTAGAGGCATATGCATCTCCTGATGCAGAGTACTAGAGGGATGCAGTCTGTAGCGAGATAAATTCCATCATTGCTAATGGAACTTAGGAGGTCACTGATCTTCCTAGTAGATGCAAACCAGTAGGTTGCAAATGGATATTTAAAAGAAAGAAGAGACCTGATGGTACTATAGAAAAGTACAGGACACACTTAGTGGCTAAGGGTTTCACTAAAAAAGAGGGTGAGGATTATTTTGACACCTATTCCCCTGTGGCAAGATTACCCACTATTCGAGTGCTTCTTGCACTAGCTGCATCATTAAAACTCTATGTCCGTCAAATGGATGTAAAAACTGCTTTCCTTAATGGAGAGCTGGATGAGGAGATATAGATAGAGCAGCCTGATGGATTTGTGGTTAAAGGCCAGGAGAATAAGGTTTGCGGCCTTATTAAGTCCTTATATGGTCATAAGAAAGCCCCCAAGCAGTGACATGAGAAATTTGATAGTACATTGACATCTGTTGGGTTTTGTGTAAACGAAGTAGATAGATGCGTATATTATCAATTTAGAGGGGGGCAAAGGTGTCGTTCTATGTCTGTACGCAGATGACATATTATTGCTTAGGACTGACTTGGATGTTATCAAGGAACCAAAAGATTTTCTCTCCTCTAACTTTGACATGAAGGATCTAGGAGAAGCAGATGTTATCCTAAACATCAAGCTTATTAAGGGTCAGAATGGGATCACGCTTTCGCAGATCCATTATGTGGAAAAGATCCTAACCCGTTTCGAGCATATGGATTCTAAACCTGTTTCCACACCCAATGATCCTACCATGAGGCTTTGCAAGCACACTGGTGAAGGAGTTAATCAACTCCTGTATTCACAAGTAATTGGATCCTTGACGTACCTTTGTAATGCCACGAGGCCCGACATCTCGTATACAGTATGTAGATTAAGCCATTACACGGCCAATCCAGGAGATGGTCATTGGGTAGCAATATATAGAGTTTTTAGGTCTCTTAAAGGTACCATGAGTGTAGGCATCCATTACTTTGGCCATCTGGCTGTTTTAGAAGGATTCAGTGATTCTAACTGGATTAGTGACTCGGATGAAATGAAAGCTACTAGTGTATATATATTCACTTTAGCTGGAGGGACGGTGTCATGGAAGTCTGCAAAACAGACTATCATCACACACTCTACTATGAAGGCTGAATTAATAGCTCTAGATTCAGCGACAATAGAGGCAGAATGACTCAAGAGGCTCCTTTCTGACCTGCCATTGCTGGAGAAGCCGATTCTAGCTGTCTTAGTATACTGTAATAACCAGACTGTTATAGTCAAGGTTAAGAGTAGAAAAGACAATATGAAGTACTCGAGGCATATTAAGAGAAGGCTTAAGTCTACTCGGCATGCAAGAGAGATGGGTGTTATTGTTGTAGAATACACTCAGTCTGCTAGTAACCTAGCCGATCCTTTTACCAAGGGTTTCTCTAGGACAACTATCAAAACAGCGTCTAGAGGAATGGGGCTTATACCCTACCAGAGGTAACCAACAGTGGCAACCCATCCTGATTGAGCGGAGATCCCGCAAAACAGGCTCTAGGACTAAGCTATGTGGTACTATCAAGCACATCTCACAAGAGTCCCATTAGCTGCAGTGCTTACTCTGTAAGGAAGGTTAAGGTTAACCCTCTTAATATGTTTAGTGCCTTGTGGCAAGGAAATTGTCCTATAGAATTTCCTGAAAGAACTCATCTATGTCAGCTGACCGTGGGGTCGTGATCCATGAGAGTTTAGGGGTATACTCTCTAGTGATCTTATGAAAAGATACAAGGACATGACTGTAACATCCTGCCCCACTAGAGGCACAGTTTGTAGTCTAGTACTATGTGTTATTTGAATGAAAGCCCTCACACTAAGGCATTGGATCAAGGCGTAGTCCTCCATTTCCTGTGCAAGTCATAGTTCTTCTAACTAAACTGTGGTTCATACCATAAGGTACCACCGTTGAATAAGAGTATATTAAACAAGATTACACAGAAATCATTACCTTTGTCGATGTTGAGGCAAAAGGGTGGGGATTGTTGGGCATGTGCCCGTGAGGCCAATGGGCCTTTGGCCCATATGGGGAAGGATAAGGCAGCAGCAGCATATGCTGCCATGTTGCAGCTTGGCTGAGTCTCGTTCATGCATGAGCGCTCGCTCGTGAGCTCAGCCACGGCTGCTGACCCGGGCGATGCTCTGCGCGCCTAGGCGGCGCCTGCTAGGCTGTTTCGCGTGGTGGCTGTTGCAACGTAAGGGCTGAGTCTTCTTCTTCCCCTTATCTGGTTCGTCTCCTCTGACTTTTGGCTCTTCTCTCGCACTCGCCGCCTCGGTCCAACGAGAGAAACCCTAGTTTCATTTTTCCTTCGATTCGGTGCGTTCTGGGTCAATTCTGCCTTTAATACTTCGTCTTTGAGCTTGTGAGGAGCTCAATTTGAGGGAGGCCATGTTGATTTCTTCAGGAGAGGCTGAATTGGAGCCTGGACAGTGGGTGCACGCGTCGACTTGGTCCCTTTGGCTGAGGACTAAATTCTATGTTCTTGTGCTGTGTTCGCTGCTCCTCAGGGTCTTGGTGTGACGATCTTTGATTGCAACATTGAGATCGACGGAATTGTATCTCTGGATTGATTTGTTGTTGCTAGTATCCTAGTGACGGCAATATTGATTTCTGGGACAGCATCTATAAAACGTGCCTTGCCCTTCTGCACACTGGTTTGAATCCAGTCCTAAGTAAGTTTACCATAATCCCTACCTTTGTACTGTGCATAGGGTTGATTGAGATAATTTGGGGACCTAACACTGTGTTAAGGGGCTGATTATCTCGATTTTGGGGCTGTGCACTAATTCCTGTGTGTGGCGTCATGTTTACGCTCGATGATGATACGTATATTGAGATTGGTTATGACAGTTTATTGATTATATGCCTGCTGCTTTGTTGCTTTAATTCCAATTTAATTTGAGAACTAGTGAACTGCTTAGTTCCACTGTTTAGCTATTTAATTTTCAGCTGTGAACTGTTGGATAACATATTTGGATAGTTAAAATTGGGAGCTATCTTGCTGTGTTTAATATCTTTATACACTGAGTTGGTAGTAGCACTGTACTGCTGCTTCATCTGGCAATCTAGCTATATCCTATTGCTGGAATGTGTGATAAACTGTGTTTCGGCAGTAAATTTCTGAGTAATGGTCTTGTTAATCAACTTTGCAAGCAGTGCATTGATCTTTCAATCTGTTATAGCTTATCTGTGATATATATATAATATATGGGACAGCTAGTGTATTCTCGAGAGTATGGATTTCTCCGTACTCTCGATAGGCTTACAAAATCCGAGGTTTTTAATAACCGATCCGAACAGTTAATCTTGTTCATCTCATTGAAATATAGCTACCAACCATGTTTCATATTTTTTTGAATTTGTTTACTATTTGTTTCATATTTTCAAAAAAAAACGCTCCACGACTAATTAGAAGGTTGATTTTTAAAAATACGAAACAAATAGTAAACAAAATCAAAAAATTACAAAACTTGGTCGGTAGCTACATTTCAATGAGATGAACAAGATGAATGGTACGGATCTATTGTTAAAAATCTCGGATTTTGTAAACCAGTCGAGAGTACGGAGGAATCCGTACTCTCGAGAGTACACTACTCATCAGCACTTGCCTTCATCAACACAGTGGGAACGGTCCTCCACTGCGTCGGCAACAACACCCTAGTCGCCCGAGTCTAGCGTATGAAAAAATACGATAATAAATACAATGCAAAAAATAGCAGAAAATAATGTGTGCAAATGCCTATAAAAAATACAGAACAGTAGGTATTAATTTTATAAACATTTTAAAATTTATTTCATAATTTTAGAGCTCTATAATTAAAGATATGAAAATAACAAATAGTACTGTTTAATAAATTAAGAAATTAGTTTCGCCACGGTGGCTCATCGCGGCTTTGGCGCTGCACACGAAGCGTGGGTGGGTTTTGCGGCCCGCCCAGCTGCGTGGAGCGGAGCACGGCCTGGTGCGGCCATGAACCAGGCGTGGGCCTGGCCCAGTAGAGACGAGTAGTGGCTGCCTGGCTTGGCTCGACCCGACAGGCACATCAAGAGGCCGACAGGTGGGGCCCACATATCAGTGCCTTAGAGCAGAGGACGGCGGCGGCGACGCACAGGAAGCGGCGGCGGCGACGCTTCGGCTGGTTCGGCGGGGGAAGGGAGAGGGCGACACGGCGGTTTCTCTGTGGGGTCGGCCCACCGTTTGGCGACGACGGCGGGCGGCGGCGGCGGCCGCCAGAGGCGGCGAACGCGGCGCGCCAGCGTGACTCCAACAAAACGGCGTTGAGGGAGGGGTGGCGACGGGGTAGGTGAGTGAGGCGGCGACACGGGGAAGCTAGGGGTAGGAATCCCGTGGGGAGGGAACAAGCGGCGCAGCGTGGTGAGGCGAGGTCGCCTGCAGTTGACGATAAATGGATGCACGGCGGCGGTGCTCCTCGGCGGCGCTCTGGCCATATTGGCCACGGGGGTGGAGTCTATGGGTCCTAGGGGGGAAGAGGGAGACAAGGGGATGGTAGGGGAGGCGGCGGACTTGAGTCTTACCACTCGAAACTGATGATTTCGACGAACAAACACAGTGGCAGATTCCGATGAGATCTTCGGCGATCCAATTCATCGTGCCCAGTCGACGATTCTCCGAGCTCTTTGTTGGGATGGATTCGCGACGAAGATAGCGAGGACGTCCTTGGACAGCTTGATGAAATTCACAGTGAGGCAACGCTGAGATGAGGTGAAGTAGGGGCGGCAAAGAATTGAGAGGCAGAGTTTTGGCATTCATTTCCTGGTGCTACGGACCTTAGATCTGCGAGTTCCTGGGAAAAATTGAACCGTGAGCAAGAACTCTAGGACGTCCTCGGAGGGTTTGTGGAACGGGTACTTACCCTGGTGGAAGCGGAAGAAAAATGAAAAGAGGAAGAGAGAGCTTGGGAGGAGAGGTTATATAGGGGATTAGGAACGAAGACTAGGTAAGGGGGCACGATTTTGGCAGGGAAAGGATCTCCTTGATTGTGGGAATCAATCCCATTAAAGAGGAGAGGATTTTTGGGAAAATTTCCAAAAGTGGAGAGGAAGGGAAGCTTTCCTGTGCCTGGACAGGAAGAGCTCGAGGGAGCATCGGGCAGGAAAGAAAGGAAAGGAAGGGAGGATGGAAAAAGGAAAGAGAAAAAGAGAAGGGAAGGAAAAAGAGAAAAGGTGGGGTCCACTAGTAAGAGAGAGATAAAATAGAAAAACCAAATCCAATAAATAATTTATCTAAGCTTCAAAATTTTGAAAAACAAATATGTAAAGATTTAAAATACAAATTAGCATTTAACAAAGTAGAATTTGTAAAATTAATATTAACATCTTATTTTGCATAAATAAACCTTTTTGTAAACTTTAAATATAAATATTACGCTTGCAATTAGATTTTAAAAAATTTTATTTTACAAAGCTTTTTAATAAGGAACATACTCATTTTCAAATGTTTTATATTTTCAAAATTTTCATGCCATGCAATGCATATAATTTTGATTTTTAAAATGAGGATATTACAAACCTACCCCCTTAAACGGAATCTCGACCCCAAGATTCGGAAGAGCTAGAAGAAAGAAGGAATAGAAAGATAGCGGTTTTCTTGACCCCAAGATCATTTTCTTGAATACTTGGTCGTCCTGATCCACAATAATTCACCAAATTTGCCCTTAGGGAGAGAACCTTGATCTTCTGGTGTTGTTCAGCACTCCTCGAATTTTCTCTCTTTGACGATCTTCTTGATCCCAGACTGCTAGAATAGTAGATAAGAGAGAATATCATTGGATCATGGGTAGAAGAGAGCAATGGGTGAAAAGATTAGTGTAGAATAAGAGAGAAAACTTCATCTCCGCAACTTGTAGATTAGTGAGTTGCCTTCTTCCTGTGATTGCATTTCTTCCGACTATTGAGAAGATGTAAAATCTCACGGTCAGATTTCATTGAAGCCTTGAAAACTCTTTGGATGGATAGATGATGTAGTATTTAAGGAACTCACAGTATAATCTATGATGCCAACATTTTAATTATCCTTACAAGATCCAATTCTTATTTAATTTAGTCCCATATAGTTTTCAATCTAGCGAGTAATAAGATATCCTCGGAACTCTATGCATCATTTGAAATCCATATTTATATGATCCCTCCAATTACTCATTGTTTATCATGATGTCAAATCATATCCGCTCGAAATTCATTACTATTGATTGATATACCACCAAAATGTAGAGCTTGACAATCAATATCATTTATCCACATATAAGCTCTTTGAACACTATTTTTTTTTTTGTTCAAATTTTATTTCTCCACTGATTTCCATGTATCCAATCAAATCTATATCTATCTCCTCTAGGGCAATCGAATTCCTCCAATACAATATCTGTAATCAATAATCAAGTAACCTGACTGTAACCCAACAATTTGTCTACCCTCCTTAAACAAATTTTTCCACCAATATAAGAATAATTCTCAAACAATAATTTTACATATCATTCAGCTAGATTTGCTTCAATCATATATCCAAAAGTGATAACTCGTATACCATCATTGATTCCACCGATACAATTCATATTTTGAAACCACTTCTAAATATTTCTATATTATCATTAAATAGTAATCCAAATGATCATAACATCCTTTACTTTATCCAGTATAAATTATAGAATGCAGTCAACTCCAACATCATTTTGAACCCAAGCCAAAATCCAAACTGTTCTTGTTCTATCTAAAATCAACTTAGTAAAATCATTAACTTCCTACATATCTGATTAGGTGAATTCGTAAATACTCCATATACAAATCATACTCTAAATTTACACAACACAAGTACCCTAGGAATCCACCTCATGTCATAAGATCATCTAACCAATAATTAAAATCAATATACCCATCATTTTTTTCCACCAAATTATGGTTAATAACTTCAACATTTCAACTGAATACAGTTCTCTTTCTTCAATCCATTAATCATTAAATCCCATTGTAAAACCCACTATCACAGTCTGCTCATAATTCAATGAGTCAAATCACTACAACTATTAGAAAAATCAACTCCTTCTGACAAATTTATAAATACACCAAATGGGATCAACTTTAACTTGATCAATTACAGTTTATTTCAAATCACCATCTTATCAAACCATTAATCATTAAATTAAATCCTACGACATTGGGTTGATACACTTCTGTTGTGATTCACCAATTCACTTTTCATAAATAACCAATGTCTAATATAGGTTCGATTAAAATCCAGCAAATTTTCCTCCAAAATTTTTTCCATATATACTCATTTATCTCGGATATCCACCAATTCAATTTGATCATATCACTTTGACTACCATCCAATAATTCCACCAAGTCTGACATACTAAACAATCAAGGATCTCTTCAATCTCTCTATATTTGTGCACCACCAAATTGATTATTATAGATCATCAAGCACCTTCAAAATAGTCTTATTGAAAATTAAACTTTAGTTCATTAATGGAATCATTCACTTATACAAATATAAATTTCTCTTTTACTACACACATCCATCCACCATATCATCTATTATCGGGCAATTCTGTAAAGCCTTTAGGGGGTTTCTTTTGTTTTGCTAATTTTTACAAGAAGTTAAATTGGTTAAATATTGTTCTTAAGTTGTCCTATGTTGAAAAAGTTTCTGTAAAAATTTAGACATTTTCGGAGTTCAAAATGTATTTTAAATAAATCTAACAAATTTCTATCAATAATGATACTTATGAAAAAGGTTTTAATAGCTTCTATTAAATTTCCAAGGAACAAGAATTTATTTAAATCTATTAAAATAATTTTATTAGGTCCAAACTACATCTAGTATTTTCTAGAATTTTATCAAGATTTTTGGAATCCACAAATTAATTTAATTAAACAGAATGGAGTATCTTATATCTTAAATAAGGTTAAACTAGGGTTACCGTTATTGTGCAAGGTTATAATTTTATTAAATCCAGCCAAGTATCTAATATTTATCATAACTTTTCCAATATTTTAGGAGGTGTTTAACTATTTTTAGAAAATTATTTATACTTTCTAGAATTATTAAAATAGGAAAAGCTGGAAAATCTTAAACAGGAATGGGCCGAATTCAACACTGTGCAGTCTAGGGACAGTCTGGTCCTCGAGCACAAATGGCCTGACCGAAGCCCACAGACAAGACGTAAACCCGGAGAACGCCTCCACTGATACTAACAGGTGGGCCATAGGCCCACAATTCTATGGCTATTAGAGCTAAGCACGAGAGATTTAAATGGTAATCACTATTAGCATGGGTCGCACGTGTCAGCGACTCCGCCTCGCGGCCGACGTTGGGGTGACATCAGCCAGGCAACGGGTTCGTCTGGTTCTCCGGCCGAATTCCAGCAAACCTTTGGTAGGGGACTGGTGGCGCTACGGTCCACCATCCTACTGTTTCATGATCAGAATGAGTTCAGCTAGGGGAGATCTAAGACGTGCTTGCTAGAACATCACCAACAGCGAGCCAGAACAGGGTGCAGGCAAAACGAATCTACAGGAGCATGATCCTATGGCGAAGGGTAGGGACGGCGGCCAATTCGCTGGTGCAGGGAGTATCTAGGGGCTAAAAGAGAGCTACCTGAGGCGGTGTCGAGCTCGGAGAAGGGCAGAGGAGAGCTGTCACCATGAAGGAGGTGGCGGCCGAAATAGGGTTCTCATCGCCCAAGAGCTCCGGTGGTTCCTAGACAAAATTGAAGGCAAAGAGGTGAGGGGTGGCACCTAGGGAAGCTAGGGACGCGGGGAATTGGCCAGTGACGTACCAAGTCGGTGACGAGGAAAAAGGGGGAGAATCGGGCTCGGTGGCGGCAATGGCGAAGAGAGGGGAACCGGGCCAAGCCAGGGGATTAAATAGGCAAAGAAGGTGGCGGGGAGAGGGGGAGTCATTCCTGTAGTGATGGGCTTGAGGGAGAGCGGCGACGGGGTGGCACGGTGCAGAGCGGCGTGGGAATAATTATGCAAGCGACGGAGTCACTGCGGCCGAGGCACTACCTGGACAATTCGGTTGGCCTGTGAGGTACGTGTGGCGAGGGAGACGACTACGGCGACATGACACGCGCGATGTGCCTAGAGCAAGCACAGCATGTGTGTAGCCTTGACAGAGAGGGGGAGAAAGAAAGGGGGGGAGAGAGAGAAGGCTGGCCAGGGTTAGGGCTGAAATGGGCCAGGGCTGGGTAGATGGGCCAAGCCTAACAAGGAACTAGAAAAATTTAGGAAAATTTTGAAATTAACTTTTGTTTTAAAATTTTTAATTTTGAAGATTTTCAAATAGTGAATAGTAATTACTCAAAATATAATTTTTGAATTGAAAATTTTGAATTTTTCAAAAAGTGTCCAAAATGGGTTGTTACAAATCCTAACCCCTAAGAAAAGATCTCGGCCTTGAGATCTAAAGACTAGCTAGAGAATAGGGAAAGATAGTTTTGGTGAAGCTGCTCTTTAGGCTCCCATGTTTCCTATCCTCCGATTTGGTTGCTCCATTGAACTCTGCACAATTTGATTGTCTTATGCCTCGTCTGCTTTTCAGTGGTGTCCTGAATTCTCAGTGGATAAGCTGGGTAGGTGAGCTTGTTGGCTAAGGGTTCTTTCAGAACTGGAATCTACTCTTCTGGTACTCAGAGAGACCTTTTTAGTTGAGAGACATGGAACAAGTTATGCACATCTCCGAGGTCTGTAGGTGAATCCAGTTGATACGTCACTTGACTTGTTTTGGTAGTGATCTTATAGGGTCTAACATATCGATGTATTAGCTTGCCTTTTTGATGGAACCTTTGAGCTCCCTGAAGTGGAGATACTTTAAGATTGACATAGTCTCCGACCTCGAAGGTGAGGTCTCTTTGGCGCTTGTCTACGTAGCTTTTCTGCCAAGATTGAGTGGCTAGTATTCTTTCCCTGATCAATCTGACCTTCTCTTCTGCATCCTTCATAGACTTCATAGAACTCACTATAATCCTCCTCAGGATCTTGCTGATTATGTGTTTATTCAGGATATCTAGTTTGAGTGGCTGGTTTGGAAATTAACTCAGGGGTTTGACTAGATGAGCTACGTAATTCCTTCATTAGAAAGATGCTCCGAAAAAAGGTTGTATCTTGAGACTCCATGATTGTACTAACCAACATGTTAGGCACCTCAGATTTGACTACCAAGAATCTATACGCAATGCCTCGATGAGCAGATCCCAGAAAAACACAATCCACCATCTTAGGGCCAAGTTTGTGCCTTTTAATTATCAGTACGTTTGACTTTTGCCAAGCACCCCTAAGTGCGCAAGTAAGAAAGTGATGGTTTTCTCCTTTCCCATTCCTCAAAAGCAGATTTTTCTTATTCTTTAAAGGAACTTTATTCAGCACATGACGCATGGTCAACACGGCCTCCCCCACCATGCCTTAGATAAACCCACAGAATCTAGCATGGTATTAACAGATCAGTTAGAGTGTAGTTCTTTCTTTCGGCAACCCCGTTTGATTGGGATAAATATGGAGCCGTCCTCTCATGAATAATACCATGTTCCTCACAGAATAAATAGAATTCACTAGAGAAATACTCTCCACCACGATTCGACCTAAGTCTTTTGATTTTTTTCCAATTGATTTTTAACTTCTGCCTTATAGATCTTAAGGTAATCAAGAGCCTCATCTTTTGTTTTCAGTGGGTATACATAGTAAAATCTAGAAGCATTATCAACCAAAGTCATCAAATACCTTTTTGCAACCTTTGTTAACACACCATTTATTTTACAAATATCTGAATGTATGAGTTCTAGAGGTGCTAAATTTTTCTCCTCTGCTGTCTTGTGGGCCTTACGGGGTTGTTTTGGTTGCATATAACTTTGCAATTAGAACCTTTGACAAAAGAAACATTTGGGATTAAATTCACACTGACAAGCTGAGACATACAACCAAAATTTATATAACATAACCATGAGTGTCAAACATTGGCCTCACCTCTATTGGAATTGTCACAAATATGATTCACAACTTTATTGTATAAATCAGAAAGGAAAAAAGGAACAAGCCTCTACACTCGTAGCCTTTACCAATAAAAAGTTTATGTTTGACACAACTACTTTATTGGACTCAAAAATCACTTTGAACCCCTCTCTGCATAGAATGTAACAACTAACCAGGTTCTTATTTATTGAAGGGACATGTTCCACGTCACGATCTTTCCCAAAATAAACTTTCGATCCACCATGACAACACCATCAACATCCACATTAGACCCAGTATCAATCCACCAATTGGTAGACAGACTCACTAAAAAAACAGTAGATGGATTACGTACCCAAAGTTTCCATCTACGGTGTTGCTAATGGTCACGTTGACAGACTTTGAGCTCTGTCCTTGATCACACTTTTTACCTTTGTGGCTTGGGGACTTTTTAGTCCAATGTCCAGTCTCACAGCACACGTAGGAAGGCATGTCAACCTTGCATGTCATCCTTGTTCATCATATTCTTTTTGAAATTTGTGGTCTGTTTGGATTTGTTTGTCCGCTTGTTCTTGTCATGCTGCTATTGCACCACATTGGTGCTAGACTGTCCCTTTGCTCCTCTCGTTTGCTCCTCTCGCAGATGTATCCTTAGCTCGAGCTTTCTCCTCAACATTAAGGGACGCGATTAAACTCTCAATAGAGATTTCTTATCTCTTGTGTTTCAAAGTAGTGACAAAATTTCTCCACGAGAGAGGTAATTTAGCAATGAGGCCGCCAGCCACAAACTTGTGGAGAAAGCTAATTCATGGGCCTGCTCGAATACTCGATGCATCCGACTACTCCTTGCTCATTCACGTTTGTTATGTGCATTTACACATCACAGAATACTAAGAACGACACCTACAAAGAGTGTAAAGCAAGCCGCTGCCCAGTAGACATTCATAGTTGGATTGTTGGACAAATCAGCACTTTTAGAGTTCATAGTTGGATTGTTGGCCGGTGAGGCGAGCGAGTGCGTGTGTTCTTCTCTTTCTCTATCCCGTATGAACTAGTGGGGTAGAGTACACTCCACTATTTAAGTTAGTGTCTCTCTACCTCAACTAGCAATGTGGTACTAAAAAGTTCCCACACCTCCTTCTTTATGTGGGACTTTAAAATTTTTCTGGAATTGTTACTAAATAAATAGGCCAAGTCCATATATTTGAACACCTTGCAGGGTGGTGAATGCCATATGGAGTAGCAGGAAACGTTGGTACTATTCCAATTGTGATGAAGAGTTGTCTGTAATCGGAAATTATTTAACCATTGTATATAATAATAATTTTTCCACCAAAATGAAGAAAACTTCGTGGTTTTCAATTTTAGTTGTGGGACCCGAACGGCAGCCACACTCCGCATGCAGGTTCAATCAATTCCTGCCAGGAATCTATCAGCCAATCACGACATCTTCAGTGTTTCTGCGTTCCGCTGCCCATAATGTCGCATTTTTAGCTACAAAATTACCCTTTTTAATTACAGTGTCATGTGTAAATTCTTACACGGATTCTCTTTTGAGGCATCGGGTCACCTCAACAGGTCGGCGATTCCAACTTTGTTCTTTTAGGTGGCTCCAACCCCAAGCAAAGAATCATTCATTCGTGCTTTAGGGAAAGAAAGCACCCCAAAGCCCAAACACAAGCCAACGGCAAAATTAACTAATGGCTAGCTAGCATTTCCAAAATTTGCTCTCCAGTTTCATTCTACCACTCGATCCTTCACCTGGAATTAACATCGACCTTTGTTCCTCTGCTATATCTTATCAGCAAGCAGCTACCCATTAATTAGGTACGTACGTACGAGGATTATTATCTCCTTGTTCATGCTAATTTTTCATGTTATTAGTTGGTTTTGAAACAGCAATTAAGTGTATGGGCTGACAAGAACTACGCCGTTGCCAGTAGGGCGACGAAGCACATGCCAACGTACCGAGGGCTGAGACACCATATTTGAGGCATCCTAACATTCCACATAGCGGTGAAAGCCTGACGACGCAGCATATGCCAACGCACCAGGCACATGCGACACCGCATTTAAGTGCATCCTGACACCCCCACATAGCATCTTCGAAAGGCTGACGCAGCACATGCGAATGGGCTGACGCACCACAATGAATTTTCTCTTCACACTCGTTCCATTGCCTGCTGAGACACCAAGAGCCATCTGTGAACTGTATAATTCATCCTAACCTCCTCCATCTCTCCACCACGATGGCTATAAAGAGGGTTGGATTCCACAAAGGCAACCACACAACGCAGAAGCTTCACAACGCAGAAGCTTCAGTAAAACACACACCAAAAATGCTGAGGCGTGCAAGTGGAAAGAAAAAGGGGAAAATAAAGGAAGAGGCGGGTGCATGGGAAAGGCCGATTTAGCGTACCAGGACCTGTTCCTACCTCGTGGGGTTGTTCCACCGATGTGCATGTGCAGAGATGCTTACAGGCTTGTCTACTCTTGGAAAATTCTAACTTGAAAGAGGAGGTACTAGAAGTACTGCAACTACGCCTTTGACCCACCGGAGTAGAGCTTGGAGAATCGCCAGATGGTACTAATCGTACGTATTTAGTATTATTTCTACATGAAACTTTGCTAATTTATATTCCATGCAGTCGCCTCCACCACTGTGTGAATCTGAGCAGTGGTTTGACATGGAGATCAACCCTTAAGACCAAAAGCTCCTTGATCAAGCCAACCGGGACGAGGAGTTGCGGTGGCAGCTTCAAGAACAGCGTGACGCCGCACGCGAGGAGGCAGGTAGAAAGGAGGCGGAGGAGAAGGAGGCCGAGTGACAGAGAAAACGAGAGAGGGCACGTCGTGCCAAAGAAACCCTATCGGAGGCATGAGCGAAGGGGAAGTGGCCTCGATGCACTCAGTAGACGTGATGTTGGAACTATCATTTTTCTTGTTCGTGATGCTTCTCCCAGTTGTAAGTCGTAATAAAGAGTGTGGCCTATCTTCTTTTCCGTAGAAACTTGTGCTGTGAGAATCGCCCTCCCTCTCTTCTCCCTCTCCTACCCTTCTTTTGCAATCGAACAAATTCCGAATCAAGAGATTTGTTGTGAAATGTGTTAACTGATCACCTAACCCTATTCAAAAAATGAAATTTATAATTTGTTATTTTAAAAAAAATTTATAATTTTTGGTGATGGTTATTATTTCAAATTTTCTAAAGGATGGAAAAAATAAAAAAGATGGGTATTTCAATATTTATTATTTTTTAAAAAATAATCCAAATGAGAGGGCTTATTAATTTTTTTTAGCAAAAAAATGAACGAAATGTAAGGCCAAACCGGCGTGGTTGGAAAATATATATAGCGGACGGGAGTAGCCACGCCGCTGCACGGATGAAAAATGTGGCCATTTCCATATGTATGATCTTTTTAAGGCAAAAACAAAATATTTTTTCCTTACTGAATTTGCCAAAATTAAATAAAATCTCGCCCTTCCAAACCCTACTCTGGGCCCGCGAGGGAGGCAGGTCCCAGCCAAATATCGCATCCCAATGGGCGATTTTTAAATCCTCGCTGTTTCAAAGGGCATTTTTATGTCCCGCGCTTTGGGGTGGTGACGGGTGCCTTTTTTCAATTTTTTAAAAATAAATATTATTTTTTAATTCAAATTATTTTTAAATATAAAATATTAAAAAATTCAGCATAGCACAGGTGCAGCCCTAAGCTAGCGCCAGCAGCACGACTCCGCTTGGGCCCTTCGATAGCGACATCGGCATGTCGTGTGGCTCAGCCAGCAGCTCAGCTCCTCACAGGGGATGATAGGTAGGACCCACCTATCAGCCTCACAGAGCAGGGGAGGTGGCAAGGCCAGATCTGCCCAGCGACGGCGACGACCAACAGCGGCTCTTCGATGGCGGGGAAGTGGCGGCAGAGGGACGACATGGCCTTGGGAGTATTTGGGTAGGGTTAGCTTGCCGAGGAAAGGACCACGGCAATGACAGCGTCAACCAAGGTGGCGAAGGGTGGTGGCACGCGATGTAACAGCTCGTCGGTGGGGGTGCAAACGATCGGATAGTGTCGGATATGGATAGAGATCCATATTATTTATTGGATATGTATATGAATACGAATAGTGCCGGACATGGATACTGTTAACGAAGAGTTGTTTGTAATTGAAAATTATTTAACCATTGTATATAATAATAATTTTTCCAGCAAAATGAAGAAAGCTTCGTTGTTTTTAATTTAAGTTGTGGGATCCGAACGGCAGTCACACTCCGTAGGTTCAATCAATTCCAGCCGGGAATCTAGCAGCCTACCACGACATCTTCAGTGTTTCTGCGTTCTGCTGCCCTTAACGTAGCATTTTTAACTACAAAAGTACCGTTTTTAATTACAGTGTCATGTGTCAATTCTTATACGGATTCTCTTTTGAGCCATGTGGTCTCCTCAACAGGTCGGCAATTCCAACTTTGTTCTTTTAGCGGGCTCCAACCCCAAGCAAAGAATCATTCATTCGTGCTTTAGCGAAAGAAAGCACCCCAAAGCCCAAACACAAGCCAACGGCAAAATTATAGCTCATCAGTGAGAGACCATACGTAATGGCTTCCTAGCATTTCCAAAATTTGCTCTCCAGTTGCCTTCTCCCTCTCGATCCTGAATAAACATCGATCTTTGTTCCTCTGCTATATCTTATCAGCAAGCAGCTACCCATTAATTAGGTACGTACGTACTAGGATTATTATCTCCTTGTTCATGTTATTAGTTGGTTTTGAAACAGCAATTAAGTATATGGGCTGACAAGAACTACGCCGTTACCAGCAGGTCGACCTGGATGGGATAGATTCGTGGAGCTTATTGTGTTTGCTGGGACTTCATTGACAAACTCACCATGCCTAGAGAGGTATTTCTCTACCTACATGCGCATGCCTGCAGCGTACACAGTAATATTCTTATCGGTTAGCTTTGTTGTTGTCCTTGTTGTTAAATGACCGTTAGTTGCTAGTAAATGAGGACGTATGATCCTCTAACAACACAAGGCATGCCAAATAAAGGGGGGATGGTTATCTAGCTGAAGATTTGAAAATAAGCCACTCCAGTGAGTCATATGCATTTACAAAAAAAAAAAAAATTGAAATCTTTCAATCAATCTTATCATTTCCATCTATGCAAAAAAAGTCATTAATACAAATGAAGTCTTCACTAAGAAAAATAAGAAACAAGGCACGGCCGTTAATTAATTAACCTGTGCCACTGGTGATCTCATCTCTGCCACAACTGCCAAGCATTTCTTTTCCGAATTCGATCACTAGTATTAGTACGTACAAACAAAATTTGCTTGGGCATGCAAGTAGTTAAAACTAGGAGGTCCGTAGCAGGCATGAAGCCGCCCCCCAATGAAATCTTGGTAACTCAAAACTAACACCCCAGCGATCTCTTTTTGAATATAAATAAATGCTAGATGGTACGCGCGTTAATTAAGTGATGGCATTCAATCGATGCAGAATATATTTTCGGACAACTTTAAGGAAGCGGTGGAAATGATAGCCCGTCGTCTAGAGGATACGAGCGGTAGGGCATACGACTGCATCTACTTTGACGGATGGCTGGGGCTGGGTGCTTCTGCGGTGCTTCGAGCTATAGCTAAAGAACCCTCTGCATCGCTGAGGAAGAGATTCAAAAAGATAATCCACATCGATTGCTCCCGGTGGCAAAGCCGAAGAGCTCTCCAGAGGGCGATTGTCGAGGAACTGCAGCTGCAGCTTCCTCAACGGGTTACGGACATTCTCGATAGGCAGGACGAGGAGGATGATTTCAGCGGGGTGCCTCAGGGCTCCAGAGCGGAGATAAGAGTCATCTTCAAGGAGATCCATCAAGCCTTACAACAAGACAGATATTTAGTGATATTTCATATTGGGAGCAGCACCATGGTTGATTTAACTGATTTTGGCATCCCTTCGCCACGAGTGTCTGATAGTAAGATAATGTGGACCTTCCAAGGGAGGCTTCGGTTCAACACGGAAATACAAGAAGAAGTGGATGATTCACATCTTTATCTCGACATGGCGACCTATCAAACATCTATCGATTTTTTCCTGTCAGAAGAAGCTACAGAAATTGCTTTGTACATAGGAAAGATGGGCGTCACTTGTGAAATAGTTTTGCAGTGCTGCTTGTATTTGTTTGCCTTGAACTATGAGGGAGGCAACATCATGGACTACCGCTGGGTGACCCATGCTTCCAACTATTGGGTTTGCGATGGGATTATACAAGGAGGACAGGACAACAACGAACAAGCATGGGAAGCTGCCACTGCTGTCCATCAAGAGCTGCGATTGGAGGACTGCTCATCTAATAACCTGCCCTCTTTTGCTTACCGACTGAGCGATACTCATTCAGGACGTTGGGTTTTTGCCACCGAATCAACTGCTGTGCCTCTAGAGTCGACATCATTTTTCCTTGCAGTCAAAAATGAACCTGATATTCCATTACTATCATTACCTGATGGCATGTTTCAGCGACGGGACAAGCTTCGTGTGCTCAAATTACAGAATTGTACCTTCAATTTCATTTCACCTCCCTTCAATTGTTGCTGCAACCTAAGGTTCCTTGGGTTAGACCACTGCAAGGATCAACAATATGAAGCAAAGAAGAACCAAGAGAAACCACCCATGGAATTTTTTCAGACCCTATGGGTTCTAGATATATGCTACATGGATTGGGAGTTGACTTTATCTCAAGACATAACAGAGAAAATGGCTACCAACATTAGGGACATACATATAAAACATGGGCGGATTTGGGGGAACAATCTTTGGTGGCAACGATTACGAAACCTTCGGAAGCTTCGGCTAATTGACCCAACATGCCCTTTGCAGACAGGTGATAAGGATGAATTCACAGATATGGTGAAATTGGAGCTCCTAGACCTGTCAAGGAATAGTGGAATGCAAGTTTTGCCAAGCTTATCTGAAGCAACCAGCCTCAAGACTCTAATTCTAGATGGATGTATTGGATTACAACGTGTTGGCCCAGAGGGACTCCCCCCATCACTTGAATTTTTCAGCTTCGATGGAGGATCTGGAGAGGATCAAAATGAGGAAGCTAAAATCTCTCAGATCTCCTTGGCTGGGTATGCAAGACTAGTGAACTTCAGATTATGTGGGTTAGTGCCAAACCTTGAGAAGCTGGACCTCTCAGGTACATCAATAAAAAAACTTGACCTCCAAGATGTGGCGGTGAAGGTCACACGTCTCGGGCAAATCATTTTGCTGGGATGTAAGCAGCTCCGCTGCATCCTATGGCCAGAAAAGGGAATGCCCCCACTAAGGTTGCTATGCATTGACACCCGAAGAGGAGAAGAGGTTAGGAAAAAATCACCTGATTGTTTGGTCCAGCATGTCCAGGAGGAGTATTGTCAAGCATATGTTGCTACGATGGACATAAGGTTTGTTAAGTCGTTAGTGGCAAGAAATGACAACCAATTTTGCTGGATCACTAATAGATATAATTTACATCTATGCATATCTCATACCGGTAACGATAGTGTAGAGACGTGCAACAAGGACAAGACTGACCCTTATAGCACTCAACGGAAGTCATCAATCCCCAATCCTTGCTATTACCCAAGCTACGCTGATGTCCCTGTTGACAAGATAACCAGTGGTCATGATGATAGCAGTGCCTCTAAGTTTCAGCCATTGGACAACCATCTAGAGATTGGAGATGGAGCAGACCACACGGAATTAAACATGGAGAGCGTGCGAGGAGCTGTCAAATTTATGATGAACACAGTCAAGTCGCTGCATGTGCATGACAATTCTTTCATCACCACTGAATTAAACCTGAGCGCATGATGTCCTTAGGACGTACTGATCTTACATGGGATAATCTAAAGCAGTGTCATATAGAGAGATGCCCCAAGATGCACACCATCTTCCCCACGAACTACGACGACAACTACTACTTTGAACAACTGGAGACCTTTTGGGCAGCTGATCTCCTGATGGCCCACTGCATTTGGAGCAAAGGAAGGACCTTCAGTGGTCACGACTCCATATCCTTTGGAAAGCTGCATAGCATACACCTGCACTCCTGCCCGAGGCTCGTATTTGTTCTCCCACTGTCATGGGCTACCCAGGACAAGTACTTGTCCGACCTGCAGACCCTCCACATCGCCCATTGTGGTGATCTCAAGCATGTCTTCCCCGTGAATCCAGAGCATCTAAATCATATAGTAGTATTCCCCAATCTAAAACACATCTACCTGTATGATCTCCTAAGCCTACAGCAGATATGTGAGGCCAAGATGTCTGCACCCAAGCTCGAGTCGATTAAGGTCAGGGGATGCTGGGGCCTCAAGCGCCTCCCGGCTATCGGCGGTGACGGTCGCCGCCCCGTCGTGCACTGTGAGAAGGACCTGTGGGAGAAGCTGGAGTGGGATGGGCTGGATGTCCACCACGACCCATCCCTCTTCGACGTCCTGTACCACACCTCACAATACTACAAGAAGCCTCTGCCTAGAGGATCGGTTCTCAAGTGAACCGACCTGCTGCCTTTCAGGTACACGCTTTCTGAATTATAAGATAATCTCTCTGTGTACTCAACTCCTTGATTTGCTGCTTATTTGTTCATTCCATCCAACTACCATTTCTGGGTGGTACTTGTACATCTGGCAGGTGGTGGTACGAGACAAGGACGAGTTGCTTCTTGCTACTGCTGCCATTGCTACAGTGGATCAAGTATTTACTTGCGAATTAAGCTGGTGTGTTTCATTCTGAAGAATAAATTGGTGTGTGATGCTGCGTGCGTCCATGCAAGCTGGTCTGTGTGATTATGTATCAAGCTGTGTGCGTCCCTTATGAGACTAAACCTATACCATCTATTTGGTTTGGTTTGTGAACCTTGTGGTCATCTGTGTGCCTGAGGTGTGTGTCTAGCTATCAGGCATAGGGCAGAACCCCATGGTACGAGTGTTGCTTGCAAAAGACTCTGATCGATACAGTGTTTGTGTGTGATTGATAATTTAACATAACCCCATGGTGGTGATGTCTGAAAATTATGCGATTGATTTGCATGACCTCTCATGTTTCTTTTAACATGGAGGTTAACCAGAGTAAAAGCAAGCAAGCAAGCGAGCTACACAAACTAATTCAGCTCACGATGCATAAAGATTTATTGGATTCATGCATTGATATTGTATACCTGTTTTTGCTCAAAAAATATATCGTATACCTGTTTAAGACTAGTACATATGGTTAATTTGTTGGCATCAACGGAGAATAACATTGCTTGTAATTTTATTTCTTGTATCAGATCCTCCCTGCCTGTAATTTTAGGCGCCGTCCAGTAGCGCAACCTGCTTTCATCAAAGTTATGATAGCTTGAAATGAGATGCTGATCCATCTGCTTCTTCCCTTCAGGACTCAAGTCTTCCCAATTAATCTGGCCGTTAGTTTTTATTCGGATGGCTTGGATCTTGCGACTGCTGAAGTTGCATCCTCCCGTGTGTTAACAGTGTTGTTTTGTCTACCATTTTCTCTTTTTTTTTTCATTTATGTTTGGCGACGAGGAAAAAAGAACCACACGTTAGGCTTAAAAGCACCCGTCATTTTGAGGACACATCTCCTGTCCTTTGCATTAAAAAAGCCTTTTTTTGAGAGAGAGAGAGATACAATAGGAGTTTCAAATCTAACGCTAGTGTTCAGACTTGTATGTGGTACGTTGTACCATTTTTAAAATCTACTCTGTTCTAATTGCTTATTATCCACAAGCTGTTTGAATTAGGCCGTGGAAGGCCCATTCTTGATTAAATGCCAAAGCTAAAAAAAATAGTACCACATTGCTAATTTGGTGGAATGGAAACCAATTTAAAAGCAAGAGCTTCAACTATGCTTCATCATGAGACACATAGGGGATAAAAAGATTCTATGCTAAAGTCACATATGCGCGTACTTCGTGAATTACCCCGTGTTTTTCCCACATCATTTGTGACCACGTCGCCGCGCCATGAATTAAATTCCTGGCATATTTCAATCCCTGTGATCCTAATGTACTGGTTGAGAAACCAATCTCTGTGAAGTGTAGTCTTAAATCTATTAGAAAATTGAGTGACTCCAGAGTGATAACTATGAACATATTCGCATGGCAGACCCTTGTACAAAGAGGATAGCTAGGAATGCTATTTCCATTGCATCTAAGGACTTGATTGGAGGTCCCGTGATCTAAGGAATTCTATTTCCATTGCATGTAAGGACTTGATCGGAGATCCCGTGATCTAGATAATGGGAAAAACAAGTTGATGTTGTAACAACAGAGTACACTTTACGTAACTGTGTCCTAATTACTGTTAACTGTATAGAAGGTTGGTTTAAAATCCTAATGTATTCTAGTGTCCTAATGAGAGGAAAAGGTATCAGCCTATAGGATATCTATAATGAATACACCTACTTGAGCTTAACTATGAGGTTGCAGTTCACGAGAATGGGACATTCTCTAGAAAGCTCATGAGCAGATAAGGGAGCATGACCACATAACGCTCTATTTAGGCGAGATTCTTTTGGCAGCTTAGTATCAGTTAAGACTTTGGGTGAAATCTAACCACACAAAGCTATGAATTCAAGGCTTACTCCATTCAATAGCTTTGGAAGAATTAATCTCATTATTCTAGGTGGAAGTTTAACCTTTTATGGGACTTACACTGAAACACTATATATTAAACATTGATTCAGTATAATAATCAAATTTTTGAGTCTTTACTTGCTTCAGCATTGATGAGGGATTGATAGAATTAGGCCCATGGGAGACCCATTATTGCTTAAATGTCAAAACTAGGAAAGAATACTACCACCTTGCTAATTTCAGGAAATGGAAATCAACTTAAAAGGGAGAGCTCCCACCATGCTTCAACATGAGGCACATAGGGATGAGAAGGATCTATGCTAAAGTCACATGTGTGCATCGCATCCACGCTCGTATTTCACAAATTACCACGTGACTTGTGACTTGTGACTTGCCACGTTGTGTGTCGCCACGCCGTGAATTAAATTTCTGGTGTATTTAAATTCCATTGATGTGTGGATGAATTCTGCTATTAATGATGGCAGTTTCAATTTAAAACGGCCAATTGATGGCGGCAGTTTATTGTGAATTAATGCTGTCGTTAATGATGGCGGTTTCAATTTGAAACGACTGATTGATGCCAGCAGTTACTAGTGAGAAGGGGTATATAAACACCTGGAGATGTATAGGAAAAGTTTTCTTTTTAGGTGTCGCTCGTGTTTTCCTTTGAGCATTGTGTTGCGTCTTCGTGCTGTTGCTGCCTCTCGCCGACATTTCTTCTCAACGTGCACCAGTACGTGAGGAGAGCAGGATCTCCGAACCGTTGTCGTTGCGCGACCGCTCGAGATCTTCTTCCTTGACGTCCACTACTGTTCTTCTTCCTTGACGTCGACTACTTCCTCTACGGCCGGTCGCTACCACACTGCTTCCATCTTATCATCAAGCCCTACGTAAGTTTCATGCTTTCACTCTGTTAATTGTGTGTGCGACTATGAGTATATCTGTTTATTCAATTCTTAGTAATCTGTTGTATTTCATTTTTCTAATAATTCGCATAATTTGTCTCATAACTAAATCTGAAATTAAAATCATAATGTGAAGCGTGTGATGCCAGCCCTTACGCAGAGGCAGGCATATATGGTGCCTTCATGCCTCCGAGTAAGAAGATGCGCCGTGCGCGTCCTTCCCAACAACCCACAATGCATTATGCATGGCAGCAAAACCTCCTCAGTTTGGCTTGGTGTAAGGATGGCGGGGCGCCGAAGCACGTTTTTCTCCTTCTCGGCGGCTAAGAACGCAACATGGATGCAGCGCGCGAAACAGGCCAGATACATTCCATTCTATCACTGTCTTCTCCATACGCCTTCCTTCACTGATATATACAAGGCAACGCTGGCCACCCATCAGTCATCACAGCCTACACCCGGTCACCCAATCCAACGACGTCTCGTCGGCCATCACTCGCTGCCTCACTGATCGTAGCCTTGGATAGGAGAGTGAGTGAGCGAGAGCTGAGACAGATAGGAATGGAGAGGATGATGATGAGGCTGATGAGGAGGAGGTCCCTCCTCCAAAGCGGAGCTGGAGGGCCAGCAGTTGCAGTGCATGGCAGCGCTAGCGGTTCTTCTTTCTTCAACAATCAGCAGCAAGCAGCAGCTGCGGATCCGGTTCAGTCGCCGGGCATCTTGTCAGGGATGAAGATCAGGGACACGGCTTCCCAGGTATGGTTGTCTCTCTTCGTTTTCACTTTCTTCACAGATCTTCGTTGCTAAACCTTTTGCTGCGACCATGTTCCATTCTTTTGATGCAACAATCTTTTTTCAGTTAATTGTTCCAAGTCCTTTCCTTGCTAATTAGAAGATTAATCCATCGATCTCCTTAATCAGTTTTTGCTTTGGTTTGCTTTTGCAGCTGATTGGGAGGACACCAATGGTGTACCTGAACAAGGTCACCGAAGGGTGTGGGGGCCAGGTTGCAGCCAAGCTTGAGTTCCTGCAGCCGTCCTTCAGCGTCAAAGACAGGTGATTAGCTATCTCTTCCCGTCATCTCCGACCAACCATTAGTGCTAGTAGCAAGCTCATTTGCGCAGGTAGCAGACGTAACCTTCTTTGTTAATCACATGTTCTTTCTGTTCGTCTCCATGTGTCCAAGAGCATATACGAATTCCCCTTCACGTGTCTAGTGATTTGTCACAGTTGTCTGCTATCGTGTGTTGGCTGGTGAGCCGTTGCTCATTGGGCTGTGAGATGGGGACCCATTTTTAGTGGCTGGAATTATAGCATTCATGATAATATCCTGGAGAGAATGTTGGTGAAGAATTATATTATGCTCTGCCAAAAGAAAATATCCTGTCGCTTTAGCCAAATAATCAAACAAGTGGTGCCTCATCGTCTTGTCTTCCTGGATGGACGGAAAGTGAAGCCAAGATGTATTTAGGAACCACTTTAACTTCTTCTGGACAGATTTTTGCTTGTAGTCCAGCTGAAAACTTCCAAATGAATCTGAAAAAAGACATCCCGTTTTGGGCACATTGTTTTGTCCCAACTCTTATTGATTTTTGGAAAGGTAGTGATGGAGTGTATGCATAAAAAATAAAATAAACTATTGGTACAAAGTTATCCGTTAAAATTTAGGAATAATTTTCTTACACTGTTCTCCCTACCTTTCTTATCCGACTTATCTATTTATGTGACTTACCTTCTAACTTCGAGAGCTTCCCATTCCCAAGGTGTACTTGAGAGTCGGGTCCATATCGTTTGATTTTTTTTTTAAAGCTTTTAGACAATTAGAGACATCTTTGAGATAGAAAAAAAGCGGATTCAAAAAATCAAATCGTTTGTATTTTAAAAAAGATGATCAAATAAGCCGATAAGTCAAATAACATGTAAAGAACAGGGCTCTTAGTGCTAGTCCGTTTCAGGATATAAAAATGCAACACCATTAGTACAAGTTTTTCCTGCAACATCCATACCCGTCCGATGAGCATCGAGAGAGATGTGTTGGTCTAACCTCTCACCGCAACGCGGTCTATAGACCGGGTCCATTAACCCTAACCCTCCCCCTCTTCTCTCCCTCTCACTCTCGGCTCCCCCACAACATTCATCTGGAACTGTAAGTTGATGACTGATCTTGATTTTTTTTTCTTGGTTGTTGTATGATCCAGGCCAGCAGTTTCAATGTTGGAAGATGCTGAAAAGAAGGGGTTGATCACCCCAGGCAAGGTCAGTGATCTAATGCTTTTGGATAAAGAAGTACAATTAGGTGCTAGAAAGTGTCACTATATTTAAGCTCTGTCGAACAGCTAACAGGAAATGACAATTTGAAACAAATAGTTAAGCACTTCACTTGATTTCATATGAAAATGGCATTACAATCGCAAGCTTATGAGGAGTGCTAGGGTTGTTTGGTTCATGACCTCAACAACACTAGGCATGTCACATGTGGTTTGATGTGTCCATCGTGGTACATATTTGGAGCTTTGCTGAAGAATTGGTGTTGTTCTGCAAGAAACCAATCACACCTGCATATGAATTTGTGACTAACTTGATATACCTTCTCGAACAGACCTCTCTGATCGAGCCCACATCCGGGAGCCCAGATCTATGGAGTAGAGCCTGTTGAAGCAAATGTTCTGAATGGCGGCAAGCCAGGTGAGCTATACCTTTTGTTTTTTAAAAAAAAATTACCTTTTTACACAGTGGTCATTTTATTCGTTTGTGCTAATATTGTCCATGTGAACCTAACTGCAGGTCCTCACCTCATCACTGGAAATGGAGTGGGATTTAAGCCAGACATTTTGGATATGGATGTGATGGAAAAGGTTCTTGAGGTAAACAGGAATCAATTTTGACAATCTTGTTAATGAATGCCAACTATGTAGTACTAAGTTACTAACTTAAATTGGCATATGATAGGTGAAAGGTGAGGATGCGGTCAAGATGGCTCGAGAATTGGCGCTGAAGGAGGGTCTTCTGGTAAGTGACTAGATATTTTGCTTCTGATTCCTTGGAGCAGTGCAGAATGTTGTTTGATGTACAATAGAATTGATATGTATAGTTGCAACGAATGAATTGTTGCTGAACGTGTTAATTTTTTTTGCAGGTGGGGATATCATCAGGAGCCAACACAGTTGCAGCTCTTGAACTCGCGAAGAAGCCAGAAAACAAAGGAAAACTCATTGTGGTAAGTTGCACATATCAATCTTTATGCATTGCATCATAATGTGTAAAATAAGTGATTTCAGAAGACTAAGCAGCAGACTGTCATTTTAGACTGTTCTTCCGAGCTTGGGGGAGCGATACTTGTCATCCGTCCTGTTCGAGGAGTTGAGAAAGGAGGCTGAAGCCATGGAGCCAGTGCCAATTGACTAACTTGGTCAATCAAGCTTTTTTTAAGACAATGGAAAAACTTGGTCAATCGAGCTAGGAAATGAGTTTCTAGTGCATTATAAATTGGATCTTCTTTTGCTCAAAAAATATAAATAGAATCTTCTGAATAAAATCCCTGACAAGCGTGAAGCATGTTTCAACTGCCAGTTGAACCTCAATTCCTCCTACAAATGTTTAGTTTGTGTCATTTGAGGACATTGTCTGTACAACTATAAAACGGTAAAGAGGATATTTGTTGTATTGACATTTATGATCCGCATGTTTTGACTTTTGGGTTGTTCAAACTTCAAACCAGCACAATGTGTGTTTGAAAGTACCTTTTCTACTCACCCCTCACAAATAGTGATTTCAGCGTAAGACCATGTGCAACCATATTCCCTTCATTTCGTTCCCTTTCACATTCTCTACTACATATTTTTTTCTACATTTTTCATCATTTCCAATGGCGTCCCTTTAAAGGGAATAATATAGGGAAAAGAGAAAGAATCCCTTTTCGAAGGGAATGAAAGAGAGAATCTCTTCCGACAAAGAACGGTAAAGAAAATCTGTTAGAGGGTTGAAGGAACGAGATTCTCCTCGTAAAGGGAAAGTGGAAGGGGAAGGGGTGCCGTTGGTCATGATCTAAGGATTGCCAGGATTTCAAAATTGCAGCATATAGCTCAAATGCCAAGAGCAAGCAAGCTCCTCTTCATGCATTCTCCACAATAAATTCACACAGCGAAGTTATTGTAGGGATGGCCCACCTATTCCCTTGGAATCTGACACGTGAAGGTCATTCCAACAGTCGAAGCACAGCTGCACAGGACCGGAGGACCGAGGTTATCATATCAAAATACCACCTTCAACTCGAGGAAAGCACTGTAAGGCTTAGGTTGGGTTCTTTTTAGCTTATCTTATCCTACTTATTTGTCTTATCTCGCGACTTCGAGAATTTTTCGATATAGCCTTCAGAGCCGGTTGTCTTCAATTTTGGGGTTTTGAGAGCTTATAGACACGTTTACGAGATAAAAAAAAACCGACTCAAAGTAATAAAAAAAGTGAGATAAGTCAAATAAGACACGAGATAAGTAGGATAAGCTGATTTATCTCGTTTGCTTATTTGCTTGTCGAGGTGGCCTCGAGAGTCGGACCCCATCCATTCGACTTGCGTTAGAGAGTTTTTAGACACGTCTTCAAGATAGAAAAAAACGGAATCCAAAAATTTTAAAAAAATCTCAATAAGTCAAATAAGACAATAAGATAAGTCGATAAGAAACGAGATAAGAAAATACGATAAAGATAAACTGAAAAAAATCCGCCCTAGACTCACGGGCCCAATTATATGCGGGCAACTCTAGACCACAAAGCCAAGCGAAGGCCTTCACAGGGCCTTACCCACCCCGGAGACACCTCGTCACCATCTTTACAGCTATAGTCCAGCTGTAGGACCTTGTAAATGGACCCTAATGCCCCTGCCTTTATGGACAAATCATAGAGGTAGTCCTGCAAACAGACATGTACATTTTCTTTTCTGGTTCATAGTCCTAAAAATAGGGTCTATAGTGTTCATGTAGGGGTGGGGGTATAAAAAGTGTTGTTTCGTTCGACCATCAACAGAAGTTGGTTTCGATGCTACCAAAGATCCAAATTTTAAATGACAGTACCGCATCCTTTACTTCACTGCCTTCGACTGAACAGGAAATCTTTGACGCCTCTATCTCGCCTAATTGTGACCAACAACCGTGGAGAAACAGATGGCCAACCTTACTAGCGCGTGAACCTCGCATGCATCAGACCAAGAGAAACCTGCGGGTGGAAAAAGTTTGTTCATAACCAAAGTATACAGGTTAAGAAAGTGATTTTGCAGTATTGTGTAAACAAACTATTTTGGTGGTAATTCGTCCCATCAAAGCGATGCTGTTTGTGGGATATGTGTGGTTAAACTTTTGATAATTTGGCTATAATTTTTTTAATTATTATATTTCATACATGAAAATAATGTGTAGATTTACCGTGTTCTATAAAAAAATTGCAATAGTAATTAGCAATCAATATTGCATTTTTAGAGCGCATCTATTTTTAACTAGAGGGAGTAGAATTTGACATCAAACAAGCCATGTAATGTCGGAAGAAATTGTTTCTTGCAATAGATATCAAAACCAAAACGTGGGTAAACAATAAACAGTCAAAAGTCAAATGGCACTGAAATCCCTTTATCGCTTTTGGGGGGCAACTTATTTGCTATGCTTATCTCATATGAGCTGGCAGTAGAAAAAGATGAACAACATATTAATGTTTAAATCATCATTTGCATAATTAGTACGTCATTACCATCGCATGGGAGTTAAGTAACAATTCGAAGATTTATATCTTGATTGTTTGGCCCGTGCAATTGAATTGTGCACCCTATATTGCAGCTATTCTAATCATAGTTACCAGATTCGCAGTTCATCCAAGTCGCAGTACAGGATTCGGTTGGCTACATTCTCTTTCAATTTCCACTGCGAACACAAACCCTGTACCATAAACTGGTTCAGCTTTGACCAATCTGGTTTGCAATCCACGGGGTTTATAGTAAATCCAGTAAATATGCTTCTAATTTTTCATGAGTTCAATACTTAACTTGGGTGTATATCTTAATGAGAGTTATTTTTATTCTTTAGGAACATTTCTTAACATTAGCATGTGAGTTGGAGTAAATCTTAATGAGAGTTCATTTAAATTAGTCATAAATTGGGTCACCAAACTGAGTGGTAGGTAGTTTTCCCTTTTTATGAGCTTTTCTAGCATAACTGTCTTTTTTCTGATAGCTGTCAACCATGCATCAGTAGTTTTATTTTAATAGATTTCACACTGCGGATTGACAGAGTACAATATTAACTGTAATTCTTCAACAGTGATATCATCAGATGAACAATCCCGTGAACGAATCAAAAAGCGACAGAAAGTGGACCATGAGCAATTAGGTCTAACTCCTTTCTTTTTGAAAAGACATAAGGTCTAACTCCTATGGCCCCGTTCTTTTGGGCGGACCGCCGCGGTCCGCGGCTGGCGGTCCACTACAGTAAAAAAAATTTTTACATTATTTTTTTTAGATTTTTAAATTTTTTAAAAAAATTTAAAATTTGCTACAGTAAAACCGCCAACCGCCAAAAGAAACAGAGCCATGGTTAGCATTTCTCTACCACCAAATGGGCATTGGCACAAAGAAGCTAAAGCAAAATGTATAATATAAACTGAGGAACTCAAAGCACTGAGCAGGAAACTGGAAAGTAACTGAAACAGTTTTAATCTGGTAACAAAAAAAAGAACTTGTGGTAAGTACATGCGCTGTTATGATTAATTGGAATAATTGCACCCCAGGGTATCAATAAATAATTTTAAAAAGAAACTGAACATCAACAAAACTCGACATCCAACTCAAGCACAAATCGCGGCAATGCCGGCAGCATTGGACGAACACTGTAACAAAGGCATTAGAGCATGTTCAGTGGTTGAGACAGCAGCTGTCTCTAACTATTGCCATGTCACTTAGAGACAGCGCTAGAGACAACATATATAATTAATGGTAGAGATGGTTACATATTTTTATAGACAGTTTTCTCACACACAAAGTTTCTTAATTCTCGTGTAGAGTCGACTCTTGCATTGGAGACGGCTCAAATATCTATACATGCTCTCTCTCCTCCACGTCACCACATGTCCTACATAGCAACCCTTAGAGACTGCTTATAGACAGCTGACGTGGACCATTGTACATGCTCTTAGGCATCATTTTGGAATCCCGTACAGCACTAAGAACGCAAGTTTGCTAAAGCGGCAATTCATGGGACACGTAATAAATAGAGCGAATGTCTTACAGGGCGGTAATTTCTTGAGTCCCGGCTGCTTCTTATTAAATAAACTTAGATTAACTTAGCTAATCCTCGACTAATTACATGAACATATAAGCAGCGGAAGTAATTAATACTAACCTTGATTAGACAAAGCCATTAGGAGTAAACCGTGATTAAGGTCGCGGATTGGCCCGCGAGAAGAATCACCGAGAGAGGTCGGTGATGGCAGGGGCCGTAGGAGACGCAGAGAGTCAGTAGCAGTGACGATCTCGTGCATATTGCAATAGCGTCGGTCCTTCCCAGAGCTCCAGCGACAAATCTCTAACAAGCGTTGGAACTTTTAGAATTGTCTTTCATCGGTGTAATCTCCCTCACCATCACGCAGCATCTGATCTAAATCATCCCCATCAAACTCCCCCAATGTATCTGCCATTGAACCGTATTAGGCTGCGTCCAGGTTTATGCTGTCTCTCTCTTCTTCTTCACCGTCTTCCTGTATAATCCCTTCTTCACCGTGCTTGGTCCAATAGATATAGTTAGGCATGAAACCTCTTTAGAGCAAATGGCTGTAAAGGGGCCTTGAGTTTGAATACTCCTTCTCATTTCTGCAATCCAGGCATGGATAACATATAAAGCCTGACGGCTTACATGCAATGGTCGCACTGATAAAAGCTTGCACACCCTCAATATACTCCTTCGAGCGTTGGTCCATGTTGTACATCCATTGCCGGTCCATCTACAATAGGATGTAACAAGCTAATTTTTAACTAATTTTTACATGATGATTTATCAATTTTAGAATCTCAAAACCTACATTAATTTACCATGTACATAAATTAGAACTAAATTGGACTTTAGCCCTTTTCTAGGCTATTCACCATGCACATAAATTAATCAATTAAATTATTCAAATATGTACCAAAGTTTTAAATTTTAAATTAAATCCTTCGTCGATCAAGGAACTCCAATTTTAAATTTGAGCTAGATCCCTACCTTCAATAAGAGCTATATCTTAATCTTAGGGAACTCTAAACATACATAACAAGTTATTTACAATCTACTTTAAAAAATGATCGAGCTAGCTCTAGATTCAAAATCCTTCATCGATCATGTGAACTCCAATTCCAAATTTGAGCTACATCCCTACCTTCAATTGGAGCTATATTTTAATCTAAGTAAACTCCAAACATACATAACAAGTTTTTAGCAATCTACTTAAAAAATGAGGTGAGCTAGCTATATGAAGTGAGGATGATATTACTAACCTTTAAACACTTGGATTGGAATAAAATCACCAAATTTTGAAAAATTTGGGCAGCACCTCCCCTCAAATTTCAAAAATCGCCATGGTCAGCACTTGGATTGGATCTAGATTCAAAAGTTTTTATGAATCATGGAAAAAACTATATTTTCTCCAAATCTAAAGCAAAGAGGTACCTACATCTAACTACAAATGAAGTGAGGTTGATGTTACTAACCTTCAAGCACTTGGATTGGAGTAAAATCACCAAATTTTAAAAATTTTGGACAGCACCTCCCCTAGATTTCAAAAATCACCACGGGCAGCACCTCCTCCCTTCTCTGTTCATAGGCGACAGCTCTGGGAGGAAGACGACTGTTTAAATCGTGGGGGCGGAAGCAGTGATCTACTACTGGTTGCTATCACCAACCGTTTGGGGACCCAATCATCTACTACCGGTTGGTATCACAAACCGGTAGTGGAAGATTCACTACCGGTCTGGGGTTCCAACCGGTAGTAAAACAACCCTCTTCAACCTCGCCTTAGCCTTGGATGACTTTGTAGCCGTTGGACCGATAGTGATGCAACCATCACTACGGGTTGATATCCAACCGGTAGTGATGGACCGATAGTAATGCCTAGTTCTCTGGTAGTGTTGCTTCCCTTCAGGACTCAAGTCTTCCCAAATCTGGCCGTTAGTTTTTTTATTCGGATGGCTTGGATCTTGCGACTGCTGAAGTTGCATCCTCCCGTGTGTTAACAGTGTTGTTCTGTCTATCATTCTCTCTTTTTTTTTCATTTATGTTTGGCGACGATCGAGGAAAAAAGAACCACACGCTAGGCTTGAAGCGCCCGTCATTTTGAGGATATATCCTCTGTCTCCTTAAACTGTGTAGTGTAGCCTGCTTAAATAGAATGACACATCTCCTGTCCTTTGCATTAAAAAAGCTTTTTTAGAGAGATAATAGAAGTTTCAAATCTAACACTAGTGTTAAGACAAGTATGTGGTACGTTGTACCATTTTTAAAATCTACTCTATTCTAATTGCTTATTATCAAGCTGTTTGAATTAGGCCATGCAAGGCCCATTCTTACTTAAATGCCAAAGCTAAAAAAATAGTACCATATTGCTAATTTGAGGAAATGGAAATTAATTTAAAAGCGAGAGCTCCCACCATATTTCATTATGAGACACATGGAGATGAGAAGGCTCTATGCTAAAATCACGCGCACATATTTCACGAATTACCAAGATTTTCCATGTCACTTGTGACCATATGACCGCACCGTGAATTAAAATCCTAGCGTATTTGCACCGGACACAACCACTATTGAGACTGAATGGCAAAGAGAACTACTGTTGGACTTGGCGCCACTCGTTGAGAAACCAATCCCTCTGATCTGGCACACCCTTTTACAAAGGGACGAGCAAGGAATGCTATTTCCATTCTTTTGATGCAAGTTGATGTTACAACAAGATAGTACAATTTATGTTACCGTGTCCTAATTACTCTCAATTGTATGGAAGGTCGGTATAAAACCTTAATGTATTCTAGTGTTCTAATGAGAGAAAAAAGTATATGCCTACAAGAGACCTGTAATGAATACACCTACTTGAGCTTAAGTGTGAGGTCACAGTTCACGAGAAGGAGGCATTCTCTAGAAAGCTCATAAGCAAATAAGGAAGCATGACCACACAACACTCCATTTAGACGAGGTTCTTTTAGCAGCCTAATATCAGTTAAGATTTTGGGTGAAATCTAACCACACAAAGCTATCAATTCAAGGCTTAGTCCATTCAATACTTATGGAAGGATTAATCTTGTTATTCTATGTGAAAGTTCAACCTGTATGGGACTTACATTGAAACACTGGTATATTAAATATTGATTCAACCTAGTTATCAAATTTTTGAGTTTTTACCTGCTTCGGCATTGGTGGGCGATTGTTAGAATTAGGCCCATGAGAGACCAATTCTTGCTTAAATGCCAAAACTTGGAAAGAATAATACCACATTGCCAATTTCAGGGAATGGAAATCAACTTAAAAGGGAGAGCTCCCACCAAGCTTCATCATGAGGCACATGGTGGATGAGAAGACTCTATGCTAAAGTCACACGCGTGCATTGCGCCCACACACATTTTTCATGAATTACTATGTGACTTGTGACTTGTGACGTCACGTGTTGCCGTGCCGTGAATTAAATTCCTGGCATATTTAATCATCTTTTAATTTAACGGTTTTATTTCATTAATATGTCGATGAATTGTGGGGCCTGTCCTTTAGCCCACCACTAGATCTGCACTAGTCCCTGGATCAGTACACTAGTGCATACCATTCACATAGCCGGATCATTTATACAAGCGAAAGACTTATAATACATAAATACCTATATTAAGCCCGGAGGCTATTAAATGTTTACAACACGGCTCATTGGCTCGAATGTTCCAAATGTCCAAAAAGATCAGAGTGCGGAGACCCAAAAAATGCAAAAGAGTCTCGTGCCGGCTATGCCTAAGCACTCGACTGGAGAGACGCCCTATGCCTTGCCCTGATCGTCAGCATAGTCTTGTTCTTCGTCTTCATGGCAGGCGTACTGATCCTGCTCATATTCTCCATCTAAAAGAGAATATGAATGCGAGGTCAGTGTCATCCAAACACTGGCGAGCTAACACCCAACCTGATGCAATTTTAGTGATAGGGGTTCCAAAGGAAAGGTTGGGGTTTATTTATTTGCAGAAAGCAAGTTTTATAAACCAAAGCCTATGACTTAGCACTTTTAACCCAAAGTTCTATTAATCTTTATTTTCATTATTATAGTCTGTCACAATCCACACTCCACCGACACAGTCCACAGTCCACACCGGTCCTTAGATCTACTGCACACACCCGCCATCATATCCTAGGTGTGGCGCACCCGTTGTGGATCTTACGCCAGCGAAGTGCCCGTTCTTCCCTAGCCGGGTTGCCACGCCCGCATTAGAGTCACGGCTCCCTGACACGTAAGACCTAGATCATCCCACGGATGACGACATCATACTTGTCTTCACCTCAAGCATGGCAAGAGAGCAGGTACGCCCGCAGTCGTACTACCCCGAATCCCCATTACTTACACTACTGCGCGATGGCCACATCGCTGTGGTGATAGGAACCAAATCCCGCAGCATTTGGTCACGACTTCATTGTGTGCCTCATCGCACACCCGTCCGGCCCACTTTAGAGTCACCTCAGATCCGCCAATCCACACACACATTCACATTCACTTCCTTTTTCGCTATCGTTCTCCGTGCCCCTGCACACGATGTGGTGAACCACCCTTGGTGGCGGCGATTGGCGACTACGCGTGTTGCCCCGCCTCTCAAAGACCGCGTCTGTGAACGATAGCCCTCTTCATATCACACCAGTAGCCATGCTACTTCTACCTTAACCACAATTCGGACCACGTCCGCTTTCCCAACCACAACCCAACACACACACACTGGCATGCCAGGCCCAATTTCCAGTTCCAGGTTCATTGTGTAATCATGTCCGGTGAATATCGGTTCACCGTTCCGAGGCCAATTTAAGCCTAAAAATTATTAATTGGACCTGAGCAATGTCTAAGAAAATTTTAACCAAGACTAAAGAGTCTAAAATTATTTTATTTAACCTAATTGGCTATCATGGGTGATCATCAAGGCAATCTTTCATAAGTCAAAGGACAGGTGAATATTATCAAGGCAATATCATCAAGGTAAAACAATTACAAATGATATCAAGGCATGGTATATCATGATTAAGCAAACAGGTATATTTACTTAAAAAGCATGCAGTTTAATACTGTAAATAAAATATTTAATTAAAACTGGGAATCAATATGTTCCATTAAAATGTTAACTCGCACTAGGGAAAGCTAACTCTCCCTAGTAAAAGTGAACACCCAATGGTAGATGTTTAACTCGCACTAGGGAAAGCTGACTCTCCCTAGTAAAAGCAAACACCGTAGAGGGTAGGTATTAACTCGCCTTGGTCTTGCGAGTAGAGGGAATCTTCTTGCTGTTCTTCAAATTGCTCCTTGTGCTCCTCCGCATCTATTAACGGAACGAATTCGAAGAACAAATAAATATAATACCAATATGCAACAAGGAGGCATGATGCATGAATGCACGTGCATCTAAGGCGATCATGATTACGGATGGTAGTTATGCTTGTATTTCAAGCGTAGTAGCGTCGAGTGATGCAATGCATGAATATGCACTAACATACCTTTAATTTAGACAACCCTAAACTGATAATAACCTAAAGTGGATAAAATACTTGGTAAAATATTTATCTGCATTATTTGGGAATCAATTATTGTTTTGAATGAAATTATACACATTTCTGTCTCTAATAATACTACAGATGATTGGATTAACTAGCTTTAAGAATTTCCCATAGAGTTACAAGGATAAACTAATTGGTGAAAATAGATAAGCGCTAATCTGCTTTGCTTAATAATTTTATAAATCAAATCTTTGGTTTCATTAAACATAGACATGTAATATACTATTAAATGTATTATCTAATAGCTTGGAAATTACGTAAATTCAAACAAATTCAGAAAAATACGAAATTTATATGGGAGCTAGAATATACCCCGATCTATCTATTTTAACCTGTTTTACCTAAATCGGATAAACGCTGAATTTTTGGCGGCCTTGCAAAGACATATTTCCTTGCTCTTCAGTAGCTGCTGGAAGAGGCACCCAGCAACACCGCAGCTAAACTCCAGCAGGTCCAGCAGCTGCGAGGCAGCAGCTGGGCAGTAGCAAGGCAGCAGCAAGGCAGCAGCACGGGCAGCAAGAGCAGTAGCTCCAACTTCAGTAGCAACAGCAGCATTGTAGCAGGTTCAGCTAGGCAGTAGTTAGCAGCAGCAGCAAGAAGCAGTGCAGGAAGAAGCAGCAGCAGTAGCATCTTCTTCAGCGTGCAGCAGCTGCATACCAGTAGAAGCACCAGCCAGTAGGAACAGCAGCAAGGCAGCGATGCCTTCATCTTGTCATGTTACATACATGCTCCAAGCACTTGTTTTGGATTGGATTGCAAGAAGGAAAAATAGGGGAAAGCTCATCAATGGCTGCTGCATCTAGTGACAGAAAAACAAAAGGGAAGAAGGAGATAGATCTCACCGAAATCAATATGCATGTCATCACCACTTGGATAGATGAGAAGCTTGGGAGCTAAGGAACAAAATTGTTTCAGCACCCATAGGTTAATTTTTGGTGTTGAGGGTGTTTGAGAGGAGAAAAGAAGAGAGCTCGCTGCTGTACAGCTGCTTGCTGCGTTGGGGAAGAAGGGGGCTGGGGCAGCTGCTAGCTATGGGGAAAAAGGGAAGGGGAGGAAGAGTTATATAGAGAAAAATCATTAATGTTTTTAGAGGAAAATTAATATGCTAAGAGTGGTAAACTCCTTTTTAAACTACACATAATTTGGAAATCCTCAAGAGTAGGGGAATAGGACTAATTGGTTTTATTTTCCTAAAAAGGGTCCAAACAGGCATTAACTTAAGTTTTAGAGTGCAAGAACAATTTTTAAAATTAAACAAATAACTAACAGATTTTGATATTACAAGAAAAGGCTAGATTTATGGTTTGTATTTATTTAAAGAATAAATACCTTTTCATGGTTCATGATTTATCCTTCATTTTGGTTCCCATGGATTTAAAATAGTGTTACAGTTAGATAGATTATTAGTTTATATAATGCTAGGATTAATATAACAACGACTAGAGGGAGCTTACATATTTTTATAAATATATTTTCTTTACTGAACAGTTGGTTTAAAATATTTTCTAGGTTCCTTACCTTTGGTAGTATATACAGAAAAAGTTTCATGAATTTTGAACATAGTTTACTATCTTAAATAAATCCTAGAACTGTATTATAGATATTCGGGTTAATTGCCAAATAGGGGACACGGGCTGGCTTGGGCTGGTTTTCAGCTGCACCATGGCCAGCTGTGGAGATGGCCCAACAAGGCTGCAGCCCAAGCAAGCACAGGCCGGAGGCGGGTTTTGGAAATATGCGAGGTATAATGGAAAGCGTAAAACATGAATTACGCCACCATTAACATGACGTGGGGCCACGGGCCCACAAGACCGTCTCACAGCGGCCTGCGCAGAGGAGGTCCTCTTCCTCCTCGAGCTGGTCTAGGCACGGCGGCCATTAGCAAATGAGACGAGGTCTCAAGACCCATGTGAAGGGTAAGCGGCTGGTCCAAACCCGAAATGGGTTTTCCGGGACCCGCAAGACCATTCGATGAAGACAAGACGCCAATGGCGGACGAACGGCGGCGCGACGAGCTCCCGAGGCGGCCGGCAAGGTGAGTCATCGCGGTGACGATTTAGCCCGGCTACGGCCAAATGCATGATTTCAAGAGCATCTATAGGGCAAGAAGGAGGTACCTACGGCGATGGAGGAGCAGAGATGCACCGAGACTACGCACGACGAGCAGTAGCGGCGAAATGGTTCACCGTCATGAGGGAGCTCCATCGGTTCTTGCAAAACCGGAGGTTCAAGAGGTCAAGAAGGTCATGAAGATTCTCGGGTTGCAAGGAATCGACAACAACCTACCGCGGAGGGAAATTCAAAAAGGGTGAAATGGGAAAACTTCGCCGGCAAGGCAATCTCGTCATTGGCGAAGCTCGATTCGTCTCGGCTCGATTCTTCTGGGGACGACGGCGAGGGTGTGTGATGTGGCCGAAAGATTGAGGCCAATAGTGGATGAAATGAACGAATCGGGTGCCGAAGGTGGGTACGGGTTAAAACAGGGAGAGGAGAGGTCGTGAGCCTTGGCTTGGTTTATATAGGCATGGGGTGGTTTCGAGATGGTTTGGGAAAGGGTGGCCGAATGGGCCACGATTGAGTCCAAGGGCAAGGAATGAGAGGGAGGCAGGGACGCGAGGACGGTGATTGGCGCCGGGATGGGGCGGCGCGGCAGAAGGTGGCATGCAACAGGGCTGCGAGAGCTTCATTAGGGCATATGGACGGTGACGCGACGACACAGCGCGTTGGGCAGAGTGTGTCGCCGTGGGTTGGCCGAACGCAGGCGGTGGTGTCTTGGTGGTGCAGCAATGAAAGCAGATGAGTCAAAGCGGCAGATGGCAGAGGTGGGAAGCCACGAGGCGGCCCGGCGGGGTTCGTGAGCCAATCGCGACGCGAAGGGAGGGCATGGTTCGGTCCGATGGGCAACATGGAGAGGGCGCTCGTGAGAGGAGTGTCAGCGGATGAGAGAGCAAGCGTGAGAGCAGAGAGAAAGTTCATCGGGAGAGAGAGAGAAGAAAGAAGAGATGACTAGTAGGGCCCACCAGGATGGATCCAACCCAACTTAAATTCAAAATTGGGTTCTACACACTAAAAGGGCTTTTTGATGAATTTTAGGGGATTTTCCAATGCAGGAATATACACATATAAATAGTTATATGTATGTGTACATATCTATACACATATAGATATATCAATATGTGTATATAGATATTAATTCATGTGTTACTAAGAGTATTGGTTTGGTGAATTCTTAACCCTAAAACTTTAATTTGTTCAATTAGGTTTAGAATTTAATGATTTTTATTAGGGATATAATTTCTAATCTGGGTTTTATAATAAACAAGTAGTTCCTGTATGATGGTGTTATTTGGTGTTCAAAAATATAGTTATATACGAATAATCCCTTATTTGAATTCAATTTAAAAAATTTTGGGCCAAATTACCTGACCATAATAACAAATTTTCAAATTTTGAAAATATCCCAAATCCGGGCTGTTACATGAATTCTGCTATTATTGGTGGCAGTTTTAATTTAAAATGGCTAATTGATGGTGGCAGTTTATTGTGAATTAATGCTGTTGTTAATGGTGGCAATTTCAATTTGAAACGACTGATTGATGAAAAAACTAGTGAGAGGGGGTATATAAACACCTGGAGACGTATAGGAAAAGTTTTCTTTTTGACCCTCACTCGCATTTTCCTTTGAGCATTGTATTGTATCTTCATGTTGTTCTCGTTTCTCGCCCACCTTTCTTCTCGGCGTGCACGGATAGGTAAGGAGAGTAGGATGTCTGAACCGTTGTTATTGCGAGAACCTGCACGGGAGAGGCAATAAGGTTTCTAGGCAACACAAATGTGCGACCGCTCGAGATCTTCTTCCTTGACGTCTGCTGCTGTTCTTTTTTTTCTACGTTCCTCTACGGCCGGTCGCTACTACGCTGTTTCCATCTCATCATCAAGCCTATGTAAGTTTTATGCTTTCAATCTGTTAATTGTGTGAGCGACTATGAGTAGATCTGTTCATTCAATTCTGAGTAATATGTTGTATTTCACTTTTGTGATAATTTGCGTAATTTGTCTCATAACTAAATCTAAAATTAAAATGATAATGCCAAGCGTGGGATGTCAGCCCTTGCGCAGAGGCAGGCACATGCGGTGCCTTCATGCCTCCGAGTAATAAGAAGATGCGCGTCCTTCCCAACAACCCACGTGCATGCATGGGAGCAAAACCTCCTCAGTTTGGCTTGGTGCAAGGATGGCGTGGCGCCGAAGCACGTTTTTCTCTTTCTCGGCGGCTAAGAACGCAACATGGATGCAGCGAGCGAAACAGGCCAGATACATTCCATTCTATCACTCTCTTCTCCATACGCGCGCCTTCCTTCACTGATATATATACAAGGCAACACTGGCCACCCATCAGTCATCAGGTCACCCAATCCAGCGACGTCTCGTCGGCCATCACTCGCTGCCTCATTGATCGCAGCCTTGGATAGGAGAGTGAGTGAGCGAGAGCTGAGACAGATAGGAATGGAGAGGATGATGATGAGGCTGATGAGGAGGAGGTCCCTCCTCCAAAGCGGAGCTGGATGGCCAGCAGTCGCAGTGCATGGCAGCGCTAGCAGTTCTTCTTTCTTCTCCACTCAGCAGCAGGCAGCAGCTGCGGATCCGGTTCAGTCGCCGGGCATCTTGTCAGGGATGAAGATCAGGGACACGGCTTCCCAGGTATGGTAATCTCTCTTCGTTTTCACTTTCTTCACAGATCTTCGTTGCTAAACCTTTTGCTGCGACCATGTTCCATTCTTTTGATGCAACAATCTTTTGTGCCTGTCAAGATCTCTCTCTCTCTTTTTTCAGTTAACTGTTCCATATCCTTTCCTTGCTAATAGGGGTGAAAATGGGTCGGGTAATACCCGACCCATATCTGTACCCAGTGAAAATTTTACCCAAAAATTCGGATACGGATACGGGTATTTTTTTGTCGGGTCCGATACGGGTAATTACCCGGATACTTTTGTTTCGAATACAGGACAGCAGATACCCGGTAAATACCTAGATTTTTGGGTCGGATACGGATACCCGAATAATTTTGAAAATCGGGTACCGGATAGTGCTGGGATTTTAGGCCGAGCCGTTCTGAACTACAGCATGAATCAGTAAATAATTATTTTTTGAGATCTTCCTGGGCTCGTATGAATTTTTGTTCAACATGAAAGTTGTAGATAATTTCGAGACACATCTTTTTCATGTTGATAACTTTTTCATTTGAGCAAAGTATAAATTTATAAAAAATTATTTAGCGTGCTGACTGCTTTAGGGCCAACGGTACCCATACTATAATTCCATATTTTCGATGTTTTACTCTGCTCGTATGAATTTTCGTTCAACACAAAAGTTGTAGAGAATTTTGAGACGCATCTTTTTCGTGTTGACAAATTTTTTTATCTGAGCAACGTATGAATTTATAAAATATTATTTAATGCTGCTATTTTGTTGCCTAGCACGGCACGGCCCGATTCCCACTACTATACCGGATACTATATGCTATGTTGATCAAATTTGTGGACTATTAATGTGAGTCATGTGAGATTTAGAACTAATATATATGGTGCTATATATATTGTATGGACTGCTACCTATGTTGTATGGAACCTGTCAATTGTCATGTGCTAGTGCTATATTGTATGGTTTATGCTATTTGACGCGTTAGTTCGACTGTATGTTTTGTATTATTTGTGTCGGTATATGCTTTGGTTGGATTATTTTTATTATAAATTATAATGCTATATAATTCACGTACTATCCGACTAAGTACCCGATATCCATATTGTGCTCGCCCGTATATTATCCGATACCCGTTTTCTACCCGTTTATAGATACCCGTTACCCGTATCCGTATTCGTACCCGATTTTTAACTACCCGTATCCGATCCATATTCAAGTAAAAATAACTAGGGTAGGATACGGGATCAGCTACTATCCGACCGTATCCGACCCGTTTTCACCCCTACTTGCTAATTAGAAGATTAGTCCATCAATCTCCTTAATCAGGTTTTGCTTTGGTTTGCTCTTTCAGCTGATTGGGAGGACACCAATGGTGTACCTGAACAAGGTCACCGAAGGGTGTGGGGGCCAGGTTGCAGCCAAGCTTGAGTTCCTGCAGCCGTCCTTCAGCATCAAAGACAGGTGATTAGCTATCTCTCCCCGTCATCTCCGACCAACCATTAGTACTAGTAGCAAGCTCATTTGCGCAGGTAGCAGACGTAATCTTCATTGTTAATCACATGTTCTTTCTGTTTGTCTCCATGTGTCCAAGAGCATATACGAATGCCTCTTCACGTGCCTAGTGATTTGTCACACTTTGTCTGCTTTCGTGTGTTGGCTGGTGAGCCGTTGCTCATTGGGATGTGAGATGGGGACCCATTTTTAGTGGCTGGAATTATAGCTATAGCGAAATAATGAAACAAATGACGCCTCATCGTCTTGTCTTCCTGGATGTGATAGAAAGTGAAGCAAAGATGTATTTGGGAACCAGTTTAACTTCTTCTAGACAGATTTTTGCTTGTAGTCCAGCTGAAAACTTCCAACTGAAGCTGAAAAAAGACATCCCGTTTTGGGCACATTGTTTTGTCTCAACTCTTATTGATTTTTGGAAAGGTAGGGATGGAGTCAGAGACACACATCTTATGCTCGATTGCAGACTAGGTACTATGCATAAAAAATAAAATAGACTATTGGTACAAAGTTATCCGTTAAAATTCAGGAATAATTTCCTCTCCCTACCCTTATCTGACTTGTCTATTTATGTGACTTATCTTCTAACTTTGAGAGTTTTCAAAGCTTACCCGAGAGTCGGATCCATATCATTTAACATCTTTTTAAAGCTTTTAGACACACTTTTGAGATAGGAAAAAAGCGGATTCAAGAAACCAAATCGTTTGTATTTCAAAGAAGATGGTCAAATAAGCAGATAAGTCAAATAACATGTAAAGAACAGGGCTCTTAGTGTTAGTCCGTTTTAGGATACGAAATGCAACGCCACTAATACAAGTTTTTCCTGCAACATCCATACCCATCTGATGAGCATCGAGAGGTACGTGTTGGTCAAACCCCTCACCACAACACGGTCTATAGACCGGGTCCATTAACCCTAACCCTCCCCCTCTTCTCTCCCTGCTGTCTGCTCCCCCGCAACATTCATCTGGACCTGTAAGTTCATGATTGATTTTGATATTTTTTTGTTGGTTGTTGTATGATCCAGGCCAGCAGTTTCAATGTTGGAAGATGCTGAAAAGAAGGGGTTGATCACCCCAGGCAAGGTCAGTGATCTAATGCTTTTGGATAAAGAAGTACAATTAGGTTCTAGAAAGTATCACTATATTTAAGCTCTGTCCAACAACTAACAGGAAATGACAATTTGAAACAAATAGTTAAGCACTTCACTTGATTTCATATGAAATTGGCATTACAATCGCAAGCTTATGAGGAGTGCTAGGGTTGTTTGGTTTATGACCTCAACAATACTAGGCATGTCACATGTGGTTTGATGTGTCCGTCATGGTACATAATTGGAGCTTCACTGAAGAATTAGTGTTGTTCTGCAAGAAACCAATCACACCTGCATATGAATTTGTGACTAACTTGATATACCTCCTTGAATAGACCACTCTGATCGAGCCCACATCCGGGAACATGGGCATTGGCCTGGCATTCATGGCTGCGCTTAAGGGGTATGAACTCATACTCACAATGCCATCATACACCAGCCTTGAGAGGAGGGTGACCATGAGGGCATTCGGAGCGAGGCTAGTCCTTACCGACCCGACAAAAGGGATGGGAGGGACAGTGAGGAAAGCAGCTGAGCTTTATGAGAATCATCCAAGTGCATTCATGCTCCAACAATTTGAGAATCCTGCTAATGTCAAGGTATGTTTTATTTCTTGATTTTGAGTGTAGTATTAGAATACTAGTTTCTGTAGTTTGCAAGTGTTTATTGGCCAGGTTTATTTTGGGAAAGCCTCCGATATGAGCACATTACCGCTCAATTCAGTCATAAGTGGAGTATATTCATAACTGGAGTATATTACTTTAATACTTCAATATCCTTTTTTCATTATGTTGGTCGTCAAAATTGGCAGATACACTATGAGACAACTGGTCCAGAAATATGGGAGGACACACTTGGGCAGGTTGATATTTTCGTCATGGGAATTGGGAGTGGTGGCACTGTCACGGGTGTGGGCAAGTACCTCAAAGAGAAGAACCCTAATGCAAAGGTACTAGCATAGACCAGACATAAAAATTGCATTATAGGTGTTGCCTAATTGTTTCCGAAACTTGTAGACTGTAATGCTATAAAATTCATGATGGGTATGTGTACCTATGCAGATCTATGGAGTAGAGCCTGCTGAAGCAAATGTTCTGAACGGCGGCAAGCCAGGTGAGCTATACCTTTCTTTTTTTAAAAAAAAATACCTTTTCACACATTGGTCATTTTATTCGTTTGTGCTAATATTGCCCATGTGAACCTAACTGCAGGTCCACACCTCATCACTGGAAATGGAGTGGGATTTAAGCCAGACATTTTGGATATGGATGTGATGGAAAAGGTTCTGGAGGTAAACACGAATCAATTTTGACAATCTTGTTAATGAATGCCAACTATGTAGTACTAAGTTACTAACTTAAATTGACATATGATAGGTGAAAGGTGAGGATGCGGTTAAGATGGCTCGAGAATTGGCGCTGAAGGAGGGTCTTCTGGTAAGTGACTAGATATTTTACTTCTGATTCCTTGGAGCAGTGCAGAATGTTGTTTGATGTACAATAGAATTGATATGTATAATTGCAAAGAATGAATTGTTGCTGAACGTGTTAATTTTTTTGCAGGTGGGGATATCATCAGGAGCCAACACAGTTGCTGCTCTTGAACTCGCGAAGAAGCCAGAAAACAAAGGAAAACTGATTGTGGTAAGTTGCACATATCAATCTTTATGCATTGCATCATAATGTTTAAAATAAGTGATTTCAGAAGACTAAGCAGCAGACTATCGTTTTAGACTGTTCTTCCGAGCTTGGGGGAGCGATACTTGTCATCCGTCCTGTTCGAGGAGTTGAGAAAGGAGGCTGAAGCCATGGAGCCAGTGCCAGTTGACTAACTTGGTCGATCAAGCTTTTTTTAAGATAATGGAAAAACTTGGTCAATCAAGCTAGGAAATGAGTTTCTAGTGCATTATAAATTGGATCTTCTTTTGCTCAAAAAATATAAATAGAATCTTCTGAATAAAATCCCTGGCAAGCGTGAAGCATGTCTCAACTGCCAACTGAGCCTCAATTCCTCCTACAAATCTTTAGTTTGTGTCATTTGAGGACATTGTCCGTACAACTATAAAACGGTAAAGAGGATATTTGTTGTATTGACATTTATGATGCGCATGTTTTGACTTTTGGGTTGTTCAAACTTCAAACCAGCACAATGTGTGTTAGAAAGTACCTTTTCTGCTCACCCCTCACAAATAGTGATTTCAGCATAAGACCATGTGCAACCATGTTCCTTTCATTTAGTTTTCTTTCATATTCCCTGCACCATCTTCTTTTCCTACATTTTTCATCATCTCCAACAATATCACTTTAAAGGTAATGATATAGGGAAACGAGAGAGAATCTCTTTCCGAAGGGAATGGAAGGAAGAATCTCTTCCGAAAGAGAACGGTGAAGCAATCTATTAGAGGGTTGAAAGGAACGAGATTATCCTTGAGAAGAGAAAGAGGAAGGGGAAGGGATGTCCTTGGTCATGGTTTAAGGATTGCCAGGATTTCAGAATTGCATCATATAGCTCAAATGCCAAGGGCAAGCAAGCTCCTCTTCATGCATTTTTGTCGGGACCCACAAAACGAAGTCGAATCCCTACTGTGCTATACCTGTACTAGTCCCTAGATCAAATAGCTAGTACATATAGATATACAGTTTTGGATCATCACCGTTCATCGAAAAGTAAAAGATTACATCAGAGTCGCATAATTATTACAAAGTTTAGACTCCATGGCCTCACAGCGGAAATTCAAATAACATAGTTCAACTCAAATAGAAAACCTAATACAATTCCATAGGTATGTCTGAAGAACGCGCTCCTAGACGTCAGACTAGTCTTCATCCTAAATTCCTTCTGCGAAGTCTCCATCTTGATACTCCTCTTCATTAGCGTAGGGATTCTGAGGGTCACAACCTGCTCATTGGAATAAGCAGTCCTGCATAAAAGACGAGGGTGAGTATACTTTATACTCAACAAACAAGGTTGACTATATACAACTAAGGTTTAACAAAGAAAGGAGGGTTCTTTTGCATAAAACCAGTTTTACAAGTTTTTCTTAAGATTTTGAAAAATGATTTAAAATGTGTTGAGCAAAACAAAGATTTGAATCATTTTCTTTTAAAATTCTGGCCTCAACCGGTTTTGTCCAAACCTGGCTACTTACGGCATCCACCGTGCAAATACCCTCATTCTTCACAGCACATACTGTGAGGAGAAAAATCAAAACACACGACTGCAATCATGGTTTTTCCTTTCAAACACCATTTTAAAAACAAAAGGTAAGAAGTACCAATGAGGCAGCTCCCCGTTCACTACTACAGAATCACTAATATATGACGCATCTTTTGAGGCGGTTTCAACCTGCATAAATAAAAGGCGTCTTTAATTGTGGCGGAAGGGCCGATGGGCCATGAATAGGAGGCGGTTCAATTTTAACCGTCTTATATGACAGTTCGTTTTGATACGGTTGCATAGATGGAAACGTCGCATATGAGATTATAAACAAAAGAGACGGTTTCGTATAAGAAGTGTCATAGATGTCTAGGTATTATACGACGGTTTGTAGGTTGCAACCGTCTGTTGTGATGGCCGACGGTTGGTTGTTGAAACCGACTCAATTTACTACTTCATATGCGACGGCTGGTAGAGGGTCAGGGAGGGGACGAGTTGGAGTCCGTCCATAAAAGATGGTTTCTAAAGAAACGACGCATATATCTCCTCGTGATCTCGTTCCCAGATATATAGAAGCTGGCAATCGGTCATGATCTTGTCCCTGCACGCAAAATACGGCACAAGGATGAGCACATACTACAACAAAGAAGACGTGGTTGCAGATTGCTCGTGTTCATTGTGTTCCTTTTTTATCTTTCTCCGCCAAGAGCCGCCGGAAGCTAAGGCCGAGAACATACAATCGGTCCCGCCTCGTGGCTTAATTGGGCGGCAAGGACGAGAGCAAGGCAACAGTGGCTACAATTAAGTGTTAGTTGCACGTCCACCGTGGCCTTTGATCTATTTTCTTAAAGATGGATAGCAGAGGATCACCGGTTACAAGAGGTAATATTCTAGCTAATTTGTTACTTGCTTATCTTTTGCCGATCGGTGTCCTAAATTATATGCAATGTATTAGATCGTTAGATACAAGATGCATGGCAACATGATTATTGTAGCATGTTTAATAAATAAAGGATCAATGTCTGCATTGAAATATAAATTTTACTAGGTTGGAAAAAATAATTGTGGCGGTATTAATCGTTAAATCAGAACAATGAGACAAAAGCAATACTTTTCAACATGTATGGAATCGTGATAATAGTAAATGTTTGCCCATTTGCTGGGTCTTCATATCACTTGAGGGATCTGTTCTTTGCATAGAAAAGGGGAATAAACATCTAGTGTGTTGCTGGGTCTTCTCTTGAGAAGAGTCTGAAGATCATCGTGAACTTGCGGTGGCAGAGGCCGTGGAGCGCTGGTAAATGCACCGATGTTCTCCTTTAACTGGTCCATGGTTGTTGCTCCGATGATGGTGCTAGTTGTGAATGAACAGTCACCCACAAAGCCAAGTGCAAGCTAGACTGGCGTTAGCCCATGCTTCTTGGCAAGCTCGACATATTCGTTCGCTGCCTCCTGTGAGACAAAGGAACTAAAAGTAAGCCAGAATGCACACAAAACTGCATTCTGAATGCTTGGTTCATATAGGCCGGTAGCGTTTGTCAGACTTTAGCCAATGGCGTGTTGTAACACCGCATGTATCCGTGGTAGAGATTTAGCCTCGCTCACCTTTGATACGCCGAGTTAGCATCAAGATACTTTCCGGTGAGAGCACCAAAGACCAACGGGAGTAGGCAAGCAGCCCAACATTGTAGTTATTTGGGTGGCAAACTTCAACAAGATCAACTGCAATAAAACAAAGCAGGCCGTTAAAGCTACACAGCTTTTTTGGTTCAAAAAAAAGTTACACTACTATGCAATCAAATGTAAATGCTCAAGTACCAGCATTCTGACAAAAACAACACAAATATCCAATGAAATGGGCATGTTAACAAAAAATTATAGTATAATGGTATGAATCATCGGTATTTGTTTTTCTAATGTATATCCGAGACCAAGAAAGAATGTCCCACAGAATTCAGCTTGGCACCGGCAAGAAATGTTTATCACAGCTCTTGTATGTTTGAGAGAACAGCAAATGAATTTTCAGATTGAAAAAGAAGATAAAGATAATTTTAGAAATTTCCACTTAATTTCGAACTGTGGAGGAAAGTTCCAATAGATGGAGTCCATCTATCTCACCTTCAAACCGACATCTCAAAAGAAGACTATAACAGCTTCAATGCTCACAATCTTTGGAAGTTCTTGAAGCTTTGCGTACTGCACAAGCTCCATCACTCCATATGAGGTTTCATTGGAAACACCGATATAGCATACCTAGAAGAGAGATCAGCGGTTAACAATCGGCATTCTTAAAAATCAACCCCAACTCTAACACCGACATTTGATACCCTTAAAATCTCAACAAGAGTCAAAACACCCTCTCACCCTAAACCACCATGGTTTCGTGCGAGGTTGCATCTACATGCACAAGTTTCAATGACACGGCATCCGCATGGAAATATATTATTGGATAAAATGGCAAGAGTTGATCTTTGCTTACTCATAATATATGCCCATGTGGATGCCATGTCAAGGAAACTTGTACGTGCAGAACCCACAGATGCCATGTTGGCCAAAAGCAAGGTGGTTTAGGGCGTGAGGGCTGCTGTGAAATGGACTTATTCTGGATAGATTATTACCTTTCCTTCATCTATTAGCTCCTGGAAAACTTTCAATTGATCCTGAAATGGAACACTTGGCCTCCATTTGGTTGGATCCTCATATGCTATTCTGTACTAGACGTTGTCCGTCCTTGACCGTGGATACAGCTATCATGATAGTTTTACACTCTACAGAGGTTGCACGCTTTACCCATACGAGGTGGTTTTTCCCGAGGATGCACCCGAAGTAAAATGATCACTACAAAGCCTTTCTCTGACATCCTCTTAGTTAGGACATTCCCGATAAGGTTTCCACTGCAATGCCCCTCTTACACCAATAGAACCAGTACCAACTGTCTACTCCACCAACTGGAATGTCAAACTAGGAGTCCAAAAGGTACTCAACCAGGGCCTATCCATACAAGCACACATAGTCGCACTGTTATACTTAGCTCGTGTACCTCAAGAAATCGGTCCTTAGGGATCAGGGTAGTTCCCACACTGGACCCGAATTTGGTGCATACTGCACCATCCTTGCAACCATCCACCCCGATCAGGTTTTGCAAAATATTTTTTTTGATAGCACCCACTATCAACTAGCCCATTTACAAATAAATGACAACACCGATTATCCTTTTAAAATCACAAGGTTAAATTGATAATTGATGGTAACAACCATATGATTAAATGTTCTACAATAAGCATTACTAAGCAGATGCAAAACCTATTCAAGGGTATAGCATTACATAATTTAATTAATAACTAAGGCAGCAAGGAATATTTTATAAGAATTATTTATCGGTAGGAATTTAGCTAAGCAACTGGGTAATTAATGTTTTGTATTTAACATACATGCTAGTTGTCAAATTCTAGTAAAGCATGTTTACAAATCATGGGTTCAAGGGATCAGCACTTGCCGTGATCAGTGAGCACTTGCCGTGATCAGTGAAGAGAGAAGGTCCTCCACTGCATCGGAATTGAGACCCTCAGCGATCGAATCTAACACAACAAGAATAAAATAATAATACCATGCACAATAAATAACAAAAATTAATATTTATACAAATGCAAATCAAAATTACCAAACAGTAGGTTTTGATTTTATAAACATTTTAAAATTTATTTTATAATTTTTGGAGTTGTATAATTAAAGATATTAAATAAACAAGTTACACTATTAAAACAATTAGAAAACTAATTTCTCGGACTGGGCCAGAGGGGGTGGACCATGGTAGCACGGCCTGGCGCGAGCCCGTGTTTGGCACGTTACCAACGGGCAGAAGAACCTGTATACAGTAGCTCATTTCGGCGTGGCGGCCTAGCGCACACAACAAGCCCAAGACGCTGGCTGCGTGCGGCGGCGGGCGGACGCGCCCATGGTGAAAGGCGTGGCGCGGAGGCGCGGGAGCGGCCCGACGTTACGAGAGCAGCCTAGCGCGGCGTGGGCCGCGTGGCTGGCTCAGTTCAGGCTGACTGTCGGTGTCCCGAAACAGGGGAAGGACAGCGGTGGCTTAGGAAAACGGCGGTGCCGGCCACCGTTGGCACGGCGACTCCGGCCAAGGGAGGGGAAGGGAGAGGGGGCCACGGCGAAACCTCCAGTGGGGTCGGCCGGCGCGGCGGCGATAGCAACCACAGTGGCGATGCACAGGGCGGTGGCCTAGGGTGGCACGCAATGGCGCGGCCAACCGGCAGTGAGGAAACGATGGCGGCGGCGTGCGCGAGCATGGCGGTGGCGCGAGGATGCCATAGGTGGGGGTCCCGAGGCGAAGAGATGGACGGCGCGGCGCGGCGATGTTGCCAGCCGTGGAGGGGAAGGTGGCGCGCGGTGGCGGCGTTCCCAGGCGGTGCTACGGCCAGATTGGTAGTTGATATGAACTCTTTTCCATTATTTTTATTTCAAACTATTATTTTTATCTTTTATTGAAGTTGATATGGACTCTTTTTCTAGTGGTGTAGTTGATATGGGCTCTATTTCTTGTCTTGTAATTGATATGAACTCTGTTTATTATTTTTATTCTAAATTTATATTGTATTATTTTTAGTTGATGTATACTTTTTTCTAGTGTTTTTTTGTTGACATAGACTTTTTTTCCTATTTTTATTCCAATTTTCTTTTTATTTTTCATTGTAGTTGATATGAGCTCTTTCTTTTAATCTAAGCTGTTATAATCTAGCCCCACTATAATTGATGGTGTAGATCTTTTCTTTTTCTCTGATTTATATGGAACTTTCTCTGATTAATGTGTTGGCTCTGTTGATTCTTTTTTTAATTATATAACAAGCAGCGTGTCCTACATATTTGCATTGCTAGATTTGGTTCTTCTCCTTTAATTCACATACGTGGTGGTACGGATTATTCCTATTTTAATAATATAATAGATGGATATATTACTATTTTTTCAAATTTTGATTATTCATTTATTTGTGTATCATAATTGGTATGTATCCTTTTTTTTATTGTTGTTGATATAGACTCTTTTTCTATAGTGCTGAGGAAGTAGGCATAGAGATAAAATTCAATATGATAAAATATTCTATCATCTTCTCATAGACTAATGTGGCTGCTCCTAGGTTACATACATTCGATATTTACGTGTATCTTACTATGAACTCTTGATTGTCCATGTGCATGTTAATGCTTTAACCAATGCTCCTCGATCTAAGTCGTTTCTTGTCGTGCTCCTCAATCTTGGTCGCTTCTTATTGTTGTGTGGAGATGGTCATCGAAGCGTGTATAGATCCTTCATGGTTCCCGTTGTTCATAGCTGATAAGTACTTGTCAGAGCGCCAGATTGATATGTCGACTTCACGTCTCTCTTTTATAAAGTGCTGAGGAAGATGCAAAGATAAAATCCAATCCTATAAAATCTTACGCATAAAATTAATTTCCAAATCAAACGTTCTGTTTACATATAATGATGTAAGTATTTTTTTTTTTTATCATCAATAGGTCTACACCACTTTAATTTGGGCTTGCTATAATTGATGGGGTAAATTTTTCCTTCTTTTTTCATTATTCATGTATTCAATCCTTGTGTGCCCCTGAGTAACATGTTTGTGTCTAATGCCGATCCCAATCCATGCTTATATCTATGATCGATGCTCATCTTTAACACAGATTGGATCTATATATATGTCAAATACGAATTCTTAATTAGTTGCCTCATGATCCTAGTTGGTGCCTTATGATCTCGGTACTGCCAAGAATAATTTGTGTCGCTGCGTGATGGAGCGGACTGGCAGCGGCAGGAGAAGGGGAGGAAAGAGAGGGGTGGCGCTGGCTACCGGCAAGAGAAGGGGAAGGCGGCCCTAAGCCTAGCCCCTAAGATGGCGCTGTGGCACTGTGATGCGAGAGATGTGGGGTGTTTGGAGCGCATTTTGATTAATGAAAAGGTTGAGGGGTTTTTTGCTAAAACGTCTAGATGGACAGTAGGATGCCTCTGTGCTGCATGATCGCACGGTTGAGAAATAAAAGATGACGTGTCTTAACGCCTGAATTCGGCACGACGTGTTCGTTTGAGAGGGCACAAACGCTATCACTTGTGCTTGCGCTAGTTTTTTTTGTTGTTCTTATTGCTTTGTATCTATGAAAGAATGAAAGAATATGAGCTCTCGATCATTCCATGGGTTGTGGAAAATAACCGAGTTATTTTGACATGTCAAAAATCTTCTTTTGTTCTAAGTAGGTATGGATCATACTATTTTATAAAAGATTTAGTTATTTCATTTTAATAAATTTGATATGGAATTTTTTATTTAAATTTTGAATTTATATATATTTATTTTTTATTTTAGTTTACGTGACTTTCGCTTAATATAATCCATTATAATTTGGCCCACTTTAATTGATGGCGTGAATTTTTTAATTTTTTATGAAATTTAATTATTTTTATTTTTATTGTAGTTGATATGAACTCTTTTCTATTATTTTTTATTCTAAACTATTATTTTTATTTTTTATTAGAGTTGATATTGACTCTTTTTCTAGTGGTGTAGTTGATATGGACTCTATTTCTTGTCTTGTAATTGATATGAATTCTTTTTCTATTATTTTTGTTATAAAATTTATTTATTTTTTATTGTTGTTGATATGTATCCTTTTTCTAGTTTTGTAGTTTATATTGGCTCCTTTTTATTATTTTTGTTCTAAATTTCTATTATATTATTTTTAGTTGATGTATATATTTTTTGTTGACATAGACTCTTTTTCCTATTTTTATTCCAATTTTCTTTTTATTTTTCATTGTAGTTGATATGAGCTCTTTCTTTTAATCTAAACTATTATAACTGGCCCCACTATAATTGATGGTATAAATCTTTTATTTTTCTCTGATTTATATGGAAGTTTCTCTGATTAACGTCGTGGCTCCATTGGTTCCTTTTCTTAATTATATAACGAGCAGCGTGTCCCGCACATTTGCATTGCTAGACTTGGTTCATCTCCTTTAATTCACATACCTGGTGGCACCGTTAGTTCCTATTTTAATAACATAATAGATAGATATATTATTATTTTTATTTCAAAATTTGATTATTCATTTATTTGTGTATCATAGTTGGTATGGATTTTTTTTTATGGTTGTTAATATGTACTCTTTTTCTATAGTGCTGAGAAAGAAGGCACCGAGATAAAATTCAATATGATAAAATATTCTATCATCTTCTCATAGATCAATGTGGCTACTCCTGAGGTACATACATACATTCGATGTTCACGTGCATCTTCCATGAACTCTTGATTGCAAATGTACATGTTCATGCTTTAACCGAATGCTCCTCGATCTAAGTCGTTTCTTGTCGTGCTCCTCAATCTTGGTCGCTTCTTATTGTCATGTGGAGAAGGTCATTGAAGCGTGTATGGATCCTTCATGGTTCCCATTGTTCATAGCTGATAAGTACTTGTCAAAGTGCTAGATTGATATGTCGACTTTACGTCTCTCTTTTATAAAGTGCTGAGGAAGAAGATGCAAAGATAAAATCTAATCCTATAAAATCTTACGCATAAGATTAATTTCCAAACCGAACGTTCTTTTTACATGTAACAATGTAAGTATTTTTTTAAATCATCAACAGGTCTACACCACTATAATTTGGGCTCGCTAAAATTGATGGGGCAAAATTTTTCTTCTTTTCACGTTATTCATGAATTCAATCCTTGTGTGCCCCTAAGTAACATGTTTGTGTCTAATACCGATCCCAATCCATGTTTATATCTATGATCGATGCTCATCTTTAACACAGATTCGATCTATATATATGTCTAATACGAATTCTTAATTAGTTGCCTCATGATCCTAGTTGGTGCCTTATGATCTCGGTACTGCCAAGAATAATTTGTGTCGCTGCGTGATTGAGCGGGCTGGCACCAGCGGCAGAAGGGGAGGAAAGAGAGGGGTGGCGCTGTCTACCGCCAAGAGAGGGGGGAGGCGGTGCTAAGCCCTAGCCCCCAAGGCGGCGCTGTTGAACTAGACGCGGGGGATGTGGGGTGTTTGGAGCACATTTTGATTAATGAAAAGGTTGAGGGTTTTTTGCCAAAACGTCTAGATGGACAGTAGGATGTCTCTATGCTGCGTGATCGCACGGTTGAGAAAAAAAAATGACGTGTCTTAACCCCTGAATTCAGCGCAACATGTTCTCTTGGGAGGGCACAAACACTACCACTTGTGCTTGCGCTAGTTTCTTATGGTTCTTGTTGCTTTGTATCTATGAAAGAATATGAGCTCTCGATCATTGCATGGGTTGTGGAAAATAACCGAGTTATTTTGACATGTCAGAAATCTTCTTTTTATTCTAAGTAGGTACGGATCATATATATATATATATATATATATATATATATATATATATATATATATATATATAGTAGCACTAACGTACAAAAGGCTTCCGTACATATAATTTTTTAGTCATTGGATTAATCAATAAACACACGCGTAAAAATCCCTCATGACAAGCCCGCAGGTGGCTCTGCATGTATGCATGCATGTAATGATGTCAGCACTATGTCAGCGAAGGTGACATATATTCCTTCTATTTTTTACTATATCTTTTAATTGACACATCTGATTGACGAGTGATTTTTATCTACGTGTTTCTGATATTTTTACGAACAAAACTAGACCGGTCTCGATATATAAATTTATTCTTTACTACTTCTTATATAGCACTTTACTACATACTACGTTGTATTCATAAAAATAATAAAGTTATACTTATTGAAATAGTAAAGCCACTATGTGGCCAGTCTCAATATATAAATTTTTCTTTACTAATTCATATATAACACTTTACTACATATATTTACTATTTTACTACATACATGTAATACAATTGTATTTATAAATGTAGTAAAGTTGTGTTTAAAAAAATAGTAAAGCTACTATACGTACACTGTACATAGTATGAAAATATTTTTTAATAATTTTTAATAGCATGTGTGGTCTAGTTTTCTTCAAAAAATGTAAGGAACCTATTTTCGAAAACCGTTCGTCGATTGGAGCTTTTAATCAAAAGATATGGTCAAAAAATAAAAAAAATAATTACATACATACTTGGACTGGAAGAGAGGTGATGTGGATCTTTTTTTTTCGTAGAGCTATGAGAATTAGATCTAATCAAAATCATGTGGTTAAAAAAGTATGAGTACGGAAGGACTCCGTACTCTTAAGAGTACAATAATTTTTTGTGTGTGTGTGTATATATATATATATATATATATATATATATATATATATATATATATATATATATATATATATATATATATATATATATATATATATATTTGGAGCGCGGTTTGATTAATGAAAAGGTTGAGGGTTTTTTGCTAAAACGTATAGATGGACAGTAGGATGCCTCTGTGCTGCGTGATCGCACGGTTGAGAAATAAAAGATGACATATCTTAACCCCTGAATTCGGCGCGACATGTTCGCTTGGGAGGGCACAAACACTACCACTTGTGCTTGCGCTAGTTTTTTTATCTTTTTTTGAAAATGGGGCAGGCAAACTGCCGTCCAATTTCATTGAGTAGAAGGAAACCGTGAGAGCACAGGAATACAACGTAGCACAACCGCTACCTACTCGGCATATCGAGGACAAAAGGAGAACAAAAAACAGCTGCAGTGCAACAACTGCTAGCCTCAGCCTAAAGCCGAGCGCACCCAGACTATCTACTGGGAGAGGGGAAGAAGCTGGGAACCGCCGACCAAAGCTGGCCAAATAAGACACCACCACACAACATCGAACGGCTACAAAATATGGACAAACCAGTGACAGCCAACAGTGCTAGAAAGGGACTACGACGCCTCCAACGAGGTAATGACGATAGGAACCGTCATCGCCGCCAACCGCACAGAGCTTTCGCCCAGCAGGGGGTGCAACACAGTGGTGCCTCCAACGAGGGAACGACACCAAAGGTGCCGCCACCGCTAGCCCAACAAGGGAAGGGCTTTCGCCCATCGCACCCAACCATGCTGCCACACTGTTGGTTACCACGAGGATGTCTGCACGAGGGACGAGCCGAAGACTGACGAAACTGCTGAAGCCCCCGCTGAAGGCCACCCGACCCCCGGGGGCTGACGAGGAAGACAGCGACGCCGCCATCGTGCACCTCACAGAGAGGGGAGGGCAGGACTACCACGAGCTTAACTGCGTCAGACGGAGAAAGGCCGAGCCCCACAGCCTAATGAGGAAGACGCCGCCACCACCATCAAGCACCTCAGAGAGAGGGGAGGGCAGGAAAATGGTAGACAGGACCTCGGCAAGGGAGGGGCACGGACGGCACGCCAAGACCGAGAGACAAGTGGACGCCACGCCATGCTGCTGATTGGGGAGACTGCACTGGACCACCGATGCACCGCCGATGCACGCCGCTGCCAAATCAGCACATCTCGACGCTAGCACCAGTCGACAATAGGTTGAAAAGGCCACCAAGGCGCTGGCCACCACAAGGCCGGCCGCCGATGCACCTCCCTACCAAGCTGTCGCCGAAACTGGGGCCGCGAAGAAAGAACTGGCAGCCAGTTTGCCGTAGCGGTCACCAAGGCTCCGGCCACCAAGGGAAAGGAAGGAGAAGGCGCTACGGAAGGAACCGCCGCCGCCGCCACCACCACACACCCCTGGAGCACACCTACTCCGACCGCTAGCTAGAACCGGGCCCAGCCGCAGGATCTAGCCTCCACCGAAGCGGCCCCCTCGAGCGGCCTCAACCAAGGCGGGCACAAGGGGAGGGGTAGAAGGGAGAAGAGAGAGGTGCCGACCACCGAGGGTGCTATCACCGCCAACGCTGAGGGGGACGCGCCACCGGATTTGGGAAGCGGCGGATCTGACCAGCGCAGAGGGGAGGCGAGGGAGCAGCCGCTGCTACCACGCTAAGGAAGATGCGGCTTGCCCCTCCAGGAGAGTTGCCGCCGCCGGGGGGTGACACGCTGGCGCCCCGCAGAGCGGCCGCCACCGCCGGGGGGAGATGCACCGGCGCCATGCGTGAGCGGTCGAGAGCGGCCGCCGTCGGGGAGACGTTGTTGCCGCTTGCAGAGCGGCCGTTGTCGCTGGGGAGATGCGCCGCGCTGCTGACCGCGCCACCGTCGGCCGAAGCTCGCGAAGACCTCGCCGCCGCCGGACACACGCCACCGCCGGATCTCGCGACTCGCCGCCAGATCCGGCGCAGACCACTCCACACCCAAAGCCGCCGCCGCCATGCTAGGATGGGCCGAAGTTGCGCCGCCAAGCGCCGCCGCCGCCGGCGCCGTCCGCGCCGCCCACGCCGCCGCCGCCACGCACAACCCTAGATCCAACAGGCAAGGGAGAGGCCCCGACCGCCGCCACTTGGAACGCCCTCCCGGCCATCGTTGCCGAGCCTCCATGCCGGCCAGCCACAGACCACCATAGGCGTGAAGCCACCATCGTCGCACCTCCACGTCGGCCAACCACGCCGCCGCCTTCCCGCCGAGGGGAAGACAGATCCGGCCCCGAGGTCGCCGGATCTGGCCACGGTGGTGCCCAAACCGACGCCGGCCAAGAAGGAGAGGAAAGCTTCTACAAGCCCGAGAGGAGAGGAGAGGGAAGCTCAGACCAGGGAGAGGCCCCGCCGCCGTCGTCCTTGCAAGCCGCCGGACTGCCAGCGGACCACTCAGGTGGCGGCGAGGTGGAGGGCAGACGGAAGCTGTGGCGGAGGAGGCGGCTGTGCTAACGGCCCGAGCCGCCCTGGGAGCGACATGGGCGTCCTTAAAGATTATATAGTTAATAACCTGACTAGTTTTTTATCGTCCTTGTTGCTTTGTATCTATGAAAGAATATGAGCTCTCAATCATTGCATGGGTTGTGGAAAATTACCGAGTTATTTTGACATGTCAAAAATCTTCTTTTTTGTTCTAAGTAGGTATGGATCATTATATATATATATATATATATACACACACACACAAAGACTATTGTACTCTTAAGAGTACAGAGCCCTTCTGTACATCTAAATTTATAACCGTTGGATGTGATTTGATCCAACGGCCCGATTTTCTTCGCATCTTCACCGCACGCGAGGGGCCGTGCCATGTATTCGGCAACCGCACCTTCCTCCCCCAACCGCACCACGCCATTCCCCTTTTTTCTCCCCACCGCATCTGCCTCCCCAAACCGCGCCGCCCGCCTTTCTTCCCCAGCCGCGCCGTCCGCAGGAATTGTGCCGCACGCGCCCCGCGACGTGCCCCGCGACGTCACCTGCACGGGTCCGATGCTGCATTTCGGAAAACCCTAAGCGGCGGCGACCAAGCTTCCCGCGCGCGCCCTCCCCGGCTTCCTCCACGGACGCGCTACCGGCCTTCCTCCCCGGACGCGCCACCGGCCTTCCACCCCGGATGCGCCTCCCGGCTTCCTCGCCGGACGCGCCACCCGCCTTCCTCCCTGGACGCGCCTCCCGGCTTCCTCCCCGGAACCGCCTCCCGGCTTCCTCCCCGAACGCACCTCCCGGCTTCCTACCCAGACGCGCCACCGGCCTTCCTCCCCGGGACCGCCTCCGCGGATGCGCCTCAAGGTCCTTCTTAGGTCGTTCATCCCCTGTTGGTATGAATTTTTTGGGGAATGCCTCACATGGATAACTAAGCACACCCTTAATCTATATTATTGTCATGTTATCTATAGTAAGTAGCACAGGTAGATCATGCATTTTGGATGAAATTTCTTAATGTTTGAATAATGCAGTAGATTAGAAATGCTTATACCATTTTGTTTTGATTTGCTAATTGTAGCCATGGGTGAAGACAACTCTCCTACTAAAACAAAAAAAACACCACGTCACTATAAGGGGTCAATTTGCGGGGGATTCTCCATTTCAGATAGAGGCTAATCAACCTACCATCATTGATGTCATCCCTGATAATGCTACTTCAAAAACTGGCAGTCCTACAAATGATAAAGGAGCAGAGGCTGGTGGTGGAAAGGTACATCAAACCCTGTTGTCAATATAGTACATTTTTGTTTTTTTGTTGTGGTTGAATCATATGTACATGTGTTTCTTTTGCAGGGTGTAAGGAAAAACAAGAAGCGTGCCGTTAAAAGGGGTAAACCACCTGTTGTGAATGCAGAATGTGATGAAGACCCAATGACAGACGATGACATGCCCCTTTGTGATGTTTTACCTCGTATTAAAAAAAGGTTTTCATTGTTAGTCTTTCAATATATCTTTTCTTTTGCATCCATTTTTTGTTGTTACTAATTTTTTTTTGTTGCAGCTTGAATCAAATCCTCCGGTTGCCAAAAAATGTGCTGAGAAGAGTCATTGCTCTCCGAAGAAAAAGGTTTTGCCCTATATATTTATTACAGTAAACTAGTTTTCTTAATGTTTTTTGTTGACTGTCAATTTTTCTTTTTTTCACACGAACAATTGAAAAAAAGAGAAAGGCATGTGATGATGATGTCGTCACCCCTAACAGCGATGAAGAAATTATGCCAGCTACCCAAGTATTGACTAGGATGAAGAAGGTTAGTTAACGGATAAGAATATATGTTTGTTGTTCTATTTTTTTATAGTAAAGTTTTGCCCTTCAAGCTTACATCTGTTTTGTTTGCAGCAATAGAGGTTAAATCGATCAACGACAGAAAAGAGAGATGAAAACATTCAGTCTCCTAGCAAGAAAAAGGTTTGTTTTTAAAAATTTCTAGGAAATGGAGTAAAGCTGTCATCAAGCAAATATATTTTTGCATGTAGTAAATCTGTATTTTAGTCTTTTTTAAGTATTACGATATTATGTACTGTCATTTTTTCTTAAATCATATTTCTAGTTGGGTTTCCCTTTGTAGGGGCAAAATACGAATGATGAAGAAATAGATGAAATGGATGAAGAATATGATGACAATGTAGATGATGACAAAAAGAACAGGAGGGTATGTTCGAAGATACTCCTATTTTTGTTTCTTTTTATTTATGAACCTCTGTGGTAAAGTTATACTTTCAATGTAGTAAGGTATTGTCATCGATGTAGTCAATATGTATCATTGTTTATGGTATACCTTTTTTCGTTTGTGTCTCATGTAGTTTTATTTCTGAACTGTGTGGTAAAGTCATTGATGTATCATTGTTTGTTTTACTTAATGAACTTGTGTGGTAAAGTTACTTCTTCCAATGTAGTCAAGGTGTTGTCATTGATGCAGTCAACATGTAACATTGTTTTTGTTACATGTTTAAATAATACAGTAGATTAGAAATGCCTATACCATTTTTGTTTCATTTGCTAATTGTAGACATGGGGAAAGTTCCTAATTTCATTAATGTAGCCAAGATGTATCATTGTTTTTTATTTTATGAACTTGTGTGGTAAAGTTTCTTCTTTCAATATAGTAAATGTGTTGTAATTGATGTAATCAACATGTATCATTTGTTTTTGGTATAGGTTCCGTTTGCAATGCGGTGTGACCCTAACTCGGTTGAGGAAATTGTCAAATTCCTGAATGACGAGTAAAAACAAGTTGTCAATAACCTTGGGTTTAGCAGCATATTGCACATGAATATAGGGCACTTGCAGAATAGAGACATTGTTGGATGGATCATGGATCGCATCGATCCGGAGTTGATGACAATTGTAATAGATCACGACAAGCAAGTGCCAATCCACGCCCATGCTGTTTGGTGTGTTCTTGGCATTTCTAGAGGGAGTCTTGAAGTATCCATTAATGAAAAGTACGACGACATCCCTTTCAGATCAGAATTAGGGATTGAAGACAAGAAAAAGCATCAAGATATTCGGTATGACAGGTTGAAGACGGAGATCCAGACTGGTAGGAGCGACAAGTTGTTTGTTCAGTGCTTTATGCTTGTTGTAATACAGAGGCTCCTTATGTATACGACTAGTTGGCATATCTAGAAAAAATACATTTCCATTGTTGATAATATCGAGGCTATCCCAAAAATGGATTGGTGCAAGGCTGTTGTGTAGTACACTCGGAAATGCTGTAGGGATTGGCATTATGCAAAGGGACAGAGCACCAAAATAGCTTTGATGGGATCCCCTGTTTTCTTGCTAGTATGTTTTCTGTGTTTTTCACAATCTGTTATAAAGATGCATATGTGAGTGTAGTAAAGATTGTGTTATTACTGTAGTCAACATGTTTGCTCCTCTTTTAATCCATGTAGTTCTCATAACATATGTGATAAAGTTTTCTTATCAGTGTTGTAAAGATTCTATCAATGAAGTAGTCAACCTGTTCATTTCCTATTTTTTGGGACTATAGCAACAATATATTTTCTTGCTGGTATGTTTTATGTGTTTTTCACAATCTGTTATAAAGATGCATATGTCAGTGTAATAAAGGTTGTGTTATTACTGTAGTTAACATGTTTGCTCCTCTTTTAATCCATATAGTTCTCATAACATATGTGATAAAGTTTTCTTATCAGTGTTGTAAAGATTCTATAATGAAGTAGTCAACCTATTCATTTCCTATTTTTTGGGACTATAGCAACAATATATTTTCCAGAACAAAGTTCCTAATTTCAGTGTAGTAAAGGTTATGTATATGCAATAGTTAACCTATACATTTACTATTTTTTTGGTGTATAGCATCAATATCTTCTAACACAGCATCTGTGATAAAGCTTCTAATGTCAGTGTAGTAAAGATTATGTCATTGCAGTAGTCAATTTGTTCCTCTCACCTTTTTTAATAATATACTTGTAATTTACGCAGATTTACTACATTGACAATCTCTTGAGTGAGTATTCTCCCAGTAGACAACCAATGCCAAGGATCAAGTTCTTCACCAAAGACTTGATTTCCTCTCTTGTTGCTAGCGACAGGTTGCCACGCTCTGGTAGCCTTCCTAGGTTTGGGCGTTTGCCGGTTAGTTTTACTTGCCTTTTTTTTTCCATTTTATTTGACTATTTTTTTTCTCAAAATTTTGAACTAAACAACAACTAACCCTTTTTTTCTTACTCTCTTGTGTGCAGATTCGAAAAATTGAGAATTCATGCTATGTGAAGATGCCAAGCCACGCTAGTATGCCAACTGATGCAGATTTGGTCAATATGGTATTTCCTAAGCTGGCAGACAAAATCGGCGAATTTGAAGGGCTTGGTACTGATGAAGTGCTTGAAAAAATCAGGAAGACGTTCCATCAGTACGATGTTCAGATGGAGAAGCAAGTCAATACAATGATTGCTGCACAAACGAAGATGACCAAACAGTTGTTGAAGGTTGTCCAACAGGATGATTCCAAGAAAACAGCAACCAGTGTGCCTGAGAATGGTAATTTCCCCCTTGCTCACTTGTACTTTTCTTTTTCTACGTACATTTTTCCTATTTCTGTCTGCATTTATGCTTATCATATCATTACAGTAAATATGGCTACATAAGTGTTGTAAAGGTGCAGCATTATGCATTATTTTTTTTCCTGTTGTTGTGTTTGTAGTAAAGTATAACATACTTTTCAGTAGAGATATCAACCTAGTTGTTGTCAAGGCTCACCAATCAAGACCACTAATTTTTATGTTGTGCTTGTAGTGAAGTTTAAACTACCAATGCCGTAAAGATAGCTGACAAGTGTTGGAACGACTAACATGATATGCTGCCACATAAGTGCTTTGTTTGTAGCGTTAACCTTTCATTATGCTCATTGTGTTTTTCTCAGAAACAATCACCAAAGAAGCCCCCGACAACGAAGATTTTCAGACAGTGAAAGAAGCATTCATGGTCATCGACAAAGTATGTGATGATCTCGCAAGTAAGGCTTGCATTGCTGATGGTAAGGAAAAGCTTGGTAGGGGGCTGAGAATTAAAAAGAAGAATCCCAAGTTGCAATCTCCCTTCAAATCTGAGGCACCGCCTAGTAAGCTACATATTCCGGCGGAAAAATCATTTTATGACTGTCTTACAAAGACATATGATGTTGCTACTCGTAGGTATTTTTTTTGTTTCGTCACTTTATTTATGTGGTTAATATTTACATCAAATTTGTTTAAATTATTTATTCAATTTTTTTAATTGTTTTATTTCTTCCCAGCAAACCATTTCTTCGAATTGCAAATGGAAGGGTTGCCACTGGTATAGATCTGAAAGACTGTTTTGAGGCTGGGAAACAGGTTGAAGATATTTTCATCGACGCCCTTTCACTTTCAATATCATTTGATGATGCACAAAGGAGCAGGTGTAGTGCTTTCAGGAGGATGCTACCGACCGATGTTGCGATGAGTTTTCCAGAAGTGTTTTATTTTTTGTTTGTCTGTGTAGTCAAAGTACTAGGAACATGTAGCTAACTTGTGTTCGTGTATGTAGTAAAGATTCACCTTCTAATTATGAAATAATTATCAGCAGTCAACATGTGTTTACACCTGTAGTAAACATTTTCTTCATGTGGTAGACGAACATTATTGCATCCCAGAGCTTGGATAATGACACTTGGTATGCGGGATGCCTAGACACGGTCCTTGTCCCTGGCAGTCTTGGATATGATATCAGCGATTGGAATCTGGTTAGTTCAATGCTTTGCACACAGACACTCCACTTTTTTTATAGAATGCACTTTTTCATATGCTTTTTTTTTGCAGTTAAATTGCTCTTGTGTGTTTTATTGCAGCTATTCATGCCTGTATTCTTTGAAAACCATTGGACGTTGTATGTCTTCAACAAAATGAAAAAGAGGATTGACATTTTTGACTCTTTACCACAAGATCCCAAAAATTACCATGATCATATTTTTCAAAACTTGGTAACATAAATTTAACTTTTTGCCTTGTGATCATTCAACCACAATGTACATTCTGTTGCTTTTTTTTCATTTTCTTCCATGTCCGATGTGTTTTCAATGTAGGTTGAAAAGTTGTTTGCTTCTAAGGAGCGAGTATCTGGAAGTGGGAAGTGTCCTGACTTCACATCATGGCCCCCTAGATATGTAAAGATAACATCGCAGAATAACCCTTATGACTGTGGCATCTTTGTTATGTAGTATATGGAGCAGTGGGATGACGAGTCTTTCCAGGACATGTACTCAGTGTAAGCACTATGTTTTTTTCACAATTGTAGTAAAGATACATTATTTCTTGTAGTAAAGTAGAGTTCAAAACTACATTTCAGAAATTTTTTTAACCCATGCAGAAGGAAACTCTCTCCTACCACCAGCACTACTGCTTCCAGCTTGTGACACATCCAGTGAATCTACAATTCGACGATCTTCCCGACACGGTCATCAACGACTTCCCTGCGGATGTTAGGAAAGATAGGGAATTAGCCTTGCGCAAGCCCATTGTCAACTAATTAGATGTGAACTTCTGTCAACTAATTAGATGTGAACTTCTCCCAGAGGGTTTGTTGATGAAACACCTTGTTTTTTTGTGTTTTGGCAGTTACGGGAGTTGGATGCAAACTTACACATGACATGGTTTTATGCACATACAACTTTTTTGCAATGTGGCATATGGAATGGTGTGATTACTATAATGTACTACTGTAATGATATGCGACGTGTGCCATCATATGTACTACATTTTATTTTTCATCTATGATATTTTTTTTGCACTATCGAAATACGTTCTGATAACATGTATCAACTATTCTGGCATTTTAACGTCCACAAATAGAATTAGATTATGCATCAGAAAATCAATTTTTAAAAGTGTACTCAAATAACACAAAATTATGTAGCAAAGCAATAGTACTCATTGTAGTCAATGATAGTTCACGCAATAAATATATCAAGTAAAATTCCTTAACCCCCATGCAGTCCACTTGATTATGCATCACAACAAAATACCAGGCTGTCACATGCTCGGCACCAAAATGCAGTCAAGCACCCACTGTAGTCAAATATACATTCTTTTCATCATAACAGTAATAAAGTTTCGGCAACAAATGTATTTAAGTGACTATATCCATTGTAGTCAAGTACATATTATCCATCTCATAAGTACAATTGCTATTAACATCGTAACAAAATACCAGGTAGTGAAGTAATTAAAGTATATGTACCCTCTATAGTCAACTGATTACAATTCCAAAAGCATATCAAGTAAGGAAAACATCTGCACCCATTGTACTGAAGTCACCCCTCTTACTGTAGTCAATTGTATAATTTTTAAATCACAATTTTCGACTCCCTGTACATGTCCTGGAGTTGTGCCCCAATTGCATACATTTTTGACATTGCCGTTGCTTTTTCTTCGGTTTTTCCATGTACTCCAGCCATCTCTTCTCTTTTGTCCTACCCTTGTTTTTGGCATGCTCCGGTTCTTTCATTACAACATCTTCCAACATCATCCCATCACGTACCTCTTCAGTTTTTTTGTCCTGTGGTTTGTATTCTTCGAAAATTTCTTCTAGTTGAGTCTCCAAAGATCTGAATGAGTCCATTGCTAATTTGAAGTGTTCTGCACTTGCTGCACTTTTCCTAACAATACTCGTTGCACGTTCAAATAGAACAGACTGTCGATACTCTTTCGATGTGTGCTCCACATCACAAAGAATAGACTTCACGTCACAATCATCAAATGTTGTTCCAATCTTCGCTCTCCTTGACCACCTTTTCAGTATGTACTTTTCTAGTACATAACGCACACTTAGGTGACAGAAGACCTTCAATATGTGTGCATAAAATAGCCCTCTATGTTCCCATGATTTGCACTCGCAACTGAATCTACCCTCCTCAACATTACTTGACACACAAAAAACATGTTGTGCCCAGGGTGGCTTCTGCTCATTATCTTGGTGTTTGACAATCAACACCTTCTCACCATTTTTTGTGTCATGTACCGATTCAATCTCAAATGTGGTGCTTCGATAGAGATCAGCTTTGAACTTTCCATACACTTTTCTGGTGTATTCTTTACTCATCTGGGCATCAAACTTGTACAATGTTGGCCTTAGAGGGCTTTTCTGCATTTTTCAGAGAAGTAGTAAAGCATCAACACACAAATAGTAACACAATATTACAAAATGTAGTAAAGTATGTATTACTAAATTATGTACCTCTTGAGCAAATGTTTCTTGATCCTCTGCTGCTTTTATTGACTGGATGCACCTGTTGAGTTCTTGCACAAACCTATGCAACGAAGTTCTTTGATCTACAAATGACCTCTTCACCACAGTATTCATGCTCTCACTTCGTTGAGTCGATGTCATATTCCCGAAGAATACATCTTTGAAGTACGCAGGAATCCACCTTTCTCTTTCCATCCAAAGAGAAATCATTACGAGGGAATCTTCTAGTTTATTCCTACTGATCATATCATGCCATGCAGTTTCAAACTCATTTGGAGTCAATGGATTATTTATTACTTCATGTAACTCACTCTTCAAACCACCATTTGCCATGTACAACTTAGCCAATCTCTCCTTGTTCTTCTTCAACACGTGCCACTTGCATAGCCTATGATGTGTTGTTGGCATATTTTCTCTAATGGCCTTTTCCATACTAGGATCCTGGTCTGAAAATAATATCACGAGGGTTATTTCTCTAGCATATTTTTTTTGTAGTGAAGTTATATGTCAGTAATGCATTTTTTTAATACATATATATTGCAGTGACATATCAATGAACATATATAGTAAAGTGCACTATTAACTTGTAGTAAATATGTACTAAACAGTGTAGTACAAAAACCGGTACCTGTGAGAATCCCAAGGAGGGCTTTGCCCCCCATGCAGTTCAAGAATGTTCTCAGCAGCCAACCAAAAGATTCAGCCTTCTCATCATGAAGCAGTGAACACCGAAAAAATATGGTTTGCAGATGATGATTTACTCCAATAAAAGGGGCTAGAGGCATATTGAATCTATTTGTCTTATATGTCGTGTCGAACACCACACAATCTCTAAAATGCTGGTATGCTGCCCGGCTGCTAGCATTACACCAAAAGATATTCTTCATGCGCTCTATCTCGTCTCTCTCCACATCAAAGTAGAAGTTTGGGTTGTGTGCTTGCATCTCTTTGAACCACTTTATTGTGTTTTCAACATCACTTAAATTTTCTATTCGGACGTTCTTTGCTTTCCTACAAGGCAAAGCCAATAGCCAGTTTGATTCACTACTTTATCAACTTTCTCAACATAACATATTTTTTCCAACATAAATGCAAAAAATATGTAGTCAAGTAAAGCACGGGAAGAGATTTATGTACCTGTTTTGTATATGTTTTGATGTGAAAGGCAAATTCTGAGGACCTCCATGAAGTTTGCACATGAAATCCATTATCGAACCATGTGGAACATTGCTAAATTGCAACGACTTCACCACTTGTTCAATTTCTTCGGAAATTACTTTATGAGATTTGAAGAATTTCGCTTTAGATGGAGTATACAACTCATGGTTATGTACAAGATCTAACTTTGTCACAATATATCTATTACTGCTAGATAATTCTATTTGCATCATTGCCTTGCAATTTGTTCTTTTACTACCCCTCAATCGCTCAGAAGATTCAATAACAGATTCTGATTTATCATCAACATTCCGTTAACGCTTGCCAGCAAATGAGCATAGGAACCTTCTCTTCTGTAGTTTATTTTTCTTTTTTGATTTATAGTTTTGGTCCTTGCGCACCCCAAATCCAGTTCTAAATGAGTAATAATTGTAGAATGCATATGCTTCATCCTCGGTAGCAAATGACATGCCAATGCAGGGTACAATACTTGCCTGTCATTTTTCATAAGAATGACAAAGACTATTCATAACTAGTAATGTAGCAAATCCCCCTCAATTCATTGTAGTCAAAAAATATAGAGCAACAATGTAATAAAATACAGTTAGAAGGAAACACCACGTGCTAATGTAGTAAGTTTTGCAAATAGCAATACCTGGTCTTCACTTGAAATCACATTGGTTGGATTTACAATATCGCTTGGTGAAACAGTAATCTCCATATTGCCCGAACAGTTAGGGAGAGTAGTAAAGCTCATTGTGGGGGTAACACTGATTGCTTCTCCGTACCCGCAGTTATTGTCCATCTAATCACACATGTAATACAACCAGTAAAAAAAGATGTAGTAAAGATAACCAAATCAATATAGTCAATAATATCACGAGGAAACCATTCAAGCAAAAAACCTAAAATCAAGTACGGTCCGTCACAAAAAGTGGGTGCAAGATAAATTATAAGGCATATAGGGAGGAAATTAGGGCTTTACTACACTGATTCGCGCGCGATCTGCGTGCCGCTGGCGGAGGAGGAATCAGCGCTGTGATTTGCCGCCGGTGGGGGCCTGCCGCCTGGGGGCATCGGTGTGGGAGATCGGGGAAGGATCGGTCGGTGGGGGCAGGGTCGGGAGGGGGGCGCGGTCGGGAGTGGGGGGGGGGCGAGGCCAGGCGTCGACGAGGTTACGAGGCAGATAGTCGCCTGTGTGAAAGAAGAGGAGGCGGGGCTCGAAGTCCGGACCGTATGAGGGTCGTGGCGGGAGAGGTCGGAGGCAGGCGGGCGCTGATCGGAGGCGGACGGGCATGGGAGCGCATGGCATGTCGGGCGTCGGGGGCATGGCGGGGTCGGGCCGTCGGGGGCGGAAGGGGGTCGGAGATGGGGCGGGGGCGTGGTCATGTATCTGATTAGATCGGACGGCCAGAAAAGTAGATGTACGGAGGGGCTGTGTACTCTTATGAGTACGTTAGTGCTACTCTCTCTCTCTCTCTCTCTATATATATATATATATACACACACACACACAACATGTTTAGTGCTAATACTCATTGAGTGCTAATATGCTAACATTCAACCAAAACCATCGGATAGACTTCGTACAGTTGAGATCGAGAGAGGTGGAAGCTCCACATCCCACTTAAAACACGCGGGGGTTATCTACAAAACAGTTTTAGTGGATCTTGAACTTCCATCTCTATCGATTTCAACCGCATGGGTTGGATGTTAGTATATTAGCACTCAATGAGCATTATCACTAGATATGTTGCCATATATATATATATATATATATATATATATATATATATATATATATATATATATATATATATATATATATATATATATACAACCCTGTGTCACTAGAAACAAAATTCCAAGCAATGCTGTTCTCAATTTTGATGCGAACACAACATGGTAGTCTTAACGTTAGCATTAGGTTTATATTTCCACTTCCTACACATCCTGTTGTAAATAGCCAGTTTCGAGGCTATCTACGTCACCCCAAAAGGCCCAACCGTCCGATTGCGCGGCCAGCTGCATCTAGCCGTCCAGCGCAAACGGTTTTAAAAAAAGTTCTGTATAGCCAGTTTCTAGGCTGTGTACGTCACCCAAAAGGCCCAGTGGTCCGATCGTGCGGCCAGCTGCATCTACCAGTTCAACGTAGACGATTTTAGAAAAAAAAAATCCTTTTATTTTTCGCGAATCAACCTACAGTCCACAATTGCCTACCGTGGGCACGTTATCTTTTTTTGGAGGCCGTGCAATTGTTTGATCAAATCGCATAGCGCCGTCACGGTCCACCCAATAAATTTTGCAAGACGACCCTTTCGATCCTCTAGATTAACTCGTGGTCCTAAGTCCTAACCCTAGCCCATCTCCGTGTCCATCACTCCGTCCGCAGCCGCTCGCATGGCTCCTGCCTCTCCCTCGGCACCCTCGCCGTTTTGCTCCTCCCAGTGCCGCCCCTGCGTTGCCCCCGCGTGCTGCTTCCTCCCCTTCTTCTCCTAGGCTCGGGCCAGAGAAAGAAAGGAGAGCTAGGGTTGGCTCCCCTCCGCCTCCCCTGCCAGCCGGCGCTGCCTCGCTTCGATCCCGCCTCCAGCGTAGCCCCGCCCACCTCCCCTCCCACGACGGCGCACACCCTGTAAGCCGGCGCTGCCTACTCCGCCACCCCTTATACCCTTGCACAGTTGCACCACCTCTCCCTGATCCCCTCCTGGACATGACCTTGATGGCCTTGGCATCGCCCCGACTGGATCCATCATCCAAAGATGCTCGACCTTGGCATAGCCGTCCACGATTGGCGCTGACCACCACAGTCTCTTGGCTTCGGTTAGTTCGTGACCATGGTCCTCAGATTCTCAGTTTCCTTTTTTTTCCTTCCATTTGTGCTCATCTTGATCTCCTTTTCTTTTTTGTTAGCTTAGTGGTTCGGTCATCTAATAAATGTTTTATCTCTGGAATGCTAAAACTCATAACTACGGGCTGACCACATCTAGGTACTTTTCAATCAGTTGGTAGTGTTATCATGGAGCTGCTTGATTCCAGCCTTTGGTTGATCTGAATGTGAAAAAATGCTCGTTGACAGCAAGGTATATATATAACCCTTGTCATTGTGTACCCAATGGTTTATTTGTATACGAAAGCTTATGTAACATGTGCCTAATTTCAGTTACTGCTCTACAATAAATAGATGAAGTGTTGAGTTTACTATCTGAAAGTTGTTCAGTGGATGAGATATCCGATGAGAGCTGGCTACAGGAAGTGTTAACGATTTTCAGATATTTCAATGTGGTTCTTGCAGATATATTTTACACACAGTACATGCCATTTTACACATTATATACAATGCTTTGGTGCATAATGTTGGATTTTTGGAAGGAATTGAGGTTTCATGTTTGGAGTACGGTAGTCAGTACGTGAGCATTTTTCCTCGGCCACCTGGAAAATCAGGAATACTTATAAAATGTGTAATGTCAAGAAATATATAGCTACAGTCATATTCATCGGCTTATAACTTAAAAAAGGGTTCATATTTTTTTGTACATTGTATATTTATGCTTGCATGTAGCTCGAAACCTTAAGTGTCAGTCATTCATGTCTCAAAAGCCCTATGCCATTTACCTGCTACAAAATGCAAATGGCCTTTAATTCCATTTTTTCCAATTTGATGAAATAAACAAATATTGTGCGCTGCCTTTAGGTTCTTATTATAATTAGGGCCATATGGTGTGTCATGCATCCTTCTAGAAAGAATTATTTGCTTCACGTACCACTGCAATGTTAAATAGTGTTCTTTGTGATGAATGAATGAGCCTCTACTGAGTACCCACCCTTAATATATTTATGATAGGCCTTTTTTTTAAAAAAAAATGCGCTATTAGCTGCTATGTTTCCATACTTTACACAAGTACTTTCAATTCCCTTTCCTTTACTACTGCTAACTTCGAGTCCATAACACCAGACATACTTCACACCAAGTACTATTAATGCCTTTTCTTTTGCTATTGCTAATTTTGAGTCCATAAAAATGTAATCTGATTATATATCACAATTATTATAAAAATAGGTTCTCTCAAAAAAATTTATTATCAATGTAGGAATAATTTTGAGATTGCAAACCACTGCTCCATGCATTCTCCTAAAAAAGCTCGGTGATCAGTGCTGGAAGGGAAACCCAACCACAATATAGCACTTGCTTGAAGCCTATGTCATTTGATGTTGAGATCATTTCATTGTTTTTTCTCAGTTGTGCACCGATCATGTTTTCTTCATGTACTAATTCTAGCATTTAAAACGCAGGGTGCATCACCTCAAAACTTCTCATGGAGCCGAAGATTTCCATCACTTCAAAGGAGCGGACTCACATTTGGATAGATTGAACTTTATGGGATGAATTTTACACATGATAGTAAGGAGCAGGCTTGCCATTAATGCTATTTAACACTCTCATTGATATTAATCGATATTACCTAATTGCCTTTGTTGATGCTATGCAACATGGCACACTATTGGTGCACCAACCCCCCTATGTATAACATTTTTGCTTATGGAAGGCATGTCATTCATCAGTTACATGTAGGAGCTCATGAAGGCCTCATGCCAAAGATCATTTTAGAAACATTACCATCTTACTGAACGCGTTATCCTGCCATGCCCATGTTCACATCATCTAAACACTAGGAATGCTTTGTAGTTTGTATGCTTCTTCACTAGGACCATTTTTAATGATTTCTCGGTTGTTTCACATGATAGGAAAAAGGTTATATGTCGATTTCCCTTCAGTGAGGTGGATATGTGCTGAAGAAGTTCAAGTCAGCATCTAATTAGTTCAATAATTTACACATTATGTATGTCATGCTCCTCAAATCTTTGTGGTATTTTGCATGCTCAATCACACTGTTGCTGCTGAAAATTTATTTGAGGAGCATCACTATTACATCTGTTCACTGTAATTTTTAACGGTTTAGTGTTAAAGAATACATCTGGATTGGTTTCATTTTTGCAATGCTATCACTTGAAATTTGAGTGTACCTCTGCCTGATAGAAATTTGAGTGTACCTCTGCCTAACTAAATCTCTCTTTTGACCTGTTGTTACATGAATGGCACCTCATTTCGATTAAGAAGATGAATAGCCCTCATGTTTTGGTGCAACCCTTTTTTACATTGTAAGGCCATTTTGTGCGGAGTACCATTATCAAAGAAATTCTTTCAGGAGTGACGTCCTGTTAATTTTCTAAATATCAGAAATTATTATTTCAATTTTACATAATTAATTTAATGATCATTCTCTAATTTTCCATAAACCTTCCCTCTAATCTTCCATTGCTTACCCTAATCTCCTTCCTAATCACTTCTCTAATCATTGTTCCCCTAATCGCGTTCTCACTGTTGCCGTAGCAGTGTCGACGAGCAACCTGTAGCCCAAAACCGGAACCACACCAAATCAACCATATCGCTAACTTTCCAACACAATCCAAACCAAATCACGTCCTACTGCCCAAAAATTCCCAGAAATCATACCATAACGATGCACCGAATCATACCAAATCAATTACATCCATAGCCCACAGCCCAAATCGAGGCCAAAACGAATCCAATCCACCCTTGCCATACATGCAAATCATGCCAAAACCACCGTCGTGTCCATAGTATAAAACCCCAATAGACACATCGGTCGTAGCACCCAATCCTAAAACCCTAGCCAGCACAAGCGCCCAGCAAATCATCACAGAGCAAGGGAAGGAGGAGGAGGAGAGGTTGCCGCCGCCGTCGTTGCCGAGGTGAGCCGCCTTTACGCCGCCGTCTCGAGCCCACGATGCCACCCGCGCACTGCCCAGCACGAGGCCGCCGCCACGAGGCCGTGTCGCCGTCTCCCGCAGCCGCGCCGCCTTGCTTGGCCGCTTCCCCCGCCGGCGATGCGCTGCCGCAGCTTCGCCGCCAGCCACGCACTGCCAGTCATGCCGTGTGCTGCCTTTGCCGCCGCCTGTTGGTGCCACCGGACCCGCCGCCGCCGCCGGACCAGCCACCGCCGCCGTCGAGCCTGCGCCGCCGAAGCCACCTCCGTCCCCCTTCTCTCTCTTTTTTTTCTTTTTCTCTCCCTTTGTCTGCGCGTGGTCTGTACGCGTGAGTGAACAGAGCAGCAGCTAGCGTTTAAGCCAACTGGTCAAAACCACTCAACCACTAGCATGGCACTGTTCATATGAACAGTGTTCCTTCGTATTTTTTATCTCCCAAACCATAGCTCCGATTCGTACCAAACGAATTTTGTTGATTATCTTTTTTAGCCTAATATACCTTTGATCATCTTTTTTAGCCTAATATACCTACCGTATTTATTTCATAATTTTCCAAATTTTATTTGCTGATGTGATTCGTCTGTGCCTCGATTTGCATGTAGACGCCGCGGAGGAGTCCGGAGGGGAGCCAGCTACCGGTTGTCGAGGAACATGGCTACTTGGATCAAGGTGCAAGCAAGATTCATATCGATCCCACCTATTTTTGTCTCATGATTACTATTAATAGAAGTTTAATTGTGCATGCTAGTTTTACTTTTATTTTGTATATTTAATTTTAGTTATTGCCAATGACGTGTTAATCATCTATTAGCACGTATTACCTTTCCATTGACACCTAGCATAATTTATATCATATTATAGTCATTCTTGAATTTACTCATGCTAGATGCTTAGTTGATTCGATGGAAAATCTAGATGATCATTATGATAGAAAATCATTTAAAAACTGATATGAGAGAATCTACTCTTTATCGTGTGATTTTGGTTAAACTTAATTCTACTAAAATCAACGTGGTGTGAGTAGATTCGAGGTGGTGGTTTGATTGGTGGATGTTGGTTTGTGGTATGGCACCTCGGTCGACCTAAGGACCGAACATTGTGGATGGGTGTTAGTAATGGTAATACCTTAGTTGTTACCTTTGTAAATCTAGTTTTGGTTTGTTATAACGGCATGGGCGTGCTTGATCAGCACCGTATGTCATCTGGCACACGAGGGGACTTCGGGCTTCGTGATGAAACGGCCTGGGGTAAATCCTTAGTGAGGCATTCTTATTTCTAGACATATCAGGGATGATTGCTTCATCTCACTTTTGAGTGAGTCCTATGGGTAAAGTGTATACACTCTACAGAGTTAAAACTATCATAATAGCCGTGCTCACAGTCAAGAGCGGGCTTAGACAGCTCTAATTGTTAGTTTTACCTTTTAATAATTAAATTGTGGTAGAAGGTAGGGGCAGGGATTGCCAGGGAGCGAATACCAGGCAGCGAATACCGAACAGTGCATTACAGGGAATGTATTGTCAGGGTTTTCGAGTAGAATTGATAGGGAATGTCATTTATATTACTATGTTGACAAAACATGAGTTAAGAAATGAATTTTAAAACTATTTAAACTATTGCTTTACATCTGATAGGTTTGTTTAAAAGTGCCTTTATGCAAAATAACCATCTCTAACCCTTGTTAGCGTTGCATTCATTATCTAAGGATATATATGCTTGCTAGGTATGGTTTATCCATACTCATTAGTTGTTCGTCAAATATGTGCGTAGGTGACGACTCTGCCGAGTACGTCGACTACGAGGCAGGGTACAACGATGGAGCTTCCGGTTACTAGTGTATCCCCAGTTAGATGCCTATGGCATATGGATGGGTTTGTCGAGCCGTCATTTTAATTTCTATCTTCCGCTTGCTACTATTAATATTAAGACAATTATTGTAATATTTGGTGTTTGTTGCAAAGGTACTTTATTTTGTTAATAGTTAAATAGCAAGGTGTGATTCCATTATGCTCGAACTGCGCGTACTAGCTGTGATCTATTGGGACTAGTACCGTAAGGCACAGAGAGGTTGGTTTTGCTAAGCCAGGTCTCGACAGAGTTGGTATCAGAGCCGAGCTAACTGTAGGAATCGCTAGATAGTTTTCACAAGCCCTAAGGATTTATTTTATAAAAAAAAGATATTACCTCATAACTGCTCTACTTGTCTTCTTAGCTTATGTTTTTCATCACCTTCTCTAATTATTGGTATTCTTAATATTTTGATTAGGTTCCGATCGACACCTCCTACGCCCTAGATGAAGGTGGCTTTGTCGTGCTGTTGTGGGACATGCTGTAATACCTTGGCTACACCAAGAAGCTAGAATATGTGAGGGATGTCATTATCTAGAATGAAGTGGATCAGTGGGTAGCCGCCGTGACCATTCTGTCTCGAGGAATAAAGCCTAAATATGAGACGCATCAGTTCAGTGCGGTTAGAGTGACAAGAGAGATTGCCACGCAAGATGCAGCAAGAAAAGCAATACAACGCTTGGCAGCCATACACCAGGAGGAACAAGCCAGAACACCACTCCAGTTGATGCCGCGACGTATGGAGAATGAAGCCCCCTTTTGTGAGTTTCCTTCGGTTCGCGACGAGAGCGATCCTACTATGGTCTACGAAGCGAAGTATGCGGAGTTTGAGTGCGGCATGTACGATCAACTCCGTACTTCAATGTATTCTTTTTTGCAATACATGCTGAAGTCGAGTTGATCATACAAGCATGTATATCCTTAGGTAATGAATGCAAGGTTAACAAGGGTTAGGGATGGTTATTTTGCATAAAGGCACTTTTAGACAAACCTATCAGATGTAAAGCAATAGTTTAAATCAATTTTAAATTCATTTCTTAACTCATGTATTCTCAACATAGTAATATAAATGACATTCACTGTCAATTCTAATTGAAAACCCTAGCAATACATTTCCTATAATGCACTGCTGCCTGGCAATCCCTACCCCTACCTTAGCCATCTTTGAATTTACTCATGCTAGATGCTTAGTTTCTTCGATGGGAAATCTAGATGATCATTATGATGGGAAATCATTTAAAAACTGGTAGAGAGAATCTACTCTTTATCGTGTGATTTTAGTTAAATTTAATTTAACTAAAATCAATGTGGCGTGAGTAGATTCGAGGTGGTGGTTTGATTTGTGGATGTTGGTTTGTGGTATGCCACCTCGGTCGACCTAAGGACCGAACATTGTGGATGAACTGACCGGGCAAAACCATACAGCCATGGATGTTAATAATGGTAATACCTTAGTTGTTACCATGGGAAATCTAGTTTTGATTTGTCATGGCGGTGTGGGCGTGCTTGATCAGCACCGTATGTCCATCTGGCACACGAGGGACTTCGGGCTTCGTGATGAAACGGCCTGGGTTGAATCCTTAGTGAGATATCCTTAATTCTAGACGTACCAGGGATAACGGCTTCGTCTCACTTTTGGGTGAGTCCTATTGGTAAAGTGTACACACTCTGCAGAGTTAAAACTATCATGATAGCCATGCTCACAGTCAAGAGCGGGCTTAGGCAGCTCTACTTGTTAGTCTCACCTTTTAATAATTAAATTATTGTATAAGGTAGGGGCAGGGATTGCAGGCAGTGAATGTCGAGCAGTGCATTATAGGGAATGTATTGCCAAGGTTTTTGAGCCAAGTTGACAGTGATTGTCATTTATGTTGCTATGTTGAGAACACATGAGTTAAGAAATGAATTTAAAAATGATTTAAACTATTGCTTTACAACTGATAGGTTTGTTTAAATATGCCTTTATGCAAAATAACCATCTCTAATCCTTGTTAGCCTTGCATTCATTACCTAAGGATATACATGCTTGCTGGGTATGGTTTATCCATACACATTAGTTGTTCTTCAGATCTATGCGTAGGTGACGACTCTGCCGAGTACGTCGACTATGAAGCAGGGTATGACGATGGAGCTTTTGGCTACTAGTGTATCCTCAGTCAGATGCCTATGGCGTATGGATGGGTTTACCGAGCTGTCATTTTTTAATTTCTATCTTCCGCTTGCTACTATTTATATTAAGACAATTATTGTAATATTTGGCGTTTGTGGCCAAGGTACATTATTTTGTTAATCGTTAAACAGTAAGGTGTGATTCCAATATGCTATAACTGTGCGTACTAGCTGTGATCCATTGGGACTAGTACCATAATGCACAGAAGGGTCGGTTTTTGCCAAGCCAGGTCTCGACAAGGAGCAAGATGTCCCTCCTTGGTCTCTATTTTTGTTTACTTTAGTTGTAGATTTGTTGGCCAACAGATTTGCATCTCCATACGTATTAACCATGTAAGAACTTTATACAAATCATTAATAGATGTATTCAAACATAGGTGCAAATTGATGAAAAGTTATGTTTCGTAAGTGATACCGGTACTGATGCCCCCTCTACAGCAAGCGAGATTTAATATTTAATATATAATATATATGCATGTGAGGTAATATATATTATATATGTGTCTGTGTGTGTTAAATCTAATATTATATATATGTGTGTGTCTGTGTCTATGTTAAGTCACAATTAATTAAATCACATATAATCGATCATACACAATGAACTGATAATTAAATCATCGAACTTTTATTAACAACTTTAATTACAACTAATATGTATCACAATTAATCAATCATGCCTATATATAAGTACACATATACAGTTCACATAACATTCATTACAACTTTAATTACAAAACGTTCATCGGGATTTTTTATGTGCGTCGCTCTTGATAGCAGTAGATGTCGACCCCGACAGTTCACCAGTCTTTACCGAAGGGCCCCACCTATTCAATGCTGGATAATGAAACTCGCCTGTTGGATTTACGACCTCATCATAAATCCAGCCGACGAGTTTTTCTTGGATTCCTCTCACTCGCGCCGGCGAGAAATCCGACGAACCTTCCAAGCGGCTAGCACCTCCGGTCTGGATGTGCATAAACTGGCACACATAGTAGCCACATAAATTGTTGCCCAACTGCTGACGCAAGATCTATGGTGAAAAAAGCTGAAAGCGTGAAATAGATGCATGGAAATGAAGTTAACTAACTAAAAAGCTAGCATGATGGCTCACGTACTCAAGAGGCAAGTGTAATATCGAACGAATTCCTCGTTGAATTCGCCCACGGTTTCAGTACGGAACCGTGCGAATGCAGTACACACATGATTGCGAATTGAACATTATTAGAATTTGTTTCAAACGGAGTAGAACTAGCACAATAATGAAAGGAACAAGAATACTGGTTGAGCATGTCGACCAAGTTTTGGTACTTTTCAACTGGTTTTGTCAGCGAGTCCATAACTGTGATCATGCTACGATCTAGCTCAATAGTGAGAAGAATCCAGTGAAAGCTGTACATATATATGTCAACATAGATAACGAATTAGTTCTAACATCATGTTATGGAAAAGGATTAGAACGAGGCGTTACGAAAACACGTACTCAAAGCTACAGGGTAGAAGTATCCTTGACTGATATCTTTGATCCATTAGCCCCTTGTATATGTTTGTCTCTGTATCCGCAGGGAAGCTTGTACCAGTCGTCTCATTGATAACTAAAGGGTCAAGGAAGCATCTGTCAAAAATGCCCTCTCTTCTGCATCTTTGTATCTCCATTCTACATAAGAAGAAATTAGTTAGGCTTGCAAATTAGTATAGTGCAAGGGTCCGCACAATGGATTTTTGCAATTAAATAAGACACCTAGAGAGTCCAGCAACTCAACATGGCCACGTTGATGGCGTTTGTCTGGTATAGATCGTACATTACTTGCCATTCGACATAAAATTCACTGTCGCCGTAAAAAAATGTTGTTCTTTGTATTTGATGACGAATGACACTAGGCCATGCTAGCATGTATCTAGGTACCATTTATGGAATTAGCGCATCCTAGTTGGTAGCTGGACAAGCTCCTCACGCCTGACCAATGATGCGCCCGGTGTAAATGGCCATCTGACTTGTGCAGCTTCAATCTTCATGATGCCTAATATTTGATCTAGGTCAAGACCAGTTTCTTCGATGAATTTTAGTTTCTCCTTGGTCTTCTGCTCAGCTGATGATGTTGTCTCCTATGACGTCTTCTTGTTGTAGATTTTCTTGATCAATGTGCACTCGTAGTGAGAGACACAAGGTTTTTTTCTCTTTATCCTTCAAATTTTTAATTGTCCTCAAGCGTTTTAGAGATCCTTCCGTACTAGGCTGAACCTTCTTCTCTGGTGACTTGGGTTTAAAAAATTTAGTGACCTCGGCTCTGACTACCTTGTCGATCTCCTCCTCCGTTATATCGTATGCCCGCTTTGAAAGTGCAGCCAACTTCTTGGGTTGGGTGGACCCCGTTTTCTTGCGAGCTGCCGGCCGAGCTGGCTGCCTTATCTTGGGCGACAATGTTGGAGTTGGAGTTTTGCATGCGGGGGTTGGTGCAGGAGACGGGCTTCTTCTAGGGGGCATCTTATTTGGTGACGATGGAGGTGACGACGGACCACTTATGTGTGCTGGAGGTGATGAAGGTGTTGGAGAGAACATGTCCATGTTATCTCGATAAATAATGTACTTCTTGCACCACAGGATGAAATTGTGTACTGCCTCTCGGCCCTCTCCTAACTTCGTAGTCCCGTCAGCTCCAGGAATGTCGAGGTCAAGGTCCTTGCACCCTGGTCATACGTCCTCCACCAAGACCTTGGAGTAGCCCGGTGGTATCTGGTGGCCATGGATGACCTGCCCCAGCTCCACTGTGTGAGCCATGCCGTGAGCCGCCTTGAAAGAGATGTTCCTCGCTTGGATGTGCAGCTCATAAGGTGTCCACTGCATGATGTCGTCTACGGGCCAGTGGCCCAAGTCTGCTTCGGGCAACCCACCGGAAACGCAACTGCTCCGTTCTTTAAGTATTAAGAGCTGATGTGCCTGTCAGGACTTGCTTCTCACCCGACTCCTATAGGTCTCGGCATCCTTAGTGAAACCAATCTTCCACGGAACAACGCCAACGCCTCGTTTACGTCTACGGTGCTTCGGGTTTTGTAGGGCCCTTGTTAGCTCGTCGTTCCCCCTGTTTAGCACGAAGGTGCCCTAGGAAGAGTTCTCGATCAACTTTACAAGTCTTCTAGCCACATCTGTCAGCACCTTCCCGAACACCGCATTTCCATCATCGTCAAGGCCGACGCCGTGAGCATAGAACCAGCTCTTCGCTCTGTCTGGCCATTCCATTGTCGTGGGTGCGACACCCTTCGCCAGCAATTCCTGTTCCCTCTTCTCCCATTTGGACATCGCCTGACGGTAACCACCAGGGCCGAGGCGGTGGTGGTATTGCTTTCTTCTGTGCATTCTGCCTGTTCTTTTCGGTTAAACTTCGACCTTCTTTCAAATTCTTGTAGCTCACGAACGCATCCTAGTGATCCTGCAACTTTGGGTACTTGTTGAAGTCGGGCGTATGGTTCTTCTTGATATAGTCCGTGTTTAACTTCTTTTTAAATGTCTGGAATGCGATGTCCATCTTCAACACATAACTCTTCACCTTCTCTTCGATCCCTTAGGGGAAGATGAATGTTTCCTTCATATTGTTCCAGATCATGTTCTTCGTATCTTCAGGGACATTCTCCCATTTCACGACACTAATTGGCACGTGGTCCCTGACGTGGATGCCGCGTGCCGAATTGAACGGCCCAAGCGCCCCCAGGGTGCAAGAGGTTGGCCGTTCTTGCCGACTTTGGTGATAACGTGTCTTGCCTTCAACTTCTTTCTTGGACCTCACTAACGTGATTGCCTGCTTGGTTGACCGGTTTGAAAATATGGTACAATCATGAACAGGTCAGAATGTTGGCTTAGCATGATAGTAGAACCGACATACGCATTCGTACCGATTACCTCACCAGCCTCATCGGGCTCTGTGGCCTCATCGGCCACAGGTTGATCCACGAGGACGGGTTCACGCTCCCTCGTCTCATGACCATCATCTCCCGCAATCAAACTTCTCATAAAATCTTCTTGATCAAATCCTTTGCCCGCCATCGTTGTTTCTTAGGCTAGAAGGCACTGAAAATCAACGAAAATAGATCACATATACATCGTTTTTCTTAACCTAAGTTGGCAAGTATACTTATACATTTCACATATACTTATACATTTTAAAATTCAAATACATTATACATATACATAGAAATTGCTTCAAAATTCACATATACATATAAATTTTAAAATTCACCAAGAATTAGAAAAATTCACATGATACATATACATTTGACATGATACATATACATAATACATTCACAATTTTCAAAATTCACATATTTGGCTCATTGGATGTATTCACTTCACTATAGATCAACTCTTCACTTCATTGGATCCTCTCGGATGAGGCAAATGCACACCCATATGTATGGGCAGTTGGGCACCCATGTCTGATGGTCTCAACCACGTTGATCAACTCACACTTGTACGCCACGAGCTTGGAATGATGCGCTGCAATTGACTAACTATAGAAAGCAACCTGCTCAGCCCCTTGGTGCAAGACCACACTAAATCTAAAGCTGAAGGTGTCAAACTTGATGACATACTGCTATTATTCTATTGGTAGCACTGAAAAATGAAAATTGCATTAAGTATAATCAAGTCGAGAGGCATTAATATATGCAAAGTGTGATATAGGATTACTATTGTGTAACAATGGATATCAAATATATTGTCTACTGTCCCAAGTGTAGCGCTCCTAATCCTGTATCTCCCTCCATCAGCAACTTATGCATCAAACGCTCTACGGAGGAGATGAGAACTTGAGAAGATAAGAGGAATTCGTGAAAGGCTAAAGATAATTTTTTATTGCCTATACACTGTATACACAAAGCCACATGGATTAGGGGCCTTGGGTGGTCACCCACATCTAGGGTTTTCCTCATCGGTAAAAATATTTTACCGGAGGTCACCGGTAAACAAGATTTATCGGATTTATCGGACCAAATTCAAAAAAATTTTAAAAATTTGCACGAATTTGCTAAAAATTATCCCAAATCAATTAATCATCACAAATTGCATATGAGAACATTGAAATAAAACAATATGACAACTCCATAGTACATTATATAGATTCGTTACACCAAACGTAACAATGTCATGTAAACAATGTCCATAGTACAATATAACTGTCTAATTGCATGTCCATAGTACAATATAACTGTCTAATTGCATGAATCGTGCATAATTTGTCCCTATTTTTAACTTGTTCATATAAACTCCCCTTTGGGCCAAGAATCCTAACATAGTATTAGGTTCGGATTAGGTCAATTTCCATCAAATTTGCAGCCAATTCAGTAAGATTAGGGGTAGAGATGCATGAGAAAGACCCTAATTTCATCCCAAATCAGTCACATTTCAAAAATCCCCAAATTTCCAAAACCTTAGACCTGACGGCGTGGGGTCGTAGGAGGCGAGGAGGATGGTGGCGCGCGCGGGGACGTCGGAGGCGAGGAGGACGGCGGCGCATGCGGGCTTGTCAGAGGCGAGGAGGACGGCAGCGCCTGCGGGGTCGTCTGAGGCGAGGAGGACGGCGGCATGAGTGGGGTCGTCGATGGCGGGGGTTGGAGGCGGCGGCGGCGTCGATGAGAGAGAGCTCGCTTATCCAATTTATATGATGGGGGCACCAACCGGGACCGATGCCCCCATCAGCCGACCCATGAGGGATGCCCTAGGCACCATCGGTCCCAGTTGGTGTAACCATTGGGACTGACTCCTCACATTAGTCCCGGTTGATTACACCAACCGGGATTGATTCCACTAAAATAAAAGAAGGCAACGGCGCGAGTGGGGCTCGAACCCATGACCGCACGTTGCTAGCCAGGGAAGAGGAGGGAGTTTTGTTCAATCTTACCAGGCGCGAAACTTTTTTTTACCCTTCCTGTGAGAAAGCGATGTGCTCACTAACATGTGGGCCCATCTCTGGTGGGTCCCACATGTCAGTGGTAGTAATTTGCCATAAATTTATTGAAAATTATAGAAAATTATTAGGAGCCCATACAAATTAAATAAAAATATCACAAAATTCATAAAAATGTGAAAAATTGACATATAAAAAAAATGAGTTGGGAGCTTGAAATTTCTCATTAATTTTTTAAACTTTATGATAAATTTTCACCTTTTTATATAAATTCAATTATTGCTTGTTTGCTTAACAAAAATACTAAATTATACTTATTCAAGACTAAAATGATTTTCAAAAAATAAAATAAGGTTATTAGTTATTATAAATTCCTTTTATAGTTTTAACAATTAAGCAATAGTATTAAAAATTCATATACTCTTTACAATATTATTTTCCAACCATCTAATTATAAATTTTCACCTTTTTATATAAATTCAATCATTGCTTCTTTGCTTAAAAAAATAAATCATACTTATTCCGCACTAAAAAATAACAAATTGTGAAAATGCTGTTGTCATACAAAAATAACCATATTTATAATGCATACACGAGTTTATACAACACGGTTGGACTTATTTGGTAACATACTTTTGTTTACGTAGGGAGATTCCTCTATATCATTCAGGACGCCAATATCTACGTCCACCATAAAAGAAGGTAGCTCGTCAAACTGATTATCTTGTTCTTAAATGCTCAGGCGCCTCAACTCAAACAATCCTTCTTTCACTTAGCGAACCACATGGCGCTTTCACGATCGCTCTTGCTAGTCTTCGCTACCTTGTTATCTTGATGAGGCTTCTCTCTACTTCTCGCTTTTAGTAAGCTTGTCCTTCTGCTTTTTCGGTTTGCAGCTCATGTCCATCACATAGAATACCTATGTCACATCATTGGCGAGCACGAACGGTTCGTCCCTATAGGCCGCTTACTTGAGGTCCACGGTTGTCATACCGTACTCGTCAATCTCAACGGCTATCAGTTTGACCCATTGACATCGAAATTGAGGGACATTTAAAGGTCCATACTCGAGCTCCCAGATCTCCTCTATGTAACCATAGTAGGTGTCCATCTTTCATTTTTGTCTAAGGCATCTATACGGACGCCGTTGTTTTGGTTGGTGCTCTTGCTATCCTGGGCAGTCGTGTAAAATGTGTATCCATTTATCTCATACTCATGAAATGATACGATTGTCATGGATGGTCCCCAAGCCAAGAGTTTCAACTATCATTGTCTATTTGGTTGCCCATCAGTTGCTTTTGTAACCAATCGCTGAACCGATCCATTTGCTCTAGTGCGATCCACTTTTTTGACTTCTTTGGGTATATGTCACGTAGAATCATCTCATGATCATGGATATACCGAGCAGACGACCTCATGTTGAGCGGGCATCTCCTATTCCGGTATATCTCGGAACTGGAGGGTCTCAGGAACATATCCCTCGCCTCCGTCATCGCCAGAAGGACGACAGACATCCATAGGGGAAGCAGTTTCCTGCATGGTAAGTATGTCCTTTCGAATCAATGATCTAGGCAACCTCAGAGTCGGACCAGTACTCATCCAAGTCATCCAAATCGTCGAAGCGGATGTCTTGGTTGTCTTGAGAGTTCGCTATCTCAAGGATCCTTGCTGCAGGAGCTAGTTGACTTTTGCATGAGGCACTGGAAAGTGGCCCCTGTGTTCTTTAGACCAAACGACCTGGTCGTGTAGTAGAAGGTGCCGAAGGGTGATGAAGGCAGTCTTCCCTTCATCTTCCCGCGATAGGCTGATCTGGTGGTATCTGAAATACGCATCCACGAAACTCATCAGTTGGGCCTTTGCCATTGCGTCAACCAGCTGGTCTATGCGTGGGAAAGGAAAATTGTCCTTTGGGCATGAGCCATTGATATTGGTATGATCAACGCACATGCGCCACTTCCCGTTCTTGTTCTTGACCGCAACCGGGTTGGCCAACCATTCGGAATGCTCGACTTCGCGAACGAAGCCAGCTTTTAACAGCTTATCCAGTTGTTCGCAGATGATGTCGACCTTCCATTGCGGGAATCTCCTTATTGCCTATCGCACCTGTTTTTTTTCCAAGCTGAACCACCAACCTGTGCTCGATCACCTTCCTCGGGACACTGGGCATGTCGGACGGTTCCCATGCGAAAACGTCCGTGTTTGCCCAGAGGAAGGCGACGAGCTTAATTTCCTATTTCGGATCCAGGGCAGCCCCGATGTGGACCACCTTGCCCGGATCCTCGGAGGAGACCAGGATCTCCTTTGTCTGCTCCTAGGGTTGGAGCGCCACCCTGGGCCTAGTAGGTTTATGGGGATCCTGCTCGGGCCCTCGTTCAGGCAGCTGGCCGACCAAAGTCAGCGCCACCTCGTCGCATTCTAGGGCAGCCTTGTGGCTGCCTCCCTTTTGTCCCGGGAGCTTGAGGCAGTGCTACGCGTGGTGCGTCGCTGCCATGAATTTGGCGCGAGCTGGCCTATCGAGGATGGCATTATAGGCTGACTCGAAATCAACCACCTTGAAGGTGACCAATTCAGTATGGAAGTTGCTCGGACTGCCGAATGTTACGGGCAAAACAATCTGCCCAAGCAGGGTCATGGACACATCTGGAATTATGCCATGAAAAGGCATGGCGACATCCTTGATCTTGGAACGAGGGATTTGCATCTCGTCCAAGACCTAGGCACATATCAAGTCAAGAGCGCTAACCCCGTCAATGAGCACCCGCGCGACCCTTGTATTGCTAATGGTCGGGCAGAGTACCAAAGGGAGCATCTGCGGCTTGGTCATTCCAGAGGGACAATCCTCTCGGGAGAAAGTGATGGTGGTGTCCGACCATCGGACCTATTCAGGGGTAGGGTTTCCGCGGTCGATGTGGAGAACCTCCCGCGCAGCAGCCTTCCGTTCTCGCCGGGAAGAGTACGCCGCAGAGCCCCTGAAGATCACGGTGATATGGTGGCTGGGCTCGCGGTAACCTTCGTTGTCCCGACCTTCCTGGTCAGCACGTTGGTCGGTGCGCCGGTCGGTACTACCTTTGCCGGCGTCCGGAAGAACGGGCCTAGGGCCTCAACCGTTGTAGAAGTCTTCTAGGCGGGCAATCCAGGTCTGGTAGTTGCGCAGGTCATGCCTGTATACTTGGCGAAGCGGGCAAAAACGGTCGCTTGGCGGAGCCTGTGGCGCGCGCCTTTGATCGGAGCCACCGGGTCGCTGATTGCCCCCATTGCCCTGAGAAGGGCGAGGTTTCTTAGGCTTTTGCGTTTGCGGCGGGGGCATCTGCTCTGAGATGGTAGCCACTAGTTTGGCCACCTTTGCCTTTTTCTTCTTCATGATCTTCTTATTGGAGACAGAATATTTCTTCTTGCTCGAGGACTCCACGCCCGGCTACGGAGGCGCTTTGCTGGTCCCCAGAAGCCACTTTCGCTCAACGGCCTTTTCGGTGTTAATATAGAGTTCCGTAGCTTGGAATAGCTCGCTGTCCGAAGAGCCGAAGTATATCTCGAGATCTTGGGTGAAGCGGACGTTTTTGACGCCTTCGGTGAAGGCTTCAATGACCGTTTCGTCAGGGATGCTCGGAATTGTGTTTCGGACCCGGATGAACCTCTGGACATAGTCGCGCAAGCTTTTGTCCTCCAACTGGACTACTCGCTTGAAGTCCTGCGGCCTTCCAGGGCGTGGGTAGCACCCTCGAAAGTTTGCCCACAGGGCGTCATAGAGCTGATTCCAGCTGCATATGGACCCTTCCCGCTGGTTGAAGAGCCAGGTCCGAGCGGGCCCGTCCAACACAGCAGGAAGGTAATTGACCATCACGCCTTCATCACCGCCGATGGTAGTGACTGTAGTGGCGTATACAGAAAGGAATTCGTCTGGTTCTGTGTCCCGTCGAATCGCTCAATGTGGCCTGGCTTGAACTTTGGAGCCTACATCGCTTCCTGCAACGCTAGGGAGAAGGCGGGGCACCCGTGGTTTGCCCAGGTGTCGCCACCGTGAGTGCCACGTTTGTCATGGCCCCTGAGCGGACCAAGTCGTGAGAACACCCCGCTGCGCCGAGGCTCCGGAGTGCCGACGGGCGTGTCACTCCGGTCGGTGCAGGGTCGGCGCTCACCGTGATCATCCCCTGCCCGGGATTCGGTATGCCTCTAATTCCGGGCGGAATCGTAGGTCGCATCATCAACGCGATGACGCTCGACTCGCCGGTCATTCTTTGGGGAAAGGCCTTTGTGACTGCTGTGGCAACGAGGCCCCTCGTCGTCTCCTCCGCGATTAAGGGCTTTGTGATGGTCACGACGAGAGCGATCGCTCCTCGGGGCGCGACTTTCACAGGAAGTACTCCGGTAGGAAGCAGTGTGGTGGTGGTCACCCGCCAATTGCTCTAGGTTCTCCGCCATGGCGACGCCTAATTCGGCGGCCTGATCAAAGTCTGGCCGAAGATTCCGGACCACACACTCCAGCACTTGAAGGCACTGGCGGCTCCTGCCGATCGGGTAAGAGGAGTGCGATTGTGGCGGAGATCTTGGAGGCGGCGAGCGGGGAGTCGGCCGGGTACTGAGTCCCAGTACATCACGGTGGGTCGCCAGAGCTCGATTGATCGAGCTGGCTAGCCAGTCGTGCGCGGCCTCCAGGCAGCATTGCGACTCGCCCTCCCGATTTTCGGGAGCGGGCGTGTTGGAGGTGCCCGCCATATTGACCTCTCGCGGGACTACCGAACATGAAGGGGTCATGGCAGTATCCCTGCGAGAGATGGTCTCAGGGTCGGACTCATACCGGGCGTTGGGAATATCGACTCCCTCGTACGGGCCAAGGACATCATGTTGAACGGGCATCTCCTGTTCCGGTATCTCTCGGAACAGGAGGGGCACGGGAACATATCCCTCACCTCCATCATCGCTAGAAGGACGACAGACATCCATGGGGAAAGCAGTTTCCTCCATGGTATGTCCTTCCGGATCAATGATCCAGATGACCTCAGAGTCGGACCAGTACTCATCCAAGTCATCCAAATCATCGAAGCGGATGTCTTGGTTGTCTTCAGAGTTCGCCATCTCACAGATCCTTCCAGCAGGAGCTAGTTGACGATCCCCACGGACGGCACCAGCTGTCAACGATTGAGAGCACGGGGCCCCAGGTGCCGAGCTTACTTGTTGAAGTGAGGATCAACAGGTCTCGTTCCTGCAGCCTCGGAGTCGTGTGAGAGGACCGGCTCAATCAGACAACCAGAAAGAAGATGTTTTTACCCTGGTTCATGCCCCTCAAAGGGAGGTAACAACCCTACGTCCAGCGATCTGTCTTTGTGTGACTGTGAAGGGAGATTACAATGGTGCTCACGAGCAGCCCGAGCAAGGGATACTCGAGTTTCTTAGGAGCAAGAGGGGTAGAAACACTCACGCCTATCCCGGTGGTGATCGAAAGTGCGTGGCCTGGAGTAGTATGGACGGTTTTTCTTGTTCTCTCGCGCGTGCGCTTATGCAGCTGCGCGTCTTATTTATACATGGATGTGTTTACTAACCTAATGGGTGTACAGATTATTATCTTGCGGTCCGTGCGATGCTTAGCGGTCCGAATGCTGCTCCCTGGCGAGGGTCATACGAGAATAGTGCCTCCGTCACTCGCAATGACAGAAAAAGGGGATGGAATAGTAGAAAATGATTCGGGCAGGTAGCTGTGGTCTTCGGCGTTCCTACGACGGGACGCAGCGGTTGTGGTGGACGTCAGTAGAGCCATTACGGGGAATGGAAAACGAGGCCCGCCTGGTGCAGCCGCGTGTCCCTTGTGATGATGTTTGAGCAATAAAAGGGCCAGGAAACATCCCCCCGAGCAGCGGATGGCTCACGCCCGGGCAATCCTTTCAGGATGTTCGCCGTGCTCAGGGCCGGCTCGGGGCCAGACCAACCTGGGGTAATTACGGGAATGTCCTCAATCCTCGTCAATTGTCCCTCGTACCCAGTCCGGTAGAGTACCTCTCACCGCCACTAGGAGCAACTATGTCATCAACATATGACAATCATGCGATTTCAGGTGTACGATTTTATTCTCTTTCATGTTTATGAGTCTCCTTATGTTCGAGAAGTATCCAGGAGGGACCTTCACACTGTTTAAGAAGTTAATCATGTTTTTTTTCTCTTCCTTGCTCAGAGTGTAGCTCGCGGGGTGGAGGTAATGTTGTCCTTTCGCTCTTTTTTCCGGATGTAGGTCGTTCCTAAGTCCCAGTAGATGCAGGTCCTTTCGTGCTTGAAGTGTATCTTTTGATTTGCTGTACATATCGAGGAAGCCTAGTAGGTTCAAACAAACATTCTTGTGATATGCATGAAGTCCAGTGAGTAGCGGACCTCTAAGTCTTTCCAGTAAGGTAAGTCTCAAAATATTGACTTCTTCCAAATGGGCTTCGTATGAGCTTGTTAAGTCGGGACAGATTTGCTACCAGGACCCTTTCCAAATACTACTTTCAGATCCTTTACCAAAAAAAATACAAGTGTCCCACTATGATGCAGGGGCTTCTTACGTTTCTCTTCTATCCCATCGAAATTCTCACCCTTCCTTCGTAACAGGTGTTTCGTATGGAGGAACCTACGGTGGCCAATGTACACGACCTTTTGGGAGTTTTTCAGATACTTGCTCTCCATATCCTCTAAGCACTGGATACATGCTTTATATCCTTTGATAGATAGGCCCGACAGGTTACCAAGTGTAGGTCAATCGTTGATGGTTATGAATAGTAATGCACATAGGGTGAAGTGCTCTCTTTTGTACTCATCCCATATATGTACACCATCGTTCCACAGCATTAGCAGATTTTCAACCAACGGTTTGAGGTACACGAAGATGTCGTTTCCAATTTGTTTCGGCCCTTGGATAAGCAATGACATAATAATGTACTTTTGCTTCATATACAGATAAGGAGGAAGGTTGTAAATACATAGAGTCACGAGCCAAGTGCTGTGACTGCTGCTCATCTTGCCGAACAAGTTCATCCCATCCGTACTCAACCCAAACCTTATGTTCCTCGCATCTTCACCAATGTTCAGGTATTTTCTATTGACTTTCCTCCACTGGGAGCCGTCAGCGTGGTGCCTTAGCCTTCCGTCGTCCTTACGATCTTCTTTGTGCCAGCGCATCATCTGGGCATGCGCTTAGCTCGCAAATAAACGCTTCAACCGAAGGATTATAGGGAAATACCACACCACCTTAGCAGGGGTCTCTTCTTTTTACGCTGCCCCTCTTCCTTATCTGGGTCATCACGTCTGGTCTTATACCGTGAAGTTTTGCACACCGGACAAGCTTTCAAATCCTCGTACTCATTATGATAAAGGATACGATCGTTACGGCATGCATGTATCTTCTATACCTCCAACCCCAAAGGGCAGATAACTTGCTTGGCGTCGTACGTAGTTTCAGGCAGCGTGTTACCTTCTGGAAACAACTTCTTTACGATGCATAACAACTCGTCGAATCCCTTATCAGACAATCCATTGGTCGCCTTCTATTGCATCAGTTCTAGTGTGGTACGCAATTTTTTGTATCCATGTCGGCAGTTTGGGTACAATAGTGTTCCGTGGCCCTCCCACAGGCGCTGTAACTTTTCGTAATGTCTTTCATCGTGTATTCTCCCTCTCCATCAAGCAGTATCTGCTTTAGGTCATCATCATCAACTCCTCCAAATGTATCTTCGAAAGAAACGTGTTGGCCAGCATCCAGGATATTGTTGCCCCCCTCTTGGCCAGCATCCGGGATATTGTTGTCCCCCTCTTATTCTTCTTCACCATCTTTCCGTATAGTCTCTTCTTCACTGTGCTTGGTCTAACAGTAGTTTGGCATGAAACCTCTTGAGAGCAAATGGAAGTGAAGGTGGCTGAATTTTGGCCACTCCTTCTTATTCTTGCAGTTTATACATGGACAACATATGTAGCTTGACTTCGTGTATGCATCGGCCGCACGAAAAAAAGCTTGCAAACCCTGCAAAAACTCCAGAGAGCGTCGATCCATGTACATACATCGTCGGTCCATCTACATTATGTTACATCAAGGCAGTTGTTAGCTCATTTTTCAATAATAAATTTTTGGACATTTTCCAAAATTCAAATTAAACAAATATTAATTTTATTTAAAAATGTTAAGTGGATAAATTTAATTTTAGGTGATATTTCATTAAAAAGTTAATATTTTTAAAATGTCAATACTTCATTACATATTTTTAAAAGACTATTCTTTATATATCTAATGTCTTAAAATTCCTCAATAGTTTTTTAATTTTCATGATAAAATTTCATCTTGTTATATAAATTCAATTATTTCTTCTATGCTTAATAAAAATAATAAATCATACATATTCCGCACTAAAATAATTTTCAAAAAATAAAATAAGGTTATTAGTCATTTATAATGATTATTTGCTCCTGTATTCAGACTCATCAAGTTTTTGGACCTATAAAAAGAATTGGTACATCAAACTCTAGATTCAAAATTCTTCATCGATCGATGGAACCAAAACCTAAATTTGAGCTAGATCCGCACCTTCAATGCGAGCTACATCTAATCTAAGAAAATTCTAAATTTACACAACAAGTTATTGCAACCTACATGAAAAGATCAAACTAGATCTCTACATTCATAATCTTTCATCAATGATAAGAAAAGATCAAATTTTATTCGCATTTCAAGAAAAAGAAGAAGCCTCATTTTACACCAAATGTAGTGAGAAACGATGTTACTAACCTTGGTTAACTTGGCTTGGAGTAAAATGATCAAAATTTTAAAATTTTGGTAGCACCTCCCCTTTCTTTGAATCTCTTGGCCGGCACTGCACTATTTTTGATCGGACAGAGTGTGGGGAGGAGAGGAGAAAGAGGAGGTTTAAATAAGGCTGCTTAGTACCGGTTGAAGAGACCAACCGGGACCGATGCTCTAACATCAGTACCGGTTGGTCTCTTCAACCGGTATTGATATGCCCCCAGACCAGTAGACCGTTGAACCGAGACTAAGTTCCGGTTCATGCATAACCGGTACTGATGTACTGGTATGGAAGGCCAGATCTATAGTAGTGCATGAAGTGTTTTCATCCTGCCAATATATGGGTTCTCAAGAGCACATTTTTTGCCTCTTGTTTGGATTATGTTACTTTAGCAATGCTACTTTTGTGGCTGTTATAGAAATGGCTCGCAGCGCCTATCTCCTCACTTGTACATAACTATATATCAAACAGTAACTATGACCAACACCTGGACCCAGCGCACCATGGGTTCGCTTTCCATTCTAGTCTACATACGCAGAGCACCTGTGAGGTGAATGCGTGTCTCTTCCCGTGCATAAGTTATATTGTTGCTCGCTTGATTACTTTTACGCACTTTCGATTATTAAAAAGAAGCATGCTCCTGCTGGAGAATACATGCAAATCAATCACATAATTTTCAGGCAGCATTAGCATGATGCTGCATCAATAACACACACAAAATAAAGTCTGTATCCGAGTATTTTGCAAGCAACAGTCTGACAGCATGCTGATACGTGCTTAATAGACACACACTTGAGGCACAGCTGAGCTGACCCTCTTATTTCAAGCACACACATGACCACAAATTACCGAGTAGATGGCAGGTTAGTCTAATGAGCGACACACAAATTGACGTGGCATAAGAGACGCTGCTCGATCGATATTCATGCAGCCTCAAGCACCCATCTATTCTTTAGAATGAAACACAAACACACCAGCTTGGCAAGCAAATACTTGGTCCATTGTAGCAACGGCAGCAGTAGCACGCTCTTGTCATACCACCGATCCGATCAATGGTAGCTGGATGGATCATGGATAGAAAAAAAAGAGTGAATGTGAACAAATGAGCAGGAGATGCATAGAGAATATATATGTTGCAATTCAGACAGCATGATAGATATGTATACCTGAAAATTAAGGCAGGTCGTTCGGTTCACCGGAGAAGGGAGCCTCTGGGCAGAGACTTCTTGTAATGGAGTGAGCTGGGGCGCGGGTGGAAGAGCGAGGGATCGTGCCTTGACTCCAGGCCATCCCACTCCAGCTTCTCCCACCAGTCTTTCTCGCAGTCGACAACAGGGCGGCTGTCCCCAACTGCCGGGAGGCGCCGGAGGCCCCAGCATCCCCTGACCCTCATCTTCTCGAGCTTGGGTGCCGACACCCTGGCCTCCCATATGTGCTCCAGGCTGGGGAGATCACGCAGATAGATGCGCTTCAGATTCTGGACCTGCAGCATAGCTGGACCCAAGGGGAAGACCACCCTGAGATCACTGCAATAGGCGACGCTGATGGTCTCCAGGTTGGGAAAATATGGGTCGGGAGCATACCACAACGGGAGTACAGACACAAGCCTCGAGCACGAGTGCAGGTGTATGCTCCGTAGTTTTGCAAAAGATCGAGGCGACCATAGGAAGGGATCCTCCATGCTTGTATCATCCCATCACAAACCCAGTTAGAAGCATGGACAGCCCAATCGTACTCCATGGTATCTCGACCCTTCTAGTTCAAAGTCAACAAATACACACAACACTTTGCAACTAATGCTGGGTTAATGCCTTGCATGTGTGGTGTAAATCGAGCAACTTCACTAGCTTCTTCGTATAGTAAATGCGTCCAGTAGTAATGATGAAGATGAGACTGCTCACTACAGAGAGAAAGATGTGAGCCATCCACCTTTCGCTTAATTTCTGGGTTGAGCCGAAGCCTCCCCCGGAAGGTCCAGAGCAGCGTAGCACCAGTACGCAACCATTTATCATACTGAGAAATGCCAAAATCAATCAGGTCAATCGTGTCGTTGCTCCCATTGTGAAAAATCACCAGGCAACTCTTGCCGCGTAGGACTTTGGAGATCTCTCCCCCAACTTGGCGTAGCTCTGCTCTGGAGCACTCAGGTACCCCGCGGAAATCATCGTCCTCGTCCTGCCGATCAAGAAGAGCCATCGCCGCCGGAGGAAGCCGCAGCTCCTCCGCGATTGCCCTCTGAAGCTCTCTTCGGCTCCTCCACCTGGAGCAATCGATGTGGACGAACTTGTTGAATTTCCTTGTGAGAGAGGGCGGAGGGTCCTGGGCCACCCATCGAAGTAGATAGCGTTGCTTGCGTCGTGGCTCGGATCCGCTGCATATGTGGCTATCTTTTCGGCCGCGTCGCCCACATAGTACGCATTAATCCGCTGCATTCGTCAAAAAAGCAATTAGTAACATGCATGCAGTTTATATACATCTCTACCTACTAGTAGTTCAACTGCATGCAAATGAAACTTTGTACTAATAGTAGTGACAGACAGAGGAGGCCACGATTAACCAAAAGATCCCCTTTGTTCCTCTCTCTGTTCATGCAGACTTTATTAGAGGTAGGTTTTTTTACCATCATTAGAGAGATACCAACACGTACCACATACAGGAGTTATTACCAGTCAAATCTTACTATTCATTTGCTAAGGGCAAGATTGGAATAAACCCTCCTTATCTTTCCTCTCTGCGCTCCCATAGTCTCACCGCCTCCCGGATGGCGGTGGCAAAGACCGACAGAGGGTCATCAAGCACCCCGGACATTGTGAGCAAGCTGGGACGGACAAAGACCGCCGGTGGGTGGCGTAAGTGACCCCATGGCAACGTTGTCAGTGACATTGAGTGAGATTCAAGAGAGAGCAGAGAGAAATAACTAAACTACCCTTTCTACTTTGGTATCTTCAAAAATGGAGAGGATGTATAGTAGGAGGTACCATCTATTGAGAGACGTCAGATCTAAGTAGATGGATGGCCATGATTTAAGCACTACCAGCGAAACAGCCACCACAACTGGTTCGAAACAGGTTTCAGAACCGGTTGTAGGTAATCATGATCGATGCTCATGGAGCATCGAAGCGGTTATACGAACCGCTTAGTGGTGTCTAAAAGGTAAAGAATATTGGGGTATGTGGGATTTGAACCGGGACTTCACCTCCTCGTGACTCCACGCCACCCAAACTAACCAACCCACCCACGCGTGCTCTTTGATGAGATAAGGCAAGCTTTCCTTTTAACAATTGAAAAATAGGCCTCTACCAATGGTTCGTATCTGAACCCCTTCTAAATCCCTCTAGAAGCGGTTAGAATATCTGAACCCCTTACATTACTTGTGTGCTTTAGAAGGGGTTCGTGTCCCCAACCGCTGCTAGAGGTGCTTGGGGATTTAGAAAGGGTTCTGACACGAACCTCTTCTGTTGCTTGGGCTTTAGAAGGGGTTCATATTACGAACCGCTTCTAGAGGGGGCTTTAGAAGGGGTTCATATTACGAACCGCTTGTAGAAGGGGTTTTCTGTTATGAACTATTGAACCGCTTGTGTTGTAACTATTAGAAGCGGTACGTATTGAACCGCTTGTGATGTACCGCTTGTAATGCCCTGTTCTCTAGTAGTGAAGGTACCACAAGGTACTAAGAGGCACCAAGAATTGTGAAATTGCACTTTTTTATTTTCCTTGATAAAATAATATATATACTCGAGGTACCAAGTCTTAGGCATTCACTGGATATAATGTATTGAATGGCTTTGATTCGAGACATCATAAGTGTCGACGATTAGGAAACAGATTCCTTCCGAGTTTACATATTGACTGAGGGACCAAACACCGACTTTCTGCCGAAAAGCTTTCTCGTAGATATGTTGAGTCGCCGAGATGGAAAGTAGATCAGACATGGGGATTTATCATGGTTCAGGCCTCTCGGAAAGAGATAATAATTTTACTCCAGTCGCACATGTGCGTTTGTGTTATTGCAACGATATTGGATCTCTATGTAGATGTTGAAGCGGATGCCTATGCCCTCCCTCTCCCATGGGAGAGGTATTTATAGTACAAGGTATACGCAGTCCGGGTCCTAAATGACCTAGAAAATCTGTCCGGATAACCAAGAATCCTACCAGATTTACAGATTTATTCTAGAGATATGCTTACTTGCGCCCCATGAAACATCTATTTCCAAATGGTTTCGGGCTCCTGGCATGGAAAAATTCCTAAGACGATAGGAGCATCGGGACGACCATCCAAATACAACTCCTCAAGGCTCATGACGACATGTATATTGGCCCATAAGCAAAGAGACCTACTCCCGAGCATCAATTGCCAGAATATCAGTTCGAGCCTACCATGCTCAGCTCATTCTCCTTGGGTACACACTCCAAGGGCACATTTCACATGGAACCTTCCCACCGGAATATCTTATCCCATTCAAGTGAAAAACTACTTGGTTAGGCCTTCTACTTAAGCCGCTCAAAAGAGGGATTGAAAAACAGTGGCAAAGTATCACTACCTCATCTGAGAAAGCCGTGCTCAAGAATGAACTCGAACCACTGAGCAAAAGCTGAATTCACCTAACTCGAACAAGCGTTAGGTGGATAACGCTCTCTCCACAGGTTATATTGCCCATAATGTCTATTATAACGCCCTGCGGGAATCTTGCCACATATGTCGACCCACGATTCGTGAGCACGTATTTTTGGTGGAAAAGTTACACCCTTTCGGTTTCTCCGCTCACTCTACAAATAATTGCGCACAGTTCAAACATTTTTCACCAGCCTTCATTCCCCGCACTAGGAACACTTAGCACGAGAAAACCCTCCCGATCTTCTAATGCTTTCTTCTTCCCACATCCTCCGATACGCCTCCATGGCCAAATTTGGACCAAGCTCCATCACCACCAAGAATCTGGCCGAGCTCGAGAGCTTAGACCACCTTGATTCGAAGTTGTGGCGAGCGCCCGGAATAGGGAGTACCCGGAACCGGCAGAGGATGAGGTCGTCTCCACCGAGCTCTACGTCGTACATGGTCTTAGCATGCCGGAAAGTGACTTCATTGCTGGTTTGCTCGCGTATTGTGAGTGCGAAATCCTCAATCTTAGCCTCAATCCTATCCTTATCCTTACCATCTTCACTCCTGTGAGTGCACTGATGTGCTCGCGCATTGTGAGCGCGAACACCTTTATGAAGGCTTTCTGGGCATCTTGCCCACTATGAGTTTGTTTCTTCACTTCTATTCCCTTTGCGGAGCCGAGCAGAGCTCGATTACGTGCAGCCTCCAAGAGGTCAAGAATGCGTTCTTCCACCTGGCTGACATTGTCAACCGTATTGACCCTTAGAGATCCCAATGGAATTTTGGGGGGCTGGACAACCTCTGCACCATAAACAAGCTAGAACGGGGTTTTCCCGGTTGCTCGACCGGTCGTGGTGTGTATCGACCATAAGACAGAAAGGAGCTCATCCATCCACATCTGTCCTCAATGGGTTAAATACTTGAATACCCGCTTCTTGATGCCCTTGATTAGTTGTCCACTGGCACACTAAACTGCGTCATTACTCTACGGATGTGCTGCAGAGGCGAAGAAAGTCTTTGTACCGATTTGTTCGCAGTACTCCTAGAATAGTCCACTGGTGAACTGAGTCCCATTATCGATGATCAAATGATTTGGGACCCTAGACTTGGCGACCATGTTGCTATGGAAGAACTTCACAGGAGCCTGAGCCGTGAAGGTCAAGACCGGCTCAGCCTCAATCCACTTGGTGAAGGTGTCGATGGCAACAAACAAATACTCAATCAACGGGATTGTTTGCAAGGCATAGGTCGGTTGATGGACCTTGAGAGTGTGAAATTGGCATGCCTTGGAAGTAGTCATGATGGCTTGAGCATTGGCGAGGGCGGTTGGCCAGTAGTATCTTAAAGGCCTTTCCCACAAGGGTCCGAAAGGACGAATGTGCTATGCAAGTTTATTCATGGATTTCTCTAAGCAGGTACTTGCCCTTTTCTTGAGATACACACTTGGAAATGACCCCGAGCGCACCTTTGGGATATAGGGCTCCTTCAACTAGCTTGTATGGCATGGACTATCTGAGTAGTTGAGAACACTTAGCTGAATCCTTCGGCAACACCTCGTTCACTAGATACTGAATAAACAGTGTCGTCCAAGCTTCTCCGTGCTCAACGAACATGACGGTGTCGCTTACCTGAGTTGACTCCTCCTCGATAGGTACGGAACGCTTTTACGAGTGCTCGACGAGCACTCCTACCGGTGCTGCCTACTGAGAAGACCAAATCTTGGAGAGTTGGTCGGCCAGAGCATTGTCCCTTCTGAGGATGTATAGTACTTCGAAGTTCTTGAAGTACTTCTCCATCTTTCTTACCTTGAATAAATGATGGACCATCAACTCATTGGAGCACTGGAACTCCATACTGATTTGGTTGACGACCAACTATGAGTCTCTTTTCATGGTTAACCGCTACATGATGAGTGATTTGCACGCTCATAGCCAGGTCAGAAGCTCCTCATACTCCATGGCGTTGTTGGTCGCCATGAAGTGCAACTGCACAGCGTACTGAAGACGCTCCCCCTGAGGTGACACAAGCACAACTCCAGCTCCCGAGTGATCGTAGGTGCGAGACCCATCGATGAACATTGTCAAGCGACCACTGTCCGAGGGATCTCGTTTAGGCCTAGCTTAGTCGTGATTCATCCACTCCCAGGCAAAGTCCGCCTGCGGCTGAGATTTGATCGCTGAGCGAGTCACAAAGTGGATATCAAATTCGAAGAGCTCCATGGCCCACTTTGCTATGCACCTACTTGCATCTTGGTTCCCCAGAATTTCACCCATGGGAAAACTGGTTGGCACCGTGATTGTGCTGGTTTGAAAATAGTGCCACAGCTTTTAGGACAACATGAACAAAGCGTAAAGGAGCTTCTGGACCTCAGGGCAACGCTCCTTCAGCAAATGGAGCACTTCGCTCATGTAATAGATTGGTCATAGGTTCCCATCTCAAACCACGATCAAGACAATGCTGACAGCGTGTAGAGTAGTAGCGATGCACAAGAGCAATGCCTCTCTTACTCCGGGCGTGGTCAGCAAGCACGAGCTAGACAGGTACTGCTTGAGATCTTCGAAAGACTTGTTCACCTCCTCTTTACAGACGAAACCGTCGTGCTTCCGAAGTGCCTTAAAGAATGATAGACTATGCTCGCCCAGGCGGAAAATGAAGCGGCTTAATGTTGCCATGCGCCCTATGAGGGCTTGCACCTCTTTAACACTCGAAGATGGGCGTATTTTTTCTATGGCTTCGATCTTTTCTGGGTTTGCGTCCACACCTGCCAAGCCGACCATGTAACCAAGCACCTTTCCTGCTTGCACGTCAAAGATGCACTTCTCTGTGTTTAGCTTTATTCGGTACTTTTTAAGGTTACTGAAGATTTTCTTGAGATCGGAGAAGTGGCTGGACTCGAGCATGCTTTTGACCATGATATTATTGACATAGAGTTCCAAATTGTGGCCTATTTGGTCGAGGAACATTTTCTGCATCAGGCACTGAAAAGTTTCCCTAGTGTTCCTCAGACCGAAAGACATGGTCCTGTAGCAGAAGGAGCCGAACGGGGTGATGAAGGCCATTTTTTCCTCATCTTCCAGTGATAGGCTGACCTGGTGATATCCTAAGTAGGCATCCAGAAAACTCATCAACCAAGCTTCCGCTATCGCGTCGCCCAACTAATCAATGTGTGGTAGTGAGAGGTTGTCCTTGGGGCATACGGTGTTTAGGCTCGTGTGGTCTACACACATGTGCCACTTCCCCTTTTCTTCTGAACGATGACCGAATTGGCCAATCATTCTGAGAGGTGGATCTCGCGGATGAATCTGGCCTTAAGGAGCTTGTCGAGCTATTCTCTTATTATTGCTTGGTTCTCAGGGGGAATCGCCTGAGTTTCTGTCTCACCGGTTTCTTTTCAAGCTGCGATGCTAACCTGCGCTCGACCACCTCCCTTGGGACACCGGGCATGTTGGACGGTTCCTAAGCAAACATATCCGCATTTTCCCAAAGAAAGGTGATGAGGTCGAGTTCCTATTTGGTGTCCAAAACGGCCCCTAGGTGCACGACCTTGGTTGGATCTGAGTTGGAGAGGAGGAATACTTTGGTCTCGCTATCGGGCTAGAGGGAGACCGTCTTATGAGACGTCTTGGGTTCTTGATTAGGTCCACACTGAGGAAACTGTCTGACTATGCTTAGCGCCTTCTCATCATAGCTTAGGGCAACCTTGCCATTTACATAGACGGTGATCACTCTATTTTGACCGGGAATCTTGAGGCTCTAATAGGCGTGGTGTGCTACGACCATGAATTTTGCCAGGGCCGGTCTGCCTAGAATAGCATTTGTAAGGGGTTTCAATATCGACCACCTTAGAGATGACCAACTCTATCCGAAAGTTGCTTGGACTCGTAAACACACGGGCAAGATGATCTAGTCGAGGGGCTGGGCTAAGGTCCCCGACATGATCCCATGAAAAGGGATGGTAATGTTTTTGATCTTTGATCTAGGGATCTATATTTGGTCTAGTACCTTAGCCGTGATGAAATCAAGGAAGCCTCCATCGACAAGCACACGCCCAACCATCGTATTGCTGATGGTCAAGCTTACGACTAGCGAGAGATTTTGGGGCGTGGTAATCCTAGGAGGGTGGTCCTCCTTTGAGAAGGTGATTGACAACTCGGTCCACTTAAGCTATTGGATCAGGCTAGAACCTTGGTTGGCATGGTACACTTCCCATGCTGCTTACTTGAGGTCTCACCGGGATTTGTAAGGACCCCCCAAAGATCACGGTGATGTGGTTTTGGGGCTCCTGGAATTCCATGTCATGCTTGTCATCAGCGACTGTTTTTCCCTTTCTATCATCTTTTACCATGGGCACGATGAGCATCTCACCCCTGTCCTCATAAAACACCTTTAAGCGGGCTAACCAAGTGCAGTAGTTGCGCAAATCGTGTCCATAGGTTTCATGGATTGGGCAGAACCTATTGCTCTAGTATCCGCTAGGTGGTCTTTCACCACGATGCGGGGGAAGACGAACCTCGTGCCCCTTCCCGTGTTATGAGGTCGGGGCATCCACTCCTGTTGTTGCTGTCGTCCTGGAGACTATTGCACGTACATGACAAATTAGTGCTCGGATGACTATTCAATCGCAACAATGACACCTCACGAGGTTTGCTTCTTTTTCTTTTTGTTAATCTTCTTCTCGAGCAAGGAGGCTCTCACATTTTTGGAGATCTCTAGGCCCGGCTGTGGCGGTAACTTTCCATCATCGAGCAGCTTTTTTCATTTGACCACTTCGTTAGCATCAACATATCGGTAGGCAATGTGGAAAAGCTCACTAGCCGTCAGGTCCAGACGGATCTCTAGATCCTATGTGAACCGAACATCCTAGGCTCCAAACTTGAAGGCTCATATGACTGACTCATCCGAAATGTTTGGGATGGAATTACGGACCTTGATGAATCTTTGGACGAAGTCACTCAGAGACTCCCCATCGATCTGGATCACACATTCGAGGTCTCTTTCTATGGTCGAGTGTAGCAACCCTGAAAATTCGATTTGAGTGTTTCGCTGAGTTGAGTCCAGGTGAAGGGGAACAGGTAGGCTACGCTTGCGCAATTTTAAAAATTTCTACCGTGAACACCCTAGATATCATGCAAGTAGAGGATCACAGATCGTTACCCTTGATACGCAGTCGTAGCAGAAGGATAGTCGGAGTAGCTGAGTCCAACGTCGCACACGTCGAGGTATACAAAGTATTTGTTCACGTCAAGCCGAACGTCTCCAACTCGCAAATTACCACCGCAGCAACGTCGTACGTACTGCCGTAGAGGAAGTAGTTGATCTCGCCGACCTTCTCCTCCTTGTCACCGATTAGCATCGCAGCAACCGTAGCAGCGCCTCTACGGTATCCACAAGTCCAGGGGTGGAACGCCGTGCGCCGGTGTGCTAGCACCGCACACGCGTGGCTAGGGTTTATAGGTGTTGGTATGGGGTGTGACGGTTAGAGTTACTTGGTGGCGAACTCGTATATGTGCACCGCCCTACTGCCTCCCCTTATATAGAGCGCACTAATGGTTTTCTATGCTAGAGGCGCATTACGATTCTAATCCTACACGGATCAGTATCCATGAAACTAATCTACACAGATCAATATGCACGAATCTAATCCTACACAGATCAATATCCGTTAAACCCACTAATGAATCCAATCTATTAGACATGTTCTAACCAATTAAGTGTGTGACCCGTTAGGTTCATGCGCAAGTGGTCGTGGCCCCGGAAACTCTTTTTCGAACCACAAGTCAATAACGGTTTCTAGCATGACATATTGATCCTCAAATGTATAGAATGATCATTTCGGCTGAACCTTGATATACTCATATACCGATCTCTTTGCCACACGATACCAGTCAAGCTCAAGGAGAGATACGTGTCACCCTTAGCTCGACCATTCACTCGATCTTGTGATAGATTCTAAACTATGATTAACTCTTTAATCATATTGGCATGACCATTCACTTTCTAATCCAATCACATTGAGGAGCCTACAGATATCACTCTTGTTATCAAGGAGGGACAAATTCCATCTTGATCGCTCACATCCCACGACATGTTTCATAGCATATCCGAAATCTATCTTTATAACTACCCATTTACGGTATAGTGGTTGATAACCCCAAAGTATACAACTACACATGCTGAGATTCAATGACGATGTCAGGTCTAAGGATCATTTTAGTATACTACTGAAACTACAGGCTAATGGCATATGTAAGATAATAATCTCTGCAATGTCTTGAAATATGTCTATCTAACATCATATTCTCTAACATGTGTCTATATTATTGATTTGATATCTCCATATTTATGGTATATGAAACATTACCATCAATCAATATATGTGCTGATCAAATCATTACTATCATATATAATGATATAAGACCAGGGATCATTTAGAATAAAATCATATAAATAATGTGTGTCACAACCAAATCGTATTTGATGAACAATGTGAACGATATTTATTCATGAAATTGATAACATATTATCCAAAAGTACGTAAACATAGATATAATACAATCATATTACATGATTGCCTCTAGGGTACATCACTAACACTAGGAGTGGATGAACCTCCCACTAATTGAAGAGCCAAGTTCGGGCCGCCCCGTCGAGCACGGTGGGCAAGTAGTTGGCCATTATGCTCTCGTCCCCTCTGGTTGCCAAGATGGCGGTTGTATAGATTTTGAGGAACTCATCGGAGTTTTGGGTTCCGTTGAACCTTTTGATATGTCCGGGCTTCAACATGGTTGGCCAGACGATGCTATGAAGAGCGCAGGAAAAAGCTCGGCAACCGTAAGCCGCAGAACTGCGACGCTCAGATCGATCGAGGCCATCCCGACCATCACGAGGTCGTTGGTCATATAGGTGAGGATCGAGGCGATAGAATACTTCTCGGTCGCTGCGCGGGGAGCGCACCATGGCGAACCTACGTTCCCATCAGCTGTGGCCCCTAGAGCTTTCTTCTTTGTGTCCTCCTGCTCGGTCGTGGTGCCACGATGATGGTCGTGGCTTTCCTGAGTAGCGATTTGGGATTTGCCACTATAAGAGCCAAACGCCCCCCTCCCCCCCCCCTACCGAGGATGCTCCTGAGAACGTCCTAGTACGATCCCTTCGCTTGGGCAGTACTGGTAGGGCTAGGTCAGCAGGTAGCCTCTCGAGATCTTTCACGACAGTGATGCTCATGGCTCCCTGGTTTTCCTGGCTAGGTTTGTTTGCGAGCTCACACATAACCATCGCTAGTGCCGGCGGCATTCTTTGCCCTAGCAGGAATCGAAACCGAAGGGTTTCATTCCCCTGACTGGGCCTCCATTGCCTGAATCGGTGAAGACGGGGATCCTCGGGCATCACTGCGGGGCCTACCCCTGGCGCACCAGGGTTCTTGCCATAGAGGATTCGAGGCGTGCATGTGCAGCGTCATGGGCACGTTTTGAGGCCGCTTTAGAAGTTTCCCTCTCGAGCTAGCGATTCCCTTGGGTAGCCATGTTGACGCATCTGCCAGCAAAGGGGTATGAAGGGGTCATCATTGAGCTTTTGCAGGACGCGACTCCGTCTTCGAGTTCTATGCGATCTGGGATATCCAGCCCAACATAGAGCTCGTCATTGTCCCTATCGAACGTGGGGAAACTTGTCTTGGCCAAGCTCAGATCAGAACCGGCTCGAGAACATACTCTGAGTTTGCTCCATCGTGATGGCCGTAGTGCTCATCACTAGGAGCATAGTGATCAGGTGAATGCTCAACGTCAGACATCTCTAGGATTCCTTCGGCAAAGGATTTGTCGGTTCCCTACGGACGGTGCCAGCTTTTGAAGTTTGGGAAATAGATTTCCGCCGAGCTTACTTATTGATTGAGGGACCAAACACAGCCTTCCTGCCAAAGGGTTTTTGTCGTAGATGTCTCGAGTCGCCAAGATGGAAAATAGATTAGACACAAGGATTTATCCTGGTTCAGGCCTCTCGGAAAGAGAAAATAACCCTACTCTAGTTGCACGTGTGCGTTGGTGTTATTGAAACGATATTGGATCTCTATGTGGATGCTAATGCGGATACATATGCCCTCCCCTCTAATGGGGGAGGTATTTATAATACAAGGTATACGCAGTTCGGGTCCTATATGATCTAGAAAACTTATCCGGATAACCTACAATTCTACCATATTTACAGATATATTCTAGGAATATGTCCATATCCAGAATGCTTTGGGTTCTGGACATGGAAGAATTCCTGAAACGGTGGGAGGATCGGGCCTACCATCCAGATGCACCTCCTCGGGCCCATGAGGACATGTATATCAGCCTTTAATCAAAGAGGTATACTCCTGAGCATCAATCGCCAAGGTATCAGTCTGAGCCTACCATGCATGGCTCATTCTCCCTGGGTACACACTCCAAGGTCATATTTCATATGGAACCTAGCCGTCGGGATATCTTATCCAATCCTCGACAACAAGGTACATACAGATGGGGTTAATTAGTTAAATGCCACTGCTCAGTTCCAAAATTCAAGAATTGACACAAAATGTCAACAAATGCATGAACAGTTTCAACATACCAAGATACAGAAATACCAAAACCGAATTAATTCAGTATTTTGGCTTCAGTAGTTCATATTTTTGAGAAAATTTTGGTACCTATATCTCAAATACAGATTTTGTAAATACCAAAAAACCAAACAAATCAAATCAAAAATACCGAATGTCAACCCCTACATGGGAGAAAATTAGGCAGCAGAACTAGCGGTCCTAGCGTCCTAGAGAGGTGGCAGGAGAAGATGAAGTGGCCATGCTAGCAGCCTAGAGTGGTGTCCATGGCGATGGAGAGCAAAAGCATAGGTCGCCGGAGTTGGTGGCTTGGAGAGAAGAGAGGGATTGAGAGAGAAAGGAAGAAGAAAGAGGCACGAGCAAAATGGTTTAAAAATATAGCACACCAACATCCGAGCTGAAAATGCGCTTTGAGATCTACATAATTGCACGAATCTATTTTGCATATGAGAAGCAACAAATTTATGAGCCGCAACAAATTTATGAGCCTCAACTGAGCAGTGACATATATCTAATTACCCTATATAGATTTGGTATGACAAGGTGCCAGCAACACCCTACCCTCGCGTAATAACGAAAAAAAACCGTTTTTGATGAATTTTATCAAGCTTAGTAACATATAAAAGAGGATGTCATGATTGCATTTGCATGTATGCACAGCCGCTCATTGAAGCCTCTTTTTTTTCATCTTTTTTATTTGAAGTTCAAGTAATTTAAATTTTGTTAAAAAATTTCGTCTGAAAATACCAAAAATTTTGACGGTACGCCGAATTTCGGGCCTACCGGTTACCAAGTCTTTACGATCGTTAGATCTAACTTGATGGACGGTCATGATTTGATGCATCAAAAATGGTAAAAAGGCTCTATTTGTAAATCTTCAGCTAAGCATATGCGCGTGGGCATTTAATAGCAGTGGTGATGACGCACGCTATCGTACCACACGGACCAAATAATAACAAAACTCAACAATAAGTATACTACTCTGCTTGGTGAAAGTAGCATGTATATGTACTTCGAGAAATACCTCTTCAGGCATGGTGAATCTCTCTATGAAGCTTCAACTAAGCAGTGGCATATATCTAATTAACCTATATAGATTTGGTATGAAATCTTCACCGGCGAATTTTGGAGAACCGCTCCTCTCTCCCACGCCACCCTCAAGTAATAACGGCCAAAAAAATCGTTTTTCCATGAATTTTATTAAGCTTAGTAACATATAAAAGAGGATGTCATGATTGCATTTGCATGTATGCACAACCGCTCGCTGAAGCTTCTTATTATTTTTCATCTTTGTTACTTGAAATTCAAATAATTTAAAATTTGTTAAAAAATTTCGTCTGAAAATACCAAAAATTTCGGCGGTAAGCCGAATTTCGGGCCTACCGGTTATCAAGTCTTTACAATCGTTAGATCTAACTTGATGGATGGCCTTGATGCGATGTATCAAAAATTGGTAAAAAAAAAGGCTCTATTTGTAAATCTTCAGCTAAGCATATGCGCTTGGGCATTTAATAGCAGTGGTGATGACGCACGCTATCGTACCGCACGGACCAAATAATGACAAAACTCAACAGTATGTATACTACTCTGCTTGGTGAAAGTAGCATGTATATGTACTTAGAGAAATACCCATTCAGGCATAGTGAATCTCTTTATGAAGCTCCAGCAAGCGCAAGAATCTCCCCGATTCTAACCTATCTGCGCCTCCAGGTCGATGGATCTCCACCTGCTATTAGCCGATATAGTACCTACAAGAGCGGGTTAGTTTTGTCAACACATATACTTACTGTTTCAAAACAATCTGACATGAAAAATTAACATGAGGAAGGAGAATCGTTTCACCTTAATTGGCACCTACAGATGTAGTCTGTGCAGGTAAGATAGCAAAGAAATGTTGGGGTTCTTGTTTCATCCAAGAAGAAAGATGTTTATGTCAGGTGAAGGAGGAAGGACTGAAACTGGAGATAGAGCAAAATTTGGAAATGCTAGCTCTGTCGTATGGTGGTCTTTCGGATCACCTTTTGCCATTGCATTGTGTTTGGGGCCTTGGGTGCTTTCACTAAAGTATGCGTGCTTCTTTGCTTGGGTCTGCAGCCAAAGAACAAAGATGGACTTGTCGTCCTGCTAAAGGAACTCGATAACGCCAAAACAGAACCTCAAAAGAAATGGGCGAAACTACCGATGCTATGATCTACTTGCCGACAGAACAATAACCAGTTAAGTTGTCAAAAAAACAAGAGTCAGTTAAATTCCTGCCAGCAAAGACTTTTGCTGATTGATAATCTGTTACCCACAAACAGGCTGACCTATTAATGGAAGAATTGTCAACGGGAAATGTTTTACGGACAAACAGAATTTTTGCCGACAGGCAATAGAACTGTCAACAAATAGTCTGTCTTTCCCCACGGATTATAGTCCGCCACTCAAATCTTATTCCAAACTAAAAACACCATTTAAAGAAGGATTAAATAGATATAGGAAGATATACCTTTATCAGTTCCCACATATATGCCATTATAAAGTCTGAAATCGTTTGCATTCCATTACAAAGTTTCAAAATTTGATATGTGCCATTATCTGACAATGTTTCCCTTCTTCCTTCATTGAATTTATACCTAGTCTACCCTCTCCCCTCTTCTTCTCTTCCTCCTCATCTCTACCCCTCTCTCTCTCTTCTCTCTCTATCTTTCTCCCCATGTAGCCATTATTAGTGCACCATGTCCAAGCTCTTAGTGTCGCCGTTGTCCTCCCTATCCAGCCTAGATCCAAGCGCCACTTCTCTGTACTGCCTCCACATTCGAGCAACACTCTCTAAGCGCCACTATCACCACGAGCTCCCCATTGGTCCGCTGGCCCGATGTAGAAGCATAGGAGTAGGGGAGATGGGCGGCCTCCACTTGAGCATCTGCCTGAGCTTCTCCATGGTGGCTTTCTTTGGCAGAGGTAGGGGAGGTATGAAGATCTCGAAAAGGAGCTCACCGGATAGACTGGAGGGGGAAGAAGAGGAAGAAGGGGTAGGGGCACTTTGGTACAAAAAAGTCGTAATAGCATTTTTGTAAAGATTCTCACTTTACACTTGCATGTGGGCAATTTGAGACTTCATAATGGCAGATATGTGAACCAGAAACTTTATAATGGCATGTGCCGATGATTGAGATCTCTCTCACCCATCACGCCGATTTCTTTGAGCATGAGGAAAGAACACGTGCAGGTGGGACACCTATGATCTAGTCAGAGAGACTCCATTTACTCTGGTTCTACCCTCCCATGTCAGATAATATCTCTACATCAGCCTTTATTCACTACATGATGATAAAGAATACAAATAATTAAAATAACTATTTGCCTAACGAGTCTAATGCCGGCTTCTGATCGATGAGGGATTTGAAGATTGTCGGCCTCTTGCCCCCTCTAGGAGCATTTATATAGTCTTGGGCAGCACCTCTATCTCTACTATTAAAAGTGTCTAGTGGTGGTGGTAGAGGCAACTTTTCATCTCTATCGTCCATGCAACATACGAACGAGATCAACTCAACCCACCGCTCACAATTCACCACCTTTCGTTGCCATCCCCTCTATTACAGCCCTACCCCTAGCCACCAGCATCGCCATCACCTCCCTCGCTCCCCGGCTGCCACTGTCCTCCCTCCTACTTCGGCACCGCTATCGCTTCCCTCGCTCCCGGCCGCCACTCTCCTCACCGCGCATCTCCTACCGATGCAAACTTCTATGCTACAATGTGCCTACCCTCCACTACGGTGCCTCCCTAGCTTTGTCACCGCCACCGCCCAGCCCGTGTGCAAGGAGAGCACAGCAGCCAGACACTGTCAACCAACACGAGCGTAGAGGGCCGGCATCCATACAATCGAAGAGAAGGTCCGTTGAGGAACTGGCTCGGGTATGATGTTATCCACACCGCTGGGCCATGGCTTCCTGTTGGCCGCCCACGCCTTCTCTTCAACGCGGCCGACTACATCACGCGGTCGTGCCAATAGCTTCTGCTGCTGTGCCACCTCCGTCCTCTTTGCCACCGCACAAGTGGCCTCCATTGCTGGGCTTCCTTCTTTCCCTTCACTACTGTGCTGGCGCTTCCCCATAGATGCGCCTCCCTTCCCCCTACCCGGACGCCTACTTTGCCAACCCACTCGCCAATACTAATACCAAATCGGTTTTCACTATGTTGATTTAGGACATATTCCATTTAATTTGTGCTAATTTTATTGGAATATAAATACTTATTTCTGAATTGGAGGTGCGATAGTGATCAAGAAAGGGTATATGGAAGGGAGGTTGCTCGATGGAGAAGGAAGTAGGTGAGTATGAAGCGCAGGTGGCGGCGAGGGTTTCGAGAAAGGCGATGAGGCCTCCCCTACCGAGGGCTAGTTTCCCATGTGTGGAAAGATGAAGGGGATGAGTAGCGAAGCGTGGATGGTAGAGATCGCTATGGCTAGCATTGGTGACGGTGAAGCAGCAGCAAGGCAGAGGAACACGGCACCCCATATTTAAATCAAATTGGCTAATCAGAATCATACTCCTACTGAACAACCTTTTCAAAATCTTTATTTTAACAGGAAGTTGAACTCCCTGCAAATATTTGTGTGTAGTCCGGTTTGCAACCATTGTCAATTAGATTTTCTTTCTCTGCTGGCAAACGAGAACCTATAAAACTAGAAACAGTAACCTTTTTAAGGTGAGCCCCTTAGGATAAAACTCATCAAACTAGGTTGTTGCTGCCATGGTATATTTTATTTGGCTTTCAATTTTTGTCTCATTTATATGGAAGTCTGAGATTGTGTTTGTAGGACTGTAGGTCTGATGATTGGGGGAGGTAAAGTCAAGATTCGTAATTGTGATTTATAACATTTGGTTTGCTTATTAATTAACTGTTAATCAATCCAGTAACTCAAGTAGTGATGCGCCAAGGGGGTGGCCCGATCTTCTAATGAAAACGATACGTCGACTTGTGAGATGATGACTTCGTTGATTTGACTACCAACCAGCAAGACAGAGAGCCAACAATCACAAAGCCACCAAATAGAGTCGCTATCAACCATGTCCAATATGATTGATCTTTATCCCCACTAGCAATTGAGAAACTTACAAGAACAAAGTGAAGAAACAATCTGAAACTTGATTGACCAACTCACGAACAAGGGTTGAGGTTCTGTACTCGTCTTAGTTGGTCTAGCCGAGATAGGCGAGGATGAGGATCACACGCGAGGATAACCAAACTGAACAAAACCTGCGGAAGAAGGGGGCTAGCGGCAATATATAGAGGACATATGACGATGACCAGAGGGATGCTGGATACCAAATTGACATGCACCCCCCATGCAACCCTAGGGTACATGGGCCTTGGGCCCAAAAGTGGGGTGACGCAGCACCCGACGGATTCTGATCGATTGATTTTTTTCATAGATTCTAGGCGGCTGGAGATGAATTTGGATGTGAGCCAGATCCATTGGAAATATTATCTCGTAAGTTTTCATCAAGTGCTCATGAGTCTCAATTGGAAGTCGTGTGTAGCCTATGCATCCCATTTGATCGTAAACTGGTTGCTGACAGCCAAACCGAGCCTCCTAGACAGTTGGGCTTGGACTTGGGCTTGCTTGGTCATGGGGGAGGTTGCCGGACCTTGGTGGTGGAGTGTTGGACCTCCTGCATTGATGGTTTGGATGGCTTCGCCAAAGGATTAAAACCCACTTGGCGTTCTTCCTATCCTTGTGGCAATGTAGTCGATGTAGTGGACGTAGTGGATATAGTGGGCACAGTGAAAATAATAGCCATGCTTCTAATCTTACTTGTGATGTCCTCATCAAGTGGGGTGAATTGGGGGATTGAGGTTTAGCTGTGGTACGTGCAGTAGAAAGTTATATGCCAGAAGTTATTTGTGTTGCCCTATTTGGGCTTGGCAATAAACCTCTTTGTTGTTTCTTTAGGACGAAGGATCATGGTGACACACCCAGTTCAGTACTTTTGCGCGCCTGAGTGTGTTAATGTTTCCTTTGATTCTCTGAAGGGGTTTACTTTTATTTCGTGGTAACCTTTTCTATGCGAGTAACGTTGTGCATGTAATGTTGTGATTTTTTGTGGGTTTGATGAAATTCATGGTTCTATGAACTTGGGATGAATGTTGCTGCCACGATAACCTGTTCCTGTTCTACAGTACAGATCCCTTTATTCCTTGTATCAAGTTTTCAAGCTTAAAGTTTCTGTTACGGGATCAGATTTTTATCAAGTTTTGAAGTTTCTGCTATGGGAGCAGATTTTTTTAAAAAAAATAATTTTAATGGCAAGTTTTTTATTGAAGTGTTCTATTTCTCAACTTTCAGCCTTATTGGGTTGGGACTTTCCAATTTGGAGATGTTCATGCCATATGCTGTAAATTTTGATGCCTTCCTTCATTGGCGACTGACACATGACACTGTTCCGTTTATTGTGTGCATCGAGATCAGTACTACTCAAACTGATCTGGTGTATAGGTACCCTGATTTGACCAGATGAATTTGCTACAAAATGAGGAAGCCGAAAGAAGTCTCCATGATGCCATCATGATTGTCACGACTCAGGAGAGCTGTTAAGAACTCAACAGAAGCGCTTGGTGGTGGTGCTATTGATACATTATTCAAATTATCATACAACTTGATGTTGATCTTCTATTTTGTGTAGATGGATAAATGGAAAGTCCCTTTTTTGTAAATTCATTTCCTAAAGGTCTTGAGGTACATCTTCCTAGCGATCTCTCCTCTATATATGCTATACTGCTATTTGCATGTTGCGCTCAAGAATGTACATTCTTCAAATTGATCCTTTTTTGCTATGCAATGTGGATGTCACTCTTTGGAGATATTAGCTATTTATACAATTTCCCATACAAATGCTTTGTCTCTGCGGCTAGATCTAGCACGATTGTGTAGGGAGGTGAACATTTAAATTTGCCTAATAATCTACTGCTCTCCGTGAACATATGGTTTGATATTGTAAATCAGTATTTTCAACCAGACCATGGCAAAAAAAAATGTAAATGGATATGAGGATATATGATGAATTTTTAAAGATCTTTCATTGAGTTACTGTTAGTTTTTATTTTACTAAATTAAGAAAGTGAGCAATCTGATTGCTAATTAATGTTGATGAAGCATTAGTAGGCTTTGTCTTTATCGTATTTTACAAACAATGCTGAAGTATATATATTTTAGTTACAAGACTTGAAGTCCAAAGTCCTCCACTGTTAGATCAAGCTCTTCATTGTTCCTATAAAGAGGGATATAAAAGGTTGAACTACAGAATATTATATTAGTTTGCTATGATACCAATAGGGGAACATAAATCAATTGAAGTCATATTTCTCAAAAGGTGACCAGATGGTTCATGTGATAGTCCTTAATTCAGGCTATAGTTGTTGTCAAGAGGTGAGCCGACTGGACCAGCCCCCCATTCCACTTTCTTATATAGGGTGAGGCAAGATGGGAAATCCCCAACTTGCCCCCAAACCCTAGCCACTCATGTGGGCAGTTCCGTACGTTATCTTATTTACATAGTGGGCCTTCATGAGCCTTCCTGTACATTTTCTAACTGATCACAGCCCAACCATCCGGACCCCCTAAAAGATGGGTACCCCGTAACCCTATGATACAACAGAGCCCCTTGTGTGTCCGTGCCGAGCCTCCGAGGGGCGGGCAGACACAACAAACATTGGGTTAGGGTCTTGGCCCAGCTTTTCGGGGGTCGGAGCAATCCAAATCTTCGCTCTTCTTCTGCCTTCGGTATGTCATTGCACCGCACGTGGGCCTTGTTAAAAACTCCCCCCGGTAAAACCCTGTGGGAAAAAACCCAGGATGGAGAAAAGAGTGCCCCGCCATTGTAAAGCGGTCTTGGTGTTGCTCGGTGTGCCTTTAGGGAAGTTGTCGTGAAGAGGGGTCTTCAGGTAGCAGGCATAGTCATAGCAGGTCTGCTCTCACAAGGCCCGGGCCATCGGGACTAGCGGGGAACCTTCGCTGCGTAGTTGATGCAGTCGTCGCCGCCCCGCTTCTCCTACGACGCGGTCTTCGGGGCAAATGGGGGAGGGGCCTTCACTCCATAGTCGATGTAGTCCTCGCTGTCCCGCACCTCCGAGGTCTTGGTCCTCAGAATGAATGGGAGGTCATCACTCCATAGATGTAGTAGTCGCCGCAGAGTCTTCGCTCCGTAGATGTAGTAGTCGCCATAGTCCCGCTCTTCCGAGGCCATGGCCTAGGACTTCGGGACGGGCGGGAGTCTTCGGACTGAAGGGCCTTCGGGACATAGACGAGTTGCGATTGATGCCCATGTTTGAGCCTGAGGGCACCCCATCCCTTGTAGCCCCTCATCGGCTTGTCTTTTCTTCCTGAAAGGACCAAGCTGATGCAAAGTATTCGGGTGCCCAAAGGTTCAAATGAGGTTAGTGGTTATGCTAGTATAATCGTTATATGCTTGTAAAGCATTATATGAAAAAATACTCATCGACGCATGGTCTTCAGGGCGATGGTACTATACTTTCAAAGATGAAACCATGAATTTTCAAAGCTTCGATGCTTGTGAATGATATTCTTTAGTGAATTCCATCTTCGGGGGATGCAATATCCTTCGATAATAATTGTCTACCTCTGAAGCATGCGGAGGGTAGTAATGATCTTCGGAACTTGGCGAAGAGGAAAACCCAATACAATAATCACTTTTGGCACTTGAATCGGATGAGTGTTTAAAATAAAATTTTGCAATTTTCGCTCCTTTTCTCTTTTTTTTCTTCTTTTTTTTTGAACCAATTCTGAGGACACCATACATCCTAGCCCCTCATTTGCATGCTTTTGGTCTTGTTCCAAGCAAAGCAAATGTAAATTTGGTTGGTGTCCGAAGAGTCATAAGTACCTCTGATCCTTCGGTAGGCGGGAACATAGTGTGGGAGCGTAGAGGTAGGTTACTGGTGCGAAGACTGTGTGGTTTCACAGAAGCCCCTTGGTCACGTGATAGTGCCTAGAATCCTCGCTTCGGACGCCTGATGATGCGATAGTGGCTTTCGGTCGCGTGGCAGCGCACCAGAGACCTTTGGGCTTTTGGTAACGCATTAGAAGTCTTTGGGTGGTAGTGGTCTTCGGGCGCTTGATAGCGCGATAGTGGCCTTCGGGCGCGTGGTAACACGACAAAGGCCTTCGGGCACGTGGTAGCGCAATATAATGTTCGTCACTTTACGACACAATATAATGTTCGGCGCTTAATAGCACAATATAAATTTTCGACGCTTGATAGCACAATATAATATTCAGGCTCTTAATAGCGCAATATAATCTTCGAACGCTTGCTAGCGCAAAGTGAGATTACCGACGCAAAGGCTCATGGCCTGGCGACAATTCCAGGTTGGGTGCATGACACGAGCACTCTTGGCCTCACACCAGCCCCTTTGTCGCAATTAAGCGGACGCTTGATAGAGTATAAGTCTTCGGGATTAGGATCCAGGTTGGGTGGCTGACGCTGGCGTTCTTGTTCTCGTGCCAGCCCCTTAGACATATTTTTGTGGATGTGTAGTTGCGTATCGATTTGAGTGTTCACAAGAGCTCATGGCCTGCGAAGACTTTAAGTTGAATACGTGGCGCGAGCGCTCTTGGCCTCGTGCCAGCCCCTTAGCCGCATTTTTCACGGATGCGTGATCGCGTATAGTTTGGGATTACCAATCGCGAAGGCTCTTGGCCAGCGAAGTCTCCGAATTGGGTGTTTGGCGCAAGCGCTCTTGGCCTTACGCCAGCCCCATACCGCATTTTCGCGGACGCGTGATCGTGTATAGTTTGGGATTACCGTTTGCGAAGGTTCTTGGCCCACGAAGGTTCCGAGTTGGGTGTCTGACACAAGTGCTCTTGACCTCATGCCAGCCACTAGGGGTCGTCACCCCTATCTGCCTTGGGCCTTTTCCCATTATGGAGTTTGGTTTACCAAGGGCTTTTTTGCCTTAAGCTGGCTTTATCAAGGTCATGCCTTGGGCCGATCTAGCAAGGTCTTTTTTGACCTAGGCCGGTTTACCAAGGTAATGCCTTGGGCCGATCTGCCAGGGTCTTTTTTTTTTTTGCCCTGGGCCGGTTTACCAAGGTAATGCCTTGGTCCGATCCGCTAGGGTCTTTTTTGGTCTTGTATATATAATAGCCTTTTGTATTTGCCGAAGAAGAAGTCCATAAATTTCAAAAGTCTTCGGATGGCCATATAATAACCTTTGGTACTTGTTGAAGGAGAAGACCATAAATTTCCGAAAGCCTTCAGATGACAATATATAACCAAATACCGAATGAGTAGTCCATAGGTTTCCAGATCCTTCGGCAATCAATATAACCTAGTCTAATACCCCTCCAGCCAAGTATTGACATTAATTTGTTAAAGCAGTAGTAAACTCAGATTGAGCTGAACTTAAGGCTTCTCCATTTGCTGTGAGAAAACCGAAGTTGCTCCTGCCGAAGTAGAATTTGCTCTAGTGAGCAACCAATATCCAGCACCTCTTGTACCAATGCTTCAGGAAGATGCTTGAGTGCCTTGCAGATGATAAGCTCGAACCTGCACAATTTGCTGCTCTTCTTTTTAATCAAGTTAGAACTAAAACACAAGGAACCAGGATATATTCCTTATGCTAGCCAATCGTTTATGTCTGATATAAATAGTATAAAATGCGAATGTGCTGCTTGCTAGCCACATAGCACTATTGAAAAAGCAAGGCCAATAACTGGCATCATTGGTCTAAATTAAGTATGTTCAGTACAGATTACTTTTATGAAGTGAATTCTGAACAGGCACAATACCATAGGGTTGGCCAAGATCACATAGTAATAGGTAGGAATAAGTGCTTTTCAAGATAGGGAATTGATGTATCAGTGATCCAAAAGGCAAACAAAGGCTTTTTAGGCCAATATCCTCACGCGCAAATGACGTAAGAGTTGTGTTGATGTAAAACGTGGGACAATTAAACATCTAGGAATTAGCATAGCAGAGAAGCAAGAGTGCGAGAAAAATTATATAAATAAGCATGTGTGCACTCAAGTTTGTGTCTTTCCACATACATGGCTCCCTAAAGAAAAATTGTTACTCTATGCAAGGGAGGTTCAAATCATTTAAAGCATAGTCAAGCAACTTACGAGTAATAGTTTGGATTTTTCTCACAGAACTTAGTCATGATAGGATTCCAAAGGGAGATGCCCTTAGGCACCATAGACTTAAGTTTATTTGCATGCATCTTTTACCATATCAATCCTATTAAATTCGATATGCACGACAGGCATGAATAAGAATATTCCAAATACTAACATTTAAGCCTAAGAGACATGTTAGCATAGAATTTCATGGCATTGTATGCTCATAAAAAAGGTATAGTAGACCACAAGTTCAAGTGAATAATCATGAAGTGTCTAGATATAAATGTGCATATAAAAGAATGCATGTATTTATAAATGCTTGTTTCGGTGTGAGTATGCACATTACTTGCACATCTTAAGAGTAATGATTAATAAGGCTTAATTTGCTATATTAACAATTGTGAAATGTTTAGCCCAAGCAATAATTGTAGATGCATAGGAGCACATGTATTTAAAAACCTAAACAAGGATATGAGATCCTTTCTGGTTCTACTTACTTTCTGGTTCTACTTACTTCGAGGGGTAAGCAACATATTTTGGCAATTGATTGGCCACATATGGTGTAATAAGGGAAAACTTTGCCAATGCCCAACATAAAGCAAATGATGTAATTAAAATGACCATATAAGATTATTTTGTCACCAAGGAGTAGACTTGAATTTCTAGGCTGTTTTCATTGATTATTAGTGACCAAAGTCCACAGTTCAAGTGGCCAACGGCCCTTCTACTACATGAAAAGAGCATATATGGCATATGTCCAAATTATATGGCAAGCAGGATTGCAACATTGTAAACATCTGAGATAAATATTGTCAACATTACTCTCTACACACCAATCGACAAACAATGAATCAAGCATTAGTGCAATGCGATGTACATGCAACTTTCATATTTCATCGTCTCGTATGCTCTTTGGGCAGTACTTAGCACAATAGACTTAAGCAAAATTTAACTAATCCATTGGAATTTGAAAAACCATATTTGCATGACATGATATTATATGCTTAATACTATGGCAAGCAAATATTCTATTATGGTACTCTTAACAATTTAATGATTACTATCTTAATAGTGAAGAAGCTTGCACAAATTTATAGCATGAGCGAACTATAATTAAGAGAGTTTCACGTAATTAAGGCAAGATTGACACTTATCTTGAGCAGCCTCAAGAAAGAGACCACGGGCGGCAGATCACAATCACCGGTAGATAACGGCAAATTGGTGCTATCCATGTCAGCCAAGCCTTCTTAGTAAGAGATACCGTCGCAACACATGAAGAGGAAGAAATCGATGGCGAGAGCCGGATGCTCCTCCGCAAAATCCAATCTTCGGCCCCCTTAGTGAGTCGATGGTGGGCGGTGACAAGGCTGGGGGCACGGAGCTGGACGGAGAAGGTGGTCGGTGGCTCCAGGGGCTTCGAAAGCCAGTCAAGGGAGGTCGCTGGCGCTGGACGTGGCGAGATCCATGCGGGGGAGCCGCCGGCGCCGGTCTCGCTGGGCGAGGAAAGTCGCCGGCGCCTGGATCGGCAGATCCACTTAGGGGAGGGGTCGCCGGCGCCGGAGGCTGTTTGCAGGGGTCGTCGGCGACGTTGAAGCCGTGACGTCTGGCGGGGATCGGGAGGCCGCCGTCGGCAGGATCCGACTGGAGCGGCGCCGGCGACAGGGGTAGCGACGACGAGGCTGTCGGAGCTGGGATCCGCACGGGAGCGGCGCGCCGGCGTCAGGGGCGGCGACGACAAGGCTGGGGTCGCTAAGATTCGCACGGGAGCGGCGTGCCGGCGGCGTGGATTTGAGGACGGCGCTAGATCGTTGCGAGAGAGCCGCCGCCATCGTGGTTGCGGGCCGTGCGGCCCTATGGTCCCGGGGATTGTGGAGGGCCCTATGGGAGAGCCATTGCCTCCCAGATCCAGATCTAGACAACGACGACGAGGGGAGGAGGGGCTGCCGGCGTGGGTGGGGGTGATGGCCGTTCTTGGATGGCCTACGCGAGATGGGAATGGGGGAGGAGCTAGCCGCCGGCGGTATTGGTGGGGAACGGGGAGGGAGCCCGTGGCTTCTTGTGCCATCCCTACGGACGGCGCCAATTGTTGTCGAGAGGTGAGCCGACTGGACCAGCCCCCCCTTCCACTTTCTTATATAGGGTGAGGCAAGATGGGAAATCCCCAACTTGCCCCCAAACCCTAGCCACTCATGTGGACAGTTCCGTACGTTATCTTATTTACATAGTGGGCATTCATGAGCCTTCCTGTACATTTTCTAATTGATCACAGCCCAACCATCCGGACCCCCTAAAAGATGGGTACCCCGTAACCCTATGATACAACAATAGTGTTGTACAACTCTGTTGCTAAGAGGTGGCCTGGAGCTTCTTGTGTAGATGGGCTCTGGAATCTTATTTAAAATTTGATAGGTAAAGCATTACTGATTACTCTTATATTCTAGAATGGAAGATATGTGGAAAAGGTTGTAGATTATAGTCAACTGTAAGAGTTAGGATGGTGGATTTGGAGCGATGCTAGGAGGCAAATCTCATGCTTGGTAGAATATGCATTATCTTGGATTTTCTCCAAATCCCCTTTCAGGTTACCTGAGTAGAACTGGAATTTAATTAATTGTTGTAGGATGATTCTTTATCAGATCATGAAAGACAGTCTATCTTCATTCCTATTTACACAGTTGATTACAAAAAAGAAGGGAAGTTCTATTTTTGAAACACACTTCTAGCTAATTCTAGGATGCACTAAAATTAACTTCCAGGATACCAGTCAACAAGACCAGAACCAAATTAAAGTTACAGTATTTATAGAATGAACAAATTTAGTACAGGAGAAAATAGAGTATTGCATCTCTACTTTTGTGTTCTGGATCATACTTGTGCAATTTTTGGGAAACTGAGTTTTGAAATTTCTAATTTGTTAGGAAGGTAAGGTCGGTTTATTTCTTTCATTTGTTTCATTAAGTGGTTTTGCATGAAGTTGGCTTGCAACGAGGATTTCAAAAAGGAGAGAAGTATCAATTTTTCACATATATAACCAAATATTATGACTGCATTTGAAAACTTATATTTAATCCAAAGCTCTCAAAGTCTCAATGCATTATTTTTCGCTGGGAAATCAAGCCGGAAAGAAGCAACAACCATCATAAGCTAGAGGAACTTTTAATTCCCCTAACTTTTAATCCGACAGTCTAGAAAGATACAGAATCTTTGAAAGAGGTAAATATTGCGAGTTGTCAGCTATACCACTTATTTGGACTTAAAACCTCTGTGATTTTTGTCTAATTTTTCACTGTGGTCTTAACCAGATGGTCAAACATATTGTTGTCATGTATCGTGGAACCTGTGGTACATTTCAGTTATTTGTAACCATTACATGTCATTAATGTATTCCGCAATGCCATGTCACTATAAATTGTCCAATTATTAATGACATTCCGCAATGCCATGTCACTATATATTGTCCAATATTGTTGTAATGATGTTGACATAAAGTGGTCGAATATGTAATATGATCTATTTGAAATCCGTAGCAGCGCACGGACACTCAACTACTCTCGGCTAGAAACTCTTGGTCTCTTGTTATGGATTGGAAAATGCAGTCGGATGTTTGGGGTACTATAAGTAATCAAGGGAAGGTAATTTATGTTGTAGGGGGAAACTTTTCACGGAGTTCCATTCCAATTAATGGGTGGTTTCCAGATTTCTTGTGGACATGGGCATCGCAAGTAACTCAGTCTTATGGTTCTTCATTATCTTCATTATCTGCATATGGTCTTTTTCTTCTTAGATGCTCATTTTGTTTGGGAATTCAGTTTAATGTTTTTATTCAGCGGTCGTGGCTAGTGGCAAGAACTCATTGAATCTATCATTTGGCTCAAACAAATTAAAAGTTTCTCCTACTACTCAGCCTAGAGTCTTGAGCATTTTATACAAGGACATGTTGTAGAAGTACAAACATGATTTTCACTGTTTGTATGGGTCAAAGTCATGGACTTGATTCATAGTCGATCTCGCGAGGTACCTGTCATATAAAGGAAGAATCTTCTAGAGGTTGTCACCACCTCCTAGGACCTAAGTAGGGATAGTCAGAGATATTAGTGAGCGCAAGCGATGGCTGATGTAGCTGGTGGTCTAAGAAGGAGTCCATCGTCCTAGAGCTAAGCACAACAACCAACAATCCATGAGCCAAGGGGCTACGAGCTAGGGCATTGGAGTGCCAAGCTAGCACATTGTACATGCCGAACGACCTAAAGGGGACACACTCCTCATAGGCACTTAGCGCATGAGGATTTAAGAAAGATGTTGGGTAATTATGAGATAATTGGCAATAATATGTACCTAACTAATCCATTAAAGAACTAGTTACACTAAAATTGATAGAGTAAGTCACACAAAGGCGGGCATCAAGAGAGGAAACCATAATGTTTTTTTTTCTTACTCCTATTGTTAGCATTTCTCTACGAAATGGGCATTGGTTCAAGGGATCTAAAGCAAAAGGGTTTATTAGATACATGACGCTCTAAAAGTGTCGTGTTCGAGACATGTCACTATGAAGTGTGAAACCTACCCAGTGCCATTCCTTAGTCAAATGCATTTGAAGTATACCATTATAGACACTTTTGCCCCTCAATCCTCTTTAAATTTACCCTTATTCTACCCTCTATTTGTCCTCCCTCCTCTCCTTCCTCCTTCCCCTTCTTCATCCCTACCAGCTACCCCAAACTCCTAGCTTTCACTGCGTTATGGCAAGGTCGAGCCTCGTAATTTCCACTAATGTTATTGTTGTAGGGAAGATATACTCATCCCCTGCAACTTCAGAACCACATGCAAAAGCAAATCTATTGTGCCCTAGAGGCGAGCGAAACAATGATGTAGCCTCGTATGCAATCGCTGAGCGAGAGGGTAACGAATGAACTTCGCTCGTGCTATGCGTAGGTATTCCCCCAGCCAGGTTGAGGAAATGGGGGCCAAATACAAATTAGGCTAGGACACCAAAAGGTGCAGTGCTTCGAGAAAGGATTGTCTAGGCAGCTAAAGAGGCCTAGGGAATAGGATAGCACAGGGGGCCCACCTGTTGTCAAAATGGGCATCATTGGATCCTTCTAGTGGGAGGCAGGCCACAGCCTCCAGAGCAAAAAATTTACAAGAACGCATGTGCTTTAGCACGGTAGTATAAAGGCATCTCTGTCCAAGAGTCTCTAGGGGAGTTCCTCTTTACAACATCACTTTATTATGACATGGAGTTCGAGGTGGTAGGTGGGAGAAGGTGGAGTTGGTAGGTTTCTCACTTTATTATGACATGTTTCAAAAACGACTCAAAGTGGTCTATCTAATTAATCCAAAGAAAAACATGTAATATAAACTAAGGATTGCAAGGTGCCGAGTTGGAAACCGGAAAGAAACTGGAACAGTTTTCATCATGTAAAATTCTCTGGTAGGTTAATGCCCCTATTTTAAAAAAAAAAAAGATTGTACATGCGCTACTATGATTATATAGCTGCTATAAGAAGCTGAAACGGTTTATAAAGTCTGGCTCGCTTTGTTGACTTGTGTCTTAGAGCTCTAAGACGCGTTTTCAAGAATAAAAAAAATGAATATATCAAAGTGTTTTCATTTTTGAAAGAAAAAAGTATCTATTTGGTCCTGAAGTATGCGCGTTGTACCAAATTGGTCCCTAAACCCAAATATCGGATTTGATCGGTCCCTCAACTAGCAAAACCAGACTAAAATGGTCCCTCAACCAGCCAAAGAGCAGTTTGCAGTAGTTTTTGCTAACTTGGCGTCCATGTGGCCTCCATGTCATCCCCCTCTCTCCACGTGGCAGTCCATGTCACTCCTTCTCTCTCATATCTCTCTGCTCTCCCTCTACCTCTCTCTCTGTCTCGCGCCTCCCCTTCTTCGAGGGCTGGACCAAAAGCTCGGGCTCGACGAACTACTCAAAATCAATTCAAGCTCGGATCGAGTTTGACTTAAGCTCGAAAGAAATTCAAGCTGAGTTTGAGCCTCAGATCAAGCTCAAGTCTAGTTCGAGCCAAGCTCGAGTACCCTGGTTAGAGCTCGAATAGCACAGTCTAAGCCTAAAATCCACTCACAGATATTGAGCCCACCAACTTCCACCACAGCCCACCTAGCCCATCAATCTCCACTTTTTAACTCACCAAGCGACTACTAAACCTAACCCTAACTCCACATCTCACCACTACACCACATACAGCGATTCACAATTGCAACCATCTCCTTACCTATCGCTAAGGCTGGTCACTATCACCGTCTCGTCCCGCCCCAAGCGCCAATGCCGCAGCCTCATCCCACCCTAGGCATCACTGCTGTCCTATCCCAAGTGATGACATCGCCCTATCTCGCTCCAAGTGTCGTTGGCATCCTAACCCTAGCACCATTGTCATCCCATGCCTCCCCAAGCACTGTCGTCATCCTGAGCCATCCCGAGCACCACTGTTGCCGCTATCCTATCCCGTCCTAAGCGCCGACACCATCCCGTCCATCGGTGTCGGTCATCCCGTCCCAAGCACCCCCTTCCTCTCTGTGTCGGTTGGACATTCCCATCTCTCTCTTGAGCTCCTAGTCGAGCTTGAGTCGATCTCAAGCTTTTCTCGAGCTCGCCATGGAGCTTAATGCCTCCTTGACCTGAGCTCGAGTCAAGCTCGAGCTCAACCAAGCTCAAGCCCAGCCTACCTAAGTTCGCTCATGATCAGCTCAAATCTAGCCCTACCAGGTTCTCCCTCCTCTAGCAACCCTCCCCTTCTTCTCCTCCAGTGGCCTCCCCCTCCCATGCTACTCCTTCGGCGTCCCTCCCATGCTCCTCCTCTTGGAGGTGAAGGTTGGGCTTGGATAGCTTGAGATCGATGACGACAACATCCTCCGGTAGCCTTTCCCTTCCCTGTTGCTCCCTATCCTACGTAGGGGGTGGGAACGAGTCGAGTTCGAGTGAGTCAGACTCTAGCTCAACTCGACTCGTTCATTACTGAGCCGAGCCCGAGCAAGTCAGTTGGGATTGCTGAGCTGCAAATTAACCGGGCTCGGCTCGGCTCAGCTCATTCAAAGCTCACAGGCAGCTCGCAAGCGCTTGAGAGCAAGGCCTTGTTATGTGTTCGGCGTCCACCATTCGACGTTGACTAGGCATGCCAAAGATGGAGAGATGATGGGAGTCGCGGCGGTTACATTGAGAGGCCACGAACGGGCTTCACCATTACCGTCATGGGTCTAGGGAGTGGTAGGCCATTGGGAGGTGTTAGAGGGGGCAGCAACCCAGTGGGAGGAAGAGGGAGGAGGAGATGGACGCATTAGGAGGACATGAGCACCCATCACCGTCATGTGTTCGGGGAGCGGTGGCCCGTAGGAGGTGGAGGAGGTAGGAGGAGGCGGTACCCCATCGGGGTACATAGGAGGGAGGAGAGAATAAGTTGCATCGAGAGGACATGTGCAAGTGTCGCAGTCGCATGTCCGGGGAGCAACTACCTAGCGGGAGGTGAAGGAGGGAGGAGGAGACGACGGCGCAACAGGAGGCAGAGGAGGGAGGAGGAGGTAGCCTGGCCTAAAAGAGGAGGTGGAGCCACCAGCCCACCGACTAGGAGAACGAAGAAGAAAGAGAGAGGGAAGAAGCATAGACTAGAGGGGCATATTGCACGCGAGCCACAACAAGTCAAGCCGGAGAGCTGGTGACTGGCTCGGCTCGGCTCGGCTCGGTAAGATCACCGAGCTATAAAATAGGCTTGGCTCATGCTCATTTACGAATGAGCCAAGCACGAGCTGAGCTGGAACCGAGCTGAGCCAGAGCAGCTCGCGAGTCACGAGCTAAAGTTCCAGCCAAGGCTGTGCCACTTCCATGGCTCCTCGCTCTCACCGACTAGGCAGTGCCACCTCCTCCCTCTTACCTTCACAGCTATGCCCTCTCATTGGCCAGGGACGCACATGTGTGGATCGGTCGCTGCTGCCCTCAGCCATCGTGCTACCGTCCGCACAGCCCCTGGCCGCCGGTGCATTGCCCTCAAGCTTCACCGTCGTGCCTTAGTCTGCATGGCCTCTGTCCGCTGACGCATCGCCCTCGGCCGTCGTTGCCACGCCTTCGTCCACGCAGCCCCCTACCTATTTGTGCACTGCCCTCAGTCGCTGTCATGCCTCAGTACGCCGTCCCGGCACTGCCATGCCACCGGGTACAACATTGCCTTGGCCAAGGCTGGAGTTGGGGAAGAGAAGCGAGGTCGAGGGGATTGGGGCATAGCAAGGGAGAGAAAGAGCATGAGAGAGAAAGGGAGAGGGAGATTATTAGTATGACATGTGGGCCCAAGTAGATTAGGAATTGAATTAAATTTTTATTTCATATTTAATCCACATGTGGTGCCACATCATTCGCCACATTGATGCCACATCACCATATAAAGCCACAAGGACCGCCACGCCACATAAAACCATTAAAACCATCGTGTTGACCAGTTAAAGGACTGATCAAGCCCGGTTTCATAGTTGAGGGACTAATTAGACCTAGTATCTGGGTTTAAAGACCAATTCGGTATGACAAATATAATTGAGAGACTAAATACGTACTTGTCTCTTTTCAAAACTAGTGATAAGCAAACAAGTAAATAAGCTGTAAAGAACATGTCCGTGGATGTCTTACAAGGCGGTGGGTCGACTCCCAACTGTTTCTTTCCCTTCTACCCAGCAGGATCTGCCAGATCTCGGCCGTCTCCGAGACCTAAATCCAATCACCGGGTAGCGCAATTCTCATATAGTCGTTTAGGTATCTGGCAAAACAACGATAAGCGGCAATTCTTTCAGCCTCGAAGCGATCAAGAAACGCCATGGGTGTGTATGGTTGGGTGCATATGCCCCAATGAGCCCCGTGAGATGCAGAAGCATGTGTTTGGTTGTTTGGATGCCCGTCAGAGCCTGGCAGATGCAAAAGTACTGCGCCAGCCAGGTTCCACTGATACGCGAGGCACTGGAGTCAATCATGGCCCTGGTATGGCAACAGCGGGGTGGCGACGGTTGGCCCCAAGAATGGAACGGTGACGCTCCGACGAGGGCCACGGCGGTCCGACGATGTCCGGCAAGTTCGCAGAGGCACGAGTGGGAGCACGCCGGCACATCGAGGAGCACAGGGCAGCCTGGCGGCTGAGGATGAGGCCACAACGACGCTCGTGGCGGCGTAGGGGAGCACGGAGGATGGCGCTGGCGCCAGGGATGAGCTCGCTCGCGGCGCACGGAGCTCGTCGGCAGCTTGAGCAAGGCTGGATCTGTTGTGAGGTGGCGATGGAAGGCGACTGCGTCCTGGACGGACAAGCTCACAGTGGTACGAGTAAAGCAGGTGGCGCAGCGGAGCTCGAGTTGTTGGCTGATCTCGGCTGATTGCGTGGGATATTGCCACCCCAAATCCCGCACGCGCAGTCACCTTCCAAATCAAAACTTTCCTAACTAAACGCTAATCCCGTGATTAGCTCATTCCTTAATTACGCGCCATGATTGGAGACGCTTTGCATACAATAGGACACGCCCCCGAGCTCCTCAGCGCCATATATAAAGAAAGAGGTGAGCTCGTGCGAGAGGTGACGATCTCACACACGATTCCCACTCTCCTAAAACCCTAATTTCTACCGATCCTCACCGGCGCTGGAGGAGCGTCGAAGGGCTGTCCAAGGACAGCGTAGGTGGCGTCCCGAAGGCCGCCGCCACCCAACGACGCATCACCGGCGACTACTGTGCACTGACGCCGGCGTCCACCTCCCTGCGTCCTCTACATCACCGAACGACTACGACTACGAGGCGCTAATGGCTTCCAACCCTTCCGGTCAGTACACCTAATTCCGCATTAGAACTAGGTAATCATGTTTAGGCTAAGATTACTGCCATTAGATCATTAGGAGGATCTAACACGAGTTGGCGGCGCAGCCGAGTCACAGGGAGCCGCCGCCGGCCACGGGGACGATCGAGCACAAGGTGCCGTCGACGAGCACGAGACGCGGTTGACCATGGTTGAGCTCGCTGCCTCTGGGGATGAGCACGAGGCGCCGTGGAGCTATCGTGCGAGAGCTCGCGCGATGGTAGCTAGTACCTAGTACGCTTGTGATTTGTTGATGGACTAATTTGATGCATTAGTAGTAGTTAGTATGTACTGCTCTTCTGTTGCACATTGCTAATCACTTTTGAGCATCAATGCTCCGGCGTGAATGTTTGATAAAATGCCCCGTATGCAACCAACCAAACAACTTTTTCCAGAGCCTGGCTCACTGCAAGTGACAACCAAACGTTATCACTTGCATCTACTGCTAAAACTAGCAGTGACATGCCAAGCAATCAAACAGCCCCAAAGTAATCTATTCAGCCTGACTAACGCCAACAGGCTGCAACATGCCAAGCAACCAAACAACTTTTCATAGCCTGACTCATTATGGGGCTATTTGGTTGTCTACATATAAAGAGATTTGTATCTATAAATGCAGAATCTTGTTTTATTCTTATATTTGGTTGCCTACATCTAATTTTAAGCCTGACTCTCTGGATGCAAGATTCTCCATACAGCCTGGCTCTGGAGATACAGAGAAAATGGGCGTATCTCTGAATACAGCGCATGGCAGCCTCGTGTTCTGCACAAGTTTTCTTTTTTATTTTTTGTTTATATCTTTTAATTAGCATCTCCGATTATCGAACCGATTTTAAAAATGGGTTCCTGACATTTTTTTAAACAAAACTATATCACACTTGCTATATAAATTTTAAAATATTTAAATTTCAAAATACCTATTTACTAAACACTCAACCAAACACCATCTCTGCATCTATGCATCCTGTATCCCATCAGCCTGACTGAGTCGAACGGACCAGGCTCGTGAGAAAAGACAACCAAACAGCCTCTATAAGTAGACAACCAAAAGTCATCACTTGCATCTACTCAGCCTGATTAAAACCAGCAGGCTGTAACATGCCAAGCAACCAAACAGCCCCCAAAGTAATCTATTCTGCCTGACTAAAGCCAACAGGCTGCAACATGCCAAACAACCATACAATGATACAACCTCCAAAGTAATCAATCCAGCAAGCAGTCGGGCACTCTGCGATGATGAAGGTGGCGTGCACGGAGGAGGGAGAGGCTTGCACTTTGACGACAGCTCCCCTCACGGCGGGGAAGGGCAAAGGGCACTTTTGTTAACGTGATGAGATTCTTTTATTGAAATTCTTTCAAAATTTCTACTTTAAGCTTATTTGAAATGCAGGAATTACCATAACTTCTTTCAGGAATTTTAGAAGGAAATTCTCTTGTTCCAAACATGACCGAGAACTTCCAGCACATTTAAATCCTAAAGGGAAACATAAATCCATTTTAAAGCCAATTCCTATAACCCACTGGAAACCGATCTTACCATTCCAAAACACTACTGCTGGAAATCTGAAACCTGTAAAACGCTACCAAGCACCTGCATCCTGTAACACATTTTAAATCCAATTGAAACCCTCAAGTGAAATTCATCCTCAATCCGGTCGAGCAAAGATGTCATATATAGATTGACATATCAAAGTCAAGCTGGTCCCGAACATAACAAAATCCACAGTATTACTTCAATCGATTGTAACAAAATTCACTCCGTTTTTTTTTTTTGACAAAATTCAGTTAAAAATGTTTAATTTACAGATCCCAGCTCGCACCCCGACTTTATGAAAGGTATCCCCAAGGACCTTACTAGAAGCTCCCAGCTCGCCACAAACCCAATGAAAATGCCAGCGTGATGTCAGCAAGTCATATGAAGATATGATTTCAGCAAATAATATAGATGTCACCATTTTTTCTTTTTAAAGAATGCCAAGCTTTCAGCATTGTAACATACACACCAATGCCTGCGACAAGCAAAGCATCTCGGCTTCCAACATGGATTCTGATAGTGTGATTGATTTCAGTGCTATCAGAGGTGAAGTTCGCTATGAATGTATCAAATCCTTTACTTCACCACCTTTGACAGTGCAGTGCAACTTGAGGCATCTGCCGTTCCTCTTACATTTAATCCTAGCATACAACAGAAAAAAAATGCAGGATAACCAACATAACAAAGAGTTAAAAAATCACTTAACCCTCCCTTCTTGCGTCTTTCTGTCAACTCGACCAATTCTATGTGGCGGCCAGACTATGTGTGTGACCCTTCCCAGCATCAGACCAAGAGGAATCTGCAGATATCAAAATTTAAGATGTTTAGTACCAAAACTACAACGCCTTGAAACTTATCTTGCTGTACCGCAAACAAGTATTTAGCATCAAATATGCGCTTAGTGCTGCCAGGAGCATCTTTTTCTAATAGCACAAGGATACCAAAATCAGTAAATCATTAAACAGCACAAGGTCAAGAGCCAATGTTAATCTCGATTAATAAAAGTGTCTTATGGTGGTGCTATGTCTCTTTCCAATATTTTTTGAAACCCACTCCCAGCCAAGGTTTAGTTTTTCGGTTTGGAAAAAAAATCAGTGGGGGACAAAAAAACGATTTTACCAAAAACCAAAAAAATTCAGCTGTTTTTCTGTCCAATTTTTTAAAATTTCAAATTTGAATTTAAACTAATAAAAAAAGTTCAACAAAATGAGGTTGTGGGGGCTCAAACCTGCAATGTATACCCTTCTAAGAGTAAAGACTAACCACCAAGCTATGCTAGCTTTGTTGTATATAGATGCTTTCAAAATCTTTTATGTATTCATGCAAAATTTATCAAAACTGATTTTTTTTTTCCAAGCCAGCAAAAAATCGGTCCACCCTGAGAAACCTGATTTTCACCAAAAATCGGTTTTCTTGGACCGAAAAACATAACCCTATTCCTAGCTCCCTCCCTCCTTGTGACGGTCGCGTGCGGTGTGCAACGCTCGCTCTGCTGCACAGCCAGCAGTGCCTACGGCCCACCCCACCTCCTCTCGAAAGCTGCACAACAGCTCACTCCTTAGCCAGAATCCCTAATCTTGGATCTGGCTAGGCACACAACGCCCTCCTCATGTCTCCCTGGCCCACACAGTTGGATGCCATCTTTGGCGATCTAGCTCCTCACATCATTCCATTGAAGGCATAGTGGCACTCGCATCAGCCAAGATTCGCGCAACCTTACAAGGAACCTCTACTTCGTCTCTAAGTCGCCACCACCACGCATCCTCTCCGCTGGCCATCACCCTGCCCACACCCACCTTCCCATGGCCGCTTTCGTTTAGTTCTCTCTCCTGCTCTATTCTGACTCTGGCACGCAGCCGTTTACCCATGGCCGACGACCAAGCCATGGAGCGCAGCCACTCGCTTTTTCCTCACTACCAGGAATGCTTCTCGCATGTACACAACATGTACACAACGACTTGTTACTGGTAGGGATGTAATCGGATCGGATAGGTCGGATATCACTCATCCCATATCAGTATTTGTATTTTTCATTGGAAACAGAGTCGGACACGGATAGTGTCGGATACAGATACGAATGCGGATAGTACCAAATAATATGAATATGGAGCAGATACAAATCAGATTTAATACGAATGCGATATTTACAGTCAGATAACACGCGAAAGTAGAGATGGTCAATCGCTAGTTATGTCCACTTGAATAGCATCTCTTTTTCCAAAATGCCAAATTAATTAAGATATTGCAACATGATGGGCATCAGTGCACACATTAGAAATTGATATGACAGTGGTGGCGATAGGTAATTTGATATAGATACAGTTTTCTTTAGACATTAGTCATCATATGACAAGGAAGAGCTGAAAAAACATCTTATAATGGGCACTTATAAGGAAAGACCACCTTAAGGTAAGGCTAGATGGGCCAGAACCATGAAATGTCATGACCTTTTATGGATATTTTGGTAGTATCCGAATCTACAAAACGGATATTATCCGAAAAATATCCGAATATTATTCGTATCCGACAAATATCTACTATTTGTATCCATATCCAAGACAAACTATCTGCATCCATATTCGACAAAAACATCTAGATATCCGAATCACTATCCAAATTGATTCGGTCGGTCGGTCGATCGGTCTGTCAAGAAATATTCATTCCATTTGCACACCTAGTCATTGATCAATCTAGGAGGTTTGTTGTGTTCTTCCCTACAGTTTCTTCGAGTAGATTTGTGATTCCGTTGACAGTTTTCCTCCCGATTAGCGGCGACGAGTTCCTTGATGGTTGCATAATGATTGCTTACGAATTTGATTTGATATGTGTAATTACAGCTCCTTTGCGCTGTGGTACTTGAAATTTTGGGCAACGAGGGTGCATATGATGATCGAATGCCTTGGCTCAGATCCGGCATAACCAAGCTTTGTCCCCATTTAATCCTGGCTGTGTTGCTGCAGGAAATTTCATGGATTTGTTTAACCAGATACGACCCTCTCCTTTGCACACTGTTTTGCTATTTAATAGGTATATTATTTGATTCATCCACATATTGACGTGCTGCACCTGATTTCGTGCATTTGTCTGAGCAGTTTTTAGGACTTTCTTAGTTTTGTTTAGGAGAATACCTTCTACATGCACATCTGAATTTTCGTCTGTACGTCCTTCAACTATTTTTCGTTTCGTTTTTGGAAAAATCTACATCGTTCACTATAAACTGTCATGTGTCTATCAGTCAAATGGAGAATAATTGTGGCTACTAGTTCTTATACAATTGTCACGAATGAGTGGATAGCTTCTTTCTGGGTGGGTGTTTCCAGGTGCTGCCTTTTTGCCCACATGAATCCAGATTCCTTTCAGATTGTGATACAGAAGTCCGTTATGTATTTAGGTTGGCGTTGTCGAGGTACTGGAGACAATAAGAAAGAGAGGCACCCCATGGATGAGCTTGGGCACACTGCCATGGGGACGACCTTGAGGAAGAGGAAGATGGGGGTTAGAGCAGTGGAGAGCACGAGAGAGAAGCCACAAACTTGATTTGAATTGCTTTTCTTGTATTGCTTTGGGGATTGATCCCGATCTCACATTACAAAGAGCCCTTGGGGCTGCTTATATGGGCAAGATGGGAATCTATTTTCCTGTCTTGCGCTCTCACCTCCTCACTTTACAAGGGCATTTTGGCCCATTAGAAAAAGTGGACAGTTCATAGGCTTGTCTTTACAACTCATTAGTCTTATCCTCGTCCTAGAGATTTCCTCAACGGCCTCTATTCCCGACAACCGTAAGGGTTGGGGCATCCCAATACTACCCCTACAACAGTTGGTATCTTTTTAACTTATTGGGTCGGTTAGACTTCTCATGGTATTGTCCTTTAGTGCTTACTACAACTCAGTATATTCTCAACAAGTTCAACATGTCTTGTTCAGTTGTGTTACTATAGTGCTAAATATCTTCCTCTTTGCAGATTACAGGTGATAAAGAGCAAGATTTATCATAGACGAAGCATCATTGGAGGTGATCGCTTAGCCAAAGGCTCCATTGGCCCATTCTAATATACTAATATTGCTGAGAGGAAATATTTCAGGACTTACATGTTACTGGCCCTCAGAAGAAGTTGCCAAGAGGGCAGCATTGGATGACCTACAACCTTCTCAAATCCGTGTGTTTGGTCTTCCGATTTGACCATCATTCTGCCATGTAGTTCTTGTTAAGGTGGAGAGGGCATAGGTCCTGTCAAGAAGATTGCAAAGGTCCTGTCAAGAAGATTGCAAAGGCCCTTGGAGACCATGAGGATATTCTTTATTCATCATGTTTGTTTTTTTAACAAAAGGTTAGGGGATTTGAAACCCAAATGGAGAAGTGGATGGGGGCTTGTCATTGCGGCCTACAAGTCAGAGCTATCTGACTCCTTCCTTGGTTATCATCCAAGGCAGCCAGACACTCAGGTATTTCTTAACTGCAGTGTTCTAAAAATCCCGATTAATTCCCGACCAATCCCCGATTAATCTCTAATTGGTAGTCCTCTGCCTAGCAGCGATTACTGATTAGTTCCGATTAGTTCTGATTAATCCATGGATTAATCCTATCTAATCGCTAATCCCCAGCTCACCGATTGATTAGCGACAAGGTTCAAGAACATGCTACTCACTCAGCGAGCTAGGGATTAGCGAGTACTCGGATTACTCGAGGAGTACTCGGAATTAATCGTAGCAATTACTTGGTAAATCATAGTAGCCATACCTCGAAGGACATGATGGTGTATCTTCTTCTTCATGACTTGATGATTCTTATCAAGTTATGAGTACAAGACAATATACATCGTCTCATCAATAAGAGTATAGGAGTAGAACCATAACAAGCAGCAGTGCAACACTATTAGTATTAGGCATTTAGGCTATTAGTCTATTACCAAGAGGGAGCAGAGGGGGAGCTGCAGCAATCAGCAGAGAGCTAGAGCCATGGAGCAGAGTGTGAGCAGTGGAAGCAAGTGAGCACAGGGGGAGCATGGAAGCAAAGAGCAGAAGGGAGCGGCAGTGGGAGGAGATAGCAGAGAGGACCGGCGGAAGCAGAGAGTAGGGAGACTACCTTGGCAGCATGGCTGGCAGCTAAATATTACTAGATGCAAGCAACGGCAAATATCCCTAGCAAGATGCGCTGACCTCGAGCTTCAGCGTGCAAGCAGCACCGAGATCTAAGGTAAGCAGGGAGCTCCAGGTCCAAGCAGCGCCAATGGTTGAGTTGCGGCGATGGCGGTGGCGAAAATCACAGCGGCGCCGTCTCTCCAAACCCTACCTCTCGGTGCTCTCCTAACCCTACCAGAAACTGCTTCTCAGTTTGTCTCAACCAACCCGAAACCCCTCTTTCTCCTCTCAACCACCCAGTAATCGCCATCCATTCCTCGTCGAGTACTCCCGAGGTTGACCGGGTAGGACCGATTACTTAGGGCAGCCGAGTAACGCGCTGAGGGCCTAATCACCATGCTAGGACGCCAGGTAGCGATTAGCAGCCAAGTAATTGGTGAGTAATGCCAAGTTTTAGAACCCTGATTAGCGATTAGCAATTTTTTGAACCTTGCTTTACTGATGGCCATAGCAAAGTAAGCATTTGCACAGCTCAAGCTGTCAGATTGGATATTTATAAAGCATAAACTATGATGGATAAGAGTAGAAATGTTACCATAACACAATGTTAAAATTTTCATGTATTTATGTGGATGTCTCAATTGAAGTTTTTTCCCATGGGCCATGGCTACCATGGTTTTGTTGCTCAAGGGTTATCCTGTGGTATTTGGACATGACTGGCTCATGCACGTGCTTTCCTACGAAAAAATATTATATTACTTTTTCGCTATGTTATATTCGACATGTGTTCAACACTATATACTACCTACTCCATGTTTACTCCAAATGATCTATTTGATGATCGGAATTAAATCCTTATATGATTTTTTTCTTTTTAGGATCATCTCAACTTGTCTATCTATCACCCTCTTTTAGGCTTATGTTGCAACGCATAGGCATCCAACTAGTCCGTTATAACCTTTCTAGGCATCTTCTTTTTTCTAGTTGAGGCTCGTATGATCTCATAAAACACATGAGCAAAAAAATATCATTACAAAAATGAACATCATACTTGAATGATAAAATCACCACCTACAAGTTTGGCCCTTCATTGCCTAGCATGCTAGCACTTTATCAAAGAAAAGAAATGTTGATCGGCTCTAGTTCATCAGTAATTCATCAGATGAACATGCTATCATAGAAACAACATAATTGGTTCAAGGCGACCATGATCCATGAGTTCGCCTACTTTTCTTAGCAATTATCTACTAAAGCCTATATATTTGAAGGCAGTAATGCAAATTTCATAATACAAACAGAGGAATACAACATGCATGAAGATATAGCATTGTGTTGGTGAGCTTTTAACTTATAAAAAGTATACAGGCTAAATGCTTATAATGACATAAGATGACAACTAACATCAAAATGTGGTTAAGTTGAAAAAGGAAACAATCACAAATAACAACAGAGGGACTTGACTTGTTCATATCTGGTGCTAAGCATGCCAAGCAAATAAATCATAAGTAATAGGAAAAATGTTTTATCTTGTAAATTATCTGTGGTTCAGTACATCAATATGTTTTCTGCCCAATTTTACCATCAAATTTTGCAACCCAATTTAAACATTATTCCTGTAACTGTAAACCTGCAGATCCACTGAACTCAACATCAGACAAAACTGTTAATGGCAATTTTGCAATGCAAGCACCATTGGTTGAACATGGTAACAAGATACCTCTCTTGCACAAATTTTGGCAGCAAGAATGTGTACGCCACAATCACCAATCAATGCAGTTTTGCCTAGTGAGATACCACGATTGCGTCTAACAAGATGCCACGTAATGGGAAAAAATCATGGGAGCAATAGAATCTCTTACAGGGCCATAACACCTCGAGTCCCTACTGATGCTTGAATTGTCCCCTTCCACCCAGCAGTGCCCCTTGGGTATCTGCCGGATCTCCGCCGCCTCCGGGACCTGAATCCAATCTCCAGGTAGCGCAATCAACCTCTTGAGCATGAGATCCCGGTGGTCTGTCGGCGACCTACAAGCAATAGCAACATCAAGATCCAGCAATCAAGAAACGGCCAAGTAAAGTAACCAGCCAACCAAGAACTCAGCGGCGGCAACCCTACCGGAAGAGGACGACGTCGCCTCGGGAGAAGTTGTAGCGGTCCAGGCAGAGCCGCTCCACCAGCACGCGGTCACCTAGCAAAGATTGCTGCTCTGGATCAGTCCACCCACCCTAGATACATGTAGCTGCGATTCTTGCCCTCCGAGGAGTTGCACGGTGGTATTACCTACCTGATTCGGAGAAGGTGGGGTGCATGGAGGAGCCACGCACGGCTAAGAAGGAGGCGTACCGGTCGGCGACGGTGACGGTGAGCAGGGCGCTGGCTATGCAGACCTTCGCGGTCGGCCAAATGGCGGCTCGCACCCCTGCCATGTCCAGGACTCAGAGGTAGCAGCCTTGAGGGGCAAAGTCAGGTGACGGCGGCGAGGGGTTAGCCCCCCTCCAGTGCCGCTGCGATGAAAAACCCTACCGGTGTGTTTGGTGGGAGGGAATTAGGAGGGAAGACGGGGAAAATTAATTCTCTCGTTTGTTTAAAGGATTAAGAAAAAAATAGAAAATTTATAACTAAAATAAAGAGAGTTTAATTTCATAGGACTCTAGATAAATAAACTTCGGGATCTTCCAATTCCCTTTTTCCAACACAACTATTGCCAAACATGTTGTACTCTCTTTTTTTTCTTCCTTTTTTTCACAAATGCTCAATTTTTAAACTTGAGTAAAAAGCACCTGTGCCCTCTAAAATTGTATAGAAATATTGCTTAGCCCCATGTCTAGTGCCAACCCGGTCCAGTTACTATACAAATTGGGCCTAACTGACTTCAGGTTGAATCTCCACCCAAATCCCCCCGATACAAATGGACCAACATATTTGAGCCCAAAAATATTGGAATTACTCACACGAATACGTCCGAACGCTATGCACATGGCCCACACAAGCTCACCTCGCCTCTCTCTTACTTTCCCATTTTCTTCTTCACACATCTTACTTCCCCCTCTTCACACAGCATTAACATCTAACGACCTCCACACATCTCTCTCCTCCAATTCATCTTGAGCTCGTAGCGGATAGGATGTGCCGCCATATGCGATGACCCATAGTGCTCGCCTACCCCCCTCTCCTCCCCCTCCCCTACAGCCCTCCCCTCTCTCCCCTTTCTCATTCCCTACAACTGCTCTCCTCCTCCACCATACAACCATGGCTTGACGCAACGAAGATGGCGAGGACGTATGTGGCCTCGCCGAGCAAAGCTCGTAGGGGTGGCATCGAAGCTTCGGCCTCCCAACTACGAGCTCATAAGGTAGCAACGACGGCTCCCAGGGCTTGCATTTGGCATCGCGACGGCGAGCTATGTCCTCCTCGGAGCTCGCACTCCAATTGGATAGAGCTAGACGAAGAAGATGCAGTCGGATTTGGCTTGAAACATTACCTTGGTGCGTACGAAACATTACATTTTGTTTGGTGAAATATGGTGTTTGTTCTAGCGAAACATCATATAAGTGGAACACTTTATTTTCTTTGTGAAACATTGGTTTTACTTTGTTGAAACATGATATTTGCTCTTGTGGATCATTCGCTTGTATAAGGCAAAACAATTTTGAATAACTACGGGAACATCTCTTCGATGATGTTTCACCAAAACAACGATGTTTCATTAGTACTTTTTTCATGTTTCATTAATACTTCGCTCATGCTTTGTTAGTGCTCCGACCATGTTTCCATGACGTTTCACCAGTATTTTGCCCATGTTTTATTATTACTTCTTGCATGTTTTATCACTAATTTGTCCATGTTTCATTACTTGTTTCTCATGTGAAATATCACTCATTTGGTTTGAAACATCTTTGAATAACTGTTGAAACATCCTTTAGAAACGCGTGAAATGTTTCACGCATTACCGCGAAATGTTTCAGCAGTACTTGAGCTTTGTTTCCGTTGTTCATTGTTCATGTTTCAAAAAAGCATCCAATCGGATCGGATGTCTGATCTGTAGCACGACCCCCAAAATATTTATAAAAGTCAGAAAAACAATCATATTTTAGAAAATATACATTATAAATTGAAGAAGTAAATTGTTATCATAAGTAAATAGACATATAGATATATATATATATATATATATATATATATATAATTAAAAATATGCTACTATAAGAACCGAACTGGGCTAACCCTACGGGTCAAGGCGTTGGCCCAAACCTAATTTGGTTCAACAAACCGAGCTAGCCTGGTTCATCCTAGCGGGGCCGACCCGTTTGGCCACCTCTACCACCAAAACTTCAAAATTGCTTTCTGATCCCTTGAAGTTGTCTATGTTTGCACCACAGTGCTAAAAACGTCACGTGAGCTGATGAGGTGAGGGTCGGTCGGCCCTGAGCACACCGGCTTCAGCTCTTATGGACTGTTGCTTGACAAATGGGTCTAACCCTTTTTATTTTGCTACTCTGACCATAGTTAGTAGTGACCCATTGTCCCATTGGGTCATTAGGATAAACCCTAATTGATAAGTACATGATGTACTGCCAAAGTTGGCACGAGGAAACAGGAAATGTAAAGTTGGCAGGAAGAAACAAGTATTTCAGTAGGTATAGTGTATGTTCAAACTTCAACCATAGGAAACAACTCGTGTATTGATCAAAAATTGAAAGTGCAGCACCATCAAATACTTATCAATGGTCAGCACAAATGTTCAACAAATAATGAAAAAACAGAAATTGTCATAAATGTTTACCATACACAAACCAAGCGAATAATAGAAGTCAGAAAGATTAATTTCATACAAAGCTGGTTTCATACATCAAAATAAGATCATTTTGAAATAATCATCCAGATACATAGATTTAGGTGTAGGAAAAACAATAAAAGGACTTCCAACCATGGTTCACCAAATTGTTTTACCTCCAAAAACCATAAGGACTTCCAATCATGGTTCACCAAATTGTTTTACCTCCAAAAACCATAAGGACTTCCAATCATGGTTCACCAAATTGTTTTACCTCCAAAAACCATTGTCCTATGGGTAACCACAAAAAAGGGGCTAACTGTTTGACCGGTTTGGGTCAAACGGTAACCGCTCTAAAACCACGGATTTTTTTATCCATGCTTTTAATCTAAACAAAGAAGCATTAAACTGGAAGACACCCTTTTTTCTTGCACGAAACTCAAAGCTAGCTCAAAAAAGGGTTTAATTTCTCCAAAGAGATAACATACAAATGAGAACTAGGCTACAACTATATGAACAACAAGGCTACAATTTTGGTCATTCAAATAAGGGAAAATTTGTTGTAGGACAATGTAAAACGAACGGATTTGCTAGGTACCATTACAAATTTAACTCTTTGTTGTATGACGCTCCAAATTTGATACTCGTTGCTAGAAGATACTCTCTCCAATAAAATACTATATCTGGCTATAGAGAAGAGAGAAACAGTAGTAAAATATCCATTTTACTCTTCGAGTTAAGCAATGTGATATGGGCTAGAAAGCTTAGGTTCTGTTCTCGTCAGCTTATCTTATCTGACTTATTTGTCTTATTTGATTTATTTGACTTTTCTTCTAACTTCGAGAGCTTCTCGAGGTAGTTTCGAGAGTCAGATCCGCTTCGTTCGACTTGTGTTTTAAAGGTTTTAGACAAGTGCTGAGATAGAAAAAACAGATTTGAAAAACAAATTGTTTTTATTTTAAACAAAATAAGCCCTAACCCCAAATAAGACAAATAAGATAAATAAGGCCTTATAAGCTGACAAGAACAGAGCCTTAGTTTTGACGAGTTGGCTAAAGAAGGTAAACACAATCTTTTTGCCTTCGACTAGGCATTTTAACAGAATATGAAATATTGAAATTATGGTGGATAATTAAATATAGAATATCTATTAATACATGAAAAATACGTAAAAACATGATAAAATGGGAAAAACACAAATCCTGGAAAAAACACATGAAAAATGGGAAAAACATGAAAAATGGGGAAAACACATGCTAGGCATTTCCCATATCACATTGCTTAACCCTAAGGGCAAAATGGATATTTTACTACCCTTTATCTCTCCTCCATAGTTGGATATAGTATTTTATTGGAGAGAGTGTGTTCTACCAAAGAGTGTCAAATTTAGAGTTTCATATAACAAAAAGTCTAATTTATAATAGTACCTAGCAAATCCGTCCATTTTACAGTGTACTAGAGCAAATTTTCTCTTTAAATAATGGGGCAATAAGTACATGTAAATTTTGGGATTAGAGATATGCACTATGCAGAGCACTTACCCCTATCAAAGCTTTCGATGAGTCCTACCTTAGCTTGACTAGTTCTTCGAGGGTGGCCTGCTTGATGGTTGGCGCGCTAGCTCCATTTCTTTGATTTCGCCTTCCTCTGTTTCTTCAGCTCGCTGTCTGGTTCTACGAAGTCCTCGTCACTGTCGTCTTCAACCAGAATGGAGCCATCCTCGTCTAATTCCTGCTTGTTGGCCTTATCCTCTTCCTCATCTGAACTCAAGATCAGATCCTCGACCACAACCTCCTCTGCAGCGACTTCATCATGATCGCGAGATCGCTTCTGCACTATTCTCCCATGCAGTTCTGAACCCCAAAAGAAGACAATAACATGCTTCCACACCATGTAAAAGCAACAGAGAAAAGAGGATGGAGCGTACTTGATTTTCTTCTTTTCAGTCAACCAGTTCTTACTGAAAGCAATGGTGTTCATCCTGTTGCTTCTGCACTTCTGATAATGTGAAAAGGTTGAGGATTCTGCTCCCACAATAACACTGCTAGGGAAAGAATGGTTTTGTAATGCCATTAATCAATAGTTCAATATGTTCTCAAAAGATGAAATATGATGCTTATGTTCCAGTAACTCACATAGGATATAGAAATATGTTGTATGATAAGATTATGGAAATCGCATGATGATAAAACATAACAGTACTTTTTATGGTGCTAAAAGTGATTGCTAAACTTTAGCTGAAAATGGATGAAACCAACAAGCTTGTGTCATCCCGAGAATCCATCCTGTTCTGTGCTCTCTGATGCAGAGAAGCAAACATATCTTGAGAGGACTGCTCTTCCTTCTCAGCCTGTTGGGATTTACAAAATGACACAAGAATAAAAGCACAAATCAACAGTGCGCCGAGATCAAAAGCCAACAGGACCAGCTGTACCTGTAAAATTGAATCTACGGCTGCATCATTGGGACAAAATACAATTGCTGCACGTTTTGAAATTGCCTCTATCTGGAATCATAAACAATGATAAAATTAGCACACATGCATTGGATTAAGTACTGTTGTTGAAGTTTTTTGACATGTGCTTAGCCAACCTGACGGACAAGATCCTTCATCTCTCTGACTCTCTCCAAAATCTGTAGGCAAGTTCCCAAATACAAGTACCTATCTGTCAGGCCAATCCAAGGATCAAGCCTAAAAACACTCGTCTACAAACAGCGTAGTTGTTTAACATTGAAGAGATTGACTGCTTTGCCCACAACACCATCTGGAGGCCCTCTAGTTCTTTAATTTCCAGCATATCAACCAACAAGCATGTGACCGGAATGAAGGTACCGGTGGCTTCAGCAATGCGACTAAGCATTTTCACACATCTAAGATAAGCCAAAGGTTGGAAATCTTCTTCAGAACTACATCCGCACACAACACTTCTCCAAAGATCAAGGCAGAATATGTATTGCCAATCATAAACCTTTCAGTAGGATTCCTGCACAAGAACATGGTCAACTCGTCATTAATCAGCAACAAAGTAACACTGATAATGTGTTAGATAAGAAATAATGTCCAACCAACATAGGAAAGGATAAAAGGTGTAACATCCCCAAATTTCAAACGTTGTAAATTGAATTAAGTTTGCAATCAACAAAATGTAAACAAATATTTGATAATTAAGATATTGTAAAAATAAAATAATTTTTGGAAAACCTATAAATTATTTTAAGAATTGATTTTTGGAATTAGAAATCAAATCAAATTTAGTATTTGCAAACATCTAACCCTGTTATCCTTGGTTAGATTAAAACATGCATGTAATGTTTGTTTTAGGGAAAAATGGAAGGCAATGGGATACTGCATGGTCGGGCTCGACTCTAGACAGAGCATGGCAAAGGCCCTGCGATATTTGCTTTGGTCACACGTCTAAGGCAGCATGATGACCAAAGCAGTGAAATATCCCTTATGGATAGTGTGTGCCTACTCTCCACTCTCTATAGTCAAAACTATTCACATAGTTGTGCCCAACGTTAAGGGCGAGCAAAGAGCATATTCACACTATACCATTTCACTCTTCCCTTAAAATCAATTTTGAGAAGTGATCTAACAATGATTGTTGTGTAGCAAAGATTTGGGAGTGATTTCCTAGAAAAGTTTTCGCCGGTGATTGCCGTGAAAATTTTTTTCATGGGTTGGTCGTTTAAAGAAAACATTGATTCGGTCAAGAGAGGTATGAAGAGAAAAGATTTAGAAAAACTTCCATTTGATAAAGTCTTTTTAAATTATGCTCTTCGAAACTTCTAGGGAACAATTTACAAAATTGGCTTTTAATCAAGTGAACCCTTCCCTTTCATTGGAATAAGATTCACACTGTGTAACTTCCATAGACTTGCTAAGTAATTATGTACTCACCCTTGCTTTCATTGCGGGCTACTAGTTCAGCAGGCCAAGAGCTAGATGTTTTCATGGATAATGAGGAGCTAGTGGACTTGACACTAGTGGCTGTGCCAAGGGATTTCCTGACGTCTAGGAGCACGTCTTCTTTTAGTAGTCATCCGCCTATGGAATTTATTTGTTTTTCCAAATAACATCTTTCTTTTTGTAATTTTCATTTTCCGCTGCTGTAAGACCATGTGTTCAAACTATTGTAATAAGGTCTTTTTCACAATTTGACTATGTAATTTATAATATGCATTAGGTTATGTTCGATTCCGTATTCAATTGTGTATACTAGCACTGATCCTTGGACCAATGCCGGAAAACAAAAAGGAGTTCAGATCTTCTAGTCTAGGTCCTGACCTACTGAGATGGTATCATAGTCAAAACTATAAGGCATGACCAAGATAGTATCGAAAACCTAAGGACTATTATTTTATACTACAAACTAAATTTACTTTTAGCTATCCTTGATGTATCTTCTTTACTTAGACCATTTTGTTATAATTCATCTAATCACTTCTCGAATTCAAGATTTTTTTAGATGTCATCCTTCATATTAACTTGCAGAGTTGGATTGGGTGGTTTCGTTCGGCAGTTGTTGCTAATGCTGCAGGTTAGGGTTTGCCTTCTTAGGAGTTCTGAGGTGTCACTGTAACACGTAAGGGCAGGGTTTGGTGGAAAGTTGATGTCACTACCTTTGCCACTGTCAGGATCCCAGCCGTGGTTGATCACCGAGCAATGACGCAAGAACACACTCGCACTCACACAACTTCAACAAAGAACACCAGGAGATTTGTGCAGTGAACTACTACTGCGTTTTCTGATTACTTTGCAATATATAGAATGCAAAAAATACATGCGCATGAGCGCTTCTCACGCCTCGCCGTTGGCCACGTCCATCCCCATGACCGCAAGACGTGCGTCCCGTTCACGACGCAAGACTCGGACGCCGCGAGCTATTCTCGCCACGCCAACAACCCACGCACGGTTACCACACACATCGTGGACTCGTGCATGCACTACCAGAAAGACCATGCAAAAGAAAAAAAACGCTGAGCACAAGATTTATTTGCCTAACAGCCACAAGCACTAAACCTTCGCGTGGACCATTCAATTCTACGAGTACAAGTATTTAGATGCTATGCAGGATGTGGCCAGATATGCCATGCTTCGTCTAGGAAGCCTCTACTTCCGTGACACTCACGGGAATCTCTTAGAGAGTGAGGAGGATCCAAAGGAGCTTATCTCTGAGTCCAATTCCAAGTCAGATTAGAGGTGGTTTCGCTTACATCATTAGCAAATAGGTTTTGCTGTGATACACTGTAACAAACCCTTTTGTGATATAGCTATCATAATTTGAATTATTTGCTTGTGATCAGAATTAAATTTTGAGTTTGCCTAATTTCTGTTGAATATTTACTTGGTTGTTTTGGATGTTTCATACCTCCCCTAGTTCTATCTTTGCTTTTCACTCTTATGTTATCCTTGAGTGGCAACTGCAGACAAGTAAAATATTCAGCAGAAATTAGGCAAACTCAAACTTATTACTAATAAGAAGCAAATAATTCAAAGTATGATAGCTGTGTCACAAAAGGGGTTCATACAGTCTATCAAACCAAAACCTATCAGCTAACAATCTAAGCGATGCAACCTCTAATTCATGGGGTAAAGCAGAACGAAGTTGAGCGATCTCCTGCTGAAGTTGGATGACCAGCTAAAGATGGGATTTCTTTTGTTGACGTTGAAAATCATTCTACCAAAGCTTTGTGTTCTCCCTCTGAAGCTTGACGATTTTCTATTGAGTTGCTAAATCCTAAATAGGATTACTTCAATCTTGATGGATGCTCACATAGGCATAGTCTTGACTCTTGAGCTTCAACAATCAAGGCTAGCTGAGTCATAGTCGAATCATGTTCTCTACTAATGGCCCTGAACGAGAGGTAGTGTTACGCAGTACCATGCAGCTCATAAAAGAAAAGGCTTCCTAGGCGAAGTATGGCATAACTAGCCACATCGTTCATAGCATCTGAGTACTCCCACACACTGGTAAACTTCAATGGCCCACCCGAAGGCTCGGTGCTTCCGAAAAACATGGCGACCACAACTTTCCACCAAATTCTGCCCATATGTGTGAATGGCTCCTTGGAATTCTGGAGGTGACGAACCGTAATGCCCGGAGCATTAGCGACAGTTGCCAAACGAAACCACCCTATTAGATTTGCGGAATTAGTAGTTGATTCCTCTCAGGATGGTGTATAAGTATTACAGGAGATAGGCCTGCTCCGAGGGCTCAATATACTCTAACACTCCCCCGCAGTCTGAACGGCACTTGGCTGCCATTAGACTAGTACAAAACAAACACTCCTCCGCAGTCAGAACAAAATGACCATCACTTCCTCACAGTTGGAACGGTCGGCGAAAAGACATTCAGACTAGACTTGAACTCGGTGAAGACCGTCGTGGGAAGACCCTTGGTGAAGATGTTAGCATACTGGGACGAAGTCGAAACATGGAGAACACGCACTTGACCAAAAGCAACGCGCTCACGAATAAAGTGCAAGTTGATCTCAACATGTTTGGTCCGCTGATGCTGTACTGGGTTGGTGGAGAGGTAGACCGCGCTGACGTTGTCGCAGTAGACGAGGGTAGCCTGGCGAAGTGGACTGTAAAGCTCTTGAAGTCGCTGACGAAGCCAGCAAGCCCCAACGACGCCATTGGCAACTGCACGGTACTTAGCCTCGACGCTGGAGCGGGAGACAGTGTGTTGTTGCTTGAAGGATCAGGAGACCAGGTTGTCACTGAGGAAGACGCCATAGCCCGAGGTGGACTTGCGAGTGTCAGGGCAACCTGCCCAATCGGCGTCGGTGTAGACCATGAGAGCAACAAACGTGGAGCGACGCAATAGAAGTCCAAGTGCGAGAGTGCCCTGTAGGTATCGTAGGATGTGCTTCAGAGCAGCAAGGTGAGGCTCCCGCGGATCATGCATGAACAGGCAGACCCGCTGAACCGCATATGTGATGTCCGGACGGGTGAAGGTCAGATACTAAAGAGCGCCTGCTAGGCTGCGATAGAGAGTAGCATCAGGCATCGGGGACCCTTCTGTGGAGAGCTTGGATCTGGTGTCAACCGGGGTAGCGCAGCACTTATGCCTGCACGATCCAGGACGTCGATGATGTACTGGTGCTGGGAGAGAAGAAGGCCTCCAAATTGTGGGTGCACTGAAACTCCGAGGAAATGGTGTAAAGGACTGAGATCCTTGCGGGAGAACTCGCTCTCCAAATCAGTGATAATGCGCCTGAGGAGATCATTTGAAGATGCAGTCAGCACAATGTCATCCACGTAGAGCAGTAGGTAGGCTGTAGAGAGCAGCGTGGCAGGCAGCGGAGATGGCCACGCCGCAAGGGAAGGCCGCTGGAGGGATGCCATCAGGGAGGAGATGGGTAGCCGCGCTGCCAGGGAAGGCTGCAAGGGGGACGCTATCAGAGAGGAGATGGGCAGCCACGCCGCCAGGGAAGGTCGCGGGAGGGGCGGTGTCGCTGCCGCTGTTGAGGGCAGCCATGCCGCCAGGGAAGGCCACGGGGGCCACGCCGCCAGGGAAACCTGCGAGAGAGACACCGTCAGGGAGGGGATGGCCGGCGGCGGGAAGGACGAGTCCGGAGGCCAATAGGGTGGCTTGTACGTCGGCGGGGAGGGTGGTGAAGGCCACGGTGAGCTGTGTGGCCGCCACGGCGGCCAGCCGTGCGGCTGTGGGGGTGCCGGCCGAGGAGATGGTCGCCGGATGACCCCGGTGCCATGGGCGGCAACTACTAAGGAGGTGACTGCCGGGGCGCCGCTTGTCGCCTGGAGGGTGGCCACCGGGAGAGAAGAGGTGGCCGGTTGGGAAGAGGAGAGGGCTCCATCGAGACGAAGACGCCGCCGGCGGCTGACACGCGTGCGCGTTATGATGTAGGGTTAGGAAGGATGCTCTGATACCATATTAGATTTGCGGAGTTAGTAGTTGATTCCTCTCGGGATGGTGTATAAGTATTACAAGAGATGGGCCTCCTCTGAGGGCCCAATATACTCTAACACACCCAATCCAACTCCGAAAATGATGACCAAGGATGGCATTTACCAAATTTTGATTTTGAGGCGTTACCAGAATAATTTTAACGAAAGGGTCTAAGTAAAGAAAAGATAAAAAAGAATAATTAAAATTAAAATCAGTTTCTAATATAAAATAATAGTCAGTAGAGCTTTCTATACTGTCTAGGTCACGTCCTATAGTCTCCACTATGGTACTCAGGACCCATACTAGAAGATATGAACCCCTCCATGTTTGTCCGTGCGAATTCCAAGGATCAGTGCTAGCGTGCACAGTTGAAAATAAAATGGAAGAAAGCCAAACACAATAAAGTTGACCATATTATAATGGTTTGACCATATGGTTTTATGGCAGCGGAAAATGGAAAATACAACAAGATTTTATTCAGAAAACCCAAATAAACTCCATAGGTAGACGATCCAAGAAGACGCGCTCCTAGGCATAAGGAAATCCCTCACTGCAACCATTTTCGTCAAAGTCCATTTGCTTGATATTCACAAAAACCTCTGGCTCTAGTGCTGCTCATTAAATAAGCAACCCACAATGAAAGCTAGGGTGAGTACAAAAATACTCAGCAAGCATAGGGGAGCTATTCACTATTAATTTTATTCAAAAGGAGGGGAAGGACTCATTTGCGTAAAAGCCAATTTTACAATTTTTTCCCTAAAAGTTCCAAAGAGCATGCTTTTGAAGACGCTCAGTAAAACAAAGTTTTTAAATATTTTCTCTTTATAGCCCTCTCTGCCAAATCAAAGTTTTCTTTCAACAGCAATCCCTACAAACACTTTTGACGGCAATCACTTCTAAAACACTTCTACTGGCTATCACGGCCAAATCTTTACTCCATGGAATCACTACCAAATCACTTTTCAAAAGTGGTTTTAAGAAGAGTGAAATGCTGCAGCATGAATATGCCCTTCATGCTCTTTTCTCGGCTCCACACCCACTACTTGTCCCCAAGTCCACACTAAAGCCGAGAATTTGCAGTTTAATTGACCAGGTCCACCCCATACCAGACTTGTGGTTGCACTATTAGGCTCAGTTTAATAATTCAAGAAGATAACCATGTAGTACCCACTACCTTCTATTTTTTTTTTTCACAAAACACACATTGCATAAGTTTGTTGAAATTGTAAACATGTATAATTCAATAAGGGGGATTAAGAGCCCGCTTGGTTGTGTCTAAACTTGCCACAATTTACCACAAATGATTTACCAAAGTTGGCTAAGCTTAGTTTATGAAATTGCTAGCCACACTTTGATGATTTGATAACTTTGCCACACTTTTTTATTGCAAAACTTAGTTAAGTGTGACAAATTGTGGCAAGCCACACTTTTTTTGTGGCTATAAACCAAATGGATGCCTAAGTTGGTCAAACTTAACTAACTTTAGTTGTGACAAAGTGTGACATTGGTTGACTATAAACCAAACACCCCTAAATCATCTAATAGCATGAAAAAGGATATTTTAACCTAACCAAGGATAATAGGTGAATAGAGCAGTAACGATTATTCCTAGGGCTTCAAATTTCAGGACTTGTTAAATTTAAAAGATTAATTATAGTGAAGAGGATATATCTACATCTATCAAATTAGATTAATTACTCATGTAAAGTAGCATACAACATTTTAACAATATATACTCCCTCCGTTCCAAATTATAGGTCGTTTGACTTTTTGGACACCAATTTTGACCACTCGTCTTATTTAAAAAATTTTATAATTATTATTTGTTTTCACTGTGATTTAGTTTATCATATAATATACTTTAAGCATGACTTGAACTTTTTTATATTTTTACAAATTTTTTAAATAAGACCAGTGGTCAAAGTTAGTGTCAAGAAAGTCAAACGACCTATAATTTGAAACGGAGGGAGTACAAACTTTTGAAGAATGTGGGATAAAAAAATGCATAATGAGACTTGTCCTGATTGAAGGCTTGCTGCTGATCTGCTTGAATGTTGAAGTCTTCCGCATACTCACGCTACTCACCCGTTCCTATCGAACAAAATATTGAGACAAATAAATATAACAAAAAATTCAAAAAAATAAAAATATGAAACTTTACATGCGGGTAGATGTGAGTTTTCTAATAATTCTGAAATTTATTTAATCACAATTAGACTCGTAGATTAATAGTTATGATCATAAAAAAATCATATTGTTTATTAAAAAAATCAATCATGCAGCCCACCTGAACACGCGTGTGGCCTAAACAGCTCTTGGCTTGGCTGGCCCACGCAACACACATGTGATACACACAGCACGCGCAAGCAAACAGCCCACGTGGCATGCGCATGTGCAAGCAGCCATGCACACGCACTGCACATGTGCACATACGCGACCCGCGCATCACCGGGACAAAGCGAAGGACGATGCTACAACTAGTGGGGGTTCTCTTGAGAACTTTATCTTATCTCTTATTCTTTAGATAAGAGATAAGACTTATCTCGGTCTTATTTGACTTATCTTTTTTTTATTACTTTTGAGTCGGTTTTTTATTTTGGGGTCTATGCTTCTCTAAATCCCAAAATGAAAAATCGACTCGAGGCTAGTAATAAAAATTCCTAAAGATAAGTCGAACAAGAATAAGAGATAAGATAAGCTCAAGAGAACCCCCACTAATGCGACGCAACAAGTTGGGATAGATTCTCCTCGATGCAAAGAGCACGAATGACGGCTCGGATCAACCAGAGATGGATTATGGTGAGTCCCACAACCTAGTGATTTTCCGAAAAACCAAAACAAGCAATTTTCCCGTCTCAATTTCTCGTTAAAACCGAACTATTTCCTAATGAAACCAAATAATTTTCCGGTGGAACTGAACGATTTTTTTGAGAATCCTAGTGATTTCCCTTTTTTCCACTCACATTGTTCAATTTAAATTTCAAAATTAAAAAATTCGTCAAATTAACCGGAAATCGTAGGAAATCGAAAATCGGACTTGAGCGGGATTCAGGATGAAAACGAGATTTGAAACCCTGCATCTGATTCATTGGCAGTGCAGCTAAGGCCTGTGAACACAAAGCATTCCACAGCGAAAATGGAGGTAGAACTCCCCTTACCGATACAGAACAATGAATTTGAAATAAGCACGAAAAAACTTATATAAGTAAATGTGCATTTATATACCTCTGAAAACATCTCAATACCAGCAATCTCATGGATAGGTAACTTGCTTCGACAGATTACTATTCCATGCTTAGCATGCTCGTTGGAATCCGGATGTTCTTTGTCACCACCTTTTAAGGCACCGTTGAAACAATGACCAAGATTGGTAAACGTATATCATTGTTTATATAGTTATAGAAGGACCTGACGATTATTGCCTGATAATTGCGCTTATCGATGCGGCTTGGTAGGGAATATCGCATGGAGAAATTGGTCCAAATTGAAACAATTGAATTTAAATTTTTTTTAAAAATCGGTTCCAAATTGTAAAAAAAATTTGAAATCGGTTGATATTGGTCAATTTAACGCACGATAATCAAGCTCAGATTCAAAATTTGGTGGGCAAATTTGGTGACACATTTTTAGAGCAGATCGTGCGATAAGCGACGATAATTGATATCGTGATAATCACGATTACTCGCAAGATACGACGTTGTGTACCCTGCCCATCTCTGCCTTCAGTACAATACTATCGCATTTACACAATACTAAATGAATACTCGGCAGATTGCAACATTTCCAAAAACAACTAAATTACCCAAGTTTACCCGATAAATACAATAGAATATTAGAACCGATATGAAGCAGGTACTAGGAAACAAATATATAGAATCCAAACTTACCACTCACAAAAACTAAACCAGGCTGTCAGCAAAGGAACCAAGAAAATGCAAAATAAACTTGCAGACCATTACGACATGGGGGCGCTTCCAGCAGTAGCAGGACAGCGGGGAAGGCGATCCAGGTATTAAAAAAGATAAAGAACCTACCGCACCTCTGTTTCCACGAAATTACGACAATAGGGAGTGAGAAAGCAAATACTACTATGTTATAAAAAAAGATAAAGCAAATAGGTATCTAAAAAATAGTATCTTTAATACTAAAGAACCTACCGCACCTCTATTTCCACGAAATTATGACGAATATCTCTATTTTCTTAATTTAGTGTTTTTGGTATTTTAGAAAGTTTTGATTCGATTTTGGTTGCCCTAGTTTCTTATTTTTCTACGCCGGTGTTTTGGATAGTTTTATATTCCTATCCGACCCGATGTATTGGGTAGGTAACTAGTAATCAGGGTGAGGAATTAGGACACTTCCAGTGCATATCTGTTCAATTGAGAGAAAACATTAAATGTTTATTATAGACAACTATTTTAGTAGACAGTTTCTATCTGTTGTCTTTAATATTAATTAGCATAATATTTGGCCAAATAGTGCATGTATCTTCTATATCTAACAAGAAAACACATTTATGCAAAAAAAGGAAGATGGCCACATCCGATTCCTGCGGAGGGATTAAGAAACGGTGATCACCTTCTAATTCTAATATTCACCTTTTTTTGGCCTTAAAAACTGGATAGAACCTGTCTCCTAAGCAAGAGACAATGCTTTTCTCTCACCTCATTAATTAATCATCCATCTCATATTTTATTCTAGTTGGCACTTATAAAGACAATTGACTATGATACATTGGAAGTGCCCTTATATAGGCAACTAGTAATCCTGGTGAGACATGCATACATCTTCAAGACCGATGGTAACATAACTTAGCACTTGGAGCAAAACTGAGAGATGTTTAAGTAGAGGTAGAGACTAAAGTGCTTAGACTTTGAGCATGTTTAGAGTTGTTTGGGTTAAGCTTAAAGTTTAAGCTTAACTTAATAGAAAAGTTGAACATTTTGACTTTTTATTTCATTTTTTAATTATGAAGTCACCTATAAAAACTCTTAAAATAGTATAAACAAAGTGGATCAGTTTTAAGAAACAAATTCAAAAACCTCTCAAATTCTAACTTAACATTCAGCTTAGCCATTTCGAATATACTTGAATGTTAAGCAAGACGGTTGTCAAGACTTAATTTTAAACACATGACATGATCTGTCTGAATTCATAGCTAGTAATATTGCACATGCGTAATAGAAAATGTCGAGAAATTGGCCTGTAGAGCGGGCTCGATACGACCAAGAATTGCTCGAGATTGACGATTTTCCAAACCATGGAATTTTATTTTTTTTTATATTTAAAAATAATTCGAAATAAATAAATAATATTCCATTTAATAAAAATAAATAAATAGCCTCCCGTCGCCACCCCGTACGGCGGGAAAGATAAATCGCCATATGAAAAGGCGAATTTTGACATTTCGCCACCCCATTTGGCGGGATTAAGCCCACCCGAGGCGCTTAGGTTAATAGATCGCCACCCCAAATGGCGATATTTTAAAAACCGCCATTGGATTGGCGAAATTTTGCGCGGTTTAAATCGCCAAATGGGGTGGCGAACTATCGCCTATATATGGCTCATGCCATGCCATGCCAGGTCTTTCTTGAGAGCCCGAGACCCACGGAGAAAAAAAAAAAGGAGAGAGGTGAGGAAGAGAAAAAAAGAAGAGAGGAGAGGAAGTGGAAAAGAGGTAGGAAAATCAACGCCATCTACGTTTTTGTGTAAATTTTTATATCTTGTATTATTGTTTTATTCAAAACATGGTAGGATAGCAATATGAATGTTAAAAATTAGTAGTAAGTAGATAGTAAAAGGGATATTTAGGATATTTGTAGGAATAGAGTTTAGGGGTTTTAGGGTATGTATAGATTATCGAAGAGAGTATATTCTTGGCCTTTTTAGGAGCAGGATTTGATATATATAGGGCTAGGGTTTATCGCTTCGTATGATATTTCTGAGTATTGTTAGGGTTTGTTTACGGTATTTTTAGGGGTGGAATTTGATATCGTAGGGGTAGGGTTTACATATGTCGTAGTGTATGTATAGATTATGAGTACAGTATGTTTACGGTAATTTTAGGAATGAAATTTGTTAGTTTGTAGGGCTATGGGTTTGGGGTTGGTAGGGTATTTATAGATTAAGATAAGGGTCTATTGATGGTGGGATTTCGCTTTCGGATGTAATTAGTACATACAAAAATATCTGAGTTAAAATGATAGCTTTGCCCTGAATTCTTGAGGTCATACAAACGTAGGTTTGATCCTCCTCCGGCGAGCTTTAGATGAGGGAAAAATATAGACGACTTAATATTCAGACCCACGTGTAATAATTTGCGTTGGATGGTTTATTTACAGGACAAATGTCAGAGAAGTTATATTTTCAGATTCACTATGGGGACGGAGAGATTATGTATGGTCCAAACGGGTGGATCTTAGTAATTTGGAATCAAGAACACTAGGGATATCGAGGCCCACCGAGAGAACGTTTGGGGTTTACAAAACTGGTTGTTACGGACGTTCGGCTTAACTCAGAAGAACATGTGATGAAGGTTAGGGCCGTGGTCACCCGTGCTAGGGACGGTTTCTTTTGGGAGTTGATGCCGATATTGTGTACACGGAGTTGGAGGCGGTATGTTGAGATAGGAATTGAACGCGGCTTTCCTCTAGTGTCGCTTGCTCAGCAGAGTTCAAACCAACCGGTGACTCAAACGAGACACCGGTGCAAGAGACGATGCCTACCATTGGTCAAGAAGGGCAGAGGAGGGTGAAGGGCGAGGAGCACGGAGGAGGAGGGAAGATATAGACGGAGATGACGGACGGAGGAGGTTGGCACCGAGCACCCCAGAGAGATGAGGCGACCGGTGTCGTAGATGAGGGGAAGAAATTGAAGTGCTAGTACAACCGATGGAGGCAGAGGATGAGGCGACGAGCAAGTACCGACGAGGACATCTCGAGACGATGAGGCAAGTTTTGGAGATCGTCCGGCCCCAATGAGTGGAACTCGTACAACTTCCAAGATTTATGTGTGAACCAAAGTAGCCAGACTTCATGGAATTACGATCAGAACGAAGTGACACAGGGATCAATGTACCCTAGTAAGGAGGCCGTTATGGATGCAGTGAAGTATTGGGCATTATCTCTTAGGAGGGTAATTCCGTGTTGTCAAGTCCAAGAAAAGTCTCAGATGATGTTGGTCGTCGTCCCCGGATGTCCTTGGAGGGTACATGCATTCAAGGGAAAGTGGGTCGATTACTGGATGTGTTCGATTGTGATGGAGCACAACTGTCAGTTGGAACAGCCGCAGCAAGGGCACCGGAACCTAAGTTCCACTTTTGTTGGAGTGGTGATGTATTCACAGATAGTAGACAACATAAGTTATGAGCCACGGTCGATAATTCGGGCAATTGAAGAACAATTTCGGTGCAAGATAAAGTATGCCACAGCTTGGAGGGCAAAGCGAAGGCTTTGGAGAGGAGGTTTGGTACATACGAAGCCTCATATGCCAACCTTCTGCGCTCATCAGACCATCGGTGCAAGAAACCCCGGTACATACTACGATATCAAGGAGTATTTGCGGCCGGGTGGACACCGGAAGATGGTTACGGAGCGGCGTTCTTCGCTTTGGGACCATGCATACGAGCCTTCCTGCATCTTGTCCCCCGTCCTTTGTGTGGATGGTACATTCCTAACCGGAAAATACAAGGGCCAAATATTGACAGCTATTGGCATGGATGGCAATAACCAGATATTGCCGATAGCGTTTGCATTTGTGGAGGGGGAGAACACTGATAGCTGGTACTGGTTTCTAGAGCGTGTGAAACATGCAGTCGTGCTGGGGAGACCAAATGTTTGCGTTATACATGACAGGCATGCAGGTTTGCTGCGAGCAATTGAAAAAATCAGGAATGGTTATGACGACCGTGGTAATGCACAATGGAGGGACATACAAAGCAGGTGGTGCATGAGACATATGGGAGCCAATTTTTTCATCACTTCAAAAATAAGCACCTCATGAATCTCTTCAAAAGGTGCAAACAGAATCAACAAAGAAAATATAATAAATTATGGAAGACCCTTGACGAGCTAACAATGAAGCAGACTGCAGAAACATCCACCGCACGGCAGGCAAGGAGTACAGCAAACTCTAGTATCAGATGCTTCTCAGATTGGATTAAGGATGATCCAAAGAAAAAGTGGTCCCTGTTATACGATAAAGACGGAGCTAGATATGGGACCATGACCACAAATTTAGCAGAGGTATACAACTGGGTGATGCGAGGGATGAGGGCTTTGCCTCTTGTCGCAATTGTCGAGGGAATTCTGCACCGTACATGCAAATACTTCATGGATCGACACCGGTAGCCTCCATTGCAATGGGGACCATCGATTGCTATCTTCGCACCGCCATGACAAAGTACATTGAAGAAAAGATTACGAAGGCACAGAGACACGTAGTTACACCGATGGGTACCGCCGAGCTTCGGTATGAGATTATATGCAGGGATAGAGGCCGCCGCGGCGGTCATCGTTCATAGGGCAAAGCAGGAGTGCGTACTCCGTGAAGACAAGTGCATTTGCTCATGCCGCAAGCCTCTGCTACTGCACAAGCCATGCTCCCATGTACTTGCTGCTGCTAGTATAAGCAGTCATCCAACTTTGCCGTATGTCTCCGAATATTATTTGAAACAATCCATCCTGAACACATGGCATGCAGAGATTTACGGGTACGCCACGTTCGGGACATTTACGGATCCCCCTGGGCCGCACACCCGACATGTACCTGACAGGGAAAAATTGAAGTGTGATCTTGGCCGTCGACAAAGATCGTAGGATCCGTGAACGATATGGATCGATCCGAGGTGGGAGAGTTGATACCAGATGCGCAGAGTGCAATGAAACAGTCACACATACATCAATCGCAACACACGGATTGGATCCGTGTTGTATGACTTGATTGGGACCTTCCGTCGTCAGCGGATGGGCGGCTACCGATGGTTGTTCTTGATGTGATGGTACTCACCAATGAAATGTTAGTTCATATGTAATATGGTATGTTGTAGTTCAAGTCGCATCGCATAGTACGCATTGTTGTAATATGCTATGTAATATGGCACGCTCAATTCAATGTTGTATGGAACTATGTCGTCCTTTGTATTTTCACAGTTTGTAATATGATACGTAATATGAACCGTAATTTCGTATGTTTCAGTATGGTTTGGCATATGGTATGTTATACTTCAATGTTCATTCCGTAGTAATTTTCTGAATTTTTTAACGTCACTATCCACATTCTATCTGAAACTGTAATCGTCCTAACCATTATTTTTTGTAGGAACACGACAGGATGGCCGACCAGGGTTGGCTAGAGGAGTACCACAAGCAAAAAGAGGACGCCGAACGTCAGGCTGCTGAGGCACGAGAGGTCGACAGAGGAGAAAGCGAGAGGCACGTCGCAGCAAAGCGAGGCTGGACTGACGCTACCAGAAGGAAATATCCCGTTGTACTCAAGAGAAACTTCCTTGTAATCGACAATAAAAATTTCAGAAGAGCACTCTACTTTCAACGCTATATCTGCCGCCACGCGATGAATGCTTTGTGACAATACGGACATTTTTTCTTTTTAAATCTAATAATAGAAAAGAATGGAGAATCCCTTGGGGAGGACCATATTCTAAATATCGCCCAACCAAGTAAGGCAAAATTTAGCAAACCTCGCCCTTCATCCGTGACTTTTAGGTCATGGGTCATGAGAATATAAAATAAAGCTCGTTCAATAGGAGGCATTTGTTTAGGCCACAAAAATGATAATATATATACTTTCATATGTAATATATATCATATGTACTTCAAATGAATTATTGCTCGTGCTGGGCGGTCGCCCACTACATGTCTTGACAGTCGCTTCTATTTGCCCCACACATGGTCGGGACGGTTAAGGCCCATTCTTGTCGCTCTTTCCGATGATTTATTTGATAAACACTTCATATTTAATAATGAAAACTTTTTAGCAAACATCGCCTTTCAACAGGCGATTTAAATTTCGCCAAACCAAATGGCGATTATTACCAACCCCGCACACCTTGGCGGTGGGGGAAATATCGCCATTCCAAATGGCGATTTATATAAATCGCCCAACCAAATGGCGATTTTTATAAAATCGCCGTTTGATATGGCGATTTCTCTTTCCCGCCGTATGGGGTGGCGACGGGAGGCTATTTATTTATTTTTATTAAATGGAATATTATTTATTTATTTCGAATTATTTTTAAATATAAAAAAAAATAAAATTCCCAAACCATGCACCGGCACGGCCCAGCACGGCCCAGCCGGCCCGGCCCGTCTAGCCGCCTCTGCTCCAGAGTACGCGCGTTGTACGTGTGTTGGCTCTACCCGAGGAGCAACGTGTGAGCCGAGTCCATGGACCGGGGGGTCCCAGCTGTCAAACTCACGTAACGTGGCTTCCCTACCCTTCTCTTCTCTCTCTTTCCCATCTCTTTTTTCTCTCTCTCCTACCCATGGTGATTTGATCTGATCCTCTCCTCCTCCCTTCCACCCACGCGCACGCCACCTCCGAGCTCTTCCTCTTCTTCCCCGACCTCGATTGGACTGGAGTGAAGTCCGTGTCTGCTGGTAAGCCCTCGCTCGCTCGGATTGCTTCCACTGTTCTTCCCCCAGAGCAACCGAATCCAAATCAAAATTCTTTCTTACGGTGTTCCGTCCGATCCAGCGCTTCCTTTCTGCGTGAATGCGTCCGTTGCTGGAACACTCGATCGCGGATTTGTTTCGTGCTGGTAATGCGATCCGTCCATCCGTGTGGGTTGGTTCTTGTTCTTGGTACGGCGCAAGATCCTGAGGACTTTGGTGTTCCCGCCCACGGTTTTGGGGTCTTTGAAACGAGATTAGCGATGAGCACGCGCGGTTGTTCTTGGTTATGTTGCTAGGTGATGCAAATGACTAGATGTGGATTGATGTGCTGATGAGGTTAAGGATGGCTCTAGCCTTTGTCTCTCAAGTTTGTTTTGGTGAAACCGTATATGATAACTGTGGTTTAGTACTAATTCGATCACTTTAGTTGGTGATTAGCATGCCGATTGCTCCTTGCTTTTACCTCACCAATTCTTCATAAATGACTAGCTTATGTCTTCGTTGGTCAAGGCTTCTTAATCTGTACTTGCTGTATAATGTAATTGACTATCAGATGTTTATGTAATAGCATTACTTGCCTGCGTGCCTGATATGCTGAAATAGTTCTTTTCTAAATGTTCAGATCTGTAGATATGGCTGATAATGAGAAAGAGGTGGTAGAAGGACCCACGGCCCGAGGGGTGGATTGGGAAGTGGTTACTCTCACGGAATCTACATATGCAGCAGCACCAGGGCCTGGCGGAACAGCAGGAAAACCTACAACAGAGAGCACAGACCTTGACGCAGGTAAGGGCGAGCGAGGTTCATCAAATGCACTGCTCATGTCTGACCACTTTGTGTTTCCCCCAAGTGAGCATGAGAATCTGCCAATAGAAACCAATTTTTATGAGATCCAGCCAGAAAAGGATGTGCACGAAGCTACTACCAGCGTGGAAGATAATAGTTTCAAGAATGTGGGTGGGAAGTATGATGTTGGGTCTGAGACAATTCAATTTTACGATGAAGGAAAGAACCTCTCAGTTGATGATGTAGAGACGAGGGGTGCTGTAGCTGATTATGGTTCATTTCATGCTGAAGATGATGGGCATGGTTTTGTTCATGATGATGGCAATGATGGTGGTGACGATTCTCATGACAAGTTGGATCTTCCTTCAGAATCTGCAGGCCGCAAGAGCTATGACTCTGGTGCGCCTTGCAAATGCTGGTGGAAGAAGCATATGTCATGCTTGTATCACCAAGCTAAGGAAACAAATGCTCTCTGGTCCGTGGTGGTTGCTGCTGCCCTGGTTGGGCTTGTTATTTTGGGACGCTGGCACAAAGACAAGCTGCACCTTAACCAGTTTAAATGGCATTCTTGCTCAGCAGTCAGGTATATTAAGCTCTTGTTGCTTTTTAGATTTACATCATAGTTCAAAAAGAACATGCAGGTTGGCTTATTTTCTTTCCAGCGTGCACTAGTTGATTATGGTCACTAATTTGCATGTTACTGTCTTAGTGCGTGTGCACCAGCACCTCTGCTCACTCCCAAGCTTGTGTGCAGGTTGGTCTAGGGTTTTGTTTGCTACATATGTTATTTCTAGCAGTACTAGCAAAATCCATAACGTGCAGTAAGCAGCTCTTTTGTTAGTCCTTACTCGACTGTGGGTCTACCTGACAACTCTGATCGAGCTTCTTGATAAAGCGCTTGAGCAGTTCAATGTTTTATCATGACATGTCACATGTACCTCCCCCAGTTAGGCCAGTCCAAAATTTACTCTGCATGTGTATATCTTCCTTTGTTAAGAAGATAGTTGGGCATAGTTAAATGAGCAGCTGAACTGTTTGAATAGTCCATTTGCCCCCTCATTAGTTACTGAATGAATTTCATTGAGCTCATCATCAGAAGGTTCATAATAGTTTCTGCTAGAGTATGTTCTAATATTTTATCACCCATTCATCATTGTAAGTTTCTGATGCACTACCTCCTTTTTTTCCTACTTCTCGTTTGACATTGATTCAGCCTCCAATACTCACTTTTGACAATTAATGTTTCTAGCTATGGGTTGGCAAAAAGTAATTAAAATACAATGAGACGAAAGTAACATTTATAACAAAACCTAGCAATGACATATCCTAAATCTAAATGCTGCTGTGTATATTAGAGGTCAAAGTTTTGAAAGATTATCAAATCAAAATGCTTTGATTTCAATACGATAAATCTGGTAGTATCATTTCAAAATGATAAATCCAAATGCTTTGATTTCAATATTATAATAATGGCCATTACTAATCACTGATCTTGCTAAATTTGTGATGAACTTATTATGTATGATAGATATCATTATTTGAAATAATTGTTTTTTATCTTTAACTGTTCATTCTGCAGATTTGGGCAAGTATCATCATTTATGTTTCTATAACAAATCCTGGTTTGTCTGGCTTTGTGTTATTATATGATTATTGGCATAAATCGCTTGAATGGATTTGGGTACTTAACTCTATTATTAAAAAGAGGGTGGATGATGATTAGTGAGTGACATCATAACTGCCTCACTAAAACAGTGCCACCAGACGACCCTCTTTATCTACATAAGATATTTCAAGCAAATAAAATTAGATTTATACCCGCTAATGGAACCACACTCTGTTTCCTCTTCTTCGCTCCTCTCTGGGGTTCGCTTCCTCGCCACTAGCCTTGATGCATCACAACATAAATGGCAGCAAACCGACGATCAAGTGAGGATACAAGCATGAAGGCGGTGGCAATAAGACTCAAACCACGTGCCTCTGCTTCGGGGTTCGCCTCCTCACCAATGACTCCGACACATCATGACCCTAGCAGCGGCAAGTCGGTAACCAGGTGAGAACAAGAGCACAAAGACGATGGTGACGACGCTCCTCAACCATAGCAATGGCACCGATGCCTCCAAGCTAAGCAAGAGATCCCCTCTTCCGTCCTTAGCTTTGGTCTTGTTCTTGTTGGTGGATGCATGCAATGGAAGATCTGTTGCCCCTAGGAAAAATTAGTTGTGACCTGTGAACTTATCGCTGATAGATTTTGGGCGATAGATTAGCGCTTCATCTTATGTGGGCTATAGGAACACGGCTATGCCTTAGATCGTGTAGGTTCTATAATATCAATTTGAATGAATCAATTGATGAACCATTTCATATTGAATTGTCTTCGAGAAGTTTTTACATTGAATTGTGCTAGAGAAGCTTAACTTGTCCATTATATTTCTAAAATTTATCATTATCATCAAATGAACTTGTGAACTTTTTTTTGGCAACATTCTTATGTTTCATGATGCGATGCACGCGATGCAAGAGTGCATCGAGATGCGACACATAGTTGAGGCCATGACTTGGTGTAAATATTATGATATTTTGTGGTGGAAAGTAATATGGTGTTCTTATCCGCAGCAAACCATAGGCACTCCGCTAGTATAATACTAAGCCTACTGCCTACATGCTTGGATATTTGGGCAGAGAGAACATATTGGTTCCATGGAAAATGATTTCTTTTGTTTGGTACATTGAATGAAACAGTACATATTTTCTGTATATAGGGAAACAACCTTTTTTGTTTTAATTAGGAAAGTTTGGATGGTGAACTAAGGATTCAACCCTCTTTTGCATATAGTTAAACTATTAATCACTCCAGTGGTACACATTTCTCTTGTTAAATTGGGCATGCTTAACCATATTTTATTATGTGAGCACTGAGTAGTTAGTCTAATTAAATGTGGTGGATGCTATTTCAGCACTTTTGATATGAAGTTTGTTCAAACTAGACATGTGCTAGTTTCTTTCTTTTGTAGTGTTATAACAGTAAACTGTCATCTACATGTGGTTTAACATGCTTGCCATCACATTTGTGTTTCCAGTGTATTACTATTATAATATAGCTTACTAAACTTAGTCACCAAACCATTCTTCCTATTATCATATGAGAATACTTAAGAATTTTCTAGTCCTCAATTCTGGAAAAATAAATTTCACTGTCCTTAACTGGTAATTTTCATGTGGGGCAAGTTATGCAGTTGATGTGCCTAGGGAGCTAGCTTTTAGCACAACAAAAGCAGAGCCCATGGCCCGCTAACTAGCTCTATTGTTTTTGTTAATCATTTGTTTTGGCCTTAAGCCATGTTTAGCTAAGATTGTTTAGCAGCTTGGATTTGGTTTGTTAGGGCCTCCTTCTCTGTATGTATAATAGGGGACGATAACTATTTGATTAATCAAGCAAGAAACTATATCTAATTATCCCCCTTTGTTGCTTTCTTCCCTCTTGTGTCTTATGTACCTTTCCCCTGCGAATTGCTGTTCTCCTGTGACCTATTGCCATTAACCTAGGAAGAAGCCAGGGCCAAAGCTTCCCGCTACCCATATTTATTCTTTGAGGTCACTACCCTCAGGTCGTGACCATAACAATGAACTAACAGGTACGACCTTTTGTTTTAATGTCTTGTCCGATATAAAGCAACCTCATAGGCATATTAGGCTATTAGCTTGTTTCTTGTTTTGATTGTATTGTGTTGACACTGGAAATGGCAAAATAATAATATGAAATGAGAATAGATTGGATATTGAAACCTCTGGTTTGTTGGAACAAATACTTAATTGAATCCTTGTTCTGTGCAAAAAGATGTCATCCTCTATTCCTCAATTGTTTGTGCTTCTGGTTTCTGATGTTAATGGGGGTATAGCCCCCATGTATCAGTTTGTGCTAATGAATATGTAAATATACAATGAATGGTTGCTTTCTATATGCAGTGTAGCAAATAGCTAGTGCTATGGTGCCTTGGGTCATGTCACATTGTTTTCTTTATATTTTATTGGATAGTATTTCTGTTGGTTAGTTTCCCATGGTCCATTGGTCACAATGGTCCATTAGCAGACATGTGAATTCAGGATAGCTTAAAGGAAAAAATGATCATTGAAACCAATTATGCTTAAAGTTGCTCTGGAGCAAGAAATGCGCCCAAGAGATGCTATGCTCTAAATATCAAATGCACTTGATTCTGATTCTACTTATATGAATTGATGATGTGTTAGGAGCAGCACTTTTTTATTTCCTTACTCTTAATTGTGACCCATTTATTACTCTTCATTGCATGAACTTTTGCTCTTTTTTCCCCTGTATTTCTCTGTCTAATTAAAAGGCTTTGCTCTGGCAGAGGATGATCAACATGGTGGTGGGTGGTGGATGTCGTGGCTGGTTTCATGATACATCCTCTGATCAGTCCTGACAAATCACCCTGAAATTGTAACCGAGATGGTTGTGGTAATATGATTTTCAACAAATCACCTTGAAATTGTAACCGGGATGGTTATGGCAATATGATTGTGACAATGACGAAAAAGAGTAGTGTAATAATATATGAAGTTTTACAGGGATTTGCTTGTAGCCTAGGTTGAGTTTCCAGTCAGCTTCTGAAATGTCAACGTTTCTTCTGCTTTTCATGTCATCATACTATGTTACTTATGATATGACTCATACTTTTAAGTTCCAACTACCTTTTTGGTAATATAAATTTGACAAATGACTATAATGCGCAATTGCATATTGTGAAATCCATGATAACGTAATTTAGTATGCGTTCCTGGTTTTGCTTAAGAAAATAAAACGTCGGTTGGTATTGTCTCTATGAAGCGGTGGTTTTACACCTGCCTTTATCCAAGAATTGCGATGTTACTTGGTAATATCACTCGGGTATCTGTGTTTGGCTACGTGTATCTGTTACGATATCATTCATCTGCCAATGCTCACAAACACATTACTGTCGTGAATCTTACGGTTGCATTTGAGGATGTCTCCGTGTGACATGACAAATCCTTGAATACATTTTTTTTTTGCAGTTGCAAATTCTTGAATTTTCCACAGAAGAATGACCGTATGTGTGACCACCATAAATTAGGACTGTAAACGAGCTGTGCCCATATATGCTCGGTAACGATTCATTAAACAAATGAAAGCTCCAGTACACTCAAGCCTCAACAGCTCGTGACCTTAGTAGTCTCAAGCTTGGCTGTTTAGAGCTCTGAGCCAAGATTGAATTGAGTCTAGAACTAGCCATGTTCGACTCAGTTTTTTTTACAGCCCGACTGGAAAGCGTAATTCCATAAACTTCATAGAATTGCATTCTGAATAACACACTCTAAAATCAAATATTGTATAATATTTTACGGTAATCCAACATTCATTCTATGCTTCATCCAGTAGGAAGAGTGACTCATAGCAAAATTCATCAACTTTACAAAGCCACAATGACATCTCAAACCCTATCAAGAAATATAACTGATGTTCAGATGAAAGCTTTGACATCATTCTTTGCACTATTTTACAATGCTGCTGAACATCACAGGTATCTTCTATATTAACAAATTACAACTAGAAAACTATCTCATACACCTATGCTCCCAAGCCAGAAGAACAAGGGGAACTGTGCAATTGCCATGAATAGCAGGAAATAGTGCTGCCGTGTCGAGTGCCTCTCGCTGCTTCTCATCTCAGTGAAGAGCACCCTCTTCATCGTTCTCACCAAGAACACCCCCATGCACAGACTCATCCATGGCATCATAACATAATACGAGTAAGCCCATAGAAGCCTTGCAACGAGAGCAAGGGAAACCCCAGCAAATAAATATCCTCCGTAGGCTACAAGGTCAAGCAGTGGCACCTCGCCTCCGCCCATTGAGTACAGCAGCCCTTTAAGGATCACAACCTGCAAGGCCCATCCAATGAGTCCTCTTGTAAACTGCAGATTTATAGCCTCCGGAGTGAACCTGCATCAGTATCAAGGTCATTAGGATTTAGGAACATTGGGTTTGAAGTGTTACCGTTTCACAACTGAAGAACAGTGAAAAAACTCACTTTCCCATGAAACCCAATGTAAAGCCTGCGAGAATAATGAAGCTACCAAATGCCATGAAAGGGATGTACAGATCAGGTGCATTTATGTCATAGATTGGAGGTTTGTAGGACAAACGGCCACCAACAGGCTCACTTATCCGAGTCCAGTGCCCCTGAAAAGGCATCCAAATATCAGTTTATTTTCCTGCACCAGATAGGAGAGCCAGATTCATATGCATTGGTGCTAGGAAAGACAATCTACCCTGTGAAGGAAAGGAAACAGTATGACTTTCAACTTGTTTCGGACATATTGATCATTCACATGGAAGTAATACTGTGGGTTGGAGAAGTATCTATTGATCTGAAAGATTACAATCCATACGTTAGAGATAGTTTGAGTAATTAGACCACCAGGGATCAAGGTTTGTCGAAAGCTCCTTACATTGCTCTGCATGAATTCTGAACTGGAACCAAGGAACTTCTCGCCATATGCGCCCAACCCAGTTCTAATTAGACCCGAGCTTGCACCATAAAATGGATTGCCAAATTGGCCAGCCTGAGGATTTGTGGGGGGCATCTGCCCCGTTGAGGGCATCTGCATTCCAGGAGGATTTCCGTAGCCATCATACATGGCTGCAATGAAGAAGAACAGTAAAAAAAAACAATGCTAGGCCATAATGAGAAACTGAGATTCATGTATGTGGTGCTAGGCCATAATGAGAAACTGAGATTAATGTATGTGGTAGTCACAGAATTGACTGAAATAAATCTTTGCACATAACATTAGCATAAGACAACATAGAATATAATTAGCACATAACAGGATGAAGAAGAGTATTCAGGATACTACTAGGGCGATAGGTTCGTTTGTTTAATCACTGGACATTTCATTCAACTGATACATACACAATTTTGAACGATGGCACCCGATTCATTGTAAAGTGTGTTCTAAATGAGAGAATTTTCAATGGTAATAGAGAAATTTACAGATGATATGTGCCATGCTGCCATATTATAAATTCAATGTTCATTCAATTCTATCTTTACGATGACTGCCACTCATCACAAATGTCCAATATATGTACCCTTCACCTCCGTTTAACGACAGTACCAAGAATATCATTCCTGGCGGCTGGATAGTAAGTTGGCAAGAAAAGAATTACAGTAAGTACAAGGTATTACACTCATTTGGAGCAGAGAAGCAGACAGCTGCTCGTGCTGATTCAATTAATCTGTTCGTTTGTTAAAATCTATGGTATAGTCATATTGGAGAACCATCATGCTTAGAAAGAAGTACAAGTTGGTCATGCCAGTAAGTTGTTTTTCCACCTTTGTTGCTAGATCGTACACAGAGAAAGAAAAATTACAACTTTCAGTAGTGTTCCAGGATAGATTAGATTAAGCTTCTCAATTTTCAACCTACTCCATATCAGATTCTAAACTAAGCCATCTTTTATTAAAACTATGTCGTTAGTTATAGCTGGCAAAAATATCCAGTATGACAATCATACTATCAGTTGAGCTACTCCATACCAGAACCAGATTACAAGAAATTGAACAAGATTTTGCAGCCTAACATTTGACCTGTCCCTGGAGGTGTTTCCTACATAGATTTCCACATTAAAGTATCATAAATTCAACATGAGCACAAAACCCTCGGGGAGGAGGTCCATAATTAAAACCGAATTTACTGATAGCAATTTCCAAAAGGAACGCTCGTGTAGTAAATTGGTGAACATATATTCTGAACTTTGCATAGCGAATTATTTCTAACATAAGAAGTTGGGGAGACGTGAAACCAAAAGTTTGCAAACCAAACCATCAGAAGCTAAAAATAAAAAGAACCGAGAAAATTTGTGCTTTTGCCGAAAGATTGAATAAAAGAACATGACATGAGCGCCCAATCCACAAAATATCTATAGGGGAAATGAGAAGAAAAACCTAATTAAATTAGATTCTCCTGCAGATCAAGGGGAAGCAGCAGCTAACCTTAAACAATCAAGAAACTAGAAAGGAAAAAAATGCGAGGGCATGCGGCGAACTAGGAGGCAAGAAGCAAACACCAATCGCTACGGAGGAAACCGCACAAGGGGGAGGGGATCGCACAGCACGACAGGGGGAAGAGCGATTATACCTGAGGCGAAGGCGATCTACCTGATGTTGATTTAGCGAGGGGAGGGAGTAGAGCGGCGCCGGCGAAGCAAGGGAGGAGCAGCGAAAGCCTCGAGGAGATGATGACACGGCGGAATGAAGCAACGTCAAGGCCAAAACTGAACGGAGCGCTCAACGGAAGTCACTCCGCATCGGCTCCCTCCGATGGTATCCGAACCAACCGATTAGGATCCAACGGCCGACAAGAAAGCACCTGTGCGCAAAACCGTGCAAATACAAGGTCTTTTTTTTAGAAGGAAAATGGGTGACCAGACAAACCCTGCACCCGCCGTCAGATCTAGTTGCGAGAAAGGTGAATTCATATCAACGTGATTTGTGACGACGAGTCGGGGTGGGTGCAGGGTTTGTCTGGTCACCCGTTTGCTTCCTTCCACCGTGTCATCATCTCCTCGAGGCTTTCGCTGCTCCTCCCTTGCCCCCGGCGCCGCTCAACTCCCTCCCCTCGCTGAATCAACACCAGGTAGATCACTTTCGCCTCAGGTATAATCCCTCTTCTCTCTGTCGTGCCGTGCGATCCCCTCCCCCTTGTGCGGCTTCCTTCGTAGCGATTGGTGATTGCTTCCTGCCTCCTAGTTCGCCGCATGCCCTCACATTTCTTTTCTTTCTAGTTTCTTGATTGTTTAAGGTTAGCTGCTGCTTCCCCTCGATCTGCTTTGTTGCAGGTAGGGGTGGGCATTCGGATTGTTCGGTTAATTCGGTTCAGTTTATTCGGGTTTTCAAAATTTTGGTTTCGACAAATTAAAAACGAATTTTCCTTTGAAAATTTATGAACGGAACCTAATAAACCGAATTAATTCGGTTTTTTTTTACCAAAATTAGTCATGGCATGAAAAATTGAAGACAGAGCATGCAATTTAGCTAAAAATTTTATTATCTAGTACCTCTCCATGGTAGATCTAGGCATCACATCATGTAATCATCACAAAAATTGGCAGATTGGGGAATGGGGATTTAGGGTTTGAAGTTTGAAAACCTGGCCGCTGGGTCTAGCCGGCTGCCGGCTGGGAGCAGTGCCGCTAGGCAGGGAGACGGGGACGCCGGGGAAGACGGCGGGGCACTCCGAGGTCGGGGGCTGGCCGGCTGGGGGCGGCGGCGACGGAGGGGCGACGACGAAGGCGACCTGGCGCTTGCGGTCGGTCGACGGCGACGGCGGACGGCCGCGCGGCGGCGCCGACGCGAGCTACCCTAGCGGCTAGGGCTTGTTCGCCCGAGGGTTCGGCCTTGGAGCGGTGGACCTGTGGTGCTGGACCGCTGAACTCGGTCTTGTGCTGGTGGAGCTGTGGAGCCCCTAGTTGCTCGGGCGCAGAGCCGCAGACGGCCCAGACTAACGAGCTGCAGGCCTATCTCAATGTATTCGGTTCTTTGCTTTTTGGGCTCCGAAAACCGAACCGAAACCGATAAACCGAATAGCACTGAACAAAAAACCGACCTAAAAGCAAAAACCAAAAAAACCAAAAGTTTTCACCCGCGGACGGATATGGCAGCAGCGAGGGGTGCCATGGTTGATTGCAATTCTAGCCGGCTCTTCTTTATTTTCTTTCCTCGTTGTTGTTTTTCTTCTTCTTAATTTCTTCATATTTTGTTGCCTGCGTAGCACAATGGGTAAGACTACCATCGTCTATAATACAAGCCATCTATAGATAATCACATGTTCTTAGTGCTAAAATTATATGATTATCTATTGAACTTGAATTCTACAGCTTTGAACAATAGTTTTGAAAAGACAAAACTGATAATCAAAGCTATATTTAAAAAAGTTTTAGTTATGACTTCTAGATTTTCGAGAAACAACATCAAAAAGTTTCTTGAATGGAAATTGAGAAACAACTGATTTGTTAAAAAAGATAATTTAATAATGTAAGCAAATAACTCTTGCATTAATTAAATACTATAGTCTACCAAGAAAAAGCTACAGCTTTGTTATTTTTTTTCTTGATATAGCTAACTCTGAAAATTTTATGCATGTTCTCTCGCTTCCATATCACTGCATGTCCTATGTGGTATGGCTATGTATACATCTCTCCGATATAGAGGCCGGAATTATATCACATTATCTTAAAAAATTTTCTATATGGTAAAACATATGGACGGCTAATTAACATGTTTACTGGTATTTGATGTCAATTTCTTACCGGTTTGGTTTCCTGTTGTCGCAGCAGCATCTCACTCGTCGAGTGATGATGACAACATCTGGCTAGGAGTCCCGCAGACCATTATGCTCTCATTTCACGTTTTCGTAGTCACCTTAATTAAGCGCATCTCTACCCTTCTATGTAATGTGGACTGACTGGATTAATTGGACCATTTCGAACTTAAAAAGACAGACAGGAGAAGATGATCAAGTCTTCGTCACCAAGAAAATTGAACAGTGTGGAGGAGCGCCCATCATCAAAGCCAAAGATACTTATTTGCTAATAATTCATGCAGTGATATTTATTTACTGAAAATTCACTTTGGATTCATCGGAGGCTTTCTAAGTAATCTAACTGATAATTTATAACATGGTATCAAATACTAATAATCTTCGTTTCGTCAACTCTATTCTCAGGTACTTGCGTCAGAGTGAAGATGGAAAGAGATTTCGCTCAGTGAAGTCGGTAGATTGGTAGGAAGGCTTTTGCTCAAGAAACAAAAGATGGTAGGAAGGGTGCACTGTTTGACCAGCTAGGTTAGGTTCTACTAGAAATGTAATCAGCTAGTTTAGGTTCTACTTGAATTTAATCAGCTAGTTCAGAGTGTATTTCAGGCTCAAGTTAGTTTAGGTTGTAGCATCATGATCTTCAAATCTGAACCTGATTTGAAGAGAAATTATGGTTACAACTTTGCTCTTTCTTTTTTTGTTAAATTTAAGCTAATTCAAGAAGCACGTTATAGATAGCATGCATGTTGTTTTAGGCAGCAGGACAATGGAAAACCAGATTAGTAGTAAATCACACGCATCTTGAAAAATGATCATACCATAGTTATTAAAACCGGACCGTCATGGAATCGCTCCAGATTTTGGTTCACGGTTCACTAATTGAATCACCGGTTGAATCGGTTGAACCGCTGGCTCTTTGAAATAATGAAATTACCTGGAGATGCAGCTGTATTGCTGGCCCTTGCATGGCAAAAGTGATTATAAAAAATAGTAATTAGCGTGCACTCTATCCTTGAGACCGTGACTCCTTGCATGGCCCGGTTTGGTCAGGTGAACTCAGCATCGATGAACTTGCGTGGTAGAAAAAATCATTTATGCCTTCACCGAGCAGCATACGTCCAAACTCAAGAAACCAATCAACTAATTACAGATTTACAGGGAAAAATTATTTAATTAATCAACTGATAAATTTTTTTAATAAATTATAAAACATTATAATAAAATTGACGAAATAGCCGCACGGCGGCCGCCACACTGCACGGCCGGTGCCACATTGGATGGCGGAAACCATGGCTGCTGCCGTATGGCACGGCGGCCGCCAGGCAGGACGGCGGCAGCCATGGCTCCCACCACGCCACACGACGGGAGCAGCCAGACGTTGCCATGTGTCAGAAAATAGATTTGCAAGTATGAATTTATGAGAAAAATCAATAGTGAAATGTTAAATCATTTTTTATACCACTGCGATACGATTTTGTAAATTTAGCCACCTCGTCCACTGTAGGTGGTGTCCACCAGCCTGAAATATTCGAAATGAGAGATAGGGAGAGAAGGATTACTGGAGAGCAATGATATTTCATACGTGTTAATGCAATGTAACGGAAGCTATCATAATTCATTACGCATTAGCATCACATAAATTACGGGGTATAAAAAAATAGCATCACACATGAAGGTACGAGTTACATACCCAGAAGGGCGAAAGTGAAAAAATGTAAAAGCATTGTAAAAACGAAGCAACTGGCGTAGTATAGGGGAGTATGTCCCTGTCTTTAGGGGTTCGAAAACACGTTGCCGAAGACATGAACGACTTCACCGTGGCGTAGTGAATGGGTTACGAGACTCGCACATGCACCAAGGGATGGCGCACATAGAGTTAGGTTCGAACTGACTACTATACATTACAGGATTGTGCTCCTCAATGATTGTCCATCTACGTAGGACCTTGGTATTGGTCCATTCGAGTAGTGTCACCCACATAAACAAGATGAATCCTAGCATGAATCCGTTTCGACGTATTGGGGTTCTGAGAAACGGGCCGAGTGATTTTGACCTAGCCTAGTTTTGGTAGACCCTTCAATGGAGCGACGTGCTCTATTGACCTGGGCCTGTAAATGAAGTATCCTACAGTGAAGAATCGTAATGTATGTGTAAACGGGGACTGAGACAGGGTTGTCCATCCATCGATTCCAACCGTAGTCCGATGTCTGTTAAAGTGAGAAATGAATTAATTTATGCTCGAAGGTGGCTAATAAGAAGGCAAATAGGCGATGAAAATTACGTCCAAGTATGTGCACCAGAAGAATCTTCGACCCGTGAATCCATCTCGTACGTAGTCATACCATTGCACTACCGTGTTTAACCCATGCATGTATTGTGGCCACCTCGAAGGTGGCTAATAAGAAGGCAAATAGGCGATGGAAATTACGTCCAAGTATGTGCACCAGAAGAATCTTCGACCCGTGAATCCATCTCGTACGTAGTCATACCATTGCACTACCGTGTTTAACCCATGCATGTATTGTGGCCAGTTCGAAAGAACAGTCTGATCTTGTAGCCCCAATCCAGAAATAAGGTAGTCGTTCAACTATCTAACCGACACATCGTTCGCAGGAGCACGAGCATGTGGAGGCACGTACCAAGCGTAGGACCCATCTCCTGAAGACATAACGTAGCGAAGGGGTAGGGCTCCTACAAAAAGGGATGGAAACAAAATACGTAAACGAATGAGAAAGGGGGTTAAAGATTGGGACTTGTAGAATGACAAGTACATTATGATAGCTTATCGGACTTGTAGGATGGTGAAATCCTATGTGTTCGAGCAGGATTCGTTGCATAATGTTTTGATGATTATTTTTGAAAAGTTTGAGATTACGATAGTGTGATAACATGACTCTCGGAGTAATAGAAAGTAAGAAGAAGGTGTGTGGCGTTTAGTTTGCAGCTTCAGGGGTATGTAAGGTTTAGCGGCGGCGGCACAAAACTTCTAGTGGCAGACAAGAGTAGAAGTCATTAAGACGTGTCTAGTGCTCTAGTCGCCCCTCTAGGTTGGCGAACCTTGCTTGAAGATACGCGAGGTAGCTATTTGCGGCCATTAGGAAGGGGTTGTCCATCCACATGGTGAAGCCGCAGTCATCGGTCTACACGTGACAAGTACAGAGCGACATAATGAACTAAGATGGGTTGTGAGTAAGCATCAATATAGACAAACTTAGAGCATATGATGTACATCGGTAGAGTTTGCGGCCAGTCCATCCGTCGACTACATTTTCGAAGGTCTGCACGACTGCATCCACTCCATGGAAGCACCGTGGCCATCCCCTATAAAAGTTTGGCTCCTGAAGCATGGTAGGCTCGATGTTGTAGGCCGCTCTTGTAAAAGTTTGGCTCCCAAAACATTAATTGAATGAAGTATGATAGTAGGAACACGTTGTACAAAAAATTGAAGTACGAAAGGTAACACATATGAAAGACAACATGTTGTAGAACATGTTACATAATTGTGATTATTGCATATGGTGATCGTACATACACGCAGTCTACCTTCTTTGTCCTCTCCTAGTGAATTCATCAGGAGTGAAATTGTTGAGAGGACGTGTGTTGCGCAGGCCTGCTGCTTGAGCAGGGCCTAGATGAGTAGTCTAGTCATCGTCGTCATTTCGCAATGGCCCGAATGTGTATAACGTGCCACCAAACATGAGATATTCCAGCATCGTGTTGCTTTCCTAGGTGGCCAAAGGATACAACACCTGTAATGGGTCCACGACTTTGGAGGCTCCATATTGGCTCTGCCAGTTGGACCCTCCTGCCTGGTCTAGGGACGGGCCAGGTGTGGCTCCATATTGGCTCTGCTAGTTCGACCGTCCACCCGGTCTGGGTGTGAGAAGGGCGTGAATCCATATTGGCTTTACTAGTTAGACCTCTTGCATGGTCCGAGTGTGGGACAGGCGTGTACATGCTTCGGGGGTGCGAGGTTGTCCCTCTAAGAATTTGTGTGAAGGTTGCATTGGAGGCAAAAGGGTCGTCGAACAGGGAGCCCATAGCCACCCAGGAACTTCCATAGTCCCATGGTGTGTTCAAGAAGTCTTGATCCATCGAAAGTGGCGACAAAGTGGTTCATGTCAAATGTTGGCCACAGCTGCTCCCCACAAGTCGTTGTGGCGAAGCTGATCGGAGTAGCACCGGACCAGCGGGAATTTGCATCGCCCCGCATACATGTGGAAGCCTGGGTGCATTGGGCTTTAGGGTACATAGACGGGGGTAAAGTACGTCGATCCATGGACATACTCCTCATGGGCGAGGCTCGAGGAGCGGGTTCTTCGACAGGTAGGTCGTCGTAGTTGAGCTGCGTGTTAGGCCTATGCCCACCAACAGCCCTGATCGCGTCTCGTAGATGGTTGCCCATCTTGCGAAGAAGGCTCCGGTCTGGATTTTGTGTTAGACGACCCACATGCTCCATCTGTTGCAGCAATTCGTCCACCTGGTCTTCGACGTTCTGAGCCTCCTGCCTCTGTATAGGGTACAAACTATGTGGTAAGCTCAAATTGAAAGTTTCTGGAAATATGAACTATTATTGATGGTAGCAGTGTGTGGACGCGTTTGACATAGCCCTTGGCATCATGACGTCGAGGCATCGGGGATTGACGGTTTAGGAGCATACAACATGTACGTGGGTAGTATCAGTCAATGAACCCCTAGTAGTTCGTGGCATTCGAAGGTCCAGCAGGGTACCACACCTCCTGAGTTGCCAACGCCTATCCATCACTATATGTGATTTCTATGCAAATTTGGCCAGTTGTAGTTGTGTCCTATGGTACTCCGACTTCATGGTAAAATATTTCCATGTTAGTATAGTTACGAAAGAAAACTGTGAAACACATATGTCGCTTTCTTACCTATGGGATCGACTAGGGTCACGAAGTGAGGGCAGAGGGAAGGTTTGCTGGTAGTCAAATTGCCGCTGCACGTGCTCCGGGGAGTAAACCTAGACAACACTCGTTCACAACAAGAAATAGGTGGTCATCCAGCAAACCGCATTAGCTATGCATGCTATTGAAATTTGCCTCCAGCACCCTCCCCTCCCCCCCCTCCCTGCCCCGCTACGCTAATTCTGCAATGCTTGCGGGGCTGAATAGATCCCATGTGGCATCTACATCTATGAGGAAGTCGAGGTCGGAGATGTCATGGGTGCAGCAACCATGATCGATATCTTGGTTCCACCATAATCGTGCATGCATCCAACGATATCCCATCGTTGGTCTAGCCATGTAAGGTACATGTTCGTCCACATACATTGGGCAGTACCTCCTCGACTGGTTGGGGTGACCACTGGGCAAATACACCCATGACCACATCTGCACCAGCAGGGGACAACCACCAAAGATTGCACTCGGTGATGTGCATCGGCATGCTATGCAAATGTCACGGTACGTGTCGGCGAGTATTGTGGAGCCCCAGCTGTAGATCTCAGCGTGCTCGTCCTTAAGAGCTTCATTGGCAAGTGTCGAGAGACAGACACCAGTTGTGGGGCCACAGAGTATCCATTCCTGCTCATGAACATGACACTAGCTAGAAGGAAGTATAGATATACTTCGCAGTGTCTATTCATCGTGGCGTCGTCAGCCCCGATAGGGCATGCAGCGGTCTCAGGTAACCCATGCAGCCACAAGAAGGACATACCCTGATCGCTACTATCGGTGTATGCCACCCTAAACCTACATGCAGACACGATGAACAAGTAAATCATTACGGCATTACCCTAGACATAATAGAAGAAATACACAATATACTTGTTCTGCATGTAGTGTTGTCAAACCTCCCATGCTAGGTTTATGGATGATGAATAGGCACCTAGCTATGGGCAAGCCATTGAGCATGGTGACATCGTTTAGAGTGATGGTCATCTTGACACACGGCAGGTGGAATGTGTGTCTCGGGCCACCACCTGTCCACCAGCGTGATGATGAGTCCAGCATCCAATTGTGGTATAGGGGTACGTCGATCGTCTCCGTCATCAGTCCCTTCCATCATGAGGGTGAAGGGAAGCAACCTCGAGCGTGCCAGGGCCAAGTTGAATCTTGCGTCAAGACGCTTTAGTTGTCGCGATCCCCTCACCGGCTGCAGCTCGAACAGAAACTAGAACATGAGTAACATATCCGGTGTGATGCAGGACAGTCGAAATATAAATGAATCGCTAACCTGTTTTCCCGAATCCAATTTGTGGGCTCGGTGCTTCTCATTGTACTACGTCTGAAAGAACTCAGGGATGTCCATTTCAATCCTGCAGGATATACATAATATACAAACAGGCAACATACCAAACTCGAATGGTGGATCATAAATAAAAACATGCAACATTTCAAAATAAAACCGATGCACTGTCTGATTATTTACATGACCATGACGAAAAAAACTAATACAATCATGTAATACTTAAGCCAAACTGCAACATCACTTCATATTCGGACATGCCCTATGGTCATATCCAGCCTGCTTGCATATATGGCACTACCATAGACCATCCCTACCCTTAGCGCATCCATGTTACCTCGCATCCGTAGGAAATGTGGCGGGCCTGCCTCCACACGTTTCGCAGCAGGGTATGGGTGCCAAGTGGGCCCCTCCTCATTCTTGTAGTTGGACCCGACATTGAAAGGTCACATCTTCGGAGCCCATGTTTGCCCCACCGGATGCATGGTGTAATACGGGGACACGTATTGCATGTCATTGTTCCCTCCTAGGTCATGACATGCGGTGAGAATGAGGGAGCAACAAATGTGCTTTAGGTGAGGCTTGTTGCAAGTGCATGATGCCTCATATAGGTCGAGGTGGCACCATTGCAAGGTATCGCCCGCTCTAAAACCAGACATGTACTTCCTCTTGCATTCAACTTCAAAGATGTTTTGCACCGCGTCGTACATGTGCATGTGGTGGAAGTGAGCTCTCTGCCAACACCGTTGCATGATAGCTTCGACACGTGCGGTGAACATGGCCTCGCATAGGTTCGTGGCTTTACCACGGTCGTGAAAATATTCCATGGTCCTAAAAAGGTTAGCTCAATGATAGAACAAATTGGAAGGCATTGCACACCTCTCAGCACATTGTTGTATGACTCAGCTATGTTCGTGGTCATTACGGTGTATCTGCAAGAAAATTTTCCGTCAAGACCACTTGGAACAAATCAACATGAACATTCGAAGAGGAATAACATATTCTTGTCAGGCGCCATCAGTGTCGTGGGCCAGTGAACATCTCTCGGTTAGTTTTGAAGCAAGCCATTGGACAGAAGTAGTTTTTCACCGAATGCTAACTTGCTGCCTCCTATCGATTTGGGTGGCCTTCGTACTCTTCTTATCGGCCACCATCTTTTGTGTTCGCTCATTCAGCTAGTAAAATATGGCATCGAATTTATGCACCTGGTTCTATTGACACATAATTTTGAACCTTTTGCCTAGGGCCTTGTTCTTGTATATGTTGTACAGGTTGGCCCCAAGGTGACGCATGGACCATCATCGGCGCATGACTGGCCAAGCGCACAACGAAACATCCCCCTTTGCCATGACCTCCAGGGCGTGCAACAGGCCTAGGTTGCAATCAGACATGACACATACACCAGGCTTGTCCTTCACAATGTGGTTCTTTAAGAGGGTCAAGAACCACAACCAGCTATCGTTATTCTTGATGTCCACAACCGCGAAGGTGAGTGGCACGATCTGATTGTTCCTGTCTACCACCAGCGCAGTCAGGAGAGTACCATGGTACCTGCCGGATAGGAAGTTCCCGTCCACGCAGACTACTGGACGGCAGTGCCTGAAGGCCTGGATGCACTGGCTGAATGACCAGAACACTCTCAACAGGTACCAGTGGTTCGGGACGACGGTCCTATCCTCCAGGTATACTGGTTCACGCGCGATAGCAAATTGTGTTCTTGTATTTGTCTCTGCTATATTTCATAGCAGGCGCGGAGCCCAGTTGTAAAACTCCGCAAAGTTGCCAATCAACATCTTGATGGCCTTCCATTTTGCTCGCCATGGCAGATGGTACGTGATTATCATATCGGTGCAGTTATGCACCTTTGTTATTATGGAGGAAGGTTTGAGGCTGATGTGGGCCTCAACAATGCTTATAAGCATCTATGCAATGGATTTAGCGTCAACAACGTTGTTCACGTTGCGGATGGCCACCTTGTAGCAGTTGTGCTAGCGGTACCGGCTAATAATTAAGTGATCCTCATGTTTAGGCCAGTGTGCCCATACATGAAAGCCACACTTTGGACTTTTCGCACACTTCACCTCGAACACACCTAGGTACAATCGTGCGACATGGTGCTCACGCCGTGTGGTCATGACGAAGTTGTTGATGAAGTGGATCGCCTCATCCTTCATACGGAATACTTGCCCCACCGCTATGTTGTTGTGATAGTAACCCCAACTCGAAACATTCTAGTAGTCTGCAATTGCACAATTCTTAGGGCCTACCGCACGAAAATACAAGATGGCAGGCATGGGGTCCAAATCATCATCAGGATTGTTTTCATCGGCATCATGGCCATCATCTCCCATGCCCTCCACATTGATCTGGCCTATGTCCACCGAGGACCCCGCCTTGGTGTGCACGGCTTGTTTAGGAACCCCTCTGTGCATACTTGTGAAATCTACTTCCTACGGCTGCTGCGTCTCTTCCTCTATATCCTCCATCTCATCTTTTTATCCAGCCCCTCCAGCGGTGCTCCTCGGGCCTGCCTCCACAGTCGAGTCTCGTGCAACCACCTGTATGTATACACCTAGTTCAAAGCCTTCTTCGAACAACTTTTGAATGTAGAACTGCCAGGCACTCCTACTACGCAGCTCCCACAAGTTGCAGAGGTATATGGAACTGTTTGGCACTAGGCATGATTGAACCCCTTCTAGGCACACCCTGTATGCTTGCCGGTTTATCCGAAGAGCTCGAGCTACTACCCTCGCTCTCTCACCCAAATCTATTGGAACATTAATTGTATGCACGTGCATGCAGGTGTGCATGCTCACGAAAGAGCCCTGCACGGGTGCGAGGGCATCTCCGTAATAGATATGGAATGGAGTCCCATGTACGTTTGTGTCATGTATAATTACATTCATGTTAGTAACCAATACTTACGCTGGAATTGCTACGAATTTGAAATTATGACTAATTTTAATGACATATCCGAACCAGTAAATAATTATTTAGTCGTGCAAAATACGAGTAATTAACCCAAACTAATGAAGCATTTACTCATTCATTATAATTAGTACGAATTACTTCTACTTATTTAGTAAACATTTACTTCATTTTATTACTCATTCATCGTTAGTAGGACTAATTACCCCAAACTAATTAAGCATTTCACCTAATTACCATTAATTACCCCCTTCTAACAAATCATGCAATCCTAATTATGACTAATTACCCCTAACTAATTACTCCTACATCATACTTATGACTAATTACGCCAAATTAATTAAGGCTATATTGTAAATACCACTATTTACCCCTAATGAATTAAATACGTAATTACACATGCCTATGTGCAATGAAGTGAATTCCCGCGGAAAGCGATGATGGAATGCCAGGACTACTTCACGCGCTCGCCTCCTTATATAGCTAAAAACGTCATCACTTTATCTTTTAATGTTATGTCTAATCTTGAGTAAATGACTTATCGCTATATCGCTTAGCGTTTAATTAGTTCGCGACAACAAACTTTCGGTGCACAGCCGCCACACCGTATGGCGGGAACAACGTTGTCCGTCCATTTTTGTCGGTGCGAAATACAAAACTCCACACACGTCGCTTTTAGTGATTAAATTAGCACCAAATGGTGGGGTTAGGCACTGCCGCCACCCCGCATGGCGGTCGCCGCACGTGAGAGGATCAATATGTCGCTTAGAGGGGGTGAATAGGCGTAATTTAAAAATTGAGAGATAAAAACCTACGGAAGCTTTTTATCGGTATCGGACAGTCCGATGGTTTAGACTCGGACAGTCCGATGATGTTCGGACAGTCCGAAAGTCAATTTTACATGTGAGCACAAAAACCAATCTAGGATCTAGCTGGAGCAAATTGGTTAATTCCTCTGCAATAAATAGCAATAAAGACATTAGAGGAACACAAGTAAACTCACAATCTACCACAAACCCTAAAGCACAAGTAGATTAAACAAGAATTGTAAACTAGGGTTTGCAAGAGCTCAAGGTTAGAGAGACAAACAAGTTTATCCCGAAGTTCAGATTCTTGTGAGAATCCTACGTCTCCGTTGAGGAAGGCTCGATCACATTTGAGCCCGGGTCACTCTTGACCCCAATCCTCTCCAAGATCCACACAAAGCTCCCTTGGTTTCACTAGTCAGCTTCTTCCCTTGCGGAGGCGAAGTTCATGCCTTCACAATCCTTTCCTCGACCACCACACACCTCGGTGGCTCAAGGGCAACTTCTCGACCGTCTAGGAGACCTCAAACTCGAAGAGAATAGAGTGGCAAAATGTGGGAGTAGTGTATGTCTGAGATTAGCAGAGATGGAAACCCACCTTGCCACTTAAACTTTTTTAGAAAACCCCTTAGAGTTTATTTTCTCCTGAAAGTTGGATAAAGATCTTCCACCTTCATTGATCTGGACCACCCAAACACAATCTAATGGTTACTATTTTAAGTTATCACATTAGCACCCAATTAGACATTAGGACTAGATATGTTGCTATTATCTAATGCTAATGACATTAGGTGCTAACATGCTAGCTCTAACTAAGTGGGAGACGGTAATTCCCCCTAACTCCATGGCCTGAGTCTGTAAAAAAAAAGGGGAAAAACTCCGCGGCCGAGAAGTAGCGTCGTGCATGCGGAACCGATCGAGTAGGAACAGGAGGCGGAGCCAATCCTTCGGAGTCGGATGTGACTGAAAAATTGATATTGCAATCTATAATGTAACAAATACTGGGAAAGCTATTTTATTTGCAGCGGCAAATAATTCATTCTTTCTTGTTTCCTTAGAAAATTTTGCATGCATAAAACCCGTAGTATCTATTACTGTCTAACGCGCAACTTCTGCTATAGAAAATTACATTGATCCTTAATTTCCGGAAAGAGACCGGTACTAAGGGGAACCAGATGGCCTGAGTATAGATACCAAAGACCCAAGTACCGTTACAAGCATAGTACAGGAGGTGTGAACCCGTGATGTTCATTTATGATCTAAGGGCATTTGCATTGTGCAAAACAAGTATCTCCATAGCTAGCTGTTTATAAAAGCCATACACTTTGATAGTTAAGCCGTTTCTCCATAATCTAAAACCGCTAAGAAGCCAAATGGACATTGCGCCCATGAGGCATGACACATGGACTACCACATCAAACTATCAAAGTTCCATGAAATAAGCTTAAGGCAGTTACACAATAAAGATTTATACACCGAGCAAAGGTCCACCATATAATTTCAGTATCATAGAGGAATAAATCATGGCCGTTACACAAACGAACGATTTGCATCATGTATTAGATGGATATTCTTCTTAATTCATACCAGCATGCAACTAATCTCACATATGTGGCACATAGATAAAAGTCCCAAAGGCGAACCATCAATCATGATACATTGGAGCAAGATCTGAATAAAATTCATAACAAAAATCTCAGTAGAATTTCAAAATTGCAGGTTTCAGCTGCCTTTGCACAAAAAGAAGATGAATCACATGTCAAGAAAGATTACTTATTGGGATAGCTTGTAGGATCAGGCCCAATGTCGCGTGATCCAGTATTCACATATGGTCCTCGGAAAGTAGCCTGTGGTGGCAGAGGCTTTGATGAATCAATAACAGGTCTGTTCTTTGACTTCCTGAAGAATCGGATGAAGATTAAAAAGAGAAAAGTCAATCAGTTAATACTTCTCCGTAAATTCTTGATAAGTTCCAGAAAGATGAAAAGTCCACACTTACACAAAAAGAAAAGGAAATGTTAAACCAGCACCAGCGAAGGCCAATAGGCCAGTGGCAACTAAAGCATTGCGTGCCTTGGACATGCGCTTGAATTAAAACTGTGAAACAAAAGGAGAAAAGTACTTCAGGATAGCAAAAACCATGAAGAGTTCTATCTTTGAACAAGATGTAAATAGCATTGGCATTTTTTAAAAAGGTTTCAGAAATATGAGAAAACATGGGCACGTTAGACTATCAAAAGGTAACAACTAACAAGTATATTGCAACATTTGAAGACAGCATCATTTGACGTATGAATAACTTATTGAAAATCTCAAGAGCTAATAATGAATATTTTTCCTATTCAGTCCTAGAAAACAATGGATAGAGGATAGCACAACCACAAATCTGCAATATGGGATGAAAAAAAATGATATTATCTTCATATAGCAACTTTGTCAATTATCTCTTCTACTTCTTCTTTTTTTTTTTTGAAAGAGAAGCTCTTTGGCTTCCAATTAATAGACAACGTGGTACCTGGGTTTGACGTGGGTGGAGTTTTATCATCAAAATGATAAGCCATTATGACACAAATTTAGGGATTACCTACGCACTAACCTTAATGGTGTATTGGTATCTCATCTTCTATGTTTGACTCATAGTGTCTATGCTTTGCAACAGGAAAATTTTGTGCTAAATAGCAGGTTTCACACACACATCATGCAAAGCAACCAAAGCAAATAGGGTCACATAAAACAATTACACTTGACCAACTGGAGAAGGCTAGATCATGCTCAAATGTCTTATTGAAAATGTAATGAAAAAATAGAAGTAAAGTTTATGTTCAAGGAATAGATAAGTTGATTTCTCTTGCACAACAGAAAAGAGAACCAAAACTGAAATTTTTTATTGCTTTATTCTTTTAAAATGTTTTAATAATAATCGCTCACCCAATTTATTTAGCCATGCTGCTGGTCTTGGCATGGCAAAAGGCTATTGTTGTGTTAGTACACTTGGCACGCCAAAGTGTGCCATGTAGCACATCTAGCGTGGGTTAATTGCATGTAGCAAATGACATGTCAGTCTAGTTAGTGTGCCAGTCACCACACCCATCACTTTGGCATGGCAAGGACCAGCATACAGCAGTCAAAAAACTCCATGCTACCTCACCCATCTTTCCCGTTCTTCTCTCCAAAAACACTCTAGCCAACACATCTTCTGCCCTCCAACCTCCCCCAACCATAGACCACAAAATCACACAATTTTGGAGCTGATTAGATGCCCAAATCGCTTTCAGGAACATTTAGCAAGGCAATTCACTCAATCCTTTGAGCTCCTACAGTTTAATTTGGATGAAATTTGAGGGTTAAGGGTTTCACAAGCAGCAACAGACAGCGGTATGACATTATTAATTGCAATTTTCCAAGGTATCTGCAAGTTGTGGTATGCGATGGTGGACTTCAGTATGGAGGTTCCCCTGTTTGGAATGGGGAATTACACGCATTAAGCATTTTGGGGTATAGTTTGGAAGCCTATATGCACTTGTTTGAGTTAGTTCTTTGTTTTTGCATTCCGGAGGCTCTTTTATTCAAGATGCATCAAAATATCATGTAATAAAAATGGAATTATTTAATTTTTCATAAAGAAAAGAGACAATTTGTAAATTTATGAAAATGTTGTTTATGTGAAGCTTTACTAAGTCAGCTTTGCTAGCTATCATCATGTGAAGACAAGTGCACACGCCAAGTTTCAGCAGCATGTAAGGGCATGCCAAGCTATGGTTCTTTCATCAATAACTCTTAGTGTAGACAAGAAGTTGTACACAATCTGAGAAAGAATCTTTCCGGTTCGACTATAACGGCAATTGTGTGAGGATACATGTAAGGAAACAACCGCGGATGTAAATTACTTGTCCTATTCCATAGACTGCATCTACCCTGTGTTAAAGAACCTGTCATGCAGACCTAGTGAAGGGCATCTTTCTTATGCTGCGCTATCACACACATCACACAGTGGCGTCCTCAGGAAAAATTTAGAGGGGGCAATTAATCTGATATGGTGGCATCCAAGAGTATTTAAAACATAATATGGCATCATAATTTGTATGGATAGAAACCACAAATATGACAACTTGGCATAGTTCACACATAAACAAATAAAACAAAAAACGTAAATTTCACTGAAAATTGTATTTGCTGACAAAGGAGGCATTCTTTGACACACTATATTCGAACCAATAATATTTCTTGAACCATTACCCGAGACCGTTCAACAAACATGCCCTCCTCACTGCATGTCTAATTTCGTTGGGAAAGTTTATAATTGGGATACAACATGCTGGATCATATCGTCCAGATTAAAAAAAAAATCAATTCTACGCTTCTTTTGATCATTTGAGAAATATTAGTGCAAGGTTCGTTTCTCCTTGTTACATTTTCTCCTCCTAGTTATCTTGTGCCAAACTGCCAATCTAAATTAATATGCAGAGGTAGGTAGGGAAATCACTAAAATATAGAAGCAATCAAGCAAGCCAAGGAGAGGCTCACCTACTCCTCCCTCCGGTGCTACCTGCGGGCCGTGGTTGGCTGTTCGCCGGCTCGCCTTCACCGTCGCACTGCGCCACTGCGTAGCCACGATCAGGCCGGCCGTCGGCCACCGCCCTGCCCCTTGCTGCCGTGCGCCCTGCTGCTCAGGGCTCAGCCGCTTCCTGCGGGTGCGCGCTGAGCGATCGAGCCGCCGCTCGCCGACGCCCCACTCCGCCCCACTCGCCGTGATGTGCTGCCAGCAAATTTAGGGTTCGTTTTTTTTTTTTGTTTGGGATTTGATGATGTTCGGCTGGACTGCAAAATGGGCCGGACGGGACACTGCATGACACCAAAGGCCCACCACATGGACCCGAAAGCTCAACCATCCTTCTGCAGGGGACGCGCCAGCACGAGCCATTTGCCACGGCAATTCAAGCCGGTTATTAATAAAATATTTTTAAAAATAAAACAATAACAAAGACACGTGAACCACAAACGAGGATAAAGACTAAGATTAACAACACAAAATCTGTCGTAGCGTTTTGAGAATTACATGTCAACAGGACTATAATGTCCTTACACTATCAACTTCGAAACATCTGGAGAGAACATTATTCCTTATATAAATAGCTTTAATAATCTTTAACAAATAGCTTTAGTAACAAAGTTTTGCACTTATGCCTATAATCGGAAGCCCTCGCATATTTCCTCGAGGGTCGTCTAAATTTTGTGAATGAACGGCAAGCTGCTGACACGATTAAATACTTTCATATTTAGACATAAGAAAAGAGCATTTTTAGCTTGAGCGTTCAATTGTCTATGACTTATCTCGGCCTCCGTAAGGGGAATGGAGTGGTAGGTGTGGGATATCCAACCTCAACCACCACATAAATATCATAGCTAAGAGCTTTTAGATAACATTGCACTGTAACATCCCAATAAGGGTAAATAGTTTCATCAAAGAAAGGACTGAATGATTCCTACACTAGTTCTTGAATCGATAGGCTAGTGCACACTATTATATAGCTAGACGATCATGTGAAATAGATAACTTAACGAAATTAATGCCTTTCGGTGAATAGTTTTACATTAGAGTCGTCCAGGTCAAATAACAGTACAGTACATATGAGAGTTCAGAGTATAGATACGAAAGTCTTCAATGGAATAAAAGAGTATCCAACGGTTATGTATCCATGCAAGTGGCTGGGAAAAACGCCCTAAGCATCGTCTTGGCTTTCATATCCAGGTTCTTCATCCTTGAAGGAAACATAAGGGTCTTTGAGATTCTCTCTATCTAAAGAGTGAGTGAGTGCGAGGGTAAGTGCGCAATCAAACCGTACTTACAAGTTAACACCCTTCTAATGCAATTAATGATAATGCCACCAAGGGAAGGCTAAGGTTTATTTATTTGCCTAAATCTAGTTGGAAAATATTCATAGTATAAACCTATGACTTAGCTAATATTAAATCAAGGAAAGAGTTATCGAAGAGTTGTGTTTTCCTAGATTAATCCAATCCTGACTATCCCTGTACCATCCCATGGTACGACTAGACCAAACACCAAACTCAGCTAGAACCACGGTTCCCGTTCTTCTCCCTTACACCTGTCATCATATTCCAGGATTCGGCGATCCCGTTATGGATCATCGCTCCTAGATTGCCGGTCTAGCAACGCATGATCTAGATCACCCTCGGGTTGGAGTATCATCTAGGGCCTCCTCAGAGCACCATGCTGGATTCCACATCCGCACTACCACCCGATGGCCACATGTTATGTCGAATGTATCCAATACTCATTCATATCCAAGGGATCCTTCTGATCCCGCTTCTCATGAACCGAGAGCTGGACATCTTACACTTCGCTCTCTACCTCAATCTCAACAGGTCCTCGACCTTTTAGTCTAGAGCCACTCTAGACAACAAACACAAACTCCGGGCCTTAACCCGTATCTTAGCCCAACCAGTTCACATATCTCAAGACCAACTGACACAAGTCTTTACCCATACCAGACTATAACTAATTCATAGTATAAAGTAGTAGTTGTAACTAAGAGTCCAAATGTTTATTTATTTAATTGGTGTCGCAAGGGATATGACTATCAAGACAGTCATAGCATGATATTCAAGGCGATCATGACATGGTAATTAAAGCTGTCAAGGGTCATGACTTGTGTATAACATGATTAACAAGCTAGATATTAAAATCCTAGAGTATGCAATTTCTTAACTGAATCAAAATAAATTTAAGAAAAACTGGGTAAGACATGAACTAAGGATGTTAACTTGCCTTGTCCTGAGGCTTGGAAGTCTCGTTCCGTGTTTTCGAATCTTCCCTCTGGATCTTCGATGTCTAACAGGAAACAAAGACAATGCATAAACAAATGCAAAAAAAGATACATATATGCATGAATGGAAATGCTAATATCGATACAAGGAACATACGTGTTGCCGTATGATATGAATGAACATGCTCTAGATACCCTTAGGTATTATTACCCTTAATGAAAAATAAATTAGAAATTGTTTAAAGTATTAAAATGTTAATTCCTTAAAGTATTTAGGGGTTTTTCTTTTTTTACTAACCTTTACCAGAGGTTAAATGGATTTAATATTTTTATTAAATTGTTTCTGAGTTAGGAATGTTTCTGTGAAAATTTGGAAATTTTTAGAGTTCAAATAGTATTTTAAATAAATCTCATTGATTTACAACAATATTAAACCTTAAGGAAAAGGATTTTAAATGCTACTAATAAATTTCTAGGGAACAATATTGTTATTAAATTTGTTTAAATAATTTTCTTGGGTTCAAAACTCCATCTAGTATTTTCTGAAATTTTGTCAAGATTTATAGAATCCAAAAATAATTTAATTAAACAGAAGTGGTATTTAAAGAATTTTCCAAAAAGGTTGAATTAGAGATAATGTTAATTTATAGAGGCAAGAAATGTGTTACTGTTCAATGTTATAACTTTATTAAATCCAGCCTACTATCTAGTATTTATCATAATTTTTCCAATATTTTTAAGTGATGTTTTACTATTTTTAGAAAATCATAATTACTTTTTGAAATTATTAAAATAGGAATGAAAATCCTAAACAGGACTGGGGCAAAACCAACACTGTGCGGCCTAGGACGGTCCTGTTCACGACCGCAGAAGCAGCTTAAACAAGCCTACGAACTGAAGGCGTAAACCAGGCGTATGCCTCCACTAATACTGACAAGTGGAGTCGTGGGCCCATATATCAGTGGCTCACAACTCTTAAATGCGGGAGATTTAAATGCTAATCATTGTTAACATGGGTCCCAACGACTCGTCTCACGGCCGATGTTAGGGTGACATCTGCCGGGCGACGGCTTACTAGGTTCTTTGACCGAATTCTAGCGAACCTTCGGCGAAGGATTGGTAGCGCTAGGGTTCACTATTCTAGTGGTTCATGATCAGGATGGGTTTGGCGAGAAGAGACCTAGGATGTTCTGGCTGGACATCGCCTACGGCAAGTCAGAACGGTGACTCTATGGGCACGGGCGGCGAGAAGCGATGGGAGCATGCTTATCCGGTGAAGGGAGGGGTCGGCGCCCAGTTCGTCGGTGCAGGGAGCAACTAGGACTACTAGGGAGCTACTTGAGGTGGCTTGGGGAAAGACGAAGTGGAGCGTCGTCAGGGAGCTCCGGTGGTTTCTAGCAAAAATTGAGGACAGGAACATGAGGGGCAAGACCTAGAGGAGTGAAGCTAGGGACGCGAGGAATCAGCCAACAATGTATCGAGTCGGCTGCGAGGCCAAAGAGGGAGAATTCAAGCTCGACGGCCTCAATGGAGGAGGAAGGCGCAATTCGGGGTCGAGCTAGGCTTAAATAGGCGATGGAGAGTCCGCGGGAGAGGAGAGAGACGTCCCGAGGCAAGGGGCTCGAGGGCAGTGATGGGACAGCGTGGCGCGGGGGCACGGTGCGACAATGATGTCAGGTGCAGCGGGGGGCTACAACCGGGCTAGGTATGGGGCGCAAGGCATGGCCGACCGGCGATGAGGCTGCTCGACGCGACACTAAGGCTGCTAGTCATGGCGCTGGCTTGCCCGACGGTGCTAGCGGCGCTACCATCGCATGATGCGCGTGGCGTGACGGCGGTAGAGCAGGAAGGAGGCGTGTAGGACTGGGCTGGCGTTGTCGACGCAATGGGACGGCGTGCGACGCATTCAACACGCGTGGGTGCATGCGCGCTGCCCCTCGGGCAAAGAAAGAGAGGAGGAGAGGAGGAAGAGAAGGAGAGAGAAAAGGCTAGCTTGACCTAGGCCGAGTGGGCCAAGGCTGGGCTGGGCTAGAACAAGGATAAGCCTAAAATAGATTTTAGAAATTTTGGAAAAAATTTGAGATAAGATGAGAATTTGAGTTTAGAATTTTGAATTTAAATTCAATTTAGGATTTGAATTTAACCTGGGGGGCCGGTCCTTTGCCCATCACTTGATTTGCACTAGTCCCTGGATCAGTACACTAGTGCACACCATTGGAATGCATTTTAGGAGGAAAGATTACAGCAGATTTTTATAAAGTAGTGTATTTAGGAAAATAATTTTTCTTAGTTTTTTAAATTACGGCAAGCTAATGGCCAAGGTGTAGGGCTCCTACAGTCGTACGCTCTGATACCAACTCTGTGGGGCCTGTCCTTTGCCCACTGCTTGATCTGCACTAGTCCCTGGATCAGTACACTAGTGCACACCATTCACATAGCGGGATCATTACATACAAGCGGAAGACTTAAATTACATAAAATACCTGTATTAAGCCCGAAGGCTATTAAGTATTTACAACACGACACATTGGCCCAAATATTCCAAATATCCAAAAGACCAGAGTGCAGAGATCCAAAAGAGTCTCGTGCCTGCTATGCCTAAACACTTGACTGGAGAGACGCCCTATGCCTTGCCCAGATCGTCAGTATAATCTTGATCTTCATCTTCATGGCAGGCGTACTGATCCTGCTCATACTCTCCATCTAAAAGAGAATATGAATGCAAGGTCAGTGTCATCCAAACACTAGCGAGCTAACACCTAATCTGATGCAAGTTTAGTGATAGGGGTTCCAAAGGAAAGGTTGGGGTTTATTTATTTGCAGAAAGCAAGTTTTATAAACCAAAACCTATGACTTAGTAGTTTTTAACCAAAGTTCTATTTACAAAGTGTCATATCACAGTTCAAGTTTCATATCATAATCCAAATCACATCCCATGGCAGTTTCCATGCACTTTGCCAAACGTACCCTAATTCCCTGGCAGTTTCCATACACTCTGCCAAACGTTCTCCTTACTCCCGCCATCAAATCCCAGATGCGGCACACCTGTTATGAAATTACACTACCCCACGAGAGCCCGAGTACAAAGTTGGGTTGCCCGCCCACCCTAAGGGTCGCAACTTAAGTAGGTGCAATCCAGATCACCCGCAGGTGACGGCGTCCTCCGCTTTACCTCAAGTACAATGGCATTCGGGGTATGTCCACTCTCAGAGCCTCGGATCGTACTACCCCTGAACCCAACTCATACTTGCACTACCGCGTGATGGCCACGTGTTGTGGTGGTAGTAACTATCCCATAGCGAGATAGTCGGTGACTTCCCTGTGCACCCCGATGCACCGTGCGGGAGAACTTCGCCTCTACCCACTGTCCACTTAGCGGCACTCGGGGTACGTCCACTCTCAGAGTCTCAGATCGTACTACCCGCGAGCCCTGCTCACACTTCCTTCACGGGTATTGTTCTTCCATGTGCCCTGCACATGTTGTGACGGAACCCCTTGGGCAGCGCCAGGCAGTACGCGTGTTCCATCTGCGCTCCTCTCAGCACCATGTTTGAACAGGTAACCCTCATCACACCAAGTAGCCAAGCTACTTTCACACACTTATCCATATGCTGGACCACATCCGTATTCCAATCACAATCAAACACACACACTGGCATGCCAGACCCAATTTTCAGTTTCCATGTTTGTTATGTAATCATGTCCGGTGAATGTCGGTTCACCGTTCTGAGGCCAATTTAAGCCTAAAATTATTAATTGAAACTGAGCAAATGTCTAAGCAAATTTTGACCAAGACTTAAGAGTCTAAAAATTATTTTATTCAACCTAACAGGCTATCAAGGGTGATCATTAAGGCAATCATTAATAAAGTCAAATGACAGTTGATTATATCAAGGCAATATCATCGAGGTAGAACAATAACAAAGGTAACAACGCATGATATATCATGATTACACAAGTAGGTATATTTACTTAAAAAACATGCGGTTTAATACTGTAAATAAAATATATATTAAAATTGGGAATCAATATGATCCATTAGAATCTTAACTCGCACTAGGGAAAGCTAACTCTCCCTAGTAAAAGTGAACACCCAAGGGTAGATGTTAACTCGCACTAGGGAAAATCGAGATTCTTCCTAGTAAAAGGAAACACCTAAAGGAAGGTTGTTAACTCGCCTGGGTCTTGTGAGTAGTGAGGTCTTCTTGCTGTTCTTTAAAGTGTCCCTCGAGCTCCTCGGCGTCTATTAACGGTACGAATTCGAAGAACAAAATAAATAAAACTTCAATATGCAATAGAAAATCATGATGCATGAAATGCAGTGAGCTTAACCTAGCGATCGATGATCGACGTTTTGGTCTTATTCTAATTATCGAGGGGGTTCCATGGTCCTACCAATGTACAATAATTCTTAAAGAAATAACGGGGTGAACGTTCATGAATATGATATGCGATGTTGGATGTTGCATAATGCTACCATAGTAATTTATCCATAGATTAGCGATTAGGTGTATACAGAAAAATAAGTTTTTGTTTGAAGTATTTCCTTCATCTACTCAAAGCGAATTACCTAAAGCGAATTACCTACTGTTTTTAGGGTAGATGGTTTGTTGTAAACATTAAATTGGTATTTAATTCCTATAACTTATAGGTCTTATTTACCCTAGTTAAGCAATTTAAGTAATCCTATCATGTTTTAATAAGGCTCTATATTTTTAATATATTCATTATCGGTTAGAAATGTTTCTGTAAAATGTGAGATTTAACTGAAGTCATTTGATATTACAATAAATCACATGCAGTTTCTATTTTCTTAATATAGGAAAATAGTAAAGTTTGCCTATTTTAATTATCCAAAGAATAATATTAATCCTTAAAATTGTACAAATAAATTTCTTAAATTCCCCAATTATGGTCATACTCTACTGGAATTTTATCATGATTTTAGGAACTTAATGATTAACTTAATTAAAGGGAAAAGATTGGTTTAGATATTATTCACAAGTGGGATAAATAAGGTTTGTGGATTAAATTAGATGACTTCAATGAGTTACTATTAATAAACCAGGTTCAGAACCTTTCATGGGATTTATACCTTTTGTTCTAGCTAGAGGGAAGTTATAAATATTTTTAGGAAAAACAATATATGTTGTGAGTAGTAAAAGCTTCTTCTTAATCTACTCATAGTTTGGAAAATCCTTTCCAAGAAAAACAAAAATGGGATAATTGGTCTTAAATTTACTTGAAAGGATTTAAGGTTGTCATAATTTGCCCGTAGGTATTAACTTAAATTTTGAGTGTAAGGGCAAATTTTAAAGTTGAACAAATAACTAATTGATTTTAATACTTCATGAAGAAGGCTAGATTTAATGTTTGCATTTAGTTAATTAAATAAGAATTAAGCATTAACCTATTGTTCATAATTTACCTTCCACTGAGGTTCCCATGGTTTTTAAAATATAGTTAAATATATTGGTAGATTACATAATGTTAGGATTAAAATTGCTACAACTAGAGAGGCTTACCTATTTTTAATAATGTATTCTCTTTACTGATTAGTGAGGGTTTAATATTTTCCTATGTTCCTAACATATGATAGTATTTACAAAAAAAATTCATGAATTTTGAACATCGTTTACTATGTTAAATAAATCCTAGAGCTGTAATATAGATATTCGGGTTAATTTCCAAATAGGGGAAATGGGCAGGCTTGGGCCGGTCTCGGGTTGCACAGTGGCCAACCGTGGAGATGGCCCAACAAGGCTGCAGCCCACGCGAGCACAGGCCGGAATCGGCTTTACTTAAATACGCGAAGGATTAACGGAAGGCGTAATTCCAGTTTCCGCCACCACTAAATGGCATGTGGGACCAAGTGTCAACCGCATGGCGGCTGTGCCAAGAGGGGATCGTCTTCCACCTCTGTTCGGTCCGGCGCAGCGGCAGAGAACGGCCAAGGGAGGAGGTGGCGCCGGTAGGGGAGTTCTCGGCGGTGAGGGTCCACCACTAAAACGGTTACCCTATGGTCCCGCGCACCCAAAGACACCAGCGGCACGGTCGGCGGCGGCCTACAGCGGCGGCGCGATGAGCAATAGCGGTGATGGCCACGACGTAGCACGGCGCCGGCAGGGTAGGGCTTTCGGGGCCCAAGTAAGGGTCCTACGAGCATCGGCAAAGGAAGCGGGCTTTACCGGCGGGGTTGGCGTGGCCGGGGATGGTCTAGAGGAGGCTGTCGACGAGGAAGACGACGGTGGCTGAAACGGCTCACAACGACAACGAACACCAGCTGGGCCCGAGGCAAGAGCGAGGTTGGGTCAAGGCTAGTGGTGTTCGGAGAAGCTGTATATGGGAAGAATTGCGCAGGGGCTCACCGAGACGGCCAGAAGAAGATTAGGGGCGAAACCGACCGGCGGAGGGCAAACAAAAACTTATTTTTCTGTATACACCTAATCGCTAATCTATGGGTAAATTACTATGGGTAGCATTATGCAACATCCAACATCGCATATCATATTCATGAACGCTCACCCCGTTATTTCTGTAAGAATTATTGTACATTAGTAGGACCATGGAACTCCCTCGATAATTAGGATAAGACCAAAACATCGATCATCGATCGCTAGGTTAAGCGCACTGCATTTCATGCATCATGATTTCCTATTGCATGTTGAAGTTTTATTTATTTTGTTCTTCGAATTCGTACCATTAATAGACGCCGAGGAGCTCGAGGGACATTTTGAAGAACAGCAAGAAGACCCTCACTACTCACAAGACCCAGGCGAGTTAACAACCTTCCTTTAGGCGTTTCCTTTTACTAGGGAGAATCTCGATTTTCCCTAGTGCGAGTTAACATCTACCCTTGGGTGTTCACTTTTACTAGGGAGAGTTAGCTTTCCCTAGTGCGAGTTAAGATTCTAATGGATCATATTGATTCCCAGTTTTAATATATATTTTATTTACAGTATTAAACCGCATACTTTTTAAGTAAATATACCTGCTTGTTTAATCATGATATATCATGCGTTGTTACCTTTGTTATTGTTCTACCTCGATGATATTGTCTTGATATAATCATCTGTCATTTGACTTTATTAATGATTGCCTTAATGATCACCCTTGATAGCCTGTTAGGTTGAAGTCTTGGTCAAAATTTGCTTAGACATTTGCTCAGGTTCAATTAATAATTTTAGGCTTAAATTGGCCTCAGAACTGTGAACCGACATTCATCGGACATGATTATATAACAAACATGGAAACTGGAAATTGGGCCTGACATGCCAGTGTGTGTGCTTGATTGTGATTGGAATACGGACGTGGTCCGGCATATGGATAAGTGTGTGAAAGTAGCTTGGCTACTTGGTGTGATGAGGGCTATCTGTTCAAACATGGTGCTGAGAGGAGCGCGGATGGAACACATGTACTGCCTGGCGCTGCCCAGGGGGTTCCGTCACAACATGTGCAGGGCACATGGAAGAACGATAGTCATGAAGGAAGTGTGAGCAGGGCTCGGGGGTAGTACGATCTGAGACTCTGAGAGTGGACGTACCCCGAGTGCCACTAAGTGGACAGACTGGGGTAGAGACGAGTTCTCCCAGACAAATGCATCGGGGATGCACAGTGGGAAGTCACTGACTATCAGCCTGCCGGGATAGTTCCTACCACCACAACGCGTGGCCATCGCGCGGTTGTGCAAGTATGAGTTGGGTTCGGGGGTAGTACGATCCAAGGCTCTGAGAGTGGACATACCCCGATTGCCATTGTACTTGAGGTAAAGGCGGAGGACGCCTTCACCTGTGGGTGATCTGGATTGCACCTACTTGAGTTGTGACCCTTAGGGTGGGCTGGCAACCCAACTTTGGACTCAGACTCTCGTGGGGTAGTGTAATTTCATAACAGGTGTGCCGCATCTGGGATTTGATGGCGGGAGTAAGGAGAACGTTTGGCAGAGTGCATGGAAACTGCCAAGGAATTAGGGTACGTTTGGCAGAGTGCATGGAAACTGCCATGGGATGTGATTTGGATTGTGATATGAAACTTGAACTGTGATATGACACTTTGTAAATAGAACTTTGGTTAAAAACTACTAAGTCATAGGTTTTAGTTTATAAAACTTGCTTTCTGTAAATAAATAAACCCCAACCTTTCCTTTGGAACCCCTATCACTAAACTTGCATCAGGTTGGGTGTTAGCTCGCCAGTGTTTGAATGATACTGATCTCGCATTCATATTCTCTCTTAGATGGAGAGTATGAGTAGGATCAGTACGCCTGCCATGAAGACGAAGATCAAGATTATGCTGACGATCAAGGCGAGGCATAGGATGTCTCTCCAGTCAAGTGCTTAGGCATAGCTGACACGAGACTCTTTTGGATCTTTTGGATCTCTGCACTCTGATCTTTTGGACATTTGGAATATTTGAGCCAATGTGCCGCGTTGTAAACACTTAATAGTCTTCGGGCTTAATACAAGTATTTTATGTAATTTAAGTATTTCGCTTGTATGTAATGATTCGGCTATGTGAATGGTGTGCACTAGTGTACTGATCCAGGGACTAGTGCAGATCAAGCAGTGGGCAAAGGACAGGCCCCACAGAGTTGGTATCAGAGCGTACGACTGTAGGAGCCCTACACCTTGGCCATTAGCTTGCCGTAATTTAAAAAACTAAGAAAAATTATTTTCCTAAATACACTACTTTATAAAAATCTGCTGTAATCTTTCCTCCTGAAATGCATTCCAATTCCCTGCCCTTTTCAGAAGTTTTTGGGAACCTCATCTCTCATGTCTCCTCTTACCCGACATTTTCATCTTCTATGTTGTTTCATATTCTCCTCACGAATCTTCGTATGAATTGTTTATTTCTCAAAATGAAAGTTGCTTCTAAATTCTCTCCTAGTCCAAAGGTCTATATAAACCCCTCTTACTCATCAACAGAGACCTAAAGCTTTATTCGACAACATACTCAAGGAGCCTCAAGAATCGTAAAGAGACCTAAAGGTGAAGGGCCAAGAATCAACCATTACCCATACAACTGACCGCAGCCTAGACATAGTTTCTTTTATTTTTGTACTGCCGTAATAGATGATCGGCAGGAACTAACTATTTAAATTATGTATAGATGTGTCCTTTCTTCGGTTTTGGCTTGCATTTGGATCTTACTTCACTTTTTGTGGACATCATGCATGCATATAGAAATTGCTTTTGAATGTTAATAGTAATTATGCAGATGGTTCGTGGGCGTGCTGTCACAAGAGGCCGAGGTGCCGGCGCCAGTAACAATCGGGGCCGTGGTCGAGGTCGTGGCAACTTGCCCCCGCCACCTGCTGGAAATCCTACCACGGCGCAAGTTTTGGCATATCAGGCACAGATGCTTGGTGCCATATTAGAAAGCCAACAAGCTGCACAGCACGCTGCACAGCATCGCCAGGGATCTAAGCTGGCTGATTTTATGAGGACTAAGCCTCCATCCTTCACCTGTGCCACTGAGCCCACTGACGCGGAGGATTGGTTGAGGACCATCATCGGCAAGTTGAACTTAGTCCGCTGCCCAGAAGAGGACAAGGTGCTGTTCGCCACCCAACTGCTTGAAGGACCCGTCGAGGTTTGGTGGGAAAAGTACTTAGCTACCCGCTCAGAAGATCGGATGAAGAGGATAAAGAGGCTGATGATGAAGAACAAGCTGAACAAGAAGATGGCGACAATGCCGAAGAAGGCGAGGACAACGTAGCTGAAGAACAACATGAAGTTCCAAACTTACGGACAGCTGCTCAGAATATCTCTTGGGCTGAGTTTAAAAAAGCCTTTCGGGAAGATTATATTCCCCGTGGAGTGCTTCGGATGAAAAGACAAGAATTTCGTACTCTGCGGCAAGGAGGTATGACGGTCAACGAATACTTGACCAAATTCAACCTGCTGGCACGGTATGCCCAGCAAGACATAGCGAGCGAAGAAGAAAAGGTGGACAAATTCCTTAAAGGGATGGCCCCAACTTACCGGTCGAAGCTCATTCTGCATGACCATCCTAGCTTCCATCAACTGGTGAATAAGGCTCTCATTCTGGAGAAAGAGCTTAAGGGAGAAGAAGCTAGCTGCAAACGCAAGCTGGAGACCCGATCCGCGCAAGGAAGCAGTCGCATGGGACTCTACCGTCCTCCCTACCAGTCAAGGCCACCACCTCCTCCTGGTCCCCAAGGCTACCCAGCACGGACCTATCAAGTAGGGTAATCGCCCTGCCTCTCATGCCTCTACAAGGCCAGCAACCCCTCAGACAGGTTCCTCCCGACCTGGTTGGTCAGCTGAAGGTAAAGCCGCTGACACATGCTTTAAGTGCCACTTACCGGGTCACTTCGCCTTCGAGTGCCCGACAAGTAATGCCCCACAACCGCGACTCGACATCGCTCCATCCCGCGGCCAACATGCCGTCAACCAAGGCAAGGGAACAGTTCCCCAAGATCAACCCCTCCAACTTATGGCCGTGGAAGACTCAACCACCTCTCTGCCGAAGATGCCAAGGAAACCCATGGAACTCTAATAGGTACGTTTGGAATCCGCCATAATCCTGCCACACAAATCTTAAAAAAATCCAACGACCAGAAAATCGGTTGATTTAAATGCATGATTTTAGTTGATTGATCACTAGCAAATCTATAAATTAATTTGGTTCATGTAATTTCACATCCATATAGTTCCTCGAATGATTACCTAGTTCTACTTAAAGATATATGTTCCTATGATTCAATCAATTTTTTAGTCTTTGGATTGTACACCTTAAGGTATGTTCTCTGGTTGGGATTGCCAAGGTGTCCAACCACAGTCGTTTTGCTAGCTACCTGGGGTTGATCTTGTTAGAGTTAGTGCCAAATATGTATATGAATAGGGTTATAATTGGATTCTGAGTTGTAATAGGCATGGTAGATTAGAGTTTGAGTCGAACTATGTATCATAAGCCCTATATAGGGGGCACTGCTGTTGTAACTCATAACCACAAAAGTAGCATCGTAGACGTGCAGGGGGTAGCGCCCGATATGCTGTGGTGTTGAGGAGGAGTGTCCAAAGTCATTCCCCGTAGATGTAGGCGTGCACCAAACTGCATTACCATCTTAATCGCTCACACCCATGTCATGTTTCATAGCATATCCGAAAGCTATCTTTATAACTACATACTTACAGTGCAGCAGTTGATACCCCAAAGTATACAACTACGCATGCTGGGATTCAATAACGATCTCATGTCTAAGGATCATATAGGTATAACACTCGAAACTACATGCTGATAGCACATGTAAGATAACAATCTCAATAGTGTCTCAGAGTAGGTCTATACAACACTATGTTCTCTAATTTATGCCCACATTATTGATTTGATATCTTAATATCAACGGTATGTGAAACATTACCATCAATCAATACATGTGCTGATCATTACTATTCCATATAATAATAAAAGACCAGGTATCATTTAGAATAAGATCATATAAATAATGTCTCTCACAACCAAGTCATACTTGATTAACAATGTGTATGACGTTTATTCATGAAATATTATCCAAGAGTACATAAACATAGACGTGATATGTAACATCCTCATTCTCAAAACCAAAATCATGTGCATTGCATGGCATAAAAATTTTGAAAATATAAAAATATTTAAAAATAAGTATGTTCCTTCTTAAAAAGCTTTGTAAAATAAAATTTTCCAAAATATAATTGCAAGTGTAATATTTAAATATTAAAAGTTTGCAAAAAAGGTTTAATTGTAAAAATAGAATATTAATATTAATCATATAAATTCTAATTTTAAAATGCTCTTTGCATTTTAACCCTTAGTCAAAGGTTTAATTCCAAATTAGCCTAGTCTAATTCCTTTTTCCCTTTCTTTCACTTACAGGTGGACCCCACTTCCTCTTTTTCCTTTCCTTTCCTTCCCCCTCCCTGGCCGATTCCCTCTCGAGCTGTCTCTTTTCTTCCTTGCTCCTTCGCAGCTTGACAGGGAGGAGATTATCTCCCAAGCCGCCGCCCCGCCACTCGCCGACGCCGTCTTCTCCCAAGCCGCCACCGCTACTTCCCCTGCACCGGGTCACCACCAGGCGGACCCACGCATCAGCCGCCTCCACGCCGAGGTAGTTAAAGTCACGATCCTACTCGTAGAGTCGTGCGATTCTACGATCCTATGGAAGCATGTCGATCTGAGTCGCTTAGTGAATCGGGATCACATAGGATCGGAGTAGGATCGCGATCCAAATCGTAGAATCGTGTAGAATCGCGATCCTACTCCAGATAAGGTTTAGAAGCTATTTTTGATAATTGACAGCAATCATAATGTTAATTAGTGTGTGATTCAATCGAATCATGATATATCCATCTTGATCTTCTCATTGAAATCTCTTACATGACCAAATTTCATAATTTTTTGAATTTTTGCTATTTGTTTTGTATTTTGAACATCACCGATCTAATTAGTTACGGAGTGTCCAAATTTTCTGGTTTTCAAAAATACAAAACAAATAGCAAAAAAATTCAAAAAAATACGAAATTTGGTCATGTAAGAGATTTCAATGAGAAGATCAAGATGGATGGTTCGGATTGTCCATTTTGAGTCTCGGATTTTATAAATTAGACATTACGGCGTCTTCGGTGCTTTGCAAAGCACCGGAGCTCAACTATATATATATAATATAAAAGTACAGTGGAGAACAAAAAATATATTTATTTTACAAATTAGATAGAATCCTCGATTTTACGATTGGATACTACGATTCGATTCTTTCCAGGGAAAATCGATCCAACTTAGGATCCCGACTCTGACTACCTTGCTCCACGCCAAGGTGGCTCGCGCGCCGCGTCGGCCGTTCCGCTGTTGGGCGTGCACGCCGCACCAGGCCGCCTCCCAGATTGGGCGTGTCGACTACATCGCGCCATGGGCCGCGTTCTTTAACTGCCTTGAATTGGGTTTCTAATTTATTTAGCAGTGTAATTTGTTATTTTCATATCTTTAATTAGATAGCTCAAAAACTTGTGAAATAAAATTTAAAATATTTATAAAATAAAAACCTACTTTTTTGTAATTTTACACATGCATTTGCACACATGTCAATTTCTGTTATTTCTTTTGCATTGTATTTATTATTTAGTTCTTGTTGCGTTCGATTCGATCACTGAGGGTCTCAATTCCGATGCAGTGGAGGACCGTTCTCTTTATGTTGATCAAGGCAAGTGCTGAACCCTTTGAACCCGTGTTTGCAAACATGTTTTAATAGAATTTGACAACTAGCATGTATGTTAAATATAAAAAATATTAATTACCTAGTTGCTTAGCTAAATTTTCATTAATAAATACTTCAAATAAAATATCCTTGCTGGCATAGGTTATTAATTTTATTATGTAATGCCATACCCTTGAATAGGTTTTGCATTTGCTTAGTAATGCTCATTATAGATCATATAATCATATGGCTGTTACTATCAATTATCAATTTAATTATCATATAATCATATGCTTAGTGATTTTAAAAGGACAATTGGTGTTACCATTTATTTGTAAATGGGCTGGTTGATAGTGGGTGCTATTGGGAAAAATTGTTTTGCAAAACCTGATCGGGATGGATGGTTGCAAGGATGGTACAGCATGCACGAGATTCAGGCCTAGTGTGGGACCCACCCTGATTTCTAAAGACCGATTCCTTGAGGTAGACGAACTAAGTACAACAGTGCAACCATCGAGTGTTTGTATGGGCAGGCCCTGGTTGAGTACCCTCCAGACTCCTAGTTTTGGCATTCCAGTCGATGGAGTAGACAGTGGTGCTGGTTCTATAGGCTCAGGAGGGGGTTTCAACCAACTAGGGTCACTAGCGCTGTGCTGGAATCCTTATAGGGAATACCAGGCTAGGGGAATGTTGGTTAAAGGCCTTGTAGTGTTCATTTCCTTTGGGTGTTTTCTAGGAAACCACCTCTCGTGAGTAAAGCGTGCAACCTCTGCAGAGTGTAAAACTATCATAATAGCCGTGTCCACGGTCAAGGATGGACGACGGGGAACTGCCTCATTGGTACTTCTTATCTATTTGTTTTCAAAACGATGTTGTAAAGGAAAACCACGATTGTAGTCGTGTGTTTTGGTTTTCCTCCTCACAGTAGGTGCTGTGAGCAATGAGAGTGTTTGCACGGTGGATGCCGTGAGTAGCCAAGTTTAGGCCAAATCAGTTGAGGCCGGAATTTCAAAGAAACTGTTTTAAATATTTGTTTCTCTCAGACATATTTCAAATCATTTTGCAAAATTTTAAAAAAAACTTGCAAAACTGATTTTATGCAAAAGAACACTTACCCTTCCCTTGTTAAGCTTTAGTTGCATTTAGTCAGCCTTACTTATTGAGTATAAAATATACTCACCCTCGCCTTTTATGCAGGACTGCTCATTCCAACGAGCAGGTTGCCCGAGGAGGAGATGCACCAAGATGGAGGTTTCACTGCTGGAGTTCAAGACGAAGACTACCTAGACGTCTAGGACGTGTTTTCTTCAGTCTTGCCTGTGGGAATGTTTTGGAGTTTCACTTGGAGTTTACTTTGATTATTTAAGACTTCCGCTATGTAAGGTCTGCGTACCTGAATTTTGTACTCTGATTTAGCGCCATGTAGCGCACTCTGATGTAAAACTTGTTCGAACTACAATGGTAATGATCCAAAGATCTAGAATCTGTGTGTACTAGCTACTTGATCCAGGGACTAGTACAGGTAAAGTTCAGAAGGGACTCGACTCCGTTCTGCGGGTCCCGACATGATACAATCATCTTATATGACTGCCTCTAGGGCAGATCACTAAAAGCATTCACAGTCCACAATTCACTACATATCACTAAATACATGTATTCACAATTCACATAGCGTTACGGAGCATGAACTTACTTCGTGGAGAGGCGACGCACGACGGCGCGCAGCGAGGGGCGAGGCGGCAACATGAGACATGGGGATAGGAGGCGGCGCAGCAACGGAGGGGTGGTGACTAGTGGAGGGGCGGCGGCGCGGTGGCTAGGGCGCGGAGGCGAAAGGGAGGTGGCTGAGGACGCACGATGGCAGTGCTGTGAAGGATATACGAGGTGGGCCAACGGCACTGAGGTGGTGCGGTATAGCGCGACTGCAACGAATCAAGCAGAGGGCGGCGAGCAGTGCAAATAGGGTTAATTTGGCCCGCCTACGCGCCTGGCATCGCTTTAAGTGCCTATAATTTCGTCGGCCACGTCATAGCTGTCAGGTATTTTCATCGGCCATGGCCGACGAAACTAGGCCACGTGGCTGTCAGCCTGCGCACAAATTAAGAAAGGCCTACAACGTGGCGCTTCCACGTGGCCTGGCAGCACAATTTATGTGTGTTTTGTTTTTAAAAACAATTTCATCAGTTTGGCCGACAAAAATATTAAAATAAATAATTAAATATTGGGTTTTATCTATTTTCATTGACCTGGCTAATGAAAAAAATTCAAAAAAATTTGAAATCCCGTCGCAGCAGCCGGCACTTATTTTCTTAGGTCATGGAAAGAACGGGTGAATTTATATGTAATTTCATCGGTTTTCATGTGGCCGACAAAATTAAATATTTAATGACGACGGTTTTTCCTCAGCCGACAAAAATAAGGTGAGCTGACGAAAAAAGCTCCGTTTCCTGTAGTGACATGTGTCGGCAGTGCCTACGACCTACCAGTAGTCACATGGCAATGCACTGTGATCAAGGAAATGAATGCCAACCATGTAGAGATAGCAATTAACATAAATAAACCTCTGGTAATTTTGCATCATGTCAATGATATTTTGGAGAAGAAATAAAAAATCCTCCCTAATAAAATACCAAGAGACATTAGCATCTAGCAGGTGATAAGTTGCTCATAAAGGCATAAACAATTGAAAGGTACACATGAAAAGAGTCAAGTCCGGAGAGAAAAATTCAATTCAATTGTTCCTAAGATAATTATGAACTCTTAAGAAGCACAATCAGATAAAATTAATTGAACAACAAAGTTCTGTACTTGAAATAACTGTGCAAACACTAGGCTTACTAAAGTGGACTGTAATGCACACTTCTGATCGAGAAATTAATAAGCGACCAGCTTGGTCACTTATGAGCTTGGAAACTCGAAGTCCTCAAATGAACCTAATGATGTGTATAGATGAAAAGCATATGCTTAACTATGTATTATATCTGATATACATACATAGAAGAAAGTTTTCTTTTTCCTGAAGGGTGTGCCCAAAATGAACAAAAACCGCTAAAATTAGAAACGACAAAGGTTTGTCCAAGGAGATTAACACCAATTGCCAACCAATGGCAATATCAAGATTCGCATTATATGTAAACTATCACCGTGATCTGAAGATCATTTAACACCTGCATTGTTACTAATAACTCCCAAATTTTAATTTTGATACGTAGAAAACATTCCATTTAATACTCCACAGCCGCAAAACACAGGAAGATAAAATCTTTCCACTAATTGGCAATTCACACACCAAAAGAAATATAGAACGCCTGACTCCGATGAACGACGGTCTAACCGCACCGTTGGCCGTAGGCAGTAGCCCTGCCCGGAGGCTGAGTTGGCCGCCGCCTGGATGTGGATTCTCTGGCCCGAGCGCCCGCGCCTCGCCGCCGATCGCCGCTCCACGCCACCGGCGAGTGGCCAGTGGTGGTCAGGTGCGCGGGTGGCCGCCTCGTCGATTCCGGTGAGCCCTGGGCAGAGCAGAGGTCTGGTACGGAGGAGGCAGGGGAGAAGCCGACGAGCTAGTGGGCTTCGTTTGGGCCTTGTGTTGCTAAGGAGTCAGGAGAAGCCCAACTTGGTACTGACCACCAATAAACCCAATATATTCTCTCTCAATTAAAAAAACCAAAGAAGAGAGAAGAAAGCAACGTCTTTGTTTGACACACCGGTTCTCCAAATCTGACGCCGTCTACGGACGCGATCTCGTCCTCACGAATTTTGTTGAATTGTGTTGTCAAAAGAAAAATCATTGAATCGTAGGTAGACGCATGCAATTTTTTTCACTCCCGTTTGACTGAGCCGAAGAAAGGTAAATAAAGTCATTGGCCTGCAACTTAAGCTATTGCGTATTTTTATCTTGCCCATCTATTTCTCTATGAACGGCTTAATTAGTTATTACCACTGCTACAGAAATATTCATACTTGACATTCTACCGCATACAATTTTTTGAAAACCGTCTTAAACTGGTAAAGGTTATTATATATAGGGGGTGCAGAATGGGAACAGTCTGTTGTGCTGCTTTTCACAGCCCAGCCACCATCGAGACCAAAGTTCAGACGTCAGACATTAACGGGTGGTGGCTAGGTTTATGTTAACAGCTGGCCGCAACAAGCCATCGAGAGAAAAAAATGTTCTCTCCACGGTTTTTCCTTTCCGTTCGACAGTTTTGGTCGTCAAATGCAGTAGATATTTTCCTATAGTGTGACATGTAAAAAATAAAAGCAATATATAGTATATCAAAATGGCATTTTGGAGGTCATAAGCAAAATGAAAGGAAAAAAGCCTTAAAAAAGAAGTGCTGGTGACACGTTCTTGATTTAGTCAGTAATATTCTGTGTGCTATACGTAATCTAGAGAGAATCCTTATTTAGCAATAAAACTTACCTAAATCCACCATCTGTCGTCATTTTTTTTTTAAGTTCACAATTTATCTTTGTCACGTGAACTTCTCCCCTGTATACCACTTCTGTCAATGCATCGTCTCTTTTCCATTAAACCAGTCGGCTATGAAATGTCTAATTTGCCCTTCTCTTTTTAATATGTTACAAAATAGAAAAATTCATAAAAAATAGTATAAAATTCATAAAATTGTTAGACAAATTTCTATGGATTCAGAAAATTATGCCTACTCAATGGTACATACCATGTCTCATGAAAACGAGATAAAAACTAGAAAATGGAGAATATTATGAAATTTGAATAGCAAGTAGAATATGATTTTACATAAATTTAGAAATTTGAATTACTTAATTTAGAGTTTAAATATGGAAGATGAAATGTTTCAAAGTTTTAAATCCAAACACTATGAAAGGGGTATTCTGGGCATTAACGGAGCATTCTAACAGCTCAAATAGGGAAAGAAATTCACGTGACAAGAGCAAATTGTAAACTTCAAAAAAAATGATAGTAGATCATAGATTTGGCTTAGTTTTAGTGGTAAATAAGAATCTCGTTATAAGACTTGACCAACAGATACAAGTAACCAAACACCCAGGTCAGTCTAGACGCCTCATACAAGCAATCTTAGTAGATGGATGCGACCAATCAACTGAGTGAATAAGCATATATAAGATGATTTCAGACCGAGAAGGAGGCTTCATTTAAGAAATTAATTAATTAGTACCAAACATCAATCCATCCATCTATAACCAGCTCATGGATTATTTTTATTCGTCTAATTACGTACATTGACAGTTAAAAGTCAACATAGTTTTGCACGCACAGACCTCCCTCTATAGCTACTGCTTTTTAATTTGTCAACTGAAAAGAAATGTCAACGCCTTTAATTTGCTAGCTACTTGAGGCGGATAGATCGATCCTAATTAATTAATTAATCACTTATATTATATATAAGGACTTGCCCAGCGTCTCTCTTATCTAGCTAGTAGCATATACCAGGAAGGAACCCACGCCCACAGCGCGATTGTCCCAGCCTTGTCTCATAATCACCTGAATAGGACGAACACACATGTTGTATAATCTGTATTGTAGCATGTGAACATAAATAATAAATTACATTACATAGTTATATCATCTAGCATAGGGTGCAAGTGTTAATAGTTACTTTAATTGCTCTATTTTCCTTAAAAAGAAGTTTTTGCTAAGAGGTTGAATCTAATATATTGATTTTAGTTTTTTGTTATCTAAATACAGACAGAGTAGCCTAGTAGGCATGATAAAGAGTTCTCATAGATCTGGAGGGAACAAAACAATTTTGCTAAGACCATAACAATTTAATATGTAGTCTTCTAAAACAAATGTTATGGTCTCTGCAGGTTTTTTTGTGAAAACAAATGTTTCATGATGTGAATCTATGTGATGAGTATATAGACAGAGTTTGAGGGGTTTGTGGTCTATTTTGGTAAAATATGAATTTTCCGATCGGTGGCGTGTTTTGCAAATTGAGCAAGTTTTGAGGTATTCTGGACTTTTGGTTAGTCGGAAAATGTGCTAGGAAGGTTCCAGCAGGGTCTAGATAGGTCCAGGATATCTTAGGATTTTTCCAGAATTTTTGAAGCTCAGATGGTTCTCTGTCTCAGTTAGGCCCGGACGGTCCGGGCTCTAGGCCAAACGGTCTGGCCTGCACTGCCATCTTTCAGTTTGAGTAGTGTTACCCGGACAATTCGGGTAGGTGCCCGGATGGTCCGAGCAACACTGCCTTCTTTCTGATTCGAGTGAGGTACGTGTAACTCTGATAGTCCGGGCACCTGGCCGGATGGTCCGGGCTTGGAGGTGGACGGTCTGGCTAGGAGCCAGACGGTTTGGCTGATACTGCACGATGGTCCGGCTAATACTAAGCCAGACGGTCCGGGCTGGGAGCCGGATGGTCCGGCTAGTACTTTGCAGTTTTGGGCTGGGACCCGTTTTGGATGAATTTTTGTCTTTTTTAACCCCGATTTTCAATCGGTATGATATGTTAGGTTCGTGATGGAACCACGAACATTTTGGTACACGTGCTGGTTGTCTGTGTGGATGCAGGTGCAAGTGAGATGGATAAGTCTTCGGCCAAGTGTCTTGCCGGTTCGAGATGGGCCTGGGCACGGAGTCGATATGGTGGAGAGGATTATCGTCTTGAGCACAAGATATCCACAAGATATTGCGGAGACGGAGGCTTCGAGGCGAAGAAATCGTAGGTGGCGGTTGGATTCGCATCGAGATCCGTGCAACGTTGTTTGTGTAACCCGTGTTAGTGGGCTTTCAGGTTGGCCCGGTGTTAATGTCCAGGTTGGCCATAAGTTAGTAGGAGAATATACCAAGGTTGTTTGGCTGGTTTTGTGGACAAATCTCAGCCACACATGAGATAGAGTAGGGACTACTCAAGCATCCAAGGGTGGAGATGAGAAGACTTGAGAGCTACTCCACCTCGTGGCCAGAATGGTCCGAGCCGCCAGCGCCGTCAATCTTCCCTCTCCGGCCGTGCCCGGCTCGAGGAAGACGACGTGGGCGCCAAGTCGTCGGTCAGTGTCACTGACCAGTGGGCCAAGGCGGTTAGCCGTTAATCGACGATTGCTCGGTGATGCGTCTCTGGCACGTGGGACCCACGACGTTCAATTGTGGGATTAACCCTCGCATCGTCTCTCCATCACTGACAGGTAGGCCTGATGGACCCACCTGTCAATTAAGTGGAGATGTACTCTTAGGAGTATGCTTTCTCCATAAGCTGGTGCCCTCGCGCCGCAGCGCGTCCGCCTGGTCGCGCGACGTGTGGGCCGACCCACGTGCTAATGGGCCGAGCCCAACGTCGCGTGGGAATTTCCCCGCATGTCCTAATTTAGAAAAACCATTAAATAAAAATGGGATTTCTAAAAATAGCAAAAGACTTTCAAAAATTCTAGAAAAATTATGTAAAATACTAGACAGGCCCTTGAACTTAGAAAAAAAAAAATCAAACCTCACTTTTCAGAAGGAATGAATATATTTAGAAATCTAGTGATCTCTATAGGGTTTAAAAAGAAATTTCCAAAAAAATGCTAAAGGCATATTTTCTTTCTGTGACATTTTTATAAAAGGTTTTATAGAAAAGATTTTTGAGTTATGCTTGTTGTATATTTCTGTGTGCGAGGTTAGGACCCAGAGAGTTCGTGGAACCCCTGCCGAAGGAGACTACTCATACCCAGAGTTCGACCAAGGCAAGAGTCCCATTGACGCATGTTGAATGAACCATTGTCTGATTTAAAGGGTTTTATAGAATTTTAATCTTGCATGCTATCTTTAAAATGAGTAGTTGCTAGTGTTAGCTACATTCGAAAAATATAAAATGATTTTCACATCCTTATTAATTTTGCACCTTAGGATCAAATACCTCGATGCCTTGCTTACCCTTGGAATACAATAAAATGCTTCATGCGAATTAAATGCTACTATTGGTATGTTTTTGCAATGATTATAATGAAATTTTTCAGTAAAATGAGGCATTGGAAAAAAATGCGAGGACTAGGTTACTTTTCTGTCTCTCCCTTTAAATGCTCTGACTAGGGAGGACCCGGTTGACGGTATGATGCAAAGCATGCATGGTTTCAGGTTAGTGCATATATTCCTCCCCTAGTCTAAGGACAGCTCTTCCTATGATCCTACGAACTGAGCCTTACGGTATAGCCTCAGGTTCTGTTATGGGACGGACCTGGCCTATTAAGTTTTGATATCTAATAGCTACCTGCTGGTGGTGATGTCCTTTATGGATATCTGGGTTTACGAACGGGGAGGACGTATCCCCGTTCGTTGGCGCCTTGGACCGCGTTTCCTTGGCCTTCTTGTACAACGTGAAGACCCGGGCCGTTGGGCCAATCCCCCACAGGGTGTCCAGGAATGACTCACAGAGCAAGTGTTATTAGGGCTTTTAGCCCAAACGGCTTTGTGGTTCGCACCATTGGTGTGGTACCTCATGAGGATAAAGTGTACCCACTCTGCAGGGTTAAAACTATTATGATAGTCATGATCACGGTTAAGAGTATGCGAAGGGAGTGTTCATATGGTATACCTTCTTTTCAAAAGAAAAGGGTTTTACTTTTGAAAAGGATTAAATGGTTTTTCAAATGGAGATGCAAATCGTCTGGACGAAGGACAGTCCACGACCGAGGAAAAATATATTTCATTACCAAAAAAGTTTTCTTTTCAAAACATGCCTTTCCTTACTTATATTTCATTACCAGAAAAAGTTTTCTTTTCAAAACATGCCTTTCCTCACTTATGAATAAAACATGGAAAATTGGCTTTTTGCAAAATGTCCTAAGCCTCCTCTTGTACTAAGCTCTATACTGCACCTCTTTCCCTGACTTGTGGAGTACAATTATACTCACCCTTGTTGTTTCTCCTTCTCTTTCTGAACTCCAGTCGAGGGACAGGTCGCGGAAGACCCACAGTACGACAACGCCGATGCTGACTATGAGGCAGAGGACTACGAGGACTTTCCAGAAGGCTAAGGCCGCCTCCTACTGTCTTAGCGCCTGTGGAACCTAGTAGTGGTAGTACTGTTGTGCCCTGTTGTGTGGGCCCGTGTATTGTACTCCGCTGCACTCTATTTCACGATTTGCGTGTCACCATGTATGTACTGTATTGGGGTACTATCCTTGTTATGTAATATTTTATTTCCGCTGGTGATGTATCACTCTGTTTGAGTTGTGCGTACTAGCTGTTGATCCTTGGGATTAGTACGGGATGCACAGAGCGGTTCGGTCTTTCCAGCCGGGTCCCGACAGTCTCTCTTGTGATTTGCACCTCCACGATTGTTTAGTCGCTACCATCTAAATAAAGCACTCCTTCATATTTCCAAATCACAAGGGGTTTCGAGAGGGTGGCATGGAGGCAGACGCGGCACTGAGCGAGGGCTCGTGCACAACCAAATCCACGTGCCTAGAGAATAGGTGGGAGGTGAGCGCCGTGGGTAGCAGGAGTGGAGCGGCGGCACCGGCCCTTAGAAAGGCACCGATGGCCGGTCGGGCAGTAGGATGGTGGCGCCGAAGGAGGGGTCTCCTCTTGCTTGTCCTGCTTGAGGCGACGCACGAATGCTTGGAGGAGGCGGCGGCGCCGGCGGGAGGAGAGCGCAGAGGGAGCAGCGCTGTTGGACATGAGATGGCAGGAAATGGGTAGGGGATTGGCTCTATGCTCCACCGCATAGAACAGGACGGCGGGTTGATTACCAAAAATGAAATGGTTTTTTTTTTTTTTGTAAAACCCACTGGGTTGAGTAATCGGACAGCAGTGGAAAGCAACGGTGATGCGGCCTTTTCACGCAGACGTAGACGGTGAGTTGATTCACGGAACATGAAGGATTTTTTTTGCAAAACCGTCCGTGCTGGACAGTTGGATACGACCGGCCGTGCGATCAGACGGCTGAGCTCATTCGGAACAAGCGATGTGTACAGTCTGATTAGAGTCCATTTACTTGCCCCTTAATCTACAGAATGCATGGCACTTGCCCTAGATACGACCTCAAGATTGACAGCTAAATCCATATTGTTTCATACGTACGTACGTTACTAATCTGAAATGGCCTGGTCCATGGAGGCCGTCATATGGATCATATTTTTTTGCGGTGGTCTTGTTAAACTGATCCAGTAGCTACCACACGCACAAAGTCCAAAGCTCATCACTAAATAAAACAGAATATATGCCTTATATCAGAAAAGTCCAACAACATATATACATGCATTCATATCTGAAGAGACAAAAGATGTGCATGCAGTATATAATATTGATAATTTGTTTCCAACATAGAAGCTCTGCCTCCTGTATATATACTTCGTAACGCTGTAATTTTTTGAGTTTTTTTAATGTTTGCACAGCCTTAACAAAAATGACATTTTTTTTATAAATGACATAACAATGACGCATTGTGAATTGTGATGGCATGGAGGGTGAAGTCACTTAATTAATTAGCGATGGCACACAATGAATCTAGAGCGTCTGCAGTCACATACAAAAAAATATGCCGATAATACTAGGTCTATTTATCTAACTAACGTTAATTGTGGGTATGCATATTTATGTCGATGACTATACATAGGCGCTTGTTTGCACTAATTGCGAGATGCATGTAATTTGATTACATATATGTATGCACATCATTTATCGCGTTAAATTAGCTAGAAACACTGAGTAGTACACAAAGTTTTGCAACATACTTCTTGTCGCGCCCCTTCTCGGCTTACCTAGCGAGAACGGTCGGACCTGCACTAGGCCCTGGATCAGTAGGCTAGTGCAAGAGTTACACAGCTGGAATCATTTCATACATCGGTGTCCAAATATTACATAACAGCGATCATCCGATCGCATTAGTAGCAAACGGCATTTAAGCCTTAGTTCTGAGACCAAAGTTCATCGAGTAGCGGAAATCTCCCAAAAGGCAACTTGCAAGTTCAAAAGAACAACAAAATCACACCAGAAATTGTGTAACCACACACGGTGGTGGAACGACTAAACCCTATCTTAAGCAACTACTCTGGTCACTGCATCGAGGATCTCCTTCCTCATGACAATCGTGAGGCATCTTCCTCGACGGGCTCCTCCATGTCTAAAGATAGATATTTATGCGAGGTCAGTATCATCCAAACACTGGCGAGCTAACACCCAACCCAATGCATTTAGTGATAGAGGTTTCAAAGGAAAGGCTGGGTTTATTTATTTGCAGAAAAAGCCAGTTTTGGAAATCAAAGCCTATGACTTAGCGGTTTAACCAAATTCCATATCAAATTGATTATTTATCATATTTCATTTCAAGATACAGACCAAACCCATGGCGTTTCGGGCACTCGCCAAACGTTCTCTTCCCACTCCGCCATCATCTTCCGAGTGTGGCGCTTTCGTTAATGGATCACATTCCCACAAAGTACCGGTCTCGTCCTAGCTGGGTTTGCCGACCCACGCTAGACTCACGGCTCTCTGTAGAATGGACCTAGATCATCCTCGGATGACGACATGGCTGTCTTCACCTCAAGCATGGCGGCGAGCAGAATGCGCCCGCAGTCGTAACTACCCTGAATCCCCAATACTTGCACTACCGCGCGATGGCGGTGGCGTTGTGGTGTTAGGAACTATCTCCGCAGCAGATAGTCGATGGCGTCTGCTGTGCATCACGATGCACCGTGCAGGGAATCCTTGATTCAGCCCACCGATCCACTAAGGGCCTCACCCTTATGCACTTCCTTCTTCGCTAACTTCGCACCCTCCGTGTGAATCACACGATGTGGCGGAACCCTCCTTTTGGGGCAGCGCCGCGGCATTACGCGGATCTCGCGGCGCTCTCTTCCATGCACTACGTATGTGGGCGATTAGCTCCTCAAATCACGTAGCCTAGCTACTTCTTCTCTTACCCAATGCGGACCCGTGCATTGCGATACATCACAACCATACACACACCGGCATGCGAGCCCAAATTCGATTAACCATATTCAATGTGTGATCATGTCCGGTGAATGTCGGTTCACTGTCCGAGGCAATTTTAAGCCTAAAATTAATAGTTGGACTGAGCAATGTCTAAGCAAGATTATAACCAAGACTTAGGAGTCTAAATCAGTTTATTTAAATTAACCGGGCTACCAAGGGTGATCATCAAAGCGATCAATAGTAAACCAAATGACGATGATTAATTCAAGACAACATCATCATGGTAAATTGATAGCAAGTAAGTAAATGGCATGATATATCATGATTGAACAAATAGGCATAAGTACTTAAAAGGGCATGCGGTTTAATCTTGTAAAACAAATACTTTAGAAATGGGATTCAATATGATATTATTGGATGTTAACTTGCACTAGGAAAGCGATACTCTCCTAGTAAAAGCAACACTATTAAGGTTAAGTATTAACTTCGCACTAGGAAAATCGAGATTCTCCTAGTAAAAGCAAACTCCTTTGAGGGTAGATATTAACTCGCCTTGGGAATTGAAGTCCGGGTCTTGTGCGGAGTCCTCGAACAGTGTTTCCGGATCCTCTACGTCTAAACGGAGAATCAACAATTCATCATAAACACGATGCGGCGAAGAAAAGAATGATGCATGAAATGCAATCGAGGTCGCCAGTATTCGCTCATTTACGATTCCTATGTTTAACTATCTATAGGAATCCATATATATATATATATATATATATATATATATATATATATATATATATATATATCGAGAAAGTTCCATGATCCTTCTAAATAATGAATCATAGCGGAATGGCCGCGAAGTGCTTGTGAGATGATGCACATGATACATGTATATATATGTGTAATGAAATTTCTACCTAATTAACCCAATAGGACAAAATATGGTTTCATCGTCTTTTAAAGTACTTTAAATAGTTAGAATATGTTAACATGATACATGTAGCTAGTTATTCATGTTTCCTAATTATACCAATATTGAGTTAACATGTAATTAGGAAACATATTATAGGTTATACTATATTCACCTAGGTCCAAAAAGTCATTTATCGGCATCCATGATTTTCTTATGTTTAACTTAATTGTTAATCTATTTTTAATACACAACATTCTATTTTTGCTTATTTTTATATGAATTAATACCTAAAATAAGCTTAATGGATTTAATCTAGAAACCGTGTTGATTCTTGTGTGAGGTACTATTTTATTAAATCCAACACAAGCTCTAGTATTTACCCTAATTTTTCCGAATTTTTAATGATATCTACCTATTTTAAATAAATCGTTTCTATTCTTGTCTTTGTTTTATTTATAAAATCTGGGAAAAATGGGTGAACAAGATCTTGGCCGCCCGCTAACTCATGGCCGAGCCAACCACGTCGAAGACGTGCCGGAAGGCGTAACTTCGCGAGTGAAAGTATTTGGGGTCATAGGCGCCTCGGCTTACGACATGTGGGACCGAGGGCCCACATGTCGGCGACGTGAAGAAGCCGCGGGAGTTTTTAAATCCATGAAGGCCGACAATGGGGCCCACTGTCGGCGACCACACACGGTGAAGCCGCACGGATCTTGGCGCAGATCGGACGGCTCGCCGTCATCGTCTTCTCTCCGGCCGGCGCAGACGGCCGAGGCTTAGCCGACGCTAACCGAGCTAAGGTGCACCGTTTGGGGCGTTCTTGGGTTCGGTGGAATCGATGAGCTAACGCGCATCTAGGGTGCCCTTGTCGAGGCGAAAGCGGCGGACGCGGCGAGCCATGCCCGGCGGCGGAACCTGCTACACGGCGGACATGAGTAAATGACCTAGGGTCGAGCTTATGGAAAAATAGCGCGCATGAGCTATCGCGGGGTTAGTGGGTGCTACCGAGCAAAAAGGTGGTCGGGGCACGGTTGGATCGGCGCGGCCCACGTCGGGTCCGAGAAAGCAAGGGCGGCGCTCAAGATCTTTGGGAAGACCGTGAAGCCTGGGCCAAAAGAGGGAGCACGGTGTGAGGGAAGACAGTGGCTCACCGAGCAAAGACTTGCCGCGAAGCTCACCAGAGATGATGATCGCGCGTCCCGTGCTGGTCCGGAAAGCAAGGAAGGCGGCGCGCTCACGATCTTTGGGAAGACCGCGAAGCCTGGGCCAAAAGAGGGAGCACGGTGTGAGGGGAAGATGACGAAGCTCACCGAGCAAGGACTTGCCGCGAAGCTCACAGAGATGATGAAATCGAAAGGGGAAGAACCGGCAGGTGTCGGCGGTGGCGAGAGCGTTCCGACGAGCTCGGGATGACTCGGACCAATTCCTTCGGCGGGAGCTTCACGAGGTCATGGCGAAGCAAACGCGAGACAATGTGGAGACTAGGGAGGTCTGGTTTGGGTGGCGACGTGAGAGTGAAAAGAGGAGAAAGCGGCCGATGTGGCGCGGTGGCATATAAGCTCGGTCCGAGCTCGGCTCTTGACCAGCGATCGCGAAGATGTGAGGCGTCCACAGAGGAGCTCTAGTGCTCAATGGCTAGCTGGGCGGTGGCTTGTTTGCTGGCGAATGTCTCGAGCCGGGCGGCGAGATGGCTTCTTTCGGCGGCATTACCGGAGGAGCGCGGCGGTGCGGGGCATCGATGGCGCGACCAAGTCGGCCATTGGGCAAGGTGGGCGGTGCTGGGAACTCCACGAGCTGAGCCGGCCGACAAGACGGCAAGTCGTCCATGGCGCAGAAAGCTGCAGCAGCGGCGATGGCAGCGTCGCGTCATGGTCGGAGGTGGGGTCCACAGGTCCAGCGACACACACAAGCCGCCAATTGAAGATCTTCCCGAGAGATTGAGGCGGGGAGTGATGGTTGAGCAGGGGTGGAAGGTGGCGGCGGCCGGCGTTGACCAAATACCCAAGGGCGTAAAGGAATAGGAAGCCGCCATGTGGGCCTACCAGGTCAAATTGGTCAACATCTGAGTCAAACTCTCTATTAGGGTTTAAACTAATCTATGGATTTTTCCAGGATTTTTAGAGCAATTTAACATATTTAGGCTTATGTGATTATGTGTATATATATATATATATATATATATATATATATATATATATATATATATATATATATATATATGTGTGTATGGATGTTTTATGAATATGAAAATATATTCCCAATTTAAGGTCCATTAGAATCTTATATTTCAACAATTTCTTAAATAGTGCTATAAATTATAAATTCTTATGCAAGGGTTTATTAATTAGCTATTTAGTGCTTTATTCAAACAAAAATCATCAATTTCAAATGGCTTCTAAAGTCTAGAAATGTGTGTTTGTCACATAGAAATTTTACGGAAACGTCATAGCTTATGCAATGGTGCGTAGTGTTTTCAAAATATTATCATAACTTTGGGTCATTACAAATCCTCCCCTAAAAACAAATCTCGACCTCGAGATTGATATTTCTATGAAGCGAATAGGTAGGGAATTCTTGGCTAATTTCTCTTCGGTTCCCATGAAAGCTGTCCTCCGGATTGATTGCTCCATTACACCTTGCAAAGTCGAATGGTCTTATTCTTGAGCTTCTTTTCCTGAGTCTCTAATATTTGAATAGGCTTGACTTGTTATCCCAAGTTGGGTTGTAGGGTGTCGGCAGGCAGCTGGACTACTTCTCCTTCAGGTTTTCTCAAACACTTTCGGAGTTGGGACACGTGAAACACGTTGTGCACTTCTCCCAACTCCTTGGGAAGGTCAAGTTCGTAAGCGACCATACCCTTACGAGACAAGACTGGATAAGGTCCCACAAACCTTGGGGCCAATTTTCCCTTGACTTGAAATCTTCTTGTTCCCTTGAAGGGTGAGATCTTGAGATACACATAGTCTCCAACTTCGAAGATAGGTCCCTCCGACGATGGTCGGCATAACTCTTTTGTCGGGATTGGGCGCAAGCAATTGCTTCCTAATCGTTTTGACCTTTGCTTCGCTTCTTGCAGGTGTTCCTTCCAAATACCGCCCTTCTCCGCACTTCGGACCAATAAAGAGGGTCCTACATTTTCTTCCGTATAGAGCTTGAAGGTGACATTTGCGCATCGCTTTGATAATCGTTGTTATAAGCAAATTCGCATAAGGTAACCATTTTTCCCATTCTGTTGGGAATTCCAAAACACAAGCTCAAGCATGTCTTCTAGAGTTCGAATAGTCCTTTCCGTTTGTCCGTCGGTTTGAGGGTGGTAGGTGTGCTAAATGACAATTTGGTGCCCGAGGCACTATGGAGTTCTTCCCAAAACTTTGAGGTAAACCGTGATCCACGATCGATATAATTCTCTTGGGAACTCCATGAAGGCTTACTATCAGGGCAATGAATAGTTCTCGCTAGCTTGCTACCCTTGTGAGTGGTTTTGATTTGGAATGAAATGAGCTACCTTGGTCAACCGGTCTACTATTACCCATATAGAGTCATGGCCACTTCGAGACCGGGAAGTCCTATAATAAAGTCCATGGTCACTTCATCCCACTTCCATTCAGGATTTTGATTGGTTGCGAGAACCTGCTGGGCGTTGGTGTTACGCCTTAACTAAACAAACAAATATTACATTTGGCCACATATTCTCGCTACATCTCGTTTCATTCGGGGCCACCGAAGATTGCCTTCAGATCTTGGTACATTTTGTACATCACAGGTGCATGGAAAACGGTGACTCGTGTGCTTCTTTTAAGATTTCTTCCTTTAATTCCGGTCGTGAGGCACAAAGATCCTCTTCTCCATCCAGAGAATTCCTTGTTCGTCCTAACAATTTTGTTCGAAACCCCTATTCATCGGTCCTTCGAGCCTAAGGGTACTAGGATGATCTTGTTGCTTATCTTTGATCGATCGATCAGATCTGGTGAACCGTGATGTTGGCTAATTCTCCAGATTTTACGAGATTCGGGCATAACTTATTCAATTCTTCCAAGAGGCTGTTCGAGGAGGTATCTTCCGAGTATTCATGTCTTCTCTGGGATCACCATCGAAGTTGCTTGGTTCTTCTGCTAGAGCATCTACAACCACGTTGGCCTTGCACAGGTGGTATAATATATTTAAGTTGTAATCTTTAATCAGCTCTATCCACCTTCTTTGCCTCATGTTGAGGTTGGCTTGTGTGAAAACATACTTTAAGCTTTTGTGATCGTGTAGATGTCACATTGTTTTCCCATCGAAAATGTCTCCATAGCTTGAGTGCATGAACTACGGCTGACAAGTTCTAGGTCATGGGTTGGGTAATTGTCCTCGTGCTTGCAAGAATCGCCGTGATGCGACGCCACAACCTTGCCATCTTGCATCAATACACATCCTAATCCTTGTCGGGAAGCGTCACAAGATACTTCAAACTTCTTGGCGATATTAGGTGTGGCCAAACAGAGTGGTGGTCGAAGGGTTTTGAGCTTCGAAACCGAGTTCACAATCTTGGTCCATTCAAACTTCCTTTCCTTTTTCAATAGCCGAGTTAGTGGTCGGAAATTTTTGAGAATCCTTCGATGAAACGCCGATAATATCCTGCCAGACCTAGAAAACTGCGAATTTCCTTTACAGTGGCAGGTGTTTTCCAATTCATGACCGTGTCTATCTTAGATGGGTCCACTTTAATTCCTTCAGCAGATATAATATGTCCCAAGAAACTGACATCACTAATCCAAAATTCACATTTACTATATTTTGCATATAGCTTATGCTCTCTGAGTTTATCCAACACCGCTCTCAGGTGCTTTTCATGCTCTTCGTCCGATTTGGAGTACACAAGGATGTCGTCAATGAAGACGACAACAAACTTGTCAAGGTATTCCATTAGGATTAAATTCATGAGGTTCATGAAATAGGCCGGTGCATTGGTTAACCCAAAGGACATGACCAAATATTCAAACAGGCCATACCGAGTGGTGAAGGCTGTTTTGGGTATATCATCCTTCCGCACCTTTACTTGATGGTATCCAGATCGAAGGTCGATCTTGGAAAAACGTGTAGCTCCTTGGAGTTGGTCAAACAGATCATCGATCCTGGGCAGAGGATACTTATTTTTAATAGTGGCGGCGTTTAACGCCCTATAGTCCACTACTAGTCTTCGTCTACCATCCTTTTTATCCACGAACATGGCGGGGGATCCCCAAGCGGATGAGCTTGGCCGGATCAAACCCTTGCTTAATAAGTCGTCCAGTTGTTTCTTGAGTTCTTCTAATTCTTCCGAGTTCATCTTGAAATATGTTTTGTAGATTGGGGCTATACCAGGTGTTAACTCTATAACAAACTCTACCTCTCGGTCAGGCGGTAGTCCAGGTAAGTCATCCGGGAATACGTCCAAATATTCTTGGACTACTTTTACCTTACTCGGGTTGTCTTCCTTGAGGTACCAGATGGCTCTACTCCATCTGTAGGGTTCATCTACCTTCCATACTCTTTCAAACACACCATCCTTTACAAGCCTGACTTCTCGCTTGGCGCAATCTAATACTCCCTTATAGAGTCTTAGCCAATCCATGCCGATTATGACATCAACTCCTAATCCCGACATGACCATTAGGTCGAAATAGAATCCTACTCTTTCCTTCCTTATTTCTACCCATTTGTAGGACCTATAGGCCTTAAGTATCCCACCGGGAGATCTAATGGTGAAGGGCTTATTAAGAGGAAAGGTTTGTAGCTGGTGCTTATCTACGTATTCTTGTGAAATAAAGGAATGTGATGCACCAGAATCAAATAAAACTTGTACTGGGGAGTCGTGAAGTCCAAACGTACCCACAAGTACTCCTTCATCTTCTTGTGCCGCTTCGCGATGATATTGTTGAGTCTCCCACGTCCCATACCTTGAGCTTGATTCTGCAGTGGGCGACCTCTGCCACGACCCTGCACAACATTCCCTTAAGGTTTTGCGCGATTCTGACTAGGGCAGTTGGCAGCATAGTGTCCAGGCTGGTGACATAGGTAGCAGTTGCCTGTCATCCTATTTTGGGTGCCTGGTGCATTGCGGGGTGCCATTGGTGCATTGCGGGGTGCCATTGGTGCTTGGGTGCGAAAACCAGGGGTTCTAGCACCGCGCCCACCCCTCATATCATATCCACGGTTGATCATGGAAGATTGTTGTCCAGCTCTTTGAGGTTTGAATTGTCTCGTACGGCTTGACCCGGCGACCGTACGTTCAGCCATCTTGCGCTTACGCGAGAGATCCTCGCCCTTCAAGTCCCTTTCCAACACCAAGGCCTTGTTGACTAGCTGGTGGAAGTTTTGGTACTCCAAAATCCTAAGGCGGGATTTGTACCGAAAATCCATCCCTTCTAGGAACCAATCTATCTTTTTAGCTTCATTGTGGATGTCTTGGGGGGCATATCTTGCAAGCTCATTGAACTTAGTAAGATATTCAGAAATTGTCATCGTCCCTTGAGAGAGTCTGCGGAACTCATACTTCTTCATCCTGGTGATTCCTATGGGTATGTGAAAATTTCTGAAAGCAGTGACAAATTCTTCCCATGGAATGAATCCTTGGACTGGGGGAACATAAGGCGGCACTTCAGCATTATCAGCTTGTTGAGCTTCGTCGGCATCTCCATCTTCAGCAGGTTCATTTTCTTCCATTTCTTCTTCATCCACACCTGGCCGGGTGGCGACATAATTATCCCACCACACGCCTGACAGTCCTACTAGCAGGTGGGAGGCCAAGCGCACTTTTTCCATTTCTGGACATCTAATCAACTCCAGGTTCTTGGTTACAGTGCGTAACCAGTCTTCTGCTTCCATGGGATCGGTAGCTTGAGCGAAGGTAGGGGGATTGGTCCGCATAAAGGCAGCATGTTTGGATCCCTCATTTCGATTCTGTCACTTTCTTTGGTTGAAGCAAGACTTGACCCAACATCGTGCTTGATAAGCTAAGACACGGGCCATGGTTGGGTCTCCTGCCGGAGGAGGAGGTAGATTACCTCGGCCTCGACCGCGGCCACGGCCTCTAGCTGCACCGGCACCACGGGCTTGGCCAGCTCCTTGGCCACGAGCGGCATCGCGGCCTAGATCTGCCCCTTGGCCACGGGCAGCTCCACGACCACGTACCATCTGCATGACGGTGATCCTTAACATTATAGCTAAATATGCATGCATGAGGCCAATATCAAAGAAATCGAATAAATGCAGCCACGAAACGCTTGTCTTTTAAGATACCCAAAAGCGGCAATAGTCAAATCAGTTTTACATCATACCACAAAAGTATAATTATCCTGACAAGGATACAAGTCGCCAATCATCTACTATGGCGAAACAAAAGACACATTTCCGATCTAGGTCAGTCTGTCAAGCTAACTAGCTACTCAAGGGCGGGGACGACGAGTGTAAACTATCACCGGTCTCCCGGTGGGTAGCGGTTGGAAGTAACCAGAAGTCCTCTGGCGATCGGCGAGAAAACACAAGAAGAACAAAGCAGGAGGTGGCTCAACCGGGGAGCAGTAGGTCCTCGGAGGTCTCCGAGTCAAGAGTACTCTGCAATGACAAAGAGGTCGATGGGAAGCGTCGGGACGAGGAATCCCCACCAAGGCACTAGGAGGAAGACCCGTTTCCGCATGGTAGTCGCGGCGGTTAGGGTACTCGGTGGAGGAAAGCGAGGACCCGGAGGGAAAGGAAGGGTCCTCTTCTTTGTCGCGTCAACTGGGCAAGTGCGGAGTCCTTTGGCGTCTACTCATCGTCAGACTGCTGACGTAGTGGTGAAGACGCCGTCCGACCACCCGCAGGCGGTTGTCTGCTGTACGAAGAGAGTAGCGGAGGAAGCCGATCTCCTCAAGAGCGCTGTCACGGTCTGTCTCCGCGCCCTGGAGAAGGCGCGCAACCCTCTCCAAGTGGTCCCTCAGTGAAGGCGGGGCATTGGTAAAGCCTGGGAGAAGTGCGAAGTGCTGAAAGGAAGGTCGGGCGAAAGAAGTGCCCTCCAAGTCGTCGTGGTACCTCTCCTGTAGCCCCAGACGCTAATCTTTGCCGCATCATCGATAGCAGGTGCAAGTGGTCCCGGGTGTCTCCGATCTCAGTGGTGTGGGCCCTTGTGTCCAGTGGTGGTAGTAGACTCGAACCTCTACAATGTACCCTAAGCGGGCAGGTACGAACGAGCCTCCGTAAGTAGCAGGCGGTCATCAAAGCACGTGAAGTCCGACAACCTGGCGGAGGACAAGAACCATCTGGTGGCGTGCAAAGGGTCGTCAGAATCGTAGGTAGCACGCTCAGAGAAAAGCTGTGGGAAACCCGCTCATCCATCTACAAAAACGAAAGAAGAATTCCTTTAAGTAAGAAATAGTATAGTTGTGAAAGTTAAAAGACAAGATATACAAGAGCAGTTTTGGAAAAATATTTTATATAAACTATCATAATCCTTAGCTAGCGGCGGGGTTTAGGGTTCTCTGATCGTATGCTCGATACCGGCTCTGTCGCGCCCTTCTCGGCTTACCTAGCGAGAACGGTCGGACTGCACTAGGCCCCGGATCGATGAGGCTAGTGCAAGAGTTACACACTGGAATCATTTCATACATCGGTGTCCAAATATTACATAACAGCGATCATCCGATCGCATTAGTAGCAAAGCGGCATTTAAGCCTTTAGTTCTGAGACCAAAGTTCATCGAGTAGCGGAAATCTCCCAAAAGGCAACTTGCAAGTTCAAAAGAACAACAAAATCACACGGAATTGTGTAACCACACACGATCGGTGGAACGCACTAAACCCTATCTTAAGCAACTACTCACGGTCACGCATGCGAGGATCTCCTTCCTCATGACAATCGTAGGCATCTTCCTCGACGGGCTCCTCCATGTCTAAAGATAGATATTTATGCGAGGTCGGTGTCATCCAAACACCGGCGAGCTAACACCAACCCAATGCATTTAGTGATAGAGGTTTCAAAGGAAAATTTGGGTTTATTTATTTGCGAAAAAGCCGTTTTGGAAATCAAAGCCTATGACTTAGCAGTTTAACCAAATTCCATATCAAATTGATTATTTATCATATTTCATTTCGATTACACGAGACCAAACCCATGGCGGTTTCGGGCACTCGCCAAGCGTTCTCTTCCCACTCCGCCATCATCTTCCGAGTGTGGCGCTTTCGTTAATGGATCACATTCCCCACAAAGTACCGGTCTCGTCCTAGCTGGGTTTGCCGACCCACGCTAGACTCACGGCTCTCTGTAGAATGGACCTAGATCATCCTCGGATGACGACATGGCTGTCTTCACCTCAAGCATGGCGGCAGACGAAGTGCGCCCGCAGTCGTAACTACCCTGAATCCCCAATACTTGCACTACGCGCGATGGCGGCGCGTTGTGGTGTTAGGAACTATCTCCCGCAGCAGATAGTCGATGGCGTCTGCTGTGCATCCTCGATGCACCCGTGCGGGGAATCTTGATTCAGCCCACCCCGATCCACTAAGGGCCTCACCCTTATGCACTTCCTTCTTGGCTAACTCGCACCCTCCGTGTGAATCACACGATGTGGCGGAACCCTCCTTTTGGGGCGGCGCCGCGGCATTACGCGGATCTCGCCGCGCCTCTTCCATGCACTACGTATGTGGGCGATTAGCTCCTCAAATCACGTAGCCTAGCTACTTCTTCTCTTACCCAATGCGGACCCGTGCATTGCGAGACATCACAACCATACACACACCGGCATGCGAGCCCAAATTCGATTAACCATATTCAATGTGTGATCATGTCGGTGAATGTCGGTTCACCATTCGAGGCAATTTTAAGCCTAAAATTAATAGTTGGACTGAGCAATGTCTAAGCAAGATTATAACCAAGACTTAGGAGTCTAAATCAGTTTATTTAAATTAACCAGCTACCAAGGGTGATCATCAAAGCGATCAATAGTAAACCAAATGACAGATGATTAATTCAAGACAACATCATCATGGTAAATTGATAGCAAGTAAGTAAATGGCATGATATATCATGATTGAACAAATAGGCATAAGTACTTAAAAGGGCATGCGGTTTATCTTGTAAAACAAATACTTTAGAAATCTGGGATTCAATATGATATTATTGGATGTTAACTTGCACTAGGAAAGCGCATACTCTCCTAGTAAAAGCAACACTATTAAGGTTAAGTATTAACTTCGCACTAGGAAAATCGAGATTCTCCTAGTAAAAGCAAACTCCTTTGAGGGTAGATATTAACTCGCCTTGGGAATTGAAGTCCGGGTCTTGTGCGGAGTCCTCGAGCAGTGTTTCCGGATCCTCTACGTCTAAACGGAGAATCAACAATTCATCATAAACACGATGCGGCGAAGAAAAGAATGATGCATGAAATGCAATCGAGGTCGCTCGTATTCGCTCATTTACGATTCCTATGTTTAACTATCTATAGGAATCCATATATATATATATATATATATCGAGAAAGTTCCATGATCCTTCTAAATAATGAATCATAGCGGAATGGCCGCGAAGTGCTTGTGAGATGATGCACATGATACATGTATATATATGTGTAATGAAATTTCTACCCTAATTAACCCAATAGGACAAAATATGGTTTCATCGTCTTTTAAAGTACTTTAAATAGTTAGAATATGTTAACATGATACATGTAGCTAGTTATTCATGTTTCCTAATTATACCAATATTGAGTTAACATGTAATTAGGAAACATATTATAGGTTATACTATATTCACCTAGGTCCAAAAAGTCATTTATCGGCATCCATGATTTTCTTATGTTTAACTTAATTGTTAATCTATTTTTAATACACAACATTCTATTTTTGCTTATTTTTATATGAATTAATACCTAAAATAAGCTTAATGGATTTAATCTAGGAACCGTGTTAGATTCTTGTGTGAGGTACTATTTTATTAAATCCAACACAAGCTCTAGTATTTACCCTAATTTTTCCGAATTTTTAATGATATCTACCTATTTTAAATAAATCGTTTCTATTCTTGTCTTTGTTTTATTTATAAAATCTGGGAAAAATGGGTGAAACGATCTTGGTCGCCCGCTAACTTCATGGCCGAGCCAACCACGTCGAAGCGTGCCGGAAGGCGTAACTTCGCGAGTGAAAGTATTTGGGGTCATAGGCGCCTCCGCTTACGACATGTGGGACCGAGGGCCCACATGTCGGCGACGTGAAGAAGCGCGCGGGAGTTTTTAAATCCATGGCGCCGACATTGGGGCCCACTGTCGGCGACCACACACGGTGAAGCCGCACGGATCTTAAGCGCAGATCGGACGGCTCGCCGTCATCGTCTTCCTCCGGCGGCCAGACGGCCGAGGCTTAGCCGACGGCTAACCGAACTAGGGTGCACCGTTTGGGGCGTTCTTGGGTTCGGTGGAATCGATGAGCTAACGCGCATCTAGGGGTGCCCTTGTCGAGGCGAAGCGGCGGACGCGGCGAGCCATGCCCGGCGGCGGAACCGCTACCGGCGGACATGAGTAAATGACCTAGGGTCGAGCTTATGGAAAAATAGCGCGCATGAGCTATGCGGGGGTTAGTGGGTGCTTACCGAGCAAAAAGGTGGTCGGGGCACGGTTGGATCGGCGCCCACGTGCGGGTCCGAGCAAGGAAGGCGGCGCTCAAGATCTTTGGGAAGACGCGAAGCCTGGGCCAAAGAGGGAGCACGGTGTGAGGGAAGACAGCGGCTCACCGAGCAAAGACTTGCCGCCAAGCTCACGAGAGATGATGATCGTGGCGTCCCCGCAGTCCGAGCAAGGGAAGGCGGCGCTCACGATCTTTGGGGAAGACCGGCGAAGCCCTGGGCAAAGAGGGAGCACGGTGTGAGGGAAGACAGACGAAGCTCACCGAGCAAGGACTTGCCGCCAAGCTCACCAGAGATGATGAAATCGAAAAGGGGGAAGAACCGGGTCGGCGGTGGCGAGAGCGTTCCGACGAGCTCGGGATGACTCAGACCAATTCCTTGGCAGGAGCTTCACGAGGTCATGGCGAAGCAAGCGAGACAATGTGGAGACTAGGGAGGTCTGGTTTGGGTGGCGGCGTGAGAGTGAAAAGAGGGAGAAAGCGGCCGATGTGGCGCGGTGGCATATAAGCTCGGTCGAGCTCGGCTCTTGACCGGTGGTCGCGCGAAGATGTGAGGCAGTCACAGAGGAGCTCTAGTGCTCAATGGCTAGGCTGGGCGGTGGCTTGTTTGCCTTGGCGAATGTCCGAGCCAGGCGGCGAGATGGCTTGCTCGGGCGGCATTGCCGGCCGAGACGCGGCGGTGGGGGCATCGATGGCGCGACCAAGTCGGCCATTGGGCAAGGTGGGCGGTGCACAGGAACTCCACGCGCTGAGCCGGCCGACAAGACGGCAAGTCGTCCGCATGGCGAGCTGGCAGCGGCGATGGCAGCGTCGCGTCATGGTCGGAGGTGGGGTCCACAGGTCCGGCGACACACACAAGCCGCCAATTGAAGATCTTCCCGAGATTCGGGCGGGGAGTGATGGTTGAGCAGGTGGAAGGTGGCGGTGGCCGCGAGCGTTGACCAAATGCCGCAAGGGCGAAAGGAATAGGAAGCTGCCATGTGGGCCCTACCAGGTCAAATTGGTCAACATCTGAGTCAAACTCTCTATTAGGGTTTAAACTAATCTATGGATTTTTCCTGGGATTTTAGAGCAATTTAACATATTTAGGCTTATGTGATTATGTGTATACATATATATATATATATATATATATATATATATATATATATATATATGTGTGTGTATGGATGTTTTATGAATATGAAAATATATTCCCAATTTAAGGTCCATTAGAATCTTATATTTCAACAATTTCTTAAATAGTGCTATAAATTATAAATTCTTATGCAAGGGTTTATTAATTAGCTATTTAGTGCTTTATTCAAACAAAAATCATCAATTTCAAATGGCTTCTAAAGTCTAGAAATGTGTGTTTGTCACATAGAAATTTTACGGGAAACGTCATAGCTTATGCAATGGTACAGAAGTGTTTTCAAAATATTATCATAACTTTGGGCTGTTACACTTCTACACATCTAACGATGTAGGTAGCTAATTGCCTTCTAACGGTTGTCGCTTAACTTTGGACAAAACTAACTGGTAGCCAGTAGCTAAGCACGATCTATCTGTGTCGTTGCATGCATACCGATATATATATTATTCTGGCCACTTGGTACAATACAGCCAGTGTATCATTTGAATCACAATTAAAACAAATAAATCGCGCTTTTGAAATAATGTGAGAATTTTCATATTGATACGATGGAAGGTAATATAAAATACTTATGTTCCAAATGAATTATCTAGAATATCCCTTTAAAATTCAAGTTAAATTCATAATGTGCTGAAAGAAACAAAAAAAAAAGCTAAATAAAAAAATATATAGTACAATTTGACTTTTTTCCTTCCCTTTCCTTTAGATTTACCACGTTTTTTCAATTTTGTCACCCTTAACACAATGAAATTGTACATGAAATTTAATATATAAGTATTGCAAATGGAGAAATACATCAGCAAAATTTTTTATTAGAATTGTTTGCAATTAATGATTTAATGCCCAAACCAAAACATGACTGCACTAAAGAGGACGAGTACCTTGCCTACTAACCGAAGCTCTATGCAATGGCAAAGGCAGCTTGAAGAGCTTCTCAATGAAATCCAGAGCACTACTATATATTACTAACTTTTACGGTTTTCATAGCTCTCAGTAAGTACACAGGTGAGGTCCATTGTTGGGATGCATGTGAGCAAGAGGTTTGCCTCACTGACAGGTAAAAGGAACGCTCAGTGATAATTAGAAACCCGTTGAGGTATCGATTGTCGTCAATTTTTGTAACCCATCGATGTATATATATCTAAAGGGAAACTTCTGTATGACATTGCAAAAACTCCTAATCCCTTGTGTGTACGTACCACCGCTAAGTGATCTCTAGCTCCCATCCTCTTCGATCATTGCATCTAATTGATTATTGCCGTCGATATCATTAGCGAAAATTTTTCTTTTTTATTTAAACTATGTAAACATTTCAAAAAAATCTAAAAAAATCGCAGTGTTCTTAAATATCTATTGTTTTTAATCTATTTTTTTTGTATTTTTAAATAAATGTTAAAAAAAGTATACACTTTTCATCAATATTTTTACAGATACAGTTAATCATAAATGAGGGTCCACCGTGACAATGGCCTGTCAAGACAATTAAAATGCACATATAATATGTCCAATTTGGAAGCGATGCAAAAGATACGTGTATACAAATAAAAATGCATTTTGCTTACCATATATATTTACTATACGGTTGTACACCTAGATTGGGCTGTATGATGACTGAATACCAACTTAGTCGAGATATATTTGAAATGCTTGTCCTTTAATAAATTCCATAATGACACTAATATTTGATTTAGTTCATAAAAAAGAAAAGGAAATAAAGTGAAAAAGTAAAAATAAAAAATGAATATTTGAAACTGATGGGAACATTAGGCGGCCGGGTAATTTGGTGCTACGACATTGGTGGAGAAGTCAAAATCCTATGCCAACCACGAAAGCTGCCCCTAGTTAGTGTATTTCAATTGGGGTATCTACATATGCAAATTGGCTAACGTTTCCTAAAAATGTCTGCAAAAATAACAACGGTGCTTGTTTTCTGGTTCTTCAACTTTTCTCATTGAGAAGTCCAAAGCTGAAAGCTGAAGCCAAAATAGGGGACTTGTATTTTCCTAGAACCATCTTGATCTCTTGAACTATCAGCTTCGAGAGCCTACAATCTGGAGCTGGAGCCCGACCAAACAACAACCAGCAATGCTATATATACATATTCTCCTAGCTTGTTTTAATTTATGGTAAAGAAATATTATTTTTTTTCTATTGTTCCCATTGAGTTTCCTATGGCTCTACCACCTGGTCCACCTCTCTCATATCATAAAACCTCAACCACCATTACATGGAGGTCCTGCCATGTCTAGAGCCATAGGATGTGCTCTGAGATCCATATAGCCCCCTCCCTTCTTTGCCCTGCACTTCCATCAAATTCTTATGTGAAGTCCCTCCTCTGCCCCCCCCCCTTCCTCCTGCTCTCTCCTCCCTCCCCTCCTATGGTTGGCGCCAGCACGATAACCCTCCATCGCCCCTGACCACAGCACAGCCAGCACCAAACACTGCGTAGCCACCCTCCCAATCGGTTGTGTCACGACCTGACCAAGTGACCATGCTCTTCCACGGTAGGGCTCCGCAACACAATGGCTGCGCGGTGGTCGGTGCTAGCTACACCATGTTAGGGACTGGGTCGGAGGGCTACCGCACTGGCGTAGGCCACTGGAGGGAGGGGTTGCAAGTAAGAATTCAAAAAAAAACTAGGGGGGACTTTTTTTAAAAGTGCATGAGAGACAGAGGAGGAGGTCACACAGATTCAGAGCACTATCGTATGGCTTGAGACGTGGTAGGACCTCCTTGTACATGTGAAACAACTGCACTCCTCATATATACATGGCTAGACAACAATATTTCCAAAGTTAACAATCTTGCATAGAACATAGTACCTGCCTAGAGCTTCACACACGCAAACACATTGCCTGCCTACAAATTATAAAGAAGAGGGCTGGTTGCAATTCTATATAGAATTGCTCCATATGGCCCTGGTAGCATATGAGGGAGGCTCAAGCAGGGGATGCTATGCTCCAAGCCCTCCTCATCCATTGACTTCCTTTCCCTCTTCCATCCTATCTTCTCTCAGTTAGTAATTTTCTCCTTTGATTAATTTGATGCATCACCATGAGGAACAAAGTGCACACCTATCCCTCTCCAGAGCCCAACTCCATAAATCCATGTGTTTCCTTGATCATGTGGAGGATTCTCCAAACTCTCCTTGATCACTAGCTAGTTAGCTGGTTGCTTGCAAACCCTAGCTGCTCGGTTCTGGCTATATGAGCAAGCTAGCCATGGATCCATGCTTCTCTCACAACCCACAGGGCTTCCAATTCTTCCAAGGGGTGGAGCATGATGTGCTCACGCTCTCCCACGGTGGCGCGGCAGCCACGGATCATGATGCGCTCACCTACCATGTCGCCGTGCTCCGGGACAAGGTCCAGCAGCTTGAGCCACTGGTCGGCATGGTCGTCTCCCCCTCCGCGCCCCACCTCCGGCATGAGGCGGCCGCGATGGCTGTGTCGAGCGCCTGCTCTGTCCTGCAAGAGATAAGCGCCACGGCGTCTGAAGTGGCGCATCGACTGGAGCACGCGGGCGCCGCCGGCTCGAATTCCAGCCGAAGAGCGGCCTTCGCGAACGAGAGCAACGAACAGATGTTCGCGGCGGCGCATCAAGCTGACACCTTGCCGTTCCACTTCCACCACGAACCGGGCGCCGTGTTCGGTGCAGGTGCCACGACGGCCGCAGCCGCACACACCGCGATAGACCGTACCGGGAGCTTCAGCCTCTCGACGGCGTCAACCAGTGGCCAGACAGGAAGCGAGGTCGTGCGCGGCGACGACGTCGACGTCGTGGAGCTGGACGCGTCGTACCTGCTGGCCAGGTACACGCACTACTGCCAGGTGTGCGGAAAGGGGTTCAAGCGCGACGCCAACCTGCGCATGCACATGCGCGCGCACGGCGACGAGTACAAGACGTCGGCGGCGCTCAGCAACCCGGCGGGCGCCGGCGAAGATGTCGCGGGCCCCAAGAAGTGCTACTCGTGCCCGGCGGATGGGTGCCGGTGGAACCGGCGCCACCCGCGGTTCCAGCCGCTCAAGTCGGTGGTGTGCGCAAAGAACCACTACCGACGCAGCCACTGCCCCAAGATGTACGTGTGCCGGCGGTGCAGCGGCAAGCAGTTCGCCGTACTGTCCGACCTCCGCACCCACGAGAAGCACTGCGGCGAGCTCCGGTGGCGCTGCTCCTGCGGAACATTCTTCTCCCGTAAGGACAAGCTCATGGGCCACGTCGCGCTCTTCGCCACCGGCCACACGCCTGTCCCAGTTGCTGCGGCGGCGGCGACGGCGGAGGCCTCGCCATCAACGGCCGAGAGATCATGAGATGATGTGATCATGTGAATGGCCGACCGCGCATTGTGCTATTCAATTTGCCTTCGATACATATGTAGGTAGAGTGCCTCAGCTCCGGCCATTTTATTTCATGCAGGCATATGGTTTAATCTCTAGCTTTGTGTGCAACTATATATGCATATTCAACAAATAAATGTCTGCTTTGTACTACTAGACATAGTTAGATTCTAGATGAGATGTACACTAATTAAGAATTATAATTGTAGAAGCTTGCATTATTGATCATGCATGCATGAATTAACTTGTTATTCTGACTAACGTGTTGGTAACATATATATGCTGGTCTCACTTGATCCTAATATATGCACAGTGCAATATAGCTACACGTACTCTCTATAGCTAGCTAGGAATGCACTTGGTGTTTACGTACTTGCAATTTGATCAAAAGAAAATGTTGATGAGATGTATGAATTAATCCTGTTTAATTGCGTTGTCAGTACTCAGTACTACGGTTGAGTTTTCTTTGATTTTGCATGCAATACATTTTTCTAGAGTAGATGGATTTTCCACATGGGAGCGACTAAGAGCAACTATAACTATACTAAAATTGCACATTATAAATAAATGCAAATTTTGTTTTACTAGTGTACAATTTTAGATTGACTGAAACAAACATGATGGCTTAAAACATAGGAAAAGAAAAGTATATAAGCATGTGTATTCGATAGATTTATGTATCAAGAAAGCATAGAAATCAACGAATAAAACTGATGATTGATAAGTAGCAATTTTGATACTAAAATGGCATCTTTGTAAGCTGTGCAATTTTAGTCTTACTAAATTGACTGATAGTTAAGAAAATTTTAGTCGCCTGAGAATTAGCAATTTTGTTTCCACATATGTATATATAGAGTTACATAAACACATGGAGAACTATAAATCGGATCTACATTGAGATGTGTGTAACAAATCTAACGGCTCCCATATGTATACGTAACTCCATGTATATGTGGATGAGTGTTCCCTCCTTTCCAGTGGCTGCAATGGATGGATGTGCATTGTGGCACACCACCAGCTAGCTTCCATACTACTCACGGTTCTATCATGAGCAATTTTATGGTCCATCAAGAGATTCTAGTACCTGGAGGTACCATATGAGGGGTATTTTTTTTGGCTTTTTAGAAATTACATATCCTTTTCTCTCTCCAACATAGTCGCCGCTGGCTGCCGCGGCACCACCACCACCATTGGGCCACAGTCTTGCCCCTTGCTCGTGCGCACACAGCGGCGATACGGCGTGGCAGGCAGATGGTGTGGTCACGCGAGTAGGCAGCGGCCGACAGCAAGAGGTGAGCGGCGGATGGCGGACAGATATGGAAGAGAAGATAGTAGTGAGAGAGAAGGCCAGAGAGAGGAGGTGGAGTGAGAAAATATATATCTAAATACCATTTGTGCTTTAGGTAGTGTTCTTTTTAGCGTTTGTGTTTGCGTTTGCTTATAAGTTGAAAATGCTTTGACGTTTATTAACCAATTTGTATAGGTTTTACTATTTTTTCTCAAAACTCTTAAAACCATTTTTACTATAATTTTTTAATCCTTCGGATGTTCTTATCGAGAAGCTATAAATTTCCAGCTTATAAGCAAATGCAAACGCAAACGCTGAAAAGAACACTCTATTAGTAACTCTTTGTATGGCAGGTGTGGTATCTTCTAGTAGATGGTACCTTCTCTCGTGAGCCATTAGATTAGTCAGATGGATGTCTCAGATTCAATATACTTGGGCTGGTACGATGGACCGTAAAAACTCTTCTAGTATGTATTTTTGCTACGTGTCATGGCAACATGCAACATATATAGCTCCAAGAGGCAGGAGTAGTTTGCAATTTTGCATGTGTTAATTAACTGAGGCCAAGATGGAGATCAGTTTGCACCATGTAATGTCACATCCATAGATATATTTCCTCACGTGATTAATCGATCGGTTCTACTTCTGTATGCATGCTCTCCTAGGATAGTAGGATTCAATCAATTTAAGTCACTAGATTACACATTTACACTCAAGATACATGCTCTGGTTAGGGATTGACCGCGCGAATTGATTTGCTACTGGAGCGCTGATCTGGCCGTGGGGTGTTGGGCTGGGTCGACAAGGGCACAATGACTACGTAGGCAATATACAATAGCTAGCAACATATTTTACAATTAAGCTAGCTAGCTATGCATGCTAGGCAACATATATACTGACAATCATCAACCCTGTCAAGGGTGCCACTGGTGAATGGTGATCGGTGACAATGGGGAAGAAGCATGATCATGATGTGAGTGCAGCAGGGAGGCGATTGGGCATATGGGGCAGACGTCGGCGTCGGCGTCGGCGTCGACAATGGTGGCGGTGCTATAAACTTTAGATTGCAAGGAGTCGACGAGGGGCCAAAGTTTAGACATCTCCATGGTAGTTGATATATTTGGATCAAAATGTTACTAATTTTCAGCAGAAAATATATACGGCTAGTTGATGCCACCCAAGTCTAAACTTGTGGTTTCGATCTACCGAGCTGTGTGCAACAAGGATATCGATATGATAATTCCTTAATTTTCGGGATATCCAGATGATAAATCCTTCTCACCCAACGCGGTGGCATTTTCACCTTTGCATTGTATCTCGTACGGTACATTAGCCCTGTAGTACATGCAGATTAATGAGGACTGAGATAGGCTCGGTCGCCAGTGCAGGCAGTGGCCGCTCTGCCTGTGCTTGCGTTCGAGTCGTGCGGACTCGGCTGGATGTCTCATTATTTTCCAATATTTAATTCTAGAGAAATGTTGGTAAGCAGCACGTAATTCCTAGGAAATTGTTGGTTAGCAGCATAGGGACACACTTGCTAGTCCATGCTAGGTCGTGTGTTCAAGACACAGCGGCTGCAGGCATGCAGTAAATCTATAAGGCATGGAGAGCATAGACCACGTCTAAGAATGAAGGTGAAGCTCAGACAAAGAGCGAAGACTAAAGGCACCAAGACAGATGAAGAGAAGAGCATAAATAACCAAGCATGAGACATCGGAATAGGGCAACAAGATGGAACTAAGGCACAACCATGAGTGAAGAGGGGAGGCAAAAGAAGTATTATGACCTCTAGAGAGAGTGGGGGAGATGAGGGCACGACCATGAGCAAAGAGAAGAGGATGAAGAAGCTAAAAGGCATGGAGAGGATATATAGCAATTCTGAATCCAATTCAAATGAAGATCGTTGTCTCAACTAGTTATTTGAGCTACCAAGAACCAGGAAAAAACTTACCATTTTACATTTTTTATCGGTGGGGGGGTCCAGTATAGCCGAAATTTGGCAATAACTGGTTTTTCAGACGAATAAACTCAAACAAAATTTGAATTTTTTGAAAAAAAAAATATGGCCACGGCCAATGCTAGCTAGTTGAGGAGGACGTGCTATCTGGTTGTAGACACCAGACGAAGCAATGGTTTATCCAAACTTCAATAAATAAATAATGCAATATATTTCTTAATCCGTTTGTGAGAAAGCGTGAAAAGAGCCAAGAGACTTTAATTTTTGGCTTCAACAATCATAATTATACGAATTGTACATACTAATTCGAATTAGCCAATAAATTGGCTATCGTCTTTTCAATATAAATTATTGCAATATTCAAATTGCAATATCAATGATTTGCAAAAATTCAATAAGTAAAAAAGAATAATATGCAATAACCTACTCAAAAAATAGAGATTTTCAAATATTAAAATAATAAGAAAAAAGTATTCGATTTCTATTCATCTTAATATTTGAATTTGGTTGATTCTGTCAATAGTCATATGCTTGTCTCAAAGATAAACCATGCATGTGCAAGTATGAACTAATTCGAGCCGTGAAATTGCGAATGGCTCATTAAATCAATTATAGTTTGTTTGATGGTACGTGCTACTCGGATAACCGTAGTAATTCTAGAGCTAATACGTGCAACAAACGTCGACTTTTGGGAGGGCGTATTTATTAGATAAAAGGCTGACGCGGGCTCTGCTTGCTGATCCGATGATTCATGATAACTCGACGGATCACACGGCCTTCATCCTGGCGACGCATCATTCAAATTTCTACCCTACCAACTTTCGATGATAGGATAGGGGCCTACCATGATGGTGACAGGTGACGAAGAATTAGGGTTCGATTCTAGAGAGGGAGCCTGAGAAACGACTGCCACATCCAAGGACAGTAGCAGGCATGCAAATTACCCAATCCTGACACAGGGAGGCAGCATATATTTAAGTTATTAGCAGCACAGGGACGCACTTGCTAGCCCATGCTAGGTCTTGTGTTCAAGACACAGCACCTGCACGCATGCAGGAAAGCTATAAGGCATGGAGAACATAGACAGCGTCTAAGAATAAAAGTAAAGGCCAGACAAAGAGCAAAGACGAGAGGCAACAAGACATATGAAGAGAAGAGCATAAATAACCAAGCACGAGGCATCGGAATAATGCAACAAGACGGAGCTGAGGCACAACCATGAGCAAAGAGAAGAGGAAGAAGAAGCTAAAAGGCATAGAGAGGACAAATAGCAATTCAGAATCCAATTCAAATGAAGAACCTCATCTAAATTAGTTATTTGAGATACCAAGAACCAGAGGAAAACTTACCTTTTACATTTTTTTTTTATCAGGTCCAATATAACCGAAATTTGGCGGTAACCGGTTTTTTCAGATGAAAAAACTAAAACAAAAATTGAATTTTTAACCAAAAAAAATGCAAAATATTGCGGTTCTGGAGCTTCAAATCAAAGCGCACTACCGCTGGGCTACCACTGGGCTACGCTGACTCCTTAAACCTAGGATGTGTTACATACCTACTTCTATCATATCGACGTTTGACAAAATTAATTCGAATACGAATTTTTCTGAGAGATTTAGAATTTTAACGGGTCCGGTGATCCCGGTTTTCGCTGAGACTCGCCGAAATTTCGGCAAGATAGTTTTTCCTAGCAAGAACCAAGGTCAACGAAGGAATATGAGGAAAACCAAGATCAACACAATTCAGCACTTGAGAAGCGAATGATCCTTCAAGATGGACGGTCCGTGCAGTACAACAAAAAATTGCGGCTCGAGCGAAAAGCAAAATTAGTGAAACTTTTGGTCGTCGCGTTGACCTCAAATTTGAACCATATGCTCCTAAGGATGTCATTGTCTAATCTAACCAAAGATTGATGAAATAGTATCCAAAACTACGTCAAAATATGCCACATATACCTATGTCAAATAAGGTTACTAGTACTGGTTCTTTAGTGGGCACGTGGCAAAAACTTTTATATACCGCTTCTAATTATCAGCCGGCACATATTACAGATTATATGTGTTGTTTCTAATTACGAACTGCACAGATATATCTGTGTCGGTTCCTATAACGACTAAAACATATAATCTGTATATATCTGGTGGTTGAAAATAGAATTGGCACATATAAAGCTTTTGCCGTGTGTCAACCTAAGAGGCACATCGCTTCATAGTCATATGTGTCGGTTGGTAAATACAACTAGCACAAATAAACGTTTCATCATTTACCAACCGGCACATATAACGTTTCGTCTCTTGAGGCGTTTCGCAGACAAATTTTTCCCCGTACAATCTATCCGATTGATCATCTCCCCCCATTCCTCTCAATCAATCTATGCCTCTTCCCATTCCTCTTGATTTTCACCATGGTCCAATCCTCTTCTTCCCCGTTGTTGCTGATACCCTCTCCACCTGTCTTGTCGTTGCTGCCCATCTCGCCATGGTCACGATAGCCTGCCTCACCGCCGCTGCCCTCTCCACCTACCTCGCGACCACGGCTGGCCTCGCCATGGTCACCATGGCCTGCCGGCAATCCGATGTCCCGCGAGGAGGAGCCCACTGGCGAGGAGCCTTGCGACGAGGAGTCAGTGGGCAGCAAGGAGCCCCACGATGAGGAGCCGGTGTCTAAGTAGCAGTGGCCCACATCGTCGGATCCGTCTTCGGATCCTTCAGTTTGTAGCCCAACCGACGAGGTGCTAGAGGAGGACAACAACCCTGTCGTGTCATCCAAGGAGTCGGAGGAAGAGGCGGTTAGATGGACCCAAGGGTCTAACGACGGAGACACCATCCCTGATCCCCCAGACAGCCCCATCCCGCCCGACATCTACGACGAGTACGGCGACTTCTCCGACCTCAAGACGGCAGCGACGACGACGATGACCGGTGGATGTAGATATAGTTGGGGTATATGTAGTGTAGGCGTACCTAGCTAGCTAGTAGTTAGCCTAGCTAGCACCACTATGCTAGCTAGTTTGGCTAGCTAATTTATAAAATATTTTAAAATATACATGTGTTGGTTCTATCCATAAACCGACATAAAGGGGCCATCTGTGTCGGTTCATAACCGGCACATATGACCGGACACATCAGTGTGTGTTGTATTGTGCCGGTACAAAAATTAGCACTATTGCCAGTTTAGAATCGGCATTGATGACCATTTATGTGCTGGTGAAAGTTTTAACATTTTAGTGTTACATCAAGAATATGTTACGAACCAGGCAAAAATGGAAACTTCAATCAATGACCAAATCTCGTACAACACTTGTATTGGTTTAAATCGTTTAATTTAATCTAGATGGGCTTCTACATGTTTTCTAATATGAAATAACCGCAACAGGTTCATCAAAATAGGTAGGGCAAGATTTCAGAAGAATCACCTCAAACATGGGCAAGAACCAAACTAGAGGCACAAAGCAAACGAAATCAAACCATGAGGAAGATCAGGATTGATGATTCAAGAGGAATTTATGGGGTTAGATCAAAACAAATCCATCTTCAAGCATTCTTAGGGTTTCTTGTGTTTGGCTAAGCCTATCTAGCTCCCTTAGAAGCCTCAACCTTGACCTAACTACCATGCCACCTGTTTATACTAGGGGCCCAACCAGCCACCCTAAATAGATTCTCTCCATTTACATATGGGGTAACCCAAAACCCATTAAGATATTGGGTTTTCTTTCTTGTTGCATGCTTTCCAAAGTGGTTACATGACTATGACCCGTTAAGCCAGCAGGATCCACCTTGCTCTCCAAGATGGATGAAGTTTTCCCAAAACCATTGTCCTTGGCTTCCTTGGGCGCCATCAAGGTTGTCACTACACGTCCAACTCCCCTAGGCCACTTACACTTGCGCACCCCCAAATCCATTAACATCATTGATCCGTCGATCCTTGTCCATCGCATGTCTAGACGGGTTCTAATCAACTTGCATGGCTTTTGATCCCCTTGACCCATGGATCACCCATCCACATCATCGATCTCACACATTATCAACTTGGATTACCAATGGATAAATCAATTTTTTGAGAACAAATATATTGACCAATATTAGTCCAAAAACATCTAAACTACCTTATAGCACCATGAGGTCAATATTGAACACATTATCAACCAAAGAAATTTTGTTCTCCTACACAAAAAGACTCAGAAGCACATGGTGCTATCACAGCAGTGGCAAAAATCATTGTTTATCCTTAAATTTGTTGCTCAAATGAATTTCTCCCTAAACAAAAATGCTTCATCTTGAAATTCTCTTCAAAAGCTATGTAGATGAAAAAAATATCATTGAAGCACCCGAAGACCTCGAGAAATGCATAACCGTGCACACTGTCTCAATGGTCCGGCCCAATGGTCTGCCCCGACTGCACAGTCTGCCTCAAACTGTGTGTTTTCTTATGCCAATTGTCTGGCTAACCAAAGGCGAACGGTTCCGCCCAATCGTCCAGCCCAAACTGCTGTTTTTCGTGAAACCATTGTGTGTCAAAGGTCCGGCCTGGTGGACCGTGACGATTGAAAACTTTAAAATCAAAAAACACCTCAAACACTCAATACATGTTGATATTCACTCATCACAGTCTCTCACCATATATGTTAGGAGGAGGGGGTGAGGGGCTCCGAGCAGTGGCATTGGGGCATGGTATTAGTACACGGAACATTGCAGAAGGCTATTAATTTACTGGATAGAGTCTTTATAATTTGTAATGTTAGGCCTGTAATTTTGTATATACTTACAGCATAGTAAGCTATAGTCTGTTCTAATGTTCTTCCTAAAAACAAAGGCTATTGATTGATGATTTTCTTAAGGGATAAATCCTTGTATGACCCAATCAATCCTGTGCCACTACATTCGCACTCTAATCTTGTGTGGCATCATATTTACAACTTAAATATCTTATATGCCATCACCATTAGCTCCGTTAGGGTACACCGTTAGAAAGCTGACCATAATGCCCAAAATACCCTTGTATTTTAAAACTTTGAAAAATCGTATCTCCTCCATTTTAACTCCAAATCGAGTGATTCAAATTTCTAAATTAATGTAAAATCATGTTTTACTTATAGTTAGACTTTTATATTTTTGTAATACAACATTATAATATAAAAATTAATTTTGTGACACTAGGTATCATTAATTTTAATATAAAATTTCACACCCCAAAAATTTTTAATTTCACTGGCACATTTGAGTACACATAATTTTTAGAACCCAAAGGATATTTTCTCATAATTTTACGAATTTTACCAATGTATTGAAGAAGACAAGGGCATAAGCGTTTTTATGTAACTCCGTAGTGGGTTGACCTTCAGCTCCCAGCTAAACCTCGGATATAGAGTTTGTAGATTAAAATAAAGTGACTTAAGTTTATATTTTTAGTTTAAAATGTAAATAAGATGACTCATCTAAATATCCTCAATGTATCCACAACTCTAGCTCCATGAATTTCTGGAGTTAGAAATAATGTGCTCCACCAACTCCAGGGTGAGGGGCTCGGAGTAGTGGCATTGGGGCATGGTATTAGTACACGGAACATTGCAATAGGCTATTAATTTACTGGGTAGAGTCCTTATAAGTTGTAATGTTAGACCTGTAATTTTGTATATACCTACACCATAATAAGCTATAGTCTCTCATAATGTTCTTCCTAAAAACAAAGGCTATTAGTTGATTTCCTTTAGGAATAAATCCTTGTATGATCCAATCCCTCCCGTGACACCACATTCGCACTCTAACCTTATGTGCCATCACATTCACAGCTTAATAATTTATATGCCATCATTATTAGCTCCGTTTGGGTACATCATTAGAAAGCTGACCATAATACCCAAAATACCCCTGTATTTTAAAACTTTATATAAAATCATGTTTTACTTGAAGTTAGACTTTTATATTTTTTTAATACAAAATTATAATGTAAAAACTAATTTTGTGACACCAGGTATCATTAATTTTAATATAAATTTCACACACCAAAAATTTTTAATTTCACTGGCACATTTGAGTACACATAATTTTAGAACCCATAGGATATTTTCTCATAATTTTAAGAATTTTTTTATAAATTCATCTTATTTTCTAATATATTGAAAAGACAAGGGCATAAGCGTGTTTATACAACTACATAATGGCTTGACCGGTCAACAGTGGCATAACAGGTATTAAGCTGTAAATATGATGGCACATAAGGTTAGAGTGCGATTGTGGTGGCGAGAAAGGGATTGGGAGACTTTGCAATGGCATACAAGAATTTATCCCTTCCCTTTAACCCATGTTGTGGCATTATCACCATCGCATTTTACCTTATACTTACAAGAAAAAAGTATGGTGCCATTAACTCTGAATTTATGCCACTTGGTATATGAATAATTGAAATTTCTATGGAATTCTTATATATTCATGTGGCCCATACTGAGCCTTAGCTTTATTCGTTGTTCATTTCGCGCCATTCCAACTTGTAGAAGCAGAAGAGGATTCTTGAAGCTCTCGGAGTATGCATTTTCAGCAATTCATCTCATTAGAAAAGAACAGGCTGAGCTAGTGAGTAAATGCTGCAAGGGAGAACGGAGGTAGGGCTAGAGCAGCCCGAACAGATCGAGCACCATGACCGTGCTGTTTCGGTACTTCGAGCATACTATATATAGCTTTTTTTACTTAAATTATTTGATTATATGTTTTAACGCTGTGACTTTTTGTGCCGTTTCTTGACAATCTTAAATGACAATGTAAACATTACCATATCCGATTCGATTATTAGTTTTGGGTTTTCGAAACCAGCAGCGAAAACAGTTAAAATTCAGTTTCAATATATAATGGGATGGATGATTTCAATGCTGCAGACTACCGGAAGTAGTTGGCAACCACGTGACACGTGTGGGCCACTTTGCCTGAGCCCTGAGGGAACACCCCCTGGCTAGCCACCTCCACCGTCACGTCATTGCAAGCACCTCCCCCATGTATGGTCAGATCCATATTTAACTAGGATTCATGATAGTGTGCAATCGAACATATATCCGGAATTGATTTGAATCCTAATTTTAGTTTTTAATTCTTGCCACCCAAAATTTTACATTTCATTATTTTTAGGGAACCAAAATTTTAGATTTGGTGGCAGTGGTTCTAATTATGTGATAGTCTCAAATGGTATGGGACCGCAATATCACATCACATGATCACAGCTCTAATCTCGGATCCAAACGAGCTCATTTTTTAGTAAAATGATACATTGCATATTCGTTGATTCATAATTAATAAAGGCGTACAAGTTCCTCCCAATTGTGTTAACCAACCGACCAACATAGTCGTGAGTTTTTTTTAATGCCTTCTGAAATTTTCCATAAAATAAACAATGACACAATATAAACCATTTTTATTTTTTTTTCGGTCAATTACCTTTGTGTTATTAATTGTAAGGTGAGTGCTACTACCCAAGCTCTCCAAGGAGTCCAAGAGATTAGACCATGCCCAGCAGAGTTGCCATATCTCAGGGCCCAAATCGCCGTTTGCATCGGGGTGACCCATTTTGGGTCCAGCAGCGCTCCAGCAGTACACGCAGGTAGAGGGCGCATCCGTCGCAGGTCGTTGGCTCGCGCCGCATCGCTGAAATGTTCAACTTGTCACCTGGTGCATGTGTAAATGTGTTTGTGCATAGGAGTTAAGGCTGTTGAAGTGTTTGGCTATTTATCTTGTACTCTCTACGTAATTGGTGTCGTAATTAGTAATTAGTGCTGAAAAGATGCAACATTGGTGCCGTGATTAGTGATTAGTGATTGGTGATTAGTGCTGAAAAGATGCAACATTGGTGGCAATTGGTGCCGTGATTAGTAATTGGAGCCTTGATTAGTGTGCAGTGCTAATACCGCTGCCAGACAAACCACCCACCCAATGGTGAATAGTGATCATATGGCAATACAACATAATCGCCCGATTGTCTGTTACCGTTGGGCACTACTTTAAAGGTATCTAATCTTCCTCTCAAAAGAAAAAAAAAATTACTAACAAGTTGTCAACGAAGCTGCCGAGTGCGGACCACTTTTACTAGCGAGTCGCAGTGCTGCCGCGATCGGTGATCGCGTTTCCTGCTGGTGCCGCGATTGGTGACCGCGGTTCCTGCTGTTGCCGCGATTGGTACTGCGTTTTGTGTCGGGGGAGAGAAGGGATCCATTTTAGGTCACTCGTTGGCCGAATGCGTCCGCCTGGCGCAATTTGCGCTATCTGCTGGACAGCGTCTTTTTTGTGAAGAGTACCCTCAGGAGACCCAAAATAAGCCCTCCAGCGCGTTTGCGTTACCTGCTGGGCATGGTCTTAGGGGTGCCAAATTTGGGGTTTGCATTGAATCAAACAGCAAGACGCCACTTTTTTCAGCGTCCTTCTGTGCCCCTTTATCAGTTCACCTGTCATTTGACTACTGCAGAGCTATGATCGACGCAGACTTCAAGGTTTCTTCAGTTCAAGACTACCAAACCTGCACCAAATCGTAAACTAAAAAAAAAAGGCAGTAGAACTACGTACCAATCGATCGGTGGAATTGATGATGAACAGATTGATTGCCAGTACGAGCACAACGCGGGCGTACTTGATGCCAATTACTTGCTCGCCTTTTCCTCTTGTCAGTCTGTATGGTTGTCGTATGAGCTCAGTAGGTTTGTATGAATTTCACCAGAAATTTGTTGGGAGGCAAAGTGAGGTGATCTGAGAGATGTTGTTTGGTTGGTTGTATGAGATTAAACAGGCTGCGTAGAGATGTTGTTTGGTTGGCTGCACTAAGAGGGAAGCGGGATGGACAAATTCAAAAGAGGAAAATTAAAAACAAAGAAAATAAATCCAAAAGTGAAAATAAATTCAAAGACAAAAAATAAAAAAAATCAATAAATTCGAAAACAAAAATAAAAATTCAAAAAAATATGAATTTTTTTCAATACCTTGTACTTGAATATACGGTTCTATTTTTTTTGTTTCATTGAATTTTGATGTCGTTTGAATTTTTAAAATTTTTTCAAAGAATGTGAAGTTTGTGCATTCAACTGGCTGAACTAGTTAGTCGCTGACTCGTGCGTGCGTCCGTGCCGCCGGGCCATCACTGTGCTGGCCTGGCCGCGCGGAAACGGCCGGCGCTGGCGTTTCCCGCGAGCCAGGCCGGCATAGTGATTTTGCATGTGTTGGGTCTGGCTCCCGTACTCGTTCGGTCAACCAAACACCGGTTGGGTGGCTCGTGCGAACCTGGCCAGGCCAGAGCCACCCAACCAAACACGCCCTAAGTTGTCATAACAGTAGCTTGCTCATGCCAAGCGTGAGATCAAGACACAAATAAATCCGCCAAAAAAGCAGCTTTTTTTTCTTGCCTTTTGCTCTCCTCCACGCATCGTCTATCCGCCTATCTTTTTTCCATCTACCCACCTACCTGCGGCCCAGACATGCACTGATGCACTTCTTTGGTTCTACGTGCTATTTATATGCAGCACGAGAGGAGATGTTGCTTGTGCTTCTTGCTGCTTGCCATGGCGGTAGCTCACCTTCTTCTCCACCAACCATTCATGGCTGGCAATGGAGCTAGCGTGATTCCGGCCGTCCTCTTTCTCCAGCTTCTCTTCACAGGCTTGTAGACCTAAACATTACTACTGCTTTGTTCATCCCATTCTTTTTTTTTTCTTGTTCGACGTTGTCCAGTCATGAGTTCTGGCGTAGAGATTTATGCAGCATATTGCGAGGTCCACGTTAAGTTTCTCAAAAATTGGTCGATGCATGAAACTCGGTATATAGTTCGTTTTACCTTTTGAAGATTTTTTTTTTTGGCTTCATTTTACGTTTAATTTTAGCATGGCAGTGCTATGCAATTTGAGCTTAATTTGCATCATGAGCCTTACTTGCAACCAGATGCAGGATTATCAACGAGCAATGATCAAAATGTGCCTGACATGAACTCCTAGATGCTGACTGCATGCAAAGACTCACTTATGCTGCATGTCTTGATTTGCAGCGCTTGGCGCGGAGGGCGCGTCGTCGTTCAGCTTCACCAACGGCTGTCAGTACCCGGTGTGGGTGGGCGCGCTCAACGGCGCCAGCTCCCCGCAGCTCGCGCGCTCCGGTTTCTACCTCCCGCCGGCCGCCACCTTCCAGCTCGCCGCCCCGTCGTCCGGCAGCTGGTCTGGCACATTCTGGGCGCGCACCGGCTGCGCGACAGACTCCACCACCGGCCGGTTCTCCTGCGCCACCGCCGACTGCGGCTCGGGCGACGTTACCTGCGACGGCCGCGGCCCTTCGCCCCCGGTCACGCTCGTCGAGGTCACCCTCGCCGCCGCTGGCTCCGGCGGGCAGGACTTCTACGACGTGAGCCTCGTCGACGGCTTCAACGTGCCGGCGCGCATCGCGCCCTCCGGCGGCCGCAGTGGCGACTGCCGCGCCGTGGCATGCGCAGGCGACGTGAACGCGGTGTGCCCCACGGAGCTGCGCGTCGTGGCCGCGTCCGGCGCCGGCGTCGTGGCGTGCCGGAGCGCGTGCAACGTGTACGGCAGCGCGCGGTACTGCTGCACCGGCGAGTATGGCACGCCGGCGGCATGCGGGCCTACCAACTACTCGCAGGTGTTCAAGAGCGCGTGCCCAGCGGCGTACAGCTACGCCTACGACGACGCAAGCAGCACCTTCACCTGCTTCGGCGCCTCCAGCTACGACGTCACCTTCTGCCCCGGGACTTGAGATGATGATAATTCTTCAAAGTTGATCACACGCCCGATGGGATTATAATCAGAAATAATTTAGGATTTGCCGCTGCAAAGATAAACATTTAAGGATTTCTCACTTCCTATGTCGGTGACACGTGGGTCATAGGATCACGTATCATTGACTCATGAGTGACGAATCCTTAATAACCAATGTTTAAAAGTAGCAAATCCTTATTGGTTGCCGTAACGATGATCAGAGAGATATATGTCTAGGAATTTTCGTCGAATTCCCGCGTGAATCGTAGAGGATTCTTGCGTTACATCGGAGTGTGTACACCTTCAGCTATATACACATCACGAGGTACGAGCCATGATGTATTGTCATCAATAAGACAGCACCGTGAGAACATACACAATCATACATACAATTTATTTATTCAATAAACATATATATTCAAATACAAAGAGAGTGCTACAGCTATATATGATGATATGCCTATTTGCATTTGTTCGTTAGTATTCTTTGTTCCTTTGGCATCATTGTTAAGCATCGTTGTGTGTTTTTGGCTCTGATAAGCATTATACAATACATATGACTATGAGAATGCCATGCCTTGACAGATTGGGATACTAAGCCAAGCGTTCACGCTGACGCAGCCCTCTTATTCTTCATTTATTTCTTCAGTAATTTACAACGGCAGGCTATTCCCCTCTTATTCTTCAGATATCTCTGTTCAGTGCTGGAAGGAACTTGTTTGCAGAAGGTGTCAACGGCGAGGTTCAACAAACACTGCTACTGTCCTTCTGGGCACGGTAAATCGACCTTTCCTGGCATCGTATGCAGACCGCCTGACTAAAGCATCTGACGAATTCACCTGAAACAGTTCATAGCAGGCATGAGATACTAGGAGTAAGAGATTACCACCCAGTTCCACATCTCAACATTGATGATTCATCGGTTGTATAAGATTGAAACCCTTAACTATGTATGAAGTACACCTATTCTTGGAAATCAGAGGTTTATTCATTATTACAATGTATGGATAGAATATCAGATGTTCAGTGTTCGATAGAGATATACAACAATTCTGCAAATTTCACTCCAACCTTGCGATCGGTACAAACTACAAAAGCATAAGGCAATCACCAAAAAAAAAATCTATCAGTCAACTTGCTTCTAAAATAAACCTCCAAATTATTTTTTTGAGCAAACAATTAACCTCCAAATTATTAAAGTTCAAGCACTGACCAATAAATAGAATGCTAACAGAAACAATACTGAGGGGGGTGCATGGTGGAAATAAAACAACTAGAACATGCAACAGAACAATACTGAAGGGTGCGTGCAACTGAAACTAGAAACAGTTACCTGCACAGGATGCAATTCAAGCCCAATTGAAGCAAGAGCAGGGATATCTATAGATACTTCATATGGGCATACATTGAATAATGCTACGACATAAGAGAAACTGCACAAAGAAATAACGTGTTAGTTAGGGATGAAAGTGGTCCGGATAATATCCGGATCCGACCGGATCCGTATTCGGATTTTATCCCATATGGTAGTCATTTTTCTATCCGAATAAAATCCGGATCCGGATCCGGACCGGATCCGAATAATTATATAGGTAATTAATCCGGATATGGGATAGGAGATATCCGACGGATCTGGATACCCGTGGGAAATATCCGGATATAATCATGTGGGTACCCGAATCATAATCCAACCTAACCATTTTTCTTTGAATGGTTACTTGTATTAATAGTATGTGACATTCTTTGACCTATACATTCCTGCATGCATGAGCTCGCTATTCATGGGAATATCATTGTGTATATGACATGTTACATGTTGTGGATAGATAATATCGAGAATAGTCTATGTTTATTTTTTCCCCGACCAACTAAGAGAATATGGTAATACCCGGTATCCTATCCGGTATCCGACCTGGTTCCGACCCGGATCCGTATCCGACACAATCCGGATCTGTATCTGGATCCGACACTATCTGGACCCCGATCCGGATCCCGTAAAAAAAATATGGGACGGATACGGGATGACCACTATCCGGTCACCGTTTTCACCCCTAGTGTTAGTTACTGTAGAGAACATAAAAAAATTTCCATACCAGTCATGGAAGTCTACAAACTTCTGCGCTGTGACTAATTTTTTTTTAAAAAAAAAATCAGCTGATGCAAAATGTTGTGTTTTTCAAGACTGGATTCTGTTTTTTAAGCAAAGTCAGAACTACATCAGTGTTTACTTGCAAACAAATAACTACATCAGTGCTACTTACTTTGTATCTAACTGAGCCATCTCAGGTCGATCATTTCCTGCATCTTCAATGCTCATGACAATAACTCCTGGGACCAAGGAGGGCCCTGTGTTGTGAAAGTGAACCCTTTGCTGAAATAAGATAGGACTACAGTGAGATCTGATGAAGCCACAAGAGATCAAATATTAATAAACAAAAAGTAATGAGTTTTCTTATGCCAGTTGCTTGCTGCTACCTCATTTGTTGTACTTATAGATTGCAGCCACACACAAACGTTCCTGCAGTTCTTTTTTCTCTAATTTTTATGCAGTCATACATTTCTAGCTACTGGCTGTAAGTTAAGACATTTGTGTCCTATTACCAATTATATTAGTTCCAGCTTCCCACAGTACATGGCATTCATGCCACATAATTTCATTCTGTGAACATTTCTACCATCCAAAAGTTTTACTTGATACATATCATACATACATCACCACTTCCTGAAAGGTAGCTAGTCAACACAGTTGCTCATCCTTCGCAGCCAAAAAATTTGCTCATCTAGTCAGCTATAGCACTATAGCAATCTAAATAGTGAAGTTCAGGTTAATTTGTTTGGACTAAGAGAATAGATGTACCTCAACATCACTTGTTGTATTTAGACGAAAGAGTGGCGAAGAATATCTGATCTTCAAGATTTCAATAAAATTGTCCAAGGCAGCAATAATGTGATTTTTTGCAGGTTTGAAAGATGGATTTTCCAATCTTGGTTTTATCCTGGAAAAAGGATCAAATGCATGCTCAGAACTTGAAAAGAAAAAAAAAAAGAGATGATCATTGAAGTTCGTTACAATATTAAAAGGACACAATAAAATAAAACAAAACTAGAATGCTAACGTAACAGGTAAGAGTTCTTTACATTGATGACACATATACATGATCTTTGAAGATTCAAGAAGGATTCAAAACTTACAAAGGCCAATTATCTTCATTCTTTTCTCTGGGAGGAAGCCCAACTCCCCAGTTGTTTGTTTCGTATGTAAAATCAAGCCTATATAAAAGAAGAAAACAGAGCATTACCCTGAAGATAAAGATGCTGGGTAACTTCTATTCTCCTTAAAACTCTTAATTCATATAGGGTGAGAATCAAAATGTGGTGATAACAAATATTTGTTTAAAGAATGTTAGAATTAGTTTACTTTCTTTAAAGCTATTTAAACACTTTAATCAGCGGGAAGTGGAAACAAATGATATTTCCATCAAGGTTGAAAAGGAATGGTATTACTTGTTAAACCAATCACCAGAGTTGTATGAATCTCGATCAAGTGACTTGGATCTCAGTATCTCATCACCAGCATGGAAAAACGGTATTCCCTGAAAGAACATGTAAGAGGGGGAAATGTGGGCCCTGTTCCAGAGTTCAAGTTATAGATAATGCATGAAAGCTTCCTATAGTATTATTGGTATCCTTTTTTTAAAAAAAAAACACACTACTATAGTCTTTACTCTTATCACATAACAATTTTAAGTTATAATATTACTAAAACTAAACATAGTATGCTCCTAGCAAAAGATATCCTCATGTTTACTTATCATAGAAAAACAACATGGCATAAGAACATCCATCATGACCATTTAGTGAGTCCATATTGTGATGAATAGATATGGAAGGGGAAGAGGGGGGACGCCGGCGAGGGGATCTCGCCGGTAGCGGGGTGCCGTGCGTGGCACAATTTGTACTAGACCAATATTTTAATTCATTGCTTGATTGATAATGGATACATATATCCTTTTTAGGATAGCTTACTTGGACCTTAAGAATATTTAATCTAAGATATCTAATCTTATCTAATAGAAACTAATCTGATCTTATCCTAGACAATCTCTAATAGATGGCAACTAATATAATCATATCGCTAACTTCCTAATCTATTAGGATATTATTCCTTCACGTGGGTTACTGTTCACACACATGGTCGGTGCATGTGAACTGTAATTCCAGCACCATGTGCAGCCCAAGTCCCAAACCTATGGGGCCCACATGCACATAACAATACCATGAGACAAGTTCAAGATTCAGCTAATTTGACTAGGTGTGATACATGACCTGCTAGATCAGCCAAGCCACATTACTAATTTTACTTTGATGTAGCAACTTATGTTAGTGCAAACTGATCTTCTCATTATTAAGTTCCATAATATGACTGTAGTCAAAAAACGCAAGTCAGTAAATAGTTTTCTCAAAGACCTGGGATAATGCTATCATGCTTGAGGCCAAATGATTTATCCTGCATCTGTCATCAACTGAGAGGCTCATTGGGGTCTGCAGAAACATAACAAAGAAAAAAATTTCAGACAATACAAGATTGTTGGAGGTTTAAAAAAGGCATAGAAGGGGAAGGGATACTACTTGAACTAATAAGAAAATTGTTTCTGAAAATTATGTACTCAGATGAATGGAATATTTGGTTCATATAAATATAAAGTTTAACTTCCAAGGAAGTAACTAATTTTTGCAAGTTCTCTTAGCGGAAAAAAGATAAAAATTTATGCTTATCTTGTCAGCTTCATTATTTATGAAGGATAAAAAAGAAAAGGATGATTTCCAGATTGTAATAATTGATGAAAAAAACACAAGTTAGTTGTTTATGTAACATGATATGGACCATACCTTTAGACTGATAATATCAAACAGAGTCTCATTGTCATGAGCAGAAACATAGTTGATCTGAAATGTACAGAACAGTCATATATTTTAGAATATAATTGGTATTTGGTAACAGAGTTTATAAAAGTGAGAATAAAAATCTCATCATGCACAGAAAGAATACAGATCAGAAATCATAATGTGCTTCTGTGAGTATTGATACTGTAACAAGTACAGATTATTTTGGAAAGTTAAAAATCATACTGTTTCTATCGGGGATGAAGTATAGCCAACTGGTGATCCATCAAAAGTACGAATTTCTGATCCCTTCTTAGCTTCCCCGGTATGAGATATTAGTACATAATCCCTTAGATTACCAGCTAGTCCGATCTACAAAAACAAAAGGAAGTTGATGAGAATATGCTCATTTGTCCAATATAGTTCTTGCCTGGCAACCTGGTTACAAAAAAAATAATTGCATACATCCCAGAACACAGGAAACAAATAATATAATTGACACATCGTGACCAGTCATACATAACTTTTGAAACTGCCCCTTCTGATGCAATAGTATCTCCCATGGTTCAATATTTCCAAATCTTTCTCTAGAAAAATGTTTGTTTACTCTGAGAGTCTCTGATTTCCAGAAATAGATGGAAGATTTGGAAGACATGTAAAAGTTCAAGATACTGTTGGTTGTATGAAAAAACTTAGCATAAATTTAATGGAAACAAAAGGCAGAATACAAAGAATTGGCAAATGCAGAGCTTAAGGTAAATATAAAAAAATGCTGATGGCCCATTGTAACTGATGTTAGCAATTTTCCACATCCACCTGCATAATGCTCACCATGCAATAGGTAGTGAAGAACAACGGATGTTGGAAATCTAGAATTCAAGTATTCATTCTTCAGCTCTCAAGGGCCTTCATTAATAGTGGCTATTCATTTATTATCTCCTTTGTAACAAGACAAAGTTAACCAAAAGACTGAATCTCCATGAAATTGGTAGGTCAATAACAAAATTAATGCAACCAGCAGATAAAAACTTTTAGAAGGGCAAGAGTATTGATAGCCGACCTGTATGTGGTCAGTATACGTAGCAAGTGTGAGCCTCATGTCTGTTTCATTACCCTGATAATATCCATTCGGCTGCACAAAAGGACAGGATAGCAAAGTTTATCACGCTTCACTTCAGAGTTGAAAGCCTGAAGTATAGAAGACTATTAGCTCAATCCAAGATACACAAGATAGTAGCTACCCAGTTCAATCAGCCTGTAACAGTACTCAGTAGTCAGCACCTGAGGGTTGCATGCAAAAGGTATGTGATATTACTGGCAGGGACTATAACAAAGCTTGTAAGTGGCAAAAAGGTTGTATAATCCATGATTAACACATGGGTACATGACTTAGAGGTACAGAAGCTGTTATGACTGGGATACACTATACCAGGTGACAAACTTGTGGTCGAGCTATGGCAGCTTCAACGCAAGCTGAGGGCGCAAGGACGACACGGCTTCAGCACAATCCAAGTGTGAAAGTGGTGCTGGCACATGACGGGCGATAGGAACGCTTGATTCTTAGCCATGTTATGCCATCAGTTAAGATAAGGGATTAGTCCGTGAAGAATAATAGGGGATTTAGCCATGGTTGGTTTGATTGGATGATTTGTTAGTAGATTGATTACCAGCTGTTTATTCATAGCAAAACAGCAACCAATAGAAATTTTTGTCTGTTGCCTCTCATTCTCTCTCTCTCAGTCATCACCTTGTGCGGCAGCACTTCACTGCCGTGCGCCACCACTGGCAGGCATCTCCACACTGGCCTTCTGACCCAGTTCAACATGACTACAACCTTTGGAGCCAAACACGCAACAAAAACCTAATGCCAGCAGGGTTCAACAAAATATCGTTTTTTAAAAACAAAATCACTCAAAATTTGGTAAAAATCGATCAAATTTTGTATCCAAGGTCAAAACTTGTCGATTTGCTAACCGATAAGGTTGATAATCGACTTGTTTCGAATTTTGAATTGACCGAAAATAGAAGTTTGATTTTCTGCACAATTTTGAATTTGAATTTGGCTCGATTTTCAAACCCTAAATTGGTCGGTTTAGGATATCATGTCACACCAATATGGTCGATAATTGCGATCGACCGATTATCGTCAATAAGTTGAACCCTGAATGGCAGACAATGTCAGTTCATAGGCACCTCCAGGTTGCTACTGTCAAATCCTTGATTGGAGAAAAAGGAGTATTTTTTTATTAATTATATAAAATAGCCCCAACCAGAGAGAATTGTACAACTTCTGGAATCAATATTGACTACTAGCTTGAGGAATACCACTGAGAGTGTTCAGTTCTTTTCAGGTCAGCTATTGTAGTTCAGAACAAAATTTAGGCCCAAATACTGTATTAAGAAAAACAAACAAGTAACTGCAACTGTCTTAGGAAAGCAGCTCATTGCTAAACTGTCACATACAACTGTAAATTCCAGGAAGGGTAGAAGCATAAAGTGCATCAAAATTACCTCTAAGAACAGACCAGTAGAAAAGCCTTGCAGTAGTGGATTACCAAATGGATTACCTCCATTAACAGCATCCCGGATTCTATCATTGAAGCTGTGCAAAATATGCCGTATTGGTCCTATTGGATATTAATGCCATGTGCAGAAAAATAGAAAGTATAAGAAGAACAAACAGCCCAAAAAATTTCCAACAGTGGCTATCTACCATGATAAAACTGCACTCTGGTGTTTTTTTATTGTAACAAAATTCTCAAAAAAGACAGAATGACCTTTGAGATGTTAACTTCCTTTATCAATTCTTCTAGTTGATTGTAGAAACAAATTATACCATGGAGATTTGTTCTGAAATCCATGTCCAATAAGACTAACTAGTTACTTCAAACAAAAAATGTCTCCAAGGAAATGCTGCAGTCTGCATGTAGTCGCTGAAAGGTGCTCACTATATATTCACTTACCTACCAATCCCTGTGCCACTCATATTAAGCTGCGATGCATTTATTCCGCATTTATTCTGTGCAACTTCACCAAAATCCCATCCTTCACCATACCTATGGCAATGTCAATGTTCTTATCAATCGAATACGAAAAAGCATGTGTGCTGATACCACGAAAACCGAACGATCTCAGTCCTTACAAGTATATCTTTGAACCATCCACTCCATGTTCATTCCTTGTAAGGCTTTCAAGAGTAGATTTTGCTCTCATCTGTATCATAAATGAAAAAGATTTTCAAGCACACAGTGCGATGCACTTCATAACAAAAACAGAGGAACTCAATGACCTACAATCAATTTGTGCGAATATATGGCCAAATGTCACAAGAAGGAACTCTACAAGGGAAAAAAAAGGTTTGGCTTACTAAATGCCACAAAAAGTTCCTTCTTCCAGCTATATTTGTTGCTTTCATTCCAGTGGTGGTGGTAGTGACGACAAAGTCAACATACAGTATACAGACAAAAAACTAGTTCCCTAGGTAACATGCAACAGTGTAGGTTAGCAATTTGATTTAAAATTTCATAGTCTAGGTGTTCGGCTCAGGCATATATACTAAAAAGAATTAAAAAGAGCATAGTGGTGGTGGGGGTGAAGCGGATGTAAGTTGTAACTAATCCTGACCATCAATCCTCAACCCAATAGTCCAAACATCATAAGGACAAGCAGAATCCCATCCCCGTGCTTTGCAACAAACAAATATTATTTTACTCTCTGTTGCGTCATATTCATCATGTTTGGCTTACACCCTTAGCTCCACCTGCTTCCACGCTAGAATGTGTCACATTTTCTCTGTAGCCTCGCTTCGCTTTTACACTCGATTGCTGTCCTACTTCCACGCTATTTGATTTAGTATATCTTGAACTAATTGAAAGCTTCCTAAATGCAACACACTAAAATAAGAAAGTTAGATAAATAATGTGATTTGGTATATCTTGTGTATGTCAAAAACTTCTTAAAATTCAACACACTAAAATAAGAAACATAAATCAAATAAATAGAAAGTATCCTTACGATGTCTGGTAACAGCGAAAGGAAGGTGATACCACTACCAACTGCCACTAGACACTTTATAATAGTAGCGATACTTTCTATTTATTTGGCTTGCTTTCCTTATTTTAGTGTGTTGTATTTTAGGAAGCTTTTGAGTTTTGATCTATTCAAGATATCCCAAATCACCCTATTTATGTAACTTTCTTCTTTTAGCGCATTGTATTTTAGTAAGCTTTCAATCAACTCAAGATGTACAATATCGGAGGGCGCAAAAGCATGATGCAATCGAGCGTAGAAGCAGAGCTAAGGAGACAAAGCCAAGGGTACAGAAGCAGAACGCAGTCGAGTGTGAATGTAGAGCTGAGGGCGTGAGCGAAACATATTGAATATGATACTGTGGAAAGTAATGATATTTGTTCATAGCAAAGCACGAGCACTTGACTAATACTAAAAAGAATGTGCTCCAAATTGATTGGCATGCTAAATATAGTCAACTTAATGCCACTAAGACAATATATATTGACCACCTAAGCCATGGCGAGGTTTCAAAGTCAATAACCAAATCCATAGCTTGCATATTGAGCACCACTCTTTTTTATTATTATTTCAACTATACCATGCTGATAGAAGTTGAGGTGAACTAAATGGTCAAAAAAGAACTACATAAAAAGTAATGAGGTTCAATAAGACTATTCCTCCAAGTGGTGTGAATATGTTGCAACTAGAAGTCAAATAAAACTATTCAAGTGGTACACTTTAGAGTTCAGTGCTGCAGAAGACACCTTTGGTATATATAAATGACTACAGAAGAAAATCTTTGACACACAAATATTACACACAGTAATCTTAAACGAACTAACAAATCTAGCCAGTCACCCATGCAATTACATGGTATGTATGTTGGTCCGGAAATCTGTGATACGACAAATGATTGATGCACTTGTATTATTCATACTAGATCAAAGCGATTAAACAAAAAAAATTGTGTCTAATCAGCTAGTCAACATAGTATCTAGTTCAGCTTGGAGATGAACTTACTTACCATGGTACTTTTCATGATATGTCCCATTAGATCAAATCTGAAGCCATCAACCTAAGACAATATGAACATAAAGATGTAGAATAATAAGTTACACAGTTTTTAAAAGACATGTAGCCAACAATATGAAATCCTTCCACTAAAAGAAAAATGAAGAAGCAAGACATTGTCATGATTTTATGCATTTTCCTGCAAACGAAGTGGCTGAAATGGAAATAAATACGACGATATCACTCAGAATCATTTAAGTCTTAACGAATAATGCCCATATTATAATTTTACCATAATAACTCACTTTGTAATTTACTGCCCAATTCAGAAGGTCATCCACAATTAACCTATCAACCATGAAATGCTCACTTGCTGTATTGTTCATAGCTGCGCTGTTCTCAATCTGACCATTAGTGTCTCTTCTAAGATAGTATCCAGGAACAATCTGTAAATATCTCATACAAATAAAAAGATAGAGGACAAATTAGGAAAGCATTAGGGAAAAAATACTCCCTCTGTCCCACAGCATAAGTCTAAGTCCACCATGCACACAGAACATGAAAACACTTCTGAGAAAGATTTAATGTCATCGGGCCATCCATACCCCTATTACTTTGATCCCCTCAATGAACTTACATCGTGGGATAATGCTTCCCAATAAAATGAACTTATGTTGTGGAATTGAGTATGCTATCCATTCAGGATATTCACTCATGGATGAAGCAAGAGAACCAGAGACACACGGATAAGGCAGAGATTAGAGGCAAGGAGACATCAGGGGGAGAACGAAAGAATCAGGACGAAGATCAATGAATACTTTGTTAGCTGGAATTATTATAAACATAAAGATCAATTCATTCCATATCATCGAAAGATCAAAAGTTTTGGAATATACAACCATACCCCACTGTCATAGAGACAGGGGATCCCACTTGTCAATGAGACAAAGTGGTATTTTTCGAAACTTTGATCTTTCGCGATGGTATGAAATGAATTTTCCCTAAATATAAATGTAATTATAAAGAGCAATAACCTTGTCAAGCACTGAAGTGATGCCAAACGGGCCACTTGAGTCTAGATGATTGTATACAACATCCATGACAACACGAAGACCTAAGTGATTCAGAGCCTGCAGTCCAAAATTTTATCAGAAAAGCAACTGCTGTCTTGCATAGAGCTAGCCACATTTAGCATGGCTACTCCTTGCATTATAGCTACATGCCGGTAGCTCCAAGTTAAAGCATATTAAGAATAAAAAACACACCTGGACCATCTGACGGTATTCAATAATACGACTTGAACCATTTGGGTTATTTGCATAGCTTCCTTTAGGAACACCCCAGAGAACAGGGTTATACCTTTATTGCATATGAGCATGTGTGAGAATAATTTGCGGGAAAAAACATAATAAACTTCGCTTTTTTAAGACCACTACACATTAGCATGTGAAATGGCTGAGAGAAAAGAAGAGTGAGAAATGAATACCCCCAATTATAAGGGTCCTCTTCCTGAATAGCTACAACTGCAGCTTGTTGCATATCTGAACCTGGAGGGAGTTTTGCCAGTTCAACTTCATCTGCCAAAGCAAATAAAGATCTTCAGTGATTCAAACAGGAATGACTGAATAAGTCAACTACAAGTCACAAGACGAATGCTACAGCTGGAAATTTATCATTTTTATACAAGGCAATAGCACTTTGTAGCTATTTTTTAAGGCTTTTAGTATTTTTCTTAAAGCTCCTAAAACCATTTTTTTACAATTTTTTGGGCTCTCCAAGCCCCTATCAAGGGCCTACAACTTTTTTAGATTATAATCTACAGCTGGATTAAGCTTAAAAGAACAAGGCTGAAAAAAGGAGTTTGGTTCCATCAGTTCCTTGAAGTATTTAAAAATGAACTGAAGTTATCTAACAAACAAGAAAATATTATGTATCTGAAACTATTATGTACTCAAAAGATGTGTTTTCTATTTTTTTAAAAAAAATGTGTTTTTTTTATTCAACAGCTTGCATTTTGATTTCATGTGTTTTTATATAAGTTCAAAGTAGACAGCAAAAAGCATGCAAGTTACAACCTATAATTTAACCATCTTGTACATAGTTCATATTGTTAGTCTGGTAAAACATACAGAAAGAAGGATTCTTTACCAACATGTTTCCAATTTTTTTTATTATCGTCAACACCACCAAAATGAAAGCTTGGCAACAAATGCACATGAGTCAAGCCAGCATCGGCCAATTTCCTTAGGTGACGTATTCCTGCCGAATCCTGTACCACGAGTGGATAATGCAATCATAATATATTGTGATAAACAAAGTGATGAATTACATCGATTTTCTAGTAAACCAACTCTGAACGACCTGACACGTAAATGCACGAAACCCTCCTCGAGAATTGCAGTCCACTGTGCTATCGTGAGCACTGTAATGAAAGATCGATAGGAAATGAAGGGGTAAGTTGTACAAATCAACATCCATAATTCCACCAAATTTACAGTTACATGAATCAAGCAGCATAGTTGACCTGAAATCACGAATATGCAATTCATAGATGCTTATGTCAGAGAAGGAATCAAGAATTGGCTTCTCATCTGCCAGTTCATCCCAGGAAGCTGGCTTCAATGCTTCACTATTAATGTTAACTAACAAAGTACGCGAGCCATTTGCAGAAAGCCTAGTCAAATTAACAAAACGTTAGTTTCTTCCATTGTGTGTATGGATTAGCATTATGAACTAATTAAAAAACACATACCCTCTAGCATAAGGATCATCAGCTAAACATTTCTCAACTTGCAATGTACTTGGATGATATACCTTGACTTCATACAAATAGTAAAGGTTTTCCCAATCCCTTGGTCCAGTAACACTCCAAACACCATTTACCTCTTTAAGTTGCACAGTCCCCAGTAAAGGCCCCACTGGACCATCATAGAAGCATGCAGCCACGTCCTGCAGATATAATGTTGAAATTTTACATATAAGCAGAAATGATACTACAGACAGTAATACTTCAGATCCTAAGAGACTTTCCAGAACCCTTACCTGTGCTGTCGGAGCCCAAAGGTGCAGACTCACAGCTTCCTCGCTGAAAACTGCACCGAGCGGTCCAGTGTATGCAAACATATCATCCAATACACCAGGTAGTTGCAATCCAGTAACATCCTGGAGTTTGCCATCAGCTGCACATAAACAGTATCATATGTTGCAACAAAAGGTATTTAAAAAAGATATCAAATTGTCAAACAGTAAAAATACCATAAAAAGAAGCGACAGCCAGTTGGCATTTCACAAGGTTCTCAGCGTGAACTGAGCTAGGAACTCTGAAGGCTCTATAACTGCTGATGAAAGGGAACTTCTGGGTCACCTGAAACATATGAAACAGTACCCTGACATTAGGATATGATTTTTTTATAAAAATATACAAATACAAGCAGGCATAACACGCACTTGAGCACAGGGAATCAATGGTAATTCTTACACTGGCTGGAAGCCCTCCATGCTCTGGTTGCAGCTCAACTTTTGAATCATAACCTGAGAAAACAGTAAGAGGTTTTGCATGCATTAGGACATTATTAGTTTGCAACCACAACTGATTGATGACAACGGTTTAAAAGGAATACATTAATTGTCCCTACCTTCAATAACCCCATTCGAAATGTGCATTGTAGCATCTCGGCTTGCATATAAGCAGAGGGAGGTTTCTTGATCTGCAGCATCCCAGGCAACCAGAGACCTCGTGACCCAGTAAGCTCTCGCGTCCGACAAGAACCCCTGCAGATGTTACATCCTTATTAGCGTAATCCTTGCAAAACACAAACATAGTGGGTGAAAACTCAAAAGGAAAACAAACTGAGAAATTTTTCATAAAATTTTGGTTACTGAAGGGTGCCTATTTTTCACAAATTGAAAAATGATGTAGTCAGTGTAGATCACTACAGACAGTAACACCAAGGGTTTTTTTCCCTTTAAAAAAAGACCATTTTGCCCCCAAGTGGTGTGTGACTGGTATGAGCCCCGCAGAGTGCCATGGAGGGTCACCCGTGTAATTTGTCAGTCCCAAGGACGATTGCAATAGCAACCGAACAAAAACATGGACGAGGAGAGGAGGAGCAGGGGCCGCACCTCGGACGCGATGGCAACAGCATCGGCCTGGTGGACGGCGGCGGCGCTTCCCTCCCCAACCGCCATCGGCGCCCGCGAGGAGGCGGGCATCCCCTGCCTGCCGAGCGCGGTGGCACGAGCGTAACGCGCCGGCGGTGGCGGGGCGACGGCCCTCCGCGATCTCCTGGGCGACGCAGACAAGAAGGAAACGGAGGCGGAGGCGAAGCGCGGGGGATTCGACAGGACGAAGGGGGAATCGACGTGGAGCAGCATCTGCATTTGCAGTGTGGGGTTTGGATTTGGGAGGAGGCTGCCTGGGTGTGTGGAATGTGGCAAACTCTGATGATTCTGAATAGGCTATTTATATTTAAGGCGAACACAGAAAGAGCTATTTCTTTTTCTCTCTCTTTTCCCACACGTTTGGTTATCTTTTTCCTTTTTTTTCAAACACTACAAGTTAGGATTTTCCTTTTTTTTCCTTTTGGATTTTCACTAACTTTTATTTATTGTTTTCTTTTTTTTTTTGTTGGCTCTACTTCTGCAAATCAGGAACCTCCGTACCACCTTGCGCTAGCTCACGATTGTCTTGCTAGCATGGCACATATTACAACAAATGTTTGAATCATCTTATACGTAACGTCACATCAATATTCATTAAATTAAACAAAGCACTAGTAACATGCCCGTGCGTTGTAACGGGAGACAAAAAATTATCTAATCAACTGCAATGACAATAACATCCAAAGGGGCGAAAAAATATCCCCAATTTAAATGTTTATTTAAGTCTATCATAGCATTTACAACAAAACTTGATAGTATTTCAAATAGATTACTAAGACAGTTTCATAAAAAAAACAACACATTGATAATCTAAAACATGTGTCGTGTAATTATGCTAATAATGGTTTGTACAGCTTGTGGAATATTTTTCTTAGTTTCGTTCTTGTAGTACTTCAATGCTTCTAGCACAAATTCCTTCTTGCTCAACTTGGTTCCTACGTAATTACGGCACATGAAATGTTAAGAATCACAATTAGAAAACTTTTATGACCATCACGAGATTGTGTGTAACTATGAAATGAAAAAACTTACTTTACAAATTTTTTCAGATTGTAGCATTTCTCCATTCCAAACGCGCATGAACTCGATAATAAAAAAAACCAGAAGGGCATATCACACCATCCACCGTCCTCAGGTGTTCGAATGAGGTTGGGCCGGCAACATGGTTTAGCGGTATCCTTAGGTAGTACCGTTCCCCTTCAGCTGGACTGGCTGACACAATCCTCCCGATTTGTGTCCCTCTCTTCCTTGGCTTCCACGTCTTGCGGTCTATGCCACTTGTTTGCCAGGTAAAACTCGCAGGAAAATCTCTCTGTAGAGGATGCCTCGAGCCCATTCATGTTGCATATTTGCTTCAAAAAATGCTGTCAACATGGTCCTCTCAGAGCTTTGTCTGTCAACGACATTACGAAGGTCATGTCCTGCATGGAAGTAGACCATGTGCATATTAGAGAGGTGGAGCTGCATCTGCTTCACGGGCGGAGATATCTTGCTTAGATCGAACCCGAATATTCTCCAAAGGGCTTCCGGGGGGGTGACCCACCTAGCATCCCTATACTGTCATCAATTGTTTCGTTGCTTTCAACTTCATCGAGAGAAACAGAAGCTCGATCATGTCCCTTGTATATGTACTTGAATAGATATTTGACAGCTTTAATGCTAGAACAGACCTCAACATTGATGTGGCAATCAAACATCCTGAGAAGGTAAAAATATGACCAGCACTAACCTAACTTGAAGTTGTTATAAAACTAAGGTTCCAACTCCTTTAGCCGAAGTTGCAACAAGATTTCTATCTTTGTTATAAAGGCATTTATCAGAATGTACTTCCCATACGAAATGCAAAACAAATCTCCAACGCAATTCATCAACAACTTATGCACAATATACAAAAAATAATTGTGTGTTCTGTGACAAAATAATGGATTACTCACCGTTCTGCTATAATAGAGAGAGGTATTGACACTGGAAGTATAGATGGTTAATAGTAACCCGCAAACTGCAAATTATAGTAGGAAACTATGTCGGGACAATAGGTAATCTAATATTTCTCAACATAAAGGACACTGAGAAGGTGCATGCTAACAACGGACATATATGTGATATATGCTAGCACGAGGTCGAGAAATCCTGCCAGACTTGACAGCACTTGACTCCATAAAAGCATGCTACGGAAATTATAGTCCTTCAAAGCACTCTGGTATAGTAAAACTCCAAGTAGTGAACCAATTGAATAAATGAGACCAATAAGCTCCTGTACGATGCAAATGTTCTGTAAGTTCTTTCGGGTTTTGACAAGAAAGCCTTAATGAAGTCGGTAAAAGAAAATAATGAATCTCAGAATAACCTATAAAGCACACCCACGCAGAAATGTACCACATATAAGCACATTGAGAATACATGATAAAGGGTAAAGATCAGGTCAAAACTGTTATCTTGGATTTAAGTCATGTTCATCTACTTAAAAAAAAAACTACAAAACTAACTTGCATCAAAGTAGCATCTGGCTATTTTTCTGCCTGAGGGCTTTACTACATATTCAGGGTGGCATCAGATGCTTAACATTGCAGTGTAATGGATTTGTTTGAGACACCACTTGCCAATAAGGAATTAGTAAATAATGGCATATATTTTCCAGGCTTCTGGTCTATGTATGCAGGAATAAATCCCCATGTATGAACTGATGTATCTAGAATATGTGCATACCTCTGAAAATCTTGGTCCAGCGAGTCGGTCTGTGTACCAATAGAACATTCCTGCTTGAATATCCAGACTTAGATTGAGAGAAACATACATATAAACACATGGCCACCAGACTTCGGGGCACTTTATGGTTGACCCCATGGATTGAATTGCTTTGTAGAACTTCTTATGAACCTGAATTCAGCAAATCCCTTAAGTTGCATAACTGTGCTGCATTCAATGATTTAACCAAAAGTGTTTTATCTGACCTGCTTGTAATCGAAATCTGTAGCATGGCTCTCCTTGAGCAGAACCCCAGCTGACGACACCAGTGCAGAGGGGATAATTAACAGACCAAGAGCCCTCTTTGAACAACAAAAGTAAGACTTGTCATTGGGCAAGAACATTCAAATTCACATATTGCGCTCTGTGAGAAGAGAAACCAGTACTGACACCATAGTCTATCAGGAAACCGAACCTGAGAGCCCATTGAGTGAACAAGAAGGCCACTGATGGAGAATCCAAGCAATGCCCCAACAGAGGAGCTAAACCCGCACAGGCTTTGCATGTCGGAAGCAAGGGGCGGGTGTGTTATGCTGTTCTGTGCAACCAGGTAGTCCACTGTCACATCGGCTATCGCCGCACCTGCGCTCTGCACCGTCAGCGCCAAAGTTGCCGGGATGATCCCCAATTTCTGATGGAGAGAAAGCACAAGCATAGATGACACGCCAATCACACCTACATTATCTCAAAACCGAGATGTATCACGATACTGACCATAACAATCATGAAGGCGCCTTACTTATATGGTAGAAATCAAGAAAGCCCAAATCTTTTACTAGCAAGGACGAAGTACGGGCGGCGGCGGTAGCCAGCGACGAGGACGACGTCGGTGAGCAGGCCCCAGAGGGGCTTGACGACCCACGGCGCGTCGGTGATCCCCTGGTAGAACTGGGCCGCGGACGGCTGCACGCGCTGCACGTCCTTCCAGTAGTACCCGGCGGCGACTCCTTCGACGGCGTTGCCAACACCCTGGCAGGTGCCGCAGACGACGACGACGGCGAGCACGAAGCTCCAGTGCAGCTCGCGAGAAAGCCGCCGCAGCCAGCCGCAGGGGGAGGCGATCCCGAACTCTCCATTGCCGCCACCGCTGCCGTCGTTCCGATGACTGCCGGCGCCGGCTTCTTCAAGTGCCCCGTCCTCTTGGGGATCTATTTGAGCAGCGCGTGAAGAGTGATTTCTTCTGGGTTTTCTTGAGATCTACGGAGAAGCCGCCGGAATTCGCACAGCAAGAATGCCAGTCGCGGGGATTGCTCTCTGGGAGAGGTCGACGAGATGCATACAACTTCTTGGTGAGCAGAGCACGAAGGCGAAGTGTTCGATGGCCGGCGGGGGTGAAGGTGGAGGCCGGCGGGTGTTGAGGGAGGCGGCGGTGGCGATTCTGGAGGAGGCCGGCGGGGGTGGAGGTGGCGGCCAGCGCCGTTGTAGGGAGGAGGAGAAAAGGCCGGCGTTCGCGTCCTGGAGGCTAACGGGGGTGGAAGCGGCGGACTAATTGGCATAATTAGCGGTACGTGGTCTACCGCGTAATTAGCGGTACGTGGACCTGGGCGAAGAATCTTGCTGTGGTGGCTGTGTTGATCTCCACCGCTGAAATGTACACGAACGGCCAAGATTCTTAGTTGGTGAACTCACCACCACCACCACCATAAGACAATTTAGAATAGTAGAGATATACACTGGGTTAGTTTTGATAGGCCCGGTATGCAAAACATTACAATACCAAATATATCTTATCAAAGTTTAGTGGATAGAAGGGTCAGGTTTCAAGGTTGTGCCCTTCACGATATTGTCCTTCACGAAATTACCTTGAACCCTTCACGGTATACTCAAGTCCTTCATGGTAAACATATCCTTCACGATAATCATGTCCTTTGTGACATACATGTCCTTCACACTACTCATATCCTTGCGGTAAACATGCCCTTCGTAGTATTCATGTCCTTCGTAGTATATCCTAAGATGATTGAATGATTTTAATTCAAACTCAGACATAACTACTACCGAGTGCATGAGCTTTCTCTTGTCTACAATGTGTACGTTGATAGTCGAGATCTTGTGATCAACCATTCCATTGTACCGTTGATAGTAAGCTATTGTTGTTGCAACTTCTGATAAGATCGATCTGTTATGCTATTGATGTAAAGCTAAGATCAACCCATTCATTTCTAGACTTAGTTTTTCTAAGCATACATCATAGACTCGCTACTCAAGGAGTTTGAATTAACTCTTAGGATTCCAAATAGCAGGGTAGGAAGTCATGCCAAGGATAGTGTTGTGTTTATTAACGCTAGTAACCAAGTGATGATATCTAGACCACCTCTATTAGCTTTGCATTTCAAATACAGTAATATAGGGAAAGTAAAGCATGCAAATTCATCCAGTAAAACAACATAATATTTAAGTAAAAGCTAGGTTAGAAGCATGTTTATAAATATTGACTCACCTAAACTGTATGCGTTGAAACCTGGATCTTGATATTCGGACTATTCTTCTGAAATTTCGAGATCTAAGCGCGAATAATCAAAACAACATATATAAACACACAGAAATGCGAGAAACATGATACATGAGATGCAACATGGTCTATTTTGGTTTAGAAAAAATTACATTGATGCCCCTGAACTCGCATGAAATCTCACTTAGCCCCTCTGAACTTGAAATTTACTTTTTTTGACCCTTGAATTTGCATCCGTTTGCACCCTAGGTCAAAAACCGTTAGAGATACCGTTAATTGCTAAGGTGGCTGTTAGTTTTCTGTTATTGCTTTGGTGGTTATCACATATGCATTTTTTAAATGATATGGCATCTATGTCACCTCCCTTCTCTCTCTCTGAAAAAAATCAACTTCAAAAAAATGAAAATTTTGAAAACCCAAATTTCAAATTTGAAACTTTAGTTTTGATATTTCAAATTTCAAAATGTGCAAAAATTGGAATTTTAAAAACTTTTGAATTTTCAAATTTGACTTTTTATAAATTTTCAATGTTTAAAAATTTTGATATTCAAATTCTAAATTTGAATTTCTAAAATTTTTGAATTCAAATTTTTGGAATTTTCCAATTTCAAATTTGAGTTTTCACATGTTTTGAAATTTGCATATTCAAATTTGAAGTTTAAAATTTTTTATGTAGATTTTTAAAGAACTAAAATTGAATTATTTGAAAAAAAAATTGAAGTTGTTTCTTTATAAAAAAATTGAAGTTGAAAATTTCAAATTATTTTGAAGTTGAATTTTTGAAAAAATTTTGAGGTTGAATTTTTTCGTAAGAGAAAGAGGGAGAGGAAACTAATGTGTTATAGTAATTTTTGAAGTTGAATTTTATTACATATAGTTGGGCCCAAAAGATTAAAACTAATGTGTTATAGTACCAGTCTCACACCTTTACTATACCATGTATGAGATATTTATGTTCCCTATCTTCTCCATAGGGAAAAAATCAATTGTCAATTGTGTGAATTGTTGTTTTGAGCAGAGCTGCATGGGGCCCTTCTAATATGTCTTTCATATACTTGATTAGTTGATGTAACTGCCATTATATTGGTTTACTACTTTTAAGTATTTTATCATGCTTTATAGAGTTTTATGTCCTTTCATAGTGGCAGAATGCAGACACATTATATAATTTGTGATTGCTGATTATTCAAGTTTTCTATGAAAAATGATTTCATAGAAAAGGAAGTTATTTGTGCATAGATATTCCTTTTTCTAGAAGAAAATAAACAAGAATTGTTATCACCTTGGCCTCTGCATTCTTTCTCCAATTAATTAACTTTGTTCCCTTTTGCAGGCTTTCATGGTCTCAACTTTGCTTCGGTGGCAGCGGATACATATGCTAATTTGATTCATCATGCAACATGCATGTAAGTCATCAAAAGATATTATCGATGAATAGAAGTATGTCTTGCTTATTAACATCTCGGAAATATTCTGCCATCAACATTTCAGCCATTTTTCATGGTTCGAATAGCATGCAATGAACCACCCACAGTTGTGTACAGAAATGTGCCATGTTTTTACCAATTTGGTTGAGGATAGTTGCTTTGAAACTAGAATCAAACTAAGCTGAAGTTTGAATGTATGGAACCATGATTTTTGTTTCAAAGAAACATTAGAAAGTACAAAAAAATTGCAAAACAAAGTATAGCATAGACAAAGGGTTTTAACTCTAGTGAACTCCTATAAAATACAAAATACAATAAAAATCACACTAAGTAGTTTAGTGAACCATATGAAAATAAAAAACAAATACAAAATAATTGTTTTTAGCCAAGACAAACAAAAAATTAAGTTTCATTAAACCTTTAGAATCAATAAATAAAAACTTTCTAACCTATTTACAAATACAACAAAAATAAAACTAAAATTGTACATTAGTAAGAGGGTTTACTAATGTGTGATTTGGAAAAGCATACTATACGAGAATGGAAAAATGATCTAGCGATTTTAGTTTACTGATGTGCGATTTCGAAAAGCATACTCTGCTTACCCGATTCCTTGTGCAAACTGTACAAACAGGCCAAATAGTAACAGGTAGGTCGCCTAAAATAGTACACTCGCTCGTTAGCCTGTCTGATTTCATTAACTATTTTTTAGGTGTTAGTGGTGATCGACCCGGTGATGCAATCCTTATTCTGATCTAACTCTGCAAGGGTAAAGAATTGCTCTGGCCTCCGAAGGATAGTATGAATGTCATGGATGCCTTTCTACCGATCGCAAAGCAATAAGAGGTGATTGAGCGCTTGCATCTTCGTTGCTTAATTTGAAGGACCGGATAAGGTTTGGCTGATGGGCACAAAACTTTAATCGTACGTGGACAATAGATCGGCCGATAATCACAACAATTAATACACATCTCAAAGCTCAATCTCATGGTCCACAAATCGACTGGAGCAAAAGACAATTTAAGTCGACTGTAATATAGCAAAAGCGTATGATTTTTGGCTGTTCTCGGCCCGGACCAATTTATTATGGACCATTTGGTCTAGAAAAGGGGATATTTTTTTTCTAGAAGCAAGATCATGCTTATCCCACCGTAAAATTCCACCGGTGGAGCCATGCGAGAGTGGCGTGTGTGCAGCCTCTCCAAGCACGACCGTCCACGGCGGTGACAGCCCTTTCCTGGTCCCGGCGTGCTACACCACGGGCCAGCCACGCCATTCCCGAGTGGCGACGACAGCGTTGTCCACCGTTCTCCTGAGCGGTGGCGGCCCTCTTAGGGCATATATAATGGTAGAGAGTTCTTTGCTCTGCTATCGCTAATGTCATCTATAAATAGCGTTAGAGGCGATTACCATCTGATGGGTTGTCTACAGAGTTGTCTATAGGATCATTTAATGTCTGCATAGAGTTTTAAAAATGTGGTGATCAAGTGTGCATGTCATGTTTGTAGCCTACATGATTAAATTTTTTATACAATAATTTGGAAACGTTTTGAAATAAAAGAAATATATGATTAATTGATAATTTATTTTTTTCATGTGTTTCGTTAATACCCCATAGAAGCTATCCTAATTGCACGTATCAAAATAAAAAAGATATGATTAATTCATATTTTGAATACATTAGTAATGATGCATCTGAGCTTGCTCGTTTGGTTCTACTGTAGATCGTAGATGAGCAATTGTCCATTTTATAATACAGTTAATTTTCTGAAGTATCACCAATGAGAGCAACCAGCAAAATGGGAGATCAGGTCCAAAACACGACATTGAATTCAACGTTACACGATTTAAACAGATGCAACAGCAACAGGCATTAGTTTTCAGCCTTCACCATCCATGATTGGTAAAATGACACATATAGATATTAGACTAGGATCACAACATATAGCAGGAAATATATAGCTGAAATCAATTGAATCCTTCCCATCCGAATCTTCACTGTTAGGTGAAACTAATTGTCAGCAATATTTGTTCTTTGTCAAGAAGAAGAAAACTTCCAGCATCTAATGGTGTGTGGTCTAAACCGAATGTGAGGCAAAACTTGCAATTGCAACTAATAGTGTGGGGTCTAAACCGAATGTGAGGCAAAACTTGCATCGCTATTCAGCAACTTGCAACAGCAACTAATAATATATGATTCAATAATATAGAAGAATGATGCCATTATTAGTAAAGTCAAAATCTGAATATTCTGTGAAATGAAAAGTAATTGAATATAAATTACCAATTTTTGGGATCCGATGGAGATGGGTGCTCAGCCATGGGAGATGCCGCCGGAGAGGCAAGCACGGCCGTCTTCTTGGAGAGGGTGCCGCCGGGAGATGGCGCCATGAGAGGTCATTCGCTGGGAGAGGCGCCGCCAGAGATCGCAACCTGAGCCGCGCCTAGGAGAGAGGCCATGTGGGGAGAGGGCGCCGGGGAGAGGCTGCCGGGAGAGGCGCCATGGGAGAGGCCGGGAGATGCCGCTGCCGGAGAGGCAGCACGGCCGTCTTGCTGTAGGAGATGCCATGACGGGAGATGGCGCCATGGAGAGGTTGCTGGCCGGGAGAGGCGTCGCCAGAGACAGCAGCAGCCGCGCCGGGAGAGGCCGCCGTGGGGAGAGGGCGCCACGGGAGAGGCGCAGCCGGGAGAGAGGCCGGGAGAGGGCACACCATGGGAGAGGCCATCATGGGAGAAGCGCAATGGGAGACAGATGTGGGAGGCGGCGGGAGAGGCCGGGAGAGGGCGCCATGGGAGAGGCCGCCATGAGGAGAGGCTGCCGGAGAGAGCGCCATGGGAGAGGCCTCCACGGGAGAGGCGCCACGAGAGAGTCTGAGGAGATGACGCGGGAGGAGCAAAGCGGGAAGAAGCCAGAGAGACGACGCAGGGAAGGCCGCCGTGGGGAGAGGGAACCGCGGGAGAGGCCGCCGCGGGAGACGTGGATTTTGGAGGAACTCCCGCGCGAGAGGGAAGTTTTTCGCGGGAGTGGAACGGGGAAGACGAGGGATTTCGCGCGAGTGGAACGGGGAAGATGTGGATTTTGGAGGAACTTCCGCGATGCTCGCACTAGATCCCGCGAAGGCGTGGCTAGAGTCGATCTCGTCGGTACGCCATCTCCAAGCTGTCGCTACAACGTCTCCAAGCCGTCGCCAATTCTTGGTTTTGCTGCAAGCGACGTCTCGTAGACAAGAGACGGCTCTCTCCTCTCTCTTCCTTTACTCTTGTCCAACTCAGCAAATGTGTGACATGGCATTGCTTAGAGACAGCTTAGAGACTGCTGATGTGTATTGTTGTACATGCTCTTACATGAGCGCGCGAAGGTTGGCTAACCCATTAGACGCGTTTCACACTAACTTTCACATAGTAACAAGCCTGGATGGGCAGGGAGGAGCCAGGTCGACCATTTGGCTAGGTCAGGCTGCCCTTCACCTTTCTCGTGCACTTCCCCTTTACCACTGCGGCGCTACCTACTACACGCCTGGATTAGTTTCCTATGCAGTTCCTTTTTCTTTTCTAAGAGGAACACAACGATTCCATTACCAACTAGGAGAGACAGCTAAATCGCTAGCCACCCTGAATAGTACAGACAATGAGAGTAATACAAACTGTAATACAAACCCCGAAGAGGGACGTACCAACCAACACTATCCACATGACCAACAACACAAGGTGTCGTAGCACCCAAACAGTGCCATCCCAACTGTTGAGCTGATGATTCTGGCCGAGGTCATCGCCTGAACCGCTCCCTCCAGTCTTGACCTACAATGGGTTAGAGAACGAAAAGCCAACCGATGAGCCCTACAACTCGATCACATCTGGCTGGTTGACGACACCGATTTGTAACTTAGGACGAGCCACTGTGGCTGAGCAAGAGATATCAGGCATCATCACCCTCGAGGAAGACGACAACTCCAAGCACAACTTTGCATCACGATCGTTGGATCCGGTAGCAACGAAGGCGACAAGGCAGAGAAGATGCCTCTTCCTCGAACTCCGTACAAACATGCACTACCCATGGGCCCCATCAGAGCCGACAGTGAGGAAGAAAAACCTCCAACAACTACCTTCGACGCCAACATCGCCGTTTACTGAAGAATCCTTGCAGAGGACCAGAAGAACCACCAACCACACGAAGTCCCAGCGGCAAACCCTAATAGCTATACCTACAAACCTAGACCTACAGTAATCCCCACCCCAACCGCCCCTTGGCCACCTCTACAACCAGAACCTCGACGCCTAGCTCCCTCCTGCTCGTCACCAGCGAGGTCATCAATGAAGGGACAAAGATCTGACCAGGGCCATGGGAGGGGACGGAGAGATTTGTTGGCTGTGCCGCCTTCTGCCTCCAGGACACTGCCGCTGGCCACCAACCCTGCTCCACCAAGACCACCGACGGGCCCAACCATTCTTCGGCGCCGGGAAAGACACCGGAGACCCGAGGACTAGCTAGACCTGAGGAGAAAATAGGAGGGTTTATGAGAGAGGAGGGGAAGGAAGGGGAAGGAAAAAGGGGAAGTAGAGGAGGACGGGTCCCCTTCCTCTCACCACTGGCGATCTCATTAGAGAGAGAGGGAGAAAGCCAAGGAAATGGCAGCGCTAAGATTGTGGTTTGGGAGTGCGGAAGAGAAAAGACAAGTTTTTTGATTCAGCCTAAGATGTTGACAACTATGAGTATCAGGGGAGGTCATAGGGACCTAGGATGGAGGTAGTGTTTCCTGTGCAGTTCTTGCTACAACTGCAACTTTCATCGGATTTAAAATTTAATGGTATGTTTGGAGTGACTGAGCTGAATGAATAAGCTGGTTGAACTGAATGTTATGTTGGACTTTGAAAGGTTCTTGAATCAGCTTTTCCAAGCTGGTTCGCATCATTTATGTTATTTTTAAGAGTTTTTAGAGGTGGCTTCATGATAAAAAAGAAAAAATCTACTTACCCTCCTCAACTATGCATGGTGGTGCACTTAACCTTTCGGTCTAGAAAACCAGGTATTCGCCTCCCACAAGTATGTGAAGTGGTGCACATAACCCCCTGCAGACAGTTTTAAGAGTGGTTTTGCCATCGAGACTGCCAAGGTGGAGGGTATTGCCACATACATTGAAACACGTCGCATTATTGTTTTATAAAAATATTTTTTATTATGGGTCCCACATGTCAGTCTATGTCTCTTCTTCCTCTCTCTCCTCTCTCTACTACTGTTTTTCTCTCTTCTTCTTTCTCACGATATCTCTTCCCTGCTCCCTCCTCTTTCCATCCCACAGCCGCTGCTCCCACTGCCCTCCAGCCCCACTGTCGGGACCCGAAAAACGGAGTCGAATCCCTGCTGTGTCTTACCTGTACTAGTTCCTGGATCAAGTAGCTAGTACACACAGATATACAGTTTGAATCATCACCATTCAACGAAAAGTAATTTATTACATCAGAGTCGCATAATTATTACAAAGTTCAGGCTCCAAGGCCTAGCAGTGGAAATTTAAATAACAGTTCAACGTGAATGAAAACCAAATCACAACTCCACAGGCATGCCCGAAGAATGCGCTCCTAGACGTCGGAGTAGTCTTCATCCTGAATACCATCAGCAAAATCCCCGTCTTGGTACACTTCCTCATCGGCGTCGCATCCTGCTCGTTGGAATGAGCAGCCTGAGAATAAACTCGAGGTAAGTAATCTTAATTACTTGCAAGACAATGCCTAGATGCTATATAGGTTTCAAGGAGGGTTTGGGGTAGTTTTGCATAAAGCTAAGTTTCAAACTTTTAAACCTAGTTTGAGAGAGCGGTTTTGAAATTGAAGTTTGAACTTTATAATTCTTTCTTTTGGAAAAGATAGCGTCTACTGACTTAACCAGATCGTCATGGCACCCACCATGAAGACAACTACGCACATGCAACACCGATTGCAAGGCAATTCCCAAAACAAAGAGAGGGGGAAGGGAATTTTACAAAACTACAGTGGGGTAGCTTCCGTCGTTCACCCTTAACCATTGGGCGAGGCTTTCATGAAAGTTTACACTCTGCAGAGGTTGTACGCTTTACCCATGAGTAGGTGGCTTCCTAGGAATCACCCAAAGGAAGTGGACACCACGAGGTCTTTCACCACAACCTTCCCTTAGACCGGCATTCCCACTAAGGTTTCCACACCAATGCCCCTCTTGTGCCGACAGGTTCTGTTCTATGGACACATCTGAATACCCACTCCCAACCACAAAGAAAGGTTCTGTTCTTATGGACATATTCAGATGCCCACTCCCTATTCCACCAGGAATGCCAGACTAAAAGTCCGAAGGGTACTCAACCAGGACCTGCCCATACAGGCACTCAATGGTCGCACTGTTGAACTAGTCTAGGTACCACAAAGAATCGATCCTTAAGTCAAACGGGTATGGTCCACTATCAACCCAATCTCGAGCATACTGCCACCGAGCAGTTGCCAACCACCTTGCAACCATCCACCCCGATTGAGAAACCATTTAAAAAGCCCGGGATAGCACCCACTATCCCTACAGACAATTCTTGACACGGTAGCACCCACTACCGGCCATTCAATTTGCAATCAAGTTTGTATCGGGGTTGAACACAAAAGTAAGTCTCTAGATTGCATTTGCTAAGCATGTAATGTAAAAATCACTAAACAAGGATGGCAGCAAAATTAAATAATATTAAATAACTAGGGTTAATGAGGTTGGCTGTGTATATCATTCATATAGGACATTATCTACAACTTAGCTTAAATATTGTTTTTAGCTTTTAATTAGCATCTAGGTTTTGCAAAATCTAATAAAACATTTATGAAAATTGGGTAATAGCAACATGGCACAATGGCTTGCCTTGATCCTAGTAGTTGGACTGATCAGCGGCGAAATCTCCTTCAGCGGACGGATCTAACGTTTAAAAGAAATACAATAAGAACCATGTGCGATAAAATATGATGCATGCATGACATGTCATGAGGATGATGCAAACAGTACAGAACAGTATAAAATAATTTTATAAAACTTCTGAAATTGGTTTCATTATTTTTAGAGTTCACTATAATTAGTTATGATTTTTATAATCTTAATATTAAAGGTACAAAAGAGAGTTAATAATAAATAAATTTCAAAATTTTACCAAAACAGTACAGAAATCATATTATAATATATCTAACTTTATAAAATGATTTTTGGTATTTTGGATCTCTAAATTAATTTATAAAATTCCTACACATGCAAGAACTAATATAATTATCAAAATTTAAATTTAGCAGAAACATGTAAATAAACAGTACATAAAAATAATTTAGAATTTTATGAATCTAACAAAATTTATTTCACAATTTTTGGAATTTTCTATGAATTTATATGGAATTTACAATATTATGCATAATCTGCTAATAAGGAAAATAAAGGGGAAGAGGGGCATTGGGCGGAGCCAAGATGGGCGGCCCACTCGGCCTCACGCAGCGTGCTTGAGGGAGGACGCTGATCGGCGGGCCCCCTCCTGCAGTGAGACAGAGCAGGGAGGTGTTTGGGCGGGGCTCGGCGGCCCCCGCCCGTGATGGCAAAGGTGAGAGAGAGAGGAGGAGGGCTCACGAGTTTAGGCGGCGGGCATCAAGCGGCGGCGGCGGCAAGATACCTAAGCGGCTGGCGGAGGCTCCTGGCCATGGCAGCATGGCGGCAGCGATGGCGGCTGCGCGGCCAGCGGCATGGAGTAAGCACCAGCGGCGAGGATTCTAATGGCGGCATGCGCAGGAGTGCCGGCGAGGCGGCGTCTTGGCGGCAGCAGCAGACGGAGGAGCACATGGCGGGCTCGCCGGCGGTGAGATGGTGGTGGCGAAGGGTGGCGAGGCTTAGGAGGATGGAGTCGGCGGAGGGCTCACCACTGGCGGCAATTTCGTGGCGAGGAGCTCCGGTGGTGGCGATGAAGAATCGGCTCGACGAAGCTTCCGGCGGCTCGACGACGGCGAAGAGTGGCGATGGCAAAACAGTGAAGGGTGGATGAGAACAGATCTTCACGCAGAAGGTTGGCGGAAGCTCACCGCGAATCGCAATTCCGTGATGAAGGCGAGAGATGAGCAGGGAAGGGTTTTCTGGATTTGGTTCAGATGAGAACGACGTGGGGTGGGGGTTTAAGTAGGGGATTAGGACGAATTCTAGGGGAATTAGGATAGGAATCAAATGGGGTTTGGAATCTACTATAATTAGGGAGGGCTTTCTATTGATAAAGATGGAAGGGGAGGAATTAGGGGGTTTCCAAACCTGTCAGCCAAATTCAACGGGAAGGAGAGGGATTCAAATATAAATTCAAATTTTGGTTTTGAAGTTACTGTCAAAATAAGAAATTAAGTCTTAAATAATCAAAACAACATAATTATATTCTTTTTATCTTAGCTTAAATAAATCGTTTTAAATTATTTTTCCAAGGAACATACTCATTTTAAAAGGGTTTTGAATTTCAAAAATTTCCAATTGAAATGCAATGCATGTATGCATGATTTTGAAAATGAGGATGTTACACCCACGTTGGCGTCGTCACTCTGTCCTGTGCGGGCTGCCATGCTCCTGCTTTGTGCCGATTGCCATGCTTCGGCTCTCCGGCTGTCGTCGCCGCTCTGCCTTGCGTTGGCCGCCAAGCTCCCACCCTGCTCTGATCGGCGTTGTCGGTCAACCTCGAGTTGGGCGCCTTGCTCCTGTCCCGCGACGAGGATAGGGATTGGGAGAGAGGAGAGGGAGAAAAAGGAGGGCGACTAGTGGTGAGGCAGCCGAGAGAGGGGAGGAAGGAGGAGGGAGGTGGTCAAGTGAGGGGAGGCAGCTGAGAGAGGGGAGGAAGGAGGAGGGAGGTGGTCAAGTGAGGGGAGGAGAGGCTGTGGAAGAGAGAGAGAGAGATGAGTAAGAGGAAGAAGATAGCGTTATGAATCCGACACGTGGGACCCATGTGTAAAATAGGTTTTTTATAAAATAAAATTCCATGTGGTTAGTCTAATATTACTCCACATGAGCAACCTCTATGGCAAAATCGTTCTTAAAACCGTCTAGAACGGTTATCTGCATCACTTAGAATACTTTTGGGGTGAACATTTGGATTTCTAAGTTAGAGGGTTACGTGCACTATTATGCATGGTTGAGAAGCGTAAGTAGACATTTTACTTAAAAAAGAACTAAAAAAAACCAAATAGTTTACCTTTTAAATTTAGCTAACCTTAAGCTTTAAACCCAAGCCAATTCATTCCGATCAGTGCAGCATCTTGTCAACGAGTAATGTAGTGATAGATCTGAACCCCTGTCTCAGGAAATGGACGGACCGGATGGCTTGCAGGCGGCTGCACGTGATCTCGAGTCCTCGGCGCACTTCCCCTGCTTCCTGGCATTCTCCGTCACCGACTCACCGTGCTCTTCGTTCCAAATCCAAGACCCACGAGGGTTTTCGCCCAAATACCCTGCCTGCCATGCCTACCGGATCTGGCCGCGAATGGTCGGACGGCCTCCCAATCGAGCTGCTCGGCACCATCCTTGCCAACCTCCTCTGCCTCGCCGACCGTGTCTCCTTCGGCGCCGTCTGCCGGGCGTGGCGCTCCGCCGCGCGGGCCCTCGGCGCCCCCCCACCGCGCACGTTCCCGTGGCTGCTCCTCCCGGACCGCGACGCGCCGTCCTTTTACAGCTTCCACACCAGCAAGGCCTACCGCCGCCTCTACCTTCCTGAGGCCGTCCGCGACGCGAGATTCTGTGGCTCCCACGAGGGTGGCTGGGTCGCCGTCGCCGCCGATTCGTGGCGAGGGCATGCGGCCGTCAGCCTCTTCTCCGGCGCGAGGGTTCCCCTCCCTGACAGGCTCAGCTACAGGCTCAGCCACAGGCGTAGGGGGACCATGCACCCGATGGTCATCCGCAGCGTAATCTTCTCTGCTGCGCCCTCAGCGGAGGGCTGCCTCGCCGCCGCGCACGTCTCCAGCATCACCAACATTGCCTTCTGCCGGCTGGGGATGGACGAGCACTGGGTCGGGTTCCCAATAGTGGATAGTCTCGAGGACATCATCTACCACAGCAACGAGGTGACGCACGGCTTCCATGTCCTCGACAATAGAGAGCTTATCAACGTGTGGACGCCCAAGCCCCACTGCGACCGGCACACCCCACTGAGCATGGTCTCGACCTCTTACAAGATCCAGAGGCGCGCGGATTATATGGCCTGGCATGAGAATTTCTCGGTCTGCCGCTACCTGGTGGAGTCCCGGGGCAAGCTGCTAATGGTGCTGCGGGAGCACACTGACGGACCTGCGGGGCGGCGCACCCTGAAGTTCAGGGTCTTCGAGATGAAGCTTGAGAAGCTGCCCCAGAGAGGCTATCAGGCTTCCTGGGTGGAGCTCTACCATCTGCATGGTCGAGTGATCCTCCTCGGGCGAGGCTGCTCCAGGGCATTCGAGGTATCTCAGTTCAGTGGATTGCAGGAGAATTACATCTATTTCTTGGACGATACCAGCTTCGACATTTCCTCGGCACTGGGTGCTCGCCAGTTCAAGGCTACTGACATTGGCGCCTCTGACATGTACTGCATCTACCCTCATTCGGGCCCATCTGGTAGAGTCATCACTCCTCATTACTCTCCTGTGATTTGGATTATCCATTGAATCAATACGTGCTGCTTTTAGCTCTAGCGAATTGCAAGTGCTTAATAACCAGCACCTTGCACTTTCAGCAGTCATTCTAAGAGATGTATGTCAAGTAGCATGTTTCCAGAAGATAAGAAAATGCTGACTGCTATGTACAAATGTATGACATGAATGAATATCTGTTTCTGTCACCTGGATAGGGATGCCATATTTCACCAAATTTGACATAACTCTGCTTCGTGACATAAGACGCTGTATGGGAGATATCACATTGTTGATTGCAGTGGATACAGAGACTACAACCAGGAACGGGGTGAAGTAATGGAACAATCCCCATGAGCCGGCGTTAAGAAAGATAGGAAGAAGCAGTTGCTAGAGTACAGATGGCAAGACTAGATAGGAGCGTCTCCAAATGGAGCTGCTAAAAATAGAGTAGCTATATGTCGAACTTAGGCCTCTAAAATAGAGTTTTCTGTTCCTAAAAAAAAAGAGTTTTCGGGATTGTTTAATTATTAACAGCGGCATTAATACAATGACCAGTAATGTAATTCCAGATTTAACAATTAAACATCCAGCAACATTGCTATTTTCAATACATGTAAATAAGAGTTCTACAACAGCATGTGTCACATGACAATAACTCAGATTTACTGTATGAAACATCATGGCAATACTGAAAATTAAACAGCTGACTACAAACAGCCTTCATTGTGAGATTAAATATAATTACAGACCAAAGGGTCAAATGCAATGTCAGAATCTTAATTATCTAATTATCTTATATTACTGTTAGCAGTATGACCACGTTAACTACTACAATCTGATTCGACCATAAGTATGTACCATTATACTATGCAACAGAGTAGCGGGTACAATCAGATTAGTAGAGTTCAACCTTAAGAACAGACAACAATTGAAGTAATCACTGATAACAGTTATATCTCAGTTCAAAGACAGAGCTTTAATTGATCTATTGCAATGCACAGACTATAGCACAGATTTAAAAAAATTATTATACACCACTATAATTAATCCTCCACTATAATTGTCACAACTGCCTCACAAAATATGTTAACCTGAGAGCACCCAATTGCACTACGCACAAAAATTTCAAGATAACTAAGGGGTAAAGCTCCCGGACAACAAGAGACAGATCCCAAAAGAGCTCACCGTGCGCTGGAATCAAACAGTGAAGATCGAGGCAAGGCACGTCAAAACGTTCTCCCAGAAAACTCCATAGTCGCTGCTAGTGCCGCAGTACTCTGGTGAGGTTTTTGGAGACAATGTCGTCGCCCTCCTCGCGGGACACACCACGAAGAAGACCCGAGATGCAGCGATAGCAGCGCAGACAGCCACCACAACGCACCTACGATTACGAGCACCACCACCACCTCCAGCCGTGTGCGCCAGAAAGATCAGAGCGCGACCAGCAGCAAGAACCGAAGAGGAGGAAGCAGCAGTGGAAAATCGAATAAAGAGAGGAAATCCCCATATTGATTTGTATGTTCGTCTGTGTTTTTGGGAGAGGAACTGACCGGGTATTTGAGGTATCTGAAGAGAGAGAGAGCGCAGCTCGTTGCGAGGTCTCCGGCTTGCGTTGCCATTCTCGCGCACTACTAGCGGTGGCCAGCGGCCGGCCCGGTTACTATACAATCCGGGTTTAATGGATCAATGGTCAGGATCTCGCCTTAAACCCGGTTTATACAGTAACTGGCCTGAACCAAACTGACCCGGTTTCAAATGGATCTTATCAAATGAAATAAAAATTAAATAAAATACATTATAAGTTATATAAATGGATTGTATTATTTTTATCATAAGGAAATATTTATATATCATAAGTAAATAGATATATAAATATATATAATTCTATTTTTAATTAGTGCTACAGTGTTGGGCTGAACTAGGCTAGTCCGGTTTGGCACTATACGAATCGAACTGGGCCAGCCTGATGGGCCCAGATGCATGCCTAGGCATTGTGGCTGGCCATTCAGCCACCACTGCGATCCCCTCCTCTCCCTGAGAAAATTTTTTATGTTGTTTAAAAATCAAAAATTAAAAAATAATACACCGTTTTAAAAATTTTAAAAACTAGCCGTTCATCGCTCGTTGGTTGGGCGGGACTGAAAACCCGTTCAACCAATGGGCGGTTTTTCCTTAAACCGCCCAATGGTCGGGCGACTAGCGCAAACCGCTCGACCGTTAGGCATTTAATAGCCTAGGCAAATCTAGCCCCGACAGTCGGGTAGGATTTAAAAAAATCCGCCCGACCGTTGGGTGAGATTCTGTATGTAGAAAAAATCCGTCCAATGGATAAGCGAGATTTGCCCCTATAAAAGGGGCCGCGTTGCTGCCCTCACTCTCTTCAGAAAGAAGAGAGGAAGAGGAAGAGGAAAGAAGAGGAAGGAGAAGATAAGGAGAAAAGAAGAGGAAGGAGAAGAAAGGGAGAGAGAAAGGAGAAGAGAGAGAGAGGGAGAGAGAGAGAGAGGAAGGAGGAGAGGGAGAGAGGAAGGATAGGGGTTGCGGGCTGCGCGCTAGTTGGGAGGTAATTTTTTATTTTGTAATTTTGAATTAGTTAAAACATGGTAGGATAGCCATATGAATTGATTGTAGTTACTGAAATGCTAGATAGTTTAGGGTTTAGTGAAATTTAGCGAAAACATGGTATGTTAGCTATATGAGTGGATTTAGGGTTTAGTGAAAAATTTTTTATGTGCATCACAGGTGCTAGTTATTTTTAGTATAATTTGTAGGGTACATATGGTAGAGGAATATAATTTGAAAATAATTCGTACCCGATGTTTTTTTGTCCAGGAGGAATGTTAGACCATGTATTTTTTTTCAAATTTATTATGGAGAGGGAGAGATTATGCATGGTCCATGTGGGGGTAGATCTTTCTTCGTTCCAGTTAGTTACACTAAGGATATTGAGACCCACAGAGAGGTCATTCGGTGGTTTGGAAAAGTGGCTGTTGTGGACGTTTCAACTAAACCCGCAAGAACATGCCATGAAGGTTAGTGTTGTGGCCAGCCATGTAAGGGAAGGGTTCTTTTGGGAGTTGTTTCCGATCAAGGGCACCCCGAACTGGAGGCGCTATGTAGAGATTGCGACTGCATGCGGTATGCCTCTAATGTTGTTTGCTCAGACGGAGTTGAAACAACGTGGTGGCTTAAATGAGGCAGGGGGCGAAGAGTCATGGGTGACCACCGGTACAGAAGAGGCAGAGGGGGTAGAGGAGACAGAGGAAGATGAAGGGGAACGTTGGGGAACAGATGAGGGATGAAGTGAGCACCTAGCAACATATGAGCCGATGGATGTGGCGGATGAAGGGAACAAATTGAGGCAATAGTACAACAAATAGAGGTGAAGGTAGTCACGCTTGTTGTTTCTACTAACTTGTCTTCTCCAGAACAAGTTCAACTAAATGCAAGGAGCAACTTAGGTCCTGCCTATGCTACACAAGCCCAGGGACAACATTCAACTGATACTCTAGCTCCAGAACACTCTTTGGTTGATACTTTAGATATATCTCCTGGTAATCCAGGTTCAGAAACGGTGTCACAAGCTCAAGATTCAGAACATACAGCTCAGCCTAGTGTCACTGTCAGTGGGCACCATCCAATGCAGACAAGATCTAAGTCCATACACAAGCCCAAGCAACTCAATGATGGCACCATGTTTTATAATCCTCGTCAAGCTTTTCAAAATGCCATTATGCCAACACCAGTCACTCATCTTGAGGCTCTAGCAGTTCCCTCCTAGAAGCAAGCCATGGATGAAGAGTGCTCTTCTTCGCAATAAAACCTGGACGTTGGTCCCTCTAGCTGGGAAGAATGTTATTGACAGCAAATGGGTCTTCAAACTCAAGACAAAGGCTGACAGCACTGTGGAGACAGGTATAAGGTTCATTTAGTTGCAAAAGGATTCAAGCAACGTTATGGCTTCGACTACGTAGAGACCTTTAGTCCTGTGGTTAAACCAGCAACAATTCTACTTGTTCTAGGCACTGCCATGTCCAAACAATGGAGAGTGCCACAACTTGACGTCCAAAATGCTTTTTTTCATGGTATGTTGGAAGAAGAGATGTATATGGGCCAACTACCTGGTTATGTGTCTTCTCGCTTTCCTGGGTATCTCTGTAAACTTGAGAAAGCACTCTATGGCCTAAAACAAGCACCTCGTGCATGGTACTCAAGGCTTAGTACAAAACTGCAAGAGCTAGGATTCAGTCTTTCTAAAACAGACATTTCCTTATTTACCTATAGTAAAGGGGGAGTGATCATGTACATACTGATTTATGTTGATGATATCATAGTGACAAGCTCTTCAGATTAAGCAGTTGATGATCTTCTCAAGCAATTGAAACAAGAGTTTTCTATTAAATATTTGGGAGATCTGCATTTCTTTCTAGGAATTGAAGTTCAAAAGAAGTGTCAAGATGAAATAGTTCTAAGTCAGTAGAAATACATCAATGAGTTACTTCACAGAACCAATATGCTTAACTGTAAACCTGTGTTTACACCAATGTCAACTTCTGACAAACTTGTTTAACACCAAGAGCAACCCTTATCTGCAGAAGCAACAACTCTGTATCGAAGCATAGTAGAGGGACTACAGTACTTGACACTTACAAGACCGGACATAGCATTTTCAGTTAACAAAGTCTGTCAATTCATGCACTCTCCAAGCAGTGTTCATTGGGTTGCTGTGAAGCGTATCCTGCGCTATCTCAAACACACCATCGCTATTGGACTGAAAATACATCGCTCCAAGTCGATGCAACTTAGTGCATTCATTAACTTTGACTGGGTAGGATGCCCTGATGACAGAAGATCGACCAGTGGATATGCAGTCTTTCTCGGCTCCAATCTGGTCTCCTTGAGATCACGGAAGCAGGCCATCATCTCTCGGTCAAGCACAAAGTTGGAATATAAGGCGCTTGCTAATGTCACTACCGAGCTAATTTGGGTTCAATCTCTGCTTCGTGAATTGGGGATTTTTCAGCCAACTCCACCACAATTATGGTGCGGCAATATTGGTGCAACCTACCTCTCTGTAAATCGAAATTTTCATGGTCGCACAAAGAATATCGAGGTTGATTTTCATTTTGTGCGTGAGAGGGTGGCTCAAAAACTCGTGGATATTCGGTTCATCTCTTCTAAAGATCAAGTTGCAGATGTTTTCACGAAGCCTCTGACTAGAAAACAAATTGGCGTATAGATGCTCAATCTCAATCTTCTACCGGCGAGTAGAGATTGCGGGGCTGTTGAAAGAGCTAGATCGTGGCTAGCTTGTGATCAAGACCTGGTCTTTAGGATGTCAGTAATCCAATTTTTGCCATAGCGATGTCGTAGGCCATAGATTTAGGAGCCATAACGACGTCAAGGAGCTCATCAGAAATGGTACAGTAGATCTAAAGAGCGATGGTGACATTTGGGTTGGACTCCTCTTCGGCACGAGCAAGAACATCAAATTTAGTGAGGACGAACAACATGAAAATTTTCCATTTCGTGTAGTTGTTAGCTGCGAGATCTAGCTTGAAAGGGATGTAGCTATGGATGTTGGCATGGTGGATAGAGGGAAGGGATGAGGAGGCCACAACAGGTAGAGTATGGGAGGCTACAGCAGGTAGAGTGTGGGAGGCAGCGGCTGGAAGGGCTGCAGCGCCGGTGGCCAGTGTATTGTTCAGATCGGCGGCGGCACTGGAAGTGAAGTCGAGGTCGTCGCTGATGGTGAAGAAAGGGGGCTGCTCTGATACCAAACTGAATGATAGTATTGCCACACATTCATTGATACAAGAGATTACATATATACATTGATCTGAGCCAGTGACCTAACAGAACACCGCATGCAGAGGCACTCGCAGGTGCATGCGATGCAGATTACCTGGTCTACCAAGAGAATAGGGAGTATTAATTGTTACAATTAGTTTAACAGCTCCTACGTCTCGCTCTACACTTTTGGCTGATATGTGCTACCTCAACTACGGTGACCTTCAACATCAACCTCTCGCTGCATTGATGCTCTCTTCGTCTTTGACGATCCAGGACGCCCTTGGTTTTCGGGCCTGTTTGGTTGTTGTCTAAGCATGCCACATATTGCCACACCTAAGGTTAGTCAGGTTTGACCGTGCTAGGTGAGTGTTTGGTTCATGTCTAAGATTAGCTAAGATTTCTTTTCCAACATATAGACCCCACATGTCATAAGTATAAAAAAGTGTGGCAAACTTGTCTAACCTTGCTAAAGTGTGGCTAAGAATTTCACAAACTAACCTTAGACAATTTTGGCAAGTTAGTTGTAACAATATTAGAAAAAATTGGGTATCAACCAAACAAACTTTTCATCAACAACCCTATGGCCCTACCTCGACTTCTACCTATATGATGCACAACTCCACAGTTGGCTTCCTCACATGGAACTCCTGATCGGTTTCTATAAACCAGCTTGAGTATCCTCGTTGGGTGTTTGGCTCCTTCTCTAGTTAAAGCATCCGCGATACTCCCGCTATGACTTTCGGGAGTGGTTATTTTTAGTAGATTGATTTGATATTGGAGTCATTGTGTGCTACATATATATATGTGTGTGTTGGAGAGGGGGGTTGGTTGGGGGGTGGGGGTGGGGAGGGGAGGGCACCCTCTAAAGCTCAACCGATATATCCATCAATACTCAGCTATTCTATCTTCCTACAGCATTGGTAGCAGGAGCGAATGCAGGTTGTCTCTAGAATTTCTTGGGTTAGCCCATGAACCATTTTGGATTAAAAAAAATGGGGTCGGCCCAAAGACAGTGGGGTCAGCCCAAACCGGTAAGTACATATGCAGTGGTGCACAAATGAGCCAACGATTACTTGCATTCTTTTTTGGAGCAATATAACGAATCTTCCTAAAAAAAATATGATGAAGAAAACTGATGTCCAGTCTGTCGGACTGGAGTTCAAATTTTATTTACATAATGACTAGATTAACCCGATACTTTACATTGATTATCCCACACTTTCACTTAACATGGCTATGGTTTGATTAATTCAAATGATGTGTTGTCCAGCCACCTCCACACACACCATGTACATCAACTACTTATTCCTGCAATGTTTTTGTGCCTAGTGGGACATCCCAATAGGCTCACTAGAAAAAAAGACACTAGACCAAGTGAAGGCAGAGGGATCCAATTGGTGAAGGCAGCACTCCACAGAGCTTTCATCAGCTATGCAATCACTTGGCTGCCATTGCACGGCACTAGGCAGATTTCTGAATGCTACTCCAGTGCAAACCCTGTGAAATGGCTTGTGAGTTGATAGCCTTTTGTTTTGGCCACTTGCCAACGAACCATCCATATGCAATCAACAAAAAGATCCAAGTAAACGGACCCTCAGGAGCAACAAAAAGGGCCAGAATTGAAATAACTAGGTGTACATGTCCTCCTGGCTCATGTTTACAGGTAGCAAAAGTATGCTCTTTTTGGATGCTATACATATCTGGCACTATAATTGGTCTCTGCTAATTACCACTCCAAAACTAATTATTTTACCAGACCTGTATACGTGTGCACGAAAATAAGTAAATTTGTTGATACGCTTTAATTAGTTCCATAGAAATCCTCAAATATCCATGATGCGATATCTGTCCTCAATGCTGGTAGCATAGCCGTCGCCACCTCCTGTAGCTACCAGGTTGTCACCTACTGTTGCTTAGTTGAGACATTATTATTATTATTATTATTATTATTATTATTATTATTATTATTATTATTATTATAGTCTCATGTACTGTCGTTTCTGTAAGCATTTTCAGATAATTGAAACGTATAATATGCACTTGCACATAGTCCAACACTTCAGTCATTATTAGAACGATGTAAAGTGTATTTTTTTTCCACTTTTCCAATGGCATTTTAGGAGAAACTTTTTTACTTTTTGAGTGGGGAACACTCAGACCTCAAAGATTCAGTGGCAAATATGTAAACCATCCTCGTTAATTTGAATAATCCATGTTCTAGCTTACGTCATCCTGAAAATGTGATACTTGAAAAAAAAACAACGCATCATTCTAACAATAGCCGAAACTATCTGCAATGAATATTGATTGCAAAGAGGATGATTCACATGCTTGAGTGTAGCTACTAATTTAATGGCTCAGAGTTGATCATATAGTACCAACATAAGCTTCAGGGCATGTTTAGCAATATATGTATACAAAATTATGGCTTTAAATTAATGAACTTGGTTTTCTGGAACTATAATGTGTTTGTTTGCATGGTTTTGTGGAAGCAAAATTTTGACCATAAAACAAAGGAGAAGTGAAATCACTGGCTAGCCATAGTCAAAGTTAGAAAGAACTTGGTATGGAGTGGAGTTACAGAAACTCTAAAAAAATCATGATTTCAACCAAAACAGAGTTATGAAATTGAGCCTAAGTTTAATATCTAAACACCACACAATTTCCTAAACCGTAGTTTTGGAAACCATACTTTCACCTTGAAACTATGAAAATACTACCTTACTATACACTAACCTTATGGTATAACAGAAACATTTTAAATATTTAATGAAACAATGTGAAGCACATGTACTCGACAAGTCAACATCTTAAAATCTCACAAACCGTGCTGGTTAGAAAAGAGAGGGTGGGCATAGCATTTTCATGGTGGAGGAGGGCAGTTAGCCCTGGGGCCCACAAGACAGTAGGTTCCAACGACCTCTAACTACTGGGGAGTGTGGCCTGTGGGCTGTGGCCGCTGCTGGCTGCTTTAATGCCACTGGAAGTGAAGTCCACTTTGCTGGGAGTGTGAAGCACTCCACTCCACTACTACTGCTACAGCTCCTCTCACTCACTCACTCACTCTCACACACACACCTCCCCTCTCCTTTCTTAATTAGTTGGTGACTCAACTTGGGCAAACACCCACCACTCTTAGTACAACACACACACACTCCAAACATCAGACATAACACTTGTCTTGTAAAATAATCAAGTGAAAGTTCCAGTTCTATGTCATTAGCAGGTAAGTTCATATATCTTACTGAAAGTTGCAGAGGAACTCTTTGATCAGGCTATATGCAATCAAGAAAGCAACATGAATTGCTTTTGTACTTAGCCGAGAGAAAGCGAAATTAGAGGGGCAGAGATAAGATCAAATTGAGGATAGTATACAGGCACGTATTAGGTCAGGATAGTATCGAATGGGTAGTACTGACGTCTGTCCAAGTTCTCTGAATATAATGGTTCTTGCATGTGTATATTAGGGGCTAGAGATGGAAGATTAGTCCTAATTATGTAAGTGATCAACTGCTGCAGAGTAATGACACTAGGGTAGGTGAATTGTATATAGCTTGCATGTGTATATTTCTGAGATGAGGGCAGTGATGAAGTGTATATGCATTAAGAAAACCTGAGCACTCCCAAGCTCCATGTGCCATTATCCCTGCAAACACCTGCATTTACTCCCCAGCGAGGCACTGGATCAATGATGAATTAGCTCTCTACTTTGAGGCTTAATTAAGCCTCTCCAGGTTTAATTTTTCCTAGAAGGATCCCCAAGGTTAAACTTAACAACCCACTTTGATACATCTTGTGTTTAGTTGGGAGATTTTAGATGTGATTTTTTAAATCAGTCCTGAGCTAGAGCTATTAATTCGAGTGTGCAACTGTTCAAAGTAGTGGGTATCAATCAATTAGTCATATATCTCACAGAAAATTAATCAGTCATGCGTGTCACACGCCTTTTGGATTTCTTTAGTTGGGACATCTCTTGGCACGACGCTTCTATCACAAAATCTTCTCAGTTCCTAGTTATCCTACGTAGTCTATACTGTAAACTAAACGTTAAAATATGATCCAAATTACAGGTTTCCTTATAGATAGAGCTCTAATCCTATACAAACTTTTTTCTAGTCCTATACGGACTCCTAGTATATCCCTATAAATATCCCTCTTTAGGGTGCCATCCCTGTTGAGCGTCTCTTTGGTCGCCCTGCTCAGTACAGTCACCTTCGTGCCTTTGGGTGCGTTGTCTACGTACTTCTTCAGCCTCGTGAGCGCACGAAGCTAACCTCTCAATCTGTTCCGTGTGCCTTCCTTGGCTATGACTCTGAGCGCAAGGGTTTTCGTTGTTGGGATCCTGTTGGCCGCAGGATTCGGGTCTCTCGTGATGTCACCTTTGATGAGTCTCATTTTTTCTTTGATGAGTCCCAGTCCCCGGCCTCTCCTTCCAGTTCTCCCTTGTCCCTAGGGGATCTCTCTTTTCTCACTCTTCCAGAGTCCTTTGTTCCTTCACTTTCCTCTTTGCCTTCTCCTCTACCCACTACTACACTCACTCCATCAGTCTCACCTTCCTCTACTACACCCACTCCTTTACCAGTTTCACCTTCTCCGTGCCCTCTTCTTGTTTCCCAGCCTTCCTCTTCTTCTTTGTTGCCTCCTTTGTCCCATCCTCCTATTCGCTTTCACTACACACGTCGTGTTTCCCCCTCCTCCGTGTTGGGTCCTGCTCCTGAGCCATCTTCCTCCAGTTCTGAGCCTTCTTCCTCCTTACTTGGGCCTGTTCCTGCTCAGGTGACACCTCCCTCCACCCCTCCAACCCGGTATGCTCTTCGTGATCGGAGTACTCTCTCCCGCCCTGCTCGCTACGGGTTTGCAGCTCCTGTCTCCACTCCTTCTGAGCCCGCTTCTTATCGTGATGCTGTTACTCATTTTGAGTGGCAGTACGCGATGGCCGAGGAGATTGCTGCTCTTGAGCGCACTGGCACTTGGGATCTTGTCCCCTGCCCTCCTGCTGTTACTCCGATCACCTGCAAGTGGGTCTATAAGATCAAGACTCGCTCTGACGGTTCTCTTGAGCGCTATAAGACTCGTCTTGTGGCGCGTGGCTTTCAGCAGGAGTACGGTCGGGACTTTGAGGAGACTTTTGCTCCCGTTGCACACCGTACCACTGTTCTCTCTTTTGTGGCTGTTGCTTCTGTTCGTCGGTGGACCATCTCCCAGCTTGATGTGAAGAATGCCTTTCTTCATGGAGAGCTGCGTGAGGAGGTCTACATGCACCCACCTCCTGGCTACGCTGTGCCAGATGGCCACGTGTGTCGCCTTCGTCGCTCTCTCTACGGGCTCAAGCAGGCCCCTCGTGCTTGGTTTGAGCGCTTTACCTCTGTGGTCACTGTTGCTGGCTTTGTTCATAGTCAGCATGACCCCGCGCTTTTTGTTCACACCTCCGCGCGTGGGCACTCTTCTCCTTCTCTACGTGGATGACATGCTCATCACTGGAGATGATCCTCAGTTTGTTGCCTTTGTAAAGGCCCGCCTCAGTGAGCAGTTTCAGATGTCTGATCTTGGTTCTCTTCGCTACTTTCTTGGGATTGAGGTCACTTCTACTCCTGAGGGCTTCTACCTCTCCCAGCGGAAGTATATCCAGGATCTCCTTGACCGCGCTTGTCTCACTGATCGGCGCACTGCTGACACTCCGATAGAGCTTCACCTCCAGCTTCGTCCCACTGATGGTGCTCCTCTTGCTGATCCCACACGCTACCGTCACCTCGTTGGGAGCCTTGTTTACCTTGGGATCACACGTTCTGACATCTCTCACGCTGTCCACATTCTTAGTCAGTTCGTGTCTTCTCCCACTCAGCTCCACTACAGTCACCTTCTTCGTGTGCTTCGATACCTTCGGGGCACTATTGACCGCCGTCTGTTCTTCTCGAGCTCCAGCTCTCTTCAGCTCCAGGCCTACTCTGATGCTACTTGGGCTAGCGATCCCTCTGATCGCAAGTCCCTCTCTGCTTACTGTGTCTTTCTTGGATCTTCCTTGATTTCCTGGAAGACCAAGCGACAGACAGCTGTCTCTCGTTCTAGCACTAAGGCTGAGCTTCGTGCGCTTGCCTCGGTGACAGCGGAGGTGACTTGGCTTCGGTGGCTCTTAGCGGATTTTGGTGTTACTCTGACTGCTCCGACGACCGTCTACTCCGACAGCACTGGCGCCATCAGCATTGCTCGGGATCCGGTGAAGCATGAGCTCACCAAACATATCAGTGTTGATGCCTTTTATGTTCGGTCTCAGGTGCAGGATCAGGTAGTTACTATTAGTCATGTGCTTTCTGATCGTCAGGTTGCCGACTTCTTCACCAAGGCACAGACTAGAGTGCAGCATGATTGTCATCTCTCCAAACTCAGTGTTGTAGATCCACCATGAGTTTGAGGAAGGGTGTTAAAGTAGAAATGTATAGGGGTTTATTTGCTTATTTTCTCCCCTTTGTACCTATGTATAACTAGCCCATTTGGGCCCATTGAATATTTAACTGCACATCTATCAATATGGTTGATATGTTGTTTTCTACACCCGTCGTTGTAACTGCCCTATTATACTCTCCATCTATATATATTGAATTTTCCTTTGTGCGCCCATGGTTTTTTTTTTCCATAAGGGTTTCCACGTAAAAATCTCATGTCTCTCATTCTCTATTTTATGTCTCTATTTCTAACAAGTGGTATCAAAGCACCGATAAGATCTACTTTGGAGAACACGAGTTTTGATCCAAAAACTTCCGATCTGATCCATACCAGCGGCGCATGTGGCAATCCTCAAAAGCGCTCTTCCCTCAAAATTCGAGCGCGCTGTGGATCGCATACATCTTGGTGAAATCGGTGCTCCGTTCTCAGGACAAAACCGAGGAACCCAGGGCGATCGTTATGTGCAAAGATTAATTTTGTTTGGCGACCCTGAAGTATGATCTTCCACTGCTGGATCTTGATAAAAGATTTTCTCTCTGACAAGTCAGGATGAGAGTAGTTTTGGCGCATACCGATATGGATGATGCGCATGACAGCTTTGGGAAGAAAGAATTAAAGGACTGGTCTGTTGATGAGAAGAGAAAAGATCGTAAGGCTATGTTTCATATTTATATTTATTTATCCAATAATATTTTGCAAGAGGTGTTGTAGGAGAAATCTGCCGCTGCTCTATGGTTGAAGCTGGAATAGATTTGCATGTCCAAGGATCTAACCAGCAAGATGCATATGAAGATGACGTTGTTCACGCACAAGTTGCAAGAGGGTGGTTCAGTGCTAAATCATCTTTTGGTCTTTAAAAAGATAGTTGCTGACCTATAGTTTATAGAGGTAAAATATGATGAGGAGGATTTGGGTCTTCTTCTTCTTTGTTCATTGCCAAGTTCGTTTGTAAATTTCAGAGATACCAGCTATGATACTCTAACCATGAATGAGATTTATGAAGCCTTGCAAGTAAGGGAAAAGATGAAACAGAAAGTGTCTGCTGATGAGTCCTTTCCACATGGAGAAGGTTTGTCTGTTCGTGGCAGAACAACCAAGAAGGATTCAAATAATGATAATAGAGGTAAAAGTTTAAATGGCAATATGGGTCATTCAAAGTCTAGAGAAAGGGACAAGTTCTGCAAGTATTGCAAGAAAAATGATCATATCATATCTGAGTGTTACAAGCTGCAGAATAAAGAAAAAAGAAATAGTAAGTACAAACCAAAAAGTAAATTTGATGAAGGTAAAGCCTCTGTTGCTACTACTCATAATAGTTTTGATGGTGAGATGCTTATTTCTTTTGTTACATGTGTCAACATTAATGATAAATGGATTCTTGATTTTGTATACTCTTTTCATCTGTGCACTAATAGAGATTAATTTACAACTTATAAATCTGTTCAAAATAGTAGTTCTGTCTTGATGGGTGATAACTCAGCTTGTAAGCCTGTAGGCATTGGATCTGTGCAAATCAAAATGCATGATGGCATGGTCAGAACAATGACTGATGTGAAACATGTCCTAAGCATGAGAAACCTCATCTCTTTGAGTGCTCTTGATCTTAAAGGTACAAGTATTCTGCTAGAGGTGGAGTTATAAAGGTAATAAAAGGCTCGCTTATTGTGATGAAAGGTGTGATAAAATCTACCAATTTATACTTCCTCAAGACAATACTGTCATGGGTAATGATGCTACGATTCCTAGTTCATCATCTGATTCTGATGCTACTAATCTTTGGCATATGCACTCAGACATATAAGCGAATATGGTTTGGTAGAGTTGAACAAGAGAGGTTTTCTTAATGTATGTAATGAAGATAAGTTAGAATTTTGTGAGCATTATATCTTTGGTAAGCATAAGAGGGTAAAGTTCAATACTTCGGCTCACACAATAGAAGGTATTCTTGATTATATGTATACTGACTTCTTCGGTCCATCTTGTAAGCACTCTTTAGGTGATGCTCGTTATATGTTGGTAATTATTAATGATTACTCTAGGAGAGCTTGGCCTTATTTTCTAAAGTATAAATCAGAGGCATTTTCAACATTTAAGGAGTGGAAGGTTATGGTTGAAACTCAAACTAATAAAAAAGTAAAGAAGCTTCGTACTGATAATGGGAAGGAGTTTTGTTCTTATGCATTTAAATCTTATTACAAAAGTCAGGGATTATAAGACACTACACTGCTTCGTACACTACTCAACAGAACGGTGTAGCTGAGTGCCCGAACATGATTATCATCTCAAAGGCCCATTGCATGTTGTCCAATGCAGGTTTGGATAGATGTTTTTGGACTGAAACTGCTTCCACTGCTTGCTATCTTAATAATAGGTCACCCTGCATTGCTATTGATAAGAAAAATCTAATTGCGGTATTGTCTGCTACCCCTGCAGATTATTTAGATTTAAGAGTTTTCGGTTGTACTGCTTATGTTCATGTTGATAATGGCAAATTGGAGCCTAGAGCTATTTAAGTGTATCTTTTTTGTTATTGTTCTAGTGAGAAAGGTTATAAGTTGTGGAATCCTGACACACAGAAAATTGCGATCAATAGGAACGTTGTCTTTAATGAATCGTTATGTTACATGATGATGTGTCTGCTGATGCTTCTGTTGAGGTATAATAGAATACAAATGTGTAGGTGAAGTATATAGTTGATCCCCTTGGATAAATCTGACCATGAAAACGTTGTTGTCCAAGATACGCCCTTTACTGAAATTTTTCTGTTTGCTGATGATTCTTCAATTACTGAGCATTCTTCTCTAGTTGCGCAACCTCCACAATATTTTATTGCTATTGATAGGCCTAAGAGGAATATTGTTCAGCTTAACAGGTTAATTAATGAATGTAATATTGTTGCTTATACTTTGAGCGTTGCAGAAAAGATTCAAAGTAATATTAAACCAAATTATTACTTCTGCTGATTGCAACAATTAGATAACTGCTATGCAAAGTGAGATGGAATCTTTTGAAAAGAATGACACTTGGGATTTAGTGCATTTGGAAGGAAAAGAAGCTTGTTCGTTGCAAGTAGATTTATAAAAGTAAAAGAAGATATTTTTCTCACTTAACCAGTAAGGTTTAAATCATGGTTGGTTACTAGGGGTTATAGCCAAATTTCAGGTATTGACTATAATGATGTTTTTTTCCCTGTCGTGAAATATAGTTCAATTCGCATGTTACTCAATATTGCTGCCATAAATGATTATGAACTAGAGCAATTAGATGTTACAACTGTATTTTTACATGGGGAATTAGAGAAGGAAATTTATATGGATCAACCTGAAAGTTTTGTTGTTCCTGGAAAAGAAAACATTGTTTTCAAATTAAAAAAGCCTCTTTATATTTTGAAGCAATCTCTTAAACAGTGGTACAAGAGATTTGACTATTTTATGCTTTCTCATTATTTTAAGCGGTTTGATTTTGATAGTTGTGTTTATATAAAGTTTGTTAATGGCTCAGTTATATATTTGACTTTGTGTGTTGATGATATGTTACTTGATGCAAAAGACAAATAAGAGATAGCAAAAATAAAAGCACAATTGAGTAAATAATTTAAGATGAAGGACTAAGGTGCAGCAAAGAAAATTCTCGGCATGAAAATTATTCTAAAAAGAAAAGAAAACAAGTTATACCATAACTAGCAAGGTTACATTGAAAAGGATCTTTATTGGTTTAATATGCATGATGCAAAGCCTGTAAGTACTCCTTTTAATGCACACTTCAGAATATCGTCTGCTTCATGTCCTGAATCTGATGATGATATTGAGTACATGTCTAAAGTTCCTTATTCCAGTGTAGTTAGGTCTCTTATGCATGCCATGGTCTGATCTTGTCTTGATTTATCTCATGCACCGAGTATTGTTAGTAGATACATGGCAAATCCTGGCAAGGAGTATTGGAAATCCGTTCAATGGATTGTCAGGTACTTGTGTTGTACATTTAATGCTTATTTGCAGGTTGGAAAATCTAGAGATGGACTTGTTGGTTATGTTGACTTTGGGCCTCTTCTCTTCAGCTTATCTTATCCTACTTATTTGCCTTATCTCGTCACTTCAAGAATTTTTCGAGATAGCCTCGAGAGCTGGTTGACCTTCAATTTTGGGGTTTAGGGAGCTTATAGACAAGTCAGCTTATCTCATATCTTATTTGACTTATCTCACCTTTTATTACTTTTTTAGTCAGTTTTTTTAATTTTGTACGCGTGTCTATAAGCTCCCTAAACCCCAAAATTGAAGGCCAACCGGCTCTCGAGGCTATCTTGAAAAATTCTCGAAGTGACGAGATAAGGCAAATAAGTAGGATAAGATAAGCTAAAGAGAAGAGGCCCTTTTAATTATGCTGGTGATTTGGACAAAAGAAGATCTTTCACTGGTTATCTATTCACTGTTGGTGGTTGTGTTGTTAATTGGAAAGTAAGTTTGTAGGCTATTGTTACTTTATCTACCACTGAAGCTGAGTATATGGCTATGTTTTGAAGTTTGTATACTATTTGGTTGGGAGGTTTATACACTGTACTTTGCAAGGTTTCTTCTTGCATTGCTATATCTTGTGATAGCCAGAGTGCTATATGCCTTACTAAGGACCAGATGTTCTATAAGAGAACAAAACACATTGATGTGAGATATCATTATATCCGTGATACTATTGCACAAGATGATGTTAAAGTATGCAAGATAAATACTCATGACAACGCTACTAATATGTTGATTAAGTCAGTTCCTGTTGAAGTGCTCAAACTTGGTGTTACAATTTAAGTCCTAGTGACTTTTGGTGCACAAGGTTTTCTGGAGATACTTCTTCTATTATGGCTACTGTGGAAATTTGGCTTTAGGTGAAGATTATTAAAATATGATCTGAATTATAGGTTTCCTTATAGATAGAGCTCTAGTCCTATACGGACTATTTTCCTAGTCCTATGTGGACTCCTGGGTATATCCATATAAATAACTTGTGGCCATAGGGTTGATATGTCGTTTTGTCCACCAGTTTATTGTAATCGGCTTGCTATACTTTCCATCTACATATAGTGATTTTGCCTTTGTGCACCCATGGTTTTTTCCCGTAAAGGTTTTCACGTAAAAAAACTCATGTCTCTTATTCTTTATTTTGTATCTCTATTTCTATCACAAACTAATTAATTTTGATGTGTAATGTAACTAGTTCCAGTCCTGGTGTATTGATCTACACAATCAACTCAGTTCTTGAGAACAATCAAAAAGCTATTCATTGGCGTAGCATTGTTTCTCCTCTAATTCTTATTAAATTATAATAAAACAAAATAACGTAGCAATGTGTTACACTGTTATTATCCCTTTATGATGGTAATTAATTACGCATATATGGAGCACGTAGAAAATTTAGTTTACCAAAATAAGTACTACTTGTACTGAATAATGATCACTCGTTAATTAGCCATGATGTGTAGCATCGAAGCATCTCGTGGAGATTTGCTGGTTAGCGAAAAGGAAGGGCTACTTAGAATTTTGAAGATATATCACGCGTACCCCAAGTGTTGTGTTCACATGTTTTATTGATTTTCAATGCAGTTGGAGCATAGCGTAGCATATGGTGGTACCATTGAGGCGTCGTGTGGTTGGGATGGTGCAAGTGATGTTGACCAAACCCATGATTAGTTCATTTTTTAAACCAAAGACCAATTCTATTAAGCTCACTAATCAATGAAGCGGTTGAGGCAGATTGTACATGTATTCGATAATTGTAAGATCTTACTCGGAGTCATAGCAAATTGCATGCAATTCTAGCTGATCCTTGTAAGAAAAAAATCAGTCCTAGCGGGCACATGTGAATCTACGCCAGGTTGATGCTGAATCTCATAGAAAACAGATCAATTCGCGTAGAAATTGGGGAAAAAACTATCGCATTTCAAATAGAGGCCTATCTTGGTATGTCATAATCATGGTTGCAACTGCTATTCTTCACTAATATAGTTGGTATTCCCTCCAATCACAAATCTGTTATTTGAAGTACATGTAGACCAAAGTTTTAAAACCTTAGCTATGAATATCTTTTTAAATATTCTTCACTAATACATGTAGATTTGTCTCAAAAACTGTAACACTATAATTTTAATAGGTTTATAAATAAATTTTAGTAGTAGAATTAGTGGCCAAAGGTGTATTTTAGATAATGTATCAATATCCAAAACAACAAATACTTACGATGAGAGAGAGTACCAGAGTAGCAAAGATCGAAAATATTAAAAAGATCACATTACAAATCAGGGGAATATTTGAGAGAGTGGAGGGCCAATACTACATTAGTTGAGAGGGGTGTGTGTTGGTTGGGACTGGGGGCCTCTTCACTCAAGGGCAGGGTTGTCAGTTAGTTACCATGTTGCCTCGTTGTCCACTCCCCCACTACCCCACCGCACGAGCTCGCTGGCACCCGGATTCTCTGCACCTCCACCACCACCATCCTCCTCCCCCCCTAATCACACTCCTAATCACTCAACTAATCGCCCCTTTAAGGGTTCACTAATTGTCCATCTTAACTTGGCTCACACACATTCCAAAAGTACCGAAGCCTGCCATTAAGCCCATGCGAAATCCAGAAGAAATATGTGTCTAATATGTTTCTTGTATAGTTGACCATCGACTCATGGTACATGGTATCCATGATCACACCTCTCATCCCTCTCGTGGAACACTTGGCCCCATTCAGAACATCGAAAATACCGGAAAATCACGTGGAGAATTCTCCATGTGATTGAGCTCAAATGTATAATTCAGTAGTTCATATGTGCTAATTATGTGGATTAGTGTGCAATCCTTGGTGATGTGCCACTGGCTGCTAGCCAGGCTACTGTAGAGGATCCTAATGCTGATCACCTAATGTGGCATTGAAAGAGTTGGGTTGGGTGTGTTTGCAACTCGCAAAGGAACCTTGGCCAATGCAGCCAGGGATGGGAGTCCTTTCTTGGTGGTAGAGCAATAACCAAACCAAACCCAAGCTAACTCCCAAAAAGATTAGACAGACGATGATGCTGGTGCTGATGGTGTAGAGAGAGAGAGGATGAGAGAGAGAGTGATCACATAATAGCACGCACCTAGAGAGAGATAGAGAGAGAGGGAGAGAGCTCACTTCCTTTACGTGAGCACAATGCCTAGTACCCACCTTTTCCAGCTCTCTCTCTCTCTCTCTCTTACTTGCTCGCCACTTTACACTCGTTTGCACTCATCGTCAGCTCACTGCTGATGGATCATGATCACACACTCACAATGCTTCCTATGCCAATCTTGATCAAATCTTGCAAAGAATTGATACGGCTCGTGATCAGATGAGCTGATCACTAGCAAGAGAGATTGAGGGGGCACTAATCAGATGTCAATGAATGAATTAATAGAGTTAATCACACAAGGTCAAATTCCAAACATTTGCAGCGATAATTCACATCACCCACTCCAAGTTTCCAATCGTTTGAACAAAAAATGGAATCGAAATAGCAAGAAAAAGAATATTTTTAGATCACAGGATGGCGTGTATGTATGCAATGAGGAACAGAGAAGCTAATTGGTGTTTACTCTCTCTGTTGCTAGTAATGGCAGTCGACCAGGGCCGACGCCGACGCCGGAAACAGCAGGGGCCGCCTCTCCTTCACGGGGAAGGCGAACGCCGCCGGCGACGTGGCCGACGTCTCGCCGTCGTCGCATGGCGCGGGCATGTTGAGATCCAGCTCGAGGAGGCTCTTCTCCTTCCTCGGCCCGTCGTCGAGCGCGGAGGCCGACGCCGGCACGAGCGGCCGGTGCCGCCGCATGTGGCCGCCGAGCGCCTGCCCGGAGGAGAACTCGGCGCCGCAGATGGAGCACTCGTGCACCCTCGGCTGCTTCGAGCTGCTCGTGACGGTGATGATGGCGGCGCTCGCGTCCACTACTTCTTGCTTTGGTATTACTGTGATTGCGAGCACTGTTGGATCGGCTGCTGCCCGTGTTGGTGGTGGCGGCGGTGGCGACGGCTTCTCCTCGGAGGTGGAGGTCTCCACGACGACGGCAAGCTTCTTGTCCTCAGATGGCATCGTCGGTGGCAGCGGCGGCACGAGGCGAGGCTTCTTGTGGCTGGTGCGGTGGCCACCGAGCGCCTGGAAGGACGGGAAGCACTTGTTGCACGTCTTGCACTCGTACACGAACTCGCCGGCGGCGCCATCGACGGGGCGCCGGCTCCGGAACTTGGCCTCCTTCGCCACGCCCACCGCCGACGCCGAGTAGTCACCATCCTCCCTGGCCGGCGACGCACCCGGAGCTTGGCCGTGGCCGCCGCGCGCGAGCAACATGAGGCAGAGCGCCATGTCCTCCTCCTCCTCGGTGACGCACCCGGTCGACGCGGCCTCATCAACCCCAGACCGCGACGTGGATCCCTCCGTGGCGGCGGACGACGACTCCGCGGCGGCGATCACCGCGACGCGCCTCCTCTTGCTCCGCTTCCCCTTGACCACCACCGCCGCAAGGGCGAGCGCGCCGGCCTCTTCTTGGGCTCCCATGGCCGGCGTCGCCCGTTGCCGTGCAAGAAGAGGGGGAGGAGAATACGAGGTGGAGTGGTGGCGCGCGCCCGAGGTGGGAGTGGGAAGGAAGGTTGGTGATGCCGAGGGCGAGCGAGAGATGGCTTGAGGGGAAGGAATGGAATGGCGATTGGTGGTGAGGTGTGTGTGCGCGCTGCTAATAATAAAGTGGATGTCAACAAGGAAGGCCAGATGGAGAAAGTTTGGAGGTTGATATACGGCTGCCTTGGCCTGGCTGGCAATGTGGCAATAAACTAGAGGCCGAATGCGTTGCCTCGCGACTCTCTTCATTTTGGGATCCCCGGAATTTTCGTCAGTCAAGAATTCAAATAAGAAGATAAAATTTTGCAAGACTCAAAACTCAAACAAAAGGTGTTGATTCATGACCCCAATTCTGAAGTAGAACAGAGCGGAGAGAGGTCTATTGAGCGTACGCCCTGCGCTGGTTTCTTCCCCACACACACATATATAGAGAAATTTCATAAGGTTCCATGGAGCCTAGCCTCTATGGATCCATTACCGCTAGATGCGTTTTAAGATTTGTGACGTTGGATATTTGTATATTTATATACCCACTAACAAAAATATTTGAGACGTTAAACTTCAAAAAATTAAATTTAACTCCAGTCTAAACTACTTTTAAATTTAAGATAAATTTTTTTTTTTAGAGTTTGACATCTCAAATATTTTATTTAGTAGGTATGTAAAGATGTACACGTCAAACAACACGAATCCCAAAGCACAACATATGGTATTTGATCATAGAGCCTAGACTCCACTGTTTTCACACACACACATGTGTCGCCTCTTGTAAGCTGCACGGAGGAGAGATTCGTTATGAATTCAGTGCGTCTTGAAACTCTCTGAACTTCTAGCTAACTAAACTGATGGAAAAAAGACGGGCAACTTACTTATACTTCAACACTTTCTCTCACTGGAGATTTCTCATTTTTATTGTGTTGACCAGAACTTAAAGACTTTTGACTCTGATACCATATTGAGTTGAATACATCGGCTAATTTATTCAAAAAGCCTAAACTGATGAGGGAATACAGACAATTCACTTATAGTTTAACACTAACAAAAGGAAACCGGTGTGACAGAAAATGTGAGAATTCCTATTCTTGTCAATTACTGATAGGTCGAAGTTTTGTAGCTGAATGTGATGTTTCTCTAAAAATAAGGTGCACGGGAAGTGGAACTAGGATGGGTGGCTATGTTATCTTTCGTTTTACCTGCCTACCGGAGCACGAGAGAAATTGCTCCACAAGCCCTATATTTAGTTGCTAGGACCATTGAGGCTGAGTGGTTAGGGAGATGTGCACATTAGTATCTATTTTGAGTCTAACATCATACATATTTAATCACCCTTACGTTGCAATCTAACTATGTAAATTGCTACTCAAAAAACAAAGTTGACACCACATCCAAGAACGGAAGATATAACCATTGACCGCCGCCGTCGCCACCTTTTCTGACGATATTCAGAGCAGTATACCACCAATGGCTATTCTTTCGTTCCCCTTTGGTAGTATCATGGAGATGTCAAGCTCAGCCAACAGCTCAAGGCCAATGTGTCACTGACAGATGAAAATTCCAATGAACAAGGCACTTATTGGATATTTGTGCCATCCAATCCCTTCCCATTTGGCATGACACCACCTGCAGAAACACAGTGTGGCAGAGGAAGACACATCGAGTGAGTGGTTGGTGCCTGCCAAGCACGTTGTACCATAGAAATTCTTGTTTGAAGCGCACTCTTGGATCAGTGGCAATTCTAAAATTAGGGTTAAGTTTTTTTGTAATGGAATTACTTCCGGGGCTAAGTTTGTTTGGTCGGTAGAGACAAATTCACTCACTTGGGGGTGTGTTGTATTTGCCTCCTGCAATACGAGAATTTCGTGAAATTGTAATATCAATTTCAGGCTTGTTTGGAACACGGAAATTTCAATTAGATTTTGGTATGGATTTTGAAAAAGATAGTTTAATTCCTATAATTAATTCCTATAATAATATGAAATTTTCTTTTATTCAAACAGAGCCTTAAAAAGAAAGATGAACTGATGTCCTAGTTTTTGGCAGAGTTTACTTATTCAGCACACATCTATCTACTCATCAGTGCAGATTATAGTTGCTGGATAAAGCAAAAGTGACAAATGTCTGCAACCTCTGAACTCCTTGCTGCAGGCTGCAAGCTAGAGTTAAATCTGAAGTTCATATTTCATCGTCCATATAACATTTATACGATTGTTTCAAGCATATATACGAGTGTGTGAAGTGGTTGAAGCAATTATTTCATCCTTGAACAACTTCCATGAAATTAGATTGTCAGTATACTGTTTGGCTAGCATGGAATTAGCATATCAGTACACTGTTTTGGCATAAAGATTAGGGGACAGATGGTGGAAAGTGTCTTCATGGAGACTTGAAGTGAAAACGAAGTGATATTAATCTTGAAAAGAGAGTCCCCTTTCGAAAAATAGGACTTCACTTTCTACTCTTTTTCTTTGGACTCTTTACTTAATTTCTGAAATCAAGTGACGGGAAAACATGGGGGAAATTGCCTTTATTTCCTTTTTACTCTCTCATTTCGTACTTTGCATTAATTGTCATATTATTTGTAAGTTTTTTTTACTTACTTTACCAGGTGTAAAAACAAATCATATTAAGCTTCTCGGAAATAAGCAAACTCCAATCGATGTCAACTGCTATCGAAATTTTAGTACTATATTCATCATGTAAACTGCTATGGTATACATGGATGTTTCTCTTAAATTGTAATTCCACCTTCACTACCCTCTCATTATAATTACAAGAATAGGGAAAACGATGGGTGACAGTAACTGTAAATCAAATGTGGATGAAAGTTACTAGTAAATTCAGTTAATTTTCTAATTATTTACATCAGAATATCATTTTGATCGAGTTTTGACCGAATTCACATTTCATGCGGCGCAAGAGAGACCCCTGCACCTTTCAGTAAGCTGCTTCCTTTTACTGTAGGTCAAGTGTTTAAGTACAACTGCCTCCACAACTCTACCACACTCCATCCGGCCCCTTTAAATAATACACTCAACAAAGCTCAACCATGTTAATGAGAAATTATTGATATATACCTTTGATTATCGATACCGTGTTAGCACTAAAATAGCTAGCTGCTAAGGTCAGAGGTCGGATGGCTTGCTTCTGTTGAAAACAGGCAGCTACGGCTGTTGCCTTCCCTGTAAGTTGCAGCTATACTTTAGTGTGTGGTGTGGTGTGTACTAGTAGCCTAGTAGTGGAGATGGTGTAAGCAACTGCTTCACTTCCAAATCTCCCTCTCTCTCTCTCTTCCATTCATGAGATGGTTTGTCAGTCTCATTTTTAAAATTTTCTTCCCTCTAAAGGCCTTGATCAGAAGAGAGATTCTCATCTATTAAAAAAATTTATTTTTGAAGAGTGTTAATATATTTGTAATAGCAAGACATGGCTCCCACCTTTCATGTCATGAACAATTTGGCAGCAACATGTGTAATTTTTGTCTAGACAAATTAAAAAAACAGAGAAATCTTTTTTAGCAAGCGGAAAGGGGCTCTGCAATTTTATTAAAAAAGGAGTGAAACTGTACACAATACAAGAGAGAAAGGGGGAGAGGTGTAATAGGCTAGGTTAGAGGCTACTCGTTATGGTGTATTACAACCGCTTGTTCCCACAAGCGAACATCCTCTTGGATTTTAGCTATAATTTGTATGTAGGAGAGGCTACTTTGCTGAAAGATACGTCTACTCCTCTATCTCTAGAGAATATATAAACGACTAGGCCATTAAAGTCACGCTTGGCATCCTTGAAGAATATAGAGGCCGCCTGGGTCCACCAATCTCGAAAGTGGGTGCCATCATGGCAGTGAGCAGGAAGGATTTCCTCCCAAATGGCTAACTACAAGAGGCGTTGAATTGGGCAAAACAGGGAAAAATTCATGCATGCAAGTCTTTTACACATCGGAGGAGCTGCTGCTTGTACGCAACTCGTGTGCCGTAGCTGAGCAAAATTAGGTTCAGTGTGAAACAAAAATCCATGGCCAATGGCCGGCCATCTACCCTGCATCCGTTGCAGATTTCTTATCACGCCGTCTTGCTTGCCATGCACTCCCAATTCCGTCATCACGACCACGTAATAGTCCAAGACGTGAAACACAACAACACAACATGCATGCTCATATATCCAAATCCTCTACGTAAATACCTAATTAGTGCATATAGCTTACATCGCCCTAAGAAAATCCAAGACATCAAAGCCTAAACTACAATACGTGCAGAACTCTGATAAAATAAACACTATGTTGGAAGAAATTTGGTTTCCAAATTAAACCCGGTTTGCTTGATTTCTCCTTAAATGCCAAAAACAAGAGAGAGATATAGCTTATATACCATCAAGATCCACGGAAGAGTAAATGTGGCTAAAATTGAGGATTTCCTACTGAACCCACATGACGAATAGACATGTTGTGGCAAATCCTGAAAAGCAACGCAAGTCAACGCAATAGTAAACATGATGTCCTACTGACAGACACTGTATGCTGCCTGCTTAGAGCACTGGGTGAAGCAAAATAAGGAGCTGATTCTAAACATGGGCACCACGAATTAACTTTCTATCGGATCCTGAGCAGCAGATGTGGAGCAGGCACAGCTAGCAGAGCACATTATAAAACTGGCAGCATCAAAATGCCATCCATTGACTTGTGCATGTAGGATGGGAGATAATAGAAAGAAGCATAAACAATTTGACCGACAGGAAGAACTTTCTCTTCATCATCAGATCAAGAGAGCAGGGAGAGATGGTACTGCAGCTAAGTGTCACTAAGGGTGTGTTTTGACTTGGCCATTGTGCTGTGCATTGTGCATCTTGCTTGTCATGTGTCTCTCAACCAACCAACCCAACCCCATGTTGGTCTCCATGATTAGGTTAAATCCTAATTGACCTGATCAACCATAGCTAATGAGGGTATCTGCAGCTTGGAACGTGTCGAGCGGAGCTACCGGATTGCCGTAAGATGGGCAAATTTCGCATGTGGAGCCTAGTATCTTTAGCATAATCAGGATGCAAATTGTGTCAAGTCACTCGAGGTTCAGAATAACCGGCCGGGACGGTTCACCCCTGAAGCCTCCCCTTTTAGCTTAAAAAATAGGCATATCAGCTTTAAATCTTAAAAAGGACTACAAATCCAAAATGCGGCATGAAACGGGCAGTTTTGTTTTGACTGGAAACCTACTGAAAATCGTGAAAAAAAATCAGAACCAGCCCTGGAGTAACGACACCTTTCACCTCTGATCAGCTGCAGCTCTCTCTGACCTTAAAAATGATTTAATTTAACGGTCAATCTTCTTGGTAAACAAATGGGTGTGATGCTGATTAGAAGCCTTCAAATGTTGCCTTTTGAACGGGCACAACAGTCCTAGAAGACTCGACGAGAAGTATTCTCCCGTCCCGTGACGATGAACTAGACATGCAAGCTAAGGCAGCTAGATGCCGTAGGTATTCAGCACATGGGATGAAAATTTAACTACCACCTACGAATTGCTAGCTATGAATTTGCAAAAAATTACACTTACTCGTTTGAAAGGAAGAATCTATACTAGTCTTACTTTATCCTACTTTATAAAAGGAAGAATATAGACTGTTTTTAACAGCAAAGGAAAACTGTCGATTATATATGTAACACTGGATAACACATGATTTCAGGCAACTACGTAAGGCAGTTCAATGACGCTGACAGACGAACTTTTAACTGCAAAGAAATAAGCAGACCATAGCACTCAAGGAATAGCTCATGTAAGTTTGTAAATTTCAAGTCATCCACTTTTTTTTTGTTTGTTTTTATAGGTGGGGCAGTGCAATGTCATCCAGAACATTACATTTTGGAATTGGGCCCTAGTTTTCCAGTTTTTAGTACCACCTGAATAGAATTGAGGAGTGTCCTAGATAAAAACGATGACAACCTCAGACTATGTTTTTATTTAGCTTCCCATTGGAGTATTTAGTTTGAAAATAACCTTTGAAGCGACCAGAATCAACGCCAACTCATTCGACACAAGTTGGCCAATGTTTTCTATTGAATCAAATTTGCTTGGGATCCAGGCTTTCATTTTTAAAGCTGTCGAGAATTATGTTGCAGGTATTCATGGTGCAGGCATCTAGCAGACTGTGGTTCCAGAGTTTGATCATAAAAAGCCTCCAGCCCCTGTTCATCCAGTGAGAAAATCGCAAATCAAATATAAATCAGTGTACAGGAAAGGCACATGCAAGGGTGTGTGCGTATGTGTGCCTGCCTCTTGCAGACACCCTAAGCATGTTTGCACAACAGGTTTGTAAAGCAGTCAGTTACCATAGTAAAGCAGGGCTCTGTACAAGTTGTTGTCCATGATGCCGAGAGAATGCCTTGCAAGCCCAAGGTATATGACCATCGGCTACTACCCTGCAATCAACCCATTCAGCACGTGAATCAAAACATGTATGTCCAGGATACAAGCAAACCAAAATCTAGTAGCATCCAGCCTGCGATCCATGATACAGGATAGAGATCAAATAGCATAACTACATATGTCATCAACTCAAACAGAAATAACTTTTAGTTGATGTCATTGCTTGGCTCTTTGCTAAGGCAAGAAATCATTATGAACCCCTGAAACATATAGGTATTACAAAGGACATTAAAAAATGAAGCATATAGACATTAAACAATGCTAAACATAGAAGAAATAGACTTCCAACAGTCATAAGAAAGAATGGAATTGTGACGCATAAAATGCGCCATGAAATACAAGCCCAATGATAGCATATACAAAATATAATTTTCAGTGTCAAATGTCTATGCCTTAGAAAACATACGGGACCAGATAGAAGTGAGGTTCTAGAACCTAATCTTAGGATAGGTTCTTTTAGCTTATCTTATTCATCTTATTTGACTTATCTCGTAACTTCGAGAATTTCCCGAGATAGCCTCTAGAGCCGGTTGGCCTTTGTGTTTGGAGTTTAGGGAGTTTTGAGACACCCCTATGAGATAAAAAAAAAAGGACTTAAAAAGTAATAAAAAAAAGTGGGATAAGTCAAATAAGACACGAGATAAGCTTTGAGACACCCCTACGAGATAAAAAAAAGGACTAAAAAAGTAATAAAAAAAAGTGGGATAAGTCAAATAAGATACGAGATAAGATTACACAAAGGGGTGTCTTAAAGCTCCCTAAACCCCAAACACAAAGGCCAACCGGCTCTCGAGGCTATCTTGAGAAATTCTCGAAATTACGAGATAAGTCAAATAAGATGGATAAAATAAGCTGAAAAGAACCCGTTTTTAAACCTTACTACATACAGGTGGGGTGGCTGCAAGGTTTCCAGCCAGTTTGTAATGACAGTACAAGGCCAACAAAGATTTATCGTAATTACAAAGCTGTACATGTGTGTACATATATATACATACACACACACACATGTACAGATGAAGAAATATATAGAAAACACCCTATACAAAAGGTACATCAACAGTACATAGTCAGAAACAGGCCAGATCTGGTTAATAGCCCAACATACTGAATTTAAAAAAGATTATAAAAGGACAGCAGGGAAGAATAATCAACATTCAGTCTTCAAGTCTAACTTGACAAAACACAGAAGAGATTTAGTTCTTCTAAACTCTATCTATGCCCTTGCAGTTGTAAACTCTATAATAATTGTCAGGAAAGTATTCAGTTCCTTGCTGTTTTTCCATTCCTGTAATAACTGCTTTATAACAAGAAAAATGGCTAAAACATGACATGAATAAAGGTGATTAGAGTTAGTTCACCAAGCTTCATATCACTGTAACAGCAGGACAAATCACTCCTGTCTACCGTGTTAGCTAGAGCTATGAAGGAATGATTAGGGATAAGCCTGACCTTTGTTTTCGAACAAATGAATTCCACATATGCATAATATGCTTCTCATCTTTTGTAACATCAATAAAATCTTCAAGCATCTGCGTTTACTCAGCAAATAAGAAATAGTAAGAATTAAACAGCTATACAGGGATTGATTTGAGCTCAGGTGAATGCAAGAGCCTGCGTAATTCTGTTTATGTGTGAGCAGAGAAAATCATGTCCTACCCTTCTATCTTCAAAGTCTGTGATATCATCATCAACCTCATCTTCACTATCATGATCTGAGAGAACTTCTACAAATGCCATTGTCTGCAACAAAATGTAAAAACACAGTTAAATTTCAAATGCAGCCATAAACTGTGTAAATGTCTGATCCATAATGATAAAATTTGTACCTCAATATGAACCTAGGAAAATAAAACATAAGTAGGGATAGTGGAATTATGAAATACCAAGCATCGAAAAGAAACTTTAGCTGGAAGACAATACGAAAGAAGTCTAGACAAGCTCAATGACAAGAAACAAAACTAGCAGTCGCCAGACTTTGAAAACATTCTCCACATGGTTCGTCAGCAATATACCAGGGTTACCTGTTAAATTGGTTGATATACAAGGGATAGGTGTAAATGCGGTACTCCCTCCGGTTCACAAAAACGGACCACTAATTGCTATTGCAATTTACTTATAAAGTAGCTATTCGAGACATCTATGTTAGAATGCAGCATATTCCATACATGGGCCCAAGTGGGCTAGATATACATGTACAATAGGGAAGAAGAAAAGCATATAAGACCCTATACAAGTGACTATTCTAACACCCCCCGCAAACTCATGGTGGATCAACAACACTGAGTTTGGAGAGATGTAAATCATGCTGAATTCTAGTCTGTGCCTTGGTGAAGAAGTCGGCGAGCTGAAGAGCGGAAGACACATGACAAATAGTAACCACCTGAGCCTGAACCTGAGATCGAACATAATGAGCATCAACGCCAATGTGTTTGGTGAGCTCATGCTTCACCGGATCACGAGCAATGCTGATGGCGCCAGTACTGTCGGAGCAAACGGTCGTAGGAGCGGAAACGGTCACACCCAGGTCGGCAAGGAGCCACCGAAGCCAAGTCACCTCAGCGATGGCGAAGTTAACGCCGGAGCTCACCTCGATCTTGGAGCGAAACATTTGTCTGTCGCTTGGTCTTCCAGGAGATCAGGGAAGAACCAAGAAAGACACAGTAAGCAGAGATGGACTTGCGATCGGTGGGATCGCTAGCCCAAGTGGCATCTGAGTAGGCCTGAAGCTGTAAAGAGCTGGAGCTGGAGAAGAAGAGACGGCGGTCAACAGTACCATGAAGGTAGCGAAGGACACGGAGAAGGTGACTGTAGTGTATGGTGGTGGGAGAAGCCATAAACTGACTGAGGATGTGAACAGCGTGGGAGATGTCAGGACGAGTGATGCCAAGGTAGACGAGGCTCCCAACAAGGTGGCGGTAGCGAGTAGGATCCTCAAGAGGAACACCATCAGTGGGCTTGCCGAAGCTGAAGATGAAGCTCCATCGAAGTGTCAACGGTGCGCTCGTCAGTGAGGCAAGCACGAGCAAGGAGATCCTGAATGTACTTGCGCGCTGAGAGGTAGTAACCCTCAGGCGTGGATGTGACCTCGATCCCAAGGAAGTACCGAAGAGGGCCCAGATCGACATCCGAATCGCCATCGAGGCGCGCCTTAACAAAGGCGATGTCCTGAGGATCATCTCCGGTGATGAGCATGTCATCCACATAGAAAAGAAGAAAGAGTCCGACCACGAGGAGAGGTGTGGACAAAAAGAGCAGGGTCATACTGACTAGCAACAAAGCCAGCAGCAGTAACAACAGAGGCAAAGCGCTCAAACCACGCACGAGGACTGCTTGAGACCGTAGAGAACGGCGAAGACGACACACGTGACCATCAAGAACACAGAGCGGGAGGAGGATGCATGTAGACCTCTCATGCAATTTCACCATGAAGAAAGGCATTCTTCACATCGAGTGGGAGATGGTCCACCGACGAACAGAGGCAACAACGATCGAGAGTGAGCAGTGGTCCGGCTGGGCGCATCGGAGAAAGTCTCCCGTAGTCACGGCCAGTATTCTCTCGAAAGCCATGAGCCACAAGGCGCGCCTTGTGGCGCTCAAGTGAACCGTCAGAGCGAGTCTTGATCTTATAGACCCACTTGCACGTGATAGGAGTGACAGTGGGGGGACAAGGAACGAAATCCCAAGTGCCAAGACGCGCTCAAGTCGCAAAGATCTCTCGGCCATGGCAAATCGCCACTCGGGATGACCAACAAGATCACGGTAGGAAGTAGGCTCGGAGGAGGTGGTGACCAAGCAGAAGCCATAGCGATCTGGAGGAGAACTGCTCCGATCATGAAGAGCGTGCACTGGAGAAGCAGGGAAGAATCTGAGTGGGAGCAGGATCCGAGGAAGAAAGGGCTCCGGAGGCGAGGAGGAGGAGGTCCCAACAAGGAGGGAGGAAGAACGAGGAGGGACCGGCGTGAGTAGTGGCCGGATAGGAGGACGACAAGGAGAGAGAGGCAGGAGAAGGTGGAGAAGGAACAACAGGAGGAATGGGTAGAGAGGAAGGCCTTTGGAGGAAGTGGGGAGGGAGGTAGGGAAGGTGATGGATCAGGTGAGGAGGAAAGAGGAGTAATAGAGAACTGCTCGGGGAAACTGAGAAACGAGAGAGACTCAAGGAGACCCTGATCAGGCAAGTAGGAGTCAAAAGAACGAGACTCATCAAAGAAAGGACGAGACTCGTCGAACGTGACGTCGCGAGACCCTAAGCCGACGACCAAGAGGTCCCAACAATGAAAGCCCTTGCGCCGAGTCATAGTTAAGAAAAGCGACTCGCCAGGTGAGCGGTCCACCGTCGCTCGCCACGAGGTCAAGAAGGATGTAAGCAACACGACCAAAGGCGCGAAGGTGGTCAGATCTTGGCGGTTCGCCAAAGAGACGCTCAAGCCGCGTGGCACCTGAAGAAGCGATGGAGGTGAAGGTTGACAAGATAAATAGCGGTGGAGACACCCTCAGCCCAGAAGTATGGTGGAACAGAAGCAGAAAGCATCAGTGCTCTCGCAGTCTCAAGGAGATGACGGTGTTTGCGCTCGGCGACACCGTTCTGGGCATGGGAACCGGTGCAAGAGTACTGAGGAAGGGTGCCCTGCTCAACAAGAACCTGACGAAGAGCAGTAGAAAGATACTCTCCGATAGAGTTAGCACGAAACACACGAATGGATGAATCAAACTAAGTGTGAACCATGGCCGCAAAGGCCTGATAGGCAGCCAGCACCTGATCACGAGAATTGAGAAAATAAATCCAAGTGAACCGAGAGAAATCATCAATAAAGATCACATACCAACGATGACCCCCTTTCGAAACGAAGGGAGCAGGGCCCCAAACATCAGAGTGAACTAAATCAAAAGGACAATTGGACATAGAATCACTACTAGGATATGGTAGCTGTAGCTGTTTACCAAGCTTACAGCCCTGACAAGAGAGGGATGTATCACGAGAGACCTTCCCAAGAACACCACGACCTATCAACGCAGACAAACACGATCCTGACATGTGACCCAGCCTATGATGCCACTGAGCAAAACTGACGGAAAGAGGTGGTGGCGAAGGCAGTGGCATCAGGAGCGATGGACGACTGGCTGAGGAAGGTAGTGGAAGCGGAGGTGAAAGGAAGACGAAGCCAGTCGAGTTCCCACGGTAGTGGGAAGTCACGGATCTCCGGCCGAGACCAACCAGGTCCTGTCTTTGCGAGCTGAATAGAACAAGAGTCGACTCAAGAGTAATACTAAACCCAAGATCGGTGGTGGCGCCAGTAAATCACCGCATATCAAGACAAGGCACATGAGAAACAGAAGGAACATAGAAAGAGGATGTACGAAGTGTGCTCTGTCCAGCAACTGTGAGATGTGTACCGTAAGCCGTCTTGACGGACACAGGAGTGACTGAAGGCCACAAGGAGTCAAGGTGAGTCAGATCAGGTGTCATATGAAAGGAGGCTCCAGAATCAAGGTAACAAGTACCGAGGAGGCGGTGAAGAGCTGGCTAGTCAGAAGTGAGACGAAGCGAGAGGAGACACGGAATCCAAGCGAAGCTCCATGCGCTCAAGGCGCCGAGACAACTCGTAGGCTCAATCAGGTGGTTGAGTGGCACCAGTACTGCCAGAAGCACTAGAAGGGCCTCCAGAGGTGCCCGTAGCCTTCTGAAGGCGTCGCCTGCACTGCTGAATGGTATGGCCATTCTTCTGCGAAGAATCGCAATGAGCAACCGAGCCTCTGCCGGTGCTCCTGGCGGTGTGGCCACAAGATTCTCTCCCTCACGGCGACCAAGCCTGCACGGGCAGAGGAGAGTGGGTGAGGAGCCACCGAGCAACCAAGACATCATGAGCGAGAGAGAATGCCCGGCGAAGTCTCTCAAGACGGACTGAGTCAAGGCCTCCACTAGCGACGGAGAGGCGGCGGGGAAGGCTGAGCACGGCGGCTCAAACTCAGGGGCAAGCTCGCGAGGAACTCAAAGACACGAAGCGCCAACACGGTGGTCCGGGCGACGCAAGTCACACAGACGTGTCGTGTGTCGCTCCAAAGCGCCCGGTGACATAGACGCGTTCTTTGAAGCGAAGAAAGCGTCGACAGATGGAGTCTCTGCTTTGGAGAGAAGCGTGCACAAGGGAGGTGTAGAGAGCATGGTTGCTCGGCTGGTACTAAGCCCGCACATACTCCCACATCGCCCGGGAAGACGCGAGGTCGCACACGTCAAGGGCGAGGTCAACGCGCATGCTGCCTGTGAGAAGCGATGTGACGCCGAGCCTCGAAGCGCCCAATCCTCTCAACGCCGAAGAAGAAGATCAGATTCGCCAGCCTTTTCATAGCGCCCTGAGCAACGTCGGGGACCGGGGTACCATCAGCAGCATGCGCGGGCGGCATAGGAGCCGAGGGCACCGCAGGCGGCAGAGACGTGCCGGTAAGGTGACCCCAGAGACGCTGACTGTCAAGGCACACGCGAAGCATCGTAGCCCACTCCCGGAAGTTGGTCCCATCGAACTGCACCGGTGAAAGCGCAACCGGACCGACAGCACGAGCAGGGGCTGCCATGGGTGGCGTCGGATCTGGCCCAAGACAAGACCGGTGGTGATGGACCGGCCGAGTGGGGCAATCCCAAGAACAGGAGGCTGAGCAGCAGCAGATCTGACCGGCAGGCGGGGCGAGGCCGGTTAGTGGAAGCTAAGGCGAGGCAGTGAGGCCGAGGTCGGTATGGCCTTGGTGGCATGGCTACTGTGTGAGATCCGGCGAGGAGGGAAGCCGGATCGAAGTATGCAAGGTGTGTGTGTGAGGAGAGGTCGGTCGGTCGAGGCATGGTCATGGAGGATGGGGAGGCCGAGACGGGGACTTGATGGGCTGGCATGGATCCGTATGGCGATGGAGAAGATGGGGAGAGAAGAGAGAGAGAGGCGCCAGTGAGACCATCGGAGGCATGGCGATGGCATGGGCGGCCATTGCTAGGTGGAAGGAAACCCTAGAGGTTTCCCTGGCTCTGATACCATGTTAGAATGTAGCATATTCCATCCATGGGTCCAAGTGGGCTAGATATACATGTACAATAGGGAAGAAGAAAAGCATATAAGACCTATACAAGTGACTATTCTAACAATCTATATGTATGCTTTTCGTGCGTCCAATTTAAATAGTTTAGAAGATTTTAATAGATAACCTTTGAAAACTTTGACTTGCGCGTATCTCAAATGTCATGTTTTTGAGAATCGGAGGAAGTATTGACTTATCTCATATGACACCTAGTATTAAACTCTCATCAGACTGCACTCTGGTATGATGCTTTTCAACCCTTGTAAGACTGCACTTAGGTAGACTGCATACTGCACTCTACCAAACAGCTTAAAAACATTGCCCCCAAACATCATGTATCTAATACTGAATACACAAAAGTTGCTAGTAAGATTGCCATAATGCTATCTAATATGTACTTGTTAAAACATTGCTGCCAAAATTCCATATCTGATACTGAAAACAAAAGAAATAATTCTAGTAACCTTACCGCCTCAAATGTACTAGTCAATCTAAATAATATTCAGTGTGCAGCTGCGATGTTTTCACTTACTTCCCATGCAAGGTGAAGTTCTTGGAGGACAAAATATCAAATGCTGATCTAGTCTCTTAGTAAACCATTTTGTTGATTAATATATTACTAATGATTTTACTGATGAGGTCACATAGACAACGTAGCTTAAGGGGTTATTCTCTTCAGTATATCTTCTTATCTTATCTTCTTATCTCCAAATTAAAAAGTTAAACGCTTTCGCTTTTGCAGACCGTTTTTTTTGTTTCGAAGGTGCATCTTAAAGCTCTCAGAAACAAGTCAAACAAAGTGCACCGGAGTTTTAAAGCTACCTTGAGAAGCTCTTGAAATTCAGCTTATAAGCAAATAAAAAGATAAGAAAGAAGATAAGCTGAAAAGAATAGCCCCTAAGTATAGAAACTTCCCTCAACAATTCTAGACATGAAAGGATACAAACAAGGCTTTTAAATCAAGTATCTTTCATTTATCGGCTAGGTGATATTTTGAAGGGTAGTTGGTATTTTGGAGGGTGGATTGGGGCTGAGAATGGACAAATGGGAGAAGGTAGAGCCTAAAAGGTTGGAAGTTTTTCATCCAATATGGCTTAACTTGGTAACGTTCTCATCAGGCTTGTATAATAGTACTTATTTTAGATTCCATATCTTAGTAAATAACAAAACCCCATTGTTCAATTCCTTAATTTCTATTTTCAACTGCAAACACCATTGTTCACAACAGGGATAAACACCACAGGGAAGATAAGTCAGGTGGCGTTGGCTGATTTAGGGAGATTAGACCATAGATTGTGAAGATGAAGGGGACTACGAATTAGGCTAGATTGATCTTATTGTTTGATTCGTTTATGATATATACATAGCCCCTTGTATAGGGAGGGAGGGCCCGTAACATATAGAGTTCAATCCTATTAAAATTTTTACCTAATCTTATCCTAACAAATCTCTAATAGATAACTAACTTATTCGTGATACTACAGTACCGTGCAGTGGGCACTGTTCTGTCAGACTCAGGCTAAGCAGAGGTGAAGCGGTACCAGGTAAAATACATTAACGGAGATCTCAGGAAGCTGGCCACCACAGTATATATATTCTGTCTGCTTCAACTTAATTTAGGAATTTTACTGGACGATAAAGCACCCAAACCCTATCAAATCTGTTCAATCCAAGCCAGAATCCTTACTCTGATACCAAATTGTCAGAACAGTACCAGGTCTGATGACAGTTTCAGAAATTTGCAGTGGAATTTGGGATGAAATTGAGAGGAATTTGGGGATGGGAATAGAGAATTTGGAATGAGATAGTTGTGTTCTGCTTTGTGATTACTTGTGGAATGGTTCTTACAGCAAGATCCATAACTTTTATAGCCAGATTGGTTCAGAAATTACAGTGGGCTGAAGTTTCACTTCAGTTAAAATGAAAACACTAAAGGCAACGGCTAAACAGTCAATAGTAAGTACTAAGGGCTGGTTCGTTGGATTTGAGGATTTCCATAACTCACCCCGCATCGAGAACTAAGCGTTGCTCAGGTGGTTAGGTGCTTCAGTTGGGAAGCCCAAGCCACTACCTGGGTTCGAATCCCCACGGGGGCAATGAAAATCTAGGTTTCATCTCAGGGGTGGTTATACCTGTCAGTAACTCTTCAAAAACAAAAACTCACCCCGCTGCCTGAGATCTCTGTCATCGATGTATTCCACCAGGTACCGCTTCACCTCTGGTTAGCCTGAGTCTGACATTCATGAGAGTCTAGGTGGGCCATGGGTCTGCTGCCATGACACTATCTGAGGCCATCAATATTCATATTTTAAGAGGATCTACCAGAGAAGGGCACATAGAGTGTACTACTCCTCACCAACCTCTGCTTGACTGACCACAGCATTCTAGACATCTACTATAGTCTATAAATCAACAATGAAATAAACAAAACAAAGGCCCAAATATTTTTTTCTCCATATATACAGAAAAGTGAAGTAGCACAAGGTAATCAGATACGAAATGTAAAGATAATTATGTTTAAAATTGCTCAATATGTACAGACATTGCATCAGGAGTGTTCAGAAATTGATAAATTTAATGCAACATAAATATGCATGTGTGAGCAACCAGACAAGCAAGTAAAAATACAATCAACCAAATACAATGGCTAGCGCGCACACATGCACAAAAATAGCTGAGAAGAGGTGCATGATTTTCAATCACCTGTGCTGTGCGAGAATGGAAGAATTGACGTTTTTTCAACAATAGACGACTGCCAGGTGATATAAACACAAAAAAGCAACAGGTTAGTTGAACAGCTTCTATCAGAAAAGTCTTAAGAAGCAAAAAGCATCATATGATATCAACGTAAACAGAAAGGGCAACTTTCTGGGATCAGCTCGATCAACTGATAGCTTCCTTGTCTTTCCAAACTGTAGCACTGTTGGTGGTGAACTATTGCTTCCATGTAATAAGTGAGCAGGATGAATTGAAGCTTGTGCTATAGAATTCCCTGAAAATTTTAGTGAAAATTCCAGAAAATTTATGTGACATCAGGAACAATATATGCCACAGATTTCAGGCGAAAAGGTAAAACGGGATATAAGATTTTCAGCATGCCAGAGCAATGGAAAAAACAACCTGGCAATACTGTAGGTTTTTCTCTGCATGCTAGCATTATGATAATCACAAATCTACAAAATAACTGTTCACAGGACAGTAGTAGCTAGTCAGGATTTCATTTCAGAAGTTCTCAGCCAAAAATACACCAAGATGAAGGCTTTCAGCTGCTCCTAGCATGCAGTGATGTTCAAGAAGGCTGTTGTGCACAATGTGCTATCCAACAAGGAAATGTCAAACTGAAGTTGCAAAAGAAAAGAACACATGTAATTCAAGGATGGTAGCTTTTCCATCTGTTGGACAAGAGGACAATAAACAAGTTTAACAAGCTAGCACCAAATAAAAAAATTCATCAATAAGATAAGATGTAAAAGATTTTAACCCAGTAATTGGCCCAAAAGAAAATAAAAATATACTACTATATATCCATTTGAATGTAGTTTTGATATGCTAAGAGAGAATAAGTGAGTAATGTACCATTTTCCTTTCGGACGCAATCAATCTCCAACCCATCCTGGGCATCTTCAGGTGATCCTGAGTCTGTAATATGTGGATGTAGATGTCCAATGATTTCAGTAACTGTATCTGATCTTCTATGCTTCTTAAACCTTGAGCTGATGGAACACAGTTAGGCAAATTGAACAGATAATTTAGCATTCTAAAATCTAATGGAGTAAAGAGCATACCGATAGAAAAAAGTTCGATTTCTTGGATCAACTCCTGCAGCCACAAGCTGGAAATTACAAGGATCCTTAGTTTTTGAGACATTGAAGAACGAAAACATTTGTAACTTACATCAATTTCAATTAGAAATGGAGCTTCTATGCCAAGCATGTTAAAATTATGTCCTGTTTTGATGGGTTGGGATCCAGCCTGATCCCAGCCCCACCCTAACTGGGCCAACTGAGTGCACCTTTTCTTTTTGCATTCCAAGAATTTAAGAAGAAAACAAAGCTAGGAACAGCATTGATAATTGAATTGGCAAAACATTCTGGGAAATGTTAAACCTGAAACAACTGTAAAGTACTGAGTTCAGTGACTACGTCCCATATACAAATTGCATTTTTTTTTCTCAGTTATTGGACAGAAGGATGTCCTCTACCATTGATTTACCTCTGTTCTCGTATCAGTCTTCAGACTAACATTAACAGCCTGGTAGTCTTTAGATAGCTGTGTCAACAAGAAAAAACAAATTAACTATTGAATTATGGAGTATGATTAAAGAAGATTTTGCAATGCATATTTCAGAGGTTAACCAACCCAGAACTCAAAGAAGAATTGGTCATGTGATGAGGTTAAGTGATATTCCATTCCCTAGTATCAACACAATCACAATATTAGGTACAGATCTGAGATGGAAAAGACAAAATAACTATTGCTTTGATCATAAACGTGAAGTGAACGCATGAGAACAAAATTTGAATTTCCTCACTAGGAAAGAGAAAGCATCAATGGTACAGTGTGAAATAACAAAGGCTATCTGTCTATCATAAATGTAGCAGGTGATATGATCCTTAGAACCAAGAAAAATCTTTAACTTGAAGCTTGTGAACAAAGACATAACAAAAGAAGGTTACTTCAAACTTTACCTTGAAGCTTCCACATTGTATCAAGCAAAAGGGGCAAGAAAAATCTTCTGTAACTGGTAAGTAGGAAACAATAAATCAATTTTGAAAAGAAAAAAAAAACATAAGAGCAAAGAATTAAGAACCAACAAATAACTATATTGACTAATAAAATTCAATTTTTGGCCTAAAACTGAAGTAGAACGGGTCATTGCAAGTAATCTAACTCAGGATCTTGACCATGAACAGCAATCAAACAAAGCATTACCAGATGCGAATGCAGGTGTAGCTATACGGTGCTCAGAGAGCAGTCTCTGCACATCATGGGCTAACTAACCAAACTTACGCCATGTCACGAAATAAACCACATATTGGCTTCCACAATTTCACCCATGGTGGGCAATGTTCAACTGTGAGAACATGCTAAAGTGGTGGTCGAATGCCAAAATTTTCATAACATCTATTAAAAACACTATATGAATTCCACCTCTCCAAAATAAATTAAGACATTGATTTCTTGCTTCCACCCTTACATTCTTCCGATGTATATATAGTGTTTGCTTTCTTTTTCTCTTGCATAGCTGTATTTTATGTGTAATTAAAGAATACATAAAATAAAAATGTAAATAGATCTTGATATCAGAAGGACGCATAATAAATTAGAGATGACTATTGTTTGTAAGAAAATCCTAAAAAGCCATATTTTTCTTTCAAGATCAATAATCATGCATCCATGCTGGTGTATCAAAGCTATTATAATTTCCATAATAAAACATAAATATGGTTAACTTTAGTTCCAGGATAATATGCAATTCTTCCGATGTATACATAGTGTTTGCTTTCGTTTTCTCTTGCATAGCTGTATTTTATGTGTAATTAAAGAATACACAAAATAAAAATGTAAATAGACCTTGATATCAGAAGGACGCATAATAAATTAGAGATGACTATTGTTTGCAAGAAAATCCTAAAAAGCCATATTTTTCTTTCAAGATCAATAATCATGCATTCATGCTGGTGTATCAAAGCTATTATAATTTCCATAATAAAACATAAATATGGTTAACTTTAGTTCCAGGATAATATGCAAAAGTGTTTAAGGGCGTAAAATTCTCTACTTGTTTATCTTCTTGTTTAATAATACGTACAAATACGGTAAAATAATTATTAGCAAGCTATCTTGCACTGCAGTTCTTCAAGGATATTACCACACCATAAATAATTTGGCACAACAATAAAATTACCAAAAAAATACTAGCTTCTTTAATGCTGCCACACTTTTATTCTCAGATTGAACATCATCTCTCACCACCACAACCAGACACACCACATATTCTATATACTCCTCTGTATTTTATTAGTATATTGGTTTGGTGGACAAGGGCATAAGGCAGCAGGCAGCAGTGATGCATAGATCCTTTAGGTCACAGGATCTGGTTTTATTAAGAAGTATAGTTGTATTAGGAACTTAGATTATTTGTTAAGACAGAAATTGAAATCAGGTATATTTGCTTACGAACTGTGCATATCCTTACGCATCTCATGGTATTTTTCCTGCTGTTTACACCCCTCTCTCTGCCACTCCTGTTCATCTCCTCCATGGCCTATAGCCCTATATGTTCTTTTCCAACCAAACCACAACTATCTCCTATATCCTTACCCTGAGTACACAAAATATATATACAACAAAAGTCGCTAGCCTCTGTTCCGATACAATGTACATTGTAAAACGGTAGAGATAATTATTTTACTAGTTTAGTTGCATACTGATACATACTACACTGTATAGTTAATTGGGCTTAGCACATCTGTTACAAGGAAAAAATGTACAAGACCTAGAAACAAATGCCAATACATGACGCAAATAAGTGACAACTAAATTTGAAAGAGCAAGCTAAACCTAAGTAAACAGACAACAGAAAAACAAACAGAGAGAGCGAGAGAGAACCTTCTATCTTTTGCAAATTACTGTAGTAATTGTAGATAAAGTGCACATTGCCAGCTCTTAACCTATACAAAAAAACTCGCAGTCAAATTGGTGATTGATAATTCAAATGCATTTTATAAAGAAGGAAATTTAAAGAAGGTTCCTATAATTAGGCTTGGTGAAATCCTATGGCAGACCAGACCAGGCTTTGGGCTAGGTCAACTTCAGCCCGGCCTCAAAAGACTATATATGATACTGATCTTGAATCCCAAAACCCATTCCTAAATATAAATTAAACATCAGTCCAATTTTGATAAACTGTGAATTTCTGCTAGAAAGAGAGCCAAGGCAGAACTAGGAGACACTCACCTCACAGATGTCGTCTGAGGCCAAGTTGATGAGGTGCTGGAGGCCAGTTATGAGTGGAGAGGAGCTGCGGCAGTGACATTCACTACACACCAGTTGCAGCTGTCAAGTGTTAAGGGTGTAAGTCATTTCCTCATGTAAGGGTAGTGTACTCTGTTCTCTTTTGTTAGGGTTTCTCCTTTGTACTCTATATATGCCCCTTTGGAGCTGTTCAATACAACTAACATTCGCACTTCACTCCTCCCTCCATTCTTCATAACAGTGTAGGCTCAAACCCTAGCTCACCAATCCTCTTCCACTACAGCTGCCCCAGAGAGGAGGAGACTCCACTCCCTGGGGCGGCCATCCACCTTAGCCCTCTCCTTTGCTTCTTCAATAGAACAGCAGCAAGCAGCCATGCCATTGGAGCATCCAAGCCACTGGTCGGTCTTCACTTTCCATGCTTGAAGCAGCAGTAGCAGCATGGCCTCCCTCTTCTTCCCATCGATGTAGCAGCAGCTTCTCCAATTGCGCTAGCATCTGGGACGCCAAGATACCTCACTAAATAGGGACACCGGAGTAACGCAACCTCGCCGGACCTAGGCCTCACTCCTGTCGCCGAGCTCAGAGCTCGATCCTGAGCTCCACCTACCTTAGCGGAGCACTGCCCCGAGATCCTTGGCGCTATATACAGCGATGCCCATCTCCATCCGTCAGCACTGGTCGGATCCACGCTACAACTGTCATACCAAAGCTCCGTCTAGTGTCACCGTCGTTGATCTAGCATCGCCAGATCTGCCCTCCTGGTGCCACCTCCAAGCTTCAGCAATGACATCCAATCGCCTGAGCTCCAACCAACCTCCCCTACGTTGTTCCATGCTCTAGCCAGCCTTACCCGTGCTCATCTATCACCGCCTTGAGCTCGGTCCCGAGCTCCGCCTCCTCAAGCCACCACCACCTCGGCCACCTCCTCAAGTCACCGCCAGGGAGGCTAACATCACTCCAACTCTGGCTGCTGCGAGCTCCCTCGGACTGCTTCCTCTACTCCAATTCCGACTCCATGATCTACGCCCCTGCTTTAGGTAGGTGCTCAAGACATCATCTCTGTCTCCGTAATCGCTGGGCTTGAGCTACCGCTGCTCAGCCTGATGTAGCACAACCATCGCTAGGCTCCACCTTTCACAGCGCTTTCTCTGCTAGTCCACTACCACTGCCATATTGCTAGGCTTTTGCCTGTAGGACTTCACGCTCATCACAGCACCGCTCTCGACCATCCATCTTGCTGCTCTTACTGGAGTGTTGGTGTGAAGGGGGCAAATCATCAAACACCTTTATGGATTCGAACGCTTTGCTCTACCAGTACAACCACCTGAGCTTCTTTGCTTCGGCTATACCAGCGCATGTGTTGCACTTTATCCATGCCAAGCCCTGGCCATCATTGGTCCTCATTGTCGTTGAGGCTCCCCCTGCGCACTCCAACTCCATAGCCGCTTTGGTTCCAGTCGCCACGTCTTCCTGAGCATCAGTAGCACCTCAGTACCATCTATCCTTGACCCCTCTATATGTGATCCCTGTGTCACTCCTTGCGAGAGCAAGCCTCTGTCATCTTACCACCCAACTTTGCCTTGGGTTTAACTGTTCCACCTCTTTTCTCCTTTCACTGATTTGACCTCTCCTGACCCGACATTGCTTGCTCTACCACCATTGGTTCCTTGCCATATCAGTCATCTCGGCTTCTCTCATACCCAGATGTTACCAACATCGCTGTTGTCGGGTCCTACCTTTTAAGCACGGCTGCTCTCTCTCTTGGGATCTTCTCTTTGTTGTTGGTGCTTGTGATTTTGGCATCATCATGGTGCTCTCTTTGGGCTTCTCTAGTGCTCGAGCTTGCTGCCAAAGGCATTGTCCTTGCCCACTGCTTGCATCTTGTTGCCCGCTTCTTGTACTGTGACATCCTCAAAAGTTTGAGAATTAAAAATCCAAACCGAATTCGATTCCCATTCACATTCAATCGACAATTCAAAATACAATTCAAAAGTCAAAAAATTTATTTATTTTCTTTTCCTTCTTTTTCATTTCCTTCTTTTCTTTCCTTCCCAAGTCTAGTTCTAGCCAAGGGTGGCCTACTTTGACAAGAAATCAATCTCCTAATCTATCTCTAATTCCTCCTCTCTATATACCTGCAATTCTTCCATCCAAAGCCCTCCCCAAAACCAAAACCAATCTATTTTGCCCTATATCGCAGCTGCCGTCATCACTGCACCACAGATCGCCAAGTCGTGGAGGAGTTGAAGCAACATTCAAAAGCCATGGCAATCATCATCTTTGTCGTGGAACCATAAGCCAAGGTAGAGGTCAAATCCTAGTGCCTCCTTGCCGAGTTGTACCGCCATCATGGCTTGGCCATGCCGTCACCGGCAATCGTCGCGAGAGTCTGGCCAAGCCCTGGCCACCGGCCGCTGTGCTGCCATCCTCAAGCCCACTAGCACCCAAATCCAAACCGAACTCTTTTCTCCAATACAATTTGTGACCAAATTCAGATATAATCAATCCCAAGCAACCCCTATAAGGACCTGCAATCGACATCACGAAATCATTCACAGCCACCCTAAACCCATCTCATCCCAACCGATCTGCTAAACCAGGGCTAGAGCCACCCGTCATCATCGTCCTGCCAAAGAAGAACAAAAGCCATTGCCATCACTGGAGCCTTAGGAAGGTGCTGCCGCCGTCGATGCACGTGGTCACCATCCTCACCCTTGCAGAATCCAAAGCCACTGCGCCGCGCAATCTCCTAGTCGCCGTCTCAGTAAAATCCGACCGAGCGTAGCCTCCTTGGGTCCCACAGCCCAATGCCGCCCACTACCGATTTCCCCATTAGTTGTGCCTCCGCCGGAGCGCCCCCCCGCCCCTGCATCACACCGCCGCAGCGCTGCCCTATGCTGTTGCTGAGCCGCCGCTTGCGTTGTTGCCCCTCGGCCATGGCCGCATGCCCAGCACCAACACTGCACCACCCTGGTAATCAGCCTGCTCTCAAACTACTACCTTGCGCCGCACCACCGTATGCACCTATGGCCTAGGGCTGCCACCATCGCTGCCCCCCGCGCTGCCTCCCCTGCTGCTAGCCACTCGTCGGGGCCGAGCCAATCCATCACCGCCCCAAAGCCATGCCGCGACACCCTAGCACCAATGCCCAGCCACTGGGTTGCGCCACCACCACCGTGTTGCCTCCTCTTTTCTCTCTTTTCTCTCTTTTCCTCCTTGCATCCGCTACCATCCTGTCGGCGCTGAGAACCACCGTCGTCGGTGCCCCGACCTTGGCCGCCACTGCCACCTCCTTTCCCTGACCGTCCGCCGTCTCTCCGTCACGCCCTACCTCGCGTAGCCACAGTCTCTCGGCCGCGTCATTGTCGCCTCCCCCCAATGGGCTGCCGCCGGCTAGCGCTGCCAACCCCGCCGCCAGCACGTTGCTACCCTAGCCCCTCTCTCCCCAATCCCTCACTCTCTCACCCTCTTATCTGTGAAGAGCACGACCAGTAGCAACCCATGATGAATGGTGGGTTTGGTTCATTCATGTCATTACAATTTGACCAACAAATAATTTGACTTGGAGCGGGTGACCTGAGTCAACGCTCCGGTCACTAAGGACCGATGATCGTGATGGATTTAACTGAGAAATCTTAGTGCGACCGCAAGCTCGGTATGGGGCGTGGCCTAATCTAGAGGGAGAATAATGTCAGGATTGTCAACGTCCTTGCACTGTAGGTAGGGTTCTGAGGGATGCATCATCACCAGTATATCACTCGGAAGGAGTTCTAGGGTACTTGTGTGAATATCAGGTATGACCATGAGAAGTCCGAGGTTATTCTAATAGGTTTTGTTATGATGCTCTCCGATGGGAGGGTATCATATCTTGCGGATAAAGCTTATGACCTCTGCAGAGTGTCGAATGGTCATGCTTCTAGTTATGAGCATCTTGGTGATTTTTCACATCATAGTTACAGCTTTAATTAATTTGACATAGGTAAGGTTTATCCGGCCATGTGCCGCTGCTAGATGAGTTATGATGATGAGAACGAGAATGAGAACTGTGATGACTTTGAGATAAGATATTGAGACCTTGAGGCTTGAGAACTTGCGACATGACACAATGAGATTGAGAACTTCTCTATATCATTGTTGCTATTTAAGTTAATCATGAGAATTGCTATTTATGTATTTATGTTTTCTTAAATGCTTTTACACTTCTGAGTTAGTTGCTTTTCTGCAAATAAACATGACCTTTCCTAAGATGAGCTCTAACCTGGTCCTTCCCAAAAAAGACTTGCTAACCCTACCTTTCACGCGGGGCTGGCTATTCGACGAGCAGGTCAACAGTTTCGAGAACACACAAGAGTATGTTGCTTTTTCCCAAGAGGGAGATCCGGACTTTTATATTTTCCCCAGTCAGTTTGTCTATGGCTGATGATGGTGTACTCCAATTTGTTCTTTCTAGACTATAAACTATTGTGACAAGTGCCTTTGCCGCACTCTAATTTACTTTCTAGCTAATATACAGTGTTGGATTCAATACTTTATTTATGTTTTACCGTGGGTACGTACTTTGACCCTTGGGGGACACATTGTTAACGCAGAAGGGTCCAATTTAGTAAAACCGGGTCCTGACATATACCCCCTTGAATCTTTTCCTTTTCTAGCTTTCGTTGTGTCCATCCAAGTCTATTGCTCCTCTGTCTCTCAGTTCGTCAATGCTTGTGCTAGTGCACCATTCTATGTCAAATCAGCTGATTCCTTTGCAACCTCCTTCCTTTCTCCATGGCAGTACCCGCTTGCCCTTTCCTTGTGATTGAGATCGCCGCAGATTGTAGAAGTCTTTATCTTAACAAAGACATGACCGCCACTTCTAAGTTGTTGCTACTTGGTCCTTCTTGGCCATCACGATTTCCTTCCCGTGACGCATCACATTCTCTTTTTTGTGATGATGCCTTTCAAGGCTACTAGCTGCGCTGCCATACTTCTATCCTTTGTTTCTCAGCTTGATTTGACATTTGACAGCTCTCACTCTCTTGCCGTCTTCCTTATCTCCATTATCGTGTTGACAACTTGATACGATTTCTTTGCTCCTGCTTGACTATCTCAGCTTTGCTCCCTATGCATTCTTGGCGGTTGCAGTCAACTTTGCCTCTGCTTGACTTCTACCACGGTCTTTGCACCTTGTGCCTTCTTATTTGTCCAACGGACACAGATGGATGGAGTTGATTCCAGGATTGCAACATATTTTTTCCAGAGATGCACAATACAACGACATTAGCAAGACATGGACTCTGGATTTTCCCTTTTACTAGTGTACACCTTTCAAATGCAATTGCATACGCGTTGCATTTGAGGTGGGTGTTAAGTGTTAAGGGTGTTAGTCATTTCCTCATGTTAAGTCTTTGGGGCTATTCAATACAACTAACTATTCACGCTTCACTCCTCCCTGCATACCTCATAACAGTAGCATCCCAGCTGTGGCGGTGGCATGTCAACGATGTCATCAGGTGTGGTAGCCTCACCCAGAACAGGAGTGGAAGTCACCAGAAAATCTAGAGTTTCAGGTGAAAGTTTCTAAAAGGAAAAAATCTACTTACCCCCCTCAACTATGGCACTTAATACACTTAGGCTAGAAAACCAAGTATTCGCCCCCCACAAGTAAGCAAAGTGGTGCAAATAACCCCCCACGGGCGGTTTTGCCATCAGGGCTGCCCACATGGAGGGTAATGCCACATAGATTGTATACGTCATTTTCTTTTGTAACAAAATATATTTTACACATGGATCCCACATGTCAGTCCCACCTCTCTTCTTCCTCTCTCCCTCCTCTCTCTCTCCCTGAGTCTTCTCTCCTCTCTCTCACGCTCTCTCCCCTGCTCCCACAACCATACCATCTTCGCCCGCGGGATGTCGCTGACCACCGCCCAAGCGCCTACATTCCCCTCCCTGTCCTTGATCTCTTGGCCCTCATGGACCTGGTCGCCTCTGTCGCGTCGCACTATGTCGTCGCGCTGCTGGACTCCCCACAGAGGTATGCCGCGAGGCACCAGCGCATGCAGTCTGAGATCCTCCTCCGGTGCACCCTCCCAAACGACCTCTCCTTCCACGCCAACCTCAGGGATGACGAGATGTTCCTCGACGCCGGCGAGAGGCTCACCGAGCCATTGAAGCCACCCCTCTAGCCCTCACAGCCGCGGCACCAGCACAGCGTGTCAATGGACAGCTCCACGTCCCTGGCGTCTGCCGCCATCGAGGTGGCGGGAAGGGCTGCCATGGATGCCAAGAAGGCCATCTCCGACGCTAAGCTCGTAGAGCTTGTGCTCATTGACCCCAGGCGCGCGAAGAGGTGAAACAACTTACCTAACGCTACCATCCTGCCCGGCGCTGGCGCCCTCCGCCATCCTGCCCTACCTCGCGCTAGCCACCACCATCCTGCCCCGCGCCGGCCGCCACCATCCACCTCGCACCGCCTCCTGCCCCGCCGCCGTGAAGAAAGGGGGAGGAAGAAGGGAGAGATGAGGATGACAAGTGGGCCCTACAAATAAAAATTAATTACTAGAAAGTGAGAATGCCACATGTAGCCTACGTGGCAAAGTAATCCACCGATGCTGCCCTTATGGTAAAACCACCCAGAAAACCACTCATAGGGGTTATTTGCACCGCTTTGCATATTCGTGGGGACGAATACCTAGTTTCCCAGCCCAGGGGGTTAAGTGTACCAAGTGCCATAGTAGAGGGGGGTAAGTAGACTTTTTCTTTTCTAAAATGAAAGTTTTTTTTGCAATCGGTTGGAAGTTTATCTAGTATCTACCAAGATGCAAGTTGAAGACCCAGTTAAAGTTCTTTTGGACCTCAGCTCAAAAATCCCCAAATCAAAAGTTCTCTTCAATCTCTTGAAAGGTCCTAATTTTTTCGTTTATTTAAATTTCAGTTGAAAGTTTGGGTCGATAGTTTATTTTGAATCTTAGTTTCAAACTTGAAAATCCCTACCGAAAGCTCTTGTGAGAGGACAAATATGATAGTATTTGAATCCAAACAGGAAATTGGGCAGCAGCGCAGCTCATGTGGGTGGCATTGGCTGAATAGCAATTCACCTATTAATTTTATTATTTTATAATGGAGATTTGACCAGGTGGTGCTAGCATAACATTTCAATATACTCAACCTAATTGCAATTAAATGCAGCACAAGTTAGGAAAAAATGACATAAAGTTTGTGACAGTACTTTCAAGTTAAACTAACCAAGGAGTAAGGAAAGTATGTGATGATTTCTAGCTCCTTTTCAACATATTCCAAAATCCAAACAGAAAATAAAGTCTCCCATTTGAGGGATAAAGAACATAAGCATTAAGAACATTCATTACCTTCAACGATGAGTAATTTCCCTCAAAGAAATGATGAGTAACAACTAACAAATAAAACTTGTAATAATAAAAAGGGACGAAAAACTAGTTAAATTTCAGAAAATGAGCTACGCAGACTGGGTTACTGTTACCTTATGATATGTGGTAATATCAAAGGAGGGACATCATTATATGAGTAACAACTATAAGGACATTCAGATATGTCTCTTGCCCCAGCCTCTTGTGCATATATGCTTACTTCTAACTCATATGAACCCTGCAGCAAGAAAGCTCAATAATCTCAGCAGACCTACAGGAAGTAACTTGTGATTTTTCAGCAACCTAAGGAATTACCATACTTCATCAACAATACTTACTCCACAAATTGGATGAAGTAATTAGATTAAACAAAGAAACAGGGAGGAACATACCATATCATCAACCTTATTAGAACAAAATGCCAAACAACCGTCAAGCTCAAGAAATTTTGGCTGTGGATGCACCAAAAGAAGAGAAGTAGAATAAACATACAGTTAGCATAAAAAGCAAACAGGATAGAGTAATCTTAATCTCTGAGGCATGGGAATGAAAACAAGAAGACATTACACCAGATTCATATAAGCTGCAGATTCCAATCCGTGCTATTAATTTTGATGATTAATCACACGCACTGTTAAATTGGTGCAAAAGATACCTTTAATTATGGTAAGTTACTGCATGTACTTTTGAAACAGCAAGTGTCAATTTACCATAAGCATTTAGGTCTTTGAAAGTGTTAATTTGCACAATATATAAAAGTACAACTCGAAATTTGCATCAAATTCTGAAGCTCAGACAGTTTTTTTTTAAATAAAATATAAAAGCAAAGGTGGCAAATGTTTTTAAATTGAACGTAAATGCATAAATATGTGTGTGAATCGTTAGAACTTTAAGGTACAGGCAAGTGCGAGTGCAAGTGGGTAAGCTGATTTTTCCCTCAAAAAAGTATCATATGGCAACTGCTAGTGCATCTATTAAAAAAATTATCATATGCCAACCTGTATGGTTGTATCATGCAAATGTACAACACTTGGATGCTATCAAATATTTGGATGGAAAATTAAAATGCTCCAAAAATTATAATAACTGCTGAAATATGCAATGCCTGCTTTAAGAACTTGGAATCATACCTCCAAGAAGCCTGGGCTCATATTAATTTTTGCAGACAACTCCACAAAATGCCCCAAACTTAAAGACACACAATCCTCCAAAGATGAACCGAGTAAATCAATTGGTAGTTTACCCCAGAAACATTTCCCTCCAAGCTCTGTCAAAATGTATCACATGGACCATAGTTAGTGCATTCAATAAAACTACAAACTAAGGTAGGTTCCTAAGATACAAAAACAGACTTTATGCATAACATTTTACAGGCTCATGTTTTCTGTTTTCTAAGAGTGGGAGTTACAAGAATGAGAATCCCCAGAACACAATGAAAGATGAATCCATATTACCCACAATTGAGAAGGCCTATTAACATCGCTATGCTTGCTGAAAACTAATCACACAATGTTTGGGGATATTTTATTGCTTTGATCATATTTCACAGACAAATATAGCAATTCTTGCTCAGCGACCACAAATACAGCCCACTCTTGCTCAGCTAACACAAATACAACCAACTCTTCCTCAAGGTATCTTGTTAACTGGTTTTTTACATGGATGAATAAATGATCGTTTTCAGTTTTGGAGTAAAACTATAACAGTTTGGTCTTCCATATTAGTCCACATCAAAAAGGAGGGGCACATTGCTGTTGGCTGTTTACCACATTCATCTGTAGGTGATTTAAAGTATTGGGTTTTTTCCCCACTAATATGGGGGTGTGAACTTGATAGGGAACATTGTTTAGACAGTGAGTCCATATAAAGTGCAGAATAAGAGCATTAAGGCAACTTTATTGTTAAGACAAGAAAAAAAAAGAAAAATTGTGCCCTTCCATCTCTTTGATAAAGGAGCAGAAACCCTTCCTTCCGGTCAAGAATTTCTTCTTTGAGCAAATAATTAGATAATCCACAACACAGCAAAACATTATATCTGTAGCAACTGTTCAGTATCTGCCACATAGTGTCAAACATAAACTTACTCTGATGAGAAGAGTACTCCATATGGTTCTGCGTACGGTTTTCACCAAGATTTTTTCCTTGCCCTTTTTTGACATAAAAGAAAAGCACAATCAAATTAATGACAGCAAATAAATGTAAATAATCAGATAAGATGCATACTGTACCAGTGCTAACAAGAATAATGTTAAGTCTGCAATCTTGGGAGGTTGCTAAGCTTTTCAAATCAGGAATGGTGAATGTGGCTTTAGTATGGTTGTTATTTCCAGAGTCATCAAAAGAAGTCAGTAAACAAGCCCGGTTGACATGATATATTGGAGAATGCTGCAACATAAAGTCATAAATGAGAAAATAATCATTTGGAAGACATTAAATTTCATATCACGTGAACTAAAGCAAAAAAGACTTACTCCTTCAAGCAAAACATTACTAGTACATCTAGCAAATAGAACATGGATAGGAAAGACATTATGTGCTTGCAATTCAGCATTTGTGCAACCAGAAACTGACATGGTTATCTGAATCCTACATTCATTTGCACAAACACTGTCAGTATTCCGTTAGTAGTTTATCACAAATATTGCTCTTGAAAGAAAAATCTTAGACCTTGTTTGATGGAGCTACCATTCTTGTTTCTAGTATAGGAAGCTGCACACGTGCAGCTCTAGCTCGTAATTAGAAGTTGTTGTTCCTTTAGGTCCTAACGAGAAGTTGATGTGATGAAACAAAGGGGCATTCGGATATTCTTTCAGCGTCTCTACACAGTGAACTCAGGTTTTAATGCTGAATGGTAAAAGGTGTTGTAGTTTTGTGCAAAGCAATATGTTTGGCATAGCTGCTGAGGTATCAAGAGTAATAAAGGTACTCAGTATTCCCATATAAAATGGTTCCAGCTCCAATTCAGTCAAGTCATAGGCTTCAACAGTCACAGGCTAAATTAACCAGGGGATGAAACAAAGTCCCCAAAGTGCAAACCACAAAAAATTATAGTTTCTTGCTGTGTCTAATATCAAACGTGTTTGAGCCATGTCTCTGCTATTTCAGGAAAGAAAATGCTTTGAAATCAGAATAATTTTTCTTGTGACAAATTGAATTAAAATAAATTGGACTGTCCTCCAACAAATGCTGGAGTAGAATCGGAGTTGTGCCACATATCACATGAATCAGTTATCAGAATTGGTGCCCAATAGAAGTGCTAGCATAACCTATGTAACTAGGCCTCACCTCCAGCTTTTGTAATCAAGAAATTCAAATTATCTAGCAAAATATTTGGGAAATATCATATAACTCCAAAGAGAACAAAAAAAAAATGAGTACCTGATCAATTCCCAATATGCATAGCAGAATAGGAAATGATACATGCATAGGGTGGAAATACTTGAAATTTGGACAATTCAAGGATTATACCTCTTTTTCCGTTTTGCTTGTATCTTGTAAAGAAGACATCTTTGAAGAATATAGGGCTACAAAATTCAGCAAGTCAATGGTAGGTATCTTACTGACAGAGAATGCTTTTGTAAACTATGTTAAAAGGTGGGGTTACAATGTAAGGATAAAATTTACATTCTTAATGGCTCGTCGTTGAATAATATTGTACAGCTCAACTGGCTTGCAGTATAATGCCAAACTTTCTTCAGGTGTAAGTTGCTCATCTGGAGATGATGGAGCTGTTGACTGCTGAGAGCACATCTGATCTGCAGACCTGGAATAAATGAATTCAGAGTCAATACTCCTGTATATAAACAACACTTGCATAAAAATAATTAAGAAAATCCATTTTATATAAAGAACAAGAGCCCATCCACTATACAGACAAAGTTGCACATTGATAAAGAAACTGAATTAGTTTCCACTAATAGCCAAGGTACCACACAGATTTCTAGTGAGCAAATATTAACTCAGAAATAGCCATTTACCATTAAAAAGAAAATCTGCTACTTACCCACATGCAACCATGCATAAACATAAAGAGAAACCAGGCATGACATGCTTCACAATGCACTATGTAATTAATTATTTTGACACTGAAGAATAATCCCCTAGTCTATCAATCATGTACCTTTACACTAAAACTGATAAGAAAAAAAATTTGCATACAAACCTATTGACCACGCAAAGCCAGACCCTTACACTTCACAAAACAGCAACAAACACATGCCAAAAGAAAATGAAACATATAATACAAACATAACATAACAAATTAACAATTAACAAAATGGGCAATGTCGTGCGCTGCATCATGCTGAGGTAAATGTAGGCCAGGCATCCTCACATACAAGCACCTTGATTCCCGTGAGTTCGCACTTCACAGGCACCCACCGAAATCAAAATGCGCAAGCACACACAAGTGTTTGCATAAAGAACCCAATGCATTACATCAGTAAAATTAAACAGACTTGCAACTAAGTATCCAAGAATTGGATTGTATCATGCAGTAAGATCTGACTGCTCACATGACAAAATTAGGGCAAATTGAAACTAACCAAAGCTAGCACTTAACGAAGAAAGAAGTATTACTCCAGTTAGATCTCCATTAGCAACCAGTCGGAGGAGATTGATGGCTCTCTCAATAGGATCCTGTGGAATGGCGGCAGCAGAGTGGATGGGAGATGGGAGGATTTGGGGCTTTGCTTGCTTGAGTTCTTTTGTGCACCCTAGCAGATCCAAATAAATGGAGCATGTGACTGTGCCCTAGTGGGGAAGGGGATGTGGATCCAGCAGGGCTGCACGTTTTTTTTTCAGCCGTCTATTTAAAGAATCAGCAATGGAAATAAAGCCACCAATATGAAAAACAGAGTCGTGCTCAATTTGGAATGTTGCCAGGTCTTAAATGTACCGCTGCCACATATCCATGGACATAAATAGAGGCCAATTCAGGGGCATTTAGAAAGATTGAAAGAATTATCAAATGAATAGCTTAAAATTGAAATTAAGTGTTCCTTTTACTTGATTACAAGTTAGATTATCATTATTAGCTGGTCGGTGATTTAGATTATTACTATCATTTAGGTATAAGTTAAATTTCAAAAAAACCTACATTTAAGCAACATAAAAATAGTGTGCTGAGTAAAGAAACTAGCACCATCAATGGGTTTCAAGAACAATCAAGATAAAACCCAGGGTGATTTCTGATCCAGTGGTGGCCTGAGGGCTGGTTCGTTTCAGCTTATCTTATTCAGCCTATTTGACTTATCTCGTAACTTCGAGAATTTTCCGAGATAGCCTCGAGAGCCGGTTGCCCTTTATGTTTAGGGTTTAGGGAGCTTTTAGACACGCCTACGAGATAAAAAAAAAAGGAACTAAAAAATTAATAAAAAAAGTGAGATAAGTCAAATAAGTTACCTAACATCTGACTTATCTGACTTATTTACGTGCCCTATTTGACTTATCACTTTTTTTATTAATTTTTTAGTATTTTTTACCTCGCAGGCATGTCTAAAAGCTCTCTAAACCCTAAACACAAAGGGCAACCGGCTCTCAAAGCTATCTCGAGAATTCACAAAGATAAGCCAAATAAGCTGGATAAGATAAGCTGAAAAGAACCAGCCTTGAGATCATAGTCACAAAGTTCCTGTCGACGGGTCGCGAGGCGGGTCGCGGGACGGGTCGATACTCGAAAAAATGTGGTACGAAGGGGGTATACCCCTTTGGGACGAGAATCGAGGATTTGGTACGTGACTCCGAGGCCAATGGGTCGATGACCCCGGGACGAAGCAGGGTCGAAGCAATAAAAGTAGTAAAAAGAATTGAAAAGTAGCATGGAATGGGCTACCAAATCTGGCCCAAACGGCCCACTATCACCTAACATAAACGGATAAACCCTAGAACCTCACTCCAACAGTCCAACCTTGCCCGTTCAACACTTCAACCACGCCGTCGCCCCCTATCCTCCACTCCTCCGAGTCTCCGCCTTCCTCCTTCTATTGCGCCGTCGCCCCCTCTCCTCCTTCCGACCTTCCTCCTACGAGACGAAGGCGGCAGCGGCGGCGGCGGCGATGGCCGCCAAGACAGCCGCAGCGGCGGCGGCGGTGGCGGCGGATCTCGCGGCGATGGATGACGCGACGCATGAAGCGATGGCGGCGGCGGCGGCATCGTGCCTCCTTGCTTCCTCTTCCATGTAAGCCTTTCACCTCGTCCCAATCTCCAATGGTTCGGCGACCCCCTTACGTTCGGGACGGCGACCCAGGGTGACCCCGACCCGCGATTGGGGACGGCGATCCCGGGACACGAGACGCGGCCTCGACCCCGAACCCTGTGACTATGCTTGAGATATCGATGACTTGCCTTTTCGTGGGTACTCACTACTAACTTCTGTATTAGGCATGTCCTGTTGAGTAATATGGAAACTACTAAAAATGTGAACTTTTTTATGGCAACCTGATGGTACAGCTCAAGGAAGACCAAGGAAGATGAGGAACTTAATGTCTATGGCAGAAGTGGTGACAGCAGATCTTTGGACGAGGCAGACTTGGGAGTAGGGGAGTTGGTGACTGGGGTTAGGCGAAACCCTTAAAGAAATCCGAGTCAATAACTTTGAGTTGTTGGATTTATCAACTTGCAACGATGATTTTATTATTTTACATAATTGAATTATGAGAACCGATTCAAGTGAGGATTGAGCCCAATCATAGCCAGGGAGTAATGTTTTAAAGTGTATACAGCAGAAACATAACGGTGAAGTGTTCTTATAGCCGGTGCAACATGCACAATCTTTTGCAGGTAAAATAACTTACAGTGTATTAGGATTACTTGTTATGCACATCTCTAAGTCCTAAAGGACTCAAAGTGAAAGATGACTAGAATATGTGCAAACATGAAATTGTATTTGTACTTATGTACCGGGAATATAGTGTACGCTATAGTGTCCAAGTGGTACTAATTGCTCTGTAGTGGTTTCTACCCCTTGACCGCTACAGAAGCACCAACACGCTATTTAAACCAAGGATAATTAGATACGTGCCATTACTGATAAGTTACCAGCGTTGTGAATCGCCATTAAAAAATCAAAAATAGGAACAATGCTAGTGCAAAATGCAACTTATTGGAATTATGCACTTTTGGACTAAAATACCCCTCCTTCCTCCTCAGAGCTATAACCATCTCCTCCCATCTTTGCCTGCCTCCTCAATTTCTACCTTTCCCCACCCACCACCCTGTGCGCCGCTGCTGGCCTCTTTCGCTGCCTTGTCTAGTCCACCACCGCTCGTAAGCCACATGAGTAGCACAACCATCGCTAACACCTCTTGCTCCTCGCAAGCACGCTGCAGCTCCAACAAGGCCACCTTGTAGCACCGTTGCATCCTTGGCTGCATTGTCGGCCCCGATTTTAGAGCATCTGCTAGAGATGCTCTCATGCTCTATTAGCCAAGCAAGTTTTTCTTCATCCCTTTTGCATGCCCTCAGATTACCTCGTAAGCGACGTCTTGCCTTCTTATCCATTTGGCTTGACGGCTATGGTCGGATTTCCTTCATAGATGGTATCTGCGTGTGACTGTAATCATAGTTCTCGATGCTTCGGGGGAAGTAGCGGTACGCAGTCCTTTCCAGCTCTTCGTGATGTATTGCAGCCAAATGAAGAATAGCCTTCCTCACGCAATCTTGCATGGCGTCATGCATTCCGATGCGGATGGCACTAAACTGAGTTGGATCATCATTGGGATTGATTCGCCTGAGATATATTGTAACTTTGATCCCGATTTGCTCCACACCGTGGAAAATGATGGATCTCCAGTATACCGCGGTCTCCTATATCCTATCTGATGCATCATTTCCCATAGGAGGTCACCGAATCCTCCAGCTTCCAATCCAAGGGTGTTAATGGATGGCATCTACCAAAAGTTGAATTTGAGGGGAATCAAAAAACTTTTTCGTAAAAAGATGGTAGGGAAGTCATAGCAATGATGAATAACTTCTTGTAGAAACATAAAATTATACCATCTGAGTTCATTACAGTAGACCCTCAGGGTCTTACAGTAGCGGAAACATAAAATTACAAATAACTTCTTGCAGAAGATCCAATGAAAATCCATAGCCAATGACTAGAGGAAAACGAAGTCCTAGATGTCCAAAAAGTCCTCCTCGAAACCCACTTCATCTTCAGCCTGCTCTTCAGCATCCGCATAAGTTCCTGCTCGTTGGAATGAGCAGCCCCGCATGAAAGGTGAGGGTGAGTATGCTTCACACTCAGCAAATATAGAATATGCATAATGAGGCCAAGTACAAAGGAGACGAGGAGTATTTTGCCAAAAAAAGCCAATTTTGCAATTTTGCCTACTAAGTTCAAAGCATTTTATGAAAACAATTTTCTTTTCTAAATATTTTACTCCACGGCAATCGCTGCCAAATCACTCAACGACAATCACTACCAAAATACTCATCAGCAATCACTGCCAAACCACATTCCAAAATCCCAAAGGAGACCGGTAAGACACTATAATTAATTAGGAAACTCAGATCCGGCGCAATCATCTGCAGCTTTAATTACCTTCTGCTCTTTATTCTTAATTTTACTCAATGCACAGCCACTTTTGAAAAGGTTAAGAATGGAGCAGGACAGGGACCTCGGTTCCAACGCAATCATCTGCAGCTCTAATTATCCTTTACCTAAGCCTCTATTTTACCCAAAACAGATTTATCTCTGGGAGTCTCCCACTGCCTTCCTATTTTCCAATATTCACACATTTATGAATAATTTGCAGGAATCATAAATAATAGGAAAATGTTATTCTAAGCATGGCAAAGCATAATTTAAACTTATCAAATAGGATAGCATTAAGCAAGAGTAATTAAACTTAGAGCCATACATATAAGCAGGTAATACAGAGATTTATCTGAATGCGTAGGAATCTAGCTATTTCTACAAAACTATTTTAATTATTTGAACGTAGCATGCATTTTTTGTAAATTCTACAAAACATTTTAAAAAGGCATTGAAATGCATCAACTTGACTTGCCTTGATCTTCGGGGTCTTGCGGATTAAATTCTTGATCTTCAACTTGATTCGCACACACTCCGATATCTATCATACGAAAAACGAGGCAACCATAAATAGCCAAAAATACGAGAAAACTCAGAAAAATGCCAAATTAAATATAGAGGGAGATATTAACATAAAACAATTTCAGAAATTCAATTTGGACTATTATTTTAAAAGATATGACATTAACGGTATTTCCTATTGATCAAAAATAATATATATTTAAAAAATTATGAAAATTGGCAAAGAGGAAGATATGGATCTGAAATTTCTTGGAGATGATTTGGACGAAAAATGAATTTTTGGTGGTCTTTGGAAGATTGCAAGGGACTGCACAAATTGCAACTAGTATAGTAATACTGAGGTTGGCCAACTAGCAGCATTGTGTGGTTTGACAACATGGCCCCAAAAGGCAGCAGCTCCGTCGGTGACCATAGGGAAAGAAAAGGTTACGAAGAGGGAAGGCACTGGGCGGCAAAGGCAGCAGCAGCTCTGGCCAGCATGCTGTGCACAGGGATGCCCTGCGGATGATGCAGCGACGCCGGCAACTCCGACGACTTGGCGATAGGTGTGGCACAACATGGGGGGCTGGAGGAGAAGATCAGCTGAGCAAAGTTATGGCAGCAGCGAGCCCAGCAGCGTCAACGCCGGCTCCGATGGAAGAGCTTCGTGGCACAACGTGCTCCAGCAAGGTGGAGACTCGAGCGTGCCCAGGAGAAGAGAGAGCAACCTGGGGAAGCTAATGGGAAGGAGGTTTGAGTCCTTAACACGCCAACTTGCAAATCAACGGGAAGACGCGGCGGCCAACTCCGACAAGGTCTTCAACGATTAAATTCATCATGCTCCGGTGATGATTCTCCGAGCGATTGGTTGGGATGGCTCCGCGGCGAAGAGAGGAGGAATGTCTTCAGCCTGCTTGAGGAGGCGTGAAGCAGCACAGGGATGAGAAGGAGGGGCGGCTAGGGAGGATAGATAGGGACTTCGGCGCTTTATATAGCGCGAACGAGACTCAAGCAGGGAAACATGAGCATAGCAAAATATCACATAGCTTGCCCGTTATGCCTAACAGATGTAGCCAATGATGACAAAATGGCCTGCTTCATGGAAGGAATGGATCTCTACATTCGTAGTGGTAAAGGGAGAAAAGGCAGAGAACAATTAAAGTGGTCCAATTGGCACAATAATAAGAAGACAAAACATTTGCAGCGGTATTTTCAAATTTGCCGTCTACAAGGTCGCAAAATGGTGAGTCTAATTTTCAAGGGTGTCATATTTTCAATTCCCCCCTCTCTTCCCTCCCTAAGATGCAACACGATCTCTCCAGTCGTCCCTCTCTCGTGTATGACACAGTGTTGTGTTGCTCCACTCACCTTCATATGGATGTAGTCGGGTATGGTGACAAATAAGGTTAGCCGCCACGACGTGGGACACTGATGCAATGGGGCTGGTTATGGCAGGGCCGACCATGAAGGGGCTAGATGTGCATCTAAGCAGGGCAACAACTATGGGACCAACTATGGAGCTAGGCAGGGGCGGTGGTTGGCAGAAACCCTTTGATAATTCGGCATAGGGAGCTCACGAGCCAAGGCGAGCTCGGTTCCTAGCTCGCACATCACACCACACCAAGCTGAACCGAGCCCCTGTCTCGCTCGAACTCAACAACCCTTACTCCTCCCCTATTCATAGAGCTGGCCAAACAGGCTGGGTCAGCCGCACATAATTATTCACTGGGCTGGCTTGCGTCAGTTCTGCCTACCAAGCCGTGCTTTGGCCGGTCCAGCCCGATTTGTATATTAGCAAACCAAGCGAACCTAATTCAGCTAGCTACTGTAGCACAATAATAAATCAAAATATAGGTAATTCATCTATTGAATTTATAATGTATTTTTAAATTCTATTCATTTTTATGAATTCATAATCTATTTTCAGGTCAAATTGGTTGAGGTCCTTGTAACTAGTCCGGTTACTGTGCGAACTGTGGGAAAGAATCGGGCTAGTGATCGGCCAACTCTACTGTGAGTAGAGGTGGCCAACGGGCCGAACCAGTCCGGCCCGGTTCACTATACGAACCAAGCCTAACGGGCCAATGGGCCGGGTCTCAGCCTAAGCATGGCTGGTACAGTAACCAAGCCAACCCATTTTTGCCCAAATAAATATATGAAAATTAAGAAAATTATTATATTTAATATATATGCATTATGAAATGAACAAAATAAATTATAAATAATAAGGAAATAGACACACACACATATATATAATTAAATATGTGGGCTACAGTAGCGGGCCGAACCGAACTAGGTTGGACCACCACCATACAAACCAAACCGGGCTGGATCGACGGGCCGAGGTCTCAATCCAGGTTTGGCTCGATGGACCGAACCAGGCTAGCCCGATTTGGTGAACAGTTCGGCCGGCCCGGTGGCCCGCCCATTTGGCCACCTCTAGGCTCTCTACCTCATAATGCTCATTTGCCTTTAATCACCAGCTTCTTCACTCCAAAGTCCAAAAGCAAAGAGAAGAAAAGGTGCGACTCCGGCGCCGCTGCCACACGCCTCCCTCCAACACCGCCTTCTCGGCTTCTCCTGTTGCCTGTCAGAGCCGCTATCTCCCTCTGCCTCCCGTCGCCTCCTTCGACCAGCCGTCTACGCCCATGAGCCTGACCCGGTGCCCTCGACGAGCCCGTGACCTAGGTTGGTAAACTCGCCATCAAATTCCTAAGCTCCTGCTTTTCATACTGTAATGGTCATTGCGAATTTTTACTACAACTGTCAATTGCTAGGATGATTGTTGTCAAACAGGGCGATGGTATTGCAAGTCTGTTGTTCCGGCAACTAGTAATTCTCTGGGATTGGGTGGCCTTTCCTTACTAATATTAAACATTAGATGTATCTAGCAGCTAGGAGCTTCACAGCTCAATTGATGCAACTAAATTGCACTTTACAATGTAGAAGATATTTTTCGAACATTGCCACACTTGCGCAGCTTGGCAAAATTTACCTTTTTCTGTTTTGCTATTGTTTGGATTATAATCATATAATATAGGCGTAGCACAATATAACTAGCCAGTAAGTGGACTAGTTGTCAATAATAATTTATTCACTAATTTGCAATACTTGTAGTGGAATTTTTTCTATCATGAAAAGAATAACACAGGGTAGACATGTATCTATCATGTCAACCAGAAGGCTCCCTTAATCATAGCATACATATACCTTTCCTATCCAATGAAAGCAAAGTAACAAATTTCTTAGCATGATGCATCCCTACAATTTTGAATGAATATTTTAGTCTTGCATGCAACAATGTTGCATGTCTGTTCAGAACACCAGAGTATCTTAGTTGAAAGGACAATAAATACAAACTTTCAGGCTTAACCTCTCAACTGAACCTCTATGATTCCCATGACCTCCCTGCTTGACTACAGTTAATCAGTTTGGCATTCATTTTTCTATTAGTATCAATAGCCAATTGCTGATAGGAACGAGAAACTACAACTTGACATCCTAATTCATGTAACACCACTGATGTCCCAATGTGCTATGGTCTACCTCCATGGGGAATAAATCATGCATTAGAAACATTGATTTGTGCAGAAGGGTTAGCCTGGATCTGCTGCTTTTCGAGACCCAAGGCTCTATGTTGAGGTATCACATCTTAAACAATTAATATAGGACAGTCATCCATTCATATGCACACGCATGCCTCTCGTGAGCATTGATTTAAGGGTTATTTAAATACAGGCCTATGCTAAATTATCAATTTTGACAAACACCATTAAAAAAACTGAAATAGGAACGATGTCACTCCGAACTGCTACTTATTATAAATATGCCACATTGGAACAAAAGGTGTTAGAAACAAAGGGGCAATTGGATATCGTTTCAGCATCTCTACACAATGAACTCAGGTTTTAATGTTGAATGGTAAAAGGTGGTGTAGTTTTGTGCAAAGCAATATGCTTGGCATAGCTGCTGAGGTATCAAGAGCAATAAAAGGTACTCAGTATTGCCATATAAAATGGTTCCAGCTCCAATTCAGTCAAGTCATAGGCTTCAACAGTCACAGGCTAAATTAACCAGGGGATGAAACAAAGTCACCAAAGTGCAAACCACAAAAAATTATAGTTTCTTGCTGTGTCTAATATCAAACGTGTTTGAGCCATGTCTCTGTTATTTCAGGAAAGAAAATGCTTTTGAAATCAGAATAATTTTTCTTGTGACAAATTGAATTAATTGGACTGTCCTCCAAGATATGCTGGAGTAGAATCAGAGTTGTGCCACATATCACATGAATCAGTTATCAGAATTGGTGCCCAATAGAAGTGCTAGCATAACCTATGTAACTAGGCCCCACCTCCAGCTTTTGTAATCTAGAAATTCAAATTATCTAGCAAAATATTTAGGAGAATATCATATAACTCCAAAGAGAACAAAAAAAAATGAGTACCAGATCAATTCCCAATATGCATAGCAGAATAGGAAATGATACATGCATAGGATGGAAATACTTGAAATTTGGACAATTCAAGGATTATACCTCTTTTTCCGTTTTGCTTGTATCTTGTAAAGAAGGCATCTTTGAAGAATATAGGGCTACAAAATTCAGCAAGTCAATGGTAGGTATCTAAAAAACCATTTACATTATATTGGGTACTACTGACTGAGAATGCTTTTGTAAACTATGTTAAAAGGTGGGGTTACAATGTAAGGATGAAATTTACATTCTTAATGGCTCATCGTTGAATAATATTGGACAGCTCAACTGGCTTGCAGTATAATGCCAAACTTTCTACAGGTGTAAGTTGCTCATCTGGAGATGATGGGAGCTGTTGACTGCTGAAAGCACATCTGATCTGCAGACCTGGAATAAATGAATCCACAGTCAATGCTCCTGTATATAAACAACACTTGCATAAAATAATTAAGAAAATCCATTTTATATAAAGAACAAGAGCCCATCCACTATACAGACAAAGTTGCACATTGATAAAGAAACTGAATTAGTTTCCACTAATAGCCAAGGTATCACACAGTTTTCTAGTGAACAAATATTAACTCAGAAATTGTGACACCCTAAAAATTCATAAAAATTTTCGTTACAAATCCTAAAGCCATTAGGGATTAGGGATTAACCTCTAATCCTTCGCGGATTAGGCCCAGCCCAAACCCAGCCCGACCCGTATTCATCCATAATCCCCATATATAAACCTCCTAAATCAACCCTAATCACCCCATAATCAATCTACACGCCGCTGCCGTCACGCTGCCTTCACGTCGTCGTCGTCGTGTTGCTGTAGCCGTCGTCGTCGACGCCGCCACCAAGGTAGCTGCCCAGTGCTGCTGCCGCCGTCCCTTCCCCCGAGCCGGCTACTCCTGCACGTGCCGCTGTTTCATCTCGCCGCCACCCGCGTGCTGCTACCCGCGAGCCTAGGCCGCCGCCGCCGCCTCTCCTCCTCCCCAGGCCGCCGTTGCCGGCCACCAACCGCGCGCCGCCGTCGCGCCGTGTCGCCGCCGCCGCGCCTTGCAGTCGGGCCGAGCCGCGCGCAGCCGCCGCCTCGCCGTCGCCGTACGCAGCGCCGCCGCCTGCTCGTCGCTGCCGAGCCGCCGCCGCACGTTGCCGTCGCCCGCGCCGCCGGCCTGTCGCTGGCCTCGCCGCGCCGCAGCCGCAGTTCGCCGACGCGCCGTGCCGCCGCCGGCCGACCTCGCCGGAGCCCCACCGCCGGCGCCCTCCTTCCTCCTTCCTCCCTTTCCTCTCCTTCTTCCTCTCTTCTTCTTCTCTCTCCTCTGCTTTCTCTCTCTAACTCTCTCTCTCCATCCATCTGATTCCAGCCAGCCACCAGCACAGCCATCTTATCCTTGCACACGCATGGGCTGTGTGCTACAGTATCTAGCCCGTAGATACAGTAGATTTTTCCTTTTTCCCGAATTTCAGCAATAGTGAATCTTCACTATTTCGCTGCGCTTTCATCCGAACTCCAAATCCGGCGATTCCAGTTTCTAAAAATTCATAAAATTCATATCGATCTACTGTAATTTTTATATAACTTTTCAATTGATTTACTGTTTTTGTTATTTATTATTGTTCTTCTCGATTTGCGTACGATAGGTCACGTGGGTGGCGAAGGAGAGTTCGCCGACGCCGCCGACGTTCCGCAAGGTCAAGAAGATCAGGAAGGCAAGTCTTTCCCCTATAATCCTAATTTCTAGATTTTACCAAAATTGCTATTTAATTAAATTATGCGTATTTGCTATAGTAATTCCCAGTGTATATCGTTTATTTATATGATATGCACCCACGATCATGATAAACCTTAGGATGATAATATTATGTAATTTGCTACTGTTTTTAATTATTAGTTGGCTTAGCATTGCTTAGATAGTCACCGGGGAGTGATTCCCACTCATACAATTATCGTTATACACCCTGATATGAGAATCTGAAGTATCTGAGCATGAGACATGAGAATTTGGGTTTTATGGAGGGTTTATTCACTCCTTAATTAAAATTTGACCAACTAATAATTTGACTCGGAGCGGGTGACTTGAGTCGACGCTCCGGTCTCTAAGGACCGATGATCGTGATGGATTTAACTGAGAATTTTCCGTGCGACCGCAAACCCGGTATGGGACGGGCCTGATCTAGAGGGAGAGTAACGTCAGGATTGCCACCGTCCTTGCACCGTGAATGAGGTCCCGAGGGATGCGTCATTACCGGTGTACAGCTCGAGTGTTGGACTTTGGGGTACTTATGTGAATATCAGGTACAGTCGAAGCCTCCCGGGGTACTTGTGTGAATATCAGGTATGACTGTGTCAAACTCGGGTTGGTCTTTTGATGGATTTTGTTACGATGCTTTTCGACGGGGAGTATCATATCTTGCGGGAAAAGCGTGCAACCTCTGCAAAGTATAAACCCATTCGAATGGTTGTGCTCCAGATTATGAGCGTCTTGGTGGTTTTTCACATCGTAGCTACACCTTAATTAATTTGACTTGGATAAAGTTTTTCCGACAGTGTGCCGTTGCTAGATGATCCATGGTGAACGAGAACGAGCATGAGGACTATATTGAGATGATGATTTGAGATAATGAGAATCTAAGATATGAGACACTGAGTTTGAGAATTATGCCATTTGTTGAGATTAATCATGAGATCTACTATTCATTTACTTATGTTTTATTGAATGCTTTTATACTGTTAAGTTAAATGCTTTCATGCAAATGAGCCACTATCTTTCCTAGGATAAGCCTAGCCTGGCCCTTCCCAGGAAAGACTTGCTAGCATTCGCGTGCTAACCCCGGCTTTTATTCGGGGCTGCTTATTCCACAAGCAGGTCAGGAGTATGACCAGGAGTTTTTTGCGGAGTATCCGGATGATGCACAGGACTACTAGCTGCTCCCGTTCAGTGCGTGCCCGTGGCCGTGATGGGACACCATTATCGTTCTTTATTTGCTTCTTAATTGCATTTAGTGAAGACTTATGGTCGTTATAAACTATTGTAATAAGTGGAGCTGTTGCACTCTAAATATTTTATTTAGTTATGCAATGTGATACTGGTAATTCATCTTTGTTTACTGTGGGTATGAGCACGGATCCTTGGGACTCATACCGTTGACACAGAGGGGTCCGATTTAGTAAAATCGGGTCCTGACAAAGTTGGTATTAGAGCCACGCTGAATGTAGGAAACGTTAGTTAGTCTAGAGCATCATGGCTAGGATTATTTTATAAAAAAAACTCTACATGAATTTGCTTAGCGGTAATTTCTAGGTCCTCTCCTATCTTAGTGTCTCTACCTACTTCTGCTTATATAAAAGAAAATTTTTGCACTATTTAGATTACAAATTTAGTTGAAGATGTCAAGGGAGAAGCAGGAAGGACATAAGATCTTGATGATTGAAGACTAGGGATTAGAAGGTGTAAGTGGTGTCTAGGTATATTAAATAGGCATCTCGCTTTTTATAAAATAAAATAATTGTGTGGAGCATGTTGAACCATCTTTGTGGTTCCGCTGTTCTCGTAGTTTGTTTGCTAGGATTAGCAAAAAAAAAAAAACTTCGTACGATACAATGTCCGTACAGTGTCCGTACAATTCCGTACAGATGCGAAAATTTTTATTCCAAAACGATTAAAAAGTAAAATAATTCCATGTTTATGTGTGAATAGGACTTTAGTAGCGTGCTGAATTTTTCTAGGTGAACTATGTGCACGCGTGTGACGTGTTTCGTGGACTTTTATATGTCAGCTTGTCCCGTACTGAATAGCAGTCGTGTATAAGCGGCCTGCTATTTAAATTAAGTATTTAAAATTATTTTCAGCCCTTTTTATTTTAGTCACACATCTCCTCTATCTTACCATTCCTATTTGATCAACCTCAGATGGATCAAGTTCAAGGTCGTGGTGAAGGTCGTGGTCGTGGAAGAGGCCGTGGTCGTATTCGTGATCGTGGCCGTGGCCAAGCTCCAATTGATCCAGTATCGCTTGCAGAGCCGTTTGGTGAGCCGAACAGCAACCACCGGTGGGAGATCAACAAAATCCACCAATGGAACCAAGACAAGAACCGCTCGACCTCCGCCTCCACCTCCGCCTCCAAGAACTGCCCGCCCCAAGAGGCCGGTCTAGTGCTACCCTCACCGATGCAAAGAACCAGATTGGCAGCAGTTTATGAATATGCAGACTATGTTCATGCAAACGATTACTCATCACATTGCAAACCCGCAGCCCGTGGTTATTCAGCAGCAGCTCCTCCGTCACAATCAAAGCTTGGAGAGTTCATGAGGACAAGACCTCCTACCTACGCCGGATCCGCTGATCCTTTGGTTGCAGATGACTGGATTAGGGATGTGGAACGCAAATTGTACCTGGCAGATTGTGATGACCAGGAAAGTGTGAAGTTCGCCGCACACCAGCTCACCGGAGTTGTTGCTACTTGGTGGGAGACTTTCCGTGCTGCACATCCCAACCCTCATGCTATTACTTGGGAAGAATTTGAAACTGCTTTTCAGTCTGCGCACATTCCGCGTGGCAAATTAGAGCTTAAAAGGAAAGAATTTCAGCGTCTTCGTCAAGGGAATATGAATGTTACAAAGTACCTGAACAAGTTTATTCAGCTATCTCGTTATGCCCCAAAGGAAGTAAGTGAAGAGACTTCCAAGACTCGCCATTTTCTGCGTGGGTTGGATCCAATGATTAAGGCACCGCTTCTTGTGCTTAACATGGATAACTTTCAGAATATTGTGGACAAAGCTCCAATCTAGGAAGAAGCTCAGCGCGAGGCTAGAAAAAGGAAGTTTCAGGCGCAGCAACAAGCCAGCAGTTCTAGGGCTCGCACTGGTCAGTTTCAGTCCCGCCAGCCTGCTACCAACGCTCCCAGAGCTCCAACTCAGGCGCCTCATTCCAGTGTGCCAATGCAGCATCCCAACATTACAGGACAGCCACAGAGACCCCCAGTTGACACTTCAGCCATCTGTTGCTATAACTGCCAACAAATGGGTCACTATGCCAACAATTGTCCTCAGAAGCATCCAAATTCAGCACCACCGCAAGGCAATCAAGGTGGTACCCCAGCCCGTGCACCCGCCTCAGGACAAGGACGTGGAGTCCCAAGGACCCCAAGGACGCCCTAGACGGCTGGTAGAGGTTGCGTGAATCATGTCACCGCCGAGGAAGCCCAGGATGCACCCGACGTCGTGTTAGGTAAGTTTTCAGTTAACTCAGTCCCTGCTACAGTTTTATTTGATTCTGGAGCTTCGCATTCTTTTATATTGAACAACTTAGTCAAACAAAATAATTGGAAAACATGTTCACTCAAAACCCCTCTAGTAGTGCAATCCCGAGGAAAAACTATGTTTGCTGATAGGTTCTGTTCTAAAGTATCTATCAACAACAAAGAGGTGGAATTCCTTGCAAACCTCATTCTCATTGGATCACAAGGGTTAGATATAATTTTGGGTATGGATTGGTTGGCAAAACATAAAGGACAAATAGATTGTACAAAAAGGGCAATAAATTCGGTCAACCATAGAGGTACTAAAGTGGAATTCAAGTCAGACATGCCAAATTTGGAAAATTCCAGCACCATTAATTGTTTAAAAAGTGATGGGAAAGAGCCTGAAAACCCTCCGTTGGAGTCAGTTCCTGTTGTTTGTGAGTACCCGGATGTATTCCCAGAAGATTTGCCCGGTTTACCGCCAGATCGTGATATGGAGTTTGTGATAGAGCTAGCTCCAAGTATTGCGCCGATATCTCAGAGGCCGTACCGCATGTCCGCTAATCAGTTAGCTGAAGTAAAGAAGCAAATTAAGGAGTTGCAAGATAAACATTTTATAAGACCTAGTTCATCTCCGTGGGGATCTCCAGTTATTTTTGTGAAAAAGAAAGATAACACATTGCGTATGTGTGTGGACTATCGGTCATTAAACGAGGTGACAATTAAAAATAAGTATCCACTGCCTCGCATAGATGATCTATTTGATCAGTTGAAAGGAGCCCGTGTGTTCTCAAAGATTGATCTGAGATCAGGTTATCACCAAATTAAGATCAGAAAGGAAGATATACCCAAGACCGCGTTCACTACTCGCTATGGTCTATACGAGTTCATAGTGATGTCTTTTGATCTGACCAACGCACCTGCTCACTTCATGAGTTTGATGAACAAAGTATTTATGGAGTTTCTGGACAAATTTGTGGTCGTGTTATTGATGATATCCTTATATATTCAAATAGCGAAGAAGAGCATGCCGAACATCTTCATTTGGTGTTGGAAAAGTTGTGAGAACACAAGCTGTATGCAAAATTCAGCAAGTGCGAATTTTGGTTGAGTGAAGTTTCTTTCTTGGGACACGTCGTTTCAGCCGATGGTGTTGCAGTATTACCTAACAAGGTGCAAGAGGTACTTAATTGGGAGTCACCGGATACCGTTACGAAGGTCAGAAGCTTTCTCGGGATGGCAGGATATTATCGGAGGTTCATCAAAGACTTTTCATGCATTGCGAGACTGCTTACTCGGTTATTAAAGAAGGATAAAAGTTTGATTGGACCTCAGCTTGTGAGCATAGTTTCAGAAGTTAAAGAAACGTTTGACCACCGCACCGGTACTTGTGTTGCCCAATAACCGGAAAGATTTTGAGATATTTTGTGATGCTTCAAAACATGGTTTGGGTTGCGTACTTATGCAAGAAGGAAAGGTTGTAGCCTATGCGTCTCGTCAACTTCGGCCGCATGAGATGAATTATCCGACCCATGACTTGGAATTAGCCGCCGTTGTGCATGCCCTAAAAATTTGGAGGCACTATCTCATGGGAAACCGCACAAAAATCTACACCGATCACAAGAGTTTGAAGTATATCTTTACGCAACCAGATCTGAATTTGAGACAAAGAAGGTGGTTAGAGTTGATCGCAGATTATGATGTTGGAATTCACTATCACCCGGGAAAAGCCAACATTGTTGCCGATGCACTAAGCCGAAAAAAACATCGTCCAGAACTAAATGGAGAGATGAAAAGACTGAATTTGTGTATTGTTAAGCGTGGGATGATTAATGCCATGGTTGTGAAACCTACACTTGATGAACGGATCAAAGAAGCACAGAAAAGTGATGAAGAAAGCTCCCAGATCAAAGCCCGAATGGATAAAGGCAAAGCTGCAGGATTTTCAATAGATAATGCTGGAGTAATTTGGTTCTGGAAGCGATTGTTAGTACCGGACAGCAAGGAATTAAAGGAAATAATTCTTCATGAGGCGCACGAATGCGCTATTTCCATCCATCCAGGCAGTACCAAGATGTACCTAGACCTACGGAGAAGTATTGGTGGACCGAATGAAAAGAGACATTGCCGAGTATGTTGCGCTATGTCATATTTGTCAGCAGGTAAAAGCAGAACATCAACGTCCCGCAGGATTGCTGCAACCCCTGAAAATTCCCGAGTGGAAGTGGGAAGAAATAGGTATGGATTTTATAACCGGACTGCCAAGGACAAGGTCAGGGTTTGATTCAATTTGGGTAATTGTGGACCGATTGACCAAGGTTGCGCATTTCATACCGGTTAAAACTGTTTATACCAGTGATCGACTTGCAGAGTTATACATGGCCCGGATCGTATGTTTGCATGGTGTTCCAAAGAAAATTGTGTCCGATCGTGGTTCTCAGTTTACATCCAGGTTTTGGCAAAGGTTGCACAAATTGTTGGGGACTAAGTTAAATTTCAGCACTGCTTATCACCCCCAGACTGATGGTCAGACTGAAAGGGCAAACCAAATTTTGGAGGATATGCTTCGCGCATGTGCACTAGAAAGTAAGAACAGTTGGGATACAAATTTGCCATACGCAGAATTTTCATACAACAACAGCTATCCGTCAAGCATTCAGATGTCACCGTTTGAAGCATTGTATGGTCGCAAGTGTCGTACACCACTATTTTGGGAAGAGACTGGGGAAAATAAAGTGTTTGGACCAGACATATTAAAGGCGGCCGATAAACAGGTTTGCATGATTCAGAGTCGGTTAAAAGCAGCCCAGTCGAGACAAAAGAGCTACACAGATCATTGTCGTCGTGACCTGCAGTTCAATGTGGATGACTTTGTGTATCTGAAAGTGTCACCAATGAAAGGTATTCGTCGATTCAGGGTCAGTGGAAAGCTAGCACCGAGATACATTGGACCGTTTCGTGTTCTTGCAAAGAAAGGAGAAGTGGCGTATCAGTTGGAACTATCGTCACAGTTGTCCGATGTGCACAACGTGTTTCATGTGTCTCAGTTAAAGAAGTGTTTGCGTGTGCCAAAAGAGCAGACTCAGTTGGAGAACGTGGATTTGTGTGAGGAGTTGACCTATATCGAGTATCTAGTAAAAATTTTGGAGCAATCCGAGAGGTACACCAGAAGCCGTATGATCAAATTTTGCAAAGTTCAGGGGAATCAGCACTCAGAAAAAGAGGCAACGTGGGAAAGAGAAGAGGATTTGCGAGCGGAATTTCCAGACCTTTTCCGTTCGAATCTCAGAGACGAGATTCCTGTTAGGGGGAGGTTTGTGACACCCTAAAAATTCATAAAAATTATTTTTCCAAATTTCGTTACACATCCATAAGCCATTAGGGATTAACCTCTAATCCTTCGCGGATTAGGCCAAGCCCAAACCCAGCTCGACCCATATTCATCCATAATCCCCATATATAAACCTCCTAAATCAACCCAAATCACCCCCATAATCAATCTACACGCCGCTACCGTTGCGCTGCCTTCACGTCGTCGTCATCGTCATCGTCATCGTGTTGCTGTAGCCGTCGTTGTCGACGCCGCCGCCCAGTAGCCGCTTGATCGCCGCCGCCGTCCCTTCCCCGAGCCGCTACTCTTGACGTCGTGCATTGTTTCATCTCGCCGCCACCAGCGTCTTTGGTACCATGAAGCCTCGGCCACCGCCGCCTCTCCTCCTCCCCAAAGCCGCCGTTGCCGGCCACTAATCTAGGCCATTGTTGCATGCATGTCGCCGCCGCCACGCTTGTTGCTTGCCGAAGCCGCCATGGCGGTGGCTGCTCGCTGTCGCTTTACGTGGCCTTGCTGCTGCTTTCGTCATGCTTTGAGCCGCCGCCACCTTGTTGTCGCTTTCGCGCCGCCGACTGTCTGCCTTGCCTCGCCAGCGCCGCCGCCATTGTTACGACGCAGCCGCCGCATGGCGGCCGCCTCCTCCTCCTCCTTCCTCCCTCTACTCACCTTCTTCCTCTCTTCTTCTCTCTTCTCTGCTTTCTCTCTCTAACTCTCTCTCTCCATCCATCTGATTCCAGCTAGCCACCAGCACAGCCATCTTATCCTTTCACACACATGGGCTATGTGCTACTGTATCTGGCCCGTAGATACAGTAGATTTTTCCTTTTTCCCGAATTTCAGCAATAGTGAACCTTCACTATTTTGCTGCGCTTTCATCCGAACTCCAAATCCGGCGATTCCAGTTTCTAAAAATTCATAAAATGCATATCTATCTACTGTAATTTTTATATAACTTTTCAATTGATTTACTGTTTTTGTTATTTATTATTGTTCTTCTCGATTTGCGTACGATAGGTCACGTGGGTGGCGAAGGAGAGTTCGCCGACGCCGCCGACGTTCCGCAAGGTCAAGAAGATCAGGAAGGCAAGTCTTTCCCCTAGAATCCTAATTTTCTAGATTTTACCAAAATTGCTATTTAATTAAATTACGCGTATTTGCTATAGTAATTTTCAGTGTATATCATTTATTTATATGATATGCACCCACGATCATGATAAACCTTAGGATGATAATATTATGTAATTTGCTACTGTTTTTAATTATTAGTTGGCTTAGCATTGCTTAGATAGTCACCGGGGAGTGATTCCCACTCATACAATTATCGTTATACCCCCTAATATGAGAATCTGGAGTATCTGAGTATGAGACATGAGAATTTAGGTTTTATGGAGGGTTTATTCACTCCTTAATTAAAATTTGACCAACTAATAATTTGACTCGGAGCGGGTGACTTGAGTCGACGCTCCGGTCTCTAAGGACCGATGATCGTGATGGATTTAACTGAGAATTTCCGGGGTCTGGCTGAGAAGGGCGGCGACGAAGGATGCGGAAGGCGTATGGGGACTCCCTCAAGGTGCTGGAAGCTGACATCCAGCACACCAAAGCACTGTAAGCCGGGAAATTTCGTTATTTGACCCTAAATTCATCTGTCTCTCTCTTCGTTTCATGACACCTATCCATTTTTCTCAATTTTAATTTTCTTATTTTCTTTTTGTAATGTGTTTTTCACGCGCTATGACGGAATTACCCCTGTAGGGCACTGTATCGCGAGGATTTACCTGTGATCGTAGGCAGGCCACCGCGTGGACGCCGGACTGCAGATGGCAGCTGTCATGTTCACCCGCGTGGCCGCCGGGCTATAGTCCCGACGACGCCGTACGAAAAACCGGATATGCCGACGATGTTCGACGAAGAAGCCATGGACGAACCAGTTCAGCGTCACCATCAGCAGTCCGACGCGCGTCCACGTGGATGAACATGAAGCGTCGGCCAAGCTACGATCGAACAGAGATCGAATAGGTAGATGGATCTCGTGGAACAGTGCCATGCAGGGGCAATTCCGTCATAGCACGTGAAAAACACATTACAAAAAGAGAAAAGGAAAATCAAAATTGAGATACGAAGAAAATGGGCGTATCTCTGGATGCAGCGCATGGTAGCCTCGTGTTCCGTGTAAGGGGCCACTATCAGCCACAATAGCAAATCATGCATGCGGTGCCACATGGGTATGTAAGTTTTCTTTTTTCTTTTTTGTTTATATCTTTTGATTAGGATCTCTGATTGTTGAACCGATTTCAAAAATGGGTTCCTGACATTTTTTCAAACAAAACTAGACCACACTTGCTATATAAATTTCAAAATACCTTCCTACTAAACACTCAACCATTGTTGGTTACGTCTATCTCCATGTATTCGAGTAGGAAACAAATTCGTTTCCTTGTAGAGCAAGTCGGGCCGCGCCAGCCTCCAAGCCCGTCTTCTGGAAGATCCATGCGACTCGGTCCGAAGAGGTGGTACGTCTAACAATGTATTTCGGAATACCCGGGGCCCATGTTGTCCACAGTAGCCCCCGAGTGCTTCGTGACTGGGTTGTCTTGATTCTGGGTTCAGTTTGCAGTCCTTCAGATGTAGCCTGAGTGACGTCACTCTTCGTTCGACTGATGAAGTTCCACTTTGCCGGGCAACCTGCTGACCAAACAACACAGTTGCAAAGGACTTAAGAGAAAATCTCAAATCTTAAAAAAATGTCTGGTATCCAGTCCGGCTAGTCGGTACGCTGGCTATTGGCCCCATGGAGAGGCATACCAAAAAGGTGGATGTTGTCAAGTGATCAGTGTCAGCTTGTGTTATCCTTCCTGTTACAAATTATGACATTCGAGTTTGACTGGCAGAACTCGACATTCGGTCCAGCAGGGGACATGCCACAACCCGCATAGTAGGCGTCAGTATACGACCCGACTAGTCTTGAGTCAAGCTAGTGATTCTCAGAAGAATATGCCCGCCTCCAAGTTAAGGTCATCCGAGTGGTGTTCGTCTTAATAACGAACGATCCAGAGATATGCCACTGAGACCCAACTGAAGAGGTAACTCTTGACGCCCAATCTGATTAAGAAATTAGACCGACCATTGACCTAGGAGGTACGTCAAGAACTGAGTTGTAATTTGGGTAGCACCCAGTCCTCAGAGACTGACGACCGACATGAGGCCCGACTGGGGCACGCCATCTTTCCCGACTGGGTTAGGTCCGAGTGACATCTGTACCCGAATAATGTCGTGTACAGCTCGCAGCCTATGTAAAGCGTGCCGCTTGAAACCCAAGATAATCAGGCGTCTTGACCCGGCTAGTGCGAAGTCAAGCTAGCGATTCTCGAAAGAATACGCCCGCCTCCAGGTTGAAGTCATCCAAGTGGTGTTCGTCTTAATGACAAACGATCCGGAGATGTACCATTGGGACTCAACTGAAGAGGTAACCTTTGATGTCCAGTCTGACCAGAGTCAAACTAATTCTTGTCCCCAGGAGGCACATCAAAAGCTAAGTTAATTACCCGGGAAGCGCCCAGTCCTCAGATACCGACGACTGGCATAAGGCCCGTCTGGGGCACGCCCTTTTTCCGACTAAGTTTGATCTAGGTGACACCTGTACGCGAGCAATGTCGTGTACAGCTTATGGCCCACGTGGAGCGTGCCCTCTAGAACCTAAAACCGGGCCCAAATCTTGAAGCGATGATTTTAGGGCTTCATCCTTTCCCGCTCACCGCGGAAACGAAACATCGCGTACTTTCCTTTAAAGAGAGCACGTCGGGACATTTGAACAGTTACGCCTACATTGTGCGCCCGAGCCCGTTCACCTTCTCGAAACGCACCCGTTAGGGTTCTCGTGCTTCCGCTGCCCCAGAGCAACCCTAGCACCGCCGCCGCCACCGATCTCTAGATCCACCTTCGCCGCTTCTCCTCCCCCACCACATTCCAATGGCAGGGGACTAGGCAACCTCCAACACCACCGAAGAGTGGCTGCAGCCACAGCGGACTTGGCGTTCTCCCGCGCGAGAACTCATCGATGGCGCGCCATGGTGAGTCCTTCCCCACTCCTCATCAAGAGGAGATCGTTGTTTTCGAGTCTTTCTTCTCCCGCGGGTTCGGACTCCCTGCTTCTTCCTTTCTTCGTGGTCTGCTCAACCACTATGGAATCGAGCTCTTTCATTTGAACCCCAACTCCATTCTTCAACTTTCTATCTTTGTTCACCTCTGCGAAGCCTTTTTAGGGATTGCTCCCCACTTCGCCCTTTTCCGCCACCTCTTCTTCTTGAAAGCCTACCCCACTGACAACGCCCCTAAGGCCGTTGGCGGGGCCGGATTCCAACTCCGGAGTGGCCTCAAGAAGGAATACTTCTCCTTGCCGCTCCGGACTTCCCTGATGGGGTGGAACCGGGAGTGTTTCTACTGCTCGAACCCTCCCCCTCGTCTTCCTTGCTTTAACGGGAGGAAGCCCCGGGCTTCCTCCGCTTGGACCTCCACGCCCTCTTCCACTGAAATGGATCAGGTCTCCGAGTTGCACGGCCTGATCCAGAACCTCAAAGAAGAGGGGCTGACCTGCTTGGCCATCGCTGTCTCTTTCACAAAGCGCCGCGTCCAACCTCTCAAGGAGAGGATCCGGCTCGGGTTCGAGTACACCGGGCCATCCGACCCGACTCGGGAAACGGATACCCCGATCTCCAACTCGGACACCGTCAACCGACTTTCCGAGTTCTTCGCTCCGGGAACTCTCTTCTCCAATCAGGGGAGTCCCAGAAGCTTTTCTCTCAACAATCCGCCACCAGAGGTAATGGTTGAGTATTCGTCAAGTTTGTCTCATGTACCGAGTAGTTTTTGCTTTGAAACTAACTCGGGTGAGCCGCGTTCCTGCGCAGGACCGCCGGGCCATCATATCCCTCGCCCCGACACCCAAGGCTCTCGCCGACAAGGGGGAGAAGCGCCCGGGTGAGGAACCCAAAGAGGCCCCGGCGGGAAAGAAAGGCAAGGGCCCGGCCTTCTCCGTGAAGGGGGACGTCCCACCATCTGGGGGGCGCAGCTAGCGGAGCTCGGGCCTGAGGGTCAGCGAGGCTCCCAAGGAGGGAACGAGCCAGCCCGCGCCAACCCAGGGGCCTAGCCAGGCGGCTCGTCCTCCGAGGGCCATTCGCCGGGCGTCGCCGAAGAGAGGGCAAGCTCCTCCGGCCCCTCAAGCCGGGCCGAGTGACCCGCCCGACGCTTCCCCCAAGCGGAACTTCCGCTCAAAGGGGCGCCGGCATTAAGATCAAGACCTCCAACCGGTAAGCACGTCCTTGCCACCACTTGGTAGTCTTCATGCTTTCGTTGACTGAAGCATTTCCTTTGTTCAGGAAACCTTCAGAAGAAGTTCCGTCGGACCGCCCGACCAAGCCAGCGCCAAAACCCGCTAAGCCGAGTCGGGCAGCACCTCCTCCTCATACAGCCGACGCGGTCACCCCGCCGACCGAACCGTCTGGAGCCGCTTCGGCGGCCAGGTCCCCCGGAGATGCTACCGCCGCAGCCTCGAGCCCGAAGCCGACCGACGAGGGGAGCAGGGAGGCTGAGCCGACGGTAGAAGAAATTCCGCGCCGGCCCCAATCTTCCCCAGAGGAGGCCGAGCCCAAGGATTCAGCGGGCTAGCGAGACGAGGCCGGGGACTAGGCCCTTGTCGACGATGAAGCCGAGGAGAAGGTCAGGGAGGCCTTCTATGAGCATGCCGCTGAATGCGGCAAAATGATTCGAGTAAGTCTTCTGATCATCCGAGTGAGTTTTCTTTATCTCGAGGTAGAATTGCAAATGTTCTCCCTCTTTGCAGGAACTCGGTGGCTTCTCCGAAAGGAAGACCAAGTTCCTCAACTATTTTCTCCCTCGAATAGAGCGGATTAAGTCCGTGGAGGGAGAAATAGTTGAGGTCCGGATCGAGGCGGCCAAGCAGCGCCGGGAGCTGCAAGACCGGATCAAGGAGCTGCAGGACAAGAAGTTCGACCTTGCTGGCTCCCTTCGGTGTAAGTCCCCCAACCTGAGTTAGGATTTTCCAGCTCGCGTGTGACCGAGTGACATCGTGCTCCGCACCATATGCAGCGCGCGACGCCATGATTGCCAGCCTACGAGAGGAGCTGGCCAAGTCCCAGGACCAGAGGTTGGCCCTAAAGAAGTCGGAGGCGAAAGCCGTTGCCGAGCTGGAGGGGAAGCCCCCAAACCCGACCGACTTCGAATCTCCGATGTCCACACAATTGTATGACTGTGTTCTCTGTTCTTGACAAAGCACAAAAGGAAGACGCTCGCGGAGTAGCGTGATATGAGGAGCTCCTGGTTGCCGTGGAGCCCACCCGACGATGGCTCTATGTTGGCGACGCCGAGCCAAGCACCCAGGCCGAGCTAATCCAGAGGTGGACTGAAGCCCCCGAGTAGCTCAAAGCCCGACTCAGGGAAGTCGGCTTGATGAGCACCAGCCAAGCGTTGGGAATCGTCAAGTCGCTCTACCCTGGGTTTGAGCTTGACGCTGTCAAGGATGGCTTCGCCTGCTCTGAGGGGAAGGTGATGGCCTTGCTTGAAGAGGTGAAGCCGACGGCCGCGTCGCTCGTAGATAATTTGGAATTAGATCCCCTGTAAATGTAGGAACTTGCTGTAAATTATCAATGTAAATGATTTTCTTTCCAATATAATGTATGGTAATCGGTTTTTCTTAATTGGAGTCTTGCATTTTGCCTGAGTAGGTTACGTTCCTTTTTACTAAGCACTCTGCCCAGCGCATCAAATTCTTTAGCGTTAGGAGTTGGCGCGGAGCTCTGTCTCCAAGCACGCAGTCGTGAAGTATGAGTGTTGCTAGGAAGCGAGAGTTTCGTTACTTGGAACGATTAACACTTAGGCTCAACATGGACTTAAAAAGAGAAAGATCGATTAGGTATCGATTAGGTGCAGACTACACCTAATTAGGTGTAGCCCCCGACTTAATGGCTAGTTGGGATCCGACTAGGGAGCAAGTCAAATTAATCTCAACAAAGGAGAAGGGATGCTCGATTGCGCACCTAATTAGGTGTAGCCCCCGACTTACTGGCTAGTCGGGATCCGACTAGGGAGCAAGTCAAGTTAGATTTTAGATAAAAAAAAAAGATTAATTGTAAACATGTGTACAACGGTCGTCAGGTATAGAACCGACGTAATTGCTCGATGTTTCACGAGTTGTCCATGAGAGTGCCATCTTCTCGCCTCAATCGGTAAGCCCCCGGGCGTGTCACCGAGTCAATAATATACGGACCTTCCCAGCGCAGAGAGAGTTTGTGGCCACTCGATTGATTGACTCGAAGGACCAGATCTCCGACCGAGAAGGCACGATTCCGTACATTACGATCGTGGTAGCGACGCAAACCCTGGAGGTACTTGGCCGACCGAATTGTTGCAGCGTCCTGAGCTTCCTCCAATCGGTCGAGATAGTCGATCCGACTGGCCTCTGACTCGTCCTCATTGAACCTTTGAACTCGTGGCGACCCGAACTGTAGCTCCGTTGGAAGGACCGCCTCAGACCCGTATACTTGGAAGAAGGAGAGCGCCCGAGCTCGGTGGGGCTCGTCGCGAGCCCCGGTGTCTGACGAGCAATTCCTTCATCTATTTTGCCTCGTATGGGTTGAGCCGATCGAAGATGCGCGTCCTGACGCCTTGTAGAAGCATGCCGTTCGCGCGCTCGACCTGCCCGTTGCTTCGTGGGTGTGCCACTGAAGCAAAGCAAATCTTTATGCCCACATCTTCGCACTAGCTTTGAAACTTGTCACTTCTAAACTGAGAGCCGTTATCCGTAATGATCCGAGATGGTGCGTCGAACCGACCGATGATCTCCTAGAAGAACTCGGTGGCTTTGGCTGCCGTAATCTTGGTCACAGGATTGGGTTCAATCCATTTCGTGAACTTGTCAATGGCGATGAAGATGTGTTCAAAACCACCCGGGGCCTTCTTGAAGGGTCTGACAATGTCGAGCCCCTAGACTGCAAACGACCAGGTGATGTGGATTGTCTGGAGTTCCTGGACCAGCACATGGATCTGTCGAGCGAAGAACTGACAACCCTCACACTTGCGGACAATCTCCTTTGAGTCGGAGACTGCGGTTGGCCAGTAAAATCTTTGCCGGAAGGCTTTTCCGACCAATGTAGCTGATGCGGCGTGATGGCCGCACATGCCCGAGTGAATTTCACGCAACAGGGCGTGTCCTTCATACTCGGGTATGCACTTTTGAAGTATGCCAGAGACGCTTCGGTGGTACAGAATCCCTTCGTGCACCACGTATGCGCGACTCCGACGTTGAATTTGCTCGACAGCCCCCCGATCGTCGGGAAGCTTTTCTTCTTGCAGGTACTTCAAGTATGGCTGCGTCCAATCCGAGTCGAGGGCAAGCACCTCTGACTCGGGTTGTTGCTCATCCGGTTTGGATAGTTGCTCCTGCGGTGTGATGGAGGGGTCGTGAAGCTCTTGGAAGAAGACCCCAGCCGGGACTGGGGCCCGACTGGAGCCATGTTCGCGAGCTCATCCGTCGCCTCGTTGTCTCGTCGTAGGATATGTATGAGCTCCAATCTATCGAACTTGTCCTCCAACTTACTGACCTCCTGGCAATAGGCGGTCATATTGTCGTTGACACAAGTCCAATCCTTCTGCACTTGGCTCACCACGAGCAGGAATCTCCATGAACCACCAATCATGGGATGCCGAGCGATATGGTATCGGAGACCGTGGATGAGCGCATCGTACTCGGCTGCGTTGTTTGAAGCTGGAAAATGAATCTGGAGGACATACTTGAGTCGTTCGCCTCCAGGTGATATAAGAACGATACCTACCCCGCGTCCTGACGTCGGAGAGAGTCGTCGAAGTACATGTTCCAGTACTCGGCCCCTTCGGCGGCTGGGGGAACCTGCATCTCTGTCCACTCGGCAATAAAGTCGGCTAGTGTTTGTGACTTTATGGCGCTGCGTGGTTTGAACGAGAGCTTGAAAGCCCTAAGTTCCACCGACCACTTAGCGATCCTCCCAGTGGCTTCCCGATTATGGAGAATTTCTCCGATAGGGAAAGAAGTGACCGCCGAAATTGGATGTTCTTGAAAGTAGTGCTTCAGCTTCCGAGAGGCGATCAGGACCGCATACAGAAGCTTATGCACCTGCGGATAGCGTACCTTAGACTCGCCCAATACTTCGCTGACGAAGTAGACCGGGTGTTGAGCCTTGTAGACGCGCCCTTGTTCTTCTCATTCCACTACCACGGCGGTACTCACTACATGAGTGGTGGCCGCAATGTATAGCAGAAGCGGTTCCTGTGGCATAGGAGATGCCAAGACAGGTGACGAGGTGAGGAATGATTTGAGATCCTCAAAAGCCTACATGCCTCGGTGTCGGATGAACTTGTCGTGTTGCTTCTTCAATAGCTTGAAGAAGGCGATCCACGCCACCGAGTCGCGAGATGAATCGCCGAGTGCAACCATGCACCTATTTAGGATTTGGGCGTCCCTTTGTACGTTAGAGCCATCTCCATGATGGCTTTGATCTTCGGGTTAGCTTCAATTCAGCGGTGCGATACCCGAAACCAGAAGCTTTCCGAAGACCCCAAGACACACTTCTCGAAGTTCAACTTCATGTTGTATCTCGAGCGAGCTCTCGAATATCTCCAATAGGTCAGCGACTAAGTCGGAGGTTACCCGAGACTTGACGACAACGTCATCAACGTATGCCTCCACGTTGCGTCCAAGCTAGTTGTGGAAACATCGCTGAATGCAACGCTGGTACGTTGCTCCGGCGTTCTTCAGCCCGAAGGGCATAGTGACGTAGCAGAAAGCCCCGAACGGAGTGATGAACGAAGTCTTGATGCAATCTTCTTCCTTTAAGCTAATCTGATGGTAGCCTGAGTAGGCATTCAGAAAGCTCAAGAGCTCGCAACCGGCAGTGGAATCAACCACCTGGTCGATGCGAGGAAGTCCGAACGGATCCTTGGGACATGGTTTATTTAAGTCGGTGTAATCGACACACATGCGCCAAGTACCATTCTTCTTCTGTACAAGTACCGGATTTGCCAACCAATCGGGGTGGAGCACCCCCTTATAAAGCCGGCGGCTAAAAGTTTGGTGATCTCCGTCTTGATTGCTTTCTTCCGATCTTGTGCGAACCGACGCAGCCGCTGCTTGATCGGCTTGGCTTTGTCGTGTACATTAAAAGAGTGCTCGATCACCTCCATTGGGACACTTGGCATGTCGGACGGCTTCCAAGCGAAGATGCCTCGATTCGCTTGGAGGAAGGTGACGAGCGCCTCTTCTTATTTCGGATCGAGCCCTGTTCCGATCAGAGCAGTTTTGGCCGAATCGGACGGGTCGAGCGAAATACGCTTGACATCTTCGTCAGGTTTGATGCCTGATTTAGATGCCTTCTTGTTCGGTGGGTCGCCCTCGTCGCGAAGAGTGGTGGCTGCCTGCCGGATCTTATCCAACTCGGCGGCCGCTCCGGCTGACTGGGCGAAGTCACGGTTTTCCTTGTCAAGGAGGTGGGAAAACTTGACATCTCCGCGGACCGTGATCATGTTTCGCGGACCCGGCATCTTCATGGCTAGATAGGCGTGGTGAGGAACGGCCATGAGTTTGGCCAGGCCCGGTCTTCCCAAGAGTGCGTGATACGCACTCTCGAAATCGGCCACCTCAAAGCTGAGGTTCTCCATCCGGTAGTTATCCCGAGTGCTAAAAGTGACTGAAAGAGTGATTTTCCTGATCGGCACTGATGATGTTCCTAGAATTATGCTGTGAAACGGTGCATCCGTCCTCTGGACCGCTGACCTCGGGATCTGCATCTCGTCAAAAGTTTTGGCGAAAAGGATGTTCAGTCCACTTCCGTCGTCGACTAAGACCTTGCGCAGTCGGACGCCCCGTATCACAGGATCCACGATGAGTGGATATCTTCCTGGACAAGGGATGTGATCAGGGTGATTCGAGCGATCGAATTTGATCGGAACCTCAGACCACCGAAGGTACTCGGGGGTCACCGGAACAGCTGCATTGACTTCCCGAGTGGTAAACTTTTGCATACGTTTGGACTCGTATGCATCCGATCCCCCGAATATGTAGTTGAGCTCTCGCTCGGTTTCTTTGTAAGCGTCACCCTAAGGAGGGTCACGCTTGTCGTCTTGTTTGGCGTCCTTCGGAGTGTCCTTGTTGTGCTTCTCAGCGAACCTCTTCAAGATATTGCAGTTTTTTGCCGCATCCTTTCCATTCGGATGGAAATGATACGGCGCCTCCATAACTTTGTTGTAGTCGTTGGACCGAGGCGGCTTTTGCCGACCATGATCCTCAATTGCTACTAGCTCTTCACCCTTGCGCTTTTTGCCCTTCTTGGTGGACGATTCGGGCTTGTCCTTCTTGCCTTCGTTCTTACTCGGGTGATCCTCGGCCGACGGCGAAGCGTCCGAGGATAACATATCGATCCGCCAGGGTGAACATCTCCTTGACGGTGGTCGGGGGCTTCCAAGACATTTTCTTGATTAGATCGGGGTCGCGAACTCCCTTCTGAAAGGCCGCGACGACGACCACCTCCGAAATCTCCCGGATTGTGTTCTTTTTCTTGGTGAAACGCCGAATGAAATCCCTTAACGACTCATCTTTTTTCTGATGAATCTGATAAAGGTCCCACTGGGTTCCAGGCTTCTCGTAAGTTCCACGAAATTGGCGGATTTAATTGGTCGCAAAGCTCTCCCTAGGAACCGATTGAGTTCTCTGGAAGGCCTGCGAGCCAACCCTGAGCCGGAGGGGTTAACATGACGGGCAGATAGTTTGCCATCACGTCGTATCCTCCGCCCACGGCCTTGATTGCCAAAGAGTAAATCTGCAACCAAACCTCTGGGTCCCGCTCCCCGTCAAATTTCACTATTCCCTTAGGGTTGAACCCTTCGGCTAGTTTACCTGACGATGTCGGAGTGTGAATGCTTTGATCCCATCAATCAATCCATCCTTGGGGGAGGAGATTGGCAGGGAAGAATCCGACATGGTGGAGTACGGCGCCGGTCTTCATCTCGCTCCTTCCGCCGGGCTTCGATGTCAAGGCGAAGGTCGTGACTTGTACTTCGGCGAGCGTCTTGCCCGCGAGTTGGCGTGTGCCGACTGCGCCGAGTGCTACTCGTGGCAGTCTGGCTTCTGGCCGAGTTGGCCTGTTGATCCCGAGTGCCTTGGACAGCTGCTGCCGTCACCATGGCTTTGATCTGCTCCATGATCGACGTTGCGGGGCTGTTCTCTCCAAGTAAAGGACCAACATTATCCAGGAGGGTCTTACATGCGAGGATGTTTTGCTGTGGCGTACGGAAGACCGAGTGATCTCCCATGCGGACTTGAAGCAGTTCCTCCTGGACTTCTCGTGCACGACCGCGTAATTTGTCGCGCAGATCTTCTCCACCCCCGCGGTTATGTTCGGCTCCTATCTCCTCCACGGGATGCCGAGCCGATCCGGAGGCTTGTCCATCCAGCACATAGACGCCGCGAAAATCGGGAAACCCGTTGATGCTCTCCTTCGACTCGGATTCCGAGTAAGAGAGGCTCAACTGATCCTGATTTGTAGGTTCGTCGATGGGAGTGATTATAACTCCCACTTCTCGTGCTGGATTGTTCATCCGAAGAGTGTCCGAATGAGATTCGACAAAACTAATCTGCTGAAATCTTGTAGCCAAATTGACCAATCCGAGTGGTATGCCTACACAGGAAGTTGATCTGGTTAGAGTTGTCCCTGAGCCAGGACCCAGAAAACTCATCCCAGTGTGTGTGCGTTGTGCGGCGCTCCTTAGCCCAGATTGAAAAAGACGGCGTGTTATCTCATGGAAAATAGTGGCCGAATTTCTTAACCCGTACGGGACGCCAGTCAACTGAAAAGTCGTAATTCCTAATTGGATTCGAACGTGATCCAGATTAGGAATAGCATTGACGGTTGGTTCATTACCAGCGGAGGACGCTGGTAGAACCATAAGCTCGTAACCCCGACTGGAACTGAAGGGAGTCCCTATGGTGAGGTAGTCGGAGTCATTGTCGCCAGATCGGATCTCTTCCGGATCAGAGTCCGGAAGAGGCAAGCTGACGTGGTGTGGCTCGGCTGAAGTTGCATTCAGCCTTCCCCGGACATTGTCCGGCTGAGATAGCCGGAGCTCCCCGGAGTCGTCGGCGAGGAAGCTGAGATCCCCGAAGACGGAGCCTTGGCCGGGGCGTAGGTGAAGACGAATCCGCCGATGGAGGCCATCGAAGTTGATGAAGTTGATCGTGACGCTAGCCCCTACCTGACGCGCCAACTGTCGACGATTTGCGTCGGCAATGTATTTTATAGGGCTATGCGAGAGATCACAACTCGATGGTAGCATAGGGGGCAAGATTTATACAGGTCGGGCCCTCTGTGAGAGGTAACACCCTACTTCTGTGCTCGTGGTTTGTATTGTGGATGTCGATTACAAAGTATGTTGGGATGAGATGTGTTCTAACTAGGGACCCCCGACCCCCTTTATATAGTGCAAGGGATCGGGTTACAGATAGGTTCCCTGATCCGTATAAGGAAGATAGAGATATAACCGAGTTGGTTACGTCTATCTCCATGTATTCGAGTAGGAAACGAATTCGTTTCCTTGTAGAGCAAGTCGGACCGCGCCAGCCTCCAAGCCCGTCTTCTGGAAGATCCATGCGACTCGGCCTGAAGAGGTGGTACGTCCAACAGTGTATCTCGGAATACCCGGGACCCATGTTGTCCACACCAGGCTCGTGAGAGAAGGCAACCAAACAGCCCCTAACTGTTCCTCTTTTGGATTTCGGTGATAGATTATATCAAGCTCTTTTGTGATACAGCTATCCTAGTTTGAACTATTTCCCTTTGGATTAATAAAGTTGAGTTGCCTATTTTCAATATATATATACACATATACATATATATATATTTATTGTGTTGATTGTATGCGTAATATTTTCTCGTTAGATCTATCTTTGCTTCCCCCCTATCTTATCTTGAGAAGCAACCTCAGATGGTGAACACAAGAAACAATGGAAGAGGTGTTGCTACCGCAGGCCGAGGTCATGGTTGTTAAACAACCACACCACCGGGTGTAGTCCGAGGTTGTTGATTTACACACAAGACAATCAGAGTATGAACACAGATGTGGAGGAGAACGATTCTTTATTGCTATTCTCATGTGTGTACAATGGGGGACCCCTCCTCCTTTTATAGTGTGACTCTAGGGTTTCGGCATGAGCCAATACCGGGCCCTTCATGGGCCAGTTTCTCAACACTCCCCCTTTGGCCTTTGCCGCGAGATGCATATGCCTCATTAAAACTCCATAAAAACCTAGTGGGAAAAATTTGGAGAAAGAGTACATAGCATACGCCTTGTGCTGCACGAATTGCCTCGTTAAAAACCTTATGTGAGAAACTTCTGTGAAAACTCACTAAGGGAAAAAGAGTACAATTCACTCAATTTTCAAATCATCTTTATGACATTCCCTTGGGTACTCAGACTACATTGTCTAAGATTTACTTTGGAGTATATGAACATTCCCCCTGAAATCTACACTTCTCTAAGTCTTTTCATCCCAATTCCCTTTACGCACCTTTCGAAAGTAGATGCTGAAAGAGACTTAGTGAATAAATCAACTAAATTCTCACATGACTTACTGTGCAATATATTGATCTCATTTATCTTATGCATTTCATGAGCATAGAAGAACTTAGGGTTAATATGCTTCATTAGGTTGCTTTTCACATAGCCCATCTGCATTTGTGCAACACAAGCTGTATTATCTTCATAGATTATCGTGGGTTTGTTCAGTATTCAGTCCACATGACTTCTGGATATGGTGAGCCATTCTTCGAAGCCATGCACATTCCCGAGAGGGTTCCTACAGGGCAATTATTTCCGAGTGGTTTGTAGAAGTTGACACAAGTGTTTGCTTGGACGACTTCCATGAAATGGCCGTCCCACCACAAAGGAAAACATAACCGGTTTGTGACTTGCCAAGGTCAGACAGATACCCTGCATTTGCATTGCCAACTAGATTCAATTCTTGATTCCTACCGTAAAACAAGCCAAGATCCTTACTTCCTTGAATGTATCGGAAGATGTTCTTGATCCCCTTCCAATGTCTTTTGGTTGGCTTTGCTTTGCATCAAAGCCAAAGAATTCACGATTTAACGCAACGCCGTCGGCCTAGTGATGTTCGCGAGGTATATGAGCGCACCAATTGCACTTAAATATGGGGTTTTAGATCCCAAGACTTCCTCCCCCTCTTCTCTAGGTCGTATGGGTCTTGGTCTGCTTGAAGTGACCTTCCGACCATTGGGGTTTCGCGGGATATGCCTTTTCAAACCCAAATCTCTCTAACACCTTCTGGGTGTAGGATGATTGGTGTACTAAGATTCCATCCTAGACATGCTTGAGCTGCAAGCCTAAGCAAAATTTCATTTTTCCCAAGTGTTTCATTTCAAACTCAGACTTCAAGTATGAGCGGGCTTCTTCTATCTCATTCTTTGTCCCGATGATGTTCAAGTCATCTATGTAGACGGAGATTATACATAGTCCGTTTAGGGATCTCTGTATGAACACACATGGACAATCTTCATTGTTTATGTAGCCTTTCTCGTAGAGAAATTCACTCAAGCGAGTATACCACATTCTTCCTGACTGCTGGAGTCCATACAGTGATTTATCAAGTTTCACACTGTATAGATTTCTATTTTCTCTATCTTGGTTCGGGATAGGGATACCTTCTGGAATTTTCATGTAGATGTCCGAATCCAAGTTTTCATAAAAATATGCAGTTACAACATCCATCAATTTTATTTCCAACTTTAAGTTGACTGCCATTGAGATCAAGTACCTAAAGGTTATTCCGCCCATGACCGGGCAGTAGATTTCTTCATAATCAACTCCAGGACATTGAGTGAAACCTTGAGCAATCAGCCTTGCTTTGTACCTTATATTTTTATTCTTTTTATTCCTCTTCCGAACAAAGACCCATTTATGACAAATATCTCTGTTTTGTTCAGAGACATCAATTCGGCAGATATTGCCTTCTTCCATTCTTCCTAGTCCAGCATTTTCTTGCATTCTGCCAAAGTTGCTGGCTCAGGATCATGGTCGATGATGGTGGCTATTTTTTTTTTGCAAAATATACATCCACATTGGCTGTTGCTCTGTTCATGGACTCTCCTGTTAATACACAATTTATGGCCATTTCATCATGAGGTGCTTGTTCTTGCACTTCTACTTGCCTTCCTCCGCTATTTCCCCATCACGGAGGCAAGTTCCTTTAGATTTTCTTCGCCTATGTGTGCGCACATATTTTCGCCGACGACTTCCTTTAGTGGAAGATTCAGATCTGGTATTGCCCTTTCTCGGGCTTCTTCCTAGTGTCAGGTCTCAACTGGCTCCCCTTCTTTCTTTGGGGCATTTTTGTGATAGGCTGTGGCAAGTCTTCTTGCCCTTCTTTCCCCAGACGTCTTCGATCACTTCGGGTTTGAGGAGCCAGAGTTCCCGTTCTTTTGTTTTTGTTTGGAGGCCTCTGAACGGGATTCGGGGTACCTTCTGTTTTCTTTGGTATTTCTACCCTCTCTGGTGCATTTCGAGCAGGTACATGCGACTTGACCATGCTCTTTAGATCACAAAAATGATCAGGCAGTTCATTTGCTAGATTCTGCAAATCAATTATCTTCTGGACTTCTTGATTTGCTTCATTAGTGCGGGGGTCATGTGCGGGGATACCAGTGGAATGCCATATGATTTCCCGACATTTTTTAGCCAAAGGTTGATTTCTTCCCCTAATGACGGGAAATTATCCTCGTCAAAAATACGGTCAGCGAACCGGGATGTATGCAAGTCCCCCGACATAGGTTCCAAATATCGGATGATAGATGCACTTTCAAATCCGACATATATCCCATGTTTACGAAGTGGGCCCATGGCAGTCCGCTGTGGAGCCGGTATCCGTACATATACCATGCATCCAAACTTTTTAAGATGAAAAATTTTCGGTATGACCCCCTGCACTAGTTGCATTGTTGAATGGATGTTGTAAACTGATGGTCGAAAATTGATGAGTGCTGCTGCGTGCAGGACTGCATGTCCCCAACAAGTGTTGAGCAAGTTACAACTCTGCAAGAGTGGCCGGGCAATGAATTTAATTCTCTTGATCAAAGCTTCTGCTAGTCCATTTTGCGTGTGGACATGAGGCTCAGAGTACTCAACTGCGATGATTATTGCTGTGCAATAATCATCGAATGCCTTTGAAGTAAATTATCTGGCATTGTCCATTCTGATGGACTTTACGTGTTGATCGGGGAAGGTGTTCTTAATTCTAATAATCTGCGAGATCAGTTTTATAAAGGCATGATTTCTGGTGGACAATAAGCAGACGTGCAACCACTTCGAGGATGCATCAATGAGCACCATAAAGTACCGAAATGGCCCTGGTAAGGGCTAAATTGGACCACAAATATCCTCTTGGATGCGTTTTAGGAATGCGGGGATTTCATCTTTCACTTTCATAATGGATGGCCGAGTTATCAATTTCCCGGTGGCACATGCGGGACACACAAAATTTTCTTGATTTGAGAAATTTTTAACATTCAAATTATGGTCTTGTGAGTTGTTTACTATATTCCTTATCATTCTAAGACCAGGGTGGCGTAGACGGCAATGCCAGTGGGAAAATAATTCAGAGCTTATAAATGCAGTCTTCAAGAAGTATACACTACGGGTGAATTTATTCTTGTGTAGTACAATCTAGTTTCATATGTGGAAAATTTCTCTGCTACCATCTTTTCACATCCTGCATGCTTCATGATGCATAGGTATTCTTTGCCATTTTCTTCAAAAGTTTCTACGTGAAACCCATTGGCACGGATGTCTTTGAAGCTTAAGAGAGTTCTCGTGGATTCTAGGTACAAGTGTGCTTTTTCAATATTTAGGATAGTACCCATAGGCAGTATAATTATGGCTCTTCCGGAGCCTATCATACATGAATTGCTGCCTGCGATTGTGGTAATACTCCCAGTATTCTTCGTGATCGACTGGAAGTACTTAGTCTCTCTCAAGATGGTATTTGTCGTGCCACTATCGACAATACAAATCTCCTCCATTGGGTGCTACACAAATTCTAGAAAGATACAATACAATTCCAATCAAAGATAGTGGCATAATCATTGCTTGCAAAATAGAATACTGGAAAATAGACTGCATGATCAACCATGAGGAAAAATAATAGTTTGCTCTTCTAGAGCTTACAATTCATTATTCAAATGTATACAAATGACTACCACCATCCAAAAATAAAAGATACTAAGAGTGCTATTCATGCACTAAATCGATTCAGTGAAGAGGGCATCCACTTCTGCCTCTATGTCATCAATAGAGGTCTTCTCCCCTTCCGCCAGGATCTGGGCTGCCTGCCCAATGTCAAGTAGGGGTGTGGTAACAGGGACATCCAAATCCAGGGCATCTCCATTGTCTGCCATGGCGAAGTGTGTCTCTGCTTGCATTTTGCCCTTCTCCTTCTTCTTAGCTTGATATGCGGTGACAACAACTTTGGGTTCCCGGCAAATCTTCGACCAGTGTCCCCAAGTGCCACAATGGAAGCACGTCTGGTTCTGTTCTCCATACGGCTTGACCGGTGGCTTCTCTTTGTCATTCGCTCTTCTGGGCATTAGGCCTTTCCTGGGCTATTTTTTCCCCTTTTCCTCCCTTTTTGCCCCTCTTCCTTTGAGTGGGCTTCCTTATTTTGTAGCTACTGGCATTGACTTCTATGCCACTGCCTTTTCCTGGTTGCGCGACAAAGTTTTTGCGAAGAACCTCATCCTACGATTCCGCAATTTGCATCACATCGATCAGTTCGCTATACTCCTTTTATGCGTCCTGTCGATAGCCGCGGGCAACCTGGATAGCACTAGGGTGGAAGGTAGAGAGAGTTTTCTCAATCTTTTCTTCATCTGTGATCTGCTTGCCACAGAGAGTGAGATTGGTACAAATTCTATGCAAAGCAGAATTGTACTCAGCCACAGTCTTGTAGTCTGCAAACCTCAGGCGGTTCCAATCCTGCTGTGCCTAGGGCAGGATAGTGTACTTGAGCTTTTCAAATCGCTCCTGTAGAGCGTTCAAGAGCTCAAGCACACTCCTCTCAACCATATATTCATTCTTCAAAGTGACTGAGAGATGGTGCCTAAGGAAGTGCAAAGCCTGATCTCTCTGCTCGGACTTAGGTTGCTCGTCCTTCAAGGACCCTAGGCCGATAGCACATCAGAGTTTCTTGCTCCCAAACATGATCTTTACATCAGATACCCACGTGAGATAATTCTGACCATGTGAGGCCAATTCCTCAAACTCACGGTTCACGATGCCCGCCATCTACATGTTCATTAGATTCATTCATTAGATTACTGCGTGTAATCTGGATGGTGGTTATCAAAATTTCAAATTTCTCGTGGATTCCAATAAATTAAAAGCAATAAATACCTGCAATCAAGATAAATTCATAAAATAAGCATGAAAGAAGTAAAACAGGGCTTTAATTTCAAAAACGAGATCAAAATTTGAAATCTCGAGGCCCTTTTATGCTAGGAAATGTATTTTCTGTAATTTTCAACACTTCCAGCGGTTTCTATAATTTTCAGTGTTCTAGAAATTCCTACGTAATTTCTGGGTTTTCTAGGGGTTTATTCACAAATTTTCCACCGGCCCAATACCCCTCTTTTTTCAGTTTATTTTTCATTTTTTTCATTGGGCTCAGCCCATCCCGCCAATCCCTTTCTGTAGTAGGCCGGCCCATGTAATTTTCTTTCCTCTATTCCTTTGGGCCCCCGACGGGGTTTGGCCCATGCGGGTCTGCTAGGGAGGGGAGCTGTTAGGTTTTCCCGCCAGCCCGGCGTCGTTCTTATAAAGCGCGTCACAGTGGGGAGAACAGGTGGCGGCGCCCATGAGCTAGGTGGCGACTTAGAAGAAGCGTCTTGGCCTTGAGGCGGCGGCTGCGGCGCGCAAGTGGCATGGGGTTGGCAAGACGGCGGCGACATAACCGAACAAGCGGCGGTGGGGCGATTCGGCAGCGGCGGCGGCGACGCTGCGTAACCTCGGCGTCGCGGCAAGGGCTGGTCGGTGCGTGGCGGTGAGGCGGATTGCATGGTCGAATCTATCGTGGCGGCTTTGGGCGGCACTGCAAGAAGTGGGGCGGCGGCGCTACGTGGCCGGCTTCGGGATGGCGGTGCCGGCGAGCACGGGGTGCAGCTACGGCGTTGCGACGGCCGGGATTTCGAGCCACGGTGGTGGCGTGGTGTGGCCATGGGGCAGAGCGCGGTGGCTACGAGTGCTGCACGGTGATGGCGCGTGTGTGCTCCGGCTTCCGTCGGCAACCGTGCGCAGGAAGCCAAGGCGGCGGCGACGCGCACGGCACGGCCAAGATCGCAGTGGTAACGCGACTGCGTCTGGTATAGCATGTCTGCGGCGCGGCCGATGGCCAGGCGTGGCGCAGCGAAGCCGAGGATGGTTTCAGCGGCAATACGCAAGACGCGACACGGACACCGCCATAGCGACGGTATGCGCACAGGGGCGCGTTGGGTTCTAGCCAATCTGTGGCATGGCTTCTTGCCGGATCCTTTTTTCTATTGCGACTCTATTGAAATAGATCTACTGTATACATATTCAATTGCCTATAGATTCAATTCCTTTTACTTTCGTTCTTCATGAATCGAAGTAGGGATTCGACGATTGTCTCGTAGGACAGATCGGCTGGTCCTGTCTAGACCTGCCGGCGTGATGGCGATTCAATGCCGATAGGATGTCGATGTCATCGTTCGATCCCTCTGGCGTCTTGCGATTCCTTGAGCGTCGTGCGATTCCTTAAGCGTCGTGTTGATAACGTGTTAAATAATCACGCTACCTGGCGTAGTCCGAGTTTGTTAATTCACACGCAAGACAATCAGAGTATGAACACAGATGTGGAAGGAGAACGATTCTTTATTGCTATTCTCATGTGTGTATAATGGGGGACCCCTCCTCCTTTTATAGTGTAACTCTAGGGTTTCGGCTTAGACCAATACCGGGTCTTCATGGGCTAGTTTCTCAACAATGGTCACGTGCGTGGAGCCATTCAGTTTCAAACAGTAGCTCCAATTGGACAACCTCAGAAACAACCACAAGTACAACCACAAGAGCAACCGATCGGAGAACCCCAGAACCAACCACCAGATGGAGCCGCCCAAGACAACCCACCACAATCTCTGCCAGCTCAGCATGCAACTTCAAATACTCCAAGCCATGCAGCAAAGCTTGTATAACCTGCCAGCTCCTGTTTTTGCGTACTCGCATTGGAGAGTTTATGCGTACAAGACCTCCTGTTTTTGCCCAAAGCTCTGACCCCATGGAAGCCAAAGATTGGCTCAAGGATGTGGAAAAGAAGTTAATCGTTGCCCAATGTGATGAATAGGAAAGTGTGAACCTTGCCGCTCACCAACTCAAAGGCACTGCAACCGTATGGTGGGAAAACTATTGTGCCACCCACGAGAATGTTTAGAACATTGGTTGGGAAGAATTGGCTCAAACCTTTAGAGATGCACATGTTCCGAAAGGTGTCAAAGAGATGAAACGACCAGAGCTTGATATTTTGGGAAGAGCGGGATTGATGGAACGCGGAGGACATGATAAGATCAAATCCCTATTACCTCGTGGATTTGGCGCAGCCAGCAAGAAACAGGGGAAGCGGCGGTGCTTCACAGTGAAGGAATGGAGGGGAGGAGGAAGAAAGGAAAGAGAGGGAGAGAATAAGGAAAGAGAAGGAGACAACGCGACGTGAGATTTGCGGCATCTTCCATACAAGCTCACGACGCAGTGCACAAGAAAGGGGAGCAATGGCTCTGCGTCCAGGGAAGGAAGGAAGAAAAAGATGAAGAAGGAAGGAATGACGGGTGGGTCCCACCGTAAGAGAGAGAAAATAAAAAAGGTTTTGAAAATATAGAAAATAGGAGATATTTTCTACAATTCAATATTTATAGATAACCAACAAATTTTAAATCCAAAAAGTTTTCAAAATCTAAATTTGAAATTTGGAACCTTTTTTAGAAATTTGAAAAATGGGAAATTTCCTAGGCTTTAATGTTTTTAGAAATTCAAACAATTTGAATTAATTTACTAACTTGTTTGTCTTTACAAAACAAATCAACTTAATTTACTTATCCAAAATGAATATTGAAATATGAACTTTCTTAGTTCCCTTTATAAACCAGCTCATTTTGTTATTCTCAAATATTGATTTAAAACTTTTGAAAACCTTTTTAATTCCAAAATTCATTTTGTTTGTAGAAAATATTATCTCAAGCAAAGTTTTAAATTTTCTAAAATTTCATTTTACTTGAAAATTTTATTTTAGCCAAAATTTTAAAATCAGGATGTTACAGCCGGGGCGGGGGTTGGGCGGCACAGTGTGAATGGTCTACCGAAATCGGGTCTAGTTGCTTGTATAGGCGCGACCTTCTTTTGCAGTTTATTTTTTTTTGTTCTCCAAAAATTCGGAATGAGTTACAAGAGATGGAATCGGTTATGAGATATACCATGGCACATCTCGTGACACTTTCGACTGTCAATCTATGCTATATAAACCGTATGGCCATCGCCCGGGAGCGATACAGAACATAAACGCTAGGGTTTTTGCCTCTCCAATCTACTGTGCTGCCACACATAACCTACTCCGTCCCGACGTGCACCGGTTATCAGGAGAGCAGGTCTCTGAAACACGCCGTCCTTGTGATCGTGCATGGGAGAGCGCGAATAAAGTTTTTGGGAAGCACTCGGCACGAATATTTGCTATTTGCTTCCTTGTCGCCACGACCTACTTCCTTTGCGTCATTGTTGTGATCTATTTTGGCTACTACATTGTCGACTACGTCAGCTTCTGGTTTCGATTCTTTCGAACAAGATCAATTGTATGTTTTGATGTCTTTTGTTCTTGGTCTCTTGCTGCTTCTGTTTACGAGTAATTTTAAGTACTCGTGCTACGTGATGTGGCTAGTTAATCTATTGGTGCTCATGACTTATCGATTGATTAAATTAAACTTGAAAGTGTTGATTTATCCAACACTTTTGTTACTTGGTTATCAGGTTGGTCGAGCTGAATGAACTGGGTCTCTCTCTGTTCTCTCCTCGTGCGTGCCTTCATTCACTTCCCCAAGTAGGTCTCCCTCCGCCTTGTCAGCTACGGCAGCATACCCATATATACATATAGACGAGATACCGTCAAATGTTGCAATGTTGATAGGTCGGTAGCCTCGCTTAAACTTCACATCGTGTTCACTTTGAGTGGTTGGTATCATTTCCGGTTGTAGTTCAGAACAATTCCAAAAGACAAATGAACATATCATAGATGTATCAAAAGTAGAAATGGACCGTATATCAGAAGGAACGTAAGAAGCACCTCCGTCTCTTGTCTTGTATAATGGTCGTTCTGAAATAACAAAAAACAAATGGAAGCAGCAAACAGCAAATGCCTTTTTTTTTTTTCTTTTGTGATGGGGTGTGGGTGGGTGTGTTTGGGGGGTGGTGGTGTTCTAAAAAACTATTGTGATTGTCATGCATAGAAGGTAGACGAGCATTCTCATCGAATTCGCTCGAGAAAGCCTTTTCAAACTGGCACGAAGGCAACAGTTTGATGCAATATGCATTGTTACCATGTTTGTTCCACATATCACATAACAAGAAACAACATGAAATAAATTATATCTGTTTTACATCACATGATACAGTTCTGCCCCTGCAGTATTTATTACTTATTTTGAAACAAAAGATGACAAAATGTGCTCTTGTCAGTGATTAGTAGCTCATCAGGAATAGCTAAGCACTACATTGAGCATACTACTTTGTCCTGACCATAAACAAAAAAAGGTTTATTATAAGATAAGATGGTGCCGATGCGATGGGGCACATCTACAACATACAGCAGGGAGCCACACCAACAGATTATTCAAGTCTAACCAGTGGATGATCACACCCTTAATCTAGCTGAAATGTGTTGGAAATCTGCCTAGTCAAGATCAGTGATCCGCTACTAATTCAGTTGCACATTCCAACCCATCTGATCCTCCACATGACCCATCTGGAGGCTCGTAAGTGAAGTATATAGCTGCTGTGATACGACACCAACTCCTTGGTTGCCATATTCTACCCTGAAAAGCACAACCATGGGATTTCAGAACTGATATGGATTATCCATCACGCTCTAAAGAATGGAATTTTCACTGTATAAATCAGCAACACAACATGGCAAAGCAGATGTTCCCTAAGTTTGGGTACAGTGCATCACACTACAATTATTCTGAGATTACCACTGGCAATGCATAAGGCCACAGCAATCAGTCCCAAAAAAAATTCAGTTATATAGTTGAATAACCACCTGCACTAATACTAAACTCCTCACACTACATTTTATTTTTACTACAAAGAGGTAAAAGTCAACCTTGGTCCAAATGGCGAGAAAATGACAGTTAAATGTCCAAGGAACGCAATAAAGTAGCTAACATTTATAACAGGGAGCGATGATGGGGCATGAAAATTGAGGAATCAACATCCATAAACTAGCATTCCCAATAAAAAGGGAAAAATATTGGCTTAAAAAAAAAAGGAAAAATAAGAACATAAAAAGAATTGATCACAAAGGAAGAATCACAGAATTGCAGTGAGAAGATATGAAAATAACTAGTACAAGAAGCACATATTTTGTAATAGGGGCAAAGTTTTGCTCATTATGTTATATATTCAAGAAGTAGTGTCTTCTTGGTACTGTTTCTACAAAAAGCTCTTGTTCAAGAAATTGCAGCGATGTTTATTCAGCAATAAGCTGCAAACTTTTATTTCATCACGCGTACATATTAAGTATCAACTCAGCATCCAAAGCAAAGTAGATGCCTCACCTTTTCCCCTGATACACAATGCTCCCTACAGGTGACACCACAACAGCTGTCCCAGTACAGAAAACTTCATCGGCATCAAGCAACTCATCTATTGACACAAGGCGCTCCTCAACCTTTCAAGAAGCCAATTGCATCATGTAAAACTACAAAAATTAGAAGCAGCATATGGTACTTTCTATCAATGGCTAACTGTTTTGAGAACTTCGTTTCTGTCCCTCTGATAATTCCTTGTGATGGCCTGGTGGGCCAACAAAAGCTCTTCAAGGCTCAGAGATGCAATAAGAGAATAGGGTTTACTTATTAACTTAATTAAAAGTGAGCATGTTTCATAGATCCTGATAGTGCTACCCATGCCAATAAGTTAGAGAGCTGAAAGTTTGGCAGCTGCGGGAACCAAGTGCTCCTCGACTGGTGGAGGGTGCAATCGAGCGCCCCACCTACCTGGTATCGAACACAGGTGACTGCCTTCTCTATTAAGTGGATGCCAAGGGCTCCAATTTCAGAAAGAGTGTGGCAGCCATTAAACATGACCAGCTTAAATTTGCAGCTAAAAATGCACAGTATAGGCAGTCATTTCTTCCTCAGTTCCTAGGAATTCATGAGAATGATGAGTGATTCACCTTGAAGCCTTTGCTTTGAGCAATTTCAGCTATACTTTTTCTTGTTATACCAGGCAGTATTGTTCCTTTTATTGCTGGGGTAGAAATAATATTGCCCTAGAGCAAAAAAGTCATCACAATTTACAAACATAAACAATCTCTGCAGTACTTAATTAGGTGAAATAAAATCCCTCAAGCAAAACCTGCCAACTTACATTTTCTCATTTAAAAGTCAGATGTTAATTTCAAATGTATGGATGAGTACTTCATAGTTCATCCTCCAGGGAAATAAATTGCAATGTTCTACACAATTAAGATGAGGAACAAACTAGAAGAACCTAAACCAATTTTACATATTAAGGGAATATTCATGCCACTTCACTGATTGGGAAACTAAAAAATGACGGGTTGTTGGGAATAGCACTTGTATTGATCTGAGGCCAAAAGGCTAGTATATATACATAATACAGGGACAAAAGAGGAAAGCCCAAAATATAAAAGGAAAGGGCCTAAAGCCCATATATACATATATCTAACACCCCCCTCAAACTCATGGTGGGTTAACAACACTGAGTTTGGAGAGGTAAAACTATCTTTGTTGTCAGTGCATGCCTTCGTGAAGAAGTCGCTAGCTGAATCTTAGGCGGCACATACTGAAGAGAGACAACCTACTCCTAAACCTGTGACCGCACATAGGAAGCATCAACACCAATATGCTTGGTGAGCTCATGCTTCACCGGATCACGGGCAATACTAATAGCTCCTGTGCTGTCAGACAAAAGAGGAGTCGGTGTAATGTGAAACACCAAAATCCTCAAGTAACCAACGCAACCAAGTAACCTCTGCATCAAAAGAGCCATAGCACATAACTCACCTCTGCGCTCGATCGAGCGCATACCTTTTAGTCTTCCAAGCAACGAGAATCACCAAGGAAAACACAATATCTGAGAAAGAGACCCGTGATCGAAGGATCTGACCTGTAGCATCGGAATAAGCATGAAGCTGTAAAGAGTTGGAGCGAGGAAAGAAAATACGGCGGCAGATAGAGCCACGCAAATAGCGCAACACACGAAGGAGGTGACTATAGTGGAGCTGAGTCGGAGCAGAGACAAACTGACTCAAGATATGAACAGCATAAGAGATATCAGGACGAGTGACACCAAGGTACACAAGGCTACCGACAAGATGTCGATACCGAGTAGGATCCGAAAGAGGTTCCCCATCGGTAGGTCGAAGCTGAAGATTAAGCTCCATGGGAGTCTCAGCTGTCTTGTGGTCAGTAAGAGAAGCCCGATCAAGAAGATCCCCGATATACTTCTCTTGGGACAAGAAAATATCCTCTGGAGTGGAGGTAACCTCAATCCCAAGGAAATAACGAATAGGACCCAAATCAGACATCGAAATCGCTTTCATTAAGACGAGTCTTGACAAAATCAATGTAAGATGGATCATCACCATTAATGATCATGTCATCGACATAGAGCGAAGAAGAGTACGACCACGAGGCGAGGTGTGAACAAGCGGTAGCAGGATCATGGTCACTAATGTAAAAGCCGAGAACATGATGACCACGGAAGAAAAACGCTAAAACCAGGCCGAGGAGCTTGTTTAAGCCTATCTGAGTCGACGAAGGCGAAGAACCATCCCATCCGAAACAAAATACCCTGGCGGAGGCCGCATGAAGACTTCTTCATGAAGCTCCCCATTAAGAAAGGCATTCTGAATATCAAGGCCACGCACGAACAGAGGCCACAACAAAAAGAGTCTTAATAGTGGTCATGTGAGCCCGCGGGCATAGGTCTCATCATAGTCAACACCATGCTCCTGCTGAAAACCACGAGCCACAAGGCGAGCTTTGAATCGCTCAAGAAGAAGCATCGAGTGAGTCTTAACCTTATAGACCCACTTGCGGTGATGGGGCGGCGTGAGGCGGAAGAGGCACAACCTCCCAAGTGCAGTCGCTCAAGAGTAGCAAGTTCCTCGGCCATCGCATCTTGCCATTCGGGATGAGCAATGACATCACGCAGAAGAGGCGGTTCTACAGAACCGCACCAAAAAGCCAAAAGCGCTCGAGGGTCGAATGGATCGGCGATCACGAAAAAGCATATCGAGGAGGTAGAAGCTTCCTCATCAGAAGAAGATGAGGTAGCAGGTGGTTCCTCAATTGGCTGAGTTCGACGAGTGTAGACAATAGGATAAAGGGAAGCAAAACGAGCTGGAACAGGGGGAGGAGACGAGGAAGGAGACTCTAATGAAGGAGAAAGGTTTGGAGAGGATGAAACAGGAAAGTGTATAGTAGAGATATGAGTATCAGGAAAAGTCAAGAAAGACAAGGAATCAAGAGTAGAAGTTGGAGAAGAAGGACGAGGGTAGAAAGGACGAGACTCATTAAAGGTAACATCCCGAGAAATCCTCATCCGTTGACCAATAGGATCCCAACATCGATAGCCCTTGTGCTCAGCACTATACCAAGAAAAACACACTCAACCGACTGAGCAGTCAGCTTAGTGCGTTCACGAGGAGCAAGAAGAACATAGCACACACACCCAAAAGAGCGAAGACCAGAATAGTCTGGTACGTGCCCGAGGAGACGTTCTACGGGAATAACACCCTTGAGGATAGAAGAAGGTTGAAGATCGATAAGATAACAAGCAGCAGAAACAGCCTCAGCCCAGAAATGAGGTGGAACAGAGGAGGAAATCAGGAGTGCACGAGCTGTTTGAAGAAGGTGCCGATGTTTACGCTCAGCAACACCATTTTGAGCATGAGCACCGGGGCAAGAGAACTGAGAGAGAGGGCCCTGCTCAGTGAGAAACCCGCGAAGAGCCCCAGAAAGATATTCCCCTGCAGAGTCAGCTCGAAAGACACGAATGGGAGAATCAAACTGAGTACGAATCATGGTGGCAAAATTTTTATAGATAGACAAAACCTCACTACGATGAGACATAAAATATATCCAGGTGTAGCGAGAAAAATCATCTATAAAAATGACATAATATTTGTGACCACCTTGCGAGATAAAAGGGGCCGGACCCATACATCGAATGAACAAGATCAAAAGGACGACGGACATAGACTCACTAGAAGAATAGGGAGTTGCATCGCTTGCCAAGGTTGCAACCCGCACAATCTAAAGCAAACATCACGGAACACGGATCCTAACGAGACCACGACATTTAACTAAAGATGATGACGCGAACCACAAAGATGTCCCAAACGATGATGCCATCGAGCAAAAACGCAGTGGAGAAGCGGCGGAGAGAAGCTGGCGAGAGCGGCGGAAGGAAGACGAAGCGATCAAGCTCCCAAAGACACTGCGAATCACGGCGGCGGGGGCGAGACCAACTAGAAGACCGTGCGGCGATCTGAATAGAACAAGAATCGATATCAAGAATCACACGGCGACCATGATCGGTGAGTTGGCGGCGGATATAAGTTGCATGGTTAGTTTAGGAACATGGGAAGCGTGGGAGCGTGAAAAGAAGAAAATGAAGAGTGCCTGCATACTGTGACGGGAAGAGAGGTACCATCTGCCGTCTGAGCAGTTAAAGAGTGGTCAAAGGGTGATGGAAGTAAGACAGTAGAATCGGATGTCATATGAAAAGAGGCACCGAGTCAAGAATCCATGGTGATGTACTGAAGTAGGAAAGGTGGTTTTCACCGAAGACCGTAAGCGTAACCCAGCAGAACACAGCCGGTGTAGAAGCGACCATGCGACATAAAAGCATCAAAATCTCAACAGATGGATCGTGGTTATTTGGGAGAGTCTGAATCTCCTGTGTTGGTGCTCTGATACTTTTGGGTGGTCGACGCCAAGCAATATCCTTCTTCCGGTAACAAAACTGCTCCACGTGACCGTCCTTGTCACAATAGGCGCAGTGAAGGCCAGCCTTCATCGTCACTCCAGAAGACGGCGGAGCTGGTGAAGTCAAAGGATGAGAAGCTGTAGGTGTCGAAGCAGGCGTCCGAAGAGCAAACACGGACGGAGAAGTCGATAGTCCCGCACCACGAAGACGGGTCTCCTCAGTGCGAAGAGCAGCAAGAGCCTCTAATAAAGAGACACGAGGTGACGAGCAAGAAGTCGAGCACGAATCTGTTCAAACTCTGGCGAAGGCGTGTAACAAAGTCGTGATCGACGAAGCTCAAACGAGGATCGCCGACGGCGGCAACAAGCACAAGTCCGTGATCGTGATCGGCATCCATGACATCAAGAGAGTCAAGCCGACGCCACACCACGTAAAACCGAGCATACATCTCATCCACCGTAGAGTCACCTTGCTGCGGGATTGCTCGTGTCGCGACAATGCAAGATCTTGTGAGTCACCGATGGGCTCATAACGATCACGAAGATGTGACCACGCCGTCGGTGGCCGAAGAAACCACCTCTCCGGTCCGATGCACCTCCATACTAGCAACCAAAATAAGCGGAGCACGAGCATCCTCATCACACCGAACTTAAGCGGTGTCTTGAGATTTGTATGACTCATCGCCTCCTTATGATCATCGAGCCTTTCTCGATGGCAAGAACATCAAGATCGGGAGCCTTCGAGTAGAATCGAAGACTTCGATGAAGTGGGCGAGACGGGGATCGAGCGAGGCGGGCAAGGAAGCTCGCCCGAGAAGAAAATCCCCAGCGCTAACCACGCATGTGCGAGACGCATATGAAGAGACCAATCTTGATAATTAAGACCATCGAAAATCACCGGGCAACAAGGAGCGTAAGCGATTGCGAAGCGACATTTTTTTTTTTTTTTTGCAACGACCAGGCCGGTCGTTACTTGACAAAACAAAACAAACCGAGGTCGATTCGGTTTATACAACCGAGACCGACCCTGCTAGGGTTTGGGTGTCGGCGGCGGCGCGGCAGCAGCGGCGGCGGCGGCGTGCGAAATGGCGGCAGAGGCCGATGGAAGCAAACAACGGCGAAAGTGGCGGCGGAAACCCTACAACGGCCCGACAGGCGGAAGGCGATGGTGAAAATCGCGCAGCGGCAACGACAGCGGTCTGGCGGCTGAATGATTCTGAAGCCGGCGGCGACAGACGGCGACAAGCGTGCCCAATGACAGATTCTGGAAGCGGCAAGACCGGGCGCACCGGCGACAAGCGCAAGATGGATCCGAGGTCGCATGGGCCGACGAGGCAAAAGCCGAGGCAACGGTGATGGATGGTGGTGGTAGAGCGTGCAAGTGCAACACGCAGGAGGTGAGAATCAGCGGTGGCTAGAGATGAGAAACCCTAACCCTAACCCGCTCTGATACCATGTTGGGAATAGCATTTGTATTGATCTGAGGCCAAAAGGCCAGTATATATACACAATACAGGGGCAAAAGAGGAAAGCCCAAAATATAAAAGGAAAGGGCCTAAAGCCCATATATACATATATCTAACACGGGTCACATGGGGATGGTAAGCTGTGCAATTTGGTGTGCTACAAAACCAAAGGTTGTTGCTTAGGTTATCTACTTTAAGAAAGGGAAAAATACAACCATGCCATTACAAGGTCGGGGTATCTTAGGTTTGTGACCGCAAAGTGGAAAATAGCCCTAATGCCATTTTAAAATGCGGATTGTTGCAAATATGCCATTATGGCCGTTTGGACCGTTTTCCAAATACGTACTGTACTCCACCCCTCCTCCCCACAGATGACGATGAGCCCTATATTCACCCTCTTCTTGCCTGGTGATTCTAGGGTTCTGACGAAAATTGCTGGAGGTGGTGGGAAACGAGGGGAGAGGGCTGGTTCGATCGAGCCAGCTCACGGCTTTGAGGCCTGCGCCTGGGTCCACCAGTTAGGACAGACATGGGTCCCACCTATCAGAGCAGGGGCAAAACAGTCCAAGATAGAGTACAGTACGTATTTGGAGCTCATATTCGGGTGAAAAACGGTCCAAACGGCCATAATGGCATATTTGCAACGATCCGCACTTTGTAACAGCATTAGGGCTATTTTCTACTTTGCGGTGGCATTCCTGAGATATTCAGATTTTATAATGGCATGGATGCAATTTTCCCCTTAAAGAATGTAGTGGTGGTGGTGGCAAGTCACTCATCCCAATTCCCCCTTTAACATTCATAAAGACTCAAACAAAAACAGAAAAATCTAATAACAAATAAATTTCATCTCTGTGAATAACTATCTAACAATAAAAAAGTGTAGCTCTAATGGTTGCATGATGGAGGCAAGGGAGCGGGGGAGTGACAAAGTCGAGCGCTGAAGCAAAGTCATGGGAATGGACTAAGCTCATCGATCACGATGTGGTGGGAAGTAATATGATATTCTTTTATCCATAGCAAAAGCATGGGCCCTCAGCTAGCAGTTCCTAAATAATTTGATTAGGGGGTTTAGAAGAGCAGGCAAGTTGTGGATAACTAGGATGTTGTCCAATCCAAACGGGATGGAATATTATCATCGTAGGCTTCAATAACTAAAAACTACTTCTACTTGCAACTACTGAGAAAGATTATACCAAAATAATATGCACAATTATATGAAAGATCATACTTTCACAATAAAAATGTTGCATGAAGAAACTTCTTCCAGATATTTGTTGTGAACAGCATCCAAATAGAGAACATCAGAATATCCTCTCTCCTTTGCATTCCTCTGTGCTTTCAGTACCTACATTGATGACAATTATGGCAATTAAGTAACCAAATTTTCACATTTAGGAGTCAAAACAAGGTGGGCAGTAGGTCAGTAGCACATTATGTTAATAGTATATAAGTTCAAACCTCATCACAGTCCGACTTTAAGCAAAGATTTACCAACAACAGCCCCTTCTTACAGGTAATAAGGAGTAAATATATTTTTATCCAGAAAACGAAGAAAAAAATGGGTGAGGTGAGGATTTAGCACAATGTAAATAGAATACACATAAATAAAAATGTTTATATTATACAGTATTTAAAACATTTGTCATTTGCATTGCGTATTGTGATCCTACATTCCTATAACCCTATTGTTTTTTTGAGCAATGGAAAAATTATAATTTTCTGGATCTGCAGCAGCAAAGAAAAAAAAATTTATTTGATTACAGGGCATATGAAAGTTATAAATATGTGAACCTGTTTCCAAACTTTGCAAAGAAATTATGCCCACAGAAGCTGTAGATTGAACTTTGAAGCTATAAAAAAATATAGCTTTCACAGAAGTTATGCAGAAAGTTACCGAGGCATAGTTTCCAATGGTTTTTACTCCTCCAGTTCCACCAGGAGCAGCACGGTGAAAGTTATCTTCAATAATCAAATTTATAGGAGCTAAACCTTCCTGTAGAACAAAGTCAACAATTTAACTAACATCTAGGTTGACACTATGTTGAAAAAATTACTTTGGGCAAATCAAAGAGGTTGAGTTTATATTCTGATGCAATCATGACTGCATCATGACAGGCAAAACTTCTTGTGGCGTAATTACCATTCAGCTATTCTATAACACTGAAAAGGTAAGAATATATTATATTTTCCCTAGGTCAATGATTCTTCATATTTTTCAATTACCAAAAAAATTTGGTTGGAGTTAAAAGTTAAAAATAAATAAAAACCTTGAAATAATTCCCAACAGGGGAGACAAAAATAATAAAGCTGTACTCAGGAGCAGGTGCAAGACCAAGAACAGCCCCACTTCCCATAAGTAGTGGCCTAACATACAAGGAACCTTTACCAGGAGGAGGCACCTAGAAAATAATACATTAAACAAACAGTTAGGGAATTATGAACATAAACAATTTTAACAAAGTATTATTCAACATAGAGCTTGATGCAATGGCTAATGAGCATAACAAAAAAAATTGTGTACCCATCTTTTATTTGCCAAAACAGTTTGTTTTACTGCATCCACGAATTGCTCAACAGTTGGTGCAGGCATGCACATCCTCTCTGCACCATCAATCATCCTCATGGCATTCTCCTCTGGACGAAATAATAGGATGGACCCATCAGTTCTCCTATATGCTTTTAGGCCCTCAAACAATCCCTACATACCAAATTTCTCATTGTTTTAACGCAGAATACTTTTAGGCCTTCAAACAATCTCTCTATATGAAGTAAGGTTTTCCAGTCCACTTACTAACCTGTCCATAGTTTAAGACTCCAGCAGAAGGGCTCATTGCTATAGGTCCAAATGGCAGCATTTCACCTGTGGAAAAGTTTCCATCTGGCCCACATTTTGCAACATACATAAAGTCAGTCTGGACAAGGCCAAAACAAAGGTTTTCCCAGTCCAAGTCAGCCACCTCAGATGTTTCCCTGCCAAGAGTTAGCATATTACGCATGTGTGTTTAGCTGAACCACAACCATATGTACAAGCGATAAACTACATGACAGCAAGGGATATCGTTTATATTTATTTACATACATGCAGGTAGTTGTTAGAGATGCTTGACATCCTACGGTGTTATGGGCCTTGCAAGGAAGAGTTGGCATCGAATAAATGTGATTCTGGATCTGCAGAAGCAAGGGAAAAAGTGGGATACTTTTGCTATTAGATTACATGGCATATGAAAGTTAAAATTATATAAAAGCCTTCTGCAACTTTGCAAGAAAATATGCAAAAGCAATCTAGATCTTCATACAAGGAAGGAAGACAGTGACCGGTAAGGTCAAGCCAGCACAAAAGGTTTGTCCTTTGACCACAAAGACGGTATCTACATCGTTTCCAGTAGACATATAGTGCCACACTTGCGTCTTAAATTCGTTGTAGACCCGCATTTAGGTGTTCCTGCTCGACGCATTCCACATTAGGTGCATCGATTTCCAACTGGCCATGCTCATCCAGCTTAATCCCTTTCATCCAAACAAACTGACGTGACAGTTTCTATTTTCTAAACAATCCAAAAGTCCATGATCTTTTCACTTGCACGTCGCAATCGCTTTGCGCTTTTGCGTACGCATCCCCAATCATTTGCAGCTTGCAGCTTACTGGCAAGTCGACACTAGACAGCACCTCGCTCCGTATTCTCCAAATGTAGGCCGCAAACTCATCCCACCCGTTGCAAAGGGAACAGGAATGCTAAGGCGGGTTCAGGAGTAGCTACCTGAAGCGATGGGGACGGAGGCGGCGGCGCTGGGGAGAGCGAGAGCCGTGGCCGCTGGGCGGCGGGTGGCGGGGCGGTGGGGAGGGCGCCGCGGGAAGTGAGGCCGAGCTCCATTTGTTCTTGTAGGCCCCGGCTATCCCAAGGGTTAAGAGATCTGCGGCGGCGGCGGCGGCGGCGGCGCCGGCCAATGCTGCACGAAGAACACGACGCTGGTGTATGCAAGTGCAAGCGCGCAAGCAGAGGTATTTCAGATAATTTTAGTTTCTATTTAACAAAATAAACTATTGTTTTCCACGGCAGGTCAAGGACCGCATTTATTCCGGGCCCGGAGCCCCATACTGGACAACTATTGCAAGTACCCTTGTAAATCCAAATCATACTTCCCATACTGTTGAGATGACATGAGCCATAATTTGAAGGAAATAACGGCATGCACCATGATCTTATAGAAAATATATAAAGAACACCAACGGTTTTGATAATGCAGAGAAATATCATTAATGATATATTATATCAATTTTGCTCTATCATCCGACAGACGACACACAACACAAGCGCATCCTTCTCCATCTCTAGCTGGAGTTAGCCCCCGTGGGGTTTATCGTGCCGTCCAAGATGCTTAGATGGAGGCCGAGTTGGTGAAGGAACGACAATGGGTGACGAGGCAGTAGGTTCGTCGGACATGGTGGGCGGCGTCAGAGGGCAGAATGACAACAAGAAGGCTAGGTTATTAGGAGGTGGAAAGAGGTAGCGATCGATTTGATAGCGGGGCCATCGAAGAGGGGGGCTGGGCGGGGGAGCTCACCGAAGATAACGAAGGGGGCTCGACGGGGGATCTTGTCGAATAAGAGGAAGAGGGTGGTTGTTCTAGGGGGGATACACCCACCCCCTGCGATATATTGACCAAGAGCTCAACCGGGCGAGGCAGAGACGCAGCGGGGCAGGAGGCAGCCCTGTCACTGTTGCCTTGTGCATGCTGGACGGATGAGGCGAAGCAAAGACGACCATTTGGGAAGGCGGAGCAAGACAAGAACCCTTGGTGTCACTGCCTCGCCAAGACCGCGTAGGTAAGGCGAGGCAGTGCCCCGGGCACCCTAGGCGAGGCAAAGGCCAAAGAGGGTGTGTGCCTCGGCCAGTGAGTGGACCTGGTCGAGGGAATGGTTGAACTTGAGATCCACGAATGCTCGGGACATAGACAGTACAGTAGGCCCCGCCAAGTGTCAGGATAAGTATCATTAGACCCTTCCTCTAGGGGTTAGGTCATAACCGCCCTCTCTGTGCAAATCTCTCTTGTAGCCCTGCTTTAGTAAGACGGCGGAGCGGCACTTTGGTCCACTCCTCTCACATTGTAATGGTAAATGACTTCAGTGCTGCAATAAAGAGGAAAAAGCAAGGGCGCCGAGGCCATTCGCCCCTCGTTGGACCATGGTTCCCTTAGAGTTGCCCCTTTCCGAGGGTGTTTTAGTCCTTTATAGACTGTAAAGCTGGCTCGTCTATATAAGGGGGGGACGAGACCCTGTAAGGGCTAGAACACCATTTTTCTTCTCTAAAAGCATTCCAATTCACATCTGGTAGCACTCTATGTAAGGTCATCTCCTCATGCGCTTGGTGATCACTTTACTAAGGGCCAAGTGCGCACCAAGCGTGCCTCCTAGTGTATTTGTCCAGTCGAGGCCGATGACAATGGTGTGGTCCGTGGGGAGACGGTACTAGAAGCCCAACAACAAGATCTAGAGATCCGAGACCCGAGCTCGGCCATGCCGCCAAAGAAGCAGGCAGCGGCAACGTCCGGTGCGACCGTGAAAGGGACGTGCCCATGGTACTAGATCTAGGAGTGCCATGGTTAGCGGTAATCAAACTAACCAAAATCCCCGTCCCTCCTCGCAGTTATCGTCCCTTCAACCCTCCCACAACCTCCCCTAAGATCCGAACTAAGACCCCCCACCAAAACCCCTCCAATTTCCCCTAAGGCCCAAACCAACATCCTCACCAAGATCTGTCTCACCCCTCCCATCAACCACCTCAAAACCCCGACCCAAATCAGCGCACCCATCAATTGCAGTACAACCACCTAGCAACCACGGTAGAACAACCATACCCAAATATCCAAACCCAGCTCTTGGCCAATGCTAGATTGGACGCGAACGTCGAGAGGCTCCATAGAGGGCTAGAGGCAACCTAACAGCCAACCTCCCAGCCGACCCAACGCCTCAGCCATAGAGGAACATGAACCTGTAGGCAACAAGTGTGGCCATGGACGACGAAGAGGTCTTATCACCACTCCACCAACATGCGCAACAAAGCAACATAGAAGACCCAGTTCAAGCATTACGATGGGTAAATAGACCTAAAGGAGTTCCTTCGCGTCTACGAAACAGTAGGCGAGGCCTCCTAAGGAGATGACGACATCAAGGTCAAGGGGCTCTTTTGACACCCGATTTTGGAAAGTAGGCCGATTGTCTAGAGTCGGCTTGGGCCTAGTGAAATACGGGTTGAAACGGGCATAGCAAGGAGTTCGAGTCAACCTGGGAGAATTGGTTAGAGAAGAGATAAAGAAGAGTTTGGATCGTCTTGGTTCAAGTATATTAGGAAGTGTTGGATATAATTAGAAGGACAGGAATTGAGTTTGTGTTGGCTACAAGAATAAGAGTACTGGTCGAGTTGAGTATGAGGACTTGTATAAATACTTAGCCCGAGGGGCATGTAAAGGGATCATCAACACACATCAATCAAACATATCTACTTTTTACCTGTCTTTACTTTTCGTTGCAATTAGAGTAGTTTCGTTGTATTTTGTCTTCAATCGACTTGTTGCGCATCACCTTTCAATCGGTTTTGAAGTACACCCTAGGAGTCGCTTGAAATAAGTACTGTCTCGATTAAGTTCGATCTACGGGCTTGCATCGGCTTTTGGTCGAAACACTATCTTAGTCGATGTTGCTGCGCATCGCAGCTCCAACTAAGGATTAGATTTCACCCTCTTTCTTCTAATCAACACATTTGTTGGCAGTAAATTATTTACCCTCATTCTATCGGCTTATGGCCTGCTATTTGCTGATAGTCTATTTACCCTCGTTCTATCGGCTTATAGTTTGCTATTCGACGATAGTTTGTTTACCCCTCGTTGATATTCTATTTGATATTCTATTTACCTTTTTTTCTGCTACTTTATTGATTTTATCGGCTTAGTAGTAGACTGTTTACCCTTTTGAATCTATTGGTTTAGATCTAATCTAAGCCGATAGTTTTGTTATCTTTCACCTTTACTCGGACTTGTCTTCAAGTGTTGCAGGTCCTTCACATTACAGATAATCGGCTATTTAAACCTGATTACGTCTTTTCTTGCCGATTGTAGATCAAATCAGCTGGCATGCATTGAATCTTGCTTCTGGTGCTGATGGGGATCCTACTCCCTAAGCCTACGTGTGTTTAGCCGAAACTAACTTTCGGCGTCAACACACCTTTTTGCACGCCTGGTGGGACACGATGGCCGATCATGAAGATCGTACTAATATTTCTGAAGACCATATTCTTAAGGTGACCCACGTTTGATCTTACTGAGGAACAGCGTCAGGACATGGCTGTGCGGATGGAAGAAGTAAGGCGTGCTTATCTCGAAGCTTTCTAGAAGAGCCAACACAAGAACACGACGCAAAAAGGAGAACTCTCCAAGGTGGTGGATCCTGCTAAAGCTCGGTACGAAGTAACTTCCCAAGAAGTATCACTTGTCTATTCATCATGCTATCGCAAACCAATCATTAGCGTTTATCGCTACTCTAAGCTCGGTGATCATGAACAGCATAAAGGAGATAGCATATGAGATGGCTGCAAACGGTACTTTGTTCGCTGTTGGACTTGCACTGCCGACCTATTTACAATTCACTATCGGCCAATAGCGATAGATCCATGCTACAATGGTCGCCAAGACCGCTACATCGACTCCAGCATCTTCTCAACAGATAGGGTACGGGCCTGCGCCTACACTCCATTCTGATTTCTAGGCTTCTTACCCAACGGGAGCTGGACCGTCAGTACCTTCACTAGTTCAGACCCAAGCGCTGGTGACATCCTTTTAGCAGGCACATCAGATTCCTCAACCAATGCCCGCGAGAAAGATTTACCAACTACAAACTATGCCAAGTCAAGCACACGACGTTCCGATGACTCAGCAAGTCGAGTATCAAACTGCTCCTCAGCCGATACCAATTCCTGATCCAACACCAGTATAGACTGAAGTTCCTCAATACTCGTACACAGTGGCTAAACCCATGGCTCCTGAACCATAGATGAGGACTACTGCTGCTGGTGTTGAAACATACTAGGGGTATCATCTTGCACAGACAGAGCCGGGGCCTGCTTGTCCAACCGTCTTTACACCGAGCATAAGATCGGGCATTGCATTTGCCGTGAATTTACTGGCAAGGTACAACACATAGCCTACTGAAAGGCACAATAAAGAAATTCAGGACATCCTCATAGAAGTCATGTGAATTGAATGAAACCCACTATCATATATGAAGATAATGAAGTTTGTGTTGCTCAGATGCAAATGAACTATGTGAAGAGCAATTTGACGAAGCTTATTAAATCTAAAATTCTTTTATGCTCAAGAAATACATAAGATGAATGAAATTAATATTCATCACACAAAGTCACGTGGTAATCTCACAGATTTATTCATTGACACTTAAATAGGTGCAGAATTCTGGGGGCCAAACTTCATATACTCTAAGTTAAATCTTGAATTTGAAGTTCAAGTCCTCAATATAATCTCGAAGATTAGAAAACAAAATTAGGTGGGTTATACTATTTTTCTCTTACATGAGTTTTGTGGGGACATAAATTCCAGTAAACAAATACCGGACGAATTGCCCCAAAACACAATCAACCAGAATTTTGATTGTGCCTAGAACTGATACAAGTCACGACTTATTACATGGTTCAATAATTATACAGAGTAAGCTACACTACCAAACCTTTAATTTCATTTACAACACAGATGAGCCTGGGCATTATTATCTTATATACATTTTGTGTAGCAAAAACGCACCGTTCCGCGACCACATCTCCTTGAAGATGCTGGCTATCCGATCGTCGGTCGAAATAAGATCCGGCTGTCTGTTCGAATGTTATATATAAAAGCGGCCTCCCGCGGCTCCTAGGCGAGCCACGAAGTTCGGTGAATTGGTCGTCCGCGCCATATCTTACCTCGTTGGCCCGGGTTCGAATCCCAGCCGCAGCACACACTTTTTCTAGTACGTTGCTTCATCTGCCTTCTTCTTTTGCTTTCTTTATTCTTTTTTTAATTTGTTCTACGCCGTTTAAAAATTCCAAAAATATAAAGATTACAAAAATGGAACCATGCCTGCACAAAGAAGGTCCATAAAAAGTTTAGATTTTTTGAAATTTTTTAAAATTAGAAAAAATTCCAGTTTTTTTTTAAAAATCTCGCTCTCTTTTTTCTCCTTCCATTTTCTTTTTTATAAGCCGTTTAAAAGTTCCAGAAAAAAAGTTGGCAAAAATGGAACCATGGTTCAACAAAGTAAAAGACTTGGATTTTTTTAAAACAATTAAAATTAGAGCCATCTTGAAATTTAATAAACGTTCTCGCTCTCTTTTTTCTCTTCTATTTTCTTTTTCCTAGATTGTTTAAAAATTCCAAAAAAGAGAACCTGCAAAAATAGAACCACTGTTCGAGGAAAAAGGTCCATAGAAGTTTGAACTTTTTATACAAAAAAGGTTGCTATGCTAGCCTCCCAATATATGTCTTTACTAAATTGGTTAGTCTGTACCCTGTACCCTGTTTTGTTTTCTCTCTATTTTCGTTGCATTTTTTTAACCATTTTGCAGGTTATCTGTTTATATGTTTTCGTATATAAATTCAAATTTTTTGCTGCCACATGACCCTTTTGTTATCACCATTACCGATCTATTTTTTTAATCTAAATTCAAAATATTCGATGCCGCATAACACATACGTTTTTCAGCCATGCAGGTAGAGGCATGAGATCCCTTCTCATAAGTAAAGCCTAGAATTATGTGCCATAATTGTCTAAGTCCTCTGCAGTGATATAATCATAATTATCCTCTGCATAGAAACCTAGGTCTACCTGTTGAGATAGGTAGCCCGCAAACGGCAGGTAAGTACATTTAACGTACTTGCGCGTTTTCAATGAAATGCTAAGGACACTCCCAATAGGGTTACTAAGCTTGTTATTAAGCTAATGTGGAAGCTAGTAAAAGTGGAGAGAGAAGGGGCTTGTTACTAGTTTAAACAATGAGTACTTCATAGTATCCTAGGTGATAGAAATAGAGAAAACGCGTGTTGGGGAGTCCATCTCCATTACTAGCGATCCAGTGTGGCGCGTTTGTACAAATGTCCTATATTGTTTTCATGACCATGGCATAGAAGATCCATAGATGTGTACAGGTATGAAACAACCTAATTAATTTTAGTAACAGCTATAGTAGTCCTATTTTCTTATATTGTAATTAATACACTTAGTAACAAGCTTAGTAGCAACCCATTGGGAGTGCCCTAATAGTTACAATGAAGGTTGAGCCGGAATGAAATGACGTAATTAAACTGATATAATGTGGTGACTATAAGTCATAGTAGTTTACCAGGCAACTTTCGGTTCATTAAAACCTTTTAATGAAATGTAAAGCATTTAAACAAGTAAAAACTATCATCTCTTCCAACACCTTTCCACCCACATCATCATTCACTAACTTTTATAAAGCATGAGCATTTGTCATCTAGAATAGGCATCACCCGTTTGACACAACTCTATACGGCGAATACGGTCTATCGATGTTTTTGTTATTAGCTCTATAGAACTTATTTAGCTTTACCCGTATAATGTATGGTTATAGGGATGGATGGAATTTATGCCATTTCTATTTGACCGACCCAAGTTTTTATAGAGCAGACGATCCCTAGATGTCCTCATGTTGTGGCAATGAGCGACCATCTAGTGCCCCCGTGTCTTGTACGAGCGAACGCGTCCCCGTGCCTTAGGGCATCTCCAATAGTTCGTCCTATTTTCCTTTTGTCTCATCCCTATTCATGTGCCACCACACCAAATGGGGCTGCCCCATCCTTATTCACCTCCCCAACAACTGTCCCATCACTATTCCAACACTCTACTTTTTCTATTTCATGCCCCATCACTGTTTGCTACAGTAATAGGACATGGAACTTGGGCACATTGGTGGAGATGTCCTTCCACGAGCAACAATGAGTATTTCTGAATCTTCTTCTATATTTTTTTTATAGAGCATTGATCTCTAGGTGTTATACCCCCTCCACCTAGTGCCCTCGAGTATGTACCCCAGGTACCTAGCTCGAGCCGGCAATGAGTTTTTTTTCGAACTGCTCTATGTTAAAACATTTTTCTCCTCACATCACTTCCACGTCAGATAAGCATGGCATACTACTTAATTATCCTATGGACAATGATTGATCTATCCTACCTTTTGCAATATTACCATATTAATTTTCCCTATTCTAAGGCTACAAAATAGACCTATTATAGGGTAATTTCTCCTCACATCACTTCCACGTCAGATAAGCATGCCATATTAAGGTCGGAGTGTCCTAGGCCCATGGCTTTCTGGTCTTGCACTAGGGTAATTATATACTCTACATAAAATTTTAAACTATCATAGAAAATACTTGGAATTTGCAGAAATAAATACCCACAAAATAATATATAATTAAATATGTAAAGTAATGCAATATGCATCAACGGTGAAAACATGCCTGTCTCAGCTAACTCGGACAATTCGAACTCTTGATGGCTACTTCAGCTCCTCCCAAATCTTCCGCTCCTGGCCCTCCTGCTCCTTGCTCTAAAACATCTGTATCTTCATTTCCTATAATATCCCATTATAACCCAATCAATATTTCAGAAATTCAAAAAAGAATTTATAAAATCAGAGGAACAATAAAATTGAAAGTAAGCAATTTTGATGTTTCACTATAAGAGATAAATGCATAGTTGGATGGGTTTTGGGGTTTTGAACACCTTTTCTTTGTGGACAGCTGAAAACCGGTCAGAAAGTGATAAAACCAGCCAGATTTCTTCTCTGGACCGGTTTGGAACAGTGAAACCAACTGAATTCTACGTCGGCGGGGAGACCGGTTTCGGCGGAGACGTTATGGAGACTTTTACTCTATAGCACATGGTGAGGCTAGGACAGGACTTGATTATGGCTTGCGGGTATGGATACGACCGGCAGCGAGGTTGTAGGGTTCGGGAAGAGTGGCTACATGGCGACGGCTCATTAGAGGTAGGCTTTGGGGGTGCTGATGTTGACACGGGGTAACCCTGGTTATGAAAATGGTAAGGATAAAATAATGCGGATTAGGTTCGGGTAGAGGTACGAGGCGGTGATTGTTCAGTAGAGTTAGGCAGCGGAGTGGATTTTGGGCGTTTGTGCTTGGGTGAGGATTGGGTTCAATTGGTGGGTCAGGACTTAGGAAGCATCTATTGGTGCTAGGGATGGTGTTGGGTGGGAGCTGTGTGCGTGGGGAGGCTTTGAATGGCATGGCACCATGGAAGACTGGAGCTTCCTCTCGATGGCAACCATGACGGGGCTACGATTTCGCTCGGCTCGATTGCATGCTATGGCGGTGTTCAGGAACCTAGTGGAATGTTGTTGCCATAGGGATCAGGGCATGAAATGACTCGAGGCGATGGCGTGAAGTTTGGTCGAAGAAGGGAGCTTCATCGGTGGCAACATGGAGGGGCAGGGAGAGCGCAGGAGTGTGAGGGGTTTGCGAGGGTGCCGCGATACTAGTGAGGGCAAGCCCAAGTATTTATAGGGGAATTTTGGCTTGGTGGCTACGGCGACGCACAGGGCATGGGTCGGCGGCGTCATCCTCCTGGGCGTGAGCGGCAGTGAGCTCCGGCCACGCATGGCCGCTACAGCGGGGTAGAAGAGTTGGATGGAGAGCCATGGGGCATGGTATGGTGGCAGTTAAGATGTAACATCCCAAATTTTCAATAATTTAATTTGGCATATTAAGTATTTTTAAATTTTTGTTACGATAATTTTAAGCAAATTTTAAATAATAATTCTAGTAGTGTTTGGCATTGGTTAGCGTTAGAGATGCTGAGCATAAGTCTTAATCCTTATTCCCTCCATTCCAAAATATAGGGTGTATTTTGACTTAGAAAAAGTCTTCCAAGACAAACATTGACTATTAATTTCTCTTATTATATATTGGCGATTTCTATAATATCATATTGTATTCAAAGCAATTTAAAAGGTCAACATGTTGATATAATTTTTATCCATTAAAGATGCATATAATTTGATTAAATGTTTGTCAAAATTTATAAAGTTTGACTTTCCTCAAGTCAAAATATGCCTTATAAAATGGAATGGAGGGAGTATTTCCTAATCCCTCCTTAACCCACATTTCTTAATCTCTCTCTCACATTTATTTACATGCATGCATGACATGCTCTTGTCAACTCCTTGAATGCATGTCTCTCACTCTCCCATACTCTCCCACTCACTCTTTCTCACATTTATTTGCATGCATGTATGACATGATCTTGTCAACTCACTCTGATCTTCCAGATGTCATGCTTATTTGCATGCTTGTCGCTCATCTTCTTTGCATGCATCTCACTCTGTTGCCACTCTCTCCCCGCTGTCTTCACACTCACTTCCTTGCCTGCATGCGAGTGTGCAGGTACCTCGTCGCTCTCTTAAAGCCAAGCCAGTGCATGCATTGCTCCGCACGCCTGCATTAGTGACTAACTGTCGCGGTCGCCGTCATTGTCGTTGTCGCGTCGCACTGTTGATCACTAGAACCCTACAGCCTCCTCCATTTTGAGGTGAATGATGCTATGATCACCGTCGCGCCCTTATATTTGGACCACTGAGGTTCCATTTTTTGCCACCCTTGTTTGGACTAGCAAATTTGCCGCCATCGGCTTCGGTCAGTACCGTTAGTTCTCTTCGCGCCACCGCGCCCCGGGTTCTCCTCTCATGTTCTGGGTTTGGCCGCAGGACACTGAACCGTCTTGCCGCTGCGTCGCGTCGGTCTTCCGGTGTCTCACAGTTCGAGGCTACGCGAGAACCGCCGAACCCTAATGAGCACCCCATCCTTTTTCGGGTAGCTCACTCCATTTAGTCGAGCTATCTTCGCTTAATTCTGAGACCCGGTTATTTATTAAAGATTCTGTCAGCATGTAGCTTTAGAACTAGTCTATCACTTCATCATCGCATACGGGTTTTCTTAAATAAATAAATAAATAAATAAAATAAAAATAAAATAACAAAATCCATTTTGAAATAATAAAAATGTTATTATTTGTACTGGTAGCCTGATTGTATTGTGTTTGATTTGTATGGTATATTTGCACATGCGATCGTTCAAGCTTCGCTGAAGGAGGACGCCGCCACTTAAGGGCACCACCGCCGAGGAGTCTTGCTACTGTGTTTCAAACTCAAGGCAGGTCCTTTGACGCATATTGTCTATAGCCTGTTTTTATTAAAATGTTTTATTAGGAATTTATAAATGTGCATGTTAGTTTTAAAATATTAAAAATAGTTTAATAGTGACTAGCTAGACCTATTTAACAGTATTGTTATAACAACCAATTAATATAAAACTAGGTGTAGCTAGATTAATTGTTATCTACTCTCCATTGGACTTAGGTTGTTTAAAATGAAATGCCCGCAAAAAGAAATCATGTTATATTTCTTGTTTACTGGAAATGTCTTTATAAACTTGTTTGAAAAAATAGGCATCGGAGGAACACGATGCCGGGTATGGGTGTTCTTATTCTTCTACCCCTCAAATATTCCGACTAGGAGGAACTTTCTGCCAGTGGGTGCTTTCATGCGCCGTGTTGGTGTTTTCTAACACCGTGGATTTTGTAAACCGAGGCTTAAAAACTGTTCCCTCCTAGTCTAAGGACTGTTCATCCTATGAACCTACGAGCCTAGCCTTTCAGTACAACCTCGGGTCCTGGTATGGGACAGGCGTGGTTCCTGGTCCTCTGGCTCTGTTGCGACCCCCTGACAGGAAGCAATCGAGTTAGCGCCCGGGGAGTTTGTGGCTGAACGCTTCAGCAGGAAGCCTCTTGAGGGTAAAGTGTACCCCTCTGCAGAGATAAAACTGTCATGACAACCGTGCTCGCGGTTATGAGTGCGCAAAGCGAGTGTTCATATGGTAGCCACTTCTTTTATAAAAATTAGGGTTCTTCTAAAATCATTTGGCAAAGGACCGCCGTTTCAGATTTTACTATTGGGACCAGTCGTGAGACGATGGTGGTTCTGAACTTAGTACGTCGACGGATGGCTAGAACAGTCCCATTGGTCGAATGACCGAGCCAGGGAGCATAGTTCGCCAGGGGTCGATCAGAACAGTTCTGTCGGCGACTGGGAGGCAAGCCTCCGCAGGCCGATGAGAAAAGGGAAGGTGGGGGTGCGAGACCCGAGGCGCCCCGCCCGATCTGGCCCGAGCCACGCTGGCCGCCGCCGAGGGAAGGACGTCGTCGAGTTGGACGCGTGTACTAGTGTGACACGAGGATTTTTATCCTGGTTTAGGCCTCCACTGTCGGATAACAGCCCTACGTCCAGTCTTCGTTTAATGCCAAGCTTAAACGAGTACAAGAGGGTGAGGCCGAGCTATGGGAAGCCCGGGCTCGAGTACAATAAGTTCTCAAGGCACTATGTGTGTTCCTACAGTACCTGAACACGAAGAACTATCGCTTGGAACTAGAGCTCCTACGTGGGTGCAAATGCTCCTGCTCTACGGTGGCTATCCTGCTCCGGCTATCTCTTGTTGCCTCCTGTGCGTGTCTCTTTTTGTGTCTGATCTCCTTTGGTCGTGGCCTGTGTGTCCTTTTTATAGGCGGCCCCCGGCTACTGTAGCTTGACCTTGGTTCGTTGTGATACACTGAGTTATCCTTCGGTTACTAGTCATCTTCTTTTGTTTTGCCGTGCCGGGGCGTGGCGGACGTACGAGGCCCGCCGGATATTTGGGTGTATTTCCTCATCCTGCCCAGATCGTCGTTCGGACCGCTATCCGACAATACGTGTCTTTCTCTATAGGGGCGGATGGTAAGCTGACCGTTGACACGACCTGCCACCGACTTCGCCAATGCTTGTGTCAGCGTGCTTCAAGATCGCGCGATTTAACTCATGATGACCTATGGGACCCGCAAGCGTGCAACAAGATGGCAGCCTTGATCTGCCTCGGGTCCAGAGCCCAGGGCTTCGAAGCGGGGAAGCTCGGGCGCGGGGCCGGAGGTAAGTTAGTGGGCCGTATCTCCACGGGCCACGTACTTTCCCCAACAGCTAGCCCCCGAGCCTCGAGCGGGACGAAGACGTGCCGGTCGGAGGTTTATTGGTAACTGCCCCAGGGTGATATGTTCGTTTCAGCAGCGTTTTACGCCTGGCAGAATTCCAACCAAACGATTATCTTGCGCGCCGTTTTTTCGGTTTCCGTGTCCTCGGGCGGACAGGCGATGGTTCATCTTCCCGCGCCGGTTCACAAGAGGTGGTTTTCCTTCACGCTCTCTCGTATCCTTTCTTGTGCTACTGCCTTCTTGCCTTTTCCATCCCTTCACTTTTCTGCCGCCTTCGCCTCCCGACCTTCCTCCTCCGATGGCGCCCTTCACCCGGAGTCTTATTTCCGAGGACACCTTGAAGGGGTTGGCCGCCGCCAGCTTCATCGAGGTTGGCGGCTGGAGGGCGGCAGGCGAGGAGACAACCCTGCGCCTGAGAGCAAAGTGGTCATCTCCTTCGAGCTTTTTGCTATCCACGAGCTCCGGATTCCGGAGTCCGACTTCTTCGCCGCCGTTCTAGCTCAATGCGGGATTGAGTTGGTGAATCTCAATCCCAACTCGATCCTGTTCCTGACGATCTTGGCGCATCTCTGCGAGGCGTTCGTCGGGGTGGAGCCGACGGTCAGCCTTTTTCTCAACTTCTACGAGCTGACCACGACCGGTGGGAGCGACGCGGCGGGGTGCGCTTACTTCAAGCTGCGCCACGACATGAAGCCCGCGTACCCGGCATTCAAGGCTAAGGAAAACGTCGGGGGGTGGGCGTCGCGGTGGTACTACGCCAAGGTGCTCAGCGATTGTGGGCTCTGATTCGCGAACGCGAACCCCGGAAGCCGACGCGCCGCGCCTTCATTTGGAAGCAAAGCGGAGGCGATCTTGGCGCCAAGATCAGGGGTGGCGGCCGAGGACTAAACGGCTACGATATCGTAGCCGACTTCATCAGGCATCGGGTGAGCCCGCTGCGGAAGCGGGTTCACCCTTTCTTCAAAATCCACGGGTGGGACGATCCCACCCGCGAAGGCACTTCCCGTAAGTTCCCCTTTCGGCCTCACAGTCCCTTGCCCGAGCTTTCTTTGGGCGTGTTTTGATGTTCCCTCCCTTTTCTTCGCAGCTTTGCCCCAGGATGACGTGGTTCGGGCCGTGGGGCTCCTGCTGCCCGCGAACCACAACGAGCCATTGGGCTAGGGCATCCGGAACATCCTCGACGAAGTATGTGTTCCTACGAGCTAAGCGCCCCTGGAGGCGGCCTTCTATGGGCGCGGGCTGATGTTTCCTGGCTCGTTTGCAGGGGAAGTGCATGAGGAGGCGGTCTCGACGCCATCATGGTGGTGGCAATTTCAGGGCCGCCTCCCAGCGAAGTTCATTGGATGGCGGCGGCGGGCTCGGACCAGTCAAGAAGAGCGGCCTGCGAGCACGCAGCCGCCCTTAAAGAAGCGGACCGGGCTCTCCCTTCGAGACAAGGTTGTCAGCGCGGGGGGGTGCCTCGGTCGCCGTCAGCGGCCGGGAGATCGGCGGCCTGGGCTCCTACCTCCGTTCCTGATCCGGCCCGGGCCAAAGGTTCCTAGGACCGGGATTTCGCCATCGCGCAGGATACTCAGCCGAGGACGAGCCTCTTCCGAGGGCCGAAAATTGCCAGGGCTCGGGGTCCTTTCTTCTCCCGTCAGTGGTGTGCTGCGACGTGCGTTGCCCAGCCGTGACAGTAGAGGTGGTGGCGGACTGCGAGAGGTTGGTCCTGGCATCGCTCCGTGTCGAGGGGTGGACTAGGTCCAGGTGGCGCACAATCGACTTCAACGGTCTGGCGGAGCTCTTCGCAGAGCGCGGTCTACCCGTCCCACCGTTGAACATGGGCGACACGCTCCTGCTCGGCTAGGAATGGCTGGTCCGAGTTATTACGGCGGTTAGTACCATCCCAGTGCGCCTATTGAGCGTAGCCCCGCTAGTCGCCGTGGGGTGGATCATGGTGACGCCGGCGTGGGTCGAGCAGAAGCTGTCGCTCGCCGGAAGCCGCCGGGAGGAGTCCATCCAGCTTCGGCCCGTTCCCGGCCAGTCCCTTGCGGAGTGGCTGGTGAGTATGAAGGTGGTCAAGCCGAAGGCGGATACCGGGGTGCAAACTGACTTTGCCCCCGAGCCATGCCTTCCGGCTATCGAGGCGGCCGGGCCCACGAGGGGAGCGGCCGAGCCTGCGGAGGGGGCGGTCAAGCCTGTGAGGAAGGTCTCCGAGGAATCAAGCTGCTCGAGCGACAGCTCGGGTGGCCTGGTCGTGGCGTTGCCTACGCCTAGGCGCGTTACCCAGCCTCGGTACGAGTCCTAGGCCGCGGTGGCCATGAAGCGGGTAAGTGCCTTCGAGCCTAGCCTTTGAAGTCTTGCGTCGACCCTGCTTTGGTTCTTTCTTTTTCTTGAGCCCGTTTTCTTGGTGTAGGCCTACCGCGAGTTTGTTGGCCTTGCGTGTGCATTCGGGGCTGAGCATGAGGCCGAGCGTGAGATCCTGAAGGCAGATGGCGTCTGTTGGCGACAATGAGCCGGCCGCGACACCGAGCCGAAGCGGCTGTTCGACTCTGTCCTGTGCGATGGCCCTAGAAACTTGTGTTCTTGGCGGCGAGGCGGCCCTAGCCATGATGCAAGGGAAGATCTTGGGAGAGGTATCCCGTCGGTCGCAGGAGGCCATCAAGGCCGAACGCGACCGCTTCACCGAGCTCGAGGAGCACCTTCGGTCGGTGGAGGCGTGCCACGCTGCCTAAGGCCGCCGTCGGGAGGAGGCGGGACCTTTCGCCATGAGCTATCCCGGGTGAAGTCGGCTGCGGTCAAGACAGATGATCTGCTGAAGACCCACCGGGACACCGTCCGGGACTTGAAGCGCTAACGAGGTCTCATGGATCGAGATGCGGACCGCCCGGAGTGATCAGAGGGCCCTCCTCGAGCTTCAGGACCGTTATGACGAAGCAATGGCCGAGCTTCGGAAGCTTAGGTGTCGGCCTAAGCCATAGGCCTTTGTATTGTTTTTCCTTTTCCTTGGCTGTGATCCGACTTGCCCTTTTGTAGATACTCCTTTAAGAGTAATGTTATTGCTTTGTTTTGGTCTCTATCCTTTGTCGCCCCTCCGATCGATCTTTTTCCTGGATTGCCGATCGTCGATTTGACTGTTACGCCACGTCCCGAGAGACATCCGCATCAAATCTTGGAAACGGTTCACATATGAGTCATCTCCCGATGCCATTACTCTTGGAATCGTTTCAACTTCCTAGGCTTGGCTATAAAAAGAGGCCGATGCGGTGACCAATTTTTATTCCGAAATTCTTCCTACCACTCCTCCTCCTCCGGCGAACCTCTGCTGCGATGGCGTCTCCGTCTAGCTCTGCCGCTCCTGTCGATGCGCCGCCACCGGAGGACGCCCCGCCTGCTCTCATGAACCATGAAGAGATCATGGAGGTTCTTTGGGCGGATTACGATCTTGCTCTCGCCGAGGTTGCTGAAGAAGAAGCTCGTGCCCGCGATGTCGCCACCGTCGCTGTCCTGATCGAGGTCGTCCCGGCTCTCGCCGAGGTGGCCGACGTGATCGTCGAAGCGCTAGTCAGCGCTCGCCGGCATTTCCTGTACTCGGCTTATAAGCCATTTCGAAGAGCAATATATTTGTTTGTTTTGCCTCCTTCTTTTGTCATTTTTCCTGCATGCAAATAAACACAAGTAGTCGTATAGGCAAGAAGGATTTGAAGGTCGGGGTATAGTCCTATCGATCCTAGCCCCCGAGCCATGGCCGAGCTTCTGAAGAGAGGCTCGGGCGTGGCTTAGAGGAGATTGAAAGTCGACCCTCAGGTAATCGACCCTTAAAAATTCGATCCCTTTAAAAAATCGATCCCTTAAAAAATCGACCCTTAAAAAATCGACCCTAACCCCTGAGCCACGGCCGAGCTTCTGGATTGACAGAAAGTCGGTCGTGGTTTAGAGAGATCAATTTTTGAAAAAATCGACCCTAGCCCCCGAGCCACAGCCGAGCTTCTGGATTGATAGAAGGTCGGTCGTGATTTAGAGAGATCAATTTTCGAAAAAATCGACCTTGCCCCCGAGCCATGGCCGAGCTTCTGGATTGACAGAAGGTCGGTCGTGGTTTAGATAGATCAATTTTTGAAAAAATCGACCCTAGCCCCCGAGCCACGGCCGAGCTTCTGGATTGACAGAAGGTCGGTCGTGGTTTAGAGAGGTCAATTTTTAAAAAAATCGACCCCAGCCCCCGAGCCACGACCGAGCTTCTGGATTGACAAAAGGTCGGTCGTGGTTTAGAGAGACCGCGTCCTTAGAAGGGAGCTCGTGGCCCTTGCTCTGTTTCTTTGTAAGAGGCAGAATTGGGCTCTGGAGTTATCCTAGGCTGCAACAATTTTATACGGGCTTATGGTATAGGGCCAAAAAGTGTTCGCCCGTGTGGGGTCTTGCGTGGTGCGATAGATATTGGCTTACCCGTGTGCAAGGGAATCCCGGGGGTGTAGCTTCTGCATAGCCGCTATTCTGCCGATGTGTGCTGAGACAGCCCGAGTCTTCTTCCAAGCCCGATCGTAGGTTTAGGTTTCTGGGGGTTGTTTGAGGGCTCACTAGGGAGAGGAAAAACGGAAAAAAGAAGAAGGGGTGAGAAAGGAGACTTACGACCTTGGTTCAAGAGTAGAACCTCCGGAGTTGAGCGATATTCCAGGAGCTATTGAAGACTCTACCATCCGGCATGGCCAGTCTCACAGCCCCGGGCGTGTGGCTGATACGACCGTGTACGGACCTTCCCACCTCAGGGTGAGCTGCTTGGCGTTGGCTAGGTTCTGAACTTGTCTTAGAACCATGTCGCCCACTTGCAATGTCCGGGTCTGTACTCTTTTCGCCGTATGCCGTCGTAGGGATTGCTGGTATGCTGCCACTCGCAATAGTGTTTGCTCGCGGCAGGACTCGGATAGGTCGAGATCCAAAAGCCGTTCTTCGTCGTCGTTGATCTGGCCTGCAAAATCAACGCGAACTGCTTGGCGGGTAGGACAGTTTCTAAGCCGTACACGAGCCTGAATGGGATTTCTCCAGTAGCTCGATTGGAGGTTGTCCAGGCTGCCCAAAGTACCGAGGGTAGCTGTTCTACCTAGTTTTAACGCTGTTTGACGAGAGCGTCTTATACTCGGCACTTAATGCCCTGCATGATTTGCCCGTTTGCACGTTTAGCCACACCGTTGCTCTGTGGGTGAGCCACCGAGACTAGGGCGACCTTCATGCCGAGCTCTTCGCAGTAGCCCTAGAATAGCTCGCTTGTGAACTGTGTCCCATTGTCACCGATCAGCTTGCTCGGGACGCCGAACCTTGCCACAATGTTGTTCCTAAAGAACCTTTTGGCAGTTTGGGCTGATATGCTCGACACTGGTTCGGCCTCGATCCACTTAGTGAAAGTGTCGATAGCAACAAACAGGTGCGTGCACCATTTTAGGCCTCTGGGGAATGGACCAAGTATGTCCATTCCCCACGTCGAGAATGGCCAGGTCAGCGAGATAGTCTGCAGCTCGTATACTGGCTGGTGGGACACTCGGGCGTGGTATTGGCAGGTTCGGCAACGTTTTACTAGTTCCCTTGCGTCGGTCAATGCAAAGGCGCCAAGAGTACCCCATGCGGAAGGCTTTTCCCACTAAGGTTACGAAGAGGCGTGGCCCCGAGATCCGTCGTGGATATCTTGGAGGAGAAATTTGCCTTCCTCCGGTCACGACTTGCAAAACGCCGTTAGAACCCCTTCGGTACAACAAGCCCCCGAGTAATCGGTAAGGTCGGGCTTGTCTTTGGATCCGGGATTTCTCAGCTGTGTCCTGTGGCAGTGTCCCATGCGCCAAGAACTGGACGAATGGCATCATCTAGGTGTCGCGCTGCTCTAGGAACGAAACGGTACCGGTCGTTTTGGTCGAGGCAACCGTCTTCTCGGGGGCCTCTTCTCCGAAGGGAATAGAGGGTTTTAGTAGGTGCTGCACGAGCACCCCCGTCGCGGCGGTTTCTTGTGAGGAGCCGAGCTTTGTGAGCTTATCGGCCAGGCTGTTAGCCAGTCTGGGAATATAACACACTTCGACATTCGTGAAGTGTTTCTCCAGCTTTCTCACTTCTGCCAAGTATCGCGCCATTGAGTCATCGCAACACTGAAACTCCTTGTTTACAGCGCACGCGACCAAGCCGCGAATCCCCTTTCTTTGTTAGCCATTTTATGCCGAGCGCAGTGCATGCTCGTAGGCCGGCTAGGAGGCCTTCGTACTCCGCAGCATTGTTCGTTGCGGGAAAATGAAGCTGTACTATATGCTGAATTTGTTGTCCTTGGGGGGAGTTGAGAACAAAACCGCAATATGATCGCTTGAATTGGCGCGACCCATCAAAGAACATGGTCCAGTGCGCTTCTTGCCTTGCGAGCTCGAGCGAGCCCCCAGAAGGGTCGGCCGGCCCGGTCCATTCAGCCAAAAAGTCAGCCACGACTTGGGGCTTGATCGCTTTTCGCGGTATGAACTTGATATCGAATTCACCAAGCTCAACCGCCCACTTTGCGACCCTCCCGTTCGCGTCGGGGTTTCTAATGTTGTCTTTTAGCGGGAAACTTGTTGGGACCGTGACTGGATGGGCTTGAAAATAGTGACGCAACTTTTGTGGGGCCATAAGCAACGTGTACAAGAGTTTCTGAACCTCGGGGTACCGCTCCTTAGGTCAATGCAATACCTCGCTTACGTAGTAGACGGGTTGTTGTTTGCCCTCGCTCGATTGCTAATCAAAGACTCACAACATGGCGACCGCCAAGTAGAGGAGTAGAGCTTTCCCGAGCTTTGGCGTGTTTAGGACGGGAGACGTGGACAGATAGTGCTTTAGCTTGCTGAAAGCGGCCTCGGCTTCTTCTGACTATTCGAAACCATTGTGCTTACGCAGGATTTTGCAGAAAGGTGCACTGCGCTAGCTGAGACGAGATATGAATCTGCTGAGAGCTGCCATCCGCCCGGTGAGGGCTTGCACCTCCTTGGTGCAGGTTGGCGATCTCATATTCTCGATGACTTCGATTTTTTCGGGGTTAGCCCCTATGCTCACCTTTCCTATCACGTAACCAAGCAACATCCCGGACCGGACACCGAAAACGCACTTTTCAGGGTTGAACTTGACTTGATGTTTCCTGAGATTAGCAAACGTTTCCTGAAGGTCGGTCACATGGTCCCATGGGACTTTGCTCTTTACAACGATGTCATCTACGTAAACCTCTACGTTGCGCCCTATCGATCGTGGACCGTCTTACGCATCAAGCGCCGAACGCGTGGCTCCGCGTTCTTTAAACCGAACGACATGGTCGTGTAACAGAAGGTACCAAAAGGTGTCACGAATGCTGTCTTCTCTTCGTCTTTCCTTGCCAGCGTGATCTGGTGATAGCCTGAGTAGGCATCCAGGAAGCTTATAAGCGCCGAGTCCACCGTTGCGTCGACCAGTTGGTCTATGCACGGCAGGGGGAAATTATCTTTGGGGCAGGCGGCGTTGAGGTCGCGATGGTCGACGCACATTCGCCATTTTCCGCCCTTCTTCTTAACGACGACTGATTTGGCGAGCCAGTTGGAATGCTCGACCTCTCGGATGAAGCCGGCTTGGAGGAGCTTGCCAAGTTGCTCCTGTATGATATCGGCTTTCCATTTGGAAAAGCGTCGTAAGGCCTGTCTGACATTCTTTTTATCAGGCTGGACTGCTAGCCTATGCTCGATTATCTCCCTTGGGACTCCGGGCATATCGGACGGTTCCCATGCGAACACGTCTACGTTAGCTCGGAGGAAGGCGACGAGCTCGAGTTCCTATTTGGACTCGAGGTTGGCCCCTACGTGGACGACCTTAGCAGGGTCATCCTCGGAGAGGGGGACTGCCTTGGTGGGCTCTTGCGGCTGCAGGGCCACCTTGGGGCGGACTGGCGGCCGATTGGCCTTAGCTGGGCCGTGCTCTGGGAGCTGCCCGACTATCGCTAGGGCACTCTCATCGCAGGCCATAGCGGCCTTGTGGCTGCCCTTGACCGTGATAACGTCGTGAGGGGCTGGCATCTTCAGGCAGTGGTACCCGTGGTGGGTGGCAGCCATGAATTTGGACAATGCGGGGCGTCCTAAAATGGCGTTGTACAGAAGCCCGGAGTTCACCACCTCGAAGGTGACGTACTTTGTCCGAAAATTCTGGGGGACCCCGAATGTTACGGGCAGTACGATCTGCCCGATCGGTTGCAGGGATGACCCTGGGACAATGCCATGGAAAGGAATGGCTATGTCCTTGATCTTGAACCGCGGGACTTGCATCTGCTCCAGGATTCGAGCAGTGATGATGTCCAGGGAGCTTCCGCCGTCCGCTCGCACGCGGTCGGCCTGCGTGTTGCTGATGGTGGGGAAAAGCACCAGTGGGAGGCGCTGGGGCCTCATCATCCCAGGGGGGCAGTCATCCCCGGAGAAGGTGATCGACTGGTGAGACCACCGCATGGGTGCGTCTCCGGGCTTACCCCTTTCGAGGTGGTAAACCTCTCGGGCAGCGGTCTTAAGCTCGCGTCATGAGTCAGAGGCGACGATCCGTGAAAATCTTGGCGGCGGTGCTGCGAGCCTCTGGAAGGCATCGCCGCGGGCCACTGGGCGCCTGATCATCCGGAACTCGTTGTCGGGAGATCGGGCATGGGCTCGCGTCCGGCGAGAAATCCTCCAACCGCCGCCCACGCCTTGCAATTACGCGAGTTGTGGCGATCTTGGCGATGGAGAAAGCGATGCGGTTGTTCGGAGGGTTCGCCCTGGCGGTCGAGGCCGGGCCGGGAGGCTGTTCTGCCCTCGCCTTTGCACCGGCCGCTTCATGACGTGTCGGGCGGGCGGCCGGCGGCGGTCTTTCGAGGAGAGGGCCTCTCGGGCTCCACCGCCGCGACGTAGTTCGGGGCGGCGGGCTTCTTCTTATTCCTCTTCTTCTTCTTCTTCTTCTTCTTCTTCTTCTTCTTCTTCTTCTTCTCGGCGTCGCCCTTCTTGCCGTCTGCTCCGGTCCGGGCCGCCGCCTTCTCCTCCGCTCTGCCTCTCTTGCGCTCCCCCGCCTCGGAGGCGTTGATGTATCCCTCCGTGGCACGAAATAAATTGGTCGCTGTGTGGACCGGATGGAGCTCAAGGTCCTCGGTGAAGCGGGTATTCCGCACCCCCTCCTTGAAGGCCTCGATGGTGGTCTCGTCGGAGATCGACGAAATGGTATTGCGCACCTGGACAAACCTGCGGACGTAGTCCTGCAGGCCTTCCCCCGTCCTCTGGACCACGAGCTTGAGGTCCTGAGGCTTTCAGTATGCAGAGCGACCACGAAGTTTGTCCGGGCGCTTCTTCAAATTGTTCCCAGTGCGTATAGAATTCTCTATTTGGTTAAAGAGCCAGGTTCGAGCCATTCCCTCCAAGATGGTAGGAAAGTAGTTGACCATGACGGCCTCATTACCACCGGGGGCCAAGATGGCGGTAGTATATACGGCGAGGTATTCGTCGGGATTCTTACTCCTGTCGAACTTCTCGATGTTCCCGGGTTTGAACTTCCCGGACCAAGGGGCCCGCACAAAACCCGGGAGAAGGCCGAAAATCCTGGAGCAGCCCCGTTGTTTCCATCGAGGGGCATTCCTCCCGGAAGCTGCCCGAGGCGGGAAAACACTCAGCCCGGGGTGCGCTGGTTGAATGATTGAGCCGGACATGATTGGAGCCCCTAAAAATGATGTTTATTTAAAACCATAATTTTTAACTCACTGTGACATCCTAATAAAATTATTAGTCTGTCACTTGTTTTATAAAAAGAAAATAAAGAAATAAAAATATTTTATATTATTATTTTATGTGTAAAAGGCTCAGATAAGGACTATTAAGCCCTAAAACTTCTAGAACCTTCCTGGTGTGTACACTTGGTCCCACTCGACCCTAGCTCGTGCCAAACCTGGTGGAGCCTCACCCTACAGCCTCTAGATGCTTCTAGACGTGGTGGAGATCGAATCCTACTCCGATACTGACTCCGTTTAGGATTCGGACTGCCGATTAAGCAGTTCTCCCCTAAATAGGACTCCTCTATATATCTGGCCAGCCAAGCACCTCTCTACCACTATAAATACCCCCCTGCACCCCCTTCCTCGAGTCCACGCTAAATCATCTCGGATTCTGAGCAAACCCTAGCCGAAATCGAGAGAAAACCCTATATCCCTCTCTATCCGAGATCCAAATCGAAGATCCGAAGCCAGGACGTTGGAGAGCTCGTCGCGCTGATCAATTTGGATATATGGATCGCTATTTTTGGCCAAAGATTGGATGAGATATCGCATGCTGAAGATGGCCGGAATTGGCCGTTGCCATCGCCGCCGGTGACTTGCGACACCGCCGCTTTGGACCCCGCGCCGGCGTGCACTCCCACGCCGCTTTGTCCCCACCGCCGCGTGGAGCGCCGCGCCTCGGCCAATCCGCGCCACATCTCGCGGCGCCCGCCTTGCGCAGACGCGCTTTACCCGCCACGCACACGCGCGCGCGCCGTACGCCACGCACCGCCGCCACCGCCGCTTGTTGCGTGTCGCGCCGCGCCACCGCCCACCAGCTGCGTCGCGCGGACCCGCGTACCACGACAAGCCGCCACGTCGCCTCCCGACACGCCGCCGCCACCGCGTGCCCGTGGCCAAGCAGCGCCGCTCGCTTCAACCGCAGCGCCGCCACGCGCCCTTGCCCCTCTCAAGCGCCAAGGTGTCCCGCCGCAGCCAATCGCGTGCTGCCATGTGTCAGCATGACCCGCCGCCGCGTCAGCCGCGCCCCCGAGCCGGATAAATCCGGGATTTTGTCGGTTTTCCTGTGGTTAACCACCGGTTAACGAGTTTATTCTTTTTTGGAATTTCTGATTTTTCCAAAACTTCCTGGAATTGTTTAGGGAGTTCCCAAACTCCGATTTAGGTGATTCCAGAGCCTAAACATCACAAAAATTCCCTAGAATTTTATATATTTTTATCATAGTATTTTCTCTATGTTTGTTATTTATTTCTGTTTTATTTCTTTTGCGCATAAATCCGACGTGTACCTGCTGTCCGGGAATCATTTCGGAGCCGTTCGAAGAAAGAGAACCAGATCCAAACTTCTTCGAAGGCAAGCTAGATTCATATTGAATTCCTAGTTTTCTAAAATTTATTTATTTCATCTTGATTTGAATTGCATGCCTTAATTAATCATCGTATGTGTTATTTTGATCCGATTTCATGTTAGTCCTCTACTAATATGATGTAGCCTACCATTGTTAGCCCAATTGGTACTGTTTTCCTAGCCTATCCTTTGTGTAGATGCTTAGCCTTACTTTTGGGATTGGTAGTTGATAGGTTTCACTTATTATTAAACTTTTATCCGTGAAGTTTCGGCTTCGTGGTGCTGTTTTTGGATAAACCTAATCAACTAAAATCAACGTGGCATGTGTTGATTTGAGGAGACCCAGAAGAGGCAGATTTTGGGCTTGTGATTGAGACATGCAGGTCTCCTCTGTCATATAAGGACTGTATACTTGTGACTACCATATAGAACTGAACTGTCTGACCACTTGTGCCTTGACCCTAACCGTTGGTGTGGAAGCTTGTTTCATTGTACTCAGTAGTGGATGGGCGTGATTCACGATCACCGGTTCGAATGGCTTAAATGGGGCTAACCTCATGCAAGGCGCTATATTTGTCTTACCGGTCGAAGTGTACTGTATGGGGCGCGAAACCAAAAGAAAGGGTACATTATGGGGCAGGTGAAAGCAGTGAACGGTTTTGTACTGTTTCTCCTTCAGGATGAGACAGGGCTTCTGGGGAACATGTACACACTCTGCAGAGTTAAAACTATCATGGTAGCCGTGCCCGCGGTTATGAGCGTGGGAAAGGAGTTTTCACAGGGTAGTCCAATGTGTTTTAATTAATTAACTTGATGGTAGTGTAGGCAGGGATTGCCTCTCTTTTGAGCTGGTTAGCTGTTTCTATGGCTACGTTCATCGTGTGCTGAGCTGGTTAGCCGTCCTCTGGCTACGCTCGTGTGTTATCATGTGTTCAATGAATCAAGAACAAATAAACAAGTAGATAGGTGACGTTTTAGCAAAATAACCCAACCCATCCTTTGACCTTGCATTCACTTATTAAGGACTGCTTGCTGGGTAGCCGTGTACTCATTATATAGATCACAGATTATTTGTTCAGGAGAAGATTTCGACGCCGGTGCCAGTTGTGACCAGGAGGGTCAAGGTGATTAGCTACGTGTTCCGGGTCAACCTCGGAGTATCATCGCATTTGAAGTCTTCCACTGTGTTCTTTATGCTAATGAATTATGTCCTGTGTAAGACTATGTGAACGTCTATGTCAACTGGATGTTATTTATGTTATATGAACGGTTAATTTTCTAGTTAATTCAATGCCTGCGATGATATTCCAAAACGTCCACAATACTAGCTATAATCTTCTAGGACTAGTATTAGGTCACTCAAACCGGTAGAAATACCGAGGTGCACGACACTCACTAGGAAAAATTATCCAAGGCTTTTTCAGCGAAACTCCTAAGCCACCTTTGTACAGAGCTATCATGCTATTCACATCCTTTCCCTTGCTGAGTATTAGTACTCACCCCTGTTTACCCCCCTCTTTTAAAATTTCAAAAGGTGAAGAGACAGGATTCGACTCCGAGACGGATGACGAGGACTACAACGAGTCGGACTACGAGGAGTCTTCTAAGGAGTGAAGCTTAGGGTTTGTTTCTACAGTCAAGATGCCTGTGGGATTCTGTATCAAAGAGTAGCTGTAATGTGTGTTTAGCCCCCTGATTTCCGCTATGTATTCTGTGGTTCAGCCTGCGTCCTGACATGTATGTAAAATAATCGAGACGAGTTCCCCGACCTTGTACCTTATATAATTATGGCAATGTATCACTCTGTTTGACAACTGTGTGTACTAGCAATGATTCTTGGGACTAGTACATTATGCACAGGAAAGGTTCGGTCTTTTACGGCCGGGTCCTGACATAAGACGAGAGGCATCGGCGGAGAGCTTAGCGAAAACAGGGCAGCAAGCAGGTGGTGGCGATGGCGCTGTGATTGACGCGGTGTGGCGATGATGGCGAGGCAACCACATAAGAGGTTGCATGGATAGGTTCGCGGGGTCATGGGAACCACCTTCTACTTGGTGGTTACGACAAGAAACGGCGGCGACAACATTCCTAGCGAGTAGCGGCACGGCCACGACGAGTTGGGAGTGAAGGCAAGGGAGGAGAGAATGTGGCCATGTCATCCTCCATGCGGGGCCGTTGGATCGGAATGGTACACTGGCTTCACCCATTGGATCTAGCGATGGGGTGGGGAGGGGGTAGGAAGCACTGTTGGTCAGTCTTTGGGTTGGATCGGGGCGAACCTACTGTCTCGATCGGATCTAGCCTAGGTGAAATTTGGAAGGCGATTTCTGAAATGGAATGCGTATTCCGCCTAGAATTTTTCTAAAAGGAAAGTTTTCACACACGAGTTAGAAAATGATTTTTTAATAGGGAGAAAATTAAGGAAAAATCCTAGAAAAATCATTAAATCTCTAGAAAATAGTAGGAAGCTCAGAAAAATATGAAAAAATTCCTAAAAATCTAGAAAAAAAATGCAGGTTTCAAATTCATGACCGAAATTTTTTTTTACAAAAAAATTTTATGCTAAAAATCTAGGCAGGAAAAATCTGGGGATGTGACTAGTTTTCGTAGAAGTTTCTCATATGAGGTTTTTAACTAGACAATCTGAGCAGCACAACAAATATATGTTATGTACTTTTTCTCTAATTATTTCTTTTATTGGGTTTTTATGGAGTTTTGACAAGGCATGTGCATCTCGCGGTAGATGCCAAAGGGAAAGTATTAAGAAATAGGTGATAGGCATGACAACCCATCCCGTCAAATGGGCCACTACTGAAACCCTAGCCTATTAGTTGTGTCTGTCTTTATGATGTGATTATTTCTCTGTAATGATTTATTGAGATTGAGTGAAGCTCCCGAGAACCCCTTGTCCCCTTGGACTACAGCCAGTAGCAGGGGTTTCCCAACACTTGGCGCAAGGGCGAAGTTGCACCGAGCTGCCGACAGATGTCCCCTTGGACTACAGCCAGTAGCAGGGGTTTCCCAACACTTGGCGCAAGGGCGAAGTTGCACCGAGCTGCCGACAGATATCTGCATACATGAGCAGGAATACTTGCAATGTGAAGCTGAAAAGGGTCAGGATTTGCACCGCCCATTCATTCTGCAAGTCCATAAACACTAGCCATTGCTAAATCCCCTTGAAATATCGATTCATACACATCAATATTAATCAGCATATATTTTAGCATCCAATTTATTTTGTATACAAAGCTGATTGAACTAATGCTAGTATGCTTACATGATTTCTGTGCAGCCATGATTAAATCAGTAATGTTGTCTAGAATGCAGTAGATTTTGTCTACCATGATCTAGAAATAAAAATATACCAATTCAGCACCGCTGTTGAGATTCATCAATGTACATACAAAAGAGCCACAAATGAAATCTCAAGCAAAAACGATTAACCACACTGCTGCACTTGATTCAAGGTAAATGCTCATAAAGATGAGCCACAAACATTACAAATGAATTGCCGTTGACAACAACAAGGCTGTACCTTATTCAAGATGAATATTCATATAGATGAGTAATTGTTATTTGTTACAACCTTGTACTAGAGTTGAGAAAAAATTTCAGCAACAATTCATACACACATGGCTTTTCCCTGTACGCGACAATCTGGATGTACAACTCCAACTACAAATTCATATAAATTCATCTACAAATCCTCCCTGCGGGCAGATGACAATGGCAGGGGAGCCCTCCCAGGCAGCGCAGCTGCAAGCGACGGGACCTTCCATCAGGCGGACGAGAGCGGCGCCGGGCGATCCATGTTGACGTGGCTGTAGGCGACCTCCATGGCAGCGCGGTTGCAGGCCGTCGGAGTCCTCACTGGCCGGCGGCCCTTGTTAGTGTTTAATCTTGTTGTTGAGATCGAATAATTGTACACGCTGAACGTATACATGTGTTAGTGTGCATTTTGATTATCTAGTCATGCATGGAGTGGTAGTGCATGTACCTCGTGGTGATCAGGCTGGCGGTTGGATACGGCTACATTAGCTATGAGGTTAGTTAGCGTGTGTGTTGTGAGCATGCATCATGTAGCTAGCCGAGTCATACTCATACGTGAGTTAGTCGGCGGAGTGGCCGAGTTATACGTGTATCTCACAGGCGCATCGATCGCATGGAGTTGTCATTTGGTCGCCGGCCGTATCAACCGACTCTCCGGCGCACTACTACAGATCTGGCCATCAATACCGGTTCACAACGGCCATCAGTACCGGTTTTTGAACCGGTACAGGCCGTCCGGGACTGATGCTCCATGGCATCAATCCCGGTTCTCTCACCTGGTGCTGATATAGTATCAGTACCGGTTGGAGGCCACACGTGGCTTTCGCCCGTGCCTTGCCGAAGTTTTAGTCGAGACGGTTGGAGGCACCAAGCGGTATCGATAAGCCGCTTTATTCGATCGGTTGGCTCCTCCAACTGTATCGGCGTGCACACGGGCTTTAACTTGTCGTCACCGAAGCCCTGTCGATCTGGGTTGGAGGCACCAAGCTGGTACTAATAAAGCTATTTGCCAGATTCGGTTGGTTCCTCCAACCAGATCTTAAGCAACCACCACTGAGCTATAAATAATATATATATATATATATATATATATATATATATATATATATATATATATATATATGCGTGTGAGGTAATATATATTATATATGTGTCTGTGTGTATTAAGTCTAATATTATTATTGTGACATCCTCATTTTCAAAAGTAAATAAAACAATAAATAATCATAAAATGAAAATGTTTCATCCACACTTTGTATTTGGCATTTGCATAAAAGTTTTAAAATTTTTAAACTTCGAAAATGAACGTCACGTTTTGAAACACTTTTATTGCATGTCAACAAAAAATATATATATTATTATTAATTGTATGTCTTATATTAAATATTTTATTTTTACATTGCATATTTAAATGTCACCTAATTTTCCAAATTTCATTTGCATTATTAATTTGTTTTAGCAGAAATGAAATTGATATTTGTCATTTTAAAATTATCTACAAATTTCTTTTTCTTTTTCTTTTCTTCCTTCACCCTCTCCTCCTTGCCACATACACCCCCAAGGTGTCCCAACCACTTTCTTGCATGGTGAAACCCTCCTTACTAGGACACACGCCCTCTGTGAAATTCCCAAATTGCCCCCTCTTTTTCTCTTTCTCTCTCACGCTCAATCTCTCCACTCTCCTTCACCCACTCTCTCACTCAGCTCCTCCTCCAACCCGTTAGTCCCATGCTCCCCCTTGGTTCTCGCTGCGTAAATGCCGCCGCCGTCGCCCTTCACTTCGTCGCCGTCATGAGATCAACTGCAAGGAAACCAACCCCCTTCAGCCCGAAACTTTCTTACACCCAAAATCCCAATTCCCTAACTGCCGTAGCCACCAACGAGGCCAACACTTGGAGCAAGACGACGCCGTCGCCCCGAAGCTCCCAGCCGAGCCACCACCAGGGTCGTCGTTGTCTTCGGTGAGGTGGTGGTCCTCGTTGTCGGTAAGCTGCCCCGTCGGAGCCGCCATGCCGCTGCCATCTCCCACCGGCCGTCACCCAGCTAGCGGCCGCCGGCGAGCCCCAACCCCACCGCGCCTCTTCTTCTCTCCCATGGCGCCTTTCTCCCTCTCCCGCCGCCGCCCCTCATTTCCTTCTCTCTCCCCTCCTCTGCTTCTCTCCTCCTCCCGGTCTCCCCTTCCTCCCTCCTCTTCCTTGTGCATTGCCGCCGATAACGCCACGGCCAAAGCTCCCCCGCCGCCCTCTTCCTCTCCCCACCGCCGCCCCATTCCTTCTCTCTCCTCTCCTCTGTTTTCCCTTCCTCCTTCTCCTCATTGACCACCGCTCGTGCCTGTCGCCGCCGCCGCCGAGCGCCGCGCCTCTTGCCAAGCCCCTCCTCTCTCCCGCCGCCCTCCTCTCTCCCTTTTCTTCTTTCTTCTTCCTCTCTCCCATGGTTTCTCTCTCTCTCCCTTCTCTAACTCTCTCTCACTCTTATCATTCCAGCGTGGGATGGCCGGCTGGGCCGTGGCAGCCCATCCTTGGGCCGGCCCACAGAGCCCAGTGGCTTATTTCTCCATTTTCTAGATTTTCCAGACAATGGAATCCCTAGTTATTTCACTACGGTTTCATCCGAACTCCAAAACCGGCGATTCAAATTTCTAAAAATTCATAAAAATCATATCTTTCTACTGTAATTTTTATATAATTTTTAAATGTTTATTTACTGTGTTGTTTATTTATTGTTGTTTGTTCCGTTTGTGTGCGCTAGACCGTTCGGGCGCCGAAGGAGGTTTTCTCGACGCCGCCGACGCGCCGCCGGAGTCCGACTACCCCGAAGGCAAGTCTTTCCCTAGAAACCCTAATTTCTAAGTTTTTTCAAAATCGCTAATTAATTAAACCGTGCTTACATTGCTTAGATATTCCCAGTGCAGGTCTCTACTGTCGGGGCGTGCACCCACTGTCCTGTATTGCCGATTAGGATAATTATTTAAATAATATCTTGCTGTTATAAATATTAATTGCCTTAGCGAAGCTCCGTTCGACATCGGGGAGTGATTTCCCGCGTCTGTTAACATATGTTATCATTACTGTGTTCTTTTGGAGAATTGTATATCTGAGCATGGATATGGTAAACTTGGGTTATGGTGGGTTGATCACTCTTTAATTAAAAATTTGACCAACTAATAATCGGGGTCGGGAGCGGTTGGTTTGCATGGTGGGTGCCGTCGTGCACGAGAATTGGGTTTGTGTGGGATGGCCGCTTCGAGACTAAGGACCGATGATTGTGACACGCTTAACTGAGAATTTTCCGTGCGACCGCAAGCCTGGTATGGAACGGGCCTGATCTAGAGGGAGAGTAACTTCGATGTTGTTCACCGTTCTTGCACCGTAGATGGGGTCCGTGCGAACCATCGCTAGTGTACTGCCGGAGACTTGTGGACCTATCATTTCTCCGGGTACCTGTGTGGATATCAGGTACAACCGTGGCAAACTCGGGGTTAATTTTCTGAAGGGTCTTGTTACGGTACTCTTCGACGGGAGGGTACTGTATCTTGTGGGTAAAGCGTATAACCTCTGCAGAGTGTAAACCCATTCGAATGGCCGAGCTCCCGGTAAAAGGGCGTCTCAGTGGTCTTTCACAACGTAGCTTCACTTTAATTAATATGACCCGGGTAAGGTTTTCCGGCATGTGTGTCGTTGCTAGATGAGAATGTGATTGGTTTACGAGAATGGAGAACGTATGTCGCGGAATTGAGAACTTTGAGATATGCGAAACTTGAGCTGGAGAATGAGAACCTAGTTATTTCTTGGTTTATTATGAGCATTGATATTTGTTATTAATGTTTTCTTAAACGCTTTTATACTTCTAGGTTAAATGCTTTTATGCAAAATAACCCTCAGCTTTCCTAGGATGAGCCTCAACCTGGCCCTTCCCAGGAAAGACTTGCTAGCATTCGTATGCTAACCCCGCATTTGTGCGGGGCTGTTTCTATCGTTAGCAGGTCAGGAGTTCGATGATGCATAGGACTTCGTTGTTGTTTTCCCGGTGGTGGATCCGGACTACTAGCGGCTTCCCGGATAAGCTTGTGCCTGTGGCCGTGTTGGGTCGCCACCTTGAGTTTATCCTGTTATTTGTATTAGTCAGGACATGTTACTATGAATAATGTAATATATTGCTCCGCAGCACTCTGATGTACTTTCTAGTTAATGCAGTGTGGTAATGGTACTGTGTCTCTGATTCATGTGGGTACGTGCGATCCTTGGGGCGCGTCATTGTTAACCTGAAGGCGCGGTTTGGTAAAACCGGGTTCCAACAGGGTTTGGTATCAGAGCCGCGCTGACCCTAGGGAACGCTAGTTAGTCTAGAAAAGCATAGCTTGGCTTATTTTACAAACAAAATTGTTTGAAACCAATAGGTTATATTTGCTGGGTCCTTCCCTTTCTTAATTTTTCTCTGTCTCTTCCTGTTTCATTGCAAAGTTCTAGTCTCTTCTTATCCTAACTAGGTGAAGTCCGAAGATGACAAGGAAGAGGACAGGAGGCCGTGATCAAGTTAGTGATGGAAGGTTAGGTTTAAATATATCGGGCACGTATTTTAATTTGTGTGGGGCAGACTGAATTATCCTTGATGTTCAACTGCTCTAATAGTTGGATGTTAGGTTTTCTCAAAAACATAAATAAATAAATAAATTAAAAAAAACCTGTTCGGAGCGTCTGATTGCCGCATTCCCGATGAGGATATTTATTAAAATGTGTGTGCTCTCTTTTGATGTTTGTGTGTAGGATTTTATTAGTGTGCTTGATTTTCTGAGTGATCTATGAGCACGCGTATGTCGTGTTTCGTAGAATTTTCTGTCTCACTTGTTCCGTACTGAATAGCAGTCAGGTATAAGTGATTTGCATAAGAAAAATAATAATAATAGTAACAAAAATAAAAATAATTTACTTAATTTCGGCACTTAAAATCTTTGCATCAAACTTTTTGTCACTTATCTCCCTGTCTGACTGTCCTCGGTTGCCTACTCTCAGATGGATCAAGGACGTGGTAACCGTGGAAGGGGACGAGGTGGTCGAGGTGGTCGTGGTGGTCGTGGTGGACGAGGTCAACATCCACCTGCTCCCGCGCCGCTTGCCGAGTTGTGTGAAGTCCCAGTTCAGCAGCAGCCTGCTCAGAATCTGCAGAACCCTCAGTTGGAGCCTCAACATCAGGCTGAAGGTCAGCATGCCCTAGCCGCTCAACCTCTACCCCCGCCCCCGCCTCCGCCTTTGCCTCAGCCTCGGCCTCAGCCTCGAACAATGCCTGCAAAGAAGAAGCGGCCTCAAGACAAGCACCTCAAATGCACCGCCATCCAATTGGCAGCAGTACATGGAGATGCAAGCTCAGCTCATGCAGACTCTGGTTTAGCACATCGCCAGCCCACAGCCAGTTATCATTCAGCCGCCTGCCCCTCAGCCGCAGTCGAAGCTCGGCGAGTTCATGAGAACAAGACCACCTACCTACGCCGGATCTGCTGATCCCTTAGTCGCTGACGATTGGATCAGAGATGTGGAGCGTAAGCTGTACCTGGTGGATTGTGATGATCAGGAGAGTGTGAAGTATGCCGCTCACCAGCTGACTGGAGTTGCCGCTACTTGGTGGGAGAACTTTCGTACTGCACATCCCCATCCTCAAGACATTACTTGGGATGAGTTTGAGGCCGCCTTTCGCTCAGCTCATATTCCCAAGGGCCAGTTAGAGCTCAAAAGAGAGGAATTCCGTCAGCTCAAGCAAGGAAATATGTCAGTGACAGAGTATCTAAACAAGTTTGTCCAGCTGTCTCGCTACGCCTCAGAGGAGGTCAAGAATGAAACTGAGAAGACCCGCCGCTTTATGCATGGGTTAGATCCAGCACTTAAGGCGCCACTCCTTGTGCTGAATTTGGATAATTTCCAGAACGTTGTGGACAAGGCTTTGCTGCAAGAAAATGCTCAGCGTGAGTTAAGTGAGGCAAGAAAGAGAAAATTTCAAGCTATGCAGCAAGCCAGCAGTTCTAGGTTTCGTTCTGGTCAGAATCAGTCTCGTCAGTTCGGCCCCACTGCTCCTAGGGCCCCAGCTCAGGCACCTCGCCCGGTGTCAAGACGGCGTCCTACCCCCACTGGACAGCCGTCAAGACCCCCAGTTGATGTTTCAGCCATCCGTTGCTATCAGTGTCAGCAGATGGGTCATTATGCAAGCAGTTGCCCCCAGAAGCGTCAGAATTCAGCACCACCGCAAGGCAATCAAGGAGGTACCCTGGTCCGTGCACCTGCCCTAAGTCAAGGGCATGGAGCCTCCAATAACCAGAGGATGCCCCAATCCGTTGGAAGAGGTCGTGCGAACCACGTCACTGCCGAGGATGCCCAGGATGCACTCGACGTCGTGTTGGGTAAGTTCCTAGTGAACTCAATCCCTGTTACAGTTTTATTTGATTCTGGAGCATCGCATTCTTTTATATTGGGCAATTTAGTGGAAGAAAATAAATGGGAAATATGCTCACTTAAAACCCCTCTTCTAGTACAAACTCCAGGAAGAGCTATGCTCGCAAATAAGTTTTGCCCCAAAGTGTCCATTTTAATAAATGGAGTAGAGTTCTTTGCAAACCTTATCCTCATTGCATCTCAAGGGTTAGATGTTATTTTGGGCATGGATTGGTTAGCAAAGCATAACGGTCAGATCGATTGTGCTAGAAAGTTAGTGAAGCTAGTTAGCAATAGTGGTAACATGGTTGAGTTCGGATCCAACGTGTCTGCGCCAAGGATTGCCAGTACTCTCAACCATGTAAGAGATAAGGAAGTAGGGTCAGATAACCTTTGTTTGGAGTTAGTTCCTGTTGTCTGTGAATATCCGGATGTGTTTCCCGAGGATTTGCCTGGTTTACCACCGGATCGAGATGTAGAGTTTGTGATAGAGTTAGCCCCAGGAATTGCACCAATATCCCAAAGGCCATATCGGATGTCTGCTAACCAGTTAGCCAAGGTGAAGAAGCAGATTAAGGAATTGCAAGAAAAAGGTTTCATAAGACCAAGTTCTTCTCCATGGGGATCCCCAGTAATTTTTGTGAAAAAGAAAGATCATACCTTGCGTATGTGTGTGGATTATCGGTCATTGAATGAAGTAACCATTAAGAACAAATATCCTCTGCCCCGTATTGATGATTTGTTTGATCAGTTGAAAGGGGCTTGTGTGTTCTCAAAAATTGATTTGAGGTCTGGTTACCATCAGATAAAAATCAGAAAGGAAGACATACCGAAGACCGTCTTCACTACTCGGTATGGATTGTATGAGTACATAGTAATGTCTTTTGGTCTGACCAACGCCCCTGCTCATTTTATGAGTCTGATGAACAAGGTATTTATGGAGTATTTAGATAAATTTGTGGTTGTGTTCATTGATGATATCCTCATATACTCCAGAAATGAAGAAGAACATGCCGAACATCTTCGTTTGGTGTTGGAGAAGCTTCGAGAGCATAGGTTATACGCGAAATTCAGCAAGTGTGACTTTTGGTTGCACGAAATTTCCTTCTTAGGACACGTCATTTCAGCTGACGGAGTCGCAGTACAGCCTAGCAAAGTGCAAGAAGTACTTGATTGGAGTCGCCGAAGTCGGTGACAAAGATCAGAAGTTTTCTTGGCATGGCCGGATATTACCGGAGATTCATTGAAGATTTTTCGCGCATTGCGAGACCCCTCACTCAGCTGCTAAAGAAGGATAAGAAGTTTGAATGGATGGAAGCTTGTGAGAGTAGTTTCCAAGAGTTGAAGAAGAGCCTGACCATTGCACCTGTACTTGTTCTGCCAGATAATCAAAAGGATTTCGAGATCTTTTGTGATGCTTCGAAGCATGGACTTGGTTGTGTGCTTATGCAAGAAGGAAGAGTCGTTGCCTATGCGTCTCGTCAACTTAGACCGCATGAGGTGAATTATCCGACTCATAATTTGGAGTTAGCTGATGTTGTGCATGCCTTGAAAATCTGGAGGCACTATCTTATTGGAAACCGCACTGAGATCTATACTGATCATAAGAGCTTGAAGTACATATTCACTCAGCCAGATCTGAACTTAAGGCAAAGAAGATGGTTGGAGTTGATCGCCGACTACGATATTGGTATTCATTATCACCCAGGGAAGGCCAATGTCGTTGCCGACGCGCTGAGTCGAAAGAGTCATAGCCCAGAGCTAGGTGAAGAGATGAAAAGGTTGAATTTGTGCATAGTGAAGCGTGGGATGCTCAATACTATGGTGGTCAAGCCTACGTTGGATGAACAAATTCAAGTGGCACAACAGAAGGATCAAGAAAGTTCTGAGATCAAGACTCGAGTGCAGAAAGGTAAACCCGCAGGATTTTCAGTGGATGACGATGGAGTTATTTGGTTTGGAAAACGCTTGTTCGTACCCAATTATAAGGAAATAAAAGAAGTAATCCTTCGCGAGGCGCATGAATCAGCTATTTCTATCCACCCAGGCAGTACCAAGATGTACCTTGACCTAAGAGAGAAATATTGGTGGACCGGTATGAAAAGAGACATAGCAGAGTATGTTGCCTTATGCCATATTTGTCAGCAAGTAAAAGCAGAACATCAACGCCCAGCCGGTTTGCTGCAACCCCTAAAAATTCTCGAGTGGAAGTGGGAAGAAATCGGTATGGATTTCATAACTGGATTACCGAGGACTAAGTCGGGTTTTGATTCTATTTGGGTGATTGTGGAGCGACTAACCAAGGTTGCACATTTCATACCGGTAAAAGCAATCTATAGAAGTGATCGACTGGCAGAGTTGTATATGACAAGAATTGTCTGTTTACATGGAGTTCCGAAGAGAATTGTCTCAGATCGTGGTTCTCAGTTTATATCCCGATTTTGGCAAAGTCTACATAAGTTACTGGGCACGAAGTTGAATTTCAGCACCGCCTATCACCCTCAGACCGATAGTCAAACTGAGAGAACAAATCAGATATTGAAGAATATGCTTCGAGCTTGTGTATTAGAAAGCAAGAGCAGTTGGGATACAAGTTTGCCATATGCTGAGTTCTCTTATAACAACAGCTATCAGTCCAGTATCCAGATGTCACCATTTGAGGCATTGTATGGTCTCAAGTGCAGAACACCACTATTTTGGGAAGAGACAGGTGAGAATAAGCTGTTTGGACCAGACATATTGCAGGAGGCCGACAAGCAAGTTCGTCTGATTCAAAGTCGACTAAAGGCCGCGCAGTCAAGACAAAAGAGCTATGCGGATCATCGTCGCCGAGACTTGCAGTTTGAGGTGAATGATTTTGTTTATCTAAAGGTGTCACCGAGAAAAGGTATCCGCCGATTCAGGGTCAGTGGAAAGTTAGCACCGAGGTATATCGGGCCCTTCAGGGTTCTTTCTAGAAGAGGAGCCGTGGCCTACCAGTTGGAATTGCCATCGCAGTTGTCTGATGTACATGATGTGTTCCATGTCTCTCAGTTAAGGAAGTGCCTACGTGTGCCGGAAGAGCAGACCCCTTTGGAAAGCTTAGACCTACGTGAGGATTTGACTTATGTTGAATACCCGGTGAAGGTTTTGGACGAAGCTGAGAGATGCACTCGAAGCCGCAAGATCATGTTCTGCAAAGTTCAGTGGAGTCACCATACAGACAAAGAGGCAACGTGGGAAAGAGAAGAAGACCTGCGAGCAGAATTTCCCGACCTATTCCCTTCCGAATCTCGAGGCCGAGATTCCCCTTGGGGGGGAGGTTTGTGACATCCTCATTTTCAAAAGTAAATAAAACAATAAATAATCATAAAATGAAAATGTTTCATCCACACTTTGTATTTGGCATTTGCATAAAAGTTTTAAAATTTTTAAAACTTCGAAAATGAACGTCACGTTTTGAAACACTTTTATTGCATGTCAACAAAAATATATATATTATTATTAATTGCATGTCTTATATTAAATATTTTATTTTTACATTGCATATTTAAATGTCACCTAATTTTCCAAATTTCATTTGCATTATTAATTTGTTTTAGCAGAAATGAAATTGATATTTGTCATTTTAAAATTATCTACAAATTTCTTTTTCTTTTTCTTTTCTTCCCTTCACCCTCTCCCTCCTTGCCACATACACCCCCCAAGGTGTCCCAACCAGCTTTCTTGCATGGCTGAAACCCCCTTACTAGGACACCTGCCCTCCTGTGAAATTCCCAAATTGCCCCCCTCTTTTTCTCTTTCTCTCTCACGCTCAATCTCTCCACTCTCCTTCACCCACTCTCTCACTCAGCTCCTCGTCCAACCCGTTAGTCCCATGCTCCCTCTTGTGGTTACTGCCGCCGTCGTCGCTGGCCGCCGCCCCTTCGCCGGTCGTCACCGTCGCTAACCACCTGCAAGGAAACCAACCCCCTTCAGCCCGAAACTTTCTTACACCCAAAATCCCAATTCCCCAACTGCCGTAGCCACCAACGAGGCCAACACTTGGAGCAAGACGACGCCGTCGCCCCGAAGCTCCCAGCCGAGCCACCACCAGGGTCGTCGTTATCTTCGGCGAGGTGGTGGTCCTCGTTGTCGGTAAGCTGCCCCGTCGGAGCCGCCATGCCGCCGCCATCTCCCACTGGCCGTCGCCCAGCTAGCGGCCGCCGCGCGAGCCCCAACCCCACCGCGGCCCCCTCTTCTTCCTCTCCCCGCCGGCGCCTTTCTCCCTCTCCCGCCGCCTCCCCTCATTTCCTTCTCTCTTCCCTCCTCTACTGTCGGGGCGGGCACCCACTGTCCTGTATTGCCGATTAGGATAATTATTTAAATAATATCTTGCTGTTATAAATATTAATTGCCTTAGCGAAGCTCCGTTCGACATCGGGGAGTGATTTCCCGCGTCTGTTAACATATGTTATCATTACTGTGTTCTTTTGGAGAATTGTATATCTGAGCATGAATATGGTGAACTTGGGTTATGGTGGGTTGATCACTCTTTAATTAAAAATTTGACCAACTAATAATCGGGGTCGGGAGCGGTTGGTTTGCATGGTGGGTGCCGTCGTGCACGAGAATTGGGTTTGTGTGGGATGGCCGCTTCGAGACTAAGGACCGATGATTGTTACACGCTTAACTGAGAATTTTCCGTGCGACCGCAAGCCTGGTATGGAACGGGCCTGATCTAGAGGGAGAGTAACTTTGATGTTGTTCACCATTCTTGCACCGTAGATGGGGTCCGTGGGAACCATCGCTAGTGTACTGCCGGAGACTTGTGGACCTATCATTTCGCCGGGTACCTGTGTGGATATCAGACAACCATGGCAAACTCGGGGTTAATTTTCTGAAGGGTCTTGTTACGGTACTCTTCGACGGGAGGGTACTGTATCTTGTGGGTAAAGCGTACAACCTCTGCAGAGTGTAAACCCATTGAATGGCCGAGCTCGGTAAAGGCGACTCGGTGGTCTTTCACAACGTAGCTTCACTTTAATTAATATGACCCGGGTAAGGTTTTCCGGCATGTGTGCCGTTGCTAGATGAGAATGTGATTGGTTTACGAGAATGGAGAACGTATGTCGCGGAATTGAGAACTTTGAGATATGCGAAACTTGAGCTGGAGAATGAGAACCTAGTTATTTCTTAGTTTATTATGAGCATTGATATTTGTTATTAATGTTTTCTGTGTGCTAAGTCACAATTAACTAAAGCACATATAATCAATCATGCATAATTAAATAATAATTAAATCACAGAACTTTTATTAACAACTTTAATTACAACAATTAGGTATCACAATGAATTAATCATGCCTATATATAGTACACATATAGTGAGGAACGATGTTACTAACCTTGGTTAACTCGGCTGGGAGTAAAATGACCAAAATTTTGGCAAAGACCTCCCTTTCTTGAAGTTTTTGGCGTATTGCAGACCGTTCTTGATCTGGCAGAGTGTGGGGAGGAGGCGGGGAAGAGGATGCTCAAATAAGGCTGCTTAGTACCGGTTTAAGAAACCAGCCTGTACTGATGCTCTAACATCGGTCCCGGTTCTTGTAACCAACCAGTATTAAGTAGGCCGAGTTCCGGTTGGTGTAACCAACCGGTACTGATCAGTACCGGTTGGTTTCTTCAGCCGGTCCATGTTATGGAAGGCCAAATCTGTCCGGGGGGTTGTTGTACCGGTCCATGTTATGAACCGGTACTGGTGGGGCACTCAAATCACCATTTCAATGCAAATCGGCATTTGCACATATCACCAGTTTTTTGCACAAATCACCATTTCAAATTGAAAAAAAAGACTTAACACCGAACCATAACTCATTTGATGAACATTTGCACAGATCACCAATTCATTGCATAGATCACCATTTCACAGATTCATACTTGTACTCATTTGTTGATGAACATTTTTGCACATATCAACAATTCATTGCACAGATCACCATTTCACCATAACTCATTTCATGAACATTTTCACAGATCACCATCACTCACAAATAACCATTTCATCATCCATCACACACTGATACAAATAATTCATAATTAAGAACATCACATAATTAAACACTGATCCCATTCCATCACAAAATAGTTCATCAGAAACATACATACATAATAACTAACACTGATCCACTACATCATATAATTAAACTACATACATAATTAAACAACATCCACTATATTTTAGTCATCCTCCTCCGCCATCAGTGCCTCCAGTCGATTTCTTCATCGTCGGGCAGAGGACGAGGCGCAGGGGAGGATTTATAGGCAAGACGCGGGCGTGGGATCCCCACCTCCATGTGCATCCGATCCTGGAAGCTTGGCGGTGGCAATAGCGGCGGCAGCAGCGAGCCTAATTCCTCCCAGCTGCAAGGTTGATATGGTGGCGCCCAGTAGATGGGGCGCCGGCGGTCAAAGGCCCTCCATGCCTCCTCGAGTTGGTGCCAGAGGTTGCGGCGGAGGTGGCGAAGGCGGCATGAGGTTGCGGTGGAGGAGGTGGGTGAAAGGCTTGGCGATTCTTGGCAGAGGAGATGGACTGCCTGCTCTGGCGGTGGAGGAGGTGGATAGGCTCTTGTTGGCGGCGGGAGGTTGCTGGCGGAGGATGGGATTGTCAATTCAACCTCTGTGTCTTGAGGCGGCCAACCATGGCGGAGGAATCTTGAGGCGGTTCTTGCAGAGGAGAGAAGATCGAAATGGTCTTGATCTTGTTCTCCATGTAGATGGAGGAAATATAGGGAGGGAAGATAGAAGGTCGGATGCATTAAACACACGGCAAATTCCAATGCAGTCAAATGTGATTAAACACACAAAGCAAATTCCAATGTAGAACTGCAAAATCCAATGAGAAATCAATAAAAACAAGTTATAATGAACCGAAGAAAAACCAAGGAACTGCAAAATTTTAGGAACTGAAGAAAACCAGGGATAAACTGAAGCCGAGGTCGGAGCTAGGAAGAAGAAGAGTGTGGGGCTAGCCGAGTAGGCGGGGTTCAAATAAGGCTGCTTAGTACCAGTTGGTTTCACCAACCTGTACTGATATTAGAGCATCAGTACATGTTGGTGTAACCAACCGGCATGGATGTTAGAACATTAGTACCGGTTGGTGTCTTCAGCCCGTACTGATGTTCTTCTCGGACCAGTAGACCGGTGAACCGGGACTGATGTAACTGTCAGTCCCGGTTCATGCATAACCGGTACTGATGTGCCGGTATGAAAGGCCATTTCTGTAGTAGTGGCGACTGGGCGCACACGAGCGCATGCACGACTTGGGGAACGTGGCGGCAGAAGCGGCATGTCTTTGTCAGCAGCACAAGGCTCGGCAGCCACTACTCATTCAGTTGCACATCGTGGTGTAGTGTCCAGTGCTTGTATTTACGTCAGTCAGTACTTACTCAGCTAGTAGTGTCAAGGAAGAAGTAATAGAAAGAAAACGGTGCAAAGCTGTAACATCCCAATTTTGGAAAGAATTAAATTCTCTAAAAATACTATGATAATTATTATCTTGTGATTTGATTTGTGTGTTTTTGCCCTAATAAAGAAAAATGTCAGCTATTTTAAACATAGGACATTGTATTAATGCATTTTACTTTGGGATCTTGAAAATATTCTAAATTTCAAACATAAAAGACCTTTGAAATTTATATATTTGTGTATATATGTATATTTGTGAATATATTTATCAAAAATACTTGAAATTATGGAAATTTCATATAATGAATAGTAATTTCAGCATGGTGAATAGTAATTATTAACTATACCTTTTTGGGAAGCCAATTTTTGAAACATCTTTGATCCATTTCTTTTATCAATTTTATACTCAAATTTTGAATATGATGGGAAATGACTATTTTTGCCCTCGGGCCCAAAATTCCCTATTTTTCCCTCCCTCTCTTCCCTGTTTTTGGGCCCAATCCTCACTGGGGTTTTCCTCTCCCCCTCGGCTTGGTTCACCCCCGGGCTTGGCCCACCTCCCCTCCACTCTCTCGGCCAAGGCCCATCACGGCCCAGCCCGAGCCTCCTCTCTCTTGGCTCCTCTCACTGCTTGCTTCCCTGCCCCCCTGTTTTGTTTTGTCTGAGCTAGGACAGCGCAGCCCCCACCTTGTCTTGGTCGTGCCCCACCATTGGTCGCCAACCACCGACGTCGCCGGTACTAGCACCAAACCGATCGAGGTTCAAGTCGTCATTGTCCTCCCAAAGAAGGCCATGCTGACGCCATTAGGCTTAACGCTGCAAGGATCGTCCTTTGCCCCTAAAGAAACCCTAGCGAGGACTGTCCTCCGTCCCAGAATTCCCGCGCAAGGACGAGGAACCGCGTCACCAACGTGCGCATTCGTCCTCCCCTCAGCCCTTATTTCTCTTCTCGTCGCCTATAAATAGGCAAGCCGAGCTCGCTGCTCTTCCTGCCTCTCCCTCTGTTTTCGCCGAAGACCGCCACCGTCGCGGGCTCAACCAGGTGAACCTCAAGCACCGACGACCACCTCCACATACTTCCATTCATCCCTCCTTGCTCCCCTTCATTTTAATCGAAGTTTAATCTTCTGTGGCTCGCAGGAGAGCTCCATCGCCGCCATCACGGGACTTTGCCCCCTTTTCGATTACTTGTCGATGGCGACGTCCCCGGACCTCCCCTTTGGTCTATGGCATCCCATCATCATCCCCAACCCTTCCCTGAACGGAATCGATCGGAGAACCACCGCAAAGACCGAGTGCCTTTTCCCCTGTTTTGGCCCTAAGCGGCTCCACGTCGCCGGCTAACTCCGGACCTCCCTAGCCACGGATAACCCCACGGTAATGACCCTTGTAACCCCTAGATGCAACGTTTAAATCGAAGAATCGATGATGAAATAGTGATTTCCAGGCTTGCGGTGGCCCCCCTCCATCTCTGCTCTGGGCGCCGCCACCTCGGCTCTCCGCCGGTGAGACCTTGGCGGGACGTCCTAGGTAATGCTCCTGCAAACCCGTAGAAAGCAACGGCGAGGATTATCGTGCCCTGTAGCTCCGTCGAGACGACGCCGAAGGATCGCCGGAGTTCGAGCTCAGAGGAACTTGCACACTGACGCCAGCCTTGCGTCGTGAGGCTCGTGTCTCGCTATCATGTGGGACCCGCGAGGGTTTAAATAAGTTAATCCCCCATGGAGCTGCGTTCTATCACTGACATGTGGGCCCTCCAGTCCCACGTGTAAGGCTAAGTGGTCGCGTACTTCCGGTTTTACGCTTTCCGCACTGGGAAACGCCCGCGTGCTGGAGCTAAGCTCCCACGGGCCGGACTGTCGTGTGGGCCGCACAGTGACGGATTTCGGTCCACTACTGTGTAAACAGATTATTCAGTGTTTTCCATTTAATTTACTTCCAGAAAAGAGTTTTGATTTATTAAAAATAGACAGTGACTTTGTAAAATCATGGAGAAATTATGTAAAATACTAGAATACTTTCTAAACCTAGGAAAAATATTACCTTGCATATTCAACTAATATAAGTCTCTGTAAAATAGTAATAGCTCTTTTCTAGCTATTTCTTTTATTCAAAAAATCCTGTAAAGGTTTTCTCTTTATTAAAAATACTAGATAACCTCCAAAAATTATGAATACTTTTTTGGAGATACTTTAAAGTATCTGTAAACCATAAAAATTATTATTTTCTCCATGTGCCAATATTTTATTTCTCCAAAATACTTGAATAGGCTATTTAGCTTATATATAAGGATATTTGTATTATACTTTTTCATATCAGAAAATATATATCTCTGTTTTGCTTAATGCTTGTACTGTATTTGTCAATGTTATTTTCCAATTATTAGAGATATTATGGGTAGACTTCATACATATCATGCATATACATACATTTATATTCACATTAGAGTTATTATTTCATAAGAGGTTCTCTTAATAGAACAAGTAGATTACGGATCCCATTAGAAGGACCATAATGTTTGTAGGATCATTGCATTACATGAATCATGCTCTAGCATATTTCTAAATGCTTTTGTGCTATTTGGATTGTTCACGATAGATCCGAAAGACCCGGAAGGACAGCTCGAGGATTAGGATCCCAACACGCTCGATCCAGGCAAGCCATTATCTCTAGAATCATTCTTCTAACCTAGTTTTACTTAAATTATGTTAATTTAAATTATGAACTTGCATGCTCTATATTTTGTCATTATAATATGTTGTTAAAAACAAAGCTGATAAAGCTGGTCTAGATATAACCCAAATTGTTACATGTGTCAATAAGCATAACCCTTATCTTTGGTATGATTTCTACCCTGTCACTTGGTAACCTAAGAACTTAGGGTCTGTTTGGTTGAGTGGATGAGAGTGGATGGGACAATCCCATCCAGTTTTTTTGGCCTGTTTGGTTTGGAGACAAGGGTGGATGGAACCATCCCAGCACAGGAATATTCCTCTCAGATCCTGGATGGAGGGGTACGCAAAAAAGTCACGTACGCAACCATCCAACTTCTCCTCACTCCAAATTCAGCACTCATCCAGCCTACCAAACAAAAAACAGGCTCATCCCATCCACCCAAACCAAACAGACTGCTCGGATGGTCCCATCCCAAAAACACATGGATGGGATGATCCCATCCACCCTTATCCTCAAACCAAACGCACCCTTAATTAACAATTCTTGGACTAAGTAAGTCTTTGGCGAATGCTTAGCAATGGCTATGTCTAGAATGGGTCGAACCCTTGTTATCTACGGATACGGATATAGGATGACGGATTGCTCGCAATTCCTGACTATCAATGTACACGTCATTAACATGGTGAAAACTCATGCACTTGGGTGCCCTTTATTGCTCAAGTGTGAAGTGTCTTTGGATCAATCATTTTTCTGAATTTTGAGAATCGATATAGGGAAGGGTTTGTGTACCGCGAGGGGCATATTTTGGTGTGGTGTGAAATCATATTTTTCGACATGATGCCGCGAAGGTCATGTCTTTCCGCGATGGAAATTATATTGTCCACGATGGATAATACCGTGAAAGTATCTATCCGTGATGGATGATACCGAGATGGATATTTATAAAATTGCATGCTGTGAGATTTTGGAATCGCTGGGATAGCCGAGGTTTGGATGTTGAGTTAAACCCCAGTTATGATCAATTTGCGTATATAAGCACCATATGTCTTTGTTTTGTTAACTTGGCTAAGTCACAGGCTTTCACTACTATGATTATAACCTTGACATTTATGCAAATAAAATAATTAGGCAGGGTTTTGGCTCGCGAGCGCGGTTTGATTGCGCACTCACCCTCGCACCCACTCGCTCTTTTAGGCCAAGATGGAGAAGAGGAGGATCCCTATGATTGATATAACAACGAGGGAGACCAGGGCGCGGATACGCAGGACGGGTGTTATACGGGACTCCAGTCGCTTGCCTGTCGGATGGATGGCATAGCCCTTGGAACTCTAATCTAGCTTTGTTTCCGCATTTTCGAACTCTGATTAAAGAGCTTAATTTTGGTATTGCAATATTTGGCCAACTCGGCCCTACAAATTTGAGCCTCTATGTTTTTGAACCTTTATGGTTGTATAATCGTGCCTGTATGAAATGATTCCAGCATTTTATAACTCGTACAGCGCTAGCAAGATAGATCCTGGGCTAGCGCAGATGTACGAAGGTCTCCGATTAGACTGGAAATCGGCGGCTCACAAAGCAGTTGCTGCTCTACTAAGTTTCTGTGTGTTCTTTTCTTCAGTGTTCTTCTTCCACCGTGCAAATCAAGAATGTGGGTGTATCCACTCAGGTTAGTGAGAAATGCTCTTGATTTCCAACAGCCCTCCCGGGCAGGGAAGGAGAACGGCGACTGGAGATGGCTAGAATGGACAAGAGGGGCAGCTAGGGTTCAGGGGAAGCGATGGGTAGTGGGGGGAATGGGTTGGAGGTGAACTGGGCGTGCCCGCATGGGTGGCTCGGCTAGGGCGCAAGGACAGGGAGCTGGGAGCCAAGAGCCGGAAGCGGGAAGTGGGGTGGTGGGCACGATCTTTGAAGCATATCTGATGGCCAAGAATGTGAAGCACTAGGAGGGCTGTGCTTCACCAGATCACCACACAATTGAGGCTTCCAAACTTAAGAATGAATATATGGAGGTTAAAAAAATATATATGCCACTACTACAGAACACTCCTTCCATGCCGTCTCATCATTGCCGGTTCATCGATAAACGGCAGTGATAAGTATCGTAAGCCATAGCGGCGAGAAAATCATTGAGGCTTTAAAAACCGGCGGTGATAAAAATTATCACTGCTAGTTCAAGTCATAAACCAGTAGTGATAATGAAGGGAGTATCACTGCCGGTTCGTAATATGAATCGGCACTGATAATGAATTACAACTTATTTTCGGAAGTTCATAACTTTTTCATATGGAATCGGATGGAGATAAAATTTATATGAAAATTGTAGCTCTTGACGAGATCTACAACTTTGTTGTTGATAATTCTTTAATTGGAGTCATTTAGATACCTAAATAATCATTAAAATATTCCGACAACAAGGGTCAAAAGGAAAAAATGCCAATGCTCTACATAAGCACCGATAAGTAAGGGCCTTTTTTTTGGGCGGTTGCGGTTGCGGTTGCGTTTGCGTTTAAGCTGAAAATTTGTAACTCCTCGATAAGGACATCCGAAAGACCAAAAATTATAGAAAAAATGTTTTTGAAAGCTTTGAGAAGAAAAAGTAAGATCTACAAAAATTGGTTACGAAACGTCAAAACGTCTGGCTTGTACGAAAATAACAAATTTCCAGCTTAAACGCAAACGCAAACGCAACCGCCCAAAAAAACAGTCCCTAAGTTGGTAAGGATGCTTCGCATGACCTGAGAAGTCATGGGTTCGACTCGCATTAATAGCACCCATGCATATCTCGCAGAAATTTTTTTTAGGTTTCTTAAAGACAAAAATGGGACATAGTAGCACTGCTGGGACATAGTATCACCGTCGGTTTCTGAACCGGCAGTAATGCCATTTTCGAACCGGTAGTGAAGACGTTTTCTGTAGTAGTGTGCAGGCATGAATGAATGAATGTATTGTGCCTGACATAAGTATGACACGTACAATATCAGCAGGGATGTGTCCGGTGGAGGGATAACAATCAAGAATTAGTATTAGCGCGAATGAAGGAGAATATTCATTCTTTATCATTATTATTATTATTATTTTATTTTATCTATCTCCTATAGGGAGAATCAGAGCCGTTCGTTCCGTGATTTGATCGGTCGCGTTGGCTTCCACGTACATCCTTCTAGCTACTTCGGGCGCCGCTGCTTCGTTCTGCGTGTCGTTGCGGTCATTTTGCCAGCCGATGCTCCATCCCAATGGGTAAAGCCGGATTGGCTTTGCAGTTTGGTCCCTCGAATTGTAATAAATAGGTTTCCAGTCGGCCGGATCTTGATGCACCCGTTCATCGTTGCCACGTGCTCAGCGCATTTGCTAGCCGGTCCTTCGTTCATTCCTCGCCTTCGTCAGTTTTCTTCATGCCCCTTTCTCTTTGCCGCGGCGTACTCCGCCTGGACTCCACCTCCGCGTTGCCTTGCCGCCTGCTCCTGCTAACTTCGCCGTCGCCACCCCCTTCTCGCAGGACTACCACGCCGGTGCCGCCCGCTCCTCCCAGATCTGACGTACATCTATAAGGCTCCCTCTCCATTCCCCGCGAGCCCTCTCCCCTACCCTCCCCGTCGTCAGCGGCGCCCTTCTTCTTCTCCTTCCCCCTTTCCTTCGTGCTTCCGAGTGACGGAGACGGAGGAGACGTCACCGACGAAGGAAATGGGTGGATCCGGGAAGCCCCGCGCGATGGCGGCGGTGGAGGAGGTGGACATCTCCGCCGTCCGGTACAAGTTGCTGCCACTCACGGCGAGGCACCTCACAGGGCTCTCGCTCAGGGCATTCGTCTAGCTCATGGAGTTGCCGCTGCTGGGCTCTGTCCTCACCTCCCTCCTTAAGAAGCAGAACAACATGACGCAGGTAAGCTTGCTCCCCTCTTTCATCCTCCTCTCCTCTCCGGTTTTGATTCCAATTCGAATTCAGACGATCCGTTGGGGGGTAGTAGGACAGCGGTGCCTCACTTTTCTGTCACCGTCGTGGCACCGCTGCCCTTATCGAGCTGCTGCTGCCTCCTCCCAAATCCTAGCCCGCCTCCGCCTCTTTCTCGTGCTCCACAAGGAGAGGCTAGGGTTTGAGCTTTAGTCTCCCCATGCACTTCTCTTGATGATGGATCCGTGCAAGACATGGTCAGATTAGTGCTCCTCTGCTCTTCTCCTTCTTCCTCTTTCATTGGATTCATGTGAGAGACGTTGATAAAGGTGGTGGCCGCACGGATCTGCGCTCCTCTGCTCTTCCAGGCCACACCGCTGACCGATGGAGGGCGAAGGCAGCAGTAGTGGTCTCGAACGAGGTCCAGGTATTTCTGCATCATTCAGCTCATGTGCTCCTTCGTTTTTACTTTTCTATTTCTGCAGCATTTTTTTCCTTCCTACAGAGTTCTTTCTTCCTTCCATTTTGTGTTCCTATTACGGATCTCAGTAGTATAAATCATCTCCAAAGTCTAACTATAATCAACACGAAAGAATTTTTGCGTTTTCATCACCGGTGAGTCAAAGTCCCAATCAGTAAATTCAACACTATTGTACAATTACTTCACTCTGAAAATCTAAAATTCTATCAGATAGTAGGAGGAATAGGTGGCTGCTCCCCTCCTGGGGTAGTAGGCTACAGAAGAAGCAAATTGAAGAAACAGGTTGTACTCGTATTATCTATGCTAGCTCAACAATTGTTGAAGCACACACGCTAATGCCTGCTGGTTTAAAATGGATTCCCCACAGTAAGATCTTCAAACTGGATTGGGCAGAGATGGTCAAAATGAGAGGACAGAGTGTGTAGGTTGTGCCTGCACTTGTGGATATCACCTTTCACTTTGTGTCATTTCCTTTCTCATGGAACAAAGCACAGCACGGATGCACCATATGCATGTATCTATATCTACATGTTGTACCTGTGTGGTGTTCATTAGCTTCCCCACAAAAGGTGGCCATGGACTGTTCCCTTCTTCTTTTCTGATAAAGAAGCTTTGAGCTTCAGCTTCCTATGGCTATGTGTCCATGTCTTTGTTTTTCTTATTTTTTTCCTATGTCTTTTGGACAGTTAAAGCGTGTAGATGTGTTCAAACGAGATTGATATAAGGATGGGTTCCTAGCTGCTTTCAAGGTAGCTCAGCCGATTGAGGAATACATTTTTCTTCCTTTCCGTCTTCTTTTTGTCTTCAAGGCAGCTCCATGGCAACCTTATGTTTCAGTATAGTTATATGATGATAGGCTAATGTTCTGTGATGTTTATTTATTGCAGGGGTCGAGCAGCAGCCTGAATTTTTTGTTTCTGTCAATAGGCTTGATATTGTCAGTCTTTTGTAGGCCTTGGTTCTACATTTTTCATTTGTAGAAAGCAATCTTTATAGGTTGCCATGCATGCAATTGGAGCCAAAGCTAACGATATGCTGCTGGATATATCTGACAAGCTAAAGATCGTAGATTCAGGGTATGTTCTAATAGCATGTTGCACAATATTTCTTTCCCTTACAATATTTTGCAGAAACGATACTCTGAATAGAGTTTGAACTGAATGTTACATTTGAAATCAGATTGAGCATGCCCAACATCTGACTCCAGGCGCAGCAAAGCGCTTAGGTGAATATGGTACCATTGCATCCGTGCAGGTTCCCTTCACTGCTATATGTTTTATGGTTTTAGATGATAGTTTCTTTTCACCGCATAATACAGTACATTGTATAAACATGGTATCATTTTGATGGTGATCTGTATAATTGAGAAACAAACTAGATGACTTATTGACTTTGTTCATTTACGTTCGATTATGATTTGAGGAGAGCAAAGCAAGTTGATGAAAACATATTTACACCGCATTACCTCTGTAGGTTTGTGTCTTTTCATCATGATCTATGTGTTTTCGAAAAAACAGTTCAACTGCAAATCTCATGATAGTCTATTAAAAATAGTTCTCTTTGTTTTACCTGTAGTATTCATGTGTTAATACTCTTTTCTGTGCCCATGCATGCCCAATAATCCATTGAGACATTTATTTTGGTAGTTTCGTTATTGCAGTTTTGATGGTATTGTTCGTTGGCCAGTGGCTGAACTAAGCGTTTCTTCTTGGCTTAGTCTTCACCTTAGGCCAGTTTTTTATGCTTTATAATGAAACGAGGTAATACAATCTGTTCTAGGTTCACCTTGGCTGGACATGGCTTACTGCCAGTTTTGGAGATGACCTTAACTGGTGAAAAATTTGTGCATTTTTCTCATGATTTTTAGAGGTAAAATTTCATAGCTTTGTTCTGTATCCTTAGTAGTGTTTGAATCAAGATTTTTTATATATACCATGCCGCCCTCACATGCTATTAGAAAAACTTATTAGCTGTTGTGACAATAGATGTCATTTAAACACTGTTCTTTATAGTTTATTTGACTTATTAGCTTATTGGCAACTGATGAGTAATTACACCGTGTTAGGCTAATTAGAGAGAAGGCAAGCTATGCTCAATAACTTTTCACAGCTTAAGCAAGAGATCAAACACACACAAAAAAAAAGAAAGGATGGCAGCAGGATTGCAAATGTTTGACCAGCCAGCATCTACCGATGTTGCCAGGGTTTCGTATTGACACACTCAAGAGAGAGCACAAGCTTCCTGAGTTCATTAAACTACAGGTATGATATTTCAATCATGTGATTGGAATAGGCAAAAGAGACAAGTAAAGTCTGTATTTCTTCACATATTGCCATATGAAGCTAGATATGCTCTTCCTCCTTTTAATTCGGCACTTATTCGTCCTCTTTAGTCTGTATTAACGTTGTCGTCAATACCTCACATGGATTAATATGTCATAATGCTGGTATGTCAAAACAAAAAACACATTATGTTCGGCTTATTTACCTATATATTGCGATCACAAATAGTTCCTTTCTACTTTAATCCAGCCAAACAGTTTCTACTTTAATCCAGCCAAACAGTTTCTACTTTAATCCAGCCAAACAGTTTGCGGGCATCGTAAGAACCGAGGCGCGCGCCAGCGCGCTATCAATTCTAGTTAATTCATAGCTACGTTCAGGGAAAAAAAAAAAGATTGGCTCCTGGTTGAGCCACGTCACCCCCATTCACTGAGCCTATTCACGTCGCACGTTTTGTTCAGGCCATTCAATCCGTTGCGTTGGACACATCTGCCTGTTCAGGTTCAGGGCCATCTGTGTTGTAACCCTAGGTTTATCCCTAAGGGTATTATGGGCAAACCAAAATTATGGAGACAATATAAAAGGAGACACCTCTTGTACCAAAATAGATCTGGATCAATAAAAGAATACAACGCTTCTTTGCCTCTCTACATACTGTGTTTATTGTCTTTTGCGATTGTTTGATTATCGATCATCAGGGAGTAGACGACGTGATTTACAACACGTTATCAGCACGATCGTCTTCGGGAGCGGAATCTATGAGTTACCTGCTACCTCGTCGTCTGCATCGACTCGACAATTTTGCATTTACGAGCAATCAGAGGTAACGAATCGATCCCGTAGATCGGTTTAAATCGCATTCTATCGATAGATGTCTCGTCGCTTTTCAACTAGTAGATTGAAACGGTCTACGCAAGTAGTACTAGTCGATCCCGTAGATCATCTTGATTAGTAGATTGATCTGGTTAGTCCAGAGTTTAGTAATCTAGATTGGTAATGTTTTTACCGGCCGTCTGTCGCACGTCGTTGGCCGCGACACCGCCGCCCTGTTGTCGCGTCGTCCGCACCGCCGCAGATGATGCTCGCCCCGTTGGTCGCATCACGTGTGTCCTTCGTCGCCGCCACACGATGGTCGGGCCATACTACGCCGCCGGTCCTATCGGCCGTCTGACGCGCTTACCATGCCTCGCCCGCCGCGCCATATGTGGCGCGCCACGCCGGGCGATCTCGCTGATCGCACACGCCCATGCCCTGTCAGCCGCCATCTCGCGCGCTTCTACCGCCATATATCGGCACCAATAACAAGAAGTACAAGATAAGCCGTCGACATCACAGGCAGCGCCCGATTCCAAGCCGCTTGAACCGTCGCCCCACCAAGAAAGGTGAATTTTATTTTTTTATATTTAAAATAATTAGAAATAAATAAATAATATTCCATTTAATAAAATAAATAAATAGCCTCCGTCGCCACCCCCCACGGCGGGAAAGATAATCGCCATATCAAACGGCGATTTTATAAAATCGCCATTTGGTTGGGCGATTTATATAAATCGCCATTTGGAATGGCGATATTTGCCCCATGCCAAGGTGGTCGAGGTGGGTTATAATCGCCATTTGGTTTGGCGAATTTAAATCGCCTGATTGAAAGGCGATGTTTGCCTAAAATTTTGTTTTCATTATTAAATATTAAGTGTTTATCGAATAAATCATCGAAAAGGCGACAAAAGTGGGCCTTAACCGTCCCGACCATGTGTGGGGAAGAGCGACTGTCGGCATGTAGTGAGGCGGCGCCACACACGAGCAATAATTCATTTGAAGTACATATGATATATATTACATATGAAAGTATATATATTATCATTTTTGTGGCCTAAACAAATGCCTCCCGTCGAACGAGCTTTATTTTATATTCTCGCACCCATGACCTAAAAGTCTTGGATGAAGGGCGAGGTTTGCTAAATTTTTTTACTTGGTTGGGCGATATTTAGAATATGGTTGTCCCCATGATTCTCCATTCTTTTCTATTATTAGATTTAAAAAGAAAAATGTCCGTATTGTCACAAAGCATTCATCGCATGGCAACAGATATAGCGTTGAAAGTAGAGTGCTCCTCTGAAATTTTTATTGTCGATTACAAGGAAGTTTCTATCGAGTACAACGGGATATTTCCTTCCCTGGTAGCGTCAGTCCGGCCTCCTTTCTGTGACGTGCCTCTCGCGCTTTCTCCCCTGTCGGCCTCTCGTGCCTCAAGCTGACTGACGTTCGGCGCCCTCTTGTTGCTTGTGGTACTCCTTTCAGCTAACGCTATGCGCTTCTCCTCTTGCTCCTCCTCATATCGGCGCCGCCTAAACCACTCCCTCTTCCAACGGACCTCACGCCGATGTGTTTCTTGTCATCCTTCGATTGCTCGTGTTCAGCCAACGCCGTAAATCGCAGAGAGGGGGAGACTAATTGTTCAACGAAGTTAGTACACTCACATGCGCTTATGTACGTATATATAATTATGCACGAGTTAGGGTGAGCAAGTACCTTTGGACGCCGCCAAAGGCAACCTTGGGTGGATCGTACTCAGTAGTTCGCACACATGAAGAACCTCCTTCCGTAAGTGTATGAGAAATCTTCGTTGGATTGAACAAACTTGCACAGTCACCGCAGGCTAATATTGGAACATTGACCCTTCCGCACAAGTGGTCTTAAACTTGCTCATGGAGGGTCTCAGAGCCGGAGGTCGCCATTGCTTGTTATGGGGAGATTTGTGGAGTGTATCTTGTGGGAGGAGTATGGGACTTGCAGAGGAAGTTGCGTATACAGAGGACCCGAATGGAGGTGGGTATTTATAGCGAAGTTTGTTGGTGCATGGACGGAGTTCATGGAAGCGTCACGATCCTCCCGAAAGTCAGCCGATGCGCTTGATGACCGACGCCGAAAAGCGGTACCGATTGGTCGCCATGCCCTTCATTATTTTGGATGCCGATGCGATTGATGTGACCGACGACGACAGGAGCTGTTGGTCGCCAGCGTTCTTCATTATTGATGGATCTTTGGTGCGCTTGATGTGACCGGACGAAAAGAGGAGATAGAGTAGACTACTTATCGCCTACAAGATAAAGAAGAAAAGAACATCAAGTATGAAAATCGTGAATTGTGCTCACTTATGGGTTTCAGTAGGTCACCGAGCCCACCCGATGTCTCCGAAAAATTATGGCAAAATCAGACGGACGACGCAACGCCGCCTACCACATTTATGTGGACGTCCCGCCCGACGGTATGCCCCGGTGCGAAAATCGAAAAGCTTAACCCGTGTTAAAAAACCAGAATTGTGCTCACTTATGGGTTTCCGTAGGTCACCAGCCCACCCGATGTCTCCGAAAAATTATGGCAAAAATCGGGGACGACGCAACGCCGCCTACCACATTTATGTGGACGCCCGCCCGACGGTATGCCCTGCACAGCGTAAAATCGAAAAGCTTAACTCGTGTTAAAAACCAGAATTGTGCTCACTTATGGGTTTCAGTAGGTCACCAGCCCACCCGATGTCTCCAAAAATTATGGCAAAAATCGGGGACGACGCAACGCCGCCTACCATATTTATGTGGGCGCCCGCCTCGACGGTGTATGCCCCTCGCGTCTAAAATCTAAAAGCATAACCTGTGAAAATCTAAGACATACGCAAGGAAGAACAGAACAAGTGAACAAAACATATAGAAGCAAATGCCCAACAAGGTCGAAATACAAGGGTTAAACTAAATTAGTACTAGGGCCCTACTAATCTATACATCACGACCCTCTGGGTCGAACCCCTCGATCGACCCTCCGGCATTTGTGGCTTGCGACCCGTCGGCCGGCCCACTAGGAAGGTAAGGCGGTCCGGAGGTGCAAGTCGATCTTGGCGCTCGGTCGGGCCGGTGTGGCTCGCCTCATTGCGACGTCTGAGTCGGTGGAGGGTGGCTCGGTCACGAGAGGCGCGAGCTCGTCGGGCGGCGAAGAAGGAGTCCACGTCGTAGTAGGCGTGGCCCAGTCCGCCTCGGAGGTAGCGTCATATTGCCCCGATCCGTCGACGACCGACGATAATACTAACACGATAAAATTTCAATTGAAATCACGTTACAAAAATTATAAAGTTTACAGTGAGGTTCTAACTCGCACATCTACGGGGTAGGGACGAACCGAGACGCAGCCTCACGGAGGATGGCCCAGCCTCACAGAGGGCGGGCCAGCTCAGAGTCTCAAGTCCACCGCGGTCTCTGTGGTGGGACTCGTGAGGACGCCCCTCAGAGTCGGAAGTCCACGACGCTCTCAGTGCGGGCCTGTGTGCCCATCCCAGGCCGTGGGAGGCGACCTCAGGCCGAGCGAGGGCCCGCGTGGCCTGGTACATAGTTGAACACCGTGTTATTGTACGAACGATATATGACAATTTTAAATCAGATTACTCGCCGTGTCTTTGGAAGAAGGGCCGGACGTAGGGAATCTGAGGCCTCTCACCGAAGCGGGTGGGCGCTCGACGAACGACGCAGAAGTAAGGCTCAACGAACGCAGGTCTTGTCACGAATCGACAAAGGTGTCCGGGATCTCCGTCGGGGTCATCAGATCCTCCTCGCAAACGCATCACCGCTCTCGCGTCGACGTGGGACTTCGCGACAAGATCGTCTTTGAAAGTAAGGACAAATGCATTGCATGTTGAAAATGCCCATTTTGAATGTAAGCACCGAAGAACATAAGGACAAAGGCAAAGAATCGCCGAGGAAGGTAGTACCGCAAGGTAGGCCGACCGAGCTCTGGTGGCTGGTGCGTGTCGGTCACTTGCCGCCACGCGTGGGCGACCTCAAACCGGGTGTGACCAACGCAGCGTCCGAAGTCGCAGCTGATACAAGTATAAGAAGTAGGCCGGGTACGAGGCCGGGTCGTACTCTCCGTCCTCCTCGACGCGATCTCGCAAGGCATCCTCCCACCTCTCGACCAGGCGCCATGACGGTGCCCACAGAATCCCTAGCGTGGCCCCGCCTAGTCGACCAGAGAACAATGCTCACTTAGGTATAATTGAATTTATAATGAAACATAATGCGAAAAGGAGGACGCCTTCTGGTGGAGCGGGAGGCATGGCGTGGGCGAGTGGCAGAGGAAACACTGGTGTCGCTCGAATCGCCAGATCACCCGGCGGCGAGTAATCCTCGACAAAGATGTCGAAGATTAGAGGCGACCTCGTCGACCAAGAGGGCTCGGTCCTTCGACAAGGACGACAGTCGCAAGTGCGGGCTGTGATCGTCTACCCGCCAGAAGGTGTAGGGGTCCACAGACATCGTCACCTCAGAGCTCGTCAACCGCCGGACGTAGTCCGTAACCTCGTGGGTCTCGTGACGTGGGCCCACGAGGTCGCAAAATGAAAGGACGGAATTAGTGGGTCCTCGGTACAAAAATACATGATGAATCTTTGGAAAGTTCGTAATGAATACCCGGCGGCGAGTCGAGAAGGCCCATCGTGGCCGGTCCTCCGAGTGGCGTGGTAGTAGACCACGCCATTTATGCGATCGATGATCCATGAGAGGCCGCCCGATGGCGATCCTCTCAGAAGACCACGGTTGGAGGAGGCGGGGCACCGCGCTTAGCACGGCTGCAAGGCCCGTCTTCACGACGGCCACACAGAGCCTCAGACGCATTCGCGAGGACGGCGGAGGCCCAACAGACGGAATCAAGGTCCGGCCAAGGCGTCGCGATCTCTCAGCGTGGGGAGGAGGTGCCTGTCGATCAAGGTGGCCGCCCATGGGTGAACATTACCCAAATTAACAACCACAGAGGTACGCCGAGACATTACCTTATTGGCAATAGGATCGAGATATACACCGATCACAAGAGTCTCAAGTATATTTTTACTCACGGCTGATTTGAATCTAAGGCAAAGATTTGGTTAGAATTAATTAAGGATTATGACACCGGTATTCACTACCATCCTGGTAAAGCCAATGTAGTGGCAGATGCCCTCAGTCGTAAGATGTACTGCAATTCACTATCACTGCTTGAAGCTCAACTTGCCCTCCAGGAAGAATTTGCCAAGTTGAATTTGGGAATAAGAGACTATGGCTCATTAAATGCTATGGAATTGCAACCCACCTTACTCAGCCAGATCAAAGAAGCTTAGAAGCAGGATGCAGAGGTTCAGGCAGTGAAGCATCGGATTTTGAAAGGAAAGGCACCTGGGTTTTCTACCGATGTAGAAGGGGTATTGTGGTTTGGGAAAAGGATTTTATACCCAACAAAAGAGTGATAAAAAATATCATTATCAAGGAAGCGCATGATACCCTTACCTCCATACACCCAGGAAGCACCAAGATGTACTTGGATTTAAAAAGTACTTACTGGTGGACAGGTATTAAGAGAGAAATTGCAGAGTATGTGGCAAAGTGTGATATATGTCGAAGAGTCAAAGGTAACATTAACGCTAATTTGGTTGTCTTTGCGATCGTTAGAGGTACCGAATGGAAATGGGAAGAGGTAGGCATGGATTTTATAACTGGATTACCGGACCCAAGCGTGTTTTGACTCATTACGGGTGATAGTGGACCGGCTCACTAAAGTGGCTCACTTCATACCGATTCGAACCACCTATACCGGATATGACCTAGCCGAAGTTATACATGAACCGTATAGTGCATCGCATGGAGTACCCAAGAAGATTGTATCGGATCGAGGTACAGTTCACATCCAAATTTTGGCGTAAATTGCATGGTTTGTTGGGAACGCAGCTTTAATTTCAAGAAGGTTTACCACCCTCAAACCGATGGTCGACAGAGAGAGTTAATCAAATTTTGGAAGACATGTTGAGGGCTTGTGTTGGCTAACAAGATTGGTTAGGATAAGCAGTGCTTTATCTTGAAGTTTGCTTATAACAACAGCTACCAAGCTAGCCTTCGATGGCACCATTCAAGCCTTGTATGGCAGAAGTGTCAAACTCCTCTCAGATTGGCAAAAACTAGAGAAAGTAAAGTGTTTGGTGGATTTACTAAGAGAAGCCGAGGAACAGTTCAGTATGATCCAAATAGAGACTTAGAGCAAAGACAACCTAGGCGTAAGAGCTATGCGACAACCGTCGTCAGAGGAACTCAAGTTCGGAGTTGGTGATTTTGTCTATCTGAAGGTATCTCCACTCAAGGGTATGCAGAGATTTCGCGTCAGTGGCAAATTGGCTCTGCGGTATATTGGCCCATTTCTAGTTACTGCTAAAAGGGGGGAAGTAGCTTATTGTCTCGAATTACCCGACAGTCTAGCAGACGTGCACAATGTTTTCCATGTATCGCAATTGAAGAAATGTCTTGAATGCAGGAAGAACAAATGCCAATGGAAGAAGCTGGACTTGCAACCGGATTTATCCTATAAAGAATACCTCGTCGAAATTTTGGATGTTGCGATTGGAAACCCTAACAAGACCATTCAGCTTTTTGCTGTGTCGATGGAGCAACCACACCGAGGCGAAGCTACCGGGAGAGCGAGGAAGACCTTTCTGCTGAAGTTCCGGACTTGTTTCCCAGAGATTAGGAATCTCGGGACTAGATTCTTTTAAGAGGGGAGGTTTGTAACATCCCAAACTTTCAATAATGTAATTTGGCATGTTAAGTATGTTTTAAAATTTTTCTAAAGATAATTTGGAGCAAAATTTTAAATTAACAGTTCTAGTAGATTCTAGTACTCTTTTTCCGTGCGAGTTGATGAACTCTGGCTGAACTTTAAATCTCTAAAATCCTCTATTCTCTCCCGTACCGTCTTGCATGCTGTTAATATCTCCCTAATCTCCCTCTCTAACCTCTCTAATCTCTCTCACTCACGTACTGCATGCTTGCATGCATGCATATGTATCTCTCTCTCTCTCTAATCCTCAAGACGCTGCTGATCTTGCATGCTTGCATGCATGCATATGTATCTCTCTCTCTCTCTCTCTTTCCCATCTTGCATGTCTTGCATGTTGCGAATTTTAATTGTACTCTCTCCTCTCCTTGTGTGTCCATGCATGCATCTCTCTTGGCAAAAGGGCAAGATGCACGTCAAGATCGTGACGCAGCAGAAGCAGCTTGAGCATAGCCAAGACGAATAAGCAGCAGTTTTGCACTCGACGCATGCATGCCTTTGCCTCGCAGACGCAGCAATGCCTTCTTTGTCAGACTACTCTACTATCAGACTATTCCAAAGACTATCGACTTTTCTCAAGATCTGCGGTTCTTTGACTGGCAAATTTCTGTTAATTCTTGCATGCATCTTTGCATGCATACCGACGCGAGCTAAAAACAGCAGCTTGTCATGCATTCTTCTTTGACGCATAAACTTCGCTTCCATGTCCGTGCTCAAGTCCGTCGGCCTTCGCCGTCGCGCGTTATATTAGAACCACCAAGGTTCTATTTTTCGCCGCCCCTTTTGGCCACGCCTTCTTGTCGCCATCGGCTTCGGTCAGTACCATCAGTTCTTTTCGCGCCCGCGCTCAAGACCGCTTCTCCACTCATGTTACAGGTTTGGCGCGGGACGCCGATCGCTTCGCCACAAGATTATGCGTCGGTCTTCCGATCTTGACCTGTTCGGGTCAGGTGAAACCCCGAACCGGTGAGCACCTTGCCCTTTTCGGTAGCTCACATCCTTTAGCCGAGCTATCCTCTTAAGTTAAACCCGGTTATTTATTAAAGATTGATCGACTTGTAGTTTTAGGGGCGATCTGTCGGTTCATCTTCGTGCCGGGGCACGAGCAAAGCGGCAGTGTTCTCCCTCCACAAATGCAAACGCTCTGGCAATATCGGTTATTGCCATCCATGCCAATAGTTGTCAATATTTGGCCCTTGTATTTCGGTTAGGAATGTACCATCCACACAGAGGACAGGGGACAAGACGGAAGGCTCAGATGCATGGTCCCAAAGCGAAGAACGCCGCTCGTAACCATCTTCCGGTGTCCACCCCGGCCGCGAGATACTCCTTGATATCGTAGTATGTACCGGGGTTTCTTGCACCGATGGTCTGCAGAGCGCAGAAGGTTGGCATATGAGGCTTCAGTATGTACCAAACCTCCTCTCCAAAGCCTTCCTTTGCCCTCCAAGCCGTGGCATACTTTATCTTGTCTTGAAATTGTTCTTCAATTGCCCGAATTATCGAAGTGGCTCATAACTTATGTTGTCTACTATCCGTGAATACATCACCACTCCAACAAAAGTGGAACTTAGGTTCCGGTTCTTCTTCTTGGTCGTTCCAACCGACAGCAGGTTGTGCTCCATCACTGTCGAACACATCCGATGTCGACCCACTTTCCCTTGAATGCATGTACCTCCAAGGACATCAGGGACGACGACCTTGAACATCATACGACTTTCTTCGACTTGACAACACGGAATTCCTCCTAAGAGATAATGCCCAATACTTCTTTGCATCCATAACGGCCTCCTTACTAGGGTACATTGATCCCTATGTCACCGTTCGATCGTAATTCCATGAAGTCCGCTACTTTGGTTCACACATAAATCTTGGAAGTTGTACGAGTTCCACTCATTTGGGACCGGACGATCTCCAAAACTTGCCTCATCGTCTCGAGATGTCCTCGTCTTGTACTTGCTCGGCGCCTCATCCTCTGCCTCCATCGGTTGTACTAGCACTTCAATTTCTTCCCTCATCTATGACACCGGTCGCCTCATCTCTTCAGGGGTGCTCGGTGCCAACCTCCTCCGTCCGTCATCTCCGCCTATATCTTCCCTCCTCCTCCGTGTGCTCGCCTCTTCACCCTCCTCTCGCCCTTCTTGACGGTGGTAGGCGGCGTCTCTTGCACCGGTGTCTCGTTTGAGTCACCGGTTGGTTTGAACTCTGCTGAGCAAGCAAAGACTAGAGGAAAGCGCGCTCAATTCCTATCTCAAAGATACCCTCCAACTCGTGTACACAATATCAAGATCAACTCCCAAAAGAAACCGCCCCTAGCACGGTGACCACGGCCCTAACCTTCATCACATGTTCTTCTGAGTTAAGCTGGAACGTCCGTAACAACCAGTTTTGTAAACCCCCAAACGTTCTCTCGGTGGGCCTCGATATCCCTAGTGTTACTGATTCCAAATTACTAAGATCCACCCCGTTTGGACCATACATAATCTCTCCGTCCCCATAGTGAATCAAAATATAACTTCTCTGACATTTGTCCTGTAAATAAACCATCCAACGCAAATTATTACACGTGGGTCTGAATATTAAGTCGTCTATATTTTTCCCTCATCTAAAGCTCGCCGGAGGAGGATCAAACCTACGTTTGTATGACCTCAAGAATTTAGGGCAAAGCTATCATTTTAACTTAGATATTTTTGTATGTACTAATTACATCCGAGCGTAAATCCCACCATCAATAGACCCTTATCTTAATTTATAAATACCCTACCAACCCCAAACCCATAGCCCTACATTAACAAATTTCATTCCTAAAATTACCGTAAACATACTGTACTCATAATCTATACATACACTACGACATATGTAAACCCTACCCCTACCGATATCAAATTCCACCCCTAAAATACCGTAAACAAACCCTAACAATACTCAGTAAATATCATACGGCAATAAACCCTAGCCCCATATATATCAAATCCTCGCTTCCTAAAAAGGTTGCTCCTAAAAGGCCGAGAATATACCCTCTCGATAATCTATACATACCCTAAAAACCCTAAACTCTATTCCTACAAATATCCTAAATATCCCTTTTACTATCTACTTATCGCTAATTTTTAACATTCATATTGCTATCCTACCATGTTTTGAATAAAACAATAATACAAGATATAGAAAATTTACCGAAAACGAGATGGCGTTGATTTTTCTTCCTCTCTTCCACTTCCTCTCCTCTCTTCTTTTTTCTCTTCTCGCCTCTCTTCCTTTTTTTTCTCGGCTCAAAATCGGTCTCTCGGCAAGAAGATCGTTATTTAGGGCTGCAGCGGCCGGATGGATATGGGCGATAGTTCGCCACCCCGTTTAGCGATTTAAACTCGCACAAAATTTCGCTAATCAATGGCGGTTTTTAAAATATCGCCATTTGGGGTGGCGATCTATTGGCCCTAGGCCCTGCCTCGGGGTGGGCTTAATCCCGCCAAATAGGGTGGCGAAATTTCAAAATTTCGCCTTTTGATTTGGCGATTTATCTTTTCCGCCGTATGGTGATGGTGTCATTGAAATTTGTATTTATCAAAATTTGTTCGTTTCTAGTCTAAGTACATGTAAATTCTCAAATTAGTGGCCGCTTGTGATCTAAATAGATGAAAATGTCTAGTTACTCTTGTATTTTTCGACAATGACTCAATAATTGTTTTATCTGTAGAAATATATGTCGCATCAGTTTGGAACACCACTGAATCTTCCTCCGTTCCAACCTCCACCCTTCTTTGTCCAGCAATCTCCCAACATGGTATCGTCAATTATTAAAATTTTATTTAACGCATTCTAGCTAGCTCTAACATATTCGTTAATATAGGGTTTGGTGGCCCCTACACCCGATGTCCATGTTAGAGGCAACGACGCTTCTTATTCGAGGACTCCGCCTTCGGTTGTTGACTTCCTCAACTCGGGTGGCGATGCCGGTAGTGGGCATCATTGCAAACTTGCAATGATACCCCTCCAAATTGATGGTAGCAAGAATGTGGACTTTTCTTGTTTATGTGTGAACATGTGAATAAATGCATATGTGCATTTGATCAATGTTGTTTTGTTAAATTGATTTATACGTTGTTTGTGAACTTGTGAATAAATGCATATGTGCTATGTATGCCTTCTGTTGATTGAGATACGTTATTTTGTGAATTTGTGAATAATTGCATTGGTTTTCAATAAATAAAAAAAAATTCCTTTTTAAGTATTTACGGTGCAAATCAGGCGGCAGGTCGAATTCCCTAGTATTTACGTTACCTTCTAGCCGACGTAAATAAAGCTGGCATGACGTGACAGCTATTTACGTCGGCTTCTAGTATTTATGTGCGCCTCTAGGCCGACGGAAATAAACATGTTTACGTCGACGCCGACTATTTACGTCGCTCGGTTTACGCAAACCTACTATTTACCTTGGTTTTTCGCTTATTTATAAATACATCGAATTCCTCTAGTGAATGTTTTAAATTCTATAATTTGTTCTCAACTTCATAAATGAAAAGTACCATTCGTGCACTCATAGTTAGTACTCAACTTCATGAATCACGAAACACGGTTTCATATAGCAATGCATACACCTATCCAAGCAAATGTACATCAAATCAACCACACATTGAGTCATGGACACCACATAGGAGCCCAAACGAGCGGCTCGCGAGTCAGCGTCTGGCTCGACTCAGCTCGTATTTTTCACGAGCTAGAAATTGGGCTCGGCTTGCACTTGTTTACAAACGAACCGAACCCGAACCAAGCCAAATACCAAGCTGCTCGCAAGCCATGAGCTAAAGTGTCAGTCCTAACCCTAGGTAAATTAAAAAAAAATGCTTTAACTTTTTAATTTACCTTTTTCTTATCATGAAGCCACCTCTAAAAACCGTTCAAAATAACATATGCGAAGTGGAGAAGAAGATTTAAGAACCTTCTCAAAATCTAACTTAACATTAAGCTTAGCTAGCTTATTCTTTTAGCTTATCCACTCCCGAACATGCTCTTTATGTAAATGGCAGAAGCGAGTAATTTCGAGTAAATCCAAGGGCAAAGCTCTGTAGATGAGGTGGAAGGACCGGCATGCAACGTTGTAAGAAGTAAGGGTGTAAACGGAAAAGATGAGATGTACAACCATTGAATGGGGCGATCAGATTGTTGTAAATCACGTCGTCTACTTCCCGATGATCGATAATCAAACAATCGCAAGAGACAATAAACACAGTATATAGAGAGGCAAAGAAGCGTTGTATTCTTTTATTGATCCAGATCTATTTTGGTACAAGGGGTGTCTCCTTTTATATTGCCTCCATAATTTTGGTTTGCCCATAATACCCTTAGGGATAAACCCTAGGGTTACAACACTCCCCCTTGGGCAAACCGCGATATGCCAATGCCTCATTAAAACTCCATCCAAAACCCGGTGGGAAAAAAGGATTGGAGAAAAGAGTACACCGCACACGATCTTTGCATTGTGATATTGCCTCATTAAAAACCTTATTATGAGAAACTTCATGAAAAACTCATATAAGGGAAAAAGAGTACAATATTTCTGTCTTCAGGACGTGCACATCTTCAGGATGCAGATATCTAGAGGATACCTATAATTCTTTGTTCGGGGTCTCCCCCTGAACACTACAACTCATGAAATCGCCTCATACCTATTCCGTGAACAAGTTTCCGGAATGTTGAGGTGGGTAATGCCTTAGTGAACAAATCTGTCAGATTTTCATTAGACTTCACTTGAACTACCTCGATCTCACCACTCTTCTGGAGTTCGTGAGGGTAGAACAACTTAGGAGCAATATGCTTAGTGAAATTGCTCTTAATATACCCCGATTTCATTTGCATGACACAAGCAACATTATCCTCATAAATGGGAATGGGGGTATCGATGGTTTCTATGCCACATGACTTCTAGACGTGGTTTACCATCCTTTTCAGCCAAACGCCCTCTCGGGCGGCTTCATATAAGGCTATGATCTCAGAGTGGTTAGTGGACGTAGCCACCAATGTTTGCTTACAGGATTTCCAAGAAATCGCAGTACCATCATAAAGATATACAAACCCGCCCGAGACTTAGCGAGGTACGGATCGGACATATAACCCGTGATCGGCATAACCCACCATGTTCTTGGACTCGTTCCTTCCATAGAACAAATTAAGATCCCGCGTACCTTGCGGTACCTAACAACAGATTTTACTCCCGCCTAATGTCTTACGGTTGGTGCGAGTCAGATTCGCCAATAAATTTATCATGAAAGCGATATCGCTTGGTACAATTTGCGAGATACATCAATGCGCCGATGGCGCTGAGATAAGGAACTTCTGGCCCCAAAATCTCCTCATCATCTGTTCTCGGTTTAAAGGATCCTTATCCGCTTTAGGACCGGACCACCATGGGGGTTTTCGTGGGTGTGCCTTATTCATGTTGAACTTCTAACACCTTACGGGTATAGGAAGTCCGTGCACAAAATCCCCCCGATACATGCTCGATTGCGGCAGTCGAGACAAAACTTAGTTTTACCCAAATCTTTCATTTCAAACTCCGCTGTCGGAAGGTGGCTTCACCAATGTCCTCTCTAGTGCCAATGATATTTAGATCATCAACATATACAGATATAATACAAAATCCACTCGGGGATTTCTTTGTAAACACGCAAGGGCAGTCGTCATTGTTTGTGTATCCCTTCTTCAGGAGGAATTCACTCAGCCGGTTGTACCACATTCTACCCGACTATTTCAATCCATATAGCGATCTATTCAACTTGATGCTATACAAATTTCTATCTTCCTGATTCGGGATTTTCAGCCTTTCAGGGACTCTCATGTATATTTCCGAATCCAATGACCCATATAAATATGCGGTCACAACATCCATTAACTGCATTTTTAGATTCATACAAGCTGCCAAAGATATTAAGTATCGGAAGGTGATTCCACTCATGACAGGAGAATATGTTTCATCATAATCAACACCGGGTCTCTGCGTAAACCCTTATGCCACTAGTCTCGCTTTGTATCTCACCACCTGGTGATGCTCATTCCTCTTCCAGAGGAATACCCACTTCGCTTCCTCACGGAAGCACCTTGGGGGAGTTGGCTCTCACGGGCCAAACAATTTTCTTTTATTAGTTTAGCTAGATTCGGCCTCAATTGCTTTATCCATTTAGCCCACCGAGCGCGCTTAGGACTCGCCATGGTCTTAGGTTACGGGTCTAAATCCAAGGATTCACAATTTTAGAGGCAAAATAAATGTTGACTATAGTGGACTTTCTTTTATACAATTCTCTGAATTTATATAGTTTGTGGAAATTTCCTCATTTAAATCATCCGACTCGCGTGATTTCCCAAAGACGTCGGGATCTGGACCCTTCCGTTCCCGGCGCCTAGAGAGGTGCGCATGGTCACTTGGGTTTCGCGACCTTCGGTGCCCGCCACCTTCGAGGTGGTTATCGACTCTTGGTCGATCCACCACTACTGAGTTGTTCGTTCTCACTTGCTAGGGTAATAAGTGCGCACCGATTCTTTGCTTATGCGGACGTCTCGCGTGCTTGAATCAGTGCACCGGGTCGCTCCCCTTTTTCTACCAAGAGGCGTGAGTGGTCTTCGGGTACCTCCACTCTCCGGTGCATTTATCGCAGTATGTGCGACTTAGTTACGCCTTTATGGTCGATGAAAGATTCTGGCGATCGATTTGCAACTTGTTGCAAATCTATTATACGCTAAACTTCCAGTTCAGTTTCCTTAGTGCGTGGATCTAGGGCTTGAACGCCAGTGGCATTCCAATTGATTTCCGGTATTCCTTAGTGTGGTATTTTTCATCTCCCTAATCCGGAAAGCGCCTTTCAAAAATACAATCAGCGTACCTAGCCTTATGCAGGTCACCTGTCATAGGCTCTAGGTATTTAATAATCGACGGAGATACAAACCCAACATAGACCCCCCAACTTCCGGTGTGGCCCCATGGTGGTATGCTACGGTGGTGAGATCGGCACATATACAGCACAGCCGAATTTACGCAGATGGGAAATACTTGGTTGTTACCCACGCACTAGTTCCATAGGGAATGTGTTATGATATGCAATCGGCCTGAGTTTTATTAATTCTGCGGCATGCAGTACCGCGTGTCCCCAACTACTGGTGGGGAGCCTGCAATTCTGTAGCAAAGGTCTAGCTATTAACTTGATCCTCTTTATAAGTGACTCTGCCAAGCCATTCTGTGTGTCCACATGAGGCACGAAATGCTCTACAGTTATGCCCATGGCCGTACAATAATCATTAAACGCCCTCGAGGTAAACTCAGCGGCGTTGTCCAACCTAATGGACCTAATTCTTTCTTCAGGAAAGTCGGCCTGTAATTTAATTACTTGGGCAATTAACTTAGCAAACGCATGGTTTCTTGTAGACAAGCAGCATCGTGAGACCGGCGTGTAGAAGCATCTATAAGGACCATGAAATACCTAAATGGGCTCATTCTCGGCGAGATTGGTCATGCAGATATCACCTCAATTCTCTCCAGAAATTCGGGGACTCACTGGACTTTAACATGAGAGGGTCTAATTATTAATTTCCCTTTGGCGCATGCGAGGCACATAAAAGCTTCGGCTTTGGGAAATCGATACCTTCGTGGTATGACCTCTGTAATTTTTAACTATTCTTTGCATCATGCTCAGCCCGATGTCCGACGGTCATGCCGGACTATATCTTGGTCCAGGTGGTTATTTCACCTTCATAGAGATGATGAGAGAGGGCTTGATGTAGGTGTAGTATAGGCCAAATCCACTACCGCTTCTCACACCCGTCTTTAGAGGTTACGGGAGGAATTAGTTCCACATTCATGATCGGTTTCTATATGAAAGCCGTTCATGCGGATGTCCTTAAAACTTAGCAAGGTGCGAGTCGATTCTGTGGTACAAGAGAGCATCCTCAATGGTGATCATTGTGCCCATGGGGAGAGTTAACACGGCTCTACCGAACCCACAATCTGGCGTTGCTACGGCAATCGTTAGGATATTTCCATCCTCTTCGGAGGTTTTGGAAGTACTTTATCTCCTTAATATGGTGTTGGTGCAACAGCTGTCTGCATGAGTTCCTCCTCCATTTGGCCACTACACGGTTCTATGTCATATGAATATATTACATACACACAAGTAAGGTATATTTTCAAGTATCACAAGCATGCATAATATCATCATATCGAAAGCAGTGATAAATAACCCATAACGTTATTAAGTTCTTCAGAACTATTGTGGACATAGAACACAAAGGACTAATTATTACAAGTTTATAAATAAAAATGTTCTGCAGAACATAAACAAACCACAAACTAAGTAGGGATAATGTCATGACACGATGCGACTACTGAGCTCTGCATATCTCCATATAAATCCTCCAGCTTCTACACCAAGAAGATCGTCCTCATCATCGAGGTGGGGTCCTTCATCTTCGGGCTTGATGGGACCTCTGTTTGTCACCCTTCTCCTCTTAGGAGGATTTTCCACCGAGTGACGTGTACCTCGATCTGAGCTTTTCTTTCTCGCCGTCTTTCTTCATGTACTTGTGGTACAGCCCACGAGGTGCTTTGGGTGCGGCAAGTTCGCGACCGATGGCCCTTGCCACCACACTGTAGCATGGCTTACCGGCGTGGTGTGACTTGGTCTCATGAGGCTTCTCTGGACAACCTCCTTGTCTTTGCCACCAGCCTTTCCCTTATCTTGCTTTTTTTCGCCCACCGTGATTCTCGCCACGACGCCTTTCCACCTCTTCCCCGCCACGGCCACAAGCTCTGGGAGGACCCTCGAGCATTGGCGTGTGCTTCTGGCACAACCTTCAACCCCGTAGGGCGAACATGATGATTCTTCATAAGGATCTCATCGTGCTTCTCGCTTCAGCAGAGTTTGCATTAACTTTCAGAGTGACGGTGAACTTACGCCGACGATCTCGCTTTGGAGTATCATCATGGAAGGGTGAAAAGTCCCTAGGGTCTTGTTAATCATTTCCTCATCTCGAGACCTGCTTTTCACGTAACCTCAGTTTGGCAACGACCCTATGGAGGGCAGAGTTGTACCTAGCCACGGACTTAAAGTCCTGGAACCTGAGTTCCGTCCACTCTCTCTGCGCCTCAGGCAGGAGAGTCTGCACATGCTGGTTGTAGCGCTCTCTCAGGGAGTTCCACAGTGCCAGCGGGCTGTCCTCCATCATATACTCGGACTTCAGGTCCGGGTGTATGTGGTGCCTCATGTAGTGTAGGGCTGAGTACCTAACCGGATTAGGGACTCATGGTGCACCCTCTGTAGGAGGGACAATCGTAGCACCAAGGGAGCGGGCTTCTAAGTTGATCCGAAGATCCATAGCCCAGGTCAGATAATTGCTCCCATCGACAGCGAGAGGAGAGAAATCTCTCTTGTTCAGGTCAGACATATTCTACACATGTAATTATATATTTACTACAGGAAATATACAATGAGGTTTGCAAAAAAAAATATTCTAGAATTCTCTAAATTGCATTAATAATTGAGACTACCGGTCTTAGACAAATTATTAAGCAAATAGGGCAAAAATGTAATTCACACGGGTTTGCTTTTAATTAAGGACTGCAAGTCTAAATATGAAGCAAATTTAGTGGATAAGCAAGGATAAATGAATTTATCCTTAATTTTAGGGAGTTTTCTAGAATTTTAATTCTTCATGGGCCTGCAGTGCGAGCAGATCTGCATGGGCCTAGAGGTGAAGCCTCTTATGCGTGTTAAAGTCATGCACAACTAAGCCTCTTATGCGTGGGAAGTCATGCATGGCAATGTTGTGCATGATTTTTCCGGCCCCGTGCGTATTCACTTGGTATTTCCGTCGCGGCCGCGCATTACTTTCCCAGCCGGCTAGGTGGCCATATCATCCGCTCGCGCCTTGCCTCTCTGGCCTGCTAGGGGCCCATGCCCATGCCCGTGCCTTGCTTCTTGTCCGGTTGGGAGCCCAGCTCCAAGCATCTATTGGCCCTAGGCCCTGCCTCGGGGTGGGCTTAATCCCGCCAAATAGGGTGGCGAAATTTCAAAATTTCGCCTTTTGATATGGCGATTTATCTTTTCACGCTTTGAAGATTTGGAGACATTACCTTATTGGCAATAGGACTGAGATATACACTAATCACAAGAGTCTCAAGTATATTTTTACTCGGCTGATTTGAATCTAAGGCAAAAGATTTGGTTAGAATTAATTAAGGATTATGACACGGTATTCACTACCATCCTGGTAAAGCCAATGTAGTGGCAGATGCCCTCAGTCGTAAGATGTACTGCAATTCACTATCACTGCTTGAAGCTCAACTTGCCCTCCAGGAAGAATTTGCCAAGTTGAATTTGGGAATAAGAGACTATGGCTCATTAAATGCTATGGAATTGCAACCCACCTTACTCAGCCAGATCAAAGAAGCTTAGAAGCAGGATGCAGAGGTTCAGGCAGTGAAGCATCGGATTTTGAAAGGAAAGGCACCTGGGTTTTCTATCGATGTAGAAGGGGTATTGTGGTTTGGGAAAAGGATTTTTGTACCCAACAAAAGAGTGATAAAAAATATCATTATCAAGGAAGCGCATGATACCCTTACCTCCATACACCCAGGAAGCACCAAGATGTACTTGGATTTAAAAAGTACTTACTGGTGGACAGGTATTAAGAGAGAAATTGCAGAGTATGTGGCAAAGTGTGATATATGTCGAAGAGTCAAAGCAGAACATTAACGTTCAGCTGGTTTGCTGCAGTCGTTAGAGGTACCTGAATGGAAATGGGAAGAGGTAGGCATGGATTTTATAACTGGATTACCCCGGACCCAAGCAGGTTTTGACTCATTCTGGGTGATAGTGGACCGGCTCACTAAAGTGGCTCACATCATACCAGTTCGAACCACCTATACCGGATATGACCTAGCCGAGTTATACATGAACCGTATAGTCTGTCTGCATGGAGTACCCAAGAAGATTGTATCAGATCGAGGTACACAGTTCACATCCAAATTTTGGCAGAAATTGCATGGTTTGTTGGGAACGCAGCTTAATTTCAGCAGTGCCTACCACCCTCAAACCGATGGTCAGACAGAGAGAGTTAATCAAATTTTGGAAGACATGTTGAGGGCTTGTGTTGGCGAACAAGATTGGTTAGGATAAACAGCTGCCTTATACTGAGTTTGCTTATAACAACAGTTACCAAGCTAGCCTTCAGATGGCACCATTCGAAGCCTTGTATGGCAGGAAGTGTCAAACTCCTCTGTATTGGCAAAAAACTGGAGAAAGTAAAGTGTTTGGACTGGATTTACTAAGAGAAGCCGAGGAACAGGTTCGTATGATCCAGCAGAGACTTAGAGCAGCACAACCTAGGCAGAAGAGCTATGCAGACAACCGTCGTAGGGAACTCAAGTTCGGAGTTGGTGATTTTGTCTATCTGAAGGTATCTCCACTCAAGGGTATGCATAGATTTCGCGTCAGTGGCAAATTGGCTCTGCGGTATATTGGCCCATTTCTAGTTACTGCTAAAAGGGGGGAAGTAGCTTATTGTCTCGAATTACCCGACAGTCTAGCAGACGTGCACAATGTTTTCCATGTATCGCAATTGAAGAAATGTCTTCGGGTACCGGAAGAACAAATGCCAATGGAAGAACTGGACTTGCAACCGGATTTATCCTATAAAGAATACCCTGTCAGAATTTTGGATGTTGCAGTTCGGAAAACCCGGAACAAGACCATTCAGTTTTGCCGTGTCCAGTGGAGCAACCACACCGAGGCAGAAGCTACCTGGGAGAGCGAGGAAGACCTTTGCGCTGAGTTCCCGGACTTGTTTCCCAGAGATTAGGAATCTCGGGGACGAGATTCTTTTAAGAGGGGAGGTTTGTAACATCCCAAACTTTCAATAATGTAATTTGGCATGTTAAGTATGTTTTAAAATTTTTCTAAAGATAATTTGGAGCAAAATTTTAAATTAACAGTTCTAGTAGATTCTAGTACTCTTTTTCCGTGCGAGTTGATGAACTCTGGCTGAACTTTAAATCTCTAAAATCCTCTAATCTCTCCCGTACCGTCTTGCATGCTGTTAATATCTCTCTAATCTCCCTCTCTAACCTCTCTAATCTCTCTCACTCACGTACTGCATGCTTGCATGCATGCATATGTATCTCTCTCTCTCTCTCTCTCTCTAATCCTGCACGCTGCAGTCTTGCATGCTTGCATGCATGCATATGTATCTCTCTCTCTCTCTTTCCCATACTGCATGTCTTGCATGTTGCAGAATTTTAATTGTACTCTCTCCTCTCCTTGTGTGTCCATGCATGCATCTCTCTTGGCAAAAAGGGGCAGCATGCACGATCTTGCGCAGTGCAGCAGCTTGAGCATAACCAAAGACGCATAGCAGAAGAAGCTTGCACTCTGACGCATGCATGCCTTGCCCTACACGCAGCATTTGCCTTTGTCTGCACTACTCTACTATTGCACTATTCCAAAGACTATTGCACTTTTTCCTCAAGATTGCGGTTGCTGCACTGGCGGCCCTTGTTAATTCTTGCATGCATGCTGCATGCATACCGCACGCGAGCTGAAAAACAGCAGTTGTCATGCATTGCTGCTGCACGCAAACTTCGCTTCCATGTCCCGTGCTCAAGTCCGATCGACGCTCGCCGTCGCGCGTTATATTAGAACCACCAAGGTTCTATTTTTCGCCGCCCCTTTTGGCCGCGCCTTCTTGTCGCCATCGGCTTCGGTCAGTACCATCAGTTCTTTTCGCGCTTCACGCTCCAAGACCGCTTCTCCACTCACGTTCGGGTTTGGCGCGGGACGCCGATCGCCTCGCCGCCGCATTGCGTCGGTCTTCAAAGTCTTGACCGTCGTGGTGTGAAAACCCCTGAACCCCGGTGAGCACCTTGCCCTTTTCGGGTAGCTCACATCCTTTTAGCCGAGCTATCCCCTCTTAAGTTAAACCCGGGTTATTTATTAAAGATTCAGTCAGCTTGTAGTTTTAGGGGCCAGTCTGTCAGTTCATCTTCGCATCGGGGTTTTTCTTTTAAAAAAATAAAAAAAATAAAATAATACAGCAAAAACCATTTTAAAATAATAATAAAAATATTATTATTTGTACTGGTAACCTGATTGTACTGTGCTTGGCTTGTTTGGCATATTCACGCGTGCGCGGTCGTTTCCGTCAGAAGGAGGACGCACTGCGGAGGGCACCATCGCCGAGGAGTACCGCTACCACGCTCCCAAAACTCAAGGCAGGTCCTTTGACGCATATTGTCTATAGCCATTTTTCACTAAAATGTTTTATTAGGAACATATAAATGTGCTTGCTAGTTTTAAAATATTAAAACTAGTTGAATAGTGACTAGCTAGACCTACATAACAGTATTGCTATAACAACCAATTAATATAAATTAGGTTTAGCTAGATTAATTGTTATCTACTTTCCATTAGACATAGGTTGTTTAAAAAGATAAAATGCCTGCAAAAATAAATCGAGTTATAGTTCATGTTTACTGGAAATGTCTTTATGAACTTGTTTGGAAAATAGGCATCGGAGGGACACGATCAGGGTATGGGTATTCTTATTCCTCTCCTCAAATATTAGACTAGGAGGAACTTTCACCGATGGGTGCTTGCATGCACCGTGTTGGTGTTTTCTAACATCGCGATTTTGTAAATCGGGCTTAAAAACTGTTCCTCCTAGTCTAAGGACTATTCATCCTATGAACCTCTGAGCCTAGCCTTTTAGTACAACCTCGGGTCTGGTATGGGGCAGATCTGTTTCAGTCCTCTGGCTCTGTTGCGACCCCAAGGGAAGCAATCGAGCCGATCCCGAGACTATGTGGTGAAGCGCCGGTGGGAAGCCTCCCGAGGGTAAAGTGTACCCCATCTGCGAGTTAAAGCTGTCATGACAGTACCGTGCTCACGGTCATGGCGTCTTGGCTTAGCGTTCATATAGTAGCCATTTCTTTTATAAAAATTGGGGTTTCTTCTAAAATAATTTGGCAAAGGACCGCTATTTCAGATTTTACTATTGGGACCACTCGTGAGGACATTGTGGTTCCGAACTTTGTACGACGACGGATGGCTAGAACAGTCCCATTGGCGAATGACCGAGCCAGGAGCATAGTTCGCCAGGTCGTCGAACGATTCCGTCTGGCGAATGAGTGAAGCTAGACAAGATTGCACCCTGAAAAATGATGTTATTAAAACCGCATTTTAAACTCACTAGGAAAAATTGTTCAGGGTTTTTCTGCAAAATACCAAAGCCACCTTTGTACAGAGCTATCATATCGTTTCACATCCTTTCTCCTGCTGAGTATTAGTACTCATCCCTGTTTTCTCCCCCTCTTAAAATTTCAAAAGGTGAAGAGACGGGATTCGACTCCGAGACGGATGATGGGGACTACGACGAGTCAGACTACGAGGAGTCTTCGGAGGAGTGAAGCTTAGGGTCCGTCCCCTACCAAGATACTGTGGGATTACGTGTCAAGAGTAGTCAGTATTGTGGGTTTAGCCTATGTTTTCCGCTGTGTACTCTGTGGTTTAGCCTACGTGCTGACTTGTATGTAAAATAATCGGGACGAGTTCCCTGACCATGTGCCTTGTATAATTATGGCAATGTATCACTCTGTTGGCAACTGTGTGTACTAGCGATGATTCTTGGAACTAGTACAGGATGCACAGGAAGGGTCCGGACTTTTATGGCCGGGTGCCGACAGACGGCTCGCCCTCCGAAGTCGGGCCGTAGGACATCGCCCAGGAAGAAGCGGGCGCACTCGGCGCCTAAGCCCGCGTCGTCCCAAGCCAGGCCGAGTGGCCCTCCCGATGCCTCTTGAAGCGGGTCTTCCGCTCAGAAGGGCGCCGGAATAAAAATAAAGACCTCCAGTCCGTAAGTGTAAACTTTGTCGCACCTTTTTAGTCTTCGATGTTTGTTGTTTCTATGTTGAAATGTCCCCTCTTTCAGGAAACCGTCAGAGGAAATCCCGACTAACCGCCCGGCCGAGCCAGCACCAGAGCCAAAAAAGGCGGCTGCTGAGCCCAGTCAGGAGGCGTCACCTCCTCCTCCTCCTCCTTCGCCTCCAACGCCTCCACCAACCATCACGGAACCTCCGCCACCCAAGCCGACTGAAGCCGAGCGGGAGGCTGAAATCCCGGCCGGTGATGCCGCCGCCCCCCGAGCCCGAAGCCGACTGATGGGGGCGACGAGGAAGCCGAACCGGCAGTGGATGAGATTCCACGCCGACCTCCATCTCCCCTGGGGGAGACCGAGCCCAAGTTCTCGGTGGCCTGGAGAGATGAGGCCGGGGATTGGGCTCTACTCGACGATGAAGAGGAAGAAAGGGCCAGGGTGGCCTTTTGTGAGCACGCCGCAGCATGCTGCCGACTGATCAGCGTAAGTTTCTCGACCAGCCGAGTACGTCTTGAAGTAGAGCTATGCCGATATATACTCTTTTCTGTAGGAACTTGGTGACTTTTCCGATAGGAAGACCAAGTTTCTTAACTATTTCCTCCCCAAAATAGAACGGATTAAAGCCGTGGAGGGGCAGATAGTTGAGACCCAGATCGAAGCGTCCAAGCAGCGTCGGAAGCTGCAGGCCGAGATCAAGGAGCTGCAGGACGAGAAGTTCGACATCGCAGGCTCTCTCCGATGTAAGTGTCCCGACCTAAGTCGGAATTGTATGCTTCGTATGGATCCGAGTGACATCACACTCCGCACATTGTGCATCTCGTGACGCCACGATTGCCAGCCTGCGGGAGGAGCTGGCCAAGTTCAAAGACTTTGAGGCCGCCGCCCAAGTAGAGCTGAAGAAATCTTAGGACCAGAAGTTGGCCCTGGAAGAGTCGGAGGCCCGAGCAGTCGCCGAGTTAGAGGGTAAATCCCTTAACCCAACCGACTTCGAATCTCCAATGTTATACAGTTGCATGACTGCATATGTGTCTCTACTGATAGAGTATAAGAAGAAGACGCAAGCGCAGAATGATGTTTTGAACGAAAGCATCAAAACCATGCTAGCACAATATGAAGAGCTCCTGGTGGCCGTGGAGCCCACTCGGTGACGACTCTATGCTGGTGACGCCGAGCCAACCAACCGGGCTGAGCTGATCCAAAGGTGGACCGATGCCCCCGAGAAGCTCAAGGCCCGACTTAAGGAAGTCGGCTTGATGAGCACCAGTCAAGCGCTGGGAATCGTCAAGTCGCTGTATCCCCGAGTTGAGCTTGAAGCTGTTAAGGATGGCTTCGCCTGCACCGAGGAGAAGGCGTTGGCCCTGCTTGAAGAAGTGAAGCCCGCGGCCGAGTCAGTTGTAGATAACTTACATTTGGATTCCCTGTAGATACATGAATCTCTTGTAAATTATCAATTCATTGTATGTAAATAGTTCATCCAACATAATATGAGTTATTGCTATCTTTCTGTGATTAACTCTGTATTTTGTCCGAGTTGATTAGATTCCTTTTACTAAGCACTCTGCCAAGCGCATCAAGTTTCTTAGCGTTAGGAGTTGGCGCGGAGCTCTGTCTCCAGGAACACAGTCGGGAAGTATGAGTATTGCATGGAAACAAGAGTTTTATTATTTGGAACAAATAATACTTAGGCTCAACAAGAAGTCAAAAAGAAAGATATCAATGTGGTGCAGACTACACCTAATTTTGTGTAGCCCCTGACTTACTGGCTAGTCGGAATCTAACTAGGGAGCAAGTCAAATCAATCTAAATAAAAGAGAAGGAAGGGGTGCACGATTGCGCACCTAATTAGGTGTAGCCCCTGACTTACTACTTAATTGGAACACAAATAAGTAGCAAGTCAGAAACTGAATTGTACAAGTGTAAAGATAATGTAAACAAAAACTTATCTTTATTGAATTGTAAATATGTGTACAATGGCCATCAGGTATAGAACCGACGTAATTGCTCGATGTTCCACGAGTTATCAATGATAGTGCCGTCTTCTCGCCTCAGTCGGTAAGCCCCCGGACGTGCCACCGAGTCAATAATGTACGGACCTTCCCAGCGTGGGGAGAGTTTATGGCCACTCGTCTGACTGATCCGAAGGACCAAATCACCAACCGAAAAGGCACGATCCCGCACATTACGACTGTGGTAATGACGTAGCCCTTGGAGGTACTTCGCCGACCGAATGGTTGCAGCATCCCGAGCTTCCTCCAGTCGGTCGAGTTCGTCAAGCCGACTGGCCTCTGACTCATCCTTGTTAAACTTTTGAACTTGACGCGACCCGAATTGTAGCTCCGTTGGGAGGACCGTCTCAGATCCATATACAAGGAAGAAAGGTGACTGCCCCGTTGCCCGACTGGGAATTATGCGAAGCACCCAGAGTACGGCAGGCAATTCCTTCATCACTTTGCTGCATATGGCTTGAGCCAATCGAAGATGCACGCCTTGACGCCTTGTAGAAGCATGCCACTCGCGCGCTCGACTTGCCTATTGCTCCGAGGATGTGCCACCGAAGCAAAGCAAATCTTTATGCCCACATCTTCGCACCACTCTGAAACTCGTAACTTCTGAACTGAGAGCCGTTGACCGTAACAATCCGAGAGGGCACACCAAACCGACTGACGATCTCCTGGAAGAACTCGGTGGCCTTGGCTACCGTAATCTTGGTCACAGGCTTAGCTTCAATCCATTTGGTGAATTTGTCTATGGCAACGAAGATATGTTCAAAACCACCCGAGGCCTTCTTGAGAGGTCCGACTATGTTGAGCCCCTAGACGGCAAATGGCTAGGTGATAGAGATCGTCTGAAGTTCCTGAGCCGGTACATGAATCTGCCGAGCAAAGAACTGACAACCTTCGCATTTTCGGATGATCTATTTTGCGTCCGAGACAGCAGTCGGCCAGTAAAACCCTTGACGAAAGGCTTTGCCGACCAACGAGTGAAGCAAAGATGATGGCGCACATACCCGAAAGTGAATTTCACGCAACAAGGCGCGTCCTTCCAACTCGGATACGTACTTTTGAAGTATGCCAGAGGCGCTTCGGCGGTATAGGATTCCTCCGAGTACCACGTATGCACGACTCCGACATTCAATTTGTTCAGCAGCCCCCCGATCATCGGGAAGCTTTTCTTCTTGCAAATACGCCAAATACGTTCGCATTCAATCCGAGTCCAGGGTGAGCACTTCTGACTTGGGTAGTGGTTTATCCGGTTAAGGTAGTTGCTCCTGCGGTGTGATGGAGGAGCGTGAAGCTCTTGCACAAAGATCCTAGCTGGGACTGCTGCCCAACTAGAGCCCATGTTCGCAAGTTCATCTGCCGCCTCGTTGTCTCACCGTAGGATATGTATAAGCTCCAATCCATCGAACTTATCTTCCAACTTTCTGACCTCCTGACAGTAGGCGGCCATATTGTCGTTGACACAAGTTCAATCCGTCTGTACTTGGCTCACCATGAGTTGAGAATCCCCGCGAACCACCAATCGTCGAATACCGAGCGATATGGCAATACGGAGCCCATGGATGAGTGCCTCGTACTCGGCTGCGTTGTTTGAAGTTGGAAAATGAATCTGGAGGACATACTTGAGTCGTTCGCCTCTAGGTGATATGAGAACGATATCAGCCCTGCGCCCTGTTACTGGAGAGAGCCATCAAAGTACATGTTCTAGTGGTCAGACTCTTCGACGACTAGGGAGCCTGCATCTCTGTCCACTCGGCAACGAAGTCGGCGAGTGTTTGTGACTTAATAGCGCTGCGTGGCTTGAACGAGAGCTCGAAAGCCCCGAGTTCCACTGACTACTTAGCGATTCTCCCAGTGGCTTCCCGATTATGAAGAATATGCCCAATATGAAAAGAAGTGACCATCGAAATTGGATGTTCTTGAAAGTAGTGCTTGACTTAGAAGCGTCGAGCGACATACAAAAGCTTCGCGCTTGCGGATAGCGTATTTTGACTCGCCCAATACTTAAGCGCTAAGTCGGTCGACCGGTCTTGAGCCTTATAGACCCGTCCTTGCTCTTCCCGTTCTACTACTACCGCGGCACTCACTACATGAGTGGTAGCCGCAATGTATAGCAAAAATGGCTCCTGCGGCATGGGAGATGCCAAGACAGGTGGCGAAGTGAGGAATAATTTGAGATCCTCAAAAACCTTCTGTGCCTCGGGTGTCAAGATAAACTTGTCCTACTGCTTCTTCAATAGTTTAAAGAAGGGCGACCCACGCTCGCCGAGCCGCGAGATGAATCGGCCGAGTGCCACCATGTTTCCATTTAGACGCTGGACATCCCTTTGGCAAGTCGAGAGAGCCATCTCCATGACAGCTCTAATTTTTTCCGGGTTAGACTCAATCCCACGGTGAGACACCACGAAACCGAGTAGCTTTCCCGATGTGACCCCGAAGACGCATTTCTCCGGGTTCAACTTCATGTTGTATGCTGACAGGCTCTCGAATGTTTCCGACAGGTCGGTGACCAAGTCGGAGGATACCTGAGATTTGATGACAACATCATCGACGTATGCTTCCACGTTACGCCCGAGATGGTTGTGCAAGCATCGCTGAATGCAACGCTGATATGTTGCTGCAACATTTTTCAACCCGAAGGGCATAGTGACATAGCAGAAAGCCCAGAACGGAGTGATGAACGAAGTCTTGATGCAATCTTCTTCTTTCAGGCTAATCTGGTGATAGCCCGAGTAGGCATCTAGAAAGCTCAAAAGCTCGCAACCGGTAGTGGAATCAACCACCTGGTCGATGCGAGATAGTCCGAATGGATCCTTGGGACATGCTTTATTTAAGTCGGTATAGTTAACACACATACGCCAAGTACCATTCTTCTTCTGCACAAGTACTGGATTTGCCAACCAGTCGGGGTGGAGCACCTCCCTTATGAAACCGGCGGCTAAAAGTTTGATGATCTCCGCCTTGATGGCTTCCTTCTGATCCTGCGCAAACCGACGCAGCCGTTGCTTGACCGGTTTGGCTTTGTCGTTTACATTCAAGGAGTGCTCGATCACCTCCCTCGGGACACCCGGCATGTCAGACGGTTTCCAAGCAAAGATGCCCTGACTTGATTGGAGGAGGGTGACGAGCGCCTCTTGCTATTTCGGATCGAGCCATGTCCCAATCAGAGCCGTTTTGGTTGAGTCAGACGGGTCGAGCGAAATCCGCGTAACATCTTCGTCAGGCTTGAACCCGACTTAGATTGCTTCTTGTTTAGCACGTCCCCCTCATCGCGGAGAGTGATGACCGCCTACCGGATCTTGTTCAACTCAGCAGCCGCTTTAGCCGACTAGGTTGAGTCACAGTTTTCCTTATCGAGGAGATAGGAAAACTTGACGTCTCCGCAGACTGTGATTACACCTTGCGGGCCCGGCATCTTCATAGCCAGGTAAGTGTAATGTGGGACGGCCATGAATTTGGCCAAGCCCGGCCTTCCCAAGATTGCGTGATACGCAGTCTCGAAATCGGCCACTTCAAAGCTGAGGTTTTCTGTTCGGTAGTTGTCCCGAGTGCCAAAAGTGACCGGAAGAGAAATTCTCCCAATCGGCACAGAGGAGGTTCCCGGAATTATGCCATGAAACGGCGCATCACTCTTCTGAAGCGCCGACCTTGGAATCTGCATCTCGTCAATCGTCTTGGCGAAAAGGATATTCAACCCACTCCTGCCGTCGACTAAGACTTTGCACAGTCGGACGTTCCGTACCACAGGATCCAGGATAAGTGGATATCTTCCTGGACATGGGATGTGAACGGGATGATCCGAGCGATCAAACTTGATTAGGACTTCAGACCATCGAAGGTATTCAGGGGTCACCGGAACAGCTGCAGTGACTTCCCAACTAGTAAGCTTTTGCTTACATTTGGTCTCGTATGCATCCGATCCCCGTATATGTAGTTGAGCTCGTGCTCGGTTTCTTGGTAAGCGTCACCCTGAGGAGGATCATGCTTATCATCTTGCTTGGCGTCCATCGGAGTGTCCTTGTTGTGCTCCTGAGCGAACCTCTTCAGGACATTGCAGTTCTTTGCCGCATGTTTTCCATTCGGATGGAAAGGACATGGCACCTCCATTACTTTATTGTAGTCATTAGACCGAGACGGCCTCTGCCGACCATGATCCGCGGCTGCCACCAATTTTTCACCCTTTCGCTTCTTGTCCTTCTTGGAAGATGACTCGGGCTTGTCTTTCTTGCCTTCATTTTACTCGTGCGATCCTCCTAGCGCTCGGCGAGAGCATCCGAGGTGGTGGCATACCGGTCCGCTAGAGAGAACATCTCTTTGACAGTAGTCGGGGACTTCCGAGACATCTTTTTGATTAAGTCGGGGTCACGAACTCTCATTTGGAAAGCCGCGACAACGACCGCTTCAGAAATCTCTCGGATTGTGTTTTCTTCTTTGTCAAACGCCGAATGAAATCCCTTAACGATTCATCTTTTCTCTGATGAATCTGATAAAGGTCCCACTAGGTCCCAGGCTTCTCGTAAGTGTCTTGGAAATTGGCGACGAATTGGTCGCAAAGCTCTCCCTAGGAACCGATTGAGTTCTCTGGAAGGCCTGCAAGCCAACCCTGAGCCGGGGGAGACAACATGACGGGCAGATAATTTGCCATCACATCATAGCCTCCACCCGCGGCTTTGATTGCCAGGGAGTAGATCTGTAACCAAGCTTCTAGGTCCCGCTCCCCGTCAAATTTCACTATTCCCTTGGGGTTAAACCCCTCGGGCCAGTTGACTTGATGAAGTCAGGGTGTGAATGCTTTGATCCCGTCAATCATTCCGTCCCCAGGGGGAGGAGACTGACAAGGAGGTATTCGGCACGGCAGAGTGCGAAGCCGGTCATCTCGGTGATGATCACCACGATGCTCAGCGTGGTCGTCACGACGATTGTTTCTGCCGTGGTTTCGACCGAAACCATCTCTATTGTCATCTTGGTAACGTCTCTCGTCTTCTTCTCGCTCCCTCTGCCGAGCTTCGATGTCGAGGCGAAGGTCGCGATTACTGTTTTGGCGAGCGTCTTGCTCGTGAGTTGGTGTGCGCTGACTGCGCCGAGTGTTGCTCGTGGCAGTCTGGCTTATGGCCGAGTCGGCCTATTGATCCCGAGTACTCTGGACAGCCGCTGCCGTCACCATGGCTTTAATCTGCTCCATGATCGGTGTTGCGGGACTGTTTTCCCTGAGTAACGATCCAATATCCAAGAGGGTCTTGGATGCAAGGATATTCTGTTGTGGGGTACGGAAGACCGAGTGATCTCCCATACGGATTTGGAGTAATTTCTCCTGAACTTCACGCCCACGACCGCGCAATCTATCACACAGATCTTCTCCATCTCCGTCGGTATGCTCGGCTCCTGCTTCATCTGTTCGGTGCAGGGCCGACCCGGAAGGTTGTCCATCCACCACGTAAACACCGCGAGAGTCAGGGAACCCGTTGATGCTCTCCTCCGACTCGGATCCCGAGTAAGAGAGGCTTAACTGATCCTGACTTGTTGGCTCATCGATGGGGGTCATTATAACTCCCGCTGCCCATGATGAATTGTTTGGCGGAAGGAAACCTGACTGAGATTCGGCAGAACAGATCCGCTGAAACCTAGCAGCCGAATTGCTTAATCCGAATGGCATCCTAGTGTCCACTCGGGAAGTAGATCTGGTTAGAGTTATCCCCGAGCCAGAACTCGGGAAGCTCGTCCCAGTAAGTGTATGTTGGGCTCCATCCCTTAGCCCAGACCGAAAAAGGCGGCGTGTTATCTCATGGAAAACAGTGCCGAGTTCCTCAATCCGGACGGGGTGTTGCACAATTGAGAAGTTGCAGTTTCCAACGGGATCTAATCGCGATCCAGGTCAGGAATAGCATCGCCGATTGGTTCTTCATCAGCGTAAGAAGCTGACAGAACCAAAGGCTCATAATCCCGACTAAAACCGAAGGGAATCCCGGCAGTGGGCCAGTCGGAATTGTCGATATCAGATTGGATCTCTCCCGGATCGGAATCCGAAAGACAACCTGCGATGGTGGAGTTCGGTTGGAGTCGCGTACAGCGTCCCCCGGTAGCGTGTGAACCGAACGTCGCTTGGCACACATAACCGAAGTTCCCCGAAGTCGTTGGTGAGGAAGCCGAGATCTCTGAAGACAAAACCTTGGCCGGGGCATAGGTGAAGACGAATCTGCCGATTGAAGCCATCGAATTTAATGAAACTGATCGTGACGCTAGTCCCTACCTGGTGAGCCAACTGTCGACGAATTATGTCGGCAATATATTTTATAGGGCTATACGAAAGACCACAACTCGATGGTAGCATTGGGGGCAGGATTTATATAGGTTCAGGCCCTCCCGAAGAGGTAATACCCTACTCCTATGCTCGTGGATTTGTATTATGGGGTGTCGGTCACAATGATCAGGGGATGATCATAATGATCGTATGATCTCGCCTAAGATTGCACGAGATTGGATGTAATCGAAGATGATGTTGAAGATGTCTAACTAAGGACCCCGACCCCCTTTATATAGTGTAAGGGGTAGGTTACATATTGGTTTCCTAATCGATATTAGGGAAATAAGGGATATAGCCAAGTTGAGTCTCACGAGAGCTCGACCCATTGCTCTGGGAGGATTGAGAGGACATCGCCAAACTTAAGACTGTGCTAGTTACCAGATAACCATTAAATAGGGAGAACCTTTCATGTGTCTTGCCACCCTCGCTATTGTACAAAGTGATAGGGTCAACATCTTCTTTCCTTCGGTCGTATTCAAGCCCGTGAGTATCGATCATCAATTTCCCACAACTAGCCTACAAAATTTGTAGTACATGTGCGTAAAAAATTTCTCACTGCATAGCTGTTCTGGCTATGTGGGATCAGAACCTAGTTGACCCTGAATATAAGCTTCAACGTCAGTTGGCCGAGACCCACTTTGAGCTTCCTATAAATCAATGTCATTAGCCAACATTTGGAACAGAAAAGATCAAATATTGACAATTAAAACTACAAATGACCATATAGAACATTATAAAGCATAACATCCGCCGTGCATTACGAAGATGTATCGGCTCCATACCGTTGAACTACCGTCAGACCTACCTCCCTATTACCCCGCTTCTTGTTAGATTTCTAAACAAAGTCAGGTGAAGCCCAGTAGCGGCTAAGTGCTTCCCATGCTTCGGGGCATTTGTTAAAACAAGGCAGGATAACCTCTCGGTACTAATCCTCACAAAGGTAGATTTTTAAAGCACCAAGCTTCTTGCTCATATCCTAAGAAAGCACCCTCTTATAGTACAAGTTTATTGCTTGGAGATGACCCTAGTATATCATCTCCTTCACCGCCCTGGTCGCTGCATTCTCAAAGACATATTTTGCCTTAGTTTGCAACGGCTGCTCCTGATTACTTCGCAAACTGTATCTCCTACAAAGGAAAAGGATGAGTTAAACATTGTATAATTGCTCATAAAACAAATGAAAATGAAAAAAAAATTATAGAATTACCCAAAGATCGACCCACACCCGCTGGGTAATAGTTCCATGCACCCCATCCATAGCCATCTTGTAGTGCGCCCACTTCAGGGTTGGCTTAGGTTCGTCATTGATGACCACTAAACCAGGATAATGGTAGTGCAAGAGAGATCCCAGCATACCATTCACTTGCCTTAACATGTTCTTGTCCGTCCATTTTACAACAACCCATTGCCTGCAAAGAACATTGTGGAACTTTTAAGATCACCTAGCGTGAAGTTCATTTAAACAAATTTTTATTACTTACCAATCTCCATGTGGCACGATCAGCACCTGTACTACCGCATAATGGCCACGCATTGTCAATCTCCGAGCAAAAAATCATAGCTATTGGCTCACTTCCTCATTACATGCAATGAATAAGAAAGGATATTACTGATTCAAATGATAGGCACACAACAAGTGTGGAGTAGATCGGATTGGCAAGCAAGAGGTTCACCGATGAAAGTGAAGCAGAAAAGTCTAAAGCAATAAAGTAGGCCGCATCGACCACTCCAACATAATAAAGGGATCCTTTCGATGCTGCTGCACACGGCCCGAGAGCCGAAGGTCCAACCTTTGCTCACCGCCTCAACTCAACAGGTCCACGACCTTCTCATCTAGATCCACTCTAGATAATGAACCAACCTTGGGTCTTGTCGGGACCTGGCCGAAACGACCGAACCCCTCTGTGCATCCCGTACTAGTCCCAGAGATCAACAGCTAGTACGCACAGTCCAAACAAAGTGATACATTACCAGCAGAAATAAAATATTACATAACAGGGCAGAGCCCTAATACAGTACATACATGGTGACATGCAGGCCACAAATCAGAGTTCACCAAAATACGACACATGGGCCCATACAATAGGGCACAACAGTACTACTACTCAATATCCACAAGCAGCAAGACAGTAGGAAGTGACTCTAGTCTTCCGGGAAGTCCTCGTAGTTCCCCGCCTCGTAGTCAGCATCAGCATCATCGAACTGCGGGTCTTCTGTGAATTGTCCCTCAACTGGAGTTCATAAAGAGAAGGGAAAATAGAGAGAGTGAGTACAATTGTACTCCACAAGTCAGGGAAAAGAGGTGCAGTATGGGGCTTCGTACAAGAGGAGGCTTAGGACGTTTCGAAGAAAGCCAGTTTTTCAAGATTTATTCCTAAGTGTGGAAAGGCAAGCTGAAAAGAAAACTTTTCCTGTAAATGAAATATAATTTCCTCGGCCGTGAAATATCCTTCGTCTAGGCCAGTTACAATTCCATTTGCAAAAACCATTTAATCCTTTCCAGAAACCATGAGAACGACTATCATGATAGTTTTAACTCTGTAGAGTGGGTACACTTTACCCTGAGGAGGTATCACAACAACGGTGCGAACCCCAAAGCCGTGTGGGCTAAAAGCCCTAATAGCACTCGCTCCGTGAGTCATTCCTGGGCATGCTATGGGGGATCAGCCCAACAGCCCTAGTCTTCACGTTGTACAGGAAGGCCAAGGAAACACAATCCAAGGCACTGACGAACGAGGATACACCCCCCACGCCCGTGCAACCTAGATGTCTACGAAGGACATCACCACCAGTAAGTAGCTACTAGATATCAGATCTTAATGGGCCAGGCCCATCCCCATAATGGAACCCGAGATTATATTGTAAGGCTCCATTTGTAGGTTCATTGAAAGAGCAGTCCTTAGACTAGGGGAGGAGTATAGACAGCATTCCAAAACTGTGCATACCCTACACCATTCCATCAGCCGGGTCTTCACTAGTCAGAGCATTTATAGAAAGGAAATATATACACGGAATCATACAACAAGCATAACTCAGAAACTCTTTTTATAAAACCTTTTTATAGAGCTTTTATAGAAAGGAAATATATATTTTTCGTATTTTTGGAAATCCCATTTTAAACCATATATAGCTCATTGGATTTCTAAATTATCTATTCCTTCTAAAATGTGAGGTTTGATATTTCTCCTAAGTTTAGGGGCATGTCTAGTATTTTACATAATTTTTCCAGAATTTTTGGAAGTCTTTCGCAATTTCTAGAATTCCCATTTTCATTCTCTGATTTTCTAAATTAAGAAAAGCGGAGGTAATTCCTGCACAGGGTTGGGCTCGGCCCAACAGCATGCGGGGTGGCCCACGCAGCGCGTGGTCGGGCAGACACATCACGGTGCAAGGGCGCCGGCGCACGGAGAAGGCATACTCTTGGGAATATGTCTCCACTTCGCCCACCTGTCAGCGACAGAGAAACGATGCGCGGGTTAATCCCACAATTAAAAATTGCGGGCCTCGCACGTCGGTGACCTATGAGGGCTAACTGCCGATTAACGGATAATGGCTCAGGCCCACCGGTCAGTGGCACTGGCCGGTGGCCTAACGCCTGTGTCGTCTTCCTTCGGCCGGGTCCGGCCGGAGGGGGAAGGTCAATGGCACGCCGGTGGCTCGGGCCATCACGGCCGGCGAGCTTAGGGAAAAAGGGCAGTAGGCCCCATGCCGAGGCCAATGGTGGTGACGGTGTCACCAATGGTGGCTTAGATCGGTGGCCCGGCTCAGGACAGCGGCGGCGGGCACGGTTCACCATGGCGCCGGTGATTACTTTGGTTTCTAGTTAGGTGCGAGGGTTGGTCGAGCAACTGAGTGGCACCGAGGGGTTACCTGAGGCGATGGTGAGGACGGAGGAAGTTTGGCTTGGCCTGGCGTCGTGAGGTCGGCGGTGGTCAGAGTAGGGGCCTCGTCGCCAGCTCACTCCGTCGAACCTTAAGCCAAATTAGAGGCACAGGGGTGAGGGCGATGCTCCTGGGATGCTCCTAGAGGAATGAATCGGACTTTGACTTACTGGCGGTAGAGAAATCCGAAAGGGGGCAGTTCTTGGCCGACGGCGCTTCGCGAGTATTCCGGCGAGTTGCAAAGGGAGGGGGACCTATTAGGGGAGGACTGGGGAGTAGTGGAGGGGAGCTCTTTAATGAGCCAGGATTTGGGCTAAGGAGCTCACCCACGCGGGCGGGAAACCGAGCTAGAGCGCGACGGCGGAACTGGCCGAAAGTGGAAACGTGAGGAGGGGCAACTGGGGGCTTTGTTGGCTCAGAAGGGGGTAGGAGAAGGTTAGCGGTGTCCAGGAGAGCGGTTAGAGTGGGTCCGGGGCTTAGGGGGTACCAAGGCAGGGCTGTCACCGAGCGGGGCCATGGCCTTCAATGCCCGTCGCCAAGCAGGCGAGCGGCTGTCCACAGCAACGGCAAGGAATTCAAGGCGTAGATGGGGAGGACTCGGTGAGCAATGCTGTGTCGTGCGGCATCGTGTCGTCTCAGGCAAGTGGAGGTAAGGTGATAGTGCGGCAAGTTGGCGTGGTACGCGCCACGCTACGCGCACGGTGTGCCGTGCGCGGTCACGAAGAGTCGAGCGAGGACAAGCGTGCCATGTCGGGTCATACCAGCGCGTGTGCGTGGCCTGGCACGGTCATGAGCGTGCCGTGCATGGCATGCTTGCGCACTGGCGTGGAGTTGCGATGCGGGGCGCGGCGAGGCGGCGGGAGAAGGAGGAGGCGTCAACGCGGGCGGGGTAGGTCGGTGCGGCGCGTGGCTGGGCCGAGCGAGGGAGGAGGTGAGCCGCAGGGAGCTAGGCCAGGGCACGGAGGATGGCCAATCGGGGAGGCAGGCCGAGCGAGGGAGGCTGGGCCAAGGCGGGCGGAAGGAGCTGTGGGGCCTATCCTTTGCCCACCACTCGATCTGCACTAGTCCCTAGATCGGTACACTAGTGCACAACTTTCACATAGCAGGAATCATTTCATACAAGCGGAAGACTTATATTACACAAATACCTGTATTAAGCCCAAGGGCTATTAAGTGTTACAACGCGGCACATTGGCCCAAATAGTCAGAGTATTCAAAAGATCAGAGTGCGGAGAACCAAAAGATTCAAAAGGTCTCGTGCCGGCTATGTCTAAGCACTCGACTGGAGAGACGCCCTATGCCTCGCCCTGATCGTTAGTATAGTCTTGCTCTTTGTCTTCATGGCAAGCGTACTGATCCTGTTCATACTCTCCATCTAAATGAGAATATAAATGCGAGGTCAGTGTCATCCAAACACTGGCGAGCTAGCACCCAACTTGATGCAATTTTAGTGATAGGGGTTCCAAAGGAAAGGTTGTGTTTATTTATTTGCAGAAAGCAAGTTTTCTAAATCAAAGCCTATGACTTAGCATATTTTATCCCAAAGTTCTACTAATCATTGTTTCAACTTTTAGTTTTCCATTTCATTCCACAATCCACAGTCCATACCCATCCTAGAACTTTCTCCAAACACCCGACATCATATTCCGGGTATGGCGCACCCGTTGTGGATCTTATGCCAGCGAAGTGCCCATTCTTCACTAGCCGGGTTGCCACGCCCGCACTAGAGTCACGGCTCCCCTGCGCCATATAGACCTAGATTATCCCACGGATGATGATATGATCTTGTCTTCACCTCAAGCATCGCAGCAGACAGGGTACGCCCGCAGGTCGTACTACCCCTGAATCCCAATTACTTGCACTACCGCGCGATAGCCACGCGTTATGGTGCTAGGAACTAAATCCTGCAGGCATTTGGTCAGCGACTTCCCACTGCGTGCCTCACTGCACGCCCGTCCGGTCCAATCTAGGAGTCACATCGGATCCGGCCAGTCCACACTTATCCACAAACACTTCCTTCTTCGCTATCGTTCCTCCATGTGTCCTGCTCACGATGTGGCGAAACCACACCTGATGGCTGTGATTGGCAGCCACGCGTGTTTCTCTGCGCTCCTCGCAGCACCGCGTCTGTGAACATATAGCCCTCTTCACTTCACACCCAGTAGCCAAGCTACTCCATCTTAACCACAAACCGGACCATGCCCGCTTTCCAAATCACAACCAAACACTTACACTAGCATGCCAGACCCAATTTCCACTTTCCATGTTTGTTATGTAATCATGTCCGGTGAATGTCGGTTCACCGTACCGGGGACAATTTAAGCCTAAAATTATTAATTGGACCTGAGCAATGTCTAAGCAAATTTTAACCAAGACTTAAGAGTCTAAAAATTATTTTATTCAACCTAACAGGCTATCAAGGGTGATCATCAAGGCAATCATTAATAAGGTCAAATGATAGATGATTATATCAAGGTAATATCATCAAGGTAGAACAATAACAAGGCATGATATTCCACGATTAAGCAAACAGGTTTAATTACTTAAAAAGCTTGCAGTTTAATACTGTAAATAAAATATTTTAATAAATTGGGAATAAATATGATCTATTAGAATGTTAGGTCGCACTAGGGAAAGTATAGACTCTCCCTAGTAAAAGTAAACACCTAATAGGAACGTTGTTAACTCGCACTAGGAAAAGCTGAGACTCTCCCTAATAAGAGTAAACACCCTATAGGAGAAGTGTTAACTCGCCTTGGTCTTGCGGGTAGTGGGGGTCTTTCGGCGGTTCTTCGAAGTGTCCCGCGGGCTCTTCAGTGTCTATCAACGGAATGTATTCGAAGAGCAATAAATCAAGCAGTCATATGCAATAAGAAAGTATGATGCATGAAACGCACTTGCTAAACCTAGCGATCGGCGACTGACGTATATGTCTTAACCTAAATTATCAAGGGAGTTCCATGATCCAACTAACATTTAATAGTTCACAAAAAGATAATGGGGCGAGCGTGTGCAAATATGATATGCGATGATGGATGATGCATAATGCTACCCATAAGTTTAGCAAATAAATGCATATGGTAAAAATGTAAGTTTGTTTGAAGTATTTCCTTCATCGATATTAAACATATTACCTACTGTTTAGGGATAGGTGTGTGGCTGTATGATTTTTAAACAGCAACTAATTACTTATATAATAGTATATATGACTTATTTACCCTAGTTAAATAATTAAATAATCTGACCAAGTTTTATCAAGGTCATATAATTTTAATAAATTCTTTAGGGGTCAAGAATGTTTCTGTAAAAATTTGAGATTTAAATGAAGTCACTTAGTATTTCAAATAATTCAGGTTTCATTACTGTTATATTAATACATAAGAAAAAGTGGTAAATTTGGCAATATAATTACCACGTGGGTATTTATAGGTCCTAAAAATCGGTTAATAATTTCTAAAATTCCTAAATTATATTTATGTTCCACTGGAAATTTTCCCATAAATTTTAATAATTCCTTAATAATCTAAAGTAAATGGGAAACACATTTATAACTAAAAATGGGTTTTAGATTTAATCAGAGGCTATAATCTATGTTACTGTTCACCTAATGATTTTTATTAAAGCAAGCATGTCATATAGTATTTATAATAAATTTTCTAGGATTTGTGGAGTTATCTAACTATTTTTAATAATTCGATTTTACTTACTGTTATTAACTGAATTGTTAAAAGGCTAGAAATATCTTAATGAATAGTGCTAGGCCGGCCCAAGGCGCAGCCTGCGTGAGAGCTAGGCTAAAGGCGGGTTTCCGGAAATGCTCGAGGCTTAACTAAATGCGTAAAACAAAGCTTTACGCTACCATTAATATGACATGTGGGGCCACGGGCCCACAAGGCAGTCTCACAGCCGCGGTGCTTAGAGGAGGTCCTCTTCCTCCTCGAGCTGGTTAGGCACGACGACCATTCATGCCAAGACGGAGGTCGCGCCGGTGAAGGCTATACATGTTCTACCGAAACCCTAAATGGGTTTTCCTTGGGCCCGTGCACCCAACAGTGAAGACAGCAAGGCCAGTGGCGACCTACAGCGGCGGCGTGGTGAGCAAAAGCGGCGGCGGCCACGGCGTGGCATGGCGCTGGCGAGGTAGGGCCTTGGAGCGCAAGTAAAGGGGTCCTACGACATCGGTAGCGGGAGTGGGCTTTACCTGCGGGGTCGGCGTGGCCGGGGATGGTCTCGAATAGCCCGGCGACGTGGAGGATGGCGGCGGCCGAGCAAGGAGGATGACGATGGCGCCACCCGGCAGGGCTTGGAGCGAAAAGATGGTTAGGGCGTGGTTCGCAGGCCCCGGGGAAGCTCCGGGAGTAAGCGATTAGAGCAAGGTTTACCGTGGAGGGAGAATTTGAGAAGGGCGAAATCACGGCCGGCGGAGAGGAAAAAGCTCCCCGGTGAGCTACAAGGGGTTAGAGCCCGATTGCTTGGGGCCAAAGCGAGGCGAGGGAGAGAGAAGCCGAGGGAGATGGGTGGTGAGGGTGCAAATCCACCATAGCGGTGCGGCGATGGAATGGGTTGCGGAGTGAGCAAACCATGGGGGAAGAGGAGTCGATGAAGAGGCTAGGGCCTGAGTGGAGGGCCTTGCGGTTCACGGTGAGTGTGAGGCGGGGCAGGGGGCACGAGAAGGCTAGGGGCAGGGACGGGACGACATAGGTCGCAGCGGGACAGGGCAGCGGTGCAGGTGATGGCGCGACGCATTGGGCAGAGGGTGGCATCGCCGGTTGGGCGAGGGAAGGTGGTGGCGTGTTGCGACGACTGAGCCAAGCAGGGCAGCGCGGCAGCGGCTCCGAGCCAAGGGGAAGTGCCAAGGAGATGCGGCCAAGGAGGTGAGAGACCCAAGGCGGCTCAGTGAAGGAAGAGAGAGACGCACGGGAGAGAGAGAGTAGTGACAGAGCAGAGAGAGAACAGAGAGCGTGCGAGAGAGAGAGACGAGTGAGCGCCGGTGAGAGAGAGATGAGGGAGGGCTGGTCAATAGGGCCCACCTAGCAGGTTGACCAGGGTCAAAAGGGTAGCTAGGTAACTTGATATTGTGAAAGAATATATATATATATATATATATATATATGTATTGAACCTTCCTTAATTTCATTAGGGAAATTTCCAATTGAATTTTGAATTCAAATTAGGATTTAACCTTGGTGTTTTGATCCTTCTTATTAAATTATGACTTTAATTGAAATCCTCCAATCATACCTGGTTAAGTTTTACTCTATGATAATATTTACTATTTTCCATTTAGATTATCCATGTGTTAGGGTTGTTTCTAATCCTCTAGGATTTATCCCTATACATATATGTGTATACAAAGTCTTTATAAAAAGGCAGTAGTTATAAATAGTTTCCAAATGTTAAGGTTAACTCAGGATTTCTAAAATTTAGTCCACATGTGTGTATATATATACACACACGCACACTCTCTTATGTGGTATACAAATATATCTATAGATATGTGTGCCCTTACTTATATAATTACATTAATCTTGTTTAATCTTACAGGTTGATTTGATTAGGTTTCCCTAAGATGATAGGTTTTAGTTTGAACTAGTAGATTATATGTTGTTATTCACAAATCCGGAAAAATACAATTTCATGGATTCATGTATTTTCAAGAATTATTTTAGCAAAGAGTAAAAGCGAACAAGTAATCATTCTTATTATTATTCTTTTGAATAAATTACTTATATAAGAAAATAGGAACTTTTCACGAGTTTTAAATGTATATTGGTTTTACAATAGAACATGTAGTTCCTATATGAGGATATATAATTATATCCATACCAATAAATAATTAAAATTAATGGTTAAATGCATGTCCAAATTCCACCAAAATTTCTAAAATTATTTCCTAAATACATTCATATCTTTAATTTCCCATATACCCAAAATGGGGTGTTACAGTGGCCCGGGTGCGTGTAGGGAGAGCGGGCCGAGGGAGAGAGAGGCTGGGCCGAGGGCCAGTTTTCTTTTTATTTTTTTCTCTTTTCTCTTTTGTTTTTATTTATCCTATTTAGAAATAGGTTTTAGGGTGGCAATATTTTACAAAATTCTTGAATTAAATCCAGAGGTGGAGTTTATATTTTAACTAAATTTGTCTTGCCACTTTATATTTTGAAAAATTAAATTTCCTAGACTTAGGTTTTACTTGCTTTTTAATAATCCGCTTCTTTTACTTCTAAAATTTAAACAGTCCAAGTTTTATTTTCATAATAAAAATTGGAGTGTTACAGGTCTCAACTCGTAACTCAACCACTGACTTACATCTCAAGACCAACTGACACAGCCTATACTCATACCAAATCAAATTCATAATATAAAAGGTGATAATTATAGTGGTGAGCTAGTATTCACCACTATGGGGTGTTGTTCCCCGAAAAGCAAACATTTAGACCTTGGCATGTCTAAGCAAGTTTTATCCAAGGACTGAGAGTCCAAATGTTTTTGTTTTAATTGAGTTACAAAGAATATGACTATCAAGGCAGTCTTGATATGATATTCAAGGCAATCATAGCATGGTAAGGAAATGCGTCAATGGTCATAGCATGTGTATAACATGATTATAAAATTGGATATTAAATTCATATTGCATGCAATTTCTTAATTGAATGAAAATAACTTTGATAAAATCTGGGTAAGACATGAACTAAGGATGTTAACTAGCCTTGTCCCAAGGCTTGGGGGTCTTTTTCGGTGTCTTGGAACCTTCTTTCGGGGTCCTCGACGTCTACTTGAGTATAAAAGCCAAGCATAAATATGCAATTCAAATAATGATGCATGTTTGCACGGGAAGAATTCTAGTAGTGAGGGTAGGATTACATGAATCATCAAATAAACATGAATGAATATGCCCTAGATATCCTTAGATAACAGTTCCTTTTCTGGAATGTAACTTTTGAAAATGAATTACAATATTAAAATATTAACATATAAGCAACTATGGGTTCTAAAATCATTTGGCAAACTTTATTAAGGGTTAAAAAGGATTAAATATTTTTAATAACTTATTTCTAGGTTGGAAAGGTTTATGCAAAATTTAGGGAATTATAGAGTTCAAACAGTATTTAAAATAAATCAAGTTGAATAACACCGTTATTAATCCTTAGGAAAAATGGTTTAATTGCTTCTACAAATTATCCGGAGAACATGAATAATGTTAAAATTGTACAATTAATTTTCTTAAATTCCAAGCTATGTCTAAGCTTCTCTGGAATTTATCATGATTTAAGGAAGTCATTAACTAAATTAACTAAACAGGAAGATTAACTACAATATTATTCAAAAAGGGTCAATTAATGCTTCTAGAATATTACAGAAGGCATAAATAGGTTACTGTTTAAATTTATAAAATTTTGCAATGTTTTAGAAGCTGAAATTATATTATTTACCATAAATTTTCCAATGTTTTAGAAGCTGAAATTATATTTTTAGAAAATCATAAACAGATTCTAGATTATTTAAATTAGGAAATGGGCTGAAATTTCTAATTGGAATTGCACGGAAATCAGCACTGTGCGGCCCAATACGGCTTGGTCTGCAAAATAGAAACGACCTAACGAGCCCGCGATTTGAAAGCGTAAACCAAGAACTACGCTTCCACTTATTTTGATCGGTGGGGTCGTGGCCCCATATGTCAGCGACTCATAGTGCTTAAATGTGCAAGATTTAAACGATAATCACCGTTAGCGTGGGTCTCGCCTATCAGCGACACGTCGTGCGGCCGACGTTGGGGTGACGTCAGTCGGGCGGCAGCTGCGATGTTTCCTGGCCGAACTCCGGCGAAACTTCGGTAGTCGACTGGTAGTGCTATGGTTCTCTATCATAGTGGTTCATGATCAGGATGGGTTAGGCTCAGAGAGACTATGAACGTCCTGGCCCGACTTCACCGGTGGCGAGCCAGAATTGCAGTGCTATGGGCGTGGGCGGAAAAATGCTACGGGAGCATGAATTTTCGGCGAGGAGTGGGGTCGACAGTCGGTTTACCGGCACGGGGAGTAACTAGGGACTACCAGTGAGCTACCTAAAGAGACGATGTGCTCATGAAAGCACAGGAACGAGCTGGCACCGTGGAGGTTCGCGACGGCCGAAATAGAGGCATCGTCGCTGGGGAGCTTTGGTGGTTCCTAGCCAAAATTGAACACAGGGAAGTGAGGGACGACTCCTAGAGATGCTAGGGACGCGAGGAATCAGCCGATGACGTACCGATTTGATGGCGAGAGCAAAGAGGGCGATTTTGGGCTCAACGATGGCAATGCGAAGGAGGCGAAATTGTGTCGATCGAGGGTTTAAATAGACGGCTGGCGCTGCAGGAGGGAGAGAGGAGATGATCCCGCAGTGAGGTGGTCAAGTGTGTGGCGCGGGGGTAACACGGCAATCAAGCCAAGTGCGGCGGGGGCAGCGGCCATGGCAGGAAGAGCTTAGGACATGAGGCCGTATAAAATGCGCATGTAGCAAGAGAGAGGAGCGCGGGCGCTTAGCATGGCGAGAGAGGGTAATGGTGTGAAGAGGGGCACAAGACGGGCGCGAGGTAGGAGTGGGGCGGCGGTGGCACCAGCAAGCCTGAACGGCTCGAGAGAGGCTGGACATGGATGGGCGTCTGGTAGCGTCTGCCACGAGTGCAGAGAGGAAGGAAAGAGAGAGGAAGAGAGGGGAGAGAGAGAGAGAGAGGCTGGGCTGGCTAGGCCGGCTGGGCCCAAAATGGGTTGGGGTAGGGCTAGGAAGCCCAAGAGAAATTTTGAAATAGTTTTTAGAAATTTTTAAATGAAGAATTTGAATTTTAAAATAATTAAGGATTAAAAAGGGCATAATTGTATATATATATATATAAACATAATTTAATTGAAATTTGGAAATTTCATCTGAAAATATTAATTTCCAATTTTGATTATGTTAAAGTTGAATTTTGCAATTAATGATCTAATTTTGGCAATGGAAGATGAAATTAGCATTTCCAAATTTGGATTTTGAATTTAAGAAATAGAGTTTTCAGATTGTGAATAGTAAATACAGGAAATTTCAATTCAAATTTGGATTTTGCAAAAGTTTTAAATGGCCCCCAAAATGGGCTATTACATAGATAGAGGGGGTGAGGGAGATGTGGGCTGCCACGGCTAGGCTTCATTGGGCCAGGAGAGGAAGGGAGGAGCTGGGCTACTACCTTAGCTGGTTAGGCTAGAGAAAGGCCAAGAATGGATGCAGAACTAAGGGGCTACGCCCAAAGGGCAAATGTAACTTCACTTTGGCATTTAAATTTGGATTCAAATTTGAATTAGGAAATTAGGGTGCTAGATCAAAAATGGCATTTAAAAGAGGGATTGAATTCTGAATTGAGTGGCTAGTGTAGGAAAATACTATTTATTATACGAAAATACAATTCATGCTAAGAAAACAAGTATTTTAGAAATCAAAGTATATTGGTTTGGCTACTAATCATGATTTGAAAATAGATGTACCTAGATGCAGTACAAGATATTTGATGGTAGTTTATCCATTCATGTTTGAAAATATAATATATATATATATATATTATGTATGTGTGTACATATATAATAAATATATATTTATCTATACACATGTATTGCAAAAGAATTTGAAAATAGTTCATTATATTCACTATAGCATATCATATATTTTCATATTTTTGAAAGTATGAACTTTGCACAAGACATTCAAATAGGTTTGTAATTTTTGAAAAAAGGAAAGTGCATGTCATAGTTTGAACTTTAACATTTATAATTTGAAGGTTTTAGAAATATTGTATTTTAGCTTAAATTTTCAATCAATTGCAACTTTTTTTTTTGAAAATATCCCAAAAATGGGATGTTACCACATCCCAAGCACCCCGTGCTTGGCACGTCTCCTGCCGCCTATCTGGCCGTCGCTCGTCAGTTTCGCTCGCGACTCGTCCGAAACTCCGCGTCGTGTTCTGCCGAAGCTCCCAGTAGCATCGCTTGTCTTGCTTCACCCACGACCACAAAGTAGTGTCGTGCCAACCTAATTGCTGAGCTCCGTCGAGCTTCGTTGCCGAGCCAGGATGCCTTCGTCAGCTGCATGTTTCAAGGCGGTCGAGCTTCGCCAGAGAACAAGTGATGGTGGACTCGGAATTGTTGCGGAAAAAATAAAAAGCAAGCAGCAAGAGTCGTTTCCTTTTACTTTTTTTACTATCCTTTTCAGGAAGTGGCGACGAGCTTTCTTCTTATTTGGCCTGCAACGCTACAGCTTTGATGAGATGTTTTGACCACTACTAGCCTAGTGCTTTTACATTCTCATATGCACCTCAGGGAGTCCTCGACACAAGGCCCAGACACAAAATTCGCCAACCACCCAGACGGAGCAACCTGCCAGGACGCTTCGGACACAGCTCGTTGTTCGTTTCGCCACAGCGGGGCCCCGCAATCCAACGGCCCCACCTCGTCTACCGAGGCATTACTGCAACGAGACTCTGCCTCCACTTCCCAAGACGCCAGCCTCGTCGACCCTTTTGCCGCTCTAAGGGCTTGTTTGGTTCGTTGCCTAACAAAGCCACGTCTAAAGTTAGGCTTGCCACGGGTGCTAAGACAAGTGTTTGGTTCATTACTAGCGTTAGTTCCGCCACAGTCCTTAGGCGCGTGAGACGGGACTCAGCGAAGCAAATTTCGCCGCAAGTGTAGCGGCAAAAACGTCCGCCACACTTGCCTAACACGAGCGAACCGGCCAACGGGTTCCCACTTTCCCCATTGCCCCTGCTAGGTTTTCCCTTTCCCCACGCGACGCCGCCACCGGTGCGAGCTACGGGGCGAGGCGACGCCGGCGAGGAGACGACGCGGGGCTGTCCGTGCGACGGTGCGAGGGACGAGCCGAGGCGACTGGAGCACGTCCCGAGCTCTCCAATGGCGTGCCTGGCGCCGCAGTTCAAGTGGGCGCTCTGCCCCCACGCGCACCATCACCCCTCCCCTTCCTCCTCCCGAGCTCTCCAATGGCGTCCACTGCGCTGCCGCCGCTGTCGTCGACGCCGAAAGCGCCGCCGCCGGGGCCCTGCTCCTCGCGTACGCCGCCCTGGGCTCCGCGCCGGCTCTCCAGGTGAGGCGCTCTGGCTCGGCTGGTGCCAATTCGTCTCTCGAGGTCGCTGACCGGGCGTTCTTGGAGCTGGCATTCTTGAATTCATGCTGCTATTCCTATTTTGTTTGCTTTGCTGGGTGAGGAAGCAGGTTGATGATGCTTTCTTGATTGGACCGTTCAAGAGTGAAGATAAGAATGCACATGCTGTTTGGTTATATACCTTACATTAAACTGCTAGAAAAGGTTAGGTTGAACATGACCGAGGTTGATTGCCCACATATTACTGGAAATATCGTGGTTTTCTTTCACTTAAGTTGTTGGCTGAATAGGGTAGAATACTTCAAGAATATTCAAGAAGAATCGAGTAATAATGCTATTGCCATTTGATATGAACTAACACATTATTTCACCTTACATATTTTTACATGTTTGTAACCATTGTGTGTGTTGCTAGAGCTGGAAAATATGGACAGGGAATGTGATATATAGATGATATACTTAACTACAGAACAATTGCAGAACAACAACTACAGGTACTTGATACTTTTTTGTTTGAAGAATAATTTGAGGGTGATACTGCGAATTATTTTTCTTGCTGATCAACAGTTTGGCTTTCACCACTAAAGTTGAAACTGTCTTTGCCTAAACATTGTGCCTTGCTGTTTCTTGGTTCACAGATTTTTGAGCTACTCCTTGGAGGACAGGATAGAGCCTCGGCACCAAACATTGGTGGCAAACAGGATCAACATGAAGCTGCGTTACATGCGGATCTGACGAAGAGTTTGCACAGAGAGTGCGGGAGTCCATCGAGAGGAGAGCTCGGTTTGAAGCTGGAAGAGCCATTGCTGAGGCACCAGATGCCACCGGAGTTGAAGCAGAAGCCACAACAGCAGCAGCATGTCAAAACACCAGTTGGGTAGATTAACAGATAAAAGCAACTTGTGTTTCTGCAAAGGAAAAAGAAGCATGATGCATTTGTTGCTTCCTTGCCATGTACATATATGTGGGGGAAAAGCTTAAACTAGAGCTCTGTTGGTAGAGAAACGGAAAAACCTTTGTTGATCATGTGAAAATTGATGGCATTATTCATTTGTAATTATTAGGCCAAATATGTAATGGTTTTTAGATGCTCTATAGTCCATGTAATGTTCATTTTCCAAAATGTGTGGCAACCAACCAAACACCTGCCACAACTTCTTAGCCCTGCCTAAACTGAGGCATAGGCACAATCCAAACAGCTGCCACAAATTTCTTAGGCAAGCCTGACCTTAGGCGTGGCAGCAAACCAAACAGCAGCTAAGTTTAGACAGCTTAGTCATGCCACACCTGTGGCAAGCTGCTAACCTTAGGCTAGGCAACCTTAGTCACTAACCAAACAGGTCCTAAGTCCCGCTGTCCCGGGGCACTGCTTCGCCAGCAGCACGCAAGCACTGGTCGCCACAGATCCCCGGCCCGAAGCACAACTTGTACACAGTTGATACGCTATGAAGACCATGCATCCTAGGTAAAAAAACAAAGGCTACTGAAGACAATAATCCGTAGCCTAGAAGCGTGAAGTTGATACGCTATGAAGACCATCCTAGGTGGAAAACAAAAGCTACCGAAGGCAACAATCCCTAGCCTAGAAGCGCAACTTCTCTATAGTTAATCTACTATGAAGACCACCCCAGGTGGAAAACGAAGAAAAGTCGCTGGTCTGCTGGACCTTTGCCAGGGAGTGACAATAAAGCAAAATCATTGCTTCGCTGGACCTTTGTGAGGGAGTAACGATGAAGCAAAATCATTGCCCCGCAGACCTTTGTGATAAAATGATGGTGAAGCAAGCCATTGGTCTGTGGGCCTTCGCCAAGATTGTTGGAGGCGACAAGCTAAACCCTAAGTGCTTCAAAGCGCTATAAGGTTCAAGCAAGAAAAATTTGCACAATGGAGGTCCAAAGTGGAGAAGTAAGACAACCACAGATGGAACACACTTCAAAAACCTACCTTGGCGGGAGGCTTTGCAGCCAGGACGCTGGTGCAATAAGCACATAGCCTTCAAACCAAAACACTAGGAAATACACCTCCTATAAGTGACACACCCGTTAATTCATCATAGTGGAAGGATCTATTGCAAGCACCACATGCCCCTTAGCAGGATTCGGGCAATGGGGAGTTTGAACGGGCATTGCACGCCACGTTGACAACGACCTAGTTAATGCAATACCTGGAGGATGACACATATACACAACTAACAACTTCTCTCAGAAGCATCTTCTTTGGCCATCCGGTATTTTGGCTAAGTTGTCCCCCTCGTCGGAGGCATTGTAGGCTTAACCCTTCGGCTAGCGAGTAGACCATCTCATAGGCCTCGCTTTGGCGCCTTTTGATCAATAGAAGTCTTCGAACCCCACTAAGTTTAACCTCTTCTGATTTCCTACGACGGAGTATCATTGCCAATACTTCAAAGCTTGCGAACAATTTTTGATAAACACCGAGCATCCAAGGTTCAGGGAGCACTGATACTAATAGCATCTGTTCCCCCCCTTAAAAATGAAGCTCACAGATGAGTGAGTAGGGAGTGGGGTATCACGTCCTTTGAATGAATAATTGTTGGCGATTCTTATGCCTATTAAAATTAATCCGCAAGCACACGGATATCGCAGTAGCTTTCACCCAGGAGTATTCCAAAGGTATCGATTTCCCACGAAGAACGAGAAGTATCTAGTTTAGAATCTAACTTGACTGGATGGATAAATGTGGCTATGACGAAAGTGGGGTAAGATATTTCGGGTCGATAGGTCTTATTGGACGGATCCACTTAGCCATGGTACAAAATCACTCAATACAACAGCTACTCTGTTTCGGAGCTCAGCCGATTCACAACCACCCGCTATCAGTTAAGAACACCGGATGATTATGACCAGCCTTGATTGGACTCGACTAGGCTGAGACTAATAGGGCGGACTTCACAAAGGCTAATACCACCCGGATAGTAGGGCTGTCACCACCTACTACCTACCACACCTCTGTTGAATTCGGTGCCTACTTGGTACCAACTAGTCTAGACACCACGTCTATACCTAGGCAATATAACGTATCAAGTCGTCACTCAATATGCACTCGCGTAAGACAAGATCTAGCACAAACCAAGTACCAACAGAGAAACTGATATAAAGGATAACTTTGCTTATAAAATGAAGGATAGGGCTAAGTGTTACCGAACAACAGAGAGAAACTAACTCACACCCAAGTTCGGCTTCGGAGCTCTAAGCGGAAGAGAGCCGACACGCCGACTTCACTCTTCCCAACACTTAACTTTCCTCTCTCACCTACTCTACTTTCTATTTGGGCAGCGTAACGCCGCTGTCTGATTCTTCCCGCACTTCTTCGTGCTCACAAATGAAGGAGAGGGGGTCCTTTTATAGTTTTCCAGAGCCAATCACGCATTGCCACATAGGGGGACACGTGTAGGAACACCCCTAGCTGAAGGAGCATCCGAGGAGCAATTAGGGGGGTCGGCCGGCCTAGGGTGGGTCGGCCGACCCACCTTCTGGGGATCCAGGCCGTGTCCTCCGCATGGGATGCTCTATGGACAATGTAGATTACCCCCTTGCGTCGGTTTTGACAGTTAGAGCCGGTAAAACCGCCTTCCTTGTGGTACCATGGATCCTCCCAATGCATTGTCATCCTTAGGATCAAACCAAATTGATATGGACGCTTGGGATGGACTCCTTTTGTGCTTTTGGGAACCCTGGAGAAAGCACAAGTCTGGTTCTGACTAGGTAGGGGTCGGCCGGCCCTAGGGTGAATCGGCCGGCCTGGTTTTTCTTCGGTTTGGGCCGGCTTTTGCCCAATTGGTACCTGATGATGCAAAATTACCAAAACTTGTGGAACTTTGTCAATTTGCATAATTAAAACCCATATTCCTTTATTTTATGTGTATGTCGACGGTCGGAAACATATCAAAATCCGGCAATAACAACCGTCAACACCCCCCATGCTAGAACTTTGCTTGTCCTCGAGTGAAGGTTCGATTAAGGGGATCTGGCCAAAGCTTGACTTATAACTCTGCAGAATTCAATTGTGAGCATAAAGACTATTTTAGGGTATTACTCAAATTGGGGTCTATGAGTGGCTACTAACCTTATCTTATAAGAGTTGGCACATGGAACAGCTTACTCATGATAAATCTTTCCTTAATCGTTTAGTATCATTCGGAGTTCTTATATTTTTGCAAAGAAATCTTGGCTCATTTCTTAAGTAATACTCTCAAATCACTCAAAGTGTTTCAGTATTAAACCTTACCGGGGCCAAAACACAGCCTTTCCCTACCATCTAAGGTTTATGTGGAGCTCAGGGTAGGACAACAAGGTATTCATGATGCATATTTTGCCAAGTTAAAACCAGATCCTAATTAAGATCATATCAATCTAACCTCCAATCTTTTAGGAATTAATAATTAGGGGGTGAGGGAGAGAATGAACTCACGCCAAAGGAATATGAAGAACACAAGTGCAAGGATGTGTGGTACCGATGAGTCCAACACATCGGATCTTGTGTTTTAGGAATGATGGTCTCTCTTTTATAGCTCCAATTTTTTTTTTTTTGAAATCCTAGGTCCCCTTTTTAGGGCCTTTTTGAAAGTAATCACTATTACTTTCTTTCTTTTTCTTTTTCTTTTTCTTTTTCTTTTCTCTCTTTTTCGCTCTTTCTCTTTTTTTTTATAGGATAAAAGCCTCTTAATTGACCAGGGACCTAGAGTAGAACTTTTAAACTTTAATGGAGCTTTTATTTTGTAAGACCATCGTATAGGTAGGTATAGTGGCACTCTATATGAATGGGGTTTACTTTTTGAGGGTGGAATGTCTGGTGGAAGTGGATGCTCAAATCCAATATGGAATTTTAGCATTACCAGACATGGCATGGCTAGCAAACAAGAGGTACGCAAAAGGAAATGATTGGAGTAGATGATATTTTCTCAAAAGGGTTCAAGCCTTAACCCAACTCAACACAATCATGAACACAAGAATAGGCTCAAATCTTATGCTATTTTTTTTTTTTGGCATTGGTAGGTAATAAGATCACTTCAGGAATGTAAGAGCCAAGGTTTTTACTTTTAGTTGAAATGACAAACTTCCGGTATCAACCAAACTCAAGAAAGAAAGGTTAACACTTTAAGCTATATCACACGGGCCAACACTTTAGACAAAGGTTATTCCTAGTAAGAATATGATCCCAATTATAGAGCATTAACCTAAGAATAATAAATATGCAATCCAATGATAAAATGTCGCAGAGCTATAGTCTTAGGTTTTCCTCAATTTACTTTTGTAATGGTCTCAGTGATGTTCACCCCGTGTTCGAAGTGAATTTACCAAAATTGAGATACGTGAGAGGTAGATTGAAACATACCGGAGGTGACAAAGTGCAACCGGAAGAGAGAGGGGGTCGGTCGGCCCAGAGAGGTCGGCCGACCTGGCTAGGCCGGCCGATCTGACCTAGGTCGGCCGGCCTGGACATTTCGTTAGAATCGCCTTATTTTTGTTCAGGTACTTATCTGTTCTCCATACGTTCTTTTCTCGAACTCATGTTAGTCAAATAAGGTCCGATCAAGGTAAATCACAATCGCACAAGCATTTAGGCAATTAACTTTATTCCATTGAGACATTTTATTCATACAATGCAAATTGGGGGCACACTCACAGCAGGAAATGAAATTTTGAAAAAAAATAAACTTAGTGTGCCAGAAACCTAATCTCTCCCTAGCCTACTCATCTAGGGATCCGCCGGTGGGTCAAAGAGCTTCGGGGAGCCCATCTCCTTCGCATAGCGCTTGAGCTTGCGGTGGTGGCCTTACGGAGGACAGTGAAGTTGTCCTCGTAGTCCATCACATTAATCTGGACCTCCGCCATATGCTCCTCTAGATTGTTCTGCCTCTGCTGCAAGGCAGTCACTAGAGAGCGCAGATCAGGCTCCTCCTCGTCGCTCAACTCCATCTCCCCGGGCGGTCCCATAATAGGTGGTGGCACACAAGTGAGCCTTACCCTCGCCCGAGAAGGAGACGAGTCGATGGACTCGCCGACAAGAGACTCCACCTTCCTCAGTGGCGGAGAGAGCACCTTCCCATACCCCGTCGCCATCCGCTGTCCACGCACGGTGAAGCACGGCGGGGAGTCGGGAGGCTTCTCCGGAGAGTAATCCGGAGACTTGGGCTCTAGCTGCTCATATTTCATGAGCGCTTTGCCCTTCCCATCTACAGTGCCGCCCGATGAGTGACATCGGTACGGCTTCTTGGAGGTGAAAGCATCAGTTTCTTCGACACCATCTTCTTGAGGCCAAGTTGCCCCGTAGTAGGCCGTGAAGGCGACGGAGCACGTGCCACCTTCCCTTTTTCGAAGGCACGGAGGAGAGATAGCGGGCGCTCAGTACTACGAGAGTCACCGACGCACCGGGACGAAGTCGGCCGACGAGAAGGGGTCGGCCGGTCTGACCTAGGTCGGCTGGCCCGACTTTTGTTGGCCGGCGATGCCTCCAGCGAGAAAGCCAGCTTCTCCGACCTCACCGGTGAATAATTGAGGTTCCAGGCAAACGACGGGTTGTCGGAAGTGCTCTTGGACGGTTTTGGCTTAGGTGGGTTGGTCGGTGTGGCTTTAGCAGGACTTGGTGTCTTTTTGGGGATCTCTCCAGCCATGGTATAGGTTTAAGCTCAGGTTGGCTCAAGGTGGAAGGTGAGAGGCTAGGTGGGAGGTTGAAGAAGAATTTTGAAATGGAAGAGAGAGAGGCTCCTCCCGACGTGTTAAGATGGATGAAACAGTACAAAGGCTACAAGTTTGGGGGGCAGACGCTCCTCCTTTCGAAGAATTTCGAATTTGAGTGAAAAAGGGGGTCGGCCGATGTGCAAGGGGTCGGCCGATTGGCCCTGGGTCGGCCGGCCTAGCTCTGGCCTGGTCCAAGTGCGCTTTCTCTAGGGTGTTTGGTATACTTAGCCTGTAGATTATTTTTGATGAAAATAAAAGATAAAACCAAAGTTTTATTCAAATGCTCATTTATTTAGTGGGCATCTCAGGTTCTAGAAATATTTTCAAACGTTGCCTATTTACCTTAAAGATATTGCCATCATTATCTTGTAGGGTGACCGCACCAAAATCGAAAACATTTAGTACTGTGAACGGTCCTTCCCATTTACTACGAAGTTTACCATGCCCAAACAACCTAACTCGAGAATTAAAAAGTACCACCTTATCGCCGGGTTTAAACCGTTTACGTGATTCGCTTGTCATGCCATCTTTTAGTTCTGTCCTTGTAAAGTTTTGAGCTATGGTACGCTTTTTCTCTTCATTCTTCTAATTCGGCAAGCTGCATTTGTCTCTTAAGCCCAGCAGAATGAAGATCCATATTCCAACATCTAATCGCCCAGTAAGCTTTATGTTCCAATTCTACGGGGAGATGGCAAGTCTTCCCATAGACAAGTTGGTACGGGGTCATACCGATTGGAGTTTTGAAGGCAGTGCGGTATGCCCAAAGAGCGTCACTAAGCTTGGGTTTCCAAAACTTTCCCATAGCGTCCACGGTCTTTTGCAGAATACTCTTGATTTGCTTATTTGATGTTTCTGCCTGGCTGCTAGTTTGAGGATGGTAGGGTGTGGCTACCCTATGGTCAACCCCTAAGCTTTTTAGTGCAAACCTAAAGCTTCGGTGAATGAAGTGTGAACCGCCATCACTAATCACAATCCTAGGAATACCAAATCTAGGGAAAATGACCTCTTGGAACATTTTCTTAGCGTGGTTTGAGTCAGTCGCTCGACAAGGAAGCGCTTCTACCTATTTAGAGACGTAATCCACCGCCACTAGAATGTACTCACACGAGTCTGCCTTTGGGAATGGGCCCATGAAATCTACCCCCCAAGTATTGAAAATATCAATTTGCAAATTGCTTCTTAAGGGCATAGCATTTCGAGAATTTATGTTCCCAAATCGTTGACACCTAACGCAGCGTCTTACGAACTCCCTAGCATCGCCATACATGGTAGGCCAAAAGAAACCACTTTGCCAAACTTTGGCATGGGTCCTAAAAGCACCATAATGGCCCCCATAGGGTGATGAATGCCATTTTTCTAGGATTTTATGCGTTTCACAAGCGGGGATGCACCTACGGAGCAAACTGTTGACACGGACTCTAAACAAGTAGGGTTCATCCCAAAGATGAATCCTACTATCGCGGATCAACTTATTCTTGTCCTCCCCTAGGGGTGTATACCCAGCTACCAAGTAATTCACTATATTAGCATACCAGGGATCAATACTTGAGACCGAAAGCAGGGTGTCATCCCTAAGGTAGTTGTTTATGGGTAAGTTCATGGTTTCCTCAACTTGCATACGGGAAAGGTGATCAGCCACAGAGTTCTCTACTCCTTTCTTGTCCTTGATTTCTAAGTCAAATTCTTGGAGTAGGAGGATCCAACGAATAAGTCGTGGTTTGGCACCCTTTTTGGTAAGAAGGTACTTAAGAGCTGCATGGTCTATGTAGACTATTACCTTTGTCCCTACCAGGTAAGACCGGAACTTCTCAATCGCAAAAACTACGGCGAGGAGTTCCTTCTTTGTGGTGGCATAGTTGAGTTGCGGGCCAGCCAAGGTTTTGCTAGCATATGCAATGGCATAATGCTTCTTATCCTTACATTGGCCTAACACCGCCCCTATGGCAAAGTCACTTGCATCACACATGATCTCGAAGGGCGCTCCAATCTGGTGGTTGGATAACAGGCGTAGAGACTAGAGCATTTTTCAAAGTTTTGAAAGCGATGAGACAGTCTTCGTCAAAGACGAACGGGGCTTCTTTTACCAACAAGTTAGTCAAGGGGCGAGCAACTTGAGAGAAGTTCTTTATAAATCTTCTATAAAAACCAGCATGTCCCAAGAAACTACGAATTCCCTTAACGTTAATTGGTGGTGGCAACCGTTCAATCACTTCAATCTTTGCTCTATCTACTTCTATGACACGTTCCGACACCAGATGACCTAGGACAATTCCTTCTCTAACCATGAAGTGGCATTTTTCCCAATTGAGAACCAAATCCAATTCTTGGCATCTCTTAAGGACTTTCTCTAGATTTTGCAAGCAATCATCGAACGAGGTCCCATAGGCAGAGAAGTCATCCATGAATACTTCCATGATCTTTTCGATCATGTTAGCAAAAATGGCCATCATGCATCTTTGGAAAGACGCAGGAGCATTGCAAAGCCCAAACGGCATACGGTGACAGGCAAATGTTCCATACGGGCAAGTGAATGTGGTCTTACTCCCGTCATCAGGATGGATAGGAATTTGATGATAACCAGAGTAGCCATCAAGATAACAGAAGAATGAGTGTTTGGCTAATCGTTCAAGCATCTCATCAATGAAAGGGAGAGGGAAGTGATCCTTCCTTGTGGCTTTGTTCAGTTTGCGGTAGTCTACGCACATGCGCCATCCAGTGACAGTGCACTGCGGAATGAGTTCATTCCTTTCGTTTTGCACTACTGTCATGCCTCCTTTCTTTGGGACAACTTGAACAGGGCTAACCCCCACTCACTATCTGATACTAGATAAATTATCCCGGCATCGCATCATTAAGCCTACGCTGATGTTCTCGCATGGGCTTATGGTCAGTTTCCATCAGGATGCGGTGAGTGCACATGTTCGGGCTTATTCCTTTTAGATCCTTCAAAGAATAGCCTAAGACCGAACTGTACTTTTCCAAGGTGGCAACAAGCCGGCGGCTTTCATCCTCAGTTAGCTTGTCACTAATGATAGCTGGCGTGTTGCGGTTGTGGTTCAAGAAGACGTGCTTAAGGCCAGGAGGGAGAGGTTTTAGCTCAGTAGGCGGGGGAGGTGGTTCCTCAGTCTTATTTAACCTAAGATACTCACTAGTATCCTCCTCTTGGACAAAAGACGGAACGCCTTCCTCCAGATCCTGAGGCTGGGCCATCTCATTGAGAGCGGCCATCATAACCTCTTCCAAGGGATCGGGCAGCGGGTCGACTTCTATTGAATGATTTACAGATCGCGCGAAGCTTACTGCAAAGTGTTGTTTGCCGACCGTCAGGCCGACTTTCTCTCCTTTGTCCATGTTTTGAACTAGTCGCCTTACGGGTTGTCCGATCATGTCGAGAGATTGATATGGGTCGGGGACATCAAAGTTGTGAAAATCTAGCGTGATATCACAATCATCTAAGTTTACCCCGACACCCCTGAGGATTCCCTCAGATTTCAAGATATGGCCAGGCTGCCACTTAAGGTGTTTCTGAGATAGAGAAAGAGAGTGCTCCGAAGGAATCCTCGATGCCACTGATTTTGACATAAGATTGATTCCCAAACTGGGATCATAAGGAACATTTTGAAAGTCAAAATCTTTGGTTTCTAGGGAACATAATTTCCCTTCAGGAAGCAGTGAAACTACTCCCTTCGAGTTTTCCACTTCATCGGTCATCTCTCTACTCAAAATGGCAGTAAGAACCAAAAGGTTTTCCTGTTGTGCCAGGATTTCCTCATGAGTCGGGACACTCGGCTCCGGTTCTAGGATTTTTCGACTTTTGGTGGGTAGTGCGGAAGCATCACCAAAGTCATCAAAAATTTCTTCCTCAAAAGTGAATGACAATAGGAAATGAACAGGTTCATTTACTGGCTCAGGTTGTAACACACAAGGAGAAGTGGCTTCGGGAACTTCCTCTATTGTCGAAGAATCGGGTTGGTCCAGAAGCTTTGGTTCTATAGGATACTCTAGAGCTTGGAAGTTACCCATTGGTTCAAATTCTAGTTCCGAAGGTTCGTCGAAAACATCAACGAAGCGAGTATTGCTTAGGAGTCTTCCCAAGATTTCCTACCCTTCTTCTACTGTTTTGTAAACGAAGGGTCTTCCGGAAACTATGTTCAAGAACACGGCACTCGTCGGTGTTAACCCCTCAACAAAATGTTGCATGAGCATCGGTTCTGGGATAGATAAATCAGGTCCCGAACAGGCCAATTGGGTAAAGCGTGCCCAGGCTATGCCCACGGTCTCCTCCTCTAATTGTTGAAAGTTCAAAACTTGTTTTCGCAATTCAACAATCTTAGAGAGGGGGAAGAATGCAAAACAAAACTTATCCTGGAGTGCATCCCAGCTACCATTTAGATTTCCTACAGTCCAATTGAACCATCTTTTCGCTGATCCCTTCAGGGAGAATGGAAACAATTTCCATTTTAGCTTTTGTTGGGCCATCCTTCGAATTACAATACTTGAACAAAGTTGTTCGAATTCACGGAGATGGTGGTACGAATTCTCTCCTTCCAACCTGGAAAAAGGGTTTTCCTAGACCATAGCTATGAGGCCTGGCCGGAGCTCATAGCTGGGTGTATCAATGGGGTATGAAGAGGATGGAGGCTCTAGGTATCTACCCTTGAGAGCCGAAAACTGAAAGATAGATGGGTCATCCATATGATATGTGTGTGGAGGTACACGGGCAAGCAAGATTCGAACTAGATAGCTACTGTTCCCCGGCAACGGCGCCAGAAGGCTTCTTGGCGATTCTTATGCCTATTAGAATTAATCCGCAAGCGCACGGATATCGCATTAGCTTTCACCCAGGAGTATTCCAAAGGTATCGATTTTCCACGAAGAACGAGAAGTATCTAGTTTAGAATCCAACTTGACTGGATAGATAAATGTGGCTATGACGAAAGTGGGGTAAGATATTTCGGGTCGAGAGCTCTTATTGGACGGATCCACTTAGCCAAGGTACAAAATAACTCAATACAACAGCTACTCTGTATCGGAGCTCGGCCGATTCACTACCACCCGCTATCGGTTAAGAACACCGGATGATTATGACCACCCCCGATTGGGCTCGACTGGGCTGAGACTAACAGGGCGGACTTCACAAAGGCTAATATCACCCGAATAGTAGGGCTGTCACCACCTACTATCTACCGCACCTCTGTTGAATCAGGTGGCTACTTGGTACCAACTAGTCTAGACACTACGTCTATACCTAAGAAGTATTACGTATCAAGTCGTCACTCAATATGCACTCGTGCAAGACAAGATCTAGCACAAGCAAAGTACCAACAGAGAAAATGATATGAAGGATAACTTTGCTTTATAAAATGAAGGATAGGGATAAGCGTTACCGAACAATAGAGAGAAACTGAACTCACACCCGAGTTCGGCTTCGGAGCTCTAAGCGGAAGAGAGCCGACACGCCGACTTCACTCTTCCCAACAATTAACTCTCCTCTCTCACCTACTCTACTTTCTATTTGGGCAGCGTAACGCCGCTTTCTGATTCTTCCCGTACTTCTCCGTGCTCACAAATGAAGGAAAGGGGGTCCTTTTATAGTGTCCCAGAGCCAATCACGCATTGCCACATAGGGAACACGTGTAGGAACACCCCTAGCTGAAGGAGCATCCGAGGAGCAATTAGGGGGGGGGGTGTAACATCCCAAATTTTCAATAATGTAATTTGGCATGTTAAGAATGTTTTAAAATTTTTGTAAAGGTAATTTTGAGCAAACTTTAAATTAATAGTTCTAGTAGGTTCTAGTTTTCATTTTCCGAGCGAGTTGATGAAATCCGGTTGAACTTTAAATCTCTACAATTGTTTAATCTCTCCCGTACTATCTTGCATGTGTTAATCTCTCCCTAATCTCCCTCTCTAATCCCTCTCTCCCGTAGTGCAGGTAGTGTATCTTGCATGCATGCACCTAATATTTTTTTTTCCTCTCTCTCTCACCTAGTACATCTTGCATGCATGCATGCATCTCTTTTTCTCTCTCTCTCTCTTTCTACAATCTTGCACGCTGCAATTTTGCATGCTTGCATGCATGCATATGTACCTTCCTCTCTCTCTCACACACATAGTACATCTTGCATGCAGCAATTTTTTTTTCCTCACTCTCTCTCTCTCTCCTCTTGCATGCTGCATTTTTCCCATCGCTACACGCAGCGGTGTTGTTCTTCTTGCAGTTTTCTTCTTCTTCTTTGATGTTTGTTTGACGCCATTGCTCGTGCAAGCTAAAAGAAACAACATTGCCGCTGATGTTTTTCAAGACGCAATGCTTTGTCAGATCGCATGGTTGCTGAAAAACATCAGTACTCTCTACAAGAAGTTGAAAAACAGCGGCTACCTTGCATTGTTGCCGACGAAGCTTCGCTTTCATGCCTCGGCTTTGTCCGATCGACTTCGCCGTCGCTCGTTATATTAGAACCACCGAGGTTCTATTTTTCGCCGCCTTTTGGCGCGCCTTCTCGCCGCCATCGGCTTCGGTCAAGATCTGTCAGTTCTTTTTCGCCCGTGCGTCGCTTCTCCACTCATGTTATGGGTTTGGCGCAGACGCCGAATCGCCTCGTCGCCGATTGCGTCGGTCTTCCGGTGCTTGACCCGTTCGGGGCTGTGCGAAAACCCCTGAAACCCGGTGAGCACCCTGCCCTTTTCGGGTAGCTCACATCCTTTTAGCCGAGCTATTCCCGCTTAATTTAAACCCGGATTATTTATTTATTATAGATTCAGTCGTCTCGTAGTTTTAGAGCTAGTCTGTCGGTTCATCTTCAAGATCGGGTTTTTCTTTTAAAATAAAATAAAATAAAATAATACAGCAAAACCATTTTAAAATAATAATAAAAATATTATTTGTACTGGTAGCCTGATTGTACTGTGCTTGGCTTGTTTGGCATGTTCGCGCGTGCGCGGTCGTTTCCGTCAGAAGGAGGACGCACCGCAGAGGGCACCACCGCCGAGGAGTACCGCTACCAGGTCCCCGAAACTCAAGGCAGGTCCTTTGACGCATATTGTCTATAGCCTGTTTTCATTAAAATGTTTTATTAGGAATTTATAAATACGCATGCTAGTTTTAAAATATTAAAACTAGTTGAATAGTGACTAGCTAGACCTACTTAGCAGTATTTCTATAACAACCAATTATTATAAACTAGGTGTAGCTAGAATAATTGTTATCTACTTTCCATTGGACTTAGGTTGTTTAAAATAAAATGCCCGCAAAAATAAATCATGTTATAGTTTATGTTTACTGGAAATGTCTTTATGAACTTGTTTGGAAAATAGGCATCGGAGGGACACGATGCCGGGTACGGGTATTCTTATTCCTCTCCCCCTCAAATATTCCGACTAGGAGGAACTTTCAGCCAGTAGGGTGCTTGCATGCACCGTGTTGGTGCTTTCTAACACCGCGGGTTTTGTAAATCGGGACTTAAAAACTGTTCCCTCCTAGTCTAAGGACTGTTCATCCTATGAACCTACGAGCCTAGCCTTTTAGTACAACCTCGGTCCTGGAATGGGACAGGCTGTTTCCGGTCTTCGCTCATTGCGACCTCTGGCGGGTAGCAATCAAGTCGAACCCGGGATCTGTGGTGAACGCCGCGGAAACTTCCCGAGGGTAAAGTGTACCCTCTCGCAGAGTTAAAATCTGTCATGACACCGTGCTCACGGTCATGAGCGCATAAGCGAGTGTTCATATGGTAGCCACTTCTTTTATAAAAATCGGGTTTCTTCTAAAATAATTTGGCGAAGGACCGCCGTCCAGATTTTACTATTGGGACCGGTCGTGATTTAATATGGTTCCGAACTTAGTACGACGACGGATGGCCGAAACAGTCCGTTGGCGAATGACCGAGCCAGGAGCATAGTTCGCCAGGGTCGTCGAATAGCCCGTCGCCGAATGACCGAGCTAGACAAGATTGGAGCCCCGAAAAATGATGTTATCAAAACCGCATTTTTAAACTCATTAGGAAAAATTGTTCGGGCTTTTTCGCAAAATACCAAAGCCACCTTTGTACAGAGCTATCATATCGTTTCACATCCTTTCCCTCGCTGAGTATTAGTACTCATCCTCGTTTTTCTCCTCTTTAAAATTTCAAAAGGTGAAGAGACGGATTCGACCGAGACGGATGACGGGGACTACGACGAGTCGGACTACAAGGAGTCGTTGAGGAGTGAAGCTTAGGGTCCGCTCCTCTGACCAAGATGCTGTGGGATTCTCAGATCAAGAATAGCAGTATTATGGGTTTACCCTATGTTCTCCATGTGTACTCTGTGGTTCAAACTGCGTCGACTTGTATGTAAAATAATGGGGACAAGTTCCCCGACCATGTACCTTGTATAATTATGGCAATGTATCACTCTATAACCTGTGTGTACTAGCGATGATTCTTGGGACTAGTACAGATGCACAGAAGGGTTCGGTCTTTTATGGCGGGTCTCGGAAGTGGTATCGAGCCACCTTGCTCTAGGATCTAACCCTTAGAAGACCTCCTTAAGGCCTCCATCTCTATATAAACCTATGTTCGGAAAAACTTCCCTTACCCCTTTTTACTCGACTCTCCTCTAACTCTCCTTCTTGGTTGTGTAGATGCCGACGTTCGCTTCAGGTTTGGGTGTGAGCTATGGCGGTTTTGTTCGCCAGCTGCTCCTCATGCTCGGTGCCACGGGGTCCAGACCCCATTTTTCATGGCGCCACCACCACTGTGGAGGACGCCATTGCTGGATGGTTGGCGTGACAATCTTTGCGCAAGGACTTTGCCGTTCGCAGGACCCAGCGCTTCGATTGCCACACTTTCGGTGCTCGAGCGCCATCCAGATGCTGCCCGGCTTGCCTCCCGCGACCGCAAAGATCTTCACCAGCGGTTGAGTCGCACGGCGCTCGCTATTTCCCACTCGAGTGCCGCATGAGCGGTACAACCATGCTCGTTCGGCCGAGAGCGAGGCTGATCCTACCATCTATCACCTTGCCGAGATGGTCCAAGCACTCGACGACGCCTACGTCAACTCACTGAAGGAGATCGACACCGCCTACCAGACCGTAGCCACCTTGGCCGGGGTCGAGAAGGAGAACCGAGAGCTCAAGAAGCGTGATTCGCACCACCTCATGGAGAAGGCTGCCCTTCGCAAGAAGATCCGCCTCCTCGCACGGCAGAACCAACGCCTCCGTGACCATCCCACTGCCGTATCTAGCACCACCACTACTGCTGCTGCACCCGCTCGTGCCCCTGATGCTTCTCCAGTCGTACCCACCATCACCTCACTCCCCATTGCTACCATGCCTGCCCCCGACCCACCAATTCTACAAGAGGATCCACCCCTAGAAGGCATTCCTGTGCCGCTCCCTCGTGCCTTCCGAACACGGCCGAAGTTGCCCTGTTTCGCTTATCCTTCCACTTTCTCCCGATCCTCGGCTAAGTTACCCTTCTGGAATCCGAGCACCACCTCCCAGTGTGGACCTCAATAGCACTCAGTCCATGGTCTCATTACCCCCTTTGCGTGGTTGGGTGCCCCTGTTGCCCACCGAAGAAGAAGACGATGAACCCGAGGATGTCCTTGCCTACGAGACCGACTTCGATGAGTTCTAGAGTGTGGGTTGTGCCCGCGTGAATCGTAGTTAGCTGTTGTATGCCGGCTGACCGTATCAATAGATGTGATACGGCATGCCCTGTATGTACCCCATGAGTGCTGCATTATTGTGATGCTAGCTTGTTAAAAAAAAAAAAATTCGAGCACTCGGGCCCACCTCGCCATCATCCGCCTCGGGAGGATTTGCCAAAGCGCGCTGCACCAGCCCCCTTTTCGCTGCTTTCCCGTGCGGGACGAGCACGCCGACGGGACGCCACTATATCTCACCTCGCCGCTAGTGCGCCCACCGGTGACGATTCGCCAACCTCTCAAGGCGAAGCTCTGCTGCCTCACCGGCGATGGGGAAGACGACCCGGAGCAGATCCCCAAGCCCGGCCTCCTCTCCCAGCGAGCTCCAGCTGTTCCTCGACGAGATGCGGAATGCCCCCATTCCGTGGTGGGTTCCTGTTGCTGCATTCGTCGCCCTTGCCGCTTGGATTCTACTCTTTCTTCCCGTTAGTGTGTCCGTAGTAGCGCAGTGTGTTTGCTTCAGATTTGTAATCCCGAAGTTGTATCTTGGTTGGGTATGTGGTTGTCAGTGTAATACCCCTGTAACCGTATTTTCTAATAAATGGTTCATCAAGTTCCTTGGTTGGACCCCAAAAAAATTAATTTTATGTGTGTGCTATGAAAAATTTTATACATACATTGGGATGTTATTCAACTTCTTTAGTTTATCTTGTCCTCACTCCTGCTCTCTCTCCCCAGATGGTTATCACCCGACGTGTTGGTCGCCGCACTGCTGGACGTGGCCGTGGTCGCGGTCGTGGTTTGAGACGCGCGTTGATTCCCCGCGAGCAGCCCCAGGACTTGCCTGCTGATCCTCCTCAGTTGCCAGCCCCTGGTGAGCCAGTTCTAGTTGGAGCTCCTCCGGCAGCTCCGCCTCAGCAGCCACCTCAGCCAGTTGTGCCACCACAGCAGAATCCACCACCTCCACCTCAGGAAGAGCCAACACTCCGCCAAATTATGCAAATGCAACTCCAGTTGATGCAAGAGATGGCAAGGAACCGGGTACCTCCACCTGCCCCGGTCCAGGCACCTGCCCCGCAGCCACTTCCAATGCATCACAACACTAAGCTGTCAGACTTCCTCCGCACCAAACCTTGGGAATTTGCTGGAGAACTTGACCCTATCATAGCAGAAGATTGGCTTTCTGAAACAGAAAAGAGACTCATCCTAGCTCAGTGTGGGGAACGTGAAAGTGTGATGTATGTCGCAGATCACCGACCGACAGTGCCAAATGGTGGGACAATTATTGTGACAATCATCCCAATCCTCAGGACATTGAGTGGGCTGAATTTGTGGAAGCATTTGAGGCTACATTTGTTCCTAGAGGAGTCAAGGATATGAAAAGAAGGGAATTTCAGAACTTGAAGCAAGGCAGTATGAGCTTGAGTGAATATCTCACCAAGTTCACCCAGCTGTCTCGCTATGCGCCCAGGGAAATTGAGACAGAAGAGGATAAGATCTGGTACTTTATGGAAGGTATGAACCCGAGATTCGTGGAATTTCCTCGATGGAGTATGAGACCTTTCAAAGAGATGTTTGATAGGGCCATTGTGCAAGAGCATGTTGAGGGCACGTATTGTTCTTGCTAAGAAGCGCAAGAAGGCTCAAAAGGACGATCCACAGGCGTAAAGTTCTAGGCATCACTTTAAGCGCCATCGGGAGAACAAGTCTTTTGCTCCAGGTAGAAGCCACACTCAGTGGTTGAACCCACGTCCTCTGGCTCAAGCTCCTCACCAGCCAACACCTGTGCAGCCTCCCAAGGACATGTCTCATTGTCAGTGTTTCTCCTGCAACCAGATGGGCCACTATGCCAACAAGTGTCCATCCAAGAACATGGCCCCGTACTGTCAAGACCGAAGTTAAGCCCCTGGCGCCCACTGCCGCTGGTCGTGGACGCGGTGCTCCTCCACACGCCGGTGCTACCCACGCTGTTGGAAAAGGGCGTGTTAATCATGTTACTGCAGAAAATGCCCAGCAGGATCCCAGTGCAGTCATGGGTAAGTTTTTGGTTAAGTCAGTACCTGCCACTGCTCTTTTTGATTCTGGTGCAACGCACTCATTCATCACTGAAACTTTTGTTGCAAAGCATGGGTTAAAAGTGGGAGCACTAGAGAAAGCTATGGTCATTCAGTCTCCCGGGAAAACCATGCATACAACATTGATTTGTCCCGCGGTTGACATAAGGATACATGGTAGTAAATTCCTAGCTGACCTAGTGGTTATAGATTCTATGGGAATTGAGGTGATCTTAGGCATGGACTGGCTAGCCAAGTATAAAGGGCAGATAGATTGTGCCCATAAGAGAGTCAGTTTGGTGAATCAGGATGGGCAGGAAATTATGATTACCTCTAGCACCCCTACTGGAGATCTTATCCTTCTGCACAAGTTGGAAGCAAATGCCTTGGATTCCATTCCTGTGGTTAAAGAATATCCTGATGTGTTCCCAGAAGAACTGCCAGGAATGCCACCTGACCGGGACATCGAGTTTGTCATAGACTTAGCTCCTGAGACAGCCCCTTTATCTCAGAGGTCAGATAGGCTATCTCGCCAATCTGTTATCGAGTTGAAGTCTCAAATAGAAGAGTTGCAAGAGAAAGGTTTTATCGTGCCTAGTGTTTCACCTTGGGGAGCTCCAGAATTTTGTAAAAGAAGGATAACACATTGAGGATGTGTGTGGATTACCGGTCCTTAAATGAAGTCACTATTAAAAATAAATATCCTCTCCCTGCATTGATGATCTTTTGACCAGTTGAAGGGAGCCTGTATTTTCAAAAATTGATTTAAGGTCGATATCACCAGATAAAAATCGAGTCGATATACCCAAGACAACCTTCACCACTCGTTACGGGTTGTACGAGTTCACCGTCATGTCCTTTGGGCTGACTAATGCACCTCCCTATTTTATGAACCTCATGAACAAGGTCTTTATGGATTATCTGGACAAGTTTGTAGTGGTGTTCATTGATGATATCCTTATATACTCCAAGACGATGAAAAGCATGAGCACCATCTTGGTTGGTTCGCAAAGGTTAAGGGAACACCGGTTGTATGCCAAGTTCAGCAAGTGTGAATTCGGATGGGAGAAGTGTTGTTTCTCGGTCATGTCATCTCGGCGGCAGAGGTGTAGCGGTCGATCCTCGAAGGTCGAGGCCGTGGCCACTAAAACTTGACCTCTGACTGTGACCCAGTCCGTAGTTTTCTTGGGATGGCTGGATATTATCGTCGGTTTATCCCAGATTTTTCCAAGAGAGCCAAACCCTTGACTACACTAATGTAAAAGGAAAAGAAGTTTGAATGGACACGGCTTGTGAAGCAAGTTTTTGATTTGAAAAAGAAACTCACCACAGCTCGCTTTTAACACTGCCAGATATTCATAAGGACTTTGAAATCTTTTGAGATGCCTCACGGCAAGGTCTTGGCTGTGTATTAATGCAAGAAGGAAAAGTGGTGGCGTATGCTTCGCGCCAATTAAAGCCACATGAGCTGAACTATCCCACTCATGATTTAGAGTTGGCTGCAGTTGTTCACGCTTTGAAGATTTGGAGACATTACCTTATTGGCAATAGGACTGAGATATACACTGATCACAAGAGTCTCAAGTATATTTTTACTCAGCCTGATTTGAATCTGAGGCAAAGACGCTGGTTGGAATTAATTAAGGATTATGACACCGGTATTCACTACCATCCTGGTAAAGCCAATGTGGTGGCAGATGCCCTCAGCCGTAAGATGTACTGCAATTCACTATCACTGCTTGAAGCTCAACTTACCCTCCAGGAAGAATTTGCCAAGTCGAATTTGGGAATAAGAGAGTATGGCTCATTAAATGCTATGGAATTGCAACCCACCTTGCTCAGCCAGATCAAAGAAGCTCAGAAGAAGGATGCAGAGGTTCAGGCGGTAAAGGACCGGATTTTGAAAGGAAAGGCACCTGGGTTTTCTACCGATGTAGAAGGAGTATTGTGGTTTGGGAAAAGGATTTTTGTACCCAACAAAAGAGAAATTAAAAATATCATTCTCAAGGAAGCGCATGATACCCTTACCTCTATACACCCAGGGAGCACCAAGATGTACTTGGATTTGAAAAGTACGTACTGGTGGACAGGAATTAAGAGAGAAATTGCAGAGTATGTGGCGAAGTGTGATACATGTCAAAGAGTCAAAGCAGAACATCAACGTCCAGCTGGTTTGCTACAGCCGTTAGAGGTACCTGAATGGAAATGGGAAGAGGTAGGCATGGATTTCATAACTGGACTACCCCGGACTCAAGCAGGTTTTGACTCGATCTGGGTGATAGTGGACCGGCTCACTAAAGTGGCCCACTTCATACCAGTTCGAACCACCTACACCGGAGATAAGCTAGCCGAGTTATACATGAACCGTATAGTCTGCTCGCATGGAGTACCCAAGAAGATTGTATCGATCGAGGTACAGTTCACATCCAAATTTTGGCGAAATTGCATGGTTTGTTGGGAACATGACTTAATTTCAGCATCGCTACCACCCTCAAACCGACGGTCGACAGAGCGAGTTAATCAAATTTTGGAAGACATGTTGAGGGCTTGTGTGTTGGCGAACAAGACTGGTTGGGATAAACAATGCCTTTATCTTTGAGTTTGCTTATAACAACGATTACCAAGCTAGCCTTGAGATGGCACCATTCAAGCCTTGTACGGCAGGAAGTGTCGAACTCCTCTGTATTGGCAAGAAACTGGAGAAAGTAAAGTGTTTGGACTGGATTTACTAAGAGAGGACGAGGAACAGGTTCGTATGATCCAGCAGAGACTTAGAGCAGCACAGTCTAGGCAGAAGAGCTATGCAGACAACCGTCGCAGGGAACTCAAGTTTAGAGTTGGTGATTTTGTCTACCTAAAGGTATCTCCACTCAAGGGTATGAAGCGATTTCGCGTCAGTGGCAAATTGACTCCGCGATATATTGGTCCATTTCAAGTTTCTGCTAGAAGAGGGGAAGTAGCTTATCGTCTCGAGTTACCTGACAGTCTAGCAGATGTGCACAATGTTTTCCATGTATCCCAGTTGAAGAAATGTCTTCGGGTACCAGAAGAACAAATGCCAATGGAAGAACTAGACCTACAACCAGATTTATCCTATAAGGAATACCCTGTCAGAATTTTGGATGTTGCAGTTCGAAAAACCCGGAACAAGACCATTCAGTTTTGCCGTGTCCAGTGGAGCAACCACACCGAGACAGAAGCTACACGGGGAGCGAGGAAGACCTTTCTTGCTGAGTTCGGAATTATTTCCCAGAGATTAGGAATCTCGGGGACGAGATTCTCTTAAGGGGGGGAGGTTTGTAACATCCCAAATTTTCAATAATGTAATTTAGCATGTTAAGAATGTTTTAAAATTTTTGTAAAGGTAATTTTGAGCAAACTTTAAATTAATAGTTCTAGTAGGTTCTAGTTTTCATTTTCCGCGCGAGTTGATGAAATCCGGTTGAACTTTAAATCTCTACAATTGTTTAATCTCTCCCGTACTATCTTGCATGTGTTAATCTCTCCTAATCTCCTCTCTAATCCCTCTCTCCCGTAGTGCAGGTAGTGTATCTTGCATGCATGCACCTAATATTTTTTTTTCCTCTCTCTCTCACCTAGTACATCTTGCATGCATGCATGCATCTCTTTCTCTCTCTCTCTCTCTTTCTACAATCTTGCACGCTGCAATTTTGCATGCTTGCATGCATGCATATGTACCTTCCTCTCTCTCACACACATAGTACATCTTGCATGCAGCAATTTTTTTTCCTCTCTCTCTCTCTCTCCTCTTGCATGCTGCATTTTTCCTCTTGCTACACATAGCGGTGTTCTTCTGCTGCAGGTTTTCTTCTTCTTCTTTGCATGTTTGCTGCTGACGCCATTGCTCGTGCAAGCTAAAAAACAACAATGCTGCTGCATGTTTTTCTGCACGCAATGCTTTGTCAGATCTTGCATGGTTGCTGAAAACATCACCGCCATCTTATCGCATAAGTTGAAAAACAGCGGCTACCTTGCATTGTTGCCCGACGAAGTTTCGCTTTCATGCCTCGGCTGTCCGTCGGCCGACGCCGTCGTCGCGTTATATTAGAACCACCGAGGTTCTATTTTTCGCCGCCTTTTTAGCGCGCCTTCTCGTCGCCATCGGCTTCGGTCAAGATCTGTCGAGTTCTTTTCGCGCCCGTGCCCGCTTCTCCACTCATGTTATGGGTTTGGCACAGACATTGAACCGCCTCGTCGCCGCATTGCGTCGGTCTTCCGTGCTTGACCTGTTCGGGTCAGGCGAAACCTCAAACCCGGTGAGCACCACCGCCCTTTTCGGGTAGCTCACATCCTTTAGCCGAGCTATTCCCGCTTAATTTAAACCCGGATTATTTATTTATTATAGATTCACTGCCTCGTAGTTTTAGAGCTAGTCTGTCGGTTCATCTTCGATCGGGTTTTCTTTTAAAATAAAATAAAATAAAATAATACAAAAAACCATTTTAAAATAATAATAAAAATATTATTTGTCCGTAGCTTTGATTGTCTTGTGCTTGGCTTGTTTGGCATGTTCGCGGCTTGTGTCGTTTCCGTCAGAAGGAGGACGCACCGCAGAGGGCACCACCGCCGAGGAGTACCGCTACCAGGTCCCCGAAACTCAAGGCAGGTCCTTTGACGCATATTGTCTATAGCCTGTTTTCATTAAAATGTTTTATTAGGAATTTATAAATACGCATGCTAGTTTTAAAATATTAAAACTAGTTGAATAGTGACTAGCTAGACCTACTTAGCAGTATTTCTATAACAACCAATTATTATAAACTAGGTGTAGCTAGAATAATTGTTATCTACTTTCCATTGGACTTAGGTTGTTTAAAATAAAATGCCCGCAAAAATAAATCATGTTATAGTTTATGTTTCTTTGGAAATGTCTTTATGAACTTGTTTGGAAAATAGGCATCGGAGGGACACGATGCAGATGCACGGTATTCTTATTCCTCTCCCTCAAATATTCCGACTAGGAGGAACTTTCACCAAGAGGGTGCTTGCATGCACCGTGTTGGTGCTTTCTAACACCGCTGGTTTTGTAAATCGACTTAAAACTGTTCCTCCTAGTCTAAGGACTGTTCATCCTATGAACCTCTGAGCCTAGCCTTTTAGTACAACCTCGGGTCTGGAATGGGACAGCTGCTTCCGGTCTTCGCTCTGTTGCGACCTCTGGCGGGTAGCAATCAAGTCGGAACCGGGGCTGTGTGGCTGAACGCGGCGGGAAACCTCCGAGGGTAAAGTGTACCCCTCTGCAGAGTTAAAAGCTGTCATGACAGCCGTGCTCACGGTCATGAGCATAAGCGAGTGTTCATATGGTAGCCACTTCTTTTATAAAATCGGGTTTCTTCTAAAATAATTTGGCGAAGGACCGCCGTTCAGATTTTACTATTGGGACGGTCGTGAGGCGAATATGGTTCGAACTTAGTACGACGACGGATGGCGTAACAGTCCGTTGGTAATGACCGAGCCAGGAGCATAGTTCGCCAGGGTCGTCGAATATTCCGTCTGGCGAATGGTGAGCTAGACAAGATTGGAGCCCCGGAAAAATGATGTTATCAAAACCGCATTTTTAAACTCATTAGGAAAAATTGTTCAGGGCTTTTCTGCAAAATACCAAAGCCACCTTTGTACAGAGCTATCATATCGTTTCACATCCTTTCCCCTGCTGAGTATTAGTACTCATCCCTGTTTTCTCTCCCTCTTTTAAAATTTCAAAAGGTGAAGAGACGGGATTCGACTCCGAGACGGATGACGGGGACTACGACGAGTCGGACTACAAGGAGTCGTCGGAGGAGTGAAGCTTAGGGTCCGTTCCTACAGTCAAGATGCCTGTGGGATTCTGTATCGAAGAATAGCTGTATTATGGGTTTACCCTATGTTCTCCGCTGTGTACTCTGTGGTTCAGCCTGCGTGCTGACTTGTATGTAAAATAATGGGGACAAGTTCCCCGACCATGTACCTTGTATAATTATGGCAATGTATCACTCTGTTGGCAACTGTGTGTACTAGCGATGATTCTTGGGACTAGTACAGGATGCACAGGAAGGGTTCGGTCTTTTATGGCCGGGTCTCGATAGGGGGGGGGGGGTCGGCCGGCCTAGAGTGGGTCGGTCGACCCACCTTCTGGTGATCCAGGTCGTGTACTCAGCATGGGATGCTCTATGGACGGTGTATATTACCCCTTGCGTCGGTTTTGACAGTTGAAGCTGGTAAAACCGCCTTCCTTGTGGGACCATGGATCCTCCCAATGGAATGTCATCCTTAGGATCAAACCAAATTGATATGGACGCTTGGGATGGACTCCTTTTGTGCTTTTGGGATTGCTGGAGAAAGCACAAGTCTAGTTCTGACCAGGTAGGGGTCTGCCGGCCCTAGGATGGATTGGCCAAGCCTGATTTTTCTTTGGTTTGGGCCCGCTTTTGCCCAGTTGGTACCTGATGATGCAAACTTACCAAAACTTGTGGAACTTTGTCAATTTGCATAATTAAAACCCATATTCCTTCATTTTATGTGTATGTTGACAGTTGGGAACATATAAAAATCTGGCAATAACGACCGTCAACAATAATCTTATTCCAGATGGCTCGTCGCCTGCCTTGTATGCTTTTGCCTCGGCGGAGTGGCTCAACAGCCCTGGCTTCGCCTCCTTCGGCTCATTGCCCGTCTCGTAGGCCCTTGCCTCGGTGGAGTGGCTCGGTGGCCTTGCCTTCGCCTCCTTGGGCTCATTGCTCGCCTTGTATGCCTCAGCCTCGGTGGAGCTGCCCAACGGCTCCACCATTACATCATGGTGATCTACCTTGCAAAGAGTTTCTCATAATAAAGGTTTTTAACAGGGCAATGTGACAATACAACTTAGGGATGCAATGTACTCCTTTTCTCCATCCTATTTTTTTGCACTAGATTTATAGAAGGAGTTTTTAATGAGGCATGTGCATGACACAGTATTTGCCCATGGGCCCTTTGCCTCGTCGCTCACCTCGAACACTTTTGCCTCCACAGAGTGGCCCTGCTGTCCCGACTTTGACTCCTTCACCTCGCCACTCGCCTCAAAGGCCTTTGCCTCAACAGAGCGGCCCAGCTGCCCTGACTTTGCTTCCTTCAGCTAGCCGCTCGCCTCGTAGGCCCTTGCCTCGGTAGAGTAGCTAGTGGTGCTCCTACAACCCAAGGGCTAGGACAAGACATGGTTGCATCTGTTCGCCCCTCGGTACTCAGCTAAAACAAACTAGTGAGTTCTATTGTAGGGATGGTGTAGGGATTACCTAGTACTTCGGATTGTTGGGAATAAAACTGTCAGTTAAATCCTAGAGAGGAGGCAAAGAACGATGAATTGTAAAGTAAAGCCTATAAGCTGTCCTATTCTTGTAAATAGGAAAAAATGCCCTTGTAAAGTATGTAAATAGGGGGGAAAGATGGGAAAGTAGGTCCCCACCTTGCCCCCATATAAGCAGCCCCAAGGGCACTTCAATGGGGGGAGATCGGGATCAATCCCCAAATAAAATACCTATCTCAGCTTGTGGCTTTCTTTTCTAATGCTTTCTCAATGTTAGAAGCCCTTCTTCTTTAAGGTCACCACCATGGGCAAGCCCATGGGGGTGCCCCCTTTTCTGTTGTCTCCGGCACATCGACAACAATATCAAGAAGCAACATTGTTTATTCTAGGCCATTCAAGGAAAAAAAAACTGTCAAATGATGTATGCCATTAAAGCATTGATAGTTCTAGGCTTTGTCACATACATTGAAGAATTAAAATGTCTTATCATACATGGTTATGAATAAAACATATTAAAGATTATTTGCTCCTAAATGTTTTATATGACATGGACATAGAAATAGCCCTTTAGATTCTTCTTGCAAGATATTATGCATCATTGCTCATTCCAGGCGTATGTCTCAAAGCCCACATGGTGGTTAATGAAGAGATTATCTTAGTTTTTGTGATGAAGTCTTGTTGCCCTTGTGGTGAAGGGGTTCAAGATTAAGGTTGTTTTAGCATGAACTTGGTAGTCGAGATGAGTTCATCTAGATTTAGGTGTTTTTATTGTTTATTGTGTTCTTAAAAGGGTTTGAGATATTTTTGGACTTGTTGGAGCTTGTTTTCCATGGTTGCACATTAGGGTTAAGTTTTAGAGAGTGTTAGAAGTCTTTAGTTCTCTTTGTCAGTCCTAGCATGGTGGTGTCGTATAGTACGTGGTACTAGAGAACGTGCCGTCTGGTCATTTCTAGAAATGTTCTAAACATTGGAGTGCACACCGTATGATACGGAGTACTAAACAGCGCGTCGTCTGATCTTTTCCAGTATGGTTTTTGGGTGCTGGTGTGCTTCAATCTCAAACAGGTCTTCGACCTCCAAGTCTAGATCCCACTCCAAACAACCACCTCATTTACTAGGTTCTCAACCAGCGGCTGCAGTTTAGCCCCAAACTAGACTCAGTATCCCATAACACCCCAATTGCAAGCCTCTATTCCATACTAGCTTAGACATATACCATTTTATATTATGATGTGAGCAAATGTTGTGGTGAACTAATGTTCACCATTATGGGGCAGTTATACCCCTGTAAAATCATTGATAGACTTTAGCATGTCTAGGCAAGTTTTACCCAAAGACTATAAGTCCAAATTATCTATTAATTGTCCTATTGGTTCCAATTGACATGATAATCAAGGTGTTGGGGAAGTACATGACCCATGTGGATATAGCCCATTTACCTGTCTTTGGTCCAAGGACGGACCCGCGTGAGCTTCGTGAGCTCGCGCCCGAGCTTGGTAAGCTCGTGCCCGAGCTTCCCAATCCGGGTGCCCGAGCTTTCAAAGCTCGGGACAGGGCTCAGGCCCCAACGCGGACTATGCCACGCCACGCGTAGGACGCTGCAGGCCCCGTAACAGAGTGATACATCACCCACTGCAAAAAATTATTACATAACAGGGGCATAACCCCAGTCTGGTACAAGCATGGCGACACGCAGGTCACGAATCAAAGTTTAGCGGAATACAACAAAGGGTCCACATACATTAACACACGCATGCCACTAGACAGCTACTACTATTTCTCCACAGGCAGGTAGGCAGATAGGCAGTGACCCTAGTCTTCCAGGAAGTCCTCGTAATCACCCGCCTCGTAGTTAGCACCGGCGTCGTCGTACAGCGGGTCTTCCTCGAACTGCTCCTCGACTGAAGTTGAGAAAAAGAGACAGGAAAAAAGCAAGGGTGAGTACAATTGTACTCAGCAAGTCAGGGAGATGAGTGCAGAATGGGGTTCCGTACAATGGCAGGCTTAGGGAAGTTTGCAGAAAGCTAGTTTTTCCAAATTTTTATCCTAAGAGAGGGGAAAAAGCAGTTTTTGAAACTGTTGTGGTAAACCAAACCATTTGAAATAAGTTTTCCTTTGCCAATCTAGTTTTGCAATTCCGTCTGCAAAATCCTTACTCACGCCAAAACCTGTTTTAAAAAGAAGGATCTACCATATGATCAGTCCCTTTGCATGCTCTTAACCGTGAGCACGGCTATCATGATAGTTTTAACTCTGCAGAGTGGGTACACTTTACCCTCAGGGGGTAACACACCAGCCGTGCGTACCACAAAGCCTTTTTGGGCCAAAAGCCCTAATAGCACTTGCTCTGTGATTCATTCCTGAACACCCTGTGGGGGATCGGCCCATGGCCCAAGTCTTCACGTTGTATAAGAAGGCCAAGGAAATGAAGTCCACGGCGCCGACGACCCAGATGTCTACAAGGGACATCACCACCAGCAAGTAGCTATTAGAGATCTAAGCTTAATAGGCCAGGTCTGTCCCATAACGGAACCTGAGGCTGTACTGTAAGGCTCAGTTCATAGGATCATAGGAAAAACAGTCCTTAGACTAGGGAAGGAGTACTAACACAAACCCAAAACCGTGCATCACCTGCACCATATCGGCAACCGGGTCCTCCCTAGTTAGAGCATTTTAGGGGGAGAGTAGAAGCACATCCCAATCCCTGGCATCTACCCTGATGCTGTATTTTACCAAACCACACAGTTACAATTATATGAAATCATGGTGAAATCCTACAATCATGTATAGCATTTTTGTCCTATTGCAAGGGAATTTATAAGCAAGGTAGTTATAGGTATCCCTAGGGTTCAAAATTTATCAAGGGACAAAACAACATTTTAATTTCTGGGGATAACCAAGCTCTACGAATTACTTGTTTTACAATTAGCATGCAATTTTCCAAATACTATCAAAACTTTTAAATAAGACAATGGTTCGTTCAATATGCATCAAGGGACTTGCCTTGGTCGAAATCCGGGTGTGGAGAAGCGTCCTCAGCGGGGATCTCTACGAACTCTTCGGAGTCTATCCTCGCACAAGCATCAGACCAAAATTAAACCTTTGAAAAACTTTTTCTAAAAGAATTGTCATAATAATCTTTGTTCATAGAATGTAAAAGTTCCATTTTTACTATTTATCAAACAAGCGTAAAAGAGGTTATTTGATTTGCACATATAACATTCCTACTGGAGTGGGGGTTAACATTTTTATTAAATCCAGAACCACACCTAGTATTTTACAAAAAATTTTCTGGAATTTTTGGAAGCCATTTGCTATTTTTAATAAACCTATTTTACTTTTCTGGTTTTCTATATTGAGAATATTGGGAGAAACTCCCGGCAGCAGTGGGCTCGGCCCACTCGCACGCGGAGCGGCCCATCCGCGTGCGGCCGGGCGAACGCGCCGCGGATCGCGGGACGCTAGCATTCGAAGAAGGCGTATTCTCAGGAGTGCACCTCCACTCAACCTGACGGATGGGTCCAGCGAGCCCACCTGTCGGCGACGGGGAGACACTGCGCGGGCTCATCCCACGGTTTTAAACACCGTGGGCCTCGCGTGGAAGTGACGTACGACGAGGTAAGCGTCCATCAACGGCCAAACGCTCTGGCCCACCGGTCAGTGGCACTGACCGGCGAGCTAGCGTGCTCGTTGTCTACCTTCGGCTGAGCGCGACTGGGAAGGGGGAATCAACAGCGCGCTAGTGGCTCGAGCCATCCCGGCTGGCGTGCCTAGGAAAGGGGGACACCGGGGTCTACGGCGAACCTAGGGGAGGTCACACCATCGCCGAAATTTGGCGAGAACAATGCGCGACGACGGCGGCGGTGGCGGTCACGGCCTGCCCCGGCGCCGGCAACCCTTGGGTTAATGGCTATGCTAAATGGGCGCTTGAGTTACGGGAAGGGTCTAGGAGTTTACCACGAGAGACGGCGGGAAGGGAGGGGGCTTGGTTTGGCCGGGGGTCGCGGAGGTCGGCGGCGGTCCGAACAGGGGCCACGCCGGCAGTGAGCTTCGGTGAATCCAGGGGCACGATAGCAACACAGGGGTGAGGGCGACACTCACGGGCTGCTCCCTGTGCAATGGATCGGACCAAGACTCACCGTCGACGGCGGAATCGCAAAGGGGGTGATTTTCGGCCGGCTGCGCTCCACGGCGACTCCTGCGAGCTATAAGGCAAGAGGGGCCAACTAGGGTGAGGACGAGGTAGAGGGGGGGGAAGAGCTTGCCAGGGAGCTCAGGTCCGAGCTAAGGGACTCACCGGTGCACGCACCAAGCTTGGCCGAAGTACGGCGGTGGAAGAGGCTGCTGCGCGCCAGCCGCCTCGCCCTTAGTGCGCTTCTTCCGCGAGCTCAAGACGGCCGTGCCATTCTTGAGCTCGCCCGGCAGGCGACCTCCGGAGTGACCACCAGCGATAAGGCATCGGGCTCAACCTCCTCATCCTCTTCTTCCTGCAAGCGAGCCCGGAAGAGGTCATTATGGGTCCAAGGAAGGTCGCCCAAGGGCGTGGAGCTCGTGGAAGCAGAAATCTTGGCGCTCTCGTGCAGGGCGTTCCGGACGCCTGAGCCCGATGGCTCGTTGTGGTTCGCGGGAAGCATGAGCCCCATGTCCCGAGCTACCTCGCCCCTAGCCAAGGCTGCAGAAAGAGGGTAAGAACATCAAGGTGCACTGGCAGAATGGTCGTGCAGAGGATCGAAGCTCGAAGAGAACTTACGCTCATTCCCCTCGCGGGTGAGATTGTCCCACCCGCGGATATTGACAAAGGAGTGTTCCCGCTTTCGTAGCAGGCTCACCCGATTTCTAACGATGTCGGCCACAATGTCGTAGCCGCTCAACCCCTTCTCGGCCAGCTTCCTAATCCTGGCCACGGTGACCGCCTCCGCCGACTCCAACACGGGACGCTGCAGCGTTAGCCCCCCGGGGTTCTCGTTCGAGAACCAAAGCTTGGACCCGCCGAGCTTCTTGGCATAGTACCACCATGTCACCTACCCGCCGACACTCCTTGGCCTTGAATGACGGGTACTCGGGCTTCATGTCGCGGCGTAGCTTGAATTAGGCGCACCCTATCGCGTCGCTCCTGCCGGTCGTGGTGAGCTCATAGAAATAGAGGAAAGGCTCACCGTAGGCTCGATGTGGACGTACGACTCGCAAAGATGCGTGAAGATCGCCAGGGAAAAGATCGAGTTGGGATTGAGATTCACCAAGTCGATCCCGCACTGGGCCAAGACGGCGGCGAGGAAGTCGGACTCCGGTACCCGGAATTCATGGATGGCGAAAAGCTCGAAGGAGACAATCTCGCTGTCCCCAGCCGCCGACGTCGATGAAGCCGTCCGCGGTCAACTGCTTTAGGACCGCATTGGAGGTAAAGCTCTAAGTGAAGGGCAACATTAGTGAAGAAAGGCTGGGGAGTGAAAGGCCGGAGAGCGAGAAGATGGAGCACAAGAAGACAAAAAGGCACAGAGGGGAAAAGAAGGCGATGCGAGGAAGGAAACCACATATTATAACCGGCGTGAGAGGCGAACCGGCGCTTCTCCGCTGAAGGCGCAGAAATCAAAAAAGGACAGCGGCACGCATAACTGCGCTCGGTTGGACTCCCGCTGAAACCGAGGCAATACGCACGAAGGGTGCTGTTTTGTCAAAAAGCGGTTGTCAGAAACCTCTGAGTGGGCCATCCTGCCCCACTCGAGGCTCGGGGGCTAGCTGTTGGGGAAAGTACATGGCCCATGTGGATACGACCAATTTACCTGCCTTTGGTCCAAAGAGGGACCCGCACGAGCTTCGTGAGCTCGCGTCCGAGCTTGGTAAGCTCGGGCCCGAGCTTCCCAACCCGGGCGTCCGAGCTTCTTAGCTCCCGAGTTTCCAAAGCTCGGGATAGGGCTCAGGCCCCAACGCGGACTATGCCAGCCGAGCACAGGACGCTACGGGCCCCGCACATCACCACAAGTTAAATGTGGCCACAATACCGATGCACGCCTGCCACAGCCACTAGTAGGTTGGTTGCCAGTCACGTCAAAGGTTAGCTTGCCCGCTCACCTCTAAATAGAAAAACACGCACCGTTGCTCAGCGGTCGGGACGCGGAGCCCAACAAGTTGAGAAAGCATGCCCAATGACCCGTGAATTCTAAAGATTAGCTACGCCAAGACCTGGCAAGACGGAAGAACACGACCAGTGACCAGAAGACGGTAAGGTGCTCCGCACCGAATCGAAGTCAGACTACAGTGGCCGAATGCCGCCTATAAAAGGGGGCGCAGACCACAAGCCAAAGAAAGAGGGAACAGACGTGCGAAGAAGCAGTACCACCCACTCAACCACCATAGAACGGGAGATCTTGCACCTACGTGGGATTCCTAGATCTAGGAGGTAGTTCTTTGTGCCCAGTCACTTTAGGAATACACATAGTGCCTTGAGCACTTATTGTACTTGAGCCCGAGCTTTCCAAAGCTCAGCCTCACCCCCTGTACTCGTTTAAACCCGATACTAAATGAGGACTGGACGTAGGGCAGTTATCCAGCAGTGAAGGCCCGAACCAGGATAGAAACACCCGCGTCGCCGTCATCCATCCATCGTCGACAACACCTTCCCTCGCACCAAGGCTTCGGTCGAGGGGGCAGGGCCACTCTCGGGTCTCACACCATACTCTTGTATATCGGTTTACGGAGCTTGTCTCCCGGACGCTGACACAAGGCAATCATGAATAGTAAGCAAGCATAGCAATGAACAGGTCATGTGTACAACATGATTAAGGAATTTGCTTAACTACTCTAGTAGTTCAAATAATTGGAACATATAATAGAGCATTCAATTTCTTAGTTGAATCAAAATAACTTATCTAAAACTGGGTAAGATATGAACTAAGGATGCTAACTCGCCTTGTTCTGGAGCGTGGTACTCTTCCTCAGGGTCTTCAAACCTTTGTTCCGGATCCTCGACTATTAAGACAACACATAAAATATGCAAAAGAGATGATGCATGGATGCATGATTTAATTACGGCTATCTACTCCTAGCATGTCATCTCTTAATTAACATAGCAAGGTTCCTATGTGTCATCGTATGTCATGCATAAAAATGTCTTAAATACCCTTAAGTACAGATACCCATGCTGGAAAATAATTTTTGAACTTATTAAAAGTGTTATATACATCATTTCTATATAGCTAGAATGAGGTTTCTTTATTTTTTGCCAAATATTTCAAGGTTAAATCTAGCCTAAATATTTTCCTTTAGTTGATCCTATATTGAGATAGTTTCTATGAAAATTTGGGGATTTTCAGAGTTCTCTTGATATTTTTGATTAAGCTAAAAGAATTTCTAGCAATAAATTACTAAGGAAAAAGGGTTTAAATAGCTTCTATCATTTTTCTGGTGCACAAGATCTAAATTAATCCAAACTATACTATTTTTCCTATGTCTAGTACTACATCTAGTATTTTCTGAATTTTTTCTACAAATTTTAGGTAACTAAAACTATTTTTAATAAAATCACTTTCTATTTCTAGATTTACTGCAAAACGGAAATCTTCCGAAAATCCAATAAATAGTATAGGGCTTGCCCTATTACTATTCATACTGGGCCTGCTACTGTGCGGCTTAGTACGTGCACACACGGCCTATGCTCGGCTAGTCGGTGACTGCCGAGTAACGGACAGGTCGGCCTCGGGGCCCACTAGTCAGTGTTGTTGACGCTTGGGAAGACATATTCTGAAGGAATACACTTCTACTAAACCCGACATGTGGGTTCAGGGTCCACATGTCAGTGACCCAGGATTACTGTGTAGCGGGATTTAAATATACACTGAGGTCCCCGTGAGCCAGTAACTCCATCTCGCTGGCCGATGTTGGCGTGATGTCAGCGAGACGACAGTTCTCCTAGGGCTCTGACCGAACTCCGGCGAACCATCGGCGAGGGACTGGCGGCGCTAAGGTCCAGCATCCTACTAGTTCATGGTCGAAATGGATTCGGCTAGAGATGACCTAGGATGTGCTGGCCGGAGCATCTCTGGCAGTGAGTTAGAACGGTGACGCCATGGGCGCGGACAGCGAAAAGCTACGAAAACATGGTTCTACGGCGAAGGATGAGGGTGGTGGTCAGTTTACCGGATATGGAGTCCGATAAGAATATGGATACAAATAATATCAGATAATATCCGTTTCGAATATGGAGCGGATATAGAACGGATTTCATACAGATACGAATATTATTAGTTAGATAACTCACGCGAAAACAAAGATAATTTATAACACAATAAACCAATGTTAGATAATGAAGAAACAATTAATGAATGACCAATCTTGAAAGGAAACAGAATGAGTAATGAGTGCTTTTTACACAATTATATACTAATTATGTACTAAGTGAATTTGGCGGGAGTTCAACAGAGACAAAGCTCGAAATTTTTTTTTACGAGAAAAACAGATATACTGAAAGGGGGTCGTAAGGAGGCACCGAGACATAGGTTTTTTGTTATTCGGATAATATCCGTATTTGATATTAGGATATTATTCGTTTAGAAACTCAGATATTTTTGTATTCATCGGATATCTACTATCCTTATCTATATCCGTATCTGAGACAAACTGTGCATATTCGTATTCTTATCCGAGAAAACTAACCGAATGTTCAAAAAACTATCCGCACTGATTCTGTCGGTCGGAAAATATCCCTTGTGGGTGCAATCCATAATGGGCACGCTTACCTCGCTAGTTATTAGTATTGGTCAGGGCGCCGTTCGAACAAGTACGTCGACCTGGGCATCCATGAGCCAGACGATGGTGAGGAACTCGCCGCCGGTGCTGAGCTGCCTGGCATGGGATTCCCGGCTGCAGTGGGCGGCAACGTAACGCAGCATCTCCACCCACACCCCGAACAAAAAGTCCAGCTTGCTATCCTGGCTACGTTGGGCACGCAGCAGCCGCTCGGCAAGTGCCACTCCACTGCCGTAAGCACTTGTTTCATTGCCGTCAGCAGGGGCCTGGAGAAGATGACCAGTACTGAGGCTGTCCATCTTCACAGCCCGCTCAAGTCGCTCTCCTGCCGTAGCTCCGTCGTCTCCTTGTCGCAGCAGTAGGCTGTACAGAGCATCCCGGGCCTGCACATGGCGGCTCAGCCTCACGGGGCCAGGCAGCATGTAGGGGCGCGCCACCAGGAGGAACATCATGTAGTTGGACAGCACCGTGATTGCCTCCGTGAAGTGTCGGTAAACGGCGTCGATGTGAACGTCGGAGCTCCTGAGAAGCATTGTGGTGGCGACATGCCAGGCAATGATGCTGTCCTCCAAACCCACATCATGCCCAATATTGCTCCCGTCGATATCCTGCTCGAAACCGTAGCTCCGTATCGTGTACTGGCCAGGCCGATAACTGGTCGTGATGAATCTCTCTTGTGATCGGGGCCATCCGGCTCCGGCCTCCTGCTCTAATCGCATTATGCGAAATATGTTGTAGAACATCACTATCCTGGTACCACCTGTAATACTGACGTACACCGAGTGATGCACTTTGTGCCACCAGTTGTCGAGCCAGGCCGGCCCGATGGACCTGGCCATTCTGGCAGCTACTTCCGTCGTGTCGCGGGAGCAGGACTCGAACAAGCTGTACTGCCCAACGTAGCCTGACCACCTCGATGTGCCTTTTGCAATGACAAGCCCGCGAAGGTGTAGAAGCACCTCATGAAGCCGGTGCCATCCTCTGGCGTACAAGATGGCACATGTCCAGGAGGACACGATTGCCCTCAGCAAGGATATCATCTCCAGGACCAAGGCGCCTGCCAACAAGACGTAGGAGATGGCCACGTCGTGTCTTCTGTGACCCTCTTTGCTGCTGAGCTGAAACAGCACGAATGCAGCGGCCGTGGCAGCCAGTGAGACCACACGGATGCAGCAGCCATACCATGTGTGGATCACCGCCGCCTTGGTGTACATCACGTCGTACATCAGGAACAGCTCCATCTCCACCAGGACGGGCAGATCCAACACGAAAGCCCTGGTATCATTGACGTCCGGAAGAACTATACTCCCAGCCTGCACTGATCTCGTTAAGCCCACAAATAGCCCTTTGCAGATCTCAAGCAGGTAATGAGCTGCCTGCAGATATCGCTCCACATAATGGGCACGATCTCTCACATCTGAATGGAGAATATCTCTCACATCTGGCTTCTCCAGAGGCGTCCTCTCCAGAGAGCTCGACATGCTTTCGAAACAGGCGCATTGGAGCGCCCATATCCTCTCCCCGTACTTGAGCACACCGACGACGAACATCAGCATGGCAGCCACCAGGACCAAGGTCTCGCCGCCTGGGAGATACCTATAGAGGACATAGGCAGCCCCCAGAACCTGCACAACGAGAGTTTGCAGGTGGCGCAGCCACAGCTGGTTGTCCTCAAAGGCGTAGGCGGTGATGGTGTCCTGGCCGCCCAGGTGCACCAGCAGGAACGGCGCCCAGAACGCCACCAGCCGGTGCTCCTGCAGCTTGCTGCTCATGGACAGGTGGCCCAGGGCGAACAGCGCGACGGAGTCGGCTAGCTGGTACGCCAGCCAGAGGAGCGTCCTCAGCACCCAGGAGGAGATGCGCCGACGGATCCACCCAAACATGAGCAGGAACACTTGCAATGAGAAGCTGAAAAGGACCAGGATCTGGACCGCCCATTCCTTCTGCAGGTCCACCAGCACCCCCATCATTGCTAAATCCCCCACCTGAAATTGTGTTAGCATACATTAACATTAACCAAAAAAATTCCCATACAGCCGTGTGGCTAAATATTTCAATTCATAATTTTATATCAAATCATAGAGTTGTGCATCAATCCAAATAAAATTTATCTATCTATCTATCGATTAAAACAGGGAAAATTTCAGTACACTAAAATGAATACAAGTCTTCCATTCCTCTAGATCTAACGGCTTAGATTAATTTTGATTTTTATACTACTAAGATAGACGCTACAACGAAAATATATTCTTGTGATATGCTGCCCATAAAACAAAACTGTTAGATTTAAAATTATTACCATCCTATACTTCAATTGTATTGTTGTTGTGTAATATAAAAGAGCTCTCTTCAAAAGAATTCATGTTAACTCCAGAAACAAAATTAGTTTAGAAATTATGATTTTTATAAAGATTGAAAAAACGGATCTAGAATCCCTACTGTACTACTTCACCGTATGAAATATGTGTGGTAGTGCTTAGTCCAATAAAGATGGTTGGACATGCTTGTGTGATTTAACACGTGGGTGAAAGTGCTATTAAAATAGGGTTAATGAGACAGATGTCACTGCCAAACTTTTAAATCAGAGAAATACCACGACAAAATGCGTATTTATAAATTTGTCATTATGAAACAATGCAGATTAGATCAATGGCACTACGTGAATCTTAAAGCACCTTCTTTTATATATCTAAGTCGTACGTGTGTATTATGACAATTTTACCCTCGTCTTCTACCTCCTCTTACTATCTCCCTCCTTCCTCTTACTTCGGTGGGTTTTGCCTAGGTTGATGTGGACCAAACAGCGGCAAACCGACGTAAACAATGGTGGTGGCATCCTTAGCCTCGTCAGTGCTGGTGCCTAGGCATCCTAGGCTTTGGAGGGACTATCGCTGGCAACGACCGAAGGGAAATGTGGGATGCTACGTTCGCATGAATCCATCTTTGCATTTATTGCGATTCTTTCTCAACTACTATTCGAATTGGAATAGTCTTATTACTTCAATGGAATCGATTTAATCTATCGTGCAAACCCAGAAAATCCTGCAAGTAGATGATCATAGATGTTATTGATTAATGCGTAGTGCAACGGAAGAAGAGTCGATGAAGCCGGTTCATTCAATCTACGCGTAGTCATACGAAAGTAGTTGATCACGTCTCCTCTTCGCGATCGTCTCGACCAGCGCTACAAATGCGGTGCCTCTACGTAATCCACATGTACAGGGAGAGGAATATGTCTGCACGCGGCATGCTAGTGCCGGCGCGAGTGACCTGGGAGATAACGGCGAGAGATCAGTGGAGGAGAAAAACCTAATGCGGATCTATCTATCCAGTTTGCACCGCCTCCCTTTATATAGTCCCATAGTGGGCTCCTACGCTAGAGTCCCAAAAAAGGTCCATTAGGACTCTAATTCTACACGGATCAATATCCGTAAAGCCCACGTCATAAGTGACCCATCACCATTGAGTCCACATTTCATGTGGCACATAATTGTTATTGGACATAAAACCCAATAATTTTCCACTTGCACAATAGTCAATTATGCAATAATTAATTCCAATCTCCTTAAGTGTGTGACCCTGTAGGTTCGTATATACTCAGTCATGACTGAGAAACTCTTTTCTGGCCACAAGTCTGCAGCGGTCCCTAACAGAATGTACCGACCCCAGAGTACATATAAAGATCCAATCTTATAAACCAATAGTGTTAAAGCACCGATCCCATTGCCACACGATACCAGTCAAGCTCAAGGCGAAAAGTGTCATCCCTATGATAGCTCAACCATTCACTCAATCTTGTAGTGGATTTCAAACTATGATTAACATTAATCATTGTGATTAACTTTTTAATCATATTGGTATGGACATGCACTTTTTCAAATTCAACCACATTGAGGGGCCCAGAGATATCTCTCCCATTATAAAGGAAGGACAAATTCTATCTTGATCGCTCACACCCCACGATATGTTTCATAGCATACCCGAAAACTGTCTTTATAACTACCCAGTTACAGTGTAGCGTTTTGCAGTCGCAAAGTAAATTACTATGGGTTCCCTATTTCTAGGTCCCAATGCCTACTTTTTGAGTTTGGCATATTCAAAGACTTAGGATAGCCCTTTGTTTTGTGTTGATTCACTTCCCATACTATCCTAGAGTCCATTTGAGTTAGCACCACAAAAAAACTAAGGTTTCTATCTTAAAGTGAGTTTATGAGAGCTTGAGTGTCATATTTCCTTGTGTGCTTCCATGGAAGGCTTTATACGACAAGATCAATTCGTCTCGAGCTTGTTACTCAACTTTCTTACTTTTGGAGTTGGTGCTTGGTGAACTCTAAAGGAGAAGCTTGTGAGAGACTCGAAGTAGTTATGAAAGTCGGAGACGACCTACCGAAGGGGTGAAGGGCTACCCTAAGTAAAATCAGCGCGATACTCCTCTTCGTGAAGAGTGCTCCAACGAGGAGTAAGAAAAGGGAAAGCCTTTTCCGAATCTCAGAAAAAATCCCTTGTCTCTTGTTTCCTTTACTTCTTATATTTACATTTCCACAATTTACTTCTTGTTCTAAGGTTGCTTGCTCTTAGTTAGTTCTTGCATCTAGTTGTAGACAAATTTAATCTTTAAATTAAATTTAAAAATAAATTAAAAAATCTTAAAAATTCCCTTAGGCCAATTCACCTCCTCCTGGCCCCTTCGATCGTTTTAATGGCCTTAGAAGAAGTCACCTCCTTCCTTAACCATTTTTTCACACTCGTCATACCAGGAACGCAAAGGCCATCGAATGGGCCTACCCCTTAAGTGCATCTCAATGCCTGTGGTGGCGTGGGTAGTAGGAGAGACAATAGTGCTAGAAGAGACGGTGGTGCTAGGGGAGATGGAGTGGCAGCCTAGGGGAATAAGAGGAGGAGCACTGTGGATCTAGTGCAACAGGCTCAGCGATGGGAAAAAGCACATCCGGACATTGTTGGCCGCAAGAGCAAGGTAGAGGACAACGTGGGGCTAGACGGAGGGATCAGACGAGGGGCATCGCTGTCCATGGAGGTGAGGGAGGAGAGGCAGCACAAGCTATGGAGAGGTGGAGTAGCAAATGAGGGAGAGGGGCACTCCTTTGCAATGGAGAGGGCTTGCATCCAGTCTCAACTCCACCCACAAGACCCCAACTTTGTGGTTCCACTAGGGGGACGGGAAGATGAGTAGCCATTTCATGGCTAGAGGTGTAGATAACTGCTGGTGGAGATGGCTTGTGGTGGAATAGGGGGGAAGGAGAGAGAGGAAGGAGGGAGGAGGAAGAAGAAGAATGGTAGATCTAAAGTAAATCAAGGTAAAATCTTCTTGGTTTTGAAAATGCAATGTTAAAAGATGCTTTCAGATTCACATAGCGGCATTGAGTTTTAGTCTCATTTAGGCCTCTACTATTGGATAATAGCCCCCCACATCCGGTTCTTCGTTGATATGATCTCATAAAAACAAGTTTGTAGAAAAGTATATTATAGGGAGGTTAAACCTACACTACTATTGAACCGGCCTTTAGTACCGGTTCAAAACGGGCTTTAGTACCGATTTTTGAACCGGTATAGGCCATCCGGGACCAACCAGTACTGATGAGCCTAGGTTTGCTTAAAAATGTTTTTGAAATATTGAAAGAAACGAGACTTGAACTCAGTACCTCATGACTTCTCGTGACTCACACCTCACCCTTCTAACCAACTCACCCACCCACGCACTCTGATATGAATAGGATATGCATACCTTTTAGCCTTTTCAGAAAATGAGCCATCAGTACCGGTTGGAGCCACGAACCGGTACTGATGCCCTCACATTAGTATCGGTTCGTGATACGAACCGGTACTGATGAGCCCCGTGCCAGCTGGCCTATACCCGCCTTCTAGGGGCTCCTTAGTACCGGTTCGTGACACGAACCAGTACTGATGTGCATCAGTACCGGTTGATGCCTCCGACCGGTACCAAGTTGCCCCCGTGACCCAGTAATCGCTGAACTGATACTGATGACACTATCAGTCCCTGTTCCAATCCAACCAGTACCGGTTCCATTCCAACTGGTACTGATGGGCCAGTATCAAAGGCCAGTTTTCTAATAGTGCTAAGCAATCTAAGATCTAAAAGCCCCAAGAGCTTCTCCTCAATGGAAATGATGGCAAAAAGCTCAGGCTTGATGTTGCACTACTTCAAATTGATCTTCTAGTTAGTTTCAGTTGGACTCCTTCCCCTCCACCACCAAAAGGGTGCTCCTCATAGTCGTTGGGTGACTTCTCTATTTGTATAAATTCTAGATCTTGGATTGATCATGGTTGGAATTGTTATCTCCTATACAATCCAAATCATTTTCTTATTTGGAAAGATATGGTTTCCTTGTTTAACACATCGTTTGTTACCAACCAAATGAAAAGATAAAGACCATGAGAGTTAACCCATCAAGTTTAACCGATAGAAGTCTACCGGAAGCCTCCACAAGCTCGCAATACTATAGAAAAGCGATCAGATTGGATGCCCCTAACATAGGTGGTTCCCAAAAAACCGTCTAAGTTAATGTTATTTGACAGTTTTCAAAAGGACCATTTGAACATACTTGAGAAGACAATAACCTTCTGTGACGTCAGATCATCTGAGATGGTGGCCTGTGTGGCCAAGCCTGTTTGTTGCCTGGTAGTGCCCGATGGTCGATGTGCGGTCCAACACGTCAGACCATTGGTCCAGTGGCGTTATCCGCTTGCGCAGTTTTCTAGTCTTCCTTGCCGGACAATCCGATGTGTTGGACCACTGGTCTACAGAGTCCTGGTGCTAGGTAGTTTTCTTCCTGTTTGCACCAGATAGTTCTGCACGTTGAATCGTTGGTCCAATAGTTGTTGGGATCGCAACCGTATGGTTGTGAGATGATTCGGCGCGTGGCAGATGGTCCGACAGGTCCAACGACTAGATATTTTGTTAGGACTTGTCATTAGCACCAGATAGTTCAGTGCATGTCGAATAGTCTATCGTACATTGGAGTTTCGAACATTTGTGTTTGATGGCTAGTTTTTCGAATATGTGTCTATATATAGCTAGCCCTTGGCCGGGTACCTTAGCGAGATTAGAGATTCCATAGCTTATTCTTGAGCCTTTAGTGAGAGAGAGCAACCACCACTAGAGAAATGATCTTCCATACCGGTATATCAGTCCTGATTGGTCACAAACCAGGATTGATGTAACAATAGTCCTGATTCGTGGCTACAGGGCTAAAAACAAGATTAGCACTGGTTCATGGCTCACATTAGTCCCGGTTCGTACTAAAGGTGGCTTTAGCAAACAGGTACATGCTAGATGGCACAAGCACAAATTAGTCGGTTAGGTATTCTGACAGTCTTAAAATGAGCCTTTAGTCTGGTTAGGTATTCTAACCCGTGATAAAGCTCATTCCAAAGATACTTCAAAAGGAATGTATATCCTAGTCTATTAAATACGCGTGGGTGGGTGGATGGGTTAGAAGAGTAAGTGGGGAGTCACGTGGTGGCATGAGGTCCCAGGTTCGAGTCTTAAGTTCGTTTTATTTTTTAGATATTTTCTGTGCTTTAGTACCGGTTAGGGGAACCGGGACTAAATGTATGTGACCTTTAGTCCCGGATGGCCTGTCCCGGTTCGGGAACTGGGACTAAAGCCCATTCCGAACCGGGATTAAAGGCTGTTTTTCTAGTAGTGAACCTAGAGGTAGTTTTTTCATCGTTTGGTGAGTTTCTGATAGAGTTCCAAGCCGGTTGTGTGCATCATCGAGTTAGCTTGATTTGGAGTGATCAAGTTGCATTTGTGCTTGTTATTGTTGGAGCACAATAGGTCCTAGATGGTCTTAGAGATGCTGAGCTTGGTGAGCTTACAAGGAGAAGCTTGTGGAAGCCACAAGGGATTGTGGAAGTTCGGAGGCCATCTTGCTGGAGCATTGAAGGACTGCCTCGAGTGCATCGGCTAGGTTTGTTCATCGATCAAGGGTGAGAGCAACACTCTCCTCCATGGGGAGTGTACCAATGAGGAGTAAAAGAAGGCATCAACCTTCTTCCAACCTCCGAAAAAATCTTGAACATCTTTATCTCTTTACTTTCCACATCTTTAATTGCTTGTATTGGTGCTAAGCTTGTTTATACTTCTTGTATGCTCTACTAGTTTTCTCTTGCTTAGAGTAGAAAACTTCGATCTTGTTGCTTAATTCAAGAAAAACCTAAAAAACTAAAATTTGCCAATTCATCCACTATTGGCTTTTAGATCTTCACATAATGCTTTCGGTGATTATCCAAAAAAACAAGATCAAGACAAAAAGGCTTACAATATTAAGGTTACTTTTTTTACTGTTTTGACTGGTCTTGGTGCTTGGAGGGAGGACAGATAATATAGGATAGATAAAGCACTGTTATAGGGATTATCTCCCTAAATATCATATACACTAGGCATCTAACGCTACACCAAAAACACTCATATGCCGGTTTTTGAACCCATATATTAGTGTCGCGGTATCTATTCACAAGCCACACAATTTTTCAGACGAAACACAGGCACATGTATTTTATAGGATTTCAATCAACGACTTCTTAACTTCAACCAAAACCTCATAACTAACCCACCTCAAGTATTCTAACCAACCCACCTCAAGCATCTTGATAGGATGTGTTTACGTTTTGACTTTTATTGTCCGGACCTTCCGACAATTATTTAGCCACATAAATTTCTTTAAATGGAAAAGTTCCCAACTACGAAGTTGTATATATCAGTACGTGCTACAATTTTCGTATAAAGGTTGGCTCCATCAAATTTTGTATGAATGTTATAAATTTTCTAAACTCGTGCCATTATTTAAGCATCTAGATGGCTTCAAATGGAACAGCTATTAACTACAAAGTTGTAGATCCCGTCGACGGCTACAATTTTTATGCAAAGGTTATTTCCATATGAAGTTGTATTAATAAGTTATGAAATTCTGAAGAGCTAAAATATTATATGTGTCGGTTATTATTTAGAACATACACATATAATTTGTGTATTTGTGCCAGTTTTTAACCAAAACTGATATAGATGAGCTCCTCCCGCCTGCCCAAATAATGGTCACAAATATTCTTATCTATGTCGGTTCTTAAGGAACCAGTATTGATATGCCGGTATGACCTGTGTTTTGGTGTAGTCTAAGTGTTATCAAACTCATATCATCTAGAGTAGGCATCACTTAAGCACATGCTAGCAAACACGTTTGGGTGATGTGAGACCATGTGGAGGTCTTCATGTTGTGATGAGTATATGTGACTTGAATTGATGTGGTTGAGGAGTTTGTTTTGGAGACAAATTTGAACCAGTTCGGCTTTTTGTGGTAGGACAGAGTGTTTTGCAATTTTGAGTGTCTTTCCCAGCTCAGATGGAAAAATATTACATACGGAATTTGTAGATAATTTCGAGACATATCTTTTTCATATTATGACTTTTTTCATTTGAGCAAGGGAAGTATTTTTAACATTTCCATCTTTGTTTTGTTGTGCTGAGGGAAACACCGGTTTGAAAGGTTTCGGTTTTAGTTTGAGTGGGAAGATGGGCATGTAGTCATGTATGTTTGAATTCATGATGAAATTGGACTAACATGCAGGAAACAAAGGTAAGAAAATATTTTTGTTTGTGGAAAATGGTTTGGTCCTTATAGGCGCAGGCTTGGAGGCAACCGTGGTCGGCGACGGTACCGGGACTAGATCGGGTGGATCGAGGTCCAGAACGGTGATGATGTTGTGGGACGGATGGGCTCAGGTTTGGGGGCTCATGAGGATGCCATGAAGAAGGACTTGAGGTGGCTCAAAGGTTCCGGTTTGGGCTAGAGACCCGAAGGCACGGAAATAGAGCGGTCAAGTCCGACAGATGAAGGCCCGTTGCATCGGGTTGATCGGGTTTTATGTAAAATCCATGTATGGCATATTTGGCCCATGTTGGGCTGTGTGTGAGTGGTTTAGGCCCATGTAAGTGGCTGGTTGAGTGGGTGAATCCTAGCCCTTGATTTAGTTGCTTAGGGTTAAGGCAAGAAATCAATGGTTGTGGTTCACCCGGTGGCCCTATATAAGGAGGGGTGGAGGGGTGCCTCCACCAAGTCTTGGGCTGAGGTTTAGTGGTTTGTATTCTACTCTTTTGTGAACTTTGCCCACCTAGGTGTGGCTGCGAACAAACCCTCTCAAGCAATAGAAACTAGTTCCTCAAATCATGTCTTTGTTCTTGTGTTGTTAATGTGTTTGATCTAGTTTGTTTGGTGATTTTGTTTGCAACAAGTTTATTTGCATCACCTTCTTCTATATGTTGCTGATCCATGATGTTTTGAGGTTGCTTATATGATTTGGCACCCTTGGCAACTTGTAAGAAACAAGAGACCACGTTCTTCCCACCTTTGTTTAAGTTGGCAGATTGTTCTTCCTGCGCAGCAGTCAGTGTAACATTTATAGAAAACTCATCCGAGATGCTTTTTGAGTGATTCTTATTGGAGAAGGTCCGTGACTTCCATATCTACTTGTGAAAAAATTTTGAAGTCATCTGGATTCTTCGTTTGGGACCTATGAGGTGAATACCGAGCCCAAACTTTTTATGCGTAAGTTCCAGACAGTTCCTATCTCAAGAATTGTTCTGATTTTTCTGTGAGGATTTTTGATCTAAAACTTGGCTGGAGGCTTCACAACTCATTTTGAAATAGGGAGAAACATTCCCATAATTTTTGGAGCCCAAGAAAGCTAGCAACCACTCCTGTGAATAGATTTGATTTCTACAGGAATATTCCTGCCCACTTTTCCTAAAGCACCTTTATTAGTTGGGGTGTTTTGTCTTAAGTGCAACCACTTTGGACTGAGATTACTTTTGTTTGAGCACTTAACAATCAGAATTATGACTCCTCTTGTGGAATGTCATCCTTGAGACGCGTTGGGTGGGGAGCATCATTTTTCTCCTTGCAAGAAAATTTATTTGGCTCCTATTCACCCCCCTCTAGTCGTCAGGTTCGGTCTTTCAACTGGTATCAGAGTAAGGTTGCGCTCTTTTTGATCTTCACCGATCTTTGAGCCTTTCCTTGTTTCCGTCTTGAACCATGGCGGATGACAAATACTCTACGAAGCTCCTGTGTTCTTGGGTTTGGATTTTCCATTTTGGAAGGCGCGTATGGAATATTACTTCATGGCACAGGGATACTCTATATGGCTCAAGGTCAAAAACCCCTTTGTTGTGCCTCATGATAGTGAGATTAACGCGACCAACCAGGCTTCAGTAGAGTTGAATGCTAAAGTCCGCAACATGATTATCCAGGGGCTTAGTCAAAATGAATATGAGAGGATTGCTCATATCAAGTCCGCTCATGAGATTTGGACTACCCTCGTTGCTTACCATGAGGGGACAGCCCAGATCAAAACTGTGAGGCATGACCAATATAAGAGGGAATACAATCGCTTTGTGCAGAAGGCTGGTGAATCACTGGACGCCTGTTTCAGTCGGTTCACCAAGATCCTTAGCAATCTTAGATATGTTGGCACCACTTACACCGATTCTGAAAATGCTCGTCACTTCTTGTCCTCCTTGGATTTGAAGATTTGGGGTGTGAAGGTGACCACGATCCGGCAGGCTGTGGATCTTACTATTTTGACCTTGGATGGGCTATATTCGAACCTCAAGACGTACGAGCTTGAGCATCTCTCCTATGAGCCCAGTCCAATTTCTACAGCTTTGGTCACCGATCCTTCTTTGTGGTGTTCCTCGAGTTCTTTGGAGTTTTGCACTGGTTTCTCTCTTTCTGCTTTGTGTGTGATGCCTGATGAGAGGTTAGATGGAGTGCTTGAGGATCAGTTAGCCCTACTTGCTAGAAAATTCAGTCAAGCCTACAAGAGAGTGAGTGAGACGAGAAGAGGGCCGATCAAGTGCTTCGAGTGTGGTGGCCCCAACCACATTCGGGCCAACTGCCCCAGGCTGGAGAAAGGCAAGAACGACTACACGACACCGGATAAGAACCACTACATCAACAAGAACCGCAACAAGAAGCCGGTGCCTGGAGGTGACAAGAAGCCCAAGTTCTCTAAGGGATGGAGACTCTTCTAGAAGGTGATGGCTGCCTTGGATGAGGCCAACATCTTGGACTCGGAGGAGACTTGGAGCGATGATGGAGGTGACGACTAGAAGCCTAAGAACGATGACGACGACGATGGCTATGCCGGCATGTGCTTCAAGGTCAACGAGGATGGTGCGAGCGACTCCGACCTCTACACCAACTCTGACACTGAGGTACCAACCTATGAAGAACTCAATGATTCTTTTTTAAAGCTAGGTAAAATTCCATGTCAAGTCTAGAGCAAGATGTAGGGAACTGGAGGAGGAAGTAGCTTGTTTGACCCAGAAGTTAGAGAATTTCAAGTGCTTTGTGCCTCCCCAGCCTGTAGATTCTGATGGTTGGAAATAATGTGATAAGCTTGTGCAGGAATTGAATGAACTAAGGACTTTGCATGATAGTTTATTGAGCTTGAGTCACTTAGGGGGAGACATGCTAGTGTGATGCTTGAACTAGATCAGGTTAGAGATGCTCTTGTTGTTGCTACTTCTACTCCTAGCCTTATGACAGCTAGTATGATTGATCCCTCTGCGCTGTCATTTGCTTGTCCTGATCCTACTGCACAACTTTCACACGACACATCAAAGGACCCAGTTAGCTCAGATGAGAGCTATAGAGATCTTGGAGCACCTAAAGACCCTGTCAGTCCAGATGAGGACTGTAGTTTTCACTCAGCTTCTTCCTGTGAGGATTGTCTCAATTTTAAATTGAAAAATTTAAACATGAAAAATAAAATTGCTGAGTTGAATAACACCTTGCTTGCTAATTCTACATGTGCTTGTTGTGATGAATTGGAGGGAGAAATGGGTAGAGTCTATGAGGATCTTAGCAAGAGGTTTGAGGGTCAGCTAACTCAAGTAAAAAATGCTGAGTGCCTTTCCTGTGTTGCTCTTAGGAAAGAGGTGGATATGTTGAGTGAGAGATGTCGCAGGGCTCTGGGTAAGGACAAGATAGATGATCAAAATTCTTCTAGTGTCTTACCTCCTGCTGTTTGTAACTTGTGCCCCCAGCTTCATTAGGAGTGTGAGTACCTTGTGAGCACTCTTGAGAAGTTTGTTGGTGGCAAGAAGAAGCTCAATTTGATTTTGCATAAGTCAAAAATTTCCAAGGGTAGAGGTCTAGGTTTTGACTGGCTTGAGCACATCAAGCGCCACCCTGCCAAGATTGTCACTGCTGGTGAGGATGGCCAGATGCTTGAAGTTTCTTTAGGAGTCCCTGAGAGGACCATGTTTCGATCTGCTGATTTTGTCCAAAAGACTTCTGCTCAGAAGGTTGTTCCTGCTGTGACTTCTGCTCCTGGTAGAGCGAAGTTTATGTGCACCTTTTGTCAGAAGAATGGACACTTGGTTGAGTTTTGCTTCAGGAGAGCTAGAGTCGCTAGGCGTGAGCGTGCTTCTGCTCTTATGGGTTTTCAGGGTCATACTCAGACCTTGAGAGTTCCTAAGACACCCACAGCTCCTAGATAGACAGCTTGGCGGTTGGCTCCTGTAGTTGTGCATAGGCCAGGTCTAGGTGCACAGATTGTTGGTCCTGTTGCTGGACCTAGTGCTTTCCGTGGTTTTGGTTCCCGTCGTCCTTTGGGTGTGCCTTCTTTGCCTCGTGGAGGTAGACACCCGCGACGTGGTTTTGCTCCTACTTTGGGTGGTAGGAGACCTGAGCGGCACACTTGGGGAGGACCGGCATTTGCACCATGGCGGCCCAACCCAAATGTGACAGCTAGATGTCCTGTAGGGGTTCCTTCAGAGTTTGTGAGAGTTGAGAGGCGTCAGGGTGCTAGCTCAGGGGGAGTTTCTGCTGTTTGTGGTGTGACTCAGTATTGGGTTCCTAAATCTGCCTTGATTTGTCCCAATACTGAGTCACTCACCTCTCTGTTTCGTTGAGCAGGTGCGTCGGGCGGGAAAGGGAGAGGTTTGGATTGTTGACTCCGGTTGTTGCCGATACATGACCAGAGATTCTCGTTGGTTCTCTTCCCTTGTCCATGTCCCAAACGGTGAATCCATCACCTTTGAGGATGCTTCTTCAGGTAGGGTGTTGGCCAAAGGGTCAATTCAGGTTAGTGACAGCTTTGTGCTTAAGGATGTTGCCTTAGTCAGTAAGCTGAGGTACAATTTGCTTTCTGTGTCTCAGTTTACCGATAATGGCTTTGAGGTTCTTTTCAGGAATAATTCTTCACAAATTCTTGGTTCTTCTGGAGAGTTTGTTTGCGGGATTTCTAATGTTGGGAGAGTCTTCCGTGCTGATTTTAATGCTTCTTCTGTTGGCTCTCCACATTGCTTAATTGCTTCAGAATCCCGTGATCTCTCCTTTTGGCATAGGAGACTTGGTCACATTGGTTTTGATCACTTGACTAGAGTTAGCAGCCGTGATCTTATTCGCGGTTTGCCCAAACTCAAAATGGCAATGATTTGGTTTGTGCTCCTTGTCGACATGGGAAGATGTTTGCTGCTGTTCACCCACCTGTCACCCTTGTGATGACAGATGCACCAAGACAGCTCTTGCATATGGACACTGTTGGTCCTGCTCGAGTGCAATCTGTGGGTGGCAAATGGTACGTGCTAGTTATGGTTGATGACTTCTCGAGGTACTCTTGGGTTTTCTTCATGGTTACCAAGAAAGAAACTTTTGGTCATTTTTGAAGTCTTCAACACAAGCTTTCTGTTGAGTTTCCAGGTGTCCTTAGAGCTATCCGCACTGATAATGGCACTGAATTCAAAAATTTTTTTGTTTGTGGATTTCTATGAGATGACAGGTGTTGAGCACCAGTTCTCTTCTTCGCACGTCGCTCAACAAAATGGCGTTGTGGAAAGGAAGAACAGGACCTTTGTTGAGATGGTTAGGACTTTGCTTGATGAATATTCTACTCCTAGGCATTTCTGGGCTGAGGCAATTTCGACTGCTTGCCATGTGGTAAATAGGGTGTTTTTGAGGTCCAAGTTGCACCGCACCTCTTTGAGTTGAGATATGGTAGGAAACCAAGTGTTTCCTATTTTAGAGTGTTTGGGTACAAATGCTTTATCTTGAAATCTGAAAACTTGGACAAGTTTGAATCTCGCTCCTCAGATGGCATTTTTCTTGGCTATTCCACTTCTGCCAGAAATTACAGGGTTTGGAGCTTAGAGGGTAGGAGAGTGATAGAGACTTGTGAGGTGACATTTGATGAGGCTAGTCCAGGAGCTAGGCCAGTATTTCAAGTCTCTGATCTTAACTCTGAGATTATCTTTGTTGATGAGTCATTTGGAGGAGATGACAGCTCTTCAGAGCCTGACCTCCAGGTAGTTCATCCAGAAGAGTCTCCTACTTCCTCTCTCCCTCAAGATGCACCCTTACCTACAGCCTCTTCCCAGCTCTCACCTAATTCTTCTGCTGCTCAGGGCTTACCTAGAGTCTTCTATTTCTGGTGGCTCTGTTCCTACCTCTTCTGTCCATGAGATAGAGGCCACTTCTTCACTAGGTGCACCTAGGCACATTTAGAGAAGGCACCCACCTAGTCAGATCATAGGTGACCTAGGAGAGCGAGTCACTCGCTCAAAGTCTGGACTGTCCCACTTCTGTCACTCAGCTGCCTTTGTTGCCTCCTTTGAGCCTGCAGACATTACTCATGCTCTTTCCAATGAGTCTTGGGTTAATGCCATGCATGAGGAGTTAGAAAATTTTGAGAGGAACAAGGTTTGGGAACTGATAGAGAGACCCCCAGGACACAATGTCATAGGCACTAAGTGGGTCTTCAAGAATAAGTGTAGTGAGGATGGGATAGTAGTGAGAAATAAAGCTAGGTTGGTAGCACAGGGTTTCTCTCAAGTCGAGGGGTTTGACTTTGAGTAAACTTTTGCTCCTGTTGCCAGACTTGAGGCGATCACAATTCTTCTGCTTTTGCTGCATCCAAGGGTTTTAAGCTTTTTCAAATGGATGTCAAAAGTGCTTTCTTCAATGGATTTATTGAAGAGGAGGTCTATGTCAAACAACCTCCTAGGTTTGAAAATTCGAAGTTTTTGGATCAGGTGTTCAAATTGTCAAAAGCTTTGTATGGACTGAAGTAAGCTCCTAGAGCTTGGTATGAGCGGCTGAACTCCTATTTGCTTGGGAATGGTTTTGCCATAGTAGTGTAGATAAGACCCTCTTCACTAAGTAAGTTGGCTCAGATTTCCTCCTTGTGCAAATCTATGTCGATGACATAAACTTTGGAGGCTCTCCCAACAGCTTGTCTCTGATTTCTCTAGTGTGATGAGTTCAGAGTTTGAGATGGGCATGATGGGGGAGTTGACCTTCTTCCTTGGCTTCCAGATCAAGCAGACCCCTAAGGGGATCTTTCTTCACAAGAGCAAGTACACTAGAGATCTTCTCAAGCGGTTTGTTATGTCTGATGGCAAGCCTGTTCAAACTCCTATGGCAACCACCACAGCTCTTGAGCCTGATGAGAATGGTAAACCAGTTGACCAGAAGGAGTATAGAAGCATGATAGGTTCCCTCCTGTACCTTACCTCTTCCAGGCCGGACATACACTTCGCTGTGTATCTTTGTGCTCGTTTTCAGCCTTCTCCTCACGTTTCCCACCTTCAGGCCCTGGACTTTGGGATTTGGTACTCTTCCTCTTCTTATCTATCCCTTAGAGCCTTTTCAGATACAGACTTTGCTGGCTGTAGGATAGATAGGAAGAGCACTTCTGGCACTTGCCAATTTCTTGGCACTTCCCTTGTCTCTTGGTCTTCTAGGAAGCAGTCAGGTGTTGCATAGGCCACTGCTGAGGCCGAGTACGTGGCTGCGGCTAGTTGCTGTAGTCAGGTCCTTTGGATGGTTTCTACCTTGAAGGACTTTGGGTTGTCCTTAGAGTGTGTTCCACTTTTCTGTGACAACACCTCTGCCATAAACATTGCCAAAAACCTAGTGCAACTCTCTAGGACCAAGCACATAGATATCAGGTTTCACTTCCTTAGAGACCATGTGAAGAAGGGAGATATAGTGCTTCAGTTTGTGGAGAGTGACCACCAGCTTGCAGAACGGCTCTAGGTTTGTGGCTCTCAGGGGAGAGCTTGGGGTAGTGAGCCCTTTAGGCACTAGTTGAGCGGGAGCTAGTCTTTGTTATATACGTCTATATGTATATATGCTTTTAAATTTCTGCATTTGCATATTTACTCTCTGGGCTTAATCTTGGGCAGGATTAGAGAGTCAGTTTCACTTCTCTAGCCACTGCTTCGTACCCCATAGGTTGCTATCATGCGTGATTAGCAATGTCCTCTGCTCTAGCTAGTTGAGTTTCACACAGGCTTTTGGGTCTAGCAGGTGTTGGGCCCCCTTGGTAGACAGAGTCTGTGTCTAGTCTCTCTAGTAGTCGAGTTATAAGCTTGCTTTCCTAGTCTGTGGCTTGGGGTAGATGAGTGTGTTTCTGAGTCTTTAGAGCTATCTGCCTCTCATCTTTGCTCTTAGATTGCCCTGTGAGTGTCTCTAGCTCCTTATCTCTTCTGTTTTCTCTTGGATGAGTGATTCTTTGTTTGAGGGGGGGTTTGGAGATTTTATTACATTTTTGCATTGCATTTAGTTTTTATTTACATTTTCAGGGCTTTGTCTATTAGGCTTTTGAAGTTCTGTGCTGAAATACACTTTAGCTTCTGAATGACACTTCTAACTAGCTGGTTCATTTTGAAAATGGTACCTTTTACATGCTAGGCTAGCTGAAAATTAATTACATTTTGGGATTTTCTTGAAAACTTGATGACTCTAGAACTTTGTCTTGTTAAATCTTTTAACTAGACTATTGTGCATGCTTTGAATTCCGTTGGTCCAGCTCGAATCCTTGTTGCAATTTGGGATCAAACTTGTCGCTCATGTTATGACTTTTAGAGTGCTCTTGTACATGGAAATACAAAAAAAATGAAAAAGTCTATGGAAAGAAATTAAAAAAAGAAGAAAAAATACAAACAAACATGAGGAGGAGAGTGACCTAGGAGGTCTTTGTCGATGGCTCCTAGTCGGGGATGTGCTTTGCTAGGGATCACTCTCTAAAATCTGAGTTTGCCATGAAAAACAAAAAAAAGAAAATAGTAGAAATAGGTGAGCATGAAGGACTTTACATGTGTCTTTAGATCTTCCCATGTGTGCACAAGTTGAATTCTTGCATGACCATTTGAATCTTTGCATTTGCACTTATTCTAGTTTCTAGTTAAATCATGCAAAATCAAATTTCTTTAGCTTTTGCTACCAAGCATGGATATCATTTAATCATTTCAATACGAGCTAATAGACTTAAGTTGCTATTTGGCTAGCTTGGTGCATTTCATGCCTAATGTTCATTTGCCTAATTTACAAAGCCCCTTAGGTTGCATTTCATGCATTTGACATTGTCTTGATGCCTATATTGTCAAAAGGGGAGAGTATTTTTTGAAAAGGCATTTTGTGAAAACTTGAGTCTACTTGGACATGTCGACCAATTGCTCTTTCCTTTGGTCCAAGTATGACTTCGCAAATTTGATTTGCTTTATCGTCTCAAAACAAACTTTTCTTCATGCCTTTTGATGTTTGTCAATATACTCATCAAGGGAGAGATTGTGAGACCATGTGGAGGTCTTCATGTTGTGATGAGTATATGTGAACTTGAATTGATGTGGTTGAGGAGTTTGTTTTGGAGACTAATTTGAGCCGGTTCGGCTTTTTGTGGTAGGACAGAGTGTTTTGTACTTTTGAGAGTCTTTCCCAGCTCAGATGGAAAAAATGTTATATATGGATTTTGTAGATAATTTGAGATACATCTTTTTCATATTATGACTTTCTTCATTTGAGCAAGGAAAATATTTTTAACATTTCCATCTTTATTCTGTTGTGCTGAGGGAAGCACCGGTTTGAAAGGTTTCGGTTTTAGTTCGAGTGGGAAGTTGGGCATGTAGTCATGTATGTTTGAATTCATGATGAAATTGGACTAACATGTAGGAAACAAAGGTAAGAAAATATTTTTGTTTGTGGAAAAAGGTTTGGTCCTTATGGGCGCAGGCTTGGAGGCAACCGTGGTCGGCGACGGTACTGGGACTAGATCGGGTGGATCGAGGTCCAGAACGGTGATGATGTCACGGGACGGATGGGCTCAGGCTTGGGGGCTCATGAGGACGCCATGGAGAAGGACTTGAGGTGGCTCAAAGGTTCCGGTTTGGGCTGGAGGCCTGAAGGCACGGAAATGCAGCGGTCAAGTCCGACAGATGAAGGCCCGTTGCATCGGGTTGATCGGGTTTTGTGTAAAACCCATGTATGGCATATTTAGCCATGTTGGGCAGTGTGTGAGTGGTTTTGACCCATGTAAGTGGCTGGTTGAGTGGGTGAATCCTAACCCTTGATTTAGTTGCTTAGGGTTAAGGCAAGAAATCAATGGTTGTGGTTCACCTGGTGGCCCTATATAAGGAGGGGTGGAGGGGGTGCCTCCACCAAGTCTTGGGCTGAGATTTAGTAGCTTGTATTCTGCTCTTTTGTGAGCTTTGCCCACCTAGATGTGGCTGTGAACAAACCCTCTCAAACAATAGAAACTAGTTTTTCAAATCATGTCTTTGTTCTTGTGTTGTTGATGTGTTTGATCTAGTTTCTTTAGTGATTTTATTTGCAATAAGTTTATTTGCATCACCTTCTTCTATATATTACTGATCCATGATGTTTTGAGGTTGCTTATATGATTTGGCACTCTTGGCAACTTGTCAGAAATAAGAGATCACGTTCTTTCCACCTTTGTTTAAGTTGACAGATTTGTTCTTCCTGCACTGCAGTCAGTGTAACATTTTTAGAAAAATCATCTAAGATGCTTTTTCAGTGATTCTTATTGGAGAAGGTCCGTTACTTCCATATCTACCTGTGAAAAAATTTTGAAGTCATCTGGATTCTTCGTTTGGGAGTTATGAGGTGAATACCGAGCCCCAAACTTTCTATGCATGAGTTCCACACAATTCCTATCTCAAGAATTGTTCGGAGTTTTTTGTAAGGCGTTTTGATCTGAAAGTTGGCTGGAGGCTTCACGACTCATTATGAAATAGAAAAAAAAATTTCCATAATTTTTGGAGCCCAAGAAAGCCAGGAACCACTCCTGTGATCAGATTTGATTTCTAGTGGAATATTCATGCCCACTTTTCCTAAAGTATCTTTATTAGTTAGGGGTGTTTTGTCTTAAGTGCAACCACTTTGGACTGAGATTACTTTTGTTTGAGCACTTAACAATCAGAATTATGACTGTTCTTGTGGGATGTCATCTTTGAGACGCGTTGGGTGGAGAGCATCACTCATCTCTTTGCGAGAAAATTTATTTGGCTCCTATTCACCCCTTCTAGTCGTCAGGTTCATTATTTCAGGTGACACGCCACACAGTCCGCGACTTAAGGGGTAATGCTCTCTAAAAGCCACGAACAAAAAGACTGCGAACAACAGACTTGAGATTATGAGGTAATACTATATGAACTACACAATCTGTTGTATCTAAACATCGATCAAAGTATTTAATATTACGATAGTACATTTTAAAAACCGTGGAATTTCATAAAAAATTTGAAAAATACTTTATATCCAGACATGCCCTTAGATGAGAAGGGTTGCTTTCGATGTGGTATATATCAAACTAAAAGGGTCCCAACTTAAAAAAAAAAATTATTAAAAAAGAGCACAATGCTTCAAAATTGCGTGGACAACCACTCTATTTCTTGAGAAAATGTTTTTTTTTTCATAAGAGAAATACAAACCACAACCGTCAGCGTGTTTGTTAAACAAATAAATTATGGCAACATAACAAGCGCAGCTGATGTACTACATCTCGCAACAAGTAACAGCATGCAAGAAACTAACCTTAGTGCAGGAGCAGACTCCCTGATTGATCTCGGACGAACCAATTAATTAACGTCTTCTGGCGAAAGCGAAGGCTAAACCCTGGCCTCCTGATGAACGGCAGTAGTATATTTTTGTTGGCGGTCGACTAAAATTAAGGTTCACCGTGGTGTTTCTTTAGATCTGCTCAAGGGCAGTGCTCCTTCCCCATTTGGGGAGAAGCATTGGATCAGACAGCAACTTATTCTTAGCCCATCGGCGTTGCTATTGCTTTTGTGCTTTACGCGGGAAAAGCCAATATGCCTTGCTTTGCCCACCTTGCTTCCGAGTGTGGAACTGTGGATACCTGGCCTCTGCAAATGTAGAACGGATATGAAGTTTAAAATTAAGTTTTAGGCTTTTAGCCAAAACGAATGTCCACGATTTAAATTTGCTTCGACGAGTTTAATTTCCAACGAGACGTCCGCGTCTAGCAGAACATATGCAGGAATGCACTGCAATTTATGTCCCCGAAACAGTCAGTAACACAACTAATGGATCGATTGAGGAAGTGATCAGCCCCTGTTTGATGATGTGTTTATCTACCTAATCCCCTGTTTCCAAATTTCAGTACCACTGACAAGCTACGTACGATCTAACGATGAGTTAGGCTGATAGATGCAACGAGTATCACTACTACAGATCTGGCCATCAGTACATGTTCACAACGGCCATCAGTACCGGTTTTTGAACTGGTACAGGCCATCCGAGACTGATGTCCAATGTCATTAGTCCCGGTTCCCTCACCCGGTGCTGATATAGTATCAATATCGGTTGGAGGCCACACGTCTTTAGTCCGTGCGTTACCGAAGTTTCTATCAAGACGGTTGGAGGCACCAACCGCATCGAGAAGTTGCTATCGCACGGTTGGTGCCTCCAACCGCATCTTGAGCACCACCACCTGAGCTATAAATAATATATATGCATGTGAGATAATATATATATTATATATATATATATATCTGTGTGCTAAGTCACAATTAATTAAAGCAGACATAATCAATCATGCATAATTAATTGATAATTAAATCACAGAACTTTTATTAACAACTTTAATTACAACTATTAGGTATGACAATGAATCAATCAGGCCTATATATAGTATACATATACAGTTCACATAACATTCATTACAACTTTAATTACAGAACGTTTATCGTGATCTTTTATATACATCGCTCTTGGTAGCCGTAGATGTTGACCCCGACAGTTCACTGGTCTTTATCGAAGGGTCCCACCTATTTGCCGCTGGATCGTGAAACTGGCCTCTTGGATTTACGACCTCATCGTAAATCCAGTCGACAAGTTGTTCTTGGATCGCTCTCACTTTTGCCAGCGAGAAATCAGACGAACCTTACAAGTCGCTAGCACCTCCGGTCAGAATATGCATAGTATGGCACACATAGTAGCCGCATATATTGGTGCCCGACGGTTGATGCCAGATCTGTGGTGAAAAAAGCTAAAAGCATGAAATGGATGCATGAAAATAAAGTTAACTAACTCAAAAGCTACCATGATGGCAAACATACTCGAGAGGCAAGTGTAATATCGAATTCCTCATTGAATTCGCCCACGATTTCAGTACGAAACCGTGAGAATGCACTACATACATGATTGCGAATTGAACATGATTAGAATTTATTTAAAATAGAGTAGAACTAGCACAATAATGGAAAGAACAAAATACCGGTTGAACATATCGATCTAGTTTTGGTACTTTTCAACTGGTCTCCTCAGCGAATCCATAACTGTGATCATGCTACGATCTAGCTTGATAATAAGAAAAATCCAGTGAAATCTGTATATATATATATGGCAACGTAGGTAACTAATTAGTTCTAACATCGTGTTATGGAAAAAGATTAAAACGAGGCGGTACGAAAACACTTACTCAAAGCTATAGGGTAAAAGTATATTTGACTGATATCTTTGACCTATTAGCCCCTTGGATATGTTGGTCTCTGTATCGGCAGGGGATAGTTGAATAGTCGTCTCATTGATAACTAAGGGGTCAAGGAAGCCCGTGTTGAAAATGCACTCCATTTTGCATCTTTCTATCTCCATTCTACATACGAAGAAATTAGTTAGGCTTGCAAGTTACTATAGTGTAAGGGCCTGCACGGTGGATTTTTACAATTAAATAAGATACTTACAGAGTCCATCAACTCAACATGGACACGTCGAGAGCATCTGACTGGTATAGCTCGTACATTACTGGCCATACGGCATAAAATTCACTGTCGCTGTGAAAAAATGTTCTTCCTTATACTTGACGGCAAATGTCGTTAGGCCATGCTTAAACACATCCAGGTACCATTCATGAAATTGGCGCATCCTAGTTGGTAGCTAGCCAAGCTCCTCACGCCTAACCAAGGAAGCGTCCGGTGTAAATGGCCATCTGACTTGTGCAGCTTCAATCTACATATCGTCTAATATTTGATCTGGGTGCAGACCAGTTTCTTCAATGAATTTTTGCACCTCCTTGGCCTTCTGATCAGCTGATGACGTTGTCTCCTTTGACGTCTTCTTCTTGGACCTTTCCTTGACCAATGTGCGCTCGTAGTCAGATACACGAGGGTTTTCCTTTTTGTCCTTTAAATTTTTCACTGTCTTCAAGCCTTTTAGAAATTTTTCTGTACCAGGTTGAACCTTCTTCTCTGGTGACATGGGTTTAAAAAATTTAGTGACCTCGGCTCTGACTACCTTCTCGGTCTCCTCCTCCGTCATATCGTACGCCCGCTTTGGAAGTGCAGCCAGCTTCTTGGGTTGGGTGGATATCATCCTCTTGCGAGCTGCTGGGCGAGCTGGCTTGCTTGTCTTGAGCGACGATGTTGGAGTTGGAGTTTCACGTGCAGGGCTCGGTGCAGGAGACGGGCTTCTTCTTGCAAGCATCTTCTTTGGTGACGATGGAGGTAATGACGGACCGCTTATGTGTGCCGGAGGTGATGAAGGTGTTGTAGAGGACACGTCCATGTGATCTCAAAAAATGATGTACTTCTTGTGCCATAGGATGAAATTGTGGACTGCCTCTCCTAACTTCGTAGTCCCGTCACCTCCAGGAATATCGAGGTACAGGTCCTCGCACCCTAGGCATACCTCCTCCACCGAGACTTTGGAGTAGCCCGGCAGTATCTGTTGGCCATGGATGACCTGCCCCGGCTCCACCGGGTGAGGCATGCCGTGAGCCGCCTTGAAAGAGATGTACCTCGCTTGGACGTGCAGCTCACAAGGTGTCCACTGTGTGATGTCGTCCACGGGCCAGTGGCCCAAGTCCGCTTCGGGCAGCCCACCAGAAGCGCAACTGCTTTGAGGGGCTAATGATGTCCGGATTACTAGGAGGTTCCTGGCCTGTATCCAGCCGTTGGCTAAAGGCTAACTGCACCTGTCTTTGGACCTCTTCTTTCATGCTCCGTTGTGTTTGATTCAGGCATTCTTCAAGCATTAGAAGCTGTTGTGCCTGTCGGGACTTGCTTCTCACCCGACTCCTATAGGTATCGGCGTCTTTAGCGAACCCAATCTTCCACGGAACGACGCCAACGCCTCGTGTATGTCCAGGGTGCTCCGGGTTTTGTAGGGCCCTTGTAAGCTTGTCGTTCTCCCTATTTGGCACGAAGGTGCACTAGGAAGAGTCCTCGATCGACTTTACAAGTCTTCTGGCCACATCTGTCAGCATATTTCCGAACACCGTGTTTCCATCATCGCCAAGGCCGCTGCCGTGAGCATAGAACCAGCTTTTCGCTCTATCTGGCCATTCCATTGTCGCGGGTGCGACACCCTTCGCCAGCAGTTCCTGTTCCCTCTTGTCCCATTTGTGCATCGCCTGGTGGTAACCACCAGGGCCGAGGTGGTGGTGGTATTGCTTCTTCTAAGCATTCTGACTGTTCCTTTCGGTCATACTTTGACCTTCATTCAAATTCTTGTAGTTCACGAACGCATCCCAGTGATCCTGCAACTTTGGGTACTTGTTGAAGTCGGGCATTCGGTTCTTCTTAATGTACTCCGTGTTCAACTTCTTTTTATATGATTAGACTGCGATGGCCATCTTCTTCAACGTGTAACTCTTCACCTTCTCTTCGGTCTTTTGGGGGAAGGTGAATGTCTCCTTCAGATCGGTCCAGATCATGTGCTTCGTATCTTGAGGGACATTCTCCCATCTCGCGATGCTAATTGGCACATGGTCCCTGACGTGGACGCCGCATGCCGAATTGAACAGCCCAAGCGCTCCTAGGTGTGCAAGAGGTTGGCCATTATCGCCGACTTCGGTGATAACATGTCTTGCCTTCGACTTCTTATTTGAACCTCGCTGACGTGATTGGCTACTCGATTGACTAATCTGGAAATATGGTACAATAATGAACAGGTTAGAATGTTGGCTTAGCTTGATGGTGGAACTGGCATATACACATTCGATCTAATTACCATGATCGTCTCAGCAGCCTCTAGGGCCTCATTGGTCTCGACGGGCCTTGTGGCCTCGGCGACCTCATCGAGCTCATAATCGTCATCTCCCGAAATCAAACTTCTCATGAACTCATCTCCATCAAATCCTTCTCCCGCGCCATCGTTACTTCGTAGTCTATAAGAAGGCATTGAAAATTAACGAAAAAAATCAACAAAAGTATACTTATACATTTTACATATACTTCTACATAAACGGGCGGCAACGACGAGGAGGGCGGTGGGGAAGAGGAGGATGGGCGACGGCGACGAGGACGGTATATATATTATATTTCACATATACTTATACATTTCACAATTGACATATACGTCTTAGAATTCAAATTTGCTATAAAATTGGCATATACATATACATCTCAAAATTCATATAAATAAGATACAGAGGCCGGAATGTCTTCCATTATCTAAAAAACTAGTACAAATAATAAGATACAAGATACACTATTGCTAGCTAAGCTGTAAGCCTAGAATGCTTATCATGCATTCATGTGCTCTTGTATCTTTGTATCCTCTCTCTTTTGTTAACCTCCTCTGCAATTTTTAACACCTTGTGAATGGATGTAGCAACACCCAATAGGAAATTATGCTCACATCAAAAGATGTTATGTGCAAATCATCGTCATATTTATGTTCATATTTTTAAAATGAATATGAATCCAAACATCAAATATGTTTGAACATGAGCACATATCGAATGCCATATAATGAATATACAAATTCAAGACAAATATCTATTCTATTGTCAAATTTATATATTCTTTTTGCATTTTTTTAATTAATGTGAGGACATTAGTGGCACTTTATCTTAAAGAAACATGAATTTATCTTGGACCGAAAAATACTTATCCAGCTAATCAGTCACATTATGATAAAATTTGAATATGAATATGAATATTCTGGATGAAATAACATTTCACATAGTCTATATTCTCATTCATATTGTCAATCCAAATCCAAATATGAATATGAATGTGAATATGAATACAAACATAATATGATTTGTTAATCAGATGGAAAAATCTATATTTTATTTGTATCCTAATGAAAACTCTTAACACCATAATGTGGAATTACACGCATACTTGTTAGCAACATGCCATAGGTTTGGGCATTTCGTCGAACACTCTGTGGGCGCACCGTGATTGTGCTCCTGTTGGTCGCGCCGCACTCCTGTCGGTCGTGCCCGCCTGTGTCACGCTCCGTCATGTTTGCCCGCGCCCGCACTCACTATCCTATGCTCTTCCTGCACCTTGCTGAGGAGCAAGGGAAGGGAAGGAGAGAGGAGCACAAGGAGCACCTTGCTCGTAGGGTCATTGGAGGCAAGGAGAACGGTGGCGCGCGCGGGGTCGTCGATGGTGAGGTGGACGGCGGCGCGCGCGGGGTCGTCGGTGGCGAGGAGGACGGCGGCACACGCAGGGTCATCGGTGGTGAGGACGACGGGCTGCTGGGTCATCGGAGGCGAGGAGGACGGCGGCGCGCGAGGGGTCGTCGGAGGCGAGGAAGACGGCGGCGCGCGTGGGGTCGTCGACGGCGGGGGCTAAAGACGGCGTCGGCGAGAGAGGTTAGACACAATAACACTTAGTCTCCAACCTCTCTCGCTTTTGAATTTATATAATGGGGCATCAGTCCCGATTGGGGTCATCCACCAGAACTGACCTCACATCAGTCCCGGTTGATTACACCAACCGGGACCAACGCCCCCATCAGCTGGTGCCCTAGGAACCATCAGTCCCGATTGGTGTAATCCGCCGGGACTTCTTGCTCACATTAGTCCCGGTTGATTACACCAACCGGCACTGACACCGCCATCAGCCCGCCCATGTAGGGTGCCCTAGGGACCATCAGTCTCGGTTGGTGTAACAAACCGGGACTGATTTCCCAAAAATAAAAGAATGCAGCGATGCGAGCGGGGCTCAAACCCGTGACCGCACGGGGAGCCCGCGCTCAAGCGCACGCTGCTAGCCAGGGGAGAGGAGGGAGTTTTGATCGGTCCTACCAGGCACGAATCTTTTTTGTACCCTTCTTAGGAGAAAGGGATGTGCTCACTGACAGGTAGGCCCATCTCTGGTAGGTCCCACATGTCAGTGGTACTAATTTGCTATTAATTTCTCGAAAATTATAGAAAACTGTTAGGAGCCCATAAAAATTAAATTAAAATATCACAAAATTCATAAAAATGTGAAAAATTGACATATATAAAAATCATAATTCATACACGAGTTTATACAACACGGTTGGACTTATTTGCTAACATACTTTATTTTTACATGTGATCCTTCATTATGATCGTGTCGTACATAGGGGATTCCTCTATATCATTCAAGACAGTAATGTCTACGTCCACCATAAAAGGAGGTAGCTCGTCAAACTGATTGTACTCATCTTCATCTGTGACGCCCTCAACTCCGACGATCCTTTTTTTACCTGGAACAACCACGTGGCGTCTTGGCTAATCGCTACCGCTAGTCTTCTGCTTCTGCTTGTTATCTTCGGTAGGCTTGTCCTTCTGCTTCTTGCTTTTAGTAGGCTTGTCCTTTTGCTTTTTCGGTTTGCTGTTCATGTCCATCACACAGAATACCTGTGTCACATCATTGGTGAGCACGAACGGTTCGTCCCTATAGGCCACTTGCTTGAGGTCCACAGTTGTCATACCATACTCGTCGATCTCAACGGCCGTCAATTTGACCCATCGGCACCAAAACAGAGAGACTTTTAAAGGTCCATACTCGAGCTCCCAGATATCCTCTATGTAACCATAGTAGGTGTCCATCTTTCCATTTTTGTGAAGGCATCTATACGGACGCCGTAGTTTTGGTTGATGCTTTTGCTATCCTGGGCAGTCGTGTAAAATGTGTACCCATTTATCTCATACCAATGGAATGATATGATTGTCATGGATGGTCCCCGAGCCAAGAGTTTCAACTGTTCATTGTCTGTCCGGGAACCCATCAGTTGCTTTTGTAACCAACCACCGAAACGATCCATTTGCTCTAGTGTGATCCACTTTTCTGACTTCTCTGGGTATTGGTCGCATAGAATCATCTCATGATCATTGATAAACTGAGCCACTATAGTTGCTTGTTTCAAGACTATGAAATGTGCTTGTTTAAATAAAAGTAGATCGTCGCTAAAGCATTCTTTTCTCCCTAGAGTCCCTTTTCCCCATAGCCTCCCCTCATGGCGTGATATAGGGATGCCAATCGGATTTAGATCATCAATATAATCGACACAGAACTCAATCACCTCCTTTGTGCCAACACCCTGTGCAATGCAGCCTTCTGGACGAGACTGGTTACGAACATATTTCTTATGGACAACCATGTACCTCTCAAAAGGGAACATACTATGCAGGAACACGAGTCTGAGAATTTCTATCTCTTTGACAATATGGACCATGAGATGGACCATAATATCAAAAAAGGACGGAGGGAAGATCATCTCAAAGCTGACCAGACTATCGACCACGTCATCCTGCAGCTTAGATAAGTTCTGTGGTTCGATGACCTTCTGCGACACCGCGTTGAAGAACGAGCACAACTTTACTATTGTCTCTCGTACCTAGTCCGATAGAATACCTCTCACTGCCACTGGGAGCAACTGTGTCATCAACATGTGACAATCATGGGATTTTAGGTGTACTATTTTATTCTCTTTCGTGTTGATGAGTCTCCTTATGTTCGAGGAGTATCCAGAAGGGATCTTCACACTGTTCAAGAACTTAATCATGTTTTTTCTCTTCCTTGCTCAGAGTGTAGCTCACAAGGTGGAGGTAATGTTGTCTTTTCGCTCTCTTTTCGGATGTAGGTCGTTCCTGAGTCCCAGTAGATACAGGTCCTTTCGTGCTTGAAGTGTATCTTTTGATTTTCCGTACATATCTAGGAAGCTTAGCAGGTTCACACAAACATTCTTCGTGATATGCATGAAGTCCAGTGAGTGGCGGACCTCTAAGTCTTTCCAGTAAGGTAAGTCCCACAATATTGACTTCTTCTTCCAAATGGGCTTCGTATGAGCTTGTTTAGTCGAGCAGATTTGCTACTAGGACCCTTTCCAAATACTACTTTCAGATCCTTTACCAGAGAAAATACAAGTGTCCCACTGCGATACAGGGGCTTCTTACGTTTCTCTTCTGTCCCATCGAAATTCTCACCCTTCCATCATAACGGCTGCTTCATGTAGAGGAACCTACGGTGGCCCATGTACACGACCTTTCGGGAGTTTTTCAGATACTTGCTGTCTGTATCCTCTAAGCACTGGATGCAGGCTTTATATCCTTTGATAGATAGGTCCGACAGGTTACCAAGTGCAGACCAGTTCTTGATGGTTACGAATAGCAATGCACGTAGGGTGAAGCGCTCTCTTTTGTACTCTTCCCATATATGTACACCATCGGTCCACAGCGTTAGCAGATCTTCCACCAATGGTTTAAGGTGCACGTCGATGTCGTTTCCAGGTTGCTTCGGCCCTTGGTTAAGAAACTGCATCATAATGTACTTCTGCTTTATACACAGCTAAGGAGGAAGGTTGTAAATACATAGAGTCACAGGCCAAGTGCTGTGACTACTCATCTCGCCGAACGGGTTCACCCCATCCGTACACAACCCAAACCTTATGTTTCTCGCATCCTCAGCAAAGTCCGGGTATTTTCTATCGACTTTCCTCCACTGGGAGCCGTCAGCGGGATGCCTTAGCCTTCCGTCGTCCTTACGATCTTCTTTGTGCCAGCGCATCACCTAGGCATACGCTTTGCTCGCAAATAAACGCTTCAACCAGGGATTATAGGGAAATATCAGACCACCTTAACGGGGGGTCTCTTCTTTTTACGCTGCCCCTCTTCCTCGTCTGGGTCATCATGCCTGGTCTTATACCTCGAAGTTTTGCATACCGGACAAGCTTCCAAATCCTCGTACTCATTGCGATAAAGGATACAATCGTTCCGGCATGCATGTATCTTTTGTACCTCTAACCCCAAACGGCATACAACTTGCTTGGCGTCGTACGTAGTTTTAGGCAGCGTGTTACTCTCTGGAAGCAACTTCTTTATGAGGCATAACAACTCGTCGAATCCCTTATAAGACAATCCATTAGTCGTCTTCCATTGCATGAGTTCTAGCGTGGTATGCAATTTTTGTGACCCTGTCGGCAATTTGGGTACAATAGTGTTCTGTGGTCCTCCCACAGACGCTGGAACTTTTTGTAATGTCTTTCATCGGTGTATTGTCCCTCTGCATCAAGCAGCATCTGGTCTAGGTCATTGTGACGGACCAAATTTCGGTAAAAATTTACCATAAAATGTCCAGAATGCCAACTGTCCAGGATTTCAGTTGCATTCAAAAATAGTACAGCCTACTTGATTTATTACATGTTTTAAAATATTTTACAGTGGAAGTGAAAATATAACCAGGTAATAAAAAGAAAATATATGCCCATATACCACAGGCAGAGCCTGAACATAAGGTAAAACTTAGAAATCGATCCTATGCGAATTTCCTTCTTCTTCATAAATGTCCATTTCTGAGTATAAAGTGGATCCTGTTTAAGAAATAAGAAAATTGTCCACATATGTGCGTAAGTACAAATTGTACTTGCAGGTTTCTTGAGAGAATAATACTAATATTATATGAAACAGGATTCAATGAATAGTGAGGCTTTATGGTGAATATGCAATTTTGAGCTTTTATAAGTCCTGTCATATTTCTAAAACAATTAATAAATAGAATATAAATTCTATCATCTTTCTCCATCCTTACTTATCTGCTAACTAGACAATAATTTTTGTATAGCGAATTCATGAGTTTTGACAAATAAGAGAGGCATCACCCAATTGACATAACTTCATATACCCGAAGTAGGGTCCATTAATGAATTTGTTATTAGCTCTACAGAACCTACCCAGCTTTACCCATATAGTGGCCTACTACATGGATGGGAGAAAATTTGTGTCATTCTTATTTCTTTAAAACTCAAGTTTTTATAGAAGTAAACGATATCTAGATATTCTCTTGCCACAGAGCAAATATCTAGTGCTCTTGAGTGTCAACCAAGGCTCCACCGGCCTGATCCTCTAACTCAAGACGGCAAAACTCTATTTCGAATCTGCTTCTATATTTTTATAGAGCAAAGATCCCAGGGAGTTCACACCCTCGCCCACCTGGTGTCCTTGAGTGTTTACCCTCTAACCCCAGGGTACCTGGCCCAAGCGGATAACTTCTTTTTCCAAATTGCTCTATATAAGAAATCATTTTATCTCCCAAACTACAATCTTTTTCATATCAAATAAGTTATCCAACCCAACTTATTTATATGGACCAATTCTCTTGTTCTTTCATGAGATAATAAGATTTTTATATTTTTGCCTACACTAGGGTCTTATCAGAGGTTGATTATTTTTAGGTGGCTTTTTAAGGTATTGGGGTTTCGATAAAATTATACTTCGAATGTATAAATAATTAACTAGAAAATATATGTAATAAATAATAAATAAAGGAAATGTAGGTATATCAAAATGCATCAATAATAAGAAAACCTGCCTTATTTGGAGATCGGATCACACTTTAATATATCTTTTGGACATTCTTTCCAGAGGGCGTAGCTTATTGTTTATACGTTGTAAAAATAGAAAGAGAGAAACTCCAATAAATATCTAACTAAGAAAAGTTTTAAATAAACAACAAAATAAAATAAAAAGGGTCTGGGGTAAAAAGGTGATGGGTTGTATGATTTCTTAAAAGGTTGAAAATATTTTCTAAAAGAAAAAAGGTATGGTTTTTATGTAAAAATAGGTATTTTGGGCAGCATAATACTAGGGTTGGGTATGGGATTGATAATATGGTGATTTTTATTTATGGAGAATCATTATTACTTTTGGAATATTAATATTTAGTATTTAATTTTATAATAATTAAAAAATTTATTTTTCATTATAATCTTATATAGGAGTATTTACATGAGTTGAGTGGAATATGTGAAATTTATTAGTCAAATTTTATATTTAGGAAAAATTCTAGTTTAATTAAAGAAAGGGTTTTAAATTCAAATTTAGATTTCTGTAGGTTTTAAAATACAGAGATATTATTTTAGATGTAAAACATTATTTTGAATAACTTTTATATTGGAAGTTTTACTAATTTTATTTAGAATTGGAATATGTTAATATACAAGAAAGTAGGTAAAAGGATTTATTAAGATTATTTTATTAGAAAAATATGATATTTATATTTTTATAATATTCTTTAATTCATTTTAGATTTTCATGAGTTTTTGTAGAATTTATGAAAGTAATTTGATATATTAAATAAATTCATATAGTATAAATAGAAGATGGAAATAAGAAGGGTTTAATTCTTACTGGGCTTAAACTGGGCCGGGGTTGGATTGGTCCATCCAGGTGCAAGGTGGCCTGACAAATGGGGCCCAATGCGCAGTGAAAAGGAATGCGACGGTGGTGACGAGGTGGGGTTAGCTTGGTCGCTGAGAAAGGAAGGAAAATGGGGAGAAGGCGGCGAGTTCGCTTACGACGGCGAGAGGAGAGCCGGTATGGGAATTGGTGGGAGTTTCACGAAATTGGGGTAGTATGGGTTCTTTGGGCAGTTGGAATAGGGCTTGTGGTGGCCGGAGTTGGCCGGGCGACGAGGCCATGGCGGCGGTGCAATAGGGCGACAGTGGGGAAGGGTCTCCGGTGGTAGTCGAGGTTGGGTGATGGTCGGGTGGGGTTCACGAGGGAGAGTGGAAGGTTTTGTGTATGGCGTCAAGGCTAGAAAGGGAATGGAACGACAGGGAGTGGGTTCGCCGAAAATGAAGAAGAAGGTGGTGGAGCGGGCGGCTCGGGGTGGCTGAGGGAGAGAGAACGGGCGAGGAAGAAAGCTTGAAGTGTTGCAACGTCGGGGGAAGGGATTTATAGGGCAGTAGCTGGAGTGGCGGGCAAGAATTGGAGAGTCTTCGTGGCGGCGGCGCCGCTAGGTGGCGGCGGCCGATAGGGTGGCTATCGGAAGGGGTGAGGACGATGAGTTGGTGGGATAAGTTGGTGGCGGCAAGAGTTATCTGATGGTGGCAAAACAGGGGCAGGGAGTGATTTGCAGCGGCAGTGGCGCGATTTCTTGTGGGCGACAGCGGCGCCGGCGGCTGAGTGTGGCGGCGCTGTGAGGAGAAGGAAAAGAACAATGGTGAGAGGAGGAAGATGAATCAGGGTCGTTGGATGGAATTTCAATTCCAGGGGCGCCGTTGGATCTCCCGGATTAAACCGGTGTAGGGGTATGGAAGAAGGGCGACGTGGCCCTTTTGCCGATCGTCGGATTTGGAGGAGTCAATCAGAGGCGTTCACGGCCACTTAGTGGTTTTTTGGTATTGCACCAACCGGTACTGATGTTAGAGCATCAGTACAGGTTGGTGTCTTCAGCCAGTACTAATGTTCCCCCCGACCATGTTATGGAAGGCCATTTCTGTCCGGGGGTTTCTTTGATCGCCCATATTATGAACCGCATCGCAGGGCACCCAGATCACCATTTCAATGCAAATCAGCATTGGCACATATTACCAATTTATTGCATAGATCACCATTTTAAATTGAAGAAAAAGACTATAACACCGAACCATAACTCAATTGATGAACATTTGCACATATCACCAATTCATTGCACAGATCACCATTTCACCATAATTCATTTGATGAACATTTGCACAAATCACCATCACTTACAAATAACCATTTCATCATCCATCACACACTGATACAAATAATTCATAATTAAGGACATCACATAATTAAACAACATACATACATAATAACTAACACTGATCCACTACATCACATAATTAAACAATATATATACATATATATATAATAGCTATATTTTAGTCATTATCCTCAGCCATCAGCGTCTCCCAGTCGATTTCGTCATCGTCGGGCAGAGGACGAGGCGCAGGGGGAGGACGAGGCGGCGCACGCGGCGTGGGATCCTGACTTCTATGTGCATCCGATCCTGGAATCTTGGCGGTGGCAACAGCGGCGGCAGCAGCGAGCCTAGTTCCTCCTAGCTACGAGGTTGATATGGCGGCGGGTTGAAGATAGGGCGCCGGTGGCGCTGGCTGGCCTCCATGCCTCCTCTAGGTTGGTGCTGGAGGTTGCAGCGGAGGAGGTGAGCAGGGCGGCGCGCGAGGTTGCGGCGGAGGAGGTGGGTAGGGCAGCGCGGGTGGTTGGGGCGGAGGAGGTGGACGGACCTGCTCTGGAGGTGGAAGAGGTGGACGGACCTGCGCTGGCGGCGGGAGGTTACGGCGGAGGATGGGGATTGCATGTTGCCCTGCAGGTCTTGAGGTGACGTACCATGGCGGAGGGGATGCGGTGCGGCTGGTGGTGGTGGTAGAGGAGAGAAGGGGATCGAAATGGTGCGGTATTGTTCTCCATGTGGATGGAGAGGGAAAATATAGGGGAGGGGAAGATAGAAGGTCGGATCCATTAAACACATAGCAAATTCCAATGCAGTCAAATGTGATTAAATACACAAAGCAAATTCCAATGCAGAATTATAAAATCCAATGCGAAATTAATAAAAACAAGTTATAATGAACGGAAGAAAACCAAGGAACTGCAAAAGTTTAGGAACTGAAGGAAACCAGGAATGAACTGAAGCCGAGGTAGGAGGAAGAAGAAGAGTGTGGGGAGGAGCCAAGGAGGCGGGGAAGAGGAGGTTCAAATAAGGCTGCTTAGTACCGGTTGGTTACACCAACCTGCATCAGTACAGATTGGTGTAACCAACCGGTACTAAGCAGCCCCCGAGCCAGCTAGCTTGCTTACTACCGGTTGGTGTAACCAATCGGCATCGATGTTAGAAAATCAGTATCTGTTGGTGTCTTCAGCTCGTACTGATGTTCTCCCCGGACCCGTAGACCGTTGAACTGGGACTGATGTAACCATTAGTCCCGGTTCATACATAACCGGTACTGATGTGCCGGTATGAATGGCCATTTCTCTAGTAGTGTATAACTACTGCATAAATGGTAGTGCCTGCCGGATGTGCCCCAAGTCATCTATCTTGGCTCAGAACCGGCACTGATTAAAAGCCATGTGTCCTGGTTTTTTAAAATTGACACATATTTTTCTAAAAAATGTTTTTCAAATTTGCTAGCATAGTACCGATGCACTAGGCTAGCATCCTACATCCTAGCTACAGCTAGAAGTAGAGGTCGAACTCCTCCTCCTCCTCCGATTCGTCATCCTCGTTGGAGCTCGGGGGACGAGGATCCTCGTTGTCGGAGTCGGAGTCATTAGAGAACAAGACGCAGATCGGTCGGCCCTCCTCCTCGCACTCATCCTTGTCTTCTTCCTTCTCCTCTTCCTCATCATCCTCCTTGTTGGCAGTGGGATCTTTCTCCTCCTCCTCGTCAGGCGGCAGAACTGCACATAGAAGCTGAAGATATCGATAGCGATGGAGAAGGCCGCTGGCATCGCCGCTTGGATGTTAGTTCCTCCTCGTCCTCATTGCCGACCTCCTCCTCCTCCTTCTCCAATGAAGATGATGGCGACTCCTCATCGGTCTCCTCCTCCGACAACGACGTCTCGCCGGCATGATCCTGTAAGCCTTGCAGAGATGATGGCGGAGACGAGGGAAGCGACAATAGTCGAGCGGAGACGATGGCGACCATGGCAACTGGGACGGTGACGGCCATGGCCACCATAACGATATGATTGTCACCGGTGACTGGGATGAAGATGACCATGGTGAGGCAAGAGGCAATGGCGACTATGGCGGTGGCAGGCGGTGACAACGACAATGGGGTAGAGTGGACAAGATCGAAGTAGAAGCAGTCTGAAGATTGGAGTGGATCGCCGTTGGCAGAGATCGATGGAGTGGATTGGATCGAAGTTGGCAAGTATATAGAGTATGCCCAGGAATGCCAAATGCTTTTGAGTACGAAATGTCTCGGGGAGAGGAAAAGTCATATGTGCCGGTTCTAATTACTAACCGGCACAAATAACAACGTATCAAAAGACAAAAACTCATCTTTGCCGTTTATAATTACCAATTAGCACATATACCGTGAGTATTTGTGACAGTTATTAAATACAACTGGTACATACTTCACTGTCGGTTTGAGCAACGAACCGGCAATGATAAGTCCTATTACTGCCGGTTCTCAAGTGTCCAACTAATTTTTTTTGCCGCTGAGGCTTACGAACCGGCAGTGATAAGTTATCACTGGCGGTTCTGACCTAACCGACAGTGATGGGGGGTACGGATGACCATTTCTATAGTAGTGTAATATCATATCTGCACCGGTTTAATTTATGCAGGTAAATATAAACTATTTTGGTGGTGTATACTATGCTCACATGCTCACGTGCCATGGTTGTGAAATGACCACGTCTGTGATTCCTTGCCATTTCTGTTCTAAACTTCTTTCTTTGGCTTCTTGTTGAAAATGGATAACTAGTTGTTCTTCTTGTTGCTTAGCTAACTACGTCCACATGGAAGACCACTACATGCTGACTGATCAGCATCGTGTTACGGAGCTGGCACGCTCTCTTTTTAGAGTATTCGTAGCAGAAACTCTATAAACATTGTAGGGCTGACTTGGTGAGGATAGGGTTTCTGTTAGAGTGAATGAATCTTTTAGGGTTGTAAAGTGTAAAGGAATTTTAGGGAAATGAATAGAGTTGTGGTGAATTGTGTTTTAGAGTAGTGAGGATAAGGTTTGTCGTGTGTGGATGCTCTTACTCTCTAGATATAGCAGTGACCTGACACTAGGGAAAACACACACTAGCAGAAAGTACAGCTGGCTACTGGCTGGACAATCAAATTACAAAGTATCCAATGCTCTTTGTGATCATATCACTCATGTCAGCTCAACTCCTGCCTAGTTTAATCACCACTGCTCCTGTTTGTCCTACTACAGGTTGGTGTATGTTTAATCACCACTGCTGTTTGTCCTACTACAGCTTGGTGTATGTTTAATCACCACTGCCATTTGTCCTACTACAGCTTGGTGTGTGTGATTCTGAGTAGCAGAGAAACAAAAGGATCAAAAGATTAGGTAGAATATTGTTTCATCCCAGATCGAAATCAAGCTAGGTCCCCTATTTGTCAAATATGAATTAACATCGACTTGCATGCTCTACTAATACTTCAATGTGGTCAAACCGATGCTTTCTTGTCAGATGAGAGTACACCAGTGGTTACTAGTTACGTAGAAGATTGAACCTAACTGCACACACGTGCTACCATTGTAATCCTTGAACTCAATAGAACCACATTGCCAGTTTACTTTGAGTTGTACTAATGTATAGCTCGTATTGTAAAAAAACGTAACACTTCCTGGTTAGCACAACTGGTATATGGCATAAAACCGTGATATATTATGACCCGTGTGTGGCAAACTAACACGTATGAAGTATGAAATTTGAAAAAGGAAACCATATTTGATAGGATACAAGAGCAGAGAAATAAGCGAGAAGGCAAGGCAGATTAAATTCATGCACGCTTAATCTCCTTCCTTCTTTTCCTGTCGTCCACCAAAGCAGCCTTGGCCTTGGTATTGATGGTGAAGAGCCCAATGTGTTCTGCCAAGAGCCACACGATGGTTGTGAACTCACCGCCGCTGCTGAGCTGCCTGGCATGGGACACCCTGCTGCATCGGTAGCTTGTGTAGAAGAGCATCTCGACCCACACATCCAGCATCACTTTCAGCACGTTCTCCTTCCGCTGCTTTTCAACGGAGAGCAGATTCCTGGCAAGCTTAATTCCAGCAGACAGGTAACTCTTAGTTTCAAGTTGAGTCGCTGCTCATCATAATAATATAGGACAGTAGCAAGCTTCTCCTCCCTTTTACTGAGCCCATAAGAACCTGCATCAGCATGCGTCTGGGACAGTTTCCTCCAAGGCTGGAAGCTTGAAGAAGACTCTAGGTCTAGGTCATGGTGATCCATCGACCAATTAATTCGGACCAGAATTGCTAATTCTCAGGCGACTGAAATTTTCTTAACTATCAGTCAATCTAAAATTACACTCTAGTAAGACTAAAATTGCACAGCTTACAAAGATGTCATTTTAGTATCAAAATTGCTACTTATCAATCATCAGTTTTATTCGTTGATTTCTATACTTTGTTGATGTATAAATCTGTCGAATACACGTGCTTACATACTTTTCTTTTCCTATGTTTCAAGCCATCATGTTTGTTTCAGTTAATCTAAAATTGCATACTGGTAAAACTAAATTTGCACTTATTTATAATGTGCAATTTTAGTATAGTTATAGTGTAATTTTATTAAAAATCGACTGACACTTATTTTATTATTAGACAACTTGCTCTTAGTCGCTCCCATAACTCCTATCGTAAAAAACGTAACACTTCCTGGTTAGCACAACTGGTATATGGCATAAAACCGTGATATATTATGATCAGTGTGTAGCAAACTAACACGTATGAAGTATGAAATTTGAAAAAGGAAACCATATTTGATAGGATACAAGAGCAGAGAAATAAGCGAGAAGGCAAGGCAGATTAAATTCATGCACGCTTAATCTCCTTCCTTCTTTTCCTGTCGTCCACCAAAGCAGCCTTGGCCTTGGTATTGATGGTGAAGAGCCCAATGTGTTCTGCCAAGAGCCACACGATGGTTGTGAACTCACCGCCGCTGCTGAGCTGCCTGGCATGGGACACCCTGCTGCATCGGTAGCTTGTGTAGAAGAGCATCTCGACCCACACATCCAGCATCACTTTCAGCACGTTCTCCTTCCGCTGCTTTTCAACGGAGAGCAGATTCCTGGCAAGCTTAATTCCAGCAGACAGGTAACTCTTAGTTTCCAAGTTGAGTCGCTGCTCATCATAATAATATAGGACAGTAGCAAGCTTCTCCTCCCTTTTACTGAGCCCATAAGAACCTGCATCAGCATGCGTCTGGGACAGTTTCCTCCAAGGCTGGAAGCTTGAAGAAGACTCTAGGTCTAGGTCATGGTGATCCATCGACCAATTAATTCGGACCAGAATTGCTAATTCTCAGGCGACTGAAATTTTCTTAACTATCAGTCAATCTAAAATTACACTCTAGTAAGACTAAAATTGCACAGCTTACAAAGATGTCATTTTAGTATCAAAATTGCTACTTATCAATCATCAGTTTTATTCGTTGATTTCTATACTTTGTTGATGTATAAATCTATCGAATACACGTGCTTACATACTTTTCTTTTCCTATGTTTCAAGCCATCATGTTTGTTTCAGTTAATCTAAAATTGCATACTGGTAAAACTAAATTTGCACTTATTTATAATGTGCAATTTTAGTATAGTTATAGTGTAATTTTATTAAAAATCGACTGACACTTATTTTATTATTAGACAACTTGCTCTTAGTCGCTCCCATAACTCCTATCGTAAAAAACGTAACACTTCCTGGTTAGCACAACTGGTATATGGCATAAAACCGTGATATATTATGATCAGTGTGTAGCAAACTAACACGTATGAAGTATGAAATTTGAAAAAGGAAACCATATTTGATAGGATACAAGAGCAGAGAAATAAGCGAGAAGGCAAGGCAGATTAAATTCATGCACGCTTAATCTCCTTCCTTCTTTTCCTGTCGTCCACCAAAGCAGCCTTGGCCTTGGTATTGATGGTGAAGAGCCCAATGTGTTCTGCCAAGAGCCACACGATGGTTGTGAACTCACCGCCGCTGCTGAGCTGCCTGGCATGGGACACCCTGCTGCATCGGTAGCTTGTGTAGAAGAGCATCTCGACCCACACATCCAGCATCACTTTCAGCACGTTCTCCTTCCGCTGCTTTTCAACGGAGAGCAGATTCCTGGCAAGCTTAATTCCAGCAGACAGGTAACTCTTAGTTTCCAAGTTGAGTCGCTGCTCATCATAATAATATAGGACAGTAGCAAGCTTCTCCTCCCTTTTACTGAGCCCATAAGAACCTGCATCAGCATGCGTCTGGGACAGTTTCCTCCAAGGCTGGAAGCTTGAAGAAGACTCTAGGTCTAGGTCATGGTGATCCATCGACCAATTAATTCGACCAGAATTGCTAATTCTCGAGCGATTGAAATTTTCTTAACTATCGGTCAATCTAAAATTACACTCTAGTAAGACTAAAATTGCACACTTACAAAGATGTCATTTTAGTATCAAAATTGCTACTTATCAATCATCGTTTTATTCGTTGATTTCTATACTTTGTTGATGTATAAATCATCGAATACACGCGCTTACATACTTTTCTTTTCCTATGTTTCAAGCCATCATGTTTGTTTCAGTTAATCTAAAATTGCATCTTGGTAAAACTAAATTTGCACTTATTTATAATGTGCAATTTTAGTATAGTTATAGTGTAATTTTATTAAAATCGATCGACACTTATTTTATTATTAGACAACTTGCTCTTAGTCGCTCCCATAACTCCTATCGTAAAAAGCGTAACACTTCCTGGTTAGCACAACTGGTATATGGCATAAAACCGTGATATATTATGATCAGTGTGTAGCAAACTAACACGTATGAAGTATGAAATTTGAAAAAGGAAACCATATTTGATAGGATACAAGAGCAGAGAAATAAGCGAGAAGGCAAGGCAGATTAAATTCATGCACGCTTAATCTCCTTCCTTCTTTTCCTGTCGTCCACCAAAGCAGCCTTGGCCTTGGTATTGATGGTGAAGAGCCCAATGTGTTCTGCCAAGAGCCACACGATGGTTGTGAACTCACCGCCGCTGCTGAGCTGCCTGGCATGGGACACCCTGCTGCATCGGTAGCTTGTGTAGAAGAGCATCTCGACCCACACATCCAGCATCACTTTCAGCACGTTCTCCTTCCGCTGCTTTTCAACGGAGAGCAGATTCCTGGCAAGCTTAATTCCAGCAGACAGGTAACTCTTAGTTTCCAAGTTGAGTTGCTGCTCATCATACTAATATAGGACAGTGGCAAGCTTCTCCTCCCTTTTACTGAGGCCATAAGAACCTGGATCAGCTTGCGTCTGGGACAGTTTCCTTCAAGGCTGGAAGCTTGAAGAAGACTCTGTTGTAAATAGTGCGATATAAGCAATATGACATATAACAATATTAAGATAATCCAGATTTAAACAACAGCAAATATTCAATATTATCATGAAGAAAATATGCAAATATGAATTCTGCGAGTGCAAGGACAACAACATAACAATTCATATATTGCAGTGAAATCAACATGATAATAGGATGAAATTCACAACATTTAAACAGCAACATAGCTCAGTTTGATATGCTGTAAATTGCTTTCAGTTTTAATGTGTTGGGTTGCTAGAATCAGCCATCCAACAACACATTCACATGTATATATATATCACAGATTAGGCTATGACAGACTTAAAGATCAATACACAGCTAGCAAAGTTAATTAAAAGTCCAATTTCCAGATATTTACTGCTGAAATCACAACTTGCCTCACATTTCAACAATGGAACACAGCTAGATAGTCAAAACCAGTAGCAGTACAGAACTGCTCACACAACCAGTGTATAGAGAAACTAAACACAGCAAAGATGCTCACAAAGATTGACTACCCAGATATGTCATATATCAATTAAACATGAAATTGAACAGTTAAACAGCAGTAGTAATTGGCAGTTTAATTCTCAAACTTAACTGGAATTAAATCAACAATACAGCAGGTATATAATCAATAACTGTCATAGCCAATCTCAATATATGAGTCATCATCGAGCTATTAAACCAACAAGCCCACATATAACGCACCGTACCCCAAAACAGGATCAATTAGCCCTTTTGCAACAATACAAGGTCCCCAAATTTCTCCTGTTTGGCACAATGCACAGATACAAAGAGAGGTAGGAAAATCCTTACAGTGCACCGAATCCGAGTCGGCAAGAAGGATGGCAAGGCGCGACGAAGTCGCTGTCCCAGAAATCAAAATCACCCTATCACAGACGCAATCAGTGGCGAGAAGACTCGGAGATACAATGCCGTCAATCCCCGAGCAGCAGTCCAAGACTACAACTCAGAGATCCTGAAGCACAGTGGGAAGCAGCTCAAGATCATAGCACCCACACCCTCCGCCAAAGGGACCAAACGACGGGCACGTCTCAAATCACACACGGTCCACTGTCTCCAACCACGAAACCAACCCAATCTCCACCAAGATGGACCCCAGCAGCCTCAGGATACAAGAATCAGAGACCGGAGCACCTCCAATTGAGCCAGATTTGGAAGAACAAGAACTAGGGTTTTATTTCGTGTCTAGAACAGTGGGTAGAGGAGAGGAATGAACCAACCAGAAAAGAGGAGAGTGGGGAGGCAGGGTGTTGCAACAACCAGCGTGAAAGCCGGCCGGGCCGCCTCCCCTGAGGCGCACAACGCGCACGTCGCCACCCCGGGTCAGCCGGCGCCGCCGCTAGCTTCATCGTGCGTGAGCTCGCTAACGAGCGAGCTTATCCAGCCAGCTGCAACGCAGCAGCGTTGCTGCTGCTGCCTTATCACGTCTCAGCATGGGCCAAAGGCCCATAAGCCTTTTTTGCTGCAGCCTCTAACGGGCAAAAGCCCAACAGACTCCAGGTCTAGGTCATGGTGATCCATCGACCAATTAATTCGGACCAAATCCTCGTAGATCAGCTCGTACAACCTGCGGAGATCGAGACCTGGCAGCATGTAGGGGCGTCGTGCAAGCAGGAACATCATGTAGTTGGACAGCGTGCTGATTGCTTTCACCGAGTCATCTCCGGCCTTGTTGGCGATAAATTCAGACATGACGAGGTAGATATCAGTGGCGATGTGCCAGGTGAGGATGCCATCTTGGAGTTCATAACCGAGGCTGTCTTGGAGATCAATGTATATGTCGCTACCACGGAAAGCGTTATGCAGTGTCTGCTGACCCCATTTCGTCCGGGACTCGATCACCTTCCTCAGCAAGTCTGCGGCGTGTAGACCCTCTTTTTGTTGGGCCTGTCTGATCTTATTCCTCAAGTCAACCATGTTTCCCGATATTTGTCCGAACACGAACTCCTTGACTTTCTGTGGAAACACGATGGTCTTGGAGCTACGCTGCTCGTTCCTCTCTAAGCGTTGTCCGACATTTTCCTTCGCTGCTCTGCTCGGTTGCTCACTGGTGCTGAGCTGCAACAGGTTAAGCTGCCCAATCTTCCCTGACCACTTCCTGTGCCCTTCCACCTTGAAAAGACGGTTGTTAACAGATGCAGTGGCACGACGAAATCGGAGCCATCGACAGGTGCAGAAGACTTGATGCTGAAACCAACCCTTCTCCAACAGAGTTATTCTGTTCTCATCAGCAAATGCACTACAGTCGAAGTCACAGTAAGCCGATAAGTCGTCAGGGCCAGACTTCGCTGTGGCAGAAGCGCCGACAGCGGGTGCAGGAACCTGGAAGGGAAAAGAGTCAAAGTCAGAACGGAACTATATCGGCTTATAAAAAGAGGCGAGTATCTCCAACTTACATTTCTTCTTGCCGGTGCCTTTTTTTTTTACGCAAAGGGCAGGCGCTCTGCCATTTCATTCAAGAAGGAGGAAACTGTACAAATACAAGAGAAACAGGGGGCGGAGATAGAGAAGAGGGGAGAGGAAAGAACATGACCCGAGCGGTCATTGCCCGATAGAGAAGAAGGGAGGGGAAAGAACACGACCCGACAGGGGTCTGCACACAACACCACCAAGAACATCGCTCCTGCTCGGCGAAGACTACAGCTGGAACGCCACACGAGGATCCAACCCATCAGCACCAGTAAGGGATGCTCGTTCGAAGCATCCACTGCCATCAATGTCGAATGCACTGTGAGGCAAGGAAAAGCCGGTCGAGCCACCAATCGTCACCACCGCACAAGATGCTAGGCTGAGACGCAAAGAGGGCGTTAGCCGTCACCACCGCGCAAGATGGTCGATAGAGGCACAACCAACCCCCAATGCCAACCGCCCACAAAGACGAGATGAAGAGCAGAGACTCCAGACGCCACCGCCACAAGAGATGGTGCCGAGCTGTTGAAGGAAGCCTCTATCGCCACCATCGCAAGGGATGCTCGACCGGACTATCTGCGGCCACCATAGCCGTATTGCGGGGCAAGGGGAGGCTGGTCTTGCCACCAGGCATCACCGCCGTCGGGGATGCTCGGCCAAGACGCAAGGAGAGAGGCGTCAACCGTCACCACCCCACGGGATGCTCGACAAGGCTCGACCTGCCCCCAAGCGAGCTCCACAAAGGACGATAGACAACGGAGATTCCAGCCGTCACCGCCGAGCGGGAAGAAACGACGAGGCCGAGCAGGGCATGAAGCAAGACATGAAGAGTTGAAACCAAGCGGTTGGCCGCAACAGAGCCAGAGGGGGGGAGGGGGGCGGTTGGCCGCCGCGCCGGGCCTAGCCTCCACACTGCCGGGCCGGCCTTCAGGTGCCAGATCCGGCGCCACCAGCCTCAAGGGGAGCCAGAACCAAGCCGGAGCGCCGCCGTCTTGACGTTGCTGCGCGCAATGGAAGCCCCAGCCGCGCAGCCGGCTAGGGCGCGGTGGAAAGCGGCCGGGAAGACGGTGAGGAAGGGCGTGGGGAGGGAGACGCCGTCGCCGTCGCCTTCGCCGTTGAAGCCCTCCGCAGCCCCGCCGCCGTCCGGCCGCTGCGCCACCCTAGTAGGCCGGCATTCCTCCTGGAGTTGGCGGCGGTGGCCTACACCTGCGCCTCCATGGCCGTCACCGACGCGTCGATGGCAGCTAGGTCTGGCACTGCCGTCGTCGGGAACTTGTTCCGGGCGAGGACGAGGTCCTGCTCGTTGACGCGGGCCCGGAAAGCGGCGGCCACGGCGTCGGCGACGACGAGCGCCGCGACAAGACGCTGGTGGCGGCTGCGCCCATAGGTGGAACGGGAGGTCGCCGCCGCGGATCTGGGGCCGCCGCCGCCACCTCGGGCGGCTTGGCCGCCGCAAGAATCTCAAGAAGAGAGAGGGAAGAGGATGGGAGAGGGAGAGGAGGAGTGGGAGGCGGAGGCGGAGGGAAGAACTGCCGCCGCCGCCACACCGGCGACGACGGCGGCAGGGAGGGGAGCCGACGGGGAGGGTTGCTGGCGGCGCGGTCGGGTCGCCCCCTGAGTCGCCTCGGGAGCGGCTCAGGGGGTCACTCGAAAGAAGGGAAATTTAACATTCGATTGCGCTAGCTCATCAGCGGAAGGATATAAATCGGCAGAGGGCTGGCCGATTAGCTGGGTGGACTTCTTAGAGCTCTGCAAAATGCCAAGGGTGCGTCTTCAGGAGTATCATCACAAGGGAAAGGTACACTCCTGCTTGCAAAGTCCGATACTTCATAAAGTTGGGTGTGCAACCAAAGCTGAAGAAACCACAGCGGCCCTCCAATATTTCTAGCGTGATATCCTTGGTGCATCAGGCCAGGTCCAAGCGAGGGGTTGCACACAAGATACCGATCCAACCACATGTTGAGGAAGGCTAAGTGTTCTCGCTCCGATACTTCACTACCGGCGGCTCCGATATTCTCATCAATATATTGAATCCAGCCTTGGCTCTTAACCGTTTTGAACCGGTATTTGGTTTTCAGGCAAAAGCCGATGGGAGATCCCTATCAGGTCCCTGAGGGTAGGGAGTATTATGAAAGGAGGTTAATCGTAGATTATCAAAAACCCTAGAATAAATTCTTCCTGGGTCGATGCCCGAGCGGTTAATGGGGACGGACTGTAAATTCGTTGACGATATGTCTACGCTAGTTCAAATCTAGCTCGGCCCAAAAATTTAGGGCTTCGTGAATATGAACTAAATCCATTTGTTTTTCTTCCATAAAAAAAATGTCTGATCCATAGAAATAAAGAGAAAGGGGAAATTTTTTTCTAATCCATATCTGTCTCATTCCCTTTTACAAACAAAAGGGTTTTTCTTATTGAAAGGTGGATTATCATCCATTTTTGCGATAAAAATCGCGACATACTAGTTATGTCACTCTCACTATACTCACATATTGTATGTGGGTATGTAGTATATGATTCATCTATTTCTTAGAGTACGACAAACTAATCGAATCTTCTTATGGTTCTAGATATAGGTATGCATGCCATACACCCCTTGAGGATTGTAGTTCAATTGGTCGAGCACCGCCTGTCAAAGGCGGAAGCTGGGTTCGAGCCCGTCGATCTGAACTAGGGTTCAATGAATGGAAAAATTCATCTTTCCTTTTTCCATGAAAATTTCCCCAAAAAGGGGGCGGGGAGACAAGATCAAGTACCCATGGGGCACCCTTAACTTCACTTTTTATTTCGCATTTCTCATTAAAGAGGAAGGAGGCCCATAGGAATTTTTTTCGCTACTCTGGTTGATAAAGAAAGACATACATATCATACGTGGATTAGTATAATTTAGAATATTACTCTATCCTTATGATGATACCATCCTCATCTTAACTTCCTATTCGACTCTTATGGAATAGAGTACCCTATTTTACCGAATCCCACATAAACCGTATTCGTTTATTCTTAGACAAGTGAATTTAATATAATTAGTACTTTTGGATTAACCTGCACCCTTCTATTTTGTAGTTCCAACTTTGTTTGTGTATGTTCAATGATTAATTGGAAAGAATTTATCTCATTCTCATTCTATTTGCGGACTCTTTTTTTATGGATCCGCTCTCATCTTTAGACTCCAAAAGTGGATATTCATAGTAACCTAATAAAATAAAAGAAAAACCAAGCAAAGCAAACGCCCTTTTTCTTATAATTATACATACAATTATGTATGTATGTATTATATGACCGACTTTCTATGGGTCACATAGACATCCAAATAAGCAGAGAAGTGAGATGGAGAAAAGAGAGCTTAAATAAAAAAAATCGAATATTTAAAATTAAAGAAAAGGAAGGAAATTGGATAAGATAAGAAGGATCATGGGTTATAGATATAGAAAAGAAAAAGTGGAAAAGGATGAAAAAAGGAGAAGATTCCTAATTCAATCAAAAGACCCATTGTGGTCTTAGTATGGATAAGGGATCCTCCTATGTTATACTATTCCACTCTCAACCATGAATTGATTTGATAGATCCGATATTCATAATATTGAATTGATTCAAGATATCGTAATGCAAGTCCTCCCCTTGAATTTATAGGATACCCCCTTTTCCTCTCTATGGGATTACATCCCGAGTTATTGCGAAAAAAAAGAGGTTATGGAAGTCAATATTCTCGCATTTATTGCTACTGCACTGTTCATTCTAGTGTTCATTCTAGTTCCTACTGCCTTTTTACTTATTATTTATGTAAAAACAGTCAGCCAAAATGATTAATTGGAATTCCAATTAATCCTTGAAGAAATGAAAAAGGGATTAAATAAAATAAAAATCCAAGTCTTAAATGAAAGGATCTGGTTGGAATCATAAAGTGTGGTAGAAAGAACTACATATAGTTCTTTCTACCGCACTTTAGAGTCTTTCTATTATATTATCTTGAATCTACATAGAATAGATTAGTAGATTGAAATAGTAGTCTAATTCAATTTCTTTTTTCACTGCATTCACTTAATTTCAATAGTAAAAGAAAAAAAGTAAAAACCAGCGAATCTTTCATGCTTAAACATGCGTGAGATGCTTCAAAAAAGCATAAAATTTTTTCTAAGAATAAGAAAAGAGTATAAAACAAACGTAAAGTGTGCGATATGTTATGAATAGCTCCGTGGAAGAAAGTCTAATTTTCTTATGTATAGAACTTTTTTAACCATTCGTCACTTCTAGTAAAAATTAGAAATTGCTGTAATCGCTCTTTCTATTTCTATTCTATTTCTATATAGTAGAATAGAACGACTCTTTCTTACAAGAGTTTCTTATAGGAGTGAAACAAAACTAAAGAAAGTAAAAAATAAAGTTTGGCAAAATGATTAATGCAAAAGATCAATTAAAGAAGAGAGTTGATACAACAATTCGACTACTCAATCAATTAGTAGTATCCCTAGAGTCCACTTCTCCCCCATACTACTAGTGAAAGAGAAAATGTAAAGACTACCATTAAAGCAGCCCAAGCGAGATCCATGTAAATTATGTCTCCTATTTCTATGAAGGAATTATTCTACTATTGATCAATAATCATAGTGGAATCAAGGGTACAGAGTCAAAAAGGGATTACGCCTTAAGGCTATGGATGAATAAGTTCAAGGAATTTACTCCTAACAAATTCTTATAGGATTTCGATAGAATTGGGGAGCATTAAGTATAAATACGATACATAACCCTTTTCCTTAAAAAAGAGTGCGGAGATGATGTCCTGAATAGAAGACGCGAGAATAGGAAGATTTTTTCTTCCTTTTGTTACCTTTTTTTATAAGCAAAGGACGCCGAATATACCATAAAATTAGGATAGATAAATATTTATTGGATACCTACCTTGCCTACGTGTATTTTTAAATTATCGAATCGAATCAATTAAGAATCAATTCAAATTAAAAAAGAATAAGTAAACGCTACCTCATCCCTATTGGTAGCCGTTTGAACCACTAATGACAAAACAAACCCTAGTTTGAGGATAGAACTAGGATTCTCAAAATCCAGTATCCCCAGGCCTAGTTACTCTCTTGCCCCAACTTATGCGGGTACGAATTTGTCGAGTTCGATCAAGACTATAAGCCTAAGTATTTTATTGATCAGCGGCACCCAGATTTGAACTGGGGATAAAGGATTTGCAGTCCCTGCCTTACCACTTGGCCATGCCGCCAAAAAATCCGATCTAAAATCGAGAAAAGAGCAAGTATTCATCCACGTTTTCTTACTAAAATCCCCTTTCTTTTATCTTGAATCTAATTCTACTTCTACTTACTTTTTTCCAATATTTTTCAAAAAAAACTATTCCTGCCTTTTTAGATCCAGTTTCAATTATTCTCCTCGATGGATTCCATCTTAAAACACACATTACTAACACTAGAAAACTTCCCTTTTCTTTCTATTGAGTATTGAGATGAAAAAGAAAAAGGGGAAAAAGCGGATTTTCAGTCACAGGCTACAAAATTCAGAACAAATTGGAACCATTAACTAGAATTCTCTTTTTTTTGAATTGCAGCAGTGAACGACTCTTAAATCAGTATTCTCTCCCCCTCTTCCTTTTAATGGCATAATAAAATAGAATGGATTTATTCCGTGTATAGGTAAACTCCAGGTCCGAACAGCATTATTATCCATAATAGCATTATTATCCACGGGTCCCCTTTATGTACATATTTCTATAGGGATTCGTGCCTTAATTTTTCATTGCATTAAATATCTTGAATAAAAAAAGGAAATTTCCTCTGATCTGATATAGAGTATGACCTGACCATCTTGGCCCACCCAAGTGAAATTACGATAAAAGCAGGGGTATGTGGAGAGGTGGATAACTAGATTGGCATGTACTTAAAAAAGGACTTACTTTATTTTAGGATTTTACAATGAAATCCTATATTTTTTAGCAATTCTACTACTACGAAACAAAAAAGAACCCTCAAATTCTTTTTTTAAATTAAACTAAGCGTGCTATTCTAAATCGAACTAAAGTCAAACTTTCTAGTGCTTATAAATCATTATATTATGGCTTTTCCCATCTGATTAGAATATCATTAAGTGGCAGAATTTTTTTTCTAGGAATGTTTTATCAATTCATTTTCATTCGATTTGTACCCCTGGCAAATTCGAACTTTCCTCGAAATTATCTCTATTCATATGTATGAGATACATATATGAAATACGTATGTGGAGTTCCTTAGAATTTCATGTGATTCAAGAAATGAATATAGATTCCATGATTGCTAGATCGATCCATAGGGATTGATGAGGAGTGAGCTGATAATGGAATTTTTCTTCAATAAACAGAAACTTAAGATTAAGATGCTCGGAATGGAAATGAGGAATGTCCATAATACCCGGATTTAGTCGGATCCAATTCGAGGATTTTGAGGTTCATTAATCAAGGCTTGGCAGAAGAACTTGAGAAGTTTCCAACAATTAAAGATCCGGATCACGAAATTGCATTTCAATTATTGTGAAAGGATATCAATTGCTAGAACCCTCGATAAAAGAAAGGGATCTTGTGTATGAATCACTCACCTATTCTTCCGAATTATATGTATCCGCAAGATTAATTTTTGGTTTCGATGTGCAAAAGCAAACCATTTCTATTGGAAACATTCCTATAATGAATTCCTTAGGAACCTTTATAATAAATGGAATATACTGAATTGTGATCAATCAAATATTGCTAAGTCTGGTATTTACTACCGCTCGAATTAGACCATAAGGAATTTCTATCTACACCGGACTATAATATTAGATTGGGGGAAGATCGAATTAGCAATTGATAAAAAAGAAAGGATATGGGCTCGCGTGAGTAGAAAACAAAAGATATCTATTCTAGTTCTATCATCAGCTATGGGTTCGAATCTAAGAGAAATTCTAGATAATGTTTCCTACCCTAAAATTTTCTTGTCTTTCCCAAACGCTAAGGAGAAGAAAAGGATTGAATCAAAAGAAAAGGCTATTTTGGAGTTTTATCAACAATTTGCTTGTATAGGTGGGGATCTGGTATTTTGAGTCCTTATGTGAGGAATTACAAAAGAAATTTTTCAACAAAAATGTGAATTAGGAAGGATTGGTTGACGAAATATGAATTGGAGATCGAATCTTGATATACCTCGAACAATACATTCTTGTTACCATGAGATGTATTGGCCGCTACGGATCATTTGATTGGAATGAAATTTGGAACGGGTATACTTGATGATGACGATATGAATCACTTGAAAAATAAACGTATTCATTCGGTTGCGGATCTGTTACAAGATCAATTCGGACTGGCTTTTGGTTGTTTACAACATGCGGTTCAAAAATCTATCCGTAGAGTATCCATACGTCAATCGAAATCGACTCCACAAACTTTGGTAACTCCAACTTCAACTTCAATTTTATTAATAACTACTTATGAGACTTTTTTTGGTACATACCCCTTATCTCAAGTTTTTGATCAAACTAATGCATTGACACAAACTGCTCGTGGGCGAAAAGCAAGTTGTTTGGGTGCTGGAGGATTGACGGGGAGAACTGCAAGTTTTCGAAGCCGAGATATTCATCCGAGTCACTATGGGCGTATTTGTCCAATTGACACGTCCGAAGGAATCAATGTTGGACTTCTTGGATCCTTAGCTATTCATGCGATAATTGATCACTGGTGGGGATCCATAGAGAGTCCGTTTTATGAAATCTCGAGAAAGCAAAAAAAAAAAAAGGGAGACAGTGGTTTATTTATCACCAAATAGAGATGAATATTATATGATAGCAGCAGGAAATTCTTTGTCTTTGAATTGGGGTATTCGGGAAGAACAGGTTGTTCCAGCTAGATACCGTCAAGAATTCTGACTATTGCATGGGAACAAATTCATGTTAGAAGTATTTTTCCTTTCCAATATTTTTCTATTGGGGGTTCTCTCATTCCTTTTATTGAGCATAATGATGCGAATTGGGCTTTAATGAGTTCTAATATGCAGCACCAAGCAGTTCCGCCTTCTCGGTCCGAGAAGTGCATTGTTGAACTGGATTGGAACGCCAAACAACTCTAGATTCGAGGGTTTCCATTATAGCCGAACGCGAAGGAAAGATCATTTCTCTTGATAGTCACAAGATCCTTTTATCAAGTAGTGGGAAGACTATAAGTATTCCTTTAGTTACCCACGCGCTCTAACAAAAATACTTGTATGCACCAAAAACCTCGGGTTCCATGGGGTAAATCTATTAAAAAGGACAAATTTTAGCGAGAGGAGTGCTACGGTTAGTGGGAACTTGCTTTAGGAAAAACGTATTAGTAGCTTATATGACAGGGAAGGTTACAATTTTGAAGACGCAGTACTAATTAGCTAACGTTTGGTATATGAGGATATTTATACTTCTTTTCACATCCGAAAATATGAAATTCAGACAGATCGACAAGCCAAGGCTCGGTGAAAAAATCACTAAAGAAATACCACATCTAGAAGAACATTTACTCCATAATTTGGATGAAATGGAGTTGTTAGGTTAGGATCTGGTGAAATGGCGATATTTTAGTAGGTAAATTAACGCCTCGAGATAGCGAGCAAATTGTCGATATCGCGGAAGCTGGATTATTACGAGCCATATTTGGTGCGGAGGTATCCACTTCAAAAGAAACTTCTCTCAAACTACCTATAGGTGGAAGAGGCGCGTTATCGATGTGAAATGGATCCAGAGGGACCCCCAGACATAATGGTTCGTGTATATATTTTACTGAAACGTGAAATCAAAGTTGGGGATAAAGTAGCCGGAAGACACGGGAATAAGGATCATTTCCAAAATCTTGCCTAGGCAAGATATGCCCTATTGCAAGATGGAACACTGTTGATATGGTCTTCAATCCTTAGAGTACCCTCACGAATGAATGTGGGACAAATATTTGAAAGCTTCGCTTCGGATTAGCGAGGATCTGCTAAAGAAACATTATAGAATAGCACCCTTTGATGAGAGATATTAGCAAGACGCTTCAAGAAAACTTGTGTTTTCAGAATTATATGAAGCCGATAAACAAACAAAAAATCCATGGGTATTTGAACCCGAGTACAGGAAAAAGAGAATATTTGATGGAAGAACAGGGGACCCCTTGAACAACCTGTTCTAATAGGAAGTCCTATATCTTAAAATTAATTCTTCAAATTGATGAGAAAATCCATGGACGTTCTCTGGACCATATTCACTTGTTACACAACAGCCCGTTAGAGGAAGAGCTAAGCAAGGGGGGACAACGAGTAGGAGAAATGGAAGTTTGGGCTTTAGAAGGATTTGGTGTTGCTCATATTTTACAAGAGATACTTACTTATAAATCTGATCATCTTATAGCTCGCCAAGAAATACTTAATGCTACGATCCGGGGAAAAAGGGTACCTAATCACGAGGATCCTCCGAATCTTTTCGAGTGCCCGTTCGAGAACTACGATCTTTGGCTCTAGAACTGAATCATTTCCTTGTATCGAGAAGAACTTCCGGAGTTAATAGGGAGGAAGTTTGATCGGAATAAATATAAATTCTTTTCTTATTTCTATTTTATGATTGACCAATATAAACATCAACAACTTCAAATTGGACTCGTTTCCCCTCAACAAATAAAGGCTTGGGCTAACAAAAACCTACCTAATGGGAAGTCGTTGGCGAAGTAACAAGGCGCTCTACTTTTCATTATAAAACCGATAAACCGAAAAGGATGGATTGTTTTTGAAAGAATCTTTGGACCCATAAAAAGCGGAATTTGTGCTTGTGGAAATTCTCGGCGGCGTAAATGAAAAGGAAGACGAAAGATTTTGCCAAAAATGCGGGTAGAATTTGTTGATTCTCGGATACGAAGACATCAAATGGGATACATCAAATTCGCATGTCCCGTGACTCATGCGTGGTATTTGAAAGGTCTTCCTAGTTATATCGCGAACCTTTTAGATAAACCTCTTAAGAAATTGGAGAGCCTAGTATACGGCGATTTCTCTTTTGCTAGGCCCAGCGCTAAAAAACCTACTTTCTTACGATTACGAGGTTTATTCAAAGATGAAATTGCGTCCTGTAACCATAGCATTTCTCCATTTTTTTCTACCCCGGGCTTTGCAACATTTCAAAATAGGGAAATTGCGCCTTATGAAATGTTGGTAACTTTGACCAAGATTTGGCATGTGTTTGGTTGCCCACCAAATTTTAGCAAGAATTGACAAGATTCCCTTTCCAATGAATATGCTAGTTCATTTTCTTGCCAAATCTTAACATTGGCAAAGGTTGAGAAAGGGGCTGTTTGGATTGCCTCTAAATTTGCCCCAACATGCCTTACCAAAATTTGGCTTGCCAATAAAAGGTTGGCTTTTTCTCAACCTTTGCCAATGCTAAGATTTGGTAAGAAAATAAACTAGCATACCCATTGGAAAGAGAATCTTGCCAATGCTTGCCAAAATTTGGTGGGCAACCAAACACATGCCAAATCTTGGTCAAAGTTACCAACATTTGGTAAGGCATGCATTGGCTAACTTTGGAAGCAATCCAAACAGCCCCAAAAGGCCAACCTTTTATTGGTAAGCCAAATTTTGACAAAGCATGTTGGGGCAAATTTGGAAGCAATCCAAACAGCCCAATCCGGTGAGCATGGCTACGTCCAGAAATATGCCGATGCTGCTATCAAGAGTTCATCTGCCTCAAGGTTTCCAATAGCTAGGCGTATACAATCGGCTATTCCTAGTCGCTCCCATTCTTCTCTCTTAGCCGATTGAATACGAACATACGTCTCTCTATGAACAGAGTTGGATCTGGATTTCCTACTGGGCCTATTGCGTAAGAATAGGCCTATTCCCGCGAGGCGCCGATGGATCGGTAGCCCCGGCTGGTAGCTGAAACGTGCCGCTCGGCGGATGGGCAGCAAGGCTAGCAGTGCGATATGTCAGCCACGAACCAGCTTCCCGACTATGCCAGCACTAGTAGCCGCAATACATGATTTGAACTTCAAAAATTAAATTCCAAAAATAATCACCTCATCTGAATGCATTATACTGAACTTATTTTATCCCCCGGGATGTTTCTGTTGGGCTAATCTTATTTACTTATCTTCTTATTTGTTTATAAACTAAACTTTGAGAGTTTTTCGATATAGTTTGGAAATTCTGTTCCACTTTGTTTGGTTTATTTCTAAGAGCTCTCAAAAGTGGTCTCAAGAAAAAAAATGGATATTAAAAACCAAAGCTTTTGGAGCTTCCATTTAGGGATAAGTAGATAAGATAAATAAACAAGTTAAAGAGAACAATCTAAACACTATGCAACTTTAGACACTTGAGTATGTTTCCTTGGGCACAAGTAGACCTGGACAGTACCTCCGTATCTTGCTCGCTGTGCCTCTGGAGGGAAAGTCTCTATATCAGAAACAAGGGAAAGAAACCATAAAAAATTAATCTCATTGAGGGCATCAAACCATTTCTGTAAGGCTTATAAATAGAAATAATAGACAAAAAATAAATTAAGTACTAGATACGGTGCATTAAGAACTTTGTATCTGTAGACATTTTTATATGATATGACATATTTAAAAACAACCTGTTGAAACCATACATTAGAAGTGCCCTTGGTCCTCTCAAAACATAAAAGAATTCAAAAGTTCACGTAAATCAAGTAATTTTTAATTTTTTTCTTATGGTATATGATCTTTCGTATATGGCCTAATACGTATACATGTTTGAATTGTAGTCCATTTTCTAAAAGTATTAGCTACTGTATCAAAATTATTAACTGCTTTTACCGCTAATGGGCTAAACGGGCTGGCCCATGGAGCTAGACCAGCGACGTTGGATGTTGTTGCCAGATGGTCCTACATATCGCTGGAGCAAAGCCTTGTGCACCAAATCCGTGGCGTCGTCCCTAGCAGGCACCGTTTCGAGATCTTTTCGTCGCGGCAAATAATTTATTTTCAAATATTAAAAGAGCGCGTGGATTTGAATTTTATATAAACACAATTGTTCATGGTGAAGTAGATATCACCAGTGAACATGTTTGTACCCTCCTACGAATTTTGTTTTGTTAGTTTTAGCCAAAATTTGCATGTTAAATTGTATAAACAAATATTCGATAATTTAGTTAGTTTCTTTTATAACATAGGAAATAACCCTAATGTGACTTCATCTAGGCTAAAGTATCAATAAAAGAAGAATAGGAATTTAAAGTGTCTTAGATAAAACAATAGCTTAGCCATGCTTAGAGATTTTGATTTCAAAATGGAATTGCTATGTGTGAATGTTTTGTTTGTGTGTGAATTGGGAAGAAAGGCATTGGGGAAATGCCGCCAAAATTTCTAAAAACTCTTAAAAACAAAAGATGACTAGGGAGAAAAATGGAAAGAGTGGTTTGGTGCAGATGTGCATGATTTTGGGGTTGTGTTTAGTTTCTTCCCTAGTCTAAGGACTAGTGTCCTGAGGACCATGAACCTGGCCTTAACAGTACAGCATCTTGAGCCGGTATGGGCCAGTCTTAGACCTATACTTAGCAACCGTTCTACCTTAGTGCTGCCACCCGGATGAAAGTGAACTTGACCCAATTAATAGGATTAATTAGGATTAATAGCATTAATAGGATTAATTAGGATTAATAGCCTTCATTAATTAGTTAATAGCATTAATAGGATTAATAGGTTTAATAGCATTAATAGGATTAATTAGTAGCATTAATAGCATTAATCCTATTAATAGCACTGATAGGATTAATAGCATTAATTAGGATTAATTATTTTTACATTTGTGCTGCCACATGGATTAATAGGATTAATAGCATTAATTAATACAACATTGGGTTTTTTTTGGAAGCTGGTCTGATTGGTATCGAGTATTTGTGGGTTAGGGTTGCGATGGATGAATCGGAGCCGACGCCGCACCAGCAAGAGGATAGTGTCAAGGTCGCCGTCAATATCCAGCCGCTTATCATGTCGGAGCTCCTCCTCAGCTGCACCGACTGTGTCACCGTCACCCGCGGGGAGCCGTAGGTATCAGATGTTTTTGAATTGACGCTTGCGCTGCCGTACCTCGCTCACGATTTCTTTTGCAGAACTGTAAACCTCAGTTATAATGTTTCTCCGAAACAGAATGTGAGACTGGAGGAGGACCCAACAAGGAGGGAGAAGAAGAACAAGGAGGAAAACGACGAGAGTAATGAAGGTGGATAGGAGGACGGCTAGGAAGCAGAGGAGTAGGAGACGAAGCAATGGAAGGCGAAAGTGAAGAAGGTGGAACAGAAAAAGGTGAAGGAGAAGGTGTTGCTAGAACAGGTGGAGGAGAAGGTGGGGAAGGTGGAGGCTCTGATAAGAAGATGGAGAGACGCTCTAGGAGACTGAGGAAGGAATGAGACTCAAGCGACGAGGAGGGGCTGGAAGAGGAGACAAGATGACGAGACTCATCAAAGAAGGGATGAGTCTCATCAAAGGTGACATCGCGAGAGACTCGAAGCCGACGACCGACAGGATCCCAACAACAAAAACCCTTGCGCTTAGAGTCGTAGCCAAGAAATGCAGACTCAACCGACTGAGCTATCAGCTTTGTGCACTTACGAGACTGGAGGAGAACGTAGACCACACACCCAAGGTGCGAAGGTGACTATACTGAGCAGGTCTACCAAAGAGACGCACAACTGGAGTAGAACCCTGAAGAGCAATAGAAGGCTAAAGGTTGATGAGATAGACAACGATGGAGACACCCTCAGCCCAGAAGTGTGGTGGAATGTAAGCAGAAAGCATCAGGGCTCTAGCAGTCTCAAGAAGGTGTCAGTGCTTGTGCTCAGCGACACCATTCTGAGCATGGGCACCAGTGCAGGAGTACTGAGGGAGAGTACCCTGATTTAGAAGAAACTGACGAATGGCAGTGGATAGGTACTTACCAGCTGAGCCAGTGTGAAACACACAAATAGGTGAATCGAACTAAGTGCGGACCATGGCCGAGAAGGCCTGATAGGCAGCTAGCACCTAGTGACGGGACTTTAGAATGTAGATCCAAGTAAAGCGAAGAAATCATCAATGAAGATCACATACCACCGATGACTCTCTTTCGAAACGAAGGTAGCTGGGCCCCATACACTAGAGTGAACTAAATCAAAAGGATGAGTCGACACAGAATCACTACTCGGATATAGCAGTTGTAGCTGTTTGCCTAGTCCTGACAGGAGAGGGAGGTATCACCATAAACTTTCCCAAGAACACCACAACTCATCAACAAAGACAGACACGACCTAGACAGGTGACCCAGACGATGATGCCACTGAGCAAAACTAGTGGAAGTGGTGGTGGCGAAGACATTGGCATCTGGAGCAGTGGACGATCGGCTCAGGCAGGTAGCGGAAGTGGAAGCAGATGAAAGACAAAGTCAGTCGAGTTCCTACAGCCGTGAGGAGTCATGGGAGCTCTAGCCAGTACCAACCAGAGTCCCAGTGCTGCAATCCTAGATAGAGCATGAGTTAGACTCAAGAGTAATACGGAAATTAAGATCAATAAGCTGGCTAGCAGAAATCAACTACATATCAAGACAAGGCACATGAGACACAGAAGGAACACAAAAGGAAGAACTGCGAAGTATGCCCTATCCAGCAACTGAAAGATATGTACCGTCAGCCGTCTTGACGAACACATGACTGACTGGAGATCTCAAGGAGAGAAGGTGAGTAGGATTAGGTGTCATATGAAAGAAAGTTCCAGAATCAAGATACCAAGTACCTAAGGCGACTGAGGGAGCCTGGCTGGCTGTGGCAGAGGAAGCAGTAGGTGACCGAGCATCTAGGCGAAGCTCCATGCCATCGTGGAACGGCCAAGGCCCTAGCAGCTTCTGGGCAGGTCGAGAGATGATTGGGCAGCGCTAGAGCGGGCCCGGAGTGGACCGGGTCTGGCCGGGAGGGACGGTCGGCGCCGATCGAGGCTTAGGGAGGGCGGCCTGGGCTGGGAGGAGGCCGGTGGTGCCGGATCAGGCCTGGGCGGAGGCCGGCGGCGCCGGGCGAGGCCTGAGGAGGGCGGCCAAGGTTGGGAGAAGACTGGCGGCGCTGGATTGGGCCTGGGCTAGGCCGGGAGGAGGCTGGCGGCATCGGCCTGGATCGGGAAGGGACTAGGCGGGGCCGGCCCGATTCAGAGAGGGGCTCGACGGAGGCAGGCCGAGACAGGTCCGCCCGGATCCAAAGAGGTGGTGGCGAATCTGAGGCGGCGGCGGCCGGGGTGACAGCGGAACCGACGCGGCGGCAGGCTGGGGAACGAGAGAGTAGAGGGGAAAGCAGAGAGGGAGAGGTGGCGCCGCCAGTGGAGGTCACCGGCGACGACGGCGCTGCTCGCCGGCGATGAGCCGACGGAAGCTGTGAGCGGCGACCAGGAGAGAAGACCTAACACTGGCTTGATACCATGTTATAGATGCAGTTGTCCTACAAAAGCCCCAAAAGGGCTATTATATACATATACAAGAGGAGAGAAAAAATAGCAGAAAACCCCCTATACAAGTCTATTTTAGCATCTTTAACTGGTTCCAACAGCCACAATGCTTATTATCATTTTGTAGTGTGTTGATGAACATTTCAGATATTCAAAGAGGAATTTTTTGATTTGCTAGATGCAAGTCATGATGCTCTCCAACTTGACTCAGGGTCTGTTGCCAAAGCAGCAGCTCCTGCCAAAGTGCCAATTTAGATTCGAGAGACTGCAAATGGTGGCATCCACCCTTGCTGGTTTGACGGAGGCTGAGGTGAAGTCAAAAGAAGAAATGGCATCATATTTGGCTCGTGGCTCCCCGTTGCGTGCAACAGGAAGTACAAACATGAATAGCCAGTCAAGGTAAATATCTAAGGAATGCTTTTGCATAAACATTTTGTTCTGTTTGGACATTATCTTTGATCTCCTGTGGATTCTACTAAATTTCAAATAGGAATAACTATATATTCGTTCTCAGTGATAACATGAGATGCACAATAAAATTTGCTTTGATTACGCTGTATACACATTCTGTTGTTTCCTTTCGTATAGCCATATGGCTTTTTTTGTGGAAGGGGGAGCAACTTTCATACTATTTGTGCTTGCAAGTCACAAGTATAGGAGTTCCAGTACTTCAAATGCCAGTTTGATGTAGTAATTTAATTAGATTAGTAGAAGTTGTGGTTTGAATTTTTTAGTTTTTGTTGGAAGTACAAGTGAATTGCTCATCTTTCCCTATCAGTTTAGGCTTTTGGGTGAACTGGTAGGTACATACAACTTAATATGGTATCAGAGCTAGAGGTCTCGAGTTCGAGTTCTGGTAGATGCAATTTAAATAAAAAATTATCGTCCGCTCCTATTCCACGTCTGAGATATAAGGGAGACTCCACGAGAGGGGGAGTGTTGGAAGTATAAGTAAATTGTCCACTTTTTCCTATCAGTTTAGACTTTTGGGTGAACTGGTCGGTGCATGCAACTTAATACTTTTAATGTTACATACTGTTTTGATAGTTCCTTATGTGATTTTTTTTTGTAGCAGCTCTCATGCAATTTTTACAATTTATATCGAGCAAAAGAGGATTTCAAGTTCTACATCTAACAAGTCAGCTAGCAATGACTATGATAATTTATCATCAAAGTTTCATCTAGTTCATCTGGCTGGTTCTGAAAGGGCTAAGCGGACAGGAGTTAATGGATCAAGGCTTAAAGAAGGCAAGCAACACTCTTTTGTTCTTTATAGTTTAGTTCTGTACATAATTGGGAGCTGATTTTAACTTTTCTCTGTCCATTATATAATTGGGAGCTGATTTTAACTTTTCTCTGTACAGGTATACACATAAATAGAGGCCTTCTAGCTCTTGGAAATGTTATTAGTGAGTTAGGTGATGAAAAGAAGAGGAAAGAAGGAGCATTTGTCCCATACCGGGACAATAAATTAACCCGTCTTCTGCAGGTATGAATATCATATTCATAGTTACCATCATATCGTAATTTTAATATCACAAATACTTGGACTGGACAAGTTGTACAGCTTCTTGTGCTACATTTATACCGAGTGATGGTAAGGAAAGCAACCCTTTTTTTTTCATGATTCTCTAGGAGGAAACAGTAAAACTGTAAAGATTGGTAAGTATATTTCCCACATATATATTCTTTTATTAGAAGCACTTATACTAATATCATTTTTTTGCTTTTCCTTTTCTTATAGCTTGCATTAGTCCTGCAGATTCAAATGCAGAAGAAACCATACACACACTCAAGTATGCCAATCGTGCACGTAATATTCAAAACAAATCAGTGGTATGCTTTATCTTCCCTTAAGATAGGCTTCCTGCATCTCTCTTTGGGTTATATTATTTTTGTTATTCTTTTGTGCCTGTTGTGTAGATAAATCGTGACCCAGTTACACCGGAGATGCAAAAACTGAGGAGTCAGTTGGAGCAACTGCAAACTGAGCTTCTGTTATCTCGCAGTGGCAGTGCAGCATCAGAAGAACTTCAGGTTTGTTTGTCTATTCTACATTCACTGATCGAATTAGTTGAGTTTGCCATTTAATATTTTTTCTGCATCTTTCAGTTGTTGCAACAAAAAGTTTCTATGCTTGAGCGGAAAAATTCAGAGCTTAACCATGAGCTCAAGGAAAGGGATTTGTCTTGTGAGCAGTTGGCACAGCGAGCACTTGCTGCCCAGGTACTTATGTTTTTCTCTCAACTATTTGAGTTTCTCTAGGTAGTGTGACATGTATGTGTTTCTTCTTTTCTCAATTCTATGCTATTCTCTGTACACGTGTACCATCTTTAGAACAAATTAGAGTCATGACGCCTCCTCGAGCATGTTGATGAAACGCCTTCCATCCAACCTCTGGAAGACTGACTTGTCGAAGTGCAGCTCGTTGGTAGAGACTGCCTGAAATCTAGCCCAGAGTTCCTTCTTTAGAGTAGTTTCTCCAGCCACCCTTCCCTTCAGGTTAGTGCTTTCCAAGCTTTTCCAGGGAGTACCAAGTAAGGCCTTACTATGCACTGTTGGAGTGTGGATGGGTTTGTCATTTGAAAGTTTCTATGTTCCCTTCAGCTTAATATTTTCCATGCCTTTGAAGGACTTATCCTTTTCTGGAGTTGGCACGGGCTCATCATCTGGCAGAACCATTAACACACAAGTCTTAGGGGGTGATAGAATTAGGGGCTGATAGAAACCAATGAAGAGTATCATCGTCTTCGCTCCTTCGATATGTATTTCTTCTTGTAGAATGGTTGAACCCATACAGTTCTGGGAATCTTGATGCCATATCTAACCTCTGGAAGACTGACTTGTCGAAGTTCAGCTCGTTGGTAGAGACTGCCTCAAATCTAGCCCAGAGTTCCTTCTTTACAGTAGTTTCTCCAGCCACCCTTCCCTTCAGGTTAGTGCTTTCCAAGCTTTTCCACGGAGTACCAAGCAAAACCTTGCTATGCACTGTTGGAGTGTGGATGGGTTTGTCATCTGAAAGTTTCTGTGTTCCCTTCAGCTTAATGTTTTCCATACCTTTGAAGGACTTATCCTTTTCTGGAGTTGGCACGGGCTCATCATCTAGCAGAACCATTGATACACAGGTCTTAGGGGGTGACAGAAACCAGTGAAGAGTATCATCGCCTTCGCTCCTTCGATATGTATTTCTTCTTATAGAAAGGTTGAACCCATACAGTTCTAGGAATCTTGATGCCAGATCTAACCTCTGGAAGACTGACTTGTCGAAGTTCAGCTCGTTGGTAGAGACTGCCTCAAATCTAGCCTAGAGTTCCTTCTTTAGAGTAGTTTCTCCAGCCACCCTTCCCTTCAGGTTAATGCTTTCCAAGCTTTTCTAGGGAGTACCAAGCAAGGCCTTGCTATGCACTGTTGGAGTGTGGATGGGTTTGTCATCTGAAAGTTTCTGTGTTCCCTTCAGCTTAATGTTTTCCATGGGTTTGAAGGACTTATCCTTTTTTGGAGTTGGCACGGGCTAATCATCTGGCAGAACCATTAACACACAGGTCTTAGGGGGTGATAGAAACCAGTGAAGAGTATCATCGTCTTCGCTCCTTCGATATGTATTTCTTCTTGTAGAATGGTTGAACCCATACAGTTCTAGGAATCTTGATGCCAGATCTAACCTCTGGAAGACTGATTTGTCAAAGTTCAGCTCGTTGGTAGAGACTGCCTCAAATCTAGCCTAGAGTTCCTTCTTTAGAGTAGTTTCTCCAGCCACCCTTCTCTTCAGGTTAGTGCTTTCCAAGCTTTTCCAGGGAGTACCAAGCAAGGCCTTGCTATGCACTGTTGGAGTGTGGATGGGTTTGTCATCTGGATGGGTTTGTCATCTGAAAGTTCCTGTGTTCCCTTCATCTCAATGTTTTCCATACCTTTGAAAGGACTTGTTATTTTTCTGGAGTTGGCACGGGCTCATTATCTGGCAGAACCATTAACACACAGGTCTTAGGGGGTGACAGAAACCAGTGAAGAGTATCATTGGCTTCGCTCCTTTGATATGTATTTCTAGTAGAATGGTTGAACCCATACAGTTCTGGGAATCTTGATGCCAGATCCTTTGAGACTTCCTCAGATAGCACGTCACCAGAGGCTCCAGATGGTTTGTCACTCTCGGTTCGTCCAGTGCTGAAAATGTCTTCCTTCCTCGAGCCCTCTGATATCGGAGAAAACTGCTGCTTTTTACTTTTTTTTTGAACACAAGGGCAGGACCTCTGCCATTCCATTCAAGAAGGAGAGAAACTGTACAGCGATAAGAGAGAAAGAGATGGGTACAGGGGAGGGAGAAAGAGGACAGAAGGGGAAGGGGAAGAAGACGACCCAGCCGAGCAAAGGCCACAACACACCAGCATGTAGCATGTAACACCTAGTACAACCGCCTCCGCGGCGAGCACTGCTAGGTGCGCGGAGACACCGACCGACATCGCCACGAGGGATGCACGACCAAAACCTCAGAAACACTGCTGTCGACTGAGAAGCGGAGCACGCGAAGATTAACTTGGCTGTCGACTGCCACCGCCGCACAGGATGCTCGGATGAGACGACAAAAGAGAGGAAGGGACGTCATCCGTCACTGCTGCACGGGATGCTTGACCAACAGCGCCATCGACTACCACCACCAACCGCACCCCAATGCATGCAAGGTTTGAAGAAGGAGGCTGCCACCACCAGGCGGGAGGCACGGCCCAGGACGACGCCCGCCCACAACAGGGTAGCCACAGTCATAGCCACCGGCCAACCAATAGTGCGAGAAGCCTTTAGGGCGACGCCTTCAGCAAGGAATACGACGACAAAGACGCCGCCATCGCCCGGCCAGACCTAGGTTTTCACCCGAAAATACTCCAGGGCGTAGGGGCACCACAACGAGGCCTCCAAGGAGGAAACGACACCCTAGGGTGCCGCCATCGTCGAGCCAAGCAAGAAGCTGGGCAGGGCTTTCACCCGGAGCACCTACACCCCGCGAGCCGCACTAGGAGGAGACCGAGCAGGCCTATGACCGGAGATCACCTACCGGACGCTAACGCTTCAGGAAACCAAGGGGGGAGGGGTCCCAATGCTAAGGACTGCCAAGCCGAGAAACAGACACTGTCGCCACAAGGGGAAGGGGACAACCGTGACGCTTCGACGCAGCCATCAAGGAGAAGAGCGGGCGTCGCCAACGAAGAGGAGGGGGATGACGATGACGCTTCTCTTGACGCTCGACAGACGTGCAAACCACTGCCACCACCTGAACCGAACGGTTCCGAAACCATCGGAGCAGTCTGCCAGGGAAAGGAACGGACGCCGCCGCCACAGAGGAAGGGGATGGCGGCGACGCCTCAGCCAAGCCACCAGGGGAAGAAAGGACGCCACTGTCACAGAGGAGGGGGACAGTGACGACACTTCACCAGGCGCTCCACAAATGACAAACCCAGACCCGACCAGAGCCGGCAACCTTGACCGACCCGCAAGCACAAGCACCTTGCAGGTGAGCTGCCCACCGAAGACAACGCCGAGGACCATAGTCGTCGGGCTATGGTCCTCGGGCCACTGCTCAGAACATCTTTTAGGCCGGAATTGCAGTCGCCGAGGGAATAGAAGACACCAGGCCAGCACTGCCGGCCGCACACCCTCGGAGCACGCCCGCTCCGGCTGCACCGCTCCAGTGGGGTGGTGTCCCGAGAAGGACCACGGGGAGGGGAGGGTGCAAAGACGACGAGCGTTGGACACGGAGGAAGATCGAGACGAAGCTGGAGCCGAGGAGGACGTGGAGAGGGACGACGCAGACCGGGGCTGGGGCTGTCGTTGTCGTGCTCCAGCTGGTCCATGACGCCGCCGCCGCCGAGGTCGAGGCAGGAGCAGCTGCACTGCTGCTGGTCCATGATGCGTCCGTGCCGAGATCAACGGGCTTCTTCAACGGGCGCAGCGCGCACAACGGCGATGGACACAGAGGAGCCGGAGCCGACGAGGACGAGTGGAGGGACGACGCCGACTGGAGGGCATCTCCCGATGTTCTTCGTCACGGAAGGACGAGGGGAGGGACGACGCCGACCGGAGGGGAGGGCTCCACCCGCCGCCGGATCTGGGAGGCCGCATCCCAACCCCAGATCCGGGCGCCCCAGCCCCAGATCCGGCAGACCCGCCGCCGGGGATCGTGTTTCCCCAAGAGCCAGCCGATGCGGCTCTACTCCAGCCTGTGGAACGCCAACGACTGGGCGACGCAGGGCGGCCGCGTCAAGACGGATTGGTCCCACGCGCCCTTCTCCGCCTCGAACCGCGGCCAGGTTAACGCGGCGTCGTTACGCCGCAGCGCCAAGACGTCTTTGCGGCGCCATTGCGTCGACACGACGCGACACGGGCGCCGCCATGCCACCGCAGCGGCACACGGCGAGGGAAGGCGAGGAAGGGGTAGAGGAGAGAGGAGGAGGAGCGCCGCCGCCGCCACGGGGAGGCAGGTCGGCGGCGGCGGCGGCGATGGAGGGCTCCGGTGAGGTTGCTGGCGAAGTTGGCGGGTCACCCCCGGAGTCGCCCAGACGGCGCCTCACGGGGGGCACGGGACCGGTTGCCTTTTCCTGTACAAATTCCCCGCTGCTTCTACTTGACAATGCTGTATTTAGGAATGGACTAGGTAACACTCTCCTGCTCTTCTGAATCGAGAAACTGAAAGGCAAAAGGAGCTGATCTTCTAACTTTTCTCCATTTCAGGACAGTCATTATCAGAAATGGTTACTTTCCAGAGAGGTAAATTAGGGAGATTCAACTGATCCATGTTAGCAGGTGTCTTCAAGTGTGTTTTTGATGATCCTGGGCATCTAGATGAGCCAGTTTTTGTTTTTGGAAATGGTGTCAAGAGAACTAGCTGCTTGCTGCTGTCAACTATACATACTCCAGCACGCCATGAGACAAGAGGTGAACGCGAGACAATCAGGTCGGTCTCAGCTAAGCTGGTGCTGCAGGAGACCAATCTGCGGGAAGGCGAAATTGTCGGGGCTGCGTTGGGTAAATTGTTACTGCTGGATAACAACTTGCCATTCCCTTTTGCAGTAGAAATTGAACAGGTTCCCATTGTGTGCTTTGAGGCAGGGACAAAGCCAGAAAATTTTATCCGGAAAGGCAAAAAAGAATCATCATTTTATCGAGGGGCCAAATAGAATATTTTTAATATTTTTAACTTGCAAATGTATATATTTGTAAGGAATTTTAGAACTTTTCTACTATTTTAACTCTCAAATCCATATGTACTTGAGAGTTTTTAGGACTTTTCACTAGCTATTTTGGTATACAAATCGATGGGTATTTAAGAATTTTTGCTAACATATATATAGGTATATAAGCATGTACATGAAACATAGGGGGGCCAAGGCTCCACCTAGGCCCCCTGGCTCCGTCCCTGCTTTGAGGCATCTTCACTTTTTGCTTGAGGAGCTTCAAATGCCTGCCTTGATCTTGCAGACCATTGCTGCTTATCTATCTATACTATTAAAAAGTTTGTAGTGGTGGTGGTGGTGGTGTTAACAACTTTCGATCTAGACCCTTCAATCTATCCAACAGCTCAGATCAAGTAAGTCATTAGTTACTAAAGGCTCTCGAAAAGAGCCCTTAATTACTGGATCCCTAAATTAGTGGAGACATAATTAGCATGTCTATAATTACTAGATCCCTAAATTAGTGGAGATGTTAATTAGCATGCGCCATTAATTACTAGATTCCTAAATTAGTGGAGACATTAATTATAGGTAGCGCACAATTGCAATTTTCATTTGCACAAACCGTCTCTTTCCTCAAACGTCCAGATCTAGTGTGGTGGTCTCAATCTAGAGGTAACTCGAACGTCGATGACCTCTATGACATATTTAGCAGAGCTCCAAAGGTGGCTCCCCTCTAGTGTCCCGCTCTCCTTTGAGGGCCCCGTCGATGTTGCCCTGCCCCCACCAGTATTGCGTCTTCCTACGCGTCCCACCCCAGACCATTCAGCCTCCGCACTGATAACCTTAGTTATTCTACCGCCACTCACGATTTGTCCCGTAAATCTTTCTTTTTATTCATTGAAATGGGTTGAGTTGAAGGACTAAGTTGGCTACACTAGGCATTAAGATGGATTTTGATAAATACATGAATTATGTTTCATAAATATTTTCTTTTCTATACTATTAAAAAGAGTCTTGTGATGGTGATGGTGTTATCAACTTTTAATCTCCACCATACAATTTATTCAATGGTTTAAATATAGTAAGGGTACTTTCTATTTATTTAGACTTGCTCTTCTTATTTCAATGCATTGTATTCTTAAAAGTTTTCAATCAACTTATCAAAATTCATCATATTTATCTAGCTTCCTTATTTTAGTATATTGTATTTTAGGAAAACATATATATACCAATTAAAGGATCCTAAAAACTATGCATTTGAGCGTTAAAGCAGAGTTTGAGAATGCAAAAACAAGACATAATCAAGTGAAAAAAGCTAAAAGCGGAGCTAAAGTGTGGGCTAAACAAATCAAATATGACACAATAGGTAGTAACATGATATTTATTCGTAACAAAGCACGTGCGTTTAGCTATAACTTATAAATTACACCAAAGTCCCTGCTTAAAAAATAAAATTACATATACATCCACACCGTGTCTATCAGCACCGCTATGGAAGCTAAGTCCCATTCTCAACACGCCATCGATGAATATGAAGAATATGAGGATACGCTGCGCCATCAAGCCCCTCTCTGGCCAAACAAGATGGCAGGATAATTTCATATGTTGGGACGTCTCACCTCATAAATCACCCTTTATAATTTCATATATTGCTCCGATTTATATTTTCCTTTCTTCCCTTTGTAGTTCCGTGGTAACGTACGGGTATTGTACTAGTTAGAAGAAAAAGACAGTTGGTGAGGTGGGCTGAAATCTTAGAATACTCACGCTCATGTCCATTTGTTTCAGAAAATAAAAATCAAAGATTTTATGATAGTACAGACCTTTAAAGAAGAATTAGTGTCTGATAAGAAGCAGCTAAATTATTCTATCTCTTGTTTCCCTCTGTTGGATACAGTTTGGCATTGAAGCGCACTGGAGACCAATTCATCGATCTAATTGAGGATAAACAGGAAAATACTGCAAGAATCCAACAATTTAGCAAGTTCATGTTACACAAAAGAAAACAGCGACGTTTCAAATTAAGTTTCAAATATATCAACTGCACAGATCTATTATAACCGATTCAGGAATCAGCAAGCGACTAAATGATTCAAGAACAAACAAGTGTGAAGTTTCAATTCACAAATACACAAAGATATACTCTGAGAATATACACAATTTATTCTCTCTTTGGACGTAATAACGTGATAACAAATCAAACACATAAACAGATATACTCTAAAAAGTTCACGATAACAGAACAGCGCGGAGGATTCTTAGGTACACCCTCTTTTTTTTTTTTTGAGGAATATGTACACCATCTTTTGACGTTATGCAAACACGTTACCATTAATTCGCTGCCCCCAATCACTACCGAGACCTGCAATTGCTAGTACAGTACTACCCAAGAACTCAAGCCCACCATTTCCGCTCAAACGCTAGCGCAGCACACGGCAGTTGGCGTCCCCAGACTACCGTCTAACGAGGTGGGAACACAGGGTAGGGTTTCGGGCAACCTGTAAATTAAAAAAAAATTGTACAACGGCTAAACCTGCAAAGTTTAAAATATTACATAACATCTGAAACCAATACCTGCTATGGAGCAGCCTCCTCAGCTAGGGGAGACTCCAGCTGAACCACCTCATGGCATCTCGCCAACTCCCTTTGTCGGCTCGGGTGCGAAGTACTGCCCCTGAAAAGAGAACCACCTCCTGAGGAGGAAGAGCCATCCTTCTTTCGAAGAAGACGAAGAGTCGTCCTTTTTCTTTCCCTTTGTCAAATGCAAAAAAATGGTCCTGTTGAAAAAATATTATTGTGAAGTTATTACAAGAAAATAAGAAACTACATAAGTAATAAATGAAAATTGAAATATGTAGTTACACTTATTTGAATTCATCAGCCTCGTGAGATTCATTGGTGACATTTTGTAATGTGACCAATTTGTGAGTCGTTGGGACCACAGCAAGTTCGTTTCTTCTTCTGCACATCCTCAACAATAACATCTTTGGGGTTGGCAACCATATGATCAAGTGGCATCGTAGTGTCTACTTCGAAAGAGCTCGGCAAATTGCCTTCCTGGTATGCCTCGAGTACAGGGTTGTCAAGTTTACTTTCACCGTACTCATCGTCTCCAAGGATGGAGAACCGGCCAGGAGGGTTCACCTTGTGAACAACCCACCATGATGCCAAGTTCGGCATTGATGTGCATGGATATGACATATAATGCACCTGTTGAACTTGGTGTGACAATACAAAAGGATTGTATTCTGTAAGACGTGATGCATGGTTAACCTCACTCATGCGAATTTTTTTGTATTGTCTTGTGCCATTCTTTGGATCAATGCTAAACCAACAGTTGCATGAACATATTTAAGTATTTTCTAGGATGATCAGGTCCTAGTATGACAACAGTTAAAAATACATTTTCATCTTTCATGCATAAAAAAGGAGGAAGATTGTATGGAATCGGAAATATGGGCCAACATGAGTACGAGGATGCATGTTGAAAGGTGTGAATAAATCGTTTGCCAACCCAATCCGAACATTTCGAGTGTCCTTGGTGAAATCCACATCATATCGATCTAGTGCCTTCCAGGCATCACCATCGGATGGATGACTCATCAACTCCTTGTTAACACAGATTCATTCCTTGTGCCACCTCATATGCTTCGCAATCGTCCTAGATAGGTACGACCGTTGTAGCCGCTGTGTTAGAGGCATGTACTGTAATACCTTCACTGGCATGGATGTTCTCACTACTCTCCCATCTCCATTGACTATCTCCACATACCTCGACTTTCCACAGAATAAACAATGATTCCCCTTCTCATTTTTCTTCTAGAACAACATGCAATTATTGACGCACACATCAATCTTCTGATAATACATCCCTAGATTACTTAAAAGTTTCTTGGACTGGTATAAGTCTTTCGGTATCTTATGAGGTTTCGGTAATATATCAGTTATCAGGTTGACAAGATCATTGAAATAGGCTATATAGAAGTTGTATTTCGATCTTATAGCCATAATTCTTGTAACAGCCACAAGTTGGGTCACGTATGTGGAGCCATGCAAACAATCTTCCGAAGTAGAAAAAAGACTAAAGAATTTATCGACTTCTAGGCCGGGAACATTCTCAAATTGCCAAACGAAATTATTCATCATTTCACCCATCCTATCATCTTCCTCATCGAAAGTTCGGCATGAACCCGAAGTTGCACCATGCTTTGACTAACCATGCTTGTACCACATAAGATAGTCCGGCATGAACCTATATTTGCAGAGATGACGCTCCATCTCAGTCTTGTACCGTTGACTAATAGAAATAATCAAGATTTTTAACTATTGCATGCGTCTAAATGTGTTGCATTTAGGAGAGTCATTAGTTGCTTGATGTAACTAGCTAGTTGGGTGAGTAGTGCATACACGTGAGCATCGGCTAGATCGTGTGCATGCATATGTTTATCAAGCCTAATTGCTGAGTTAGTTGTGGCTCGGTGCATGCAGGAGGTGGCGCAAGAACCGATCAAGAGCGTGGCTTCCGGATCGGCAGTTGCACTGCATGCAGAGCTCTAGATGCTAGGCGACTTAGTGGTGTCGTGCATTTAGTTGAGTTGTTGGTTAGTTCCGAGTCCATAGGAGCGTGGCGTGCACCGTGGCTTAGTTCGCATGAACGGTCTGCAACATGTGTTATATAATCACTCGTGTAATCAGTCCATTAGTGAATTGAGGAAGCTAATAGAAAGAAAACCGCGCAAAGCTGTTGCTGTGCACCAAGTTGTCTTTCTTCTTTGTTCTTCTTCTTCCACCGTGTTTCAAGAGTGTGTGTGTGTCCACTTAGCTTTAGTGTGAGAGTGCTCTTGATTTGTAACAATTGGTATCAGAGCCAAAGGCGATGGATCTATGCCCAAGATGATGACACATTTAGGATTGTTGGATAGCAATGCCTCCGATGAAGCATCAACACCGACAGCGGTAGTGAAGGAGAGCTCCACCGTCTCACTGCAGTTCCCTATGCTCACAAGGAGCAACTACGTGGCATGTGCAATCAATGTCCCCGAGGGCGAGGTCGTCGACATGTGCAAGGATAAGATGGCCCTTGCAGCCATCTACCAGGCCATGGGAGAAGACGTTATCCTTGTAATCGTTGAGAAGGAGATGGCAAAAGAAGCTTGGGAGATGCTCAAGACAATGTACGTTGGGGCAGATCGTCTCAAGGAGAAGGTACAAACTTTGAAGGGCAAGTTTGAGAACATTTGCATGAAGGCGACGGAGTCCGTGGATGATTTCGCCATCAAGCTAAACACGATCGTCAACCACATCCATGGCTTAGGTGAGAAAATGGAAGAAAGCAATGTGGTAAGGAAATTTCTTTGCACTGCCCCTACGAAGTTCTTGCCAATTGTCTCAACCATTGAGCAGTTCGGAGACTTCAAGACAATCATTGTTGAAGAGGTTTGTCGGCCCTAGTTTCCGGGAACCTCGGCGCACCTGTGCTTGCCTAAGATCTTGTCTTGCCAGCATGTTACCTTTTACAAAATGCTAGAATCATCTCATACATGCGATAAAAATTATTATTACAATCGAATTCAATTACAATATGGCTCATTTTAGCAGGCCGAAAAGGCCAAATCTACAAAACTAAAATGAACTCTTATCAGAGTCTAGTAAAGCGGAAACAGTAAAAAGAGTATGGTCTCAAGGTTGTGCCCAATCCAATCAGGCAAGCAACTGGAGTCTCACCTAACCCTTCGCCTTCACGTCAATCTTCCGGTCCTTCTCCTCCTTGTCGATATCTTCCAAGCCAAGTCCCTTCTTGACGTCACCTAAAAAGTGAGTGGGTGTGAGTGTGAGAGCGCAATCAAACTGCGCTCGCCAACAAAGACCTCACCTAATGCTAATTATGCAAGACTTTTTGGTGGAGGCTGGTTTCTCATGTTAGCTCAAAATCAAAGATGAAATATATTTAAATTAAAAACTCAAGACTTAGCCTTTTCACAAATCAAAGATGTACTGGGCTATATATGCCAATTTATTCATAAAACAGTGGTTTCTCAGTGGCGACACCGTAACCTTAGCTAAGGAATACGTGTCCCACGTGGCAGATCCATACCATAGCCATAGTCATGGTCTCCACAAACGGTAGACTAGCTCCCATCGCTATGACGAGCTATCTCCAACGGTATGGCGAACCCGTGCCCATACTACAACTGGCGCACGTTTCCTATCTTCTGACGAATCCGTGCCCATACTACAACTGGCACATGTTACCCAGGCTCTGGCGAACCCGTGCCTATACTACAACTGGCGCACGTTTCTCAGCTTCTGGCGGACCCGTGCCCATACTACAATTGGCGCACGTTCCCTAGATAAGTGGCGGTAGACTCACCCTCTTAGCCAAGAGGTGTGATCCCCTTGAGCTCAACAATGGCCAGGATCCACAGATCCTAATCAAATGAATCAAAGAATTATTAACTAAATTCACACTTGGGCATATCAGGTACCCGTGTGTATGGACTATCTCTTTAGCTTGTCGAGTGCAAGGAATACTCGGGAATGGGGGACAACACATTTCCATAACTATGTACTCGGGATATTCACAACGATTAGACTGTCCAACAAGAGAGCCACTCAGATGCTACAATGTTGTAGTCTTATTCAAAAGAATTCAGATTCTGTCATGATACATGTCATGGAGATAATGGGACCATACCATTGAGGTACCTGCTCCACATACGGTGTTTGTCGGGGCCAAGTTATACTGTTGATAGCGTGCTATGCCGTTGCATTGCACCGTTGATAGTGGGCTATGCCATTATAAGAGTTGAACCATCATCCTAGTACCGTATCGTTGACAGCCAAGATTTAACCCATGGACTCTGGACTTAAGCCATATCAAAGACTTACTAGTCAAAGAGTTTAACTTCTATACCTTAGGTTATCAAAGGACCGGATAAGGAAATTATATCAACAATGGGGTTTGTGTTTATCAACACTAATTACCAAGTGGAATAACTAAACCAGCTCTATTAGCTTTTTGTTTCCAACATAATATACTCAGAAAGTCATATTGCATGCAATTTTATATTTAAAACAACATAATTTAAGTAGAACTAGGTAAAGGAAATGAAATAGAGATATTGGCTCACCTGGACCGAGCGAGTCGAGGTCTTGAGTCCGATCTTCAGGCTTCTCTTCTAAGTCATCCGATTCTATCGTATGAAAGGAAATAACATCGATAAAGAAACAGATGATAAAATGTGCATGATAAATGAGATGCACGAGGTTGAGGGCGATACTATTCATCGAGGCTACGGTATGATCTTCTTTTAGGTAAGTTTCTTATCCAGGAAGTTCCATGAGTTATCGATAAGAAATCTTACACGTAAAGATCGCGTGTGGGGGTTATATATGAATGTATGCATATGAATTCTACCCATATGTTGTAGCCCAAATTATTGTCCATTATATTTAGGAAAATACGTCACGTATATTACTTATGTAAAGGAAATCATATTTCCTATATGACTTTAAAGGTATATAACTAACATAGGATTATTTTATGTAAATATATACCAATAGCCCTAAACATGATTTTCCTAGGTTCTAGTGGGTCATCTAGTACTCTACAAAATTTTCCCACAGTTTTGGGAGGTCTCTAAGTATTTATATAAATTCATTTTATTTTCCGAGATTATTTAATATAGAAGGACACTGGAAAATCTCTTATACAGTAATGGGCTAAGCCCATCACTGTGCAGTTTGCGCTGCGTGCAATGCGGCCCACGAAGCCCGTGGGAGCCCATGGGGACTCAGCCTGGGCGTGGGACCATGGGACCCATGTGTCGGCGAGTAAAGGAGAAACCGCGGGGATTGATGTAACAGCCCTATTTTGGACATCTGTGAAATTATAAAATATGCATACACTTGGGAAAATATATATATATTTTCCTTGAAATCCTTTGATTTTGAACTACATTTATTCCCTCATTCTTAAAACATTTATAGATATATGTGTGTGTATATATATATATACATCCTATTATAGGAGATACATGATTTATTATGAAACCAATTTACCCCTTTTAAACTAGTGCAAAGTTCATATTTTCTTATATATATATTTATGCATGGCAAAGATAGGATTTCAAAATCCCTTTTGGTCTTCAGGGCAAAATCAAAATAAATCCAATCATAGATATTTATGCACATACAAGTAAGCACAAACACATATACATGAGTATATTAGTTAAAGGATTTTATGTCAATAGTAGAATTCACCAAAACGATAATTCTACGCGATTTATGCTAAAAACCTAGATGATTTCATAATACTAAGTTTAAAAATTCAAATTTAAGTCTTACCAGTTTGCCTGAACATAAAATTACAGACGCAATTAGAAATTCACCCCTAATTAACCTAAAATCATCATAACCTAGTTTTAAGAACCCTATTTAGGATTTAGGCTTAACACCCAACTTTTAAATCAATTTTAATATTTTAGACAATCTGGATCCCATGTCATGTTGGGAAAATCATATCTTAGGTTTATCAAAATTCCCTAAATTCAAATCCAGCTTGGACAATCCTTCCTATTTTCAAGCCACTAACTGCCATCCTAAGCTAATTTAACCTAGTTCGCTGACCAAGTGAAATTACTAAACTACCCTTTGACCTTAGTCAACCCGCTGCCTGGTGGGCCCTACTGGTCAGCCCCTATCCCTCCCCTTCTCTCTCCCGAGCACTGTCTCCCTCTCTCTTGTGGCGCTCTGGCTCTGACCTAGCCTCCCGTGGCCGCTCTCCTCTGCCACAGCCTCCACGTGACCTCCGTCTTCTGCGTGCACGCCACTAAAGCCTATCACGGTCGTCTTCGCCGGCTTCGCCTCTCATTAAGTCGAGCTAGCCCCGAGCTGCGCACCAGCGCCGCCTCTTCCCTTTCCTTTTTCTCTCCCGGCCGGTGCCCCCGTCGCCTCGGCCTTCTTCCACCACCGGCCACCGCGCCGCCCCTACATCCCTCTCCTTCTGGTCGACACTGCCATGCCCCACCTCTGCTCCTTCCACCGTCATCGTCCTTGCTCCGCTCGCACGCGTTGCGTCGCCCCAGATATGTTCCAAGCCGCCGTCCGTCTTCACCCCCAGCCGGTGCTCCCCATCCTCCATGGCCGCCCTCGGTTGCCTCCGCTCTCCTAGCCAGCACCGTCTCTGGCCTCCATCCGCCCCTGCCCTCCTTCTCCATCCTCCATAGGCCGGTCACCGTCCCAGGCCGGCTCCTCCCCGCAGCCTCTGCCCCCCCTCCGTGGCCGTCCCAGTCTCCTCACCCCAGCCGGTGGCCACCTTGCCGCAGCTCAACCTCTGCTCATCCTTCCCCAGCCTGACTGCCTCCATATCTGTTCATCACCTCCGGTGCCGTCCCAGGACGCCTCCATCGCCGCCAGTCCCCACCATGGAATCCTCGGCGCGCCTCCAAGCTCGCCGCACCCCAGATTTGCTCCCCCTGCCGGCAACTACCTCGACCGGCCTCGGCGCTTCTGCCTCTCCTCCAAGTCGCCGGCGCCGCCCTTCCTCCCCAGATCTGCTTCCACGGCCGGCACCCCAGCTCCACCGCCCAACTCGCCCCTGCCATCCTCAACCCAGGCGCTGCCCCAGGCCAGTTCCTCCCCGCCGTCCTACCCGTCCCACCACTGGCCGGCGCAGCTTCGTCTCAGCCGCATCTCCAAGCTTCTCCTCCACTGCCCGGCGCTGCCCCCAGCTCATCTCCACCGGCCGGCACCCAGCCCCCACTTGGTTGCGCCCAAGCAGCTGATGCTGCTGCTGCCCTGCAGCTGCTGCATGGAGAAGAACGTTGCTGTTGCCTGTGGTCTCCCCAGCAGCCACTATACTACAAGAAAATTTTAACCTTCCTAAGGCCGCCAAAAATTCGTCGTTCATCCGGTTAAGGTGAAACAAGTTAAAATGGATGGATCGGGACGTATTCTAGCTCCTGCGAATTTTCCATATTTTTTTGAGCATATTTTATTTTCTGCAATATTCTAGCTATAGGAAAACATTTATAAACAGCGATTTAATTATTTATATCTAGTTATAGGGGGTTGAAAATATCTGAAATTTAGTAGGTAACAGTAAAATAATGCTTACACATTTATGGTATAATTAGTTTATTTTAGAGTTATTTATTTAAAAGAAAACCCACTTAATAGTAATTAAAAACAGGAATTCCCACCTTATTTAATTAGTAATTAATTTCCTTACATGACAATAAAGTTCCAGTGGAACATAAATATGATTTAGAAATTTCATAAATTTACTGCACAATTTTAAGATCAATATTGCTCTCTAGATAATTAGATTGAGCAGTTTAACCCTTTTTCCTTAAATATTAATAAAACAAAAACCGAATTTGATTTAATTTAAACATCAAACTATTTAAATTAAATCTTAACTTTTTGCAAAGACATAGTTAACCATTAAGGTAATTATTAAAATATTGAGACTAAGTTTCGCATGGTATTTATGCATAATTTCCTAATTCGGGTAATTAAAACCCTCTTTTAGTAATTTCCTTTTCCTGTTAAAATAATTGGAAGTTAGATCAAACACTAAGACCGAAACACACCATAAAATTCTAGAAAGTATAGAATAACATTCTGGACCAAATAAAAATATTTAAATTGCGGCACACTAATATTCTATCATTTAGTAAATATTAATCACACTATAATTATATCCTTTTAACTCTAAATAAAGGCTTAACCAACGGTTAATTTTGGCAGTAAACCATCTACCCTAAAAACAGTAGGTAATTTGCTTTGAATTGATGAAGAAAATACTGCAAATAAAATTATTTTCCATATACATCTAATTGCCAATCTATGGGTAAACTATTATGGGCATTATTGTTACTGCATCATCATCATCATATTTCATTTTTGTTATTGTTCACCTCCGTTATCCTAGCGGAACTTCATGAACCTTATTAGGCTCATGGAACTTCCTTAATATGAAAGTTAGATCCGTGTCGACTTTTCCGACCGCTAAGTTAAGCGCGTGCATTCATGCATCATCTTTATCGCATTTGGTTGTTTATTGCGTTTATCCCTCGATTAGGCGTAAAGGATCAGGAGGATCAGCTCTACGCCCGAGAACAAGACGAAGGTTCACACCTTCACAGTCAAGGCGAGTTAACAACCTTCCTTTAGGTGTTTACTTTTACTAGGGAGAATCTCGATTTTCCCTAGTGCGAGTTAACATCTACCCTTGGGTGTTTAATTTTACTAGGGAGAGTTAGCTTTCCCTAGTGCGAGTTAACATTCTAATGGATCATATTGATTCCCAGTTTTAATAAATATTTTATTTACATTATTAAACCGCATGATTTTTAAGTAAATATACCTGCTTGTTTAATCATGATATATCATGCCTTGTTATCTTTGTTATTGTTCTACCTCGATGATATTGCCTTGATACAATCATCTGTCCTTTGACTTTATGAATGATTGCCTTGATAATCATCCTTGATAGCCTGTTAGGTTAAATAAAATGATTTAGACTCTTAAGTCTTGGTTAAAATCTTGCTTAGACAAAGCTCGGGTCTAAATATTAATTTTAGGCATAATTGCCTTGGAACGGTGAACCGACATTCACCGGATATGATAACATAATGAACTTGATTAGCTGGATATTGGGCCTGGCATGCCAGTGTGTGTGTTTAATGGCGATTGGAATGTGGACGTGGTCTAGCATGTGGATAAGGGTGTGAAAGTAGCTGGGCTACATGATGTGAAGGAAGTGTGAGCAAGGCTCGGGGGTAGTACGATCTGAGGCTCTGAGAGTGGACGTACCCCGAGTGCCGCTAAGTGGACAGGCTGGGGTAGAGACGAGTTCTCCCAGACGGGTGCATTGGGGATGCACAGTGGGAAGTCACTGACTATCTGCCTACGGGGGATAGTTCCTACCACCATAACGTGTGGCCATCGCTCGGTAGTGCAAGTATGAGTTGGGTTCGGGGTAGTACGATCCGAGGCTCTGAGAGTGGATGTACCTCGAATGCCACTATACTTGAGGTAAAGGCAAAGGACGCCGTCACCTGCGGGTGATCTGGATTGCACCTACTTGAGTTGCGACCCTTAGGGTAGGCTGGCAACCCAACTTTGGACTCAGGCTCTTGTAGGGTAGTGTGATCCCATAACAGGTGTGCCGCACCTGAAATTTGATGGCGGGAGTAAGGAGAACGTTTGGCAGAGTGCATGAAAACTGCTAGGGATTGGTTACGTTTGGCAGAGTGCATGGAAACTGCCATGGGATGTGATTTGGATTGTAGTATGAAACTTGAACTATGATATGACACTTGAAAATAGAACTTTCGTTAAAATTGCTAAGTCATAGGCTTTGGTCTATAAAACTGGCTTTCTGCAAATAAATAAATCCCGACCTTTCCTTTAGAATCCCTATCACTAAAATTTGCATCAGGTTGGGTGTTAGCTCGCTAGTGTTTGGATGACACTGATCTCGCATTCATATTCTCTTTTACATGGAGAGTATGAGCAGGATTAGTACGCCTGCCATGAGGATGAAGATTAAGATTATGCTGACGATCAGGGCGAGGCATAGGGCGCCTCTCCAGTCGAGTGCTTAGGCATAGCCGGCACGAGACCCTTTTGAATCTTTTGGGTCTTACGTACTCTCATCTTTTGGACTTTCTAACTATTTGGGCCAATGTGCCGTTTGTAATACTTAATAGCCCCTTGGGCTTAATACATGTATTTGTGTAATATAAAACTTCCGCTTGTATGAAATAATTCCGGCTATGTGAAAGATATGCATTAGTGTACTAATCCAGGGACTAGTGCAGATCGTGTGGTGGGTAAAGGACAGGCCCTCACAATTGAGAGGTTTTAAATCACGGTGGGCCCAGCTGACAGTGGCACATATTATAAAATCCTGTTTAATTAGATTTATTAATCTCAGCTGAGCCCACAAGTCAGTCTCTTGAGTGCACAGTGATCTGTTTCATGACGACACTCTTGTGTCAGCCTTCTTCAACCTCCGGATCGGGTGTGACCGCGAGGGAAAAAATGGGGATTGCTAGCACTACAGGGCTCGATTCTCTGAGTTCTTGGGCACGTTGGAGTCGTCATGATGCGACGCACCTGTAGGTGCCATCGGTATGGTCGGAGGTGGCCGGAGGCGGCGACTCCTCGTGCGGCGGCGGCGGGTTCGGGGGAGCTTGGCGGCAACGATTCGAAGGGTTCCGACGGGGAATTTATGGTGCGTGAGCATCTGGAGGGATTGTGGGTGCTCACCGTGTAGCCGTTGTGGGTGGAGGTGCCTTGATTTGGGCCGGTGACGTGTGAGCAGAGCAGGGGACGGCAGGGCTTCACGTCGCGAGCGCTTCCTAGTGATCGGGTCGCACAGGTGATTCTTGATGCAGGTTGGCGATGACCCAGAGATGCTGGTCGAGAGGAATCAGAACATGACTGTCCCTAGTGGCCGGAGGAGCAAAGGGGGTGGAATGGCCGGCGGAGAGGAGCTTTCGTCGTTCTTGGTCTCCATGGCGTCTTTGGTCAATTCCTTCGAGGACTTTGGAGAGGAGGCGACAAGGAAGGTATGGCTGCAATTTCATGTCATGAAGCTCAGTGGTAAGGGCGAATTGCATTGCCGAAGCAAGGCAGACGAAATAGAGCAAGGAAATAACGAGGAATTAGAGCTTGGGCTGGCCTTTTATAGGCGCGAAATTTCCGCGGATAAGCGAAGGGGAGGAAGACGTGGCCATTGCGGCGTGTACGTGGCACAGATGCATAGCTTGCAGGTGTCCGGGCAAAGGACGGCGCGGCGGTGACTCAGGGTGGCCAGGGTAAGATGGCGGCGTGGTCAAAGAGCGTGTCGGCCTCGGGAAGACTAGCTCGGTGGGCGCGTGCGGCGCGAGCTAGGCAGGCGCTGGTAGGACGAGCACTGAGCCAGGTGCAATCGATGCCCTCTGCATCGAACCAAGGAGCTGGGCGCAGGGGAACCTGGAGAGGGGGAGCTTGGGCTGACCTTGCTGTTGCGAGGATGGGCCTTTCTGGGTCAAGTCAGAGGAATTGGGCTAGACCCATGGAGATATATGGGTCAAAGGTGAGATTTTGGGCCAAGGAGCAGAGCCCATTTGGGTGAATTTTGGCAGTGTTTTGAAATTCAGGGGCAACTAGGTAATTTTCCCATAGGATACAGAGTTCAAATACGGATGTGAGCTTAGATGAGAAATAAACCATGATTTGCTTGAACTTGTAATTTTGAGAGAGAATAGGGAAGGTTTTGGTTATTAGACTCCAAAAGGGCATAATGGTCTTTTAACTTTGATAACCAAATTTTGAATCATATTTGAATTGGCATTTCATGCTAGTTTGTAGGATGGCCTCAATGTGGGAGAGAACAAGGATCGGAAAGCATGGCTAATGTACTATTCCGAAACTTATAATCACTATTCACAGTTTGGCAATAAGAGAATATACATTCATTTTATAAATTTTGGTATCCTAAGTTTGGATTCACAAGTGACATGTATTAGGACATATACTTATCTGCTAGTGTGTGTGTGTATATATATACATGTAGTTTATACTCATGTATTCAGGCTAGGCTTTTGGAAATGTTCATAAGAATATAAACGTCATACTAGATTGTTTATACATAATTTCTTTGAATTATTTGAATTTTATTTCAAATAGTGGATTGACCGGTGATTTATTATTATTTTTATCATAAGCAAAAATAGGGTGTTACAACTTCTACCACCCTTAAAGAAAATCTCATCCTCGAGATTTAGCGGACCTAGAAATGCAGTATGGCAGTCCATTCTATGTGGTGGTTCTATGAATTAGTGGGTACAAGGAAAGAAATTTATTGTGCGACAGTATACTGAGATCGAATGTGCATGTAATAGGGGTACAATATACACTCTTCGGTTGACTTCTTGTTAAGGAAATTATTTTTGTAGTGACGTGGTTCACCAAACTACGATCTTGGAATCGCAATGCAAGATTTGGGGCTTGAGAAAACTTCGTTCTACCTTAATTAATTGACACTTACCATCTCTGAACTGAGGGTAGAATGGAGGGTATTGAGACGGTATGTCCTTCAAGGTAATGGTCGGCAAAAGGTCTAGGCTTGCTACACTTGAAACAACTCAAGGTAGTGACAAATTGGGCATCTATCTAGTTGAGAGCAAATTTAGGGTGGAAGTGCAAAACGTGGTTGAGTGAAACAAGTTGGTTCATTTTCTTGGGCAGACATGAACAAAGTATCGTACCCAAGTTTTCCGCAGTGATGGAGAATCGCCGTGGTGAGACGAGTTGTTGACAATAAAGCTCTGTCGGGAAGAGGCACGACAGGGTCATGTGGGTTCGGTTTTGCAATGGGTTTTGTTCTGTCTTCAAGTGAAAAGTTATAGTCGAAGCTTGCAGAATCCGCAGTTCGAGAACTTGCAGATAAGCTTTGGGAATGACATTCTTTGGGGTATTGACTTCTAAGATACCCAAACTTTTCAGAAAAATGACACTTCATGATATCTGTAGATTTGTTGGCCTCTAATATTTGCCTTAAGGTGGTTGCAGGTCCAAATGTTAGGGATAGGTGTTTGTAGGGGTATTTGCTAAAACGGTGTCCTATCTGGTCACACTGAAAGTACTTTATTCTCTTGGGTAGCATCTTGGTTTTCTGAAGTGGTGTAGTGGGAGTAAAGGGAGACTTGGGTTTGCTTTGAGTACTGATGAGCAAACTTCCTTAATCTGGTGTCTTGCGCTTCCACGTAGCTCCAGAGATCACAGCTTTGGCTTCTACAAACTCATTCTTGGTGGCAACGTAATCGTTCCACCTTTTCTACGCATCATCTCGGAGTTGTTGGGTGGTAAAAGCTAGCTTGTTCTACAGGTGATAGTTAATCAGGGAGAGTTTCTCTTTTATGTGCTTTATCCAAACAATGGCCTCTAATGGTTCATCCGCACCAAAGAAGGGTATTGGATTAGCATGAAGGAGTTCTTCAAGAGTTGTGTCTTGCTAATCTGGGAAGTTTCGTTGGTTGTTGGCAATGTCCTAGAGCATCAGTGTTTGCTGAGCCAAGACTCCCGTTATAAATGGGTTCAGTGGTAGACGAGAAATGGAAATTGGTTGCCTTAGGGCAAGACTCTGATTACCGCTAACTTCTTGGGAAGAACATTTGTCTTCTTCTTTATATCCCTAATCTTCAACAGATAATGGACATCCATTGACAAGGTAATTCTTTAGGCCATAACAAGAACGTTGTAATCTCTTATAGTTTTTGCTTCTTCGCTTGTGTTTGCGGATGTAGCAGGTGGTTGTAGAAGTGGATGGATTCTTAAGTAGTAACAGTGTTGAAGATAATTTCCTTTTTCTTTTTTTTTGGCAGGTTATAGAAGTAGGGGTCATCTTGGTGGTTTATAGCTGGTAGTAGCTTCACCTGGGCATATTGTGTTCTTGTTGCCGTGGTGATCCAGTGATACCTTCTTTGATGGCAGGGTAATGGGGTGACCTAAACTCATAGCTTATTTGGTTTAGGTTCTCCTTTTTTTTTTGAAGCAAAACATTTTTAAGTTGTATGAAAATGAAGGTGAGGGAAAGATACCTAGGTAAGAAGAGTTAACCAGCAGTAGAAATTGTTAAATCTTCAAATAGATTTAACATTTATAAAATAAGTAAGTGTTTTTGGCTAAAGGACTATTGGGATAAGCTAATCCATTATGGATAGATAATCCAAAGTATTTAAGAGGAAATTAGATGATCCAAATTAATACAAACAAGTCTATCTTGTAAGGGATAGGGGCAATTTCTTGTCCCAACATCTACATGGTTATGACTAGGCTAACCAAGCTGCAAGCAACTCGCGTACTCCATCGTAGATGGTTCATGTGAGTACTAAGGGAAATTGCTTGTAGGCTTGCACAGCACAAGGATACTAGGGTTAAACTAGGATGATAATAGGGGTTTCGGCCGTAGGGACTGCAAAGTTTGTGGCCACAAAAGCACTAGGTGTGCTACCTCCCAATGATTAGGTGGTAATATAGTTGGTAGCGCAACTCCCAGTGACAAGACAAAAGAGTAGTGGTCTTTGGACAAGGGTGCTTAAGCTGTTATGGCTTAGCTAACGTCATTGTCAGGGTTAGAACTCCATGCTCTAGGAAAGCTGCTTGTCGATCCTATGACCTAGGTATGGTTGAAGTTGCTTATACAAAAGAATTTCTTCTCAGCATGTTTGTGACGAACATGACCTTCCGCAAGATGCACTTCCAGGTGTAGATCTTTTATCTCTTGGTCCTTTGTCTTCGGAACTTCTAGGAACTTTAAGGATGTCGTTTGGATTAGCTTCTGCGATTTGAATGTACACTAATAACTCTACCAGGCAGATTTATCCTTTCGGTCTGCTTGGTAGGTGGAACAATACCAGTCTTCCGGTCTTTAGGAAGAGTAGAAACAAGGTCGATGATAGAGCATAGACGGGTGATAACATAGGGAGTAGTCTCCCACAAAATAAAAATTAGTGAAAGATGGGATATCCCAGAAATAAAGTAATGGGACATCCTCTGTATTAGAAAAGCAGAAGTCATTACCGGCCAGGAAGGACTAGGCTCTAGCATGGCTTTCTGAAATTTCGGTTTCTAATAGTATCGAAGGAGCTATAGGAAACACTTTGGGGCTTGGATATTTGCGTTGGGTACTCCATCATTGTCCTCGACATGATAGAGTTTGGTTGCCTCTTCGGATAGGGTAGTCATTGTTCGATGTATTTTGCAAAAATCAAACTCAAAATTAGTAAAGAGTAAGGTAAGAGAAAGTAAATCAAGTAAGAAAGGAAACAGATGGTCTTTTAAAGAGACAAGTGAAGGTAGAGAAGATGTTGGAGCCAACAGTAGAAATTGTGAAAAATTTCTAAAAGTTGTATTCAGTTAAAATACGTAAAACCCTTAGCTAACGACCAAAGGTAAGGTTTCTACATTCGTATGCTCTGATACCAACGCTGTCGGCCCCGGTTTCTAGGAACCTCGGTGCACCTGTGCTAGTCTAGGATCTTGTCTTACTAACACGACACCTTTTACAAAATGCTAGAATCATCTTATACATGCAATAAAAATTAACATTGTTAAAAATTGTTATTCTTGGTCGTGCAAGACTTGGTATGTCTTCTCGTGATGTGATATCAACACACACCCGATGAAATCTCAAATTTCTAAGTCTCGAGTCACTGGCACTGCCAAGGTCAGCAGAACCATGAAGTGACAACAAAGCACATTTTGTGTTGCTATCCAAGCATTCATAGCAATATGCATGGCAACACAACAATGTTCCATCATTCAATAATCCAAAGAGGAATGGCCGACTGAACTGACCAGACCATTTATGCATTGCAAGCTCAACTATCCGAATATTATTTGCTGCCTCTTTCTTTAGAGAACCTTTAGTTTCATTCTGTCTTTCTTCTGCACTATCTTCAGTAAAACCCTGAGCAGATGCATCAACCAAAAGAGCCTCGCCAAATATAAAGTTCTCCACAGAGAAAAAACATCTGAAACTAGGCACTTCGAAAATTTCCAGTTTACCAGTTTCATAACAGATGATGCAGTATATGTCAGACTGATCATGAAATGAACTATCGTTGCCATCACTTGCCTGTATAATACCAGTAGATTGCCATGCATCACTACACGTCTTTCTTAACCATGGCTCAGGACCTTTGTCACGATAAAGTGTACATGCAGATATTCACCCAAGCTTGTGAATATACTGGGAGCATTGACAGAAAGAGTACAAGTAGAACGATCTGCATAGGAAACAAAACAGCATGTATTCAATTTTTTAATAGTTGGAGATTAACCCTTTGACACAAAGCAAGGACGAAAGTGTCAGTGGAGTGCTATGCATGTGTGGGCCTGCCCCACAGTGGCCTGGGCAGTCTAGGCTTTAATCAAATTTTGGGCCAAAGTGTTACAATTTAGTACCACTTACCTTCGTCAGTCTATTTAATCTCTACTATGATCTCTCTGCAACTAATTTCTAGCAATACTTTCTCCAAACCACTGACCATACTGATAGACTTAACCTTCAATGTTTTAACTGAATTTTACACAGATGCACAGAAAGGAAGCATGAAATAAAAACAAGATTCACAAGTAGTTATACCATACCTCCAACAAGAAGTTGAACAGTTCCATCTACCATCTGCAAAAGCACATACGGATCTGCAATGGAAGCAGATGCCGCTCCAAGAGGCTCAGAACTTGATGATTCTGAAGTGCGCGTAATAAAGTTTAGCTCTTGTGTCATGAATGAACCATCAAGCACACGAGCACCCTTGGCATATACCTGTATAACACGCCGCCTGCAAAAAACTCAAACAGCAATCGAATGAAAAATTACTAAATGTTAAATTTCCACACATTGTCATGAACATAATTCAACATTATACTTCAAAATCATGAACACAATTTCTGGATGGATCTCTGGAAAGGACAGATTAGAGATTCATTAGACAAAAACCTCATGGCGCACGAGCAATTCCACTTGCCACTCTACACTATTGCCTATCAAGAACTGACATGACAAATGAACTCACCAGCAATACAATTGATCAAGAGATTGACCAATGGACATACATTTGGGGCAGTACAGTATACAAGTCCACCAGTTTCTACAAACACACTTTTTAAGGGATGAACACTTTCATAACTTTTCAATGGCTTTGGCAAAGTTATTGTTTACCCAAATTAAAGGTCTTCGGATGGCTGCTCATGCACAACAGACCCAGCACTCAAGAATTGCTCACGAAGAAACAATTCAACATCAATGGAACCAGATCTTGTGTTCTATGTGTTGTGGACATGCTGGAAACCAGCATCTCTTCTTTGATTGCTCCTTCAGCTCATGGTGTTTAGCTGAAATTGGATTCCATTGGCTACCCAACAATGATATTCATGGTAAAATTACATCTATACGGCATGATTTTGGTGGTGACTGTTTCTTTGAGCTTTTCATCATTGAATCTTGGCACATTTGGAAACAACGCAACAATTTCATCTTCAGTCAAGAGTGCCCAGATGTTACAGCTTGGTTTTCATCTTTCAAGCAAGAACTCATTCTTCATGTGCCAAGAATGAATGTTACCACAAAGACTGCATTTCATAGTTGGAAAGATAGCTATCTTTAAATTATTTTGCTCCTTGTAAATATCTGTATATTTTGTAACTTTTTTATCATTAATATATTCTTTATGCCATAGGAAATTTCCCTATGGTTTCCTCTCAAAAAAAACATTTTACATCGAATTCTCTTTAATTCTTCATTGATGATTCTATGAAGATGTCAAAACCTGTAATGACAGGTTATTGATGATATAAATATAGAACTTGAGATAATTAATGTTAACTGGCCTCAGAAGTTTACATGCTTTGAGATTTATGAAAATATTTCATGGGAAAGTACAGAAGATACAGATTTCATGTGAAAATATCTCTTGATATTACACTCTCCCATCCCATCAACCAAAACACTCAGGTTACACTTTGGGATTAAAGTACTTGGAGTAATTCATGACAGATTAGATGTACCATGAAGTCCAAGTTGCTAAATTCATATAACAGTGACAGTTCACATAACTATAAGATGACTGAAGATACAAAATGCCAACACTAAGTTCTAATTCTTTTTATAAATTTAATGTAATCTATCAATTTTCGCAGCAAATAATGGCAAGCCAGTACAAGATAACATGGCATAAATTCCACAAAATGGTTAGCAGTAAAATACCTCCCAAACAAGTTACCAGCAGCAATGGTGCTCGCTTGAACATAATAGTCAACTGTTTCAGTAACTTCCCCTAAGTCATCACCTGTCTCAAGTACCTTTTATGAAACAATAATGTTGTATGGTTAGTAATCATTTTGTCAGAAGAATTAGAGGATCAAAACCAATGGGAATAAACTGTATATATTAAGTTAAAAAACAAAATCAAGTACAGAACTGAAGAAAAAAAAGGGAAGACAGCAACTTCATGGGCTAAGTAACAGTGTGGAGGGGGATTGCAGCGATGGCACAATGAGAGAGGGAGGAGATTAGGGGATTTCTTATTGCTTGATTTTTATAATTAGAATTGCTGATCCTCAAGTAGGGGATGACACCTAACAATAAAATCTTAAGGAAACAACCCAACCAACCAAGTGATCTGACAACTGCATGTCGACATCACCAACTAATTCGGATAAACAAACAAACTATGATTTCCCTCTAACAACTTGGAGGTCAAGTTTTTGCAGCAGGTGGAATTCGTGGGACTACCACCGCTGCCGCCACACTTGATGCACCTGGTGATCCTAACACCAGCGGTAGCAGATGACCATGACAAGCAAAGTATACAGAATACATGTAATTTAAAGCAACACAGATCTAGCTTGGAACAAGAAATAATTAGGTTTGTTTTAATACTGAAATTCCAATCACATGCAACCATTATAGTGTAATGTCCTTTAACAAAATTTGCCAAAAGATATATGGACGTCTGCATGCATATTGACAATTTGACACAAAGAAAGGATAATATTGTTTTTTATGCATTCTATTGCATACAAGAATGCAACCATTTTAGGCTCTCCATTTGGAGGACAAGGAATTTTACACCTGCATAATATTAGTGACTCAAATAACTAATTAAATCTTACCCATGTGTGCTCGCAATTGCCAAATGCACAAGATGAGTGCCACACTTTAAACACAACTCAAACTAAGTTACAAGATTAAATCAATATTATTATTTGTAAGGCAAATAATAAGGCAAATAGGACACGGACTTTGTACTCTTACATATAAATGCTCCAATTATATCGGTTGGAGCATGAGAAATGTTCCAAACAAAATCTCACAAGAGGAACATGATACATGTACCTTCCAACTTCAACAATCATACCAATGTTGTTCAGGTCATAGAGAGAGAAGGTTCATGACAAATATAAACACACACACAGGTTCATGACAAATATAAATACACACACACATAGAAGGTCCCATTTGTCTTTTTTTTTCATGCCCCACATCGCCCATATATTTGTACATTTCCACATATATGCATAAATGTTTTTAGGATTTTTGGGACCTTCAAAGTGTCCTAACCATTCCACTAAAAAAGACCCAACCATGATGGGAGCTGTTACTCCTTGTAGCATTTTGGTCTTTCCATGGAAAATATTATATGTTCACCATAACCCATATTGATAAAAACCATACTAGTTCACCATAAAGAAGGGAAAGAATATACATCTCCAAAGGAAACAAACACAAAATGAAACTTATGTTACCATCGTCCGGCTCTCTAGGCTTATTATGAGATATGCATGATATTCATTATCTTCTGTGGTGTGTCCACGGGAACTCTTATAGTAAACTGTCCAAATACCTCTGCAACTTGGTAACTCTACCTAGACAAGTTAAGAATAAATATAAGTAAAACACAAAAGTAGATAGCAAAATTAAGATGTACATGAAAAATAAAAAAAAACAAAAGGGATCAAGGGGACATATTTAATTGTTACTTGAGGGTTACTATTTGGCATGCTCACTTAATTTTACTTGATTGTGAGTGGTACACACAAGTTTAGCATTGCATTGAAGATTGAACTAACAAAATCAAAATACAAAGTGCATAGCTAGCATTATTTCCATTCTTACAACAAGAATTTGAAGCTACCTAGGTAGACATGACAATATTACAGACTTACAGTCTTCATATAAGTCTGCCCAAAAAGAAATAAGTACAACACATTTTTTTATCAAATAACCTTACCATCTCACAATAATGTGAGCAGTCGAATGTTTACTGCGTTATGGCCTTACTATTTCTAATAAAGGCTCCAATCTGATTCAACTCATGCCTAAAGTCCAACATGTCATGATGCCCCAAAGAACAGAAACAGGTTCAACATGGGAACTAACATATGCTGACCGGCTATCGAAAAGCAAACATATCACAGTGATGTGAATTGATGAATTGAACAAAGAAAATAACATGATCAAGCAGTAGCTTCTTCCCAAAAACATTGAAAGGAAGTAGCTGAAATGAAAAACAAAAAGACAATGCACCTCGGTAATTAAATCATGACGAATAGATTGTTGAAGGACAGAAAGTGCTCCATTCTTACCATGACCAAAACAGCACACCTGAAATAGAGCTAATAATGTCACATGGGGAATAACTGGAATGAAGAGCAAAGAAAACATGCACCTCAATAAATAAATCAAGACAGCAAGATTGTTGAATTTCCTTCACAGTTTAACTGAAATGACAGATATTTATGCAAAAGGGGAAGAAAAAATTAAGATCACATAACACGAAGATAATGGTTAGCACAAATGCTGAATTTGTGACCCAACAGCATATACTGGAGGAACATTGAGGAAATCAACATAATTAGCAGTATGGTTAGGAGAGAGAGAGAGGGGGGAGCACCGGCGAGGGAATCTTGCCTACGGTGGAACTGTGCGGGCACGGAAGAAGCAGATAAAGAATGATATTCTTTATTGCTTACTTTGCAAAGGAAATAACATGGCAGATAAGTAGCCTGTTGAAACATCATTTGAACAAACGAACAACTTAGGGCCTGTTCTCCTCAGCTTATTTGTCTTAAACTTATTTGCTTATTTGACTTATCTCGTAACTTCGAGAATTTTTCGAGGTGGCCTCGAGAGCCGGATGCCCTTATTTTGACTTATTTCACTTTTTTTTTTATTACTTTTGAATCTGTTTTTTTTATCTCGCAGGCGTGTCTAAAAACTCCCTAAACCCTAAAAACCAAGGGCACGGCTCTCGAAGCTACCTCGAAAAATTCTCAAATTTATGAGATAAGTCAAATAAGTAAATAAGTTTAAGACAAATAAGCTGGGGGAGAACAGGACCTTAGTTTAACTAACAAAGGGTAATCCTTCCCGTGGGTCACTGTTCACGCGGATGAATAGTAATTCCAGGATTTGATACAATCCCATTTATTCTAGCTAATTCATCTAATTAAATCCTAATTAATCTCTTAATGAAATACTCATCTAATCCTTATCCTATGCTGGCTGGGACCCATGTGCATATAACAATTAGTAAAAGGACACAAAACAACAAACTGTTGGTTACTGATGATATATTGTTCCTCTATCATGTTTTTATGTAAGACTCCAATCAAAAACAAATGTCATTTTGGACATCAACAAGGTCCTCAAAATATAACTTTGACCACTAATTACTATTACAGTTTAGTTATGAAACTCAATAAAATATTCAAATTATAAAATTATGGAAGACGGATCAACACATACGAGTTTCATGTTTCCAATCTAAATATTTAAAAGTTTGACTGCAACTACCCCAAAACGACACCTATTTTTGACTTGAGGGAGTATATACAGTATTAATTATAAATGTTTCTAACACTGCACTTGTTTTCAGGGTTCAATTCTGGGGAAAAAAACCCTAGACCCCAAAAGGAAACCAGTAACAGCCCAGTTTCCTGGCTGATTGTAATAAGGTATTTTCTTATTTTCACTATATTATTCTTCAAATTGTTTCCTTGACCCCAAAATCTTACGAGATTCTATATTTCTAAGTAGCACCTAATCTCCAAAAGTGACTAATACTAATCCCATAAACCACCAAAATTTTAATAACCAGCTGTAAAAAGCTCTCCACAACCAGTATTTAGAATATTGTTTGTAGTACCCATTCTGCAATGAGCAACAAAATCAAATATACACATTCAACAATAAAAGTTACAACTCATAATTATAACAGACCAAAGACTAGAAGGTTAGAGTGCCATCAAACAGACCAACTCATAATTGCTTTGCTTCGCATTTCCTATTGCATTGGGATCTGCATTTGTTCTTAAACCATATGAAAAATCTTTCAGAGGACCAATGTTGACGAAGGCATCTCTCACAATGTATGAGATCTTCTGTAAAGTACATGTCAAATAAAATAAATCAGTGACAGGAAAGGAGCAAAGGCATACAAATACAGTATTTATGAAAAAAAAAAGAAAAGGAACTCATCATGTATAGTAATTGGAAGTGGTAACAAAAAAGAGACTGCAAAAAGGAATATTTACAATTAGAACATGATTCTTACTCTACTAAGTGGGTACAGCCAGAAAGCTACCATGCAACTGAAAGTAATACACCAACCTGTGCTGAATCCAGACTGTATGGCATCATATTATTTTCAAAAGAAAGTTCCTCCACACTGGTCACATCTTGTAAAACATCAGATGGCATCCTCTTTAGGCGCTTGGAGAAAGGCAGGTCACCCTCGATATCTGCAGACCGCTGCACAAGTAGATCACGATATATCAGTAATCAATTATTCATGGGGCAGTCTGAGCTTAGTATTATTTCCAAAACCACACCGCATGTCTGACAAATGGCTCATACATACTAGAAAGACGTTAAGGAAAGATGATTCGTACATTACTAAAAAAACTGTTGACAGCCTAGGCAACATAAGAAATACCAACAATTTTGTGAACCACACAAAGCTCATTTATATGATGCAGAAAAGAAGATGGGACCATGAAACTTAGCTTCATGCGGCTATTTTTGCTAGACAACTCAAGCTGGCATTGAGCATTCGTACACTTCAATTTTTCTTTCTATGTTGGCATTTCTAGCACGTGAAACTAAAACAAATTCCTACATGGGTCAAGCCATCCAATGGCATCTTCTGATTTACCAGAGGTAGCCATTGTTAGAGATATAACTAGAGTTCGTGTTCGTGTCTATCTAGGGATAGAGTCCCTGCTGTGAGCTTTCCCTGTCTTATCTAGGTTTTCCATTGTATCCTACAAATAGAGACTCTTGGCCTACATATCAATACAAGTCATTCATAACATGGTATCGGAGCTCGAAACCCTAGCCGTTGTTGCTGTCATCCACTGTCGTTGCCCCTGAAGGAGGAATCTCCGCTCCGGGGCAGCCACCTATGTCGCATCTTCTTCTCTCCAAGCACAGCAACAACAACAGCAACAAGAAGCTTTCCACACCGTCACTGTTTCGCTGGCTCGTCTCCCTTGCTCGGGCTCTCCAGATCCTGCATGTGTGAGCTGCTCTTCTCTCTCCATGCTCAGGCTGCACTCGCTATCGCCGCCAGCCAAGGGATTTGCTCACCACCGCTCTAGCTGCGCTTGTCGTCGCTGGCTGCACCAACAACAACCGTCCGCACCGCTGCGCCAACAACCATCCTCAATCAATCTTTTCGTCTTTGCCTATTTAGGGATCTTGTTGCTTTCATCACGTCCACCAAGGTTCGTCTATGTCGTGCGAGTCGACAACACTCAAATAAGATTTTTTTTTTCTTGCATGCGTGTCTACTCTTTTCCTTGAGTTTCTATAGATCATGTTGTTCTTAGTAGTTGCATTTTATTTTGGCGCAGCTGACTTTCAAGGCTTCGATCTCCACTGCCATGCTTCTCCTTAGCTTGATTTGACCCTTTTCGATATCTTGTCTCCTCCTTGTTCTCCTTTTATTTTTTTCAATACCATGTGCTTTCTTGGCTCTCACAATCTCAGATCGATAGAGTTATTCTGGATTTGAGCATACTATCACAAGGGCTACACACTTAGACGACAGTTACAAGACTCGGACTTCAGATTTTTAGTCTATTTCTGTTCAAATGCAGTGTTATTGCATACGCCTTGCATTTGAGGAGGGTGTTTTTTTTTGTTTAGTCTACCCTCTTTCAAATGCAATGCTATTGTAAGCGCCTTGAATTTGAGGGGGGGGGGGGGTTGGGGTGTTAGAGATAACCAGAGTTTGTGTTTGTGTCTATCTAGGGATAGAGTCCTTGCCGTGTCCAAGTCTATCTGAGCTTTCCCTGCCTTATCTAGGCTTTCCATTGTACCCTGTATATAGAGGTCTTGGCCTACATATCAATACAAGTCATATTCATAACAGCCATATCACTCTAAAACTGCCATGGTTGGCCAACCTTTTGCCCATGTGAACATCACTCGATGGTACTGTAGCTATGTGAGCAGTACCTATAGTAGTGTAGCACGCAGGCCCAGGCTGCTAAGAAATTATGAAATTAGGATTAGTTCAGATGAGTTCCTAATAAATAAGATTAGTTACCTTAGAATAAAGATTATTTTCTTAGAGTCCAAGTATGTCATCCCTATGAAAGGTATATCATGTAGCCATTATCAAGGAATCAAGAAATATATAAGACTAGTCTCTAGACTATCTATCTTCCCTGTCTAAGGAGTGCAGTTGCGGCTTTAGCTTGATCATGCTCCATGGGTCCAGCACTATCTAATCCCAGTTCGTGATAAAATCCCATAAAATTACATAGTTCTGTGGAAGAACTTTGATAATAAATCTAAAAACTATTTTAAAATTTGTTTTACAATAAGTGTTAGAATATAATCTTGTTGTGATCTCTCTGCCTTTGCCCTTGTTCTTACAACGAGGGTTTGGAGCGCTGTTGCCATTGCTGTTGCCGGACGATGACGATGATGACGACTTGAACGTGGTGGAGTGGCCTGAGGATGACGATGACTTGCCAGGGGTGTTAGAGAAGAGAGTCGTGGTGCCTTCAGGCTTGCTGATCTTGAGGTCTGCCTCCACAAGGATAAGCATGGAGCAGGCGGCCAGGAACGACGGGAGAGGGTCCCTTGTCTTGATGATGGTGGCGATGTTGCGGAAGTTCTCGGACAGCCCGCGGAGAAGGGTGAGGACTAGCGTGTCTTCGCGAACCGGTTGCCTGATATTAGCGAGGGCATCGGCGTAGGGCTTGAGCCACTGGGGGTAGGCGAGGATAGAGAAGTCCCCTGAGCCATATTGCTGAACTCGGCTTCAAGGGAGAGGGCGCGCAACCTTTGTTGTTGTGGAAGAGGCCCTCTAGGCTCTCCCAGATGTTGCAAGCCATGGCACCACGGTTGAGGACGATGCCAAGGATCTCCTCAGAAAGTGACACGTAGAGCAAGGACTTGACCGTCAAGTCCGTTGTCATCCAACCGTGTCGGGAGCAGCCAGGGCGGCGTCGAAGAGGTGGTGTATGGCGCCGAACTTGCCGACGAGGATCTCAAAGAGCTCGCGAGAGTAGTTTGGTGATCGAGCTCCAACGAAAAAGGGATGTGCGAGCATACGTTGATTGTGGAGAGTGCTTATTGGGAGGATTGAAAGGCACGACGTCGCCGGCGGTGACGTGGGACGGCGTCGGCGCTAGCGCCAGCATCGGGAAGTGTGGCCATGAGGAGCAAAGAGACCTAGACTATTGATACTATGTGAGAAGAGATGGTTTGGGAGAATTGGATGATTCTCATTGAAGAGGTTGTTACGTACATATAGTACAAGGTCTATCTCTATCTATAGTAATCTATCTCTATCTATAGAAGCTATCTCTTACCTATAGAAGTATATTTCTATCTATAGTAGCAGCTGATCTGATGGAGGAAGATCCGGCTGATGGAGATGCTGGAGATACGAGTGATGGAGGAGGATCACGGCGGCCAGATATAGATCAGGTAGAGAGATCACAAGAAGATTATATTCTAACAATAAACATTCCAAAATGACATCTAATGATAGAGGGAGTGCTAATTAATTTCAAACTGACATCTATATAGTGATAGAAGTGCTAATTTCCTGTATAAATTCTGCCAGTAAAATGTGTCCCTCAGTTTAACCTATATACAACTCAAAACATTCAAGCAAGATTCCATTTAAATGGCCTCCTTATGACCAACAATGAAAGTAATTACCTAATTATCTAGATAGTGTGGCAACAAATTTTCATGCTGTCGGGATACTGAGTGCTACCACAAGGGTCTTGCCTTTAATAACATCATCATTCAGCACTTCAAGGAGTACACATGTTATGTGCACGTGAGTCCTAGCAGGCATAGGATAGATGTCATGGGCGCCAGTTTGGGCCCACCTACAGCACACATGAACAGTACCCACGGTACTGTAGCGGTATGAGCAGTACATGTGGTACTGTAGCGCATGGGTCTAGGATGCTAACAGTTTAGGAATTAGGGATTAGAACATACCGGTTTCTATTAGATAATATTAGTAACTTCAGATTAAAGATTACTTTGGGTCCAAGAAAGTCATCGTATTAAAAGGATATCATGTATCCATTGAGATCAAGCAAAGAAATAAGATTAGTCCAGTACTCCCGCGCCACACAGAGGTTACCACCGCATCACATAGACACTACTACGATCGGCCATCGGTCCGGTTCTAACGGCCATCGATGCGGTTTTAAACCGTGCGAGTTATCCGGGACTGATGCCCCATGGCATCAGTCCCGGTTCCCTCACCCGGTGCTGATATAGTATCAGTACCGATTGGAGGCCACAGGTGGTTTTAGCCCGTGCCTCGCCGAAGCCCCACTCAGTACCGGTTGGAAGCACCAACTGGTAGTGATAAGCTGCTGTTCAGTCCCGGTTGACTCCTCCGACCGGTATGAGCGAGCACACGTGGCTTTACCCGTGCCTCGCTGAAGCCCGATCGATGACGGTTGGAGGCACCAATCGGTATCTTGATAAGTTGCTGCTATTTCCCGGTTGGTTCCTCCAACTGTCTCGAGCACGCACTACCTAAGCTATAAATAATATATATATATATATATATATATATATATATATATATATATATATATATATATGCGTGTCGAGTAATATATATTATATATGTGTACGTGTGTGTTAAGTCTAATATTATTATTATTATATATATATATATACGTGTGCTAAGTCACACTTAATTAAAGCACATATAATCAATCATGCATAACTGATAATTAAATCACAGAACTTTTATTAACAACTTTAATTACAACTATTAGGTATCACAATGACATTCATTACAACTTTAATTACAGAACGTTCATCGTGATCTTTTATGTGCATCGCTCTTGGTAGCCGTAGATGTTGACCCGGCAGTTCACCGGTCTTTATCGAAGGGCCCCACCTATTTGCCGCTGGAACGTGAAACTCGCCTCTTGGATTTACGACCTTATCGAAAATCCAGCCGACGAGTTGTTCTTGGATCGCTCTCACGGTCGCCGGCGAGAAATCGGACGCACATTTCAAGTCGGTAACACCTTCGGCCAGGATGTGCATAATATGGCACACATAGTAGCCGCATATATTGGTGCCTGACGGCTGACGCCAGACCTGTGGTGAAAAAAGCTAACAGCGTGAAATGGATGCGTGGAAATGAAGTTAACTAACTCAAAAGCTACCCTGATGGCATACATACTCGAGAGGCAAGTGTAATATCGAATTCCTCGTTGAATTAAGCCCACGGTTTAATGCGGAACCGTGCGAATGCACTACACACGTGATTGCAAATTGAACATGATTAGAATTTGTTTAAAATGGAGTAGAACGAGCACAATAATGGAAAGAACAAGAATCTTGGTTGAGAATGTCGATCAAGTTTTTGTACTTTTCAACTGGTCTCCTCGGCGAGTCTATAAGCGTGATCATGCTACGATCTAGCTCGATAATGAGAAGAATCCAGTGAAAGTGTACATATATATGGAACATAGGTAACTAATTAGTTCTAACATCGTGTTGTGGAAAAAGATTAGAACGAGGCGGTGATGCGAAAACACTTACTCAAAGTTGTAGGGTAAAAGTATCTTTGAATGATATTTTTGACCTATTAGCCCGTTGTATATGTTGGTCTCTGTATCGGCAGGGGATATTTTAACATTTGTCTCATTGATAACTAAAGGGTCAAGGAAGCCTGTGTTGAGAGTAGAAGCACTTTTACATCTTTCTATCTCCATTCTAGATAAGAAGAAATTAGTTATGCTTGCAAGTTAGTATAGTGCAAGGGCCCGCAAGGTGGATTTTTGCAATTAAATAAGATACTTACAGAGTCCAGCAACTCAACATGGCCACGTCGATGGCGTCTGACTGGTATAGCTCGTACATTACTGGCCATTGGACATAAAATTCACTGTCGCCGTGAAAAAATTGTTCTTCCTTGTACTTCACGGCAAATGACATTAGGCCATGCTTGAACGCATCCGGTACCATTCATGGAATTGGCGATCCTAGTTGGTAGTGGCCAATCTCCTCACGCTGACCAAGAAAGCGCCGGTGTATATTGCCATCGACCTGCGCACTTCAATCTGCATGTCGCCTAATATTTGCTCGGGTGAAGACCGGTTTCTTCATGAATTTTGCATCTCCTTGGCCTTCGATCGGTGATGACGTCGTCTTCTTTGATGTCTTCTTCTTGGAGCTTTCCTTGACCAATGTGCGCCGAGTCGATACACGAGGTTTTTCCTTTTGTCCTTCAAATTTTTCACTGTCCTCAAGCCTTTTAGAAATTCTTCCGTACCAGGCTGAACCTTCTTCTCTGGTGACTTGGGTTTAAAAAATTTAGTGACCTCGGCTCTGACTACTTTCTCATTCTCCTCCTCCGTCATATCGTACGCCCGCTTTGCAAGTGCAGCTAGCTTCTTGGGTTGGGTGGACCTCGTCCTCTTCTTGTTCTTTGGGCAAGTGGCTTTCTTGTCTTGGGCGGCGATGTTGGAGTTGGAGTTTAGCGTCGCAGGCTTGGTGCAGAGACGGGCTTCTTCGGGAGGCATCTCCTTCGGTGACGATGGAGGTGATGACGGACCGCTTATGTGTGCCGGAGGTGATGAAGGTGTTGGAGAGGACACGTCCATGTGATCTCGAAAAATAATGTACTTCTTACGCCATTGGATGAAATTATGGATCGCCTCTCCTAACCGTAGTCCCGTCACCTCCGGAATATCGAGGTCCAGTCCTCGCACACTGGGCATACCTCCTCGTCGAGACCCCGGAGTAGCCCGGCATTATCTGTTGGCCATGGATGACCAGCCACTGCTCCACCGGTCGACCATGCCGTGAGCCTCCTTGAAAGAGATGTTCCTCACTTGGACGTGCAGCTCACAAGGTGTCCGCTGCGTGATGTCGTCCACAGGCCAGTGGCCCAAGTCCGGTTCGGGCAACCCACCGGAAGCACAGCTGCTTCGCCGCCTTGAGGGACTAATGAGGTCCGGATTAGCAGGAGGTTCCTGGCCCGCATCTAGCCGTTGGCTCAGGGCTAACTGTACCTGTCTTTGGATCTCTTCTTTCATGCTCTGTTGTGTTTGATTCAGGCGTTCTTCAAGCATTAGGAGCTGTTGTGCCTGTCGGGACTTGCTTCTCACCCGACTCCTATAGGTAGCGGCATCCTTAGCGAACCCAATCTTCCACGGAACGACGCCAACGCCTCGTGTACGTCCAGGGTGCTCCGGGTTTTGTAGGGCCCTTGTAAGCTCGTCGTTCTCCCTGTTTGGCACGAAGGTGCCCTGGGAAGATTCCTCGATCGACTTTACAAGTCTTCTGGCCACATCTGTCAGCACATTCCCAAACACCGTGTTTCCATCATCGTCAAGGCCGCCGCCGTGAGCATAGAACCAGCTCTTCGCTCTGTCGCCATTCCATTGTCATGGTGCGACACCCTTCGCCAGCCAGTTCTTGTTCCTCTTCTCCCATTTGTGCATCGCCTGGCGGTAACCACCAGGGCCGAGGTGGTGGTGGTATTGCTTCTTCTGAGCATTCTGGTTGTTCCTTTAGGTCAAACTTTGACCTTCATTCGAATTCTTGTAGTTCATGAACGCATCCCAATGATTCTGCAACTTTGGGTACTTGTTGAAGTCAGGAATTCGGTTCTTCTTGACGTACTCCGTGTTCAACTTCTTTTTATATGTTTGGAATGCGATGGCCATCTTCTTGAACGTGTAACTCTTCACCTTCTCTTCGGTCCCTTGGGGGAAGGTGAATGTCTCCTTCAGGTCGGTCCAGAGCATGTCCTTCGTATCTTCGAGGACATTATCCCATCTCACGATGCTAAGCGGCACATGGTCCTCGACGTGGACGCCAAGATGCGAATTGAACGGCCCAATCGCCCTAGGGGTGCAAGAGGTTGGCCGTTATCGCCGACTTCGGTGATAACATGTCTTGCCTTCGACTTCTTGTTTGAACCTCACGACTGATTGGCTACTCGATTGAGTGATCTGAAAATATGGTACAATAATGTCTACGTGTTATAATGTTGGCTTAGCATGATGGTGGAACCGGCATATACAAGTTCGATCTAATTACCATGGTCGTCTCAGCGGCCTCGGCATGAGTCTCATCGGTCTCAACGAGCCTTAAGTCCACGACAGGCCTTGCGGCCTCGATGGAATCATCGAGCTCGTAACCATCTACTCCTGAAATCAAACTTCTCATAAACTCATCTCCATCAAACCCTTCTCCCGCCATCGTAGTTTTGTAGTCTATAAGAAGGCATTGAAAATTAACGAAAAAAGATTAACAATAGTATACTTGCACATTTCACATATACTTATACATAAACGGATGACAACGAGGAGGGTGGTGGGGAAGATGACGTAGATGATCGAGGACGGGCGACAGTGACGAGGACGGTATATACATTACATTTCACAATTAATTGACATACATCTTAGAATTCAAATTTGCTATAAAATTGGCATATACATATACATCTCAAAATTCATATAAATAAGATACAGAGGTCAGATTGTCTTCCATTAAATACATGCTATGTTTTATTTTTTTCATGTAAAAATTTATATCTTGGACCAATTATTGGGCAATTTAACTACTTTACTCCCTAGTGCTGAAATCCTGGCTCCGCCACTGCGTAGGTTTGGGCATTTCGTCGAACACTCTAGGCGCACCGTGATTGTGCTCCTGTTGGCCGCGCCGCACTCCTGTCGCTCGTGCCCGCCTGTGTCACGCCTCCGTCATGCTTGCCCGAGCCCGCACTCACTGTCCCATGCTCTGTCGGCCTGCACCTTGCTGAGGAGCGAGGGAAGGGAAGGAGAGAGGAGCACAAGGAGCACCTTGCTCGTGGGGTCGTCGGAGGCGAGGAAGACGGCAGCGCGCGCGGGGTCGTCGGTGACGAGGAGCACAGCGGCGCGCGCGGGGTCGTCGGTGACGAGGAAGACGACGGCGCGCGCAGGGTCGTGGAGGACGGCGGCGCGCGCGGGGTCGTCGGAGGAGAGGAGGACGGCGAGGGCTGAAGGCGGCGTCGGCGAGAGAGGTTGGAGACGATAAAACAGTTATGCCTCCAACCTCACTCGCTTTAGAATTTATATGATGGTGGCATCAGTCCCAGTTGGTATCATCCACCGGGACTAACCAAACATCAGTCCCGGTTGGTTACACCAACCGGGACCAACGCCCGCATTGGGTAATGCGCTAGGAACCATCAGTCCCGGTTGGTATCACAAACCGGGATGGAATGCTCACTTAGTCCCGGTTGAGGACACCAACCGGGACGGAATCTCCTTAGTCCGATTTTAATTACACCAACCGGGACTGATTTGCCAAAAAAAAGGCGCGAGCTGGGAGCCCGCGCTCAAGCGCACGCTGCTAATTTGCTATTAATATCTCGAAAATTATAGAAAATTGTTGGAAGTCTTGAAATTTCTCTTTAATTTTTCAAATTTTAGTATAAATTTTTACCTTTTATATAAATTTAATTATTGCTTCATGGCTTACTAAAAAATAATAAATCATACTTATTCCACACTAAACTGATTTCAAAAAATAAAATAAATTAAAAATTCACATATTCTTTACAATTTAATTTTCCAACCATCTTAATACAGATTTTCACCTTTTTATATAAATTCAATTATTGCTTCCTTCCTTCATAAAAAATCATAATTCATACACGGTTTTAATTGGTAACATACTTTGTAATTTATGGCAAATTACTACCACTGCCATGTGGGAACCACAAGTCCGTGATCTCCATTTTGGGGGAAGTAATCCCGGTTGATGTCTCCAACCGGGACTATCTAAATCCCGGTTGGTGTATCTTACCAGGACTATGTGGGAATTCGAAACGACGCAATGTTGGCGCGAACCGAGGAGCCGCCTCTGCCTCTGACAAGAGGCCTCTTCTATAAAACCGATGATCTTCCTCTGCCTAATTAACCGTCTTCCTCATCGATCAATGGCGTCTTCCTCCTCTGCCTCTTCCTGTTCCTCTAACTCCACCCCACCACCATCACCGATGCCTGCGGGTCTGCCTCCACCGCCGCTGCCGTCTTCCGAGGATGAGTGTCCCCCTCGGAAGCGCATTCGTTACAACCGGCCGAGGAAGGAGTCCGTCTTCTACCTGGCGGAGTTGTCCATGTCGGACGAGTTGTCCGACGAGGACGAGGACGAGGAGGACTTTGACGACGAGGACGTCGTCGCGGAGGAGGACGAGGACGAGGAGGAGGACGACGATGATCCGGAGTCGGAGGAGGAGGAGGAGGAGGACAACGACGACGACGAATAGTCTCGACAGATGCTAGAAATTAATTATTAGTTATTTAGAATATTATTAGAAATTAGCTTTTAGCATCTTTTGTGGTAACCCGTGGGACATTGTACAGGGTACCAATATTATTTGTAAATTATTATAATGGTATAATATATGTACATTTCCTATAATATATGTTGTTTTTGGACCCATAAGATTTGTCCTCACAAATACATTCATGTACCATAAATTAAAAGTCAAAAGTATAAAACATAAATTAAAAATCAAAAGTATAAAACATTTCGTATAAACTATAAATTCTGATACTAAAGAAAATCACATTGGAAAACCGGGACTTCTCCCTTTTGAATTTATATGATGAGGAATCAGTCGGTTCAGTGTCATACAGGACTAACATCACATCGATCCGGTTGGTGTATTACACCGGGACCGATTGGTCATATCGGTCCGGTTGGGTAACAAACCGAATGAATGCTCACTTAGTCCCGACAGTTACACCAAAAATAAAAGAATACAACTACATGAAGTGGCTCGAACCCGTGATCGCACCGTGGAGCCCGCGCTCAAACACACGCTGCTAGCCAGGGGAGAGGATGGGGTTTTGATCGGCCTTCACGGCACGAACCTTTTTTGTACCCTTCTTAGGAGATAGGGATCAGCTCACTGGCATGTGGGCCCATCTCTGGTGGGTCCCACATGTCATTGGTTCTAATTTGCCATTAATTTCATGAAATTTATAGAAAACTGTTGGGAGCCTTGAAATCTCTTTAATTTTTCAAAATTTATTATAAATTTTCACCTTTTATATAAATTCAATTATTGATTCATTGCTTACTAAAAAATAATAACTCATACTTAGTCCACACTAAAATGATTTTCAAAAAATAAAATAAATTAAAAATTCATATATTCTTTACATTATTATTTTCCAACAAAGCATACTTATTAATACAGATTTTCACCTTGTTATATAAATTCAATTGTTGCTTCCTTGCTTAATAAAAAATCATAATTCATACACGGGTTTATATAACACGGTTCGACTTATTTGCTAACATACTTTGTTTTTACAAGTGATCCTTCATTATGATCGTGTCGTATACATAGGGGATTCCTCTATATCATTCAAGATAGTAATGTCTACGTCCACCATAAAAGGAGGTAGCTCGTCGAACTGATTGTACTCTTCTTCATCTGTGACGCCCTCAACTCCGACGATCCTTCTTTTACCTGGGAGAACCACGTGGCGCCTTGGCTCATCGCTAGTCTTCTGCTTCTGCTTGTTATCTTTGGTAGGCTTGTCCTTTTGCTTCTTGCTTTTAGTAGGCCTGTCCTTCTGCTTTTTCGGTTTGCTGTTCATGTCCATCACGTAGAATACCTGTGTCACATCATTTGCTAGCACGAACGGTTCGTCCCTATAGGCCACTTGCTTGAGGTCCACGGTTGTCATACCGCACTAAATCGATCTCAACGATCGTCAATTTGACCCATTGGCACCAAACAGAGGGATTTTTAAAGGTCCATACTCGAGTTCCCAGATATCTTCTATGTAACCATAGTAGGTGTCCATCTTTCCATTTTTGTCCAAGACATCTATACGGACCCCGCTGTTTTGGTTGGTGCTCTTGCTATCCTGGGAAGTTGTGTAAAATGTGTACCCATTTATCTCATACCCATGGAATGATACGATTGTCATGGATGGTCCCCGAGCCAAGAGTTTCAACTGTTCATTGTCTGTTCGGGAGCCCATCAGTTTCTTTTGTAACCAACCACCGAAACGATCCATTTGCTCTAGTGCGATCCACTTTTCTGACTTCTCTGGGTACTGGTCGCGTAGAATCATCTCATGTTCATGGATAAACTCAGCCACTACAATTGCTTGTTTCAAGACTATGAAATGTGCTTGTTTAAATGAAAGTAGATCGTCGCTAAAGAATTCTCTTCTCCCTAGAGTTCCTTTTCCCCGTAGCCTGCCCTCATAGCGTGAAACAGGGACGCCAATCGGATTTAGCTCATCAATGTAGTCGACACAGAACTCAATCACCTCCTCTGTGCCAACACCCTGTGCAATGCAGCCTTCTGGACGAGATCGGTTCCGAACATATTTCTTTAGGACACCCATGTACCTCTCGAAAGGGAACATACTATGCAGGAACACAGGTCCGAGAATTTCTATCTCTTTGACAATATGGACCATGAGATGGACCATAATATCAAAAAAGGACGGAGGGAAGATCATCTCAAGGCTGACCAGACTATCAACCGCGTCATCCTGCCGCTTAGATAAGTTCCGTGGTTCGATGACCTTCTGCGACACCACGTTGAAGAACGAGCACAGCTTTACGATTGTCCCTCGTACCCAGTCCGGTAGAATACCTCTCAGCGCCACTGGGAGCAACTGTGTCATCAACATGTGACAGTCATGTGATTTCAGGTGTACTATCTTATTCTCTTTCGTGTTGATGAGTCTCCTTATGTTCGAGGAGTACCCAGAAGGGACCTTCACACTGTTAAAGAACTTAATCATGTTTTTTTTCTCTTCCTTGCTCAAAGTGTAGCTCGCAGGGTGGAGGTAATGTTGTCCTTTCGCTCTCTTTTCTGGATGTAGGTCGTTCCTGGGTCCCAGTAGATGCTGGTCCTTTCGTGCTTGAAGTGTATCTTTTGATTTACCGTACATATCTAGGAAGCCTAGCAGGTTCACGCAGACATTCTTCGTGATATGCATGAAGTCCAGTGAGTGGCGGACCTCTAAGTCTTTCCAAAGAAGGTAAATCCTAAAATATTGACTTCTTCTTCCAAATGGGCTTCAGATGACCTTGTTCAAGAGGGACAGATTTGCTACCAGACCCTTTCCAAATACTACTTTCAGATCCTTTACGGAGAAAATACAAGTGTCCCATCGCGATGCAGGGCTTCTTACGCTTCTCTTCGTCCCATCGAAATTCTCACCCTTCCGTCAGAACGGGTGCTTCAAATGGAGGAACCTACGGTGGCCCATGTACACGACCTTTCGGAGTTTTTCAGATACTTGCTGTCCGTATCCTCTAAGCCTTCGGATGCGAGACTTTATATCCTTTGATAGATAGGCTCGACAGTTACCAAGTGCAGGCCGCCGTTGATGGTTACGAATAGCAATGCACGAGGGTGAAGTGCTCTCTTTGTACTCATCCCATACATGTACACCATCGGTCCTGGCGTTAGCGAGATCTTCCACCAACGGTTTGAGGTACACGCCGATGTCGCTTCCAGGTTGCTTTGGCCCTTGGATAAGCAACGGCATCATAATGTACTTTCGCTTCATACACAGCCATGGAGGAAGGTTGTAGATACATAGAGTCACGGGCCAAGTGTGTGGATCGCCGCTCATATCGCCGAACGGGTTCATCCCATCCGTACTCAACCCAAACCTTATGTTCCTTACATCCTCGGCAAAGTCCGGTATTTTCTATCGACTTTCCTCTTTGGGAGCCATCACGAGTGCCTTAGCCTTCCGTCGTCCTTACGATCTTCTTTGTGCCAACGCATCATCGGGCATGCGCTTTGCTCGCAAATAAACGCTTCAACCGGGGATTATAGGAAATACCGCACCACCTTAACGGGGTCTCTTCTTTGACGCTGCCCTCTTCCTCGCCTCGGTCATCACGCCTAGTTTTATACCTCGAAGTTCTACACACGGACAAGCTTCCAAATCCTCATACTCATTGCGATACAGATACAATCGTTCGCATGCATGTATCTTTTGTACCTTCAACCCCAAAGGGCGGACAACTTGCTTGGCGTCGACGTAGTTTCGAGCAGCGTGTTACCCTCTGGAAGCAACTTCTTTATGAGGCATAACAACTCGTTGAATCCTTATCGACAATCCATTGGTCGCTTCATTTGCATGAGTTCTAGCGTGGTACGCAATTTTTGTGGCCCTGTCGGCGCTTTGGGTACAATAGTGTTCGTGGTTCTCCCATAGGTGCTGGAACTTTTCGTAATGTCTTTCATTGGTGTATTCTCCCTCTCCATCAAGCAGCATCTGTTCTAGGTCATTATCGCCAAACTCCCCCAATGTATCTTCGAAAGAACCGTGTTGGCCAGCATCGGGGATAATGTTGTCCCCCTGATCTTCTTCTTCTTCAACATTTTCTCGTATAGTCTCTTCTTCACCATGCTTGGTGCAACAGGTATAGTTTGGCATGAAACCTCTTGAGAGCAAATGGAAGTGAAGGTGGCTGGATTTTGGCCACTCCTTCTCATTCTTGCAGTCTATGCATGGACAACATATGTAGCCTGTCTTCATGTATGCATCGGCCGCACGAAGAAAAGCTTGCAAACCCTGCAAGAACTCCGGGGTGCGTCGGTCCATGTACATCCATCGCCGGTCCATCTACATTATGTTACATCAAGGCAGCTATTAGCTCATTTTCCAATAATGAATTTTTTAACATTTCGCAAATTTCAAATTAAACAAACGTTGACCATTAATTTCTCTTATTATATATTGGCGATTTTTATAATATCACATCGTATTCAAAGCTGCATGTTGATATAACTTTTATCCATTAAAGATGCATATAATTTGATTAAATGTTGGTCAAAATTTATAAAGTTTGACTTTTCTCAAGTCAAAATATGCCTTATAAAATGGAATGGAGGAGTATTAAATTTATTTGAAAATTCTTCATCGATCGATGGAACCAAAACCTAAATTTGAGCTAGATCCACACATTCAACGCGAGCTACATCTAATCCAAGCAAATTCCAAACTTACACAACTAGTTATTTCATCAATCATGAGAAAAGCTCAAATTTTCTTCACATTTCAAGCAAAGAAGAAGCTCCATTTTACACCAAATGTAGTGAGGAACTATATTACTAACCTTGGTTAACTTGGCTGGGAGTAAAAAATGATCAAATTTTCGCAGACCTCCCCTTTCTTCAAGCTCTTGGTCGTATTTGCCTTCGTTCTTGATCGATCATGATAAAAGATCAAATTTTCTTCACATTTCAAGCAAAGAAGAAGCTGCATTTTACACCAAATGTAGTGAGGAACTATGTTACTAACCTTGGTTAACTTGGTGGGAGTAAAATGACCAAATTTTGGCAAAGACCTCCCCTTTTTGGTGCTTTTGGTCAAGGCCAGACCGTTTTTGATCGATCATGACAAAAGATCAAATTTTCTTCACATTTCAAGCAAAGAAGAAGCTGCATTTTACACCAAATGTAGTGGGAAACGATGTTACTAACCTTAGTTAACTTGGCTGGGAGTAAGATGACCAAAATTTTGGCAGCACCCGTCCCCCTTTCTCTTGGCCTAGCTAAGCTCTTGGCCGGCGATGTTTTTGATCTGGCAGTGTGGGGAGGAGGCGGGGAAGAGGACTGTTCAAATAATTTGTTTAGTACGGTTTAAGATACCACTGTCTTGATCGATGTCAGAATATCGGTCCCGGTTCTTGTAACCAACCGGTATTAAGCAAGACGAGTTCCGGTTGGTGTAACCAACCGATCGATGTTAGAGAATCAAGATCGTTGGTTTCTTCAACGGTCCATGTTATGGAAGGCTGATCGATGCTCTAACATCGGTCTCGGTTCTTGTAACTAACCGGTATTAAGGTGCCGAAGTTCGGTTGGTTAGACCAACCGGTACTGATGTTAGCGAATCAATACCGGTTAGTTTCTTCAGCCGGTCCATTTCAATGCAAATTGGCATTTACACAGATCACCATTTCATAGATTCATACTTGTACTCATTTGTTGATGAACATTTTTGCACATATCAACAATTCATTGCACATATCACCATTTCACCATAACTCATTTCATTGCACAGATCCCATTTCACAGATTCATACTTGTACTCATTTGTCGATGAACATTTTTGCACATATCAACAATTCATTGCACAGATCACCATTTCACCATAACTCATTTCATTGCACAGATCCCATTAATTCCATCACAAAACAGTTCATCACATACATACATAATTAAAAACTGATCTCATTGATTCCATCACAAAATAGTTCATCACATACATACATAATTAAACACTGATCTCATTGATTCGATCACAAAATAGTTCATCACATACTACATAATTAAACTACATACATACATAATAACTAAACTATATACATAATTAAACTAAACATCAACTATATTCTACTCATCCTCCTCCGCCATCAGCGCCTCCCAGTCGATTTCGTCATCGTCGGGCAGAGGACGAGGCGCAGGGGGGAGGACGAGGCGGCGCACGCGGCATGGGATCCCCACCTCTATGTGCATCCGATCTCGAAGCTTGGCGGTGGCAACAGCGGCGGCAAAGAATGAGCCCGATTCCTCCCAGTGCGAGGTTGATATGGTGGCGGCCAAGAGAGCGGGCGCCGGCGTCAAGTCCCTCCATGCCTCCTCCAGGTTGGTTTTGGCCGGGCGCCACGGAGGTTGCGGCGGAGGTGAGCGGGCGGCGCGAGGTTGCGGCGGAGGATGTGGGTGGGGCGGCACGGGCGGTGGAGGTGGATGGGCCTGCGCTGGCGGCGGGATGTTGCAGCAGAGGATGGGGATTACAAGTCGCCCTGCAGGTCTTGAGGCGGCGAACCATGACGGAGGGAATGCGGTGCGGCTGGTGGCGGTGGCAGAGGAGAGAAGGGGATCGAAATGGTGCGGTACTGTTCTCCATGTTGATGGAGGGGGAAAATATAGGGGAGGGGAAGATAGAAGGTCGGATCCATTAAACACACGGCAAATTTCAATGCAGTCAAATGTGATTAAACACAAAGCAAATTCCAATGCAAAACTGCAAAATCCAATGCGAAATCAATAAAAACAAGTTATAATGAACCAAGAAAAACCAAGGAACCGCAAAAGTTTAGGAACCAAGAAAACCAGGGATGAACTGAAGCCGAGGTGGGACTGTGGGAGCTAGGAAGAAGAAGAAGTGTGGGGCTAGCCACTAGCCGTGAAGGGGGGGTTCAAATTAATATCGGTTGGTTGCACCAACTGCATCGATGTTAGAGCATCAAGATGCAGGTTTGTGTAACCAACCAAGATTAAGGAGACCCGGGAACTTAGTATCAGTAGAGTTACACCAACCTGTCATCGATGTTTAGAGCATCAAGACAAGTTGGTGTAAGCAACCGTACTAAGCGCAACCGGCCAGCTAGACATCTTAGTACCGGTTGGCTACACCAACCGGCATGGATGTTAGAACATTAGTACCGGTGGTTTCTTCACCCGCATCGATGTTCCTCGACCAAGAGACGTTGAACCGGTGATGTAATCGACATCCCGGTTCATGTATAACCGGTACTGATGTGCCGGTATGAAAGGTCATTTCTATAGTAGTGAGAGCACCTCTGCCTGTGAGGGCATCTCGCCGGTATTCTTCCACTCTCATAGCTCTGGCCATAACAACACAATTATTAGCACTACAGTCAGTTGCCCAATCTGACTCAATTCTGCAACGACAGCACCTGTCCAAGTCAGTGTGGTCTAGAGCAGAGTCAAGAATTGTTAAAGGACATGGTAAATGTTACCATTCACCAATCTAGCATCTTACCAAACTACTGTCCAAGCATAAGGACTAGCACAACAACAAAAAATGTCCATCCTGCAAGCTCCTCCCTGAGTGCCAACAAGATGGCAGTATCACCTTCATCAGCACCATCTACTCCAAATACCACTGCAACATTCTCAAAATGTGCCGCAAGGCATCCTGTGAACCATCATCAGTCCTTGCATGCTGCTGCAGTGGTTCTTGAGAGGCAAGTTGGGAGGAAGGCAGTGAGATCAATAGGTAGAGGATGTTAGAGACGCAGCTTGTATTGCAAAAGCCCCAAAAGGGCTGCTATATACATGTACAAAAGGAGAGGAAAAATAGCAGAAAACCCCCCATACAAGTCTACTTTAACACCCACCCCCCTCAAACTCATGGTGGATCTGCAACACTGAGTTTGGACAGATGCAAATCATGCTGCGCCCGAGTCTGTGCCTTCGTGAAGAAGTCGGCAAGCTGAAGATCCGAAGACACATGACGAATAGAAACCACGTGATCCTGCACCTAAGGCCGAACGTAGAAAGCATCAACGCCAATATGTTTTGTGAGCTCATGCTTCACCGGATCACGTGCAATGCTGATGGCACCAATGCTGTTGGAACCACCGAAGCCAAGTCACCTTAGCGGTCATAGAAGCCAGCGCACGTAGCTCAGCCTCAGTACTAGAGCGAGAAACTGCAGTCTATCGCTTGGTCTTCTAGGAGATGACAAAAGAGCCAAGGAAGACACAGTAAGCAGAGACAGACTTACGATCAGAAGGATCGCTAGCCCAAGTGCCATCTAGGTATGCCTAAAGCTAGAGAGAGCTAGAGATAGAAAAGAAGAGACGACAACCAATAGTACCACGAAGGTACCGAAGAACACGAAGAAGGTGACTGTAGTGAATATGAGTAGGAGATGCCATGAACTGGCTGAGAATGTGAACGGCGTGGGAGATGTCAGGACGAGTGATGCCAAGGTAGACAAGACTCCCAACAAGATGACGGTAGCGAGTAGGATCCTCAAGAGGGACACCATCATTGGGGCGAAGCTAAAGGTGAAGTTCCATCAGAGTGTCAACGGTGCGCTGGTCAATGAAGCAAGCACGATCAAGAAGGTCCTGAATGTACTTCCGCTAAGAGAGGTAGTAGCCCTCAGGCGTGGAGTCAACCTCAATCCGAAGGAAATACCGAAGAGGACTCAGATCAGACATCTGAAACTGCTCACTGAGATGGGCCTTGACAAAGGCAATGTACTGTGGATCATCTCCGGTGATGAGCATGTCATCGACGTAGAGAAGAAGGGTCCGACCACGAGGAGAGGTGTGGACAAAGAGAGCGGGGTCATGCTAGCTAGCAACAAAACCGGCAGCAGTGACAACAAAGGTGAAGAGCTCAAACCAAGCACAAGGGGCCTGCTTGAGCCCATAGAGAAACCGACAAAGACGACACACATGACCATCGAGCACAATGTAACCGCGAGGAGTGTGCATGTAGACCTCACGCAGCTCGCCATGAAGAAAGGCATTGTTCACATCGAGCTGGGAGATGGTCCACCAACGAACAGAAGCAACAACTACAAGAGAGTGAACGGTGGTCCGGTGGGCAACTGGGGAGGTCTCCGTTAAGTCATGTCCATACTCCTGCTTAAAACCCCGAGCCACAAGGCATGCCTTATAGCGCTCAAAAGAACCATCATATTGAGTCTTAATTTTATAGACCCACTTGCAAGTGATAGGAGTGACATAGAAGGGGCAAGGAACAAGGTCCTAAGTATCAATACACTCAAGAGCAGCGATCTCCTCAACCAAAGCGAACTGCCACTCAAGATGAGCAACAGCGTCGTGTGTTGGCTCAGAAGAAGCGGTGACCGGAGCAGAGAATCCATAGCGATCAGGACGAGAGAGCGTGCTCCGATCACAGTGTGTACCAAGGTAGAGTAGGAGTAAGAGTCCTGAGTGGAGGTAGGGTCAAGGAGAGAGGAAGGAGCCTCCGGAACAAAAGGTGAGACCGGAGGACCCAACAAAGAGGGAGAAGAACAAGGAGGAGAACGACGAGAGTAATGAAGGCGGATAGGAGGACGGCCAGGAAGGAGAGGAGGAGACGGAGGAACGGAAGACGAAAGTGAAGAAGGTGCAATGGAAATAGGTGAAGGAGAAGGTGGAGCTGCAACAGGTGGAGAAGGTGGGAAAGGTGGAGGATCTGATAAGAAAGGTGGAGTGGAGAGACGCTCTGGGAGGCTGAGGAAGGAAAGAGACTCAAGCGACAAGGAAGGGCTTGAAGAGGAGACGAGATGACAAGACTCATTAAAGAAGGGACGAGTCTCATCAAAGGTGACATCGCGAGAGACCCAAAGCCGACGACAACAGGATCCCAACAGCGAAAACCCTTACGCTCAGAGTCATAGCCAAGGAAAGGACACTCAACCGATTGAGCTGTCAGCTTTGTGTGCTCACGAGGCTGGAGGAGAACGTAGATCACACACCTAAAGGTGCAAAGGTGACTGTACTGAGTAGGTCTACCAAAGAGACGCTCAACTGTAGGTCTACCAAAGAGACGCTCAACTGGGGTAGAACCCTAAAGTGCAGTAATAGGCTAAAGGTTGATGAGATAGACAGTAGTGGAGACACCCTCGGCCGAGAAGTGTAGTGGAACGGAAGCAGGAAGCATTGGGGCTCTGGCAGTCTCAAGGTGCCGGTGCTTGCGCTCAACGACACCATTCTGAGCATGGGTACCAGTGCAGGAGTACTGAGGGAGAGTACCCTGATCTACAAGAAACTAAGGGCAGTGGATATGTACTCGCCAACTGAGTCAGTGCAAAACACACGAATTGGTGAATCGAACTGAGTGCGGACCATGGCCGAGAAGGCCTGATAGGCAGCTAGCACCTAGTGACGGAAATCATCAATGAAGATCCTATACCACCGATGACCCCCTTTCGAAACGAAGGGAGCTGGGCCCCATACATCAGAGTGAACTAAATCAAAAGGATGAGTCGACATAGAGTCACTACTCAGATATGGCAGCTACAGCTATTTGCCTAGCTTATGGCCCTGACAGGAGAGGGAGGTATTACCAGAAACCTTCCCAAGAACACGACTCATCAACGAAGACAGACGCGACCTAGACAGGTGACCCAGACGATGCTGCCACTGAGCAAAACTGGCGAAAGTGGTGGTGGCGAAGATAGTGGCATCTGGAGCAGTAGACGACCGGCTCAGGGAGGTAGCGAAAGCAGAAGTAGACGGAAAACGAAGCCATTCGAGTTCCCACAACCATGGGGAGTCACAGGATCTCTGGCCAGTACCAACCAGAGTCCCTGTGCTACGATCCTAGATAGAGCAAGAGTCAGACTCGAGTAATACAGAAATTAAGATCAGTAAGCTGGTCAGCAGAAATCAACTGCATATCAAAACGAGGCACATGAGACACAGAAGGAACATAAAAAGAAGAACTACGAAGTATGCCCTGTCCAGCAACTAAAAGATGTGTACCGTCAGCCGTCTTGACGAACATAGGAGTGACTGGAGATCTCAAGGAGGCAAGGTGAGTAGGATCAGGTGTCATATGAAAGGAAGCTCCAGAATCAGGGTACCAAGTACTTGAGGCAGCTGAGGGAGCCTAACTGGCTGTGGCAGAAAAAGCACTAGTTGACCGAAAGGCCCAGCGAGCTCCATGCGCCAAGGCGCTGAATCGCCTCGAGCCCGGCCAGAGGGTCAGAGGACGAGCAAAGACCGGTGCTAGTAGAACCTAGAGTACCACCACCAGCAGCATTCTTCTAAAGACGTCTCCTGCACTGCTAGATGGTGTGCCCAATCTTCTTGCAGTAATAGCAATGCATGGTCGAGCCTCCTGCTGGTGCGGCAGCGACAGCCAACGAGGGCGGCGAGGAAGCCACAGGAGCACCCAATACAGACAACATCGAGGAATGAACATCACGAAGACGGGTCTCCTCAGCGCGGACGTGGGTGAAGGCCTCAATCAGGGAGGGCAACGATGAGCAAGCCAGTAGCTAAAGCCACAGGTGCACCCAACACAGACAACATCGAGGAAAGAACACCATGAAGATAGGTCTCCTCAACGCGGACGTGGGTGAGGGCCTCAATCAGAGAGGGCAGCGGTGAGCGAGCGAGCAGCTGAGCACGAAGGGGGTCAAACACAAAGAAGGGTGATAAACTCGAAGACGCGAGCTCCAACCCGGTGATCGCGGATGCAAACACAAGTAGCACACATTGGGTCTAGAGTCGGCTCGAGAGTCGAGCTGACAACAGACGTCGCTGAACTGGAGGAAGATCGCGTCGACTGTGGAGTCCTGCTGCTGAAGAGATGCTGCCAGGCATAGAACGGAGGTGTAGAAGACATGGCTGCTGGACTAGTACTACGCCTGCACGTGCTCCCACATCATTTAAGAAGAAGGCAAGCGCAGAGATCAAGGGTAAGATCAAGCCGCATGCTGCTAGAGGGAAAAGCAACAGCCTCAGCCTCATCTACGCGCCTCATGGAGCTGAAGGGCCGTGCTGTACTCCAGCACCAGGAGTCGGCTCCGTAGGAACCGAAGGCAAAGCAGGCGACAGGGTGGCACTAGTGAGATGGCCTAGAGGCACTGGCTGTCGAGGCACACACAAAGCATAGTAGACCACTCCCGAAAATTAGTGCCATCAAAGGTGACTGGTGGAAGCGGCATCGGACCTGTCGAGCAATAGGGAGCTGCCATCATGGAACGGCCGAGGCCCTAGCAGCTCCTGGGCAAGCCGGGAGATGACCGAGCAGCGACGGAGCGGGCCCAAGGGTGGCGGCGCGGATCGAGCCAGCAACGCCCAAGACCTGCGGCGCCAGATCGTCTTGGCGGCGCGCGGCCTGGGTCGGAGGGAATCGAAGGCGCCCGCCCGCCGGAGAAGGGCTCAACGAAGGCAGGCCGAGGCGGGTCCGCCCGGATCCAGCGAGATACGAAGAGGCGGCGGCGGATCTTAGGCGGTGGCGGAACCGGGGCAGCGGCAGAACCAAGGCAGCGGCGGACCAAGGAACGAGAGAGTAGAGAGGAAAGCAGAGAGGGAGAGGTGGCGCCGCCGGTGGAGATCATCGACGACGGCGGCGCCGCTCACCGGCAACGAGCCGGCGGAAGCTGCGGGCGGCGACCAGGAGAAAAGACCTAACCCTGGCTTGATACCATGTTAGAGATGTAGCTTGCATTGCAAAGGCCCCAAAAGGGCTGCTATATACATACACAAGAGGAGAGGAAAAATAGCAGAAAACCCCTATACAAGTCTACTCCCCCTATACAAGTCTACTTTAACAGAGGACAGGGATAAGAGCCTCTGATAAAGAGGAACAAAGAAACATCAACTGTCTCACCTAAAGGATGGCACTTTCTAGGAAGGGAGGATAAAACCAGAGCACATAGTGGTGGGTTTTTTATTGTCAAAACTACCAGTGTATCATGTAATTTCAGATTTCAGAACGACAATTTTTTTTAATTCTACTGGTCTCAAAAAGGAATCATGGCACATAATCTAGCAATTAACTTCATAAATCATAGTCTAAAAGCAAGTTATTGAAGTGATAGATAGCTTCTCTGCTCCAAAAGAAAAAGGTCAAATGAAACAAGAGGTAGAAATAGCACCCAAAAAAATAGTACTTCAGGATGAAAATATGTGATCAATCAATATAACCTGAGCAGCTTTCAGAATGATCATCTGTAGTCCATAAACAAGTGCAGCACCACATATGCCTAGTGGATCAGCTTTTATGACAGGACCCCAGGCAAACGATTCCCTGCCTCTTTTCAGATGCTGCCATTCTGGGCCCTCAAAGCAATGCATTGAGCTGAAACATCAAGAATGATAATCTGATACCAGCAGCACATCAACTTGTAGCAAGGACAAGTTAGCAAACTAGTTTCATTAAAAAGAAACTTTTACTCTTTCGTAGTTATTTATACATCAAAAATAGAGGCAAAACAAAAATAAATAGCACTAACAAAAATGAGATAGATAGAAATAGGACCGTGATGTTCCTTTTTCTGAATACTAGTACAATGCCCGTACGTTGCAACGGAACTACAAAGGAAAGAAAGGAACATATAAATCGGAGCAATATATGAAATTATAAAGGGTGATTTATGAGGCAAGGCGTCCCAACATATGAAATTATCCTGCCATCTTATTTGACCGGAGAGGGGCTTGACGGCGCAGCGTATCCTCGTATTCTTCATCTTCATCGCTAGAGTGTTGAGAATGGGATTTAGCTTCCATAGCGGTGTGGAAAAACACTACGTGGATGTACGTGCAATTTTATTTTTAATCAGAGACTTTGGTGTAATTTATAAGTTATAGCTAAACGCACGTGCTTTGCTACAAATAAATATCATGTTACTATCTATTGTATCATATTTGATTTGTTTAGCCCACACTTTAGCTCTGCTTTTAGCCTTTTCCACTTGATTACGTCTTATTTTTGCATTCTCAAACTATGCTTCAACGCTCAAATGCATAGTTTTTTGGGATCCTTTAATTAGTATATGTATTAATTTGATCGAAAATTTCCTAAAATACAGTATATTAAAATAAGAAAGCTAGATAAATATGATGAATTTTGATAGGTTGATTGAAAATTTTCAAGAATACAATGCACTGAAATAAGAAGAGCAAGTCTAAATAAATAGAAAGTACCCCCTTGCTATATTTAAATCATTGGATAGATTGTATGGTGGAGATTAAAAGTTGATAACATCACCGCCACCACAAGACTCTTTTTAACAGTATAGAAAAGGAAATATTTATGAAACATAATTCATGTATCTCTCAAAATCCATCTTAATGTCCAGCTCAGTCAACTTGTTCCTTCAACTCAACCCATCTCAATGAATAAAAGGAAAGATTTAGGAACAAATTGTGAGTGACGGTAGAATAACTAAATTTATCAGTGCGGAGGCTGGGTGGTCACCGTCGCAGGGTGGCGCAGGATGCGTAGGGAGACGCGACACTGGTGGAGGCAGGGCAATATCAACGGGGCCCCTCGAAGGAGCGCGGGACACCAGAGGGGAGCCACCCTTAGAGCTCTGCTAAATATGCCATAGAGGTCATTGACGTTTGAGTCGCCTCTAGATTGAGACCACCACACCAAATTTGGGCGTTTGAAGAAAAAGACGGTTTGTGCAAATGAAAATTGCAATCGTGTGCTATCTATAATTAATGTCTCCACTAATTTAGGGATCTAGTAATTAATGGCATGCTAATTAACGTCTCCACTAATTTAGGGATCTAGTAATTATGGACATGCTAATTATGTCTTCACTAATTTAGGGATCCAGTAATTAATGGCTTACTTAATCTAAGCCGTTGGATAGATTGGAGGGTCTAGATCAAAAGTTGATAACACCACCCCCACCACCACCACAAACTTTTTATTAGTAGAGATAGAGATAATTGGCAAAACAAATATGAATAGCACTGACGATTTTGTACAACTATTGCAAAACAAGAAAACAATATTCACAGTAATTTTTATGTATTACAAAAAAAAACAGCATGCACACCTAGTTCGCAGGCCATGGGTGGCGTCATCAAATTCCAATCAAGTTATTTTTGTATCTTTAAACCCAAGCGCGATGGAGTCTCGCCTATTCTCCGCCCCATCTGACAACACGGCCAACGATTCGATGTTCCCATGGAGCCTAAATGCCGTTCAGAGAATTACCAATAAATTACCACAAACTTCATTTCCTGAAATCTAAAAGAAGTAAATTCAAAGGAGCTAGACGCCACATTTCGCACCTGTAATGGCAGACCAGCTCCATTCGCGCCCCGGAAATCCCGTCCAAGACGACACCGGACGACGAGGACGGCTGGGCGCCGCCGCCCCCATCCTCGGCCGCTGCCGTCTCGACCCTCACAGCGTACACCTCAAGCACGTTCGCCGCTGCCACGACAAGGTTGGGGGTGGGGCCCACACGCTTCGACCGCCTCGCCGCCGCCCCAGAATCGATGTCGCCTTCGGGCCCGGGGGGAGCGCCGGCGGGGGCCGCAACCAATGAGAAGGCAGCGGCGTCGGAGGAGGAGGTGATGAAGATTTCCACTCCTTTGTTGCCGGCGTCTTTTGGGAGCGAGGGAAACGGAGGGGTGAGGGACTCATATGAATGATTGTTTCGAAGTCAAAATTAAGTCCCTATACAACCTGAAATTTATCAATTTTTTACAAGACATACCTTGTTATATTTTTAGAGCTATTTTTAAATCCTTTTAGTGGTTCTTCTCAAATATTTTAAAACTATTTCTTAATATATTTTTGGCCTCTCCGAGCTTCTTTTCGAGACCCTTAACTTTTTAGATTATAATCTACCGCAAATTTCCGCTCGATCAAACAGGGCCTAAATTCCTCTCCAAATTTTGAAATGCCTAAGTTAAATGTTAAGCTGGACTTTGAGAGATTCTTTAATCTGCTTCTGAAAGTTGGTCTTGTTCGTTTATGTTATTTTTTAAAACTTTTAGGTGTAGTTTCATGATTAAAAAAGTTGAAGTAAAAAGTCAAAACATTCAGCTTTTCAATTTGTCAAACCACCCCAAATATAATCTAAACTTGCTATAAGGAACCGGATGCCTAAGAGAGCGATGAATTGGCTTTTCAAAATTTTACTTTCTAATCAATTTTAAACTTGTGTCCAAAGTTTAAACAAATGTGGAAGTTAAAGATTAATTCTTTGAACACAAGTGTTGGCAGTTGGGAGTTCGGGCTCCCTGGTGCCGCCGAGCTTACTTGTTGAACTAGAGATCAACGGGCCCATTTCTGCAACTACGGGGGCATTCAGAGACCCGAACTCGACCGAGCAACTGAAAGGAAACAAAGATTTTTTTACGCTAGTTCGGGCCTCCTACTGTTGGGATACGGTGCTACGTCTAGCCTTGCTTGATAGCGAGAAATGATGTATAATGGGGGAGCGACTGAGCCATAGACGGATCAGACGCTCCTAAACTGAGTACATGTTGTGTTCCTTGCTACAGATATTCGTGTGTGCGTGTGTCTTCATGTGTTTACGAGGCCATCTATTTATACATGTACAAAGCTATCAACTTTCTGAGTGTAAAGCCTATAATCCTGCAGTCCATACGCTGATCTGCGGTCCGAACGCTGCTCCCTTGACTAAGGCCGCACGGAGAGCGCCACATGCCCATCCCTTGGAATGACGTGGAGAGGCATGGCGCGTGACAGCAAAACAGTAAAATGTGACGGGAGCAGGTGGCTGCCGACTTTACCAACCCCACGATGGGACGCAGCAATGCGAGGTACGTCAGCATGGCAGGCACGTCGGAATGGAAGACAGGGCCTATCCAGAGCCGCCGCGGTCCACCTGGTGGTGCCCGAGCAGGAAAAGGCCCGAGCACTGCGTTGTGGCATAGCCGGTGCTGCTCGGAGCAGCAATCCGTCGTTTCTAAGCAAGACTTCGAGGTACATGGGTCATCTGCCCCGAGCAATTCTTTTGGGGTATTAACATAACTACGGGCCAGGCTAATCTCGGGTAATTACGAAAATGCCATTAATCCTTGTCAACAAGTAATATGTCAATGTGATAACGATACTAGAGTGAGGTGAACCAAATACAAGTAGGCAATCTAGATATACAATTAGTCACAAGATAGATGTTATGAGGGCTAAGCACTAGCTGAATGATATGTAATGTCAAGTTTAATCTAGGAGCTAGTAGCAATCAACATATAACAAGGGGATAGGTACCACAATAAGCATCTCAAGATGTGGCAATGAATATAAGAGCACAAGAGGCAAACCACAAGTGACATAAGGACTTTTCCCATGATGCTCGAAGACTTGCTGGTCTCCTCTGATCCACGTTGAGGCTTGATTCTCATAAAGATCGACTCCCTCTCTGAGCTAACCGCCTCTTCTCCACTAGTGATTGCTAATTCCTCCCCTCTAGAGATGGCACGCACGAACGCGACACACAGTTTGCCCAGACCTTCTCACATGTTTCTTAAGAAGGTCACCGGTGTACGACGCCTCCTACGCCGTCTAGGTGTAGACAAGCACCAAGAGTAACAAATCCAAAACCGCTTGATAGCACCGGATCAAGCTCAAAAGTGATGCACACAAGACTCACTTGGTCACTCACTCCTCTCACTAGGTTTCACCAAATCCACCCGATATGGTGTTCTCCCTTTTTCTCATCCTCTATTGCCACCTCCCACACCTTGGGACACACCCAAAATGCCAGTCAAAACCAACCCTCAAGTCCCCAAAGCTCTACCACAAAGGAACCACTCAAGGGTTTAAAGAGGCCTAGGTATGAAAAACTAGTTGTTGGAAGAATGATAATAGTTCACAAATAGTCTGGAAAAATCTCGGATTGTTCCAAAATAACTACCAAAAGCCCCCTAACCGTTTGGCTCCCTGGCCGGACCGTCTGGCCCTATGGCCGGACCATTTGTGCTCCAACTGGTAGTATTGGCCAAACCATCCGGCCCCTATCCTGGACCGTCCGGCCGACTGTCTGCCCAATACTACAAAAAACCCTCTTAACCGTCTAGCCCTAGCCCGGACTGTCCGCCCAGCACTACCAACAATCTGTTTCCTTTTTTTCTCAGCCCGAACATACTTCGGACTGTCTGGCCTTAGATTGTCTAGCTAACACTATGAACTCTCTGTTACTTAGAGATCGTCCAGCTCGAAGAAACCCACCAAGTCCGGAGACCTCCCGGAACCCCTCTCGCTCACTCTCGGACAACCACAATTCCGAACACTTCACGGACATCTCACTAGGCTTAACTAGGGTTTAGGAGTAAATGTGCATCACCCCAGAGTTAGGAACTGATCCTTCTTAATAGTACAACGACTATCCTACAAACCCGGTCTTTCAGCTAACCACCAAGACCGTTAAAAGACTAGAGAATATCCTTAGCCCACACTAGCCATACCTTCGCCTTGCGCATTCTTTTGAAGCTTGATATCCTCCATCAACCACTTCATGATGTAAGCACACTTGATATGATGTCTTTGTCTTGTTAACTTTGACTCGACTCCAAATCTTGATGATTTCTCTGTCCCACCAACCTTGACTCGATCATCCTCATTAACGATCATCCCATCCCATCGGTCTCGACCTCATCATCAACCTTTGGCGATCCTCTCGTCCTATTGACTTTGACTTGACCATCATCCTTGATTCCTTCTTCACTTGACGACATTCTCAAAATTGCGATGATGCATTCGTTTCATCAACCTTGGCTCGACCACCATTCTTGATAACTTCTCCATCTCACCGGCCTTGGCTTGACCATCCCCTTGATGGTCCTCTTGCCCTATCAACTTTGATCTTGTTATCAACCTTTCGATGACTCGCCGTCTTGTTGATCTGAACTTGGCCATCATCCCTTAACCCCACGTAGTCAACATTCACCTCCACCGGACCTAATCCTCTTCACGTCATCTCATAAAAAGCATTAGTCCCAAAAGCTCAATGGAAGAGAATATAATTGTTATTGGTTAGTTAAGCACCACAAGTGTTTCATAACAAAGCTCAACATAAATGGAAACACTTGACATATGGTAGTTCTCTAAGGGGCGAGACTTTGTCCTGCCCGAATGGGGTTGTCCGGTCAGCCACAACATCAACATCGTACTTTGGCTCGGTCCGGGCAACGTCCCAGTGCTCGAAGCGGTCTCACTTGCCCGGCACCGATGTAACTGAGTGGCACATCATAGCGAGCCATGTGGTCACATTCCCCACGTTGTGGGAGCCGTTGCCCACGATCGGTGCAGTTCGTGGGCAGCCGTGCTTGCGTTGCGCAGTCGGATCTCTCGCCCGTGCTGCGCGCAACCGTTTCTCAGAAGTTCAGAGTCGATGGTTGGGGATAGGCCCTGTAAATACCTGTTTCGCAATCATTTAAAGCGAATTATGTGACATTATGCTACACTTAGACCCTTTTCATACGCGCCGAGCTAGCTCTTCAGCTCATTGTAACCTCGCAATCCACAATATACACACACTGGAGTAGGGTTATTATCCCTCTCGAGAGGCCCGAACCAGTATAAACTCATGTGTCCTGTCTATTTTTTGCCCATCTACGCCAAGAAGTGTTCGACATTTTAGAATGCCAAACTCCGGTAGGAAGGGTCTTTATGATCCCTCAATGGAGAAATAAGCTTGAAGAGGAATCCTGTTCCTAATCGTCGATAGCTGGCGCCGTCCGTGGGGATCGTAAGTCTTCCCTGCTGAAGAATTCCTCTAGGATGTTGAACTTTGGTGATACCCGTGATCTTTGTGTCTTCGACGACGCAGATGACCATGACAGGTACTAAATCGACAGGGAGGTGGCCTAGATCACCGACCCTGACGGATACACTGAGCGGGAGGAGGAGTTCCCCGCACGTGGTGAGCGATCGTGCTCCCCACCTCTCGGCCGCAGAGGCCTAGACTCGGAGTACGTTCCCGAGCCACTCCTAGATCAGTTCCGGGACTCCCCTGACCAGGAAACCCCTATGCTGGATAGGGACGGCGAGGCTGACGAGCTATATTGCGGTATTGACATCTCCGACTGCGATATGGTCTCCCTGGGTGAGAGTGCTTCCTGTGGCAACACGGTGATGACGCCCTCTGACCCTGTTCCGACTCGCCAAGTAAACATGGCAAGCGAAGATAGGGAGGGATCCCCCAACGTGGCTGACGATTGGCGACGCCTGGAATTGGCAGCCCGACGCTGCCTGGATGAGTCACTGGGCTAGACATTGGCCGAAATGAGGGACCATGCAAGAGCTTCTGCCAGGACCGACCGCGGACCCCTCCGTGGTCACCGGCTCCGTCGTGTCGTACCCCGGCCCAGTGTGGCGGTTTAACTGTGTCTCCGCCGGACGTCCTCCTCAGGAGCAAGGAGCACCTGAGGAGAAGAATGACATCCAGCGACCAATCTACTACGTGAGCGAGGTGCTTCACAGGCCAAAGGAGCATTACCCGGCGGTCCAAAAATTCCTTTACGCTTTGCTCATGTCCTCTTGGAAGCTAATGCATTATTTTCAAGCGTACCGAGTCTTGGTACCCACTAGCTTTCCACTAGGGGAGATTCTCAGAAATCCTGATGGTAGTAGTCGAATAGCTAAGTGGGTGAGCTGACCGAATTCGATATCTAGTTCTCCGCCTGCACGGCGGTCAAGTCCCAGGTCCTAGCCGATTTCTTGGCTGAATGGACTTGCCCGAGGCCGCCCGAGGCCGTCTTCAGCGGGCACCGGGCAACCTGAGGACGATCATTGGACCATGTACTTCGACAGCTCGCGCTTTTTCGAACGCTCGAGGGCTAGGGTTGTTCTCGTTCCCCCAACGGAGACCAACTCCAGTACATCGTACAATTACACTTCGCGGCGATAAACAACGCTGCGGAGTATGAAGGCCTCTTGGCCGGGCTACGGGCGTGCAAATCGCTCGGGGTCCAACGACTAACGGTGAAAGGGGATTCGTTGTTGGTCATCAACTTGGTCAATAAGGAGTTTCAGTGTTCCAATGACTCAATGGTGCAGTACCTGGTTGAGGTGAGGTAGTTGGAGAAGTACTTCAAAAACTTTGGGGTACTCTACGTGCATAGGAAGGAAAATTCTCTAGCCGACCAACTGTCCTAGTATGGGTCCTCACAGGAATCCACTCCGACAGGAGTGCTCCTTGAGCACTTATATAAGCCCTCTATCACGTCTCTGGACGAGGCAACCGAGACGAGTGGTAATGTCTCCCTCCTCGAGTAGGGTGCAGACTGGACAACACCATTTGTTCAGTACCTAGTACATGGGACACTGCCCGAGGACGAAGCTGAGCGTTCCTACCTCATAAGGCGAGCCTCCCTATACAGGTTGGTCAAGGGGGTCCTTTACCGTAGAGGCGCACTTGGGATACTTTCCAAGTGCATATCCCAAGAGGAAGGAGTCTACCTCCTGAAGGACATACACGAAGGTGTCTGCGGTGTGCACTCTTCATATAGAACTTGGTCAGCAAAGCTTTTCGCATTGGCTACTATTGGCCCACAGCGTTAGCTGATGCCCGGAGCATCGTGCTTACGTGCAAAGCATGCCAATTCTATGCCCGGAAGATGCACTTGCCAGGCCAAGCGTTGCAGACGATTTCTCTCTTTTGGTCGTTCTCGACCTGGGGGATTGACATCCTCGGTCCGTTACCCCGGGAGCAAAAGGGTTGCAAACACCTAATTGTCTCCATCGACACATTCACCAAGTAGATCGAGGCCAAGCTAGTGTTGGCCATCACGACACAAGTGGCCAGGCATTTCTTCCGCAACAACGTGGTCATGAGGTCTAGGATTCCCTATCGCCTGATTATGAACAATAGGACCCAGTTCACTAGCGAACTATTCCAAGAATATTGTGAGGATGTTGGCACTAACGTTTGCTTCACGTCTGTGGCCCACCCGCAGAGAAATGGGACTACCGACCGTGCTAATGTGTAGATCGTCCAAGGCATCAAGAAGAGGGTGTTCGGCTAGCTCAACACCTTCGGCCGGACATGGGTGGATGAGATGCCTTTCGTCCTTTGGTCGCTGAGCCACAAGGAAAACCCCTTTCTAGCTCGTGTATGGTGTAGAGGCTATTTTGCTCGCTGAAATAAGGCTGGGCTCTCCACGCATCAATTAGGTCGACCAAATCGATCAAGAGCCAGAGCGGTTTCTCGACCTCGACCTCCTAGAAGGCTGTTGCGACCAGGCCCAAATTCGCTCGGCATCCTACCTACAGGCTCTGCGCAGGCATGCGGCTAGGTCGATGCGACCAAGGACCTTGCAATTTGGTGATCTAGTTCTACGTAGCGTTCATGACTTGTCTAAGGCCAACAAGCTCACCACCTCGTTGGGAGGGTCTATACGTGGTCGTCTCGACATCACACCCGGTGGCTGTCCACCTTGCTATGGAGGACGGGCGAGTTCTTACTAGCACGTGGAATATCGACGAACTTCACAAGTTTCACGAGTAATTTTTCTTTCGTTCTTTCTTTCATGTTTCTTTTTTCTAAAATGCTGACCCGGGCTACGTTGTAAGTATAACCAAGGCTAGTGAATGTCATCTAGGCCTTCCATGCCCGTTTCTCACAAGACCTTTGCATTCAGTTACACATGTTGCCCGGGTATTCGCTCTCTATCAGTACTTGCCGACGCACAATGAACTTTGCTTGCCTAACACTTGCGCTGTGTAGCTACGACACCCGCCCCTTGAGAGCCTTGCACTCATAAGCCGATCCTCATCGCACGGGCGTGTTTCCTGGTCAGTTCAAGGGTTCGGTCTATGCTACATTTGCAACATAGTTCGGGTAGCCCACAGTATTCGTGTCACGCGTCTACTCATTTTTCTGTGCCTGTGCCTGGGCTCGCAACTCAGGTTCCTGGGCACGAGCATAGCGGGGATTGGGATAGGGAGCGCTCCGACGTGTTTTCTAAAATGCAAGTTCTCGTTGTCTTTCTCGTTATTCCGTATGTTTTGGTTTGCCTTGTGAATTCTGTTTTTACAGGAAGGGACGCAAGGTACCAAAAGAAACATTACTTTCATTATACTTTGAATAATGTACATGGCAGCGGAGTTTACATGCGGCGCTATTCTATTGGTCCTTGAAGGCTGCGAGCTTCTTCCTCAGCCTATCGAGCTCGTCCTCAAGCTCCAAGACCTTCCTTTACACTTCCCAACCCTTGGCAGCGTCCTCATGCAGCCACTTCACTTCCTCCTGCTGCTCCTTATGGCACTTGGTCAGTGATGCGACCTTGGCCTCAAGGGCTTCCACCCCTGTGACCTTGGCCTCCATCTCGGTGACCTTGACCTCCAGCTCGGTGATTTTGGCCTTCCTAGACTCCGCCTTGCCGCGCGCTTCATTCAGCGCGAGCGATCTCTCCTCCACGGACTCCACGGCCACCTTGAGCCGGGGGTTGAGCATGTCTTGAACAGCTTCGGCGCCGACCATCCGGGCGCGTAGGTCTTCCAACTCCGCTTCCTTCAACACATCCTGTCAAGGGAACTTGGACTCAGGGATCATCATTTCCGTGACGTCCTCCACGGTGTCCTTGATCAGCTGTAATACACGAGGGAAGCTGTTAATTGGAGTTCCTTCTACATTAAGCCACTATGTTGCAGGCCACGGTCATACCTCAGCTGTGCGCAGCGCCATTCGCTTCCTGAAGTCATGCAGGTCGCCTCCCTCCAGGTGGAGCATCTACGAATCTAGGACCTTCGCCGTGTCCCCTTCACGTAGCTCATACGCCTCCTCCACTAGCCTGAAGGTCGTGTCGGACGTGCTCGGTGACGAGCTCCTTGACGCGTCCCTCGATGGGGAGGCATCACCTGTCGGGCCCTATGTCGGCGGAGGGACGTCGGTGGGCTAGTTGTCCTCGGTCCCTCCCTCCGTGCTCGGGGGCGACGGCCTTGCTCAGCGAAGTGGGTTTCTCCCAGACATCATCTCCTTCCCCCTACCGGGCCCCAGCCACGTGGCTCGGGGAAGTACTCTCTTCCTCTTCCTCTTCACCCTCTGGGACCCCGTGCTTCGCTGCACCCGAGGAAGGTGGCTCATCGTCATCGGAGGGCAAGAGGTCCCACTCGACCAAGATCTGGTCGCCATCCTCCTCAGGAGATCTGCGCCGACACAATCGAGGAGATGTCAATCTCTTCCCGTAACCAGTGTTCTTGCACTAGAGGGGAAAGGGGTTAGCATGGTAAAATTATTAGCGAGACAATGGCCTCAGGCACGTACCTTCGTCTAGGGCCTCATCCGCCTCACCTTGGCCGTCTCCCGTGGCGGCTTCGGTCAGGGCCGCATAGCCAGCGGCCACCTCGTTGGTGGGCCGGGCCGACGCCTCGAAGGCCTTCGCCATCTCCGAGTCAACGTCATGGAGGCCTTCGCCATCTCCGGGTCAACATCGTCTAAGTCGACCTCTTGGAGCATGGCCGGCGCTTGGGGCTGCTTCCCTGCCACCTTAAACCTCTTGTGCGGCGGCGGGTTGGTGTCGTTGCCCTCTTCCTAGTCGCCCGGGACCATCCTGAGGGATGCGACTTGCCCGGTGCTGCTTGGTACGTCGGACGGGGAACGACCAAGCTGTTGGAGTATCTCGGCATTCAGGCGCCCTAGCTCGAGCTCCTCCTTCAACCTTGCATTCTACTCCCACAGCAGACGCAGGCGTTCTTCCTCCCGGGCTCGATCCGCTAACTGGTAAAGAAGTGCCACTTGTTCAGGGTTAGAACGCCTAAAGCCTCTCCACCAGAGCTTCATGTCACTCGCCTCGATGCGGTCTTTGTATTCAAGGTGCCGCTTCTCCGGACTGGCCTGGGTTGGGTCCGATGCCTAGGCTGGCACGGCGGGGCGCGCCGTGTCGGGAGCTGCATTTCCTGGCGAGGTGCGGGGACCACTGGTCTGCCGACTCGGCGCCAACGCTCTGGGAGGCAGCGCGCCTCCAACGAGCGATCTTGTTCACTGCACCCTTAACACCTTTCTCCTTCCCGCCATGGCAGGCACGCTCAGTTCTACCATCTTGGCTTCGATCTTGTTGTTTTTCTGTCCGGTCGAAGAATAAAAGACAATGTTATAACAAATATGCTGCCCAACCTTGTCCGGGGTCAGGATAGGGATGACTTATGTCCTCAGAGCGTTCCAAGACGCTCCTTGATCTACCTGTTCGAGGGCGCTGCGAGAAAGAACTAGGAAACATGAACCGAGCAAGAAAGGCTGCAACCCGGGGCTGAAGAGATGTCAGTCCTCGGCACTTACCCAAAATGTCATCACGGGTGAAGTCCTGCCACCCGTCAATTTCGTAGAACGAGTGGTCCCTTCGTTGCAGTGGGCTGATCCGGTGCACGATGCAGTCTCACGTGATCTTCTTCCCGGTCAGCCCAAGCTCCACCAGCGCCGCGATCTTGCCGATGAGAACTCTATTCTCCGGCTAGATTTTGGGGCCTGGCGAGGCCTTTCCCTTCTCCAGAACGACACCCAGGAAGGCAAGGGAGCTTTCCTATAGGCCCTTCCTGGCATAAAACCACCGGCTCGCCTGATGAGGACATCGCTACCATAGATACACCCATGGGACCAACATCCAAAGACCCTCCTAGTGACCAGCGACTTTCGACCAACACTCAAGGACCAGTTACACGGGCCCGTGCGCGACAACTAAATTATCAGGTAAATTCGTTTCTAGGGTCGCATAATTTTACATTAGAGAATAGACCGCTACCTAATAATATTCTCATACTTAGGAACCTGGGCAAGGATCATCAAGAGAACATTAATCCGCCAACACAAATTATAAAGCAAGGTGGGAACGCGAAAGGTTTCAACTTGGCCTCCAATGACCCGTCTGAAATTAAATGCTCATGGAGAATGCAAACGGACTCCGTTTAGGGTGTGTGAGTACTTGATGGAAATGAAATTTCGTGCTCTTTCCAACGGATCCGACCTCACCTTCAAATTCTTAACGAGCTGGCCACAACAGTCAAAATCGTTTAGCGGTTTCAGTCTCTTTGGGTGCTGCGCCACCTTTAATTTTGGGCTGTGTTCCAATATATCTCTAGCTACGCGAGAGCACCTTCTAGTAGCCATCTCCCTGGCTATATATTGGACAAGTCCCTTCCATTTCTCTTTAGGCTTTGTTTAGATTAGTTGCCCCATGTATGGAACTATATCTTTGTTCTCCTCGCTCGGCTAGAGCAGCAGTAAACAAGTTCAAAACCTCAACTTGTGTGTATTCTTCATCCTTGTTCTTGCTAGTTCTCCAATTGCTTGCAAGAATAGACATTCGTGGTCAGGTCATCTGTGTCTTGGCACGGTTGATATCGATCAGGAGTGTGGTTTAGCAATTACGGGCGCTTATCCTTGCATGGTTCATAGCTGGATCGTCAAAGTCATACTCCGCTAAATCGAAGTTATCCTCTCATCGGAAGATTGGGCCGCCCGTGTCTCTATCATTTGGTATCAGAGCGAAGGTGTGAGTTCTTATATCTTGTTTAGTTGTTTCATCGTGTTCTTCCTAGAGTCTAGAAAATTTGCCCCACAAAAAGATTGTTTCCTGCTGTCCAAACCCTCTTTGTGTCTTTCAATCCGTTAATTTTGGTTCGCTAAATTGAGTTTGTGTTCGTTTTATTATTGTCTTGTTGCTGCTCATCTTCTTGTTCATCTCCCTACGTCAAAGTCCCTTCATCTCTCTCAAAAACAAAATATTTCATCTCGGCTAGAAAGTTTCCATTTCTGCAGCCGCCACAAAAAACGCCATAAATCCTAATTTCCTTATCCTTTTTGAGTGAAACCAAAAGGAGCAGATCCATGACTTGCTGCTCTATCTTGCTGCCAAGTTTCAAGTTCATACATGAAGGCAATAAGGAGTTATGAATGTTTAATTCAGACTTAGTTGCTGTTCTGAAATCTGCAGCGGAACACACTTGTGAGTTTTGTACAAATTTTTCGGTTGGTTTTCAGAAAGTTGTCCCAAAATAAAAGTTGTTGAAAAGGCCGTCAGGACAAAGGGAAAAAATGAATCATCGAAAAAGAGGCATTTGATAAAAAGTTATGGCTAAAATACCAACCTGTTGTCCAGTGGACAGAAAACAGCAATTTATAAAGTTGGATCAATTTTGTGTTTTCATATCCCAAATTGCATATTTTTGAATTGTGCCGTGTTTACCACTTGTATCTATATCCACATACTCGCTTTAGCCTATTATGCATCCTTGTTTGATCAGCAACATAGGCTAAGTACTAGATTCGAGCAGTTATTCAATTTGTGCAAATATGAGATTAGCTGATTGTTTTCCTTTGCTACTATATACATAGCCTGTCCAAGCTCCACTTTCTACTAACTTCACAGGTGATAGCCTTGCAATCGCTTTATTCACTCTCGAGATTGGTTTATCACGAACCAGCCGTCGGTTGCACCCCTTGCTGCATTTGTAAGAATTGGTAAGAAATTGAGAGATGTGACCCTTCATAATTTCCAGCGCCTAGTAGTTGATAGGGTTTTATACATCTTATGTATTTCCTTGTTTGCTACTAATCATGGCAGGTCCATACGAAGATAATGGTTCCAAGCAATATTGTGAGAATAGAACAATCACTGCTAGCGACAAGCAACTACATGCATCGATCATGCAAGAATTGGACCACAGTTTTCACGAGAGCTCTCACCGTGTTGCAAGGAAGACTTGCAAGATTAACAAGACCGTTACACCATCTCCAACCAAATCCAAAAATTATCCGATCCAACTCAAAATCTAGAAATTATCTGATCTGACTTCAAATCCAATAAAAGTTAAATGAATCCGAATATGATTTAGGGGATCAAATCCGATCCAATTACACTCCTAGGCATAACATGCCTTCTACACTATCAGAGTGGGGCTACGTCTGTTTATCATATGTAAATCGGGTTTGCTATCTTGCTACACTCCACACCGAGTCTCACCTCGATGTTCGGTCCACATCACAATGTAGACATGATTACAACGGATGACAACGAGGGAGTAGCTGGTCAAGACGGTCGACACAGGCCAGATCGCATAATAATGGTACTATGGAAGCTCGTCTTTACGTGCGTTTCATGGAAGTGGAATGCTCGTCAAGGGGGAGGAGCCTAAACCATCTTGTAGACTATCACGTCATCTAAAACCACAGCATGGCCTACCTGTTGAAGAAACCACTTGGAACCGTCGTTTAACTAGTCAAGAAATCATTTATCCGGTTTTATCAATTGAGGGACTAAATTAAACTAGCTTTGATTTTCAGAGACCAAAATGGAAAAAAGCACATTATTATCTATTTCCTATAGAGGGAAGGAATCCCGCCCAGCCGGGGTGTCCACGTCGTCTGAAAAACCTCGCTCGTCCGATCTGCCCGTGGCTCGATCCGGCCGTCGGTTCGCTGCCCAGCTTGACAGCGCGATTGCTAATGCAAAAAGGCCCTCCGGCTTTTTGATTTTACGTCCGCGTCCTCCGGTCTCCACAGCCATCCGATCAGCCGATCAACCGGACCTCGCTTCGGCGTTTTTGCGTTTACGCCCCTCGGCTTTTTCGTACCCAACCCGCCGTCCTCCCGCCCAGCCCCAACCCTAGTGCGCCCTCCCGGACCCCCTCGCTCACGCCCGCTCGCCTCTTTCCTCATTCCGCTCTCCCGACCCCAGCCGCCCATTTTTCTCCTCTCCCACGGCGGCGCCACCCCACTTTCCTTCTTCTCTTCGCCGGCGACGACCACGCCCGTCCCTCCCACCGCAGTGTCTGCTCTGCTCCAGATCCGCACGGCCCGTGCCATTTGCTATCGCCCCTTGCCCAGATCCCCCAACCCTAGCCGCCCCTCCTACCCGGCGTCATTGCTGCCTCCTCCCCTCCCAGCCACCATCGTGGCCGCCCCCGCCGGATCCATGGTGTCGGCTAACCACGCCCCCACGACGCTGCCAGCGCCGCCACCCCCCTGGATCTGCGCCGTCCGCGCCCCCTGCGTCGCCGCCTCCTCTGGATCCGCGCCGTCGGCCCATCTCCTCCCGTCCCTTCCACCTCTGCTCACCTCTCCCTCCCCCGCCGGCGCAGCCCCTCCTCCTCCGTCACCGCGCCGTCTCTCCTCTCCCGTCGCCGCCGCTCGCGTCCTTTCCTCCCCTCGGGGCTGCCTCTTCTTCCCCGCTTGCGCCTCCTCTCCTCTCCCGCCGGCGCCGCCTCCTCTTCTCCCACCCGTAGGAATTGGAGGAGGACGACGTACATCTGCGCAGCCCCCTTGCATCCGCGCCTCGCTTCCTGCCCGCCCTCATGTGGGCTTCAAGGCCTCGTCGGCAACCGGATCTGGTGACCACGGTGGCGGCCGGATCCAGGCTGGGTCCGGGAGTGACTAGGTCGATGGCGGCCAGGTCCAGGGTAATGGGCTCCACGACGGCCGGATCACGCGAGGTGGCGACGGCGGAGGCGGAGATCTAGGAGGGAGGTTGGGAGCGAGGGGGAGGAAGGGAAGCCATGGCGACCGACGTGCCCATGAGCCCCAAGCTGGAGCAGGTCGACGACGAGATCCAGGGCATCTTCTGCGCCCTCCAGCGAGTCGGGTCTCCCCGCTGCTGCTCCAAAGTTCTTTTTTTTCTTTGTTCCTGCCCCGATCTTGTCCGGCGTTCTGTGCCGTGTGGTGACCTGTTGAATGTGCTGAACCTGAGGAGCTTCTTGGCCTCATATTTTACCAAACAAGGCTCAAATTTTGCTCAAAGTTTGAGCTTGGCTCAATCTCACAGCGATTTGTTTGCTGCAGGAATGGGTTCCAGAAGATGGACAAGATCAAGGTACTCCAACAGGTAGTCCAAGCAGCTGGAAGATCTCACTGGGAAGATGAGAGAATGCAAGCGGTAGGTCTGGGTGAACGCTGCATTGTGCTCCTATGGCACTACAAAACTTTTGCGTGAACTTAGTTGGGGTTTAGCTTTGCCATCTATGCGCCATTGCATAATATCCATCTTGAATAGGCAAATTCAGATCTTTTACGTCTGGCAAGGTGATTTTTTCAACTCTTTTTCATGGAGTATATGGCACCGAGTTGTTGTGTGATGTCTTAAAATTATGTAATAATGCTGTGGTTTTTATGCAGCTTAATCAAAGAATTCGATCGTTAATTTTGATTGGATTTTAGGATCAACGTGAACCTGTTCGATCATATTCCTCACAGACCTCTTTGTCAATTCCTGAATTATTTCTTTACGTTCCAAACTGTGGCATTTAGGCATTGTTACTGCCAAGTGCTAACTTCTTTCTTCCTCTTTGTGCTTCCAGCTGAGGCGAAGAGGCAACTGCTTGCTTCGGCCTTCAACCTGCTCAGTGAGAACGATGACTGGGACCTGCAGCCCGGTGGCTGCTACTTCTTCACACGCAACATGTCCTATTTGGTGGCCTTTGTAGTTGGGGAAAAGTGAGTCGCTCAGATCACCTTCTCCTTATTAACATTGCATTTACATTATCACTCAGAATTTTGTATCAGAGCTAGCAGTGCATGCCTTCTAATTAATTTTTTTCGATGCGTCAGGTTGCCCAGAGGAAGTTTGTTTCTAGAACCAATATGCATGAACAAAATACTCAACTGATCTAGGCTTCTATGCTAGAGGAAGATGCTTCAATAGCATTAAATTTACTTCTTCTTAATGCAGCAAATTGTTGCCTTGCTTGAAAAATACATATACCCATTCTGTAGACAGAAACGCTAAACGGGCTCTGATTTTTTAATGAAACTATGAGAATTTTTTATGAAATTGATGCATGGCATAAATAGTTTGTTCGAGTGCGTTGCTGCTTGTGCAGGAAATGGTCGGCGTAGCATTGCTTACGCATTTTGGGTGCCCTTGCTGGTGAGAGAGACAGTTCATTCTCCTTCTGCAGATATGGTTTTTATCTGTAACTTATGTACTACTACTTGCTAGGAGTATGTGCCCATTGGTTTAATTTCCTTTCCAATGCTAATCATCAACTCTTCTTGTGTGTTGTGTGCCTGGGAGCTGACCTCTGTGTTGATGGATACGAAGGATAGATTTGATTCAGCTGACGTCAAACTAATTTCTGTCGGTATTGCCACTCCAAATAAAGCCCGTATGCTGGCAGAGCGTGTATGTAATGCGCTTCAGTTTATACCTTATCTCTTACCCTCTTGATGCACACACTGTGAACTGTTTTTAATCTGACTTTAGACTCGATTTTTTACCATTTAAGCATCATCTTTTCAGCTATAAGGGGAAACGTTATTTGATTATCAATTCAATAATTGCAATAGAGCATTGTCATATTTGCACAGTCATGCCTATATTTTAATCTAACATTCCAGTGACTTGCTGGATTTCCAAAAAAAAATTGCCTATATGTTGTAAATAGTTTAGTGCCACTCTCCCAGAAATTTTTATCCCTAACTTTGTCTAAAATTTGTTTATTTGCAGTTGCCTTATCCACTTGATTGCCTTTATGCAGATCCTGAACGCAAGGTACTAATTCGCATGATCTGACACCAATGGACCTGTTACATTTGCATTTACTGTATCATCTGATAAACAGTACCTATATGCACATGATATTGTGATTGAACTTCTACTTTCTTCCACATTGTATCTGTTATACTTGAAAGCATCTCCTTGCCTCTATGCAGATCCTAAACGCAAGGTACTAATTCGCATGATCTGACATCAATGGAACCATTGCATTTGCATTTACTGTATCATATGATAAAACAGTAACTATATGCACATGATATTGTGATTGAACTTCTACTTTCTTCCACATTGTATCTGTTATACTTGGAAGCATCTCCTTGCCATTTGATTGTCTGGGTTCTACTAGCAAAATATATCCCATAAATGTGTATTTCACATTTTAGAGAAAATATTTGGAAAGTACATTGGCTGTGGTCAGTCAGGAAAATGTTAATTCAGAAGCTGCAACCGTTTAGGTCAGAGTGTGAATTAGAGAAGTTTTGGTGTCAGTTAATTCACAGGTGGAAGGCCTTCTAGAGCTAATTTGGTCTCATATGTATCGGATATCCTTATTGTATTTCTTCCTAATGAAATTACTACCTATGGGCCATGATGTTCTTTTGTTGTCAATGGTTTTTGAGGTTATATTTAACCATGCAGTTTGCGCCCTACGGAACAACCGGGACGCGCGCGCAAGCGCGCTATCCTTTCTAGTAGTTCAAATACTAAAAGAGGATTTATTTTTCCTATGTTTAAGCACTACCAGACCAGAGATTGTAGATGTAACACACAATATCTGCACATTGGGAAACTTAGTTAAGTATCAAAAATAAACGACTCTGTAAAAATAGAGAACAGGCAATTATTATAGATTAGCTAATCATCAATTGACAATATTCTGGCCACTACTACAGATGCGCAACAAATGAAGAACAAATACGTTTTCCCATGCAAAAAAACTTGTCATTGGAGGAACCGACATATTCTCATAACTACCTCAAATATACAGTAAAAAAAAATCTCATCCACCAATTTAAAAAATGCCCATCATATATGTTACATATGCTGGTCGCTGTTATGTACAGTATATTGTGAGAAAATAATGGTGGTCTGCCCAACCGCATGAACACCATGCCCATGTAGATTGGGTGATGAGAACTGAGAACCTGTGGTTTGATACATGGATAAATGAGTACAACACTAGAGCTCCTATCATAGAGAAATGAGTAGATAACAAGTACAGTGGAAAACGTCAAGACAGCATCAATATTCCAAACTGTGCTATTGTCATATTTGCAGATCGTCCAATGTCAACTCCTCAGATGACAGCATCTTTACTTTCTGCAAGTAAGAACATGCAATCAAGTCGCCAAGTACAACCATCGCATTGGCAAGTAGACCAGGACAATCAACTTACAGTGATGAATAGGGGTGGATCATCAAGACTAGAGGATCCAAGGATAATTTCTCTCTTTAGTTTGGATGACAGCTTGTGAGCAGCACGTAACTGTAATAGCCATTGATGTATAGCATGCGTACATTACTCCTTAGTTGATAGGTTACACCATATTAATCTGAACACTACGAGCAGAAAACTGTAAATTAAATTAAAAAGGCAACGAACATACCTCAGATCGAGTAGCACGCCCAATTACAAAGATAAATAAGCGCTGACCCAACTTTCTCATATCACTTGATGCATGCTTCAGTACGGAGTCACTGTAAAATGCTCATTAGTAGTCATATATATACATATAAAATAGGAGAAAGTCCCTTTTTGTCCGAACTCTGGCTTGTGTCCCATTTTGGTCCTTGAAAACTAAAACTATGCCAACTCGGTCCCTTAATTGGTAAAACTAAACACAAATGGTCATTTGAGCAAGTCAAATACTCCCTCCGTTTATTTTTATAAGACGTATTTTGATTCGGAAAAGTCAAATTTTGTAAATTTGAACCAACAATTAGTCAAATTATATGCATCTTTAGTATACAAAAGTCGTATCAATAAATTTGTATTTCAAATTTCTTTTGATACAATATTATTTTGTATAAGCTGATAAAATATAATAAGAGAATTTTACCGGTCAAAGTATCCTTCAAATACTTTCTCAAATCAAAATATGCCCTATATAAAAAAATGTAGTAGTGGTTTTGGTCATTTGGCAGTCCACGTGGCGGTTTTGGCTGGAGTGGCAAACCACGTGATGGTCCAGACAGATATTTTGCTTACATGGCAGTCCATGTGTGTAGCCTGTGTCCACCATGTGAGCCAACATCGCCATGTCGATTACTACGTCAGAAGAAACAGGCCAAAACCACCATTGTTTGACTGGTCAAAGAACCATTTGTTGCCGATTTTATCGAGGGACCGAGTTATCCCAATTTTGGTTTTCAAGGACCACAACAGGGCGAAGGTAAAAGTTCAGACACCAAATTGAAGACTTTTCTCTGCTATAAAAAACGAGGGACCAAAGAAGTTCATTCCACACCCGAGGCTATAAAATCGGTTATTTAACACCCCATCTATCAATATCTATCAATACCGGCTCAACTTGTTCTTTTCTGTTTTTCAACCACCACCTACTACCTTATAAGCCATGCCGTTTCCAAAAGCCAAACGCTTTGATTTCTCGACCCGTTTGTTAAAAAAAATAAAGCCTCTTCTCAAAAATCTAAAAAACGAAGTCAAATAAAGCGGGTAGGGGCTTCTCGACCCCTCTAGAAACTCTCAAAGTATGGCTTTCAACAATTCATCAATGCATCCCAACCTTTTAAACAAGAACAAACAAGCTATTAACACCTTTGATGGTTAAGGATAGTGGTTTTGGTGATGTGGCATCAGGTTTTGTCCATGTTGCACACATAGCATAGTCAATGCTTTCAAACTCCAAAATTCTAGAGAAAATTAAAAAAATACTATGGTGCGTAAGGATCATGGAAAAAATATTTTTAGAAGGTTTCAATTTTTAAATGACCCGATATTCATAGATGGGGTGTGAAATAACTAGTTTTGTAGTTTGGGTGTACAATATACTTTTTGATAGTTGAGGGGTGTAATATAGACTTAAGAATCTCTAGCATGTGCTCTATTTGCCCAAGATCTCTATTTTAGAGATCATGAATCACTAAACTCCCTATAGCGATCTCTATTTTAGAGATTCTCTCACCTCACTCTCTAAATATAGGGATTCTCACTCCTCTCCCTATATTATTTCTATTGGAGTGAGATTTGGAGTGCCGCTAGAGATGGTAGAAATATTGAAGGAATCATTTTCAGAAAGCATGTATAGGGAGCCGATTTTAGACATAACTGCTTGAGATTTTCTGAAAAGACCTAAAGCAAAAAGAACCATTCAGACGTATTAATCAGGACATCCTGTACATAACTGCATGCTTGAAAGTAAAAAAAAAAAAGAATTGGAGATATCACCAATCTTGAATAGCCATCATCAGAATTTCGAGGCCTAGCCCACGTGCCACCTACCCGTCTGGATCTCATGGATTGAGCTGGCTGATGGGCTGGGCTTGTTCGGGCAGATGTGCTGCCTGGAATTCCACGAAAACTAGGACTAGGTTCATTCATACAATGATATTCATCTTTTGGTAGCTCATCCTTATTAAGTTTCTCGATCAACTCCTACAGAAAAGGCAAGAATCATGTCCATGTAAAAGCAAAAAGAAAATGTATTTCCAAGTAAACTTATAGAGTGCTGGCTGGCATATAAACATATATTTTTCTACTGTATCAATGTGATGCTAGATTTACATTACAGCTACAACTGTAGGTATAACTTGGTTTACAGCTACCAGGCAATAAACCAGACTTGCTGACAGTGTCACACTGGCTACAATGCGCCTATGCCGGCAACCTAGACATCAGCATGATAGCAAAACAGGTGAAGGCTTCACTATTTATATTATGATCATTTAGCCAGCATGAACGATGTTTTAACTCTGCTTTTGACATAACATTGAAGTGAAGGACCCTAGTAAAGAAAAATGGAACAAGAAACCAGCACTCATACTGATCCTCCATAAGTGCACATGTTATTGCTGGGAATCGCCATCTATTTTTGCAGGGAGATTATTTCACATAATAACCCATTATCCTAACCAATTAAAGAAATATCTCTAACAACTTAAGCGGCAGCAACAGCTGGGCTTCCACCCATGCCAGGCCTGGACTGCACAGTTGGTTTCCTGGCCCGATGCGGGCAACGCACATACACATGACCATAGTGGCATATACTGACAGTGGTATACCAATGGTTGAGAAAAAAAAATGACATAAAGTGGATAAATAAAGACTTCCTGAAAATGATTGTTATGGTCGATCGGTGCCCAGGCTTGCACCCAAGCTCGCGTCAGGGTGGCCAACAACCCGTGACGCGCAACAGGTGACAGCTGACAACAACGCGATAAGAAGATGAACAGCATGGAGTCGAGATGGTTAGTTGTTTGTTAGCAACAATAATAGGATCACGTCTGATAGCCATTAGTTAAGTTATCTGTGAATTAGTTTAGTTTCATCTTGTGTTCATCTTGTGAACCTATTTATGTTCGATGGAAAAATGAAAACAGCAAGCAATAATAATAATTTTGTTGCTTCCAAATCTCTCTCTCTCTCATTCAATCTCTTGTACAGCAGCAAAGGGCTGCTTGTACACAAGACCTGAAGGCTCGGCTGGCACCACCATGTTGTTGGACATCCTCTCCTTCGCTGCTTTACCACCACTGAGATGGTCATACCAATGATGCATAAGTACAAGCAAACAGGATCAAAGAAAAAAAAACCAACAATTCTCAATAGTAGATTAAGAATTAAAAAATACTATGCAAAAAGCTCATTGCCTGAACCAGCATGGAGAAGCTCAAAACATTTGCTGCTAGCATTAAGCATATACACATAACTATTTCACATGGTTATATTTTTTTAGCAAAACTTTTGTACCTCTAGGATGGGATAAAATCGGGAAAGCATCCATGTTGACTGTTCCCCTATTCGCTCTTTTCTGATACCATGCTTTTTCTGAAATTGATAGAATTGTGTGATTAAGCCATTAAGACAAATTATTCAAAAGCCACATGATGGAAAGAAACTAAAGAGAGAACTTATAAAATGCATCAAGTTACCTTGTGTAGATCGAATTTCAGAGTAAAGCCACCTGCTGAAGACTTTTTAGTATCATACCCACATAAGCAATGCATATTTTTCACCGCAATCATGTCATCCACAGATAATCCTGCCAGCTGTTAACAAATGACCTCTTCCTGAGTTTGTATTATCATAATATAATAATTTATGATGTAACATCTGATTGAGTTTACCACTTGATTAATTGAACTAGTTGAGCTAGAATCCTCTCATGTGCAAATGTGTAGAAAATATCTACTGTAGAAACAGAATTGAGGATACATCTTTTTGCCAAAACATCACTCAGGAAATTTTGTTACGTTTTTATTTTTTCTACAAAACTGTCAATGGTTGCATTCGAAGAAATGGAAGGAAGATTTTTTAGAAAGCATCATTTCAATGTAAATGCCACCTCTTGGTCACAGGATGTGCTGATGTGACTTCTCAAAGTCTTCACAAATCACAATACAACTTTGACCATTATTCACTATTATGATATTATCTATTACCTATAGGTGTAACCAAAGCTGCACTCTGGGCCTGTCCACGTCGGCCGTCCGATCTGTGGCTCCGGCTCGATCCGTCCGTTGGCTCGCTGTCTAGCGCGCACAGCCGGATTGCCAATGCAAAAAAGCCCTCCTGCCTTTTCATTTTACGTTCGCGTCCTCGGTTCTTAGCGATCGTTTGATTAGCCGATCAAATGGCCCTCGCTGCGTTACCTTTTCGTTTAGCCCTTCGCTTTTCTTGGTTCTCAACCCGCAGTCCTCCCGCGTTGGCCGAACCCTACCGCGTCCCAGTCTGGGATTCGTCCCCCTTTCCGTCTTTGACTCCTCTCCGCCTTTGCCTCCTCCCATTGCTACCTCCTCCCAGCTCCCCTCCCCGTCACCGGCCACAGCCTAGCAGCCACTGTCCGCTCCCGTCTCCGCCTCCCCATCTCCGCCTGCCTCCCCAGCTCTCAACTCCCTTCTCCGTCGCCGGCTGCTGTTGCCCCCCTCCCGTCTCCGCCTCCCCATCCTCCAACCCTAGCGCGCCCACCCCGGCGGTTCACGCGGTGCTCCACCCCTCCTCGCCATCTCTGCCTCCCTGCCGTCCTCCCCGTCTCCGCATCCCCCTAGCTCCCGTCCCCTTCTCCGCCTCTTCTCCGGCCGTCTCTGCCTCACCGCCCTCGTGTCAGCCCCTTCCCTCCCACCGCCGGTTGCCGACGGCGCCGCTCGAGTCCTCTCCCCGTCGTCAACCGCCGCCGCGGCCATCCGCTTCCTCCTGCCGTCCACTTCCTCCTCCCGTCTCAGCCCGTCGCCGGCCAGCATCCTCAAGCTCCCCTCTCCGTCGCCGGCTGCTGCGGCCCCCCTCCGCTCCCGTCTCCACCTCTCCATCCTCCAATCCTAGCGCGCCCAGCCCGAGGGTTCGCACGGTGCTCCACCCCTCCTCGCCATCTGCCTCCCCGCCGTCCTCCCCGTCTCCACCTCCCCTACCTCCCGTCCCCATCTCCGCCTCTTCTCCGGCCATCTCCACCTTCTCGCCAGATCTGGCCCACCGCGCGCTCGCGTCGCCCGCCCACGACGGCGCCACCCCTCTGAGCTAACATGGTGCCTCGCAGCGGCTAGATTGCACGCCGTGCGCCATCTCGGTTCCATCCCTCTCCAGTGTACACTGTAGCAGCGACTACGCCGTCGAGTGTATGATTGTTGATGTTGCTACAGATACTCACCTAATCATGTCTTCTTTTACATTTCTCTTGCGATGCGATGATGGAAGGTGTCGCTGTGTCTTCCTCGGTTCCAAGGACGACGACCACGACGAAGGCACTGAGGCTGGCGAGAGCGGACCCGTCGCCACAGCTGGCCGCCGCCATCAGCAGCAGGAGGAACCACACCATCAGTGCCGGGCGACAGCACCTGAACACGGCGGTGGCGGAGCCCGTGATCTGCTAAGCGTCCTGCACGAACCTGTCCACGACACACAAGGTACAAAAGGGAACTGATTTTACTAAGAAAAGCTCTTGCCAGGACTGCCTCTTCTTGATGCTTCAGGCCAAGCAAGATAATGTTTCGATTGTTATTTAATTATTTATGTTTTTATGTGAGATAGTATGGTCATCGGTTGGCAAATGTTGTGTGCTTATGGATTGAAGCAAAGACAACTGATTTGTAACAGGTTTTGTAGGGTTCTTCAACCAAATTGACCCAGTTTTAAGAAGGTTTCCTGATGTTATGACGTTATTGGACCAGATTGATTCAATTTTATTTTAAGAGGGCATTGCCCTAGGTTGTCCATCAAGGTTTAGTTATCCGCATCTTCATCATAGGAGTTTGTGGTCCAGTCAGTCAGGTCGGTTCTTCTTCAAAGCTCATTGTATATTTCATTATCCTGATTGTCAAATTTGATGATGTCTGAACTTATGAATTGATATATATTTCAATCCACTTTAGCTAAACGATCGCAACTATGTGTTTTCTTTCCTGTCCAGCTCCACATAGTGATTGTATTATCTTTTCCTAATTGCGGGTGCCTGCAAAATAGACATCAACCAAATGATTATATTTCGAATGGTTTGGCCTAGGATCTCCTTCTTCCAGGTGTTGTGGACCTGGTGTGTAACGTTTAAGCTGATTGGTAAACTTATGTGCAGAACATTGATGCAAGACCTCCCTTTGGAGATTGCGGTTCTTTGGTTTGGCCTACGATCATTTTTTCGGTTGTGCAAATCTTTCTGATAAATATCCGTTCATTTATGAATTTGTTAAGTCCAACCTTCATACATTAGGTTTGCCTTCACATGGCCTTTGCCTGTATTTTGAGACACATACATAGCCTTCCTACAGGCTGTAATTAAGTTATATTATAATTACACATGTACATGGCCAACTCATACCAACATGTTTACCAGATTTGCTTTGTATGGAGATCAAAAAGCGTGAATGGAATATGGGCTCATAATAATATAGCCTACTCATAGCATAGTTGCCTGCAGAATATAAAATCTACCATTTTCTAATTGCTATACTAAAATTTGCTACAAATAAACTGATGGTGTATCTACTGAACACCAAAACACCTTAATGGAAGCTTCATACACATGCTAATATAACATGATTTCTCATTGTATAGTAGGTAATTATAGGTATCAAAGAAAACCAGTATAAATTGAAACCTGCATATGCTCAAATTTTTTATTATTTATTTTGCAGAATTCTTGGTACATATCATTAACTTTCTATGAACTATCGTTGATGATCACGCTATGAGCTGCCATTCATGGTCACACTATCCAGAAAGGTGGGTGGTCAGGGAAGTAAACCTTTATGTTAAGAATCATAGTTTGTTATCCTAATTTTAGTTCCTCATTATCATTGACCTTTTTTTTAGGGTAGCAATTGTCAGTTCCTAAAACTGAGGAGTTTTGTTCTAATCCTATTTAGATATTAGGCCTGAAGATAGGTAGTCCAGAAGGTGCAACATACTTGCTTATTTGATTATTACCTGCTTTGAGCTAACAAATCTGAAAGTTTTGAAGCTAACAGCTGACACCGGTTAGCAATGGTATTTTCTGAGTTTACCTTTTGCCTTTTTTTCTCAGAAATTGTTATGCACATGCAAAGCCCCAATAGCTTTTTCCTAAAAGAATAGACTTTTTTTTAATAAAAACTAATAAACAAATAATTTTACACCATCTTCCATGTGTTAAAAATTACAGTCTTGCCAGGTTATGGCTATTCTGTATAGATCAATGATATATTTTTGACGAAACATACCTTAGCTATCTTAAAAGAGTATGCATCACACTCTTTGTTCCTTAGAAAAGGTTACGAGGCTGTGATACTACGTTAGTACTTTAACGTAAAGCAGAATTGAAGTAAATATATTATAGCTTAATGGTATATAGTTTTGGATATAGTGCGTAGAAAATTATTTCTTCTTTGTTTGTTAGTTAACTTTTCAGTCCTATAGGATCCAATACAAAGTACTGTAAGTACTGCACGCATCTTTCACATGCCTTAGTGCATAGCCCCTTTGGTTGACATTTACCTTTTCTAGGAAGAGGGGAACAACATATATTAGAAGACACCAAACTACATTCAGTCTAATGTGATAATTTGTTTTCTGCCAGCTAATTGTCTTTAAGAAAGGAAATAGTCTCATGTGCTATTTTTCCTATTACAAGAACCTTAAATTCTATGTTATCCACCAGTGAAGAAAATAGCCCAATTCCAGCGCATACACGTCGCCCCCAAAATCTCAGCCCTCAGATTGCAGCGTAACATAGATCACAGTCTCACTGATGGATAACATAGAATTTGATCATGGGTATGCTAAGTGTCTTGCAAATATAAATGTATGTAGATTCTTCTATAACTGAATCTAGCCTGCTGTAGGTTACTACTTCATTCATCTGCTTGCGTGTGGCTACCTGAGATAGTAGCGGAATTCACCCCAGAGCAATATCATGCATTTTGCCAGTTTATAACTACTGCCTCTCGGTTTCCACCTGTATAGTTAGCGGCCCTTAGTCCCAACTTATTTGTTCTTATAAAGGTACTTTTCTTGGTCGATCTTGAAAGAAGCTATTTTAACATCCTGTGTCGACTATGTCAACAGGGAAGAGCTAGCACCACAGAGAGAGTTAATAGATTCTGATGGATGCTCTTGCAAATAGATCTTTGCTTAAACGTATGACACAGCAGTGCATTAAATTTCTTCAAATCGTTTGTGGCATTGCCCTGATTTTTGAATTTGGAATCTAGATGAAAACAAATGCCAGCAAGTTTTAGCATGTCAGACTGTGCCAACTGGTGTGTTCTTCCTGCCGGTGTATAATATCATCTGATAGTGATTTCTAGCTCTGCTTTTAATTATCTTATCTCCTCTTATCTATCTGATAGCGAAGACATGATGTTTTCCATCAAAACAAAGTGATCATCTGTAGCCCTCCGAATAGTGTCATGACCATTTCTGTATATTTTTTAGAGCACTATTTACATATCCGCTATGATCAACGTATTTCACTTCATTACGTATGTATAAATTACCCAAAGTCTTCTTGAGGATTGGCTACCCGATGTGTGCCTATTTTTTAACGATGTGCTGCTGTAGTATGACCTTTCAGTTACATAAGACCATAATGTTATTTTCACTAATCGGAAACTTAGGATGTTCCAACCTGTTCAGGTACTCGATGTAAGCTAAAAGATATGCATGTTCAGATAACAGAGAGCCTTCGTTATTGTGCAGCTTCAGCTGCATGCCCGCAAGAGATTATTTGGTGAAATGCCATTAAGATCTTTTACAAAATATAATGTGATGTTATGCTATGTTCTGTTAGGTTGATCTTTCGGATCCACTGATCTACATGATGTGAGTTTTAATGGTGTGCTGCAAGCCTGCAACCTGAACTGAAATGTTCGCCGTAGGCTATTGAACATATGGTAATTATAATTTCTCCTAATTTCATACCTCACTGTTCTCAGTTCCATATTTCGTGATGTGCTGTGTTTTAAACTGATAAATAACATGTTATGGATCCTACCATTTCTCATGGCATTAACAAGTTTCTGTACTCCACAAAAGACTGAGTGAGAGCTATATATTTTACCATTTTTTATGATAAAATATATACAGCTGGCTTTTGTGAATTATATCATTTTCACAAATTCTAGCCGAAGAGCTTCAGATAACCTAAAGTACACAGATACTTTGATGTGTAACCGATCTGTTCTATTTCCTTGCAAAAAAAAATAAGCTTTTGGCTTTGTTAGTTTACAAAACATAAAACTTACGGTAAACCCTCCAGTTCCACGTAGGCGGCTAAATATTATGCTCTTCTTTTTTGTTTGATTCAATTCTTCTCCTGTTCAGATATGTCAAAATTCATGAAAAGAACAAGGTCCCATGCTTATCAATGAAATGAAAATGTTCCTTACATATATAACAATATATCTGCATTTTGCTAAAACTTATAGCAAAACCTTCATTTGTAATTGTGACGTCTTGCTCTCTGTAAATGGCCTTCCCTTTGGATCTTTATATGTTGCATGTGGCCTACCTAATTTAGTGGAATTTGAAATAATAGAGGATTAGAAAGTGCCTTTGTCAGTTCAATTCAAATTATTGCTACAAGATGAAGCCACTGTTATATGTATAAATTTTCTAATTTTTGTCATAAGGAAGAATGCTGAAAGCTAATTGCCTTAATATTTTGTCCTGCCTGTTCTGTTAGCGATATCTCGGTACTTGGAATCATACGAGATTGATTGTAATCTTCAAAGCTTTGAGCAAATCACAATGGAAACTGGTACTGAAGAGGTTACATCCAAAATCAGAGCAACTGCTCAGTGGAGGGAAAGTTTGTTGTAAGTACTTCGATACTTTTGTTTTGTTTCAACATGCATGTTTAATTCTTATTATGATTTTTTTCTCAATAAAACAGTTTATGTTTTGTTCTCATAATATAGCAATATATAGGATAGTATCTGAGACTTGATGTTAGAGGCATATCATGTCATTCTTATATCGTTTTGGAGCTTTGGATGTGAAAGAAGTAACAGTTAGAGGTTGCACAATTTTGCTGCATAGGTATTTAAAAATTTATTTCAAAGCATTAGCGAAGCATCTACAAAGAAAGCTTGCAAGATTAGAAAATTACTTCAAGTTTCCGAGGCCAAACGCTTGCACTACTCATGCTGAAGTTCTGAGAGAGAAGGATGCATAGATTAAAAAGGTACTTCTCCTCTCATGTAAGCTTTACAAGGATGCACTTCTGCAGTCTCTTATGCACTCTATCTATTTTATCTTTCTGTTCTTCAGATGGAAAAACAACCTGAAGGAATTGATAGGAGAAAGAGATGCTGTTCAGTCTCAACTTAAATGTTTATTTAAAGGTGATGGTGATGATGATGGCAATGATCGCACTGCAAAGCGATGGTTATTTTTTTTCTCATATCATGTGTTCTCGCTCTTAGAATTATTGTATTGTGTGACATTGAATGAATTGGCCTCCCTCTAATAGGATGAACATAGTCAGTCCTCAAGAGTCTCCTGCACAAAATGATTTCTTCAAGTACGATGCCCTAATGTCCGCATTCTGATTTGCATTTACAATTCATGCCCCAGTCCCTTCTTGCGTCTAGGAATTTAAATGAGACTAAACCTAAATGCATAATATATAACTAAAAAATGAGTAAACCATCTCATGGGTCAGTCCATATTTTTTCCTGCAAATGTAATTTAGTCTCATATATATCAGACATTCTTATTGTATTTCCTCTTAATGAAATTAGGACATATGGGCTCTTTTCTTTTATTTAGTCTATTTAAACTCTAATAATGTTCTTATGATGTCAGTGCCATTTGAGGTTATATTTAACCAAACACTTCGTTCCCAACGGAATATTCTGTATTAGGTCCCAGTAATTTGTAACCTGAATGTAACCATGTGCTTAATTATTGATCTGAGAATATTCTGTATTGTTAGTCCTTGTTAGTCCGATGATGTACTACTCTCTCCGTTCTCATTTGCTTGCTTTTTAGGTCCCAATAATTCCTAAATCGCCAATACGACTGGTGGTGCGTGCATGCACATTCATGCATCAATCTAATTCTTCCCCACCAAACAGGCTAAATGGGCTCTTGGAATGGATATATAGATGGCACAAAGTTATGATGTTTCAATTTTGGTATGAACTGTTGATTAATTCCAAAGAAATTCACACAATTAGCGTCCAACACAATAACCGAAACGTGCGCGTGAGGCGCGCAATCCTTTCTAGGTAGTGTTTCTTTCGGCATTTGTGTTTGCGTTTGCTTATAAGCTGAAAATTTGTTATTTTTGTACAAGTCAAACGCTTTGACGTTTGGTAGCTAATTTTTGTAGGTCTTACTATTTCTTCTCAAAGCTCTCAAAACTATTTTTTCTATAATTTTTTGATCACTCGGATGTCCTTATCGAGGAGTTACAAATTTTCAGCTTAAACACAACCGCAACCACCAAAAGAAACACTACCCTAGTATCCGTGAAAGCTAATAAATATATGATTGTGAAAGCATCTTTGCTGACAGACCTGGTTAATTTTATGCGCTCACTCTAGATATTTACAAATATACCGTTGGTCAAAGTTGAAGTGATGCGACAACACACCATCCATGGTGACACTTTTTTTACGGCTGGATGGATAAATTACAATTCTGCATGTCATCTAGTTAGCACAACTTTGTTAATGCCTATATTCTTGCAAAAAAAACAGAAGAAAAAGGCCATCGAAAACACCGTGCTATATCACGTACTAGTGAACAAACATACCATGACACCTGTATGTGTATCATGTCATCTTTTCTTAAAATAAATTTGCTATTAATTGATAATAAAAAAATGGGGTGGGTTCTTTTCAGCTTATCTTATCCTACTTATTTGCCTTATCTCGTCACTTCGAGAATTTTTCGAGATAATCTCGAGAGTCGGTTGGCCTTCAATTTTAGGGTTTAGAGAGCTTATAGACATGCCTACGAGATAAAAAAAAACCGACTCAAAAGTAATAAAAAAAGTGAGATAAATCAAATAAGACACGGGATAAGCTGACTTATCCTACTTATCTCGTGTCTTATTTGATTTATCTCACTTTTTTTAATTATTTTTTGAGTCAGTTTTTTTTTATCTCGTAGACGTGTCTATAAGCTCTCTAAACCCCAAACTTGAAGGCCAACCGGCTTTCGAGACTATCTCGAAAAATTTTCGAAGTGACGAGATAAGGCAAATAAGTAGGATAAGATAAGCTGGAAAGAACCCACCAGTAAATTATAAGCATCACATGAGAACATCTTACCATCTAACCTATCCAATAGAGACAATAATATAACACCCACTAGTGCATAATACGTCATCACTGGCGGTTCTAAACTCCCATCATTGGTGGTTTTCAAACCGACAGTGATTATGTGATAGTGATAATCGGGGATTTTCACTGGCGGGTGTGGAACCGCCAGTGATATGCATTATCACTGGCGGTTCGTAACAGAACCACCCGTGATATTAATAATATCACCGGCGGTTGTCGTGAGAACCGCCGGTGATATGTAGACCTTCACCGGCGGTTTTGGTTAAAACCGCCAATGACGGTGCATATTACTGGCGGTTGTTGTATGAACCGCCAGTGATATATTTTTCAGGGTCAAAAAAATAATTAGCTTGCCCCATATTTCATCCATATACAGAATTCATCCATATACATATACATCTAGAATTCAAATAAACAGATTTCATCCATATACATATACATCTAGGTTTTGGTTTTTCATCCATATAGATATACATTCAAACATATTGTTATAATGGTGGCTAGTTTCATCCATATACATATACATCAAATAAACATATTTCATTCAGATTCATCCATATACATATACATCCATATACATCCAGAATTGAAATAAACAGATTTTATCCATATACATCCAGATTTCATCCATATTCATCTATAAACAGATTCATCAATAAACATTCAGATTTCATCCATATACATCCAGATTTCATCTAAATAAGAACAACATCAAATTCAAAGGAACATATCATATATTAATATAAGAAAGTTATTTCAGGACATGCATCGCTTCATACAATATGTCTGTTATAGCTAACTACAGGCGTCCATTGTTTAGACGACCATTTGGATCAATAACTTGGATATTAATAAACGTAGCCAAACTTTCTCTAATGTCTGCAAGAGAATTGAAATCGAGGTTTGTATCTCCAATGTTCAGATCTTCATTTGCTCATAATCCCAGAGTGATTTGCATATGTCGCGCAACGTAGAAGTCGTAAGCATGGCCTCCGGGCTATTGGTGGCACTACATAAGAAAGTATAAAGATGACAAGGCACAATAATCAGTGGGGCAGGCACTAAAAAAATTTCCATTTTATTATGAGGAAAAGTGTGAATAGACACTTACTAGAAATTTCTCTATATGCCTATGTTCCATGCCCATCGCAGCATTGTGCTTGCCCCCACCCTTGACATAACTCTTGAACACCGCATTGAGTAGGCCTTTTAAATCTTCCCACTCGTGTTTGGGTCTCATCCTCAACGAGTCGAGGTAGGCAACCTTGTTTTCGCTAGGTTCTATGAGCAGCAAGATCCAATGAAAATTTTTGTTGAAGGGCAACAAGAAGTATGCTTTATCCTGCCCGTTAGTCAGGGCCCTCTTCAGGTATTGCCCGGTATTCTTTCTATCCCTCTTTGTGTTGTCCTGGGTGACAATGCCAGAGTCGAGAAAACCGGCCTGGACTTGACCTCATTTGGCAACTAGGTATATTTGGCTGAAAAGTAAGATATATGTGATCAGTGTATAAGTGGATAAGAATTATGTACACTGACATTGCGCAAGAATTGTATACACTTACACTGCAAAGTAACGGATGAGAGAGGCATCCAACTCCTGCAATTGATACATATATCACAGGTCCTCGAAGGTTATGGTAAGATAACTATCGTTATCGTTCAGAAAATACTTGCCCTTCACCTTACCCACGATACTAGATGATCGTTCCTTCACGGGAAGGCGTGAGTTCCTGAGGTAATAATCATATAGGTTCTGGAAGGCCGTACCCATGTGTTTTAAGGCGGCAAGGGTATGCAATGGTTCTCTCATCTGAAATTTTTTCCCTTTCTGCGCCCAGTGAATCTTCCTCTTAGGATCCGGAGATTGACGGACAATTCATTCCCCTTCTCTGGAGAGCAATAGCGCACTGGTGGTGAGGATGCAGCAAGCTTATTGCTCTGTGAGCTTGTCTTCAAAGATTGAGGGGCCGCCGCAGACATGGCTTTCTTCGTTCTCTCCTCTTTATCGTTACAGATCGGATCTATGGGTCCAACGCCGCCGGCCTCGATTTCTTCAAGATTTGATAGAAGAGTAATATCCTTCTTGGGCCACTGGACAAAACTATGGACAGCATCCCCAACTGTTATGATTTCATCATTGGGGGGATTCACAAGTGGGATCTTTGTTGTGGTGTTGTCCACAACAGCGTCTACCTGGACCTTCGCGTAGCCCGCCGCCAAGTCCGCACCATGAACCTTCATCCCTGAAATACAGGGGTACACCACACCGCGGGCCACCTCAAGTGAAACACCGGTGCTATATGAAACTTGGAGCAAGCAATGGGTAATCTCCTTGATGTCTTCCACTAGGCATTTCGTTAGGCCAGCCTTATCGGGCGAAGGTGTGGAAGCGCAGCTGCTTTTAAATAGAGCGGTGCAACCGAGAGCTTGTGTATTAGGGTTGGCTTCGGGTCTGTTCCTTACGAGTTCCTCCAATTGTTGTACCCGAGGCTCCCATTCTGTTCGTATCTTCTCAGCTTCTGCGCGTACCCTATTTTGAATTTCATCCTCTAAGTTATGTACACATTTCTTTTTCTTGTAGTGGAGATAGTCATTGAGGAATCCCTCCTTCCATGGAACATAGACCCGAAGCCCCGCGTACGGCCTAGGTGCTCTTTGTTTCCTAGGGCCTCAGTTAGGATGTCTCGCTCCCTGTTTTCAACAAAGGAGCCTTGCGATGTTTGCGTGTCATACTCAATCTGCAATAGGTGGAGAAATTGTAATTGGGGTGTTACAAAAGTAAACATTGTAAGGGTCATTGTGCACTAACCAGCTTTTGAACCACCTCAGCAGCCTCAGGCATGGAGAAGACTGGCCCCGTCGGTGTGACTTTGACCCTAACCCTGATCCAGCTGTCTGCACGCGTGTTGGTAAGCCTTGTGGTGGCTTCAGATTGCTCACTGGCGCAGTCGGCCAGCTCCCACTCGCGTTCTTTTGCCGTATATCCAACGGTGCCGAGTTTGTGGGGTGGGTGTTCTTCTCCTGAATGGCCTTGTGTTTGATGGAGGACTCCTTGAACTCCTTAGTTGTCTTCATCCTCTTGAACTCCTCCCACACCTCATTCGTAATGAAAGGGTACTTCTGAAACGGGGTCTTTTCCTCGTTGACGAAATCCTTGAGAAGATCCACCTTCCAGTTCTTCCAAGCGATCCCCATGCGCTTCAGTGTGTTCTTCTGCACCTTAGGAAGAGAGTCTTCAGGGAATTGAAATGACCGTTTGAGCTCCTCCCATAGTTAGTCCCTTTCTTGAGCGGTGAGGTCTTTCCAGGTGTTGGTGGTGCATGGGACTCGTGCCCTAGCCACCACCCCGCACATTGTTCAATACGCTAATGCAGCTTTCGTGGGAAGGACCGGTACACCTCCTGTCCTGACCTCTGTGATGGTATAAACGACATCAGTCTTGAGCTTGCTTGGCCCTCTGCTAACCCTTCTCTTCACAGCTGGGGTGGCCTCGGGCGTGGTCCCCGCTTGAGGGGTGGCCTAGGGCGCTGCCCCTGCTTGAGGGGTGGCCTCAGGGTCCATTCTACATACAAGAGAACACCAGGCAATGATGGAGTACATATATTATCTATCTTCGAGCTTGAACCATTTAGCTTGTTTTTTATGTAAGGTTGGTTTATGTACTAGCATTGCAGCCCATTTAGCTTCATAATTATAATATGTAATCGGCTAAATTATATCACAATGATAACTATTAGCTATACTGTTAATACGTTCTGAATGCCAATATTTATACATTGTTCTTTCTGTAAATGCTAGATTAGATTTTAACTTAGCTAACTTGTTCTAAAAAATTTATGCGAGCTCTTAAGGACGAAGCTTTAGTAAAACAACTTTTTTTAGTATAGTTTCTAAGAATTTCTCTATCTATCTCAGTATTGCTGGAACCTAAAACACCTAACTTGGCTTATATTGCTATCAAATATGTTGTTTTCTGCATATGGCCACAGGTTGAAAACACACGATAGGTGACAGGGGTGCTTAGCCTCCTTAACAGTCAACCCTATCTTCTTGAGGCCACAATAGTTCTACCTTAGTTCTACCTTTCAACCTTTTTAAGTATAGATGTATAATAATTTCTGATTGTAACTTTAGTAAAAAAAACATTGGTATAATGTGGATCCCTTAAGTTGAGTTTTCTCTGTCGAGGATCTTTGTTTCCTAATTTTCAGGCTCTTCGAATTCAAATTTATTGCCCCTCTTCTTTGCTTTTGTGATAGGAGCTATCAAGTGTCACTTGATGCTAAGTGTCACTTGCATCTGGTATGCCAAGAGGCTTTCACTAAAGAATGCACTATAAATCCAATTCTTTCCAAACTAGAGTTTTATTGAACAATTTTGTCCACTAGTAGCGAAGCACGCGCCCTCAACTATTATACATATATGCATGCTTAAAACTTCAAGTTCCTAATAGTGTAGGAATAGGGCTGTTACATGCTGTCAGCCTTGCCATTAACCTCCCAAAAATTGGTGTTAGTGCAGCAGGAACAATTTTTTTCACAAACAAATGAATGCATATTTGTGGCTTCCTAGCCTTGTTATTTATATTAACATGATATAATTGTGTCATCCTCTGTAAAACAAGTTTTTAAAAAAGTGAAATACTTGGATAAGTGAATGAAATTACTTACATTTTTTTCCAGATTCTCAAATGAACCAAAACTCATATAATTTCTCTGTGTTTCAAGTTTTTGAGACATGGATGACCGAGAAAATTCATCTGAATTTGCGGCTACAAGTACAACGATGAGAACTATCATGTTTTCTTGGGTGAGACCTTTATTGCACACTAAATGCTTCAGGTGGCGGCAAAATGTTTGGTAGCAAAATGGTTGTCATGTAGAATTATTTAGGCCTTAAATCCAAAAATAAAACGGTTCATGTTTTGTAAGAGTTTACTTGTTGTGATGAACGGAATACATTCTAAGGGTCATCAACATATGAAAACGATCACAACAATCTATTGCTCTATTATTGTCACCCTGGTTCTTAGAAATGGTCAATGTTCAATTTTATCTAATTAAGATCAATTAGTGTATTGTCATTTGCTTTGGACGTATGTTGAATTTATTATTCTCATTCATAGCAAAGCATGGGCACTCTCCTAGTAAAGGATAAGCAAATACCTTGAGGGCGGCACGGTAGAGGGCGTGGCGCCGGAGCCGGCGGACACAGACGTCGAGGGCTCTCTTGAACGGGCACTTCCGGCTGTCGAGGAAGCAATCCACTTCCTGTCGAGGGATCGGCGACGAGGGCAGTGTCGAGGGTGGCGGTGACTAGGGCTGCGTCAAGGGCTCGGCGACGAGGGCGGCGGCGATGAGGGCGACGTCGAGGGCTCAGCGACGAGGGCGGCGTTGAGGGCTCAGCGTTGAGGGCTCAGCGACGAGGGCGGCGGCGATGAGAGCCGGTTGACGCAGACGAGAGGGCGGCGGCTAGGGCTTGGCAACAAGATAGTGCGCGCGGGACTTCTAAAAATTTTGGGGTTTGGCACGGCTGGGATATATATAGTGGTAACTGTACTGGCGGCTCATACCATAACCGCCAGTGGCAGTAGACCATCACTGGCGGCTCAAGATATAACCGCCAGTGGTAGTAGACCATCACTGTTAGATCAAGATATAACCGCCAGTGCTAGTAGACCATCACTGACGGCTCAAGATATAACCGCCAGTGATAGTAGCCTATCACGGGCGGCTCAAGACATAACCGCCAGTGACAGTATAGTATCACTAGCGGCTCACGAGATGACCGTCGGTGATAACTATATTAGGGCTATATAATAGAACTATGCCGGACTATATAGGATTATAATAGGTCTATATTAGGGCTATATAATAGGATTATAATAGGACTATATAATAGGATAATAGGATTATAATAGGACTATATTAGGGCTATATAATAGGATTATAATAGGAGTATATAATAGGATTATAATAGGGCTATATAATAGAACTATACAGGACTATATAGGATTATATTGGATTACATTATACATTCTATAATAGGATTACATTATAAAATAGGATTACATAACTCAAATATAAGATACAAATAGAACAGTACAATCAGTCCTCAACGATCAGCCCTTCTTGATGATCGGTGTGCACATAGGTGGTTGCATTGGCCATTTCACTTGATTTTGGCTTGGTTTCGTCATGTAATGGAAGTATTTCATCTAATTGGTTGTAATCCTCCTCGTCCACCACATTCTCGACCCCAATGATTCCTCTTTTCCCACTAAGAACAACATTTTTGTTCTTATCAGCGGGATCTATGACATAGAAGACCTTTAAAACTTGGGTTGCGAGGACAAAAGGGTCATCTCTATATCCCACTCGGGCGAGGTCAATGATAGTCAAACCAAACTCATCAGATTTCTTAACCCCTCTACTTTGGACCCATTTGCATCGAAAAGGGGTTATTTTGAAAATCACGTAGTCCAGTTCACAGATCTCCTCACTGAAACCATAGAATGAGCTCTTACATTGTGTTACTAGGCCTTGGTTGTGCTCCTCCTCATATGCATCTGTACGAACACCGCTGTTCTACACTGTGCTTTTCCTGTCTTGAGATATCGTGTAGAATATGTACCCATTTATGTCATATCCTTGCCACGTCACCACCGTGTATCTTGGTCCCTTTGCTAGCCATAAGAATAGATCAGAACACTGTGTTCCGATGAATCTTGCCTTGAACCAATCATTGAAACGACGGTTATGCTCCTTTTTTATCCAAGCCTCCATCTTGTTTGGGTACTGGCGGCGTATGAAATCATTGTGCTCTTCTATGTAAGGGGCCACCTCCGTCATGTGATTCAGAACAATGAAGTGCGCTTTACGGTATATGTCTCCGTTGGGTGTGATCTGTTTTCTGCCAAGTGTGCCCGTACCATGCAGCCTACCCTCATGATGGGATACGGGCACACCTATGGGGTCAACTAGCGACATGTAATCAATGCAGAATTCGATCACCTCCTCTGTTGCATACCCTTCGACAATGCTAGCCTCAGGACGATATCGGTTGCGTACATATAACTTTAGAATCCCCATGTACCTCTCAAACGGATATATGTAACGTAGAAACACCGGGCCACATAACTTTATTTTCTGAACAAGGTGAACCATGAGATGTACCATAATATCAAAGAAGGATGGAAAGAAATACATCTCGAGATCATATATAATTCTTACTGCTTCGTTATGTAGTGAATCAAGAGTATCAGGAACGATGACTTTCTGATGGATTGCATTGAAGAATATGCTCAGCCTTGTGATGGTTCGTCGGACGTCCGGAGGCAATATACTCCTTATTGCAACGGGAATCATCTGAGTCATTAGAACATGGCAGTCATGTGACTTCATTCCAGAAAATTTGAAGTCACTCATGGACACTATCGTCTTCATGTTGGCAGCGTACCGGATGAGTATTTTACGCCATGCAAGCACTGACAAAATTTTTTTCGCTCGGCCTTAGATAGAGTAAAACAATCTGGAGGGAGTTCCGTGCTGCCCCTACTACTAATTATTGGTGCTAACTCGCTTCTTAAGTTCATATTGACTAAGTCGAGCCGTGCGTTTAGTCCATCCTTCGTTTTGTCCTTCATATGAAGCAATGAACTAACCAAACTATTGCAAAAGTTAACCTCCACGTGCATCACATCCAAGCAGTGTCAAACATATAGTTCTCCCAGTAAGGTAGATCCCACAAAATTGACATTTTCTTCCATATGCCGTTTTCATTGGTTTTTGTTTTGTTCCACTTTCTCCCCATTTCATATTTTCCAAACTTAACATGCAGGCCTGTAAACATGTCATGCACTTCTTTTCCACTAAGTATGCGTGGAGCCGATTCATTCTCCCTAGTTCCATCGAACTGCTTGGTCATCTTGCGATATGGATGATTCACGCGTAGAAAGCGTCGATGGCGCATATACACAGTCTTCCGGCAATTCCTGAGCCACACACTTGTTGTATTATCTAAGCAGTGAGAACAAGCTTTACTTCCTTTTGTTTTCATGCCCGAAAGGTTTCTAAGTGCGGAAAAATCGTTGATGGTGCAAAACAACATTGCACGTAGTGTGAAGTTCTCTCATCGATCCGCATCCCATACCCTGACTCCTTCGTTCCATAGCATCTGTAGTTACTCTACCAATGGTGCAAGGTACACATCTATATCATTGTCGGGCTGCTTTTGGTCCTTGGATTAGTAGGCACATTATAATGTACTTCCTTTTCATGCAGAGCCAAGGAGGAAGATTATATATGCATGGGTTCACATGCCATGTGCTATGCTTGCTGCTCCAGTTTTCAAATGGATTCATGTCGTCTGTGCTCAATCCAAACCTTAAATTTCTAGGGTCTGCACCAAAATCCAGGAACTTGTAGTCAATGTTTCTCCATTGCGGAGCGTCTGCAGGGTGCCTAAGCTTTCCATCTTTCTTACGATGCTCTGAGTGTCACCTAAGAAGTCTAGACTCTTTCTCATTTCCAAACCATCGTATCAAACGAGGAGTGACTGGCAGATACCACAAAACCTTTGCTGGGGTTCCTCGATTAAGATCGGTATTCTGATCCTCGTCGTCGTTACGAGCTTTGACATTTCTCTTATAGCGGGATGCTTTATACTCTGGGCATAAGTGCAGGTTGCTATACTTGTGACGGTATAGGATGCAGTCATTGGGGCATGCGTGGATTTTCTGCACGTCCAATCCTAAGGGACAAATAACTTTTTTGGCACCATATGTTGTTTCTGGCATCAAATTTTCCTGGGGAAGAAGTTCTTTCAGTAGCCGCAAGAGCTCCGTGAAACTCTTATCAAACCAACGGTTCTTAGCCTTCAATTGTAGAAGTTCAAGCACAGTCGCTAATAAAGTGTGTTTCACCTTGCAACCAGGAAAGATTGGCCTCTCGGACTCCTCTGACCATTTCCTGAATTTAACGAACTCTTCCGTAGTACCATAGTCTGTTTCGACGTCACGCATCATTCTATCGAACTCGTAAACTTCCTCATCTAATGTTTCACCGACATCATCACACTCAACACACACATCATCACTATCCACTACTTCAAAAGCGTCATCTTTACCCTCGGTTGTACTCTGTGTCTCACCGTGACACGTCCAACAAGAATAACCTTTTTTGAAACCCCGCTTAATGAGATGAAACTTGATTTGAGATGAGTTTCTATACAATTTCAAGTTATCGCAATCAACACAAGGAGAACATATCAAGTCAACCCCTCTCTCCTGCATATCCGCCAGCGTGGCTCTCATAAACCCTTGCACCGATTCATGTACTCTTCCGTCGCGCGATTTTCTATGTACATCCATGATCTGTCCATTATCTGCAAAAATGTATCCAAGGTCTTTTTTTAATTATTACATGGTTGCACTTCTTTCGAAAGAAAAGACTTTATGAATAAAAGTTTGCCTTAGGACGACAAAGCTAGTATGACACATAGTTTGCTTATTATTTAATTAATTGGCATATACTCAAAACTAGCTAAAATAATTACTTCCTCCTATATATGACTATAAATTAATTGTTGCTTATCCCATTAATTGTGACTACAAACTCATGAACATATTAATATATTGTTGATTATCATATTAATTACTTTTCTCGCATTTTACACATGCAAAACACATCACAAGCCAAAGATATTAATTATCCTACTCTCCATGTACATCACAAACCTACAAATATTTATATATCTAGATCTCAAAGCACTTAATCTAGAGTAAGTTCTTTAATCTTTGAAAACTAGAAGTACAAAGAAAAATAAAAAGCATCACTAACCTCTAGCACTTGGGTCTTCAAAAAACCACTTGGAACTTCAAAAACCACTTAGATCTTTAAAAAAATAGTTAGAATTGAACCAACTCTAGCTACAGCTGCCACCGCATCCACCGCTACAGTCGAACAGGAAGAAGACAGAGTGAGCAGAGCACCAATAATGGAGATAGGGTCGGCACTACGTAGTGAAAACTATCACTGGCGGTTATCTCTGTAACCGCCCGTGATATGCTACCTATCCCTGGTGGTTATCTAACACTAACCGCCAGTGAAAGTTTCCGTTTCCAGTCAACTCCCGTCAGTTTGTCGTACACAACTATCTCTGGCGGTGTTAAAGTGAACCGCCAGTGATATGTAACCATCACTGGCAGTTTTAAATTGAACAGCCAGTGATATGTAACTGTCACTGGCGGTTATCCGTACAACCTCATCACTGACGGTCGTTGTTCTGTTCCAAGCCGCGCGGGGGTCCTGTGACCCTCATCACTGGCGGTGACAAAAATAGCCGCCAGTGATAAGGGGTCGGGGATGAGCCATTCTGTAGTAGTGACCATTCAACAGTGCATCACACTGATACTGGCACTAGTGTGCATTGAAACACATGACCCAGTGGGTAAGCCATCTACAGTTCTACACACGAAATCATGAATAATTAACTAGTAACACTACAAAGATGACACTATCATCAATGTGTCAAAAATTGCCCCAGAACCCAGGTGTTACACCAGAGCCCACTTGCCAAAACAATGGATGTTATTTTCAAAATTTCCGAAATAATTTTCCCAATATAAATGCAAAGTTACCTGCATCAGCTTTGCACCCTTGTCACTTTGAATCTTCTCTGGATTGATTGCAGCATAAATCATTAGCAAGCGAAGTTTGTTTTCACGGCTTACATCCTGCAGTAAATTAAGCATATTAATATGATGTTTAAACTGTGGCCCAGTATTTCATTGATTGTCCAAATAACAATTACCGAGCGTGTTCTCAAGAAATTGATCAATTCTTTTGTCCCAGCATCACCAAACACAAGATCTTGCTCGAGCTGCCCAACATCTTTCAAATGTTGATCTGTGATTATGCTATTGAGTTTTCCTGCAATCTGTACCAAAAAAAGTAACAAAAGCTGAAAAATGTAGTTGTTTTATTATCCTTTATTTGTCATGATTAATGTCATAACAACAAATAGCCAGGACATATGGATAATTGCTAACATCAATAAAAATCATATAAAAAAAGATGAGCCAACAAGGGATGAGCAGGTGTGAGTTGAAGAAGCATTTGGCAGAAGTCACTGATGGTTGGACATCCTGGGAACATGTTGTGTGCGTACTAAAAAGTTGCTACAGATTCTGGAAAAACTTTGTGGATATCGTACTTATAAACTTACTTGGATCAAAGAATAGAGTTGAGTATATAGAATCGGGCTCCCAATTCCAATTCTACAGCACAAGAGTTCACCCATGATAATTCTAGCGCTTGGTTTGCAAGAGAATTGTAAGATGGAAACACAACTATAAGTTAATTCCTAATCCTGTTAGGGCTTATGCTCTCAAATAATGAGATTCCAACCAGAAAAGCAAAGACTTGTATAAAAAGAGTTTTCACCTCCTCACTAAAAAATTAATAATGAGATCCATTGCAAGTACCAAATAGGGGAAAAAGGAATGTGCATGTGCGGCCAGCTGGCTAGCTAGGGACAGTTGGACTGAAGGGGCTAAGATGAGTGAAGTCTGGTGTCATGGAAAGAAGCTCCAGAATCAAGGATCCAAGAAGGTGCACAGAAGGAAGGCTGAGGAGCAAGACTGGCGGCCATTGAGAATCTAGAGGAAGGACTAGCTACTAGGTGCTCTATTAGCTCAAGGCGCTGAACCAGAGAGACTAGCTTCTGTGTGAGATCAGACTGGTAATAGGTGCTGGGATCACCAGAGGAAAGACCATGCTGAGAACGGTGATCTCTGGGACGACCTTGAGGTTGTCTCATGCACTGAGTGACCACTGATCCAGGACTATAAAAGATAGGTAAGCGCTGCGGTGGCAGACCAAGAAGGTTGCGGCCAAGGCTTAGAACTATCGGTGGAGAGATTGACCGCTGAGATGACCGAAGACTAGGTGGAGACCAGAGCAGAGCCAAAGGTGGTGGCCGGAGTAGTGGGCTCAGCGTCAGATGAGTGAGAGCTGAGTAAGGGCTCTAGCAACAGTAAGAGCTCCAGGAGGTAGCAGGCCAGCGATGGCTCCGGCGGCTGGAGGTTGGCGAGCTCAAGAAGCCAAGTGGCGAAGAACTCATCTGATGACCAATGGTGAGATGAAGACCATCGGCCTACAATGGCCATCATTGAGACGACTGGCAAGGGATCCTGGCTCAGGAGACCCGGCTAAGCGGACGAGCTTCCGAGCATGTGAATCCTAGACGGAGGAGGAGCAGATGCTCAGGCTTGGACCATAGTTTGGGCCCACGCAGAGCTCAGGTGGGTCAAGAGGTCCAAGAAGAGTTGACTCGGGTAGCCAAGCAGCCTGAGCTTAAGACGCATGGTCCAAGTAGAGACTAGAGGGGCTCGAGCTTAGCAGCCCAAGAAGCAGAGCCGGCTAGAATAACGACGCAGGGAGGTCAAGGAATTTTTTTAATTATATATTTTTAATCAAAATTAAAAAATAAATACACCGTTTTGAAAAATTAAATAACTAACCGCCTCCTGCACGATGGTCGAGCAGGAAATAAATCCAGCCCGTTCATCGAGCGGTTTATAAGGTCTCGCCCGTTGGTTGGGCGGGATTTAAATCCATCCCGTGGGTTGGGCGAGATTTAAATCCCGCTCGACAATCGGGCGGCATTTGGTCATGTCCAACCAATGGGCTAGATCTGCCTCGCAAAACCGAACGCGGTGGGGGCAAAGGGCGCCGGTGGATATGGAAGCGCCACTCACCGCCTCGGTGGCAGAAGCGCCGTGATGAGACCATGCTCATGCTGGATATGACCAAAGCTATATCGATTTGGCAACACTTCACGGCATCGTCTGCATCATCAACATCTACTAGGATGGCTGCATCTAGATGGCTTCATCGATCCCCACCATGGCCAGGTTGATCACACAGTTGGCCTCCTCGGGTTTTGGACATGGCGCCATCACCTTCATCAATTCAGCCGCCACCTTGGACGCCTCCCATGCTTGATGGCGTATTCAAGAAAGGCGTGTCTCCACCTCTACCACATCCACAACTCAAACAAGACACGTCGGTTCAAAGAAGGCCCACGAGAAAGCCCAACTCAACTACGAGTCCGGTTCGGCTGTCTACGCACAATGCAAATTCAAACATGATGCCTAGGCCACATACGGAGTCCGTTTTCGATGTTCTACCACTCTATGGAAAGGATTTTTCGTCCTCTTTCCAACGGATCCGGCCTAACCTCTAAATTCCAGAACTTCCCTCCTAGCCATCTCCCTCTTATAAATTCAGTAGCCGTCGATTTTTAGTGTTGGGTTTTGTTTGATCAAGTTAGCTACTGTTACTTCTTGTAATCGTGCGTGTCGGTTAGACCGCCTAAATTACTCATCATCGGAACCCCACCGTTTGTGTTTCTCCCAAACCAAACCTTAATACATATTTGCAAATTGAGTTCCTTGTTCATCTTGTTCTTACTCGTTCTTCGATTCCTTGGAGGGACAACGACCTTCGTGGTCAGCTTAGCTACTATTACTTCTTGTAATCGTGCGCTGGCAAGATCAATGTCGTGCACCCTGGTATTTCTACCGGCTTGAGTGACCGAATACTAATCTCAGGAGATCATAGCTAGTATTGCACTCAAGGACATTTGGAATATCATCACAGGCATTGCATTTAACTAGAATTTAACAGTTTACATAGCATAAATAGCATCCCAGTTGACATAGACAATTATATAGTCTTGCACAGGACTTAATTCAATAACATAAAGAAAAAGCCTGTGATTAGGGTTTAGGGGTGCTGTAGGTCAGCTTGGGGTGCCGGGCACATGTATATAAAGAGGGAGAAGGGATTAGGGTTTAAATGTAACATCCTCATTTTTCAAAAATAAAAATCATATGCATTGCATCTCATGAGATTTTTGAAAATATTAAAAGTATTTAAAAATGAGTATGTTCCTAAGTAGAAGCTTTTGCAAAAAGAATTCAAAACCTTTCAAAACCTAACTGCATAACATTGTTAGTTAAAGTTTTATAAAAAGGTTTATTTAAACAAGTAATTAGTAAATAATGATTTTACTAATTTTCCAAATACTATTTTACAATTCATTCATCAAGTAATTATTTACTTATAATTTAAAAACGAGATAAATCAAAACTGTAGGATTTATAATTATTCTATCCCTCCTGCAAGTGGACCCCACCTATTTTCTTTTCTTTCCTTTCTTTTTCCCCTTTTCTTTTTCCTTTCTCTCTTTTCCTTCCTTCCCAGACTTCCTCTCGGTTTCTTAATTCCAAACGAACAGGGAATCCTCCCCAACCCCCTATCTTGATCTTCTCCTAGAAATCCGCCCCAAAAACCGCGAAAATTGGTTCCCACGATCGTGGGGGATCAATCCCTACCCGAATCGATCTCCCTCTCCCGCAAATTCCTCCCCAAATCCCCATATAAACCCTAGCCGCCACCCTCCCCTCACCTATTGCCTCTCTGCGGAATTCGTCGCTAGGTAAGCACCATTGGCCGAGCCCTCCGAGGATGTCCTTCCTCTCTCTCCCGTGGACTCATCCCACCTTTCGGCCGCAGGATTCGTCGACCGTGCTCGCCGGATTTCGACGCCGAAGGGGCTGCTGTTCTCACCGCCGCCGTCGCCGATCCTCGCAAATTCGTCGCCGCCGCCGGTATTTCCCCCTCCTTGTCCCCTCTGGAGCATCCCCTAAGTCTCCCTAACCCTAGCCCCCGGCCAATTTGGCCGGAGCGCCGCCGACCGCCACCGCCACCGCGCGCCTCCTCCCTCCCATGGCCACGCCGCCGCCTCCGCCCTCCTCCCGGAGACCCTCCACGGCACCCCCCACGCCGTCCTTTCCTTCCCACCCCGCCATCGCCTCCTCGCTGGCCGGTTGCGCACACGACGCCTGCTGCCCTCGCCGCCTGCCTCCCGTCCCGAGCCGACCCGCCCCGAGGACCCCGGCCTCCTCCTCTTCCCCACCCGCCGCGCTGCCGCCGCCGCCGCCTCCTCCCGAGCCGCCACCAAGATCCCTCGCTCTGGGTCACCGGCAGTAGGCCCCACCTGTCGGTCACCAGACCCCGGGCCCCTGTGTGTAACGCCAAATGGGTTGCCCACCTTGCGCCGCCGGCCCAAGTACCTTTCCCCCCCTTTTCTTTTATTTTCAGAATATACTACATATTGTAAATTCCATATAAATTCATAGAAAATTCAAAAAATTGTAAAATAAATTTTATTAGATTCATAAAATTCTATATTATTTTTATGTACTGTTTATTTGAATGTTTCTGTTAAATTTAATTTTTGATAATTATATTAGTTCTTGCATGTGTAGGAATTATATAAATTAATTTAGAGATCCAAAAATATCAAAAATTATTTTATAAAGTTAGATATATTATAATATGATTTCTGTACTGTTTTGGTAAATTTTTGAAATTTATTTATCATTAACTCTCTTTTGTACCTTAATATTAAGTTTATAAAAATCATAACTAAATATAGGGAACTCTAAAAATAATAAAACCAATTTCAGAAGTTTTGTAAAATTATTTTATACTATTTTGTACTGTTTGCATCATCCTCATGTCATGACATGCATGCCTCATATTTTATTGCATGTGGTTCTTATTTGTGTTTCTTTTAAACGTTAGACCCGAGTACCGAGTTCGTTTCCAACGCAGCTGAGGATCCTCCCTACTACGTCGATCAAGGCAAGTGCTGAAACCTCTGAACCCATGTTTTCAAACGATTTTTGTAGAATTTGAACAATAGCATGTATGTTTAACATAAAATACCAAATAACTATATTGCCTAGCTAAATCCCATTGATAATTAATTCTTATAAAATACCCTTGCTACCTTAGGATTATTAATTTTGATTAATTATTGCCATATCCTTGATTAGGTTTTGCATCTGCTTAGTAATGCTCATAGTAAACCACCTGATTGATTGCTTGTTAACATTAATCACCATTTTACTATGTGATCTTTAAGAAGGACAATTGGTGTTGTCTTTTGGTTGTATTTGGGCTAGTTGATAGTGGGTGCTATCGGGAAAAATGTTTTGCAAAACCTGATTGGGGTGGATGGTTGCAAGGATGGTGCCGCGTGCACGAGATTTGGGTCCAGTGCGGGACCCACCCTGATCCCTAAGGACCGATTCCTTGAGGTAGACGAGCTAAGTACAACAGTGCGACCATTGAGTGCTTGTGTGGGCAAGCCCTGGTTGAATACCCTTCTGACTTCTAGTTTTGGCATTGCAGACAGTGGAGTAGGCAATTGGTGTTGTTCTGTAGGCTCAAGAGGGGGCTTCCGCCAAGTAGAGTAACTAGCGCTGCGGTGGAATCCTTAGAGGGAGTGCCAGGCTAGGGGAACGTCGGTTAAAGACCTTGTAGCGTTCTTTTCCCTTTGGGTGATTCCTAGGGAAGGTCACCTCTCGTGGGTAAAGCGTGCAACCTCTGCAGAGTGTAAAACTATCATGATAGCCGTGTCCACGGTCAAGGACGGACGACGGGGAGCTGCCTCATTGGTATTTCTTATCTTTGTTTTCTAAATGGTGTTTTAAAGGAAAACCACGACCGGTGTCGTGTGTTTTGATTTTTCTCCTCATAGTAGGTGCTATGAGCGATGAGGGTAATTGCACGGTGGGTGCCGTGAGTAGCCAGGATTGGGCAAAACCCGCCGAGGCCGGAGTTTTAAAGAAATACTCCAAAGATTTGTTTTCCTCAACTCATTTCAAACCATTTTTATAAAACCTTAGGAAAGACTTGCAAAACTGGCTTTATGCAAAAGAACCTTTACCCCTCCTTGTTAAGCCCTAGCTGCATTTAGTCAGCCTTGCTTGTTGAGTATAAAGTATACTCACCCTCGCCTTTATGCGGGGCTGCTCATTCCAACGAGCAGGATGCGACACTGAGGAGGAGGTGTATCAGAATGGGGACTTCGCTGAAGGAGTTCAAGATGAAGACTACTCCGACGTCTAGGAGCGCATCCGTCAGACATGCCTGTGGAGTTGCGTTGGGTTTTCCATTTGAAGTTGAACTATGTTATTTGAATTTCCGCTGCTAGGCCATGAAGCCTAAACCTTGTAATAATTATAAGACTCTGATGTAATAAAGTACTTTTCGTTGAATGGTAATGATCCAAACTGTATATCTGTGTGTACTAGCTACTTGATCCAGGGACTAGTATAGGTAAGACACAACAGGGATTCGACTCCGATTTTCGGGTCCCGACATTAAATATGGGCCAAAAGCCCAATTAGGGTTTGACTAGGGTTTGACCAGTGTTGACCACGGGGAAAAAGGTTGAATTGGCTTGGAGAAACATGCTAAATTACCCTGGTTAAATTTGGTGGCTTCCTAGGGCATTTATATCCCTCTAGGGTTTCTAATAGAGCCAAGTATCATAGGATAATGTTTTTTTTTGTGACAATATTTATTGGCATGTCACAAACCTCCCCCCTTAAGGAGAATCTCGTCCCCGAGATTTGGAAAGATCCTTGAACAACTCTAGGAATTCTGCCTGCAGACCTTGTTGTCACTCCCATGTTGCTTTGTTTCGGTGTGATTGGACCAATGCACTTTGCAGAACTTAATCACACAATTACAGTACTGAGTTCACCAGGAACTTACCAGGCACAACGTTGGCTGCCTCCTGAGCTTCCTCCGTGGTGATGTGGTTGATGCGTCCAGATCCCACGTTCGGTGTCGTCCTTGGTGCGTTATGGACACTCATGTTCAAACCAACGTGCAACGATGCACCTCCTTGATTCTTTTGTTGCTGGTTCTCCGGCTTTGTCGGGCATTGATGAGCATAGTGTCCCACTTGACTACATTTGCAGCAAGTAACTCTTGTTGCTCCACTCGATGCACTCCTGTTTGACCCCTGGTTTACACTTTGACTGGGGCGGTAAGCTTGCTGATTAACAGTATGACTCTAACTCTGCGACTTCGGCACAAAACTTGAGGTTTGGCTTGGGTATTGATGGTTATGTCCCTGATATTGAGGTTTGTTGGTGTTTTGCCCCTGCGAAAAATGACGATGGACGTTGCAGTCACTCTGCCCTTGGAAGTTCATCTTCCTCTTCCTATCTTCATTGTGCTTGCGTTGAGCTCCCTCCAAGATTATAGCCTTCTCAGTCAGTTGCTCAAAGTCTTGGCATTGGAAAGGCAGCAACTGCATCCTCATGCCTGAGTCCATTCCCTCAGTAAACCTCCAGATCTTGGCCTTCTTCGTAGGAATTAAGTCTGAAGCATAGCGTGACAGCTCGATAAACTTGTTGATGTACTGAGCAATGGTCATATTCCCCTGACGCAGGTTTTCAAATTCACGTTTCTTCTCATCCCGCATGCTCTGGGGCATGTAGGTGTTCTTGAACAACTTCACAAACTCATCCCACATTAGGTTATGGTAATTCGGGTGGGCATTGCAGTAGTTTTCCCACCAATGGGCAGCATTTCCTTTCAGCATATGGGTGGCAAGTTGGACGCTCTCATAGTCATCACAAACCACCAGGTACAACTTCTTCTCTACGTCCTTGATCCAGTCGTCTGCTTCTGCCGGATCCCTGGTTCCCGAGAACTGTGGCGGCCTTGTCCTCATAAAGTCGCTAAACTTAGACTGCGGGTGGTGCGGTGCGACTTGGGGTGCTGGTTGCTGAATCGGCGGGTTGGTCAACCTTTCCACAATCAGGTTCAGTGCTTGCAGGACCAAGTTGTCTTGCTGTTGTTGAGCTGCAGGTTGAGGTGGCGGTGCAGCCTCGGCAACTGGTGGAGCTTGTTGAGCAGCAACATTGACCCGAGGGACAGCTTCCTCCTCCTGTTGCCCTTGATTCTGATTCTGACTCGCAGCTTCTTCCATATTGTCAATAGGTGTTGCAGCACGACGTCCACGACCTCGGCCTCTGCCTGCGGGCATGGCACGACCTCTTCCTCTTCCTCTCGGCATCTGCTCCAAGAAAGAACTAGGAAAGATGAGCAACTAAGACGGTAGCGACATCCTTTAGCGAAAATAATTTGCTGGCACTCATTACAAAGATCCAAATAATTAAGATCCAACACACCAGACCAAGTGCATCCAGCAGATGCCACTTAGTCGCAATTAAGACGCAATTCATCACATGATTTACACGCAGATGCAACAAATTAGTTGTTATAATAATGCCTTATTAATAGCTAATTAGTCTCCGGTACTTAGGGAGTAATAAAGGTTTACTTTAATGGGGAAATCAGCTTTTAAAATCAAAGAAAACAATAAATTTTCGAATTCATACGGAACTGTACGATTTCTGTACGGACATCGGGTACAGTTGTATGGACAGTTTTTTTTTTGGAAAAGCAATTTTTCTCCTTGTGCAAAGTCCTTCCAACTTCAATTTCTTTATTGCTCCTCCTTGCGTCTTCAAATTCTTCTCTTTGAACTTCGTCTTTTGGATTTCTTCGAACGTCGATGCAAGTAATTAAAACAATTCACAACCATCATTCTTTAACCAATAAAGTCTTTATTAATAGCCTTAAGTAATGAACAACCGTATCACAATGAGAAAACCAAATATTGATACGGTCTACTCCAATCAACTTTTTATGATAGTACGATCGATCTTAGCAACACCTAATTAACTTAATCTTAGGTCTTTCTTCAATTCAAGTACTTGCTCTTCTAGGTCTTCTTTTCTTGGTGTAGATGTCTTCTTCTCTTGGTGTAGATGAAACTCTGTGCTGGTGCATGACGATTCTTCGACTTGATTTGACATGTCTTGACAGCATCATCTAATTTCTTTGACTAGGTTCAACCAACTAGATTTGAAATAGATAAGTAGTGAAAATAAAAATTTTGTTGAATCAGATGAAAAGGACAGAATCAAGAATGAATCCAGAAGGTAAGTTAGGAAAGTTGAGAGCATAGAATTCCTATATAGAAAAGACACTAAACCAAATAGAATTGTATAGATAGAGATAAGAAAGCAATGATGCTTTTAATTCTTTTTATTTCAATATAAAATATTTTCCTTAAGGTTTCAGGCCAACTAGCTACGGCATCCTAAGTCAACCTTGGCTCTGATACCAAATCTGTCATGCACCATGGTATTTCTATCGACTTGAGTGACCGAATACTAGTCCCAGAAGATCATAGCTAGTATTGCACTCAAGGACATTTGGAATATCATCGTAGACATTGCATTTAACTAGAATTTAACAGTTTACATAGCATAAATAGCATCCCAGTTGACATAGACAATTACATAGTCTTGCACAGGACTTAATTCAATAACATAAAGAAAACACAGCGGAAGACTCTGAAAGCGATGATATCCCGAGGTTGACACGGAACGCGCAGCTAATCACCTTGACCCTCCTGGTCACAAGTGACACCGTTGCCGAAATCTTCACCTGAACAAGTAATTCATGGTCCATATAATGAGTACACGGCTACTCAGCAAGCAGTCCTTAATAAATGAATGCAAGGTCAAAGACGGGTTGGGTTATTTTGCTAAAAACATCACCTATCTACTTGTTTAATTGTTCTTGATTCATTGAACACATTATAACACATGAGCATAGCGAACGGACGGCTAACCAGCTCAAAAGAGAAGCAATCCCTGCCTACACTACTATCAAGTTAATTAATTAAAACACATAGGACTACCTTGGATTAAACTCCTTTCCCCGCCCATAACCGCGGGCAAGGCTACCATGATAGTTTTAACTCTGCAGAATGTGTACACGTTCCCCACAAGCCCTGTCTCATCCCGAGGGAGAAACAGTACAAAACCGTTCCCTGTTTTAACCTGTCCCAATACTGTACCCTTTCTTTTGGTTTCGCATACCGACGGTACACTTCGACCAAAGCCGACGGTCATGCGCACTCCTTCAACCGGACCTGATAGCGCACCGCATGAGGTTAGCCCCCATTTAAGCCATTCGGAACCGGTGATTGCGAATCACGTCCGTCCACTACGAGTACAGCGAAAACAAGCTCCCACAGCTAACGGTCAGGGCCAGAAGGCACAAGTGGCTGTACGGTTCAGGTCCGGTATGGTAATCACAAGTACACGGTTCTTGTATGATAGAGGAGACCTGCACGTCTCAACCACAAGCCCAAAATCCACCTCTTCTGGGTCTCCTCAAATCAACACACACCACGTTGATTTTAGTTGATTAGGTTTATCCAAAATAGCACCACGAAGTCGAACTTCACGGATGCAGGTTTAATAATGAGTGAAACCTATCAACTACCAATGCCAGAAGCAAGGCTAAGCATCTACACAAAGGATAGGCTAGTAAAACAGTACCAAAATGGGCTAACAATGGAAGGCTATGTCATATTAGTAAAGGACAAATACGATACAGGAGCAACACAGCACATGCGATGATAATTTAAGCGTGCAATTTAAATAAACATAAATTAAATGAAATTTAGCAAACTAGGAATTCAATATGAATCTAGCTTGCCTTCGACGAAGTTTGGTTCTGGTTCTCCTCCTTCGAACGGCTCCGAAACGTCTCCCGGACAGCAGGTGCACGTCGGTTCTACGCGAAAAGTAAATAACAGAAATAAAAAACAAACATATAGAAAATAGTATGATAAAAATATATAAAATTCTTGGGATTATTTGTGATTTTTAGGCTCTAGAATTACCCCAATCGGAGTTCGGGAACTCCCTAAACAATTCGGGGAAGATTTGGAAAAAACAGAAAAGCTGGAAAAAGAAAAACCGGGTTAACCAGAGGTTAACCGAGAGAAAACCAAGTTAAGCGGAGCGATGGCACGGTCAGCGCGGTTCGGCGGCTCGGCCATGAGGCGGACACGCTAGCTTCTCATTGGCGCCGTGGCGCTCATGGGCGGCGGCGGGGGCGCGCAGATGGCGGCGATTGTCGGGCGCTACGGCTATCACGCTGGCGGTGTCGCGGGGAACAGCGGCGGCGAGATGGCGATCTTGTGAGCGACACATGGCGTCGGCGGCGGGGCGCGGCACGACACGCGCACGCGGCGGGCGGCGGCGGGGAGGGATGGCACGCGCAACGGGCGAGGCGGCGGCGGCGTGGCTAGGGCTGGAGCGCGCACGCGGAAGTCTAGGCGGCGCGGGCGACGAGGTGGCCGGATGACGGCGCCGGCGGCGAGAACTCCGGGGAGAACTTTAGCGGGCCGTTGCGGGCGCAAAACTCAATGGATTTTGATGATTCAAAATCCTACGGATTCGTCTCGACGAGCTCTAGGCCGTCTTGGTGCTGGATTTGCAAATTGGGGAGATTTCAGAAGGGTTACCTTAGAGGGAGAAAGGAAATCGGATCCGATCGCGCGGAAACCGAGTGAATTTGGGGGCTTGTGCGTGGGTGGCGGCTGTGGGGGGGTCTAGGGGTGCTGTAGGTCAGCTTGGGGCGTAGGGCACGTGCATATATAGAGGGAGAAGGGATTAGGGTTTAAATATGGGCCAAATGCCCAATTAGGGTTTGACTAGGGTTTGACCAGTGTGACCACGTGGAAAAAGGTTGAATTGGCTTGGAGAAACATGCTAAATTACCCTGGTTAAATTTGGTGGCTTCCTAGGGCACTTATATCCCTCTAGGGTTTCTAATAGAGCCAAGTATCATAGGATAATGTTTTTTTTTGTGACAGACAATATTTATTGGGATGTCACAATCAATAACCTTCTGGAATTGGTGTATCGGTCACTAAGGTTCATCATTCTAGACAGTTGTAGTCGGGCTGCCAACGTCGATTCCTCCACAAATCGAGTTATCCATCTCATCACAAGATCGGGACCCTTGCTGCTATCAAGTGGTATCAAAGCGCCAGTTGATCGGTGAGAGATTTCTACATTTGTATCTTGTTTTACCTAGAGTCCAGAAAATCGCCAAAAAAAATTCCCTCGGTCCAAGACAGTTTAGCCTTGCTTTTGCTATGAAGTCCATGCCTGTTGAGTTTACGGTTGCATCATCGAGTCAGTTGCTAGTCTTAGTCTTTACCTTAGAGTTTTGAGTTCATGTCACATTTTTCGTCGCTGTCGCTGCCGTCCAGTTAAGTGTTTTTGCTGTTTCTACCTCATACGAACCCGGATTTTGGTGTTCTTGTACTCTTTGGAAAGCTTAGAATGTATTTTCCAACATTGTTATTGAAGTTGACCTCTGATTCGGCTTCCAACACAGGGATATCTTGCAATTAATTTCGGACTGTCTACATATCCAATCTGTTACGAATTTGGTTCGGTCTTCCAATCATAAGTCTTCCATCCGAACTGGGATTGCCATGTTTTTGGACACTTTTTGGATTCAGCACGAAATGTCCAAGGAAAAGTTAGTTGGAGTCATCTTTGAAATCGCCCATCTTCAAGTTGATAAAAGTTGGATATTCTCGAGTTCTAGTCGGATTCGAATTGGATCAATCTGATACCAGTTCGGTTAAACAGCCATACCTCTTGATTGCCTCATTCGTTTTGGGTGTTTTTATCCTTGTTGGAAAGAGTAGGAGATCCTCTACAACTTTGTCCATTGTACTAAATTCCAGAAACGCAATCTTCATGCCCTAAAATCGCGTTGGAGGTGAATCCGTCTCATCTCAGATCTTTCTATACAGCTTGTATTTTGGGGCCCATATCTCCTTCTTCTAAACTCCAAATTGGGTGTCCATATATGGAAATTGATGAGAAAGAAAATATCTACAACTTTGATATAGAGACCTTCCTCAATTTCAGAACTTTTCTTGGGTGAATTTGCCGAACAACATAACTATTCCTGCTGTCCTATTTGGAACGTTTGAAACACGTGAACAAAAAAGCCGCAGAAAAAGAAAGGAAAAAAAAGAGGAGCTCTCTAGCTAGGTGCAGGGCTTTATTGAGTTGGTAACGTCGTTTATGTCTCGGCTCGCGTCTCTAGTACGGTTTGTCCTAGGACCAGCACAGTACCATCGTTAAACGTTTACTCAGCTTGTTTTGGTTAACGTAGTTCTAGCTATCCATTGCATTCATTTAAGCCACCTACAGCTCCACATATTGCTACAACCCTCAGGTTCTAGTGACTGGCATTGATACACCCAATCTCTAGGAGTTGTTGCCTCGTCGGTTGCCGTCACCTTCTGCTAAGCTTGATAAGAATTGGTAAGAACTTGAAAGAACAGGTTGAGAGTGAGCGACTTGTTTAGCCACATCCTATTAGCTGTTAGGGACATACTCTTTTTGATCATATTATTGTGGTTGTTCTCGTGTTTTTCTCCTAACCATGTTAGGAACTAAGGACAATGATGTGACACAATCCCCTCGCAGCAAGCACCTCACTGCACTCACCGCTGTTAACACCTCTCTTGGTGAGTTTATGAAGCGGCTTGATGACATGGAACAACGGCTTGATGACCTGGATGCTCGTGCGCAACGTCAACTATGCCATAATCGCACTGGTATGGGACCTTCGCTAACGCGTCCTTAGCTACATGTTGACGATGAACAAGGTAAAATAGAGTTTGAATTGCCTCTATTTACTGGAAAGTTTGATCCTAATACATATATTGATTGGGAGATAGAGGTAGACAAAGAATTTGCAAAGTATGACTTATCTGGAAAACAAAAGATTAGTGCCACAATTAAAGCGTTAACGTCATATGCAATTCATTGGTGGAAGCATATATCTTGACATGATAAAGAACCTAAAACTTGGAATGCCATGAAAAGAATTATGAGAGATGATTATGTTTCTGAATATGATGCTGAATATTTGCTTACTAAACTTCAATGCTTAAAACAAGGTTTAAAACTGTTAGAGAATACTATCATGAATTGCAAAATTGTTTGTTGCATTGTGATTTACAAGAATGTGAAGAAGCTACCGAGTTTAGGTTCATACGTGGACTTAATAAGGATATTCATGATATTCTTGTTGATTAAACATATGGTTCTATTTCACAATTGTTTGAGTGCTTGTAAAGCTAAAAATATTCTTATTGAATCTTCGAAGAAATTATTAGCTTCACATGAGGCGCCTGTTATTGCACCTCCTCTTGTAGTTAACATTTTATAGGAAAATAAGTACTATCAAAAGGATGATGGAGAGAACATGGAGAAAGAATTGATCAGCGTTTCCCCATGTGTAAGTGTGGAGATAGTAATTCAAGTTGCACCTACAACAACTGATGAGAACTTTGAAGTTAATATAAAAGGTGTTGTGCTTACACAAGCCGAGTGATTTTGGTATGCTGAAATTGTCTACTACTCGTGCTGTCATAGAGCAACCTTTAGTAGAACCACCCGCTGATATTCCTTTGTTACAAAATGATTTACTTGTTGTCTCTTGTGATAAAGAAGAGTTGTGTAATAATGCTTCACTTATATCCATGCCACAACTAGTGAATGAACATGAAACTTTTATTTTAGAACTAAACACTTGTGCTAAGCATAAACATGTTATTCACATTGCTAATGAAGAAGATGAGCTTAAATTGATATCTTCGTTAAATACATTAGGACAGTGTTCTTTTCAGCGTTTGCGTTTGCGTTTGCTTATAATCTGGAAATTTGTTATTTTCGTACATTGACGTTTGATAGCCAATTTTTGTAGGTCTTACTATTTCTTCTCAAAGCTTGCAAAACAATTTTTTCTATAATTTTTTGATCCCTCGGATGTCCTTATCGAGGAGCTATAAATTTCCAGCTTATAAGCAAACGCAAACGCTGAAAAGAACACTACTTAGGTTACATTGAATTTGATGTCCTGTGTGATATAAACAGTAGCTGATTCCACGACGGAAGCTGAGTATATTGCGGCCTCTGATGCTGCAAAGGAGGGAGTTTGGATTAGAAAATTTGTTTCTGAGTAAGGAGTAGTTCCTAGTGCGTCCTGCCCATTAGACATGTATTGTGACAATACTGGTGCCATTGCGCAAGCTAAAGAGCCTAGGTCTCACCAAAAATCCAAACACGTACTCAGGCGTTTTCACCTGATTCGAGAGATCGTTGATAGAGGTGACGTGAAGATTTGCAAAGTGTACACGGATTCTAATGTTGCTGATCCGTTGACAAAGCCTCTTCCACAGTCAAAGCATGACCAGCACATAAGAGCCATGGGTATACGATACTTGCATGATTGACTCTAGTGCAAGTGGGAGATTGAAGGGAATATGCCCTAGATCAATCATGAGATGATTATGTTGGCGTCTTTGTTCATGTCTTATGATAACATTGATTATCGGTTCCATGAATAAATGTCATAACTTTGTTCGTTGAGTATGACTTGATTGTGAAACACATTGTTAATATGACATTATTCTAAACGGTCCCTGGTCTATATCATTACGAGGAGCAGTAATGGTTGACCAGCACATGTATTGGTTGATGGTAACGTTTCACATATCATAGATTTAGAGATATCAAACCAATAATGTGGACACATGTTAAAGAACATGTGTAGTCGGACGGACCTACTCCGAGACGCTGTGAGATTGTTATCTCTTAATGTGCCATCAGCGTATAGTCTCGAGTGGTACGCCTATATGGTCCTTTGACCTAAGATCATCATGGATGTCCAGCATGTGGAGTCGTATGCTTTGGTGTCATCAAACGCTATATCGTAACTGGGTAGTTATAAAGGTGACTACTGGGTATGCCATGAAACATAGCTAGGAATATGATTGGTCAAGATGGAATTTTCCCCTCCTAGATAACAGGAGAGATACATCTGGGCCCCTCGGTGTGGACGGATAAGAAAAGCGCACGGCCGTGCAAATATGACTAAGGAGTTAATCAAGGTATTAATATCCATCACATTGACGAGTGAAGTGGTCGAGCTGTAATCAAGGGTGGCACGAATCTCGCCTTGAGCTTGACTGGTATCTGAGGCAAAAGGATCGGTATGTGCGACGTATCAAGGTTCAATCGAATATTGATTCTGTGAATTCGGGGATCAATTAGTACTGCTAGGTGCCGCTGTTGATCAGTGGATTGGAAACGGGTTTCCAAATCCACGGCTGACTTGTACTGAACCTAACGGGTCACACACTTAACGGGTTGGAACTGTCTAAAGGGTTTCCGTGCCTGGATATGATCCGTGTATGAGATGGAACCCTAGTGGGCCGAAGCCCACTAGCATCTCTATATTAAGGGAGACGTGGGGCAGCGCGCGGGTGGTCTAGAGCCCTCACCACGCAGCCATTACGTGCGCCCCTGTTCCTTAGAAACCCTAGCCGCTCGACGAGGTGCTAGCACACCCCGTGCGGCGTTCCTCCTCTGTACGTGTGGATACTGGTAGAGGCACTGCCGTACGTGGACGTGCTGGTTGGTTGGATCTCCGGCGAGTTCGACAACCACATTGTAGACCTCTCGGCGAACGTTGGTGTTCACTCGGCGATCTACTCATTCACTCGGCGATCTACTCGGTGACCTGGTCGGCTGAGTCGGCGATCTGTTCAACCCACCTGGCGATCTACTCGGCTACCTCGGTGATCCACTCGGCTCAACCGGTGACCTAGTCTGCTATGTCGATCTCCACTCGGCGAGTGCAGGCGTCCACTCGGCGTGATCGGACGTGTACGACGACGCATGCGTGTCTGCTTCCGTTGCACCGGCTCGTAAGGGGTAACGATCTATGATCTTCTACTCACATGTTTATCCTGGGTGCTCGCGTAGGAAATTTTAATTTTCGGCTAGTGTAGCCTGCGCGTTCTCCTTCAGTGGTATCAGAGCATGTCATGCGTAGTTTCAGATCTAGATCAGGCGCATATGATGATATGTTGCTGTATTATTCACGAGTTGATTTGATCGATTTGTATTGGGGTGCTTGAGGTATGAGTTGGTGGTGCTGAGCGATCAGAAAGATTAGTTCGCGCTCATCCAGATTTGTGCCATGCATTACCCCTACCGGCTGGTTGTACCGCCATCGGGGTCGTAGCGCGTGCCGAACAGATCGGGCCAATAGATTGAGATCGTTGTGGTCGCTGCCTCTCAAGGGGACCTCGCGCGTTGGATCGATGAGATCGGTCCTGTGAAAATTGGGACATACTGATGACCCGACATCGGCCTGATGAGATCAATCCGTGATAGTGGTTAGCTTACTTTGAATAACCGGCTCACATCGTTCGCGTTAGAATACGATTCTACGCTTAACTTGTTTTTGCAGGGAAAGATGTGAACTGTATAGACCCTTTGTGTATATGATGCATGGCTGTTGTCTTCATGGCCTGCGTGTCATGGTTAATTGCGGCTTAAGACTATCCAAAGTTGTATAACGGCTTGCGTGCCAGCATGTGATGCTCTGAATCCTCATGTACATTCGTATCTAGCTATTAGATGTAATAGTTTCATACTTAGTCATGGAGGCTTCAACCACGGTGGCCCGGTGGACAAGGATGGTCGTGGAGATGGCAATCACCACGTCTTGGGTCATACAAGTTCACGGTTTAATATGATTATCGGTGATATTTTTCTTTACATTGCTATTCTTTCACGTCATATATATGTGGTGAATATGATAACCTGATTGAATAGTTTCCCTCGAAAAATTAAGAGTTGGATGCCCTTCCAATAGCTGCACCCATTGTCTTGTACGTTGATTGGCAGTTTCAGCTGTAGCAGAGTGCCGTCTTCTTACTTGTACAATAGGGTGAGGTGTAGCCTAACACGTGCATCTCACACGCATAGTATTGGTTTACTTATCAAGGCTATCAAAACGGTTTTGGGCCTTGGGGCATCAGATGTTGGGAGCCGGGGCATACGATGCCACCCAACAAACAAGAGTCACTTACGATGTGATTGGCAATGAGTTGCCTACCTATGTCATTGGGCTCCTAGGAGATGCTCGGCACACTAGGGCTTCAATGAATGTGGATCTTGTCCTACTGAAGGTCGCCAGAGGGAAAGTGATCTCAGTGGGAGCATCTTTTATTAAAGTTGTTTAATAGAAGATTAACATGAACATAGTGCTAAATCTTTGCTTATTTCTGTTGTAGATGGCAAATAATACTGTTAACACAACGAACAACTTTAACTTGTTGCGATCGATTCTGGACAAGGAGAAGCTCTCTGGTCCAAACTTCATTGATTGGCATAGAAGCCTGAGAATTGTTCTTAGGCACGAGAAAAAGGAATATGTTTTAGAGAACCCCTATCCTGATGACCTGCCTGCAAATGCTAGTGCTGCTGAAAGGCGTGCTTATGAGAAGCACACCAGTGACGCCGTAGATGTCAGCTGTCTCATGCTTTCAACATTGAACCCTAAGCTGCAAAAACAGTATGAGCATACCGATGCTTATAGCATGATTGTGAGTCTCAAGGGCATGTTTGAGAACCAAGCAAGAGCTGAAAGATATTCAATATCCAAAGCCTTGTTTGCGTGCAAGCTGGCTGAAGGTGCCGCTGTCAGTCCTTATGTAATCAAGATGATTGGTTACATTGAGAGCCTGGATAAGCTCGGTTTTCCTTTGCAGCAAGAGCTAGCTACTGATGTCATTCTCTAGTCGCTCCGTGGGAGCTATGAGCCGTTCATCTTGAATTTTCATATGAACAGCCTGGAGAAGACCAAGGCCGAGCTGGACGGGATGCTGAAAACAGCAGAGGAAAGCATTAAGAAAGGCTCAAATCATGTGATGATGGTTCAGAAGGATAAGAAAAGGAAGTGCAAGGCGAAAGGTGATGGTGAGGATGAGATCCAAGACCCAAAGCTGAAGTCTAAGGGTAAGCCTAAGACTGGGCCAAGAACTTCAGATAAGTGCCATTATTGTAATGGCAAAGGGCATTGGAAGAGGAACTGCAAGAAATATCTAGAAGATAAGAAGAGTGGAAAGGTTCCAACTACTTCAGGTATTAATGTTATAGAAGTTAATCTTGCAACATGTCCTTCTGAATCATGGGTATTTGATACCGGTTCGATGATTCATACTTGCAAATCGTTGCAGGGACTAAAGAGGACTAGAAGTTGTGAGAAAGGCGAATTGGAGATCCGCGTCGGCAATGGGGCAAAGGTTGCTGTGTTGGCCGTCGGCGTCTATCCTTTGTCGTTACCTTCTGGTTTAGTCATGGAATTGAATAATTGTTATTATATTCCAGCCTTGAGTAAAAACATTATTTCTTCTTCATGTTTGGAAGAAGGTTATGAGTTTGTAATAAAGAACAAATGTTGTTCTATTTATAAGAATGGTTTGCTCTATGGTTCTTGTCCATTGATGAATGGACTTTATGTGCTAGACCATGAGGATGAACATGTCTATAACATTAATGCTAAGAAACTCAAAACAACTGATTTTACCGCTTATTTATGGCATTGTCGCTTGGGCCATATAAACAAAAAGCTCATGGAGAAGCTCCACAAGGATGGTCTTCTTGATTCATTTGATTTCGAATCCTTTGAACCATGCGAATCTTGTTTACTTGGCAAGATGACTAAGGCACCTTTCACTGGTATAAGTGAGAGGGCAAGTGAGTTATTGGCCCTCGTGCACACTGATGTATGTGGACCAATGAGCTCTACAGCCAGAGGTGGTTACCAGTACTTCATCACTTTTACCGATGACTTTAGTAGATATGGCTATATCTATCAAATGAGGCATAAGTCTGAATCTTTTGAAAAGTTTAAAGAGTTTCAGAATGAAGTACAAAATCATTTGGGCAAGACAATTAAATTTCCACGATCTGATCGTGGAGGTGAATATTTGAGCCATGAGTTTAACGCTCACCTAAAGAGTTGTGGAATTGTTCCGCAGCTGACTCCGCCCGGAATGCCTCAGTGGAACGGGGTATCCGAACGAAGAAACCGCACTTTGTTGGATATGGTTCGGTCTATGATGAGTCGAGCAGATCGTCCTTTGTCATTTTGGGGATTTGCTCTACAAACAGCTGCGTTCACATTGAATATGGTTCTATCAAAATCTGTAGAGAAGACGCCATATGAGATATAGACTGGGAAGCGTCCAAATTTATCTTTTCTAAAGATTTGGGGCTGTGAGGCTTATGTAAAATGTTTGACATCTGATAAGCTACACGCCAAATCGGATAAATGCTACTTTGTGGGGGTACCCGGGGAAAGGGTATTATTTCTATAACCGGGAAGAAGGCAAAGTGTTTGTCGTTTGGAATGGTGTCTTTCCGGAATAACAGTTTTTCGAAAAAGCCAGTGGGAGTAAAGTCCAACTCGAAGAAGTTCGAGAAACATCTAAAAATGTTTCAAATTCCGCTGACCCTCAGCAGGACGAACAAAATATTGTCGAGCCTGTTGATGAGGCGCCAGCCCCACGGAGATTCATACGGGCAAGCCGTGCACCCGACCCGTGCACCCGAAAGGTTTATGTTCCTAACAACGGGGCAGTGCGATGTGTTACTGTTGGACAATGACGAGCCCAGGGATTATGAGGAAGCGATGGTAGGATCGGACTCTGAGAAATGGATGGAGGCCATGAGATCTGGGATGAAGTCCATCAGTGATAATCAAGTTTGGAACTTGGTTGATCTCCCCGATGGTGTAAAAGCTATCGAATGTAAATGGGTCTTCAAGAAAAAGATAGACATAGATGGAAATGTTCACATCTATAAGGCACGACTAGTGACTAAAGGGTTTTGGCATATTTATGGTATTGACTATGATGAAACTTATTCGCCTGTCGCTATGTTTAAGTCTATCCGGATCATGCTAGCAATTGCCGTATTTTATGATTATGAAATTTGGCAAATGGATGTCAAAACAGCTTTCCTTAATGGAAACCTAAGTGAGGATGTGTACATGACACAGCCTGAAGGTTTTGGCAATCTTGCTGATGCTGGCAAAGTATGCAAGATTCGAAAGTCCATATACGGGCTAAAGCAAGCATCTCGGAGTTGGAACCTTCGTTTTGATAAAGTGGTCAAAGAGTTTGGCTTCATCAAGAATGAAGAGAAACCTTGTATCTACAAGAAGACAAGTGGGAGCGCACTTGTATTTCTGATCCTGTATGTCGATGACATATTGTTGATCGGAAATGATATTCCTATCCTAGAAGCTGTGAAATCTTATTTGAGGAAATGTTTCTCAACGAAATATTTAGGGGAAGCAGCTTATATTCTAGGCATCAAGATCTATAGAGATAGATCGAGGAGGCTAATTGGATTGAGCCAAAGTACATACATTGACAAGGTACTGAAACGGTTCAGTATGCTTGATTCCAAGAAAGGGTTCTTACCAATGTCACGTGGGGTTACTCTTAGCAAGATTCAGTGTGCCTCGACACCTGATGAGAAAGAGAGAATGAAAAGGATTCCATATGCTTCAGCTGTCGGATCTATCATGTACGCCATGTTGTGCACGCGCCTAGACGTGTCATATGCTCTAAGTGTTGCGAGCAGATACCAATCAAATCCAGGTGATGGTCATTGGATAGCTGTTAAGAGCATCCTTAAATACTTGCGAAGGACTAAGGGGATATTCTTGGTCTTTGGAGGTGCAGAAGAGCTCGTTGTAAAGGGTTACACCGATGCTAGCTTCCAAACCGAAATAGACGATTCACGATCGCAATCTGGTTTTGTGTTCTGTCTCAATGGTGGGGCAAAGGAGTGGAAAAGTTCAAGAAAAAGCGAGAGTGATTCCACGACGGAAGCTGAGTATATTGCGGCCTCTGATGCTGCAAAGGAGGGAGTTTGGATCAGAAAATTTGTTTCTGAGTTAGGAGTAGTTCCTAGTGCGTCCTGCCCATTGGACATGTATTGTGACAATACTGGTGCCATTGCGCAAGCTAAGGAGCCTAGGTCTCACCAAAAATCCAAACACGTACTCAGGCGTTTTCACCTGATTCGAGAGATCGTTGATAGAGGTGACGTGAAGATTTGCAAAGTGCACACGGATTCTAATGTTGCTGATCCGTTGACAAAGCTTCTTCCACAGTCGAAGCATGACAAACACACAAGAGCCATGGGTATACGATACTTGCATGATTGACTCTAGTGCAAGTGGGAGATTGAAGGGAATATGCCCTAGATCAATCATGAGATGATTATGTTGGCGTCTTTGTTCATGTCTTATGATAACATTGATTATCGGTTCCATGAATAAATGTCATAACTTTGTTCGTTGAGTATGACTTGATTGTGAAACACATTGTTAATATGACATTATTCTAAACAGTCCCTGGTCTATATCATTACGAGGAGCAGTAATGGTTGACCAGCACATGTATTGGTTGATGGTAACGTTTCACATACCATAGATATAGAGATATCAAACCAATAATGTGGACACATGTTAAAGAACATGTGTAGTCGGACGAACCTACTCCGAGACGCTGTGAGATTGTTATCTCTTAATGTGCCATTAGTGTATAGTCTCGAGTGGTACGCCTATATGGTCCTTTGACCTGAGATCATCATGGATGTCCAGCATGTGGAGTCGTATGCTTTGGTGTCATCAAACGCTATACCGTAACTGGGTAGTTATAAAGGTGACTACTGGGTATGCCATGAAACATAGCCAGGAATGTGATTGGTCAAGATGGAATTTGCCCCTCCTAGATAACAGGAGAGATACATCTGGGCCCCTCGGTGTGGACGGATAAGAAAAGCGCACGGCCGTGCAAATATGACTAAGGAGTTAATCATGGTATTAATATCCATCACATTGACGAGTGAAGTGGTCGAGCTGTAATCAAGGTTGGCACGAATCTCGCCTTGAGCTTGACTGGTATCGTGAGGCAAAAGGATCGGTATGTGCGACGTATCAAGGTTCAACCAAATATTGATTCTGTGAATTCGGGGATCAATTAGTACTGCTAGGTGCCGCTGTTGATCACTGGATTGGAAACGGGTTTCCAGATCCACGGCTGACTTGTACTGAACCTAACGGGTCACACACTTAACGGGTTGGAACTGTCTAAAGGGTTTTCGTGCGTGGATATGATCCGTGTATGAGATGGAACCCTAGTGGGCCGAAGCCCACTAGCATCTCTATATAAAGGGAGACGTGGGGCAGCGCGCGGGTTGTCTAGAGCCCTCACCACGCAGCCATTGCGTGCGCCCCTGTTCCTTAGAAACCCTAGCCGCTCGACGAGGTGCTAGCACACCCCGTGCGGCGTTCCTCCTCTGTACGTGTGGATACTGGTAGAGGCACTGCCGTACGCGGACGTGCTGGTTGGTTGGATCTCCGGCGAGTTCGACAACCAGATTGTAGACCTCTCGGCGAACGTTGGCGTTCACTCGGCGATCTACTCGTTCACTCGGCGATCTACTCGGCGACCTGGTCGGCTGAGTCGGCGATCTGTTCAACCCACCTGGCGATCTACTCGGCTACCTCGGTGATCCACTCGGCTCAACCGGTGACCTAGTCTGCTATGTCGATCTCCACTCGGCGAGTGCAGGCGTCCACTCGGCGTGATCGGACGTGTACGACGACGCACGCGTGTCTGCTTCCGCTGCACCGGCTCGTAAGGGGTAACGATCTATGATCTCCTACTCACATGTTTATCCTGGGTGCTCGCGTAGAAAATTTTAATTTTTGGCTAGTGTAGCCTGCGCGTTCTCCTTCACCCTCTTCTCTCCTTTGCTGAGCCGGCTAAAGTGCACTCCCGGCTCACACCCCGGCTCGTCCCCCCTCGGCTCACCTCTCTCGTTCATCTCTCTCTCCATTCCTCTCGCACCTGGTTCTGCCTTTGCGCGCATCCCACCTGCCTTCGCCCGCAGACCAGTCGTCACCGCTCCTCCTCCGGCCAAGTTGGCCGCCATGACTGGCCAGGTCGTCATCATGGCCGATTACTTCTGCCTCATGCGCCGCTCACGACCATGGGATGGCCGAGCTGCTGTCGCCGCTGTCGCGACGTCGTGTCACCGGGTTGCTGCCCGACCAAGCAAGCTCATGTCGTCCTGCCCCCATTGGGATTGGCTCTCGCGCTGCCGTCTCGTGCCCCGTGGCAACGACTGCCATGGCCGCGCACCTTGCGCCTCTGGTCTCGCAGCCGCGCCACACTCTTCCCTCGGCCCATTACTCAGACAGATTGCCCCTCTTGCCAATTTTGCACTCCACTGCCCCTACTCACCAATCCAGACCCGCACCGTCCCATCCCACTTTGCCCACGGCTACTTGTCACCGGATTTTGGTCGCAGCGGCCGGGATACGCCTGTGCACAGAGCTGACCCGTCCTATCCACCGCCTCCACCCGCCAATAGCCGCTCCTCTGTTTCTCTCGCTCTCCCCAGGCTCTCGTAGGGCTATAAAGCCCAGCTGAGGCTCACACTCCGTTTTTCCTCTTCTCACTTCACCAATGTCACCACGCTCTACCTCCAAATTTGTCCACACCAGTCGGCTTTGTGCCCTGTGTTTACTCACAGAGCACGCCGAGCCTCCAATCTCCATTGTCCTCCGACCAATCGGCCTGGGATCGACCGTAGTCCCTGAATCGGAGATTTCTTTCACCGCCGGTGCTCTGCCGACTGAACAACCCCTTTTTCGATTTCTTCTTCCTCGGTGAGTCTCCCTCCAATTCCTTGCAGCACGAGTATCCTTAGATCGTCCCTAGCAATTCCCCTCTATCAATTTTGCAAGATCACCATTGGTGTAGGCCAGTGCCAACGCCCTTGTTCTGAACTCTTTTGATCACCTCGTCGCCGGCCATCACTGCCCACCATCCATCCGATTCCTGACTCGGTAAGGTCCCATGTAACCCCTAAATGCTCAAGCATAAATTTCTAGCCTTAGCTGCACATGGGTTCGCCGTCTCGCCGCGCGAGTAGCGCCGCTGATTTCAGGCCGTTTCCGGCTAGCCGGCGAGAGCACGTCCTAGGTCTTGCGGCTAGGAAGGTTTTCCGATCACGAACCAGCTCGGCGGAGCACTGTAGCACCATTGCAATCGTGCTGGACCATTGCTGGAACGGCGCCCACAAGCTAGATGTGGAAGAGGACTTGGTGACTGTCGGATCAGCGCCAAGATACGAGCTAGCGCAGTGTTGTGTTGAGTTTTGTCGCTGACATGTAGGTCCACGGTCCCACATGTCAGGATAAGTGGTAGTGTCTTCTTCGATGGGTGTCTTCACCCTTGCTTGGCGTCTTCGAGAAATGCACCGTCGGCGTGTCTCTCCCGGGCTGAGCCACAGCCGGGCCGGCCCATCACTGTTCCTCCAATTTACTGCCTTTTTGCTTTTAATACAACGTTAGAAAACAAAATGAATTTCTAAACACAGTTAGACCTCTCCAAAAATCCTAGAACAATTAGGGTAAATACTAGAGGACCTACTGGATTAAATAAAAATAGCTACCTGAACAAAGTGATAGATTAGTGCCATTGGATAAGTTAATAACTCTAATATAAGGGTTTTTCCTTTAAGAAATAAACACTGAAAATGAGTACTGTTTAAATAAAATGGTAAATGACTAGATAAAAATCTGAAAAAATTAGGATAAATACTAAATAGCAATATGGATTCAACAAAATTATAATCTAGGCCTGTAATCTCACTGAAAAACTCTGTTTAAATCTAAGGTCCCATAAAAGGGGGAATTTATAAATAGCTTGTTTTAATATTTTATTAATTATTGAACTCTCAAAAACTTGGAAAAATTCCAGTAGAACATATGTGTAATTTAGGTATTTAATAAATATAATGATCAATTCTAGGACCTTTAATATCCACTGGGTAATTATTTGGCCAAATTTACCACTTTTTCTTAAGCATTAATATAACAATAATGAACACTGAATTATTTAAAATACTAACTGACTTCAATTAAATCTTAAATTTTTACAGAAACATTATTGATCCCTAATGAATTTATTGAAATTGTAGGACCTTGATAAAACTTAGTAGGATTATTTAATTAATTAACTAGGGTAGAGTTGGCCTATAAAATAAGGTATGGGTAATTTGTTTCTAGATTTAAAAGTCATACAGGCACTCACCTATCCAAAAACAATGGAGAATTTCCCTAGAGTTGATGAAGGAAATACTCCAAACAAAATTAATTTGTCTTGTACGTCTATTTGCTAAATCTAGGGATAGACTGTTAAGGGTACTATCATGCATCATCCCTCATCACATATCGTATTCACGAACGCTCGCCCCGTTATCTCTTTGAGAATCATTATACATTAGTAGGATCATGGAACGTCCTTGAAATTTAGATTAAGACTTAACGTCAGTCGCCGGTCGCTAGACTTAGCAAGTGCATTCCATGCATCATACTTTCTTATAGCATATGGCTGCTTGATTTATCGCTCTTCAAATACGTTCCGTTAATAGACGCCGAAGAGCTCGAGGGACACTTCGAAGAACAGCAAGAGGACCCCCACTATTCGCATGACCCAGGCGAGTTAACATCTTCCCTAAAGGGTGTTTGCTTTTACTAAGGAGAGTATATACTTTCCCTAGTGCGAGTTAACATTCAAATTGATCATATTGATTCCCAGTTTATTAAAGTATTTTATTTACAGTATCAAACTGCATACTCTTTAAGTAATTATACCTGTCTGCTTAATCATGATATATCATGCCATGTTACAGTGGCACTCCTTCTAAATTTACATTTGGCTCAGTGAAGTCTTTGCCCACTCAATGTTCATACGGTTGGAAAATAACATACTAGCCACCCAAGAGCAAGCCGAGCGTGTTAGCTCCCAACCCGAGCATGCAGCGGTACACACGGGTGACCTTCGTTGAAACGAATGTAAACCGGGTGCCCGGATATGTGCCCGGCGATGGCTCCCAAGATCAGCTACCATCATGCACATATCCTCACAAAGATCAATAGCACAACACATACAACAAGAGACATCTTTTTCATACAACCGGGCATCAAGATCTGTTGCCCGAACAAAAGTTCAACATAATCAAAGATTCATCATAGTATCAAAATAAAAACCAGCGTGGTATGCCCCCATTAACCCCATGGGCAACCAACTGGAAGCTGAAACTCCGCATCTTGCCCGCTAGCACCGTCATTCCCCGCTTGATAGAAATACTCAAGCGTGGAATCATCTTCATAACCTGAAATTGCAGCATCCGGGTTGAGTACAAAAGGTACCCGCACTATAGAGGTAATATATATCCTCATTCATGAGTGGCATGTAGCAAAGGAAGGCTTAAAGGTTATTTTCAGCATAAAGAGCATTTACAAGACATAAACATAAGTAGATTGTAAATTGCACTTTAATAAAATATTAGAAAGTAATAACTTGTAGTAACCATCATAATTCCTCCTCATAAATTCCATCATCATAAATCTCTGGGGCTCTAACCGCCCTTGGTCTCCATCCGACTATAATCAAAACATGCTTGGGCTCTATCCGCCCTTAGTCTCTATCCGACCATATGCCACGAGCAACCCCATGCTCGGAAAGACACACGGCTATCCCACCATCCCCAAAACCAATAACCAAACTGAACCATGAGCTAACATCAGTGTCTCGCCTCACAAGTTTTCGTCCTTAACCCTAGACGCGGCTGTTCGAACAGTTTTAACACTCTGCAGAGGTGTACGACTTTACCCACATGACACAGCAAGCCATGTCGAAGCCTCTTAGATGTACATGCCAGTCCATTGGGTCCCCCAGTAACTGTCACCCTACGACCCCACGTGCCGTGTTGTGGTTCGAAGGAGTTGACCGTTGCTGTGGACGTTGCCCATGACCTTCTGTCCGGACATCCATGGACCCCCACGGAAGCAACGCTATCTGCGACTGTCCCCCACACAAAACACCAGCAAATAAACAATAGCCCCAATGGTACCCAAAGGCACGAGCATGCACATGTTGGCCAAGTGTCCCCATAAACACGTGTGGTCGTACGTATAGTAACTTGAAGGGGTTGGCACCATGTTCAGTCCTTAATTCACTCGAACGGGGCTACGTGTCCAGGATCCATCCTCCCATCATTCCCCTATCATCCGTTCAAGTCCAGCTCAGAGCTCACACGTAATCCATCATCATTGTCACCAGTATCTCATAGCAAAGCATTCACAATTGAAGTCGTACGACCAACGGAATAACTCCATCGATCGCTTTACCTCGTTGACTCTAAGTATTGCTAAGCCTTCGTAGACCAAACATAGATAATAGTACCCACTCAGGTAACCAAGGAAGAGGGTGTCAAACCTATCATGGTACAGACCACTAAGTAGGAGATAACTAATTTCTACCCACTAATTAATATATACTTTAAAGTAGCATGCAAGCAACTCATAGAACACGATTAAAATCATGCATTAGTAAATCATAGGATCAACTCGATTCAAAGGAGAGTATATAGTGCCTAGTTGCTGCTCGTTGGCGAGGAGAGCTTCTTGATCTAGCTCGGGCCCATCCAGAACGTCGATTCTTATCATTCGTTAAGAAGCATATCAAATAAAATCTAAATAAATTATTTAAAAATTAGAAAATATAAATATTTTTAGAGATTCAGAAAGTTCATGAGCTAATGAAAATTTTGCACAAAGAATCACCCAAATCCGAGTTCGGATGAGGGAGATATGGCCATTTGAAGTTTGGGTGGTATTCTTACTCGGGATGACTAGGGCTTGCTCGGGAATGACCATAGTTGCTCAAGAACGGACCAAACTTACTCGGGAAAGGATGCCCTTGCTCGGGAATGGTATCCTCTTGCCCGGGAGTGGGTTCCCTTGGTCGGATATGGCATATCTTGCACGGTTAGGACTTGCTCTTGATCGGACATACCTAATCTTGCTTGGGAGGGTCGTACAGACTGTATATTGCTCGGTACGAGCAACATTTGAGAGGGCAAACATGCTCGGTTGTAAAAGGTATCTACATGAAAGTTGTAGAGAATTTCATGGCACATCGTTCTCATGTAGACAACTTTTTCATCTGAGTAATGGATGATTTTATAAAAGTATTTTATGCACTGCTATGCAAGTAATGGGCTGAAACAATGTTTCTGGGGCTGCCGCTCTCACACTTTGGTGCATTCAAGAAAATAATGTAACCAAGAGTGGTCGATGATGAAAAATATGAAGGGCAGTTAGGAAAAGGGTTCTCACCTAGTAAGAAAAGCCTTGCTATGAGATGGACGTTCGATGAATGGAGAGGTTGAAGACGAACACGCCGGTTCGTTCCAAGAAGATGCTGGCTGCTCCTAGGCTTGTTCCTTGCGGTTCCTTCTCCTTCTAGGCCATGGATTTGGTTCTATTCTTCCTTTAGCTTATGAAGATAGTCTCCATGCTCATCTCTAAGCTTGCATGTGAACCAAAATGACATGCAAGGTAAGAAACGAACAGATTACCTTGCACAGTCAAGAACAGCAAGGTATGGATATGAGAAGCATCAAGAACTCACCCAAAACCTTGTGCATGCACGAATGGCTTTGATGTACTTGAAGCTTAGGAAGTGTAGATGTTACTCCTGCTCATTCCATGGCCTGGTTTTGAAGAAAGAGGGCATAGATGGACAGAAAACGAAATCAGCCTGCTGTCCCAAAACCGAACAGCAAAGAGAAAAGGAAGAGAAATCCATAGGAAACCTTTGTGCATGTGCTTACCATGGAGTGGAATGGATAGCCAATGATTTCAGCTTTCCAACGATATATAACACCCTAAATGGATTCTTGGTGGTTTGTGTGGAGATTTGAAAATGGTGGAGGTGGAGATAAAAAACAGCTTGTTGTTCTTGCTGCTGTCCAGAACTTGGATGTGGGAAGAATGAGGGTGAGGGCTGGTTGAAAAGGGTGGAGAGAGGTTTAAATAGAGGTATACTCTCCCATTGACAAGTGGGTCCAAGTCCCACCTGTAATAGAGAGGCTGCGGGTAAGATTCTGGGTAAGAAAAGATGAGGTGCAGGCTGCTGGAGCACCGCCAAGTCGGTCGATGGATGGAAGATTCTACCGATCATCACGGAGGACAAAAAGAATAAAGAATAGATGTGGTGGCTAGGTTGTTTGAATAGGTACGAGCTTACTCGATCTTTTCCTTGCCCGGTCTGGTTTTTCGTTGCACAGTTCGACCGTTTATAGCTCGGGCAGCTTCCTCCGGACATCTTCTAGCTCGGACCAGTGATTACCACCTCGGATGGGTAGCAACCAAGTTCGAGTAGCTCGGTGAAGTCCGGCACAGTCACTGCCTTGCTTGATAGAGCTCGGGTGGACTCTACCTTGCTCGGGCAAGCTATAGCCAGGTCGGGCATTTAGGGAACATGCCCGTCGGGCTAGGTCTCACTACTCTAGTGGCTTGGCCAGAGGGATTAAAGTTAAAAGCCTTATGTTTCTACCATAGAGCATGGTGGTTAAATGCAAAATTTTTGTAAACCAACATAAAAAAATAATGAACATGCTAATGATATGCATAGCTATACGAAATTTAACAGCTGGGCTGTTACAGTTACCATTTGTTATTATTCTTTCTGGATGATATTGCCTTGATATAATCATCTGTCATTTGATTTTATTAATGATTGCCTTTATGATCACCTTTAATAGTCTGTTAGGTCGAATGAAAAAATTTTAGACTCTTTAAGTCTTGGTTAAAAATTGCTTAGACATTGCTCAGGTCCAATTAATAATTTTTAGGCTTAATTGGCCTCAGAACGGTGAACCAACATTCACCGGATATGATTACAAAACGAACATGGAAACTGAAAATTGGGCCTAGCATGCCAGTGTGAGTGTTTGGTTGTGATTGGGAAATCAGACGTGATTCGGCTTGTGGTTAAGATAGAGTAGCTTGGCTACTAGGTATGAAGAGGGCTATACGTTCACAGACGCGGTGCTGAGAGGAGCGCGGAGAAACACGCGTAGCTGCCAATCGCTGTCACTAGGGGTGGTTCCGCCACATCGTGTGCAAGGCACACGGAAGAACGATAGCGGAAGAAGGAAGTGGTTATGGATAAGTGTGGACTGGCCGAATCCGAGGTGACTCCTAGAGTGGACCGGACGGGCGTGCAGTGAGATACGCAGCGGGAAGTCGCTGACCAAATGCATACAGGATTTGGTTTCTAGCACCACAACGCGTGGCCATCGCGCGGTAGTGCGAACGTGAGGCCCCAGTGACTACCGGAATGCGGCTGAGTAACCTCAGTTCGAGGTGAAGAAAGGATCATGTCGTTATCCGCGGGATGATCTAAGTCTTACGGCGTAGGGGAGCCATGACTCTAGTGCAGGCATGGCAACCCAGCTAAGGAAGAACGGGTACTTCGCTGGCGTAAGATCCACAACTGGTGCGCCACACCCGGAAGATGTTGGCGGGTGTTTGGAGAAGGTTTGGGATGGGGATGGATTGTGGATTGTGGATTGGAATGGACACCTATAATGAAAACATTGATTAATAGAATTTTGGGTTAAAAATTGCTAAGTCATAGGTTTTGTCTTATAAAACTGGCTTTCTGCAAATAAATAAGCCCCCAACCATTCCTTTGGAAACCCTTATCACTAAATTGCATTGGGTTGGGTGTTAGCTCGCCAGTGTTTGGATAAGACTGACCACGCAACCATATTCTCTTTTAGATGGATAGTATGAGCTGGATCAGTATGCCTGCCATGAAGACGGAGAACAAGATTATGCTAACGATCAGGGCGAGGCATAGGACGTCTCTCCAGTCAACTACTTAGGCATAGCAGGCAGGAGACCTTTTGTATCTTTTGGTTTTCTCGTACTCTGATCTTTTGGATATTCTAACTATTTGGGCCAATGTGCCGTGTTGTAACACTTAATAGCCCTTGGGCTTAATACAAGTATTTTGTGTAATATATGTCTTCCGCTTGTATGTAATGATTCGAGCTAAGTCATAGGTGTGCACTAGTGTACTAATCCAGGGACTAGTGCAGATCAAGTGGTGGGCAAAGGACAGGCCCCACAGAGAGGTTCAGATTTAGGCTGACGACGAACGCGCGGTGTGGGAAGAGGGTGCCCAACGCGCTCGGCTTGGGTTAAAAAGACAGGGACGAGCACGGTTTGATCCGTCGGTCCAAGGGGGAAGCTGGTGCGATCGCTGGGAATGCCCTGCGCGTGATTGGCAAATGTGGGCGGTGCCGTGAACCGGGAAGACCGAGGTGTGGCAGTGGGGACCGGAGCGGGGCAGTGGCTCGACAGGACAGGATGGGACAGGGGCAGCCGGTGCCGTGAGCAGTGCGAGCTCAATGAAACGCTGCAACCAAGTGCAAGCGTCCAAGCGAGCATCGCCGCAGGATTTCGTTGCAGGCGGCGCATGCTGCGTGGCATAGACGCAATTCAGCGGTCGCCGTGGTGGCGTGCGGCCCAGCCAGAGGTGACCGCACTCATGGCTTGGCCAGGCGGCACGACGGTTCTGGCGGCGCCTAGGCCGAGCTCCAATGCTGTGAGACAGAGAGAGAGCGACGAGGTCAAGAGAGAGAAAGAGAGGGAGAGATGATGGCGGGTACTTCGTGGGCGTAAGATCCACAACGGGTGCGCCACACCTGAAAGATGATGGCGGGTGTTTTGGAGGAAGCTTAGGATGGGTTTGTGCTATTTATTGGGAAAATATAATTTGAAACATTGATTAGTAGCACATTAGGTTAAAATTGCCAATTCATACGTTTTAATTTGCAAAACTTGCTTTCCACAAATAAACAAACCCTGACCTTTCCTTTGGAACCTTTATCACTAAATGCATTAGGTTAGGTGTTAACTCGCTAGTGCGGTTTGATTGCGCACTGACCTCGCACACACTCACTCTTTTAGATGTTAAATATGAGCAAGACCACTACGCCTGCCATGAAGATGGTGCTCAGGAGTCCGCTGACAATCAGGTTGAGGCTTAGGACGTCTCTCATGTCGATTACTTAGCCATAGCCAGCAGGAGACTTTTTGGCATCTTTTATTAAACTCTGATCTTTTGTTGTTCTTGAACTAATTTGTGGCCAATGTGCCGTGTTGTAATATTTAATAGCCTTCGGGCTTAATACAGATACTTAATGTAATATAAGTCTTTCGCTTGTATGAAATGATCCGGCTATGTAAATGGCGTGCACTAGTCTACTGATCTAAGGACTAGTGCAGATCAAGTGGTAGGAAGGATGGACCCCACAGAGCTGGTATCAGGGCATACGATTGTAAGAGCCCCTAGACCTTGGCCATTAACACGCCATAACTTAAACTAAGAAAAAGGCATTTTCCTACGAACACTATTTTTTTTTATAAAATCTGCTGTATTCTTTCCTCCCGTTTGCATTCCAAGTCCCTACCCTTTTTTGATGATTTTGTAAAACTCTTCTCTCCTATCTCTTCTTATCCAACATTTTTAGATTCTATCTTGTCCCATATTCTCAACAAGTATCTTATTATGTCTTGTTTATTTCTCAAAACAAGAGTCACTTCTGAATTCTCTCGTGATCCAAAGGTCTAGTCGACCCCTCTTACTCATCATTACAGACCTGAAGATGAAGGGCCAAGAGACTTCTCAATCAGCCATCGCCCCTACAACCGGCTGCAACGGATCTAAGAAGACATCAGCACCTGCGACCAACTCGGAATACATCAACACATCACTTCGCCAACTATAGGCAACTCTACCCTAAACATCTACTCGAATTAGAGGAACCGCACACAATATCCATAACCAAAACAATTGATAATAGTGCCCTACAGCCTTAAGTGTGATCCCTAGTCTTCTAGAGTATCGCTTTAAAAAGTTTGTTAGTCTCTTAACCATAGAACTCGTCAAGCCCGTTGTAGGTATGTGAGATTAGATAAGATATCTCAGTTCGGGCTGCTATTACGACATTTGGATAAAACGTTACTCTAACCTAGAATCGTAAATTATTGATTGTATACTGCGGGACGCCTTAATTAGGAGAATGGTGTCCTACCCTTATATGTTAAATTTGAGCTTTATTAACGTTATTGGATCTTGTTTATGTTTGTTAACTTTGGTTTTTTTTTTGCATCTGCATATCATGCATATAGGCATGGGACTAAAATAGCTTTAAGATTCACCCTGATGCCAGAGAGGTCTCTCAGAGGATCAGTGCCGACAACGTTTGCCGCAAAAGTAATAGCTTGTGACAGTCGGAGTCATGCCTAAAGACTAACACCTCCTCTCGTGCAAGATATCCCTAGCTAGACCACATTGGACAAAATAAAATCAGTTGCTCCAACCCCTCAAAGCTATCCATCTAGACCTCCTGAAGCAACAAGAATCAGAGGATGGAGATTTTCTACACTCTATGCAACCAAAGACTACAAGAGCAACGAATAACTCAAGACTGCTTAAATTATAGTCAGAAGAAGCTCTACGGTTGGCCAATAAACATGAGAGTTCCTGGAACTACTTAGTAGAGCAAGCTAGTCTCTCAGCTAGGCCGTCAGTTACAAGACAAAGAAAACCTAAATTCTCCATTAAGGATCAATCCTCTATGGAATCCCCGCCATATTCTCTTTCCTTTGATTTAGTCTCCGAAAGCCCCACTTTGAACAACATTTTGATTTACACCAAACTATAAACAATATGTTTTAAAGAATATCTTTCTAGAAAAATTGTTTCTAAAACGATTTACTCTCAATACACATAAAAACCTGGTCAAAACTAAGTACGTTTTTAAAAAAACACAGCTTCAACTTTTTAGGACTTTGTTTAAACTTATCCCCTTTTTCTAATCACCAAACATTTGTTTGATATTTTGGGTTATAAAAAATCTGTTTTTCTAAAAAGTACCTTTAAAATACATATATATGTTCAAAGGACATGGTAAACGGGCTTCGCACAAGTATTTCAAAGCAATGTTTTTGAATGGTTGAAAAAGGTATTTCAAGGAAAAACAAAATTTATTTTGACCTCAGGAGTTGTTTCTAAAAGAGTCCTCTTATTCAAAGTTGCTCCAATTTAATTCTTGAAGTCCCCTACCTTTTCAACCATGTTTTCCCCATTTCGTTACAACCTTTTGTTTTATTTCAAAGGAAGATTTCCTGATTTTGATTTCGAAACCTGTTTACGAGCAAGGTATGATAAAGGATATTGATTCTCCCTATTCAAAATAGTTCACATTGGTCAATCCCTCCTTAAAACCCAACTTATTCTCTCCCTATATTCTGGAGGGTGTGAAAATTATCGTTGCATCGCCATGTGTGAGCCGATCTCCTGCTTTTCTAGGATGCCTATAGGTCCACTTAGTCGCTGCATGAAGTTAGCATCAAATTTGTATATGTCAGATAGGATATTTTTCCTACCTTTCTTACTTTTCTTCATGCTATTCCCTCTTACCTATTGCTGAGACTTCTATCAAACTAATAAAGTGTCATGAGGCAATGATCATCTCTGAACCAATTAGGACAGAGCTCTATAATGGATGGAAGGATGGATTGATGTGTGTTGTACGACATAGAATTCACATCAATATAAGACATGATGCCTATTTGTGGAGTTGAAGAATTTAACTTCGATGTAATTATCTTGGAGACGTCTGATGATTTTTTTAAAGTGCATAGTAAAGAAGGTTGGGGATGCGATTGATTATCTCTTAAAAGTTAATCTTGAGGGAACAATTCAATTCAGAATTTAGTGATATGATTAAAATGAATGGATATCACAGAGATTGGTGTATTTAGCAAGAGCTCGAAATAAATTTAGTGGATTTTGAAAATGGTGATATTAGACATCGCTCATATAGTGGTGTAAATTTGTGGATGTTATAGGAAGTATACTAACCCTACATCGGTGGATTAAGTTAACGATTAAGGGTTATAACTCGGTGATTCGAAACAAATTATCGCTGGCCCGATTAAGGACTACTAACAATTGGTGCATTAATGATTTGCTTGAAGAAGTTGATCTGTCCATTACTTGGATTAAATGGGCTTAGAGGATTTTCGTTAAAAGTCATTGGATTATATGAGGACTACGATATTGGGAATTGATGGTGGATCTTCTGATTAATTAATGGTTAGGTGATTTTATGTCGTCTGATGGATTTATAGGTTCATGAAGGTTATTCATGGACTCACCTTATTATACTTGGATCGGTAGGAATAATTTTATCTAGGTGACCATATATAGAAAACTATGATTCAGTCAAGATCATGTCGAGTGGAACAGAAACTTGTATCATTGGTGATATGCTTGGGAGATAACATGATCACTCGGACTTGGATTTTAGATTGTTAAACTATCACGATTGGGATCAAATAAGTACCCATGGCTTAAATAATAATTTTATAGACATGCTTGCCATGGATTGGAAATATGGATCATATTAGAGGAAATTAGTAGAACCAATGACCATTACAGGACATACGGTCTGACTTGGAGGAATGACATTGAAACTACTGACTAAAAACTACCCTATGTTGATGGAAAATTTTATTTAGGGGGTAGTCAAACATGACCACGTTGGATTGTCGTCACATATATTAAGAGGAAGATTGAGATTACTTTGTAAAAAGGACCCAATTAATCTAGGAGTTATGGTGGAATTATTGATTCCAGTTGATGATGAAAGTGACTCGGAAACAGTATTAGAGTACATTAGACTGTATACTGAATTGTGGGTGATGCCAAAGGATATCTCAAACTCATGATTCATACACTGTATCCCGCCAGCGCCCACCGCCGTCTACCCTCTCTCTCCCTCCCTAGCACTCTCAATCTCTCTCTCTCAACCTCCCTCTCAATTTCACTCTGATTCTCTCCCTCACTGCAGCCACTCATCTCTCTTGTCCTCTTATGCATGGGCTGAATTGCTACAGTAGCAGCCCACTACTACAGTGCATTTTCCTTTTTCCGAATTATAGTAAACAGTGTTCCTTCACTTTTTTGATGTAAATTCATTCTAGCTCCAAATCCGGTGATTTCAGTTTCTAGAAATCCAGAAAATTCATATCTACTTACTGTAATTTTTATATAATTTTTGAATTTATTTTTCTTGTATTTATTGCTGTTTGCTCGTTTTACGCGCGTTATAGTGTGGGTGACGAAGGAGAACCCATTGACACCACTGATTCGCAGCAAGTTCCCAATGATTAGGAAGGCATGGCTTTCACTTAGAATCCTAATTTCTAGATTTTACCAAAATAGCTATTTAATTAAATTATGCGAATTTGCTTTAGAAATTTCTAGTGCATGTCGTTTATTTATATGGTATGCACCCGATATCATGAACAACCTTAGGATAATGTTATTTTGTAATTTTCTAGTGTTTTTTATAATTTAGATGGCTTAGCATTGCTTAGCTAGTTTCGAGTGGTGATTTACTCCTATGATCATTAAAGAACCCAATTTTGAGATAATTAGTATGAGCATAGAGAATTTGGGATTTATGGTGGGATTATTTACTCATTAATTAAAATTTGGCCAACTAATGATTTGACTCGGAGCGGTTGACCTGAGTCGACATTATGGTCCCTAAGGACCAATGATTGTGATGAATTTAACTAAGAAATTATCGTGTGACCGTTAGCCTAGTATGGGACGTGACCTAATCTAGAGCGAGAATAACGTCAGGATTGTCGCCGTGCTTGCTCCGTAGGTGAGATCCCAAGGGATGTGTCATCTCCGGTGTATTACCCAGATAGGATTCCGAGGTACTTGTGTGACCTGTTAGGTATGACCGTGACAAGTCCAGGGCTAGACTTCTAATCGATTTTTTTATGATGCTATCCGACGGGAGAGTATCATATATTGCAGGAGAAGCGTGCAACCTCTGCAGAGTACAAACCCATTCGAATAGCCGTACTCCCCGTTATATGCATCTTGATAATTTTTCACATCGTAGCTATACATTAATTAATTTGACTTGGGTAAGGTTTATCCAGCTGTGTGCCATTACTAGATGATTTATGATAAATGAGAACAAGATGAGAACTGAGTTGAGATTGTGACATGAGACAATGAGAATCTAAGACATGAGCCACTCAGATTGAGAATTATATCATGCTTATGTTATTGTTCAGATTAATCATGAGAATTGTTTATTTATTTACTTATGTTTTCGTAAATGCTTTTATACTTCTAAGTTAAATGCTTTTATACTTCTAAGTTAAATGCTTTTAAGCAAATAAGTCATTATTAAATGCTTTTAAGCAAATAAGTCATTATCTTTCCTAGGATGAGCCTAGCTTAGCCCTTTCCAGAAAAGACTTACTACCATTCGTGTACTAACTCTGGCTTTCATTGGGGCTGCTTATTCCATGAGTAGGTCAGGACTGTGAGGATACGTAGGACAACATTGAATTTTTCTCGGAAGGTGATCTAGAATACTAGAGCTTCCCCAGTTAGTTTTCCTGTGGCTGATGATGGGTCTACTTCAATTGTTTTTATTTGGTTCTTCTGATACTATAATCTATGGTAATGAATTGCTTCACACTTTGATCTACTCTCTAGTTGATACAGTATTGGTATTGATACTTTATTTCTGTTTTACTGTGGGGTACGGTATGAGCACTGATCCTTGTGACTCATACTATTAGCACAGAGAGGTTCGGTTTAGTAAAACCTGATCCCGACAAGCAACCTCTCCAAAGAAGGATAATGGGGCCCTATTTAGTTCGACTGTTAATTTCGAGAAGACAGAATGTTTGTTCCACTAGACTTTTAGAATTTTAAGAAGTGTCTCCGGTATATTCGACAGACGGCTCTAAGAAGCTTACCATATAAGCCGTAAGCAGGGACCTAAATTTCTATGAGGAGGCTTTTCTAATTATATATGTTTCGAAATAGAATGAAATACTAAGACTCCCAGTCTCCACAAAAAAAACATATCCCGACGATAAAAGAAAATCTCTCTCATATTTTATTATCAGGGGCAGACGTTTACTTAACTTATTAAGTGAATAGTAAATTTGTTCGATGTGTAGAACAAAACATATTTAAAAGGTATCTTTTTCATTTTGCAAAATTGGTATCCAATATGAATATTTTCCTGAAAAGATTTGGATTGTAGGAATAAAGAACATAAAAAACCTTGTGGAAATTCTCCTTTGAGGTCCAAAGCAGCTCTACTTCAACATTTTCATTTCCAGGGTCCATACGGCCGCCTTGAAGTTAAAAGAAAGCCGCTAGCTAACTCCTCACCGCCTCTATGCTGTGTCCACTCCAAAAATGGGCATCTGTGACTACTAAAAGAACTCTCGATATGCATGCCAGGCCATACTCAAGATAGTGGGTACAAATCCATCACTTTTTCTGCCGTTCTGGCAGTATAAAATGCAAAGAAAAAATGTAATCAAGGGCTAAGTAAACTAAGGGACTTACTACACAAAGGAGATCAGAAGAATATGGGTGCTGAGCTAACCTCGATCGATTTGGTGTATCACTTCAACTCACCACAGATATGGTTAGTACTAATCAAAAAAAGGAAGCATGCATGCATGACTCATGAAAGCAACAAAGAAGCTACTACTGCCTTGCACTGCAAGGTCAATAAAGTGGCACCGGCCAGAGCAGTTTCTAGCTTCTAGTCCGTACGGTTCGAGGCGCCGCTAATGGAATAGCTACTCGGTGGGGTTCACGTTCTCATTGTGATGCAAGTAAATTAACGCACTTCCGCGAAAAGTATACCGAGTTGCATGCGCCCATAAACTGATGTCGGATGGCTCTTATAGTTGGTACTCACTTCAGTTCTTAAAAACTTGACATTTTAGACATGGACATGGTCTTCCAAATTTAACTTTAAATACTAATTACCATCACAATTTACTTATAAAATCTGCAAAAATTATAATATTATGGAAGTGTTTTACGAGACGAGTCTATATGTATAATTTTATATGTCCAATCCAAATAGTTCAAAAGATGTTCATAAATAAAATTTTAAAACTTTAACTTATAACAGGTTGAAATGTAATGTTTTTGAGAACCGGGGCAAGTACTTCTACGTAAACAAGTTGACAAACGCAGAGAGCTACACATCTCTAATCTTTCAGAGAGCCTAACCAAGCCTAGCAATGTCGATCTAGCTAGTCGTGTTAGAGATGAAGCTAGAAATTTAGTACACGACGACCTCAATCACCAGTTCTTTTGCACCCCTACTTCCTCCGTTCATAGATATAAAATTTGTTTTACTTTGCACGGTATTCAATGTTACAAATATGTAATTTATAGGTCCATAGTGACTTTTTTCAATAAATACATGAAAGTAATCCTCATATTTCATGCTTAAATAACAGGATATATAATATTTAGTTATATAAGAAAAATATAGAATTACATGTCATAATTATAATTTACAATATCCTAATTTAGTTAATTTGTCTATCAAAACTGTTGGGTAAAAAGTTATATATACTACGAATTTGAGCCATACCTAGCTATCCAAATTAACTTGATCGAGCTATAGCTAACCTATATATGCTTCAACTTGGCTAGTTGTCCACCCTCGTTTGAATTAAAAGCTGCTCAAGCTGATCAACCATTCAAAATTTTCTTCTGCCCTGAGCTATAAATTTCGAAAAGATCACCTGTAAATTAACCGAGCCTAGCTATAACGCGTATGCTTTGTCGGTAAGCTTGGATCAACGTCAGCCGTCACTTCGTCATAGTTGTTTGATTTTGGGGTTGTTGAATGGAATCGCTCAGAAGCAAGGCCGCCAAAAGTCGAGATTACGATCCCAGCTTGGTGATCATTTGAAGGACCCATCTGCTCCATCCAAACCTATCCCATGGGAATCTTTCAAAGTTTAAAAGGCTCGGATTACTCTCATATATGACATAAAAGTCTTCCAACATACATATATTATTAATTAAACCACACCTAACAACGTTTCCTTAGATACTTAGAAAACAACGCTAGGATTCTTCAGCATTAATTTTATTATTCCTTGCGAAAGGTGGCTGGAGAAATATAAAATGGGACAATTGTATACCTAGCATTGGCACTACTAAGACACTAGCGTCAAAAGAGGCTACCTGTCATCTAACAACAGCCGCTAACTGCAGTTATCAGTTGTTAACTAGCTATACTAATAACCAGTTAACCACCACATCAACCTCAAGATACCAGAGATCGAATATATGTCGTTCCTAGCATCCTTTGGGACAGTTCACTTAATGTTATTCTTCCAGGCAGATTTATCAATTAACTAACTAAACCCTAATGAAAATATGGCATATCTATTGGCCTTATATATTACGTGTTTGTTTTTCTGGAGACATTAACTTCGTTGTGTTTTTAATCCCTGAAGACGCGACGACATTGCACCGCGGGTGTTATTTTGTGAGTGGCGCTAATGATTACCAAATTGGTCGGCGTCGGATATGACGTTGAAAAAGAATTTGCTGTTAATAGTAATGCAAGAGAGATTCCTGCCCATTCTATTCTCTCTCCTCTTTTTTTCCGAGCGCCATGTGTCGGACATCCAATAGGATGCTTCCCATGGGACGTATGACGTCATGCTGATGTCAGCATGAGAACTTGAAAATATAACTAATGAAAATTGAAAAATATACTGATGAAACTTGATAATATACATGTGAAAGAAGGTGCGCGAACTTATGAAACTTGCAAAACAACTGCTGAAACTTGGAAACCCTACTAATGAAACTTAAAAAAAACCAACGAAACTTTGCTTGCTATTGATGAAACCTAAGAGTACCAACGAAATTTGGCTAAACTATGGATGAAACTTGAAGAAGCAGCAATGAAACTTGGCTAAACCGACCGATGAAACTTGAAGAAGTACCAATAAAACTTGAATAAGTACTAATAAGCTCGGCTAAACTACTAATGAAACTTCATGTTTCATTGTTGTTCAAAAATCACCCCATGTAAATATAAGAAGTTTTACAAGAACAAAACCAAGTTTCACCAAATAAAACCCGAAGTTTCGTACGTACATGCTAAGGGTTTTACGATGAAATGGGATGAACCTTCTCCTAGCCCTCTTCTTCTCCACATCCGACGAGCTCCCACGCTGTGCTCGTCGGATCCCGCGTCAAGCTCATGCAAGCTCGCCAATAAGGCCATGAAGAGAGTAGAGACGGGAAAGGGAGAGGACGGCGTCGAGGATGGCACAGCGAGCCATGACGACCACCTCCAGCACAGCAGGCTCACAGGGCAACGGCGGGATCTGGTGCTGGTGGTGGCACTCGCAGACGGACAGCATCGTGCAGTAGTTTGGTGAAGAAGATGCGGAGATAGAAGGGACGGCTAAGCCAAGGGATTCAGATGTGGTGTGTGGTCACTAGTGCGGGCTGTCTGATTTTTACGCAACAATCGAGCCATGTTGCGTTCAATGGTCGAACGAGCCATGGGCTGGATAGCGCGTGCCTTGCGCGCTGATTTTTGGGCTGGGCCGCACGCGTCCAAGCAGTGTCGGACGCCCGCACAGGAGAGTTTATGCTCTTTTTTTCTTAAAGGAGAACGGAGATAGATTCTTTTTGGTAGAATGATGGGCCCTGTTTAATGTATATCTCTCAATGATGTGCCTCGTCAAGTTATCTAATTATTTATTGGCATCTCAAATTTCCTTTACTTTGTTCATATCTGCTTCTGCTTGAAAAGAAAATCTGTCATATATGCATATGCTTAGTGAAAAGACTTTCTCATATTAAAAAAATGTTTTCTGTTTGCAAACATAACTTCTTGTTTCGCTGTTTGTTGTCTCAGGGTCAACATATACCATAATGATCATCAGAACTGGCAATCTTTATTAATTCTAGTTAACTGGTCGTTGATTGCATTCGTCGCAAGGTCTCCAATTATTTTGTGTTAGGGTATGCTTTGGATAAAATCTTTAAATGTTTATATGGTAATAGAAAAATTAAGTGCGCCATCAGCGCAAGATCTGAAATAAGATCTATCTTTCTAAAAAAGGCCATCAACAGTAACATTGACAAACAGAAAAATTGTGTACCTACCCTCGTCACTGAATTAAGTCTTTTCAAGATATATCCATATAGTTCTACTTCGAATAAAATATATATTTTTTTTCGTTTGTATGTGTTCTAGATACTCTAACTTAATTAATATCCCACTGTTTAATTTTAATTAGTTTAAACATGCATTAGTCATGAACTCAGTCTTCAAAACATTTTATGTGCAACGGATAGTTCACCCATTCCTCTTTGTTGACATCTATGTTCAACATATACTAAACTATACTAGCTAGTTTAAACATGCATTATGAACTCAATTTAAGACCTTATAGGTGTGCAATTGATATATATGTTGTAAATTTATTCCTCTTTGGTGATAGGGACACAAATCAGCATTCCTTTTGAAACAAAGTATATGTGTAGGTCCCATCACATGGCACCCAAAGTTAGATCGATCCATCGATTACATATTCGCATGGTCTCTAACCAAATATATAATATGTCGACGATGTGACTGGTTAGTTGTTAACAATACCAACTTCTGTCTGAATCCGACATATCCACAGTGATACATTATTCGTTTAGACTATTCAATCAAAAGCTATTGGCTGCTTAGCATGCCGACGTACGGTAAGGTCAGTGCATCTTAAGAAGTGGTCCACGAGAGAGTAACAACACTATTGGAAGGTACTTTACGGCCGATTTATGAATTGCATGTACCTACTTGTGTTGTTTATTAAGCTAAGAAACTATATGTAGCCACTTCTAGATACTCCCATATATTTGCTAGTATGGCCCACTACTACTGTTCTTTTTTCTCCAAGTTAGCTAACCACTTACCGACTATATATTCTCTCTTGTTCTGCAAGTACCGTTTCATCGATATTTAGGACGTCAGGATCTTGCAAAAAAGAGGATCACCAAAAACATGTTTAGTAAGAAAGTTATTATATGTTGAGTTAATCATTGGTGTCAGGCCATCTTATCTATATACAATGACATGATTACACTAAGTCCATGTACATCCAAATTAATCTCAACTCAGTTAGAGCATGGCTTGGCGCATTCCCCTTTTTAATTTCTAGTGGAATGCTCTCGCTGTTTCATTCTTTAGTGAAAGGCAGGGTACAACCTAGCTCATTTGAAATACTCGAGTTTTTCCTCGATTCTTAATGGAACTAAAATGATATTGCTGAACTGAAAGTGTCTAAGTAAAAATAGTGTAGCGGGTACTTGAAGGCCCGGCGCAAAAGGGGTTCATGATCCAATGCCGAAAGAACTAACAAATTCATAAAAATAACCTTGACAAACGGATGGTACGAAAACTTTGTATTTGTGCCAAAAGATAGCTATCAGCTAGGCTTAGCACTTAGGATCACCATCAGCACTGGAAGCAGCGTTCAAAGCGTGCCAGTCGATTTGATCATACAATCGGCAAAAAAAAAAGTAACCATCTTTAACTAGCCGATTAGATCTGTATTGTAGGGACCTGCAACACTAAGAACAAGCTCAAATAAGAGTGAAAGAAAACGAACTATCGGCCTAGATTAGGTCTAAACTAATAGATTCAAAGGATAACAAATCTACTATACTAGTTAATGAAATCAACTGTATAGTAGAACGAGAGGTAAACAGACTATCGGCTAAACCAATGAGTTGATCTAGCCAATAGAACGAAGATAAACAAACTATTAACAAATACCAGGCTATAAATCGATAGAACGAGGGTAAACAGACTATCGATTAGATTGTAAAACCAAACTAGCCGATAGAACGAGGATAAACAGACTACCGCCAACGAATATGTTGATCGGTCGAACGAAGGTCAAATCTAACCCTCAGTCAAAATGGTGATGCGCAATAATATCGACTAAGATAGTATTTCGACAGTACTTACTTGCAAACAACTCGTAGGCTGGACCTTGAAACCAATGGAGAAGACAATACGCAACAAGTCGATCCAAGACAAAATACAGCGAAACTACGCTAAACTAGATTAAAGTCTACGCAAAAGTAAAAGACAGATAAAAGTAGATTTGATTTATTGGTGTTCGTCCCTTTACATGCCCTAGGGGCTACATATTTATACAGACTCTAACAGATATCAACTAGGATAACTAGGACTCTGACCTCATGCACGGTACGGTCTCAACCTATTATTTCCTATTTTATCTATTACCTTACATATGCTATCCGATACAAACTCCATTATAGCCGATTCGACCCATATTAAAACTGACACAACTCTAATCAATTTCAAAACTTCTCATACCAATCGGTTTATCTAAATTTTGGTGTCAACACATGCCTCCCAATTTTCGAATATGAGAATCTTGTCCCAAAATTATCCAACATATTGGCTTCCTCTCTATCCGCACATAATTTTCTCTTCCAATCTTACCCTTGATCTCCATCGTTTAACTCATTTGTCAACCGTTAGTTTCTAGGGCTTTATCATCATTTCGCCCATTAGGGTTTTACCACGCATGACGGTAACCTCCTCGATTTTACTTCCTGTAAATAGTGCCGCCTGTTGCTGTCATTCATACGCTCTCCATTACTTCTGTTCCACAATTGGCTCTCGTGCTTTGTCATCGACTTCCTCATCCTCGACACTCTCCTCAGTCGGCTTCATAATCTTCCTGTAGTTATGAATCAGGTATCCAGAACCATTTCGATAGGTTTAATTTAGGGCTGATAGGTAGTTCAGACCCCATCCCCATTATCACCTTAGACATCCCAAGACTCCCTATTAAAGCCGTAGATGTCAATATCGAAGGCTGGAAAGACAGCTTTAGATCATGGCCGACCCACTTTGAGGGATGGAGGGATTGGTACACCAGGGTGTCGACTCAAAAGATGTCTAAATTTGAACGTATGGGCATAGCCGACTATCTTCTTTTGTCCCTAGCAAACCCAATAGCCAATGAGTCACTCCTAGCATCAGCAAGTTATTTCAGGTCCGATACTTTTAACTCCATGATGCTAAGACCTGGCCGAATAGGACTGACCCTCCTAGATGTAGCCATGTTGTGTGGTTTAAGACTTAATAGGGAGCAACCATTGGCTTACAATCTATTAGCCACACAAACTCATCTCTCATAAAGGTAAAGGCTCCATTATGTACATGAAAACAACTTAGAGCATTATCCCATATCAGACAAAGAGCATGTAGCATTCCTAAACATGTGGCGGGACCGATACTTCTTCTATGGATCTTCGTTAGGCTCGACACAAATATACCAAGGACTAGCTGAGAGATTGCTAAAAGAAGGGAAGGTGTCTTTAGCAAAACTCCTTCTAGGAACGATTTATCAAACTATGCACATTATCCGATCCTGCCTTTATACTGGGCCAAGGGGCCTTGCTATTCGGAACATCGGAGAACGACATGGTTCCTTTAGCTGTGGCTATACACCCAATTCCATCGGCTATGGGAAGTCACTATCTCCCCCAACGTTAAATTCCTCAAAGAGGATATCAAAGAAAACGAACTGATGGAATATAGAAATAGCATCTCTTGCAGAGAAGCGCTATCAGCAGATCAAGGAGACAAGAAGCTCAACGTATTGGCCTTTGCTTCTTACTTTAAATTATTCTTCAATCTCAAAGCCGAGAAAATTCCCACTGTACACTTCTTTTGCTATGAAAAAGCCAGCTTGTTCATCGTTCCATCCTTCTTCAGGCTATTAGATCCGCTATCAGAGGAATCGCAAGAAGTCTTCAAGCACTTTATCTCCCCTTGCACTCTTATCGTCGGCTTGAACACAAGGACAAGGATATTCAAGCCGTCATACGAGTTCTATCACCCCGTAGTCTACGCCAGGCAGCTTGATTTCGAACAATTGATTCCAGACTTCATCCTAAACCAGAGGGTCCAGCCTAGGCTGCCATCGACTAAATGGACAATGGGTACCATAACTGAATTAGCCGATGATATCTTCTACTCAACATTGCCACCTCTTCGCCTAGGAAACAAGACTTCCAGCAACTTCAGAAAATGGTGGGAAAAAATAATACAAGCAATCTTTCTAGTAGATCGGCCTATGAGTTACTTCATGGACTGTTTCTACTCCCACTTGCCCAATCTGCTTGATGAGGCAACCGTTGAAGAAGACAACCATCCTGGCTCCTCCGACTCACAATCAGCTTCTAGTCACAATAATTCTTTGAGTAATGACACAACTTCTTTCTGTTCTAATTGATCGCGACCCTTTCTCACTTGCACTATTTGTAGGCTGACAAAGACAAGAAGGTGGCCCCTACAGGCACCGTTGGCTACTCCTTCGCCAACCTCTACCTAAAAGCTGCAACGCCATCTGAACTAGCAGCAAAGAAAGGTCGCACCAAATGTATGTCTCTACATCGGCTTTTACTCATCTTTTATTCTTTAGCCGATACTAATCTCGTCTTTCAGATGTATCCAAACGTGTTGCCCATAATAAGGAGGCCCTAAGGCCCAAGAAGAATAGGAAATCCAAGGATGATCCTTTTTTGGTTGACGACATCAATCATGAGGAAGAGTGCACGGCCAAATCCCAGCCCCGTGGATTGGCTCACCAAGAGGTACCCCCTTTCTTCTCTCTATTTTTAATATTATTTTTATTCAACTTGTGTAACATCTATGCCTGTGTTAGGATGTTGTTATTGACATTACTGCAATCACCTCTCCCTCAGCTTCAAATCCAACACAGTCACCATTAGCTGTCATCCCTATCGCCTAGGTGCCAATCTGTTCTAGCCAACACCAATTTTAAAATGACCATGCAAACTAATACTTACACCTCTCAGGCTCCTCCTAAGCCAACAACTGGCACTTCTGACCTCACCAAACTCCTAGATTTCGATCTAGAAGAGTTGGAGGATGACGACAACAATGTCATCGACTCCCGTCCCTTAACAGATATATCCAGGATCTCCAAGGAGGTGGGAAAAATATCAGCTTCCACCGGCTTGTCTCCCACAACCTTGGAGAAGCTTCGCAGGCTCGAGTTCCTCTTCACCTCTAATTCCGATGCCCTCCTCCAAGACATACAACCAATATGAGACGCTGTGAAAGACTTGGATATGGTTCTCTCCAAGGCCGCACAGAATGCCATCCTGTCGGCCTGTGACCTCGACACCCGCCGAGAGGGAGTGGCGTCGGCGAAAGAGAGGATCTCCAGGAGCGCGGCTCAAAAGGAGGAAGAAGACTTCCTCAAGACCCTAGCAGCTGACGCCAACACATAGCAAGCTGCTTACAAGAAGCTTGTTGAAGCCTCTGCCAATGCCGCCAAGTGGATCGACGCTATATCGACCACCATCGCCATCTTGGAGGGCAAGTTAAAGGTTGCCAAGGAGCAACTTGCCAAGGCCTCCAAGGAGTGAGAACAAGCCGACACCTCTACTTTCCTTCAAAAGCAAAAGGTCAAAGGTTGCATCATTGCTGTGAAGTAGCAGAAAGCCAAGATCATCAAAGTCCCCGAATCGAATAAGGAGGACGAGGCCAACATATGGGAGGTGTAGCGGATCCTAGCAGCAGTAGCAATGGTGGTCTCGTCCATTATTCATCCAACCCCTACACGCTAGACATCCGACTAAAGGCCTGCGTGCCTTAAATTGTAATGCTTTTCCAGCCCCTAAACCGATGAAATACTTTTGCTTTATACTGGACTACGTGCCAATCAACTAAATGTTTTCTTATAATAACTTTTCATCGGCTTAATTTTAGCCTCTTCAATTTAATTCCCCCTTTTTTTATCTAAGTCTACAGCTTCACCTGCTTTGGTCATCTCAATAGCAGCTTCACCTGCTTTGGTCATCTCAATAGCAACGTGTTTGGATTGCGAAGTTAAATGCTAAAGGAAATGTTTTGTCCGTCGGCTATAGAACATCCAATCGGCTTCTAATACATCTGACTAAGCCTCGAGCCAAACGCGAGGGTAGTATCTCTTTAGATATTTTCCATTGATAGCTTTAGGGAACATATCCCCTTCAAGCATCTCTAAGATATATGAGTTGGAAGGGACTAGCCCATTCACACGATATGGCCTTTTCCAAGTAGGTTACCGCTTTCCATAGCATTTATCTTTTGAACCAATAGGTAAGATAGTTTTCCATACCAAATCAGCCTTTTCAAATGATTTAGGCACCACTTTCTTGTCATAGCGTTTAGCAACCCACGCCTTATTTCTTTCAATCCGCTCTAATACTTTAAGCTGATGTTTAGACAAATCCTCCAAATTATCCATCATCAAATTCGTAAAATCATTCGGCTAACAACTTTTCTTGCTTGCTGATACGTAATGAGCCGATATTTACTTCCAACGGCAACACTGCTTCCTGGCCGTATACCAACCAATAACGACAAACCTTAGTTGCCCCATGACAAGCAATCCGACAGGCCCATAATGACTCTAATAACATTGTGTGCCATGCCCTCAGCTTCTCGTCTATTTTCCTCTTGATTAGCTTGATTAACCTCTTATTGTTTGAGACGACTCAGCTTGACCATTGGCTTGAGCATAATATGGCGACAAGTTTAATACTTTAATTCCTAAATCCTTCGCGAAATCTCATAATCCTCTCAACATGAACATAGTTCCCTGATCAGTTGTTATTGTTTGATGTATCCCAAACCGATATATAATATGCTCCTTGACAAAGTCAATAGCTTCAATAGCTGTAACCTTTTTTAGGGGAACGGTTTCAACCCATTTAGTGAAATATTGTAGCCGCCAATATATACTTATGCCTTTTGGATGATGCCGGATATATTTGTCCGATTATATCAATCCCCTACCCTCTAAACTGCCATGGTTTGATTATGGGGTTCATAGCCGATGCTAGAGCCAATTGAACATTGCCAAATTTCTGAAAATCTTGGTAGTGTAATATTTAAAACATTTCTCCATTATTATTGGCTAAAAATAATCAGTCCTTCTGATAAGAAATTCATCTTGTGAGCTGATTGATGAGTTCCACAAATTCCTTCATGAACCTTTCCTATGACCGCCTTAGCTTCTTCTAAACTAAGGCACTTGAGCAATATCCCTTCCAAAGTCCGATTGTACAACTCACCATCAAGTAGCACATACTTCAGTGCCCTCCTCTTCAATTTCTTATCTTTAAAGCTAGAAGGATCTTCTAAATAGCCGACGATTTCCTATCTCCAATCAGCTTCTATTACCATGATTTCGATTACCTTCTTTTGCTCTATCAGCTTATATCCAAACGCATTTTGGGCGAAGGCGTTGGCATCACAATTTTGGTCTCTAGGAACATGTTTAACTTCAAATGTCCTAAATGAGCTGATGATACCCAAACACTCGTTCAAGTAAATGTTTAGAGTTTCACCCCTGCATTTGAAATTTCTAGAGACTTGCTGCACCACCAAGAGTAAATCATCAAAAATTTCAACCGTATCGGATCCCACACTTTCCAACTATCGTAATTCTTTAAGCAAAAACTAATACTCAACTTGATTATTTGAATACGATGATTCAACCCTGAAAGAAAATTCAAATATAAAACCTTTTGGTGATATCAGCAATAAGCCGATACAACAGCCTTGACTACATACTAGTCCATCAAAAAACAATGTCCATGGTGCCACACTAAGCACTTACAAAGTAGGCCTCATTTTATCACCATTACCTATGTCAACTTCTTTTAGTGCATTAGCCAACATAAACCCTTAGCCTATCTTTTCTTTGAAATCCTCTATGCCTTCAGATCCCATAAACATGCTAAAGCTTTAATTTATTTCTCAAACTGTACTTCATCCATGATCGGCTTGAAGCCTAATCGGCTGACGTTAATGAACTTGCAATCCTCGAAAGCTTCACCAGACAAGCACTTAACACCACTAAGGGGCTAGATAACATCAGTATCGGCCATAGCGATATGAACAGAGATATCAGTGTGTACTATTTCTACCCTATTACCATCCCACTGAAGCAACATTTAATGTATATTCTACGGGACACAACAGTCAGCATGAATCCAATCACGCCCTAGGAAGACCACATAACACCCTTTGTCATTGACAACAAAGAAAGCTGACAGCAAAGTTCTGCTTCCCACGGTAAGCTTCACGATCAATATTCCCTTTGCCTGACTCAATGATGGTTGTATCGACCCCCTTCTCCACATTGAGCCAAGAATCGACCAATATGCTCCATATTTGAAGTCGATTCATCACCAGAAAACTTGGTAAAGTCGAGGACACTAAATCCAATAGGGAAATCATACTGATCCAAACAGTCCGGGTATGGTTTCCTATACCTATTGTTTTCCCCTTTGGCTGTATCCCAAATTGGTCCCTTAGGATACTAGACATTTGATCGATCATACTAGATATTAAGTTGACATATCTGACTTATCTCTTGTCTTATTTGACTTATCTTACTTTTTGAGTCTGTTTTTTTTATCTCGTAGGCGTGTCTAAAAGCTTCCTAAACTCCAAACACAAAGGCCAACCGGCTCTCGAGGCTATCTCAGAAAATTCTCGATGTTACGAGATAAGACAAATAAGTAGGATAAGATAAGCTGAAAAGAACCCACCCTAAGTCTGAGTCGGCTGTGAATCAGGAACTGGCATCGGCTGAGGAGTAGCCTGATACTCAGCCTGACCGGTCATTGGGGCATAGTACACCTGGTTTGGCATAGGCTACATCTGGTATATTTGCTAAATGAGCATTGGCTCAGAGCGTGTATGCTCTTTGGATGATCTTGATGGTGCTTGGTTCTGAGGAACTTGCGGGGGTACTGATGGCCTAGGCCCTGTTAGGTAAGCGGCCTAGAAATCAGTACACACAGGTGCAGGCTTAGGCCTCTATCCCATGGGATTTGAATATTGCATCGACTGAGGAGGCGCCGAAGCAGATGTAGCAGTCCTGGCGGCCAACATAGTATTAATCTGCTGTTGTTGGCCAATAGTAAACTACGGATAAGTTGGTAAGGTATGCTCAGGAACCAATAGAGTACCACTAGCTATCATCTCATGAGCCACCTTCTTAATGCCATTCATAATCATCGGGCTAATGGCTGCAATGAAGGCTGATGACTGATTTGCCATAGCATGATGGACGAATGAGTGCAGCATCTCCGACATCTCCTAAGGGGTTACTTCATATCAGGCCTTTGCAGGGTCAACCACCTTCGGAAGTTCCCCCTCTTTTGTATAGTACTACCATGTTGGCTTTTCTGGAAAGCTCTGACATAGACAAGTCTCACCTCCTCCATACATGTGGCCAAGTCCTGACGTTGTTTTTGAGTACGATCAGCGTCGGTCACCTTAAGGATGTGATCTTCAGTAACATTAATCCGATCTTGCTGATTGGATGACATCAGGTCTCACTAGCATGCCAAAAAGTATGTTTGTGCCAAAAGTTAGCTATCAGCTAAACACACGTGGACTTAGAGCTAAGGATCCCCGTCAGCACCAAAAGCAGCGTTCAAAGCGTGCCAGCCGATTTGATCGTACAATCGGCAAGAAAAGACGTAATTAATAGCTTTAACTAGCCAATTACATCTGCATTGTAGGGGACGTAATAGTTTTACTTGCAAGCAACTCTTAGGGTTTACCATGAAGCCGATCGAGAAAACGATGCGCAGCAAGTTGATCGAAGACAAAATACATCGAAACTACGCTAAACTACACTAAAGTCGACAGATAGTAAAGGATAGATAAAAGTAGATTTGATTGATTAGTGTTTGTCCCTTTACACGTCCTAGGGGCTATATATTTATACAAACTCTAACAGATATCGACCAGGACTCTAACCTGATGCACGGTACGGTCTCAACCCATTATTTCCTATTTTATTATTACCTTACCCATATAATCTGATACAAACTCTATTATGGTCGATTCAACCCATATTAAACCCGAACCAACTCTAACCGATTTCAGAACTTTTCATACCAATCGGCTTATCCAAATTTTGGTGTCAACACGTTGATGTGCGAATAATTGGTGCAATGGCAGTGAACCTTAAAAAACAAATACTCGTGGAAAAAAAAGCTGGTAAGAGGTGAAAACCGCTTTCCTATGAGCCTAATAAATTATTTGGTTTGAGGAGCCACCTCATCTTAGATGAAATGTCACCCACAAATTTTAGTGGTGGACATCATTTTTCATTTTGATACTACATATTAGATGGAATGATGATAGCCCAACCTGATCATTCCATTTCTCAAATCAAATAATTAAGCGATTAGTTAACTTATCATTCCATTTCTCAAAACAAACAGCTTACAATCACAAGCACCTGAAGATCGATTTAGAATCTTAGCACTTCAAAATCAATTTAGAATTGTCATAGTTATAAAAAATACCAATAAATTTGTCAGAAAGATTTTTGCAAAGGCGCGTGTACACACACAGAGTAGTACGTATTTCCAAGATGGAGTAGTCCTAGGCATCTGGTATTTGGGCCACCGGACTGAAGTGCTCGCTGATGGTGATGGACCTGGGGTGACCTCGCGGCGCACTGTCTCCTACTGTCATCCTTCCTGAAATTTTTATCTCATTTTCGGGCCCATCTGTCAGTTGCCTGGAGCGGAGCACGGTGTGTCTCGAGGGTTCGGAGGGGGGCCACGGGGCGCCGCTTGTTAGGCTATGACAGGTCGGCCTGGCAGGCTGCACTTAGCTTGTCAGGGAAAAATTTAATCTCGGCTCTGCCCTCATCAAAGGCGGTGAGGCGTGGGCCACGTCCACTCTTATGGGCCCACAGGTCGGTGGATCCTCGGCCCGATTCGGAGCCTTTAACTCACCGGGCAGCAAACAAGCTGGGAAAATGGTATATATATGTGTGCTCGCTTCCGCTCATGGTGTGTATATCGACTTAATATGTATTTACCCTAAATGTGTTAGCTAATCATAACCTAATTACTATGGGTGTGTTTGATTGCCGTATGAACTTAGCCAGGCTGAGGTGGTGTAAGGGATGTTGTTTGGTTGGTTGTATGAGATTGGACAGGCTGTGCAGAGATGTTGTTTGGTTAGCTGCACTAGGAAGCAAATGGGATGAATATATTCAAGAAAGAGAAATTAAAAATAAATACTACAATGAAAATAAATTCAAAAACAAAAATAAAAATTTTAAAAAAACAAATATTAGAAAATCAAGAAATTCAAAAACAAAAATAAAAATTCAAAAAAATCTAATTTTTTTTAAGACCTTGCATTTGAACCTACGGTTTCTTTTTTTTGTCTCATTGAATTTGAATGTCGTTTGAATTTTTAAAAATTATTGAAAGTTTGCAAAGAATGTTGAACATGTTTACTAGTAGCATGCAGTCCGGTGTTTACTGTAGCATGCAGTCGCTGCAGCGTGAGCCAGGCTCCACGGAAACGACCACGCGCGTCGTTTCCAGCGGGCCAGGCTAGGCCGATGCTTATGCATCTCGGGAGCCAGGCCAGATAACCCAACCAGGCAACCAAACACGCATGAGATTGCTCCCGCGAGCCTGGCTGGGCCATATGCGGGCAACCAAACACACCCTATGTTCGGCAACTAATCTAGTTTCTTTTAAAATAATGAAAGTATGATTTCCGGTCTCTCACTATAGGAATCCGACCTATAAACGTCGGCCAAATATACTTACGTCGGCTTAAAAAATACCGACATAAACCCAGAGTTATTTACGTCGGTCACGTCAAACCAATATAAATAGTTGTATGTACGTCGGCCAAGTCAACGAAAACAATGGTTTATCCCGCACCACAAAATTAAAAATCGGACAGGCCCATTTATGTTCGCCCGGTCGACGTAAATATGCCACGTGTCCTATTTACGTCGGCCAGGCCAACGTAAATAAAGGTTCATCACGCGCCCACCAAATTCAAAATCGGGGAGGGCTATTTACGTCGGCCACGAGCGCCACGTGGCTGCTATTTACGTCAGCTTGACCGACGTAAATAGGCCAAACCTTTAACAGGCTGCGCCCTTGGCCTACGCATTGCCCGTCGCCGTTTCGTGCCGCCACCAAACGCCCGCCGCTCGCGCCGCGCTGCTGCTCTTGCCCTTTGCTGCGCTTGCCCCACCGCCTCTCGATCCTCGCGCCCGCCGCCGCTGCCCGCACCACGCCCGCCATTGCCGCCGCCCGCGCCATCGCTCGCCACCGTCGCCAGACGGCTGCCTTCCACGAGGCCTTCGCCGCCGTCGCCGCCTCGCCCATGTGTCCTCCTCGCTCTCACCGCCCGTGCCTCTCTTCGCCACCTCCTAAAAGTAAGCGGTCTTACTCATATAATTCAACTAAGTTAGGTTATTTAATGTAATTAAATAATTTATTTAGTAATTTAAATTAAGATAGATTATTCAAATTTAGTTTAGTGTAGTTTATTTGGTAATTTACATAAAGGTACGTTTGTTTATTAAATTATGATAGTTTCTATACTAATTTAACTTTAGGTGGTTTATTGTCCAATTTAAAATTAGGTAGTTTATTACTAATTTAATTAAGGTTGTATTCTTATGTTGACTCTAATTTATTGTTATGTTTTTATTTTGCATTTAATATGTAATGTTATGAAAGATAAATTTTGTGCATATCAATTGCACTATGGAATATAGAAAGTCAACCTAACCTTTTTACGTCAGCTTCACCCCGCCGGCTGAGAACTACTATTCCTATTTACGTCAGCTTCGGGGCCGACGTAAATAACCCTTATTTACGTCGGCGCCGACGTCGCTCGGTTTATGTCGGCTTATTTACGTCGGCATGCTGAGGTAAATAGCTATTTACATCAGCTTGTCTTATTTACGTCGGCTAAATAAGTCGGATTCCTAAATAAGTCGGATTCCTGTAGTGTCTGCACCAACGGATACACATAGCCATTACATAACCAAAGACTAAACACTTATTACAATCTAAAGTCCAACAACCAAACATGAGCAAAATAAAAAGAGATAAAAGTATTTATCTTTCAGCTAAAAATAACTAAACAATGCTAACATCACGGTTGTAACTTTTGTTTATCCTCCACAGAAGATTCCCACCGATCTTCATGGCATTCCTCTACATTTTCAAAGGAACATTTCATATTCAAATTCCAAAGGCCTCCCATATCACCCAAATGGAGCGAGTTAGAGGAAAAGGCAAACAATCAAACCAACAAGTCTAGAGGAGATCCTGCTGCTAACCAGTTGAATCCAAGTACAATACTTCAAATCCACCGCTTAGTCGTCCATCAATTCGATAAACATAGGAATACTTCCAAATGTGTGGCAAGACCAGTGCTCCACAATGGCGCTTGTAACAAGATAGCTACACCTCTTGGGCATCGTCGTTGGATCTAGTTAATGAAACCAAAAAATGAGATTTCTGCCAACTTGGCACTTCAACACCCATCTAGCCTTCCACTGCTATTGCAGGACCTACCACCGTAGGTCACTGTGAAGAAAATCCGGCCGTCCACATACTCTGCACAACCGCCAAACCTATCCAACCAATCAATACAAGTTGGATCTAAGTGGTCGCACCTAAAACATTGCACTCGGCACTCAGAGTGCCCCGAGAGCATCACCTATAGCGAAGGCTACCCAACGTGCTAGGCATTAGTCGGGTGGTGGGGGCTGCCTAGCACCTAGCCTACCTAGGCAAGCACATAGAAACATATGAGGGGGAAGGTGAGGAATATGGAGAAAGGGAAGGAGAAGGGAGAGAGGAAGAAGGGAAAGAGAAGTTGAAGGAAGGGATGGCTGGTGGCTAGAGATGAATAGGGAAGGAACCCTAGTTTTCATATATGTTTACATATATGGGCCGGCATTTTCAAAGCTTGACAGGCAGCACGGCCCAACACACACAACTTTTACATATTAGGGATTTATGGTTTCCTCTTCTCTCCCTAGCAGAAGCGTTGCCACTCATGCTCTCCCCTTCTCCCTTCTCTCGCTTGGCAAATTGATGACCACTCCTTCCTCCCAAGTAGGCACCACCGCCACTCATGCTCTCTCCATCTCCCTTCTCTCACTTGACGTGTTGATGCCTAGGAAAGATGATGACTTCAGGGAGATGAGGTGTCGATTTGCCAACAACGACGGAGAAGGCTAGAGCGCCACTTCCTCATGACATCTGACCGCCTGGGACTGTCTAGTGTGGCCTATGATTGTATACCTAAACCATCCTCCTAGAGGCCAACTACCCCCTACATCCAAAAAAATTTGGTTCCCAAAATTCAAATTAATTTTGAAATTTCAAAATTCCTTTTTATCTATATCTATTTCCTTTCTATCCCTATCTAATCCTCCTTATCTCTAAATCTATCTCTAACCAATTCGAGTTCATCTCTAATTTCCCAAATCGAGTTCATCTCTTAATCCCTATAGGCTCTATCCCTAATTGATTATGTCAAATCCTAAGTAAACCGATGTCATCTCTATCTCAATGGCTGATTTGCATCTTAGGCCAAGTCCTTAGCCTGGACTCTCCCTTGGCGAGCCCTATATCAAGTTGCTGATTCACCTCTCAAAATCCAAATCTCGAGTCAGAGCAAAAAAACCCTACCTCTAGAGCCGATACAAACAAAGAAGTTGTCCTATCCATTCCATGAAGTCGCCACCTGTATCATCTGCCCGTTGTACCCTAGCTGCTCGTGGTCGTGCCTCTGCTACATTGTTGCTGTACTAGTGTTGCCACCTGCAAGTCGCAGCGTTGTCGCTGCCTTGCCCCGCACCTGACCTCCGCTCCACCGGCCGAGCTCTGTCGCGTTGCACTAACACCAAGCCACACCGCCACTAGATACTCCGTGCTGCTGTAGCCATGCCATGACGGAGCTATCGCCTCCCGTCGTTGATGCGACGCAATCGTGGCCCTCTGCCCGGGCGCCGCCGCCGCCGAGACCTAAACCCTAAGCCTCTCTCTCTTTCTCCCCTTTCCCTCCCCTCTCTCTCTCCCCTTTCCCTCCCCTCTCTCTCTCTTCCCCTCTTCGTTTGGAGAGGTGCCCGATGCCTAGCCCTTTTAAACTGATGAACAATGTTGTTTTCTATTTTTGATGAATAGTTACTCTTCAATTTTTTATTTCAATATTGGTAGATCCAATCCCCTTCAGAAAAATTTCTAATTTCTTATTTTAATCTAATCTACTTACTCTGTTTTTCTTCGATTTTATTGATCTTTTTGAATTTCTGTTTATTTATTGTGGCTCGATTTGCGTGTAAATGTTGTTGCTGACAACATCGGAACTAAGATTGCCAATGACTTTTGGGAGACGTTCAGTATTAGGATCAAGGCAAGCAAGCTACATGTTGATCCCAGTTTTCCTAACTATTTGATATACATAATTACCCATTTTACTCGATAGTCATCTATAAACATGCTTACCAATCTTTTGATGCCTAGTATGATTTAATTCTTTTACACAGCCAATCCTTGTATTTTAATTATGTTAGAAATGCTTAGTTTTGCTACATTGGATATTCTCAGACGATAGGAATTCATCCAAAGTTGGTAGAGAGAATCTACTTTCTATTATGTTGTTTTGGTAAATTTAATCAAGTTAAAATGAATGTGGCGTGAGTAGACACGAGGTGTTGGCTTGTGTGGTGGTTGTATGGTTCAATATGGTGGCCACCTCGATCGACATAAGGACCAAATATAGTAGATGATTTAGTCAAGCATAACCGTACAACCATGGGCATTAACAATGGTAAAACCTTGTTAGTGATATAGCCTAGAGGTGATCATGTAAAATGATTGTATCACATCTATGTTTATGTACTCTTGTATAATATGTTATTAGTGTCATTAATAAATATCATTCACATTATTCAATAAGTACGATTTGGTTGTGAGATACATTGTTTATATAATGTTATTCTAATTGATCCCTGGTCTGGTATCATTATGTGGGGACAGTAATTAATTTGACCGGCACATATGTTGATTGATGGTAATGTTTCACATACTATAGATATAGACATATCAAATCAATAATGTGGACACATGTTAGAAAACATGGTGTTACGATACACCTACTCCAAGATACTACTAAGATTGTTATCTTAGATATGCCATCAGCCTGTAGTCTCAAGTGGTACACCTATATGATCCTTAGACCTAAATCCTTAGGCATGGGGGGCGCAAGCTGTATGACTTCACCACCACGTTATCCTAACCGTCGTGTCTCCTCCGATTCCTATAAAGCCTAGCTGCGTGCATATGGTCCTAACACACCGGTGTACGGCGTTCTGCTCCTTGACATGTAGATACCGTAGAGGTGCTACTATGGTTGTTGCAGCGCTGACCGGCGACACGGAGGAGAAGGTCGGCGAGATCAACTACTTTCTCTAAGGCAATACATACAACATGGCTGCGGTGGTGACTGGCGAGGAGGGGATATTAGCTCGGTGGGAACGGCTACTTCATGTACCTCGACGCGCGCGATGTTGGACTCAACTACTTCGACTCTCCTTCCGCTATGACTGCGCGTCAAGGGTAACGGTATGTGATCCTCTACTCGCATGATGTCCCGAGTGTTCACAATAGAAATTTTCAAGATTGTGCTAGCGTAGCCTACCTGGTCCCCTTCAGTGGTATCAGAGTCGATCATGTGTAGTTTCGGATCTAGGTCATACGCATATATTGATATGATGTAGTGATTGGCATGGGTTGATATGATCAATCGATATTGGGGTTGTTCAAAGTTTGAGTTCATAGTGCCACATGATAAAAAAGATTAGTTTGTGCTTGTTCAAATTCCTGTCGTGCATTACCCCAACTGGCTAGTAACACCATCGGGGTTATTGTGTGTGTCGAACAGATCGGGCCAATAGAACGAGGCTGTGTGTGGATGCTGCCATCTCTGAAGGGGACCTCGCGCAATGCATTGATCTGATTGGTCTTATGAAAATTAAGGCATTCTGATGACTCAAAATCGACTTGATATAATCAATCTGATTGAATTTTCATACCTGCCTACTTGAACCCTGCCCACTAATCGGCTAGCGGGACCGCTATGATAGTCATTCGTAGTGTTGTTAAAATATAACTTGTTCGCGGGTTATAATACGATTCTACGCTTAACTTGTTTTTGTGGGGAATGATGTGAATAGTATTGATCCTATGTGCATGTGATGCATGGTTGTGATTGTAATGGCCTGCGTGCCATGGTTAATTGCAGCTTGGACTGCCATGTTGTTGTAAAACGGCCTACGTGTCGACTTGTGATGTTTGATATTCGCATATAATTCATTACTAGCTATTAGATCTAATAGTTGAGTACATGATCATGGAGACTGCAAACACGATGGCTCGGTGGACAGGAAGTGTGGCTATGGGGATCACTATGTCATGGGCCATACTATTTCACATGTCAATATGATTATCTGTGATGGTTTATTGTTCTTGTCATGCTATTCTTTCATATTTCGTATATGGTAGATATGATTATCATTTTAGAGTAGTTTCCTTCTTAAAAATTAAGAGTAATTGATGCCCTTCCAACAGATCCACCTATAAAGGTCGAGATGTTGATGGTAGGTCTGCCAAAGTAGGATGCCATCAATTTTCTTCATCGAATAGGGTGGATGTCAAACATCCGCTTGCATAGTATTGGTTTACTTAACGAAGCTATCAAAATGGTTTTGGGCTTTGGGGCATAGATGTAGGGAGCCGGGGCATTGGATGCCACCCAACAAACAAGAGTCACATAGAGATATAATTAGCAAAGAGATGCTTACCTACGCCACTAGGTTCTAGCGGTGATCCCAAAGCTCAATAGAACATTAGTAATATGAATCTTGACCCGCTGAAAATCACCAGAGTGAAAGTGATTTTAGTGGGAGTATCTTTTATTAAATTGTTTAATAGAAGATTAACATGAACATAGTGCTAAAACTTTGCTTATTTATTTCTGTTGGCGATGGCACCTAAACTGTCATTGCAAATCCTCATTTTAACTTGCGATCTATTCTGGAAAAGGAAAAGTGTCTAGAACAAATTTCATGGATTGGTACCTTAATTTGAGAATTATTTTCAAGAAAGAGAAAAAGGAATATGTTTGATAGAACCCGTATCCTGATGAATTGTCTAATAATGCTTCTGCTATTGATTTTCATGCTTATGACAAGCACTGCAATGATTCATTTGATGTTAATTATCTCATGCTTGCCACGATAAACTCTAAACTTCAGAAGCAAAACGAGTCAGCGGATGCCTTCACTATGATTGAACAACTTGGGGGCATGTTTGAGAACCAAGTTAGGGCTGAGAGATATTCGATATGTAAAACCCTATTTGCATGCAAGTTAGATGAAGGTGGTGCCATGAGTCCTTATGTGATCAGGGTGATTGGTTACACTGAGAATTAGAAAAGCTTGGTTTTGCCTTGGTCAACAGTTGGCCACGGACGTCATTCTCCAGTCTCTCCCCACGAGCTTTGAGCCATTCGTTTTGAATTTTTATATGAATAGCTTGGAGAAGACTTTGACCGAACTGCATTGGATGCTAAAAGTAGCCGAGGAAAGCATTAAGAAAGGCCTTGGTCATGTGATGATGGTTCAGAAGGATAATAAAAAGAAGCGCAAGGCCAAAAGCAAGGGTTGGGATGCGAACCCAAATAAGAAACCTAAGTCTGATGAAAAGTCTAAGGCTGGTCCTATTGCTTATGATGCATTAACTACTGCCATGAGAACGAACATTAGCATAGGAACTTCAAGTAATACTTGGAAGATAAAAAGAATGGAATTGTCCCTTCCAGTTTAGGAATTAATGTTGTAGAAATTAATCTTACTACTTGTCCTACCGAATCATAGGTATTTGATAACAGATAATGATTCACACATGCAAATCGTTGTAGGGACTAAGAAGGACCAAAAGTTTTGCAAGAGGCAAGGCGGAGATTCGTGCCAGTAATAGAGCAAAGATTGTTGCGTTGGTTGTAGGCATTTATCCCTTGTCATTACACTCAGGATTAGTTATGGAATTGAATAATTGTTATTACATTCTTGTCTTGAGCAAGAACATTATCTCTTCTTCATCTATGGAACAAGATAGTTTTGAATTCATAATAAAGAACAAATATTGTTTTATTTATTTGAATAATATGCTATATGTTCATTGTCCATCAGTGAATGGATTATATGTACTAGATCTTGAGGATACTCCTATCTATAATATTAATACAAAAGATATAAAACAACTGATTTTAATCCCACTTATCTGTGGCATTGCCGCTTAAGCCATATAAATAAGAAGTGTGCGTAGAAACTCCATGGAGATAGTCTTCTTGATTCATTTGATTTCGAATCATTTGATCCATACAAGTTTTGTTTACTTGGCAAGATGGCTAAGATGTCTTTCACTGGTTCTAGTGAAAGGGCAAGTGGCTTATTGAGTCTTGTACATACCAATGTATGCGGACCAATTAGCTCCATAGCCAGAAGTGGTTTTTAGTACTTTATCACTTTTACCGATGACTTTAATAGATATGGCAAATCTATCTAATGAGGCATAAATCTATTTTTTTTGAAAAGTTCAAGGAGTTTCAGAATGAAACACAAAATCAATTAGGCTAGACAATTAAATTTCTATGATCTGATCGTAGAGGTGAATATTTGAGCCAAGAGTTAATAATCATCTGAAAAATTGTGGAATTGTTCCACAATTGACTCCTCCCGGAATGCCAAAATAGAATGAGGTATCCGAGCAGAGGAATTAGACTTGTTGGGCATAGTTTCATCAGCCTATAATCTCGAGTGGTATGTCGATATGATCCTTAGATTTGATATCGTCATTGAGTCCCAACATTTGTAGTTGTATACTTTGCGGGCTATCAACCGCTACACCATAACTTGGTAGTTATAAAGATAGCTTTTAGGTATGCTATGAAACATTGCGTAGAGTATGAGCGATCAAAATGGAATTTGGTCCTCCTTCATATGATTGGATTGAAAAGTGCATGGCCATGACAATGTAATTAAAGAGTTAATCATGGTTTAGAATCCATCACAAGATTGAGTGAATGGTCGAGCTATCACAAGGGTGGCACGCATCTCGCCTTGAGCTTCACTAGTATCATGCGATAAACGGATCGGTATATGAGTATATTAAGGTTCAGCCGATATGATCATTCTATGCATTTGAGGGTCAATATGTTCTGCTAGGAACCGCTATCGACTTGTGTTCGAAAAAGGGTTTCCAGGGTCACAGCTGCTTGCGCATGAACCGAATGGTCACACACACTTAACAGGTTGGAATATGTCTAACGAATTGGATCCATTATTGGTTTTTTGGATACTGATCCGTGTGGGGAATTAGAGTCCTCATGTGCCTCTAGCACAGGAACTCATTAGTGACCTCCATATAAGGGGAGGCCTAGGGGCGGCGCAAGCCGTACAAGTTCGCCACCACGTAACCCTAGCCATCGCACCCCCTTCCGACTCCTAGAAACCCTAGTTACGCGTATGCGATGCTCGCACAATGGCGCATGACGTTCCAGCCCTAGACGTGTGGATACCGTTGAGATGTTGTTGCGGTTGCTGCGGTGCTGATCAGCGACAAGGAGGAGAAGGTCAGCGAGATCGACTACTTTCTCTACAGCAATACGTACATCGTCGCTGCGGTGGCGATCGTTGAAGACAGGATGTTTGGCTCGGTATGAACGACTACATCCTGTACCTTGACGCGCACAACATCGAACTCAACTACTACAACACTCCTTCCGCTGCGACTGCGTGTCAAGGATAATGATATGTGATCCTCTAATCGCATGATGTCCTGGGTGTTTCTAGTAGAAGTTTTCAAAATTGCGCATCGTAGCCCACCTATTTCCCTTCAAACCTTAGCTAACTAAATTGGGGAATCTAGCTTTGAGTCTGTCACTGGCGGTGTGATGTGGCTGGCTTCAACCGGAGACCCATCTAGCACACGAGGGGACCTCTGGCTTGCCGAGGAAGCTACTAGGGTGACATCTTAGTGTGGTATTCTCAAGTCTAGACGTACCTGGGTAATGGCTTCGTATCGTTTTCGGGTGGTTCCTGTAGGTAAAGTGTACATACTCTGCATAGTTAAAACTAGCATGATAGCTATGCTCAAGGTCAAGAGAGGGCTTAGACAGCTCTATAATGTTAATCTTATCTTTTTTAATAATAAATTGGTGTAGAGATAGAGCAGGAAATGCCAGGCAGCGAATGCCATGCAAGGAATGTCGTGTAGTGTTGGTAGCAAATGTCATATGCTAAGAAGCCAATATTAGTATGTTGAGAAAACAAATGCAAAGAAATGAGTTTTAATTAGTATTATTCTTTGTAAATGATGCTTTGCATTTTCTGCAGGGCTGATCATTTCAACGAGCAGGTGAAGGTCCCGAAGACTATGTTGACTAAGAGGCTAAGAACGACGAAGGTGGTACAAACTACTAGAGGCGTACCCCCGGTAAGATGCCGGTGGCAATTTGACGTGACACCAACGTGGTTATTTATGTTCGTCTACTTGCTATTAATACCCTGATGTAATAAGTGGCATTGATTCTACGATACTTTATGTTTCATTCAATTTTATAAAGCATATGGTTTGATCATCTATTTCAGATGCCTATGGCAATTTGACAGGACACCAACTTGGTTATTTATGTTCTTTTATTTGCTATTAATACCTTGATTATGTAATAAGTGGCATTGATTTTAGACACTTTATATGGCACGGTGCCCCTCCAAATTTACATTCGGTCTAATTGAGAGATCATTCACTTGCTGCCCCTTTTATTGAAACCTAACATACCAGTTACCCTAAAGCAAGCCGAGCATGTTATCCCTCAACACGGGCATGCAGCAATGCACACGGGCATCCTCAATTGGATCGAAGGTAAATCGGGTGTCCGGATATGTGCCCGGTGATGGCTTCCAAGATCAGCTACCATCGCACACATATCCTCACAATGATCGATAGCACAACACATATATCATCGAACACAATTTACATAAACAGAATAGTATGGACTGCTGTCCATATAATATATATGATATAATCAGAGTATCGTAGTAGCGGAATAACAAGTTTGTCTAACAAAAAACAGTGGAAGATCATCATAAATAAACCAAAAGACTAGTGTGGTATGCCCCCATTAATCTCATGGGCAACCGACTGGATATCAGAACTCCGCATCTTGCTCGCTAGCATCACCATGCCTAGCTTGATAGTAGTACTCAAGCATGGGATCGCCGTCACCTAAAATTGCAGCAACTGGATGAGTACAAAAGGTACTCATACTAGGAGGTAATATATCCTCTTTCATAAATGGCATGTAGCAAAGGAGGGCTTAAAGGTTATTTTCAGCACAAAGAGCATTTGCAAGACATAGACATAAGTAGAGTGTAAATGACATTTGAGTAAAACATTTTAAAAAGTAAAAACTTGCAGTGACCATCATAATTCATTATCATAAAATCCATCATCATCAATCCATGGGGCTCTAACCGCCCTTGATCTCTATCCTACCATAAGCAAAACATGCATGGGCTCCATCCGCCATTGGTCTCCATCCGACCATAACCAAAACATGCATGCGTTCCATCTGCCCTTGGTCTCTATCTGACCATACACCACGAGCAACCCTATGCTCGAAAAGGAGTCCCAGACATATCACCATAACCAAACCATGTGCCAACATCAGTGTCTCGTCTAACAAGTTTTGTCCTTAACCCGAGACGCGGCTGCTTGAACAGTTTAAACTCTGCAGAGGTGTATGACTTACCCACACGACATAGCAAGCTGTGCCGAAGCCTCTTAGATATACATGCCAGTCTATTGGGTCACCCGGTCACTGTAAGCCTACGTCCCATGTGCCGTGTTGTGGATCGAAGGAGTTAACCGTTGCCATGGATGCTGCCCATGGCCCTTTATCCGGACTTCCATGGGCCCTCACGAAAGCAGCACACCGCTGTCCCCCACACAAAACACAAGCAATGAAATAACAATAGCCCCATTGGTACGAATAAATCGAATACGAATTGCCTTTAGAAAAATTCTAAGAAAATATAGGATTACCACTAATAACTTGATACTCACAGAAAATTTTAATTTAGACAGTTAACCCTTTTTAAGCCTCTGGATAAATCAAAATTCACCTCTTTAGCAATTTATGAATAGAATTTCCTATTGTTTCGATTATTTAGTAAGCTCCTAAAATCATAACAACATTCCAGAGGAACCTAATTGTAATTTAGGGAATTAAAATATATAGTATATATATATTGAATAATTTTAGGCCATCAATTAACCATTGGATAATTATTTGGCTTATGTACCACCTTTTCATATGAATTTATATAACAGTAATGAAACCTGAATTATTTTTAATACTAAATGACTTCCAATAAGCCTTAAACTTTTATAGAAACATCATTGACCCCTAATAAAGATATCAAAATTGTAGGACCTCGATAAGGTTTAGTAAGGTTATTTAACTAATTAACTAGGGTAAACAAGGGAACTTAATTACCCCTATACTTACGGATACTCTGTCGTGCACCCCGGTATTTCTACCGGCTTGAGTGACCAAATACTAGTCCCAGAAGATCATAACTAGTATTACACTCAAGGACATTTGGAATATCATCGCAAGCATTGCATTTTACTAGAATTTAACAGTTTACATAGTATAAATAGCATCCCAGTTGACATAGACATTCACAAAGTCTTGCACAGGGCATAGTTCAATAGCATAAAGAAAACACAGCGGAAGACTTCAATGCGATGATATCCCGAGGTTCACCCGGAACGCGTAGCTAATCACCTTGACCCTTCAGGTCACAACTGGCACCGACGTCAAGTTCTTCACCTGAACAAATAATCCGTGATCCATATAATGAGTACACGGCTACCCAGAAAGCAGTCCTTAATAAATGAATGCAAGGTCAATGGACAGGTTGGGTTATTTTGCTAAAAACATCACCTATCTACTTGTTTATTTGTTCTTGATTCATTGAACACATGATAACACACGAGCGTAGCCAAACGATGGCTAACTAGCTCAAAAAGCGGAAATCCCTGCCTACGCTACCATCAAGTTAATTAATTAAAACACATTGGACTACCTTGTGTCAAACTCCTTTCCCCCGCCCATAACCGCGGGCACGGCTACCATGATAGTTTTAACTCTGCAGAGTATGTACATGTTCCCCACAAGCCCCGTCTCATCCCAAAGGAGAAACAGTACAAAACCATTCACTGTTTTCACCTGTCCCAATACTGTACCCTTTCTTTTGGTTTCGCGCCCCATACGGTACACTTCGACCAGGCCGATAGTCATGCTCATCTCCTTCAGTTAGACCTGATAGCTCACCGCACGAGGTTAGCCCCCATTTAAGCCATTCAGAACCGGTGATCGCGAATCACGTCCGTCCACTACGAGTACAGCGGAAACAAGCTTCCACAGCTAACGGTCAGGGCCTGAAGGCACAAGTGGCTGTACGGTTCAGGTTCGGTATGATAGTCACAAGTATACCGTCCTTATATGACAGAGGAGACCTGCACGTCTCAATCACAAGCCCAAAATCCGCCTCTTCTGGGTCTCCTCAAATCAACACACTCGACGTTGATTTTAGTTGATTAGGTTTATCCAAAAACAGCACCACGAAGTCGAACTTCACGGATACAAGCTTAATAATGAGTGAAACCTATCAACTACCAATCCCAGAAGCAAGGCTAAGCATCTACACAAAGGATAGGCTAGTGAAACAGTACCAATTGGGCTAACAATGGAAGGCTACGTCATATTAGTAAAGGACTAATACGAAATAGGAGCAAATAACACATACGATGATAATTAAAGCATGCAATTTAAATAAACATAAATTAAATGAAATTTAGCAAACTAGGAATTCAATATGAATCTAGCTTGCCTTCGAAGAAGTTTGGTTTTGGTTCTCCTCCTTCGAACGGCTCCGAAACGTCTCCCGAACAGCAGGTGCACGTCGGTTCTAGGCGAAAAAGTAATAAAACAATAATAAATAACAAACACAGAGAAAATAATATGATTAAAATATATAAAATTCTTGGGATTGTTTATGATTTTTGGGCTCTGGAATCATCTAAATCGGAGTTCGGGAACTCCCTAAACAAATCAGGGAAGTTTTGGGAAAATCAAAAATTCCCCAAAAAGGATAAACCCGGTTAACCGTGGTTAACCGAGGGAAAACCGAGGCAAAAGCCCGAATAACCGAGCGGGCGGCGGGCGGCCGGCGTGGGCGAGGGACACGCGGCATGCCACGGATTGGGCAGGCGGCTGCGGGCGCAGGTCGACGCTGGGGCCCAGTGGCAACGGCCGCGATTGAGGCGGGTAAGGTGGGCGTGGTGCAAAACGGTAGTGCGGGTCATGCGTCTTGGGCGCGAGGCGCTGGCTAGTGGGCGCGCGCACGCGGCGGGTGTCGGCGGCTATGGGCGGGGACGCGATACCGAGGCCACTGGTCGGGCGTCGGGGGTGGTGGCGGCGGCGTCACGTCTTGGTGGTGTGGCGGCGGATACTGAACGCGAGACCGGGCGGGTGGCGTGGCGGCGCGGGTTGGCCGGGCGCTGACTCGAGGCGGGTCGGCGATGATGCTGGCCGACGCGATGGCGTGGACGCCGAGGTTCATCGGCGGCCGTGGAGCATCCAAACTTCGGCGACTTGGATCTCCTTCGTTTTTCCACCAAATCGGGACTTCCATATAGTCAAATTGATCGGCGCGACGAGCTCTACAATGTGTTGGCTTAAGATTTAGGGTTTGGCTACTGGAATAGCAGAGATACCTTGATTTGCTTCGGTATTAGCATGGAAATCGACGGACGGCTAGGGTTTCGTGGGGGCTGGGGTGTTGGCCGACCAGGGGACCTCTAGGGGTTTATATAGGGCTTGGGTCGTGCTAGATGAGTCCTAATATGGGTTGAGTTGAGTTAGGCTAGAATTAGGTTTTAGATAGAGAATTAGGTTGTATGTGGTAGAATAAGAGTCCTAATGGCCTTAGGTTTAGGGGACGTGGGTTTGGGCCTAGTTAGGGCCTAATTAGGCTACCTAAGCCTGGTTAGGACCTTTTTCCTATTATTATTTTATGTTTTTACTCTTTATTTTCTCTATTTCCAATTTGTGACATTATAATTTTATTAGGATGTCACAAACCTCCCCACTTAAGGAGAATCTCGACCCCAAGATTCGGAAGGATCCTTGAACAACTCTGGAAACTCTGCCTGTAGTTCCTCTTGTCGCTCCCAGGTGGCTTCTTCCTCGGTGTGGTTGGACCACTGCACCATGCAAAACTTGATCGCACGACTATGAGTACGCCTTTCAGCTTCCTCCAAAATTTTAACTGGTCTTTCCTTGTAAGTCAAATCTTCTTGCAAATCCAATGCCTCCAATGGCATTTGTTCTTCAGGTACTCGCAAACACTTCCGGAGTTGGGAGACATGAAACACATTATGGACACCCGACAGATTCGGTGGCAACTGCAACTGATAGGCAACTTCTCCTCTTCAGGCGGTGATCTCGAACGGGCCAATGTACCTGGGTGACAGCTTCCCTGACACGTGGAATCGGCGTAGTCCTTTCAATGGTGACACCTTTAAGTACACATGATCTCCCACGTTGAATTGTATATCCCTTCGACGTTTGTCAGAGTAACTCTTTTGTCGGGACTGGGCCGTCCTCATTCTTTGTTGAATCATTCTGACCTTTTCCTCAGCTTCTTTTAGAATTTCGGGGCCAAACAACTTCCTTTCTCCCGTCTCACTCCAGTATAAGGGAGTATGACACTTCCGGCCATACAATGCTTCAAATGGAGACATTTGTATGCTTGATTGATAGCTGTTATTATATGAAAATTCAGCATAGGGAAGAGCTTCATCCCAACTCTTGGAATCCGTCAGTGCAACTGATCTAAGCATGTCTTCTTAGATCTGATTGGTCCTTTCGGTTTGCCCGTCCGTTTGAGGGTGATAGGCACTGCTGAAAGCCAAATGTGTTCCCAATAAAGAGTGGAGTTGTTGCCAGAATATTGAAGTGAACTGCATACCTCTGTCCGAGACTATTCTCTTCGGCACACCGTATAGGCAAACAATCCTTGACATGTATATTTCTGCTAACTTGTGGCTTCGGTAGGTTGTCTTGGCTGGTATAAAGTGAGGTACCTTGGTTAACCGGTCGATAATAACCCATATTGAATCATAACCCCTTTGTGTTTTTGGCAACCCAACAATAAAGTCCATGCCGACTTCTTCCCACTTCCACTATGGAACTTGTAGTGGCTGAAGCAATCCTGTTGGCCGTTGATGTTCTGCCTTCACACGCTGACCCACATCACATAGAGCTACATGTTTGGCAATGTCCTTCTTCATACCTAGCCACCAGTAATTTTCCTTCAAGTCGAGGTACATCTTGGTACTTCCCGGATGTATAGAATATGTTGAATCGTGGGCTTCCTTCATAATCAATTCCCTGAGTCCTTCCTTCTTTGGTACGATGATTCGTTTGCCAAACCAGACAATTCCGGCCTTATCCATTCTGAACCCTAGGGCTTTCTCCATTATTAACTTAACAATGACGTCAATAGTGTCTTCGTCCTCCTGCTGGGCTTGTTTGATCTCCCCCGCCCCAATGTAGGTTGTACTTCCATCGTATACAGCCATCCTTGTTTTACAACCTCCAGATTCAACTTCTCTATTTCAACCTTCAGGTAATTACTCCTTGACTTACAGCTTAATGCATCGGCAATTACATTAGCCTTTCCGGGATGATAATGGATTCCGATATCGTAATCCGCTATCTGTTCAAGCCATCTTCTCTGCCTTAAATTCAAATCTGGATGCGTAAAAATGTATTTGAGACTCTCGTGGTCGGTATATATCTCCATACGATTCCCGACCAGGTAATGTCTCCAAATTTTTAGTGCATGCATAACCGCAACTAACTCCAAATCATGGGTCGGATACCTGAGTTCATGTGGCTTTAATTCCCGGGAAGCGTATGCTACTACTTTTCCCTCTTGCATTAGCACACAACCCAATCCAAGTAATGATGCATCGCAATACACCTCGAAGTCTTTATGTAAGTCCGGCAATACCAAGACCGGGGAGGTGGTCAACTTGCTCTTCAAGGTTTCAAAGCTCTCTTGGCACTGAGGTGTCCATTGGAATTTGATATCCTTCTTCAATAACTGTGTGAGAGGTTTTGCGATCTTGGAGAGTCCTTCGATAAATCTACAATAATATCCAGCGATTCCCAGAAATCCTCGGACCTTGGTCACTGTCTTCGGTACCTTCCAGTCCAAAATTTCACTGACCTTAGAGGGATCAACTGACACTCCTCCTTCTGAAATAACATGTCCTAGGAAAGGCACTTCCTTCAACCAGAGGTCACACTTGCTGTACTTGGCATACAACTGGTTCTTTCTCAAAATATCTAGCACAACTCGGAGATGCTCGGCATGCTCTTCCTCATTCTTCGAGTAGATTAGAATGTCGTCGATGAACACCACGACGAATTTATCCAAATATTCCATAAGGATCTTGTTCATCAGGCTCATAAAATGTGCCGGGGCATTAGTAAGTCCAAAAGACATCACCAGAAACTCGTACAACCCGTAACGAGTGGTGAATGCCGTTTTCGGAATATCCTCCTTTCGGATTTTGATTTGATGGTACCCGGACCTTAAATCAATCTTCGAGAATACACAGGCTCCTTCTAATTGATCGAATAGATCATCCACTCGAGGTAGAGGGTACTTATTCTCGATGGTCACCTCATTGAGTGATCGGTAGTCTACACACATCCTGAGTGTACCTTCCTTCTTCTTCACGAATATCACCGGTGAGCCCCATGGTGACGTACTTGGCCTAATAAATCCTTTATCCTTCAACTCTTGGATTTGCTTCTTCACCTCAGCCATTTGATTGGCATTCATGCAGTACGGCTGTTGAGATATTGGGTTAGTACCTGGTTGCAGGTCAATAGTGAACTCTGCATCTCGATCGGGCGGCAACCTTGGCAAGTCATTGGGAAACACGTCTAGATACTCACTAACAACTGGTATTTCCTCCAATGACGGTCGCTTTTTGCTGGTTGTCTTCACCTCTAGCTGATTCACGGCTCCAATCGGTCTTCCCTTCATAGTAGACTCGTATCGGACTTGTGTACCATCGGTGTTGGTCAGGGTGACTGCTCGGCTAGCACAGTCGATTTGACCCTTGTACTTCATTAACCAATCCATACCCAAAATGATCGGTATACCCTTGGAATCCAACATAATTAAGTTCGACAAGAACTTAGAACCCTCGATTTCTATCTCCACTGCTGGACATCCCACACTTGTGTTCATGGATCCCCTAGGGATTGAATTACTAGGGATTGTTTTAGAGGTACTATTCTCCATTGATTTTTAACTACTAAATCTTTGGTAATAAAAGAATGCAAAGCTCCGGAATCAAATAAAACGGTAACGGGTACTGAGTTCACTAGGAACTTACCGAGCACAATGTCCGGTGCCTCCTGAGCTTCTTCTGCGGTGACGTGGTTGACGCGTCCCGATCCCACGTTCGGTGTATTCCTTGGGGCGTTATGGACACTCTTGTTCGAACCCACGTGCGAACATGCACCTCCCTGGTTCTTTTGCTGCTGATTTTTCGGCTTTGTCGGGCATTGATGGGCATAATGTCCCACTTGATTACACCGAAAACAGGTAACTCCTGTGGCTCCTCCCGACACATTCCTATTTGTGCCTTGGATTGGATTTGGATTTGACCGATGAGCATGCTGATTAACAGACTGGCTCTAACCCTGTGATTTTTGTACAAAACTCGAGGCCTACCTTTGGTTCTGGTAGTTGTGTCCCTGATATTGCGGCCTGTTGGAGTTTTGTCCTTGCGGAAAACGACGATGGACGTTGCATTCATTCTGTCCTTGGAAGTTCATCTTTCTTTTCCTATCTTCATTGTGCTTGCGTTGCGCTCCTTCCAAGATTATGGCCTTCTCAGTCAGTTGCTCAAAATCTTGACAATGGAAAGGCAGCAATTGTATTCTCGTGCCTGAGTCCATTCCTTCAGTGAACCTCCAGATCTTGGCCTTCTCTGTAGGAATCAGGTCTGAAGCGTAGTGTGACAACTCAATAAACTTGTTGATGTACTGAGCAATGGTCATATTCCCCTGACGCGGGTTTTCAAATTCACGCTTCTTCTCGTCCCGCATGCTCTGGGCCACGTAGGTGTTCTTGAACAGCTCCACAAACTCATCCCACATCAGGTTATGGTAATTCGGGTGGGCATTGCAGTAGTTTTCCCACCAATGGGCAGCATTCCCTTTCAGCATATGGGTGGCAAGCTGGACGCTCTCATAGTCATCACAATCCACCAGATACATCTTCTTCTCTACGTCCTTGATCCAATCGTCTGCTTCTGCCGGATCTCTGGTTCCTGAGAACTGTGGTGGCCTTGTCCTCATGAAGTCGCAGAACTTAGACTGCGGGTGGTGCGGTGCGACTTGGGGTGCCTGTTGTTGAACCGGCGGGTTGGTCAACCTTTCCACAATCAGGTTCAGTGCTTGCAGGACCAAATTGTCCCTCTTTGTTCTTGAGCTTCTGAGTTGAGGTTGCGGTGCAGCCGCTGCAAGCTGAGTGGAGCTTCTTGGCGGCAACATTGACCTGAAGGGACAGCCTCCTCCTCTTGTTGCACTTGATTCTGATTCTAACTCGCAGATTCTTCCATACCATCAACAGGTGTTGCAGCACGGCGTCCACGACCTCGGCCTCTGCCTGAGGGCATGGCACGACCTCGGCCTCTTCCTCTCGGCATCTGCTCCAAGAAAGATCTGGGAACGATGAGCAACTAAGACGGTAGCGACATCTTTTAGCGAAAATAATTTGTGAAAACAATTTTCTAGCACTCATTACAAAGATCCAAACGATTAAGATCCAACATCAAACCAAGCGAATCGGCATACGCCGCTTAGTTGTAATTTAAGACGCAAATCATCACATTATACACACACATACAACAAATTAGTTGTTATAATACTGCCTTACTAATAGCTAATTTAATCTCTGGTACTTAGGGAGTAACAAAAGTTTTACTTTAGTGAGGAAAATTAGTTCCTAAAAGAAGAAAACAATAATTTTCAGATTCAGACGGACGTCGGGCACGGACTGACGGACGACGGCAGTACGGATCTTGTCAATCATCGAATGCGATTATGCGGACTTTTTTGGAAGAACTGTTTTTCCCTCACTGTGAAATCCTTCCAGCTTCATCTTCTTTATTTGCTCTTTCTCATGCCTTCGAATTATTCTTTTGAGTCCCGTGTCGTTGCGGAAATTTAAACAATTCACAACCACCAAAATTAAACTGATGAATATTTCATTAATATGCTAAGGTACTGAATAGCCATATCACGTTGAGAAATTAAAAATTGATACGGTCTACTCCAAACATCTTTATTAAAATACAATCTAGGCTAACATAAGTTTAATTTCTAGGGGTTTGACTCGTGCTTCTGGTGCAAGGCCTCTTTCTTTCCGGGGCTTATGTTGTTCCTCCCACTTCCGTTTCTATTCCTCGAACACCATCTTTTCTTCATGTAGCTTGTCCATGTGGAAATTGAGACACTCTTTCATGTCTTCATTGGCTTGTTCTAGCTCTTTGGCTCGCCTTTTGAGGCGTTCCTCTTTGGTCTTTGCCTCCTTTTCACGCGCCTTTACTTTCTTCTCTCGTTCGCCAAGCTCTTCACCCCATCCTATAATGGTGTCGAGGTCCTCTTGCATAATGTCATACTCCTCCTTGTACACCTTCCTCTGGTGTCCTAACTGTTTCTTCAAGTTCTCTACTGTGACCTTCTCCTTTTCCAGTTGTTCTTCTTTTTTCTCAACTTCAATTCTCATCAGCTCACTAGCGGCAATGCGCATGTTCTGTGCCCATTTGGCCTGGTAGAACTCCCTCTTCTCCTTTACATATGCTTCTTTCTTGTCCTTCTCTTCCCTGTTTATTCGAATCTAGTTCTTTGATCGGTCCCTCAGTTTGCTCGGCTTTGGCCTGGTACAGACGGTCAAGAGCCTTCACGTACCGTGATTGGCTTACTAGCTGTTTGTTTGACTCTGGAGTGAACTCTTGTACTTCGCTTGGTTCGCTCTTGGCGGCATAGCGGTGTCGTCGTGGTAAGAAGTGGTAATGGGTTCCTTTTAATTCCTCTTCATATATATCACCAATATGAAGGATAGCTTCACAGGCCGCTGTCTGATGTGACACGGTTTCATCGTCTTCAAACGCATTGAACACCATTGGAATTTCCCCGGTGTTATGCTTCTTAGAGGCTATAGTTAACTTGCACCTCCATTGCATGAAGGTGTCCACCTGGACTTTTTGACATTCATAGTCTGGCATTGGGTCTTCGAACCCTAGTTCTTTTAGCATCTCATGCAGCAGCATCATCATTCCCTCCTCGTCTAGTGTTTGCACCATCTAAAAGGGAAAAAGGCATCCTAGTTAGGTAGGGTGAGAGAATAATAAATATGAGGAAAAGAGAATTTATAACTATCTTTGAAAAGGTTTTTCAGCTTCTTAGGGTCTTAGGCAACTAACTACGGTATCCTAGAGTCAACCTGGCTCTGATACCAACTCTGTCGTGCACCCCGGTATTTCTACCGGCTTGAGTGACCAAATACTAGTCCCAGAAGATCATAGCTAGTATTGCACTCAAGCAGTGGTGGACCCAGGATCTCACCAAGCCTCAGGCAAAAGTTTTGAGCATTTTATGGTACACGACGGCAAATATAGTAGCACGGTACTGTAATTTAGATGTAACCGTCTTTTATTAAAAAAAGATCTAACCGTTCGTTTAGAGCGCATTCTTCATAAAAATATACTATCATTGTCTATGGTAGTTAAAAAAATTAAAATTAATTTGAGCCGTCAGATTGAGAAGAGTAGATGAGCAATGTTCATTTTAGTGTACTATAAATTTCTCAAAATTTAGTGCACTAAAACTTAGTGCAAGTTCCTCTTCATTCTCTAATCTCTATCCCTAATTTAGTGCAAATACTTGTATAAATGATCATCTGAGCAATGATTACATCATACAAAATATAAAAAATTATACAAGTACGAAGTAAGTAAACTTGTTCGGGTGATGGCTTGGCCGTCATTTGATATGATGATGCCGCATGCGGCCGACGGCGATGGCGCGATGCCGTGTGCCATCGCTGATCACTGATGAGGAGGAGCGTAGCACGGTTACGCAGGAGGAATTCACAGGTATGGCGTGCGTGCGTTGGGATGAAGCCGCAAGCTGCATAGGCAGATCGTAGAGAGCAGGCGTCGTCATGTTGCATACTCACGTCAATGCTTTGAGCCATCGATCGGTCGATGCGTCATCGCATATAAGTATACAACATGCATGACTGCTGGTAGGCAGCCCGCTGCCGGGCCAATGGGCCGTAAGGCTAGTACACATTGTCAATGCCCAATTGTCTTGCCGCAATGGTGCAGTTGCCATCAAACTATGGGCTAGACCTCTTGAGACTTCACTTAGGTCTATATATGCTATGGACGGATGCAACTGATAGAATTGCCAGGCCTCGGGCTGAAGCCCACCCAGCCCCAGGCCTAGGTCCGCCCCTGCACTCAAGGATATTTGGAATATCATCGCAGGCATTGCATTTTACTAGAATTTAACAGTTTACATAGTATAAATAGCATCCTAGTTGACATAGACATTCACATAGTCTTGCACAGGGCATAGTTCAATAGCATAAAGAAAACAGAGCGAAAGACTTCAATGCGATGATATCCCGAGGATGACCCGGAAAGCGTAGCTAATCACCTTGACCCTCCTGGTCACAACTAGCACCGACGTCGAGTTCTTCACCTGAACAAATAATCCGTGATCCATATAATGAGTACACGGTAACCCAGCAAGCAGTCCTTAATAAATGAATGCAAGGTCAATGGACGGGTTGGGTTATTTTGCTAAAAACATCACCTATCTACTGGTTTATTTGTTCTTGATTCATTGAACACATGATAACACACGAGCGTAGCCAAAGGACGGCTAACCAGCTCAAAAAGAGGCAATCCCTGCCTACACTACCATCAAGTTAATTAATTAAAACACATTGGACTACCTTGTGTCAAACTCCTTTCCCCCGCCCATAACCGCGGGCACGGCTACCATGATAGTTTTAACTCTGCAGAGTGTGTACACATTCCCCACAAGCCCTGTCTCATCCCAAAGGAGAAACAGTACAAAACCGTTCCCTGTTTTCACCTGTCCCAACACTGTACCCTTTCTTTGGGTTTCGTGCCCCATATGGTACACTTCGACCAGGCCGACAGTCATGCGCATCTCCTTCAGCCGGACCTAATAGCGCACCGCACGAGGTTAGCCCCCATTTAAGCCATTCGGAACTGGTGATCGCGAATCACGTCCGTCCACTACGAGTACAGCGGAAACAAGCTTCCACAGCTAACGGTCAGGGCCAGAAGGCACAAGTGGCTGTACGGTTCAGGTTCGGTATGGTAGTCACAAGTATACGGTCCTTATATGACAGAGGAGACTGCACGTCTCAACCACAAACAAATCGGGGAAGTTTTGGGGAAATTAGAAATTCCCCAAAAAGGATAAACCCGGTTAACCGTGGTTAAATGAGGGAAAACCGAGGCAAAAGCCCGAAACCGAAAGCGGCGGCGGGTGGCATGGCGGCGTCGCGAGGACACGCGCGCCACGGATTGGCGTGGGCGGCTATGCGGGCGGGTTGGCCTTGAGGGCCTAGTGGCGGCGGCTGCGGTTGAGGCCGTAAGGCGAGGCGCGGTGCAAAACGGCAGCTTGGGTCACGCGAAGGCACGAGCGGTAGCCAATGGGGTGCGGCACGCGATGGGTGTCGGCGGTCGCAGCGGATACGCGACACCGTACACGATCGGCGCTGGTGGGTGGCGGTGGCGGTGGCGTCACGCTTGTCTTGAAGCGGCAAGCGGGCACGCGCGCTTCGATTGGCTGGCGGCGTGTGGCAAGACACGACGCGAGACCGGCGGTTGGCGTGGCGGCGCGGTTGGTTGGCCCGACTCGGCGAGGCGGGTCGGCCATACATGCTGGATGGTGCGGACGCCGAGGTTCGCTATCAGCCGTGGAGCCTCCAAACTTCGGCTACTTGGATCTCCTTCGTTTTTCCACCAAATTGGGACTTCGATATAGTCAAATTGATGAGCGCGACGAGCTCTACAACGTGTTGGCTTAAGATTTAGGGTTTGGCTACTAGAATAGGAGAGATACCTCGATTTGCTTCGATATATGCATGGAAATCGAGGGGCGGCTAGGGTTTCGTGGGGGCTGGGGTGTTGGCCGACCAGGGGACCTCTTGGTGTTTATATAGGGCTTGGGTCGTGCTAGATGAGTCCTAATATCGGTTGAGTTGAGTTGGGCTAGAATTAGGTTTTAGATAGAGAATTAGGTTTTATGTGGTAGAATATGAGTCCTAATGGGCTTAGGTTTAGGGGAAGTTGGTTTGGGCCTAGTTAGGGCCTAATTAGGCTACCTAAGCCTGGTTAGGACCTTTTTCCTATTATTATTTTATATTTTTACTCTCTATTTTCTCTATTTCCAATATGTGACATTATAATTTTATTAGGATATCACATACTCTTAGGTTAATAATTCATCTTTGATTTAAGAGCAATATAACCAACACCACACCAAGCCCAATAAGTATTCTTCCGAGAGTTGATGAAGGAAATACTTCAAACAAAAATCTATTTTTGCTTTATACGTCTATTTGCTAAATCTAAGGGTAAACTATTAAGGGTAGCATTATGCATCATCGCATATCATCATCATAACGTTCCCCTACCGTTATCTTCTGTAAACTACGATACCGTAGTAGGATCATGGAACTTCCTTGATATCTAGAATAAGACTTAACGCCAGCCACTAATCGCTAGACTTACCGAGAATTTTTCATGCATCATGCTTCGTATTGCATTTTTGTGTTTTATTTATTGTTCTTCAAATTTGTTCCGTTAATAGACGCCGAGGAGCCCGAAGGACTTTCGAAGATTAGCAAGAAGACCCCCACTACGTACAAGACCAAGGCGAGTTAACATCTACCCAAAAGGGTGTTTGCTTTTACTAGGGAGAGTCTCAACTTTTCCTAGTGCGAGTTAAACATCTACCCTTCTAGGTGTTCACTTTTACTAGGGAGAGTTAGCTTTCCCTAGTGCGAGTTAACATTTTAAAGGATCATATTGATTTCTAGTTTTATTAAATATTTTATTTACAGTATTAAACTGCATGCTTTTTTTAAGTAAATATACCTGCTTGCTTAATCATGATTTATCATGTCTTGTAATTAACTTGTTATTGATTCACCCTGATGATTTTGCCTTGATATAATCATCTGTCAATTGACTTTATTAATGATTTCCTTTATGATCACCCTTGATAGTTGTTAGGTTAATAAAATGATTTCTACACTCTTAAATCTTGGTTAAAATTTTGCGTAGACATTGCTTAAGTCTAATTAATAATTTTTGGGCTTAATTGGCCTCGGAACAGTGAACCGACATTCACCGAACATGATTACCTAACAAACCTGGAAACTGATAATTGGGCCTGGCATGCCAATGTGTGTTTGATTGTGATTGGGAAAGCGGACGTGGTCCGACTTGTGGTTAAGGTGGAAGTAGCATGGCTATTGGTGTGATGTGAAGAGGGCTATACGTTCACAGACGCGGTGCTGAGAGGAGCACGGGGCAACACGCGTAGCTGCCAATCGCTGCCACCAAGGGTGGTTCCGCCACATCGTGTGCAGGGCACACGGAGGAACGATAGCGAAAGAAGGAAGTGAGTGTGAATGTGTGTGGACTGGCCGGTCAGATGTGACTCCTAGAGAGGACCGGACAGGCGTGCAGTGAGGCATGCAGCGGGAAGTCGCTGACGAAATGCCTGCGGGACTTGGTTCCTATCACCACAACGCGTGGCCATCGCGCCGTAGTGCAAGTATTGGGGATTCAGGGGTAGTACGACCTGCGGACGTACCCTGTCTACTGCCATGCTTAAGGTGAAAACAAGATCATGTCGTCATCCGTGGGATGATATAGGTCTTACATGACAGAGAGCCGTGACTCTAGTGCGGGTGTGGCAACCCGGCTAGGGAAGAACGGGCACTTCGCTGGCGTAAGATTCACAATGGGTTCGCCACACCAGGAACATTATGGCGGGTGTGTGCAGTAGTTCTAAGGATGGTGTGGAATGTGGAATGTGGATTGTGGATGGTGGATTGTGGATTGTGGATTGTGAGTTGCGGATTAAAATGATGAAAATAATGATTAATAGAACTTTGGGTTAAAAGTGCTAAGTTATAGGCTTTAATTTATAAAACTTGCTTTCTGCAAATAAATAAACCCCAACCTTTCCTTTGGAACCCCTATCACTAAAACTTGCATCAGGTTGGGTGTTAACTCGCCAGTGTTTGGATGATACTGACCTTGCATTCATATTCTCTTTTAGATGGAGAGTATGAGCAGGATCAGTACGTCTGCCATGAAGACGAAGAATAGGAGTTTGCTGACGATCAGGGCGAGGCATAGGGCGTCTCTCCAGTCGAGTGCTTAGGCATAGCCGGCACGAGACCTTTTAGATCTTTTGGTTTCTCGTACTTTGATATTTTGGATTTTCTGACTATTTGGGCCAATGTGTCGTGTTGTAAACACTTAATAGCCCCTTAGACTTAATACAGGTATTCTATGTAATATAAGTCTTCCGCATGTATTAGATGATTCCGGCTATGTGAAAGGTGTGCACGAGTGTACTGATCTAGGGACTAGTGCAGATCATGTGGTGGGCAAAAGGACAGGCCCCACAGAATCCAACATAAAATATCCAGTCGAACCTGTGCAAATCCTGGAAACTCGGGAGAAGAAACTCAAGAACAAGACCATTCGGCTTTGCAAGGTGCAATGGAACAATCAATCTGGAGGGCAACTCTCTTGGGAACCAGAAGAGAAAATGTGTCAAGAATTCCCCTATTTGTTCAATGCTTAGAATTAGCAAATCTCGAGGTCGAGATTTATTTTTAGGGTGGAGGGATTTGTAACAGCGCAAAATTGTATTATATTTTGAAAACACTTCTGCAATGCTTGTATAAGGCTACGACAACTTCCTTTAAGACATATTTTGCAAAAACATAATTTCTGGAGTTTTGAAATTTTATATGATAAGAAATTGCTAATTAACTTGAATAAGTTGTTGAAAACTCTAAATTAGGTCTTGATTAGGAATACCTAAAATGTAGCAATGCTTAGGCTAAGTTAAATTTTCGTGATTTTAAATATATATATATATGCCACACATAAGACATATACATATATAGTTATGTATAATATACATAACTAAGAACAATTGCACTAAAATTCCTACAAAAATTCTAGAAACTAGTTTAGACCGTACTTGACAGCTTGACTCGACTGTTGACCAAATCGACCCACTGTGGGACCCACATGGCAGTCTCTTTCCTTTCTTGCTCTTGTGAACATTTCATCGAGCAGCTGGGCTGCCACTGCCATGCCTCCACCTCACCGGCACAATTCTCCTCCTCTGCCCAGGATCCCAACTGGAGATCCTCTCTTGGCTGTTTGTGGGTGTCGAGACGAGCCATGGCCCCCACTTTTGAGCCGAAGTGACCTTGTCGCCAATGGCCGCACCGCCGCCTAACATTGTGTAGTGCCCAAGAATGTTCACTATGCTGTCTTGTAGCGCCGCCGGTAAGCCGCCGACGGTTCGCCGGTTTCATGATGTTATCCCGCCGATCTGGTCGGAGGTGGATGATGATGTCCCGACCGTTGGATCTACTCGTGCGTGAGATCGTTTAAGTTTAAATCGCACGCGAGATTGGTAAGGCGTTGCTGACATATGGGTCCCTTGGCCCACATCTCAGGTTAAGTGAAAGCACTCCACCTCGCTGGCGCTTTCGCTCGCGAGTTGCACCATTTTGGTTTACGCATTTGGCGTGGCTGGCCCGGCCGCGAGTTAGCAGGCTAGCCCATTACTGTTCATTGATTTTCTCCAGATTTTGTGAATTAAACAAATGCAGTAATTAGAAACAATTTATTAAAAATAACTAGAGATTTTTAAAAGGGCTAGAAAATTTATGGTTAATACTAGAGCTTATGCTGGATTTAATAAAAATGTTACCATGAACAGTAACAGAACTTTTTTTCGAATTAATTTCATTAGCTTGCCTTTAGGGTATTAACCAATATAAAAAATAGCAGAAATGGGTATCTGTTAATCAAAAATAGATTAACACTTAATAAAATCTGATAAAATCATGAATAGTGTGTAATAATTTTCTGGAGCTAGGAAAAAATATAAAATCTATGGTATGACTCCTAATAACAAATTATCTTATAATTAGCCTAATTAATACAATGGTTAATTACTTATTTTATGATCTAGTTATCCTAAATTAATGTACCTGTTCAAAGAAGTTATTTCACAGCACCCCTACTACAATAAAGCTTTTTTATTTTAACTATTCTTATATTATGCAATCTCATGGTTATTTATATATCTCTGTGTGTGTATATATATATAACATATGATTATATCTTCCACACACACTTAACCTCTTATTATGGTAGGATAAAAAAATGATAACATGAGTTGATGAAGGAAATACTTCTGAGAAAAAATGTTTGTTAACATATTCTTGCACTTTTTGAATACTTTAAACATAATAAAATCCTATTTCCTCCTATTGGGCTGATTAGGATAGAACTTACACTATTATATATATATATATATATATATATATATATGTGTGTGTGTGTGTGTGTGTGTGTGTGTGTGTGTGTATGTGTGTGTGTTTATGTGCATCATCTCATGAGCACCCCACTATCGTTACGTTAGAAATTATTACCTCCTAGAAGGATCATGGAACTTCCTCGACACCCACCTCATACTTATATATGTATATAGTTAATATAGCCGACCGATTATCAGCGATTACGATTGCATCTCATGCATCATTCTTTTCTTCGCTACATTGTGTTTATGGTGAAATGTTGGTTCTCCGATTAGACGTAGAGGATCCGGAAGGACAGTTCAAGGACTCCGCACTGAATCAAGACTTCAATCCCTAAGGCCAAGGTGAGTTAACATCTTCCCTAAAGGGTGTTTACTTTTACTAGGGAGAGTCTAAACTTTTCCTAATGCGAGTTAACATTCCGTAAAGCATATTGAATCCCAAATTTCTAAAGTATTTAATTTACCATATTAAACTGCATGCTCTTTAAGTAATTAAGCCTATTTTCTTAATCATGATATATCATGCCATGTATTTACTTGCTCTCAAATTTACCATGATGATATTGATTTGATATAATCATCTGTCATTTGACCTTACTATTGATCGCTTTAAAGATCACCCTTGTTAGCCGGATTAGGTTAAATAAAATGATTTAGACTTTTAAGTCTTGGTCAAAAACTTGCTTAGACATTGCTCAGATCCAATTATTAATTTTAGGCTTAGATTACCTCGGAACAGTGAACCGATATTCACCGGGCATGATCACACGATAAATATGGTTAACTGGAATTTGGGCCTGGCATGCCAGTGTGTGTATGGTTGTGATGTATTGCAATGCAGACTGGGTCTACCATTGGGTAGGAGATGAAGTAGCTGGGCTACGTAAATTAAGGAGCTAATCGCCCATATATGTAGTGCAAGAAAGAGGAGCGTGGGGAGATCCGCGTAATGCCGAGCACTGCCCAAAGGGTTTCTGCCACATCGTGTGATTCACACGGAGGGTGCGATTTAGCCGAAGAAGAAAGTACATAAGAGTGAGGCCTTTTGTGGACAGGCTGGGCTGAATAAAGGATTTCCCCAGTCGGGTGCAACGAGGATACACAGTGTGACGTCACTGACCACTGCAGATAGTTTCTAACACCACAACGCGTCGACCATCGCGTAGTAGTGCAAGTATTGGGGATTCAGGGTAGTACGACCTGCGGGCGTACCCTGTCTGCTGCCATGCTTGAGGTAAAGACTGCTATGGGATTGGAATTGGTATCAAATGGAATTATGATGAATAATCAACTTGATACAGAAATTTGGTTAAAACTGCTACGTCATAGGCCTGGATTTCCAAAACTGGCTTTCTACAAACAAACAAATCCAACCTTTCCTTTGATACCGCTACCACTAAATGCATTGGGTTGGGTGTTAGCTCGCCAGTGTTTGGATGACATTGACCTCGTATAATTACATACTTTTAGACATGGAGGACCCCGTTGAAGAAGACGCCTACGACTGTCATGAGGAAGGAGTCTCTCAATTTCAGGACCAGGAGTAGTTACTCAAAGTTAGGGTCTAGTGCGTTCCGCCAGCCTTGTGTTGTTACGCAGCTGCTGGTGTGATTTTGTTGTTTCTTCATGAAAACTTTGTGAGTTGTATCTTTTGAAGACTTCCGCTTACTATGATGGACACTGGACTGTAACTAAGACTTAATGCCATTGGCCACTATTGCGATCTGGCGATCGCGGTTATGTAATATTTGAATTATCGATGTATGAAATGATTCCAGCTTTGTAACTGTTGCACTAGCCTATTGATCCAGGGCCTAGTGCAGGTCCGACCAATTCTCGAAAGGTGAATCGAGAAGGGCCGCAACATGGGAATAGTGATAGGACGATTGTTGGAGAGGTGAATAGTGTTGGGGCAGCCCCATTAATGATGTGGCACATAAATAGTGATAGGGCAAAAGAGAAATGGGGCATCTGCTGGAGATACTCGTAGGCACATAAACCAGGATTTTAATCCTGAGCTTGCCTGGTCTAGCTAAAAAGGGAAATAGACACCTAGATCGAAGGAATCAACTCAGGCTTATGTATACATTTTTGAATGTAGAGACCAAAATATTTCCATTATCTAAAAGACACTAAGACAATATGTATCACGATCACATTGAGACAAATTCGCCACCCTGCATCACTAAATTATCAGTCTAGAATTCTAGATTCAGTGCTGTTCTACTAGGCCAGCTACAATTGATATGTTCCACTATTTCTCCAGACGTATCCATTGCCCCCAATCGGATGCTTACTGTTTTTTCTTCCTTCCTTTTGAATATGTTCCTGCCGTGGGTCCGTTCTTGTCCAATTCCAACCCCCCAAAATCTGCACTTTTTAACGGGCTGCACAAAAGCTCACATATCATATCTTGGTTGATTCTAGCCTGAACGCGTTTGCATGCACTCTTTCTAGCTAGATGAGAAAATGATGGCATATATAAAGATGTTCTCCAAGAACAAAAACCCTAAACAAAAGTATCCAAGTGAAGTGTAGATATTCCTGTTATGGAATGATTCTACCATTAGACTAGCAGAAGAAGAAGGCTTGAGCAAGCAGAAACCAATAAAGGAGCCAGCCCTGCAGCCATTTCTTTACACCCACAATGATGCCCTCTATGCCATTCTGTGTTTGCTCAGGCTTTCCATATACTTTAATGTGTTTCTTCTGCCTGACCACTTTCACCTATCCCTCTCAGAAAGGCCATCTTGCCCCCTTTTTTCCTTTTCTTTTCTCAAGGTTCAGTTCAAACTTTAAAGATTATCACTGCCATATCCTGATCAGTACTGGCGATGGCTGCAGGCTTCTGATGCATCAGTGACGCTCCACCAATGCATTGATAGATATGTGTTATCAGCACTCAAATCCACATAATATTTCGTTATGCACCTCATGGGCGTAATAATGGACTTCGACTACATGCATGGCAATGGCACGCCTACTGCGGCTTTGGTTTGGTGACTGCGTGGATCAGTCCGTCAGTGAGACGACAGTACTGGTTTTGTGCAGGACTGGATTGGGGAAATGGGGATGGTTTTCTTAATTTTCTTGGAGCAGGAAGGACAGAGAAAATGCAGCCCAATTGTTATTTATTTTACAGGAATAAGATACCTTTTTCCTATCCTATAATTTATTTTCCCTGTTGAATAAGTGCCGTTAAAAAGCTAATTTTCATATCTTTGTCTAATACCCATATGGAAATATGAATAATGGCCGTCAGTAGTGATATGAATTAGGGATAAATCTTTTTATGACATTGAACATTTTGCTAATCCCTTTCATATCTTTGCATTGTCACTCTAACCTTGTATGCCATCTCATTTCCATCTTCTTCTCTTATATGCCATCGCCGTTAGCTTCAACCATTAGAAATCACCCCTTAATGTCCAAAATGTCCCTTTCACAATTTCTAGATTTAAAACATTAAAATATTGTATCTCCTACATGTTAACTCTAGATTGAGTGATTCAAATTTGTAAATTCATGTATAAGCATGGTTTACTTCTTTTAAAATTTTATATTTTTTATGTTTATCTATATTTTTTATGAGACATGGTACCATTAATTTTGAAATAAAATTTTACATCAATTTTTTCATTTCATTTTCAAATTTGAATAAACAAAATTTTTTGAATCCATAGAGTTTTCTTTCATAAATTTATGAATTTTCTATATTAAAAGGCAGGGGCATAATCATCTTTTTACAACTCTATCATGACTTAACCGGTCAACAATGGCATAGAAAGGAAAAAGGTGGAAATAAGATGACATACATGGTTAGAATGGCAATGTGATGGCACAAATAGGATTAACAAAATATTCAATGGTATACAAAGATTTTTCCTATGAATTATAGGCTACTGGGTCTTACTCTTGGGGTAAGAGATTACTAGGTTGTTGGATTAAATTTATATATATTATCCAACTTTATTTATTTGTCTTACTCCTTAAGGTAAGAGATTATCATGCCATTATATCAAGGTAAAGTTAAGGGCCTAAATAGTTTTAGTGCATATTAAAAATACTTTGTAAAATTATGACTTTTAGATTATTGAATGTGAAGAGCCTAAGAACATTGACATTACTAGAATTTGAGCTAGCCTTACTTGAGAGAGAACACAGAGCATCGGGTCTTCCATACTATGAGATTATCTCGGGCAAGGGCATAGCTGAGACGTAGTCCCAAGGGAAGCACCAGTCCCTCTAGGGAAACAAGACACACGAAGCACAAGAGTAATGCCAACAAACCTCTGTCGTACTACCACCCGAGATGAGCTTGATTGGATCGGAGCCCCAATGGCATTTGTGCTATTGTGGGATTGGAGCTCGCCGCAGTGGGCACGCAACAGGGTAGTAGTCGCTCGCTCTTGTCAAATTCGAAACCCACAACCACCGCCCGTTCAGGGTTCCATCTCCCCTAGCGACTGGGAGGTTGCTTCCTACACAAGCTCGAGCATGCCTTCACCAGAGAGAGTTGATCGAAGGGCCTGGAGGTGACGAGAAAAGGAAGGAGCTAGGTAGCCGATGGGATCAACCAGTGAGGAATTATTTTTTATATCATGTGGGTCTCATTAGTCAGTCTAAAATATTGCAACAATTTTGTGAAATTAAAATTCTCTCCTGCATGGCAGGCTAGGATTCTCTTAGCACTGTCGTTGTGGATATTGTAATTCAAGCATTACATATCTTAGAACATCTCTGGTAGGGTTTCTAAAATAGAATCTTTTCTATATTTAAAATCTCCCATCTTTCAACAAAGCTCTATCTCAGCCTCTTAATTTAGAGTTTTTCTCTCCCAGCTTCTAAATTTGGAGGCTCTCTACGTCAACCTCTATAGTTTATCTGAACAGAGGTTCTGCCGGAGATAATAAAAAATATAGAAAGCAAATAATGATTTAGAGGGAATATATAGATGCCCAATTTTACAGCATCTGCTGGAGATGCTCTCACCATGAGAAGCATGTCTTCCATAAATCTTTATAAAATGAAAACCTAGATGTCACTTCAAACACTACAAGAATCTGACAGTGTTTTCATGAGCCAAACATTGTTTTCATCGGCCTCGGAGCAAACCAACGAATAAAACTCCATGTTCGTTGATTCCGAGTAGGCCTGACAAAAGAACACGAATTTTCATCGGCCATGGGTTCGAGCCGTCGAAAGTACCTCAGGACTAGGGGTGCTGCCCATTTGCTATAATTTTTCAAAAGAAATTTTATCGGTCGTGGTGGAGATGCAACCATAACAAATTTTTTCGTCGACCATGGCACCTGAGCCAACTATTATTTGGTGTTTGTTCATAACTTAAACATATTTTAGCGTATTTATGTTTGTGCAATAATATAACAAATAGAAAATTGAAATGTAACCCCCCTAAACATGCAGAGATTCTCACATACCCCCCCCCCCCAAATTTACTTTCTTGGTCTTCCAAACTTGTCTCCGTTTGCACGGTTATACCAAAATCATTAAGCTCCTGTCAAACGCTCACGTGCCAGTCTAAGTGTCCGTTAACGTTAAACACTGAGGTGGCTGTCGCACTCAGAAGGCAAGCCACTTGTGCAATTAAGGACGATGTGGCATTCGCTTCAAAAATTATAAAAATTTCAAATTTTTGAGAAAAAAAACAACTTCATTTTTTTAGAGTTCCAACTTTAATTTTTCAAAATTATGATTTTAAAATTTCAAATAAAATTTAAATTTAAAAGTTTTAAAAATTAAAAATTTGAAAAAATTTTCAATCTGAATTTGAAAATTTCAAAGTAGAATTTGAAACTTATGAATTTTCAAATTTTTAAAATTCAAAAATTTTAAAGCTTCAAAATTTTAAAATTCAAATTTTCACATTCGAATGTATCAAAAACTCCAAAATTTTAAAATTTCAGAAGTTCAAATTCAATTCAGAATTGTTGAAACTCAATATTTTTGGAATTTGAATTTTTGCATGTCTCAAAATATAGAAACTTTCAAATTTGAATTTTATTTAAAATTTTGAATTTGAAATTTCAAAAAATCAAAGTAGAATTTTCTTTGAAATATTAAAATCTTTAATTTTGAAAATTCAAAGTTGCAACTCTTAAAAAATTGAAGTTAATTTTTTTCAAAATTTTGAATTTTTTTTAAAAAATTTAAGTGCATGCCATTTCATCGATAAATGCACGTCTGGCTAGCTATCTCAGCGTTTAATAGCAACATGACATCCAACACAGAATTTAACAGACATCTATGCTGCCATGTCAGCATTTGATGGGAGCCCTAATAGTTTTGGGGCAACCGTGCAAACGGAGACAAATTGTGACACCCTAAAAATTTCCAAAATTCGTTTTCTAAATTTTCTTTACGAATCTTAAAGCAATTAGGAGATTAACCCTAATCTTTCGCGGTTTGGGCCAGTCAAATCCTAGCCCAACCCGTATTCCCCCCTAAACCCCCCTATATAAACCCCCAATCAACCCTAATTACCCCCAAAACCAATCTGTTTCACGCCGTCATCGATGACGCGCCTGCCGGAGCCACCGACATCACCACCGTCAAGGTAGCCACCGCGCGTGTGCCCCTGCCCCTCTCCTTCCTCCTACCGAGTGATGCCACCTCCACCGCCGCCGTGCTAAGGCACCTCCCCGCGCGCGTTGCCACTTTGCCGCTGCCTGTGCACGCACCGCCCATGGACGCCGTCGCCGCCCGCCGCTGCTCCTCCTCCGCCCTGCCGTCGTCGCCACTTCACCTCCGCGCCGCCGCCTGTCGATGAATTATGTCGGCAATATACTTTATGGGGCTATGCGTAAGACCGAAACCCAATGGTAACACAGGAGACAGATTTATACAGGTTCGGGCCCTCGAGGTGAGGTAATACCCTACTCCTGTGCTCATGGATTGTATTGGGGTTGATCTCGGTGGATCAATGTTGAGGATGGCTATGGATCGGTGTGATCTCTCCTACCGATGTGATCCAGGATGTCTAACTAGGGCCCCTGCCTCCCTTTATATAGTGGAGGGAAGTAGGGTTACAGATAAGTACCCTAGTTGGTTATGGAAACGGGGGATAGAGATAGGAAGTCTATCTCTATCCTTACTTGCCGAGTACGTAATGTACCAGACTACAATTGTGCCTTTCTTGTGATACAAGTCGGGTCTTCATGCGGAGCAGGCCCGTCTTCTAAATGGTAGGCGTGACCCTGCTCCGTGAGGTGGTCCGCCTAATTTGTCTCCGTGAGATACCTGGGACCATGTTATCCACAGTAGCCCCCGAGTGCTTTACAGCCGAGTTGATGCCGAGTGCTCCGACTGGAACCTTCTCTATGCCGAGTGCTCCAGTGGCATGCAAGGAGGCTGTGAAGGGCTCAAGAGAGTTTTGCAAATTGAAATCTCCGAGTGACTCCCAGCCCAATTTCTTCGAGTCCTAGAAGTCGGCGCGATGGTTGACGTCGCGGCGTGAGTAGAATGTCGACACAAGCTGTCCTCGGCCTTGATGTGAGAAGTGGCGTAATAATCGGCGCTGGTGTCCTCGGCATAATCTTGAAGCCGGCGTAGTAAGTTGGCGCGGTTGTCCTTAGCGCAGTGCGCGAGAAGCTGCAAGTTGGGGTGGCCGTCCTCGTCGTTGCCGGAGCAACGAGTCGGCGTAGGGAGTCGGGATGGCTGTCCTCGGTGCGATCTTGCGAGAAGCCGAAGCCGTAGTTTGCGCCGGTATTTGGCGTGAGACATGCTGGCCGAGCCATATAATGCACTCAGGGTGCTGACGTAGGAGTGCAGCCGTACTGGAGTTGGCGTAGACGTGGAGCCATGCCGTAGATTGCGCTCGGGGCACGGGTGTTGACACATAACTGTGCCATGGTCGGTGCTTGTAGCGCAAACACTTCCTTGAACCCCTGTAACATGTACATGTAGGATTTAGGCAGTATCTGAATATGAAAACATTTGGTCGGATATAAAATCCGACTATCTTTATGTGCGAAATAGCTATTTTTTATTTTTCTTAATTGATGATTTTTGTTAGTCCGATTGGTTTTTCTTCCTTTTGTTATGCATTCTGCCCGACTAGTCTAGCCCCCGAGCGTAGTGAGTTCGCACATGGCTTTTTATCCCAGGCACGCGTTTGGGTGACGTAGAGTTCGCCGTGTTATGGATTCAGAGCTTCACTACTCAGAATTATAGCGCACTCGGATTTCACTTAAATCACTAAGTAGCAAGTCAAGAAATAACTATGAAAAAGATGGGTGCACGCAAGTGCACACAATTATGTGTAGCCCCCCGACTTACTGCTTAGTTGGAATTCAACTAAGTAGCAAGTCAAGAAATAACTATGAAAAAATATGGGTGCACGCAAGTGCTACAATTATGTAGCCCCGACTTCTTTGCTTAGTTGGAATTCAACTAAGTAGCAAGTCAGAAATAACTATGAAAAAGATGGGTGCGCAAGTACACAATTTATGTAACCCCGACTTACTACTTAGTTGGAATTCAACTAAGTAGCAAGTCAAGAAATATCTATGAAAAGATGGGTGCGCAAGTTACTACAATTATGTAGCCCCGACTTACTACTTAGTTGGAATTCAACTAAGTAGCAAGTCAAGAAACAACACGAGTTTATATGTGAAAAAATTATGATAATGAAAAACTTAGCTGCTTTGCTGACGATGATGTCGTCCTTGCTTTTGAGCTTTTAGCCCCTGGACGTATCACCTTGTAGGCTTGAAGCGCAGACGTGGGCTTGTAGTCGTGCCGAAGCCAAAGTTTGCGCTTGGGGCGCTGACGTTGGCGTGAAACCATGCCGAGTTGACGTAGGCGTGTAGCCGAGCCGTATGATGCACTCGGGATGCTGGCGTAGGCGTGCAGCCGTGCCGAAGGTTGCGCTCGGGGCGCTGGCGTTGGCGTGAAGCCGTGTCGAGTTGACGTAGGCGCGCAGCCGAGCCGTATGATGCACGCGGCGTGCTGGCGTAGGCGTGCAGCCGTGCCATAAAAACCATCTCGCATTATCCTGCATTGTGCCCTGTGGAGACAATGAAAAATACGAGTAGTAGAGAAATAACTGGATTGTAAAGCAATATGCATGATGTCCAATTATGTATTTTAATTATGTCAAATTGTCGTCCTTTTATCTTTTCCGTATCGATTTACGCTTCTCCGAGTATGTTTAATTCCTTCTGTTAAGCACTCCGCCTAGCTCATCAAGTCCTTTAGGGTTAGGAGTTGGCGCAGAGCTCTGTCTCCGAACACGCGTCAGGAAACCCAAATTTTACATAGGAATCAGAGTTTCACTACACAGAATGTGTGACACTCGGAATCAGTAAAGTCAACATGAAAAAGAACAAAAGAAACTCGAAAAGAGATGTTATCTTTCTGTGATTCCCGAGTAGATTAGATCCTTTTACTAAGCACTCTGCCAAGCGCATCAAGTTCCTTAGCGTTAGGAGTTGGCGCGGAGCTCTGTGTCTCCATGAACGCAATCGGGAAGTATGAGTGTTGCATGGAGACAAGAGTTTCGTTACTCGGAACAACCAATACTTAGGCTCAACAAAAATTCAAAAAGAAAGATAACGATTGGGTGCAGATTGCACGTAATTAGGTGTAGCCCTCGACTTACTGGTTAGTCGGAATCCGGCTAGGTAGCAAGTCAAATCAATCTCAGCGAAAGAGAAGAAAGGGGTGCGCGATAGCGCACCTAATTAGGTGTAGCCCCCGACTTACTGCTTAGTTGGATACCAACTAAATAACAAGTCAGGAGATAAATTATAATGATGTAATTGAGTATAAAAAAAGACAACTTCGCTGTTGATCGTGTCGTCCTCACGCCTGAGTGAACGAGCCCCTGGCATGTCACCTTGTCGGCGCGGTTGTCTTCGGCATCGAGCACGAGAAGTCGGTGCAGTAAGTCGACGCGGTTGTCCTCCACGCAGTGCGCGAAAAGCTGGCCTAGGAAGTTGGCGCGGCTGTCCTCGGCGTCGTCTTGTGAAGCCGACCTCTGAAGTCGGCGGCTATCCTCGGCGTCATGCCGAAGCGGGCCTAGGAAGTCGGGCGGCTGTCCTCGGCGTCGTCTTGAAGCCGACCTAAGGAAGTCGGGCGGCTGTCCTCGGCGTCGTCTTGAAGCCGGCCTAAGGAAGTCGGCGCGGCTGTCCTCGACGTCGTGCGCGAGAAGCCGGCCTAGGAAGTCGGCGCGGCTGTCCTCGACGTCATGCGCGAGAAGCCGGCCTAAGGAAGTCGGCATGGCTGTCCTCGGCGTCGTGCGCGAGAAGCCGGCCTAGGAAGTCGGCGCGGCTGTCCTCGGCGTCGTGCGCGAGAAAAGCCTGCCTAGGAAGTCGGCGCGGCTGTCCTCGGCGTTGTGCGTGAGAAGCCGGCCTAGGAAGTCGGCGGTCACGGTTATGCACCCATTATCATCACAAACCCTAGGATAATATTATTATGTAATTTGCTACTAATTTTGACTATTAGTTGGCTTAGCACTGCTTAGATAGTCATCGGGGAGTGACTTCCACTTATACAGTCATCGTTAAACGCATTAATATGAGAATGTGGAGTGTCTGAGTATGAGATATGAGAACTTGGGTTTATGGTGGGATTGTTCACTCATTAATTAAAATTTGACCAACTAATAATTTGGCTCGGAGCGGGTGACTTGAGTGACACTCCGGTCCCTAAGGACCGATAATCGTGATGGATTTAACTGAGAATTTCCCGTATGGGACGGGCCTGATCTAGAGGGAGAGTAACATCGAGGTTGTCACCGTCCTTACACCGTGGATCATGAGATCCCGAGGGATGCGTCATCGCCGGTGTATAGCTTGGCGGATGGAACTTCGGGGTACTTGTGTGTAATATCAGGTATGGTCGAAGCCCCTGGGGTATTTGTGTGTAATATCAGGTATGACCATGACAGACTCGGGGTTGGTCTTTTGATGGATTTTGTTATGATGCTTTCCGACGGGAGAGTATCGTATCTTGTGAGGAAGCGTACAACCTCTGCAGAGTGTAAACCCATTCGAATGGCCGAGCTCCCAGCGTCTTGGTTGTTTTTCACATCGTAGCTACACTTTAATTAATTTGACTTTGGTAAGGTTTTTCCGAAAGTATGCTATTGCTAGATGATTCATGGTGAACGAGAACGAGCATGAGAACTTTATTGAGATGATGATTTGAGATAATCAGAATCTGAGATATGAGACACTGAGTTTGAAAATTATGCCATGTTTATCTTATTGTTGAGATTAATCATGAGAATTGCTATTTATTTACTTATATTTTGCTAAATGTTTTTATACTTCTAAGTTAAATGCTTTTATGCATATGAGCCACTATCTTTCCTAGGATAAGACTAGCCTGGCCCTTCCTAGGAAAGACTTGCTAGCATTCGCGTGCTAACCCTGTCTTTTATTCGGGGGCTGCTTATTCCACGAGCAGGTCAGGAGTACGACCAGGAGTTCGTTATGAGTATCCGGAGGTCTGTGAGGACTCTTGGCGGCTCTGTTCGATCTTGTGCCCATGGCCGTAATGGGACACCATTATTAATGATTTTTATTTGCTTCTTAGTTGCATTCAGTGAAGATTTATGGTCATTATAAACTATTGAAATAAGTGGAGCTATTGTACTCTGATTATTTTATTTAGTTATGAGGTGTGATACTGGTAATTCATCTTTGTTTACTGTGGGTATGAGCACGGATCCTTGGGACTCATACCTTTGACACAGAGGGTTCGGTTTAGAAAAACCGGGTCCTGACACAAGTTTAGGGGGCTAAATGATAATCTCTTCAAGTTTAGGAGGCTACACTGCAATTTTCTGTAGAATGAATGCATCATTTATTAATTTTATTTCTAATATGCATATATTCACTATTCTAGTTAGTTGAGCCAAGCTACAACGGAACACTCATTTGAGGCTACCCAATCAAATACCCTAGAGCTATGGAGAAGCTTAGCAAAATGATATGTTGGCACAGAGTAATTGGTTAGTAACGTTAACCTACTCTTCCAAATTAAATGCATTTCAAATGCTTAACTCAACTGAACATTTAGTAGGCTTGGTAGGAGAAACGGTAGTCGAGAATCACAGGGAGGACTACAATTGGGAGAAACAAGATATGGATATGGAAAAAAAAAAGGTAGGTTACCCATGTACAGGAGAAAAGGAGAGGGTGTCTTAGTCCTCTTCCCAAAGGAGTAGACATAGTGCTCATGGGGCTCGGCTAGAGGAGGAGTTGAGACAAGAAAAGGAGTTATAAAGACACCAACAAGAAGAGAAGAGCCGGCAAATGAGATAAGCCAACAACAAAAATCAATAACAACAAAACAATAACAACAAGTCTTGCAAGTAAATTCACTTGTATAATTTCACCATTTCTAGGTTGACATTTACTTGTAGCATAATTGTTTTATTCCTGTAGCAAAATAGAAGTTTCTTAAATTAGTTTTGGTATGCTTGCTCAAAGTTATAAAAGGTTCTCAAATTTAGAAACTTAAATCTTTTCATATATATGTGTGTGTGTGTTTGTTTGTTGGTGGAATACATGATGTTGTCTCTAGTTGCTAAAACTTATCCTTTTTAGCTTCATTTCAAGGTATTTTTCATGGTTCAATTTAGGGTACTATTATTCCTCTTCCTGTTTTATCAAGCACCTATTATATATATATATATGGCAACATATCTAGTGTTAATGCCTAATTAGGTGCTAATGTGATAACTCAAGATAGTAACCAAGTAACCATTAGATTATGTTTAGGTGGTCCAGATAAAAAAAAGTGGAAGCCCTCTATCTAACTCTAAGGAAAAAATAAACTCTAAAGGATTTTCTAAAAAAGGTTTAAGTGGCAAGGTGGGTTTCCATCTCTACTAATCTCATCCATACACGATGGATCCAAGAACTGATAGTTAGAGTTAGCATGTTAGCACCTAATGTCTCAATAGCACTAGATATGTTGCCCCACACACACACACACACACACACACACATATATATATATATGTGTGTGTGTGTGTGTGTGTGTTTGTTGGTTGAATACATGATGTTTTCTCTAGTTGCTAAAACTGATCCTTTATAGCTTCATTTCAAGGTTTTTTTCATGGTTCAATTTTGGGTACTATTCCTCTTCCTGTTTTATCAACCACCTGTTTTTATTCACTCTCTGCATATGGTACTTTGATGAACTAATCTATCTTAATGCAATTTGGCTTTGGCAGAAAAAACAACACCTAACACATAATCATTTCCATTGCTTGGTTCGGTGGTGGTGCCTTTTGGCAGTAACCATATTGAAGGCGATGACGGTAGTGCTTGAGGACCCTTGGAGTTAACGAGTTCTTCGCCTCAGGACATGATGTCGTGATGTTATGTGGCTTGCCATAGTGTGTCTAATATATTGTTGATGTTGTTTATATGAATTTTCTGGAATTTATAATAAAATAGAAAAACTTTCTAATCTTTTTTTTGTCAGCCTTAGAAAAAAGCTGAGAAAACATTTGTGACCGATGCTGTCGGTACTTTGAATGGTTTTTTATTCATGTAGCAGATACCGACGACAAAAGGTCATTTTTGTTGGTGTTGGAGTCTTGGAGAAAAGGCGGATGAAAATATCGTGAGTCAGGGCTGTCATGATTTCAAATTTGTTACGTCGATCTGTGCTCGGTCAATAAAAGAACATATTTTTTGTAAACAAACCGATGAAAAATGACCCTGAATAAGCATTGATAAAAAAAACCTTTTTTATTGGTTTGCCGATGAAAATGGTCCTATTCATCAGTTTTAGCCTATTTCCTTTTGCTTTTGGCCCGACAAATAAAACCTTGAATTCCTGCCGTGAAAGGTCTAGATGAGGATATACTTCAAAACACGTCTTAGAAATCTTGGATATTGAAGGAACCTAGCATGCACCCTGCAAAACCTAATTAGACCAAGGTTCGACAAGGATTACTTCGAGGCTTGTTTAGCACACAAAATGACACATGATCCTTGCACTCTGCTTTGCTGCTTGTTACTTGTTTCCAAGCGACATATTTTTATTCTGTGAGCATAATACCCTTCAATTGACAGGAAGCCAAGAGCCTGCAGCGTTTGCTGTCAACTGCAGCCTGCAAATAATTAGTAGCGCTCTTCTGTTAATTGTGATTTGTGAAATTGTTTAGTAAAGGCCAAGTACTCCCTGTGCTAGATGGTGCATACCAGTGCAGCAGCATGTACCTAACCTTCCTCTGTTGACGTTTGTGATCGACCAGTTTGACTCGTTCAAAGCGTACTTCCACACAGATGGCACACGTGGTGACTGTCAGTGCGCTGGGGTAGTTCTCTCAATGCCCGGTTTACTTTCGTTGACGGCTTTTTTCCTTGTCATCTTATGAATGTCGTGGAAAAAGCAGGACAGTTTGCTCCCATTTTTCAGCATTTATGGACATCTCAACCCGTTATTTTGAACGGCTACGCTCAACGGTTGGGCTTTAATATGTTTGGCTAAGTCTTCGAGAGCATTAAGAAGGCTTCGAAAAATTGCAGTGTTTTACTTACGTAGAAGCAAAAAAAAATAGCTGAAAATAAAGCTATTCAAAATGAGTCAAAACCCATTGTAAGATCGTTAGACACCACATCGTATTATAGCTTAAAACATTATGTCAGGGATTGGATAAATACCCTGACAGGTGGGCTCTATGCACAACTTGTCCCTGGAGTACATGTCTAGGAAGAACAAACGAATATGGCATGCTTGGTTCAATGGCTCGCATCAGTACCCCAACTTTGATGCTCGGGAGTGGGATTCTTACTCATGGACTGCTATACGGGTTGTCCTAGACCTTGAGCGGATACTCCAAAATGATCGGCCTGGTATCCCTAAACAACCTTCAGAGTTCTTTATATCTAGAGTATGAGGCCTTCCGGATATGTTTGTTTCTTGGACGACAAGTTAGTTATTTTTAGATAGGTCAGAAAAGATCATGCCTTATCTAGACGGTTCTCCAGATCTTTTTGGGCCTAGACAGCGTATAGTTTGTACTATAATTATCTCCCCCTAAGGAAGGAGGAGGAGAGAGACATCGACATTGTTGTCAAGAAACACACTATCAATAACACAAACACACTCATATGACTAGAGAAGGGTTATTATCTCTCATCAAGAGATCCAAATGATGACAAATCTCTATGTGATCCATCTCGGCGAATCCGTGTATCTACGACGAAACTCATTCGGTAGAAAGAGTTGTTTGGTCCCTAGATCAACAAGTAAGCTCGACGGAGAATCCAATTCTCAACTGTGGACACATTGGTTCTCCGTACGAGAGTTTCATTATTACGGGTGACTGCAATGTTAATAGCTAATACGATAATTGTATCCGCACAATCAATTAGGGATAACACTACTACAGAACTGGCCTTTAGTACCGGTTCAAAACAGCCTTTAGTACTGGTGTTTGAACCGTGCAGCCATCTAGAGCATCGATTACGGTTCTGGGTGTTTGAACCGATGCAGCCATCTGAACATCGATCTTGGTTCCTCATCCAGAACCAGATCTTGATAGTACTAGAAATATTTAAAAATATGTCAAAGATGTATAGGAGAAGTGGGACTCGAACACGCAACCTTGTGACTCCAGCCTCACCCTTCTAACCAATCCACCCACCATCGCGTACTAATATAGATAGAATATACATTCCTTTTGAACACCCTCTCATTAGTACCGGTTCGTATCATTCGTGATACGAACCGGTACCGAAGGCACAAGGTACATTTGTGAGGGCATCAGTACTGGTTCGTGGCTCCAACCGGTACTGAAAGCCCACTACGGCTCTGTAGCCAATGAACCGGTACGGATGCCACTATCATTACAGATTTTAATCCAACCGGTAATGATGGGCCGGTATCAAAGGCTAGTTCAAGTTCTCTAGTAGTGTGATCATGCATGTTTTTCTTTTGTCTTTGGATAGAAACTTATATGTACACTAATTAACTCACACCCACATATGCACGCGCACACACATGCATGCACGTCAGAACCACAGTAAACTAAGATCTATATCCGGTCGATGCTCTCAAGACTCCGTACTGAACACGTACGCATGTTTATATCCATTCTCTGGGGAATTAAATTCTGGTCGAGGTAGAGCTCAAACCCGTGCGGGTGAGGCTGCCACTGCAGCTCTCACCGGAAAGCTACTGCTCAGTCGACCTCACTTGATCGTGCATGTTAGCTCCGATGATAAAGAACGCTCCTAAACTCATCTTTAACAATTTGGGTGTTCTTTATAGCTTATTTACTTATATCGTATCTATTTATTTACTTATCTCTTAAACTTTCAAAACTTCTCCATATGATCTCGAGAGTTAAATTCACCTTGTTTGACTTATTTTTTAGAGCATTGAAATGTGCCTTTAATATTTAAAGAAACCATAGTATTTTTGTTTTGAAAACAGAGATAAGCATAATTAAGTAGGTAAGCAGCAAAGAACACTTATTGAAAATGGTGATTTTCCAATTAATCAAACACAATGCCAGCGGGCTGCAATGGCCGTTCTGAACATATGTAGTGTCTAATTAGACAATCCATGGCACAGGAGTGAAACATAGTAAGATAAGTGAGGGTCCCTTCCCTTGCCTTCCCAAGCGATCGAGTGATGGCAAGCTGAGGGTCAAGACTGATGGGGAGTCGATGAGGTTGACACCCCTCTACTGCAGGCGCAGGCCACCTTCGCCGCCCCCCCTGCAGGTCACCATGTTCCTAGATTGGATAGAGATCAGAGAGAGAGACACATAAACAACAGCCGTGTGACGAGAGAGACAGATCTACAAAGAGAGATCTAAACAGAGAGTGACAGCTGGAGACAAGGAAAATCTACGACCTAGGCAGGTGTTTCGTTTCTTAAACCTAGGTGATGTTCAAAAACGGTGTCGACATCAACATGATACAAATTTCAGTTTGATAGAGAAACTATATATAGAAGCCACCACATATGACCATATGGCTCGTGTCTTCGTATGGATTAATGCTTTGGTCCGTTGGGGAGTAGAACTTCTCAACTGCCTAGTTGTTCATCTCTGAAATCCATGTACATGCGAAAGTTCCTTGACATAAAAAGTCCAGGAGAAAGAAACCACCAAGACACCGATGCCTAGCTCTAGAACAGGATAGCATGACAACCGACAAAAACGTGATGGAACTCTTCTTGTTTCAATACGTAATGTTTGCTAGCTAGAGCATATATCTAGATAGTGTAAACTAGAGCCTGTACCAAAGATAATCATGTAAAGTGTTCTTGGCGCGCCTGATGCGAGCCCGCGCGGCTGCCGTCCGCTGAGCCCGCTGAGGAGGCGGCCCCTGGGGCCACCACCAGCGCGAGGGCGTCGGGCCTAGCCTCCTCATCCGCCTTCTCCTGCGAGCAAATTAGGAAAACATCAGCTTGCGCCCGGGAAAGGCCGCCCAAAGAATGCAGAGCTTACAGAGGTATGAACCTCGTTGTCCCCTTCGAGGACGTTCCGAACCCCCGAGCCCGATGGCTCGTTATGGTTCGTGGGCAGCAGGAGCCGCACGCCCTGGGCTACATCGACCCGAGGCAAGGCTGCAGAAGAAGGAAAGAACGTCGGAACGCACCAGGAAGAAGCTCGGGCTAAAGGCCAAGGGACGAGAAGGAAATTTATGGGAGTTGCCCTCACAGGTGAGATTGTCCCACCTATGGATATTTAAGAAGGGGTGAACCCGCTTTCGCAGCGGGCTCACTTGATTCTTGATGAAGTCGGCTACGATGTTGTAGCCATTCAGCCCTTGACCGGCCAGCTTCCGGATCTTGGCCACCGAAACTGCCTCCGCTGACTCCTGCACGGGGCACTGCAGCGTCAACTTCCTGGGGTTCGCGTTCGCGAATCAGAGCCCGCACTCGCGCGTAGTACCACCGCGATGCCCATAACACGACGTTCTCCTTGGCCCCAAATGCCAGGTACGCGGGCTTCATGTCGCGGCGCAGCTTGAAGTAGGCGCACCCCACCACGTCGCGCGCCGCCGGTTGTGGTGAGCTCGTAGAAATTGAGGAAGAGGCTCACCATTGGCTCCACTCCGACAAACGTCTCGCAGAGATGCGCGAAGATCGTCAGAGACAGGATCAAGTTGGGATTGAGATTCACTAACTCGATCCCGCATTGGGCCAGGATGGCGGCAAGGAAGTCGGACTCCAGGACCCGGAGTCTGTGGACAGCGAAAAGCTCGAAGGAGACGATCTCGACGCCCTCGGGCACGGGGACCGTCTCCTCGACGGCCGCCCTCCATCCGCCAATGTCGATGAAGCCGGCCACGGTCATCTCCTCCAAGCTGTCCTCGGAGGTGAGACTCTGGGTGAAAGGCGCCATTGGAGGAAGATGGTCGGGAGGCAGGAACGGCGGAGAGCGAAGAGATTGAAAGGACGGAAAGGCAATAGCGCAGAAAGAACAAGTAAGCATAAAGAAAGCAACGTGAGGAAACAAACCGTGTCTTATAACCGGCGCGGTGAGACGAACAACCGCCTATCCGTCTAAGGCGCGGAAACCGAAAGAAAGACAGCGACGCGCATAACTGCGCTCGGTTGGAATTCCCGCCGAAGCCAAGACCACGCGCCCACGGCACAACATTTCGCCAAAAGACAGTTACCAATAAACCTCCGAGCAGGACATCTCTGTCCCGCTCGAGGCTCGGGGGCTAGCTGTTGGGGAAGTACATGGCCCGTAGGAACACCACCCACTACCTACCTCCGTCCCAGCAGAGAACACACGCGAGCTTCATAAGCTCGCACCCGAGCTTGGCAGGCTCGCACTCGGGCTTGCAAGCTCGGGCTTGAGCTTTCCCGCTCCGAAGTTCGGGGCTCTCGCCTCACTAGGCTTCCGAAGCCGGGGCTCGGGCCTCAACGCGGGCTACGCCGCGCCACGCGCAGGCACGCTGCGGGTCCCGCAGGTCACTGCGAGTTACATGCGACCGCAGTACCAATGCACGCTTGCCGCAAGCCGTTGACGGGTTGGTGGCTAGTCGTGTCGACGGTCATCTTACCGTCCGCCCCCATAGAAAAAGGCACATATTACCATGTGGCGGTTAAAACACTGATCCTAGCAAGTTGGAAAAACATGCCCGAATGTCCGGTCGACCTCGTACGTCTGCCATGTCGCAGCACGGCAGAACGGAAGAATACGGTCAGCGACTAGGAGGCAACACGGTGCCTCGCAACGGACCAAAGTCAGACTACAGTGGCCGGGGATGCCTATAAAAGGGGCGCATAGGCCACAACCAAGACGAGGGCGAAGAGAGACAAAAACAAAAGAGCAGTCAGCCACCGTAGTGCAGGAGCACTTACACTTGCGTAGGGTCTCTAGTTCTAGGCGGTAGTTCTCGTATCTAGGTATTGTAGGAACATATAGTGTCTAGAGCACTTGTTGTACTTGAGCCCGGGCTTCCCAAAGCTTGGTCTCACCCCCTTGTATTCGTTTAAGCTCGATACTAAACGAAGACTGGACGTAGGGCTGTTATCCGACAGTGGAGGCCCGAACCAGGATAAAAACACCGCGTGCCACTCACAACACGCGTCCTTCCCTCAGCAGCGCCCGGCTAGCAGCCGGGCCTCGGTCCAGGGGCAGGGCCGCTCTCGGATCTCACACACCCCTTCCCCTGCATATCGGCCTACGGAGGCCTGCCTCCCGGTCGCGGACACATCTTAATTTGGGTTTTGAAATCGGGAGGCTCGCTCCTCCCCGATCTCCACGTTCGGGTCCCTGTCTTAAACAAGTAGTATTGCTGCTTTTCACCTTTGGTACCAGTACCACTTGGGAGTTGGAACTAGGGTTCACAAACCCGTTTTGGGACCCGAAACAGCCATTTGGGCGGGCCGGTTTTCACCAAAACCGATAAAAACCGGTGAAAAACCGCTCAAATTCAAATTCAAACTGTCGGGAAGCAGCTGACGAACGGGGCGTTTTTTGGAGTGGTTTTTGACGAGAAATTGGCGGTTTTACCGGCTAACCGCCGGTTTTATCGAGAAATTGGTGGGAAAATCAAGGGAAACGTGGAAAATGAAAAAAATAAAAAGAGGTCTGAAAAATTTTTAAAAATTAGGAAAAATCATAAATAGGTGGGATATATGTGTTGGTAATTTGTTTAATCATGAAAAAAAATTTGGAAGAACTTTTGATAAATATATAACATCTGGAATATATCAATATCAAGTAAATAATCTAACATTGGGTACATCAATTTAATGAGATGAACCTCGTATATGTTTTGCTCCTTTATTGATGCTATATGTTCCTTTAATCTTATAGAGCCATGACACTTGTTTTGACATATTTTTTTGCTGTAGTCTGTGATATGCATGGTTGTTTTCAATAAAAACATATATTTGAACAAAGAAAAAAAATTGGTATGACCTTTGCTAAATATTTGAGAGTTGAAACATATCAACACTAAGTGAATTGCATACATACATATATTGCATATGATGATAGACATATCAACACTAAGTCATACGATAGACATATCAAGGTTTTGAAAACTGTTTGGTGACCCAAAACCCGTGATTCACTGTAGCAAAACGTGCATCAATCAGTGAGTTCGGTGTGGTGGTGGTGACAAAAGAAAAAATGAGCAGAGCAATCAATTAGCAAGTATACAGACGAAGCCTTCTAGAAATCAGTCCAATTTTTCAAAAAAGGTTTTTCATTTTTGCACAATTTTCTTTGCATAAAATACCATGATAATAATTTCAATTTAAAATTTTGCTTTGTACAGAATGTTAGTTTTTTATAAGATTTTTTAAATTTTTAAAATATTAAATTTAAATTTAAAATTTTAAAACCGGTTAGCAGTTTAACAAGAAACCACTGGTTTTTTATCTGTTTCTACCTGTTTTTGGAACCTGGTCAGATCATAGACATGTTTTCTCTCTCTCTTTTTTTTCAGCCACGCCCTGTACTTGGAAAGCTGGAAACCACGTCCATTCACATCTATCTATCTCCATCCCCCTTGGATTGTCAATTGACAAGACAAAAAGGCCAATACCAATGTAATTGTACAAACTGGGGAGCCTGGGACAGCCAGTCCAAAATGAAGAAAAAAAGACGCCCCTGGTAGGGCCCATCAAGACGGCTGCTGCAGGAACATCACACAAACACACGTACACAAACAGATGGGAAAGCAGACAGGCACGACACGAGCGCATCATCGTATTCGCCCCTCATCAACCGCTGCACACATGACACACCCATGTACAGAAATATGGCGCCAGTACAGCGCAGCTAGCTGCAGCGCCCAACTCCTCCAAGAAAAAGAAAAATGAAAATAATGACAAGTTTTAAAAGAGGCAGGATACGCCGGTTCCAGAAGCAGTGGTAGTACACCGATGACTGCAATGCAATCCAACTACGGGCAGGGCGCCGGGGTTGAAAAGAAATAGAAAGGAGAACTACTACCTACGTGACTTTCTTCTACAGCAAAACAAATGCAGTGGTAGAGCAAGGTACCGGAGGACAGAGATCAAAAAAAGGGTAATCCAGATTTCCTCTGGCCCATTAAATTTTGCATCGATCACGGTGATTCTTGCGAGAAATAAATTGGTCTACAGAAGATTTGTAAAGTTTCCGTAGGAGCTAGGGTGCGAATGGGACAGAGATTTCCTGTCCGATCCCAGAAAAAATTTGGTTTATAAAAGATTTGTTAAGTCACAAATCAAAAGAGTGAGCACGAGAAGATGTCCGGTAAGGTAAGGGTATGCGTAATGGTACAAGGTTTTTTTTCCATCCTTCGTGAGCTACTAGGACGAGGTATCACTTCCTGATACTAGGAGGTAAGTCTCAACAATTGTTAGATCTAATAAAATGCATTAATTTGATTGGGCAAGACACCACAAGACACATCAAGGTTTCACCGTATAGCAAGTTTGATGGATGAATCTGATTCAAGATACCACGAGATATGAAGAATAATAAAAAGACTTATGGTACAAACCGTATTATCTATATACATATAGTACGTACTCCCTCCACCTCCGCCTCCACCCAAGTTTACCGACAAGTTTTGCCTTGCGTGTTGACCGAAGGCCTATTGAAAATAACTACATTACCTGCGGTTCTTATTAATCTCTAAATGCTATTTTTAAGACATGCATCTAGGTATATAATAAAAAGATAAAGTTAGATCATTATTAGTGATACCCAAAAACAAACGTTACACACATGTTTTACATTAGAACATAAAATACACTGTAGTTAGAACAATAAACAAATAAGTAGATAACACGCACGTAAGTATGTATTATTGCTGTACATGCACTGGTAAGCCTACAGCTGGCTGGCTGGCTGCTACTACACGTAGCTCGATCGTAATTAAGAGCGATGCTGGTAACTGCGCTGGCGACGCACTAGCCTAGCTCCGACAATTACCTCCTGCACTCGCCTGCCACGGCTTATTATAATGTAGTAATGTTAATGAGCCCTTAGGCATGTGGGTGCGCTGCAGGGAGAGATCAGAGGCTGGAGACCGTACGGCCCAACGCTAACCTCACACACGAACCCCCATGTGTTTCTAGCAACCGGCGCATATCAGCCACGAACAGCCTGCGCAAACCAGGCTTTTCCTCGCTAATTAAACTGCGGCCATTAATTAGCTAGCTTAGCTAGGCGCGCGCGCACACAAACACATATACGCATCCTTGCTACCTCCATCACTGGCACTGCCTCCTCCTTGGTTTGGCAGGACGACAGTGACAGTTGAGGGGAGGCAACCAACAGGGTGCCGCTGGGACGAGGGACAACAGTACCTTTCATTGGAAAGAAAGGGCAGAGAGAAAAGAACCCGAAAGCGCATGCATTAGGGTACAAGTACGACCAACACAAACACAATGAAGCAGCCTCTCCAAATTTCTGTACACATAATTGGCAAGACAGATCAACAGTCATTTATTAATTAACCACACTTGATAAGCAAATTAAGGGTGCATAGCTCCATCTCATGCCCCTACTCCCCACCCCACCAAAACAAGAGGAGGGAGCAAGAACTAGCAATCATGGGCACAAGAAAAAAGAAGCAAAAAAAAAAAGAAAGAAAGAATCTAGCAATTCCTAGGGATCAAATTCTACAAATGCTAGCAGCAAATGAACAAGAAACGAATTAAGCAGGGATGTTATGCTACACCGAAGAGGGATCCACACCGGCAGCCTCAGTTAGCATGTCATCGTCTCCTTCCGTGAGCAGCTCCACGTCCTTGTCATCGTCGTTGGAGAAATCCCTCCTGTCCAGCCTCGCATTGGCCGCGATGAACACCAGCCGGTGCGCTCGGCCGATGCCGCTGGCTGCGCTCGAGCTCCCCGGGCCGGTCAACCAGCGCGCCATCGACGGCGTGCACCGGAACCCCTTGGCGGTGGCATGGAGGAAGATGAGCCTCACCGCCACCTTGCCGAGCGACTTGAGCTCGCTGAGGCAGGTCTCCCAGACGAGCCGGCTGCTCTGCTTGTTGGCGATCTTCATCTTCCCCGTGGAAGGGTCCGGCTGCCGGACCTGCACTGCCTGCGCGTACAGCGGGTCCAGCCCCTCCGACCGCCATTTCATGAGCTCCATGAGCGCAAGGTGCGCCTCCTCCGGCGACACCAGCCGTGTGATCAACCTGTCCACATCCTTCTCCTGGTCCGGCGTCAAGTACTTGAATGGCGGCAGGTACCTCCCGCTGGCATCCTTGATCAGATACAAGGGGTCCAGAATGAACGCCGCCGACCACGCCGGGTGGTAGCTCTTCCTGAACCTCCTCTCCAGCACATTCATGGCGATGCCCTCATCAATGCTGAATTTGTGGCACCAGCCTCTGACCTTATCGCGCAATTCCTCCCAGAGTGGCAGGCATTGCCCGACGAGGGGCCTCTCGGCTTCCATCTCCTTCGCCACGTCCATGATCAGCTTCACGAGCGAGTGCGCCGCCTCCACCTCTGTCCAGAACGCCACGTTCTGCACCATGTCCCCGATCTCCCTCGCCGCAGGGTCGTCAATGCAGACGAGCTTGTAGGACTCCTCCAGGACGGCGAGCTGGAGCGGCCGCGCCGAGGTCAGAACGTCTTCGAGCATCGCGAACGCGGCGCTAAACTCGCTGCCGTTGTCCCCACGCTCCAGTGGCGGGGCGGCGACGCGGAGGAGAAGGGCGTGGCCATGCTCTTGGACTTGGTGCTTGTGCAGCTGCGCGCGCACGGCGGGCACGGTGTTGAAGTATGCGGCGACCTTGGCACAGTTTGCCGTGGCGGCGTGGAAGGGTGGGAGCTCGCGCGCCATGTCCTTCACTAACCGTGACAAGCCATGGACTTGGCAAGGAAGGTTCACCATCCACTGGTACTTGCTCTCGAGGTCACGCAGCGCCTTCGTGCTGAAGCGGTCGGCGACAATGCCGGCGCAATGGCGAAGGTCACTGGACGCGGCGACGGACGAGACAGCGTCCAGCAGCAGCTCCTCAGCGTAGTCCGACGACGCCGACACCGGCATGGGCACGGCGCGGTGGAACACGGATGTGCCGTTGGGGAGGTTGACGGATAAAGTGACCACCTTTTCGCGCCACCCGTCCGCCGCGAGCTGGAAGAAGCGCGCTTCTCGGACGCGCGCGGCGGCTTCGGCGCGGGCCTCAGCGAAGCGCGTGTCGAGGCGCGCGCCGGCGAGCTCTGCTCGAGATATCTCCGGCAACCCGAGCTGGCGCAGGAAGGCTTTGAGCTTCGGATGCTCCGCCGCCGTGAGGGACACGCTCCCTGACGACTCAAGAAACCAGTCGGCGAGCAGGGCGAGCGCTGCCTCGGCCTGTGGCCGCGCCATCATCGATCCGGGGGACACCACGGGAGACTTAAGCCGCTTCACGCTGTCCTCAAGCCGGGCCAGAGCGCCCAGGTCGCCCCTCCCACCCGAAAGCACCTGCCGCGGAGCTGGAAGCGCCGGCGGCGTGGGCGGTGTCGGGGAGTACGCGGCTGAGTCGCCCACCACCACGTGCTGGGACTGGGAGGCCGCCTCCACGGCCGCGTACGCCGCGGCCAGCGCGTGCCTTTTGCGCCCACCACCACCGGTAGAGTGGCGGCGCTGCGACGGCGGCGGGATGGACGAGATGGGCACCACGGACGACGCCGCGGACATGGTCACCGCCTGCGGCGCCGGCGGCGCAACCTGCGGTGCCGCGAAGTTGGGGCACGCGCCGCGCTTGAGGTGCTCAGAGGCGGTGCGAGACGGGTTGGACGCCGAGAACGTGGCAGCGCAGAGCGTGCACCGCAGCCTCGCTGCCTTGGGTGGCACTCCAGACCCCGGCGGCGGCACGAGCACGGGCTCCAGGTGCGCCCAGTACCACGCGCCCTTCCCCTTCACCGCCTTGGCCCGCACCTGCACCAGCGTCTCGTAGCGCTTCCTCGCCGTGGCCTCGTCCGACCCCATTGCCGCCGGCGCTGGCGCCGACCCCGACGCCTCCGCCTCCGCCTCCGCCGCCGACTTTCCCGCATCCGACGCCGACATACCGTCACGCGGCCGTCATGTCCGCGGTTACATCGGTTGGGTTCGTTTCTTGGAGGCTTTCGGGGGTTTTCGAACGTTTCGCGAGTGGCAAACCAGACCAAAAGGCTGCAGGGCGCTCTCCCCCTCTCTCACTACCACAGGAGAGGAGTGGTATTTTTATTCTTTTTTCTCCCAATTTTTATGGGCTACTGGACTCTTGGTAGTATATGAGCGAGCCTCCAAAGCAAGAAATCCTCTCTAGCCTCTGCTCTCTCTCTAGCTCTGCTCTCTCTCTATGGTTATCCTGGTGTTTTGAGCCCAATACTTGGTAAATCTTGGGAGCTGGGAAGACAAAGGAAGGGAGGAGAGAGAGAGAGGGGAACTGAGAGAGAACCCAGAGGGCAAGCTTGGAATTTAAAGAGCGTTCTTTCTCTCTCTTGCTGTACACACCAGCACACTGTTTCTCGCTCGCTCACTTTCTCTGTACATGGAGTAGCATTTTTGCGTACTAGTCCATTTTTTTTTTTGACGGTCTTTGGTAGGAGTTGACTGCCTCTGCGAGACTGCAAGAAGAATGCTCTGATAATGCTACTGTATGCTTTATGGTACAATGCCAATAATAATAAAAAAGGTAGGGATTGGTACGGCCGAGTTGTGCTGTTGCCACTGTGGGAGGCCCCCTCGGCAATTATTGCGGTGGAACAGTTGGTGAGAGCCCACACCAGAGCTTCTTTTTTGACAGGGCGGCAGAGGTTGTACCCTTCCTCCATGCCGCTTGCTGCGCTCGAGCTCCCCGGGGCGGTCAACCAGCGCGCCATCGACGGCGTGCACCGGAACCTCTTGGCGGTGGCATGGAGGAAGATGAGCCTCACCGCCACCTTGCCGAGCGACTTGAGCTCGCTGAGGCAGGTCTCCCAGACGAGCCGGCTGCTCTGCTTGTTGGCGATCTTCATCTTCCCCGTGGAAGGGTCCGGCTGCCGGACCTGCACTGCCTGCGCGTACAGCGGGTCCAGCCCCTCCGACCGCCATTTCATGAGCTCCATGAGCGCGAGGTGCGCCTCCTCCGGCGACACCAGCCGTGTGATCAACCTGTCCACATCCTTCTCCTGGTCCGGCGTCAAGTATTTGAATGGCGGCAGGTACCTCCCGCTGGCATCCTTGATCAGATACAAGGGGTCCAGAATGAACGCCGCCGACCACGCCGGGTGGTAGCTCTTCCTGAACCTCCTCTCCAGCACATTCATGGCGATGCCCTCATCAATGCTGAATTCGTGGCACCAGCCTCTGACCTTATCGCGCAAGTCCTCCCAGAGTGGCAGGCATTGCCCGACGAGGGGCCTCTCGGCTTCCATCTCCTTCGCCACGTCCAAGATCAGCTTCACGAGCGAGTGCGCCGCCTCCCACCCGAAAGCACCTGCCTCGGAGCTGGAAGCGCCGACGGCGTGGGCGGTGTCGGGGAGTACGCGGCTGAGTCGCCCACCACCACGTGCTGGGACTGGGAGGCCGCCTCCACGGCCGCGTACGCCGCGGCCAGCGCGTGCCTTTTGCGCCCACCACCACCAGTAGAGTGGCGGCGCTGCGACGGTGGCGGGATGGACGAGTTAGGCACCACGGACGACGCCGCGGACATGGTCACCTCCTGCGGCGCCGGCGGCGCACCCTGCGGTGCCGCGAAGTTGGGGCACGCGCCGCGCTTGAGGTGCTCGGAGGCGGTGCGAGACGGGTTGGACGCCGAGAACGTGGCAGCGCAGAGCGTGCACCGCAGCCTCGCTGCCCTGGGTGGCGCTCCAGACCCCGGTGGCGGCACGAGCACGGGCTCCAGGTGCGCCCAGTACCACGCGCCCTTCCCCTTCACCGCCTTGGCCTGCACCTGCACCAGCGTCTTGTAGCGCTTCCTCGCCGTGGCCTCGTCCGCCCCCATTGCCGCCGGCACTGGCGCTGTTAGGCAAATCTTGTACGTTTCTTTGTTTATTTCGTTTTACATTTGTTCTGGGTCAGTTGCATGCTCGTTCTCCTGTTTTTGGATGCCGGGCATGTCATTGTTGGTCGTGGCGAGAATAGCTCGCGGCGGACCGAGTCTTATGCATCGTGGGCAGATGCACGTCGTGCGGGTCGTGGGGATGGACGTGGCTGAGGTGTGGCGTGAAGATCGCTCATGTATGCTTGTTTTCTGTTGGTAACTATCAGCAATAAAAGGAGAAGAAAACCCTGAAAACGCTGCAGCTTCATTGCAGCACAAAATTCCCTTGTGTTCATCCAGTTCGTGTGTTGTTTGTCTTCGGGTACTGGGTTCTTGCTGGTGTATGTCACCGGGGAGAAATCTGACAATTGGTATGAGAGCAAGGTACAGGCGCTAGGTTCGTGACCGTGCACTCGAAGGCGTCTTCATGCCTCGAGGGCGCACGTCCTCACCACGGCGACGCATGGTGTCGCGCTCCCCTCCACCAACTTCCGGCGGCCACGTTTCAGGCAGCGGCGGGAACGACCGCGGGCTGGTTATACACCGCGTGGTTAAGGAGGCTCGGCGAACTACCCTGTGCTGAACAAGACCAACTACACCGAATGGTCCATGTTGATGAAGATCAAGCTCCAGGCGCGGGGCCTCTAGGACGCCGTCGAGCTCGGCACTGACGACTTCGTGGAGGATCGCATGGCACTGGAGGCTATCTACAGCGCAATTCCCCTCGAGATGCTCTTCACCGTGGGGTATAAGAAGACTGCGAAGGCGGTGTGGGAGTGCGTCGCCACCATGCGCATTGGTGACAATCGCATTCGCAAGGCCTCTGCGCAGAGACTCCGCCAGCAGTACGAGTCCATCTCTTTCAAGGATGGCGAGCTAGTGGAAGACTTCGCCCTGCGACTCACAGGGATGGTCAACCAGCTGAGCATCCTTGGTGATCCACTCGACGAGCAGAAAGTCATCGAGAAGTACCTCCGCGTCGTCCCGTCCAGGTTCTCCTAGGTCGCTGTTTCAATCGAGACAATGCTTGATTTGTCCGAGCTAATCGTGGAGGAAGTTATCGAGCGATTGAAGGCGGCGAAGGACAGGTTCGAACCCGTACCGACTACCGGCGCCGGCGGTAAGCTCTATGTCACGGAGGAAGAGTGGCTTGAGTGGCACAAGAAGCGTGAGCAGGAGTCCGGCCGCGGCGGCTCCAACTCCAGCAGTCGTGGAAAACGCCGTGGCAAGCAGCGCGGGCGCGGTAGCGGTGGCAATGGCAACGCAGATGCACGCTCCAAATCGGGCACGGGCCGGGCCAGTCCCGACGACATCTGCAGGAGCTGCGGCAAGAAAGGCCATTGGGCCAAGGACTGCTGCAGCAAGCCCAAGCACGACGAGCAGGCCCATGTGGCCCAAGACGATGAGACCACTTTGCTGCTTCTTCAAGCTGGAGTTGACCACACCGCTGCACCGAAGCCAAATCCTCTTCACATCTCGTCGAATGGGGTCACCGGCGGTTCCAAAGCGCCCACGGGCGGAACACCCTCTACCGTGGTGCATAAGATCCGGTCTCTGGCGGCGGAGGTCGTGCCTGCCGCGCCGCACTCATGCGATGCACGCAACACCGTAGATCTGGCCGAGGAGAAGGTCTTCGCCGCGCTTAGAAGTTCGGAGGAGAAGGATCCCCGCCGGTGGGTGCTGGACACCAGGGCCACTAACCACATGACGGGGTCCCGGGCAGCGTTCTCCGACATCGACAGCGGCACCACCAGCACCGTGCGGTTCGGCGACGGCTCAGTCGTCCGGATCGAAGGATGCGGCACCGTCCTGTTTGCTTGCAAGAACGGGGAGCACCGCACCCTCGCCAATGTGTACTACATCCTGTGCCTCACTGCCAACATTATCAGCATTGGGCAATTGGACTAGCGCGGGTACCAGGTGTTAGTTGAAGATGGCGTGATGCGGATCCGCGACGAGCACCGACGCCTCCTCGCCAAGGTACACCGGAGTCCGAGCTGACTCTACGTGCTCGACCTCAACATCACACGGCCTGTGTGTCTAGCGGCGCGTGCGGGCGAAGACGCGTGGCGGTGGCATGCTCGGTTCGGGCACATCAACTTCGCCGTGCTGCGCAAAATGGGGCGTGAAGAACTCGTGCGTGGGCTACCCGTGCGCACGCAGGTCGAGCAGGTGTGCGAGGCGTGTCTCGCCGGGAAGCACCGGCGCACGGCAATCCCGCAACAGGCACAGAGCCGCACGGTGAGGCCACTGGAGCTCGTGCACGGCGATCTTTGCGGGCCAATCACGCCGGCGACTCCGAGCGGAAACCGCTACTTCCTCCTCCTCGTCGACGATTACAGCCGCTTCATGTGGATTGCTCTGCTCTCCAACAAAGACGGCGCTCCGACCGCAATCAGACAGATGCAAGCCATAGCTGAAAGGAGAAGCGGCAAGAAGCTTCGTGCTCTGCGCATGGACCGAGGGGGAGAATTCAACGCCAACGACTTCAACGACTACTGTGCTGAGCTCGGCGTGCGACGCGAGCTCACAGCAGCTTATACTCTGCAACAGAATGGCGTTGTCGAACGCCGCAATCAAAGTGTGGTCGCCACGGTGCAGAGTATGCTCAAGGCGAAGGGATTGCCATGTATGTTTTGGGGGGAGGCGGTCACCACCGCGGTCTATCTCCTCAACCGGTCGTCGTCGAAGAGCATTGGTGGCAAGACCCTATATGAGCTTTGGCGCGGGAGCAAGCCGGCCGTGCACCATCTTCGCACGTTCGGGTGCGTGGCGCATGTGAAGATCACCATGCCCAATGTCAAGAAGCTTGACGATCGGAGTAGGCCGATGATCTTCATCGGCTACGAACCAGGATCAAAGGCGTATCCAGTTACCAGGCGCGTCCACATCAGCCGTGACGTGATCTTCGACGAGCGGGCTCAGTGGCGTTGGAGTAGCGACCAGATCATGAACGAAGACGACGACTTCGTTCTCGATACACCACTGTACTCTAGCCTAGCATTGTCACCCGATCAGACACTGTGTATAGGAGGCACCAACTTCGTCATCAAGCTCAAGCACACCTGCATCACCAAGAGTGTCCTCGACTCCAGCCCGGTTCTCATCTCCTCCTCCCGGAGCAGAGGAGGACCTCGACGCCGAGCATGATGATGCCCCGCTTCGGTTCTGCTGTGTTGACAACGTGCTCGGCCCGGCGACTCCACTCGGGCTGGCCGTGCGGGAACTGGAGGAGGACTTGTTGATGGTGAGCGCAGAGGAGCCGGCGACACTCGCAGAGGCTCAGCAGCAGCAGTGCTGGCAGGGCGCGATGAGCGAGGAGCTGAAGTCGATCGAGTCCAATGGGACTTGGGAATTAGTTGACCCTCCTCCTCGACAGCGCCCAATCGGGCTCAAGTGGGTCTACAAAATCAAGAGGGATGCCGCCGGCAACGTCACCAAGCATAAGGCACGGCTCGTGGCGAAAGGGTACGTGCAGCATCAAGGGATCGACTTCGACGAGGTGTTCACGCCGATGGCAAGGCTTGAGTCAGTGCGGCTACTGCTGGCACACGCGGCGAGCGAGGGATGGTCCATCACATGGTTGTGAAGTCAGCCTTCCTCAACGGCGAGCTGCAAGAGGAAGTCTACGTGTCGCAGCAACACAAGGTAATGCGCCTGAACAAGGCGCTCTATGGCCTTCGCCAAGCACCACGCGCCTGGTACGCCAAGTTGGATACGTCTCTCGTATCGCTTGGGTTCCAGCGGAGCACATCTGAGCATGTAGTGTATCTGCGTGGCACGGGCGTGCATCGCCTAGTGGTTGGCGTCTACGTCGACGACCTTGTCATCACCGGCGGCAACCACAACGAGCTTCAGCAGTTCAAGGGGGAGATGAAAGGGACATTCCAGATGAGTGACCTCTGCTTACTGCGCTACTACCTTGGCCTGGAGGTGTCCCAGACCGACAACGGCATCACTGTGAGCCAAGGTGCTTACGCGCTGAAGATCTTGGAGGCGGTAGGCATGGCTGGGTGCAACCCCGGTCAGATCCCCATGGAGCCCCGCCTCAAGCTTAGCAAGACCAGCTTTGCACTAGCTGTCGACGCCACTGAGTTCAAAAGAACAGTGGGCTCGCCGAGGTACCTGGTGAACTCGCGACCGGATTTGGCGTTCTCCGTCGGCTACATCTGCAGGTTCATGGCCTCACCGACAACCGAGCACCTGGCGGCTAAGAAGAGGGTGCTGCGCTACGTCTCGGGCACTGTGAACTACGGTTGCTGCTACAAGAGGAAGACCGGAGCTGTAGAGCTCATCGGATACAGCGACAGTGGTCTTGCGGGCGACATCGACACACGCAAGAGCACCACAGAGTCTTCTTCTTCCTCGGCTGCAATGTGATCACCTGGCAGTCACAGAAATAGAAGGTCGTAGCTCTGTCCTCATGTGAGGCAGAGTACATTGCTGCAACAACTGCTGCCTGCCAGGGTGTGTGGTTGGCGCGTCTTCTCGCTGAGCTCAGGGGAGAAGAAGCCGGCGCCATCATGTTGAAAATCGACAACCAATCCGCAATCATGCTCAGTAAGAACCCTGTCTTCCATGATCGCAGTAAACATATTGACACGAGATACCACTACATCAGAGAATGCATTGAGGAGGGCAGGGTGAAGGTCAAGTACATTGGCACCAACGAGCAGCTTGCGGACATCTTGACAAAGCCACTTGGGTGTGTGAAGTTCATGGAGCTGCGCTCCAGGATTGGCGTGGTTGAGATGTAGTAAGTACAAGGTTTGGGGGAGATGTGTTAGGCAAATCTTGTACGTTTCTTTGTTTATTTCGTTTTACATTTGTTCTGGGTCAGTTGCATGCTCGTTCTCCTGTTTTTGGATGCCGGGCATGTCATTGTTGGTCGTGGCGAGAATAGCTCGCGGCGGACCGAGTCTTATGCATCGTGGGCAGATGCACGTCGTGCGGGTCGTGGGGATGGACGTGGCTGAGGTGTGGCGTGAAGATCGCTCATGTATGCTTGTTTTCTGTTGGTAACTATCAGCAATAAAAGGAGAAGAAAACGCTGCAGCTTCATCGCAGCACAAAATTCCCTTGTGTTCATCCAGTTCGTGTGTTGTTTGTCTTCGGGTACTGGGTTCTTGCTGGTGTACGTCACCGGGGAGAAATCTGACAGGCGTCGACCCCGACGCCTTCGCCTCCGCCTCCGCCGCTGACTTTCCCGCCTCCGACGCCGACATACCGTCACGCGGCCTTCATGTCCGCGGTTACATCGGTTGGGTTCGTTTCTTGGAGGCTTTTGGGGGTTTTCGAACGTTTCGCGAGTGGCGAACCAGATCAAAAGGCTGCAGGGCGTGGACACGGGGGCCGTCCGATGCCCGTCGGACGAGCTCCCGTCCGATGGCCGACGCGGCCAGTGATAGATTTTGATGAAAACTTTGTTATTTTTATTTTAACTATGCAAAAATTCTCAAAAATCTATAAAAATCGTAAATATTAACTAATCTATGTCAAGTTCAACATATATTTTTAGTATATATTTATATTAAAGTTTTTAGATCTAGTTACGCTTTAGTACATTCATGAAAATGAATATTGATCATAAAAAGATGAAAATAATATATGTTGAATCTAACATGAATTAGTTAATATTTACAATATTTACAGATTTGTTTTAAAAAATTTCATAGCTAAAACAAAAATAACAAAGTTTTCGTCTAGATCTATCGCTGGCTGTCGGACGGGAGCTCGTCCGACGGGTGTCGGACGTCCCCCGCATCCGCAGGGCGCTCTCCCCCTCTCTCACTACAACTGGAGAGGAATGGTATTTTTATCCTTTTTTTCTCCCAATTTTTATGGGCTACTGGACTCTTGGTAGTATATGAGCGAACCTCCAAAGCAAGAAATCCTCTCTAGCCTCTATTCTCTCTCTAGCTCTGCTCTCACTCTCTATGGTTATCCTGGTGTCTTGAGCCCAATACTTGGTAAATCTTGGGAGTTGGGAAGGCAAAGGAAGGGGGGAGAGAGACAGGGGAACCGAGGGAGAACCCAGAGGACAAGCTTAGAATTTAAAGAGCGTTCTTTCTCTCTCTTGCTGTGCACACCAGCACATTGTTTCTCGCTCGCTCTCTCTCTCTCTCTACATGGAGGAGTATTTTTGCGTACTAGTCCATATTTGTTTGGCGGTCTTTGGTAGGAGTTGACTGCCTCTGCGAGACTGCAAGAGGAATGCTCTGATAATGCTACCGTATGCTTTATGGTACAATGCCAATAATAATAAAAAAAGGTGGGGATTGGTACGGCCGAGTTGTGCTGTTGCCACTGTGGGAGGCCCCCTCGGCATTTATTATGGTGGAACTGCTGGTGAGAGCCCACACCAGAGCTTCTTTTTTGACAGCGTGGCAGAGGTTGTACACTGATATATAAATTTATAATTTACCCCTCTGTCTCTCTACATATAAAATAACTAGCTAAATATGTGTTGCTCCGCGGAGACTGTATCTGATAATTTATTTGCTGGGAGATACTTTTTCACTTTGCATTTTTAAGGGGAATTTTTATTAAAAATTGAGAATAATATATCCCAAATTACACATGACTTCATGAGATGAGTTGCATACAACACACACATCAACAACCACATAAAATTCAACTTCAACGCCGACCATCGTTGACATAGCCAGTCCTCCTGGCTGTTCCATTGAAGGGCTTCATGGAAAGGATTGTCGCATCATTCAGCTCTCTGATTTCACTGTCAAGACGTTTCTAAAACACTGAAGGAGAGTTAACATGAAAATACTTGATAACCGCTAAGGAAATTTGGACCTACCACAACCACCTTCATCCTCAGCATTATTCCAAAAATGATCTCCACCGTTGCCTAACCAACGGCGTAGAAATCAAACTCTAACTCAAGGAAGCTCTCAAGGTTATCCCCTTCCACAAAAGGGCAGGTATAACTAACCTCCCACACGCCGATCAAAGATGGAGAGTAGTGACTTCACCAAGAACTTGGATCTACCTACAGATCTAGCTAGATTCGTACTTGAGCCCCCAAGTCCTGACCCGAAAGCCAGGTGGAGGTCGGGTTGGGTCCTCGGTTCTAGCTGGGTTGGGTTCGGGTCAGGCCATGCCTCAACTCCTCCTCATCCAATCCGACGGTGGCTTCTCCTCCCTCAGTACGACGCTGTAGGTTGTCCTCTCCTGCACACTAAAGGCAAACCCTGCAACCGTTTACCCTTCCTCTCTGCTCCGCAACGACGTAGCTCCATGAGACAACAAGCTCCCTAGTCCCCATCGCGCACTGCCCCCTCTCCGCTCTGCTGGACCTCCTCCTCCTTCCCCAATCTGCCACCTAGTGATCTGACTCCTCCTCCCTTAATCCACCGCCCTCCTCCTCCCCTCAATCCACCGCATGTTCTAGGGTTAGGGTTTCACGCGTGCTCGCTTCGAGTGGTAGCATGACGGTGGCAGGCAGGCTCATCCTGCCTATGGAGGCTATGGCGAACGGGCTTCGCCTCTCCAAGCTAACATGATGTCATTTGCTTCCTGTCCTCGTCCAGGGCGGCATAGCAACACCGCCGGCCATGGGCCGACAACTCCCTTCTCTTCCTCCTCCCCACGACGGCACGGTGGCAGCGGCGGCTCCCTCCTCCCTACGATGGCACAACAGCAATGGCACTCTCATCCTAAGGTCAGCATCTCCTCCATTCCTCCTCTCCTGATCTCCTCGGGTCCGAGATGGTCGGGGCTGAGTTGGGACGAGCACATAGGATCCCCAATACGACCCAGGTTGGGTCGGGTCGAGACGTGACCTGGCCTGACCGGACCCAACCCAAGTTGGATCTAAGCTCAAAGATAAGGCACCAAAATTAGATTCGAGGACACTAAAAAGAAGATAGAGAATAATAGGTAATTCATCCTCCTGCTCAACGCCGATCAACATCGAGGAGAGATACGGGAGAGGGTCCGATCAAAATCTATGTAGAACGATGGTGGGTTTGGGGCACAATAGAGGGAAGTTTCGTGAACCCCCTGGCTATTTTGTAGGTGGTAGAATTTATTCTTTTGGATTTTAAAAAGGTTTTTTAGTTGTTGATATGGGAGCTTATCATAGAATTATCTCCTTTTATGTACAGTAGTAAAGGAAAAATGGTACTCTGGATTGGCATATAGGTTCACATAACGGGGAAATTCTGAGATCAGCTTAATAATTTTCAGATGCATCTAGTTAAAAAAAATGTGCCTTTTGCATCTCATTTTGTAAATAAATACGTTAGAATCCATTAATACCAAAATTTTATGCAAATGGTTATACATTCACAATAGATTAAGTAAAAATTTGTACATATGTGTCCTTGTAGTATAAATCTATGAATTTGATAGAAATTTTTAAGCACGCAACTGAACAATCCTAAAATGAGTGCGTATGAAATTCATAAATTCTCTCAAAAAATTTATGAAAACCTCTTGAAAATGCTAGCATATTCTAACTCATGTCAACGGTTAAATGAGATTTGAATGGACCGAATTATACAGTGGGATCTGATGATGTTCGCAAATACTAACATCAACTCTAGCCTCTCGCGGGGCATCCCCTTTAGAATTCCAGCACACTCCAACAAAACAAGTCATCTATACAACACTGATATTAGTGCCGGTTTTTGAAAGACATAAAATAACATGCACAAATGAATTTATTAGCACCAGTTCATAAGAAAAATGACACTAATAGCCGGTTACCAGTGTTGGTTTTCTTACAAACCAGATCTGATTAGTGTTATATGGAATTGAGTTTTTTGTATTAAAAAATGGGGGAAATATTCTTTTACCCGAAAGGCCAAAACCTACTACAGCCACCTATATACCTTTATTCACAGGTCATTCAATTTTTAACATGAAATAAAACCATATGCATTGTATAGGATTTTACCAGCACAACCCCTTGATTCCGATGAACACCACCTAACCAACCGACCTCAAGTAACTTTTTGTGTTGGACAGGATAGACATGCCTATTGAATTTGTTGTCTAAACCGTTTGATAATTATTTAGGAATCTAGATAGCGTCAAATAGAAAAGTTTCAATTATAAAATTGTAGATCGTGTCGACAGCTATAATTTTCATATAAATGCTGTCTCCATTCGGCATAGTATGAATAAATTATAATTTCTAGACTCATGATCATTATTTAGGCATCTAGATTGCTTCAAATGAAACAATTTTCAGCTACAAAGTTGTAGATCTCGTCGAGTGCTACAATTTTGATGAAAGGGGATTTCCATTCGAGCTCGTATGAATAAGTTATAAAATTCTGAAGAGCTAGACATTATTCAAAAAATTATATGTTCCAGTTATTATTTAGAATCGGTACACATAATAACCTTATTTGTGTTAGCTCTGAAAAATTGGCATAGATAATATTCAAGCATCTATGTCAAATTTTAATAAAAATCGACACAAATGAGTTAGCTTCTCCCACCCACCCACTCAAGTACCGGCACACATATTCTTATATATAAAACTGGCACTGATGTGCTAGTATATATGAGACCTTTTGGTGTAGTAGCATTTTATCTGTTCCTCCATCTAATCAATTAGGGCTTTCTTTATTCAAAGAAATTTCAAAGACTGGAATTCCATGTAAAATTCTTATTTGAATTGTTTGATTTATAGGATTGCTTTAAAGGAATTTCATGCTATAGGAAATTTCCCTTTAATTTTTTTGAGGATTTCTTACACGACCTCTAGCATCATAATAGGCATTCCTTCTAGGGATGGCACCCATGTTTCCCTAATAGTGGATAGGAGTGGGAACAAAACATCTCCCATAGTATGGGGAAATTGTGTCCTCCATCAAGTGAAGCGGGGTTAGGGACCAAAAAATTGTCTATTGCAAGAATGAGGATTGTCCTTGAAAACATTGGTCCAACCCAGTCTTCTCCTTCGGCTAGCCTTTTCCCTCTCCTCTTGGGCCCAATTTTTTTCTTGACGTAGCTATTGCCTTATCCTATTTGGTCCAATTTTCCATGGCCCACCCAACCCCGCCATCCACTCCCAATCATTCCTCTTCTCTTCCCACTGAGTACCTAGCCGCCTCTCTTCCCCTTACTTATCTCTTCTAGTCACTTCCCCTTCTCCCACCGCATCCAGCCACATCTCAGTTGGGTAGCCTGCTCAGTGCCGCATTGCCTACACCTCGCCCTTCCCTACCCATCCTAGTCTCTCCGCGTCTTATCCTAGCCTTGGGCGTTGCCATGTTGCACCCTTCCACACTCGACGGTTGGCCTATCGTGAGTTTGATTTAGTGCATTGTGAATCCGTGATGGCACAATGCTGCCAACCATGGAGGGACATCGATGGCGCCAACACTAGATCCATGCTATCGGCTATCTGGTCGCACTACTGACGAAGCGGGTCGACAGGAGGGTCATCCCTAGCTTTGAATCCATGCAACCGCCTTGGATCTCATCATCATTCGTTCAATTTTTTCTGCTACTTTATTCGTTCATGTAGAGAAGGAAGTAAACCCGTCATGTCCCCATTTGCCTAAGCAACGATATGGACAGGGGAAAATCATCGCCAGACTCAAGAAAGGGGGTGGGGAATAGAGAGAGTGCTCTCAGGGACAAGAAAGGGGGTGGGGAATAGAGAGAGTGTTCTCAGGGACGGGGAAGGGCGGGCACTCCCCAGTAGGGAAATCCCCGGCCCATTGCCATCTCTAATTCCTTCCCAATATATTCTCTACCTAATTTAATAGGACTTCTTTGATTCAAAAGAATTTCAAGGAAAAAATGGTGGGATTTAATCCAAAGAAACCTCCGATTAATGCTACTAGATTTATAGATTTCATCAAAATAAATTTCATAAGATTGAAAAAATTCCTTCAAATTTTGGAGGATTACTAGAAAAAGCTCTAACCTCATGCAACTTGGCTTTTCATCTCCCCCATTCTCTATGTAATTAGGGTCCCTTTGATTTCCGGCATGCATTATAACTTTTTTGTGCATTTCTTTAAAAATTCCAATTCAACTTCGCTCTTCTTTTCTTCCTCTCTTCATTCTTAGCCACTCAATATTTTTAGTATTTAATCTCAAAATTCTGTGCTACAATCAAATGATATGTTTGAATATTTGTGTAGATTTCAATCCTACGGGATCCAGCATGGCTAGACAAATCTTGTGTTTTTCCAATGCCCGTGTTTTTAGAATCCTATAAACTAAAGAGACCATTAGTTTATATGTTATCTCAAAGTACTTACATTTTTCTGTGAGGCAATCAAACACATCTTTTAAATAATTCTTGTGGTTTTGTTTCCCACGGAAATCAACATGTTGTGGCATTTTACTGGTACAGAAAACCACATCACTGGCGGTTCTCGAACCGCCACTAATTAAGCGACAGTGATAATATGGGATTATCACTAGCGGTTCTCCATAGACGAGGGTGTTCGAAAACGCGATTTGGGACAGTAAAATTTGACTAAAAAATATTATTTTGAGCCGAATAGCACCTCCCTACACCATCTACCACCACACGTATATAGGCTTAGTACTTTTTTCATGTGAAATTTAAACTACGCATAACTAGGATTCAAAGATTCGAACTCAGGACATTTTGTCTCTAACCTAGCCCTCCTAACCATCTTATCCATTAGCACCTTTTGACATATATAGGAAGTGCATATCATTTAAGCCTTGTTTTCTGTATCTTTTAATAACTTTTTGACTATACAAATGACGTTAAATAGAAATGTTTTCAACTACAAAGTTGTATATCACAGTGAGCAGCAGTAATGGAGCTTCCTAGCCACTGAGAGTAATAATGGAGGACCATATCACTGGCGGTTCTTCAGGCGAACCAACATAGTTATGCGACTATCACTGACGGTTCACCTAAATAACTGCCGGTGATATGCCCCTGGCGGTTCCCTCTAAAATTTGGCCGGATTGGGCAGGAGACATGGTACCATATCACTAACGGATGATCAGGTGAACCGCTAATGATAGTTTCACTAATGATTGAGTGGCCAAATCGCCAGTGATACGGTACCATATCACTGGTGGATGGTGGATGCTCAGAAGAACCGCTAGTGAAACTGATAGTTTCACTAGCGGTTTGGTTGCCGAACCGCCAGTGATAGGGTACCATCACTGGCGTTTTGCTGTATATGTGCCATCACTTGCGGTTCGTCATGTCCCTGCGTGGGGTAGGGCGGGCGCGAGCCACTTTACTGGCGGTTCTTCACAAATCCGCCACTGATGAGGGGTCAAGGATGGGCATTTATGTAGTAGTGTTTGGATTCTACATTTTTGTTATATATGTGATTCTAGAATTCTACTAATCAAAGAGGTCGTCATAAGAACCAAGATCCACAAAAGCCAGGATATATATTTTTCTCATTCCAAACCTTTGTTTCTTCGCCATGCATATTTTATTGGAGGTTAGAAATAAAAGTTGTATTTCTAAATTGATCTAATTAATGAGTTGTGACTATTCACCCTAAAATCTTGTACTCCATACACCAATTTTATTTTAAGAAAAATCTGCACTTTACAATCCTTTGTTTCATGTCCTTTAGCTTGTTTTTTCCATGTTGCAAGAGTCATGTATCCGTGTCTCGATCATTGACAATGTTGGTCTCCACACATATTAGCATTCAAAATATAATTTTGCACCACCTGATCATATATAGAACGCGCGGTCATATCATTACCATGCAATGGATTGAACGATGGAAGAATAACCTTTCATAAGCTTCATAATTGTCTTCATCTGACTTTTTTCACGTGCATATGCATTTTGGGCCCGTTGAATCTTGAAGAAAAAAAACTCAACTTATATCATATATACTCAGCTATAATAATAATAAATATGAAGTATATTAATATCAGTATCAAACTTATTTATAGGGCTAATTAATTTGAGGGGCCGTGATTCCATAACCATATATTTGAGGAATGGAGTGGGATGGTCCATGCATCACCACCTCATATATCCATCGCACATAACCATAAGTTTAGTACAAAACGATGGACGATGACTACTAATCTCCCCTATATTTATGAAATGAACCCACGATAAGCCAACCCATCAATGATTAGAAGGAGGTCTCTCAACGCCAGGTTATATTCGATCGTAGGAACGTTGAAAAACCGTCGAGTCGTACATTCGTACGTCTAGGCGGCATCTTATCCTGACGAATACACAGTAGCATAAATAGCATTATATGCCGAGACTGAGCCCTGATCAGGAGAGGTAGCCAGTATGTAGCCATCTCGATCTAACCATGCATGCATTTGCCAAAGCATAGACATTGCATGCATGCATGGCAGTCGTCGAAGCGCTAGCTAGCTAGACCTGCAGGGCGCACATGAGCACACGTACGTAATCCCGAGGGCCAGCACAGTGGGCTATCCCGCTTAGCGACATATGTAGGAGTATATATAGGCTTACGCGCGAGCGCATGCATACGCGCGCAGCTATACCACATGAGCTAGCTGCTGCCACTGGGTGGCAATCTGCATCGGCTACCTCCGCACGGGCTCGCCGGCCCCACCGGCGCCGGCGCGCGCAGGAGCATAATTGCGGCGGGACAGTGCGCGCGCGCAGTCATTGGCCGCACCAACGTCGGAGCGTACCAGTTATGGCCAGCTGCGGCCGGCCGGCGACAGTGTAACGCATGCGTAGCGCGTTGCACGTACTGTCAGGCGCGCACAGCGACGGTGATGCTCTAGCTAGCCGATGCTGCATGCGATAATACATAAGGGTTATTACTTATATAAAAATTCATTTCCCTGAACTCTCCACCTTATCTCCATTATTGGTTGGGCGTGAAGATATATGCATAGCCCCCTTCTCTTCCTTACACAGATTTGCAAAAATACCTCTACAATTTTGAAATGACCGAATCCTTTTTCTTCCTTCTCTCTTCCACTCCTCCCCTCTCCTCCATGCACCCTGACCAAGCGAGCTCCTCCCTACGAGTGTACGCTGGTGTCCATAGGAGCTAGGCACCAGCCGGTGTGGTTGTCTGGGGAGGGTGGTGGTCCTCGGCGGCTGTGCCCACGGGGAGGAGCAGGCTTGGCTAGGGTGGAGGGGAGGGGAGGGAATGAGAGGGAGAAAGGAGGAAGGATGGATCGTTTTTTGCCAAAATTCTAGAGGTGTTCTTATAAACCTATGTGAGAAAAGAGTGGAGGCTGTGTATGGATAGATCTTGACGCATGACAATGGTCTGTTTCTCCACCATGTGCAAAAGTCGTGCTATTACTTATAGTACAACCTCCGGCCGGTGCCTTTATTTCAACAGGTAGGTCGTCACTGATTTGAGGGCGTATGTATTCATGTCTCATGATTTTAGGTCGTGTTGATTCACGAAATTAAGCATGGCTTCAAAGTCTTAATTATTGCGGCACTACACTTCACATCGTGTCATGGAACGCCGTACGGTTAAGTGGTGAAGGATTATTAGCCAAAAGATCTATGGATCTTGCTAGATGAAGAGATCTATGAACATCAGAATGATCAAGTTATCTCAAGATTGACGACCGTAATTATAAGATAAGATTGTCTCCTGATGACACTTTGGAACGGACTGTTGGAGGGGAAATTGCCTTTGCTATCAATATATATGATGTGTAATTAGTGCCATGTCAGTACGTGCCAACCAAAACTCACCCGTTATTTCTTATCACGAGCTAGTTAATTGCAGCTGCTGCTTAATTGTCACGACGTACCGTGATAGGATCATACATCGCCCTTTTCTTGTCCGAAAATCAGGCTAGCTTTCACTACGGCTCTGGTTGGGCGGATGGTACGTGTAAACAAGACAGCTAACACACGGATGCTTTGCTCTTTTCATTTAATTCATGAACTCTTTTTTCCTCTTCTTGCTTCTACTTCTAGTCTTTGGATCACGATCCAAGTGGAAAATGGGCTGGTGTCAAAAAAAAAAGTGGAAAATGGGCTGAGCCCAACTGGCGAAGAGGACCCACGAGGAGTACGTACTGCCCGATGCGATCCGGTCTTTGCATGAAACCTGACAAAGCATTAGGCTGTACGAGTCTCGGAATGAAAAATCACTAGTTTCTTTATAAACACAGCTAGCACATTGGGACTCATGCATAAAATTGCTAAGTGGCATAATTGATCGTGTTTCTTTCTTATTTTGCCCTTGTGCCTGCAAGCTCTCGTGCGCTCTCTTTCTTTTGTGATACATGGATTTTTTTTTTCAAATATCAGTACTATTCAAGGTTATTCGAGATGCTAGCCGCTATGTGAAGCAGGGAGGGGCCACTTACACACATATACATATATACACACACATACAGAGTTTTGCTATGGTGCTTCACGACATGTTTGAAAATTTGAGACCTCGCCGATCTGAATGGTTCATCTTATTCATCTCATTAAAATCCCATCATCTGCAAAATTTTACATTTTTATTTTTTACTATTTGTTTCATATTTATGAAAATCCATTATCTAATTAGTTATGGAACCTTCAATAGTGCTTATTTTGAAAATATGAAATAAATAGTAAAAAATAATTTTTGTGGGCAGTGAGATTTTAATGAGATGAACAAGATGAATGGTTCAGATTGGTGATTTTGGTCTCGGATTTTTCAAACACAACGCAAAACACGAAAGGATCCGTGCTTCACAAAGCACCGTAGCAAAATAACTAGGACACCATGTTATTAGGACACCCATCTAGAGCCGTCCGATCTGCTTTAGGGAGTGTGCCACCTAAACAGGTTTTATTCCAATTAGAATAGCATAGTGGTGGGAATCAGGTCGTGCCGTGCCAGCCCGGCCCTGGCCCGTCGTGCCTTGGACCGGTGCAAAACGGGCCAGCCTGGCCTGGGACCGTCGTGCCTTGGACCGGTGCAAAACGGGCCAGCACGGCCCGGCCAACACTTCGGGCCATGCCAGGCTAGCACGGACCACCCAAATCAAGATCCGGCACGGCCCATAAACCTGTCGGGCCGCCATTGGGCCGGGCCAGCCCGAGCATGGCACAGGCAACAAACAGCAGCAATAAATAATTTTTTATAAATTCATACATTGCTCAGATGAAAAATTTGTCAACATGAAAAAGATGCGTCTCGTAATTTTCTACAACTTTTCTGTTGAACGAAAATTCATACGAGCAAAGTAAGACATCGAAAATGTAGAATTACAGTGCGGATACCGTTGGCCCTAAAGCAGTCAGCACGCTAAATAATTTTTTATAAATTCGTACTTTGCTAAAATGGAAAAGTTCGCAACACACAAAAGATGCGTCTAGAAATTCTCTACAACTTTCGTGTTGAACGAAAATTCATAAAAGCGCGGGTAGACATCAAAAAAAATTATTTACTAATTCATACTGCAGTTCGAGCCGGGCCGGCCCAAGCACGGCCCGTACAATCGGGCCAGGCTGGGCAGCACACCGTGCCTAGTTTCGAGGCCCAGCCCAGCAAGGCCATTTGGGCCGAGCTAGCCCGGCCTAATTATTTTCGTGCCGGGCCATGCTTCGGGCTCTTTTTTTGGGCCGTGCTCGGGCTGGCCTGAACGGCCCGGCCCAAACTCCCAGCACTAGAATAGCATACCTGTTTCCAGTTAGAATGACATTGATTTTACAAATGCCGGTATCAAACTATCAATTCCTTGGTTTTTTCCATACCGGGAGCTATTGGTCGTATATCAATTCCTCCACCGTCCCAATCCCTGTCCCAGTCGCCACCCAACCTTCGATGTCGTCCCTGTCGCCGCCCAACGCCGGCGGCTGCCTCCACCCCTGCGGGTGATTCGTCCCTGTTGCCGCCCAGCGCTAGTAGCCGCGTCCATCCTCTTCCACCAGCCGGCTGCCGGGTCCATCCTCTTCCACCCTCGGCCGCGGACTCGGCGAGCCCATCCCATCGACCTCCTCGGCGTCCCCGGCTTCTTCCTCAGTGCTGCCGCCCCCAGCGCCTCCCGCGTCGAGTTCCTCCCCATCCACTTGCCCGCAGCGTCGGATATGCCGTTCATAGCGTCGCCCGGCTCCTTCCTCCTAAGCGCCAGCTGCGCCGTCGTCCTCCTGCTCAACGGCACGATCGAGAACGATCTGCTCCAGCAAGAACTGGATATCAACTAGACAACTAAACATCGGGTATGTTCATTTGTTTTCATAACACGAGAACGATCTCCTGCGTTGTATGTGTATGTATGTATGTGTGTGTCAATATATATAAACCCTTTTTTGTTACTTTGTTTAACCTTTCAGATTAGTTAATAGCATTTCCTATGGAGACTTGTCAGTATTTATATACTCATTTTCTTAGGTTTGGATGTTGTTATGGGTTGTAAAATAAGTTTTGAAAACGTAAACAACTTTGGCCTTAGGCCTTGCTTCCACAGTAAGATATTTCAAAAGTTGAAAATAAAGCCTTGCGTATTGCACTATATATATTTCTAAGCCCAACCGAAATACTGAAAAGTTGCGTGAATCTAGGATAACTTCTTGTATTTTTATATAGAGGCATGTTCCGCACGCATGGTGAAAGGAGGAATATATGTCTAGAATGGGATCTCCCCGTAGCGGCGCTCCTCGCGATGAATGGCTGAATATTTCCTAGTTATCTATATTCCATAGACAACTCCTTTTGATACATTATTCTAATTTTTGTGCTGTAGCTGACTGCCACATGCATGATAAACAACCCAATTCTTTATGCTTTAATCTCTCCTCCAATCATCTCATATCCTACTTAAAAAAAATACTACTGATATGTTCTGTATCTATTCAATAAATTCTCTATATAAGTAATCTTCTCATAGAGCCGATTCTAGAGAAAACAACTGGAGATGCTCTCACAAAAAGTACTACGTCAAAACAGTGAAAAAAAACTGAGGGCGTACATGCAAAAAGGTTAGGATCCAATGTCACTGGACACAGAAGTTTGCTGACGATGCACACGCCGTTAACAGAGGGCATCCCAATAAGAAATCGACACACTCCTCTCGACCCCACACTACACTACACACAAATTCCTGTAGTACGTAGCTAGCGCCATGCATGCCTCAATGCAGCCTGCAAATAATCCTGCTCAAACGCATCTTCATCATTGGATGGAGGCCTGAATCCAAAAAAGGATTTGAAGATCCTGGGCTGCGGGTGATCTGATCCACCAACTTTTCTTCCAAAAAGCTGTATACCTACTACATAAAGTTGCGTAGAAATGAAACAAGGCAGAGAAACAGCTTTTACGGGAAATTATCCCCACTCTATCTGACATGGAGCCAAAAGCACGTAGGTACACATGTTGAATAAATCAGGACTTTTAGATTCATCATGCAGCACAAATATATTATAAACATAGAAGTAACATATGTATCTATATGTTGCTCTAGACAGAGGCAGTAGAGAACCACCAGGGCAGAGAAGAGTACCTACTGATCTTCCTCGGAAGAGGCGAATCCGAGAAGAGAAGAAGACGACCCCTTCACGCCGATGAAGTAGCCGAAGTAGAGGAAGCATATCATAGTGACAACATAGCAGATCATGAGCAGTCACGCTGAGCGCTTTCTAAAAACCTTATTCGTCCTCCTGGTGCAGGATTGCAAAGGACAGTGGGTTCCGGAGACCTGCTCTCCCGATGACCAATGCACGCTGACGTAGTGGGCGGTGTAGGCTATGTGTGGTGGTGCATCACATTGGAGAGGCAAAACCCTAGACGTTTTTGTTCTGGATTTTTCTTCCGGGCGGCAGCTATATAATTTATATAGGATAGATCGACGGTTGAACGTGCCACAAGATATGCAATGATTGGACTTGCACGATCTCCATATCTTGTAACTGATTTCTGAATTTCCAGAGAGCAAAATAAAATAAACTGCAAAAGGGGACCACGTATGCGTAAGAAACTGGACCCGATTTCGGCGGATCATTCATGCAGGTATCGTGCGCTCGAGCCGTGCCGCCCTTGCCCCGAACCGTTAGGTGAGACAAGCGAGCACACGTGTGCCCTCCCCTTTCTCTCTCCCACATGAGCTAGTGGGTGGAGCACACTCCACTATTTAAGTTGGTGTCTTCTCACCTCAACTAGTAATATGGTATTAAAGAGTTCCCACACCCCTTCCATATGTGGGTCTTTGAGATTTTCAGAAAATTTTCAAATAAATGGGCCAAGCTCATATATTCCAACAATCCCCCATCAGATCTCAAAGTCCTACTAAGATTTGTTCCAAAAAAACTGTTTGATATGCTAGTGTTTCGATGGAGACCTGTTAGGGTTCAACATTCACCTAGACCTCCAAGCTACATTCATCCGTAACTTGAACAATAGACTAAGCCTTGAATTGCAAGTTTTATACAAACAAGTTTCACTTAAAGTCATTACTGATACTTCAATGCAAATAGCCTACCCCTTGGGTGGAGCATATAAGTTGTACTCCTTGGTCTCTTTATGAGCTTATTAGAGATTACCCAAGTCTCACAGACTGCGACCAACAGTTAGACACACATAAGTGTGTTCTTTCAAGAATGCTCTATAGGATGGCATCTTCGCTAATTATGGCAATAACCAACATGCCTTACAGATTCTGAGAGTATTGCATCTTCACCGGAGTGAATTGAAAAATACTCACCTTCAATTAACCAATAGCTTATTTTTCCTGGACCCTAATTCATGAGATCTCCGATTATATAGGTTGGGTTACCACTATGGTATAACTCATATGGGTCTCATACCTAGCTCCTTTGATGCATTGTCTATCACATATCACATTCCGTGATAATCCCATTATAAAGGGGTCTGCCAGTCTTAGCTATTTGGATATAATCCAATGCTACTACTCCGGAGTTTCTCAATTTTTTGACAGACTTCACACATCTTTTGACATGTCTTGAGGACTTTATGTTGTCCTTAAAACTATTTACTTTGGCAATGATCGTATGATTGTCACATTTCATGAGGATAGTCAGAATCGGCTTTTCAACCACTAGAAGATCCATCAAGAGCTCTCGCAACCATTCTGCCTC